>CM066034.1:420465695-422977785 GCA_033557465.1 Ichthyophis bannanicus
AAGAATCTCCGTTTGTTAAATTTTCCTCAAACCCATTATCTGTCCCCATTGATACTTTTCCAAAAATACCTTAAGGAGGTATTATTGTTCACTGAAGTTGATTCCTTTCAGGTTTCTAAACTTTATTATGTGCCTAAGGGTAGGACAGATATGGGAGCGGAAGCTGGGGAAACTGCTGCTCCTTTTGAGGGTGTAGTTTCCTCTTCTTTAGATATTTCACGTTTCATTGAATCAGAGAGTGAGGAAATTTCTTCAAGAGTTACTTTAGTGGTAATTTTTTTGTCTGAGATGGATAAGGATAAGGTGATGCGTGCATATTTTCCTAAAAAGAATGAGAAATTTTGTGGCCATGCAATACAAATTTTTCCTGATGTCTCCAGGGCAACTCAGAAGCGGCGCAAGGCCTTTTTGGAACTGCGTCCTCGGGTTTTAGCCCTGGGGGCATCTTTTTACCTGAAATTTCCTTGCAAATGCCACATTTGGTTTCAGGGCAAAAGATATGTATTTCTTGAAGTTGATCATTTGGTTACCTTTTTGGATAGTAGGACTTAGGGATTTTTTGTTTTTTGTATTTGTAAATTGTATTTCTCGACTCTTTGCTAGAATATGGAGTTGATGTTTCTATTTCGGGCCCACTTAGGTTCTATTTTTCTTATTTTTATAACCACACCCTCCTTGATGTGGATTGGACCTGTTATATGAGTCTATGTGATATATAATGTAAAAATGTTTTTCTTTATATTTTGTTTTTCTTGTATTTATGTATTTCTGACTTAATAAAAAAATAAATTCAAAAAAAAAAAGAAATCTTCATGCTATTGACTCATCGGCTCCCTCCACTTCTGTCTCATCACCTCTTTCATCCACTACATCATTTGAGTCTGTTGATGAGGTGGTAGCTTCCTATAACACTGCACTCTCCTCCACTCTGGATGCTCTTGCTCCTCCTATGCCATGTCCTGTGAGGTGTAATGTACCTCAGCCCTGGCTTTCTTCGACTACCCACTATCTACATTCCTGTCTATGCTCTACTGAGCACATTTGGCTCAAATCCCTCACCCTTGTGGACTTTCTACACTTCAAATTCATGTTTGCTTCGCTCCAGTCAGTCATAGGACTAGCCAAACAAAACTATTCTGTGCACCTGACTAACTCTCTTGCCTCTGACCCTTGCTGTATCTTTCCTCAAGGTACCTCTACTTCTGACCCCTCCTTCCTTGTCTGTTCAAACTTTGGCCAACTATTTCCATAAAACCCACAAGATTACACTCAAATTCCCCACAAGATCCGCTCCATACCCCTCTTTACTTCTAACTCTTCCCCTCAACCTCTTCCACCCTTCCTTCCTTTTCTAAGATTGTGGAGGAGGTGAAAGCATCCCTGGAAAGGGAAGAACCAGAGCTTGAGCACCCCAAAGTTGCAGAATCAGTGACCAGAAGGAAGCGAAGGGTAGTGGTGGTTGGTGACTCTCTTCTGAGGGGTACTGAGGCGTCCATCTGCCAACCAGGCTTGATGTCCAGAGAGGCATGCTTTCTGCCAGGTGCCAAAATCTGAGATGTTACAGAGAGCTTGCCAAGACTCATCAAGCCCATTGACTATTACCCAATGTTGCTAATCCATATTGGCACAAATGATACTGCCAAGTATCCCTCTGAGCATATCAAAAGTGACTTCATGGCTCTGGGACAGAGGGTGAAGCAGATAGAGGCACAGGTGGTGTTCTCTTCAATTCTCCTTGTTGAGAGTAAAGGCCAAGGCAGAGAGGCTTGCATCTTGGAAATGAATGCATGGCTGCATGGATGGTGTCATCAAGAGCGTTTTGGTTTCCTGAACCATGGGATGCTGTTCCAAGGATTTCAGAGCAGAGATGGCATCCCTCTGTCCAAGAAAGGTCAATGTGTCTTCAGTAGCAGACTGGCTAATCTACTGAAGAGGGCTTTAAACTAGATTCATTAGGGATGGGTGAAAAAAACCCCCAGGTAAGTGAAAGCCCCCAGGTAAGTGAAACATTAAATACCTTTATGGAAATGGGTAAATGAGGCAACATATGGAAAGCAGTGTGTATAAATGCCCGTAGCATGGGAAATAAGATCCCAGATGTTGAAGCTTTAATGGGAGAGATTGACTTGGATTTAGTGGCAATCACAGAAACATGGTTCACAGAAAACCATGACTGTGATGTAACCATACCAGGCTATACTTTATTCAGAAAGGACAGGGTAGGAAGAAGGAGAGGAAGAGTGGCACTATATGTAAAAAATAATATTAAAGCTTTGGAACTACAGAGCTTAAAAGGGAGAGAGGAGGCACTGTGAGTTAAACTACAAAGCGGGGAAGAGAAATCTATTTGCATTGGCATGATATAGAGACCACCCTTACAGGAAGAAGAGGTGGACGGAGAGTTAATTGAAGACATATGCAGCATTGCCAAGAAAGGGGAAGTGCTACTGATAGGGGATTTCAATATGCCAGATGTTGATTGGCACATTACTGTTGCAGTATCATCTAGAAGTAAGGAGATCCTGGATTCTCTACAGGGAGAACGATTCAGGCAACTGGTAACAGAACCCACACGTGAAGGGGCCATACTGGACTTGGTGCTTACCAATGATGAAAATGTTTCTGATGTTATAATGGGAGATCATTTTGCATCCAGTGATCACCAGATGGTGTGGTTCAGTATTAGGACTAGGGCTGATAAAATCCATTCAAAAGCAAGAGTCTTAGACTTTAGGAAAACTAACTTTGCCAAGATGGGCCAATACCTCAGGGAGTCTTTGGCAGGATGGGAACAGCTGGGGGATGTAGAAAAACAGTGGGCAAAACTGAAAGGAGATATTTTAAGGGCAACAAACGTTTTGTTAAAATGGTAAAAAAAAAGGTAAAAGGAAAAGGAGACGACCGCTATTGTTTTCGAAAGAAGTAGCTGAAAAAGTGAAGAAAGAGAGGGAGGCCTTCATGAAATACAAGAGATCACAGAGAGAGGAAGATAGGCATCTATATTTGGAAAAACTTAGATAGGTTATTCAAGTAGTCAGGAAATCAAAGATTCAAAAAGAGGAGGAATTAGCCAATGGAATAAAATGGGGGGATAAAATATTTTTCAGTGAGAAGAAGGGCAAAAGTGGTATTGTCAGACTCAAGGATGAAGGGGAGGAATATTTAGAAGCTGATGAGGATAAAGCAGAATTGCTTAACAAATATTTCTGTTCTGTGTTTACAGATGAAGAACCAGGAGCAGGACCTCAGAAAACACCCATAAACAGGAACAGAAGTGAGTGGCATCTTGAATAATTTTCAGAAGACTGTGATCATGAGAAACTAGCTAAACTTGAAGTAGACAAAGCGATGGGACCAGATGGGATACACCCTAGAATACTGAGGGAACTTGGGGACGTGTTTAACATCTCCACTGACTGACCTTTTCAATGCTTTGTTGGAGTCGGGAGTGGTGCCAAAAGACTGGAGAGAGGCACACGTGGTCCCTTTACACAAAAGTGGAAGTAAGGATGTGATTGAAAACTATAGGCCAGTTAGTTTAACTTTGGTGGTGAGTAAATTATTGGAAGCGCTGCTGAAAGAGAAAATAGTGAGGTTTCTGGAGTCCAGCGGACTACAGGATCCAAGGCAGCATGGATTCACCAGAGGCAGGTTTGTCAGACAAATCTGATTGATTTCTTTGACTGGATGACCAGTGAGTTACATAGAAACATAGAAACATGATGACGGAAAAAGACCACATGGCCTATCTAGTCTGTCCTTCCATATCAACAACTACAACAGTCCACTTTTTACCTTTAGAGATCCTCTGTGTTGGTCCCATGCTTTTTTGAATTCAGTTACTGTCCTCATCTCTACCACCTCCACTGGGAGACTATTCCATGGATCCACTACTCTTTCCGTAAAGAAATATTTCCGCATATCACTCCTGAATCTATCTCCCTTCACCCTCATCCCATGACCCCTAGTAGCAGAACTTGCTTTCAATTGAAAGAGGCTCTCTCCCTGAACATTTATGCCACGGAGATATTTAAACAATCATATCACCTCTATCCCGCCTTTCCTTTAAGGTGTACATATTAAGATCCTTAAGTCTGTCCTCATATGCTTTATAATGAAGCCCACTAATCATTTTAGTAGCCACCCTCTGCACTGACTCCATCCTGTTCACATCCTTTTGAAGGTGCGGTCTCCAGAATTGCACACTATACTCCAAATGAGGTCGCACCAAAGACTTATACAGAGGTATTATCACCTCCTTTTTTCTGCTAGCCATTCCTCTCCGTATGCACCCAAGCATCCTTCTAGCTTTTGCCGTCGCCTTTTCTACCTGTTTAGCTACTTTAAGATCATCAGACACAACCACGCCTAGGTACCGCTCTTCTTTAGTGGACAAAAGTACTTCACCTCCTATACTTGGAATGAGGGAGAGCCCTAAATGTGGTATATTTAGATTTCAGTAAAGCCTTTGACATCGTTCCTCACAGGCAATTTATAAACAAATTGAACATCCTAGGGATGGACACTAAAGTTACTGTTTGGATTAGAAATTGGTTGAGTGGGAGGCGACAAAGGATACAGGTAAATAGAGCTCACTGTGAGGAGAAGGAAGTTACCAGTGGAGTGCCCCAGGGATCTGTCCTTGGTCCGAATCTTTTGGCATCTTTGTTAGTGATATAGCGGAAGGGCTGTCGGATAAGGTTTGCCTCTTTGTGGATGATACCAAAATCTGCAATAGAGTAGACACCCAGGAAGGTGTAGATAATATGAAGAGGCATCTAGCTAAGCTTGAAGAATGGTCTAGAATTTGGCAGATGAGATTTAATGTTAAAAAATGGGTTAAAAAATGTTAAAAAATGCAAGGACATGCATTTGGGCTGCAGCAATCCAAGCAATCCAATCTAGTATAGGGGACGAAGTACTTTTCTTCATTAAAGAAGAGTAGGACCTAGACGTGATTGTGTCTGATGATTTTAAAGTAGCTAAACAGGTAGAAAATGCGACAGCAAAAGCTAGAAGGATGCTTGGGTGCATAGGTAGAGGAATGGCCATCAGAAGAAAGGAGGTGATAGTGCCTTTGTATAAGTCTTTGGTGCGACTTCAGTTGGAGTATTGTGTGCAATTCGGGAGACCGCATCTTCAAAAGGATATAAACTGGTTGGAGTCAGTACAGAGGGTGGCTACTAAAATGGTAGTGGTCTTCATTATAAAGCATATGAGGACAGACTTAAGGATTTTAATATGTACACCTTAGAGGAAAGGCGGGATAGAGGTGATATGATTGAGATGTTTAAATACCTCCGTGGCATAAATGCACAGGAGGAGAGCCTCTTTTGATTGAAAGCAAGCTCTGCTATGAGGGCACATGGGATGAGAGTGAAAGGGGATAGATTCAGGAGTGATATGCAGAAATATTTCTTTATGGAAAGAGTGGTGGATCTGTGGAATAGTCTTCCAGTGGACCTGGTAGAGATGAGGACAGTATCTGAATTAAAAAAGCATGGGACAAACACAGAGGATCTCTAAAGGAAAAAAGGGGACTGTTGTAGTGATTGATATGGAAGGGCAGACTAGATAGGCCATGCGGTCTTTTTCTGTTATGTTTCTTTCCTCCTCTAAACTCACCACCTGTTCTTCTGATCCTATTCCCACCTGTCTCCTAATCTCCATCTCCTCCTCTATCATCCCTTCCATCTTTCATATTCTCAACCTATTGATTTCCACTGCAACTGTTCCTGCAGCCTTCAAGCATGCTGTTGTTACACCTCTCTTCAAGAAACCCTCATTTGACCCTTCCTATCCTTCTAATAATTATCATCTCCCCTTCATTTCTAAACTACTTGAAAGTGCAGTTCAAAGCCGTTGCCTTGACTTTTTCTACTCTCTGACCCTTCTGGATCCATTGAAATCTGGCTTTCATTCTTTACATTCTACTGAAACGGCTCTTGCCAAGTCTCCAGCAACCTGTTCCTGGCAAAACCTAAGTGCCTTTACACGATCCTTATCCTTCGTGACCTTTCTGCTGCTTTTGATACTGTTGACCACCACCTTCTCCTTGATACCTTGTCCTTGCTTGGTTTTAAGGGTTCTGTGCTATCCTGGTTCTCTTCTTATCTCTCCCACCACACTTTCAATATTTGTTCTAGTGAATACTCCTGTACTGCTATCCTACTCTCAGTTGATGTATCCCAAAGGGTCTGTCTTGGGTCCACTCCTTTTCTCTCAATATACCCAGTTCCTTGGTGAACTCATCCCCTCCCATGGTTCTCAGTACCATCTTAAGAACATAAGAACATAAGATATGCCATACTGGGTCAGACCAAGGTCCATCAAGCCCAGTATCCTGTTTCCAACAGTGGCCAATCTAGGTCATACGTACCTACAGGGGCGGCCCAAGGGGGGTGCGGGGCCATGTGCGGAGACTCGGTGCGGGGCCTCATTTGCATAAGTGGTCTTATTTGCATAAATATTTGCATAATGTTACCATTCACTAACTTTTTTAAACATGTCTCTTAATGAGTGTATGGACAAAGAAAGACTAAAAGATTTCTACATTACTATAATCCAGTGCCAACCGCCAGGCACATTAGGAACTACTACAAACGCTGCCCATTTAGAACCCATAGCAAACCCGCCGTACCCTGACAGCATTACCAGGACTCACAAAGCACCATACCCTACCTATCAAAAGGCAACACTGCAAATATTAAACCAATACATTTCAGAGAATACTGGGGAAAGAGAACAAGTGGCAACGTCAAATAGGAATTACATAAACAGAATACCTCAGCTCAGTTACACATGCAGAACATAGACCATCACTAAACAAGGAATCACAATTTAGAAACAGGAAGGCAATAATTAAACTGGGAACCCCAAAAGCCAAACTTGGAATGTACAACAACACTGTAGAAATAAAACTATAAATTAATTTCCTCTTGTACCAAACAAAGCGCAGATGTTAATGATGCACATTTCCCAGAGCTGACATATTCCAGTTAATAAATTCAAAATAAAGAGAGATCTTTCTACCTTTTGTGCATTTTTTTTCAGTTGCAATTGGTCCAGCCACTTTCTTCTGGTTTCTTCATGTTTTCTGCTAACTCTCCATCGTCTGCTGTCCATTTGTCCTTTCTTCTCTCTTCTAGTTTTTTTTTCCATTCTCTCTCTCTCTACATCTGCTTTAACATACTAATCTTTCTCCTTTTGCTCTTTCCTCATTCCTATTTCATCCACACAAATTTTACCCCTCCATCCTCAATCCCCAATTACTCTCCCAATACCTGGCCAATTGTAGATTTTTCATCCCTCCTACACAAAATATTTTTCCCCTCGCCATTTTAATCTCCCAGCCCCATCCCATTCTAATCCTCCCCCAACATCAGCTCCCTTCTAGTTCCAGTCTCACCCAGCATCCATTCCCTTCTAGTCCCTGCATCAGCCCATTTCCAGTCCTAGCCCCCCATCAGCCCATTTCCAGTCCTAGCTCCCCCATCCATTTCCAGTCCAAGTCCATTCATCAGCTCATTTCCAATCCTAGCCCCCCCATCAGCCCATTTCTAGTCATTTCCTAGCCCCACCATCAGCCCATGTCAAATCATAGCTCCCCTCCACTCAGCCCAATTCCAGTCCAAGCCCCCCCATGAGCCTACTTCCAGTTCTAGCCCCTCCATGAGTCCATTTCAATTCAAGCCCCCACCACAGCCCATTTCCAATCTTAGCTCCCCCCAACAGCCCATTTCCAATCCTATCCTAGCTGTTCCATCAGCCCATTTTCAGTCCTAGCTCCCTTCCCTCACAGCCCATTTCCATTCCAAGCCCCCTCCCCATCAGCTATTTGCAGTTCAAGTCTCCCCTTCCACTCAGCCCATTTCCAGTCCTAGCAACCCCCCAACCCATTACCAGTCCTAGCCCCCCATCAATTAACTTCCAGTCCTAACCCCCATCACCCCATTTTCAGTTTAAGCCCCCCCTATAACCCATTACCAGTCCTAACCCCCCATCAGCCCATTTCCAGTCAGCCCCCCATAGCCCATTGCCAGTCCTAACCCCCCCCATCAGCCCACAGCCCATTACCAGTCCTAACCACATCAGCCCACCTCAAGTCCTAACCGCTCCCCATCAGCCCATTTCCTGTCCTAGCCCCCCCATAACCCAATATTAGTCGTACACCCCACTCATGCCTCTTCCAGTCTTTATCCCCCCCATATCCCATTAACAGTAATAACCTCCCCCATCGCCCATTTCCAGTCCTAACCCCCCCATCAGCCCACTACCAGTCTTAACCCCCCCATCGCCCATTACCAGTCTTAACCCCCCCATAGCCCATTGCCAGCCCTCATCAGCCCATAGCCCACTGCCAGTCTTAACCCCCCCATAGCCCACTGCCAGTCTTTACCACCCTCCCCAGCCCATTGTCAGTATTAACCCCCCAGCCCATTGACAGTCTTAACCCCCCCTCCCTAGCCCACTGCCAGTCTTAACCCCCCCTCCCCAGCCCATTGCCAGTCTTAACCCCCCAGCCCATTGCCAGTCTTAACCCCCCCTCCCTAGCCCACTGCCAGTCTTAACCCCCCTCCCCAGCCCATTGCCAGACTTAACCCCCCCTCCCTAGCCCATTGCCAGTCTTAACCTCCCTCCCTCCCTCCCTAGCCCATTGCCAGTCTTAACCCCCCTCCTCCCTCCCTCCCTCGCCCACTGCCTGTCTTAACCCCCCATAGCCCATTGCCAGTCTTAACCCCCCATAGCCCACTGCCAGTCTTAACCCCCTCCCCAGCCCATTGCCAGTCTTAACCCCCCCTCCTAGCCCACTGCCAGTCTTAACCCCCCCATAGCCCACTGCCAGTCTTAATCCCTCCCTCCCCAGCCCATTGCCAGTCTCAACCCCCCTCCCTCCCCAGCCCATTGCCAGTCTCAACCCCCCTCCCTCCCTAGCCCATTCATTGCCAGTCTTAACCCCCCTCCCTCCCTCCCTAGCCCATTGCCAGTCTTAACCCCCCTCCCTCCCTAGCCCATTGCCAGTTTTAACCCCCCTCTCTCCTCCCTCCCTAGCCCACTGCCAGTCTTAACCCCCCCCATAGCCCATTGCCAGTCTTAACCCCCCATAGCCCACTGCCAGTCTTAACCCCCTCCCCAGCCCACTGCCAGTCTTAACCCCCCCTCCCTAGCCCACTTCCAGTCTTAACCCCCCCATAGCCCACTGCCAGTCTTAAACACCCCTCCCTAGCCCATTGCCAGTCTCAACCCCCCTCCCTCCCTAGCCCATTGCCAGTCTTAACCCCCTCCCTCCTCCCTAGCCCATTGACAGTCCTACCCGCCCCCCCTCGGCTCATGGCAATTAAAAAAAAAAAAAAAAAGCTGGCCGCTGCGGCATGGAGTGTCCCGCGGGGCTCCCTCTGCCCGGCGGAACTCTCCCGGTGCGGCTGAGCCCCTCTCTGCCGGCTTGCAGATACGCGAAGGGAGAGAGTCTCCCTCGCGTCTCTGTTAAGCCCGCAGGGGCTGATGGGAAGCAGGGGCTGATGGGAAATTTCCCATCTGCCCCTGCGGGCTTAACAAAGACGCGAGGGAGACTCTCTCCCTTCGCGTATCTGCAAGCCGGCAGAGAGGGGCTCAGCCGCGCCGGGAGAGTTCCGCCGGGCAGAGGGAGCCCCGCGGGACACTCCATGCCGCAGCGGCCAGCTTTTTTTTTTTTTAATTCAATTAAGAAAAAGCAGAATGTTCTTTGCGCGGGGCCCCCCGAAGCGCGGGGCCCTGTGCAAAAAACATTCTTGCTCAATGGACGGGCCGGCCCTGCGTACCTAGCAGAAACCCCAAGAGACACAGGTTCCACAATGCTTGTATTGGGTCAAGCATTGATATCCTGGGTCCCTTTTTAATAATGGTTTATGGACCTTTCCTCCAGGAACTTGTCCAAACCTTTTTTAAACCCAGCTACACTAACAGCTCTTACTACATACTCCGGTAACAAATTCCATAGTTTGATTACACGTTGAGTGAAAAAATATTTTCTCTTATTTGTCTTAAATAGTTTACCCTGTAGCTTCATTACATGTCCCCTAGTCTTTCTATATTCTGATAGCATAAACAATCGATCTACGTTTACCCATTCCACTCCATTCATTAATTTATAGACCTCTATCATATTTATTTATTTATTTAACAGTTGCTTATATACCGCTACCTTCCACAGATCAGGTGCGGTTTACAATGAACGAGAAATGAACAGAAAAACAGGTCTGTTTTACATTAAACATTAGTTAACTAGGTACAATTTGCTAAACACATTAAACATGATTGAACTATGTATAGTGAATAATTTGTTCTATAACAATCAAACTATTACATATTTCAAACTATTTACATATTTCTATTTACAGAATTTACAGATAGTTATTAAATCAACTTTAATTGTAGTTAAATTGAAGAAAAATTGGAATTGGTAATCGCTGAGATATCTTGGAATTGGTATTCGCTGAGATATCTATTAGCCATTTCCTGTTAGTGGTAAGGTATTTTCTAGTGTGCCGAAATGGGAGATGAACAAATATGTTTTTAGTTTCTTGCGGAGCTCCTTTGCATCATTTAGTGCTCTTATTTCTTCAGGGAGGGAGTTCCATGAGGTGGGAGCTGCATGCGAAAACGCTTTTTTGTTAGTTGTTTTTTTGGTAATTGTGAAATCTTTTGGGATCCTAATTTTATTCGTGTGGCCTCTCCGTAGTGCAGTTTGGGATGTGTCTTTAGTGATAAGTTTTGTTAAAGAGACTGGGGCCATTTTATTTAATGCCTTAAAAATGGTGATAATCAATTTGTGATTTATTCTGGATTGTATTGGGAGCCAGTGTAGGTTTGCGAGTATAGGTGTAATGTGTTCAAATGGTGGAACCTTCATTACAATTCTTGCTGTTGCATTTTGGGCGAGTTGGAGTCTCTTAATGTTTTGTTTTGTTGTGCCTAGTAGAATGAGATTGGCGAAATCAAAGTGTGGTGTAATGATAGCCTGAATAATGTTCAGAAAATCATGTAGAAGTACAAGTGGACGTAATTGTTTTAAAATTTTAAGTTTAAAGTAGACTTTTTTAGTAATGTTTCTAATATGTGTGTCCATACTAAGGTGTGTGTCAAGGGTGACACCCAGGTATTTTACTTCGTTTTTTATAGTAATGTTGTGATTTTGGAGAATGATGTGTGTTGGAGGTATGTAGGATTGATTTTTAGTTACTATTAATATATCAGTTTTAGAATGATTGATATGGAGATTGTGGTCCTTTAGCCAGATTGTTAATTCAGAGAAGCATTCTGATAACAGTTGTAATGGGAGTGTTGGGATTGTGAATGGTATGTACATCATCATATCGTCTACGTATATGTGATAGAGGACTTTAAATTTTTTGAAAATGTTGCAGACTGGTTGAATATAGATATTAAATAGGAGGGCAGAGAGGGCGGAGCCTTGGGGAAGACCAATTTCCTGTTTGTATGTTTTAGAAGTTTGTGTGTTAATTCGGACGGTTTGGGTTCGATCAATTAGATATGAGGTGAACCATTTATGTACAGTTGAGTGGATTCCTATTTGTTTTAATCTATTAAGCATTACAGCATGGTGTACACTGTCAAACGCTGCAGAGATGTCTAGAAAGAGGAGGATGAAAGCTTGTTTAGGGTTATCGATACCTCTTATTAAGGTATCAAGAAGTACTGTTATTAGAGTGTCAACACCATGATAGGGACGAAAGCCATATTGTTGGTCATCAAGGGGGGCCGAGTTTTCTATGTGGTCCTGTGTTTGAGTTTGAACTACCTTTTCAATTAGTTTAGCCATAAATGGAATGCTGGAGATAGGTCTGTAGGAATTAGGTGATGTTTTGTCGAGGGTGTTATTTTTGATTATCGGTCGGATTTGAGCATGTTTAAGGGAAGGTGGTAAGTACCCTTGGCGCAGCGAAAGATTGACTATAGGAAGGATAAAGGGGGATAGTGTAGGGAGAGTATGCTTAATCCAGTTTACCGGGCATGGATCAAGTTGAGAAGTCGTAGTGTTCAAGTTTGAGATTGTATACTTGAGGGTGTCTTTAGTTATAGGGTGGAAGTCGGACCATTTTTCAAATTGATGTTGGTGGGAAAGGGATAGAGGGTTTGGTGTGAATGCAAAAGTTTTTGATTTATTTATGTAGTGGTTAGCTAGAGTCAGTGATATCGACAATTTCATTGCTGGTCCCATATGAGTTATTAGTTAAGTTTTGGACGATGCTGAAAAGTTCTCTTGGCCTATTAATAGATTTGGTTAGTATAGTTGAGTGGTAATTTTTCTTTGCGTCGTCTGAAGCTTCTTTGTACTTTTTAAGGTAGCTGTGATAAGCGTCATATAAAGAGGTAGATTTGGTTTTGCGCCATTTGGATTCAATATTCCTCAATTCTCTCTTCATTCGTTTTAAGGTACTGTTGAACCAGGGGGCATCTCTCCTTCTAGAACAGTGTTTTTTCTTGGTGGATTGTTTATATGCAGCTGCATTATTGTATTGTGCCAAGTTGCGACTGCTTCATCTAGATCAGTTGGTAATAAGGTGAGATAGGGAATAGTTAGGTCCATGAATTCATCAGCGTTAAATTTTGTGAATCTAGGTGGATGGGTTATTTGTAAGTTATTTTTGTTGTTTCTTCCAGAGTAGGCTAAGGTAAATTTGATCAGGTGATGGTCTGACCAAGGAATAGGTGTACATTCGAGCGATGACCGGTTAAAATATTTTTGGAATACTTCTGGTAGAAAGACTAGGTCAAGGGTTCCGCCTTTATTATGGGTCTTTGTATTAATGATTTGGAGGAAACCCATATCGACTAATGATTCCAGGAAAAGAGCTGAGTGTGAGGTGGGTAGGGATGGGAGGTTAAAATCTCCAAGTAATATTAAAGGGTTGGTGTCTGTGGATGAGCTGAGGAGTTCTATAAGGGCATCTAAGTTTTCTGATTTTTGATCTGGTGGTCTGTATAATAAGCAAATTCTAAAATGAGCAATTTTTATGGTGAGGGTGTCAATGTTATTTGGGAGATCAGATGGGTGTGGTTTAGACTTTAGTTCTTTTTTTGTCATTATAAGGACTCCACCTCCTTTTTTAGTATTTCTGTGTGTATGAGATATGTCGTAGTTGTTCGTGTTGAGTTGGTTTAGGTAAACTACATCGGAGTCAGTTAGCCAAGTTTCAGTAACACATAGGATGTCTGGCTTTTGATCATTTAGTAAGTCAATGAAGATGGGTAGTTTATTTTTCATAGATCTTGCATTTATTAGGATACAGGACAAAGTGTGTATGGTTGTCGGTTGAGTTTGTGGATGGGTGAGTGAAGTAGGTTTATATGTATTAGTCTGTGATGATTTATTTTTGTGTTGATGCCAGTGGGCATTTGAGATGAAGGGGGATCTGGTCGGATGATTCTTTGTATTATTGGGATTGGTTTGTAGTTTTTGTTGTTTAGACTGTTGGTCAGTGTGATTAGTGTCAAAATTGTTAAACAGGTGCATAATAGTTTTAGGCAAAAGGTATTTGAGCAAGACATTTTGGATGTATTTGTGGTTGGAGCTCAATGTTGTGTGCTATGTATAAGGTGTAATGTAGATTACAGTAAGATCAAATCTCTGGCTATTGTCAGGAGTATAAGCTATGGAAGTGAGGTTTATAAGCAGAAAAACAGATAACAGAGTGTTGAATTCCCTAGCTATTGAACAGGAGTTCAAACTTTAAACCTAAGGTTTATAAACTAATTTGTTGCTGGCTGCAGTATGTGTGGAACCTTGTCTACTGGCAACAGTATACACTTTGTAATTACAGGTTTCTAGTTAGGTGGATACTGACAACAGTAATTTGACGACTTTGGTTACTGACAACAGTAATTGAAGGTCTTTGATAACTGGCAGCAGTGTTGGCTAAGTTAAACAGCTAAGTTTTAATCGATTAGTTCTTAGGGTCAGTACTATCTGAATGCGATCAGATCATCGGAGTGGATACTGACAACAGTATATATTAAATGTTGGTTGCTTGTAGCAGTATTGATAAGATAGGTAGGGAGAAATTGGTGAATACTAACAACAGTATATTTAGTTCGCTAGCTACATGCAGCTTAACTTAGTGTAAGAAAGATAGATGTAGTCTAGCCAGATAAGTGGACAGAACTAGATTCTAACAGAAATGGCTGAATATGGTAAGCTACTGGCAGTAGTACCTGATGGATTGGTGGGGGTGATTAAGCTACTAACAATAGTATATGCACATTTTTAGGTGTTGGAGATGGTATATATGGATGGGTGTGGGCAATAACTATGTTTATGTTTATGTTTATTGGCTTTATTGACCGCCCTTCAGGGATAAACAGAGCGGTTTACAATAAAATAAATCTTCATTACAGTAGGCACATGGCCGGAAAAGGAAAAGAAAGTTACAACTTAATAGAGGATAGAAAGACAAAGAATGAAAGAGGAGGGTCAGTATAGGGAAAAAGGTAGAGGCTAGAGGGAAGGGGGGTTGAAGGCAAGGGAGAAGAGGTGGGTTTTTAGGGCGTGCTTAAAAATAGGGTGATGAGGCTCCAGACGGAGGGTAGAGGGAAGGGAGTTCCAAAGAGCAGGACCTATGAAAAAGAAGGCTGAGGAGCGGGTGGATTGAAGGTGAGCAAGTGAGGGGGGGGGGAGGGTAGAGTGAGTCGGTTGAGGTAGAAGGAGCGGGGGGTGTGCCGGGGGGTGTGGAAGTGAATAAGATCAGCCAGGTATTGTGGTGTGGAGGTATGAGGAGCCTTGTGAACGAGAGTGAGAAGTTTGAACTGGATTCGAAAGGAAATGGGAAGCCAATGGAGATGGTAGAGGAGGGGTGTGACATGGTCTCTGGGGGAGGAGGAGGACACGAGACGGGCAGCGGTGTTTTGGATTCATTGAAGACGTGAGAGTTGGAGCTTAGAGAGGCCAGAGAGAATGGAGTTAGCGAAGTCAATACGGGAGATAACCAGAGTTAACAGCAAGGTAGCAAGAGCAGAGGGAGAGAGGAAAGGGCGGACGGCACGGATATGCCTGAGATAGAAGAAGGAGGTTTTGGAGATGTGGGAAACATGGGCAGAGAAAGAAAGATCAGAGTCAAAGAGTACCCCAAGATATCGAAAAGTGGAAACCATAGAAATAGAAGTGGCAGGGAAAGAGGGGGCAATGGAGGGGGGCTGATGACCGTGCGGGAACCAGATAGCTGTGGTCTTTGAGAGATTGAGATGCAGACAGTTATTGGTCATCCAATCAGAAATAGCAGCTAGGCAGGAATTGAGGGGAGCAAGGTCGGGGCAGTCCGGGGAGGTGTGATATAGAAGAAGGATGTCATCTGCGTAGTAAAAAGCTGTGATACCGAATTGTTGAATGAGAAGAGTGAGGGGGGTTAGGAAGAGATTAAAGAGGAGTGGAGCCAGCACAGAGCCTTGGGGGACCCCGCAAGGGAGGAGAAATGAGTCAGAGGAGGGGCAAGAGAGGGAGGAAGAGAGAACTGTACCAGAGCGAGAGGAGAGAAAGGAGTGAAACCACCGAAAGACAGTGCTACAAAGGCCAGCATCATGTAGTCGGGAGAGGAGGAGGGAGTGATCTACAAGGTCAAATGCAGCAGAAAGATCAAGGGCAACCGCCACCGAGATTTCCCCTTGGTCGTGGGCTACGTGAAGGGCGTTGGTGAAAGCAAGAAGAATAGTCTTGACACTGTGCCCAGGACGGAAACCGGATTGGCGGGGGTGAGGGAAATTGGTGGAGTCAAGATGATGCAATAGCTGGGCAAAAACAACCTTCTCAAGAAGTTTGGACAAAAAGGGAAGGTTGGAGACTGGGCGATAGTTGTTTGGGTCGAGAGGGTCAAGGGAAGGTTTCTTGAGGAGAGGGCGGATAAGAGCGTGCTTCCAAGTGGAGGGAAAAGTTCCAGTGGAGAGACTGCTGTTAAGGATAGTTTGAATGTAGGGAAGGAAAGATTGAGAGGGAGTCAGCAACCAAGAGGAAGGGACGGGGTCAAGGGAGCAGAAAGTTTTGTTGGATGTGGAGATGAGATGTGGAGCTCGGCAGCAGTGGTCAAAGAAAAGGAGGACTAATAACAGGCAGTCACAAAAGTAAAGTACAGGTTAGAAAGAGTAATGGCTACCCACAACAGCATGACTAGGTGTGAATGGCAAGTTCAAATAAAGATTGTTCATTTAGCTGTAGTATACTTGCTGTATCAGCTGGGTGTCTGGAGGAAGATGGGAGCGAGCTCGACCTTGAGGGAGCTCAAGCTGTATGCTTATGTAGATCTTCGTAGAAAATTGGAGAGCGTTTCAAGTCCATGTTCGAGGAGACAGAATCGGATAGTTTCCTACTCAATCCCAGACCGAGTAAACGGAGCAGTGAGTATGGAGGAGTTGGTAGGTGCTGACAGACTGTAGGCAGGTTACCTTTAGTGGTCCTCGCCTAAGGGCCACACCAAAGGGCCCTCTGGCGAGGCCCTCATATCTCCCCTCAGCCGTCTCTTTTCCAGGTTGAAGTGCCCTAACCTTTGTAGCCTTTCTTCATAGGAGTAGCCGTCCATCCCCTTTACCATTTTGGTGGCTCTTCTCTGTACCTTTTCTAATAACGCTATATCCTTTTAAAGATACGGTGACCAGAATTGCACACAATATTCATGGTGCGGTTGTACCATGGAACGATACAGAGGCATTATAATATCCTTTGTTTTATTTTTAAATCCTTTCCTTATTATACCTAGCATTCTATTTGCTTTATTGGCCGCCGCTGCACACTGGGTGGAGGGTTTTAACATGTTATCCACGATGACTCCTAAATCTTTTTCCTGGGTGGTGGTTCCAAATGTGGAACCTTGCATTGTGTAACCATAATGTGGGTTGTTCTTTCCTAGGTGCATAACTTTGCACTTGTCAACATTAAATTTCATCTGCCATTTGGATGCCCAGTCTTCCAATTTATCAAGATCCTCTTGCAATTTTCCACAATCCTCATGGGTTTTAACAACTTTAAATAGTTTTGTATCATCTGCAAATTAGATAACCTCATTTGCTATTCCCTTTTCTAGGTCATTAATGAATATGTGAAGAAGCAGCAGACTTTGCACTTGTCCACATTAAATTTCATCTGCCATTTGGATGCCCAGTCTTCCAATTTATCCAGATCCTCCTGCAGTTTTCCACAGTCCTCTTGGGTTTTAACAACTTTAAACAGTTTTGTGTCGTCTGCAAATTTGATAACCTCACTAGTTATTCCCATTTCCAGGTCATTTATGTCAAAAAATAGCAGACCCAGTACAGATCCCTGGGGTACTCCACTATTCATCTTTTTCTATTGGGAAAATTGGCCATTTAGCCCTACACTCTGCTTTTTATCTTTTAACCAGTTCCCGATCCACAGTAGTACACTGCCTCCTATCCCATGACTTTTTAGTTTTGCCAAAAGTCTCTGATGAGGGACCTTGTCAAAGGCTTTCTGAAAGTCCAGATACACTATATCAACCGACTCACCTTTGTCTATCTGTTTATTCACACCTTCAAAAAAAATATCAGATTAGTAAGACAAGATCTTCCTTGTCTAAAGTCATGTTGGCTGTCTCCCATTAGGCCATGACTATCTACATGCTGTGTAATTTTGTTCTTTATGATGGTTTCTCCCATTTTCCCCAGTACTGACGTCAGGCCCACTGGTCTGTAATTTCGCAAATCACCCCTGGAACCCTTTTTAAAAATTGGCGTTACACTGGCGATCCTCCAATCTTCAGGTATTACAGATGATTTTAATGAAAATTCACAGATTACTAATAGCAGGTCTGCAATCTCATATTTCAGTTCTTGCAACACTCTTGGATGTATACCATCTGGTCCAGGTGATTTGCTACTATTCAGTTTATCAAATAGTTGTAACACATCTTCCCGGTGTAGCGATATTTCTCTCAATTCCTCTGCAGTATCACCTTTAAATACCACTTCAGTCTTGGGTAACATCCCTACATCTTCCTCAGTAAAGACCGAAGCAAAGAATTCATTCAGTCTCTCCGCTATAGCCTTGTCTCCTCTTACTGCCCCTTTTACCCCTCTATCATCTAATGGTCCAATTGACTCTCTCACAGGCCTTTTGCTACGAATGTACTTGAAAAAGTCTTTATTTCGTATTTTTGCTTCCGTAGCAAGTTCCTTTTCAAATTCTCGCTTTGCCTGCCTTATTAATGCTTTGCATTTAACTTGCCGGTGCTTGTGCTGTTTCCAGTTTTCGTCATTTGGCTCTATTTTCCATTTCCTGAAAGATGCTTTTTTGGCAGCAACAGCCTCTCTGACCTCACCTTTAAACCATGCTCGCAGTTTTTTGGACTTTCTTCCACTTTTCTTAATGCGTGGAATACAGCTGGTCTGGGCTTCCAGAATAGTATTTTTAAACAACACCCAAGCTTGATGTAAGTCTTTAACCTTTGCAACCACTCCTTTTAGTTTTTTCTTAACTATATTCCTCATTTTATCATAGTCTCCCTTTCGAAAGTTAAAAGGTAGTACTGTAGATTTCTTTACTATCCCTCCTCTACTAATTAAATCAAACATGATCATCTTTACGCTGATGACTCTCAGATCTAACTCTCTACACCTGAAATCTCTCTGGCAATCTCTGCCTACCTATATGACATTGCTGCCTGGATGTCTCACCACTGTTTGAAATTGAACATGGCCAAAACTGAGCTTCTTATTTTCCCCTCAAACCCATCTCCCCCTTCCCCCTTTCTCAATCTCTGTGGATAATGCTCTACTCTTACCTGTTTCCTCAGATCACAACCTTGGGGTCATCTTTGACTGCTCCCTCTCCTTCTCCACACACATCCAACTGATAGCTAAAATCTGTAGCTTCTTTCTCTATAACATCAGCAAAATTTGTTCCTTCCTTTCTGAACACACTGCTAAGACACTTATCCACTCTTTAGTCTCTTCCTCTCTAGATTATTGCATCCTCCTCCTTGCTGGTCTCCCTCTGAATCATCTCTCTCCCCTTCAATCTGTAAAAAACTCAGCTTCAAGGCTAATCTTCCACCAGCCTCGATATGCTAATATAACCCCTCTTCTCAAGTCGCTTCATTGGTTCCCTATCCTTTTCCGTATCCAGTTCAAACTTCTCCTACTGATCTATGAGTGCACTCATTATGCTGCTCCTCACTACCTTTCCTCTCTTTCCCTATACCCCTCCTCGGGAACTCCACTCTTCTTGCAGATCATTTCTATCTGTGCCCTTCTCTTCTACTGCCAACTCCAGACTTTGATCCTTCCATCTTGCTGCTCCTTATGCCTGAAACAAACTACACCAGGCTTCATCTTTGGCTCTTTTCAAATCCAGGCTGAAAACTTACCTCTTCGAGGTTGCTTTTGGATCCTGATCCGCTTAGTGTCCTATGTGTTTCTTCACATTTCCCTTAATCTATCCTTGTCCTCGGCTGTTGCATTGTCTGTCTTGACTCGATTGTAAGCTCTGATGAACAATGACCGTCTTATACATGTGTCTATACAGTGCTGCTTACACCTTGTAGTGCTATAGCAATTAAAATAAACAGTAGTAGAAGTAGTAGTACAGAAAAGAGCCACCAAAATCATAAAGGGGATGGAAGGATACCCCTATGAGGTATGAGGAGAGGCTTAAAAGGTTAGGGGTCTTCAACTTACAAAAGAGATGGCTGAGGGGGGCTATGATAGAGGTCTATAAATTAATGAATAGAGTGGAACAGATAAAGGTAGATCAGTTGTTTACTCCTTCAAAAATTAGAAAGACTAGGGGATACTCAATAAACTATAATGTAACCCATTTAGGACTAATAAGACAAAATATTTTTCCACTCAATGAGTAATCAAACTCTGGAATTCATTACCGGAGTATGTAGTAAAAGCTGTTAATGTAGCTGGGTTAAAAAAAATTTGGATAAGTTCCTGGAGGAAAAGTCCATAAACCATTATTAAAGAGGACCAGGGAAATCCACTGCTTACCCTGGGATAAGCATTGTGGAATTTGTGTACCTTTTTGGGAACTTGACAGGTACTTGTGAACTGGACTGGCCACTGTTGGCAACAGGATACGGGGCTTGATAGATCTTGGTCTGACTCAGTATGGCATTTCTTATGTTACATAAGAACATAACATAAGATATGCCATACTGGGTCAGACCAAGGTCCATCAAGCCCAGCATTCTGTTTCCAACAGTGGCCAATCTAGGTCATACGTACCTAGCAGTTTCCCCAAGGGACACAGGTTCCACAATGCTTGTACTGGTTCAAGCATTGATATCCTGGGTCCCTTCTTAATAATGGTTTATGGACCTTTCCTCCAGGAACTTGTCCAAACCTTTTTTAAACCCAGCTACACTAACAGCCTTTACTACATCCTCCGGTAACAAATTCCAGAGTTTGATTACACGTTGAGTGAAAAAATATTTTCTTTTATTAGTCTTAAATAGTTTACCCTGTAGCTTCATTGCATGTCCCCTAGTCTTTCCATATTCTGATAAGGTAAACAATCGATCTACGTTTACCCGTTCCACTCCGTTCATTAATTTATAGACTTCTATCATATCTCCCCTCAGCCGTCTCTTCTCCAGGCTAAAGAGCCCCAACCTTTTTAGCCTTTCTTCATAGGAGTAGCCTTCCATCCCCTTTACCATTTTGGTGGCTCTTCTCTGAACCTTTTCTAAAATCGCTATATCCTTTTTAAGATACGGCGACCAGAATTGCACACAATATTCAAGGTGCGGTCTCACCATGGAACGATATAGAGGCATTATAATATCTTTTGTTTTATTTTCCATTCCTTTCCTTATCATACCTAGCATTCTATTTGCTCTCTTGGCCGCCGCTGCACACTGGGCCGAGGGTTTTAACAAGGTATCCACAATGACGCCTAAATCTTTTTCCTGGGTGGTGGTTCCTAATGTGGAACCTTGCATCGTGTAACCATAGTTTGGGTTGTTCTTCCCTAGGTGCATAACCTTGCACTTCTCCACATTAAATTTCATCTGCCATTTTGATGCCCAGTCTTCCAATTTATCAAGATCCTCTTGCAATTTTCCACAATCCTCCTGGGTTTTAACAACTTTAAATAGTTTTGTGTCATCTGCAAATTTGATAACCTCACTTGTTATTCCACTTTCCAGGTCATTTATGAATATGTCAAAAAGCAGCGGACCCAGCACAGATCCCTGGGGTACACCACTATTCACCCTTCTCCATTGGGAAAATTGGCCATTTAGCCCTACCCTCTGCTTTCTATCTTTTAACCAGTTCCTGTTCTTATGCTGTTTGTTCGAGCCCCTCCCAGTATCGACTGTCCTCCAGTCCTTCCCAGCACCATCTCCCTTCCAGTCCCATATCCTCCCAGCATCAGCTTTCTTCAAGTTCCAGACCCTCCCAGCATGAGCTCCCTTCCAGTTCCATTCGCTCCCAGCATCAGTCCTCTTCCAGTGCCTTCCATCATCATCTTCCATGCAGTTCCAGTCCTCCCATCCCCTAGTATCACCCCATTTCCAGTCCTAGCTCCCCAGCAGTTCTCTTCCAATTCCAGTACCTCCCAGCATTAGTCCTCCAGTTCCAGTCCTCAGTATCATGTCCCTTCCAGTCCCAGTCCCCCCATCCCCAAGCATCAGCCCATTTTCAGTCCTAGTTCCCCAGCAGTCCTCTTCTAGAGCCCCCACCCCAACATCAAACCCACCCAGTCACCTCCTCCTCTGCCACAGCTTGCATTTATTGCACAGCTGCAGGAGCATTTTAAATTGTTCCTGCAGCTGTGCTATGTTGCAGCAGCCAGGACCATGAAGTTCATAGAAGTATTTCCTGTCTCTTGCACAAGACAGGAAGCGCCCTGGTTTCACTTCTATGAACTCCACGATGTCAGCAGCTGCAACTTAGCACGGCCTTAGGAGCAAAAAAACAAAACAAAATGCTCTTGCAGCTGTGCATAGGTGAGCTAGTGAGGCAGGCTTTGGGCCTCGCTGGCTTACCTCTTAAGCCCGTCAGAATCATGGGGCTCCTTGGGGAGCAGGTCCATGTGCAGACGATATGCCTACACATGCCTAGGGTTGGCCTGTCTCGTCAGCTCACTGTACTGACCATGCTGCCCTCCCAGGACTGCATAATATGCACAGTAGGTCATGGCAGGCCCTGCCTTCTCTGCAACTTGTTGTTCATACCTACTACTACTAATAATCATTTCTATTTCGTTACAAGGTGTATGCAGTGCTGTACAGATACCTATAAAAGACAGTCCCTGCTCATCAGAGCTTACAATCTAATCAAGACAGACAATATAATAGATGAGAATAAAGGTAAAAATAGGGAAAGGTAAGGAGACACAAGGAAAACAAGGGATCAGGATCCAAAAGCACCCTCAAAGAAGTGAGCCTTTAGCATGGATTTGAAAATGGGGAGAGATTAAGCCAGACATACAGACTCAGGTAGCTTTTTCCAGGCACAAGGAGCAGCAAGGTGAAAGGATCAAAGTCGAGTTGGCAGTAGAAGAAAAGGGCATAGAGAGAAGCAGGCCAGTGGAAGAGCGGAGTTCATGAGGAGAGATGTAGGGAGAGAGACAGGTGTCCCTTCCTCCCCTCCCCCCATCCTCACTTTGGGTAAGTGTCCCAAATTTGCTTGCAAAAAATATGGTAATCGTAGTACAAAAGAAAGTCCTTTATGAAGAACACGGATTTCACATGATGACAAAGTCCTATTCAACAGATTGATTATTGAAAGGGTAGGGGCCTCAATTATAAGATTACATTGTGGCTACCAGGACTGTTCCAGGATATTCTAAAGAAAATTGATTGTACTTATCCACATGCCATGGAGAGCTAATAAGAAAAACAAACAGATTAAAATGAACATTGTTTATATAAACATAATAAAAGATTCAGCTGAAAAAAGCTAGTAAAACCTCCACAGCAAACAAACCCAAAGTTATTATTTCATGCACAAGGACTGCAGTTTCAAAAAATGTAAAGTCAGAATTGTTGGGCCTTGTGTTGGAAACTCAGTTTTCTTTCTCTGCTATTTAAAGAAGTCATTAAGCAGAAGACAGTTCTTCATCAACCAATTACTTACATATACAGTTAAGGCGAGATCCATTTATGAATGCAGTACTTAGTGTTGTCTACCACTAGCTCTGCCATCAAGCAAACTAGGCAATTGCCAGAGCCCCACTGTTTGAGGGATATGGTTAGTTGCACAATGCTTTCACTATTGCCTCAGGCTGCAATGGGATGGAAGAAAAGAAGAAAAGCTAGTGACTTCTCATAGTCTTTGCTTCTCAATAGATCTTGGCTGCGTTAGAGAGAAAAGGAACATTACTGCTGCTGGAGTCAGCCTTGGACCAATGTCAGAGATAATGGGGTGTGCAGCAACAAGAGACATGTAGCTTGTTTTTAGAGGTCAGAGACTATTGTGAGGTGCAGATGGGAATATTAGCAACTTGGACCACACTGCACTTTGGATTAACCAGCTGATTGCCCTTTGATTACTTGGATGTTCTTGTGTATAAAACCCACTGATGAGCATTAAGGGGCTGGGGCCATATTCCACTTGCAGAATATAGAAACTTAGATGTGGGAAATTAACATCATCGTGTTGAGCAGTTCGTATTGCTTGCACAGGTGCAGGCCCTTCATCAGGGAACCCAGTCACTGGACCACCAGTGGAGAGGCCACAAAGGCATTGTGCCCCTCACCACTTGCAGCCATGGAGGGAGAGAAGCAGGAACAGCCCCTCCCCCAGAGTCCATGACAAAGGAGCTGGTTGAGGAATGGCCTAGCGAAGGGCCACCCACCAATGGGGTTGGCAGCCCCTCTAGGCAGCAGCCTGCAGAGGCCTTGACTCTCCCTCCTTCCTCGTATGACCCCAGCTGAAGAAGAGCACAGAGTAGTCAGTCCTCTTCCCCAAACTTTCTATCCCCAGTGCTGCCACAGTCCACTGCAGCTACTGCTGTATCCATGGCAAATTTGGAGGCTGTCACTCAGACACAGTGTGGATGGCATCCCTGCATGGACAGCTCTGAATGTGTCTTAGGTGCTGCAGTGACTGTAGCGTGGCTACAACTGGCCTAGATGGAGGGGAATTTAGAGCAGGTGATTGGCTACCTTGCAAGGGTGGCTGATGCCCTGGTCGGCTGGAGATTTAGTGTGTGGAATCTGGTGTGCATTGAAACTACCACTCTAGATTGCTCCAAATCAGCCTTAAGCTCTTTCGATGTGATGTTTTTCCAGCAATTCACACTAACCTTCAAAGACTTCTTGGACTCCTTTTCTTCTTCCCAGCATGTCCTGGGAGGTTCTTGACAGTTCCATGAGCAGAAAACCTCTCAATAACATTGCAAACTATAGACACAAGCATCCCAAGGTCTTTGGAGATGGCCTTGTACCCCTCTCAAGTTTGATGTTTAGTGATAATGGTTTTTATGATAGTCTCAGGCAGCTCTCTTGACTTCACCATTGTGAAAATGGAACAGGGAGTGAATGTGGCCATTTTAAACATTAGAGCCATAATTCATTGGTGATTCAAGTCATGTGAGTACTAACAATTGATCACAGGTGTGTCTAATTTTACTGCAGTGGGAATGTGGTTCTTCTGTTCATACTGATTTGAATTGTTTATAAGGGTGCCAATAATATGTCCTGGCAATGTCCCAGTTTTTATATTATTTCCTACTACTTCCTTTTATAATTGGTCTTGTTTTATTTGATTATTTTATGTATCAAATATGTGTGCTTATATAGTCCAAAGCCATTTCACTGGCCACTATTTTTGGGGAGATATTGGACATTAAGGGGTTGAACTGCAAGGGTATCAATAATATTGATCACAATTGTATATAGTATGCTAAAGAGGACATCGAGTGAAACAGAAAAAAGGTTTTGCAGGAACCTGCACTATAGAATCTCTATGGATAGAAATTCCATGTAAAAAGAGGGAGGGAAGGGCAGTAGGGGTGTGTTCTACCATCCCCTGGCCAGAATGAACAGAAATCAGAGAAGCTAGCAAAGTTTACAACACAGTAATAATGGGAGATTTCAATTACCCTGGTATTGACTGGGTCAATGTCACATCAGGATATGCTAGGGTCCTGAGAGATAAAGTTTCTAGATGAAATAAATGACTGCTTCGTGGAGCAGCTGGTTCAGGAATCAACGCAAAGGGAAGCTATTTTAGACCTAGTCCTCAGTGGAATACAGGATCTGGTGTGAGTGGTAACTATTTTGGGGCCACTTGGCAATAACGATCATAACATTATATATTTGATTTAATAAATGACGGGAGGATAGCAAGGAAATTCAATGAGCTAGCATTTAACTTTCAAAAAGGAGACTATGATAAAATGAGGAAAATGGTTAAGAAAAGCTAAAATGAGTAACAGGAACATGTTTACATCAGGCCTGGGCATTATTTAAGAATGCTATCTTGGAAATCAAGACCAGATGTATTTCACGCTTTAAATAAGGTGGAAGCAAGACCAAATGACAGCAAGCATGGCTTAAAAGTGAGGTCAGAGAGGCTGTTATAGCTAAGAGAGAATCTTTCAGAAAATAGAAAAAGGAGCCAAATGCTGAAAACAGGAAACATCATAAGTACTGGCAAATTAAATGAAAGGCATTGATAAGGCAGACAAAGAGAAAACTTGAAAAAAAGCTTGCCATGGAAGCAAAAACACCTATGAATGTACTTTTTCAAGTACATTCATAGAAAAACACCATTGAGAGAGTGTGTTGGACCATTAGATGATGGAGGGATAAAAGTTGCCCTGAGAGAGGATAAGGCCATAGTGGAAAGACTGAATGAATTTTTTGCTTCAGTCTTTACTGAAGAAGAGATAGGAAACTTAACTATGCCAGAAATGATATTTAAAGATATTGAAACAAATCTCAATAAATCGGGAAGATATAACACAGCTATTTGAAAAACTAAAGCGTAGCAAATCACCCGAACTGGATAGCATACATCCCAAGATGCTGAAAGAACTGAAATATAGTATGAGATTGCAGACCTACTTTTGGTAATCTGTGAATTATCATTAAAATCATCTCTAGTACCCAAAGATAGGAGAGTGACCAATATAATACCAATTTTCAAAAAGGTTTCTAGGGATGATCTGAGAAACTACAGACCAGTGAGTCTGACTTCAGTACCATGCAAAAAAAAAAAGATAGAAGCCATTATAAAAAGCAATGGGCCTGATATGATTATAGTGGCTAGCCGCTGGTGCTAAAGAGGTAACCTGGATATCCAATGCTGGGGTCAAATCCAGCCACCGGCATTAATTATCCAGGTTTGCCACAGAGTCTCTGCTGCCGCAGAAGCTAACCAGGCAGTGGCAATATTGAGCTGCTGCCTGGTTAGCTTTTGCTGCACCTATCTTTACCCATGGGTTGCTAATTGGGCAGCAATGCAGCATTGCTGCTGACAGGGTAGCAATGGATATCGTCTTCAGAATAACCATGACATGCCCTGATGCTACAGAGCTTCAGGGCTGAATATCCCTCTAAGCATCATGTAAACCGTGTAAATGCCTTTGAATATCGGGCCAACATTACTGAATATATGTATATACATAGTCATGGTTTAATGGGAGAAAGTCAACATAGATTTAGCAAAGGAAGGTCTTGGTCTTATTAACAGAGTAGGGCTAAGTGGAGAAAGTTGAAAAGCAGAGCACTCCAGGGATCTATGCTGGGCCTGCTGTTCTTTAACATACAGGGTGGCCAAAAAATGTGAGAACATCTCGTAGCATATAAGTTATTTAAAAATTCAAAAAGACAAATGTAAATGATTGCCAAATTTAAAAAAAAAAAAGATGGCGACCGGAAATTGTCGAAATAAAGATGTTATATAGCTAAAAAGGTAAATAAGTAAACTATTTAAGCTTTTAATTTACGAGATGTTCTCACTTTTTTTGGACCACCCTGTATTTATAAGTGGCCTGGAGATGGAATAATGAGTGAGGTGATCAAATCTTCAGATTACACAACATTATAATAATTATTCAAAGTTGCTAAAACACAAAAGGATTGTAAAAAATTGCAAGAGGATCTTGAAAAATTGGAAGACTGGGGGCCAGATTTTCAAAGCCCTAGGTTTGTGCTACACATGTAAAAGCCAGCCTTACCTGTGTAAATCCGCCATAACCGTGTAAACCACATATTCCACACGGCGGCTTGAATCGCTGAGGTCCAGCTACCCGCACAGCACTAGGCGTCGAAGCCTGGGGGGCGGAACGGGGGGGGGGGGGGGTGTCACTGTGAAACACGCTTAAAGTGGATTTCCGAAACTCATGTGCACCTACATTGGACGTCACTAACCATATAGCGACAGCTCCCGGTGCATACAATCACTGATGGTGAGTGGCGAACCTGTGTAGTGGTGGAACAGTGCACAGTAGAGCTGGGGACTGTGAGCAGGCCTGTAACCAAACCGTGCAGATGTAAAGTGATGCTGGACAGGCAGAGATGCCATGTGGGCCATGCACATGGTGATCAAGAGGTGGAGACGCACTCACCATGCCCAGGCACAGCGGAGGATTCGACAGGCAGTGCATACCCAGCAGCAGGCAGTGGACCAGCACCCGAGACGCATGTCCCACATGTACACAGGCCCAGGGTGAGCTACCTGCAACTGATGGAGGAGGTGGTTTACCAGAGATACAGACTGGATGGGGCAACGATAACTGAGCTGTGCAGCATACTCAGTGTGGACTTGGAGTCCTCCACATCCAGGCCCTGCCAGTGGCCATGATGGTGATCACTGCCCTGGGATTCCTTGCAACCGGCAGCTTTCAGCATGTGATAGGGGGTGACTGTTGGAATCACGCAGTCCACTGCCAGCCACTGCATAGAAACATTCACCAGGGCCTTGTTGCGGAGGATGAGCCACCTCATAGCCTTTCCCCGGACACAGCAGATGTGACAGAAGACTATGCATGTGCTCTACAGTGTTGCTAGTTTCCTATCAGTGCTTGGATATATAAACTACACTCACAGTGCACTGCAGGCACCACTGGAGAAAGTGCATACCGGAACAGGCATGGGTACACATCAATGAACATGCAGGTCATTGTGGATGCTAATATGGACTTCATTGATGTGTGTGCCTGCAAATTGTAGCTCAGCAAGTGGGGCATCTTCTGTGTCCGGCTCCCCAGCAGTGACAGTCACACTGGTCTGCCCCACTACCCTGGGTGATGAACCCGACAACTCCTCCACACTGGCCACCACACTGGGCCACTCTGCTGCACTGACAAGCATACTGGCAATGATGGCACCCTGGCTGGGCACTGGCATCCTCCATGGTCGCATTGAAGCTCCCCCCAATGCATCGGTCCCAGCCTGGGAGGGTGGTGTCCCTGGCAGGACTGTGGAAGAGCAAAGGTGGCAGAGGTTAGTAACATGGCATGCCAGCTTGGCCTGCTGCTGAGTTCTCCTGCGCTGACTGCATTGTTCCTGCTGCTGCCTGTGCTGTGTGTGCTTTACATTTCTGTTCTCCCAGGCTTTGTGCTGTGCTGTTGTCCGCCCCAGTGAATCTTGTCTGCTGTAGTCCCGCCTCCAGGAAGTGATGTGGGCGCGTGCAACGCATCAGTGCCAAACCCCAGGCTTTGTGCTGTGCTGTTGTCCGCCCCAGTGAATCTTGTCTGATGTGGGCGCGTGCAACGCATCAGTGCCAACCCCTAGGCTTTGTGCTGTGCTGTTGTCTGCCCCAGTGAATCTTGTCTGCTGTAGTCCCGCCTCCAGGAAGTGACGTGGATGCGTGCAACGCGTCCGCGCCAGCCCCCAGGTACCTCTCTGCATATAATTGAGCCACCGGTGGCGTCCCGCAAGTGCTACTGAGTTCTCCTGCGCTGACTGCACTGTTCCTGCTGCTGCCTTTCTGTTCTTCTCCCAGGCTTTGTGCTGTGCTGTTGTCCGCCCCAGTGAATCTTGTCTGCTGTAGTCCCGCCTCCGGGAAGTGACGTGGACACGTGCAATACATCCGTGCCAACCCCCAGGTACCTCTCTGCATATAATTGAGCCACCGGTGGCGCCTCGTGCCACTGCAATGTGCACTGAAGGAGCGCACACAAGGAGCAGGACGTGCTCCTTGGGCGAGCTCCTTGGGGCGACGACGTGGGCGTGTAAGCTAGACCCTCATCTACTATCAGTTTCCATAGGCTGATTCCATTGCTCCCATTTGTACTTGCCCTGTTTTGGCCTGTCCACCTGCTGGTATCCGGCTCATTTTTCATCGCCTCTGCTAGTCATACCTTATCTAGTGTTCCACCTGCCTGTTACATGGCGTCTATCCCTACTTTTTGGGGCCACCGCCCTTCTCCTACTGTTCTTCCCGTGTCCGGAGTAGCTGCTTGTAATGTTAACAATCTTCTTCTTTGTCAGCCCAGCCAGATTCCCCCTTCTTCATCTCAGATTACCACACTACTGACAGTGTCCTTTGCTCTTCTGAACTGTCGGTCTCTGTGCACCAAGACTCACCTGGTGCATGACCTTTTGACACAGCACTCCCTCGATGCACTCTTCCTTACGGAAACCTGGCTCCGTGAGGGAGAGGACGGCCTCCTCCACCGATGTCTCCTCCCCGGTTACTCGGCGTTTCACACCCCTCGGCTGCATCGAACTGGGGGAGGCATGGCGGTCATTCACCGGTCTTCCTTCCCTTTATCTCTTATCACACCGGCTCCATCTTATCCAGAATCTCTTCTGTTCCATTCAAGATCTTCCACCCCTATTTACTTTCTCCTGCTCTACGCTCCTTCTTCCTTACGCCCCAATTTGTGGGATTCTCTCTTTCTTTCTCTCTCTGAAATGGCTCTCCTGTCCTCCCATCTTATGGTCCTTGGGGACTTCAATGTCCACCTTGGTTCTCACTCGAGATCTCGAGATAGAGCTCTTCTCTCGCTCTTTACTGACCTTTTTTTTACCCAGCATGTAGACTACCCCACCCACACTTCAGGGCATACCCTTGACCTTATCCTTACTCATGACTCTTCTCCATTTCAGCCATCTAATGTTCTGCCGCTTCCCCTTCCTTGGTCAGACCATAGTTGTATTTTCTTCTCTTTCTCCTTTCCTTCTACTCATGCATCTACCCTTCAAAACACAGACCCTCCTCTGCAGTTACTTAAATGCCACATCACCCCTACCACCCTACAGATTCCCTCCCCCCCCCCCCCCCCGCTGACTCTCTCTTTCCTTCTGAGTTTTCTTACTTTTTGGTGGACCAGCAGGTTGACGTCTGGTCCTCCACCCTTACGGCCGCTCTGGACTCTATTGCGCCCCTCCGCCCTACCTCTTCCCGTTCCACCTCTCATCACCCCTGGTTCCACCCAGGTCTTTACTTACAACGTTCTTATCTTTGGTGGGCAACGCGATTTTGGCGCAAACACCCTTCTGACACTTCTCTCTCTATTTTTCGCCATGCACAGCAACTCTACCGCTCTATGATAGTCACCGCCAAATGAACTCATTACTCGAACCTCATTACTGCCTCCTCAAATTCTTCTCGACGCCTCTATTAGGTCCTTAATTCTCTCTCATCACCTAACACCTACCCCTCCTCCCTAGTACCTCCTTCAGCTGCTCCCAGCCCATCCACTCTTGCCACTTTCTTCGCAGGCAAGATTTAGTCACTCTGCTCTACATTTGCCTCCTGCCCTCCCCCCTCCTCTTCCCCCTCCCCCTGCCTCTTCCCCCCTTGCTCTTCTGCATCCTCACACATCCACCCACATGCGTGGTCTAAGTTTCAGCCCATCACTTCTGCCGACCTTGTCAAGACCTTCTCAGCCTCCCACAAAACCAGCTATCCACTTGATCCACTTCCTTCCTCCTGGCTGCTTGATCCTTCACTCACTCTTGCTCCATACATTCTCACTATACTAAACTCTAGTCTGAGCTCTGGCTGCTTCCCTTTCCGCTGGAAACATGCTCTGGTCCGACTCCTTCTTAAAAAAGCCACTTTTGACCCTTCTGTTTCTGCCAACTGGCGCCCCATCTCCAACCTCCTTTTTCTGTCAAAGATCCATGAAAGACTTGTTTTTCACCAACTCTACTCCACCCTTTCACTTCACCCCCGCCAATCCGGATTCAGGACCGGCCATAGCACTGAAACTATTCTCTTGGCACTTCCGTGGTGACATATCTATCGCTGTTTCCCTGGATATTTCTGCTGCGTTAGACGAGTGAGGAAAGTGCGGTGATCCACCACGTCAATCAGATCTTGGTATCCATGGCACTGTCTTTCAGTGGTTTCGGTCTTTCCTTTCATCTCGCACTTTCGCTGTTTGTTCAGGATCCATCTCTTCTCCTTCCCTCCCTCTGCACTGTGGCGTCCCCCAGGGCTCCATCCTCACTCCCCTTCTCTTTGATGTCTTTCTTGCTCCCTTGGCGCTGCTCATACAACAGGCTGGCATCTCTGCTTATTTTTTTGCTGATGATATTCTTCTGGTTCACTATACTAGCCCCTCAGCCCCAGATCACCTTGCTCTCAACACCTGCCTTGCCTCTGTCTCTGACTGGTTCATTAGTAACTACCTCCATGTTAATCCCTCTAAGTCGGCCGCTATTTGGTTCACCTTCGGTACCCCCTCCACACCTTGGCACCTCTTATGTCCACTTCTCCGATTCCTCTGGTTCCTGTTCTTCGCTACCTTGGTGTTACTCTTGATTCCTCTCTTTCTTTTCACCAACATATCTCCACACTTGTGCGTAGCTCATTCTTTCACCTCTGTAGAATCCGAGCTGTTCATCCTTTTCTCTCCCTCTCCTCCCTCACTACTCTTGTCCTTTCTCTGGTGATCACCCGACTTGATTATTGCAACTCACTCTTCTCAGGTCTCCCCCAATATCAGCTTCGTCGGCTCCAACTAATCCAGAACACGGCTGCACGTCTTCTTACTCACTCCTCCCCTTGGGATCACGTGATTCCATGTTTACTCTCCCTTCACTGGCTCCCTATTAAAGTCCGTTTCTTATATAAGCTTCTCACCATTACCCACAAGGTTCTTCATACCAGTACCCCTCAGTACCTCGCCGACATCGTCTACCTACAGCCCACTCCCCGTCTACTTCGTTCTGCCTTTGGTAATCGTCTTTTCCTTCCGTCTCCTGTCCAGGCCCACCTCGAATTGACTCATCATTCTGCTTTTTTCTTTCTGAGTCCTGCTCTCTGGAATTCTCTTCCCCATCTTCTTCGTACTGAATCATCCTTCACCCGGTTCAAGGCCCTTCTCAAGACCTACCTCTTCTGCCAGGCCTATGATCTTCCCATCCCTCCCGAATTCCTCTCACCAAGATGCCGCTAAACCACTCCCCTTTGTAATATCCCCTTTGTTATGATTGGTACTTAGGTCTACAGCCCCCTCCGTTCCCCCTACCAGCCCTACCTTTCCCCTTTGTCTTTATCTGTGATGTTCCTCCTGGGTTTATTATTGTCCTTACTATCCTTCTCTCTTCTTTCCTACTTGCTCTCCTATCATACCAATGGGGTTCCTTTTTCCTCTTTTACTTTCACCAGCTGAACCTTGTTATTATTGTACACCACTTTGACGCTCCGGCAATAGGCGGTATATCAAATACTACAAATAAAGATAAAGATATGGGGTGGCACCTGGTCCACTACAGAACTGGCAGGTGGTGCACGACCTGCACCATACTCTACTCAGTACCCAAGGTCCGACAGACAGACAGGCATGGGCTGGATGGATGGAGGCATGGTGGGAACACATATGACTGTCACGGTCACACCCAGGCTATGGGGCATTCCTACTCAACCCCTGTGTGCCTGTGGTGGAGCTGTCGAAGTCTGCAACCCCTGAGACAGCGACCTCCTCCACATACTTCAGCATCTGCTCCTCAACTGGGTTGGGACGTGTTGTTGAGCAGGCGTCAACCTGCTGTTCCTGGCCCTCTTCTCCTTCACTGCCTGCCGGACCATGTGTCACTTCTTCTTGATGTCCTCCATGTCCCGGTTGTGGTGGTGTACCGCATTGACCCTGTTGACAATGTCATGCCAGGATGCCTGCTGGGTGCTGGAATCTTCAGCCACAAAGAGGGCAGTGTGCTGCTGCAGGATGAGCCCCAGGGCCATAGCTGTCTCAGATGGAGCAAAGTTAGCTTTCCTTGTGTGTTTTGTCGCTGCTGGTGCCTTGCCAGCCATTGTGAAGCAGCAACATGCTAAGGCGGCATTCTCCTACCAATTTTTTTTTATTTTTTACTTACATTCTCTTATATACCGCGCTATTCTGCATCAGTGCGGTTTACATTGAACAAACTGAAATTATATTGAACAGGGCATTATAACTTGGAGATAACTATTTTACAGGGAACATGTAGGTCCTCTTATGCATATGAGGGTAGAGCGTGCAGCAGGGCCACGATCTGTCCAAAGGCATATCTGGTACCTGCGTAGACCCCTAGGTGCCAATGTTTCAAAAATCTGTATGACAGCTCACTGCCGTAGGATGCCATAATGGGTACCTGTGGTAGACTCAGCATACTAGTGTGTGCTGCTATTAAACACCTTTTCACACAATGGAGGAAGGGAACAATGCATCAGCTGTGAGAGATGAAAGGCCAGCATTGACAAGGTCGTAAAAGGCACTATACAAAAGTAATGATATACTGAGTGTCAAATACAGTTTGCTAACCAGAATATAGTAATAGCTAAATGAGAGGAGTATGATGGAAATGGTCCACCTTTCATACTGCAATGATTACAATGCCATACAGTAGACTGTATGGCCACAGACCTGACCATGAAAAGATGTGCATGTTTGGAGTCATGTGGGTGTTGTCACAGGTCACACATATGCAGAGAAGAAGAGGATGAGTCAAAAGAGCATAGTTTCTGCCTATATAGCTGAAAGGGTGATAGTGGAAGGGGATGCACTCTGTAGATAGGCTCAATTGTTTGTGGGCCACAACTTGTTAACTATGTGAATAGTGTCCTATTAGAGATAGTGTGGAGGAAAGATGTATAATAAAGGCAGGTAGTCAGGGTTAGAGACGGAATATAGAAGGTAAACATATGAACCAAGTGCACTGCATCAGAAATGCATACTGTACCTCCTTCACTGTGTGCAATTCCGGACAGATAGCATCTGGTTACACCTGCAATGTGCAGCACTGCATGGCTGCATGCATGATTCTCTATATATTCTCCTGTTCAAGGTAGCCATACATAGCACCTGGATCAAAACATGCCCAATGGTTATGTACAAAAAGATTGCTAAGGATATGGTAGCTGCCCAGTTAGGTGTCTGTGTGCATGTGAGAGGTATATGGACTCATCTTCCTTTTCCTGTTATACCTCCTCAAGCACCTGCTGGAAGAATTCGAGCCACTTCATCCACAGCTCCTGGTCCTTCTTCCATAGATCCTCAAGCTGTCAAGGAAAGAGTGCAGAGATGAGTGACATGTTCCTCACAGAGATGGCACAAATTAAAGGCTACACTCCTATGACAGACTAGGGTAAACAGCTTCCAGATGTACAAGAGGCCTGATAAATGCCTACTCGTCATACTTATCTGACTCTAGGCACATCTGTTGAACATTGACATCACATAACAATGGTGCCGTGTCCCTTGGTGCTCTCCCAGCATCTCAGATTTGGCCCACATGTTCTCATATGCATTCTATAGCTCAATGTTGCCATTCCAGAGCAGCAGAATTACCCAGTTCCAGGACTGAGATTTGCCACCAGTCCGGGATTTCAGACAATCTCATTCTTCTGTATTATAGGGGCATCCAGCAATACTTCCAAGTTGGGAAATCAGGGTCTAGAAATAAAATATTGTATAGTACTGTACAATGAAAATCAGATGTGTCACAAACTCACACTCCTGGAATTGTTTAACTTGCCAACTATGATTTTGGTACCTTGCCAACTCTAATGTGGCAAGCTACAGCCAGGAGGAATTAAGCAACACTTGTGCAGCTTTACACCTCATGCATGCCTCTTTGTTGTTATAGTCATGTGTGGTGTCTTTGCAAAAGTGCTTATATCACTGTGCATATTGTTCAGCATATAGGTTATTGCGAAATAAGTTAGCCTAATAAGCAACTCCTGCATGTCTGCCCACCAACTTTATGTCTCTATAAACTGCTCAAGTTGTCCTGTAAACCACTTTCATTGAAGGAAAAGGCAATATAAAAAAACCTGTTAAGTAAATAAATATTTGGCCATTTATTTGCCATCATAAATGCAAGCTAGGCCATTTGTTCTGTGTCCTAAAGCATCACAGTTGTCACTTCTTCAGGGAGCAACATTTGGGAGAAAGGTACACAGCAAAAAATGCTGCCTCTCACATGGACCAAACTGCCCCGACATCATGCACACAAAGCTCACAGGCAACAGAGTAGTAGCATGTATACTGTATCATGCAGTAAAGCAGGACAGTCGGTATGTTAGTAAATCATGATGAGGACTGATGCTTTACACTTCCATTGCTCCTCACTGGTTTCCACATATTGTATCCAAAGTGAAAAGATGGTAGTGATGCATTGACAGAATGACATGAACCTCTAGTTATGCAGGATGGTACACCAAGCACTTTGCTTTGATGGAGGCTATCTAGGCCACACAAATTTGTCCTCTGCTACAAATACAATGAGAAGTCTCAAGATTCGTCTTGTGTGCCTTCATGATGTCTATGACAGAGTGAGGGCCTAATGTGCATGGTCACCACCTGCCATAATATGCCTCACACATGTATGGCATCTAGATCATGAGAACCATTGATATGACAGTAGAAAGAAGCATAATTCCATGCATGGCACACAGAAAACATGTGCCATATATACACATCATGGTGAATGCTCCCCACATAGAAGTAGTCTGATCTTGCCCCAGCAACAGTGGGTGATGGCGAGACCCGACAAGCAGCCAACCTGTGATGTCACCTGTGCACATTGCAGTTATCCACAAAACTATGTTACATAGAAACATAGAAACATGATGACAGAAAAAGACCACAAGGCCCATCTAGTCTGTCCTTCCATAACAACAACTACAACAGTCCACTTTTTACCTTTAGAGATCCTCTGTGTTGGTCCCATGCTTTTTTGAATTCAGTTACTGTCCTCATCTCTACCACCTCCACTGGGAGACTATTCCACGGATCCACTACTCTTTCCGTAAAGAAATATTTCCGCATATCACTCCTGAATCTATCTCCCTTCACCCTCATCCCATGTCCCCTCGTCGCAGAACTTGCTTTCAATTGAAAGAGGCTCTCTCCCTGAACATTTATGCCACGGAGGTATTTAAACATCTCAATCATATCACCTCTATCCCGCCTTTCCTCTAAGGTGTACATATTAAGATCCTTAAGTCTGTCCTCATATGCTTTATAATGAAGACTACTAATCATCTTAGTAGCAACCCTCTGCACCGACTCCATCCTGTTCACATCCTTTTGAAGGTGCGGTCTCCAGAATTGCACACCATACTCCAAATGAGGTCGCACCAAAGACTTATACAGAGGCATTATCACCTCCTTTTTTCTGCTAGCCATTCCTCTCCGTATGCACCCAAGCATCCTTCTAGCTTTTGCCGTCGCCTTTTCTACCTGTTTAGCTACTTTAAGATCATCGGACACAACTACGCCTAGGTCCCGCTCTTCTTTAGTGGACAAAAGTACTTCACCTCCTATGCTGTATTGCTCCCTTGGATTGCTGCAGCCAAAATGCATGACCTTACATTTTTTAACATTAAATCCCAGCTGCCAAATTCTAGACCATTCTTCAAGCTTAGCTAGATCCCTCCTCATGTTATCTACACCTTCCTGGGTGTCTACTTTATTGCAGATTTTGGTATCATCCGCAAAGAGGCAAACCTTACCCGACAGCCCTTCCGCTATATCACTAACAAAGATGTTAAAAAGAATCGGACCAAGGACAGATCCCTGGGGCACACCACTGGTAACATCCTTCTCCTCAGAGTGAGCTCCATTTACTTGTACTCTTTGTCGCCTCCCACCCAACCAATTTCTAACCCAAGCAGTAACTTTAGGGTCCATCCCTAGGGTGCTCAGTTTGTTTATAAGTCGCCTGTGAGGAACAGTGTCAAAGGCTTTACTGAAATCTAAATACACCACATCTAGAGCTCTCCCTTGGTCCAACTCCCTGGTCACCCAGTCAAAGAAATCAATCAGATTTGTCTGACAAGACCTGCCTCTGGTGAATCCATGCTGCCTCGGATCCTGTAATCCGCTGGACTCCAGAAACCTCACTATTTTCTCTTTCAACAGCGTTTCCATTAATTTACTCACCACTGAAGTTAAACTAACCGGCCTGTAGTTTTCAACCACATCCTTACTTCCGCTTTTGTGTAAAGGCACCACATGAGCCTCTCTCCAGTCCTTTGGCACCACTCCCGACTCCAATGAGGCATTGAAAAGGTCAGTCAGTGGAGTTGCTAGAACGTCCCCAAGTTCCCTCAGTATTCTAGGGTGTATCCCATCCGGTCCCATCGCTTTGTCTACTTTAAGTTGAGCTAGTTTCTCACAAACACAGTCTTCTGAAAATTGTTCAAGATGTCCCTCGCTTCTGTTCTTATTTGTGGGTGTTTTCTGAGGTCCTGCTCCTGGTTCTTCATCTGTGAACACAGAACAAAAATATTTGTTAAGCAATTCCGCTTTATCCTTATCAGCTTCTACATATTCCCCCCCTGTACCCTTGAGTCTGACAATACCACTTTTGCCCTTCCTCTTCTCACTAATATATCTGAAAAATGTCTTATCTCCCCATTTTATTGCATTGGCTATTTCCTCCTCCTTTTGAATCTTTGCCTTCTTGACTACTTTGCTAGCTTCTCTAAGTTTTTCCAAATACAGATGCCTGTCTTCCTTTCTCTGTGATCTCTTGTATTTCATGAAGGCCTCCCTCTTTTTCTTCACTTTTTCAGCTACTTCCTTCGAAAACCATAGCGGTCTCCTGTTCCTTTTGCCTTTATTTACCATTTTAACAAAAAGGTTGGTTGCCTTTAAAATACCCCCTTTCAGTTTTGCCCACTGTTGTTCTACATCCCCCAGCTGTTCCCATCCCACTAATGACTCCCTGAGGTATTGGCCCATCTTCGCAAAGTTAGTCTTCCTAAAGTCTAAGATCTTTACCTTGGAATGGATTCTAACAGCCCTAGTCCTAATACTGAACCACACCATCTGGTGATCACTGGATGCAAAATGATCTCCCACTACAACATCAGAAACACTTTCACCATTGGTAAGCACCAAGTCCAGTATGGCCCCTTCACGTGTGGGGTCTGTTACCAATTGCCTGAATAGTTCTCCCTGTAGAGAATCCAGGATCTCCTTACTCCTAGATGATACTGCAGCAGGAATGTGCCAATCAACATCTGGCATATTGAAATCTCCTAGCAGTAGCACTTCCCCTTTCCTAGCAATGCTGCGTATGTCTTCAATTAACTCTCTGTCCACCTCTTCCTCTTGTGAGGGAGGTCTGTATATCACACCAATGCAAATAGATTTCTCTTTCCCTCTTTCTAGTTTAACCCACAATGCCTCCTCTCTCCCTTTTAAGCTCTGTAATTCCAAAGCTTTAATAGTAGTTTTTACATATAGTGCTACTCCTCCTCCCCTTCTTCCTACCCTGTCCTTTCTGAATAAAGTATAGCCAGGTATAGTTACATCCCAGTCATGGTTTTCTGTGAACCATGTTTCTGTAACTGCCACTAAATCTAAGTCAGCCACTCCCACCAAAGCTTCAACTTCAGAGATCTTATTTCCCATGCTACGGGCATTAATACACACTGTTTTCCATATGTTACCCCTGTTACCCATTTCCATAAAGGTATTTAATGTATCACTTACCTGGGGGCTTTCACTTACCTGGGGGCTTTCTTCACCCATCCCCAACGAATCTAGTTTAAAGCCCTCTTCAGTAGATTAGCCAGTCTACTACCAAAGATGTGTTGACCTTTCTTGGACAGATGGATGCCATCTCTGCAACCCTTGGAACAGCATCCCATGGTCTAGGAAACCAAAACGCTCTCGAAGACACCATCCACGCAGCCATGCATTAATCTCCAGGATGCGAGCCTCTCTGCCTTGGCCTTTACCCTCAACAGGGAGGATTGAAGAGAACACCACCTGTGCACCTACCTGCTTCACTCTCTGTCCCAGAGCCATGAAGTCACTTTTGATACGTTCCGAGGTATACCTGGCAGTATCATTTGTTCCAACATGGATTAGCAACATTGGGTAATAGTCAGTGGGCTTGATGAGTCTCGGCAAATTCTCCGTAACATTTTGGATCTTGGCACCAGGCAGACAGCATACCTCTCTGGACATCAAGTCTGGTCGGCAGATGGACGCCTCAGTACCCCTCAGAAGAGAGTCTCCAACCACCACTACCCTTCGTTTCCTTCTGGTCACTGATTCTGCAACTATGGGGTACTTGAACTCTGGTTCTTCCCAACCTCCTCCACTTCCAGGGCTGCATAATGGTTCTTCAATTCAAGGGCTGGAGAAGTTGGATTGGTGATTTTGCAGGCTCTGGTGACTTTTGTCCAACCATCGACATTCTGTTGACACCCATCTTCTCCTGTGCTGGAGAGCCTGGTTGCTGCAAGCAGCATCTCATCAATGTACTTCTCACTGTCTTGAATGCTCCTCAGAGCTTCAGCATGCAGGCACCCTGCACATGGAACTGGTTCTTCAACTGGCAATAGGGCCTCTGTCTGGACCGAGGCAGAAGCTGTAATGGGGGCAACAGCTTTAGCAATACGATTTTTCCCAGCCATTGTTCTGTTTGTGGAGCTTAGGTATCTGTTAAAGCAAAAGAGAGAGATCTACGAAGTACCAGCTGGTTTCGCAGCTGTCCTTTCAGAGAAAAAGCAGTTAAAGCTCTTTAATTATATTCAAAATGTGCTGGTCCAATTCACTGTGATTTGATAAAGGGGGAGGTGCCCTATAATGCAAGACTGCTCACTAGGGGTGGGTGGGAGTCGGGGTGGGTAGGGAGGGAACTAACACCTGATTAGGTGTTAGCAGTTCCTGAACCTGAGGGGGTTACAGAGTTCAGCAATACTACTGTGCTCAAGTACAGATTCCCCTAAAACAGCAAAAATGAATTTAACCTTGCTTTAAAAAAATATACACAAAACCCTTTTAAGAGCTCCCAGTCAGAGAGCTAGCAATGTAACAAAAAACACCAAACAAAGAAACCCTCAAAACCTCACTTACTGTTTGATGTGTGGAGCCCTGGTTAAGAAAGCCTCAAAAGGGCAGGGCAAAGCAGCCTTATTATGCAGGCTTCAATTGCACTCAGGAAACAGGCCCACTAACCCCTGATTAGGTGTTAGCAGTTCCTGAACCTGAGGGGGTTACAGAGTTCAGCAATACTACTGTGCTCAAGTACAGATTCCCCTAAAACAGCAAAAATGAATTTAACCTTGCTTTAAAAAAATATACACAAAACCCTTTTAAGAGCTCCCAGTCAGAGAGCTAGCAATGTAACAAAAAACACCAAACAAAGAAACCCTCAAAACCTCACTTACTGTTTGATGTGTGGAGCCCTGGTTAAGAAAGCCTCAAAAGGGCAGGGCAAAGCAGCCTTATGACAGGACTGCCTGTGATTTGTGCACATGGTGATGTTGCGTACAAATGCACATATGCTGTCTATGTTGGGCTGCTAATTCAGAGGCAAACACTCTTGAGAACATAAGAAGATAGGAAATGCTTACTGGGTCAGACCAAGGTCCAGCAAGCCCAGTATCCTGTTTCCAAACGTGTCCAATCTAGGCTACAGGTACCTGGTAGGTTCCCAAAGAGGCACACAGGTTCCACAATGCTTGTCCCAGGGCAAACAGTGGATTTCCCGGGTCCTCTTTAATAATGGTTTATGGACCTTTCCTCCAGGAACTTGTCCAAACCTTTTTTAAAGCCAGCTACACTAACAGCTTTTACTACGTTCTCCGGTAACGAATTGCAGAATTTGATTATGCATTGAGTAAAAAAATATGCTGTCTTATTAGTCTTAGATGTAGCTTCATTGTGTGTCTCTAGTCCTAAGAAATGCCATACTGGGTCAGACCAAGATCCAGCAAGCCCAGTATCCTGTTTCCAACAGTGGCCAATCCTGGTCACAAGTACCTAGCAGTTTCTCAAAAAGACACACAGGTTCCATAATGCTTGTATCGGGGTAAGCAGTGGATTACCCAGGTTCAGTTTATAATGGTTTATGGACCTTTCTTCCAGGAACTTGTCCAAATCTTTTTTAAACCTAGTTACACTAACAGCTTTTACTGCATCCTCTGGTAATGAATTCCAGATTTTGATTACGCATTGAATGAAAAAATATTTTCTCTTATTAGTCTTAAACGGGTTACACTGTAGCTTCATTACACATCCCTTAGTCTTTCTACTTTTTGATGGTATAAAGAATCGATATACATTTATCCATTCCACTCTATTCATTGATTTATAGACCTCTATGATATCTCCCTCAGCCGTCTCTTTTTAAGGTTGAAGAGCCCTAAACGTTTAAGCCCCTCCTCATAGGGGTATCCTTCCATCCCCTTGACCATTTTGTTGGCTCTTCTCGGTACCTGTTCTAATTCTGCTATATCCTTGTTAAAATATGGCGACCAGCATTGCACACAATATTCAAGGTACGGTCGCACCATGGAACAATGCAGAGGCATTATAATATCCTTTGTTTTATTCTATATTCCTTTCCTAATGATTCCCAGCATCTCATTTGCCTTCTTCGCTGCTGCTGCACACTGGGTGAAGGATTTCAATGTGTTATTCACAAGGATCCCTAAATTTTTTTCCTGGGCGGTGGTTCCTAATGTGGTACCTTGCATCATGTAACCCTAGTTTGGGTTGTTCTTTCCTAGGTGCATAACTTTGCACTTGACCACATTAAATTTCATCTGCCATTTGGACGTCCAGTCTTCCAATTGATCAAGGTCCTATTGCAATTTTTCACAATCCTCTTGGGTTTTAACAACTTTCAATAATTTTGTGGCATCTGCAAATGTGACTACCTCACTCGTTATTCCCATTTCCAGGTCATTTACGAATATGTTAAAAAGCAGTGGACCCAGCACAGATCCCTGAGGTACTCCACTATTCACCTTTTGTTCAGTACTGATGTCAGGCTGCCCGGCTTGTAATTTCCCGTATTATTCCTGGAACCCTTTTTAAAAATTGATGTTACATTGGCCATTTGCCAATCTTCAGGAACTACAGATGATTTTAATGATAGTTCACAGATTACAAATAATAGGTCTGCCATCTCATAATTCAGTTCTTTCAACATCCCCGGATGTATACCATCCAGTCCAGGTGATTTGGTACTCTTTTTAGTTTATCGAATAGTTGTAATACATCTTCCTGGTTTATTGATATTTCTTTCAATTCTTCCGATGTATCACCTTTAAATACCATTTCAGTCATGGGTATCTTTCCTACATCTTCTTCAGTAAAGACCGAAGCAAAGAATTTATTCAGTCTATCCGCTGTGGCCTTGTCTGCTGTTAGTGCCCCTTTTACCCCTCTATCATTTAATGATCCAACTGACTCTCTCACAGGTTTTTTGCTAGAAATGTACATGAAAAAGTCTTTATTATGTATCTTTATGCCACAGCAAGCTTCTTCTCAAATTGTCTCTTTGCCTGTCTTATCAATGCCTTGCATCTAACTTGCCATTGCTTATGTTGTTTCTAGTTTTCATTATTTGGCTCCTTTTTCCATTTCCTGAAAGATGCTTTTTTGGCAACAACAGCCTCGCTGACCTCACCTTTAATGCATGCTGGCAGTTTTTTGGACTTTCTTCCACTTTTCTTAAAGCAAGGAATACAGCTGGTCTAGGCTTCCAAGATAGTATTTTTAAACAAGAACACTACTTGATGTAAATCTTTTAACTTTTGCAGTTGCTCCTTTTAGGTTTTACTTAACAATTTTCCTCATTTTATCATAGTCTCCCTTTTGAAAGTTAAAAGGCAATACTGTGGATTTCCTTGCTATGCTTGCTCCATTTGTGAAATCAAATGTGATCATGCTATGACAACTATTGCCAAGTGGCCCCAACACCCTTATCTCTTGCATCAGATCTTGTGTTCCACTAAGGACTAGGTCCAAAATGACTTCCCTTCTTGTTGGTTCATGAACCAGCTGCTCCAATAAGCAGTCATTTATTTCATCTAGAAACTGTGGGTTATGTTTACTAAACCGTCTTAATGTGCGCTCTGCCATGTTATCACGTGATAAGGTACCTTAACGTCCGATGAAGGCATGTTACCGGGCGATAAGGTACCTTAGCGTGCGATAATGCGTGCAGCGATGCAAACAAGCGCTGAAGGCAGAGAAAGGCTCCCGGAGGGCGGAGGAAGGCTCCCCAGGGACGGAGAAAAGGGGTCAATGGGCAGAGAGTGGGAGGGGAGAGGCTCCCCCGCACATTAATGCTGTGAAATCCGAGGCTCAAAACTAACGCCAGTGAAACCCTCGCGTTAGAGCAGATTTAAAGGGAAAAAAACCCATTTCCGTCAGCAATGTACAGCAAAACCAGGGAAACCTACAAAACGTGATAAGTGTGATACATGTGCACGGAACAAAAGGGCAAATAAACATTGAAAATGAACAGAAGAAAATGTAAAAAAAACATAACCAAGCTGGCCAATAGTGATATCAATGGGAAACATCAAAAAACACTCCCAAGAAAGCTCCAAAAAAAAGATATGAATTGTGGAAGGGTCTATGCTCCGTCCCCATGCAAGGTGAAAGAGTCCACAGTGAAACTGTGCTGATCAGGGTTTACGACTCCATTGGCCAGGTTTCCTATTGTGTGCACATGTCCTGCAACAGCAGGGTGGGCATGTCAGAATGGGCAACTGGACAGATGCTGGAAAAGGGGACACAGAGGGCTGCAGGCGACACAGAGGGCTGCAGGCGACAAAAGGGGACACGGGTGCAGCTGGGCCACAGTGTGGACAAGGGTGATGCCTAGCTGGCCCATAGGAATGCTGAAACAGTAGAGCAGCCAGACAGCAACTGCTGAGGGCCCAACATGGGCACGAGTGTGCTTCCCACAGTGTCACAGGGGATAGTACCCAGCAGGTACCCCCAAGGGCACAGAACAGTGGCAGGCGGTGCTGGGAGGAAGTGTGGACACCTATGCAGGCACCCCTACCCCAGAACCTGCACCACAGGCATCTGCCTACCCGCACACTGGATGACCTGAGACTGCGCACCACCAGCACCACCAGCAGAAGGGCATGTCAACATGGCGACAGAGGGGTACTGGTGGTGGAGGTGGCAGTGGCAGCTGCCCACAGCAGACCGTGGCCTAGCCCAGTGTAGGTGGGTGCCATGCACTGAAACAGAAAGGCCCTGTCTGACAAACAGTCATGGTATCACCAGGGAATGCACTGACTCTGTGACAACATGGTGGTGCAGTGCACAAAACCAGTGTATTCAGAAGCAGAAGGTCACAGGTTTAAGTCCCAGCTGTGGTTCCTGCCAACCCAGTCCCCATATTTTACCCACTACTAAAACGTGCTAATACAGACAGAACCTTTATTGCAGATGACGTAAACATGCCCAAACACCTACATTTTACCCTACAGAGCACAGATACCATAAACATGTGCATTACCTAGAGCAGAGTCTCCCAAATGCAGTCCTGGAGGGCCAAACACCATCCAGGTTCCATGCTTCCTCTAATAAAGATGCCTGTGCTACATTTCTATGCGCCACCCCCATGGTATGCAGATGTATCTCATGCATATTCATGAGGGATAGCATGAAAACCCGAACAGTGTTTGGCCCACCAGGACTGGAGTTGGAAACCTCTGCCCTAGAGCAGCGGCCAACAGGGGTAGACACACCCGCACCCATAGGCTCCATTATCCAAAGCCACCTGGAGAGGCAGGATGTTGAGCCCTGCGTGCATCTCCCAATACTAGCACTTGCATACCTTAGCAATGCCACCCTAAACATGTGAAAACTGTACACAGCTATCAAAAGGTTGCTATGATAACTGGCAGATAGCAATTCCTACGTTAAGCACAATTGGCTGATTGAGCTGCATCATAGCAACCTTTCTGATGTCTGTGGAGTGTGCCTCAGGTCTGGTGTCTGACAGAGTGACCCCAAAAGTATTGCGTACCATAGCCATGCCTGCACTGTGCCCAGGACTGGTGTGGTGGCCAGGGCTGCCAAACACCTCTATAGTTGCACAATGCTGGCATAGGAGTGGGGAGTGTGTGTCTGTCTATCCAGTGTGTGGTGGCTGCTAACATCTTCCTCAGCCCACACTGCTAGCACTGTTGCCAGTATTGGCCTGCCAATGTGCATAATGAGGAGCAAGGTACTGTGGGAATAGCCTGGATAGGGTGGCCTGGCCTGGAGTCATCTGTATAGAGTATAGGGCAATGGCTCGGACATTGTAGTGCCCGGCCACCACCTGCACGGACAGGGTGGCCACAGCATGTCCTGCTGGGAGGTCACTCTCACCCTGACTGAGCAGTGACCACGGCATGGCTAGGTTCCCCCAAAGTGCTATATAGTATTTCTCTCATGTGATATGGGTTCTCTTTTGGGGCCCAATCACTGACTTATCTGCTTGGTGTGTATGCTGACATTCCAGTTCTGGGTATACGCATCTCCTCCAGGACCATGTACTATGGACTAGCTAGCAGACTGTCTGCAGCTAGTATGTGTCTTGCTGGAACACCTTGCAGGGTGCAGCGGCTGGAGGCTTGCTACTGGAGAATGTCAGATAGTGGTGGGGGGCAGCTGAGCATTTCCAGGCCTACTGTCTGTATGATATTGCTTTATGGATGTGTACAGCTCTGCATTGCTTGCCCTGTAGGGGGTTTGTTCCCCAGCAGGTTGATGGTCCCCTCTACTGCCTCCATTGCATGGAGGTAGACTGTGGATCTATTGGTAGGCGATCTTGTTTCCCTCCCTGAGCCCCAGAGGGTGGGTTGTGTGGTGGTACATAATCTGCCTATGGGTCCAAACACCCCCCACTTCACCTACATCATGTAACCATGGCACCAACACAGGATATGCACTATTCTGGGTGCATCATAGCCCATAAAGGTTAGACATGACTGACAAATACAGAAGGACACAGATGTAACCTAGGTGTGTCTGCAGGAACTACCTATCACACACAGTAGCACTGATGGGGACCTGCAGCATGGTGTATTTCAGCCATGAAAGGTGCTGTGGACCTGGTGCTGGGCGCCCCACCTCACCCTCAGGGTGGCACAGTACCCGCACAATGTGACGGTCTGTGGCTACTCTGTGCCAGTACCACACACGGTCAGTTCCCCCTACCAGGCCGAGGTGCTGTGGGGGTGCATACCCCATCTTGTGCCCATCTGTCAACTGCTGATTTGCATGTGCAGTGCATCATGGGTACGGGTGGGTTAACACTATCCTGGTAACCACAGCAGTTTGTGTGGTGACGTGCAGTCCTTCTGCAGCCAGTCAGGGGTTTGTTAGCAGCTGTAGCCCACTGGTTACTTCACTGCCTCTGAAGCCAGTGGTCATGGGGTCAAACCCATGGTGGGGGTTATTTGATAGGGCTGTCTGAGGCATTGTCTATTTTTAATGTACATTAGTGCTGCCAGCAAAAATACCCTCAGAGTACTGTAACCTTAAGATGCCACATAAGGCGCACCTTATAGGGCACCCTATCAAGCACCTTATAAGGTGCCTTATAAGGTGTCCTATAGGGGACATTATAGAGTGCCTTGGCGGACAGTGCACTTTATAATGTGCCCTATGGAGTGCGTTATGGGGTGCCTTATGCGGCACCTTAGGTTATGCCACCGTGAGGGTGTGTTTGCTGGCAGCACAAATTAAAATAAAAGTAAAATGCCTCAAAAAGCATACAGGGGGATGCCTCAGCCAGCCTTATGCATTAGGCACCCTGGGGGATCAAACTCATGACCCCTGTACTGTCAGTCAGTGTATTAACCATTGTGCTACACCTCTGCTTCTATGTTTACATGTCTGCGCGCCTACTTAAGATTATCGCGCGTTAACGTGCTTAGCGGCGTTTCACCCGATAATATGCGCAGCGCGCGTTATCGCGTGATAATCCCATTTTGCTACGTTAAGACCGAAACGCCCAGACCTTTTATGGCATCCTGCACACTATCGCCGGGCGCACGTTAAGACGGTTTAGTAAACATACCCCTTTATCTTCCTAGCATGTCCAGTCAATACCGGGGTAATTTATACTTTATTATAACTTTTGTTAGTTTCCCTGATTTCTTTTAGCATTTCATCATCCATTTATTCATTCTGGCCAGGCGATCATTAGTACACCCCCACTGCCTTTACCTTCCCCTTTTTACATGGAATTTCAATCAATAGAGATTATACAATGTATTTTGTTTCCTGCAAAACTTTAATCCTGTGTGACTCAATGCCCTCTTGAACATAGAGTGCAACCCATCCACAAATTTGATATTGCGATATAATTTGTACCCAGATATTACAGTGTCCACTGGTTGTCCTCCCTCCACCAGGACTGAAATACCAATCATATCTAACCTCTCATTTAGTGCTATATATTCTAACTTTCCCATCTTATTTTTTAGATTTCTAGCATATGCATACAAGCATTTTAGAGGTTGTATTTTATTCATATTAATCTAGTTATTGGTAGGCCAGAGTAATTTGGAATCTTTAAGCTCTGTCTGCTCTGTACTTAAGGGCATTTGGGCTACTTTTGTCTTTATTGGAACCTCTCTGTCAATATGCCCTAACTTCAGTCTTTTGCTAGTATCCTTCAAGGTTACATCATTCCAAACCATACGATCTTGGGCAACTGTCGGCTTTCCCCTATTGTGTAGTTAAAAGCTGCTGTAACTCTTTTTAAAGGTTAATTAATGCCAGCAGTCTAGTTCCATCCTGGTTAAGGTGGAGCCCATCCCTTCTGAAAAGCCGCTCCTTTCCACAGAATGTTGCCCAGTTCCTAACAAATCCAAAACGCTCTTTTTTGCACCATCATCTCATCCATGCATTGAGATCCCGGAGCTCTGCCTGCTTTTTGGGTCCTGCGCTTGGAATGGGAAGCAGTTCTGAGAATGTTATCTTGGAAGTTCTGGATTTCAACTTCCTACCTAAAAGCCTAAATTTGGCCTCCAGATCCTCCCTCCCACACATTCCTATGTCATTGGTACCAACATTTACCAAGACAGCAGACTCCTCCCCAACACTAAGTCCTTGTCTAGGTGATGCATGAGGTCTGCTACCTTTGCACCAGGCAGACATGTTACAAGGCAGTCCTCATGTCCACCAGCCACTGAGCTATCTATATGCTTAATGATCAAATCACCATCTAAAAACTGCCATCCTAACCCTTCCCTCATGGGCATATGGCCCTGGAGATATCTCCTTGGTGCGAGAGAGGGTTTTACATCACCTGGAGGACATGTCCTGGCTACAGGATCACTTCTTGAGACACCAGGGTGATGCTCTCCTGTCACGTGACCATTCTCCGCCATGGCAACAGGGAAGCTGCCAGACTGGAGGTGGGACTTCAGTATTATGTTCTTGTAGATCTCCTCTATATATCTCTTTGCCTTCCTTATGTCTTTCTAAGTCTGCTACTCTAGCATCCAGAGATTGGACTCATTCCCTGAGAGCGAAGAGCTCATTGCACCTAGTGCACATGTAAGACCCCTCACCAACTGGGAGAAAATCTTACATGTGACACTCAATGTAAAAAACTGAAAAGCCCCCATCTCGCTGCTGGGCTAGTATCCGCATCTTAGTTGTGGTGGGAAGGAGGGAAAGAAGACTTAAAAGCTCTCTATAAACAAAGTTATTTCAGTAATTATTTATTTTACTTTCTATGTTAAGCTATACTCTGATTTGATTTAAATGTAAAGCTCTCTGGTGTACTAAGACCTGACTGACTCAGCAAACACACAGAATTTTAAAATACACAGATTTATCTGCTTTAACTCAAGATTTAGAATATATTCCAGAAATTAAATACTTACAAGTGCAGCTCTATGTCCAGTTGTAGCAGTCCCTCTGGGTAGTCCTTCTACTTTTTGATGATGTAAACAACCTTATCTACATTTACCCATTACACTCCATTCATTAATTTATAGATCTCTATCATATCTCCCCTCAGCTGTCTCTTTTCCAAGTTGAAGAACCCCCAACCATTTAAGCCTCTCCTCATAGGGGTATTCTTCCATTCCCGTTACCATTTTTTCACTCTTCTTTGTACCTTTTCTAATTCAGCTATATCCTTTTTAAGATAGGGTGACCAGAATTGCACACAATATTCAAGGTACAATGGAATGATACAGAGGCATTATAATATCCTTTCTTTTATTCTCTATTTCTTTCCTTATGATTCCTAGCATTCTATTTGCTTTCATGGCTGCTGCTGCACACTGGGTGGAGGGTTTCAATGTATTTTCCATGAGAAATCCAAAATCTTTTCTTGAGTGGTGGTTTCTAAGGTGGTAATATATATTATGTAATCATAGTTTGGGTTGTTCTTTCCTAGGTGCACTTGTCCACATTACACTTCATCTGCCATTTGGATGTTCAGTCTTCCAATTTATTAAGGTGTTCTTGCAATTTTTCACAATCCTCCTATGTTTTAAGAACTTGAATAATTTTGTGTCATCTGTAAATTTGATCACCTCACTCATTATTCCTATTTCCAGGTCATTTATGAATATGTGAAAAAGGAGCAGGCTCAGCACAGATCCCAGGGGTACTCTATCACCTTTCTTCATTGAGAAAATTGTCCATTTAGCCCTATTCTCTGCTTTCTATCTTTTAACCAGTTCCTGATCCACAATACTACACTGCTTCCACTATTTAATTTGTCCAAGAGTCTCTCATGAGAGACCTTTGCAAAAGGCTTTCTGAAAATCCAGATACACTATGGAGGTCATTCTGAAATGCAGGTTGCAGGGTTGCATGTCCCAGCGTGACTTGCAGCCCTGCAAGCTGCCTGGACCCTATTCCCCCTCCTGCCCTCCTCGCACGTCCAGTACTCTAAGACTGGGAGAGCCAGCAGGGGACGGGAGGGGGTGCGGTCCGGACAGAGTGGGAGCGGGCCAGTGTGGCAGGACATAGAGGGCCGATTCAGATCCTTTCGTAGCGATCGGAGCCGGGGAACCCACCCCCAGGGCTATGTGCGGAGGGGTCCCTGAGCCCGATCTAGGCCATGGCAGGCCAGCTATGGGTCAGGCAGCAGGGAAAAGGAGATCCGAAGCCACAGATGTCGGGGGTGCCTGAGGGGAGGATGACCTTGCAGGCAGCAGGTGCAAAAGTCCAACAAAAGAGCACTGTACCATGTAAGCAACAGAAATCCAGTCCAGACGTGGTGACGTGAAATAGAGCACTGTACCATGTAAGCAACAGAAATCCAGTCCAGACGTGGTGACGTGAAATAGAGCACTGTACCATGTAAGCAACAGAGATCCAGTCCAGACGTGGTGATGTGAAATAGTCTTTATTTCAAGGACTTAAACAGGGGTACAACCCACCACCTTAAACCGGGGGCATATCCGCCAAATACTAACCAACACTGGCCATGTTTCGGCTACGCCTTCTTCAAGGGATCTTTTGGCGTACTAAAATCATAAATAGCCATAAAATGAGTTTAAAATATGTACATAATTAAACAATACATATAAACATTAAAAACTTATAATAAAACTTGATACATGAACAAATGTCCCAAAAGCTAAATATTAAAACAGGATAAAATCAAAATGATAACTAAATGAATAAATAAATAGTAAGAACATAAGAACATAAGAACATAAGACATGCCATACTGGGTCAGACCGAGGTCCATCAAGCCCAGTATCCTGTTTCCAACAGTGGCCAATCTAGGTCATACGTACCTAGCAGTTTCCCCAAAAGACACAAGTTCCACAATGCTTGTACGGGGCAAGCATTGATATCCTGGGTCCCTTTTTAATAGTGGTTTATGGACCTTTCCTCCAGGAACTTGTCCAAACCTTTTTTAAACCCAGCTATACTATCAGCCCTTACCACATCCTCCGGTAACAGATTCCAGAGTTTGATTACACGTTGAGTGAAAAAATATTTTCTCTTATTTGTCTTAAATAGTTTACCCTGTAGCTTCATTACATGTCCCCTAGTCTTTCTATATTCTGATAGCGTAAACAATTGATCCACGTTTATCTGTTCCACTCCATTCATTAATTTATAGACCTCTATCATATCTCCCCTCAGCCGTCTCTTTTCCAGGCTAAAGAGCCCTAACCTTTTTAGCCTCTCTTCATAGGAGTAGCCTTCCATCCCCTTCACCAATTTGGTGGCTCTTCTCTGTACTTTTTCTAATAACGCTATGTCCTTTTTAAGATACGGTGACCAGAATTGCACACAATATTCAAGGTGCGGTCGTACCATGGAGCGATACAGAGGCATTATAATATCCTTTGATTTATTCTCCATCCCTTTCCTTATGATACCTAGCATTCTGTTTGCTTTCTTGGCTGCCGCTGCACACTGGGTGGAGGGTTTTAACATGTTATCCACGATGACTCCTAAATCTTTTTCCTGGGTGGTGGCTTCTAATGTGGAGCCTTGCATCGAGTAACTATAGTGTGGGTTGTTCTTTCCTAGGTGCATGACTTTGCACTTGTCCACATTAAATTTCATTTGCCATTTGGATGCCCAGTCTTCCAATTTATCCAGGTCCTCCTGCAGTTTTCCACTTTCCTCTTGGGTTTTAACAGCTTTAAACAGTTTTGTGTCATCTGCAAATTTGATAACCTCACTCGTTATTCCCTTTTCCAGGTCATTTATGAATATGTCAAAAAGCAGCGGACCCAGTACAGATCCCTGGGGTACTCCACTATTCACCTTTTTCCATTGGGAATATTGGCCATTTAGCCCTACTCTCTGCTTTCTATCTTTTAACCAGTTCCCGATCCACAATAGTACACTGCCTCCTATCCCATGACTTTTTAGCTTTGCCAAAAGTCTCTGATGGGGGACCTTGTCAAAAGCTTTCTGAAAATCCAGATACACTATATCAACCGACTCACCTTTGTCTACCTGTTTATGCACACCTTCAAAAAAACATATCCGATTAGTAAGACAAGATCTTCCTTGTCTAAAGCCATGTTGGCTGTCTCCCATTAGGCCATGACTATCTACATGCTGCGTAATTTTGTTCTTTATGATGGTTTCTACCATTTTCCCTGGTACTGACGTCAGGCTCACCGGTCTGTAATTTCCCGGGTCACCCCTGGAACCCTTTTTAAAAATTGGTGTTACGTTGGTGACCCTCCAATCTTCAGGTATTACAGATGATTTTAATGAAAGTTCACAGATTACCAATAGCAGGTCTGCAATCTCATATTTCAGTTCTTTCAACACTCTGGGATGTATACCATCCGGTCCAGGTGATTTGCTACTATTCAGTTTATCAAATAGTTGTAATATATCTTCCCGGTGTAGCGATATTTCTCTCAATTCCTCTGCAGTATCACCTTTAAATACCACTTCAGTCTTGGGTAACATCCCTACATCTTCCTCAGTAAAGACCGAAGCAAAGAATTCATTCAGTCTCTCCGCTATAGCCTTGTCTCCTCTTACTGCCCCTTTTACCCCTCTATCATCTAACGGTCCAATTGACTCTCTCACAGGCCTTTTGCTACGAATGTACTTGAAAAAGTCTTTATTTCGTGTTTTTGCTTCCGCAGCAAGTTTCTTTTCAAATTCCCGCTTTGCCTGCCTTATCAATGCTTTGCATTTAACTTGCCAGTGCTTGTGCTGTTTCCAGTTTTCATCATTTGGCTCTTTTTTTCCATTTCCTGAAGGTTGCTTTTTTGGCAGCAACAGCCTCTCTGACCTCACCTTTAAACCATGCTGGCAGTTTTTTGGACTTTCTCCCACTCTTCTTAATGCGTGGAATACAGCTGGTCTGGGCTTCGAGGATAGTAGTTTTAAATAACGCCCAAGCTTGCTGTAAGTCTTTAACCTTTGGAACCGCTCCTTTTAGTTTTTTCCTAACTATATTCCTCATTCTATCATAGTCTCCCTTTTGAAAGTTAAAAGGTAGTACTGTGGATTTCTTTACTATTTGTTCTCCAATAATTAAATCAAACATGATCATATTATGGTCACTATTGCCAAGTGGTCCCAACACCCTTATTTCTTGCACCAGATCTGGCGTTCCACTAAGGACTAGGTCCAGTATGGCTTCCCCTCTGGTTGGTTCATGAACCAGCTGCTCCAAGAAGCAGTCATTTATTCCATCTAGAAACTTTATCTCTTTAGTTTGTCCTGCCGTGACACTGACCCAGTCGATACCGGGGTAATTGAAATCACCCATTATTACTACTCTGTTGTGACTTTTGTTAGCTTCTGTGATTTCTTTGAGCATTTCATCATCCATTTGTTCATTCTGGCCAGGCGGTCGATAGTACACCCCCACTGCCATCACCTTCCCCTTCATAAGTGGAATTTCAATCCATAGAGATTCTACAGCAAATTTTGTTCCCTGCAAAACTTTAATCCTTTCTGACTCAATGCCCTCTCTAACATAGAGCGCAACCCCTCCACCAATTTGATCAGCTCTATCATTACGATATAGTTTGTATCCAGGTATCACAGTGTCCCACTGGTTATCCTCCTTCCACCATGTCTCTGAGAGTGCAATCATATCTAACCTCTCATTTAGTGCCATATATTCTAACTCTCCCATCTTATTGTTTAGACTTCTAGCATTGGCATACAAGCATTTTAGAGACTGTATTTTATTCATATTAATCTGGCTATTGGTAGGCATGGGTAATTTGGAATCTTTATTCTCTTTCTGCTCCTTACTCAAGGGCATTTCGGCTACTATACTCCCTTTTGGAACCTCATTGCTTTTGGTAGTATCCTTCAAGGATACCTTCGTCCGAACCATGCGCTCCTGGGTGACTGTCGGCTTTCCCCTAATTTCTAGTTTAAAAGCTTCTCTATCTCCTTTTTAAAGGTTAATGCCAGCAGTCTGGTCCCATCCTGATTAAGGTGAAGCCCATCCCTTCGGAAGAGCCCCCCCTTTCCCCAGAATGTTCCCCAGTTCCTAACAAATCCAAAACCCTCATCCTTGCACCATTGTCTCATCCACGCATTGAGACTCCGGAGCTCTGCCTGTCTTTTGGGTCCTGCACGTGGAACAGGAAGCATTTCGGAGAACGCTATCCTGGAAGTTCTGGATTTCAACTTCCTACCTAAAAGCTTAAATTTAGCCTCCAGAACTTCCCTACCACATTTTCCTATGTTATTGGTACCAACATGTACCAAGACAGTAGACTCCTCCCCAGCACTATCTACGATCCTATCTAGGCGGTGCGTGAGGTCCGCTACCTTCGCACCAGGCAGGCATGTTACCAGGCGATCCTCACGTCCACCAGCCACCCAGCTATCTACATTCCTAATGATTGAATCACCAACTATAACAGCTGTCCTGACCCTCCCCTCATGGGCACGTGGCCCTGGAGAAACGTCCTCGGTGCAAGAGGGTTTTACATCACCTGGAGGACAGGTCCTAGTTACAGGATCACTTCCTGCCACACCAGGGTGATGCTCTCCTGTCATGTGACCTCTCTCCTCCATGGCAGCAGGGATGCTGCCAGACTGGAGGTGGGACTTCAGGACTATATCCCTGTAGGTCACGTCCATGTACATCTCTGTCTTTCTTGTGTCTTCCAGGTCTGCTACTCTAGCTTCTAGAGAACGGACTCGCTCCCTGAGAGCAAAGAGTTCTTTGCACTTAGTGCATACGTAAGACCTCTCACCAACTGGGAGAAAATCATACATGCGACACTCAATGCAAAAGACCGGAGAACCCCCATCTCGTTGCTGGACTTCTGTCTGCATCTTAGTTTAAAGCTTGTGTTTAGGTCTTTTAAATTCTGTATATACTAAGGATTGGTGTAGATGCTTATACCAATAAAAGTGTATCTAATACCCCTAATACACCTTGTATACCTGAAGCTTAATTAATTAAGCTCATATCCTCCGTGTATGACTGATTTGGATAACGAGCTGCACCTGAGAGCAGCCCCTTTCTTCTAAGATGTGCAAGTACCTATAAAGGTACAATTAGCCAAGGGGTGGGTGGGTGCTGGGGAGGGAGGGAGGGAGAAAAGTCCTACTAAAGAGGGCAGTTACAAGGTACCCTGTCCTGAACCCTCAGCAGGAAGGAGGGGGGTACCACATAAAGCCCAGTTAGTTGAGAGAGGCAAGGTAAGTTACAGCTGAGAAGGGTAAGAGAAAGTTTAAAAGGTAAACCTCTACAGCAATGGAGTGGGTAAGGAACCCAACTATGGACAGATAGAGAGCTATGTGGAGACAAACAGATGCACAGTTATTGGAAACAAGACTCACAGTTATGCAGCAACTCAGTAAAAAATCACCTTTGGGAGAGCACTGGAAGCACCCCTCTTCTTAGAGAGCACCAAGGCAATCTGAACTAAACCCACGTGTGCAGCACAGAAAATGGAAGACCACAACACTAATTCAGCAGGAGGGGGAGGGGAGGAGTCCTTCAGGGAAGGGTAAGAGAAAGTTTAAAAGGTAAACCTCTACAGCAATGGAGTGGGTAAGGAACCCAACTATGGACAGATAGAGAGCTATGTGGAGATAAACAGATGCACAGTTATTGGAAACAAGACTCACAGTTATGCAGCAACTATGTAAAATACATAAATTAATTGTGTCCACATAAAAAGGTACTTAAAAGTCAAGGCATCATCAAACGCGAAGATCAGAGCCCCAGTCATCTCCTCTGCTCCCCCGATAGGGGAAGAGCCAGCAAGCAAGCAGCATAGCTCCGCCTACTCTCCAGCCCCAACCCTATCAGAGGCTGCAACGGTCATTTAAAGTCAAGGTGCCATCGGGCGCACCCGCGCCTTGCGGGTCTTGCCAGAGGGCCCTTAGGCGTGGTTCTGTGGGGAAGAGGTTCTTAGCAATCACACTGAATAATTTTCAGAGCTGGTTCTTCTATTCTGAACGCGGATCCCAACAGTAAGATTTATTTATTTAATTAATTAATTTATGTATTTAGTTAATTTATACCGCACTATTCATGATCAGCACGATTTACAAGATAACAACATTCATTATACATAGAACAGAGAGGTTTTACATCTTTGCACACTGAGAGGTCCAAAATTGTTTTAGCCAAAGTTTGCTAGTTTCAGCAGAAAGTTTCTAATGTTTTTTATTCTTTTCTTTCAAAAGGCTGCAATCAGCTCATAAGAGTTTTAGAAGTCATTTTATAAGCTACTTATATGCCTTTCATATAAGCTTTTTAGGGGTGATCCCAGACAAATTCCATTTCACACTTGAACCTATTTATTTAAAATATAAAAGAAAAAAGGGTTTTTTTTCAGTATAGTTATCTCAATGCATTTTCTAGTGACACCATTATTATCTAACACATCCCAGGTCTTTTCTCCTTCCAGTTACCCAATACCTGTCATTCACTCATTACACAGATCAACCTCATCGAATTGGGTCATACTAAAGCTAATCTCAACAAGTTTGTACCCAGTTTAAAATGCTCTCTTATCAAGCTACGCTCTATTAGGAATAAAATGCCACTGATAATTGACCACATCACCAATAGCTTGGACATTCTATTCATAACTGAATCATGTCTAACAGCAAATGACACAGTGTTGATCAATCAACTAAAGCCAATAGGTCATGACATATTCAATTACTAAAGATTAAATAAAAGAGGAGGAGGAGTAACCATCTTAGCTAAGAAGGATTTGCAACTTTCTAAAGGCTCAAACGAAATTGCACAAAGTATGGATGTTCTCCTAGTGGAAAACAAGAGCATGCTCTTACTCCTAATCTACAAGCCCCCATCATCAAATGGAGAGGATCTTGTTAGCATCACTGATTACCTTTGCAGCAAAATCTCTTCTAATAGGTTCACAATTGTTCTAGATGACCTAAACCTACCTTCTGCCTCATCAGATTTAGCACAGAGGTTTATGGAGTCAATGGATGCCCTGGGCTTCAAGCAAATAGTGCAACACCCTACTCACATTACAGGAAACACTCTGGACCTCATCTTTATCCTGCAAGAGTTGTCAACATAAGAACATAAGATATGTCATACTGGGTCAGACCAAGGTCCATCAAGCCCAGTATCCTGTTTCCAACAGTGGCCAATCTAGGTCATAAGTACCTAGCAGTTTCCCCAAATGACATCATTTCCACAATGCTTGTATTGGGTCTACAGTGATATCCCGGGTCCCTTTTAATGGTTTATGGACCTTTCCTCCAGGACCTTGTCCAAACCTTTTTAAACCGAGCTACACTAACAGCTTTTACTACATCCTCTGGTAAGAAATTCCAGCGTTTGATTACACGTTGAGTGAAAAAATATTTTCTCTTATTAGTCTTAAATAGGTTACCCTGTAGCTTCATTGCATGTCCCCTAGTCTTTCTATATTCTGATGATGTAAATAGTCGATCTACATTTACCCATTCCACTCCATTCATTAATTTATAGATCTCTATCATATCTCCCCTCAGCCGTCTCTTTTCCAGGTTGAAGAGCCCTAACCTTTTTAGCCTCTCTTCATAGGGGTATCCTTCCATCCCCTTCACCATTTTGGTGACTCTTCTCTGTACCTTTTCTAAAAACGCTATATCCTTTTTAAGATATGGCGACCAGAATTATACACAATACTCAAGGTGCAGTCATTCCATGGAACAATACAGAAGCATTCTAATATCCTTTGTTTTATTTTCTATTCTTTTCCTTATGATAACTAGCATTCTATTTGCTCTCTTGGCCGCCGCTGCACACTGGGTGGAGGGTTTTAACATGTTATCCATGATGACACCTAAATCTTTTTCCTGGGTGATGGTTCCTAATATGGAATTTTGCATCGTGTAACCATAGTTTGGGTTTGTCTTTCCTAGGTGCATAACTTTGCACTTGTCCACATTAAATTTCATCTACTATTTGGATGCCCAGTCTTCCACTTTATCAAGATCCTCTTGCAATTTTCCACAATCCTCATGGGTTTTAACAACTTTAAATAGTTTTGTATCATCTGCAAATTTGATAACCTCATTTGCTATTCCCTTTTCTAGGTCATTAATGAATATGTCAAGAAGCAGCAGACCCAGCACAGATCCCTGGGGTACTTCACTATTAACCTTTCTCCATTGGGAAAATTGATCATTTAGCCCTACCCTCTGCTTTCTATCTTTTAACCAGTTCCTGATCCACAATAGTACACTGCCTCCTATCCCATGACTTTTTAGTTTTGCCAAAAGTCTCTGATGAGGGACCTTGTCAAAGGCTTTCTGAAAGTCCAGATACACTATGGGGTATGTTTACTAAATGGCGCTAATGACGCAGCTGTGACATTATTGCACGATACGTGACGTTTTCTCATGGTATTCTTGTCATGTATCGCCGATAACATCTCCGGTGGTGTTAAGGTGCACAGAGGGTGGAGTAAGGCTCCACAGATGGTGGAATAATGCTCTCCAGGGGCAGAGATAAGGGGTCAATGGGTGGAAAGTGGGTGGGGAGAGGCCCCATGCACACTAACCAAAGGGCAGGCGGTGCTGGGGGAAGCATGGATGTCTATGTAGGCACCTCTACCCCATATCATGCACCGTAGGCAGTGGTGGGGGGTAGGGGTGACCTAACCAGTGGGCTACATCTCTATAACGTAACCAGTGGACTACATCTTTATAACGTCTAACACACCACTGGTTGACTACAGAAAGACTGCAGGTCACCACACAAACTGTCTGCTGTGGTTGCCAGGATAGGGTAAACCCACCCATACCCATGATGCACTGCACATGCAGATCAGCAGCCCACAGCTGCTCTAAAGATGGGCTATGCGTCTCTATAGCACCCTGGCCTGGTAGGGGGAAATGACCGTGTGTGTTACAGGCACAGAGTAGCTACAGACCGTGACATTGTGCGGTTCCAGTGCTCACCCTGAGGGTGAGGTGGGGCGCCCAGCACCAGGTCTGCAGCACCTGGCTTGGCTGAGATAGGCTGTGCTGCAGGTCCCCATCAATGCCAGTGTGTGACAGGTAGTCTCTGCAGACACTCCTAGGATACGCCTGTGTCCATCTGTATTTCCTAGTCACATCTAGCCCTTGTGGACTATGATGCACCCAGAATAGTGCATGTCCTGTGTGGTTGCCATGGTCACATGTTATAAGAGAAGGGCAGTGGTTGGCCCCAAAAGTGGATTATGTAGCACCACCCAACCTGCCCTCTTTGGGTCAGGGTGGGGGACAGGATCATCCACCAACAGATCTACATTCTACATCTCTGCAATGGTGGCAGTAGAGGGGACCATCAACTCCAGTCCTGCTAGGGAATAGGCACCCTACAGCCCAGTCAACGCAGAGCTGTACGCATCACATAGGGCACTGGCAGACAGGCAGTAGGCCTGGAAAAGCTCAGCTGCCCCCCACCACTATCTGACATTCACCAGCAGAGGGCATAGTCAGTCTCCACCCGCTGCACCCTGCAAGGTGTTCCAACCATACACATGCTAACTGCAGACAGTCTGCTAGCTAGTACATAGTGCATGTTCCTGGAGGAACTGTGTGCACCCAAAAATGGGATGTGAACACACACACCAAGCAGGTATGTCAGTGATTGGGCCTCAGAAAAGTGAACTCATAGATATCAATTGACAGAAATATTGTATAGCACCATGGGGGCACCTAGCCATGCCATGGTCACTGCTCAGTCCAGTTGAGAGTGACCCCCCAGCTGACATGCTGTGGCCACCCTGTCCATGCAGGTGGTGGTCGGGCACTATAATGTCCCAGCCATTACCCTATGCCCTGTGCAGATGCATCCTGCCCAGGCCACCCTGTCCGGGTCATACTCACAGTACCTTGCTCCTTATTATGCACATTGGCAGGCTAACACTGGAAACAGTGCAAGCAGTGTGGGCTCAGTAAGGTGTAGGCAGCCACAAAGCACTGTATAGACATACACACACTCCCACACCTATGCCAGCATTGTGAAAATATAGAGGTCTTTGGCAGCCCTGGCTGCCACACCAGTCCCGGGCACAGTGCGGCATTGCTATGGTACGCAATACTGTTGGGGTCATGCCCTGGGGTGGTAAACACTGTCAGAAGCAAAAACTTAAACATACTCCACAGATATCAGAAAGGTTGCTATGATGAATCTCTGTCAACAAATTGAGTTTAACTTAAAATTTGTTATCTGACATTAATCATAGCAACCTTTTGATATATGTGGAACGTGTTCCCAAGTTTAGGACGGCATTGCTAAGGTATGCAGGTGCTAGTATTGGGAGATTCTGCTCCGTGCAGGTCCCAACAGCCTGATTCTCCATGAGGCTTTGGATAGTGGAGCCTGTGGGTGTGGGTGTTTGTGCCCCTGTTGGCCGCTGCTCTAGGGCAGAGGTTCCCAACTCCGGTCCTGGTGGGCCAAACACGGTTCAGGTTTTCATGCGGTCCCTAATGAATATGCATGAGATACATTTGCATACAATGGGGGCAGGGCATACAAATGCAGCACATTCATATTTATTAGGGACATCATGAAACGTGAATGGTGTTGGGCCCTCCAGGACTGCAGTTGGGGAACTCTGTTCTAGGGATTGCACATGTTTATGGTGTTTGTGCTCTGTAGGATAAAATATAGGCATTTATGGCATGTTTATTTTATCTGCAATAAAGGTTTCGTCTTTATTACCATGGTTTAGTACTGGGTAAAATATAGGGACATGGTTTGCAGGAACCATAGCTGGAACTTGAACTTGTGATCTTCTGCCCCTGAACACATTGGCTGTGTGTACTGCACCAAACTGTTGCCACAGGGGCATATCATTCCCTGGGGATACCATGATTGTTCGTCAGACAGACCTTGTCTGTTGCAGTGCACGGCACCCACCTAAACAGGGCTTGGCCGTGGTCTGCTGTGGGCAGATGCCACTGCCCCCTCTGCCACCATCACCCCTCCGCCACCATGCTGACATGCCCTTCTGCCAGTGGTGCTGGTGGTGCGCAGTCCCAGGACATCCAGTTTGCCAGTAGGCGGCTGCCTATGGTGCGTGATATGGGTTAGAGGTGCCTGAATAGACATCCACTCTTCTCTCTGGCACCGCCTGCCGATGTTATGTGCCCTTTGGGGTACTTGCTGCATACTGTCCCCTGGGATACTGTGGGACACACACTCGTGGCCATATTTGCCCTTGGTCAGTTGCTCTCTTGCCGGTTTTCTGCTTCTACATTCCTATGTGTCACCTAGGCATCTGCCTAGCCCACCCTGTGCCCCAGCTGCCACAGTGCATGTCCTAAACAAACTGAAAACAGGTCAATATCAGAGCTTATAATGATATTTCATATACAGAAAAAGACAGCTCTACTCTTTAACCATAAAGTAGCTTAGATACCTCTTAGCAATTAAAGAGGAAGAACGGGAGCTATGACCTCAGTGCGCTGATAAAACCAATAGCCAAGAATCTGGCAACAAAGCTTCAACTCAGGCAAAATCACATCACAGGTCTAGCATCCCACCTCCATCCATTTATTATTTATTTACATTCTCTTATATACCATGCTATTCTGCATCAGTGTGGTTTACATTGAACAAACTGAAATTACATTGAAGAGGGCATTATAACTTGGAGATAACTATTTTACAGGGAACATGGGCTATGGAGGGGTAAGTGGCTTGTCTAAGACCACGAGGAGCACCTGTGGGACTAGAAACCCCAGTCCTTCTGGCCCAAGGTTGCTGTCCTCTAGTGGGATTTGAACCCCTGACCTTCCAGCCTGAAGTACCTTGCTCCAACCACTAGGCCACTCCTCCACTCCACTTTACTGATCATTAAACTTAAGAGTTGGCATCAAGCAGCATTCTTCACAATATAATAAAAAAAATCATTCCCACCACATCCATAACAATGCTCATAATATCCATCACAATGATTTTACAACATGGTTCATACAAATGTGGTGGTGTGACATCAAGAACATTAAACATTTCTCTCAAACCCCGCCATATTCTCAAGCCTAAGTTTCCAGCTTCAACAAAACCCCCGACGCCTCCACAGACGTCCCTTTGAGCGTTTCGCAACTGCTGCTTCAGGGGAGTAAACTGCAAACAAACAAAACAAAACAAAACCTTAAAACTTGCTACTATGTTAAACTACAAACAAAACCCCCCACCTCCCACCAAAACTACAACAAAGGAACCTCCTACCGCATTATCAATGAAGCTTCAAATTTCAACCAGACAATGAATCCACAGGTTAAAAACCTCCTCCAACCAGCCGGAACTCCGGACGGTAGGTGGTAGACAGGATTGATGTTTAATTAATGTTGTCTCCAAATGTTGGGATTATATTATCTCTAGATTATATTATCTCTAGATTTCCTATATTCGTATTTTGTAATTAGTATAGGCATCACTGATCCCATAATGTGGACTTTATCCTAGATATATTTCCTTTATTTATGTTCCTTTTGCTATGCATTTGCATTTTCGGATTGACCTTTCACTGTATTTTGGTTATGTATATTGACTGAAAATGACAATAAAAAAAAAAACCTCCTCCAACCAGCCGGAACTCCCAAACTATTTATTTATTTATTTAGAAGGATTTAGTATACCGCCTTATCGTTAAATCAAGGCGGTGTGGCACATCAATCAAAATCAATAATAAAGTGTGGTTTGTAGCATGCAGTGTGAGAACTGAGAAGTGTAGTGTGTGGGGCAGTGTGTTAGATTATATCGGTGAACTATTTACATAATGAACTATATACATATATACAAAATGGGTCTGTTTGAGAGGTGTGCTAGGATTGAGATTCTGTAATGTCTTGGGGGTAGGATCGTGATCCTGTAATGTCTTGAGGTAGAAAGTTTATGTGAGGTCCTTGAAATGTACTGTAAATAGATCAGTCTTAAGAAGTTTTCTGAAGTCCTTGAGGTTCTTGGTTGATCTTATGTGGTCTGGGAGAGAGTTCCATATAGGGGGTGCTGCCAGGGAGAGTGCCCTCCTTGATGTGGCCAGCCTTGTTTTAGCAAATTCTTTTGGTGTTCTGATGGTGTCTGAGGTTCCTTTTCTTCTTTGTCTCCTGTTGTCATCGGTTTTTATGAGAGGCTGCCTGCTGATAGGTTGTGTATTATTTTAAATATGTGTAGAAGTACTTTGAATTGGATTCTGGAGCTGATTGGGAGCCAGTGTAGGTGGTACAGAATGGGGGTGATGTGATCGTGAATTGTGTGATCTGTTGTGAGTCGTGCGGCTGTGTTTTGTGCTAGCTGTAGTGGTTTTATTGTCTTTTTAGGTAGTCCTTGGTAGATGTGATTACAATAGTCTAGGGTTGGAATGATGATGGCTTGACAGACTGTTCGGAAGTGTTCATGGGCAAGGATGGGTTTGCGCCTTCTGACTGTCCTCATTTTGATGTAAGCGCTCTTTGTTATTTTTGCAATGTGGGACTGGAGGTTGAGGTCCTTGTCGAGCATTACTCCCAGGTATTTTATTTCTTGTCTTACCAGTATGATGGTGTTGTTTAGGTTGATGGTGGCCGATGGTGAAAATGTCCGGTTTCTTGTGATGAATAGAGCTTCGGTTTTGTTGTAATTTATTGATAGGTTGTTTTCTTGCAGCCAGGTTGCCATTTGTTGGAAGCAGTTGGCTATGTTGGAGTAGTCTGGGTTGTCCAGTTTGATTGGTGTGTATATCATTATGTCATCTGTGTATATGGTGTATTGAATCTTGTGGTCCTTGATGATGGTGCATATGGGTTGTACGTAGATGTTAAATAGCAGGGCGGAGAGAGCTGAGCCTTGTGGGACTCCTTGAGTGGCTCTGAACGGTTGAGAGGTCTTTGTTCCACACTTGACTTGTAGTTGTCTGTTGGTGAGGTAAAATGTAAACCAGCTCAGAGTAGTACTGTGTAGGCCTGCCTCCTGTAGTCTGTTTAGTAGGGTTGTGGGGCAGACAGTGTCGAAAGCTGAGGAGATATCTAGGAATATCATGATGACGCCCATTCTGGTGTTGTCGATTGTCCTCAAAAGGCTGTCGAATAGCTGGATCAGTATGGTTTCAACTCCATGTCTGGGTCGAAAACCGTGTTGATTGGGGTCCAGTGGATTGTAGATGTCGATGTGTTGTTGGAGCTGGTGTTGGACTGTTTTCTCGATGATCTTGGACAGGAATGGTAAGCTTGATATGGGTCTGTAGGTGGCTGGGTCAGTTTTAGCCAGGGTGGTTTTCTTGGGGATTGGACGTATTGTGGCTAGCTTCAGGGAGTTTGGCATTGTTCCCTTGGAGAGAGAGTTATCTACTATTTTCCGTATGACTGGTGTTAGTTCCTTTTTCGTTGCTTTGATCCAGGCTACTGGGCAGGGATCTGTAGGGGCGGTGCTGGTGTTGAGGTCAGTGATGATCTTGGAGAGTTGTTCATTCGATGGGATGTTGAATGTGCCCCAGCTCCGGTCAGGTTCGGATGTCTTGTATTTCACTGACGCGCTGTTGTTCTTGGGTGTTGCAGTGAATTTGTTCTTGAGGTGGTCAGCGAAGATCTGTGGGTCTATTTGTTGTTCGTTTCTGTTGGAGGGTTCCTTGGTGAGGTTCTTTACGATTTCGTAGAGTTCACGGGATTTGTTAGTGGACTTCATGATAAGGTTAGTATGGTATTCTTTCTTCTGCTGGTTGATGAGGTTGTTATATTCCTTTTGTTTTGTCTGGTATTGTTCCTGTAGGGATGTTGATTTGTTGCGTCTCCATCGGCATTCAAGTCGTCTAAGAAACTAAGATAACATCGCACTTTAAAGATCCCCGGCGTCTGATGTCATCTCCATAACCCCGCCCAATATTACAAACCACTTACCCACTATACTCCACATCAAACACACGCTTTCCACTCAATACTGAAATTTAGTCCTCCGGGAATAACCCTTCCAAGCGAAAATATCCACCACTGCTCACGGTAGACCAAAAATTGCTCACACGTCATACCACGAAACCCTGTAGTGATCCGTTCAATGCCAAAACAACGTAATTCATCGAACTGATGACCAAATGGCAAGCAATGACCCACCAGAGGAGCCTCCCGTCTTTTACAACGTAACCTACTTTTATGCTCACCCAATCTGATCCGAAGAGACCGAATAATTTTCCCTACATAGAGCAGCGAGCACGGACAAAAAATACCGTACACAACAAAATCTGATGCACAGGACATGCTCAATGTCAACATATATTCTTTCCCCTTATACACAAACCAATTACATTCCAAGCCAACAGCACATAAAGAACACTGCCCACAACAAATATACCCAACTTTCTGCATAGACACCCCTACCCCTTGTCGTAACCTAGAAGGGCTCATAATCTCTTTCAGGTTCCTATTCCGTTGCCAAACACATCTTGGGCTCCGAGCTTCAAGCCCTGGAACCATCCGCAACACATTACTATGTGCCTTAATAATCTTTTGAATCCTTGCACTAAAAGGGGAATACCGGGAAACAAAATTGACATACGTATCATCCCTACCCGTTCTACTCCGCGGTGACAATAACCAGGCCCTGTCATTATATAGGGCCTGCTTATAAGCACGTTCCACTACTTTAGCAGGATACCCCCTTTCCAAAAAATCATTTCGCAACGGAACAGCTTGAACTTTGAAATCGCGTACAGTAGAACAATTCCTGCGGAACCGAATAAACTGTGAAAACGGCAAACCCCTAACCAAACTTTTCGGGTGGGCACTTGTGTAATGTAAAAAAGTGTTCTTATCAGTCAATTTTTTATGGACAAGCGTGCCCCAACCATTGGCCTGCCTCCAAACCTGCAAATCCAAAAACACAATCATCTGTGTATCATACGTGATGGTAAATTGTATGTTGGAATCAACGGCATTTAACCAAGCATGAAAAGACAACAAAGAGTCCACACTTCCTTCCCACAACAAAAAAATATCATTGATGTAACGCCGCCACAGTCTAATTTGGGAATAATAAGGCGAACCAGGCAGCCACCTCTCCTCATAGAAACCCATGAAGAGATTGGCAACAGATGGGGCAAAGGAGGCACCCATAGTCACTCCTTTATTCTGTTGGAACAACTCCTCATTGAAACAGAAATAATTCCTACATAATGGCAACCGTGCAATACGTAATAAAAGCTCCAGCTGCTCTGCCTCAAAATCTCCTCGCCGCTGCAACCCTAAACAAATGGCATCCAAAGCTGCCTCCTGAGGAATACTAGTAGACAGGGCATTCACATCAAGGGTGACCAACAACACAGAGTCCTCCTTTGCCCAACCATGTACCCCATTTGCAGCCTCACTGTAGTGCCCTCTCGAACTTGGGCACTACGATGTTGCTGCACATGTATCACTATTATCACTTTTCTTGGTTTCCCTGCCTTTGCTGCACATTGCTGACTAAAATGGTCTCTCTCTCCTGCCAATGTGCCTCTAGCGCGAGGTTTTCACTGGCGCTAATTTTCAGACCTTCATTTCACAGCGTTAGTGTGCATGGGGCCTCTCCCCACCCACTCTATACCCTTTGACCCCTTATCTCCGCCCTCTGGGGAGCCTTACTCCACCCTCTGCGCACCTTAACACCGCCAGAGACGTTATTGCGAGATATGTGACGTTCTCGCATGGTTATGCGCCATTATCGCGCGATAACATCACGGATCTTGTGATAACATCACAGCTGCGCCGTTAGCGCGTTTAGTAAACATACCCCAAGATCTTTCTTGTCTAAAGCAATGTTGGCTGTCTCCCATTAAGCCATAACTATCTACAAGTTCACTAATTTTGTTCTTTATGATTGTTTCTACCATTTTTCCTGGTACTGACATCAGGCTCACTGGTCTGTTGTTTCCCTGATCACTCCTGGAACCCTTTTTAAAAATTGGCATTACATTGGCAATCCTCCAATCTTCAGGTATTGCAGATGATTTTAATGATAGTTCACAGATTATTAATAGAAGATCTGCAATCTCATATTTCAGTTTTTTCAACACCCTTGGATGTATACCACCCGGTCCAGGTGATTTGCTACTCTTCAGTTTATCAAATAGTTGTAATACATCTTCCCGGTGTATCGATAGTTCTTTAAATTCTTCCACAGTATCACCTTTAAATACCACTTCAGTCATGGGTAACATCCCTACATCTTCCTCAGTGAAGACTGAACCAAAGAATTCATTCAGTCTCTCCGCAATAGCCTCTTACTGCCTCTTTTACCCCTCTATCATCTAATGGTCCAACTGACTCTCTCACAGACTTTTTGCTATGAATGTACTTGGAAAAAGTCTTTATTACACATTTTTGCTTCCACAGCAAGTTTCTTCTCAAATTCTCTCTTTGCCTGCCTTATCAATGCCTTGCATCTAACTTGCCAGTGCTTGTGCTGTTTTCTGTTTTCGTCATTTGGTCTTTTTTCCATTTCCTGAAAGATGTTTTTTTTGGCAACAACAGCATCTCTGGTCTCACCTTTAAACCATGCTGGCAGTTTTTTTGACTTCCTTCTAATTTTCTTAAAGCATGGAATACAGCTGGTTTGGGCTTCCAAGATAGTATTTTTAAACAACCCAAGCTTGATGTAAGTCTTTAACCTTTGCAACTGCTCCTTTTAGCTTTTTCTTAACTATTTTCCTCATTTTATTATAGTCACCCCTTTGAAAGTTTAAAGGTAGTACTGTGGATTTCCTTACCATTCCTCCTGCATTAATTAAATTAAATGCGATCATGCTATGATCACTATTGCCAAGTGGCCCCAATACCCTTATCTCTTGCACCAGATCTGGTGTTCCAGTAAGGACTAAGGGGTATGTTTACTAAACTGCGGTAATATCATTCGCGTTAGATTCCGCGGTAAAGGTACAAATGCCCATATAAAGGTGTGGGCATTGCATTGTTACAGCAAGCTGTAGCAGCTAACGTGCGTTACAAGGCACCTTAGACTAATGAGCGTTACAAGGCACCTTGCAAGGCACCTTGTAAGGCGCCTTACAGGGTGCCTTGCAAGGTGCCTTACAAGGTGCCCAGTAAAGTGCCATGTAAGCTGCCTAGTAAGGTGCCCTGTAAGGTGCCTCATAAGGTGCCCTATAGGGCCTCCTAGGCTAAGCGCCATATTAGGCACCCTTGGACAAGGCACCACAGAAGGCACCCTGGGCTATGGAACCATAGGTTAAGGTGGCCTAACAAGGTTATGGTATCCTAGGTTAGTGTGCTCTAGGGACTGCAAGGTGCCTCAGGATGACATGCATGACCTGTGCGGAACAGAGACAGAGATGTAGCCCTAACACTAGATAGAGCACTCAGGAAAGGCAATGAACAGGTGAGTGAAGGAGGGAGAAGTGGGAGCCGCTGGACCTGCCATATCTGCGGGTATCCCATGTGCCTGCTAGTACTGATGACAAACATGGTGGGGCAGCTGTACCACAGCACAGGGTGTTGGCAATGTAAAGTACCGGAACAACAGTTGGTGGCAGACGGGAATACGTGTTCCCCAGTGGAGGCGGAGGTGGCAGGATAGTTACAATGATGGGTGGACAGAGGAGTGGTGGTGCCATGCAGATCAGGCACAGGCGAGGCAAGCATGAAGAGGCGCAATGCAGGAAAGGGTAGCAGGGCATGACATGGGGTGGCAGCCTGCACTGGCAGACAGGACACTACACAGCTGACAGGCGCAGATAGACGGACCGAGGGAATGTTGGCAAGTGTGGCGAGGGTATTATGGGCTGGAAGCACAGATCTTCAAATATATGACCTCTACAGGCATGCACACTATTTGAGTAGGACAGGCATGAGAGGAGGGAACAATGAGGAACTGAACCCATGAACACTGCCAAGAATGGCATTGTATTAACCAGTAGGCTATACCTCCATGGTGTATGTCACAGCAATGTCTGGGTACAGAAGGACTGCAGGTCACCGCACAAACTGTCTGCTCTGAGTGCCAGGATAGGGTAACCCCACCAGTACCCATGATGCAATGCACATGCTGAATAGCTGTCTACACCTGATCACCAAATGGGGTCTGCACCTCTCTGGTACCTCAGCTTGGAAAGACAAACTGACAGTGCGTGATACTGGCACAGAGTAGCTACAGACCATGCCATTGTGCAGGTTCTGTGTTCACCCTGAGGGATAGGATGGGTGCCCAGCACTAGGTCCGCAGTACATGTGGTGCTAGAGATAGGTCCTGCTGTACATCCCCATCACTATCAGTGTGTGACAGGTGTTCCTTGCAGTGTAGCCAAAGGTAATTTGGTGTCCATCTGTATCCTGCAGTCACATGTGGCCCTGTGGGAGCAGACACCAGCCAGATTGGTGTGTACCCCATGTTAGGGTCTGGCTGACATGGGCAGCTGTTATCAGGGCAGAGGGGTTCCTAGAATTGCATGAGGTGTGTGTAGCAGTGCCTTTATAGATTGCAGTGGTATATACTACGTACCCCAAAGGGCCCACATCACCCTTTTTGTAGGTAAAGAACAGGTGCCCCTGCCCTGGGGCAACAACCTCCATCCTGTTTGTATGAGACAGCCCTCCAGGGTTGGTGGGCCTGAGCCATACCTATGACTGGAGCAGTGGCAGATCAGCAGCAATGCTGGGGTTAGGTCTGGAAAACCCCAACTGCCTCCCACCATTGACTGCCAGTCACCAGTAGACAGCACAGTCAGACTGTACCTTAAAGGTGCTCTGACCATGCACAGTCTAACTACCAACAAACAAGCACAATACCACGTGCTAGATACAGACCCAGTCAGGAACGTGGATAGCAAAGGAAGGATATTTCTTTATTGGTTAATAAAAAGCTTATGGCCTGACACAGGCCATGTTTCGTTGGCTTCTTCAGGGGCAGGCTGTGGGCACAATGATTTTTTTTTAAACCATATTTTATTAGGCTTCGTGACAAACTGAATCTGACAAAGCACCATCAAAACAAGACAGACCATCACCTCCCCCCCAACCATCTCTCCCCTCCCCATACAATAACACGACACAGAGAAAACTACAAGAAAACAAGTGAGAATGATGGTGATAACAAAGATAGTGCAGGCATTGATGAACCCACACCACCCAGGCTCCCCCAGGCAATGACCCCAAACAGCCTGTATCACTACACATCGTCAAACAGTCAGTACGTAATCCCACCAAAAACACATACTAAACTACAGAACATTAAAACCTGTGTGTGCTAGAATCAAACTTGCAAGTACCCGCCCTCCAGCCCCTACTTCTCCCATCCTCCCCCCTACCCCAGCTGTCCTTCCAGGTAGGGGTCCCAGATCTTATGAAACATCCATTCCTTCCCCTTCAATCGGTACGTTAGTAGGTCAAAACGTACCGCCACAGCAATTTTGCCATACCAATCTTCCCCTGTCGGCCCATTCATGCTTTTCCACTTCCCTGCTAGCGCCACTCTGGCCGCCAGCTTCAGCTTCTCCTCTAGCAGCCACCGCCACCTCCCTTTGCCTTCTAACCCGGAGGACCCCAATAGTAAATCCTTTGGGCAGCCCGGGCTCCCCCCCCCCGCTCCCTCCGGCCGCCACCCATCCCCCCTATACCTTCCCGCACCTGCCCCCAGAAACCCTGGATAACTGGGCATTCCCACCACATGTGCAGGAAACTCCCAACACCTCCACAACCTCTCCAACACCCATCCGTAGATTGCCTCCCAGCTAAAAACAGCTGTCGGGGGGTGCTATACGCCCCATGTATAATTTGCAACTGAGTCTGTCTCCAGGAAGATACCCATGTACATCTGGGGACACAGGCATATATCCTTCCCCACTCCTCCTCCGTCAGCTCCTCCCGCAGCCACTTATGCCACCTCAACCTATGGGCCCCCATACCCCTCTCCTCCTCTTCCTGCAATAGTACTCTATAAATCCGTGCAATAATTCCTTTATCCCCCTGACCCTGGTATAACCCCGTTTCCATCGGCGTGCTCTCTCGAGTAACCTGGGACAGGACCCCACCCGAAGCCAAAAGATGACGCAATTGGAAATATTGATAAAAGGGAACCTTCTCCTGCACCCGAGTTTCCAGCTCCCGGTGGGACCAAATCACTCCATCCACCACAAACTCTCTAAGCAGTTCCAAACCCCCGTCCGCCCCCCGTCTCCCCTTCTGCACCCATCCCGAATTACCGAACGGGAGAAAATCCCCCACCCTAGACCACGGCGAGAAGGGGGTCGGAAACCACCCCCGATTCTGACCCTGTCGGCCGAGCTGCCCCATAGCCTCCAACAAGGGGTGCCCCTGCCGCCGTCCCGTCCGCCCCTCCCCTCTTCCCCCCTCGAACCATTGCTCCAAAGACAGGGTCCCCATCTCGAACCGCTCCAACTCCACTTATGCTACAGGCCTGGTGATACCATTTCAGCGACGGGAGCCGAACGCCCCCTTGATCCGTAGACAAAAGCAGACCCTTCCTGCTGATTTTTGCCTTCCTACACCCCCCAGACAAACTGCATCAACCGGGCCTCCCACTGTCTAATCGTACTCCCGGGAATACGAAGGGGCAACTGCGAAAATAGAAATAAAAATTTTGGAAGTATAGTCATCTTAAGCACCTCAACTCGACCTCGCCAACTCAACTGCAAGGAAGCCCAACCCGCCAACATGGAATGGATTTGCCCGACCAACGGCCTATAATTCAATACGAATAACTGCGAAGGATCTTCAGAGATACGCACCCCTAAATATTTAATACCCCCCTGGGACCATTTAAAGGGAAAGCTCGGAAGGACCCCTCTACTCAACCCTCTCAGGGCCATCGCCTCCGTCTTAGTCAAATTCACTTTAAAGCCTGAGACTCCCCCGAACCGCTCCAGTTCTCGCAGCAGCACCGGAAGCGACTCTTCCGGCTGGGCCGTAAAGATTAGTGTATCATCGGCGTAGAGAAGGATCTTATGCTCCACTCTCCCCACCACCACAGGCTTAATCTTGTGGGCTGCTCGTATCCTAATGGCAAGAGCCTCAATCACAATGGCAAACAAGAGCGGGGACAAAGGGCAGCCCTGCCTCGTACCCCTCTGTAAACGGAAGCTAGCGGAAAATTGATCATTTACCCAGATCCGCGCTTCCGGCTTCACATACAGGGCCTTTACCCCTTGAATAAAACCCTCCCCCAACCCCATCTTCTCCATAAGCTGGAACAAGAACTCCCACTCCACCCTATCAAAAGCTTTTTCGGCGTCAAGGGCCACACAGAGCGCCGGGATCTTCCGAGTCCGAACATGATATAGTAGACCAACCGCTCTCCGGACATTATCCGCTATCCGTCTACCTTGGATGAACCCGGTCTTATCCGGATGGACTAAGTTCGGCAAAATCCCCTCCAGCCTCCCAGCCAAAATCTTGGCATATAGTTTGGCATCACTATTAAGCAGAGCTATTGGCCGGTAGTTCTCACAGCGATCCGGAGGCCTCCCTTCCTTCGGGAGGACTACTATATTGGCCTGTGCCATCGAATCCGGCAGGGGGACCCTTGGATCAACCCGGAGAAGAGTTTTGCCAAAAAGGGGCCAACTCCTCTCTCATCGTATGATAGAATTCCGCTTGGAACCCATCAGCCCCAGCAGCCTTCCCTATCGGCAACTTTTTAATACCCCCAATCACCTCCGCTACCGTGATAGGCCGCCCTAACCAGTTCGCTGTATCCTCCTCCACCCGGGGGATCTCCAGCCCCGCCAAATACTCCTCTATCCCTTCTCTAGTAATCCCTTCCTGCCCTTTGTACAACTCCTCATAATACGACTCAAAGGCCTTACAAATATCCTGACTAGCAACCGCCCTCACTCCTTTAGCAGTCATAATCTCCTTCACTATCCTACTCTCCCTCCGCGTCTGCAACTGACGCGCCAACATACGCCCAGCTCTGTTCCCGCCCTCCATAAAATTCCTCTTTGTAGCCCGCATCTTCCACTCTATCTCTTCCAAATCCAAGGTGTTAGTCTTTGCCCGCAAGCCCACTAGCCGCTGCCGCAGAGCCTTAGTCCCAAGGCGACTATGCGCCGCCTGCAACTCCTCTAGTTCCTTCATCCATTCGCCCCTCATTGCTTCCCTTTCTCTCTTCTTCTGACTCCCGAGCTGGATCAGAATCCCCCTCAAATAGGCTTTCCCACTATCCCAGAGCACTGCATCCGACACCTCCCCGTTATCATTCCAGGCAAGGTAATCCCTCCATGCCCGCTGGAGGCGTGCCCGCCCTTCCTGCGATTGATACAATGACACATTACCTCTCCACCCCCCTTTACCCCTCCCACCCCTCATACCATTCCACTCCCCTGTGATCAGCCCATGATCGGATAAGGTAACCGGGTGAAGTTTAACATTCGTCATCACCCCAAGCTGATCCCTCCTCCCTAAAAACAGATCTAACCTAGAATATACTTGCCGATCAGTGTAGCAAGTATATTCACGCCCCCCTGGGTTCTTCCACCGCCAGATGTCCACCAACCCGAAATCTGCCATACATCTCCGTAACTCCCTACCCTCGGACCCATGCACCTGTTTACTAAAATTGGATCTATCCTTTTCCCCCACCACACAATTCATATCCCCCCCAATGATCCAATCTCCTTTAGCCTTCTCCTTAAACCCCTTCAATGCTTTCGCAAAAAAGGAACCTTTTGGCCCGTTGGGGGCATAGACATTAAGGAAGGACACCTCCCTCAGATCCACCCTCCCCACCACCCACACCACTCTACCCACTCCGTCCCCTCCACTCTCATAGGGGATGAACCGGACCCGCTTATGCACAAGGATAACCACCCCACGTTTCCAAGAGTTATAAGGGGAGCCAAACAGTTGTTCGAATCCCTGGACTTTCAATTTCTCCTGCTCTACCGCAGTTAAATGCGTCTCCTGTAAGAGGGCCACATCCACCCCCAATCTATTTAGCTGTGTAAGGACCCGCTTCCTCTTAATCGGGCTATTAAAGCCCCATACATTATAGGAGGCAATTTTAACCCCCCCGAACGTGACATTCCAATCATCCTCCCGCAGTACTCCGCAAACCTATCAGCTGGAGAACAGACATCCGCCACACACACACAACACACTCAACAATAAACCAAACATCAAAACCCACCACCAATGCCACTCTCCCCCGTTCACCACAAATTTTTGTCTTTCGGACTCCCTTCAGCCTTCCCCCTGTCACTCAACTGAGCTCTTCCCCCCCCACGCCCGCTTCCCCCCCACCCCGCGGCCCCCTTTCCCCAACTACTCCCCGATATCTCCCAACTTCCCTCTCCTTGTCTCAGGGCCGCCAGGCCCAGGGGAAGCCATACCCCAATACACATTTCCATGCCCCAACCCCCTCTCCCAGATGACCTCCCCAAAGAACATGCCACTTCCACATGCCTTCCCAACCTCCGTATCCACCCAAGCACCCTCTCAAGTACCCCTCCCAATATCTCATACCTCCACATCCCTCACAGCCCTCCCGGCCTCCCCCTCAATTCACAGTAAAGTAAAGAAAGAAAAAAGTCCTCTTCTGCTTTAGAGATGTGCCTCCGCTGCAGCTTCACCGTCCACATCCTGTGAACTCCGACCTGCAGGAACCTCCTTCGTCGATGAGACACACCCCGCCTGCACTTTCAAGAATTTTTCCAGCGCATCCTTCGAAGCAAAAAACCGCCGCGTGCCGTTCACCAGCATTGTGATCTTGGCGGGGTACCAGGTCGCTATCTGCATACCCCGCTTAGCCAAGGATTCCTTAAGTCTCACAAGCTTCTTCCTTCTCTTAACAGTCTCAGATGCTAGGTCCGGGAACACATAAATTTTCCAGTCCTTGTAAATCACATGTCTCGATTTCCTGTCCGCACGAATCACATGTTCTCGATCCTGAAACTGGGGAAGCTTAACTATTAAAGCACATGGAGGGCCCGATGTCCTGGGTTTAGGCCTTAATTCTCTATGCGCCCGCTCAATTTTGAAAGCGGAATGGACGACGGGCCCGGAAAACACTCCGTCAACATATCAGTCACAAAGCCAATTGCGTCCTCCCCCTCTGCCCCTTCTGGCACTCCAAAAATTCGCAAATTAGATCAGCGGTCCCTATTTTCCATATCTTCGGTTTTGGCATGAAGCCAGCTAAGTTGTTGCTGCAGGGAACCCACCGTGCGCTGAAGTGCGACCTGCGTGTCCTCCGTCTGGCTCACCCGGGCCTCCACCTCTTCAAACCTTTGCCCTATAGCAGCCAATTTCTCCTCCAATTTCTGGGAGACACGCTGTACAATTTCATCTTTAGAGTCTCTGATCTCCTGTAGCACAGCCGCCAGATCCACTTGAGGAGATTCCTCCCCATCCGCCACTCCCAGGTCCTCCGACATGTTGGGGGACGCTGGCGCCTGGAGGGCCCGCTGCCTGGCCAATGCTGTTTTGTCACCTCCCGCCTTGGCCTCATATAGATCCTTAATCGGGTTATTCTGTTTGGGTTTTACCAACTTCGGCATGTCTCTCGTACCCCGCTGGAGCAGTGTCTCCTCTCCTCCGTGGCTAAACCGGAAGTCCCGGCACAATGATTCTTTATCCGACCAATATTTACAAGGACTGGCGATAAGACAAAGTAGGAACCGCTTCTAAATTCAACGTCATCTTGCAGATACCTGCCAACTATGAAGTTACAAAAGAGAATCATTGTGCCCACAACCTGCCCCTGAAGAAGCCAATTAAACACGGCCTGTGTCGGGCCATAGGCTTTTTATTGACCAATAAAAAAATATCCTTCCTTTGCTATCCACGTTCCTGACTGGGTCCATGCACAGTCTAACTGCAGACAGTCCTCCAGCCTGCTCACAGAAGAACTATGTGCAGCAAGCAGGCAACTCAGGGATTGGGACCCTAGGACTGGGGAACACAAATATATCACTGGCAGCAAATAGTGTAGAGCGCTATGTGGGAACCTAGACCTGCCATGGTCACTGCTTGGTCAGAGTGAGTGCCCTCCCAGCATGCCATGCTGTGGCCGCCCTGTCCATGCAGGTGGTGGTCAGGCACTACAGTGTCCCAGCCATTGCCCTACACCCTGTGAAGATGCATCCTGGCCAATCTGCCCTGTCCAGGCCATACCCAAAATACCTTGCTCCTCATTATGCACCTATTCAGGCTAACGTTGGTAACAGTGGGACATTTTGGGCCCAGTGAAGGGTGGGCAGCCACAGAACAATGGATAGACATACACACACGCTCACTCCTATTGCAGCATTGTACAAAGATAGGGGTGGTTGGCAACCCTGCCCGCCACACTGGTCCTGATCACAGTGCCAACATTGCTAAACTGTGCAGGGGGTAGTAGTAGTGCTCATAAGAACATAAGAACATAAGATATGCCATACTGGGTCAGACCAGGGTCCATCAAGCCCAGTATTCTGTTTCCAACAGTGGCCAATCTAGGTCATATGTACCTAGCAGTATCCCCAAGAGACACAAGTTCCACAATGCTTGTACTGGGTCAAGCATTGATATCTTCGGTCACTTCTTAATAATGACGCCTAAATCTTTTTCCTGGGTGGTGGTTCCTAATGTGGAACCTTGCATCGTGTAACCATAGTTTGGGTTGTTCTTCCCTAGGTGCATAACCTTGCACTTGTCCACATTAAATTTCATCTGCCATTTTGATGCCCAGTCTTCCAATTTATCAAGATCCTCTTGCAAATTTTCACAATCCTCTTGGGTTTTAACAACTTTAAATAGTTTTGTGTCATCTGCAAATTTGATAACCTCACTCGTTATCCCACTTTCCAGGTCATTTATGAATATGTCAAAAAGCAGCGGACCCAGCACAGATCCCTGGGGTACACCACCTTTCTCCATTGGGAAAATTGGCCATTTAGCCCTACCCTCTGCTTTCTATCTTGTAACCAGTTCCTGATCCACAATAGTACACTGCCTCCTATCCCATGACTCTTTAGTTTTGCCAAAAGTCTCTGATGAGGGACCTTGTCAAAGGCTTTCTGAAAGTTCAGATACACAATATCAACCGACTCACCTTTGTCCACCTGTTTATTCACTCCTTCAAAAAAACATAACAGATTAGTAAGACAAGATCTCCCTTGTCTAAAGCCATGTTGGCTGTCTCCCATTAGGTTGTAAATATCTACATGCTGAGTAATTTTATTCTTTATGATGGTTTCTACCATTTTTCCTGGTACTGACGTCAAGCTCACCGGTCTGTAGTTTCCCGGATCACCCCTGGAACCCTTTTTAAAAATTGGTGTTACATTGGCGATCCTCCAATCTTCAGGTATTAGAGATGATTTTAATGATAGTTCACAGATTACTGATAGCAGGTCTGCAATCTCATATTTCAGTTCTTTCAACCCCCCTGGATGTATACCATCCGGCCCAGGTGATTTGCTACTCTTCAGTTTATCTAATAGTTGTAAGACATCTTCCCGATGTATCGATATTTCCTTCAATTCTTCCGCACCTTTAAATACCACTTCAGTCATGGGTAACATCCCTACATCTTCCTCAGTAAAGACCGAAGCAAAGAATTCATTCAGTCTCTCCGCTATCGCCTTGTCACCTCTTAGTGCTCCTTTAACCCCTTTATCAGCTCTGGTGATAACTTCAGCTCAATGCTGGGGCCAACAGCCTGACTCTCCATGCATCTTTGGATTGTGGAGCCTGTGTGTGGGGGTGTTTGTACCCCTGTTTGCCGCTGCTTTGGGCTTTGCACATGTTGCTGTTGTATCTGCATTGTAGGGTAAAACATAGGGACATGCTCTGCCTAGGTCCACTGCAGGGAGGTGGCGCTGCCCCCTCCAGCATGGGCACACCCCCCTGCCAAGCTGACATGGCCATTTGCTGTCGGTGCTGGTAGTGCGCAGTCCCAGGCCATCCACTGTTTAGGTAGGCGCCCGCCTAGGGAGCGGATCCCAGGGTGGGGGCCATACATGGACATCCTCACGTCCCCCCCCATCACTGCCTACCAATATTATGTCCCTTCCACATGGGGGCGGGATGGCTGGGGGGATGTCAGGTCAGTTCCCTAGCAACTATTGGCTAGGGTGAACCAGGTAGATATAGGTGGATTGTGTTTGGCCTTGGTCAGCTGCTATCTTGCTGATTTCCGGTTTCTATGTTCCTATGTGCCACCTAGGCGACCGCCTGGTCCACCCTGTGCCACAGCTGCCCATGCTACATGTCCCGCCTGTGGCCCCCTATGCCCCATTTGCACCATCGCCAGTGGCCATTCATACTTTGGCACTATGGTGTTGCTGACAATGGAGCACTACTATCACATTTCTTGGGCTCCCTGCCTTGGCTGTACATTGCTGACACTTAAATGGTTTCTCTCTCCTGCAAATGTGCATCTAATGGCAGATTTTCATTCGCGGTAGGATTCAGATCTTCAGTTCAGCGCATTAGTGTGAAAGGGGCCTCTCCCCGCCCACTCTCTGCCCATTGACCCCTTCTCTCCGCCCTCTCTCCACCTTCTGCGGTGTTTACCTCAGCCGGGGACATTAACGATCGTTAAGTAACGTTAACATACCCCTAAGTCCAAAATGGCTTCTCCTCTGGTCGGTTCATGAACCAGCTGCTCCAAGAAGCAGTCATTTTTTTCATCTAGAAACTTTATCTCCCTAGCATGTCCTGCCGTGACATTGACCCAGTCAATACCGGGGAAATAGAAATCACCCATTATTATTACTGTTCTGTAACTTTTGTTAGCTTCCCTGATTTCTTTGAGCATTTCATCATCCATTTGTTCATTCTGACCAGGCGGTCGATAGTACAACCCCACTGTCATTGCCTTCCCCTTTTTACATGGAATTTCAATCCATAGAGATTCTACAGCAAATTTTGTTTCCTGCAAAACTTGAATTCTTTGTGACTCAATGCCCTCTCTAACATAGAGCACAATCCCCTCCACCAATTTGATCAGCTCTATTATTACGATATAATTTGTACCCAGGTATCACAGTGTCCCACTGGTTGTTGTCCTCCTTCCACCATGTCTCTGAGATACCAGTCATATCTAACTTCTCATTTAGTGCTATATATTCTAACTCTCCCATCTTATTTTTTCGACTTCTATCATTTGCATACAAGCATTTTAGAGACTGTATTTTATTCATATTAATCTGGTTATTGGTAGGCAGCGGTAATTTGGAATCTTTAAGCTCTGTCTGCTCCATACTCAAGGGCATTTGGGCTACCTTTGTCTTTATTGGAACCTCTCTGCTGATGTGCCCTAACTTCATCTTTTGGTAGTATCCTTCAAGGATACATTGTTCCGAACCATGTGCTCTTGAGTGACTGTTGGCTTTCCACTATTATCTAGTTTAAAATCTACTCTATCTCCTTTTTAAAGGTTAATGCCAGCAGCCTGGTTCCATCCTGGTTAAGGTGAAGCCAATCCTTTCGGAAGAGCCCCTCCTTTCCCCAGAATGTTTTTCCCAGTTCCTAAGAAATCCAAAACCCTTATCCTTGTACCATCGTCTCATCCACGCATTGAGACTTCAGAGCACTGCCTGCCTTTTGGGTCCTGCGTATGGACCGGGAAGTATTTCGGAGAACGCTACCCTGGAAGTTCTGGATTTCACCTTCCTACCTAAAAGCCTAAATTTAGCCTCCAGAACCTCCCTACCACATTTTCCTATGTCATTGTTACCAACATGTACCAAGACAGCAGATTCCTCCTCAGCACTATCTAAGACCTTGTCTCGGTGGCGCTTGAGGTCTGCTACCTTCGCACCAGGCAGGCATGTTACCAGGTGATCCTCACGTCCACCAGCCACCCAACTATCGAATCACCAACTATAACGGCTTTCCTAACTCTTCCCTCATGGGCACATGGCCCTGGAGAAATGTCCTCGGTATGAGAGGGCTTTACATCACTTGGAGGACAGGTCCTAGCTATAGGATCACTTCCTGCCACACCAGGGTGATGCTCTCCTGTCACGTGTCCTCTCTCCTCCATGGCAACAGGGATGCTGCCAGACTGGAGGTGGGACTTCAGGACTATATCCCTGTAGGTCTCGTCTATATACCTCTCTGTCTTCCTTATGTCTTCCAAGTCTGCTACTCTTGCCTCCAGAGATCAGACTCGTTCCCTGAGAGCAAAGAGCTCCTTGCACCTAGTGCACATGTAAGACCCCTCACCAACTGGGTGAAAATCATACATGTGTCACTTAATGCACATGTGGATTTCCTTGCTGTCTTTCTTCCATTCATTAAATCAAATGCAGTCATGCTATGATCATTATCACCAAGTAGCCCCAACACCCTTATCTCTTGCACCAGATCCTGTGTTTGGTTCATGAACTACCAGCTTCAAGAAGCAGTCATTTATTTCGGGCCCACTATGCATCGCTGCAGCACATAGCTCTGCCCACCGACTCTTAACATTGGATATTCAATGGCACAGCATTGAATTTCCGGCATCTCTGTACATGCCCTGGAGCCACCGAGGCTAACCAGGTTGTGGTGATATTGCACCATTAACCAGGTAACATCTGAAGCTAAAACAATGCGAGCAAAACACTGGCCTAATTTTATTGGTAGATTACTAACTGGGTAGTGGTGCAATATCGCCGCCTCCCAGTTAGCAGATGTCTCCGCCTGCTCCGCCCCAGAATGCCCCAATGCGCCCCAAAGCTAACCACAGAACATTGGGGCATGTAGCAGACTTAGAAGGAAATATTCAATGGCACTAACCATGTTAATATCCTTTGAATATCTGGCCCTTTATCTAGAAACCTAGGTGTAAGTTTACTAAAGGGTTTAAGATAGCAGGTTTTAGTGAGTGTTAATGGCAGTGATAAGGGGTATTAAATGCGAAAAAATGCTCAGGGTATGTAGGAGGTGTTCTGGCGTAAAGTGCGCTATGGGCTATTTAACATGCGTTAACAGGACATTGGGTGTTAAGGTGTCAAGTATGCACCTTAACATCCAAAAATGGCTGTAACCCTAATGCTGGATATAGGAGTACCAAGGAAAGTCAATGTAAGGGTGATGGATGGAAAGACAGGTGGGAGCTGATGGACCTGCCAGATCCTTGGGCACCCTATGTGGCAGTCAGTAAATTGGTTGAGCATGTGAAAGGTAGCTGTACCAATGCACAGGTAGGTGCCAATGTAAAATGACAAAATGTCAGTGTGTGGCATAGGATGGGGAAGACATGTCACCTAGCAGAGTTAGCAGTGGCAGGATGTGTACAGCGACAGGAGGTCAGAGTAGGAGTGGTGATGTGCAGATCAGGCACAGAAGAGACGTGCATAAAGAGCCAAAATGGGGAAAAGAGTACCAGTGTAGTCCATGGTGTAGGAGCCTGCACAAGAAGAAATGACTGCACACAACCGACAGAGGCAGATGGATGAGCTGAAGGAAGGATGGTGGCAGAGGAGAGGGTGGTATGGACTGGCAGCGCCGATGTGCCATAGGTGCCATCCCCAACATATTTGTACTGTGTGTGAAAATGTGCACCACTGCCACGTCTGATACCAGACATGTGGGTTTCATATCTGTCCCAGCCACATGTGCAGATAACAACTGTACAGGTGTCATCCAAACTGGGCAAAAAGGGCACATAAGGACATGAGGTGATATCTGCGATGTACTGCACAGATGTGATGGAGCCAAAGCTACACAGTCATTATGACATACATGACTCATGTTGCACAAGCAGGTTACAGCTGCATGCATGTAACTGCCTGTTAGTATACCGCTGCATCAGTGCATTCACGTTGGGATACCTTGTACTGAAAAAGTTGTAATGTCTGATAAAAAATAGGGATTGTAAGAACCTGTAATCAGCTGAGGTAATGGAGGGTTAGGTGACCTGCCCAAGGTTAGAAGGAGGTGTGGGCAATCTATGAAGGGCGTTGCCTACATTAAACTACACAGTAAAACCTGGTGGGTCTTGAACCCTGGTATCCTGGGTTGCAAGCCTGTGCTATGATCATTACACCACACCTCCAAGCGTTTTATTAGATATTTGCAGGGTGAGCATGTATGACCTCCTGTAATGTGCTGTAGCACAGCCAATAAAGCCATGCTCTCAGAAGGACATGATGGCAAATTGTGGGCAGAATGCATAATAAACTATAAGGCTGTGTGTCTGCCAGTCACAGCAGAGCCCTGATTGTTACAGACATGAAAATGATCTGAGTAGCACATAGTCACAAAACAAACAAGTAGGAATTAAATCCCTGCCTGCCTGCTGTTTATGGAGACATTGTACTAATCAGTAGGCTACACCTCCACGCTTTGCTGCCCCACAATGGCTGGATACAAAGAGACTACAGGTCACTGCCTAAAATGTCTGTTATGTGTGCCAGTATAGGTTAACCCCTCCAGTATCCATGATGCAGTGCATATGCAGAACAGCAATCTGCAGCTGATCACCAAATGGATAATGCGCTGATCTATCACCTCAGCTCAGTAAGATACACTGACAGTGTGTGATACAAGCACATAGTAGTTACAAACCGTGCTACCGAGTATTTTCTGTGGTCACCCTGAGGATGGGTGCCCAGCCCCTGGTCCCCAGAGCTTGGACTGCTAGAGATGGTCTTTGCTGGCTGTGCTGCAGATCCACATCACTGCCAGTGTGTGGTAGCTATGGTCTTTAGCGTGTTATGCTGGTCACCTTGTTTGCTGCACAACTGCAGTATGTTGTAGGTGACTGTCACATATGGGACCTATGTTCTTCCCTAATTGGACAGGGCCCCCCCTAAAACAGTGCATATCAGGACCCTATCTTACAATAGCAGGTGCCATTCCTCCCACAGGCAGGGCTGGCTCGGCCATGACCACAGTGAGCAGGACAGGAATGGCTCCTGTCCCTACCATCCAGATCTACCAATTCACCACAGCAAGCACAGTTAGACTGCACCTGCTGCCCACTACAGGGCAGTGCCAGCTATGTACATACCAAATGGGGCCAGCCTGCTGGTCAGCATACATGGCACGTGCACAGAGTGAGCTTGGCCACTCAACCTATGGCACAATGAGCAGCCTCCCAGAACAAAGAGTGCACCCACATTATTGAAATAATATGCTATTTAGATACATAGCTGTGCCATGGTCACAGTTTGGTCAGAGTGAGAGTGTCCTCAGCGTTAACTGCTGTAGCCATCCATGCCATGCACATGGCAGACAGGCACTATGAAGTCTCAGCCATTGACCCTACCTCTGATGCAGACACGTCTTGGGCAAACCAATCGGTTTATGGCCATACCCACAATCCTCTGCTCCTCTTCATGCAGATTTGCAGACTAACACTGGACTCAGCCTAGGCCAGGGGTGTCCAACCCTGTCCTGGAGGGCCACAATCCTGGCAGGTTTTTGGGATAGCCCTAATGAATATGCATGAGATATATATGCATTAGAGATATCCTGCCAACCTGACTGGTTTGTGGCCCTCTAGGACTGGATTTGGAGACCACTGCCTTACACCTCTGTCAATAAAGATTGTGAGTGGGCAAGGTGCAGATGTCCTAGACATCAAAAGGGTAAATAGGATTTGTCACATTCCACCTCACTTCTCACCACCACCAAAATGTCTATTAGACAACTTTTTGGTAGTGGTGGTAATCGAGGAGGAATGTGACAAATTCTTTCTACCCTTTTGATGTCTAGGACATCTGTACCTTGCCCACTCACAATCTTAAATGACAGAGGTGTAAGTCAAGGGTCTCCAAATCCAGTCCTGGAGGGCCACAAACCAGTCAGGTTGGCAGGATATCGCTAATGCATATATATCTCATGCATATTCATTAGGGCTATCCCAAAAACCTGCCAGGATTGTGGCCCTCCAGGACAGGGTTGGACACCCCTGGCCTAGGCAATGCGAGACACGGTGCAGTGCAGAAGGCCACAGAACTCTGGAGAGAAATATACACACACACATACACACACACACTCACATTGCCACACTGTGCAAAAATGGGGATGGCTGGCATTCCTGTCTGCCACTTTGGTTTCCATATTAGCTCAAGCATTGTTAACATGTGTTCATTGTGCAGGCACGAGTAGCACCCTCTGATATTAATGCCTGCTCAGTGTGCTGGTGCTATCAGACTGACTTTTCATGCAGCTATGGATAGTGGAGGCTGTCTTTGTGGCTGAAGGGTGTCTGTACCCTTGCTGGCCAATTCTTTAGGGGTTGTACATGCTGGTACTGTACCTGCACTGTAGGGTAAAGTTAACCCACAGTGACATGCAATGCATGATTTGAACCCAGGTCTTGAACCTCTGACCATCTGCCCATATAAGTACTGGCTTTGTATGCTGAGCCACAGAGCAGACATATGGGTTTAACATTCACTGTGTGGAGCTGTGGTCATTGACAGGTTGAATGTGGGCCTGCTAGCTTGCTGTCAGTGGGAGTGGTGCGCAGTCCCAGCACATCCACCATGCGGCTTTGGTGGATGCCTAGGGCGCCATGTCCAGATGGGGAGGGCAGAGGCACACATTGATAGCAACAATACCCTCCCCAATTAGCTGTTGCTGCTGGGACCCCATCCCCATCTGCCACTGATACGTCTCGGGGGGAGGTGGACAGCTGCAGCTGTGGCATTTCCCCATGCACCTGCATCTTGCAGCTCCCTGTGGCACTACAGCTGCTGGTGCTATTGGCTTTTTCCTCCAGAGCCAGTTTCAGTGGCAGCGGGGGAGGGCAATCTGGGATTTTTGCCTAGGGTGGCAGGCACCCTCGGACCGCCCAATGTGGCACATCACCTTTCTACAGCAGTAGCATGTCTGTATGCCACCACTGTCACTTGGGATCAGGACAGGCTCTCTCCCCTCAAAATACCCCTTTCTGCGAGGTTTTACTTGGCGTTAGGGCTCCCAGCATTAAAGGGCTTTAGCACGCATTGCACAACAGACGTTAAGGGAGCGCCTCTGTTAATACCCAGTCTCCACCCCATTAACGTCCACTCTCTGCCTACTGTGCCCTTAACACTGCAGGAGCCTTTAATGCCCATTAATGGAGCTTCTTCACAGCATTAAGGTTGCAGGGGTGCTGATAACAGGCATTAAGGGCACACTTGCGCCCTTAACACCCTTTAGTAAACATACCCCTTAATCTCTTTAGCATGTCCTGCTGTGATATTGACCCAGTCAATACCAGGGTAATTGAAATCATCCATCATTACTGTGTTGCAACTTTTGTTAGCTTCCCTGATTTCTTTTTGGCATTTCATCATCCATCTGTTCATTCTGACCAGGTGGTTGGTAGTACACCCCTACTACTGTCACCTTACACATTTTACATGGCACTTCTATCCATAGAGATCCTACAGTATATTTATTTTCCTGCAAAAATGTAATTCTATGTGACTCAGTGCCCTCTCTAACATAGAATGCAACCCCTCCACCAATTTGATCTACTCTATCATTGCAATATAGTTTGTACCCAGGTATCACAGCATCCCATTGGTTGTCCTCCTTCCACCTGCTCTCTGAGATGCCAGCATATCTAACCTTTCATTTATTTATTTATTTAGCTGTATTTATATACCGCTTTTCACCGGGTCAAAGCGGTGCTACATAGGGGGGGGGGGAATTAAGTACAAAGGGGGGGGGGCATCACCGGCGGGGCAACATTGATGATTCTGACATAGGACGGACTTTGGACATAGTACAGACATTGGACATAGACAAAGGCTTTGAGTTAGAGGTTCATTGTGGGTGAACTCGGGGGTTTGTGGCTTTTTCGGTGGGGGTCGAGTTTAAGTATTCCTGGAAAAGGATGGTTTTTAGCTGTTTTCTGAAAGATAGCAAGTTGGTATTGTTTCTGAGGTAGGTCGGTAGGGAGTTCCATAAAGATGGAGCATAGAGTTCAAAGGCTCGTCTGCAGGTCCGTTGTGAGCATTTGGTTCTTTTGTGAGGGACGGTGAGGGAAATACTGGAGGCTTGTCTAGTAGATTTGCCGTGGGCTGGGCGAGCCAGTAGGGTGTGAAGGTGGTTGTCCTGTGTTTGATGGATAGCTTTGTGGGTGAGTAGGATGGCTTTGCATTTTGTCCGTGCTTCGAGGGGGAGAATGTGTAGTTCCTTCAGAATTGGGGTGATGTGGTCGGTTTTCTTGGCGCTCTGAATGATTCTCGCAGTGGTGTTTAATGCAGTTCGGAGGGGGTTGATGTGTGTGGCTGGAAGTCCATGGTAGATTATGTTGCAGTAGTCCAGATGTGGGAGTGTCATGGCTTGCATCACTGTTCGGAAGTCTTGATGTTCCAGGAGGGGTTTGAGACGTTGTACTGTTCTTGCCTTGTGAAATATAGTTCCGGAGGTTTTAGTGATCTGTTGCTTTAAGGTGAGGGCTTGGTCAATAATAATGCCCAGGTATCTTATCTGTGGTTGAATTTGGATGCTCGTAGTTCCTATGTTGAGGTGCGAGGGTGGCGTGAAGTCTGGGTCCTTTGTCACTATGAAGGCTTCGGTTTTCTTCATGTTGATGGTGAGGTTGTTTGTTTGTAACCAGTCAGACACTGCTGTAAAGCACGCTGACAGGTGGGTGTTTGTTGGGTTTGTGGTTGTAATGGGGGCATAGAGCATGATATCGTCAGCGTAGATGTGGAAGCTGATGTTGTGGGTGCGTATGACTGTGCAGAGTGGTTGGAGGTAGATATTGAAGAGCATGGCTGACAGAGTGGATCCTTGGGGTACCCCCTGATGTTGCTGGAATGGGGGGGAGGTTGAAGCGCTGGTGCGGATTAGTTGTTGTCTGTTAGTTAGGTAGGATTGGAACCACTTCAGTACGGTGTCCTTGATCCCGATAGTCTGCAGTCTGTGTATGAGGATGTTGTGGGAGATGGTGTCAAAGGCTGCGGATATATCGAGGAAGATCATGGCATAACCGGAGTGTCTTCCTTGAGTTCCTGTGAGGAGGGTGTTCATCAGCGTGGTCATGAGGGTCTCAACACCGTGTAGCGGGCGGAAGCCGTGTTGTTGAGGGTCCAGTATGTTGTTAACATCGAGGTGTTCCTGAAGCTGTTGCTGGACGATCTTCTTGATTATTTTGGCTGTGAAAGGCAGACTTGCTATGGGTCTATAGGATGCAGGGTCTAGAGGGTCCAGGTTATGCTTTTTCAGGGAAGGTCGGATGATCGTGGTTTTGAGGGTGTCTGGCATGTGTCCTCTGGAGAAGGATTCGTTGACGATGCGGGTTAATGGTGTGCTCAGTTCGATTTTTGATTTCTTTATCCAGTCAGTGGGGCATGGGTCCAGCGGGGAGGTGGTGGTGTGGAGGCAGGAGATGGTGGTTGAAATTTTTTCTGTTGATGTTTCCTTGAAGGTGGTCCAGTCGCTGTGCAAGTTGGGGTGGAGGTTCTCTGTAGTTGACTGCGAGGTTAGCTGCGGGTTTTGTGGTTGCTGTAGCTGTTTGTATTGTCGGGCCAGTAGATCTGGTGAGAGCTGTGGTAGTTGGTCGGAGTTGTGCGGTGATTTTGTCAGTTTTTTGATTATATGGAAGAGTTCTCGAGGTTTGTTTATGGAGGCGTTGATGATTTTCATGTGGTAGATTTTCTTTGCTTTGTCAGTCTCATAGTGGTATGCATTGAGTTCATATAGGTATGTTGTTTTGTCATTTTCGTCGTGGGTTTTTCTCCATTTTCTTTCAATTCTCCTGAGTTTTGTTTTTAGCTTTCGGAGACTGGGAGTATACCATCTAGCCCTTGTGGAAGGGGGTCTGGTGGTGGTTATGTTTGTTGGAGCTTCAGACGCTGTGGAGATCGTAGTATTCCAGTTGTCTATGAGGTCATCGATGTCATCGGAGCTTGTTTGTAATTTGGGTAGAATTTGTTCTAAGAAGTCTTCTTTGTTAAATGGTTTAAATCGTCTTATGTGGTGAGTATCATCCTTGGTGGTCTTATGTTGGTAAGTGTAGGATAAGGTGATGAGGTGGTGGTCAGACCAAGGTACTGGCGAAATCCGTGGGTCCTTTGCTGTGGCGGTGGATGAGTTGTTGAGGAAGATGAGGTCCAGTGTGTTTCCTTTTTCATGGGTGGGTTTCTGTATGATCTGCACAAGATCCATTGCAGTCATAGCGGTGTGGAATGTAGTTGTTTGATCTTCCTGAAGTGATGGGAGGTTGAGGTCTCCTAGGATGATTTGTTCCTTAGTCGAGCTGGTGCTTTCCGATATGTGTTGTAGTAATTTTGGTAGGTCGGTGGTTGCAGTGGGTGCACGGTAGATTAGACATATTGAGAGGTGTTTGTTGGTGAGGGTGAGGAGGTCAGCTTCGGCGGTGGTTTCCAAAGAAAGGGTCCTGAAGTGAAGGTCGTTTCTTGCTATGATGGCGACACCCCCGCCTTTGGCATGCTCCCGGGGGCGGTGATGGAGGGTGTATCCTTCTGGGGCCAGTTGGTTCATTAGTACTGTGTCAGTGTCGGTCAGCCAGGTTTCTGTTATGCATAGGATGTCTATCTGCTCAGTTGGGATTATGTCACGGAGCATGTGGTATTTGTTTCTGACAGAGCGTGCATTGATTAGAGATATGGTGATGTGGTGATGGGGTGGGGGGTTGGTAGTGTGAGTAGTTGTGTGATGAGCCTGTGGGTGTGTTTGTTTTGGTTGGAGTGTGAGTTGAGTGGCTTGAGTGGGCCAGAGCAGGTTGTTGAGTGCATTGGGGGGGAGGGAGGGTAGAGGGTCAAGAGGGGGGTGAGGAGGTAGATGGGGGTTAAGAAAGGTGGCATGATTGGTGATGGTACCTGATGTTTGAGACCAGGCTGGGCTTCGGTGTTGATTGCACAGGGCGGAGAGGTCGTCGGTTATCGTTGCTGTGTCTTTGGTGCTGTAGTGGGTTGTGGTGTCCTGTTGTTCATTTCGCTGTATTTGTTCCGGCGTTCCTATTGATTTTGCTAAGTTGTTTGTGCCTCTGTGCCACACCTAAGGGCCACGCCAAAGGGCCCTCTGGCGAGGCCCTCAGGCGCGGGCCCGCCAGACGCGGGCGCGCCCTGCAGGGACGCCACTTTTGAGGAGGGCTGCAGCTGCCCGGTCGGACTCCCACTGCCCCGATTGGGCAGGAGTGTTGGTGGGGGCGGGCTGCCTCAAAGCGGCTCCCTCGGAGCAGGGACGCCGCTTTTGAGGAGGGCTGCAGCTGCCCGGTCGGACTCCCACTGCCCCGATTGGGCAGGAGTGTTGGTGGGGGCGGGCTGCCTCAAAGCGGCTCCCTCGGAGCAGGGACGCCGCTTTTGAGGAGGGCTGCAGCTGCCCGGTCGGACTCCCACTGCCCCGATTGGGCAGGAGTGTTGGTGGGGGCGGGCTGCCTGAAAGCGGCTCCCTCGGAGCAGGGACGCCGCTTTTGAGGAGGGCTGCAGCTGCCCGGTCGGACTCCCACTGCCCCGATTGGGCAGGAGTGTTGGTGGGGGCGGGCTGCCTGAAAGCGGCTCCCTCGGAGCAGGGACGCCGCTTTTGAGGAGGGCTGCAGCTGCCCGGTCGGACTCCCACTGCCCCGATTGGGCAGGAGTGTTGGTGGGGGCGGGCTGCCACAAAGCGGCTCCCTCGGAGCAGGGACGCCGCTTTTGAGGAGGGCTGCAGCTGCCCGGTCGGACTCCCACTGCCCCGATTGGGCAGGAGTGTTGGTGGGGGCGGGCTGCCTCAAAGCGGCTCCCTCGGAGCAGGGACGCCGCTTTTGAGGAGGGCTGCAGCTGCCCGGTCGGACTCCCACTGCCCCGATTGGGCAGGAGTGTTGGTGGGGGCGGGCTGCCTCAAAGCGGCTCCCTCGGAGCAGGGACGCCGCTTTTGAGGAGGGCTGCAGCTGCCCGGTCGGACTCCCACTGCCCCGATTGGGCAGGAGTGTTGGTGGGGGCGTTTACTGCTATATATCCTAGCTCTTCCATCTTGTTTTTAGACTTCTAACATTTGCATAGAGGCATTTTAGAGGTTGTATTTTATTCATATTAATCTGGTCTATGTTTATGCAATTTCTTGATATACCACCCAGGTTGAAGGGCATCAGAGTAGTTTACAATCTCTACAAGCAGGTACTGGATACATTCCCTCATCCCCAAAGGGCTCACAATCTACATGTGTACCTGAAGCAACAGAGGTTAAACGGGTTGCTGAAGGTTACAAGGAATGTCTATAGTCCCTCCAGCCTGAGATTGCTGTCTCCAGGTGGGAATCAAACCCCTGGCCCTCCAGCCTGAAGTACCTTGTCCTAGCCACTAAGCCAGTATTCCCTCCTGATAGATGCAATTTGGAATCTTTCGGCTGTGTACTGAAGGACATCTGGGTTGCTTTTATCTTTCTTGGAACCTCTCTGTTGGTATGCCCTAACTTCCCTATTTTCCTAATATCCTTCAAGGATACATCCTTCTGAACCATATGCTCTTGGGTGACGGCTTTCCCATACTATCTAGTTTAAAAGCTGCTCTCTCTCCTTTTTAAAGGTTAATGTGAGCAGCCTGGTTCCATTCAGGTTAAGGTGGAGCCTATCCTTTTGGAAGAGCCCCTTTCTTCTCCAGAATCTTGCCCAGTTCCTAACAAATTCAAAACCCTCTTCTTTGCACCATCGTCTCATGCATGCATTGAGATTCCAGAGTTCTGCCTGCCTTTTGGGTCCTGCACATGGTACAGGAAGTATTTCAGAGAATGCTACCCTGGAAGTTCTGGATTTTAACTTCCTACCTTAAAGCTTAAATTTGGCCTCCAAAACCTCCCTCCCACACTTTCCTATGTCATTGGTGCCAACATGTACCAAGACAGCAGAGACCTCCCCAGCACTATCTAAAACCTTGTTTAGGTGGTGTGTGAGGTCTGCTACCTTTGTACCAGGCAGGCATGTTACTACGTAATCCTCATGTCCAACAGCCACCCAGCTATCTACACGCCTAATGCTGGAATTGCCAAATATAACAGCTGTCCTAACCCTTCCCTCATGGGCATATGGCCCTGGAGAAACCTCCTTAGTGTGAGAAGGACTTACATCTCCTGGCAGACAGGTCCTAGCTACAGGATCACTTTCTACCACACCGAGGTGATGCTCTCCTTTCACATGTCCTGTTTCCTGCATGGCAACTGAAAGGTTGCCAGATTGGAGGTGGGACTTTAGTACTACGTTCCTGTAGATCTCATCTATATACCTTGTCTTCCTTATGTCCTCCAAGTCTGCTACTCCAGCATCCAGAGATCAAACTTGTTTCCTGAGGGCAAGAATCTACATGTAAGATACCTCACCAACTGGGAGAAAATCGTACACGTGACACAGTGCAAAAGACTGGTTAGCCCCCATCTCACTGCTGGACTACTGTCTGCATCTCAGTTTTAGGGTTTTTTTAAAATAATTTACTTAAAGTTGCTAAGAATACTTTTACTGATAGAACTATAGCAATTACCTTTAACTACTTGGTTCACCTCAAGATTAGTAACCTCAGGACTTTAAGCTATTCCTAGTGATGATAACCAGCTGAACCTGAAAGTGACTTTGACCACCCTTCCCTCTTTAATAGGTTTAAGAACCTATAAAGCTAAGATTATGCCTGGGATGGGCAGGAGACGTGGTGGGTGGAGGGAACTAATAGTAAAGTCTGGCTTGCTACACAGGTCCCAGACCTGTGCTTCTAAGGTAATCTGATAACAGTTTCTTGGGTGATTCACACAGCCCTTGATTTTATAGAAGGAGCCTTTCAAATTGCTCCTTTGACCTTTCACTTGCCTCTTAGATGGAAGGCCTCTTTGTAAGGTATCTAGAAACAATTTATTTCTTTCAACTCAAAGTATATTTTACCCTATTCTTCCTTCTATGCTGTTATTCTTCGATTTGATTTAAATTAAAAGCTCTCTGCTGATACTAGGTCCTGGCTGAGTTTTAAATTTAAACTAAAATCTCTCTGCTGATACTAGATCTTGATGAGTTTTAAATTTAAGCTAAGAGCTCTCTGCTGGTTTTAAATTTAAACTAAAAGCTCTCTGCTGGTTTTAAAAGTAAACTAAAAGCTTAAAATAAAAGCTCTCTGCTGGGTTTTAAATTTAAATTAAAAGTTATCTGCTGATACTAAGCCCTGACTGAGTTTTAAATTTAAATTAGCAGCTCTCTGCTGATACTAGGCCCTGACTCTTAACAAATACACTGGATTCTAAAAAACACAGATTTATTAGTTTTAACCCAAAGAATTCCTGTTGCCCCAAGATTTAGAGAATTTCCCAGAAGTAAATACTTACAAGTACAGATTTCTTTCTAGCAGTTGCAGTTTTTTTGATAGTCCTTCAAGACTTGTGCTGCAGAGGTACAGAGCAGTGGTGTCATGTGTCAAAGATGAAGAATGTGCTCTATCTCTGGTATGCTTTGGATCACTGAAGGTCTGCAGTGTCTGTTGCTCAACAACAGATAATGGCAAAATCATCTCGGCACACTATGTAGGGATTTGATGATGCATCATTGTCATCTAGGGGTGTGTGATTCCTATGCCTTATGCTCCCCACATCACATTGCAGAATACAGGTTGATGTAGGCAGCAGAAGATCATACTGACCAGCAAAGCAGACATTTCCAAGACGCATGCTGAGGCACAAAGGTAATCAGCAAGTGCATCATCAGAACAACAAGAATAGAGGGATAGTCAGCTTTTCAGTTATCCATTTTCGATGGGGGAATATGTGCTGGCTGTCATGGAAGTCATACTGTGTCAGAATGCAGCTTCTGGGAATATGCATATCTATTTCAATACATGTGAGAGCTGCCATCCAAGAGACAAAGAGACAGCAGTGCAGGAGCATAATTATACAGTAGATGAAGGTACAACATAGGCTGGCATGGCCTAATGTCACAATGACTCCTAGAGAATCAACATCACGATTAGTTCTCCAGGTGCCCTAATGCATAGCTTTGTAACCTGTGTGCTTGATTATCCTGGTGGGCCTTTCTAAAGTCTCAATAGTGCATGTCTTTGCCAGGCATCACTGCTGACAGCCCCATAAGTGGTGAGGCATTGCCAGATGACCTGCTTATGCCATTTCTAGATGACAGTATGTACGGCCTCCAGCTGCATCCCCATCTGGCACAAGCTTACTCCAGAGAGCATGAGATGACATGACACAGGTGGTGCACAAAGAGCCAAAATCAGCTAATTAGCCTCTCAAGGCTCCTTGTATGTTCTATTATTTATTGTTTTTTTAAATCATTTAGTCAAATGATTGTATCAATGTCTCTGTTTGATGTACATTGTAACTTAAACTTGGTAATGTACATCAAACAGAGACATTGATAACTTGGATTATTCTGAGGCAATGGAAGGTTGAGTGACTTGCCCAAGGCCACAAGGAGTGCTAGAGGGAATTGAAGCCTGATCTTTTGGTGCCTAAGCCAGTACTCTAACCACTAGGCTACTCCTCCATTCATATCTGGAGAGCAGGAGAGGAGTGTGACTGAAACTTCCAGATACTCAAGTTCAAGGCCTAGCCATGAGATGCCTTTGTGTATTTCCTCTCATCACTCTTGTAGATGAAGGAAAGCAACATTTATGTACTCATGTATGGATTGTTATGTGTGACCCATGATCTTGATTCCTCCACAAGGGAACGGATCTGTACTCAAGAGAGTGCTAAAGCCATGACCTGAATCAATCAGACATGGCATGTTGGGAAAAGTGAAAACGTGTACTCTTATTGGTGGTTTCACTATGGCATCATTGTCTCAGATTCCAAACATACGCAACATCTTTGAGGTTGTAATGTCGAACCTAAATATATTAAGTCCTGGTAACACTGATAGCCTTACACTTTAGCTTGAGGTCAAGTGGAATAATGATATATTTGTGGGAGAGAGCCAGCTGCACCCCAATAATCCCCTGCCACAAATGGAGCAGACGAGTGTCCAATAGCATAGTCCCCTCTTATTGATAGGAGAGGAGCATGTGTCAAGGGCACATGTCTCATGCTGGGGTAGCACTGCACATACCAAGATAGTAATGGAGGGAGATGTACATGGAATGTCCCACACATACTCCAAAATACACCACACACCACACTTCTATGCATGCAGTGGACCTGACCTGAGTCCAAGTCTGCATGCGCTTGGGTGAATCCCCATTGAGCAAAAAGCACCGCAGGTATTGGATGAGGTCATCATGTATACACATTACGTGATGGCAGGAAGTCCACACCAGAATTGGCCAGGGCACCCAGGGCAAGTAGTGACAGAATCATTGACATCATTACATGGCCAGGGTCCTGTAGTAGGCACTTTAGGCACCCTTCATGCACAATAGTTTGTTACATCCAGATGTCCAAGGACATGTTGCCCTGCTATGTGTCAGCAGTGCTTCTGATCCCTAGGGGTGGGAAGTGTTCGCTGTAGCTCATCCCAGGTTACAACCATATTCTAGCTACTCTGGTGTCCATACAGCCCACTGTTGGGCTAGGTGGGTGTAGGATTCAAAATGGCGATAGCTGTTCTGCACATACACCAAGTGCCCTGGATGTCATTTGGTAAAATCTAAAGTTATCATTAACACACCCTCCCTGAACCATGTCACAGCACTACGCTGGGATTGGAGCAGACATGACATTCCATTGGCACCAAATAAGTACCTTTGCAGAGATAGCACACATGGCTATAGCAATGAAGAGACATGCATGAGGTGTAAAGCTGCACAGGTGTTGCTTGATTCCTTTTGTTTGTAGCTTGCCATATCAGTATTGGCAAGGTGCCAAAATCACAGTTGGCAAGTTACAGAATTCCAGGAGTGTTCTCTCTAATCAGAATGTGAGATGAGCGCCCCTTATACCCAGGTGGTTCCTCTTAAACTGAGGATCCTGACAGTTCTTTCATGATGAGATGCACACCTTGTTATGTATACCCCTTTTCAAAGAAATCCCACCTTCTTTCTTCTGGGACAAGTAATCCGCATTGAGATGGTCCTTTACCTTCCTATGAGGTGCCTGAAAGGAAAGGTGTCACTTCGTCAGGGATTGGTGTTTTTCATCATACCTAGCCATTTCAAAGGGGCATTGTCTGTGACTAGGGTAAAAGGTCTTCCTAGCAGGTAGTACTGTAGTAGCTGATAAGAATGCAATAAATAATACCCGGAGTCAGGCAAAGATTCAAGCCGGTTTAATGTGCACAGGCTCAGATTGCAGTAGCATTCAAAATGGTCTGAGCCCAGAGCTCAGAAAAATGACAGTTTATATACTTTTCTTCTCCAGTCTAATACAGGCAAAACTCCTCATTGGCCACAGTGGCCCACTTACTCTCATCCAATAGATATCTCTGACCGGGCCCAGGACTCGCTCCCCCTGCTTGGGTCTTACTAGCCACGGGTCAGCAATTAGACATAACACTAAACATAATACTTCTGCTAAAGTATACAGTATATTTCGCTACTCTTGCAAGGTCAGTTAGCCACAAAGATAGTGGAAGGCATATCAGAAGCATTCTTAACAAAAGCAAAACAAAGCAAGGCCAAACAAAATACTAAACAATCTTCATAATGCTAGACAAAATATTCTTACATTGTTCAGCTTCTCTGCTATATTTTCATCCTAATTACAAGGTCAGTGCACAATCAGCAAAGATACAGTGGCGCGGCATTCTACTGAAACAGACATCAGACATCTAAACAATAAACAGTAAGAAAGTATTTAATTCTCTTATCTCCAGGAGAACAGAACATGTTATCAAACCAGAATAGAACAGTATGTCTTTCTAACAGCTAACAGCATTCTGTAATTTTCCAAAATCAGCAATAACATTTCAAAGCAGGAGAAAAAGGGCTTTAGGCCTAGTTTCAGGCCTAGCTCTGCTACATACTAGGCCATCGCCTATCACATTCCCTCCTTTTGATTATTCTCACCCGCAAGTGAGGAAGGGTGAGAATCTAATCACACAAATAGCAAAAATACTTCAGACCATAGTAGAGGGATCACTGTGTGGTAAAGGATAACAATTCCATGAGACTAATATATGTGCTGCTGCCTTGCGGTCAATAGTACTATCGATAATAGAGTTCAGCATGCGCAAGCATAAGGGCAGGAAACAGGGGATACATATGCAAATAGCCACAATCAAAAATACATTTGATACAAGTGTCTTTGTCAAATCATATAGCATGCCTAATGTATAAGCGGAGGGGCAGGAGACATAGGAGGAACAAATGACATATATACTGTTCATCATAGCAATAGGCCCGTTCTCATGACCCACAAAAATAAGAACCACTCCTATTAATAGCAGCACCTGTATCAGAGGTCGGTAGCAGTACATGTCAAAAAGGTAGGTAGCACATGTATGAAAATTAGCAACACATGTACTAAAGTCCAAAAAATCTGGGTTCTGAGAGCTGGCGAGTAGCAATCAAAAGGGCTCCATTCTCATTGTTCCATCGCAGTTCCCATAACAGGAGAGGAAAGATTCTGGCGGGGGTTGAGACAAGTCCGGGTATTCCCTGTTGTGCAAATACTAGGTTTGCAGGCTGCACAGGGAAGTAGGGCAAGAGTCAATTCAAAGCACCCCAAGGCTGCCACCAGAACGAAGCAATAATAAGAATTCATAATGAGCATAGTCTCTGGAAAATTGGTGGAACTGTCGGCATCCACAACAGGTAGCAGACGTAGCGTTGATTGTAGGTTCTCAAGCTTCTGCCGTACGTAGACCTACCAGCTTTGTGGCAGGAGTAGGGCTGTAGATTCCAAATTATCACTGTCCTCTGGGATGTCTCAGGTTCTTAAAATATCATAGTACAGTCTCTCAGGCTATTATTGCCTCCTTAGAGCAGTTCACTTTTTAGGAGATCAAAACAGTTTTTTTCTTTTTTTTTTTTTCAGAGCATTTGAACACAGTCTCGTAGAGGACTCAATTTCTTAACACAACACAGTCTATTTCTGATGATTTCAGCTTTCTCCAGATGTGAGGCTTACCTTCGGATAAACAAACAGTCTTGAAATAGTGCAGTTTCCGAGGGACCAATAAGTCTTAGGTCTGTGGCTGTTGTCGTAGGGTGAGGCGCAATGGAGTCTCAGGATCATTTATGGAAGTCCACGACCAAGTTCAGAAGCGGATGCTGGAATGCAAAACTGGAGGACATCTGTTCCCTTGACGTCCAGGAGCAGGTTGGTAAAGTTCTTACGATGACGGATCTTTTCTTCGCAGCGTGAGTCGCAAGGGTGCTGCAGGATTGGCGATCAAAGTCCAGGGACGACTCTCAGGTACTGTGGCTGGTTTCACTCGACTGTGGTGGATCCAGGAGTCGATCTCGGCCACATTAACTGCTGTTGGGGTTGATAACAAGACGACATATGGCCCTTTCCAATACGGCACCAGCGGTGTCTTCTTCTACTCTGTCACCCACACCGAGGCTCCAGGCTTGAAAGGATGCAGGGGCCTGGATGGGCTGATCTCGTACCCACACATGAAGACCCTGCAAAACAGAACTTAAAACCAATAGTGCTTATCTAGTAATTACAGATCCTATCTGTCACACATCTCCTTTTACTCTCTATACAATAGGCTACAGAATCTCAGAATCTCAAAAGGGGAAACTCCTAAAGACTTAGCAGGGGCTATGTATATCCTATGAAGGGCTATAGGAAGAACCTGGGGCCAGGGCTGAGGACTTAACTACTAGATCAAGGGTCACCACTGCATATTTAACACAACTATGTCCATTAATGATGACAAGACTGCTTTCATCCACAAAGAAAGTTTTGTCTGGGCGGTCCAAGGGGATATCAGTTGAGTCTAGGCAACTTGAGTACACAATGTCCATTACTTCCAAGCAATCATGGTGAGGAGGGCCTGGACCGATGGGCAATAGGGTGGCTGGGTTTAGAGTTTGGCTGATACTTAATTGCAAGTTAGGATTCTCACATAGCATACTTTGATATTTTAACATTCGAGCGTTGGTGAGCCAATGGCTTCCTTTGTGCTCCAGCAGGGTTAAAACAGAGTGTGGTACAGTGACTTGGAGACTTTGTCCTAAGGTGAGCTTGTCAGCTTCGCTCACTAAGAGGGCTGTGGCTGCTACAGCTCTCAGGCAAGATGGCCAGCCTTTGGCAACAGGATCCAATTGTTTCGACAGGTAGGCCACAGGTCGCTGCCAAGACCCAAGAGGCTGGTTCAAGACTCCCAATGCGTTTCCACTTGATTCATGGACATACAGACGAAATGGTTTCTGCACATCCGGTAGGCCCAAGGCTGGGGATGACATCAATGCTGTTTTCAGTGATTTGAATGCTTTATCTTGTTCTGAGCCCCATTCCAGGGGAGATCGTTCCATTCCTTGTGTGACTTGGTACAAGGGTTTCGCCATGAGCGCAAAATTTGGTATCCATATTTGGCAGTAGCCTGCAGCTCCCAAGAAAGCTCGCACCTGTTTCCTAGTAGTGGGGGTTGGGATGCGGCATACTGCTTCTTTTCGCTCAAGTCCTAATTTCCGGGTTCCTTTGGACAGGTGGAGCCCTAAATATTTCACTTCTGTCTGGCACAGCTGCGCCTTGGCTCTGGAAACCTTGTAGCCAGCTTCATTCAAATGGTGCAAGAGGTCACTTGTAGCTTGTATACAATCAGATTTGTTATTGGTGGCTATGAGCAAATCATCTACATATTGAAGCAAAATTCTTTTTCCCGGAGTACAGAGTAGCTTGACAAATCTTGACTGAGGGCTGCACTGAAGATAGTGGGTGAGTTCTTAAATCCTTGTGGTAATCGAGTCCAAGTAAGTTGCCCTCGCCGTCCTGTGGTAGGGTTTTCCCATTCAAATGCAAACAAAAACTGACTGGCCTCTGTCAGGCGTATACAGAAAAAAAAGGCATCTTTTAAGTCCAAAACAGTAAAGTGAGTGGCTTCTGCTGGAATCAGTCCTAGGAGGGTGTAAAGATTTGGTACTACTGGATGTATGGTTTCAACTGCACTGTTCACTCGACGTAGATCCTGCACTGGGCGTTAGTCACCTGTCCCAGGCTTCTTGATTGGGAGAAGGGAGGTGTTCCAGGGTGACTGGCATTCTCTGAGAAGTCCATACTGCAATAATTTCTTCAAATGGTGATGAATGCCTTCAATTGCTGGTCTCGGGAGGGGATACTGACGCACATGCACTGGTTCTGCTCCTGGCTTAAGGGTAACAAGTACAGGAGCTATATTCTTTGCTAGGCCAGGTGGATTATTCTCTGCCCATACTCCAGGTGGGGCTGCAATGCTGGTAAGTGTACAGGAACTTGCTGTTTTGGATGCAGGTAAATAGAACCGCCATTCTTCTTCTCGGGGAACAGTCAGCACTATCAATCCAGCTCCTTCGATTAGGAAAACTTCCTCCACATCATTCAACTAAAGTATCAGCAAAAAGAACTGCTCTCTTCGCCATCTTACATTCACTTTCTCTGTCACATTATCTCCACAATTCACAGACATTCTAAATAACTTAATCGTGCTGTATTCATGACCGCAAATCCATCCCGTTTCTGCAAGTTCTGTTTTATATCTCCCTGGGACTGACTTGACAAAAACTGCATTTACCAGGCGCAAATTCTCCTGGGCTGCTGGATTTCATGGGGCATATAGTGAGGGCTGCCTGCACTATTTGGATTCCACTTCATGTTCTCGGGCGCTGACTGTGGGTGACTCTGAACTGGTAAAATGAATCCCTGCCTGCAGTGTCAGCGGTGGACTGTAGCCCCCACATCTGCTTGTCAACAGACAGAGGAACAATCTAGACAGAGTCCTTACAATAGAAAACTACACTTCTGCAACATGTTATAATAACAAATCCTAACAGAAAGAACTATAGTTCATAACATGACGACTACATAGCTGTTACGTATAACTGGAATAAAATTACTTGGCAAAAAACTAACTGCCAGCCGTAATCAGCTTGGCTTTACAAAAGAAATTACTTTCAATTTTACAGTTTTTAGGAAGCAGAGATTCAAAAAGACATTCATTCTGGATACATTTTCCATAAAGCGGGTGGACATCTAGAATACACATACACATTTTCCTTCCTAGTTTATTTTATTAACAATAAGATTAACCCCTCATTCACTCAGGATTCAAAGCACTTTCAAGTTGCGATCTGCAGAGTCCTGTCAGTGTTCGTAACCTCAGCTTCGTAGGGCAAAGGGAAAATACAAGCATCCTTTCCTATTGAAACCTGAGCCCTACATGATTTCTGCTCACTTGATCTGCACAGGAATTTGAGTAGGAATGTAACCCTTTCCAGGCTAAGTACAATACTATCGAGATCCACAATCCTGACTAAACATTCTTATTAAATGATATATAATACATGACCATAGCAGAAGGCACATCACTATTACAAAATATTGAATAAAAACAGGTATAATTCCCTAAAATAAGCACCCATTAGTCCAGCAGCAGAACGTTGAAAACATGCCTTCATAGGGTTACTTGGCAGTTTCACGCTGTGCTGCAGCTGAATGAGGGAGACAGCTTCTTGCTTTTACAGTGACTCTTCTTAACTATACTTTTACTATTTCATATGCGGTAAAGTGTCACAAATTACCCAACGGAATATAATCCTACCCTTATACTAGAAGGGAAACTCGTGGTTTTAACAGATAACAAAGACAAACTCCCAACGCTTCCTCCTTTTCACAAGCATTCTTCACACAGACAAACATGCTAGCATTTTCCAAATTTCGAATTCCCGGGCTGACTGACAAACCAGAATTACAAAAACCGAAAGGGCTGATGGGTTCGCCCCGCGTACTACTTGCAGGGGTACTAGGATCGCCCGTGGAAGTTGAGCAGACTTCCTTTACCTGTTACTGTACCAGAAGTGTCTCGAGACTTTCCCAGAGCTATCTGACTAAGAACCAGAAAAATCAATACTCACCGGATCCGGTAGCTAATGCGCTGCGCAACCAATCCCTCCTTGGGTTGAATCCTGGACTCCCCTCGGGTTCGAGGTGTTGGCCGGCCAGAAGCAGCAACCTGCGGAGGCAAGGAGGAGTCTCCTCTGATACAAAAGGACCAGGGGCGCCAGAGACCCTCCTGCGGTCAGTCAGGCTCAGCTCCAGCCGGACCAAACCTGTGAGGCGAGATGTCGGGGCATATTCACTTGCATACCATCTCCCACTCGCACATTCCCAGCCCAACGCACCAGAAATATGTAGTAGCTGATAAGAATGCAATAAATAATACCTGGAGTCAGGCAAAGATTCAAGCCGGTTTAATGTGCACAGGCTCAGATTGCAGTAGCATTCAAAATGGTCTGAGCCCAGAGCTCAGAAAAATGACAGTTTATATACTTTTCTTCTCCAGTCTAATACAGGCAAAACTCCTCATTGGCCACAGTGGCCCACTTACTCTCATCCAATAGATATCTCTGACCGGGCCCAGGACTCGCTCCCCCTGCTTGGGTCTTACTAGCCACGGGTCAGCAATTAGACATAACACTAAACATAATACTTCTGCTAAAGTATACAGTATATTTCGCTACTCTTGCAAGGTCAGTTAGCCACAAAGATAGTGGAAGGCATATCAGAAGCATTCTTAACAAAAGCAAAACAAAGCAAGGCCAAACAAAATACTAAACAATCTTCATAATGCTAGACAAAATATTCTTACATTGTTCAGCTTCTCTGCTATATTTTCATCCTAATTACAAGGTCAGTGCACAATCAGCAAAGATACAGTGGCGCGGCATTCTACTGAAACAGACATCAGACATCTAAACAATAAACAGTAAGAAAGTATTTAATTCTCTTATCTCCAGGAGAACAGAACATGTTATCAAACCAGAATAGAACAGTATGTCTTTCTAACAGCTAACAGCATTCTGTAATTTTCCAAAATCAGCAATAACATTTCAAAGCAGGAGAAAAAGGGCTTTAGGCCTAGCTCTGCTACATACTAGGCCATTGCCTATCACATTACTGCAGAGAATCCATGGTCCACTTAACAGCTAAGCACTTTTTTTCTATTTTGGCTTCAGTAAGCTTCCTGCTAAGGAACATCAAGTAGACTAGTTTTCCAGTAGAGGTGATGACAGTATCTGAATTCAAAGAATGCAATGTGTGCCTTTGAGTCAGTCCTGACTCCTGGCAACCCAGAAGCTCCTGGGTTTTCTTGGCAGTGTCACTGGAAGCAGATTGCCATGCCTTTCTTCTGAGGCAATGGAGGGTTGAGTGACTTGCCCAAGGCCACAAGGAGTACTAGTGGGAATTGAACCCTGGTTGCTTAGTTACCAAGCCAGTGTTCTAACCACTAGGCTACTCCTCCACTCAAATTCCAGGAAGCATGGGACAAACACAGAGGGTCTCTAAAGGATAAAAGGGGACAGTTGTTGTGGTTGATATGGAAGGACAGATTAGATAGGCCATGTGGTCTTTTTCTGTCGTCATGTTTCTATGTTTCCCCCATTGTTACTTGGCTCAACACTGCCCCTAGTCCTATTCCTGAAGCATCTGTTTGTAAAAAATAATTTCCTTTTGAAAGTCTATATTTTTTAAGACAGACTGTTTACACAGGGCCTCCTTGAGTTGTTTAAAGGCCAGATCGGCCATTCCATCCATTAGCTGATTGGGATGGGAGTTTTTTAGCAGCAAGGTGAGGCTAATGGACAAGTCTTCAAAGCGTGGCACAAACTTACGGTAGCACTCTATCAGGCCTAGAAAAGCTCATAGCTATTTTTCCATTTGCAGGGGTCTCACCTCTTGGATCACTGCGATCTTTGATGGCACTGGGTGCACCCAACCTCCCCCTACGCAGTGCCCAACATAGTGTACCTCCTTTTGCACTAGAGCACACATTTTTGAGTTTGCCATCAATCCTACCTGATGGAGAGCCTGACAGACTTCCACGAGGTGTTTTAAGTGAGCCTCTCAGGTAGGGGAAAAGATGACCACATCATCTAAATATGCTAAGGTATAATTCAGATGTGGTCATAGTACTTGATTGATAATTCTCTGGAATGTTGCAGGGGCCCCATGAAGCCCAAAGAGGAGCACTCTGAAATGGTATAGGCCATGGTGTGTCATAAAGGCAGTCTTGTTTTTCGACTTTCTTTTTCTTAGTCAGGATGAGGGTGGATAGGAACTGGGTCCCTCCCAGCTGTTCCACTATTCTGTCCACTCTCAGCATGAGATAGGCATCAATTGCTAAATAAATAAAATAAAATAAAACTGGGAAATGGCAGTAACCCCCTGGAAATCCACATAAAATCTTGTGGACCCATCAGATTTTGGGACAAGGACTATGGGACTAGCCCTCTCACTAGCGTTCTTCAATTATCTTCAGTTGCAGCATTTCTGCCACTTCCCTCTCTGTCTCCTTCTGTTTTGCCTCTGGGAGTCGATAGGGCTTCTGCCGAACTACTTTCTTGGGGATGCTTTCAATTTGATGGCTGCCCAGGTGAGTGCATCCCAGAAGAGAGGAAAACACATCTTGAAATTGTGTTATCACATGGTTTAACTGTACTTTCTGCTGGGGAGTCAGGGACTCACCTATTTTCAGGGATTGGGTGTCCCGTAACATCCCCACATCAGGGCCTAAATCTTCTCCTTGGCTGGCAATCTCCTCACTGGCTAGCCCATCCCGGCCTATCCAAAGCTTTAGCAGATTAACGTGGTAGACATGATATTTTCCAAGATTAGAGTTCTGTTTGCTTTTCATGAGGTCATTGATGTGATAATGCAATTTGCCTTATTAAGATGTGAGTCTAAAATGGCAATGCTCTTGTTTAACTGAGACCTCTGAAATTGAAATTCTCTAATCCAGTGTTTGTTGACGGTGAACGAGTTTTTTCACTAAGGGGTATGTTTACTAAAGTGCGTTAGTGTGATTCGCGTTAGGAGCCGCGTTAGTGGAAGGAAAGCCAAAAAAGGACATGGGCGGTACATCGTAACCGATAACGCGCAGTTGCGTGCGTTATTACGCGCTGCGCAGCAAAGATCGCTACAGCGCGTGCGCTACTGCGCGCAAGCTTAAGACAGCGCGCAGACACCCAAATACAGAAACAGAGCTGTAGCACAATGGTTACTACACAGACTGATGGTACAAGGGTAATGGGTTCAATTCCCCAGTGTGCCTAATGAAGAAGGCTGGCTGAGGCATCATGTGTAACCCTTTGAAGGCCTACTATAATATTTTAATCCACATTCTGCAGCCAGGTTAATGTTTGCACATGTCAGGAAAATTGTACCTGTCGTATCCAATATGTCCCAATAGTGACGTTCCCTCTGGCATGGTCATGTATTATATACCATTTGATAGGAATATATAGGCAGAGGTTGGGATCATGAAAGCACTGGGCTTGGCCTGGAAAGGGTTAAGTAGTGGGCTGTGAGGAAGTTTAGTTGTACCTGAATAGTGCTGCCAGCAAACACACCCTCACAGTGGCGTATCCTAAGGTGCCACATAAGGCACCCTAGAGGGCACTCCATAGGGCACATTATAAAGTGCGCTGTCTGCCAAGGCACCCTATAATGTCCCCTATAGGACACCATATAAGGCACCTTATAAGGCGCTTTATAGGGCGCCGTATAAAGCGCCCTATAGGGCGCCTTATGAGCCACCCTAAGGGGACAGTACCCTGAGGGTGGTCCTGCTGGCAGAACTAATATGCAATAAAAATAGACAATGCCTAAGACAGCCCTATTGATGAACCCCACTATGAGTTTTGAACCCATGACCTCTGGCTCCACAGGCAGTGAAGTAACCAGTGGGCTAGAGCTGCTAACAAACAACTGGCTGGCTACAGGAGGACTGCACGGCACCACACCCACATTCTGCTGTGGTTACCAGGATAGGGGTAACCCACCCGTACCCATGATGCATTGCACATGCAAATCAGCAGTCGAGAGATGGGCACAGGATAGGGTATGCACCCCCACAGCACCTCGGCCTTGTAGGGGGAATGGACCGTGTGTGGCACTGCCATAGAGTAGCCACAGACAGTCACAGTGCCCACCCTGAGGTTGAGGTGGGGCGCCCAGCACCAGTTCCACAACACCTTTCATGGCTGAAATACGCCATGCTGCAGGTCCCCATCAGTGTGTGATAGGTAGGTCCATTAGACACACCTAGGATACATCTGTGTCCTGCTGTATGTCCCGGTCATGTCTAGTCCCTATGGGCGGTGTTGCACCCAGACTAGTGCATATCCTGTGTTGGTGCCATCGTTACCTGCTGTAGGTAAAGGGGGGGGGGTGTATGGACCCATTGGCAGATTATGTACCACCACACAACCCACTCTCTGGGGCTTAGGATGGGAAACAGGATCACCCACCAATAGATCCACAGTCTACCTCCCTGCAATGGCAGCGATAGAGGGGACCAGCAACAGCAGTCCTGCTGGGGAACAGACAGAGCGGCACACATCCATAACGCAATAGCGGACAGACGGCAGGCCTGGAAATGCTCAGCTTCCCCCCACCATTATCTGACATTCTCCAGCAGCAAGCCTCCAGCCGCTGCACCCTGCAAGGTGTTCCAGCAAGACACATACTAGCTGCAGACAGTCCGCCAGCTAGTCCATAGTGCAGGGGTAGGGAACCCTGGTCCTGGAGAGCCGCAGACCAGTCAGGTTTTTGAGATATCCCTAATGAATATGCATGAGATATATATGCATTAGAGATATCCTGCCAACCTGACTGGTTTGTGGCCCTCCAGGGCTGGATTTGGAGACCCCTGCCTTACACCTCTGTCAGTTAAGATTGTGAGTGGGCAAGGTGCAGATGTCCTAGACATCGAAAGGGTATATAGAATGTGTCACATTCCTCCTCGATTCTCACCACCACCAAAAAGTTGTCTAATAGACAATATTTTGGTGGTGGTGAGAAGTGAGGAGGAATGTGACACATTCTATCTAACCTTTTTGATGTCTTGGACATCTGCACCTTGCCCACTCACAATCTTAAATGACAGAGGTGTAAGGCAGGGGTCTCCAAATCCAGCCCTGGAGGGCCACAAACCAGTCAGGTTGGCAGGATATCTCTAATGCATATATATCTCATGCATATTCATTAGGGATATCCCGAAAACCTGACTGGTCTGCGGCTCTCCAGGACCAGGGTTCTCTACCCCTGCCATAGTGCATGGTCCTGGAGGAGATGCATGTACCAGGAACGGGGATGTCAGCATACACACCAAGCAGATAAGTCAGTGATTGGGCCCCAAAAGGACACCTATATATATCACATGAGAGAAATGCTATATAGCACTATGGGGGAACCTAGCCATGCCGTGGTCACTGCTCAGTCAGGGTGAGAGTGACCTCCCAGCAGGACATGCTGTGGCCACTCTGTCTGTGCAGGTGGTACCGGGCACTACAATGTCCGAGCTATTGCCCTATGCCCTGCGCAGATGCGGCAAGGCCAGGCCACCCTATCCAGGCTATTCCCACGGTACCTTGCTCCTCATTATGCACATTGGCAGGCCAATATTGGCAACAGTGCTAGCAGTGTGGGCTGTGGAGGGTGTTGGAAGCCACCACACACTGGATAGACAGACAGACACACACTCCCCACACCTACGCCAGCATTGTGCAACTATAGAGGTGTTGGGCAGCCTAGGCCACCACACCAGTCCTGGACACAGTGCAGGCATGGCTATGGTACGTAATACTGTAGGAGTCACACCCCAGGTTGGTAAACACTGTCAGACACAGGACCTGTAGCACACTCCACAGACATCAGAAAGTTTGCTATGATGCAGCTCACTCAGGAAATTGTACTTAACCTAGGAATTGCTATCTGCCAGTAATCATAGCAACCTTTTGATAGATGTGCACCATATTCCCAGGTTTAGGGTGGCATTACTACGGTATGCATGTGCTAGTATTGGGAGATGCATGCAGAGCCCAAAGTCCTGCCTCTCCAGGAGGCTGTGGATAATGGGGCCTGTGGGTGCTGGTGTGTCTGCCCCTGTTGGCTGCTGCTTTACGGCAGAGGTTCCCAACTCCAGTCCTGCAGTGCCAAACACTGTTCAGGTTTTCATGCTGTCCCTCATGAATATGCATGAGTTACATCTGCATACCATGGGGGTGGCTCATAGAAATGCAGCACAGGCATCTTCATCAGAGGCAGCATGGAACCAGAATGGTGTTTGGCCCTCCAGGACTGCATTTGGGAGGCTCTGCTCTAGGTAATGTGCATGTTTATGGTGTCTGTGCTCTGTAGGGTAAAATGTGGGTGTTTTGGGCATGTTTACGTCATCTGCAAGAACGGTTCTGTCTGTATTAGCACGTTATAGTAGTGGGTAAAATATGAGGACTGGGTTGGCGGAAACCACAGTTGGGACTTGAACCTGTGACCTTCTGCTTCTGAATACACTGGTTCTGTGCACTGCACCACCATGTTCTCACAGAGATGGTGCATTCCCTGGTGCTATCATGACTGTTGGTCAGACAGGGCCTGTCTTTTGCAGTGCACGGCACCCACCTACTCAGGGCTAGGCCACGGTCTGCTGTGGGCAGCTGCCACTGCCCCCTCCACCACCAGTATTCCTCAGCCACCATGCTGACATGCCCTTCTACTGGTGGAGCTGGTGGTGCGCAGTCTCAGGCCATCCAGTGTGCAGGTAGGCAGCTGCCTATGGTGCGGGTTCTGGGGTAGGTTTGCCTGCATAGCTGTCCACGCTGTCCCCCATCACCACTTGCCAATGTTCCGTGCCATTGGGGGTACCTGCTGGGTACTATTCCCTGTGACACTGTGGGAAGCACACTCCTGCCCATGTTGGGCCCTCAGCAGTTGCTGTCTGGCTGCTCTACTGTTTCAGCATTCCTATGGGCCAGCTAGGCATCACCTTAGTCCCCACTGTGGCCCAACTGCACCACAGCATGTGCCGCCTGCAGCCCTCTGTATCCCCTTTGCCAGCATCTGCCCGGTTGCCCGTTCCGACATGCCCGCCCTGATGTTGCGGGACATGTGCATGCCATAGGAACCCTGTCCTGTCCCTGGATTGGAGGAAATCCCTGAGCAGCGCTATTTCACTGTGGGCCCATGCACCTTGTATGGGGACGGAGTATGGACCCTTCCACGATTTATCTATGTTCTATGGAGCTTACTCGGGGGGAGGGGGGGGGTTGATGTTTCCCATTGATACCACTATTGGCCAGCTTGGTTGTTATTTTTTTCCAGTTTGTTTTGGTCATTTTCTGTGTTTCTGTGTCCTTTTTTTCTGTGCACATGTATCACACTTATCACCTTTTTTTAGTTTCCCTGCCTAGGCTGTACATTGCTGACACGTAAATGGTTTCTCTCCCCTTTAAAGTGCTTTTACCGGTAGGTTTTCATTTGCGTTGGCATTCAGCTCTGGATTTCAGCGCGTTAGTATGAAGGGAACCTCTCCCCGCCCACTCTCCGCCCATTGACCCCTTCTCTCCGCCCTCTCTCCACCTTCTGCGGTGTTTTACCACTCCGCGGAGCATTACGCTCGTTAGTGCGTGATAACGCGCGCTGTATAACGTTAATTCTCGTTAGCGCGTGATAGCGTGCTCTATCACGCACTAATGAGCGTTAACGTTATACAGCGCATGTTATTCACGATTACCGCAGTTTAGTAAAAATACCCCTAAGTTATAAAGTGTGTTCGTTCAAGAAGTTGTGGCCATTACGGTTTGTGTCTACACAGCTATGGCAGGCCCAGACGGATGGAAGGAAGTTTTTAGTTTTACACAAGGGATTACAAGAGAGATAAAGAACATTTCTAATCTGGGAAGTTGAAATTGAAAGTTTTTCATGTGGGTAGTTGAGTTTTATGAAGAGTATATTTATTAAAGAGTTTTTCCAAGATTAGAGTTCTGTTTGCTTTTCATGAGGTCATTGATGTGATAATGCAATTTGCCTTATTAAGACGTGAGTCTAAAATGGCAATGCTCTTGTTTAACTGAGACCTCTGAAATTGAAATTCTCTAATCCAGTGTTTGTTGACGGTGAACGAGTTTTTTCACTAAGTTATAAAGTGTGTTCGTTCAAGAAGTTGTGGCCATTATGGTTTGTGTCTACACTGATATTTACCATGGCTTTGGTTCACCTCATATGTGACCGGCCCTAGCTGCCTTCTTATCAGAAACAGACCCCTCCATTGGGCCAACAACTTGTTGGCCAAGGTGGGTACCAATTCTAGTACCCGGTCCCAGGTTGGAATTCCCTCTCCCTAGCACCTTGGACAGAACACACCTTTTGGTGGGCCTGGACCCTCTTTAGGGTTTCTCTCACGGCCTCCCAAAGTCCTGCCAGTTTCTACCTTAGGTTCTGCAGGTATTCAGGAACGGAGATGACCACTCGTTCTTCATTCTCTCAGGTATCCTTTATTACCTCTAACAGACCTTGGGGCTGGTGGCTGAACATCAGCTCAAATGGAGAGAATCCTAAGGAGGCCTGGGACACTTCCCTATATGCAAATAGGACATAATGAATGAGCATATCTCATTCCCAGATGTCCTTCCCTAGGTATGTCTTTATCATGCAGATCAAGGTCTGATTGAATCTCTCTACCAGACCATCTGTCTGGAGATGGTAAGCAGCTGTCTTTAAATGTTTAATCCCAAAGAGTTTGAATACCTCTCCTAAATTATGGGACAAAAAATTGGTTCCATGGTCAGTTAACAATTCTCGAGGGAACCTTACCTAACAGAAAATCATCAACAATTCTTGAGCTATTCTCCGTGCATTCATCTTTCTCAGCGGAATGGCCCAGGGGTACCTAGTAGCATAGTCCACCATCACTAGGATATATTGGTAACCCCTCTTCTCCAAGGGTCTAATAATATCCACTGCTTCCTGATCTAATGGCTGCTCCATTACAGGCAATGGGACGAGTGGAGACATTTTGGGGACCTTCTGAGGCACTTTTTGGCACTCCAGACATGACTGGCAATAGGCCCACACATCCTGGTAAAGACCTGGCCAGAAGAATTGGGTGGTAAGTCTGTCTGCAGTCCTGGCTTCCCCCAAATAGCCCACCAAGAGATAAGCATGGGCCAGGGTTAATAGGGTCCTTCTGAAAACTTTGGGAACCATCACTTGTTTATGTTCTCCCTGAGGGGCCCCCTCTGTAACCTGATATAAGATATTATTTAGCTTTCGATACTCCAGATCTTGGCTCCTTTCCTTCCCCTCCTGCGTGGCTGCAGATTTTTTACAGAACACTTTTAGGGAGGGGTCGTTTTTCTTCTCTTTCGTAAACTGATGGAACGTCTGCATAACCTTCTCTCTTACTGCTTCCACCTGCCCAGGGGGAACCAACCCTTTCCATTTTTCTAGCCTTTTTGCGTTTTTGGGCTTCCTACTCTTCCGTGGTTCTGCAATTATCTCTTGATCTGAAAAGGGAAATGTATCCCCTAGCTGGAATCTCTCTTCCTCCTCAGTGGGATAATCTTTCACCGTGGTGGACACCCACCCCTCCTTGGGAGCCAAATCTGCCTCCATCCCCTCCCAGTTTTTCCCCAGTATCAGGGGATATGGCAGCTGCTGGACTACTGCTATCTTTAGGGGTTAGATCCTTCCCTCCCACGCTACCCCTACTTTGTAAGTGGGCTCTCTCACTATATCACCATGCTCACACCGAACATTCGCTACACCAATAAAATACCCTTTTGAGCTCACAATGCCCAGCCTCTCAGCAAGGGGCCAGATACCAGAGACTACCAGTGTCCAGTATGGCAATAAGGTCTATTCCCCCACCTGTACCTCTCTTCTCAATGTCTGATCTATCTTCCCCTCTGTAGTGCGAAGACCTATCCCCATCCCTAAAAAGGAGCTGTCCATGTGAGAGCAGTCCTTTTTAAAGTGCCTCACCTCCCCCCAGGAAACACGTAAGAGAGACCCTATTGTTCGGGTGGGGGTGTACTATCCCTGGGGGTCCCAGCAGACTTTCTCCAAATCCCAGGACCTTGTTCTTCCTTTCCCCCCTCTCCCTTAGGGTTCCCTTTCTCCTCCTGGGATATTTTGGTTTGTGGGTCTTTTGGGTCCTCTGATGATAGGGATTTTCTAGAGATGACTTCTTTCTGCTTCCCTTGCCAGCTTTCCTCAGCCTCCAAACACTGCTCGGCCTAGGCTGTGACTGTTTCCAGGGTCTATAGGCCTTTACGCATCACCCAGGCTCTCACAAGGGTGGGAAGAATAGTCAAACATTGTTCCATGGTAATCAGTCTTACTATATCCCCTGCAGATCGCAGGGCTGGCTCCAGCCAGCAAATAGTCCAGTTTAACAGGGCTTGCAACACAGCCCTAGGGTATTCTCCTTTTTTTAACTCCCTGGTTTGGAATTTTCTCTGATATTGTTCTAGGGAAAACCATCAGCCTGTCCTGTATCACTGCCTTTATGTATTCATGGTCCAGGGCCTTGACAGTGTCTAACACCGAATAGGCTGCTTGGGCTTCTCCGGTTAAATAAAAGGCCAACCGAATGACTCACTGGTCCAATGGCCATCTAGCTACTGTGACTACCCTTTAGAAAGTTGTTTAAAATGCATCTGGGTCATCCCCTGGTCCCAACTTGGTAATCCATTCTGCCGGGGCTTGCTTTATAGTCTGTTGGGTGTGATCTACCTCTGTATCCTGATGCGTCACTATCTGGTGTACACCATCTGCCAAGCACTGGATCTCCTTCATCTGTACCTCTAGAACTTGAAATATGGGTTGCTGCTGCTTCCATTGCTGTTCCAGGGCTCGGGCGAACCAAAGATCCAATGTTTCCTGCTGAAGTTTCTGTTGCTCCACAGCCATTTGAAGACCTCACCTGGATCCATCCCTGAAAACAGTAAAAGGGACAACCAAGTGTGATACTTTCAACACCACCCAGAGTTTCTCAGACTGGCCCAACACCCTCGCCTCCTATGTGCCTAGATACTCCTACCTTACACACAGGTGAGTCTTCGCTCTGCCAGTCTGTATTCCTCCCGCCACAAGTGATTTCGAGACTCTACCTCTGACACTAAGGGGTATGTTTACTAAACTGCGGTAATGTCACCCGCGTTAGACTTTGCAGTAAAGGTACAGAAGCCCATATAAAGGTGTGGGTGGTGCATCGTTACAGCAAGCCGTATCAGCTAACGCACATTACAAGGCGCCTTAGACTAACGCGTGTTACAAGGCGCCTTATAAGGCACCTTACAAGGCGCCTTGTAAGGCGCTTTATAAGGTGCCTTGTAAGGTGCCTTATAAGTAAGGCGCCTTATAAGTTGCCTTGTTAGGTGCCTCATAAGGCACCCTATAGGGCTCCTTAGGCTAAGCGCCGTATTAGGCACCCCTGGACAAGGCACCATAGAAGGCACCCTGGGCTATGGAACCATAGGTTAAGGTGGCCTAACAAGGTTATGGTGCCCTAGGTTAGTGTGCCCTAAAGGCTGCAAGGTGCTTCAGGATGACATGCATGACCTGTGAGGCACAGAGACAGACGTAGCCCTAACACTAGATAGAGCACTGAGGAAAGGCAATGAACAGGTGAGTGAAGGAGGGAGAGCTGGGAGCCGCTGGACCTGCCATATCTGCCGGCATCACATGTGGCTGCCAGTACTATTGACAAACATGGTGGGGGAAATTGTACCACAGCACAGGGTGTTGGCAATGTAAAGTACTGGAAACACATTTGGAGGCAGACAATGGGAATACGTGTCCCCCAGTGGAGGTGGAGGTGGCAGGATAGTTACAATGATGGGTGGACATGGGGTAAGGAGTGGTGGTGCCATGCAGATCATGCACAGGCGAGGCAAGCATGATGAGGCGCAATGCAGGAATGGGTAGCAGTGCAGGACATGGGGTGGCAGCCTGCACAGGCAGACAGGACTCTACACAGCTGACAGACGCAGGTTTAGGGATTGAAGGAATATTGGCAATTGTGGCGAGGGTATTATGAGCTGGCAGCACAGATCTGCAAAAATATGACTATTACAGGCATGCAAACTATTTGAGTAGGACAGGCATGAAAGGAGGGAACAATGAGGAATTGAACCCATGAACACTGCTGAGAATGGCATTGTACTAACCAGTAGGCTATAACTCCATGGTGTATCTCACAGCAATGGTTGGGTACAGAAGGACTGCAGGTCACCACACACACTGTCTGCTCTGAGTGCCAGGATAGGGTAACCCCACCAGTACCCATGATGCAATGCACATGCTGAATAGCTGTCTACACCTGATCACCAAATGGGGTCTGCACTTCTCTGGTACCTCAGCTTGGAATGACAAACTGACAGTGCTTGATACTGGCACAGAGTAGCTACAGACCATGCCAGTGTGCAGGTTCTGTGTTCACCCCGAGGGATAGGATGGGTGCCCAGCATTAGGTCCGCAGTTCATTTGGTGCTAGAGATAGGTCCTGCTGTACATCCCCATCATTATTAGTGTGTGACAGTTGTTCCTTGCAGTGCATCTGAATCCTGCAGTCATATGTGGTCCTCTGGGACCAGACACCATCCGGATTAGTGTGTACACTGTGTTAGGGTCTGGCTGACATGGGCACCTGTTATCAGGGCAGAGGGGTTTCCAGACTTGCATGAGGTTTGTATAGCAGTGCCTTTACAGGTCAAAGTGGTATACTCCATATAACCCAAAGGGCCTAAAATCACTCTTTTTATAGGTAAAGAACAGGTGCCTGAACCCTGGTGAAGCAACCTCCATCCTGCTGGTAAAAGACAGACCTCCAGAGTTGGTGTGCCAGAGCCATACCTGGGGTTAGGGCTGGAAAACCCCAACTGCCTCACACCACCGTTTGCCAGTCACCAGCAGACAGCACAGTCAGGCTGCACCTTATAGGTGTTCCAACCATGCACAGTCTAACTGCAGACAGTCCACTAGCCAGTCCATAGTGCATGTTCACAAAGGAGCTATGTGCATCAAGCAGGTATCTCAGTGAGTAGGGCCCCAGCACTGGGAACACAAAAGTATCACTGAAGGCAAATAGTGTAGAGTGCTATGTGGGAACCTAGACATGCCATGGTCACTGCTCGGTCAGAGTGAGTGCCCTCCCAGCATGCCATGCTGTGGCCACCCTGTCCATGCAGGCGGTGGTTGGGCACTACAGTGTGAAGATGAATCCTGGCCAATCCACCCTGTCCAGGCCATATCCACAATACCTTGCTCCTCATTATGCACATATTCAGACTAACACTGGTAACAGTGGGACAGTGTGGGCCCAGTGAGGTGTGGGCAGCCACAGAACAATGGATAGACATACACACCCACACTCCTATTGAAGCATTGTGCAAAGATAGGGGTGGTTGGCAACCCTGCCTGCTACACTGGTCCTGATCACAGTGCTGACATTGATAAACTGTGCAGGAGGTAGTAGTAGTGCTCTGGTGATAACTGCAGCTCAGTGCTGGGTCTAACAGCCTGACTCTCCATGCAGCTTTGGATTTTGGAGCCTGTGTGAGTGGGTGTTTGTGCCCCTGTTCGCTGCTGCTTTGGGCTTTGCACATGCTGCTTTTGTATCTGCATTGTAGGGTAAAATACAGGGACATGTTCTGCAGGAACCACAGCTGGGACTTGAACCTGTAATCCTCTGTGTCTGGACACGCTAGCTGGGTGTACTGTACCACACTGTAGCCACAGATGCACGGGAGTCCCTGGAGCTACCTGTACTTTTCCTCAGCCAGACCTTTTATGTTGCTCTGTACACGATGCACTGGTACAGGGCATGGCCTAGGTCCACTGCAGGCAGGTGCCACTGCCCCGTCCAGCATGGGCACACACCCCCTGCCATGCTGACATGACCATATGCTGTCGGTGCTGGTAGTGCGCAGTCCCAGGCCATCCACTGTGTGGGTAGGCGGTTGCCTAGGGAGCGGGGTCTGGGGCGGGGGCATACATGAGCATCCTCACACCCCCCCATCACCACCTACCTTCTGCTTGTGGAGGGTTGGCTGTGGGGATGTCAGGTCAGTGCCCTGGCAACTGTTAGCTCTGGTGGACCAGGTAGATGTAGGTAGATTGTGTTTGGCCTTTGTCAGCTGCTGTCTTGCTGATTTCCGGTTTCTATATTCCTCTGTGCCACCTAGGCGCCTGCCTAGTCCACCCTGTACCCCAGCTGCCCCCGCTACATGTCCCGCCTGCAGCCGCCTATGTCCCATCGCCATAGTGGCCTTTCATACTTGGGCACTATGCTGTTGCTGCAAATGGAGCACTACTATCACTTTTCTTGGGCGCCCTACCTATGCTGTACATTGCTGACACTGAAATGGTTTCTCTCTCATGCAAATGTGCATCTAACGACAGGTTTTTATTCGTGGTACTTTTCCCCATCCACTACCCACCTATTGACCCCCTTCTCTCCGCCCTCTCTCCACCCTCTGCGATGTTTACCGCGGCCGGGAACGCTAACACTCGTTAGGTAACGTTAACGCGCGTTAACGTTACATAGCGTGAGTTAACATAGCTGCTGCTATGTTACCGCAGTTTAGTAAACATAACCCTAAATGTTGAGTGTCTAGGTTTCGGAGTCCTCCAGTATCCCTTGTTTGGTTAGGTCTTCAGTTTGTTCATCACCCAGTACCCAGCAATCAGCATCCAGTAGCCCATGTCCAGTATCCCATAGTCTGTGTCCAATATCCAATGATCAGCAATCAAGTAGTCTGTGTCCAGTATCCCACAGTCAGTAAACAGCATCCAGTAGTCTGTATCTAGTACCAGCGATCAGCATCCAATGTCTATCAATCAGCACTAAACATAAAAGGCAGTCTAGGTTTGTCTCCAAACACTTTGGCTCCCTGGCTAGGAAGTCTTATTTGAGGGCATCTGTATGTTTACAAGAGTGGAGAAGTAGCCTAGTGGTTAAAGCACTGGCTTGGAAACTAAGAGACCAGAGGTCAATTCTCACTAGTACTCCATGCAGCCTTGGGCAAGGCACTTAACCCTCTGCTGCCTTGGAAGAAAGGCCTGGCATACTGCCATGAAAGCCCAGGAGCTGCTGGGTCACCAGGAGTCAGCATTGACTTGAAAGCACTCATTGCATTTGTATATTGAGGATAAGTTCTGGGGTTTTCCAGGGACAGTCCCCTTTTCAATCCAACAAGGTTCTGACCCCTTCTAATCCCCCTTCCAAGACTTCTTGGGGGGAATTTCCCCCTCTGTCTGGGAGGAAACCCCAGGAAAGTTCCAAGATTCTTCTCTATGCAAATCATATATAAATGTGTCTCAATCCTCCCAGGCTTTCTGGTCTCCGGTTCTCAAACACTCAGTGATTTGATTGTTACAATTAGGGGTCAGACCCCTTATATCCTGGTGGTTATCTTAAACTAAGGATCCCGACAGTTCTTTTGTGGTGGGATACACACCCTGTCACACCAAGTTATAACAGAGACGGGTGTTGGCTGTTTTATTTTTTAAAGATCTGCCGTTGAGTAGAGTGATTGAGAGATTTAGTTCCTGGACAGGTAAGAGGGAAGAGAGAACAAGAAGGAGATGGGGTATAAGGAACCTTACCCTTGACACTAAGCAATAGCAAAGCGGTATCTGTGATAGAGGAGCACAAATAGACCAGATAACTGGAATGCTTGCCATAGAAGCAGCTGAAACAAGCGATGGACTTGATTAGGAGAGCTGCAGAGAGGTAAGCAGACTGGGAAGCATGAGGATAAAGCTGGAGAGCCAAAGAAGAGAACAAGTAAGCCAACATGATTGAATAAAGAAGGCACATAATGCTCACCCTGGAGTCGTCCCAAGGTGATTGCCCAAGGAGCATAACCAAGGAGTAGGCTCCTTGGGTGCAGTCCTTCGGCGCGGAAACATGGTGCAAACACCATTGGTGTCTCCATGTTATGGGAGAAAAAGGTGATGTCACCTATTGTAACATCAGAGTGAGTGGGACAAAGCAGGAAGCAGCACATAGTGAGGGGAAACTGCAGACACAAGAACACACACTTGTAAATTAAATTAAAAATACAGGCAGTAAACAGGTCAAAACAGACACAATAGCAAGACACAGGTATACAGCATGTGAAGGCTGCTGATGTCTTGGTGTTATGGGTGAGAATGGTGATATCACCAGCTATGTCGTCAGAGTGGCAAAGCCAAAGCATGAAGCAGCAAATAGTGAGGGGAAGCTGGTGCATTGTCAGAGTGACTGGGCCAAAGCAGGAAGCTTTTGTGGGGTCCCCACTGCATGTTGGTGATGGATAATGCAGTCACATATGGTGATAAAATGCTTTACCCACCCACAACTCCAGAGATAGGTTCAACAAGACTCCTGCCAGTCTATTGATGGTCTGCAACAGGGGGTTGTTTGGCGCCCTCAGTTGCTGCCTTCATGACCTCCAACAGGCAAGCATTTCAGGGTCGATTAGGTGCTGTGTGGTGTGTCTGCTCATACCCTGCTGTCATGGTGGCACAGCTACATCCTTGGGGGAGGGGAACATTAGCTACTGCCATACAGAGACATCCTTTCCAGCAAGACTGCCCATGATATGGACCAGGACAGAGGCGGTACAAGTGATGACATACTCTCGCAGAGAGGTGTGGTGTGTCCTTATCCTGCTATGGTGCGGTCAGACACAGGGGCTGAGATGCTTTTAAGTGCACAAGGCAGACATGTTATCTGTGCCCACAATCTAAGTGCAAACCACCTACACTTATTGCAATCTTTCCACATCGCCCCCAAACACCCTTGCTACTGTATAGGGACATCAAAGTTGTGGGAGGGAGAGATCAAGCAGCACTTTCAAGCAGACTGTCATCACAGTGCTCAAGTTACTGGGAGAAGATGAATATCCTGGAGCTTGGTGGAGGGGGAGAAGGAGAGAATGACATGCTACACATACTGGCACTAGAGGTAAGGGGACTAGGAACACACATAGGGGAGAGGGGGAACCACCTGGGGCAAGGAATTTACATGCACGCATGGAGGTCAAGCTTTACCCCAAGGAAGGGGAACTCGCAACACAGTAGGCAGATGTTGGACTTCGGGGATGGAGTAGACTAATGAGACAGAGTGGGGATGTCGCATGGAGGGTGGGGATAGAAAGATGGAACTAGGTTGTTGGTTTGGAGGGGACCTGGGGAGTCAGGAAGGCGAAAATGGATGTTATACTGGATGGAGTGGGTGGAGGATTCTGAACCAGGCCCATTGGTGAAGGGAGGGCTAGTTGGTCAAACATATGAGAAGGAGAGAGGGGTGATGAATTGGAGGGCCATGGTGAGGTGAATCGATCAACAGCTGTGAGAGAAATGGGCAATGGATAGAGGGTTGGGGGTTTGAGGCTGAGTGAGAGAAACAGAGGGGCTGAAGGCGGATTGGGGCATGAATATATGTGAGGTCAAGAATGGGTAAGGGGAACAGTGATGTTGGTGGGGATGAGCCAGAGGGTGCTGGGCTGGAGTTTTCTATCCAGTCCCTTGGACAGACAGAGGCACTCAGGTGTTCATGAAGACAATAGTGAGTCTACATGGGAGACAGATGCATTCACTTCAGGCCACACATGCAATTATCTCTCACCCAAGTTATTTATGGTAATGCAGAAGAACTGGCTGCCTAGGTGTGTCACCAGGACAGTGTTCTACATACCTGGTTTGGGGGCAGGTAATGTGACATGGAATGCATGGAAAGAGATTGGGGTTCAGACTGGGGTAAAACAGAGGGGCAGGAGTGATGGTGTGGCACAGAATCAGTGGGACAAGGTGATGGTGTGGGACCAGGGGGAAGGAAAGGGTGTCTGAGACATGACTTGCAACCTTGTTGGGGTTACATCCTCTTCACCTTGCACTTTCCTCTGTATGTCGCTGCGCAGCTCCCATTGTGAGAGTTGTGGAGGAGGGCAGAGGGTGAAGGGTGTGCGCAGAGAGGTGCACATGCAAGGTGAAGGGGACAGAGAACCAGAGGATGGGGAAATAATTGTGCATATGTTCAAGGGGAATAGGATATTAGGAAGGTATCCTTGGACCATTATTAGGGGGTGGGGGGTGGCAAAGGAGAGTCATCAGATCTATGTTATACCGTTGGGGCCAGGCGTCTCAAGGTGGTCTGAAGTCAATAGACTGCTGCATGCTGTTCATAGGTTTATTTTATTTATTTATTAGCAATGCTTATATATCACTTTTCACCATGGCAAAGCAGTGTACATTCAGTTACAATATATATTTCCCTTATTCCCAAAGGGCTCACAATCTACGTTTGTATCTGAGGCAACGAGGGTTAAGTGGCTTGCTCAAGACCACAAAGAGCACCTATGGAACTATAAACCCCAGTCCCTCCAGCCTGAGGTTGCTGTCCTCCAGTAGGATTCAAATCTCTGGCCCTCCAGTCTGAGTCAACTTGCCCCAACCACTAGACTACTAGGTGAGGGAAGGTAGAGGTTTGTGGGAATGATGACACCTGAGATGGAGATATGCAAATGCAAAGCCAGTGTCACCCCACTCCTGGACTTCCCCCCATTTCCAGCTGTCAGACTAGACCCATGCCATCTGCACCCTTAACACATAGCCTTAGGAGGTGCACTACCGAGCATGTGCCTGTCTGGTGCTTTGGGGTGCTCAGAGGCTAGATGTAATTTTGGTCCCCTTATGCTTCTCTTGCTGCATTTCACATAATGATGGTGGCCAAAATTGTAGAAGTACCTAACATTATGCTTTTCCTCCATCTTTATAGAGATCTATCCCAGCTGGTGGGCATCCAGGAGTCAATCAACAATTTCTCAGCTACAGTATTGGCTGGCATGAGTGAGCAAACAGTGGCAGTACAGACTCAGATGACTGCAATCACTGGCTTCACTTCTGCCATTCTTCAGCTAGTCTAGCAGCGGCAATATTCAAAGGCACCTGGGTCAAACTGTGGTGGACCACGGGGTGTTACACCCACATTCAGAAAAGGGAATAGGGCTGGCCAAGAAAATACTTCCTGTACACGTTTAAACATGTCTACTGCCAGTCGCATTGCATTGACACTGAAATTGGCCTTTCTGTGCACCATTGTCTAGTAAAGGTATTTTTGTTGGCTGAAATGGTTTTATGTGTATGCATTGCCTTGTCTCCACATGGAGCTGAGATTTGGATTCATGAGGCATGTACGCCTGATGTGCCTATGCTAACAGGCCCATCCATGTGCAACCCTTCAGTATCTGAAACCCATTGGTCTATCTTGCCTGAATGACCCTTCACATTGTAAGTTCACCCCACACTATGGTGCTTACTCCATTTACATACAAATGTTGATAGCAATGGATCTTAATATGTACACCTTAGAGGAAAGGCGGGATAGAGGTGATATGATTGAGATTTTAAATACCTTTGTGGCATAAATGTTCAGGGGGAGAGCCTCTTTCAATTGAAAGCAAGTTCTGCTACGAGGGGACATGGGATGAGGGTGAAGGGAGATAGATTCAGGAGTGATATGCGGAAATATTTTTTTACGGAAAGAGTGGTGGATCCATGGAATAGTCTCCCAGTGGAGGTGGTAGAGATGAGGACAGTAACTGAATTCAAAAAAGCATGGGACAAACACAGAGGATCTCTAAAGGAAAAAAGGGACTGTTGTAGTTGTTGATATGGAAGGACAGACTAGAAAGGCCATGTGGTCTTTTTTTTGTCGTCATATCTCTATGTTTCTGTGTGGCAGCATGGGAGCATGGAGTGCATCTGAGGTGAGAGGTATGCCATCATTGATACTGTGCAAAGTGGGAGGAGGCTTCTACTAGCTGAGGGGTCTGTGTGGGCACTATTGTGGTTAGTTATCTTTTGATGAGACCCACTTTGGATTGCTTCATTGTGGGCATGAGTGTTCACAAGAATGCTCTGTTATTTGCTAATGTACATCACTTGGTCTTCTTCCCACCATAGCATTGCACCAGGACTGTACCAAGCTAGAAATGTACCCTGTGCGACAAATGAATCTGATGCCCCCACTCTACCCAGTCACATCTAGTAACTCACTGTTTTTGAGCTTCCCGGAAGCGCAGTGATGAAATCACTGCCCCTTTTGTACTTGCCCTCTGTGCGGCCACACCACTCACACAGCTCTAGGTACAGCCTGCATTGCACCCATGACTTTTCTGGTACCACCTGTTGGCCTTCCTCTTGGTCTATGTACAGCCAAGTGGACATCGGTAAATGGCCCACTTGTAAGCAGATTCTTCACTTTCACTTATGGGCACACCTGCATAGGGGAGCGCTCCTCCTCTACATTTATTTAACATTTCTTATTTATTTATTTAACATTTCTTATATACGGCCTTTCATGATATCAAGGCGGTTTACATTGAACAAACTGAAATTACATTGAACAGGGCATTATAACTTGGAGATAACTATTTTACAGGGAACATGGGCTACGGAGGGTTAAGTGGCTTGCCCAAGACCACAAGGAGCACCTGTGGGACTAGAAACCCCAGTCCTTCCGGCCCAAGGTTGCTGTCCTCTAGTGGGATTTGAACCCCCGACCTTCTGGCCTGAAGTACCTTGCCCCAACCACTAGGCCAACCACTAGGCCACTCCTCCACTCCATGGAGTACTACTGGTACCTCTTGGGAGGTGACAGTACTCACAGTCTCCTACTATGTCATGCCCATGACTGATAAACTACAGACATACAAGATGCACACTGGTGGTGAGGTACACATTCATAGGTACTCAGCTCTAGTATGCGTTTATTGACTACCAATGTCACAGCAGACCTGACTATCACAATACCCTTGATTGCTCAAACACACCTGTATAGTCAGATGGCACACTGTTTCTGTACAGCAAATGACATTCCATGACCCTCCCACCATGCCCTTGCACTGAACTAACATATGCACATCTAACTGTGTGGGACTGATTGGCACACACAACCTTTTGAGTCTCATTACTGACACCTCACATTCTGTCTGAACTCTTTAGCTCTGGAGGCGTGCTGACTCCTAACTACCATTTCTACTGCTAATCATTTATAAAGCTGCACAAGGCATATACAGCACTTTTTCCTCTGCTCCCACTCCTTGGGGCTGGTCCTTTATGGTACTCGGGCCTGGCACATTAGCCATCTGAGGATGGGAGCATACATTTAGACACTACACAGACAGTGGTCACATGGCACTCATACAAATAGCAATCTAAAGGGCAACAGTGTCCATGAAGCACTAGCAGATGGAAACCAGGACATACGCATAGAGGATCTTGCAACATAGCTCCCACATACCTATGTCTCAGAGAGATGTTACAATGAACAATCTGTGCTGCCAGGCAACATACAATTTTTCATTTGGGACCTGCTTATGTCCCGTGACAGGCAATGTGCCATGCTCCTGCCCTTGTACAGCACTGCAACCCTTAGTGCTTTGGAGACCAGCTATGCTGCAACTGCACACTTGGTCACAGACCCTTCACCTTGCCTCAGGAAACAGATCTCCTGATGCTCTCACATATGTAACTGGAGTTGACATGCATAGCCATGACACCAGCCCTGAGATAGATGAACCACATACCTTAGAACTCCATACCAAACCTACTATACCCATTAGTCCCTGCAATGACTAGTTTGTCTGACCTGTATGCTGCAGTGTAGCATACGTAGCCCTTATAAACAATCTGGTAGCACACCTGTCTATCTACTATCACAGGACTGTGCGGGGGTCTGGAAGGGTGTTTGCACTCCAATGGGATGACAGGGGCAGCAACAATCTGCCTCATACCTACAGGGACACAGCCACAGGTCACAACAGGTCCACTGTTGTGAAATGCCTCCTGGGGATCTGGATCCCAGACACATGCTATCATGGTTTAGCAGTTGAAGGTGACAGGGGATGTGCGTCATGTTGGCAACAGTACATGCTGCTGACGATAGGTGATAGATTGTGTGTGATGTGTTGTGGTGGTTCAGTTTGTGTCTGGGTCTCATATTACACAGGGGGATGGGGTGTGAAAGGTAGTGAGACAGATTATCACTGGTGGTATTGATTTGGCATACATGTAGTGTCCTGCAGTCCTCTACATCTATTTTGTCACATCATAGGGTGTTGATGGTTTATTACCCTTGATGAGTGGCCATGCCTAGCACAGACAGTCCTCCTGCCCATGCTGACAACATGTGGCAGTGGGACACATTTGTCATGGCATCTACCATGGGCTGCTTGGTTTCAGTCAATATACATGTGTATGCACTTGTATTGATACACATTACTGGTATGGCCATCCAATTCTGTCAGTATGCTAGGCGTATGTTTTTTTTTTTTTCTGCAGACATGATCTGCAGCAACAGCATCAGCCTCCTACACTAAATGAGGACTATGCTTGAAGCCTGTATGCCATGTGCATTGTAAAGAATGGCAAGGTTGACCTGAGCTGAATCATCACATCCCAAGGGAGGGGTGTATTTATGTGGCTTCTCATACATAGTCTGTGTGTATATGATCTGAGGATTATGTTTTATTAGTCTCAATTTTTGCTTGGAACACAGGTACAATGCCATTTTGTGCATGGCCCAAAGACTGGCCCTGGTATGGGGCAAACACACATCATCCACACAGACAGTCACCACTATCCACAGCTACCTGGAGAGGCAGGCTAGTGGAGTACAGTAATGTCATGGCACAACACTGACACTTATGCAATGGGCAGACCTCAACAATGATTCTGGTGCTATGGAAAACAATGTTGCAGGCAAGATTCGATGACCAGCAGCACATATACAGAGTATTGTGAAGTGAGTGTATATTGTCACGGAGACCCTGGGTAGAGCCTCTGTGGACCCAATAGGCCAATGCCTAGGGTATTGTGGTTTTAATAAACTGCTTCTCTCCTTTAAACAGAGTCAGTCAGTCAAGTGATTAAAGCAAAAATTAGGGTTTTATTCCCTTTCCCGGACAGAAAACATTCCTTGCAAAAGCACACAGAACAAAAACAGCAACTGAACGAAAACAGCTAGAACATCTCTTCTTCTTTCCTTGTTCACATCACAAGGTCACATTGGCTGAAGTTAACACAAAGAGGTTATGTCATCTGATAGACAAATCGTGCAGTCCATTGGCTCAGGGTCTGTACAACTGTTAACACTCTCCCACTGCATTAAGCCTGGACCACTCCCAATATTCTCCGTATCACATTCCTTACATGTGCTGGAGCCTGGCTTATTCGCTTGTGGCTGATAAACCCCTTTTCTTCCAAGGTACTTATCAAAGTCAGGGTTATAGAAACCTGGGACAGATAAGGTCTCTTTCTGGTTTGCCTCTCTTGGCTCTCTTAATAGGAAATCTGAGTATCTTTCTGAGTTAAAACCCTGCTCAGGGCTGTGCCCATTAAAACTTCCAGCCTCTTCTCTATAAAAATAAGGCTTCAAGCTTGTTACCTTACTGCAGGCTTTGAAGTCAGCCTTGGGCTTTCTTTCCCCTGGCACAGTTCCTCCAGCTTGAGCTAGGTTCCTCCGTGGCTCATGCAATCCCTCAGAGACACTGCCCCACTTCCTGCTCATGTGGGAATCCTCCCTAGGACTGTCGTTCCAGAGACCAGCTGCTCTACTGCTCCCTTGGTCTCTCTTGGAACTTCCTCTGAGAGCTTTGGGTCCTCCCAGACCTCCAAGACCTCCCCTGGAACTGGAACTTCCTCTGGGACTCTCAGCTCTTCTCCAAGTCTTTCTCTCGTACTCCTTGCTCTTGCTGCTCTGACCACTTCCTGGTTCTGACTAGGAACTTATATACCTCTCCTCTCTGCACGTTACGTCAGATTCTGAGGACAGGTGATCCTGATGAGTTTCTCTAATTCTACCTGCGTCACTACTAGAGAAGGGAAACTTCATTTTAAACCCTTTCTGCTTTACTTGTGCTGACGGCCCTGGCTGTTCAGCTGTTTTCCCACACACTGAGTCTTCCTGTCCAGCCAAGTTTGAGGTAAGCTCTTCCTTTTTACTAGCCCCTACAGGCTTTCTATAGTCTACTGCATCACAATATGTGTGTGCTTGTCTCCACATAGGAAAATGGCGGTATGCATTTCACCATGTAAAGCATTGCCTAGGCCAGGGGTGGGCACCTCCGGTCCTGGAGGGCCGCAGACCAGTCAGGTTTTCGGGATATCCCTAATGAACATGCATGAGATATATATGCATTAGAGATATCCTGCCATCCTGACTGGTTTGTGCCCTCCAGGGCTGGATTTGGAGACCCCTGCCTTACACCTCTGTCATTTAAGATCATGAGTGGGCAAGGTACAGATGTCCTAGACATCGAAAGGGTATATAGAATGTGTCACATTCCTCCTCGATTCTCACCACCACCAAAAAGTTGTCTAATAGACAATTTTTTGGTGGTGGTGAGAAGTGGCCCGCAAGTTATTATATGCATATATAATAGCACAAGTAATACAGATTAGGCAGGCAGGATGATATATAGAAGATTAGATTGCGCGGGATGTTTACATGGCTGTCTGCAGGAATGCAAAGAGAAGTATCTGTTTAGAGTGGATACAACGTTAACAGATCACTAAGTATAGTAATACAGAGTTACCAGCTTGTTGTCAGACAGCATTCATTGATGTTTCAGGTTGAACAGGCTGCTCTTCGCTATTTAGTCAGCTCTTCCGGAGGACCTGAGCAGCTCTTCAGTGATCATTAAACAATTGTAGATGGTGCTGACAGTACATAGAGAGCTTCCTCAAAGAATTCGGCCACAGTCTACGAAACGGCGCCACGGACCTCGCCTAAGGGCCGCGCCAAAGGGCCCTCTGGCGAGGCCCTCAGGCGCGGGCCCGCTAGGCGTTCTTTTAAACTGTGCCGCCGCCTGCCCGGATTGGGCAGTGATCCCTGGTGGGGGTGGTTGTTGCTCCGGCCGGCTCGATCCCCGCCGGGAGAGCTGTTGAAGAGGCCGGAGTGCAGGAAAGGACCTCGCGCCCGCTTGGCGCTCTTTTAAACTGTGCCGCCGCCTGCCCGGATTGGGCAGTGATCCCTGGTGGGGGTGGTTGTTGCTCCGGCCGGCTTGATCCCCGCCGGGAGAGCTGTTGAAGAGGCCGGAGTGCAGGAAAGGACCTCGCGCCCGCTTGGCGCTCTTTTAAACTGTGCCGCTGCCTGCCCGGATTGGGCAGTGATCCATGGTGGGGGTGGTTGTTGCTCCGGCCGGCTCGATCCCCGCCGGGAGAGCTGTTGAAGAGGCCGGAGTGCAGGAAAGGACCTCGCGCCCGCTTGGCGCTCTTTTAAACTGTGCCGCCGCCTGCCCGGATTGGGCAGTGATCCCTGGTGGGGGTGGTTGTTGCTCCGGCCGGCTCGATCCCCACCGGGAGAGCTGTTGAAGAGGCCGGAGTGCAGGAAAGGACCTCGCGCCCGCTTGGCGCTCTTTTAAACTGTGCCGCCGCCTGCCCGGATTGGGCAGTGATCCCTGGTGGGGGTGGTTGTTGCTCCGGCCGGCTCGATCCCCGCCGGGAGAGCTGTTGTAGAGGCCGGAGTGCAGGAAAGGACCTCGCGCCCGCTTGGCGCTCTTTTAAACTGTGCCGCCGCCTGCCCGGATTGGGCAGTGATCACTGGTGGGGGTGGTTGTTGCTCCGGCCGGCTCGATCCCCGCCGGGAGAGCTGTTGAAGAGGCCGGAGTGAAGGAAAGGACCTCGCGCCCGCTTGGCGCTCTTTTAAACTGTGCCGCCGCCTGCCCGGATTGGGCAGTGATCCCTGGTGGGGGTGGTTGTTGCTCCGGCCGGCTCGATCCCCGCCGGGAGAGCTGTTGAAGAGGCTGACTGGTCTGCGGCCCTCCAGGACCAGGTTTGCCCACCCCTGGCCTAGACTGTATCCAGTGTTCACATACATATCTGCATAATGTAGAGCAGAGGATTGTGGGTATGGGCTGTTACAGAGGCTATTGGCCTGCACGTCTGCCTTGGCAGTACGCACATTGGATGTGACACCATTTTGGCCACCTGCCTTGATGACACCCTGTGTGGTCACAGCATTTCATGGGGAGGGGGTATTCTCACTCTAATGAAGAGGTGACCACAGTTCACCTAGGTATACTCATAGTGCCTACCACTGGCTGGTTGTGGGTGTATTCTCTGTATGGAAAGCCCCAAACAGTGGCCCACATGCTGTAGTTTTCACAGTTTTTCTGGGCATATGGTTTGTGTATTGCCCAGCAGCCTGACTGCACTGGGTATGTACATGGGTGAAAGAAACCAGTGTTGTGCACCAAATGTACGTTGCCCTAGTTTGCTATTGTTGGTGTTTGGTACTGAAGTGGTTCCTTGTGTATGCATTGTGGCCATAGCACAACAGTAGGTGTATAAGAAGTCGTCCCAGGTATACCCATAAGGGTCTAGTGTATCTGGATTCTCAAAAAGCCTTTGATAAGGTCCCTCATAAAGGCTCTTGGTGAAATTAAAAAGTCATGGGATTGGAAGCAGTATACTATTATGGATCAGGAACTGGTTAAAAGATAGAGAGCAAGGCTAAATGGGGATCTGTGCTGGGCCCGCTGCATTGTAACATAGTCATAAATGACCTGGAAATGGGAATAACCAGTGAGGTGATCAAATTTGAATAATTTTGTGTCATCTGCAAAGTTGTTAAAATGCTAGAGGATTGTGAAAAATTGCAAGAGGACCTTGATAAATTGGAAGACTAGACATCCATATGGCAGATGAAATTTAATGTGGACAAGTGCAAAGTTACGCACCTAGGAAAGAGTTTTGGGCTTTTCAAACTGGAAACGAGATGGCTGAGGGGAGAGATGATAGAAGTCTATGGAATGGAATGGGTAAACATAGATCGGTTGGTTACGCCATCAAAAAGTAGAAAGACTAGAGGACATACAATTAAGCTACAGTGTAACCCATTTAAGATTAATACGAGAAAATATGTTTTCACTCGATGCATAATCAAACTCTGGAATTCATTACTGGAGGATGTAGTAAAAGCCGTTAGTGTAGTTGGGCTTAAAAAATGGTTTGGACAAATTCCTGGAGGAAAGGTCCATGTACCATTATTAGAGGACCCAGGAAATCCACTGCTTGCCCCGAGACAAACATTATGGAACCTGTATGCTTTTTTGGGAACCTGTAGGTACTTGTGACCTGGATTGACCACTGTTGAAAACAGGATACTGATCATGATGGACCTAGGTCTGACCCAGTATGACGCATGGGAGACTAAGCGGATCAGGATCCAAAAGCGGTCTCAAAGAGATTACTTTTCAGCCTGGATTTGAAAAGGGTCAGAGATGAAGCCTGATGTACAGACTTGGGAAGTTTGTTCCCGGCATAAGGAGCAGCAAGGTGAAAGGATCAAAATCTGGAGTTGGCGGTAGAAGCGATCTGCCAGAACAGTGAAGATACCAAGTAGTGGTGTAGGGAGTGATAAAATAGGAAAGGTAGTGAGGAGCAGCAGAATGAGCGCGCTCATAGGTCAGTAGGAGAAGTTTGAACTGAATCAACAGGTGGACAAAGGTGAGTCGGTTGATATAGTGTATCTGGACTTTCAGAAAGCCTTTGACAAGGTCCCTCATCAGAGACTTTAGGCAAAACTAAAGAGTCATGGGATAGGAGGCAGTGTACTACTGTGGATCAGGAACTGGTTAAAAGATAGAAAGCAGAGGGTTGGGCTAAATGGTCAATTTTACCAATGGAGAAAGGTGAATAGTGGTGTACCCCAGGAATCTGTGCTGGGTCCGCTGCTTTTTGACATATTCATAAATGACCTGGAAAGTAGAATAACTATGGTTACACAATGCAAGGTTCCACATTAGGAACCACCACCCAGGAAAAAGATTTAGGCGTCATTGTGGATAACATGTTAAAACCCTCGGCCCAGTGTGCAGCGGCAGCCAAGAGGGCAAATAGAATGCTAGGTATCATAAGAAAAGGAATGGAAAATAAAACAAAAGATATTATAATGCCTCTATACCGTTCCATGGTGAGACCGCACCTTGAATATTGTGTGCAATTCTGGTCGCCGTATCTTAAAAAGGATATAGCGTTATTAGAAAAGGTTCAGAGAAGAGCCACCAAAATGGTAAAGGGGATGGAAGGATACTCCTACGAAGAAAGGCTAAAAAGGTTAGGGCTTTAACCTGGAAAAGAGACGGCTGAGGGGAGATATGACAGAAGTCTATAAATTAATGAACGGAGTGGAACGGGTAAACGTAGATCGACTGTTTGCATTATCAGAATATAGAAAGACTAGGGGACATGCAATGAAGCTACAGGGTAAACTATTTAAGACTAATAAAAGAAAATATTTTTTCACTCAACGTGTAATCAAACTCTGGAATTTGTTACCAGAGGATGTAGTAAAGGCTGTTAGTGTAGCTGGGTTTTAAAAAGGTTTGGACAAGTTCCTGGAGGAAAGGTCCATAAACTATTATTAAGAAGGGACCAAGGATATCAATGCTTGACCTAGTACAAGCATTGCAGAACTTGTGTCTTTTGGGGAAACTGCTAGGTACGTATGACCTAAATTGGCCACTGTTGGAAACAGGATGCTGGGCTTGATGGACCTTGGTCTGACCCAGTATGGCATATCTTATAGATTGAAATTCCATGTAAACGGGGGAAGGCAATGGCAGTGGGGGTGTACTATCGAGCGCCGGGCCAGAATGACCAAATGGATGTTGAAATGCTCAAAGAAATCAAGGAAGCTAACAAAAGTTACAGCACAGTAATAATAATGGGTGATTTCAACTACCCCGGTATCGACTGGGTCAGTGTCACGTCAGGACATGCTAGGGAGATAAAGTTCCTAGATGAAATAAATGACTGCTTCTTGGAGCAGCTGGTTCATGAACCAACCAGAGGGGAAGCCATATTAGACCTAATCCTTAGTGGAACACCAAATCTAGTAGAAGAGATAAGGTTGTTGGGGCCACTTGGCAATAGTGATCATAGCATGATCGCCTTTGATTTAATTAGTGGAGGAGGGATAATAAGGAAATCCACAGTACTACCTTTTAACCTTCGAAAGGGAGACTATGATAAAATGAAAAACTAAAAGGAGCAGTTGCAAAGGTTAAAGACGTACATCAGGCTTGGCTGTTGTTGAAAAATGCTATCTTGGAAGCCCAGACCAGCTGTATTCCACGCTTTAAGAAAAGTGGAAGGAAGTCCAAAAAACTGCCAGTATGGTTTAAAGGTGAGGTCAGAGAGGCTGTTGTTGCCAAAAAAGCATCTTTCAGGAAATGGAAAAAAGGGCCAAATGACGAAACCTGGAAACAGCACAAGCACTGGCAAGTCAAATGCAAGGCATTGATAAGGCAGGCAAAGGGAGAATTTGAGAAGAAGCTTGCTGCGGAAGTAAAAACGCGACGTAAAGACCTTTTCAAGTACATTCGTAGCAAAAAGCCTGTGAGAGAGTCAGTTGGTCCATTAGATGATAAAGGGGTTAAAGGAGCACTAAGAGGCGACAAGGCGATAGCGGAGAGACTGAATGAATTCTTTGCTTTGGTCTTTACTGAGGAAGATGTAGGGATGTTACCCATGACTGAAGTGGTATTTAAAGGTGCGGAAGAATTGAAGGAAATATCGATACATCGGGAAGGTGTATTACAACTATTAGATAAGCTGAAGAGTAGCAAATCACCTGGCCCGGATGGTATACATACAAGGGTGTTGAAAGAACTGAAATACGAGATTGCAGACCTGCTATTAGTAATCTGTGAACTATCATTAAAATCATCTCTAATACCTGAAGATTGGAGGATCGCCAATGTAACACCAATTTTTAAAAAGGGTTCCAGGAGTGATCCGGGAAACTACAGACCGGTGAGCCTGACATCAGTACCGCGAAAAATGGTAGAAACCATCATAAAGAATAAAATTACTCAGCATGTAGATAGTGTCCCCAGGCGCCCCTACTGGCGTAGGAAATAAGGGCGTCCGATGACATTTAATTTATTTTAAGGAGTGGTTGAGCTGAAGGACCAGGAGGATTCTGGTCCTTGTAGTGCAGAACTCCTTATAAAGAACAATCTACGCCAAAGTGTAGGGTAATAAGGCTTTATTTCCCCAGTCAACGCTTAGGTTCAATAAGACACAAAAGAAAATGAAGGTAATTCTTTCCTCTTAACAAAAAGGTTCCACCGTTATATAAACAGTTAAGGGATGTAGGCTTCACAATTAACTGTTTATCTGGGTTAAGGCTTCTTTCAAATCAATAGAAATTAACATCAGGAAACAAATGGTTCACAATCAAAGTCCATTGACTCTGGGTCACTATCTTCTTCAATGCTATGACTGTCTTCAGTATCTGTTAACTCCTCACAAGGGTTCTTCTTTTTCTCATTCAACCTCCTTAGCACACTGTTAGGAAGTGCTTTTAAAAGGTTAGCTTTACTTCTTCTAACGTTTTGAGGCTTATCTATTTGCATAAGGTTTTCATCACTTAAACTTTTCCTTATAATGAAAGGCTTTTCATACCTTGGCTTTTGTAGGCTGCCACACCCAGGACTCAGTTTGCGACGTAGCTTCTCAGGCTGACAAGCTGTTCTGTGCACTGCTCTACAATCAGAGTTACCAGGAAAACCTGACGTGGATTTTCACTCTCTGTGTTTCCTGGCAAAAGTGTCACTGTAGAAGGAATCTCCTTTCCTTGTGCCTTTCTGGTTTAGTATAGGAGACTTACTTGGGCTAGAAGAATTGTTTTCATCAGGCAAGTTGCTTCTTTGGTTTGCTTGGCTTTGGACTCCATTCCAATACCTTTGGCCTCTCTGGACTTTATCCCTTCGAGTATACCTCTTTTGGATTCTGTCTCCTGGAGTTGGCTGCACCTGGAAGCCTTCCTGTTCCAGGCTTCTCTCACTGGTCCTGCTGCCGGTCCTTCTGACCTCGCTCTCGCCACTTCCCCAGCACTTGCTCTTGCCTCCGCCTCTGTCGGGTTCTCTCCCCGTTCCTCCTTCACGGATCATCTGATTTCCTTTATAAAGGGATTTCTGGGTGGCACGTTCTGAGTTTGAGGACAGGTGAAACTGCTTGTTACTAATGTGATCAATGCTAGAGCACGTTGCTTCAGGTACTGTGTAACTGTTCATGTGCCCTCTGGCTGAGCTGCGCTGGAACTGCACTCTCTGCCTTTTCTGAGTTCCATGAAAATCAGGAGTTTTTTTCAAGACTGTTTCTTCTCTAGCTCCAGCCTCATGACATATCCCCTGAGTTAAAATATTACAAGCTGGGTGTTCATCCTCACTACAGCTTGTAATTCTGGACATCGCGTCCGCATTGTAGTGGAGCTTTCCAGCCCTGTGTTCCACCTTGTAATCATATGGCTGTAGCGCCATGTACCATATAGTGAGTCGACTGTTTTCATTTCTCAGATGACTCAGCCATTTAAGTGGAGCGTGGTCTGTAATAAGGATAAATTTTCTTCCTGTCAGGTAGAATTTTAAAGCTTCTACAGCCCATTTTATAGCGAGACACTCGCGCTCAATAGTGGAATATTTCTGTTCCGCTTGGTTCAACTTCCTGCTGTGGAAAAGAATCGGATGTTCAGCACCCTCCTGGACCTGTGAGAGAACGGCTCCTAAGCCTATTTCTGATGCATCCGTCTGAAGCAGGAACTGTTGACAGAAGTCGACTCCTCGCAGTATTGGTGCCCTGCATAGTTTTTCTTTTAAATTCTGGAAGTCTTCGTCTGCATCTGACGACCAGTGGAGCGTAGTCGGAGCATTTTTCTTTAACATTCCAGTAAACAACACACTTTCTTCTGCGAAGTGGGGTATAAAGCGTCTATAATAGCCGATAAGGCCCAAGAAGCTTCGCAGTTGTTTTTTAGTTTGCGGAATGGGAAAAGTACGCACACTCTCCACTTTGTCCAATAATGGCCGTACTGTGCCTCGGCCGACAATGTGTCCCAAATATTTAACCTCTGCATCAGCAAACGTACACTTTTTGGAGTTTAGAGTAAACCCAGCCTGCCGCATAGCGGATAGCACCGCTTTCACATGGAGCAAATGTTGCTCCCAGGTGGCGCTATGGATAACCACGTCATCCATATAAGCAGTGGCGTAAATTTGATGAGGGCGTAAAACAATATCCATCAGCCTCTGGCAAGTGGCAGCAGCCCCGTGCAAACCAAAGGGCAAACGCCTGAACTGAAACAGCCCAATAGGTGTGCTAAATGCTGTCTTGGGGCGCGCTTCCCTTGTTAGGGGCACTTGCCAGTACCCCTTCGTCATGTCCAACGTCGTTAGAAACTTGGCTTGCCCCAGCCTATCCAGCAGTTCTTCAATCCGGGGCATGGGGTAAGCATCAAACGTGGAAATCTCATTAACCTGACGGAAATCAGTACAGAAATGCATGGTTCCGTCAGGTTTGGGCACTAGAACGACTGGACTATTCCAGGGGCTCCTGGACTCTTCGATCACGCCCATCTGCATCATATCCTGTACTTGCGATATGACCTCCTGTCTTTTCACCTCCGGTAGGCGATAAGGCCTTAGCTGAATAATTTTTCCGGGGGTTGTAATTATCTCGTGCGCCACTAGATTCGTTTCCCCAGGAAGGGGTGCACGTTCTGAATCCATATAGATTCTACAGCAGATTTTGTTTCCTGCAAAACTTTAATCCTTTCTGACTCAATGCCCTCTCTAACATAGAGAGCAACCCCTCCACCAATTTGATCAGCTCTATCATTACGATATAGTTTGTACCCAGGTATCACAGTGTCCCACTGGTTGTCCTCCTTCCACCATGTCTCTGATATTCCAATCATATCTAAGCTTTCATTTAGTGCTATATATTCTAACTCTCCCATCTTATTTTTTAGACTTCTAGCATTTGCATACAAGCATTTTAGAGAATGTATTTTATTCATATTAATTTGGCTATTGTTAGACATGGGTAATTTGGGATCTTTATGCTCTGTCTGCTCCATACTTGAGGGCATTTGGGCTAGTTTACTCTTTTGTGGAACCTCTCTGCTTTTTGTAGTATCCTTCAAAGATACATTCTTCCGAACCATCCGCTCTTGGGCGACTGTCGGCTTTCCCCTAATATCTAGTTTAAAAGCTGCTCTATCTCCTTTTTAAAGGTTAATGCCAGCAGCCTGGTTCCATCCCGGTTAAGGTGAAGCCCATCCCTTAGGAAGAGCCCCTCCTTTCCCGAGAATGTTCCCCAGTTCCTAACAAATCCAAAATCCTCATCTCTGCACCATTGTCTCATCCACGCATTGAGACTCCGGAGCTCTGCCTGCCTTTTGGGTCCTGCTCGTGGAACAGGAAGCATTTCGGAGAACGCTACCCTGGAAGTTCTGGATTTCAACTTCCTACCTAAAAGCCTAAATTTAGCCTCCAGAACCTCCCTACCACATTTTCCTTTGTCATTGGTACCGACATGTACCAAGACAGCAGACTCCTCCCCAGCACTATCTAAGACCTTATGTAGGTGGCGCGTGAGGTCCGCTACCTTTGCACCAGGCAGGCATGTTACCAGGCAATCCTCACGTCCACCAGCCACCCAGCTATCTACATGCCTAATGATCGAATCACCAACTATAACGGCTGTCCTAACCCTTCCCTCATGGGCACATGGCCCTGGAGAAACGTCCTTGGTGCGAGAGGGTTTTACGTCACCTGGAGGACAGGTCCTAGTTACAGGATCACTTCTTGCCACACCAGGGTGATGCTCGCCTGTCACGTGACCTCTCTCCTCCATGGCAACAGGGATGCTGCCAGACTGGAGGTGGGACGTCAGGACTATATCCCTGTAGGTCTCGTCTATTTACCTCTCTGTCTGTCTTATGCTTTCCAAGTCTGCTACTTTAGCCTCTAGAGAACGGACTCACCAACTGGGAGAAAATCATACATGTGACACTCAATGCAAAAGACTGGAAAGCCCCCATCCCGTTGCTGGACTGCTGTCTGCATCTTAGTTTTAAGTTTGTGTTTAGATCTAAGTTCTTTACTTACTAAGGGTTGCTATGGATATTTATACTAATAAAACTGTACCTAATACGTGTAATATACCTTGTTCACCTGAAGCTTAACTAATCTCAGGTACTTAGTATATGACTGATTTGGGTAATGAGCTTCACCTGAGAGCACCTCCTGTCTTTTAAGATGTGTAAGTACCTATAAAGTTACGATTATCCCAGGGGTGGGTGGGTTGTGGGGAGGGAGGGAAATAACACTTATTAAAAGAGGGCTGCTACACAGTACCCTGTCTTGTGCTTCTGAGGTAAGCTATATTCTGATTTGATTTAAATTATAGCTCCTAACTGCTGCTAGGCTCTAACCTCTTATGAAATTTAAACTACAAGCTCTCTGCTGGGTTCTAAATTTAACCAGAAAGCTCTTTTCTGTGTTTTAAATTTAAGCTAAAAGTACTTTGCTGATGCTAGGACCTGAGTGACTATTAAATTTAGACTACAAGCTCTCTGCTGGGTTCCAAATGTAACCAGAAAGCTCTCTTCTGTGTTTTAAATTTAAACTAAAAGTACTTTGCTGTTACTAGGCCCTGAGTGACTATTAAATTTAAACTACAAGCTCTCTGCTGGGTATGAAATGTAACCAGAAAGTTCTCCTCTGTGTTTTAAATTTAAACTTAAACTGCTGCTACTAGGCCCTGACTGATTTAACAAAAATAGTGGATTCACAGATTAATTAGCTTTAATACAAAGAATTCCTTTTAGAAAATTACCAGAAGTATATACTCACAGTTGCAGATCTCTCTCCAGAAGTAACAGTCCCTTTTTCTAGTCCTTCAAGACAGAGGATATATGCTAGCCATACTCAGACACAGAGGTGCTTGTTGAAGGGCTCACCAGATAGATATGCCCAATACTGGTGAACCCCTCAATGAACACATGTGGCACAAATGATTACTAGCCAATTGCTATTCAAACAGTAAGGTGGTGAACCCATGGGAATGTGGTACAGAGGTAACCACAGAGACCAGCTTAACCTACACACACCCCTAGACTGCCACCATTCTTGCTTGCCAACACATCATAATGTGGATATGCTACTAACCTCACTGCTAGATACCATCATTAGGCCAATTGACACCAGGCATGTGAGGTTTCCTCTCACATTTATGGGCATATGGAATGCATTGCAAACCGTGACAAAACATTTTGGTATTGAGACTCCAGAGGAAAATTGAAAATTGGCGTACAACACATTTATGGTTCTAGTCTTGTTGTGCCAACAGACACCAACACATTATATGTGGCACAGCTACATCCATTCCCCTCACTCATACCCAGGTCATCCCTCAGGGTACATCAGTCTCAGCAATACTCTTCAGTCTCTGTATGTAACCATGGTACCACATGGTGCACTTCCATACGAGTGCCTGAGTGAAGCAGTATTTATTTATTTATTTATCTATATTTTTCTATACCGCCCCTTCCAGCGATCAAGGGCGGTTTACAAGGAACATTTTAACAATTGTACACAGATGTATACATTTACATTGAACAATCAGATTCAACTATTTACAATGAACGGTTAAGTTTAACTATTTACATTGAACAAAACTTCAACTTCAAGATGTATTAGTAATACAAACAACCATTAAATTATTTACATTGGATATTTACAGTGGTTGTGTGTTGTGTCTATTTTGGAATTTATTTCCTTTTATGACGTAAATCGGGGATGTGTATGGGGTTTCAGACGGGGGGGGGGGGTGAGTTATTTAGTTTTGAGTAATGGGGTTCGTGTGTATAATACCATGGTTATGGAGGTGTTTTGGGGGAATATGGGATTTCAAAGTGTTCAGTGAAGAGGTAAGTTTTTAGCTCTTTCCTGAACTGATAGAGGTCATTTATGACACGAAGGTCTATTGGGAGGTCATTCCAGAGCGCAGGGGCAGTGAATGTGAATGCTCTGGAGCTAGTGGTTTTCTTTGTCTTCCTGAAGGCTTTTGGTGTGATAAGGGAGTGGGCTTCGTTTTGTCTGTGTGATCTAGTTTTGTTTGGTGATTGCAGTAGTGTGGATAGGTGTGAGGGGGCTATGTCTTTTATGAGTTTAAAGGTTGTTAGGATAGTTTTGTATCTGATTCGGCTATTGATTGGGAGCCAGTGTAGTTCTAGCAGTATTGGGGTTACGTGGTCTGTTAAACGTGCTTTAGCTATTACTTTTGCACAGATGTTCTGAGCTCTTTGAAGAAGGTATGTGCTTTTTTGAGGGAGGCCTATTAATAGACTATTGCAGTAGTCAAAGTGGGGGGTGATTAGTGTATTTACTACAGATCTAAAATCTTGAGTTTCTAGGAGTGGCCTTAGGTGCTGTATAGTTTTTAGTTTGTAGTAGATGGTTTTTACGGTTTGTTTTATGTGTGGTAGCATGGTGAGTGTGTGATCTATTATCACACCTAAATATTTTACTTCTTTTCTAACAGGTATGGATGTTCTGTTAATTGTGATTGTTTCTGGGAAGGTGTTCTCTGTGGTTGATGACCTTGTTATGAACATTGCTTCCGTTTTTTTGAGGTTGATGCTGAGGTAGTTAGATTCTAACCAGGAGGAGGTCTCTGTCATACATTCTGATAGTGTGTTATATGAGGGGTTTTTAGCGGTTATAGGGGTAGCGAGCATGATGTCGTCGGCGTATATAAAGTGGTTAATCCTGTGTTTTTTAAATATGTTTGTTATTGGTTGTAGATACAGGTTAAATAGGAGGGCGGAGAGGGCTGATCCTTGGGGTATTCCTTGGCCTTGGGGGAATGGTTCTGATGCTTCTTGGTCAATTTGTACGCGTATTAGTCTGTTTGATATGTAGGACTTGAACCAATCAAGGACAGTCCCGCCTATTCCTAAGCTTTGTAGTCTGTTGATCAGTGTGGAGTGGTTGATGTTGTCAAAGGCGGCAGAAATATCTATGAATAGAAGTAGGAAGCCTTTGTTGTTGTCATCTGTACCTCTGATGAGGAAATCCATTAGGGTGATTAATAGAGTTTCTACTCCATGGAATGGGCGGAACCCGAATTGGTGTGAGTCAAGTGGTTTATGTTCATCAATGTGCTCTTGTAACTGTATTTGAATTGTTTTTTTCTATTATTTTAGCTATAAATGGGATGCTGGCTATGGGTCTGTATGAGTTTGGGTCTTTTGGGTCAAGCTTGTTGTTCTTTATTATTGGTCTAAGTGTTGTGAGTTTTAAGGCATCAGGCATTATGCCTTGTGAGAGGGATTGGTTCACTATGTGTTGTAGATTTTCCGCCAGTTCCTCCTTTGCACATTTAATCCATGAAACAGGGCATGGGTCTAGTGGGGAGGTTGTTGTGTTGATCATTGTTACGATTATAAGGAGTTGTTTTTGGTCTATTATGTGGAAGTTTGTCCATTCGTTTATGAGTTTGGTGCTTGTAAATATTGGTGTCAGAGTAGTGGTTTTGTTTTTTAGTTTCGCTGCAAAGTGTGTTGCTAGTGTTTGTACGTTTATTGCTGGTTGTTTAGGCTCGGTGTTGTTAGTTTTAGTTAGTGTTTTTACTATCGCAAATAGTTCTCTCGAGCGGTTGATGGCTGAGTTTAGTACTTTAGAGTGGTAGTATTGCTCTGGAGATGGTTTCAAGTCCAGGATTGCTGTGTTTCATGTCTGTTTATGTTTCTGTGTTGTAAGGTTGTGTGTGTGGCTATTCACTGGGACACACCCTGAGATGTTGTTTAGTGGGTCTGGGTGTGTTTGGTCCTGCATCTATGTAGCTTGTTGGACAAGGTCTTTCCAGGCAAATATTGCTTTTTTTTTCTGTGTGCAATTTGTGTGTTACATAACAATTGGGTATACTGCTATACATAATGACACTGCTAAGTTTGTCATTGAGTTTGCCTATCTGTACTTTGCACATGCTAATTGTTCTCTGCTTGTCCCTTTGTACATGGTTGTTGCCCTGTACATGTTATGTCCTTCATGACTGGTATTAACAATGAAAGAGTGTTGTATAGGTGTTGCTGCTTAAATATGGGCAATATCTATGTTCGGGATAATGTGAGACAGAAAACATAGGGCGCACTGTGATACTGATGTGCGGGATGTACGGTGTGGTGCTGCCATTACCATGCAGTACTGATTTACCGCACAGTTATGATTTACGATGCGGTACTGGCGTTACCACACGGTGCATACAGCATGCTGATGCTACCACGCGGAAACCCATTGAGGGCCAGGTGTGCTGTGTTTGCTGTCAGCAGCTGCCAGACCCCTCGCTTTCCCCTACACTCTATTTAAGGCACAATGCAATGCTGCTCCCATTGACCAAGATGTCTCACTTTGTTCTTATGGCTAGTGCAGTATGGTGTTTTTTTGCTGAAGGAGATCATGCACAAGGGAGAGCGGCAATGGGCAGGGGTCCAGACCCATAGCAGCACAGGCCTGCAACTGTGGAGGGAGCAGAGGCCAGGTATGGGGAACCATGGTGCCGTAGGCATAGAGAGGTCCACCCAAATGTCCTTGCCTCTATAGGCCCAGAGCCATGCTCCTAGGCATGAGAGAGGACCAGGTTATCTCCCTGTACTGTCTATCATGGAGCTCAATGAGGATCTGAGATCTGACCTCGAGCCTCTGACTGCCCGGTCTCATGCCATACCAGGGTTGGTGAAGCTTCTGAGTGCCCTACATTTCTTTGCCTCTGGCTGTTTCCAGATGTCCTTGGCCGCAGTTGGAGGAATGAGCCATTCCACCTTCTCACGCTGTCTTCACTAGTTACTGCAAGCCATGATCAGCCAGGTAAGGAATTACATTGTATTTCCTAATAGTAGGCAACAATAGATGGCCCCAAACCTGCATTTTGAGCAAATTGCAGGAATCCCACATGTGATGGGAGCCATTGATTGCACACATGTTGCCCTGGTCCCATTCAGAGACAGGAAGGCAGTGTACCACAACCGCAAGCACTACCATTCCCTGAATTTGTGAAACAAATATGCGCATTCTGAATGTGGACTCTAGGTTCCCAGGGTCCACCCATGACTCCTATGTCCTGCATCACTCAGCAATATTCCATCAGTTTGAGGATGGCCAGTATGAGAACTGCATTCTGCTGGGTTAGTAGTTTTTTCCTTTCTACTATGTGCATAATGTCTATGAAGTACAGGTAGCAGGGCTGGTGTCAGAGATTGCGCAATATCACAGAAAGTTTTCTGTGCTAATTTAACTAGAAATGATCACATAGCAGGGAGACACATGTGCTACTGCATGAGTCTGTCTTTGGATCTGACATGCTACAAAGTGATGTTTCTGCCCTGCCACATCAAAACACTGCCAGAGCTTTAATACTTTGCTGTTGCCTCATTTCAAATGCATATTGTAGTCACTTGTTGCAGAAGTCTGTTATTTCTGTTGTAGAACTCTGCAAAGTCTGGAACCTGTCTCAGCTGATCATTATCTCCATACTAATGTGCACATCAGTGTTTGCATTATCAGTAAGACATGTGTATGCCCTGCCTTTGGTCTGTGTTAGTGTGGGGCCATTGGGACCCCTTTGTAATTTAAACCTTCTCCAGTAAACCTTTTTCTGGCCCAACATGTCTGTGGCTTTTATTTGTACCTCTTCAGGTATATATCGAAGCAATTGATGTGGTCATCATAGGATATTTTCAAGTGTGTTCTAGACCACAGGTATTCTGCAGTTTTTCCTCTCCTATCCTGAATTGTTCCATTTCAAAGTACTGATCTTAGTATTAACTCCCAGTTGCAAGCTCTTGGCAATCAGTGCCTGTGAGGTACTCGCAGAGCTTGAACTCTCATGAACAAGTGTTTTCCATAGTTGATGAGCTATTAACCTCTTCTTGCTATCACCTGCAGTAGTTTTCCTAAATTTTGCCTTTTTCTCAGCGAGGCTGTGTACTGATGCAGTACCAGCAATGATAACAAATAAAAGGGCAGATATCATCCAAACCACAACCATTGTGGAAAGGACTGAACGGCCTGTCCATTCTGCATGGGTGCTGTTTGCACATGACCCTGTGCCTTGGAGGTGCCTGCAGTACCAACATGCACGTTCGCTCATAGCAGTGGCAGATTCAGGGGGAGACAGTCAGCCCCCATCTCTCCTAGGTACAGCTGCCAAGGTGCTTTATATTCTTTTAAAGTCCCTCTGGTGGATGTGTTCAACTGTAGGCCACTGTCATGGCAGAGTTTTTCTGGCATATGATGCTTCACGACAGTCACTGCACCTGCAGGCCACAGGAACACTCTGCAACTCTATTCCAGTACAAAGTTGCTCTTCATCTCAGCTGCTGTACACATCTAAGCTGTGGCCTGGCAGGGTTCCTTTCAGGCCAGTTTGACAGGCACAGACCTCCTCAGGAAGAGAGTGGGGGGGGGGGGGGATATGACCTGTCATGGTCAGCTGGAGGGTGAGAGCAGGGTGGTAGGTATGTTGATGAACTAAGGCTCCTGATTTGTAGCCAGACCAAAATAGTAGGACCTCACACTGCTCCAAACACACTCACACACTTAAGAGGAACTGAGATCTTTTTTATACCCAATCAGTTACAATCTTAGACCAAAAGGCAAATGCAGCATTATATTTTCATCATTCCAGTTTGCCTGAGGCAGAGAGTGGAAGGGAAAGAGAACAGAGGCTGAGTTACCAATCAGACTCTCTGTATCAATGAGTTTTGTTCACCCTCCACCACCTAGATGATGCCAAGTGCTATTCTTATATAAATTAATGTAACCTGTCACTTTGCTGCAGTGGGGAATTCATACTGTACTGGGATCTTATTTGTATATTTGTCTCTCCTTCCAGTACAAGCACTTTCAAACTTCCGACATCCAGATATTATGTTTTTTTTTAATATCACTTGAATGCCAGCTGATCTTTACTTTGTTTCTAACCCCCTTTTCCCCTCTTCTATCTAGTAAGTTGTGGGCATATGTCTTGTTTTTTGCATGTCCCATATCTGTCCCTATGCCATGATTTCTGGGCATGTCTCTGCAAGCAGTCTGTGCTTTCTGAAATGTGCACTGCTACAAATCAGTGGCCACCATAAACTTTGCCTCTTCCAATAGTTCTGCTTAGGGCCACTCTGTTAGTATAGGCCACAGGACTGTTTTAGAGCATGCTATCAGGTGGCATGCAAAGCACTCCATCCCAATAGTGGCAGATGCTGGGTGGGGCTGCAACCTGCAGTGAGGCAATGTGCAGGGAGGGCTGGAGCGTGATAGGTGATGGGTCATCATACAGAAGGCAAACATAATTTGTTAGTGTGAAAGGCAAGGGTCAAGTGCAATTGAGATGTCAGGTATATATATCACAACATTGTGTGTACACATGTTACTTGTTGAACTGTCACATTTTCTTTATGCAGGTGATGCAGGATATGGGTGTCGGGCTTGGTTGCTGACTCCTGTGCATTTTGCATGGTCACCTGCAGAGACACGGTACAATGAGGCCCATGCCTCCACGCACTCTGTCATCGAGTGCACCTTTGGCGTGTTGAAGAGTTGCTGTAGGTTCATGGACTGATACCACAGGGCTCGATATTTGGTAATGACAAAGCAATGTGTTTCTTTATTTGACAACATGATGCACCATATATAGTTCATAAATATCACATTGATAGTGTGAGTTGAGGTATAATGTGGCCATGTTATCTGTACATGTGGTGACTTTGCTGTGATGCTGACACTCAATGCCATGTACTGCTTCCTTTCAGATGGACAGTCTCAATACAAAGAGACAGGACATGCAAATGGAAATGTCAACTTAGATCCAGGACAGTGATGCCAGAGATGGGGAGGCAAATAGTCATGATGCATATGTTGCGAGCACATGCCAATGCAGGTCGTTGATATCCAAATGGTGGACCAGGGCATCCAGAGGGACCACACTGATCTGGCAATACAGTCCAACACAGGTGTGGAGAGGCCACATGTCACACCCTAGCTCTCACTAGGAGTGGCCTAGTGGTTGGGGAAAGTTACCTCAGGCTGGAAGGTCAGGGGTTCAAATCCCACTAGAGGACAGCAACCTTGGGCTGGAAGGACTGTGGTTTCTAGTCCCACAGGGGCTCCTTGTGGTCTTGGGCAAGCCACTTAACCCTCTATTGCCCATGTTCCCTATAAGTATTAGTGTATGTGTCTCATATCCCCTCATGTTAAATGTATTCCCCAATTGTGTTGTGACCACCTTGACTGAAGGATAAGGATACAAAACTATCTAAATAAATAAATAAATTCTGCCATCACCAAACCACTGGCCTCTATGCAGATACCCATGACTGCAAGAAAGGACTTGGAGATAGGTGTTATCCTCCACACACCAATGCAAACTGGGAGTCAGAGACTACTGCCAGAAGAAATTGCAGCTGCAACAGCACTGATGTCCACAGTCAACCAATACTCATGGATATTGATACTTTGCTCGTATTATCACATCAGTGCCATGGCTGTATCACTGAGCACAAACATTTTTGACCAAAACAGCATCACATTGGGTGTGTGGCAGCAGAGGCACATTGTGTCTAGGGTGTGTGATTTCCTTGACACCCTTGAGCTGGGCAATTTGTCCAAAACAGGATGTCACACATCCCCATAAGGTGCACCACAACAACCTGTATCATCTCTTTATCCATATCCAGTGGTGATTCTATGCATACAGGGTGTCACTGTGTCATTTGTGGATTTACAGTGCGCACATGTGATGATGATGGCAGTGACCTCACATTCTGTGCACTTTGTGAAGATGACTATACCATACATTTCATGTTCAGTCAATACAGAAACTATATTGACCTATTTTTGTCAAATAAATATCTTGTATTTGGATTGCATGCAGCTTACGAGGTCACATGTGTGTTTCATCCTGTACATCTCATAGCAATGTGTCACACACCTGGCAAAGGCCATTTAATGATGTGCTTATCAGGATCTTCACACATTGCTTAGAGTGTGCATTCCATATACATTGTATTAGCTGTAAGCAGCATGGAGGTAGGGCCATACTGGAATATCCCAAAGCTTCTTTAATGAGCCAAATTGGCTCTTGTGATAGACATGTTTTTTACTCTAACAACATATGTACATCTCATCACTACTTTCATCTTAACATGATAGATTATGGGAGAGATTTGCAAAGGCATTTACATAGTTAAATATCCTAGTTGCCTGTGTAAATGACTTCTTTGGGACTTTGGGAGGCATGTACTCAGGTGTTGGCTTTGGAAAATGCCATATATCCCTAACATGGCTATATGCTACGTGGTTGGTATCAGGGTGTGTTAGGAGCATTCAGTGGTGAGGCAGGTGCCAAATAAAATGTTTGGCAGATAGCAACATTTTGCTATGCAACACACGGATGCAGGGTCTGTATTAAATAATGTAGCCATGTTCCTATTAATGCTCATATATATTTCTGGCATGCTGATTACACTCCTGACAAACTGTCCCTAATGTGACCCTAGCTGATGCAAGGGCCATGCAGTGGAGAGACTTGGGAGATAGAATCCTAACTGTGGAGGGCAGTCTTGCCCTGCATCGCATCTATAGTGCACATACAGCCACATCCTACAGGAGCGGTGTAACTCTATAAACCTGTTGGTACATTGGTGGCAGAGAGATACAATCCCTTTATTTGTCATTCTTCCCATGTTGCAGTTACAGCGCTGTCTTTAGACACAGCAGACCTCCAGTTCAATACCTGCATACTCCTTTTCAGTGTATTTTATAGAACAAAAATCATTGTTCTGTGCTGGTGGAGAGGCCTTTCAAAGGAGTGAAATTTTAGCCCAGCCTCATGCACCCTTGGGCCTGTGCATTGTGAGATATATGATACATACTCTTTTCAATCCAGGCTATCAGACAGGCAGAGCATGTTGCTTCAGCTGTGACCCATTACAGAGTATTGGTAAGGTGATCACAGCTGATGCATGGCCCACACAGTGGAGGGGCTGGGAAGATCAGACCTAGACAGAGAAGACCAATGTGGGATTCCGTCACATATATACTGAAGGTGCAGCCACATCCTACATGAGTTATGTGGATCTATCAACCTCTTTTTTAAATATCACACAGATACATACATTCCTGCTATTAGCACATTTTCCAATTAGAGGTGTTTTGCAGGTTCAGCATAATGGTTAAGGCACTGTTTTTGGACATGGCAGACTCTGGTTCAAACTCCATTGTATGTAATTTTTTTTGGCCTTGTACACATATACTGGGTTCTATCCACATTGTTACTCTTTTCCTCCTTATAGACATATATTGAATGTGCATCCACATCCTACAAGAGTGATGCGGATATATGAGGCTGTTTTCACATGACACACAGATACATATATTCCCTCTGTTTGTCCTTCTTCCCATATCAGGTGTTGTGCTTGTTTAACATGATGGTTATTAGCAGTTCTTTAGACACACCAGACACCAGTTCAATGCTCAATATTTGTAGTGCGCGTTTTTGGTAACAATCCTCATTCTTCAGGCCAAAACTAATGCATGTCTGTATTGATGCTCATAGATACATATGTAGCATGCTAATTATGATCATGATTATACGACAGGCAAACTGCTTTTCACTCTGCTGTGGACCCAGAGATACCGTAGCTACTGTGACCAAGGCACATGTATGAGCCACAGAGTGCAATGGATTGGTGTATCTGACCCAAAGTGGACTACACATTTTCCCCTCTGTACCATGAATATGGACCACAGACAGACACATAGCACTAGACTGCTTTTGTACAGACAACCTTAGCTGCTACAACCTCGTCTGTGAGGTTCTGGGAATGTTTACTATTATGCTTGCAACACTGTCTGTAGTAGGTGATCCAATATTGAAATTGCACATGTTCTCATCAGAGTTCAGTTACAATCATGTCACACTACTGTCAGCCACAAACCAAGGTCTGTATTTAACAATGTAGGCATTTCACAATGGAGCAGAACATAGGTCAGGCATGCACATTGCAGTCATGTGTATCTGACAGCAATACTTTCTTGCCTCGCTCGTGCAACACTGCAGAGGGCTGATGATGCTGGGGCCCAGTGAAAAGCGGGATATAAATGCAGCTAAATAAAAATAAATAAAATAAATAAACAAATGTCTGATACACATGCGGCACATGAGTAATATGTGGCACCCTAACTTTGCTCAGCCATTGGAAATTCCGACACATATATGTTGTACATGCAGCCATGTCCCACTCCTTCAGTGCCCAACTGCAGAAATCATCACACACCGTTGCCTGCTCCACATTATGAGTGCAACACAAACTTCAACATATTTGTCATTCACACATATCTGGTAGATCATGTGGTTTGGGGACCAGGTACGACAGCTGACAAACCCACTGGAATACTTTCTCCATGTCCCCATGGCACACCTACTGCTAGGTCAGAAAGACTAACATTTCTAACATTTACATGTACAGATCACAAAAGTACATTATTCTTCTGTGTCAACACCACATCCCACTTACTCAATCCACTATCATGTGGCAAAGATTCTGAGGGGTCCATTGACTATCACCTCCCATCCGTCCATCACATTCTGATTGCCTTTCAGTGATGCAACTTTATCCTGCGTTGGGGTTGAAGCCTTTTTCATGCGGAAAATGCATGCTAGTCAACTTACCACGTGCTATCCCGTTACCGCACGCTAAAAATCCATTTGCACCCCTTAACACCAGAACGCCTCTGACACGCCCAGCACATTTAACACACATCTATTTCCCCCCTTGTGTACTCCGTTCTTCTTCCCAGTTGCTTCTTGCTATGCCCTTCTCCTCTATTGCCAACTCCATATTCCACTCTTTTCACCTTGCTGCTCCCTACGCTTGGCATAAACGTCCTTTGTCTATACGTCAGGCATCTTCTTTGCCCCTCTTCAAACTCAAGTTAAAAGCTCATCTTTTTGCCTCTGCCTTTGGCTCTTGATTTTGCTATTCTCCTTCCTTCCCCTCTTTTATTTCACCTTTCTTTCTTCCTCTTCCACTTGTTCTTACCTCTTTCCTTTGTCCTGTCTCTCCTGCTCTTGTCTCTTTGCCCTTGTTCTTATCTTTTTTTCTACTCCTTTTCTTGCTTTGTCTTTTTAGATTGTAAGCTCTTTTGAGCAGGGACTGTCTTTTTGTGTTTTCATTGTACAGCGCTGCGTATGCCTGGTAACGCTTTATAAATGATTAGTAGTAGTAGTAGTAGTACATCACTGCCGTTACCGCATGAAAAAGACGGCTCCTTTACTGTGGTTTAGTAAACATGCTCCTTGGCATGTTTATTTTTATTTTTAGTTTTGCATTCCCCTTGGAACCCGCATAGTCCTTTGGTAATTGGCACTGAAACAAAGCAATACAGAAAACTGCTGAGCTTTTGTTGATCTTGCTGAAGCACAGCAGTATGTTGTCAGCCATCCACACTGTAATACATTGACGAAACAATTAGGGACATACATTTCCCCTTTTCTGACTAAACTTGCATTAGTCCGTTTTTACATATAAACATTTTTCTTATCTTATACAATTTTTATTTATAACAAAGTCTTACATGTTGATTTGAAGGTCTACTCCTGCTGAACTCCGACCTCAATTTTGGCACACGTCCTTTAAAAGCACAGCAGAGACTCCTCTTCCATTTCTCTCACTCCGGTGTTTTTGAGAACGTGCTGCTGTCAATACAAGGGGCAAGTAACCATATGATTTGGACTTTATTGATGACATTCATACCTTTTATAGCCTTTAATTTTGAATTGTAGCTTCATTTGTTTTTTTTAGGATAATCTTTCTTGTTTTGCTTTTATCGGCATTAAGGTATGTCCAATAGGCTGCTCAAACACAAGAGGTTACAGTGGGTTTTTCCTTTCTTGTTCTTCCTGCTTTAATCTTAGTCTGGTCCACAGCCTTTTTGGTTCTAATAGTTTTTTTTCCCATAGATTCTGTTTCATACAATGTTTTTATATTTAGCATCTTTTGCACATTGGTTTTACAAAGACACATTGGTATTTATTTGTTTTATCTACTTGTGTCTCTGTATTTGTTCTAAGATTCATAACTTGTTTTTATTTTGTTTTATATTATTGTATCTTATATGAGTTGTTTTTATGATTATTTTATTTATTTTTGTGTATTAGTTTTGAGGCTAATGCTACCTGAAGAAGGCGTCCAGTCAAAATGCGTTGGGGTTTCTGAATAAAAACTTTTTACCACCACTGTTGATGCACCTGTTCTATATTACTTGCATCCTTTATCCATGGGTGTTTGTGCTCTACTTTGGTTTGTTTCGCTCAGGAAATCATGGGCACCAGAGCACTGCATAGCTACACCTTCAGACATAGGACTGCTATGACTGTGTCCACAATCCAAGTATTAGCAAGGAACAAAAATATATGTCAGCAGCCTGAAAATATCCCATGCTGATCAGCACTAGCAGACAAGTGAACATGCATGTCAGTAAATAGCACATATCCCTTGTGCCAAAGTGGCCTTTCCTTGTAGAGGGATAGGTATCAGCAAGGATGCCCATTACTGATATGCACTTTATTGGGTAGTGGTGAAATATGTGTCATCCCTTTGCATGTTTTTACAAATAGAGAACTCTGGTTTGTGAGCATTGTATTTTGTGGTCCCAAGTAGTGACCCACCAGGAACCATCTGGCCCCAAAATACCCCATAGCACAGCTATGGCCACATGGAAGGGTGACGTGCTACAACATGTTATGGCATAAAGGTGAATCACACATTACTCCCTACATAGCTAGTGGCTGCAGGAACCCCAATTAATATAAACTATGATGGTTTCAGATGTAGCAGCCCTTCACTGTCCAAATAAGGTATATGGCCCCTGTATAGATCCATGTTCCAGCTGCAATACTATGTGCACTGTGTCTCATAGACATTTGGAAAATGATAGTGATGATGCGCCTTTAAAGTGTGTATGAATATGTACAGGGCTGGGATGTATATATTTGGGGGCTCGTCCTGGATCTTACCATTCTACATACATCTGAATAAAGTGCTACAGGTATATGCAGAAATGTGTCTGTCCAGCATATGTATAAATAAAAAGGGGCAACATAAAAGGAGACCTCAGGATGCTTGCTGTACCAATGGAAAAAACATGATGTATACCTCAAAGACAGACAGAGCTCCACCTCCTCTGTCTCACATGGGTCATGGTACAAATATGTATAGCAATGGAGAGTCATCACAACTCTGTATGATACAGAAAGGGAGTGTTGACCTTTCTCACAGCCCAAAGGTAGAAAACTGCAAGGAATAGGACTATGACTACACATATCGTGTGACAATACAACAGAAAATACTTCTGCCATATACCAAATAGAACTGTACAAATCACATGCTCCACAGACATGTTTATGCAGATTACTGGCATAAATACAAGGATGCGTGGGAGAATGCCTGGGACTCCCCCTCATGTGTGTTGCTGTGTAATGGCACCAGTTGTGCAAGAACTGAGCCAGGCTACTTTGTCACTTTCTCCACCATCTTGGCATAGAATATGCAGTAACATGCACCAACTGTTTTATGTTGAGGATGCATGCAAGTGTGAGAGATGCAAACAGGACAAAGTGTAGTGCCCTTCCTAAAGGACAGTGTCTCCTATTTGTGAGGGATATCTGTAGCATGCTGTATGCATCTCTATGGTGCTTATGCCTCAAAACTGTGGGATGCACATTTGACATGTTCATGTCCAGCTCAAGGTAGATATGTAAGCCACAGGTGCTCTCCTCATACAAGAGCCTCAGGGTTACACCAATCAATGTGTGTTTTGTAGCACAAAGGTCGACTAGCTCATGCACCACAATAACACAGTTACAGCTGTCACACTAACAAGAGGTGCCCTCCCATGTTGAACTAACAAAGACATATGAGATCCGACATATGAGATCCATCAAGGGCAATTGAATAAGGGAACTGTTCTTTGTGTGGGATGGCTAAATCATGATGAAAGAGGATTGATATGTAGAGCCTGACATATTGCTGCCAAGGACACCGCTGGTTCACACACATCACCTGAGCAGACATAGGGTACAGTATACAGTTCACAGTTCTCACAACCAAAGACCATGGAATGAGACATGCACACATGTAGCAAGACAACCATATTTATAAGCTAGTGAAAGAAATACACACATTGCTGCATGGACAGTGACTCACATGCAAAACATGATCCTTTGAACAAGCCTATCATCATTTGGGAGGACGACCCCATCCCCTCCTTGGTGCTCTGCCTGCAACTCCAGCAGTGCCAGTAGAGCTTGTCCCTGGTGTTGGGGGTGGTTGGGGTTGTTGCAGCAGCATCCAATTGTTGCATTGACTCGGTCAATGACACCTGTCACAGAGGTGGACATCTCCTCAAATGCAACTCTGACTGAGTGTCCCATGCCAGATATGCAGCCCTGCATATCTACCAGATCTTGATGGATAACTGTGGAGATGTTAGAAGAAACACAAGGTCAGACAATTGTTGCATAAGCAGACAGCACATTGGTGGAGATGATGGTAGTGAGATTTCTGAAACATGTCAACACATGGTTTGTGCACATTGCTGCATGCTGTATAGTGACCCAGCTTCTGGGAAACAACTCCCAACAGATGTGCCCATATAGAGACATGGCATGCCATCAGCCCCATAGTGTGATCTGTGCGGCATTGTACAGATGGGGTATGCTTCCTACTGAAGGCCCACAGATGCATCACACATGGGGTCAGATGTGATCCAAGTCAATACTCCTTCCTGGTGGTTAATGTGTCTGTATGTGCTGCACATCATGGTTGAATGACCCCCTAAAAAGCACTAGTGCTGAAGGCTCACATTGTATGCGTGTTATTGTACCAGGCAGTGTTTTGGAGGAGACATGTCTGCATCATGTCCACATTCATACCCTGGTCTTACTTGGATTGATATGAAAGGATAGGCATGCTGATATGAGGGGAGTAACAATGCACCTCTGTATTGCCACATCTACATAAAAAGGAGAGGTCAGAGTCAGACCTCTGGAAATAAGAGAAGTGAACCAAATTACAATCCAATAATGCAGAGAAGATAAAGAAGCACACTAAAAATGATAACATAACTTACCAAACAAATATATATGTATCAAGATAGACAGAGAGGACTCATAAATAAGCAGTAAAATGTGAGGTACAGGAGCTGGGAGCAGAGTTAGTAATGGAGTTGCACCTTTCACAGCAGGAACTGGCAAATGGCAGAAGTACATGTGAGGAAGGGAGGTGAGGAGGAGGGTAGGACAATGTTTCAAAGGGTGTGGGTGTGGGGGGGGGGGAGGGGTAGAGCTATACAAACTGCACACATCTATTTCAGGGGGGATAGCACCTATTTGAAGTGTGTGGCCTAGAGCCTGCCCTGCTTTTCAGTTCAAATCAGAGCACTGTGCTACAAGACCAGATCAGCTCAGAATTGATTCAGCACACACACCTACTCATGTGAGCAAGCTGTTGTGCCTTGTCCATCATGTGATAGGGGATGCTGCCATGCAATCTCACATGAGACCTGATAGAGGCACAGTGCATATTCACAATGTGATATGTGCACATCTACAGTGTTTCACAGTGCACCAGTAGCACCGGAAACACCAGCCTATGATCTGCATCTCGTCACCAGCAAGAGACACTCAGGATGTTGTGGTTGAGGAGTGCCCCTCCCCTGACCCCAACAACTAGCAAAGCCACACTAGCACCTGGGAGTGCCAGGCATAGCTTGAGTGTCTATTTCTGACTGATGTGATGAAGGGACATGTGTCTCCAAGGAGCATGCACCCAATGGACAGGTATCAGACCTCCCCTGGGGTATGCATTGACGTTTCAATCCAGTCAGTGATATATAAACATGTGTTCAAGACACATTAATGCATGGACAGCACTGATGACAGCAGTCACAGAGCAGGGACTGCAAGCAGCTTACCACATTATTGGAATATATGACAATAGAACTGTGACTCCTGCTAGTGTGATACCTGGCAACTAGGTAGGCTCCATAGTTTCCAGATCCACATGAGGGGCATCTACAGATGCCCTGCATGTCATACACCCCTACCTAATTTAGGTGGCCTACCCATCCTCACAATGTATATTCACTTATCTTGGCAGGGGACTGCTTTACAAATGCACATTTCATGTATGCACTCCCCCCCCCCCCCAGGCAATAAGCAAGAGGTGGATGAGAGCATCTGTCAGTCCCTGCTTCAGTTTTCACATACCCATTGGGAACTCTCTGTTATTCACCATTCCGATATAATTTAGTACACTGCAGTGTGAAAGGACTGCAAGCAAGACCTAAATGCATGATGACTGAAGGAGAAACATGGAAGCGCATAAAGCCCATGTGTATGTTCTGATGCTCCACAATGTGAAATACAGCTCACGTCCTGAACTGCGGTTGTGGTTACAGCTATGGTGCAAGGACAATGTTGTCCTCACATATCTCATCTGCAAGCAGGGGGATATGCATTAACTGTTGTCTGATGTCTCAGAGACAGCCTGGGTGGGTCTTGTATCTTGGAAGCAATCATTCATCACCTGTGCAAATCAGTTTCATATACTTCTCTCAGCTAGTCTGCATCAGTGCTCAGCCAACCACCATTCACCCGCTGCCATTGTCTACACTGCAGTGGGAGCTTTCATACTGATACCCCAGAATATTAGCGATGTGCCCAGAGGTCTCTCCTGCATGACCATTTTATTCTCTGAGTTACATATTCAATGGGCCAATCTGCATGACAGGGGAATGGTCTGGGATGGCAGTGCAACATTGGACAAATGAGGTGTGTATGGCTGGATTACTTAGAACAGTCCTCTGTGCCCCTATGGATCATCTCCCCAACAAACTTAGCAGGGATGTGTGAAATGAGGATGCATGGCAGATGCATGCAGACTGTGTAAAGTGTGGGCTCCTCGAAGGATGTTAGGGAGGAATGGGAGGATAAATGGAGGGGTGGTGGAAGGAGACTGAGGAGTACATCTGACTGAGGTGGCATAGCTGCAGGCAGGAGGGATATCATTGCAGAGAGGGGAAGCAGTCACAGAATGACAGCAAGGTGAGGATGTCAGTGCAAGGCTCAGAGAGGGCGCTGTGTCACATTTCCATCAGGAGAGACCTCATACATACCAGAAGGAACAGAACTGCTTGCCCTATCCATCTGTCTTAGCGGTTGGGAGAACGGCATAGCAGCACATAGAGAGGTGACATGACACCCAGACCTTCACAGGGTGAGGTGAGCTTGATACCTCCCTTTGTGCCACAATGTTATTCTTGGTATGAGAGACTGCAACCTATTCTGCATCTCTCACACACAGTCTAACTATGGTGACATGACTGCACAAATGATACCTCACACTCCAGTGACATCGTGATATCCCCAAATTCCCCAAATAGTACAGTGTGGGGCAGGGGTTGTGAATGCAGCCTGGCTTTCTGGATGCCCCTCATGAATATCTATGTGATATATTTGCAGAGAATGGGAGGTCATGGATGAATGATATCTCACGAGTATTCACTATGTACATCCTGGATACCCAGCTGGATTGTGGCACACCTGGACTGGTGTTCGCCACCTCTGATGTAGACAGTACTGGAATGAGGGCAGCACAGGTCATAACCATGACAACTGTACACACTGCACCTGTGCACAGATATGTCTCCACACTGGCTAGTTCCAAGGCTGCATGCTGACACATAGATACAATAGCTCCACACTATATACACCTCATTAACATGAGGGATGAGTCAGAGGCCAGGATCATGCAAGGACAGTGTTGTCTGGGAAGGCAAAGACAGGGATGTATCAGGAATGTATTTTGGGTGTTAGAATAGCTGCAGCAATTGGGATATGGCCCACAGTTTAGGTTAAAAATACAATGAGGTATGGGGGGGGGGGGGGTAGGAGGAATTCATACATCTACATTTGTAGCCATGAGGCCATATGTTTCTGTGGGGTGTAAATCAGGGTGACAGGCTAAGGTACAGCAGGTATGGCATAGTTGTCTAATACCTTCTCTAGCAGCAGCTCATTTTCCTCTGGATCAAATCTTGATGCCCTCTTACGGGAGTCGTCTGGGACTCTCTTCTTTCTCTTCTTCAGAGTCTGTCCCTCAGCCATCTGTCCTGTGGCTGAGCTCTGTTGGACAGCCTGACATGGAGAGGATGTCCTTGTTTGGTCACTGTCTTGGCCCTTCACCCTGCTCTTCTCCTCTGCTGACACATCCTGGGGATGGTGTTTATCTGGTTGTCCTGTAGCCCAGGGTGTTGCAGTGTCCCGTTCAGCCTCAGCTCTTTCACCATCCATTCCTCATACACCAGTTGGGTCCATAGCTCAGCACACTTGCAGGTGCTGGGACAGTGTGAGCCAGCATGAACTTGCAGCTTATAGTAATGGGCACTACATGCGTGTGCTACGTGAGCACACAAGAACAATGCCCATTAGTGCCTTGTCACTGCTCAGTGCTTGGCCAATGTAAAAGTATTTCCTGGATATCTCATCGGCCTGCAGTGCAGCAGAGCTAAGTGGATCAACTTGGCTGTGATGATGTCCACATATCTATATGAAACAAGAAAGCACCCCACCTGCAGTCCAAAGACACACAAAGAAAGAGCAGGCAAACAAGGAACTCTTGGAAGGACAACTTTATTGATAGGGTCAACCCTACACGTGTTTTGGCCTCTCAGGCTAAACAAGTAGAAAAGGTGACAGCAAAAGCTAGAAGGATGCTTGTGTGAATATGGAGAGAAATGGCTAGCAGAAAAAAGGAGGTGATAGTGCCTCTGTATAAGTCTTTAGTGCAGCCTCATTTGGAGTATTATGTGCAATTCTAGAGATTGCACCTTCAAAAGGATATAAACAGGATGGAGTCAGTACAGAGGGTGGCTACTAAAATGGTTAGTGGTCTTCATTATAAAGCATATGTGGACAGACTTAAGGATCTTAATATGTTCACATTAGAGGAAAGGCAGGATAGAGGTGATATGATTGAGACATTTAAATACCTCTATGGCATAAATACACAGGGGGAGAACCTCTTTCGATTGAAAGCAAGTACTGCTACGAGGGGACATGGGATGAGGGTGAAAGGGAATAGATTCAGGAATAATACGCGGAAATATTTCAATACGGAAAGAATGGTGGATCCATGGAATAGTCTCCCAGTGGAGGTGGTAGAGAAGAGGACAGTATCTGAATTCAAAAAAGCATGGGACAAACAGAGGATCTCTAAAGGAAAAAAGGGGACTGTTGTAGTTGTTGATATGGAAGGACAGACTAGATAGACCATGTGGTCTTTTTCTGTCATCATTTTTCTATGCTTCCATCAGGGGACTGTGACCACAATAGATGGTGCACAGGTGCTCCTTGTGGTCTTGGGCAAGCCACTTAACCCTCCATTGCCCATGTTCCCTGTAAGTATTAGTGTATGTGTCTCATATCCCCTCGTGTTAAATGTATCCCCCAATTGTGTTGTGACCACTTTGATTGAAGGATAAGGTGGTATACAAAACTGTCTAAATAAAATAAATAAATAAATAAATCAATAAATGATATACACCCAAAAAAGGGGGGGGGGGCTAAAGCACAATACTGGAAACTGCAATACTCACAGGAAAAAAGGGGACTGTTGTAGTGGTTGATATGGAAGGGCAGACTAGATAGGCCATGTGATCTTTTTCTGCCATCATATTTCTATGTGCTGATTTCATGATGCTTGCTCTTTTAGGGGGGGCCAAGGAAAGAGCACATGCATGCAGAGATTGGACCAGTTGTACACTTATCATAGCTGATGTGAGCTGTGAATGACTCGCCTGCCTTTGCTGCAGCAGCAGTTGGCACAGGTGATTTACATGTGCAGACCAATACTTGCTGTGACTCTGTTGACACTCACATTGTGCCCTCACCCCTCCACAGCTTGCACTTTGTCTATGTGGGTCCTATATTGTCTGTTGTCAGTGTGTACAAGCATTGTGCTTTGTATTACAAATCTTCCCTGATCAGTGACTGAGGAACTTTGTTTTGGATCTGGCCATTCTCTCTGGCCCCCTTGGTGTATAGTACCATGCCTCACATCATATATGCCAATGCCTTTAATATAGGTGTACTGAGGTCTCCTTCCCTGCCATGCACTGATCCTCTTGGATGGCTCCAGTACTTCCTAGTGACAATAGTGTACAGACAATCTATGTGCACAGGGTGTCGTGTGTCAATGTGTGGTATATCTTCACAGACAGCAGTATTCTGCATGGTTTTGCTTTCAAATGTGAACTGTGGTCAAGAGGCATCAGGGGCCAGTGACTGTTCCCTGCCTCACACACCACATGCTGACTGGCAGTACCTATCATTGGTCACACACTAGATCTTACATTGAGGGTGACTTTCCATTAGTCTGACACCCTATCCACCAATGTTGTGACCACATATGTAATCATGTTGCTGAATTTGTGACACACATTAGAGGTGGCTCATAAACAGCAAACTGGTCATCCAATATGACTCTGGTCATCCAGCTCCAACAGGGGGGACGGGGGGACTGCATTGACACAGATGACACACACATGCTTGTGTGTTTCATGGGGTGTATCTCAACAGTATAGGCAAACGCTGAGCCCATTCATATTCTCTGTGGTTGGCTCCAACAGAACCCTCTGAATGAGATTATGAGACTGTGTTTATTACAACGTGCACTTCATGGTCACATCTCAAGCATGAGGCACTGCTCTTTTTATTTGGGATGTGGACACCACACATGGATGTTATGGTTTGACCCACCTCCCAGTTCCCTGATATGTCCTCTGTTGCATGTAGATGTCACTGACAATCCCTGCTGAATGTCTTAGTGACAATGTAGACCCCACATATTGATTATGCCCTGGGATGCTGCTGTGGTGTCCCTTGCCAAATTTTCCGGGTGGCCCATAACAGTACTTTGTGGAGCTAGTTATAGATGGTGGAACAGTTGGCTTCCATCATGCTGTCCAGCTGGGGAGACTACAATCAGCTTTGTGCTAGAGGGTGGCAAAACTAAAAAGTCATAGAATAGGAGGCAGTGTACTATTGTGGATCAGGAACTGGTTAAAAAATATTGGCTAAATGGCCAATTTTCCCAATGGAGAAAGGTGAATAGTGGAGTACCTCAGGGATCTGTGCTGGGTCCGCTGCTTTTTAACATATTCATAAATGACCTGGAAATGGAAATAATGAGTGAGGTTATCAAATTTTCAGATGACACAAAACTATTCAAAGTTGTTAAAACCCCCGAGGATTGTGGGAAATTGCAAGAGGATCTTGATAAATTAGAAGACTGGGCATCCAAATGGCATATGAAATTTAATGTGGACAAGTGCAAAGTTATGCACCTAGGAAAGAAAAACCCAAACTATAGTTACACGATGCATTAGGAACCACCACCCAGGAAAAAGATTTAGGTGTCATTGTGGATAAAATGTTAAAACCCTCTGCCCAGTGTACAGCGGCAAACAAGAGAGCAAATAGAATGCTAGGTATCATAAGGAAAGGAATAGAGAATAAAACAAAGGATATTATAATGCCTCTGTATCGTTCCATGGTGCGACCGCATCTTGAATATTGTGTGCAATTCTGGTCGCCGTATCTTAAAAAGGATATAGGGGTATGTTTACTAAACTGCGTTAGTGCGATTCGGGTTAGGAGCCGCGGTAGAGACAGAAACCCCAAATAAGGACATGGGCGGTACATCGTTTCCGAGAACGTGCTGAGAACGCGCGTTACAAGGCGCCATAAATGAACGAGCGCTACAGGGCACGTTACTGCGCGTTAATCTTAAGAAGGCACGCAGGCATACAAGCACAGCAACAGAGCTGTAGCACAACACTGTGCTACAACACTGACTGATGGTACAGGGGTCATGGGTTCGATTCCCCAGTGGGCCTAATGTATAAGGCTAGCTGAGGCAGCACCCTTTACATTTAAGTAGCGATTGTTGAGGCATGTGACGTGTATTTTAATTAGTGCTGCCAGCAAACACACCCTCACGGTGGCATAACCTAAGGTGTCGCATAAGGCACCCCATAAGGCACTCCTTAGGGCACATTATAAAGTGTACTGTCCGCCAAGGCACCCTATAATGTCCCCTATAGGACACCTTATAAGGATGTGAACAAAGCCCTGGCTGGCTGCAGGACTGCACGTCACCACACAAACTGTCTGCTGTGGTTACCAGGATAGGGGTAACCCACCCGTACCCATGATGCACTGCACATGCAAATCAGCAGTCGAGAGATGGGCACAAGATCGGGTATGCACCCCCACAGCACCTCGGCCTTGTAGGGGGAACAGACCGTGTGTGGCACTGCCACAGAGTAGCCACAGACAGTCACATTGTGCGGGTACAGTGCTCACCCTGAGGTTGAGGTGGGGCGCCCAGCACCAGATCCACAGCACCTTTCATAGCTGAAATACGCCATGCTGCAGGTACCCATCAGTGTGTGATAGGTAGTTCAGTTAAACACATCTAGGATACATCTGTGTCCTGCTGTATGTCTCAGTCATGTCTAGTCCCTATGGGCGATGCTGCACCCAGAATAGTGCATATCCTGTATTGGTGCCATCGTTACCTGCTGTAGGTGAAGAAGGAGGGGAGATGTATGGACCCATAGGCAGATTCTGTACCACCACACAACCCACCCTCTGAGGCTCAGGGTGGGAAACAGGATCACCCACCAATAGATCCACAGTCTACCTCCCTGCAATGGCAACAGTAGAGGGGACCAGCAACCCCAGTCCTGCTGGGGAACAGACAGAGCGGTACACATCCATAACGCAATAGCAGACAGACAGCAGGCCTGGAAATGCTCAGCTGCCCCCCACCATTATCTGACATTCTCCAGCTGCAAGCCTCCAGCCGCTGCACCCTGCAAGGTGTTCCAGCAAGACACATACTGGCTGCAGACAGTCCGCCAGCTAGTCCATAGTGCATGGTCCGGGAGGAGATGCATGTACCCAGAATGGGGATGTCAGCATACACACCAAGCAGATAAGTCAGTGATTGGGCCCCAAAAGGAAACACATAAATATCACATGAGAGAAATGCTATATAGCACTATGGGGGAACCTAGCCATGCCATGGTCACTGCTCAGTCAGGGTGAGAGTGACCTCCCAGCAGGACATGCTATGGCCACCCTGTCCGTGCAGGTGGTGGCAAGGCACTACAATGTCCGAGCCATTGCCCTATGCCATGTGCAGATGCATCCAGGCCAGGCCACCCTATCCAGGCTATTCCCACGGTACCTTGCTTCTCATTATGCACATTGGCAGGCCAATACTGGTAACAGTGCTAGCAGTGTGGGCTGTGGGGGGTGTTGGCAGCCACCACACACTGGATAGACAGGCACACACTCCCCACACCTATGCCAGCATTGTGCAACTATAGAGGTGTTGGGCAGCCCAGGCCACCACACAAATCCTGGGCACAGTGCAAACATGGCTATGGTACGCAATACTGTAGGAGTCACTCCCCAGGTTGGTAAACACTGTCAGACACAAGACCTGTAGCACACTCCACAGACATCAGAAAGGTTGCTATGATGCAGCTCACTCAGAAAAGTGTACTTAACCTAGGAATTGCTATCTGCCAGTACTCATAGCAACCTTTTGATAGATGTGTACCATATTCCACGGTTTAGGGTGGCATTACTAAGGTATGCAAATGCTAGTATTGGGAGATTCACACAGAGCCCAATGTCCTGCCTCCCCAGGAGGCTTTGGATAATGGGGCCTGTGGGTGCGGGTGTGTCTGCCCCTGTTGGCCGCTGCTTTACGGTAGAGGTTCCCAACTCCAGACCTGCGGTGCAAAACACTGTTCGGGTTTTCATGCTGTCCCTCATGAATATGCATGAGATACATCTGCATACCATGGGGGTGGCGTATAGAAATGCAGCACAGGCATCTTTATCAGAGGCAGCATGGAACCATAATGGTGTTTGGCCCTCCAGGACTGCATTTGGGAGGCTCTGCTCTAGGTAATGTGCATGTTTATGGTGTCTGTGCTCTGTAGGGTAAAATGTAGGTGTCTTGGGCATATTTACGTCATCTGCAATAAAGGTGCTGTCTGTATTAGTACGTTGTAGTAGTGTGTAAAATATGGGGACTGGGTTGGCGGGAATCACAGCTGGGACTTGAACCTGTGACCCTCTGCTTCTGAATACACTGGTTTTGGCCACTGCACCACCTTGTTGTCACAGAGTCAGTACATTCCTTGGTGATACCATGACTGTTCATCAGACAGGGCCCATCTGTTGCAGTACACGGCACCCACCTACACAGGGCTAGGCCACGGTCTGCTCTGGGCAGCTGCCACTGCCCCCTCCACCACCAGTATCCCTCAGCCACCATGCTGATATGCCCTTCTGCTGGTGGTGCTGGTGGTGCGCAGTCTCAGGCCATCCATTGTGCAGGTAGGCGGCTGCCTATGGTGCGTATTCTGGGGTAGGGGTGCCTGCATAGGTGTCCACGCTTCCCCCCAGCACCGCCTGCCAATGTTCCGTGGTTGGGGGTAGCTGCTGGGTACTATCCCCTGTGACACTGTGGGAAACACAGTCGTGCCCATGTTGGGCCTTCAGTAGTTGCTGTCTGGCTGCTCTGCTGCTTCAGCATTCGTATGGGCCACCTAGGCATCGTCCTAGTCCGCACTGTCGCCCAGCTGCACCACAGCATGTGCCGCCTGCGGCCCTCTGTATCCCCTTCTCCGGCATCTGTCCAGTTGCCGTTCCGACATGCCCACCCTGATGTTGCGGGACATGTGGATGCCATAGGAACCCTGTCTGATGGTGGGAAAAACCCTGAGCAGCGCTATTTCACTGTGGGCTCATTCACCTTGCATGGGGACGGATTAGACCCTTCCACGATTTATATCTGTTCTATGGAGCTTACTCGGGGGGGGGGGGGAGGGGTTGATTGTTCTAATTTATACCAGTATTGGACCTCTTGGTTATGTTGTTTTTTTCCAGTTTGTTGGGGTCATTTTCAGTGTTTATGTGCCCTTTTGTTCTGTGCACATGTATCACACTTATCACTTCTTTTAGGTTTCCCTGCCTGGGCTGTACATTGCTGACACTGAAATGGTTTCTCTCCCCTGTAATGTGCATTTAACGGCAGGTTTTCATTCGCGTTAAAATTGAGCTCTTCAGATCAGCGCGTTAGTGTGAAGGGAGCCTCTCCCCGCCCACTCTCCGCCCATTGACCCCTTCTCTCCGCCCTCTCTCCACCTTCAGCGGTGTTTTACCGCGCCGCGGGAGTTTACGATCGTTAACTACGATTAACGCGCGTTATGTAACGTTAACGATCATAAGCGCGTCATAACGCGCGTTATGATGCGCTTACAATCATTAACGTTACATAACGCACGTTATGTACGATTACCGCAGTTTAGTAAACATACCCCATAGTGTTATTAGAAAAGATTCAGAGAAGAGCCTCCAAAATGGTAAAGGGAATGGAAGGATACCTTTTGAAGAGAGGCTAAAAAGGTTAGGGCTCTTCCACTTGGAAAAGAGACGGCTGAGGAGAGATATGATAGAGGTCTATAAATTAATGAATGGAGTGGTATAGGTAAACACCAATAAAATATAGAAAGACTAGGGGGCATGCAAGGAAGCTACAGGGTAACCTATTTAAGACTAATAAGAGAAAATATTTTTTCACTCAACGTGTAATCAAACTTTGGAATTTGCTACTGGAGGATGGTTTAAAAAAGGTTTGGATGAGTTCCTGGAGGAAAGGTCCATAAATCATTATTAAAGGGGACCCAGAATATCCACTGCTTGCCCCAATACAAGCACTGTGGAACCTGTGTCTTTTGGGGAAACTGCTAGGTACATGTAACCTAGATTTGCCACTGTTGGAATCAGGATACTGGGCTTGATGGACCTTGGTCTGACCCAGTATGGCATATCTTATGTTCTTAGATGTTTGCTATGTCTACATCTACTGTGTTGTCCGTCCTGACTAGTCAGTTCTGTTGAGCAGGGCCTGTCTCCTACATGTGTCTGTGCTGTGCTGTGTACATCTGGTTGCTATAGCAACGTTCATCAGTAGTACTAGTCATAGAAATGAGATATCGCGAATGTGTCCAATGTGTCAACCCTGTGAGAAAAATGTGCTATACATCTCACACCAATAGCTGCTCATCAACATCCTGGTGCTGCTATGAGAATGTGCACAAATACTAGGTTTCCTGAAGGAGTAGCCCTGTTTCGGAGGATCTATTGCCATTGCTATGCATGTTTTATGTCACATGGTTCCTGAGTTCCCATGTGCCGTGGTGGGTGATCTGTGATGTACATCTGATCATGTGGCAATTACATTGTGTGGCTGCATGTGATGTATAGTTGGCTTGCAGCAGCGCAAGGGAAAACACAAAAATTGTTTGCACAGTATGCAGTGGCTGGAATACTGGCCTGCATATGCTACCTTACCCACCATCTTCTGGTCCCTGGAAACCATATCTATATCCATAACCTATGTGAAGAGATGTATCCCTGGGACCTCCAGTGTTAGCAATCCTTGCCAGGGGATGTGTATACTTGTCAGGATAGTTGGCCGAAGCATACATATTTGTATGTTTGGCCATGTGTAAGTGCTGAATCACAATGCAATTGTGGCAGACTGAGATAGATGTGTTCTGCATATAATATGCTTGCTCCCAGACCTTGGTCCCGTGGTGCCCACCATGCATATGTGATACCACTCATATGTGCTCCTATGTGTTCATCTGGTATATGTGCTGCCTAAGTGTGGGATGTAGTGTAGTTCACCAATTGTTTCTGGGTGCCACATTCTGGTAGATGTCTGTCATGTATCCTGGGACTGGGGCACATTGCTTTCATACCACAGACCAGTCCCACCCAAATGGGTGGACATGGCTGAAGATCATGTATGTTCTGAGGTGATGCATGACATAACAAGCTGTGGTCTATGATGTACCTCCATGTAACATTATGTATGTAAGTCTGGTTGCATGAGAATAGATGCAGTGTTCCAGCATATATTGATCTTGGAATGTTCAGGTGCTGTGCAAGGTGAACAGATTCCTTATCTTCCTGGGACTGTGACACATAGCAATAGTAGCCATGATGCTCTTGTCAGCACATCTGGCATAAGCACTGAAGGTCTGCACTGTTACACCAAGCCACTCAAGGGAGCATCTCACATGGGAAACATACAACTGACATGTACTGCAAGACAACTCTATGTGTATGACCTGTTAGAAATTGCACATATTGGCCTTATGACTAGATGTGACAAATGTAGCTCAGTTAAAAGAGAATTTATGTGCTCGGATGATGGGGGTCACAAGTATAACCATGTCTGTTCACCTAACCAATGCACCATACATGTCTGTGTTGTGTATCTGGTTGTGAAAGTTGCTCTTTTCTGGTACAAAACATACTACTCATCCAAACAGTTTGGTGCATGCTTTGTTCCCTAACTGTGATTAGCATGGAACACTCCTCAGTAATGTTGCTCAAAATACGTCTCTGGGGTATTGTGTGACAACAGCAGAGCATAAAGGAATCCCAAAATGATGTATGTATATGCATGGGTATGTCAGTGGTAAAGACATTGGGAGGGCCAGCAGTTGGGGATTTATTTTGAGCCTAAAGGGTGTCACCTGTGATATACAAGGATGAAATCCACAGTGCTACCATTTAACTTTCTAAAGGGAGACAATGATAAAAAGAGGAAAATAGTTAAGAAAAAATTAAAAGGAGCAGCTGCAAAGGTTAAAGATTTACATAAAGCTTGGACATTGTTTAAAAGTACCATCTTGGCAGCTCGGAACACATGTATTCCATGCTTTAAGAAAACTGGAGTCCAACGGATTACTGGATCAGAGGCAGCATGGATTTACCAGAGGCAGGTCTTGTCAGACAAATCTAATTGATTTCTTTGAGTGGATAACCAGGGATTTGGACCGAGGGAGATTCCTAGGTGTGGTGTATTTAGATTTCAGTAAAGCCTTTGACAGTGTTACGCACAGGTGACTTATAAACAAACTGAGTACCCTAGGGATGGGCCCTAAAGTTACTGCTTGGTTGAGTTGGAGGCAATAAAGGAAGACCTCTGAGCTCCTACTTGCTTTTTCATTGGATGTAAATGTATATGTGGATGACATGTGGACTCTTGTGGCCATTTGTTCACATGGGAGTGTCTGTAGAGCCAACTTTTCGAACACATACAATACTAACTGCAGCACGACAATGACATTGTCCCCATGTAGCAAAGCTTGCCTTCAACTGAAAGAGACCATCCTGTGCATTTATGCCACAGAAGTATTTAAATATCTTTATCATATCACCCCTACCCGCCTTTCCTCTAAAGTATACATAGTAAGATCTTTAGGTCTGTCCTCATATGCTTCATAATGAAGTCCACTAACCATTTTAGTAGCCACCCTCTGTACCGAATCCAACCTGCTTACTGAAATCTAAATACACCACATCTAGGGCTCTCCCTTGATCCAACTCCCTGGTCACCCAGTCAAAGAAATCTATCAGATTTGTCTGACAAGACTTGCCTCTAGTGAATTCATGCTGCCTCAGATCCTGCAATCCATTGGACTCCAGAAACCTCACTATTCTCTCCCTTAGTAGCCTTTCCAATAATTTACTAATCACAGAGGTTAGACTAACTGGCTTGTAGTTCTCAATGTCGTCCTTACGTCCGCTTTTGTTTAAAAGGACCACATGTGCCTTTCTCCAGTCCTCTGGCACCACTCCTGACGCCAAAGAGGCATTGAAAAGGTCAGATAGTGGAGCCGCTAGACTGTCCCCAAGTTCCTTCAGTATTCTTGGATGTATCACATCTGGACCCACGTCTACGTTTAGTTTAGCTAGTTCCTCACAAACATAGTCTTCTGAAAATCATTCAAAATCCCTATTGCTTTGGTTCCTATTTGTGGTTGTTTTCTGAGGTCCTGCTCCTGGCCCTTCATCTGTGAACACAGAACAGAAATATTTGTTAAACAATTCTGCTTTATCCTCATCATATTGCATACTCTACCCCTGCACTCTTGAGTCTGACAATACCACTTTTGCCCTTCCTCCTCTTACTAACATATCTGAAAAATATCCCTCAAAATGTTCCATATAGCACTGCTCATGATCATGTGGGCAGGGCATGGGGAAATTATGTGATCTTTGGCCTATGTACCCAGAACAGATGTAGAAGGACATTTATAACATCATGTCATTTTGCCTCCATGCTCAGAGCTGCTACATCTACATGGATGATGTCCCCTCATCTCCCATATTCCAACACATCAGCAGTTCTGTTGCATATTCACATATCAGCCTTTGCTGCAATATTGCATTTCAGACCACCTATGCTGTGGGACATGTGCCCAATGGGCTTCTGTTTGCTGATTGCATTGAGACAAATGGAACAGGGTTTAGACAAGGGATCGCGGCAATAGTCATACTTGGTGGTAGTGTGCTGCCTTCCATTTATGTCAATGCAACAGCCATGATTGGTGGCTTACATGAGCTGGCAACATTATTCCTGGGAGAGGTATATATCTCGCAGGCAAGGGAAACAGTCCAAGGTGCAAAGATGTGCAATCTTGCAGCTAGTGTGGAATGGTATGAACATGTTCAAGATGCAAATCTTGGTCGTAGGTGTATATGTTGCTGACTGTGTGAGGTCTACTTTGAAGTTTCCATACCATACAAGTGAGAAGGATGATATGCAGATGCTTCCAAGTGATTGAGCGGCTCATGTAATTAGTGGTGTTCTATGAAGGAATCGGGGTAACTTGAGGAATAGTGCAGATACAAATGTTTTCTATTATACCTCTGCTACTGTGAGGTATCCAGTACATGCAACGAGCAAGGATAGTTGTTGATGCACCGACACAAGAAACTGAGTGGTATATGGAGGTCACAGATGCTTTATTGTTCACTCAATAAAGCACCTGTGACCTCCATTCACCACTCGTTTTCTTGTGTCTTTGCTATCCGTTGTGAGGGTGTTTGCTCTCTTTGTATTTTTTTTAGTTGTTGATGCACCTACATATGCCACTCTTTCTGAGCAATACATATGTGTACCATTTGCAAGGTACAGATCGTGGTAGGCCATCTTCTAGACATGACCTGCCCAACAGCTTGATTCTGAATTTGATGATGCTGGGCAGTCACAGTAAACCATCAACTATTAACTCCACATTTCTGTTATTCTGGGTACATGGTGAGGTCATTTGCATGCTGCATGTCACTACATTATTGTGACTATGACACACGTGCAGCACAAGGGGCCTTCTCATATGACTATGCTGCTAAGCATGTGCCATCATATGCATCGAGTGCATCACATTTGCTAGTCCTTCAGTAATTGTTGTGAGCTGCCAAAGTTATTGTTTTATGTCATGTATGTCACACTGTCAGGTGACAATTGGAGACAGAGCCCTGATAGCGCCTTATGTGTGATGCAGTTCATGCGTACCTGTATGTTCTATTTTCACAGAAGCCAGGCCTTGAACCGCAGTTGCAGGGAGCAGCATGGCTCTAGAGCCTACCCTGGAGGAGGAGGAGGAGGATATGGCCACAGTAGGGGAGACAGAAGGGGGAAGAGGATAGCCCCCCTGAAGAGGGAGCAGACATACCGTCACAGGAAGATGCTGGGCCAGATGAGGAGGGGAGTGGAGCCTGGAGGAGATGCTGGACAGAGCCATGGAGGAGGCCCCTGGCCAGATGATAGCTGGCACACCCAAGAAGCCAAACTGCAGGAGCCAGGATGCAGCAACCAGATCCATCCTGCCTCCAGCCTCAGTTCAAGGACCCTGGCTGCAGAGGACCCTGGGGAGCTGAGTCAGCTGCTCCACAGTATACCGGGGTCTGACAGGCTGCCATCTGTGCTGGCAGCCACTGCCTCAGCCACATCACTGTCAGAGGCTTCTAATCAAACCCCATTTAGGTGGAGTGTTTAGCTTGGGGACCCTGACAGTGTCGTGGCTCTGGCAATGGTAGCCAATGTTCAGGCACAACATGACCTGACAATGTCTGTGGAGAAGCTGACCACCTATGGGTGGCTGATCATCTGGAGAGACCGGAGCATGGCAATTGGGCATCTCCAGACCATCAGCCATCCCCACATCAGAGGCCAGTGCTCCAGGAGTGAGGCCTATGGGGCAATATCCCTTGGGCTCCTCTGCATCCAGGGGTCCTAAGCCATGCGAGTGTCATCCAAAATTAGACATGTGTACTAGGTTGAAGGTGTCTGCACTGAATTGGTGTTCATCAACAACTGCTGGACAATATGTGATGCGTGTGCTGGGGCATTTTCAAGATGGACCTGCCATTCACCGTTCCTGTGCTACTCTGATGTCTTACAAGAAAAAGGGCATCTCTGCAATATGTCCAAAGTGGGATGTGACACGCCCTATTGATGGATGTGCCTTTTTGATACAATTGTGGTCATAGCACCCTCGTTTCTATCCTCCCTTATCAACACTCAGCCAGCAAATAGGAATAGAAGATCTAACAACTTGGGCACCCTGCAAGTCCCTAACGCAATACGAACTGTGAAAACAAGTACATGTCGCAGAGCCTTCTCTTTCGCTGCACCCACTATATGGAATCAGCTCCCTGTTGACCTGCGGCTAACTCAGGACATGAAGAGCTTCAGGAAGGAGTTAAAAACCCACCTATTTAAATGCTATTACAACCAGCCATAACTCACAAAACCCAGAAAACAACAAAGTAAACTGATAAATATACACATTATAGATCCGCCTTGTATAACCATGTAAAGCCATGTAAAATGTGATTTTTCCCCAATCTGTAATCTGTAAATATGTATTTAAATGTTAAATGTAAATGTAAATGTAAATAAGTTTACCCCCAAAACAGTAACCATGTGTGCCGTGACCTCCCATTCCTCTATGTATATACTCCCCCACTGTCCTGATCGACTTATCCCAAAAGAAGAATCAAACCGCTACTGATCGCTGGAAGCAGCGGTATATAAATGTGTTCAAATAAAAATAAAAAATAATAATAAATAAAATAACTTTATTGGTACCCTTACATTATTGGTAGGTTTTGTACAATATCTTGAGACAGAATATTTCCAATTCTAACTATATGTCATCATGATGTTTTAGGAGTACGTTCCAAGGTACACACCACCACAAGGAATGTCTGTACAATTGGGATGTCGTACTTTCTGAGTACAGCACACATGATGACATAGGCAGCATTACTATCACCCTTCATTGATATTTGGTGGCACAACCCTTAACAGTGATGACAGCCTGCAAACTTTTATGGCAGTCTTTTATGTTTGAGTTTCTTATATCTGTCTATTGGTAGTATCTCCCACTCTTCAACTGAGATTTCTTTGAGCTCATAGCCGTTTCTGGTATTCCTTTTACCAATGCCAGATATCCAGTCTTTCCAAAGGTTCTCAATTGGATTGAGATCATGACTCATTGCTGGCCATTTTCACAGAGTCCATTTTGTCTTCTGAAACTATGATTTTGTACTTTGGGATGTATGTCCTGGGTCATCGTGATGTTAGGTCACACCCATGCGTTTCAACCCAGTTTTAGCTTTCTGAGCCTAGGTAGCACATGCGCCTCGGAAAATCCTTGGTAGACCTGTGACCTCATGATTCCTTGCAAACATTTCTGGTCTCCAGTTCATGAGACAGCAAAAGGGACACACAACATTATATCACGTCCACCATAGTTAACTGTGGGCAGTGGGTTTTTTTTTATCTATAGAACCCACATTTCTTCACCTTTAAATGTCTCAGTGGTCTGCATTGGCAAAGAGGTCAAATTTGGTTATCTCCAGGAACAAGCAGGAATGTAGTCTTCACATATGGGTATCATTGGCACCAACGGAGCCTGCGTGGGAACGCTCCCCAGCGTCCAATTAGAAAGCTTTTGGGAGCATCCCACAGCACCTGCGTGCTGCCTTCCTGCCTTTACCAACTGCCTCTCTCCAGTTCTTCATTTTCTGAGGAGCCAGCAGGTCGTTTTTCCTGTCACTGCAGAAATTATCCCATCTTTTTCATTCTTTTTTGTGGTAGCGTTTGCCTTCCTCGACGCTATACCGGTACCGCCAGTTCTTTCTTTCTTTCTTAAAAAAAAAAATTTAATCTTTTTTCTGGACTTTCCAGTCTTTTTTCTATCGGGTGCCACGCGCCATTTTGGGCACTAGGCCCAACTTTTCCTTCAGAATGGAAAAACCCGCCTTGGGTTTTAAAAAGTGTTCCAAGTGTGGCGGTACCATCTCTGTCAACGACACCCACGAGTGGTGCCTCAAATGTTTAGGTCCTGACCACTCCATCTCGGAGTGTGTTGCCTGTGGGATGATGTCGAAGAGGGGTTGGCAAAACTGAGCTGCTAAGCTTAGCACCCTTTTTCCCTCCGATGCAGCATCCGTGGCATCGACGTCTTCGAAGGCTTCGTCTTCCTCCCATGGATCTCAGGTAACCAAACATAAATCTGGCCGGTCCTCAAAGAGTAGATCGCCTTCTAAGCATCGAGATGCCTCTGGCGTTGCCCTTGAGGGACTTGTAACGGCAAAATTGCCCAGGCGTGAGGCTTCGGCTTCCAAAGCACTATCAGGGCTCTAGGATGTTCTCGAGGCCTCAACCTCAGCAGAACTACTGGTGCCATGCTCTGGGGCACCGGCCGCTTTGTCCGGTACCGATACCCAGGCATCGGCAGCGTCAATAGACCAGAGGTTATTGGCTATTGAACGCAGTCTGGCGGCTCTCCTTGCGGCTTCGGTGCCTTCGGGACCGCTTCAGACGGTTCAACCGGTATCGACACCGATTCCTGCACTGATATCGGTACCGGTACCGACAGCATCGACATCGGCGACTGTGTTACCAACACCGAATCATGCTGTTTCCTCCGGTATCGACAGGCCGGTACCGGATCCCTCCAGTACCGACTTCGATCGGTACCGGTATCGTGCTTTCCAAGAGCACCCGGACAGGAGATATTTTGAATCCTCCGATGAGTCTGAGGATTCTGACAGCTCTGTCGGTACCGGAGTACTTCTCTCTGAAGAGCCTTCCTCTCCTAAATGAAGGATGTCTCCAGAGGATATATCCTTTCAGGATTTCATCCGGGAGGTGGCTAGAGGTCTTTCCATCACAGTGGCTCCTGAAATAGAACCCAGAGTAAAGGAGTTGGAGATTTTACAATATCCCAAAGCTCCCAAGGAGGCAGCTACTTTGCCTATTCATGAGATCTTGCATGATCTCATGTTAAGAATGTGGGAAACACCTCTTACCACCTCTCCCCATTCTTGTAGGCTTGATACCATGTATCGAGTACGTCCTTGTCCTGGATTTCAAAAAACTCAGTTACCACACCACTCCATGGTGGTGGAATCAGCTATGAGAAGGATCAAGAGTGCAAAAAGACATGTATCTAATCCTCCAGGACGTGAATGTAGGACTCTTGATGCCTTTGGGTGTCGAACCTTCCAGGCCTCTATGCTTTCTGCCAGTATTAGTTCCTACATCTTATACATGGGCATGTTCCTTAAGGAGATTACAGGAGATCTAGAGCTTATGAGCCCTCTCCTTCCTGATGATAAGAGGAAAGATTATCTTACACTTGTCAAACATGCCCAAGATGTTTCTAAGTTCGTTAATTGTGCAGCTTTTGACTGTTTTGAGTGCATAAGCAGAACCTCTGCCATTGCCATAGGTGCTCGTAGGATTGCCTGGCTCCAGGCATCTGACTTAGAACTCTAGGTACAGGACAAACTGGGGAATATCCCTTGCACAGGCAAAAATCTCTTTGGCAAAAACTGGCAAGAGAAAGCTAATGAGCTAGATGCTGATAACACCACTTTGGATAGACTTTCCAAGGCTACAGCTGATCCTGCAAGGAGAAAATCCTACAAGAAACCATTCTTCTCTAAAAAGAAGAGGTTTTACCCCTCCTATACCCAGCAGGGACATTCTCCAGGTCAGTCTGCCCGAAAGGGACAGCAGCCACCAAAACAAAGAAAAACAAAGTCTGCTAAGCCTCAACCGGCCCAACAGACTCAGCCTCCACAGGGGCTTTGACTCCCATCTAGAGAACTTGGCCTTCCTGGCCCTCAATGGGCCAGAGCCCTCCACCATTCCAGGAAGGTTATGTCATTTTGCCCCCAGATGGGAGAAAATAACAGCAGAAGAATGGACTCTCTCCATTGTAAAGGAGGAGTACAAGCTTCATTTCCTCAGCATGCCCCCTCCTACAGTTCTAAGAGGGTTCAATTCTCAGACTTCACTCGAAAATCAGTTAGGTCAAGAGGTCAATTTACTTCTTGCCCATGGGGCAATAGAAGACGTACCCATTTCCCAACAGGGTACAGGGTTTTACTCCCCCTATTTCCTTATTCCAAAGAAAACAGGGGGACACAGACCCATTTTAGACCTCAGAGAATTGAACAAATTCCTGTTCAGAGAGAAGTTCAAGATGATTTCTCTAGGAACTCTTCTGCCATACCTTCAGAGTCAGGATTGGCTTTGTTCTCTAGATCTTAAGGATGCGTACACCCATATTCTCATCCATCCAACTCATCGAAGATTCCTTCGGTTTCTATTTCAGGGGAAGCACTACCAGTACAGGGTTCTTCCTTTTGGCCTGGCCTCAGCACCAAGGGTGTTTACGAAATTTATGGTTGTAGTGGCAGCATTTCTTCGCACTCTAGGAATATTCATCTTCCTCTACTTAGACGACTGGCTCATTCGAGCCCCATCAGAATCAGAGGCCAGAATTTCTCTATCTCCACATTCCGCTATCTGGGTGTACATTTCGACTCTGATCTATCCTTTCGCTCGCATATTTCTCACATCACTAAAACCTCTTTCTTCTCCCTTCGTCAAATTCGCTCTATTCGTCCCTTCCTCTCCCCCTCTGCCCTCACTACTCTGGTTCTATCTCTGGTTATGTCTCGTGTGGATTTTTCTAACTCCCTATTTATCGGTCTTCCTAAATACCAACTCTCTCGTCTTCAACGTATTCAAAACACTGCGGCACGCCTCCTCACCCACTCATCACCTCGGGACCATATCACTCCCCTTCTTTTTCGTCTCCATTGGATGCCTGTCCCCTTTCGTGCCATCTTTAATCTTCTCATCCTGGTACATAAAGCATTTCACACTAGCACTCCACAGTATCTCACGGATCTCATTTACTTTCACTCCCCCAGGCACACCCCTCGATCCTTTCATCTTAACCGCCTTACCTTGCCTTCCCCTTCCCGTGCTCACCTGCAATCCACACGCTCCTCCGCCTTCTTTTTTGCTGGACCCGCTGCTTGGAATGCCCTCCCCCCTCCCCTCCGGTTGGAACCACACTTCAACATATTCAAAAAGAACCTGAAGACCCACTTGTTTTCCCTAGCGTTTGATGTTCCTTCCCCTTTCGTGTAAACTCCTTCTTCCTCTCCCCTCCCCCTATTATCTTCTCCCTTATGTCTCGTCTTACTTTTACTATCTCTGTCCTTTTGAAGAATTGTACATTTCCTTTCTTTTTAATTGGCCATTGGCCTCCTTTTACGAATTATTTTAATTGTGCACCGCCTTGACTGTATATGAAAGGCGGTTTTTATCAAATGTAATAAAACATAAAACATAATGCATATACTTCAGTATTTGGGCCTGGTCATAAACATCCCAAAATCCAACCTAACTCCCACTCAGTCTCTAGGAGCTATGCTGGATACCAGGAAAGCAAGGGCCTGGAGATAACTATTTTAAGGGAACATGGGCTATGGAGGGTTAAGTGGCTTGCCCAAGACCATAAGGAGCACCTGTAGGACTAGAAACCCCAGTCCTTCCAGCCCAAGGTTGCTGTCCTCTAGTGGGATTTGAACCCCCTGACCTTCTGGCCTGAAGTACCTTGCCCCAATCACTAGGCCACTCCTCCACTCCAGATGCTTCACAGATGGGTTGGGGAGCTCACCTGCAAGATCTCTCTACCCAAGGCACCTGGACTCCACAGGAGACCCATCTACACATCAATCTCTTGGAACTCAGAGCAATCCTCCTTGCTCTTCGAGTGTTCCACACCCAGCTGAGCTACAAGACAGTCCTAATTCAGACAGACAATCAAGTAGCTATGTTCTATCTGAACAAGCAGGGAGGAACAGGCTCTCTGTCACTTTGCAATGAAGCTTTGCGACTATGGGCCCTCGCCAGAGAGCATCAGATTCATCTCCTTGCGGTGTATCTGCCAGGCATTCAAAACTCCTGGGCAGACAGACTCAGTCAAGTTTTGCTTCCACACGAGTGGTCTCTTCGTGCGGACCAGGTAGCACAAATTTTTCAAATTTGGGGAACTCCGGACATAGACCTCTTTGCAAGTCCGTTGAATGCCAAACTTTCCTGATTCTGTTCCAGAATTCCGGCTCAGGGTTCTCAGGCCAGGGATGCTTTCCTCCTCCATTGGGGTCAGGACTTCCTATATACCTTTCTACCCATTCCCCTAATTCCCAAAACCCTATTCAAGCTTCAGAGAGACAGAGGCCATATGATTCTCATAGCTCCATATTGGCCACGGCAGGTGTGGTACCCTCTGCTCCTACATCTCTCTCAAGCTCCATCTCTGGAGTTAGGATCTGCTCCAGATATCCTGTCTCAGGAGGATGGGATGTTGTGACATCCCGATCCCCACTCTCTGCATCTCAGGGCCTGGTTGCTGAGAGCCTAGACCTTCATGGTCTTAACCTGTCTCAACAAGTAAAAGATATCCTTTATGCTTCTAGGAAGCCTTCCACAAGACACTCTTATGCTTTCAAGTGGAAGAGGTTTTCCATATGGTGTTCGCAGAAGGGTCTTGTCCCCCTGGCGATACCTCTGGAATCATTATTAGAGTATCTCCTTCATTTATCTAATGCAAGGCTTAAGACTAACTCAGTAAGAGTCCATTTAAGTGCTATTTCAGCTTCTTTCAAGCCTTTAAATGGACAACCTATTTCCTCTCATCCTCTCATAGCGAGATTTATGAGGGGCCTTCTTCTAACTAAGCCTCCCATTAGGCCACCACCGGTGGCATGGGACCTAAATCTGGTTCTTGGACAGCTCATGAAGCCGCCTTTTCAACCTCTAGCTACTACCTCCTTGAAATTCCTTTCCTGGAAGGTTGTCTTTCTCATTGCAATCACATCAGCATCATCGGAGGAGAGCCCTCTCCCTGCCCGGAGACCAGCCGCCGAAGCAGCAGGCCATTCGGGTCACTCACCCTCACAAAAGAGCTCACCGGAGAAAAGCCCTCTCCCTGCACGGAGACCAGCAGCTGAAGCAGCAACCTGATCAGCACACGTGCTTTCTCTAAAGAGCTTTTGTGCAGCAAGTTTGCTCAGCACGTCATCGCTCACCCCTGCCCAATCGGGGCCCTGATCTTCACTTTAAAAGGGGGCGCGATCAGGCGCACCCGCGCCTTGCGGGCCCGCGCCTGAGGGCTGCGCAAGAGGTACTTTGGCACGGCCCTTAGGAAAAGGCCCTTAAAGATCACCAACCCGGCGCAAAAAGCAACTTGACGAAAACCACGCCGAGACCAACAACATCAGAGAACAGCTGAGCTCCCTCAGGGTTGAGCCTGCGTACATCTTCACCACATCAGATCCTCAAAACGCTGCAAGTATAAGCAATACAAACATTGACTTTATCTTGTCTTTTAATCCAACTGAACCTGGGGTGTCCACCTAACCTCACTTATCTATCCCTGTTGCCACTATTTCAACTGTACCTGCATTTACATAGAAAGTAACCATTTACTGTTGCCAGTATTTTCAACTGTACCTGCATTTACATAGAAAGTAACCATTTACTGTTGCCAGTATTTTCAACTGTACCTGCATTGACATAGAAAGTAACCATTTACTGTTGCCAGTATTTTCAACTGTACCTGCATTGACATTGAAAGTAACCTATTACGGTTTGCCAAAATGCATCTACTTAACCCTCACAAATGTAAAATTACATTAATTAGCATCACTATAGCAGTGCTAATAACCCTTGCTCAAAGCCTACATAACAACAACGTTAAAAACATCCCCATCATACACAGTCTAACACGAAACAACCCCCCATTATGTCACCCATACATAGCACATCATCCCAAGATGAACAACCATAGATTAATACACATAAAATATTCTTCTCCCCCTCAGTCAACAAACACTAAGCTATGCAAAAATCTAGAATCATTATCAATAATACTAATTAATGCCAGATCAATGAAAAATAAGTTACCTATATTCACAGAAATACTAGACAATCAAAAACCAGATATACTATGCATAACCGAGACATGGCTATCAGACACAGACAGCGTCTACTTAAATCAACTAAGCAATAATGACTATGATACTTTCTACACACATAGAACTCACAAAAAAGGTGGTGGAGTGCTAATAATGTTAAAAAAAGAACTAAAAGCCAAAAAACTAACATCGAACCTACCCATCAACATAGATACCATCATTGTGAAAATTGGCAACATAACAATCTGCCTAATTTACAGACCACCAGACCAACAATCTGAAAACCTGGACCCATTAATTGATTTTCTAAGTTCCTCCACTGATCAAAACCCAATTTTAATGCTCGGAGACTTTAACCTCCCCTCCTTACCAGCCTCATATGCCTCCCTCTTCCTAGAATCAACAGTAGATATGGATTTTCACCAAATAATAAACACTAGCACACATGGAAAAGGTAGTATTCTTGACATGATCTTCCTGCCAAATGTACTCCACCAACACTATAAGCCCACCTCCCTAAAATGCACACTGATCCCATGGTCAGACCATTACCTCATTAACTTTAATATCACAATAAACAACACATCAGTTAAATGAATACCAACTAATGCACCAAACTCAAGATTTAAAAAATACAATGAAGAAGAATTCCTAGACCTCATAATTCCAAACTTATCAACCTCTCCACTAAACCTAGATGCAGCAGTAACTAACTGGCACAAAACTATAAATAACGCTGCAACTAAAAAACAAATAACTAAGAAAAACACGCATTCTAAAGTTGGTCAAACCCCCTGGTACAACAAGGATTTAAAACTAATGAAAAAGAATTTAAGGAAAGCCGAATGTAAATGGAGGAAAAATAAAAACACAATTACAAAAGATTTATACCTCACGCTCCTTAACAAGTATAAAGACGCAATAAACAATGCCAAGAAAAATTACCATGCCTCCATCTTAAATAATGCAATAAATAGACCCAGAGAACTCTTCTCAATAGTCCAAAAACTGACAAATAATAATCACAACTCCAGCAACGAAATCACAGACATTACACCACAGACATTGGCAAATTATTACATGAACAAAACAACATCTCATCCTCCACTACCTAAACCAATAAATACTTCTCATACACTTAACACAGACGAATGGTCTACATTCCAACCCCTAACCAAGGTTGAGCTCAAAAACATTATCACAAACATTAATACTACAACCTGTGATAAGGAAGCTTATCATAGCTCAGGAAGGGGCTATAGAAAAGGTGAAGTGTCTCTGAACAAGCAACCTGTCAGTGCTGGTAGAAATGAGAAAACAGAATTTTGCCATAAAAGACTACCAGTCCCAGAATGCACCAGGTTTCCAACAGCCATGAGAGGAGCTGAAGTGAGAAAACGTGTGTTCAATCAAAAGGGCTATGAGGTAATCCCCAAGCACACATTGCAAAGGGCAGGGCTTGATTCAGCACAGCTGCACGGTGCTAGGATGGAACACTCATCTCAAAGGGCAAGGCCTGATTCAGCACAGCTGCGCTGTATTAGGGGGGAGCACTCATCTAAGCAGAATAAGAGTAGAGTTTATTCTACAGATGACCATCTTCATGATCTTCATGATCACCTTGGATATCCAGAGAATTGTCCTCAGTATCCTGAGAATCAGCTTGAGTTTGATCATCAGTTTCATCTGAAGGATCATCAGAAGCAGAAGCCAAACCGGACGGACAGAGAGGGAAAGAGACCCTTTGGAAGAAGGAAGAGAAAAGCCTTTGAGAGGTCTAGAAGAGTCCAAAGCAGTACGTATACTGGGAGGTATTCCAAGGGCCAGCATACACCATTGGACTGGGGAAAGCCAGAGGAATGGTGCTGCAGAGCTAGGAATCACCAGAGGCTACCTGTGAGGGAGACGGCTGCACGTGGAAGGGACCCTAAGACCTGTGCCAGAAGGTATGTGAAGAGAGATCCAGTGTCCAGGGATCTGGATTGGAAGGCTGGACATAAGAACTGGACTACATACTGGCCAGGCTATATAGAGAGGAACTCTAGCAGCAATGGAAGCTCAGGTATGAACACTGATCTATGCCCTAGCTATAACCTTGAAAGACAGCAGGGAAACAAGTATTCTCCTGAAAATGCTCCATTGAGAGATTCATCTGTGCCAATCCATGATATTGAACCCATGCTTGTTGAACAAGGGGGAATAATAGCAGATGAGGATCCTGTTTATATGGGCTGTTCTCTGTCTAAACTCCGTTGGTAACTTTCTGTTATAAAGTACAGCAATCATCACAAAGAAATACAAATTTGTTCTTTAATCTACCCAGAAAAGCTCCTGAAGCAGGATTTGACCCACACAGTAGAAAGCAAGCCAGCTAAGGGGTTTCAGCTGGTGACTGCTAGCAATTAAGCCTTACCTAATTGCTTGTGAGCTAGGAGAGAATCACTTCTGTATCTATGTGGGAAGTAATCAGAAGTTAACCTGAAAAGAACAGTTTGTTTCTTGCTTTGTGGCTTTTCATTTGTTGTTTTCCTGATTTTAACTTTGTTTTTCCAAGTTAACACTGAAAGCAAGTAACCTAATTTATGTGCTACCAAGCATATCTGTGTTGGGAGAAATAACCCCATAAATAAATATCTTATTGGCTTTACCCAAGAGCACAACTAAATTATTGTCAGCAGCTGTGTCTGGTGTGAATGAACTACATTGCCCACAATACCTTGCAAATTATATAGAAATATGCACTTGCCAAGAGTGTGAAGATTCTCACCCAGGCAGCCGTCTGACAAACCTCACTAATTGACCCTTGTCCAGTAACCTGGATAAAAAACTCTCTACCTATACTCTCTCAATTCATCCTCCCAATAATAAATCTGTCCCTAAAAAATGGATACCTACCTCCTACACTAAAACACGCACAGATCCGCCCAATTCTAAAAAACACTACCCTTGACAAATCATCACCTAAATCCTACAGACCCATATCGAGTATTCCGTTTATGGCTAAATTAATTGAAAAAGCCGTACAAATTCAAACACAAGAGTACATTGATAGCTCAGCCCCACTTGATGACCAGCAGTATGGGTTTCGCCCCAGACATGGAGTAGAGTCACTCCTAACAGTTCTAATAGATACACTTGTAAGGGGAATAGACAACTCAAAACAAGCATTCCTACTCATATTCATTGATGTCTCCGCCGCCTTCGACAGTGTTCACCACTCAACAATGATTAATAAACTTAGGCAAATAGGTATAAAATCTACTGTTCTAAAATGGTTTACCTCTTATCTAACAGACCGAACTCAAACGGTACAAATCGGTAATCTCACCTCAAAAACATACAACCAAGAACTAGGCCTTCCACAAGGTTCAGCACTGTCAGCGTTACTATTTAACATATACTTAAAACACATCTGTAAAATCTTTAAAAAATTCAACGTCCACTATCACCTATATGCGGACGACATTATGATGTATGTCCCTTTCAAAATACCAAATATCCCTATACAACTCATTAATGATTGCCTCAATGAAATAAACACCTGGCTAAACGAAAACAATCTGTACATCAATCACTCAAAAACAGAAGCTCTAATAGTAACCAAAAGTACAACGTTCATTCCCCCATCACACATTACATTGCAGAATAACGATATCAAACTAAAATCTGAAATACGTTACCTAGGCGTTATACTGGACAAACACCTCAGCATGGACACACATGTAAGAAATATAACAAAAAAAGTTTACTTTAAACTGAAAATATTAAAGCAACTCCGCCCCCTAATGCACGCACAGGATTTTCAACGAGTCATACAAGCCATTATAACCCCCCATTTCGACTTTGCAAATCAAATCCTACTTGGTGTAACTAAGCAAGCCTTAAAAAAACTTCAATTAGCACAAAACGCGGCAGCAAGGACCATTACGAAGGCCCCACCTTTCCAACATATAACCCCAATCTTAGAATATTTACACTGGCTCCCGATTCAAAGCCGTATAGAATACAAAACTCTCTTAACCACATACAAAGCCATAATTAAAACAGCACCCCTGTCCATAAATAACCTCATCAAAATAGAACCTACCCATAATCTCCAAAGGAGAGACCAGTTAAATAAACTAACAACACCAAAAGAATTCATTAGGGCCAAAAAATCCACAAACAAGAAAGCCTTCTCCCATGCAGCCCCCATCTTGTGGAACACAATCCCAATAGAATTAAGACAATTACCTGAAATCATGGAGTTTAGGAAAAAACTTAAAACACACTTATTCACAATGCACTATGGATCCGTGACAAACTCACCACTCACCTCTCAGCTAGATAAAGGATAATCCTACTCCAGATAATACATTTTTCAACAAAGGAATGAAGTACTGTAACCATAAAACAATGTATTGAGGACACTTGTATAACAAATAACTCTGTATATAGTTATATCCTGTTCATTTGTACATAGTTCACTAATTGTTAATTGTTACCTGTAATTTCCAAGTTTCAAATTGTTATATGTAAAAACAGCTTGCTCTGTTTATTGTTGTTCTATGGGAACCGCATCTGATCAATGGAAGGAGCGGTATATAAAAAATCTGTAAATTAAATTAAATTAAAATTAAATCAGCATGTCGCATTAGTGAGTTGCAAGCATTAGTGGCTGATCCTCCTTATACGAGGTTACATCATGATAAGCTAGTCCTTAGGACTCATCCACACTTTATGCCAAAGGTGGTCTCACCTTTTCATTTAAACCAAGCAGTTACCTGCCTGTATTTTTTCCAAGGCCTCATGCTTCAAATGCAGAAAGGAATCTTCATACTTTGGACTGTAAAAGAGCACTTGCTTTTTACTTACAAAGGACACAGCAACATAGAAAGTCCTCTCAACTCTTTGTTGCTTTTCATCCTTCTCATTTGGGACTTCCAGTCTCCAAGAGAACATTGTCTAATTGGATTGCACAGTGTATTTCTTTTACATATCAGAGTAAGAGCCTTTTTCTCTGGAAGGCCATGTCACGGCTCACAATGTGAGAGCCATGGCAGCCTCAATGGCTCATTTACACTCTGTGTCTATCGACGACATCTGTCGAGGAGCTACTTGGGCCTCGGTTCATACCTTCACAGCCCATTACTGCTTAGACAAGGATTTCCATCGGGATGCCTTGTTTGGTCAGGCTGTTCTACAACACCTGTTCCATACTTAATCAACTCCTACCCACCATTCCCAGTAGGATGCCAGAGATCCATGGGGGGAAGTGGAGCCCTTTCACAGGGACACACAACTTCTGGGGTCTCTCCCTGGCATCTGTAGCTAGGGAGTCCCCATATGTGAAGACTACATTCCTGCTTGTTCCTGGAGATAGCATAGTTACTCACCTGTAACAGGTGGTCTCCGGGAACAGCAGGAATTTAGTCTTCACAACCCACCCACCTCCCCTAGGAGTTGTATCTCTTTCTTTTCTTTCCCTCTTTCTCTCTCTGTGTCTCAGCTTTAAAACTCAACTGGAGAGAGGCAGTTGGGAAAGGCAGGAAGGCAGCATGCAGGCGCTGTGGGATGCTCCCAAAAGCTTTCTAATTGGACGCTGGGGAGCGTTCCCTCGCAGGCTCTGTCGGTGCCGACGATACCCATATGTGAAGACTAAATTCCTGCTGTTCCCGGAGATCACCTGTTACAGGTGAGTAACTATGCTTTCTCTGTCCACATAGTTTCACTGAAGGTTTGTGGTTTCTCAAGGTGACTTTGGGCAAAGCTCAGGTGTGGAGGAGTGGCCTAGTGGTTGGGGCAAGGTACTTCAGGCCGGAGGGCCGGTGGTTCAAGTCCCACCTGGGGATAGCAATCTCAGGCTGGAGGGACTGGGATTTCTAGTCCTACAGGCACTCCTTGTGGTCTTGGGCAAGCCACTTAACCCTCCATTGCCCATGTTCCCTGTAAGTATTAGCGTATGTGTCTCATATCCCCTCATGTTAAATGTATCCCCCAATTGACCGCTTTGACCTGGTGAAAAGCGGGATATAAATACAGCTAAATAAATAAGTACCTTTTTAGGTCTGTGTTTGAGCAGTGGGCTCCTGATTTGCCCTGGGCAATAAGGTCCTTCTTTGTTTAGTACATGACATATGGTGCAGGTTGAAACCACCACCCCAGATTGATGCAGGTCCACCTTAGGCTCTTTGGGTGTTGTATTGGGTGCTTTGGCCACAGTATGCACTAACCTTCAAAGACTTCTAGGGTTATTTTACCTCTTTCCACCACATCCTGGGAGGTTCTTGAAAGTTCCATGAGCAGAAATGTTCACAATAATGTGGCATTCTGTTGACGCAGGATTCTTGAGGTCCTGAGAGATGGCCTGGTACAGCTTTGAAATTTAATGTTAGGTTGGAAATGGCTTTTCGGAGGGTCTCAGCCATTTCTCTTGTCTTCATCTATTGTGAAAACTCGAACTGTGAATGAATGTGGCCATGTTGAACACATTCGAGCCATTATTTATTGGTTGATCCCAGTAATGTGAGTATTGACATTTGATCACATGTGCCTCTCATGTTACTGTAATGTGATTATGATTCTTTCTATTACAACTGATGTCCTGGCAAAATCACGTTTTTCAGTTCTTTCTGACTAATGTCTCATTTAATAGGTCTTATTTTGTTGGATTATTTTATGTGTTTCATATCTGTGCAAATATCATCCTAAGCCGTTTCACTGGCCACTTTCCTTTAGGAGAAATGTGACATTTAGGGGTTGGACTGAGAGGCTGCCAATATTGTTGACCACAACTGTACTCATGTTGAACAAGATACTGCAAATCCACAAAAACTGTGATCATGACATTCACATAGTTCCTCCCCTGGCATCCATTATCTAGTTTGGGAGAGTCTGGATTCTGTCATTGTGAGATTTGACCCTTAATTTCTCAGTCATAACCATATATCCATGAATAATTGACCACTTCTAATCATTTGGATAAACACCAAGTCATTTTATGCACATTCCAACAACTCCCTGGCTGCTGGCAGGGCATCTTCATTTTGTTCTGGGTCCAGGAGTTTCAGCAGAGACTCTGCAGACACACATTTCATCCACAAAGTGACAATATGACTTTACTTTGCGCAGTAGAAAATGCTTTCCATATCCTCAGCAAGTGCATAATACAGCACACAGTGCTTCAACTTTGTCTTCTTTTCTGCTCATGTGTGGCCTTCCAGAACATGCGCCAGTGTACAGATTTGGCAAACATCCTGAACACATTTGGATCAGTCATAAAATGGGATACAACTCTGGCATTCATCCCCATACACTGGATGTAATTTGCCATACATTTCTTTGCTGGCCTATCCACAACTCACACAGAGTTGAACTCAAATTGGCAGTTCACCTTTTTCCTGTCATCATCTATGTCACAAACCTCTTTGACAAAATACCAAAACATCATCAGATTGCTGGAATGTACTGTTGTGATGCAGGCATGTCACATTCAGCAAATGCACAGGACATAACTGTATCAGTGCATGCCTGATATCATCGTGGTGCAACAAATGTTGTTCTACAGCAACACAACACATGCTGATAGTTTTGGATGACACTTTGTATGGCCTGTCCCTCCCTTGACTACTCCACCCACATGTTCCCGTTTACAAGTTTGTTTTAATTTACCAGAGTGGCTGTACATAGAAAAATATTTATTTCTACACTATGTTGTTAAATTCTTGACTCACACATGTGCTTCATTGGGTTCATGTGTGTTCACTGTTTCACACACATGGCAAGTGGATCTGGTGATATGATATGCACTAATTTGATACACACATAATGGTATCCATTCAATGTAACTTTTAATAGATGAATACATACTGGCAGCTGCAGCATACATTAACAGGTATGTTGACATGATCAAGTTCTTGTGAATGACATGTATGAAACTGTACCCACATGTGTACTTGCAAACATGACTCCTGTCTAACAAACTTGACACACATGTAAATTCACATGCCCTTGATACCTTGACTGCCCAATCACCTCTAACTTCAATTAACTCTCTGTCCACCTCTTCCTCTTGTTAGGGAGGTCTGTATATCACAGCAATGTAAATAGATTTCTCTTTCCCTCTTTCTAGTTTAACCCACAATGCCTCCCCTCTCCCTTTTAAGCTCTGTAATTCTAAAGCTTTAATAGTAGTTTTTACATATAGTGCCACTCCTCCTCCCCTACTTCCTACCCTGTCCTTTCTGAATAAAGTATAGCCAGGTATAGTTACATCCCAATCATGGTTTTCTGTGAACCATGTTTCTGTAACTGCCACAAAATCCAAGTCAGCCACTCCCACCAAAGCTTCAACATCAGGGATCTCATTTCCCATGCTACGGGCATTTATACACACTGCTTTCCATATGTTACCCCTGTTACCCATTTCCATAAAGTTATTTAATGTATCACCTACCTGGGGGCTTTCACTTACCTGTGGGCTTTCTTCACCCATCCCCAATGAATCTAGTTTAAAGCCCTCTTCAGTAGATTAGCCAGTCTACTACTGAAGACGCGTTGACCTTTCTTGGACAGATGGATGCCATCTCTGCTCTGCAACCCTTGGAACAGCATCCCATGGTCTAGGAAACCAAAACGCTCTTGATGACACCATCCACGCAGCCATGCATTCATCTCCAGGATGCGAGCCTCTCTGCCTTGGCCTTTACCCTCAACAGGAAGGATTGAAGAGAACACCACCTGTGCACCTAACTGCTTCACCCTCTGTCCCAGAGCCATGAAGTCACTTTTGATACCTTCCGAGGCATACCTGACAGTATCATTTGTTCCAACATGGATTAGCAACATTGGGTAATAGTCAGTGGGCTTGATGAGTCTCGGCAAACTCTCCCTAACATCTTGGATTTTGGCACCAGACAGACAGCATACCTCTCTGGACATCAAGTCTGGTCGGCAGATGGATGCCTCAGTACCCCTCAGAAGAGAGTCTCCAACCACCACTACCCTTCGTTTCCTTGTGGTCACTGATTCTGCAACTTTGGGGTACTTGAGCTCTGGTTCTTCCCTTTCCAGGGATGCTTTCACCTCCTCCACTTCCAGGGCTGCATAATGGTTCTTCAATTCAAGGGCTGGAGAAGTTGGATTGGTGATTTTGCAGGCCCTGGTGACTTGTGTCCAACCATCGACATTCTGTTGGCACCCATCTTCTCCTCTGCTGGAGAGCTTGGTTGCTGCAAGAAGCATCTCATCAATGTACTTCTCACTGTCTTGAATGCTCCTCCGCCTCACCACCTCCTCTCTGAGTTCCTCCACTTGTTTCCTCAGAGCTTCAGCATGCAGGCGCCCTGCACATGGAACCGGTCCTTCAACTGGCATTAGGACCTCTGTCTGGACCGAGGCAGAAGCTGTAACAGGGGCAACAGCTTTAGCGATACGATTTTTCCCAGCCATTGTTCTGTTTGTGGAGCTTAGGTATCTGTTAAAGCAAAAGAGAGTTAATTGAAGACATGCACAGCATTGCTAGGAAAGGGGAAGTGCTACTGATAGGAGATTTCAATATGCCAGATGTTGATTGGCACATTCCTGCTGCAGTATCATCTAGAAGTAAGGAGATCCTGGATTCTCTACAGGGAGAACTATTTAGGCAATTGGTAAGAGACCCCACACGTGAAGGGGCCATACTGGACTTGGTGCTTACCAATGGTGAAAGTGTTTCTGATGTTGTAGTGGGAGATCATTTTGCATCCAGTGATCACTAGATGGTGTGGTTCAGTATTAGGACTAGGGCTGTTAGAATCCATTCAAATGCGAGGATCTTAGACTTTAGGAAGACTAACTTTGCGAAGATGGGCCAATACCTCAGGGAGTCATTAGTTGGATGGGAACAGCTGAGGGATGTAGAAAAACAGTGGGAAAAACTGAAAGGGGATATTTTAAGGGCAACCAACCTTTTTGTTAAAATGATAAATAAAGGTAAAAGGAAAAGGAGACTGTTATGGTTTTCGAAAGAAGTAGCTGAAAAAGTGAAGAAAAAGAGGGAGGCCTTCATGAAATACAAGAGATCACAGAGAGAGGAAGACAGGCATCTGTATTTGGAAAAAAACTTAGAGAAGCTAGCAAAGTAGTCAAGAAGGCAAAGATTCAAAAGGAGGAGGAAACAGCCAATGCAATAAAATGGGGGGATAAGACATTTTTCAGATATATTTGTGAGAAGAGGAAGGGCAAGAGAGGTATTGTCAGACTCAAGGGTGCAGAGGAGGAATATGTAGAAGCTGATAAGGATAAAGCGGAATTGCTTAACAAATAATTTTGTTTTGTGTTCACAGATGAAGAACCAGGAGCAGGACCTCAGAAAACACCCACAAATAGGAACAGAAGCAAAGGACATCTTGAACAATTTTCAAACGACTGTGTTCGTGAGAAACTATCTCAACTTAAAGTAGACAAAGCGATGGGACCAGATGGGATACACCCGAGAATACTGAGGGAACTTGGGGACGTTCTAGCAGCTCCACTGACTGACCTTTTCAATGCCTCGTTGGAGTCGGGAGTGGTGCCAAAGGACTGGAGAGAGGCTCATGTGGTGCCTTTACACAAAAGCGGAAGTAAGGATGTGGTTGAAAACTACAGGCCGGTTAGTTTAACTTCGGTGGTGAGTAAATTATTGGAAACGCTGCTGAAAGAGAAAATAGTGAGGTTTCTGGAGTCCAGCGGATTACAGTATCCGAGGCAGCATGGATTCACCAGAGGCAGTTCTTGTCAGACAAATCTGATTGATTTCTTTGACTGGGTGACCAGGGAGTTGGACCGTGGGAGAGCTGTAGATGTGGTGTATTTAGATTTCAGTAAAGCCTTTGACACTGTTCCTCACAGGCGACTTATAAACAAACTGAGCACCCTAGGGATGGACCCTAAAGTTACTGTTTGGGTTAGAAATTGGTTGGGTGGGAGGCGACAAAGAGTACAGGTAAATAGAGCTCACTCTGAGGAGAAGGATGTTATGCGACAAAGAGTACAGGTAAATAGAGCTCACTCTGAGGAGAAGGATGTTATCAGTGGTGTGCCCCAGGGATCTGTCCTTGGTCTGATTCTTTTTAACATCTTTGTTAGTGATATAGCGGAAGGGCTTTCAGGTAAGGTTTGCCTCTTTGCGGATGATACCAAAATCTGCAATAGAGTAGACACCCAGGAAGGGGTAGATAACAGGAGGAGGGATCTAGCTAAACTTGAAGAATGGGCTAGAATTTGGCAGCAGGGATTTAATGTTAAAAAATGTAAGGTCATGCATTTGGGCTGCAGCAATCCAAGGGAGCAATATAGTATGGGGGTGAAGTACTTTTGTCCACTAAAGAAAAGCGGGAACTAGGTGTGGTTGTGTCTGATAATCTTAAAGTAGCTAAACAGGTAGAAAAGGCGACAGCAAAAGCTAGAAGGATGCTTGGGTGCATACGGAGAGGAATGGCTAGCAGAAAAAAGGAGGTGATAATGCCTCTGTATAAGTCTTTGGTGCGACCTCATTTGGAGTATAGTGTGCAATTCTGGAGACCGCAGCTTCAAAAGGATGTGAACAGGATGGAGTCGGTGCAGAGGGTGGCTACTAAAATGATTAGTGGTCTTCATTATAAAGCATATGAGGACAGACTGAAGGATCTTAATATGTACACCTTAGAGGAAAGGTGGGATAGAGGTGATATGATTGAGATGTTTAAATACCTCCATGGCATAAATGTTCAGGGAGAGAGCTTCTTTCAATTGAAAGCAAGTTCTGCTACGAGGGGACATGGGATGAGGGTGAAGGGAGATAGATTCAGGAGTGATATGCGGAAATATTTCTTTATGGAAAGAGTAGTGGATCCGTGGAATAGTCTCCCAGTGGAGGTGGTAGAGATGAGGACAGTAACTGAATTCAAAAAAGCAGGGGACAAACACAGAGGATCTTTAAAGGTAAAAAGGGGACTGTTGTAGTTGTTATGGAAGGACAGACTAGATAGGCCATGTGGTCTTTTTCTGTCATCATATTTCTATGTTTCTATGTTTCTAACTTGGCAGTATGTCCATGATAAGCATTTTCCTGGACCCAATATGACATACATTTACTGGCATACCTTTACTGATAGATTGACACGACATCTGCGATTGACACACCCTCACAATCCTATGCAGAGGCCCATCACAATGCATGCATTCACTTGGTCATCCCTTGCAAAATCAGAGAGGATATTGTCCCTTAGGCACACCACATCATTTATTGCAATGCCTCCTCTGATTCACAAGGTGTAAAGTGCTGCATATGACATATGATACATATGACATGGCATTTAATGAAATACTGCATGATATTGCATCACATACCCTCCTACTCACTTATGGAACTGCCATCCCAAGGTATTGAAACTGCATGCTGACAGCAAATGATAGGTAGCAGACATATATCTGACCACCCAGGTTTGTCAAATGTACAATGAATGCACATAAACTCCATATCAAATAATCTGTGTACACAACTACACATTGCTGTAGGATGTATGAGCATCAGTTAGAGGCCTTCAGCCCAGCAATGCACAGTTTTACATGGTTCCTCTATGAACTGTGCATTTCAGACAACCAACAGTGATGCTCATGTCTCTTCATAGATGATAGAGCAACATAGAGGGTGTAATTGTGGTTAGACATGATAATCTCACTGACTGCCTTACCTTATTGTAAACAGGTTCATGCTCCCTACAAAATGCAGCTCTGATTATTGTATGTATGTAATTCATAGATCACATATGTTAATGTGCCTCTTGTTTCTACCACAGGCTGCTTCACACCAGGGACACATATTGGATTCCCAGTAGCACTCATGGTGCCTACAGTCCGAACTCTTAAACTTCCATGGTATTTGAGGAGACTACAGACTATTCTGTCATAATCTGGGTATCAGTAGAGGGCAGCGGCTTCTGCATCTGTAGAATTCCTTTCAGTATATACATATGCTTAGGTTCTTGCCTTCATAGTTTGTTTGGACAGCACGTGTCTGCAAGCATGGACATCACAATCATAACCTGCAGACTGCATGACTGTATGGTGGCTCATGCAGCACATTGCAATTTGGTATGCTCCTGCAGCCTGTTTATCCAGAAATTCAGAATTTGACATGTCAGTGATAGTGCATGATACCTGCAGGCCAAGGACTTTGCCTCCTTCACATATATGCAGTACACACTGCCACATCCCACTCCTGTGATGGTGATCTGCAAACATGTTCACACATCCTTTCTTTGCTTCATATGCACAGTGTGACAGACAGGTCTTCTCACAGATATGACTGGAGAACAGTGGAGTCAATTCATGTGAGTGAGTCTACGTCATCATGACATATCACATTACAGCTGCTAGGCTAACACTCCCAATGTGGCCAGACCCTATTTGCTTGCAGAACATTTGGTATTTGCATACTACTCATACAAATTTGTCACTATCATCTCTGGTCATCATTGCCTACTTCATTTGTCCATAATACTATGAAATGTGATACCGTAAAGACCCTCAATAATATTTTATCATTTTTTGTTGGACATAAATCGTGCAGGGAAGGCACTGCAAACCATACCCCAATCACAATACATATCCCTTTTATTCAACCCAACAGGTTTAAAACTATCTCAAAAAACGAAAAATTCAGTAATAATGGAAAAACCACACATCTGAAAACACGCACGACGTGCACGTTTCGGGGGAAAAAACCCCTGTATCAAGCGCTCTCAGCTCCACTTATACAAAACTACAATCCACCATGTAACTGGCAAAAAATGCAGAAATGTTGGCTGATAATGGTGGATTTGATAGTACTTCATTTGTCCGGCAGCGTATGCATGTATATCCTACTAACTGTTTGCCTATTAGAGCACCTAATGCAAATATGTGGGGAAGCTGCTGCATGGCAACATGACCCATTGGGTTTCCAGGATTTGTGGCATACGATGAATCAAATGACAGCAATATTATGGAACTCACTTGACCTACAAAGAACCTGGACAGGGATGTAGAGGCACAGGCCATGGTCCATCCTTGTCAGACTATTTGAAAAAACATCTTACATTTGACGGTCCCTAACCATAATACATTCTATATTTGCTATGGTCAGCAATTTGGCAGTGTCCTCTGCATTACAATACATTCCTATCACACTGTCAATAGCCTTCAAAATTCACTGTAAAGTGTTCACATCTGGATTTGTACAATCCTTTCCCCTTCTTCCCTTCCTTGCTCATTACTTCAATGTAATTTCAGTTTGTTCAATGTAAACCGCACTGATGCAGAATAGCGCGGTATATAAGAGAATATAATAAATAAATAATAAATAATTACACATCACACTTGTATTAGATAGCATTTGCTACAGTGGGCTAGACATATGTATAACACATGCACACATGTGATATTGGCATCAGGGATGTCCTAATGAAATTTGCTACCCTTGGCAGGCCTTCAGTACAGACCCCAGCATCTCATCTCACAACAGAGAAGGGGCATAATAGCAATCATTCAATAGAGCAGATACACCACTGAAAGTCTTGTGGGAGTCCAGAGTTTCCACATTCCAGCACACAGTACCATGACCTGTAATCCACACAGGCTCCCCCCCCCCCCCAAGACAAGAAATTGCCAATCACCATCAGCTTAATTCACACCAGTCACGTTGATATTCTACAGGCATTTCCCTTCAGGGCTGGCTTCTCCCAACCCCTGGCTTTAATACACAACTTCCAGCCTGCTCTGACAGGATATTCTTTTGGAAGGGCATTAGCAGCAGGCCATGAGGGCACCTGCATTGATCCAATCACAATGTGTGAAATGCTGGTGCTTGAAGAACTTCTTTCCTTGGAGTCATGAGTCACCCTGCAGTTCTACCCATACTTTTCATACTTTATAGGCTGAGACAAAAGGCACAGGAGGAAAGCAACTAAGGAGGGATATTGACTGGGAGCTCAAATGCCTGCTGAAACAGGTGAGTTTTAAGCAGTGTCTTAAATTTTTGGTAAGAGGGTTCGAGATTAATTAAGCTTCAGGTGAACAAGGTATATAAAACGTATTAGGTACAGTTTTATTAGTATAAATATCCATAGCAACCCTTAGTAAGTAAAGAACTTAAAGATCTAAACACAAACTTAAAACTAAGATGCAGACAGCAGTCCAGCAGCGAGATGGGGGCTTTCCAGTCTTTTTCACTGAGTGTCACATGTATGATTTTCTCCCAGTTGGTGAGAGGTCTTACGTGTGCACTAGGTGCAAGGAGCTCTTTTGCTCTCAGGGAACGAGTCCATTCTCTAGAGGCTAGAGTGGCAGACTTGGAAAACATAAGAAAGACAGAGAGGTACAGAGACGAGACCTACAGGGATATAGTCCTGAAGTCCCACCTCCAGTCTGGCAGCATCCCTGTTGCCATGGAGGAGAGAGGTCACGTGACAGGAGAGCATCACCCTGGTGTGGCAGGAAGTGATCCTGTAACTAGGCCCTGTCGTCCAGGTGATGTAAAAGCCTCTGGCACCGAGGAGGTTTCTCCAGGGCCATGTGCCCATGAGGGAAGGGTTAGGACAGCCGTTATAGTTGGTGATTCGATCATTAGGAATGTAGATAGCTGGATGGCTGGTGGACGTGAGGATCGCCTGGTAACATGCCTGCATGGTGCGAAGGTAGCGGACCTCACGCGCCACCTAGATAAGATCTAAGATAGTGCTGCTGTCTTGGTACATGTCGGTACCAATAACATAGGAAAATGTGGTAGGGAGGTTCTGGAGGCTAAACTTAGGCTTTTAGGTAGAAAGTTGAAATCCAGAACTTCCAGGGTAGCATTCTCCAAAATGCTTCCCGTTCCACGCGCAGGACCCAAAAGGCAGACAGAGCTCCGGAGTCTCAAAGCGTGGATGAGACAATGGTGCAGAGATGGGGTTTTGGATTTGTTAGGAACTGGGGAACATTCTGGGGAAAGGAGGGGCTCTTCCAAAGGGATGGGCTTCACCTTAACCAGGATGGAACCAGGCTGCTGGCATTAACCTTTAAAAAGGAGATAGAGCAGCTTTTAAACTAGATAATACGGGAAAGCCGACAGTCGCCCAAGAGCGGATGGTTCGGAAGAATGTATCCTTGAAGGATACTACCAAAAGTAGAGAGGTTCCAAAAAACAGTGAAGTAGCCCAAATGCCCTCGAGTATGGAGCAGACAGAGCTTAAAGATCCCAAATTACCCATGTCTACCAATAGCCAAATTAATATGAATAAAATACAGTCTCTAAAATGCTTGTATGCAAATGCTAGAAGTCTAAAAAATAAGATGGGAGAGTTAGAATATATAGCACTAAATGAGAGGTTAGTTATGATTGGAATATCAGAGACATGGTGGAAGGAGGACAACCAGTGGGACACTGTGATACCTGGGTACAAACTGTATCGTAATGATAGAGCTGATGAAATTGGTGGAGGGGTTGCGCTCTATGTTAGAGAGGGCATTGAGTCAGAAAGGATTAAAGTTTTGCAGGAAACAAAATTTGCTGCATAATCTCTATGGATTGAAATTCCATGTAAAAAGGGGAAGGCAATGGCAGTGGGGTGTACTATCGACTGCCTGGCCAGAACGTTACAAATGAATGATGAAATGCTAAAAGAAATCAGGGAAGCTAACAAACATTATGGCACAGTAATAATATGGGTGATTTCATGCTAGGGAGATAAAGTTCCTAGATGAAATATATGACTGCTTCTTGGAGCAGCTGGTTCATGAACCGACCAGAGGGAAAGCCATATTGGACCTAGTCCTTAGTGGAACACCAGATCTAGTGCAAGAGATAAGGGTGTTGGGGCCCCTTGGCAATAGTGATCATAGCATGATCACCTTTGATTTAATTAGTGGAGGAGGGATAGTAAGGAAATCCACAGTACTACCTTTTAACTTTCGAAAGGGAGACTATGATAAAATGAGGAAAATAGCTAAGAAAAAACTAAAAGGAGCAGTTGCAAAGGTTAAAGACTTACATCAAGCTTGAGTGTTGTTGAAAAATACTATCTTGGAAGCCCAGACCAGCTGTATTCCACGCTTTAAGAAAAGTGGAAGGAAGTCCAAAAATCTTCCAGCATGGTTTAAAGGTGAGGTCAGAGAGGCTGTTGTTGCCAAAAAAGCATCTTTCAGGAAATGGAAAAAAGAGCCAAACGGCGAAACCTGGAAACAGCACAAGCACTGGCAAGTCAAATGCAAGGCATTGATAAGGCAGGCAAAGGGAGAATTTGAGAAGAAGCTTGCTGCGGAAGCAAAAACGCGAAATAAAGACTTTTTCAAGTACATTCGTAGCAAAAAACCTGTGAGATAGTCAGTTGGTCCATTAGATGATAGAGGGGTTAAAGGGGCACTAAGAGGCGACAAGGCGATAGCGGAGAGACTGAATGAATTCTATGCTTTGGTCTTTACTGAGGAAGATGTAGGGATGCTACCCATGACTGAAGTGGTATTTAAAGGTGCGGAAGAATTGAAGGAAGTATCGATACATCGGGAAGATGTTTTACAACTATTAGATAAACTGAAGAGTAGCAAATCACCTGGGCCGAATGGTATACATCCAATGGTGTTGAAAGAACTGAAATATGAGATTGCAGAATTGCTATTAGTAATCTGTGAACTATCATTAAAACGTCTCTAATACCTGAAGATTGGAGGATCGCCAATGTAACACAAATTTTTAAAAAGGGTTCCAGGGGTGATCCAGGAAACTACAGACCGGTGAGCCTGACGTCAGTACCGGGAAAAATGGTAGAAACCATCATAAAGAATAAAATTACTCAGCATGTAGATAGTCATGGCCTAATGGGAGACAGCCAACATGGCTTTAGACAAGGAAGATCTTGTCTTACTAATCTGTTATGTTTTTTTGAAGGTATGAATAAACAGGTGGACAAAGGTGAGTCGGTTGATATAGTGTATCTGGACTTTCAGAAAGCCTTTGACAAGGTCCCTCATCAGAGACCTTTGGCAAAACTAAAGAGTCATGGGATAGGAGGCAGTGTACTACTGTGGATCAGGAACTGGTTTAAAGAAAGCAGAGGATATGGCTAAATGGCCAATTTTCCCAATGGAGAAAGGTGAATAGTGGTGTACCCCAGGGATTTGTGCTGGGTACGCCGCTTTTTGACATATTCATAAATGACCTGGAAAGTGGAATAACGAGTGAGGTTATCAAATTTGCAGATGACACAAAACTATTTAAAGTTGTTAAAACCCAAGAGGATTGTGGACCTAGGGAAGAACAACCCAAACTATGGTTACACGATGCAAGGTTCCACATTAGGAACCACAACCCAGGAAAAGGATTTAGGCGTCATTGTAGATAACATGTTAAAACCCTCGGCCCAGTGTGCAGCAGCGGCCAAGAGAGCAAATAGAATGCTAGGTATCATAAGGAAAGGAATGGAAAATAAAACAAAAGATATTATAATGCCTCTATATCATTCCATGGTGAGACCTCACCTTGAATATTGTGTGCAATTCTGGTCGCCATATCTTAAAAAGGATATAGTGATATCAGAAAAGGTTTAGAGAAGAGTCACCAAAATGGTAAAGGGGATGGAAGCATACTCCTATGAAGAAAGGCTAAAAAGGTTAGGGCTCTTTAACCTGGAAAAGAGACGGCTGAGGGGAGATATGATAGAAGTCTATAAATTAATGAATGGAGTGGAATGGGTAAACGTAGATCAATTGTTTACGTTATCAGAATATAGAAAGACTAGGGGACATGCAATGAAGCTACAGGGTATACTATTTAAGACTAATAAAAGGAAATATTTTTTCACTCAACGTGTAATCAAACTCTGGAATTTGTTACTGGAGTATGTAGGAAAGGCTTTTAGTGTAGCTGGGTTTAAAAAAGGTTTGGACAAGTTCCTGGAGGAAAGGTCCATAAACCATTATTAAGAAGGGACCCAGGATATCATTGCTTGACCCAGTACAAGCATTGTGGAACCTGTGTCTTTTGGGGAAACTGCTAGGTATGTATGACCTAGATTGGCCACTGTTGGAAACAGGATACTGGGCTTCATGGACCTTGGCATATCTTATGTTCTTATGAGTCGGAGTGAAGATGGTAAGGCATTCCAGAGTGAGGGGTTGAGAAAGAAAAATGCAGCTTGGCGAGTTAGCTCTAAATGAGCCTGGGATGGGGATGGAAGGGAAAGCCAATTTGCGTGAAGTGACCGGAGTTGACGGTAAGGTGTATGCAGTGATATGAGATCGGTGAGGTACTGAGGAGATGAGGTATATACAGGTTTGTGAGTCAAAATTAAAAACTTATACTGAAATCTGTAGCGGAGAGGTAACCAATGGAGACGAATTAGAAGGGGAGTAATATGATCAGACCGCTTAGCATGAGTAATGAGATGAGCTGCTGTATTTTGTAGTAATTGCAAGCGCTGAAGTTGATAGAGAGGCAGGTTAGCAAGGGCCGCATTACAATAATCTGATCTACTCATTACCAGTGCCAGCAGCAGGGTGATAAGTGAAGAGGGTGGCAGCAATGGACGGACTGCTCTAATCTGCCTGAATGTACAAAAGGATCAGCGAGTGAGGATGGACACATGTTCATGAAAAGAAAGTGAGGAATCCAGTGTTACACCCAGGTAGCGGAATGAGGAAACCAGGGGGACTGAAGTAGAGGCGAGCTGGGGAGCAGTGTTAGCACAAGGCGTACTTAAGAAAACCCACATGGCTGTGGACTTGAAGGGTTAAGATGAAGATAGTTGGAAGAAAGCCAGGTAGCGATGTGAGCAAGACAGTCATTGAGGGGTGAAATATCTCCCACTATAATATCAGAAACACTTTCACCATTGGTCAGCACCAAGTCCAGTATGGCCCCTTCACGTGTGAGTTCTGTTATCAGTTGCTTGACTAGTTCTCCATGTAGAGAATCCAGGATCTCCTTACTTTTAGATGACACCATTGCAGGGATGTGCTAATCAAAATCCGGCATACTGAAATCACCTATAGTAGCACTTCCCCTTTCCTGGCAATGTCTTCTATTATTTTTATTTATTTATTTATTTATTGTTTTTTATATACCGCGCTCTTTAAAATCAGTGCGGTTCACAGGTAACATTTGAGCATCTCAATAAACTGATATGCTTTACATTGAATAGGGGGTACAACTTGGGATTCAACCAGGGTAACTATTTACAACATTTACAATTCTGTACATTGTGACTATAGGTTGCCACTTGGCTCATGGTTTATCTGGATGTGGTGTGGCTGGTGTTAGGTTGTGAGTAGTGTAATAGGAAGAGATGATGTTTTAGGACTTTTCTGAATTGGTTAATGTCGGAGATTGCTCGTATGGAAGATGGAAGCGCATTCCAGCATGTGGGGGCATAGAATTTGAAAGCTCTTTTCTTTGTTGTCTGGTTGCATTTCGTTATTTCGCGGGGAATTTGGAGGGTATTGATGGCGAAAGATCTCCTCTCTCTGTTTGCAGGGGTAGGGTGAAGCAGCTGTGTTAGGGAGGAGGCGGACATGTTGTTGATGGCTTTAAATGTCACCAAGACTATCTTATATGTGGTACGACAGTAGATAGGCAGCCAATGCAAGTCCTTTAGAATTGGGGTAATATGGTCTCCTCTGGATGTTCCATGCAGGAAGCGTGCAGCGGTATTCATTGCTAGTTGTAACGGGCTTATAGTGCTCTTTGGTAGGCCATAAAGAATCGCATTAGCGAAGTCAAAATGGGGGGTCACAAGGGCCTGAAAGACTGTTCTGAAGTCGCTTGGTTGTAATAGTGGTCGGAGATGTCTCAGAGTTCTAATTTTGTGGTGGATCTGTTTAATGATGTTATTGATGTGCGTTTTGAACTCCAGCTGCTGGTCCAGTGTGACACCGAGGTATCGGATGGTGGGTCTGCTTATGAGCTCTGCGTCTCTCGTCTTTAGAGCAGGTGGGGGGGAGAAAGATTGATTTCTTGTAGTGAAGAGTACATCTGTTTTGCTGAAGTTTATTTTGAGGCCTTGTGCTTGGAACCAGTCTGTGACAGCCTCAAAGCATTTAATCAGTGCGGAGAAATCCAGTTTGTCAGTCGAGAATGGTATGAAGAGTAAGGATCGGATTAATTCACATATGGGCTGCATGTAGATGTTGAATAATAAGGCGGAGAGTGAAGAGCCCTGCGGTACGCCATGTTTTTGTTGGAAAGGTTCCGAGGTTGTGGTGTTTGAACGAACCTGCTGCCATCTCTCCGTTAGATATGATTTACACCAACTTAATGCTTGACCGTTGATTCCCTTATCTTGTAGCCGTACCAGGAGTTGATTATGGTTTACAGAATCAAAGGCAGCAGCTATGTCCAGGAAGATTAATGCAAAACCTTGTTTGATGTCGTCGGTTCCTGCAATCATTGTGTTGATTAGAGTGGTTAGGAGGGTTTCTACTCCATGAGATTCTCAAAAGCTATGTTGGGATGGGTCGAGGGGAGCTGTGGAGTCGATGTGGTCCTGTATTTGGCGCTGGATGACCTTCTTGATTAGCTTTGCTAACAGCGGGATGCTCGATATTGGGCGATAAGATTCTACCTTCTGCGGGTTTAGTTTGTTGTTTTTCAAAAGGGGCCGGATGGATGTCTGCTTGAGGCATGATGGGAATATACCTGTGGAGAAGGATAGGTCCATAATCTTGCATAGTATAGGGCTGATTTCCTTACGTAATGCTCTTATCCAGAATGCTGGACAGGGGTCGTTCGGGGCAGTGGTGGCATTCACGGTGGAGATAATGTTCTCAATTTCAGTAGGTGTCGGTGTTCTGATGGTGGTTAGTGGATTAAGTTGTGTTGGGTTGCTGTTGGGGCTGGATAATGTGGTTTTTCCAACGCTATTGATTTTGGCTTGTAAGTAATCTGCATAGTCCTGTGGGTGAATTGTGGCTAGTTGGGGGGGGGTGAGGGTTCTTTTGTTAAGTTTTTACTATGTTAAAAAGTTCATGGGGTTTGTTCAGAGAACGGTTCAGGAGATTTGAGTGATGATTTCTCATTGATGTGGATATTGAATCTCGATGCTTCTTAAGGTGGGAGGTATATGCTGTCAGGTCTGATGTAGACTGTGTACGTCGCCAATTTCTTTCCAGTTTTCTTAGTAGGAGTAGAGAGGTTCTTAGTTCAGTGGTGTACCAATGGGCTGTTTTCCTGTTTCTTGGATGCTTGCCTGGGGCGGGCGGATTGGTTTGGGCAGGTTTGTGGGCAAAGGAGCTCAGGCTGTTGTTCCATGAGGCCATGATCCCTTCGAGGTTTGGTGGTGCATTATTGATGTTAGGTAGGACTTCCTTGATGATTAACGCCTTGTCAAAGGATCTGAATCGTCCGGTGGATGATGTTGGATTTGTAGTTAGTTCCTTTGTACGATCATTATTCTGTTGGGGTGGTATTTGAAATTGTATCAAGTTGTGATCAGACCATGGGACGGGTGTGATAACTATGTTGTGATTGTATTTTGAATTCCCATCAGGTTGGGGGCAGAAGATGAGGTCTAGCTTGTTCCCTTTTCGATGAGTGGGGGCATCAACTAGTTGTTCGTATCCTAAGTTGTTGAATGCTTCGAGGAAGGCATTGGCGTGACTGTCCTGCAAGGTTGGGAGATTGAAATCACCCAGTACCCAGTTTGGCTTATGTATATTTTTGGGGTTGGATGCTAGATCAATAATTAGTTGCAAGGTCTTCAGCAGAGGCATTCAGGGATCTGTAGATAAGGTTAATGGTGTTATGGTTGTTGGCAATGGTTATTACATCAAGATGGTATGAGCTATTGGAGCTAATTGTTTGGTTTTGGAGATCTTCTTTTGTCAGAATGAGAGTACCGCCTCCTTTACGGTCTATTCTGTGGCAGAGGTGTATTGAGAAGTTCGGGGGGATGAGTTGATTAATGAGTACTGAGTCTGAGGTGGTGAGCCATGATTCTGTTACAAGTAGGATGTCTAGCTTGAGCTGTGTTATGAGGTCAATAATGGCTGGCCACTTCTTATGGACTGATCGAGCATTTATGAGTGCACATTTTAGGTTGCGTGGGTGTAGGTGCTGCCTATCTTTGTGTTTTGTGTTATGTTGGAGTGGTATGTGTATTAGGTATGAGTGAGGGTTCTGGGGGGGGGGGGGGGGGTTCAGGCAGGATGTTATGTGAGTGGTTGTGTTGTTTCCTTCCTTGTGTTTGTACTATTGGGATCAAGTTATGGGTGGATGCAGCGAATAGGGTGCCAGTGATGGAGATGCTGAAAAGGTATAGACTAGCGAGGGTTAAGAAGGAAATGGGAATGTTAAACTGGTTCATTATTTTCTAGTAGTGGGATTCCTTTGGAGATAATGGGTATGTTGGTGGTGCTTCTAACTAGGATATGCGTGGCTTGCTAGGTTGTGTGGAAATTAATTAGCGGTTATGTGAAGGAATTTGCAGCAACAATAGTATCAAGAATACTGGCAACACTGTGATGGAGTTTGTAGAAACAACAGTATCAAGAATACTGGCAATACTGTGATGGAATTTGTGGCAACAATAGTATCAAGAATACTGGCAACAATGGTAGCAGTAATACTGTCAGCGAAAGCAGCCAAACTATCGGTAATACTAGTAGAGAAAGTACTGGTAACAAGAGCAGTAATATTGCAGACAATAATGGCAAAAGGCAGTATTAGAAGTAAGGTATAAGCAATAGAATTAGCAAGACTACCAGTAGTAATGGCGGCAACGTATTGGCTGTGGAGCTTTCAGCAAGATAGTAGTAGATATACTTGCAGCACGTGGTTGAGGGGAAGCGGATGGCTGATCGGGTCACTATGTGGGAAACGTTGCTTTTACGGCGTCTTGAGGGTGTTCTTCAGAGTTTGCTTCTGATATCCCGTAGATTTTTGAATTTGATGGGCTTAAATCTCTGTCCACTTCCTCTCCCTGTGAGGGGAGATTGTATATCATGCCAATGCAAATGGATTTCTCTTTCTCTCTTTCTAGTTTAACCCATAGTGCCTCCCCTCTCTCTTTTAAGCCCTGTAATTCTATAGCTTTAATATTATTTTTTATATACAGTGTCATTCCTCCTCCCCTTCTTCCTACCCTATCCTTTCTGAGTAAAGTATAGCCTGGTATAATTATATCCCAGTCATGGTTGTCTGTGAACCATGTCTCCATAACTGCCATAAATCCAAGTCAGCCTCTTCCATTAAAGCCTCAACATCGCTTTCCAGATGTTGCCTCTTTTACCCATTGCTATTGAGGTATTTAATGTTTCACTTACCTGGGGACTTTCATCACTCATCCCCAACAAATCTAGTTTAAAGCCCTCTTCAGTAGGTTAGCCAGTCTGTTATTCATCCTAAGTTTTTAAGTAAGAAGTGGAAGGAGCTTATAGAATATATTTTAGTGATTAGGGTGCAATTTGGGGCAGGTGTAGGGGATGCATCTGGCTAGCTGCAAGGAGTACCCACTGCCCTTTTTCCATGGTGTGGCTCTTAAGGGCAGAGCAGGTCATTGATGCTGTTCCTGGGGTGATATCATTTCATGTAAGTAATGTACAGCACTGCAGCATGGGACTGGCTGTTCCTGATCCATGCCATTGCAAGCATGGCTGCAGGTCCCATGATGCATCTGTTTGTGACTATCAGGAATGCAGGCCTCAGATTGACTTACTCGGACAAGGGTCACTGACCTCTTCCAGACACTTGCAAATATGCAGAGCTGTATGGGTGCATTGCCACACTACACTGCCTTCTGGCACAGCTGCATGCCCATAGTGGAGCCTGTTGTGTTACACATATGCCACTCTAGTTTGGATGATACTGAGATTATTAGTTGTAAGAGGTGTAGATCATACACTGCACCCATAGTCAAACCTTTGAGATTTGATTAAGGGGCCACTTTGTTCAAGAGCAGCCCCAGTGTGAGCACATGATGACCCAGCTGCCTCTGGATTTTCTTGACAATTTATCACTAGAAGTAGATTACCAGGCCTTTTCTTCCAAGCAATGGAGAGTAAAGTGACTTACCCAAGGTCACAAGGTGTGCCAGTGGGAATCAAACCCTTGACCTACTGGGTATTAGGCAGATGCTCTAACCACTAGGTGGCTAGTCTTCCACGCATGGCAATATTACTACCACAATAATACATAAAAGTCTAAAAGAGGGATCAAAAGATATACCAAATACCCAATGCAAAAGAATGTAAAAATGTATATTTTTGTTGGACTATATTAACATACAGTCACCCAATACACGACTAACCTGCCCCAAATAGTCCATTTTAATTATAAATTTGAAAAGGTAAAAATATACTTGCTTTTCCCATAAAACAAAAATATTGCCAAAATACTGCCAACACAGCCTGTGTTTTGAAGTAAAGCAAAGTTAAACAGTTCTGCATCAGGACTAAGGAAACCTATCTGTAATCCAGATGAATGCCAGCCAAGTTCAACACCAAACTTTTCATCCAATTCACTTTGAGCACAACACTGTGAAAATGAAAAAATACTGACAGCACCACACCCTTGTATAACTGGCAACCCATCCTATGAAAACCCTTACTGACCAAAATACATCCAAATGCAAATGCACTTAAATGAGAGACATCCAATCTATTTCCATAATGAGACCCAGTGGTTGAACAGTCTTTAAACAAAAAATCCAGGATTGTTCCTTATAATTAAGCTGGTGCTCCCAATCATTACCCTGAATAGAAAGTGGTACATGGTCTATAAAACACCATTTTTACTGGGAAAAACTATGATTACAGTCAATGTAATGTTGTATCATTAGTGCTGAGACTGTCATGGCTTTTATTTTGGGCCAATGCTCTCATAGGTGGATCTCTAAGGTATGTCAGGTCTGACATATATGGTAGTGTCCACAGAGACATACAATCATGTATACCATGATAGCTAAGCCAGGTGCTGCGGACCTGGTGCTGGGCGCCCCACCTCGCCCTCAGGGTGAGCACAGTACCCGCACAATGTGATGGTCTGTAGCTACTCTGTGCCAGTAACACACACGGTCAGTTCCCCCTACCAGGCCAAGGTGCTGTGGGGGTGCATACCCCATCTTGTGATCATCTGTAGATCATCTTGTGATCATCTGTAGGGGGAACTGACTGTGTGTGTTACTGGCACAGAGTAGCTACAAACCGTGACATTGTGCGGTTCCTGTGCTCACCCTGAGGGTGAGGTGGGGCGCCCAGTACCAGGTCCGCAGCACCTGGCTTGGCTGCAATAGGCTGTGCAGCAGATCCCCATCAGTGCCAGTGTGTGATAAGTAGTGCTTACAGACACACCTATAATACACCTGTGTCCATCTGTATTTCCCAATCATGTCTAGCCCTTGTGGACTATGATGTACCCAGAATAGTACATAACCTGTGTGGTTGCCATGGTAACATGTTATAGGAGAAGGGTGTTGTGTGGACCCAAAAGCAGATTATGTAGCACCACCGAACCCACTCTCTCTGGGTCACGGTGGGGGACAGTATCTCCCACCAACAGATCCACACTCTACATCAGAGGCAGTAGAGGGGACCACCACCCCAGTCCTGCTGGGGAATAGGCACCCTACAGGGCAGTCAGTGCAGATCTGTATGTATTTTATAGGGCACTGGCAGGCAGTAGGCCTGGAAAAGCTCAGCTGCTCCCCACCACAATCCAACATTCACCAGCAGAGAGCACAGTCAGCCTCCACCCCCTGCACCCTGCAAGGTGTTCCAGCCATACACATGCTAATTGCAGACAGTCTGCTAGCTAGTACATAGTGCATGTTCCTGGAGGAACTGTGTGCCCCCTAAAAGTGGGATGTAAGCGTGCACGCACGCACACCAAACAAGTATGTCAGTGATTGGACCCTAAAAAAGGGGACTCATAGATATCACTTAAGAGAAACACTGTACAGCACTATGGGGGAACCTAGCCATGCCATGGTCACTGCTCAGTCAGGGTGAGAGTGACCTCCCAGCATGACATGCTGTGGCCACCCTGTCCGTGCAGGTGGTGGTCGGGCACTACAATGTCCCAGCCATTGCCCTATGCCCTGTGCAGATGCATCCTGCCCAGACCGCCGTGTCCGGGCCATAGCACAATACCTTGCTCCTCATTATGCACATTGGCAGGCTAACACCAGAAACAGTGCAAGCATTGGGGGCTCAGTAAGGTGTAGGCAGCCACAAAACACTGGATAGACATACACACACTCTCACAACTATTTCAGCATTGTGCAAAGATAGCGTGGTTGGCAGCCCTGGCCTCCACACCAGTCCTGGGCACAGTGCAGGCATTGCTAAGGTATGCAGGTGCTAGTATTGGTAACTGCTGCTCTGCGCAGGGCCCAACAGCCTGACTCTCCATGAGGCTTTGGATAGTGGATCCTGTGGGTGTGGGTGTTTGTTCCCCTGTTAGCTGTCTTGCTGATTTTCAGTTTCTGCGTTCCTATGTGCCACCTAGGCATCTACCTAGTCTACCCTGTGCCTACGCTGCCCCACTGCATGTCCCGCCTTCAGCCCCCTGTACCCCATTTGCAGCCTCACCGTCATGCCCTTTTGTACTTGGGCACTATGCTGTTGCTGCACATGTATCACTACTATCACTTTTCTTGGTTTCCCTGCCTTTGCTGTACATTGCTGACTGAGATGGTTTCTCTCTCCTGCAAATGTGCCTCTAACGTGAGGTTTTCACTGGCGTTAATTTTCAAACCTTCATTCCACAGCGTTAGTGTGCCTGGAGCCTCTCCCCGCCCACTCTCCGCCCATTGACCCCTTCTCTCCGCCCTCTGGAGAGACTTACTCCACCTGCCTTAATGCTGCCGGAGACGTTATCGCGCGATAAGTAACATTATCGCATGGTTATCCCGTGATAACATTACTTATCACGTGATAACGTCACTGCTGCGACGTTAACGCTGTTTAATAAACATACCCCTAAGACAACTAGGTCCAAGCAACCTAACGCTCAAGTAGTTTATCTCCTATCTCTCTGACCGGTCTCAACAAGTCTGCATGGGACACATCAGCTCCAACTCTTACTCCCAAACCACAGGCCTTCCACAAGGATCCGCACTTTCAGTCCTGTTATTCAATAGCTACATTCAGCCAGTTTGCTAAATCATAAAAAAAGGAAGATTGATTATGTCATCTATGCCGATGATATAATGATTTGCATGCCCTTCAACATAATCACACCCAACTTTGACCCCATAATTTTCTGCTTTAGGGAAATAGCCACCTGGCTTAAAGATTCTGGTTAAAACATCAACTACAAGAAAACAGATGTCTTGATAATAACTAGGAATCAAGCCTACATACCACCATGACACATATCATGATGTTAATCTCTTAATCAAAGACGAAGTAAAATATTTAGGTATAACTTTAGACATCTCTTTTCAATCACACATCAAAACTCTTACAAAAACAATTTTCAATAAGATCCGTCTTCTGCAGCATCTAAAATCCTTACTTCAGCCCTCTGACTTCAGAACCATAATACAAGCAATGATTACCTCACATATAGACTATTACAATAGTCTACTTCATGGTCTTCCCAAAATATCCCTACACCCACTTATAATGGCTCAGCATACTGCGGCATGAATCATCCACAATGCACGCCGAATTGATCATATAATTCCAATCTCATATGACTTACACTGGCTGCCCATACAAAGCCGCATCAAATTCAAAATATTAATGACCACTTTCAAAATCATCAAAAAAATAGCTCCCCAAATCCTTTCCCAATTAATTAAAGTGGCCCCTATCAATCGACTAAAAAGAGAACAAATGGCCAATACTCTCGCTACCTCATCAGCTTTCTGTAAGTCTAAACAGTGCACCAGCAGCAGAGCATTTGAGTTTATATCCCCAATGCTCTGGAACTCCCTACCACCCAGTCTCCGAAACATTACAGACTTAGCCTCGTTCCCCTCCCAACTCAAAACCCATCTCTTCACAGAACATTTTGGCCAAATGAAACTACAACTCTCACTGACCCAACATAATTTTCCCCCTCCTCGCCATTAGGCTATCCGACCAATCAAACTTGTCAACAAATCACCCATCCCTTAACCCCATTCTGTACTGACAGATATTATCGATCAACAGAACTGTAAATATGCTGTATATAAGTTAAAACTATCTTGAATCATGTCCATTCTTGATTGCCTGTTATTGCACCATTTATTGTTACAATGTTTAATGTATCTGTTGTTTTAATTGTAAACCGCTATGATTACTTGATATAGCGTTATATAAAACACAGAAATAAATACATAAAAATAGATAAAAACTCCAATATTGATGTGCACAGTTAGCCTCAGTAGCTTCAGGGTAGTGCGACCAGACTTAGATTTTCATTTCCATCGCCGCGGAAATGAAAATCCAGGTTAAGGGGGCCCATAATGTCTTAGGTAGCCAATCACCGTTTACAGCTTTTCCTTGAACATTTTCCTTTGATTTGTGGACTGGAATCCTCCACTCTATAGATAGGAGTCTATTTAAGGCTTGCTTTATTATTAGGCATTGTTTGTTTTTCCTTTCTTTTTTTTGTTTATTTCTGATAGACTATTTGCTATAAGTTTATATTGCTTGTGATGTATTTACCTCAGTTCAGAAGACAGGAACTATATGATAGGGGGTAACAAGCACTGACAATGACAATAGACCCTAATCTCTACACTAAGGTTTGCACAGTTTAGTAAGCATGTTCCTAACACACACAAGAGGGCCACTGATGCAGAATAGCGCGGTATATAAGAGAATGTAAATAAATAAATAAATAAAATAAAATCCTTACTATAAAATTAATTTAAAAAGTTAGAAAAGCATATTTTGAATGGGTTTTATTTCCTTTTCAAACATTTCAGCAGCAGATACAGGCAAACATATAATGCCCTCTGGATCTTAATCACATGTTTTCTTGTACTGATATAACTCCTTCCTTAAACCAAACTTCAACCCAGTATGTTATACAAACTAATCAAATACACAACCAATAAAATATATTACCATAATTACATCAATAATCCCAAAATATATTGATTAAATACAATAATATATTTTGTTTTGACTAACATCCATTTCAATAAATCTTTTTTTGCTTCCTTCCCTCTTCTGTGGGATCTTGGCTCCAAGTGCCTCTGTAGGAATGTGGGGGATTCTTCTGGGGCATCACTTTTTCCTCTTGTTTCTGAAGATAGAGTAGCAATATACCATTACTGGAAATGATTAGCCCCTTTCCCCTCTTCTGGAAAAAAAACATTCGCAGCAAGAAATTTTCATAATGTGTTTCAGACATTACTTTTTCCTAGTTTTGATTTATTGTAGTGTTATTTTTTCCAAACATCCAGCTACAACTGTTATGGGATTGCAGCTTAGTTAAAATGTAGCTACATGAATTCTATCGAATAAGTCAAAATTTGATCATAGAAAAAGAGAAAATGATGGCAGATAAAGATCACAGGGCCTATCTACTCTGCCCATACTTATCAAGTGATAAGCTCTGCAATCCCTTCCTCTCCTTAGAGATTCTCTATGCTTGTCCAATGCTCTTTTGAATTCAGATACAGTCATAGAACTCTACTAGTTACTAGTATAATATATGTTATTATTACTGGTGTTTAAGCTAAGGGGTATGTTTACTAAAGAGCGTTAAGGGAGCAAGTGTGCCATTAATACCTGTTATTGGCACCCTTGCGCCCATAATGCTGCGGAAAGGGCCAATAATGCCACATCAATGAGCATTAAAGAAGCCCGCAGCGTTAAGGGAAAAGGAGCTAGAGAGTGGGCTTTAATGGGGTGGAGAGTGGGTGTTGACAGTGTGTGCTTCCTTATTGCTGGCTTGCGCAATCGTGCGTTAGAGCCTTTAGTCCTGGAAACCTTAACGCCAAGAAAAAACCTTGCAGAATAGGGTACTTTGGAGGTGAGAGAGCCCAAGGTACTTCAGGCCGGAAGGTCGGGGGTTCAAATCCCACTAGAGGACAGCAACCTTGGGCCGGAAGGACTGGGGTTTCTAGTCCCACAGGTGCTCCTTGTGGGATTGGGGTTTCTAGTCCCACAGGTGCTCCTTGTGGTCTTGGGCAAGCCACTTAACCCTCCATAGCCCATGTTCCCTGTAAAATAGTTATCTCCAAGTTATAATACCCTGTTCAATGTAATTTCAGTTTGTTCAATGTAAACCGCACTGATGCAGAATAGCGCGGTATATAAGAGAATGTAAATAAATAAATTTAAATGTCTGCAATGTGATGCACACACAGAGGATCCCAAGAAAGTGATAGTAGGGCTCCATTAGCAGCAACAGCAAAGTGCCCTATTATGACAGTGCTCTATGTTGATGGTATCAATGTGGCAAAGGAGGTGTCAGATGAGTGCTGCTGTGGAGCTGGCAGGTCCACTAGGGTGGCAAGGTGGCTGCCTAGGGAGAACATTTTTTATGGCTGGTATGACTACGCAGTGACATACATGCTGCCACAGTCACAAGGGAGTTCTACCACCCCCACTGCGACCATGCCACTATGTCAACATTGTATGAGTGTGGGGGTAGTGGTGCAGAGGGTGCAGCCTGCAGCTAGAGAGATATGTATTCCAGCGGTGTATGACAGGTGCAACGTGGCAGTTGCTACTATCAGTGGGATGCCAAGCTTGTCAGCAGCAGGCACAGTGGAGCACATCCCCCTCCTCCCCACCCAAGGTCTAAAGCAGCAGCACCTGTGAGGCCCCATGTACAAGCTGCCATGCTTTGATGCGCACTTGGAGGGAGGCACTGGATGAGTGCATGTGCTGCATTGGTCATTTCAGCAGGGTCCATTGCAAGAGATATAATATGATGTAGATGTACAAGCATGGCACTATGTGCCATGCCCACTGTTACATGCTGTGTAGGGGGATACAGTGTTTGGTGATGTGTCAGATGTAGGCCACTGTGCCCCAACATGCACTGACAGTCTTTTTGTGGCTCAGTATTCAGTACACCTTGCATTGCATTCCCATTGCACAAGTCCAAAGTCTAAAGGGTACACAAATGAAGGGAAGAGGATTCTGGGTATTTTCAGAAACAGCTCCATTTGCACAGAATGTATATGATTCTGAGGTTAGGTATATGGCAGAGCCAGCCTAACATGTGTCTGCAACAGGCATGATCAGGGTGCACACATCATTTCATACTGAGAGATCACTCTCACTCTGACCGAGCTGTGACCATGTCACGGCTATGTATCCACATTGCAATTATTTAGTCTGAAGCTGCAGTCATATGGATGCAGTTCCTTTCTTGGTAGTTCATTCACTGCTCTGGTTGCTGGTTGTCCCTACTGCTTGTACAAAGTTAAGGTATACATAGTCACTCTGTGTGTAGGCAGCATATGATGACTAGCACACTGGGCACAGGTAGAATGTGAATGTTTGCCACTGCCCCGTGGTGGCTGTAGTAGTTTGGAAATCCTAGAAAGATCCTGCTAATAGTTGATCTAGGGATGATAAATATTGGTGTAAGCACCAATCCCTGGAAAAATGTTACTGCATTTTGGATTCTGGGAAACAGCTACAACAATCTTGACAACTAGAATGAGATCTGATAAGAAACTCCTGGCTCAAAATAGCAGGACACAAAGCCCAGATATGACTGGACACTCTGGCATGACTTAATTGTGCATACAACCAAGAGACTAGCAGCATACACTGCAGACAATGCATGTAGCACACTATCAGCAATATCAATCTGCTCCATGACATAGAGAGCCCAGCTATTGCAGTGCAAGCCCCTGGGGACCAGGTGATATGTGCCCCCTCTTGCATTCAGGGTGACCCCTGCAACCGGTCAGTAACACAGTTTGTAGCTGTTATGTTCTGGAAGCACATAGGGGTATGTTTACTAAACTGCAGTAATGTCATTCGCGTTAGGTTCTGCGGTAAAGATACAGATGCCCATATAAAGGCGTGGGCGTTGCATTGTTACAGCAAGCTGTAGCAGCTAACGCGCGTTACAAGGCACCTTAGACTAACGAGCGTAACAAGGTGCCTTGCAAGGCACCTTGTAAGGCGTCTTATAAGGCGCCTTGTAAGGTGCCTAGTAAGGTGCCCTGTAAGGTGCTTCATAAGGCGCCCTATAGGGCCTCCTAGGCTAAGCACCATATTAGGCACCATTGGACAAGGCACCGCAGAAGGTACCCTGGGCTATGGAACCATAGGTTAAGGTGGCCTATCAAGGTTATGGTGTCCTAGGCTAGTGTGCCCTAGGGACTGCAAGGTGCCTCAGGATGACATGCATAACCTGTGTGGAACAGAGACAGATGTAGCTCTAACACTAGATAGAGCAATCAGGAAAGGCAATGAACAGGTGAGTGAAGGAGGGAGAGGTGGGAGCTGCTGGACCTGCCATATCTGCAGGCATCCCATGTGCCTGCCAGTACTGATGACAAACATGATGGGACAGCTGTACCACAGCACAGGGTGTTGGCAATGTAAAGTACTGGAAAAACAGTTAGTGGCAGACGATGGAAATACGTGTCCCCCAGTGGAGGCGGAGGTGGCAGTGGCAGGATAGTTACAATGATGGGTGGAAAGAGGAGTGATGGTGCCATGCAGATCAGGCACAGGCAAGGCAAGCATGAAGAGGCGCAATGCAGGAAAGGGTAGCAGTGCATGACATGGGGTGGTAGCCTGCACTGGCAGACAGGGCTCTACACAGCTGACAGACACAGATAGACGGACCGAGGGAATGTTGGCAATTGTGGCGAGGGTATTATGGGCTGGAAGCACAGATCTGCAAAAATATGACCTCTATAGGCATGCACACTATTTCAGTAGGACAGGCATGAGAGGAGGGAACAATGAGGAACTGAACCCATGAACACTGCCAAGAATAGCATTGTATTAACCCGTAGGCTATACCTCCATGGTGTATGTCACAGCAATGTCTGGGTACAGAAGGACTGCAGGTCACCGCACAAACTGTCTGCTCTGAGTGCCAGGATAGGGTAACCCCACCAGTACCCATGATGCAATGCACATGCTGAATAGCAGTCTACAGCTGATCACCAAATGGGGTCTGCACCTCTCCGGTACCTCAGCTTGGAAAGACGAACTGACAGTGCGTGATACTGGCACAGAGTAGCTACAGACCATGCCATTGTGCAGATTCTGTGTTCACCCTGAGGAATAGGATGGGTGCCCAGCACTAGGTCCGCAGTACATGTGGTGCTAGAGATAGGTCCTGCTGTACATCCCCATCATTACCAGTGTGTGACAGGTGTTCCTTGCAGTGCAGCCGAAGGTAATTTGGTGTCCATCTGTATCCTGCAGTCACATGTGGCCCTGTGGGACCAGACACCAGCCACCAGCCAGATTGGTGTGTACCCCGTGCTAGGGTCTGGCTGACATGGGCAGCTGTTATCAGGGCAGAGGGTTCCTAGAATTGCATGAGGTGTGTGTAACAGTGCCTTTATAGGTCGCAGTGGTATACACTACATACCCCAAAGGGCCCACATCACCCTTTTTGTAGATAAAGAACAGGTGCCCCTGCCCTGGGGAAGCAACCTCCATCCTGTTTGTATGAGACAGCCCTCCAGGGTTGGTGGGCCAGAGCCATACCTATGATTTGGGCAGTGGCAGACCAGCAGCAATGCTGGGGATAGGTCTGGAAAACCCCAACTGCCTCCCACCACTGTCTGCCAGTCACCAGCAGACAGCACAGTCAGACTGTACCTTACAGGTGTTCTGACCATGCACACTCTAACTGCAGACAATCCACCAGCCAGTCCATAGTGCACGCTCACAGAGAAACTATGTGCAGCAAACAGGCATTTCAGTGATTGGGACCCCAGCACTGGAGACCACAAATATAATCACTGGCAGCAGATAGTGTAGAGCACTATGTGGGAACCTAGACCTGCCTTGGTCACTGCTCGGTCAGAGTGAGTGCCCTCCCAGCATGCCATGCTGTGGCCACCCTGTCCATGCAGGTGGTGGTCAGGCACTACAGTGTCCCAGCCATTGCCCCACACCCTGTGAAGATGCATCCTGGCCAATCTGCCCTGTCCGGGCCATACCCCAAATACCTTGCTCCTCATTATGCACCTATTCAGGCTAACGCTGGTAACAATGGGACATTTTGGGCCCAGTGAAGGGTGGGCAGCCACAGAACAATGGATAGACATACACATACGCTCACTCCTATTGCAGCATTGTACAAAGATAGGGGTGGTTGGCAACCCTGCCCGCCACACTGGTCCTGATCACAGTGCCGACATTGCTAAACTGTGCAGGGGGTAGTAGTAGTGCTCTGGTGATAACTTCAGCTCAATGCTGGGGCCAACAGCCTGACTCTCCATGCATCTTTGGATTGTGGAGCCTGTGTGGGTGGGTGTTTGTACCCATGTTCGCTGCTGCTTTGGGCTTTGCACATGTTGCTGTTGTATCTGCATTGTAGGGTAAAACATAGGGACATTCTCTGCAGGAACCACAGCTGGGGCTTGAACCTGTGACCCTCTGCTTCTGGACACACTGGCTGGGTATACTGCACCACACTGTTGCCACAGATGCATAATAGTCCCTGGGGCTACCTGTACTTTTCCTCAGCCAGACTTTGTATGTTGCACTGCACACCACGTACTGATGCAGGGCATGGCGTAGGTCCACTGCAGGGAGGTGGCACTGCCCCCTCCAGCACGGGCACAACCCCCCCTGCCAAGCTGACATGGCCATTTGCTGTTGGTGCTGGTAGTGCGCAGTCCCAGGCCTTCCACTGTGTAGGTAGGCGCCCGCCTAGGGAGCAGATCCCAGGGTGGGGGGGCATACATGGACATCCTCACGTCCCCCCCCCCATCACTGCCTACCAATATTATGTCCCTTCCACATGGGGGCTGGATGGCTGGGGGGGATGTCAGGTCAGTGCCCTAGCAACTATTGGCTAGGGTGAACCAGGTAGATATGGCTGGATTGTGTTTGGCCTTGGTCAGCTGCTGTCTTGCTGATTTTCGGTTTCTATGTTCCTATGTGCCACCTAGGCGCCCGCCTGGTCCACACTGTGCCACAGCTGCCCATGCTACATGTCCCGCCTGCGGCCCCCTATGCCCCATTTTCACCATCGCCATAGTGGCCATTCATACTTTGGCACTATGGTGTTGCTGAAAATGGAGCACTACTATCACATTTCTTGGGCTCCCTGCCTAGGCTGTACATTGCTGACACTTAGATGGTTTCTCTCTCCTGCAAATGTGCATCTAACGGCAGGTTTTCATTCGCGGTAGGATTCAGCCCTTCAGTTCAGCGCGTTAGTGTGAAAGGGGCCTCTCGCCGCCCACTCTCCGCCCATTGACCCCTTCTCTCCGCCCTCTCTCCACCTTCTGCGGTGTTTACCACGGCCGGGAACGTTAACGATTGTTAAGTAACATTAACGTGCGTTAACGTTACATAACGAGCGTTAACGTTACCTAACGATCGTTAATGTTACATAACGCGCGGTATGTAACGTTACCACAGTTTAGTAAACATACCCCATAATGTCTCTGTGTAATCCTGGCCTGATGTGATAGATTATAGCATTCTCCCTTCGGTGATCACCTGCAGAAAGCAGTTCAGAATGTGCAATCCATCATGGGTAAATGATAGACTAACCTATACTGGCACACAGAGCAGAAATCGCAGCTATAGTGGTGATTGTGATCACTGGGGCATTGCCCAGTACTGGCATGTTGTCCATAATGGTAGGAGATTTATTTTTATTTATTTATTTATCATTTATTATAAATTTTTATACCGCATTTTTGATTAGATCAATTGGGGTTTACAAGAAACAGCATTTCAACAAGGAACAGTACATATTCAGTTACATGAAACAATTTAAATTATGTACATTAACATTGATTACAATCAAAAATGATTAAGAGCAAAACTATATACATATTCTGTCTCAATAGCATGATGTCTACAATTGGGAAGATACCTTTTGAGGGGGAGGATGTAATGATAAATTATGTGGTGAGGTAATTAGTGTCGGTACTATTGGGATCATTTTGATTTCCAAAGTGTTGAATGAACAGAAAGGTTTTAAGTTTTTTATGGAATGTGGAGAGGTCGTTAATCTCTCTCAATTTGTCTGGAAGCTTGTTCCAGAGTGTGGGGGAGCAATGGGAAAATGCTCTGCTATTTGTTGTTTTTCTGGCTTTCCTGAATTCTAATGGTATCAAAAGTTTATTTTTGTTACTATTTCGTTGAGTATGAGTGTTCGTTTCCTTGACAATGATGGTGTAGAGGTGTGATGGGGCAAAGTTTTTAAATCAGTTTAAATGTAGTTACAAGTATTTTATAGTGTATGCGGCTTTGGTCTCGGAGCCAATGCAGATTGAATAGTATTGGGGTGATATGATCTATTGGGTTAGCATTCGATGTTATCCTAGCTGCTATATGTTGTGCAGTTTGGAGCTGTCTTAAGGTTTGCCTAGATAATCTCTGGAGAATAGTTTTGGAGAAGTCAAAATGAGGCGTGACAATTGCGTTGAGGACTGATCTGAAGTCGTAGGAGTGGAGGAGAGAGCAGAGTTGTTTTAACAATCTTTGTTTGTAGAAAATCTTATTTGTAGTTTGTTTTATGTGAGAAGACATGTTGAGAGTACGGTCTAGGATAACTCCGAGATTTCTTGTTATATAGAGGGCTACAGTTTTATTGTAATTGTTCCCAAAGTTATGAGCTGATAGCCAGTCTGTTATCTCTGAAAAACAATCGGTGATTTGTTGTATTGACGGATTAGAGATGTCAAATGGGAAATATAACATAATATCATCCACATATATATGATAGTTTAAATGGAATTTTTTGAAAATGGTGCAGATGGGTTGGAGGTAAATGTTAAATAAGAGAGCAGAGAGGGCGGACCCTTGTGGCAGACCTTGTCCTTGTTTATAGGGGTTAGAAGTCTGGTGTCCTATTCTGACCTGTTGGGTTCTATTTGATAGATATGAGGTGAACCATTAGAGGATTGGGTTCTCTATGCCTATTTGTTGTAATCTAGAGAGCATAATGTGGTGGTTTATACTGTCAAACACTGCAATGATATCTAGAAATAGGAGAAGAAACACATTTTTAGGAGTGTCAATCCGAATAATACGGACGAACAAAACAGTGAGGAGGGTCTCCACATTGTGGTAGGGGTGAAAGCCATATTGGTGTTCATCTAGGGGTGCGAATGTATCAATATGATCTTGAAGTTGGATTTGTACACCCTTCTCAATTAGTTTGGCCATAAAAGGGAGACTGGAAATGGGTCTGTATGAAGAGGGGGTGTTTTTATCAAAGGTGTTATTTCTCAGAATTGGGCGTATTAGTGCATGCTTCAGAGGGAGAGGTATATAGCCAAGTTGGAGGGAGAGGTTCAGAATTGGTAGGATGAGGGAGTAAGTTCTACCTTCATTGACTTTATCCAGCTAGCTGGGCAGGGGTCAAGGTAGGAGGTAGCTGTGATTATTTTAGAGATAATATTCTCAAGCACATCCTTTGAAGTAAGGGTTAAATGTTGGGTATAGCGAGTTGTGAATATTTAAAGGTAAGTCTTGATGTTTTAGTTTATCCTCATAGTAAGTGGCTAGCAGTTGGGAGTCTATGACAGAATCGTGTGTATCTTTATTTGAGGTGTTTTTGGTTAGAGATTTTACTATTTCAAAAAGCTCTCTTGGCCGGTTGAGAGATTTAGAAAGGATAGTCAAATGATGTTCCTTCTTTATTGTGTTTATGGTTTCTTTGTAGTGTCCATGGCTCTTTAACCTGGAAAAGAGACGGCTGAGGGGAGATATGATAGAAGTCTATAAATTAATGAACGGAGTGGAACGGGTAAACGTAGATCAATTGTTTACGTTATCAGAATATAGAAAGACTAGGGGACATGCAATGAAGCTACAGGGTATACTATTTAAGACTAATAAAAGGAAATATTTTTTCACTCAACGTGTAATCAAACTCTGGAATTTGTTACTGGAGTATGTAGGAAAGGCTGTTAGTGTAGCTGGGTTTAAAAAAGGTTTGGACAAGTTCCTGGAGGAAAGGTCCATAAACCATTATTAAGAAGGGACCCAGGATATCATTGCTTGACCCAGTACAAGCATTGTGGAACCTGTGTCTTTTGGGGAAACTGCTAGGTATGTATGACCTAGATTGGCCACTGTTGGAAACAGGATACTGGGCTTGATGGACCTTGGTCTGACCCAGTATGGCATATCTTATGTTCTTATGTTCTTATGTTTTAGTTTAGTCATGTATTGAGCTTGGTAGGCCATGGATTTTGTATGGTGCCATTTGCTCTCACTTTTATGCAGGTCAATTTTGAGTTGTTTTAGTTCTGGTCTGAACCATGCAGCATTTTGTTTATTTGTGTTGGATGGAGGGTGTGTATTGTCATAGAGTGGATGCTAATGAATGTGAAGACTTAGAAAAAAACGCTGTCTTTCACAAAACAAATGATGTGCAGAAGATGCAATTGTCCTGCAGCGCAGCTAGAGGGAGCAGGAGAAAACTTACAGAGGCTGAGTTAACATACCTGGCTGATGATTCTGCAGAAGTTAATCAGCTGCACCTGAAAAGTAGCCCGGGGAACTCAAACGTGGAATGCCTTTATAAGCAGAAAGCTAGTGCAGGAGAGGGAAGAAGGAGGAGAAGGGGAGCTGAGACAGCCAGGAACAGCAGCCCAGCCAGGTCAAGCCGTGCAGCCAAGGCAAGCAGCACAACAAGGACAGCAGGAGCTGGAAGAGGAGCAGAAAGAGCCAGAGAGAAAGACGGGCAGTGGAGAGTCAGTCCGGAGAAAGACTTGGTAGCAGGAGACCTCAGCGGTAAAGAGCTCAGAAGGAGAGAGCCATACCTGGAGAGAGGCCTACGCTCACCAGAAGACTCTGAAACAGAATTGAAAGGCTCCAAAAAGAAAGGTACTGATAGCAGAGTTACCTATACCAGGAAGCAAGGAAGTCTGAATTTCTCACCAGGTTTTCCTAGGCTACAGAAAGGTCAAGCAGTGCCCAGAAACTTCCAAGAGAAAGTCTGTCAAAGAGACTGTGTCCTGAGAGAAGTGCCTGAGAAGGAAAACTCCAGTTATACCGGCTACAGGAAGCCAAGGTATGGTGACACTTTATTCATAAAGAGAAGCTCAGCTCCTAGAAGCACTTGTAAAGCAGATATCCAGTTTGAAAGGAAAATAAGCAGGCCAGAGTTTTATAAGCCAGGACGTACGGGCATAGGAACAAGCCATGCTTATTTGAGAGCCGTAAAACAGCCTTACTGGAAACAAGGGAACAGAAACAGTGACTGACAAACTATAGCGGCCAGGCTCCAATTCAGAGGGAGATAACAATGACCCATGCAGATAGCGCTTGAGGACCCTATTCCCTTATCTCAAGACGAATTAATGGATTGCTCCATTTGTATTGTGGGCAGTTTTGAATCACTCCCTGAACTGTGAGTTATACAGACATTGCTTTGAGAATATTCATGTTTATGCTGAATGAAAGAGGAATGTTCACTCCTTTGTTTTGCTTTAAAGTTTGAAAGAATCCTGGGTTAAATCCTACAAGCAACTGTGAAGTTTGTAACAGTTTACCTCTTTACTTATGCTGTGATGGAAGCCTGAAAAGAAGGACTTTCTGTATTTCTGTATCTCAGCAAACCTTTTGCGTTAAAAGGGAAATAAAAGCCTTATTTACCCTCTACTTGGCATACACAATTTATTCACATAAGGAGCAGGACTACAAAGACCAAGATACCCTTGGCCTTAAAAGAGCCCTCTACTCCCAGAAAATAATAATATGCTCAACCTACCCTTACAAAAAAGGAGTGCCAACATCTAATAGAGCAACAAATGTGTAATTTTTTGTCGGAAGGTTGGCCATGAGGTTGAAAGCCACAAGGTTAAAAGCCTCTCGAAGCCATAACTTCCATTTTAATCAGTATAAGCAGTCCCATCCAAAGCTCACATTAGAGCCAAACAAGGTGGTAAAAAAACCATTAAAGTGGTGCCACCTCTAAAATACTATTAAAGGTGAAGACATAAAAAACAGCATAAACTTAATCATAAGCCACAAGCAGTGTTAAAGCAACTCGTAGGCAGCAACGGCAGTCACAATCCTCACGAAGCCAAACTTCAAACTTCAAAGGCAGAAACAAATCTGCAAATGCAGTTCAGCAAAAGAAGACACAGCACTGCGTTTCGGGCAAATCAAAAATCCATGCCCTGTCTCAACGCTCCATCGAACTGCTGAAAACAAAAACAGCCAGCACCTCCACTGTTCCAAGACGCCGGCGCATGCTCATTACAAAACCAAGTCCCGCAAAAAGGGCGGTCATTAAATAGTGTGCCAAACCCCTGAACTGTTATTAATAGACAAGGGTAAAACAAATGAAAAGTTGCACACAAGTTGAAAACCACTAAAGGATGCTGATCCAATCCAACTCTTTATTAAGACCCAAAGGCTCCACTGTAGACCAAGTAAAAATCCAACGCTGTTCTAAAACTTGCAATAATTGCTCCCGATTTCCACCTCTTCGGTTATCAGGTACTCTGTCCAGCACCCTCCAAGTGAGGTCTTCAAAAATATGATGGTAATCCATGCAATGCTGTACAATGGGAGCTGACAGAGTTTCAGTGCGGAGCCGCGAAGCATGTTCACCAAGACGAGTTTTGACAGGACGAATGGTCTGCCCAATGTATAACAGGTTACAAGGGCAAACCAAAACATACACCACATAAGATGTCAAACATGTAGTATGCCAACGTGCCTTATGGACTAAACTACAATTAGGTACCTGCCACTCAACCCCCGTTATGGATTGTGAACAATAGGCACAAGAGGGGCACAAAAAATGACCCACTTCAGGAGGTCTTCCCGACAGGCATCTATCCAAAGGGGAAGAGGTCACTCCCACAATATCACGAAGATTGGGTCCCCTAGAATGGGCAATTTGCAAGCGACCTTGGAAACATGAATGTAATTGCAGTACATGCCAATGTTTAAGGAGTATTCTTCGAACTTGATGAGTATGAGACATATAAGGAAGAATCCCTACAATAGTTTCAGAAAGGTCAATAGGTGTGGAAACAATCTCAGATGATGAATTGAATGGTGGAAACAGCCATTCACGATGAGTGTATTTGGCTCTCAGGAATGCTTGTTTGATAATTTTCTTAGGGTAGCCGCGCTGAACCAGCCGAGCCGAAAGATCCTGAGCATGTTGTAAAAACTCATGAAACTCAGAACATATCCGTCGAAGCCTAAGAAATTGGCCATAAGGAAGGCCTCGTTTTAAAGATATTGGATGAAAACTAGTAAACTTAAGAAGCGTATTTCGCTGCACTGGTTTCCGAAATAATGTTGTATGAAGGACATTATGCTTTTTATACACTAAAACATCCAAAAACTCCAATTGATGGAGATGATGATGCATGGTAAAAGACAAATTAGGTCTCAAAGAATTCAGCCAATGAAAAAATAGTTGCAAAGAAGATTCAGTACTTGTCCATAAAAAGAATATGTCATCAAGAAACCGAACCCAGAGTGCCACATTAGCAAACCAAGAAGATGAATAAATCTGAGACTGCTCAAATTCGGCCATATATAATGTGGCTACTGACGGGGCCACAGTCGCTCCCATCGCAATTCCTTGTATTTGATGGTAAAACTGCTGCTCAAATTGGAAAATATTTTTTGTAAGTACCAAATGTAACAATTCTTGAAAAAAAGACCGCGGAATACGATCAGGTAGTGGAATATGCAACTGAGAAATAACTGACAAAGCCTGACCCTGGTCGATATTGGTATACATTGCAGTGACATCCAATGAAACCAACCACCAAGAGCCAACATCCCCCTGAACCTGTTGAAGCTTCAGAAGAAAATGAGACGTATCTTTCAAAAAAGAAGGCACTGCCTGGGCACAGGGCTGTAAAAATTTGTCACAGAACTTGGACAAAGGTTCCAACACAGACCCCCGACAAGACACTATTGGTCTGCCCGGGGAGCTCTGTGTGGACTTATGTATTTTGGGAACCGTATAGATAATGGGATTAACTGGACATTTAACAGCCAAAAAATTATATTCCCGTTTGGTGATCCAAGCGGAGGACCGTGCCCCCTGCAATAATTGAGAAATCTGAGACTGTAAATCACCAAAGGGATTCGATGAAAGCTTAGTGTAGTGAACACTATCATTGAGCTGGTCCAAAAGATGTTGTCTATACTGTAAAAAAGATTGCACTACAGTTGCCCCACCTTTATCGGCCTTTCGAATGACAAGATCCTGATTAGTACGTAATTCACGAACTGCTTGCCATTGTGTGTCAGAAAGATTATGATACGGTGTTTTCAAATTAGATGACTCCAAAACCTCCATGTCCTTAAGCACTAATCTCTGATAAGTCTGGAGGAGAGGGTCCACAACCCCCTGAGGCATCCATTTAGAAGGCGCACGGACCACTGATATATCAGGACCCATCTCATGGGTGGCACAAAAATGAGTAACCATGAGTTTACGAAAAAACCGCTGCAAAGCTGTATGCATATGAAAAGAATCATAATGCGTCACCGGTATAAACAAAAGACCCAGATCTAAAATGGATTGCTGATCAACCGTTAATGGAACCGAAGAGATATTAACTACTGTTGTTTGGATCGGTTCCGAGTGACTGGACCCTGAAAATTGTTGTATTGCTGATGGCTGTCGGGTGGTTTCCATGGGCGTTCCAATTGAAACCCCTCTCTGGGCTTCCATTGTCGACCGCGACCCCAACCTCGGGGCCGGCCCTGCTGAAAAACCTGCTGCTGACGCTGATGAGGAGGAGAAAATGAAGCAGACCTCGATCCATGATCAGTGTCATCCGAAGATATCTCAAAGGAATCAAAAGTAACCTTCTTAGAAGGAACCTCACTTTTCTTCATCCAAGTATAAACCTGGTCCAACTCATAGTCTTTTTTGTCCCTGTTAAACTTCTTTATTTTAACAGATTTTTTGTAATCCCGATATTGGTCCAATTGTGACTGGATATCCTCCATCCGTGAACTGTAGCGATCTTTAGGAATTTTAGAACGCAGTTGCTCATCCAATGACTTAACTTCCTGTTCCAATTTGATGGATTCAATGTTCAGTCGTTCTCCCAACAAAGCAATAAGGTCCATACTACACTTATTAAGAATGCTGTTCCATTTCATATAAAAGTCCTGATCTTCAGTAAACATTTTGGGGGGCTTTAGAACCCGTAGGCCCCGAGGGTTCATCATGGACTTTAGATACTGTACCATGGTGGCTTCATGAAGAGACACCTGGATTAATTTTTTATTTAAATCCATATATTCAGTGAACGAAGAGGAAAATCCAGAGGCCTCTGAATCATCAAACAATGAAGGTCTTTGAGTAATCTTATGGATCTGTGCATCTGAAAAGGCAAAAACAGCCTGATTAGCGGCTTGAATGTTAACAAATGACAAGTCCTTACTGCCCTCCAACTGAGAGGAAGATGACTCGGTAGACAGTGGAGCCTTTGGGTCTTAATAAAGAGTTGGATTGGATCAGCATCCTTTAGTGCTTTTCAACTTGTGTGCAACTTTTTATTTGTTTTACCCTTGTCTGTTAATAACAGTTCAGGGGATTGGCACACTATTTAATGACCGTCCTTTTTGCGGGACTTGGTTTTGTAATGAGCATGCGCCGGCGTCTTGGAACAGTGGAGGTGCTAGCTGTTTTTGTTTTCAGCAGTTCGATGGAGCATTGAGACAGGGCATAGATTTTTGATTTGCCCGAAACGCAGTGCTGTGTCTTCTTTTGCTGAACTGCATTTGCAGATTTGTTTCTGCCTTTGAAGTTTGAAGTTTGGCTTCGTGAGGATTGTGACTGCCGTTGCTGCCTACGAGTTGCTTTAACACTGCTTGTGGCTTATGATTACGGCGGTTCAGATAAGTTTATGCTGTTTTATATGTCTTCACCTTTAATAGTATTTTAGAGGTGGCACCACTTTAATGGTTTTTTTACCACCTTGTTTGGCTCTAATGTGAGCTTTGGATGGGACTGCTTATACTGATTAAAATGGAAGTTATGGCTTCGAGAGGCTTTTAACCTTGTGGCTTTCAACCTCATGGCCAACCTTCCGACAAAAAATTACACATTTGTTGCTCTATTAGATGTTGACACTCCTTTTCTGATTTAGATTTTGTGCGAGGAGTGGTAGTTGTTTTGATTTTTGGTTTATAATTTTTTGCAACCTACCCTTACAGCCACTGGCCACCAGGGAGGGTTGATGACAGTATGTAAAACTGCTGCATTAGATACAGTATCATTCCACACTATTATCGCTTCATCTATGTTTGTAGGAACTGGAGTTAAGAGTTGAATTGTTTGTTCCAGGAAAGCATCTTTGTCAAATGTGTCAGATGTGTGCATGGCTCCCAGGGAGGCCCAGGATGATCTGCAATGGATCTCATGGGTTAGTAATGTGGTCTGTGTTTGGTGTATATGCAGGTGTAGCAGTTCACAGGGGACTGCAGGCACTGCACATGCGCTGCCTCTGGGGTTAGTGCCACATTGTGGCATAGCGGACACATGCATGTGTGTAGTTTGTTTGCCTTTGGGGGAACAGTGGAGGGATGGGCATCGCGACCTCACATGTGCCTTGGACTTTGCACTAGAGATGTATCCTGCAGCAGTGTGTGTGCTCAGCAGCTACAGTACCACGTTTCCTGTGCTTTACATACTGCATGTGCACTGCTGTAGACAAGCCCTTGGTGTGCTGGTATGATGGTCTCAGAATGTAACAGCCAAGGTGTTTCATGTCCTGGATTTCACCCATTGCAGGCAAGGGCCTGCAGTTCCTGTGATTTAAGGAATTACTGTGTAGGTCTGTGTGGAGGTGTAACCAAATGGTTAAAGCAATGGCTCAGACAGCGCTGGGTGAGGTTTCAAATTCCACTAGCTCTCTTGGTGGTTGTGGGATGCTCATTTCATTTTGATGCCAGTAACAGTCCAGTGCCTGCTTTGACTAGCAGACATACAGTATTATCTGTTTTGTGTGTTCAAATAGCACATCTTGTCTATGCACATGCTATTTGTAATCATGCCCTTCTGAGAGCATGACTGTATTGGTTCTGCTGTAACCCACCGCAGAGGGTCAGACATGTGGACCCAGCAGATGTATGACAGATGCATTGGGCATGATTGGAATATTTCATGCTAACTGTGACGGAACTTAAGAACATAAGATATGCCATACTGGGTCAGACCATGGTCCATCAAGCCTGTTTCCAACAGTGGCCAGTCTAGGTTGCAAGTACCTACAGTAGCAGTTTCCCCAAAAGACACAGGTTCCACAATGTTTGTATGGGGCAAGCAGGTCCACTTTAATAATGGTTTATGGACCTTTCCTCCAGGAACTTGTCCAAACCTTTTTTAAACCCAGCTACACTAACAGCTTTTACTACAACCTCCAGTAGCAAATTCAAGAGTTTGATTACTTACACATTGAGTGAAAAAATATTTTCTCTTATTAGTCTTAAATAGGTTATTCTGTAGCTTCATTGCATGCCCCTAGTCTTTCGTCTTTCTATATTTTGATGGCGTAAACAATTGATCTACGTTTAGCCGTTCCATTCCATTCATTCATTTATATACCTCTATCATATCTCCCCTCAGCCGTCTCTTTTTCAGGTTAAAGAGCCCTAACCTTTTTAGCCTCTCTTCATAGGGGTATCCTTCCATCCCTTTACCATTTTGGTGGCTCTTCTCTGTACCTTTTCTAATGATGCTATATCCTTTTTAAGATACGGCGACCATAATTGCACACAATATTCAAGGTGCAGTTGCACTATGGAATGATATAGAGGCATTATAATATTCTTTGTTTTATTCTCCATTCCTTTCCTTATGATACCTAGCATTCTATTTGCTCTCTTGGCCACTGCTGCACACTGGGCAGAGGGTTTTAACATGTTATCCACGATGACGCCTAAATCTTTTTCCTGGGTGGTGGCTTCTAATGTGGAACACTGCATCGTGTAATCATAGTTTGGGTTTTTCTTTCCTAGGTGCATGACTTTGCACTTGTCCACATTAAATTTCATCTGCCATTTGGATGCCCAGTCTTCCAATTTATCAAGATCCTCTTGCAATTTTCCACAATCCTCATGGGTTTTAACAACTTTGAATAGTTTTGTGTCATCTGCAAATTTGATAACCTCACTCATTCCCATTTCCAGATCATTTATTTATTTATTTATTTATTTAATTGGATTTTTATACCGCCTTATCATACAATCAAAGCGGTTTAACAAAAGAGAAAATTAGTAATAGTGAAAAAATCTGTGATAATATATACATAGTTTGTAAATATATGATTAAATGTCTTGGGAAAAGGTGCACTATATATATTGTGAGCTATACTATAAAGTGAGCTATTGTACAATGTATATATAAATAATTGCTTTCTTAAAAATTAATTAGTTGATTGCATGACCGTAGTGCTCCGTAAACAAAACTGTTTTCAGTTGTTTTCTAAAGTCTTTGATGTCCTGAGCTGCTCTCAGATCATTAGGTAGGGAGTTCCAGATGGAAGTCGCAGCAAACGAGAAAGCTCTCTCAGAGGTCTCCTTGCGTGTTTTTCTGATGTCATTTGAGGAGCTGATTCTATTTTCAGATACACTTCTCCTAGGTCTGTTGCTAATATCTGACCGGATAAGATACGTCAGACTTTTTGCAGAACATTGTTGCTTTATCTTGAAAATATAAATTACTGTTTTGTATTTAATACGAGATGATATTGGTAACCAATGAAGCTCCTTTAAGATAGGAGTTATATGCTCTTTACTTGATAGACCAAAAATTATACGAGCAGCGGTGTTTTGCGCTAACTGTAAAGGCTTCAGTGACTGCTTAGCTAGACCCAGATATATTGGATTGCAGAAGTCAAGTAATGGTGTAATTAGAGCATGACAAACATTGCGGAAGTGAACAGTTTCCAGAAGCGGCCTTAGTCTTCTGATGATTTTCATTCTATAATAAGCGCTTCTAATCGTCTTGTTTATGTGTGATCTGAGATTTAATTCCTTGTCTAGAGTAACTCCAAGATATTTCACTTCTGATTTAATAGGAATAATTGAATTATCTATCTTGATGACAGGTGGATGTGCAAAATTTTGGTTACGAGATACAAATAATGCGTCTGTCTTGCTAAAATTAATTTGCATATTGTTGGTTTTACACCAGGTGGACATTTGTGATAGACAATCTGTGATGCTGGAAAAATCAGGTTTCTCGATGGAGATAGTTGTGAAAATCATAATATCGTCAGCATAAATTGTATACTTTATGCCACTTTTTAATGGAATATTGCAAATTGGCTGCAAATAAATGTTGAAGAGAAGCGAAGAAAGAGCGGAACCTTGTGGCACACCTTGTAATACTCTTATGGGCAGAGAAGTTTTTTGTCCAATCTTTACTTGTAAAAATCTTTCTGTCAGATATGATTGAAACCATTTTAATGTGACCCCATGTAGACCAATCTCCTCTAATCTATGTAATAACCTATTGTGATCTACAGAATCGAATGCAGCCGAAATGTCTATAAAAATCATTATAATACCCTTTTTAATGTCATCAATGGTACGGAGAACGTAATCAAAAAGATAAATCATTAAGGTTTCAACTCCATGGTTTGGGCGAAAACCATGTTGGTTATCGTCTAAAGGCGCATGAATATCAATGTGTTCTTGGAGTTGAAGTTGCACTGTCTTTTCAATGATTTACGCTAAAAAGGGTATGCTGGAAATAGGCCGGTAGGCAGCTGGGTTATTCTTGTCTAACGTTGTCTTCTTCGGGATTGGTCTAACAGTTGCAAGCTTTAAGTGCTTTGGTAAATTACCTTGAGAGAGGGAATTATGCACAATGTTTTGTATTATGTGAATAAAATTTGACTTTGTGGACTTTATCCAAGATACAGGACATGGATCGGTTGGAGAAGTGCATGTGTTTATGGAAGAGATAATGTGCGAGAGTTGCTCTTTAGAAGGAAAAGAGAATGTATTCCAGACCCTGAAATTTGAGACCAAATTCAAGTTGAGACTAAATATATCTTTTACCTTAGAGTGGAATTTTTCCTTAATATAATCTGCATACTTCTGCGGTTCAATTTCAGCTTCACCTTCTGTTTTTTGCTCTTTTGTTAAACTCTTTACAATTTCAAAAAGCTCTCTAGGTTTGTTGATGGAGTTATTTATTATATTTGTATGGTATTCTTTCTTTGAGACTTTAATACGTTCGTCGTATAGCTTTTGTTTTGTTAAATATATCTGCTTTAATTCTGAAACCTTATTCCTTCTCCATTTACGCTCTATTCTTCTGAGATCTCTTTTCATCAGACGTATAGCATTAGAATACCATGGCTTGTGATGTAGCTTATTGATCCTTGATTTCCTTGGACTTGTGTCTGTCATTCTAGCTGCATTAGAAATTATGTAATTCCATTTGTTTACTTGTGTCTCTATTTCTACTGAATCGTCAGATAGATGAGGTAAGGTATCCTGTATAAATGTATCTTTGTCAAATTTTTTAAAACGTCTATGATAGCATTTGTCATCTAGTCTTAAATTATTTTTTGTTTGTAATAAAATTTCCATACTAACTATGTAGTGATCTGACCATGGAACTGGGGTAATGGTAGGAATTGAAATTAGACCTCCTAAGGTCAAATCATTTATGAATATGTTAAAAAGCAGCGGACCCAGGACAGGTCCCTGGGGTACTCCACTATTCACCTTTCTCCATTGGGAAACTTGGCCATTTAGCCCTACCCTTTGCTTTCTGTCTTTTAACCAGTTCCTGATCCACAATGGTACACTGCCTCCTATCCTATGACCTTTTTAATTTTGCCAAAAGTCTCTCATGAGGGACCTTGTCAAAGGCTTTCTGAACACTATATCAACTGACTCACCTTTGTCTGTTTATTCACACCTTCAAAAAAACATAACAGATTAATAAGACAAGAGCTTCCTTGTCTAAAGGCATGTTGGCTGTCTCCCTTTAAGCCATGACTATCTACATGTTCAGTAATTTTGTTCTTTCTGATGGTTTCTACCATTTTTCCCGGTACTGACATCAGGCTCACCAGTCTGTAGTTTCCCGGATCACCCCTGGAACCCTTTTTAAAAATTGGCTATCCTCCAAATCTTCAGGTATTACATCGTTGTCTCCATCACATATATGTGGTACATGCAGGTACATACCACTCCTGGGTTGACCACCTGCAGAGATCATCACACATACTTACTTGCTCCAACATGAGAGCGATTTGTCCAGTTCTTAAATGCACATATGTCTGGATGATTGTATGGTGGTTGGAAAGGCTGAGACAGCTGTTCAACTCATGCAGAGGGTCTTTGAGGTGCCCCATGGCACAACTACTATTTATGCACACACTGCATTTGTGTGGTCACATCAGGTACATACGACTAACATGGACATTATGAACTTTCTGCTACCACCATCCATCCCGCAGGGCATCATTCACCATATGCCCATCATGTGCAGTCATGTATTCTCTGACCGACTGCTACACCATGGCCCACACAGGAACATTTTAGACATTAGGACATATCACTGACACCTCACCTGTGACTAATCTGCATCACCTCTCCTGCTCAGTCATCCTTTTGCTGCCCACAACATGAACGGGCTATCTCTGCTAGGGCACACTTCTTGTCTATCCTATGCCACTAAATGATAGTACAGCTGATTAACTGGGCATGCCTCACTGATACAGTAATACTGCTCCCACATCTTCATCTCACTTACTGACTAACACATAGGGTACATATGGATCTGATATGTCCATCTGCTTATACTTTTCCTTCCATCCATCCCCTTAACTCTGATTTTCATAGGACCTCCTTTATCCTGCATTACGGTGACTACCGTTTTTGGCCATTGGGGAGCATGCTTGGCACCTTAACACCCGGTGTCCTGTTTGTACCCGATAGGTGGAGCACATCGCCCTTACCACCGGAACATCTATTACCAGCCCTGTCCTTTATCGCACACTAACACCCTTAATGTTGCTATTATTGCTTGATATCCACTGGTCCCTTAACATTTTATAGTAAACATACCCCTCAGTGGGTGTTGGGGGTCCAGAGGAAGGATGAGCATGCTGCCCTCACATGTGGTGTGGTCTTTTGAGCAGAGATGTATGCTGCAGCTGAGTGTCTGTTATGCAGCTACAGTACTGCCTGTCTAGTGCTATTTGTACTGCAAGTGTACCACTGTATGCGGGCCGAAGCTGTGCTGTACTATTGTCTCAGAATGTGCTAGCTACATGGTTTCATGTCTTGGGTTCCTACCATTGTAGGAATGATCCTACTGTCTCTTGGTTTGTACACTTTCCTGTGAGGAAAGGTGTAGAGGTGTAACCTAATGGTTCAAGCATTGACTTTGTAAGCAACAGATCAGCATTTGAATCATACCTGTGCTCTCCCTGGCTGTGAGCTACTCACTTCAAGATATTGCTGTTATGTATTTATTATACTGCCAGAAACAGGCTGGGGTTTGCATTGCCTTGAGGACACACATCATTATTGTTTTTCATGTCTTCCAATAGTACATTGGGTTGGCAAACATGTACATTGCACTACTGCCCATCTGACAGCATCTCCATAATGGCTCTGCTGCAAGCCATTTCAAAGGGTCAGACATGTGGACCCAGCAGATGTATGACACATGGCTTTTACATGATTGATATATTTCATCATAATTGTGACTGCAAATCTTTTTCTCAATCACATATCTGCAATACATGCAGACAGATCACGCTCGTGGGATAGCCATCTGCAGGGATCATCACACATCCACATTTGCCCCAAATGGCCAATATATGTGGCACTTGTCCAGTTGTTCAATGCACGTGTGTCAGTAATATTGCATAGCAACATAATAACATAGAAACATGATGGCCGGAAAAGACCACATGGCTCATCTAGTCAGCCCTTCCATATCAGCTACTATAGTCCCCTTTTTACCTTTAGAGATCCTCTGTGTTTGTCCCATGCTTATTTGAATTCAGATACTGTCCAAGTCTGCACCACCTCCACTGGGAGACTGTTCCATGCATCTGGCACTCCTTCCGTAAAGACATATTTTTGCATATTACTCCTGTGTCTATCCCCTTCCACTTGCATCCTTTGTCCCCTCTTAACAGAGCTTCCCTTCAACTGAAAGAGATTCTCCTATGCATTTATGCCACGGAGGTATTTAAATGTCTCTATCATATCTTCCCTATCCCGCTTTTCCTCTAAAGTATACATATTAAGGTCTTTAGGTCTGTCCTGATATGCTTCATAACGGAGACCATTAACCGTTATAGTAGCCTCCCTCTGCACCGACTGCCACCTGCTGATATGGTACTAGAGAAGCTGAGATAGCTGTCATACTCAACCAGCTGTTACTGCAACTCCCTCATGGCACAGCTACTAATTTTTCACACAGACACTGATTGCATTGGTGCAGTCATATCAGGTACATCAGGCCAGCATGGCCATACTGCACTCTCTTCTACAGCCATGCATCCTTCAGCCCCTCCATCGGCATATGCCCATCATGTGATGTATTCTCCTAGCAGCTGCTACACCCTGGGCCAAACAGGAAGATTTTATTCACTAGGGTGTATCACTCACACCTCTCCTGTTTATTCTTCTAATTTATTGTGCATTTGTTTTAGACTGCTTTATCCTACAGTCAAAGTGGTTTAGATTATAGCAGATTTGGGGGTGCATTATGGCAGGAACATAAAGCCTAGACGATTCATAATGTCCTAAGGCTGACCATTGCACTTAACAGGGAGGAAGTAGGTATGGTGGACATGTGGCTGCACACATTCCTGTTCTGCTATGTCATTGGTGAGGCATTCTAGGAATAAGAATATGTTTCATTTTTTCCAGGCAGCTGTCAGGACCTTTGTGGCATGTGACTGATGTGCATGTCACCTCTCCTGCTCAGTCATCCTTTTGCTGCCCACATCATGGTGCTTCTGGCTCCGCAGAGGGACACGTCTTCCCCATCCTATGATACACACTGACATTACAGCAATTTCCATGGCCACCCCTCATTTAATCAGTCCAGCTGCCTCCCACATGCTCATGAGGAAGGAGTGGCTCAGTGGTTGGGACAAGTTACCTCAGGCCGGAGGGCCAGGGGTTCAATTCCCGCATGGGGGCAAGTAACCTCAGGCCAGAGGGACTGAGGTCTCTAGTCCCATGGCTGCTCCTTGTGGCCTTGGGCAAGCCACTTAACCCTCCATTGCCTCAGGTACACTTAGATTGTGAGCCCTTCAGGGACAAGGGAATAAAAAATACCTGTTAGTATATACATGTAAACCGCTCTGATGCATAAGTAAAGGGCAGTATATCAAATGCCTAAACCATAACCATAACCATCCCAGTTACTGACTGCCATGTAGGAAAGCCATGGATCTGTCAGGTCCATCAGCTCTCACCTGTCCTTCCATCCAGCACCTTTCCATTGACTTTCGCTGGGGTTCCCTTATCCAGTGTTAATGTATATGCCATTTTCAGGCATTAAGGTGCATGCCCGGCACCTTTACACCTGTTGCCTTGCTAGCGCACACTGAACAGTCCCTTGTACCCTTACCGCCAGAAAGCCTACAACCTGCCCTGAGCCTTTATCGCATGCAAACACCCTTAACGCTGCTGTTTTCACTAGAACTCCACCGCTCCCTTAAAGCTATTTAGTAAACATACTCCTAAGTCATGGCTTGTCTTCTGACTACATTACTTAGCTTCAGTATTGCAGCCATATAAATCTGATCATCCAATTCCCTTGTATTGCCATCTTTGAGCAGGATTACCTGCACTAGAGCCTTTTCAATATTTGCACCAAGATTATAGAATTCATTGCCAAATAATATAAGCGCTCTGATTTGCTGAAATTTCACATGAAAATAAAGGCTTTTAGGGAGTAATTTTATAACAGAGTACCTAGGATAAGAGACCTGGAAGGCGCCTGTTTTACACCTATTTTACAAAGATACCTATTTGTCTTTATAAAATAGTAGCATAAATCTTGCAAAGATCACAGCTGCATTGCAGATGCGGATGTTACGCCTGCCTGAGAGCAGGTATAAATATCTATGTGTAGGTTATTGAAGTATGTGCATAGATTAATGTATTTTATAATCTATACATGTACTTGTGACCCTGCCAGCACTCCATCAACACTGCATCACCAGCAATGTTTACAATAAAAGTAGGTGTGTATATGCCATCACATGTACTTTTACGCCTAGTGCAATTTTATACTTGCATATTGCTATATCCTTTATAAAATTACCCCCTTAAAGAATAATTTTCTAAAATCCTGCATAGTTAATGTGCATGATCCTGTGTGTTCAAATCCTACTGACACTCCCTGTGGCCTTGGGCAAGTCAACTAACCCTCCATTGTCTCAGGTACAACCTTACAGGCCGATGCAGAAAACCAGTGCTAGACACACACTGACGCAACTTTTGCACGCCTTTTAACTTCGAATGCAGCAAAGATAGGGTATGCAAATGATGGCTGTGGTAACCGTGCGCATGCAAGTGAGCCACGCATTAAACTGGGTGCAAAATGGCAGCGTTAAACTGGGAAAGCAAGCCAAACACATGCACACAAGAATTCTCTTATTGTCGGGGCACCGCCCCTGACTGTATTTTGATGGCATTGGGGACTTTTCTAGATGCAGCAATTGTCCCTGATGCCATCAAAAAACTGTTGGGGGCACGCATCAGAGGTTTAAGTCATCTTAGACCTTGCAGTAAAAGTATTGGCGCTATGGCTGGTTGCAAAATTTTCTATGCCTGTCTCTGCATCGGGCGTAGCCATGATTTGCATGCCAGACTATTATGTGCAGTTCATTTTCCTACATTTAAATACTTGTGGCATTAATTGGGCGGTAGTTTTACTGTCAGTGTTTACGCAGGCATTCATTTGTTTTCTGCATTTAAAATGCACTTAAACATGGTATTTTTTTTTTGTGCCATCAAGTCAGTGTTGACTCATAGTGACCCTGCTACCTCTGGGTTTTCTTGGCAATGTATCACTGGGAGTTGATTGCCAGCCTTTTCTTCTGAGGCAATGGTGGGTAAAGTGACTTGCCCAAGGTCACATGGAATGCTGGTGGGAATTGAACCCTTGATCTTCTGGGTATAGAGGTAGTTACTCTAACCACTAGGCTACTCCTCCACTCCAAACATGGTATTATTGATGTCTAAAGGCCGTGTTAGCTTTCTGCATTGGCCTGTTAGATTTTAAGCCCTTCATGGACAGAGCAATTCCTACAGTACCTGATTGTAACTCACCTTCACCTACTCTATTAGAAAGGCATGAAATAAATACTAATACTAGTATTTCATATCTATTTTATAAAGTGAACTTCATGCTTATTTTACTTTATAAAATTGAGGCATAAGTTAAATTTAGGCATTATCATCTATACCAGCACAATGATTGACGTAAGTGCTCACGCCTAGATTTCTTAAAAATGCATGTATAGCATTTTATAATTTATGTCTGAACTCCACTCGTATTATGCTCACAGTAAAAGTATGCATCACTGATCTAATATGCATGCTTACAGAATTGTGACCAGTTAAAGTACACATGTAAAGGCCCATTAATGCGCATAAGTCACTGAAAATATATGATTTATGTGCAATGATGGTGTATAACTCTGCAGCTCCTTGTAATACAATGGGGGATGTTTACTAAGCAGCATTATCTGATAATACAGCAAACAGTGCACACTATCTGGGGACATAAACAGATATTGCAGGGAAATTGCAGATAACCGTGATATTTTTGAGCTATCTGCAGATCCCAGGCTAACTTCTGGAGTGGGTGGGATATTGGTGGAAAGTGGGCATGTCTACAATGCACAGCTATTGTGTGTATACTCGGCTCGTGGTAACCAGTAAAGTTGCAGACAACATGGATGCTCATAATGGTACCTCAATGGGTGGCATTAGTTGCATGCATGTTGCTCTCATGGCATGATCTCTGCAATTTTGATGCGTTATCTGATGGGGAAATGCTATGCATGCACCCAACAAATAATGCAAAGCTTTTGTGGTTAACACCACACCATCTGCACTTTTTTGCCATGTTAGCTGCAAAACCTAACACACTTTAGTAAACAGACCCCAATGTGACTGTGCAGTATGTTATTGTTTCTATGTACTGTGTGTTTAATTTATTGTTTAGGATTTTTATATGCAACTATGAACCATGGTGATTGGGTGAGATAGAAATGTTTTCAATAAACAAATAAAAAAGATTTTGCTCACAAAAACATTACGGGGGTAATTTTACAAGGAGGAACCTACTTTTATGTTTGAAAGTAGGCAACTAAAAGAAGTATTTTAGTCATGATCAGAGTAAAAGTATTGTCCCCCTCAGCCCCCTCTGGTGGCGGCGTAGTGGTTCCACAGGGGCTGGGGAGCGCATAAGAAATAAAGGGTTTCAGGGTTGACCTGTTGTGTGGGTCAATGAGGTAGCAGGCCTCATTGTCAGCCTCAAGGTCAACTTCCTAAAAAGTAACTCTTGCCAAGTGTAGGGTAAAGAAAAGGCTTTTATTTCACCTTTGCGCATAAAGAAGTTCAAAATATGAGGTAATGAGTAACAGAACACAAACTTTGGTTGCATCAAAATGTGAATCAGCAAAAACACTCAAAATAACATGGTTATCCGTCCCCAACTTAAAACATAAGGTTTCCAGTATTCTTTGCATACATGGGATTTGTTTGCCTTTTACTTAAACACATCTCCTTGTGCAATAATCACATTCCATTGGTTCTATGTCTTCAATACCCTCAGATTCCCCTGGCAGCCATTCCATTTCTACGGGGTCTGAATCTGAGGTCTCTGAGATCTCTGGGATGTTAAAACCTGGTTTTCTAAAAGCATGCCATACCGTATCCCAGTGCTGGCTTGGGAGTTTGGGGCGTCGGCTTTTAGGTATATTATAACTCCCTGGGCTTACTGCTGTTTCAGGATTAAAGGTTTGCTTCTTCCAGTCTCTGGCAGCACTAAACTTTTTCCTGTAAAACTTATCTGGTATTTCTGGTTTAAAACAGTCCTTATTATCCAGATAAAAGCTAGCCCTTTGTTTCTCTCTAGGCTTCTTGTGAAAGGCTTGAGGCCTAGTCTGAAAGTCTTTTGCTTCAGGTAATTTCCAATGATCCCAGGATATCTTTCCTGTTTTAGAATGAGGTATAATTCTTTTGAGGTAAGGCTGCTGCGGAGGGGCCTGTCTTCCACCTCCACCCCTGTGGCAGTTGGTTAGGGGCCGCGCCCTCTCAGCTATATCCTCTCTCTTAAGGCTATGAACCTTTCTTTCATCCTTCAAGTTACTTTTGTAAAAACTTTTAAAAGTACCTTTTTCCTCTTGAAGGTTTCTTCTCCAGTTAGAAGGATAAGCCTCTCCTTCCTTGGCTGTCCTCTGTATGACTGCCTCTTGCAGTTGTGTATGGCCTTCCTCTAGGCCTGCTCTTGGGCCTTCAGCTCGGCCTGCTCTCCCAGTAGCTTTCACTCCTTGAGCTCTTCTGGGTTTGTCAGTGACTTCACCTCGGTCTCTGACTCCGGCTTCTGGAGCTTCCCTTGGCACTGCTTCCTGCGCTTCCTGGGAAGGTCTCTGCCAAGCTCCTTGCCTCCTCCTGTGCTTCCCCTCTGGGTTGCTCCTTGGCTGCCTTGGCTTCCTTCCTTGCAATGGTTTGTCCCTGCTTAAATCCAGAGCAGCTGCTTCTGAGTCCTGCCCATAGAGGTGTGGTTCTTCCACTTCCAGGCTTGCTCTCCTGCTCCCTCTATGTGTCCCTTCTCGTAATTGCAGGTAAATCTTGTTTTTTTCAAGATTTAAAACTTTCTTTCCTTGCGTCAGAGGGCCCGCGGTATCACAGTATGCATGTTAATTTCATGTCCCGTACTTTCAACGTGGGCATGCACTTGGGTAAAGTTTGGGAAGAGAGAGCAAGAACATGTGATAATTATAGAATACTATATTTTATGTGTATACTTGCAAAATGTATACACTGTCAGTTACATTCAGTTCTAGGACTTCTGTAAATGATTGCACCTTAAATTAAGGAACATTTGTGGCCACGTACGCTAATATTTTATAAAGGAAAGTAGGTACCTACTTTTTCTAACAAATAGGCTTAAAATAGATGTGTTTTTTTTCTGCCTTAAAATGAGGGCAAATGCTAAGCATGCAGGCAAGTTGTATCTTCTTCCATTTTCAACAGGCTTGGGGCCGCCTATGGCACTGTGGCACAGAGAAAATGACCTATTTGCACCCCACTAACACTGGTCCTGTTAAATCTAGGTGCCCTGTTAGATCGCCAATTTGTAAAGGCTTATTTTATAAAGACATGTATGTTCTGGAATGGAGTTTGGACCTGTGCAATGCAATATGTGCTGTCAGGTGTGAGAGCCAAAAGGGAAGGGGTTAACACAGAGAACATTTAAAATGTGTCCAAATTGCTGGCATTTGCACTGCATGTGCTCCATGGGGTGCTAGAGGTATTAGGTAACATCAGGTGGAAGAAATGTGAGAAAAAACACACTTATCTACAGAGCACAGGAAAAAGAAGGCATCATTAACATGGTTATGCCAGTTTGGCATGGGGCCTACTGAGGCCTAGTGTGGAAACTATCAGAAGATATCAAAGAACTAATAAGATATATTTTATATATTTCTTGAAAATAAGGGATGGAAAGACAAACCAGGTAGAAAATTGAATAAGTGGGAAAAGGGACAGATAACAGGGAATAAATCTGACAAAGGCTTGAGCAAATGGTTATACACAAGGCCATAAGGGTCAACAGGTCAGCAGGAATGGGAGTGCAGATATGACAGGACAAAGGAAGGAATGAAAGAGATAATCCAGATGCCTGGAATCGAAAGCAAAGGGACTAATTAAAGGAACTAATTGGAAAAGAAAAACTAGATAACAAGACAGAACTTTTAAAGATTGGGAATTTACATCCCATTTTCTGAAGAAGGCGGTTTGTAAATTTCCACTGCATGTCTGCTAATGAGTGAGTGGGTAGGATTCAGATTCTTTATGCTGTGTAAAAGGTTTTCCTTAGTTTATCTTTGAGTGTAGCTAGGAACCATATAACCTTCTCTTTCACTGTGCTAGGATCTGTCGATGGACAGGAAATCTCTTAATTACTTTACAGCTGTAAACTTGTAAGAAGAGGGTGAGGGAAATTCTCCAAGTTACTTTGTATTTAGCTAGTTTTGTTATGCTTCCTGTATGCTTGCTTCTGTGATATAAGAAAGAAATAAAGGATTTTTTTGTAAGAAAAATCTGTGAGAATATTGTGCCAGATACAAGTATATTCTGCATGAGGTGTGGTTTATTTGGAGGAGGTGGTAGGCCCTCCCTGTATATGCGCTAGTTTGCAAGGTTTTGTTCCCCTTTTGCACGGAGGGGAGGGGGTGAAATCTGCCTGGCCAACAGAATCGACCCACTCCTGGTTCCGTACACAGGTCAATGATAAAATGCTAAGGGTAAATTGGCTGAAATAGCGGCTAGATTGAAACCCCAACCATTTACGTCTGCTTGGGAGCAGGTATAAACATTAGCATGTAAAATACATCATGTCTGTGTATGTGGCTAAATCATGACTTTGCCAGTGCTCCACTCAGACTCCACTCCAGAACATATCTACACCTGGGTCACGTAAAAATATATACCTTCTTGCCATTGTGTGTACTTTTATGCATGTAGCCCTTGGAGTAATTTTATAAAAGCTCTTATACGTGTATAAAAAAACTTTTACCCACAAAAAGTCCTTTAAAAAATTACTTCCTAGATGTTGCAGCAATGGACAGCCCTCAGGGCTTCACTAACCTTCCAGAGATTACCCAGAGACATTTTGTACAGCAGAAAATTCTAAAACAATGATGTCAGTCTGTTTCTGAAAGGCTAGTTTACTCACATATTATACTGATGGTTTCTCTTTGCACCAATGATGCTCATATGCTAGTCAATAGACACCAGTGCTTCTCACAAGCTAACCATGGCATTGGGCAACCCCTGCTACTTGATATCGGAAGTAGTAGATACCTCAGATGTAACAGTGTGCATCTTCTAAAACTCCTGAGAAGTTTATTGGTTCAATTTGAAAAATAAATTCCATCCCCCCTTTTCCTTCTCTGGATATTGTACAATGACTTACCCAATATGCTGGAAGTTTAGATGTATGTGTAAGAGAAATTTCCCATCAATCCTTGGGCTCTGGTGGAATAATTGCCATACTTTTTTTTCAAGAAGAGGTACATGATGGAGCCAATGACTATAAAGAGCAGAACTGCACCCATTAAGACTCCAAGGATGATGACAGTCAACTTCCATTTCTCACTCACAGTGGAAGAAGGCAAAAGATTCACTGTCATTGATGTGTGTATGGCTGTAAAGAGCAAGATATAAATGAGTTCATTTCAGAATGGGTCAGCTGAAGTGGCACTTACTTTCCTTTTCTCAGGTTTTGTCCGTTACTACATGGTGCCTATACTTATTTCTCCCTATCCAGCTCTTCTAAAAAAGCTATCATGCACAGCATTTGTCCTTGCTACTTCACATCTTATTCCCAATAATAAGCCATCAGACACAATCTCTAGTTACTCCTTCCTATCCTGGTTTCATTAAAGAGTTTATCATTCATCACCACAGCTTTTATTTTTATATATAGCTCTTATCAGAACTCACATGTATGGTTTTTCCTCTTATTTTTTTCTCCTGTGTGTCTCTTCAGGGTCCATAATATATGATCTTAATTCTCCTGGGCCCGATATTCAAAGCCATTTACATGGTTTATATACTGTGTAAATGCTGCTGAGCTGGATATTCAGTGGTACTAACATGGTTAGTGCTGCTGAATATCCCTGATTAATGTAGCATCGGGGCCTGTCGTGGGCATTCTGGGGGCAGCAGCAATATTGTACCTCTGCCTGGTTAGAGACCCATGGGTAAAGATAGGTGCAGCAAAAGTTAGCCTATCTTTACCCATAGGAGCTAACCGGGCAGTGGCTCAATATCACTGCTGCCTGGTTGGCTTCTGTGGTGGAGTAGGCTGTGTGGCGATCCCACATATTCAATGCCGGGGCCAGATATGACCCCAGTGCTGAATATCTGGGTTTAGTGTTCAGCGGCAGTGACTAGGCATTGGATATTGGGACCCCTATGTTTTTCTCACATCCCTACGATGCTATGCTATTCTGTAGTTGGCCACCAGGTGTTGCTGCAAGACTATATTTGCCAAATCCCATGCCTCCATTCTAGAATCTTTCCAAAGCCTTGAGAAGGAGGCAGAGTTTAGAATCCAACCAAAATAAGGATCACAAACCAAGACATGATCAAGCTGGAAAAAGACAGTATCAACCTTTTATCCATTTGAATGTTACCAGTTTTCACCACTTCCCTGAAATGTCCCATCCTCCAGTGTATTTTCATAGTGAATTATGCTCCTTTCTTTCTCCAAGAGGCCCATTTACTAAAACTCATTAAAAATGCCATTAATGTGCATTTCTAAAATTGTGGTGTCTTAAAATGAATGCAATATTTACTAAAGCATATTTGCAGTTGCCATGGCTAGTAATGCACATACATTAACAGCAGCAATAACATGCATGCATTACTGACCATTATGAATGGATGTTACTTCCCCTTCCTGTACCTACAATCCAAAATGAGGCATATAGCTCAAAGTATCCATCTATCCCAAGCAGATAAATAGTCCTCCTCCCCCCAAAGCAGACAACACACTTCACACTGAGAAGGCATCATCCCTCTGCAGCAAATACCCTCACTATAGCAATCCTCCACTAACAATCTCTGATGTCCCACACATGCAGGGTAATAGAGAGCCTTGGGTCAGGTACCACCATTTTGAATTTGGTGCCATTGGGCCATTCTCCGATGATTGGGGATTGTGAGAGGAGCTTTTGGCAGACAGCCTGCTGATGCTCTTGGCAAAATTCATTATACTTTTCAAGTTGTACTTTGGGTCTCCAGCACCCAGGGGCAGTGTCTACATTTGTGTCCACCCCCACGTACACATCATCACCTCTGATCCCTTCCCTTCACCCCAGGCAGTCCAATCTCAGCTGACTTGGCCTCACCTCATCCCCTCCAAGAATGATCCTATAAAACACATTAATGGACATCAAGAAGGGCATATTCAAAACTATTAACATGGTTAACAGACCTGCTAACCGCATCAATCACAGTGAGCAAGAGATTCAGTGACACATAGTCATTTTGTACCCTGAAAATCCCTCCTAACGGCACTGTATGCCCTGATGCTAACCCCATAACCTCAGAGCATTCTGGGGCATTCAAGGGGTAGCACTTGTGTTAACCGGTCAACAGCGACATTAAGCCATTGGCCAGTTAATGCAAACTGGCTAAAGTTAGTCATAATGATGGCTGTCCTAACTTTATCCAGTTTAGCTAACCAGGCACATCAGATATTCAATGCCAGTAGTCAGATATGTCCCTGGCATTGAATATCCAGGTCTTATTTTAAACAGCAACAGCCAGCTACTTTACATGTGCTGGCCACCACTGTTGAACATCTGCCCCCAGGGGCGGCCCAAGGGGGGTGCGGGGCCATGTGTGGAGATTAATTGTGGGGCCTCATTTGCATAAGGAACCTCATTTGTGTAAATATTTGCATAATGTTAACATGCGCTTTTAGTAAACATGCCTCTTAATGAGTGTCTGAATAAAGAAAGACTAACAGATTTCTACATTACTATATTGCAGTGACAACCACCAGGCCCATTAGGAAGTACTACAAACACTGATCATTTAGAACCCATAGCAAATCCACCATATCATAACAGCACTCTCAGGACTCACAAAGCACCAAACCCTACCTATCAAAAGGCAACACTGCAGATATTAAAACCAGTACATCTCAGAGAATACCAATATATCTCACTGGGGGAAATTAAACAAATGGGACTGTCAAATAGAAACAATATGAACAGAATACCTCAATTTGGTTACATATGCAGAACATAGACTATCACCACACAAAGAACAAGGGATCACAATTTAGAAATAGGAAGATGATAATTAAACTGGGAAGCCCAAAAGCCAAACATGAAATGTATAACACTGGAGAAATAAAACTATAAATTAATTTCCGCTTGCACTAAACAAAAACGCGAAGATCTTAGCAATATACACTTCCCAGACCTGACATATTCCAGTTAATAAATTCAAAATAAAAAGTATTTTTCTACCTTCTGTTTGGGATTCTATTTTTCAGCTGCAATTGCTCCAGTCACTTTCTTCTGGTTTCTTCGTGTCTTCTACGAGCTATCCATTTGTCCTTTCTTCTCTTTTAGATTTTTTCTTCTCTCTCTATATCTGCTTTAACAAACTGATCTTTCCCCTTTTGCTCTTTCCCCCTTTTCTTTCCTTATTCCTTTATCATCCACTCAAATTTCACCCTTCCATTCTCAATCCCCACTTACTCTCCCAACACCCAGCCCATCGTAGACTTTTCTTCCCTCCCACACAAAATATCTTTTCCCCTCTCCATTCTCATTCCCTATCCTCAACCCTTTCTAGTCCTCCCCAAAATCAGCTCCCTTATAGTTCTAGACCCATTTCCTTCTAGTCTCAATCTCAAAAGCCCCCACATCAGCCCATTTCCAGTCCTAGCCCCCCATATGCTTTTTTCCAGTTTCATTCCAGCCCTCCATCAGCTCATTTCCACTCCAAGCTCCCCATCAGCCAATGACCAATCCTAGCCCTTGTCAACCCATTTCCAGCCCTATTCCAACTCCCCTCAGCCCACTTCCAGTCCTATTCCAGCCTCCATCAGCCCATTTCCAGTCCTAGCCCCTATATGCTCTTTCCAGTACCATTCCAGCCCCCCATCAGCCCATTTCAACTCCAAGCTCCCCCATCAGCCCATTTCCAATCCTAGCCCCCTCATCAGCCCATTTCCAGTCCTATTCCAGCCCCATCAGCCCATTTCCAGTCCTATTCCAGCCCCCATCAGTCCATTTCCAGTCCTAGCCCCAATATGCTCTTTTCCAGTTCCATTCCAGCCCCCCATCAACCCATTTCTACTCCAAGCCCCCCTTCAGACAATTTACAGCCCCCTCGTCAGCCTATTTCCAGTCCTAGCCCCCCATCACAGCCCATTTCCAGTCCAAGTTTCCCCCCCATCACAGCCTATTTCCAGTTCTAGCCCCCCACCATTACAGCCCATTTGCAGTCCTAATCTCCCCATCACGGTCCATTTCCAATCCAAGTCCCCCCCCATCACAGCCCATCCAGTCCTAGCCCCCCATCACAGCCCATTTGCAGTCTTAGCCCCCCATCACAGCCCATTTCCAGCCCCAGTTCCCCCTCCCTCAATCACAGCTCATTCAGTCCTAGCCCCCCCCGAACATCCCCACGGCCGTCTAAGGAGCTGCAGAGGGAGCCGGGGAAGCCCACGCGAGGCCCCGGCTCCCTCTGTACAGCCGCCAGCATGAGAAGTCTTTTCCCTGAAGGCAAGTTTTGTTCTATGTAAACCGCCTTGAGATTATGAAAGGTGGTATATAAAAAATGTTAAATAAATAAAATAAGTGCATGTTTATTCCTGCTCCAGGCATGAATAGGTATCAGGAAAGTGTTGTTTTCATCTTCAAACATCCAGAGAGTTTAGAGAACATGGAGCATTAAGTGACTAGCCTTAGATTACAAAGTCCCATACTGGGATTTGAATGCTGGCCACTCAGTTCTTAAGTCACTACTCTAACCATTATGCTATTAGACATTTTGGTTCTATAATGCTCTCCTGGGGACATCCATATAGATATTTGATATACGTGCATATCGGGCAAGTCCACGTTTCTGGAATTGTTCCTGAACTTGCACGTGCCTGCCTTTCTTTTCAGATGTTCTGACTTTGGCATCCCAGATTGCACTTGGACATCCCATTTGGAATGTGCATCTTAAAGTTAAATATTAATTGTGGTATGATTTCAGTATCAGGTATACAACCTTGCAAAGGGTACATTCAGAGCATATGGTCAACCTGCCATACTATAGCAGCACTACTAGGACTCAAACAACAGCATTCTTAATTATGAAAAAGCAGTACTATAAAATTATATCAGGATCTGAACATCTTCTGAGTAAAATGTACAAGCAGGACAGCTACTGACGCCTACACAGAAAATATATGCTAGCAGAACCACTCACCTTGGTCACACATGCCAAACACAAACACAGACTCTCACCAAATTAAAGGTACCTCGTAGAAATATGCAGACAAAACCTAAACTGGAATCCCTAATAAACCAAACTGTGCATGCAGTGCAACACTAGAGAAATAGAAACAGAAATGAAATTCCTCCCATACTGAGCAAATGCAAAGACATCAGAGATGAACATTTCCCAAAGCTGACTAATTCCAATTAAAATGTGTTTTCTATTTTTGACTGGGCATTTTATTTTTTCCAGTCATGTTGGCACCAATCTCCCTTTTCTGCTTTCTTCTGTTGACTTTTCTTACTTCTTTCTAGGGTATGCTATCTATTTGTCATTTCTCCTCTCTCCTCCTATATTCTTCCATACCACCCCTACAGCTGTCTCTGATAATGATCTTGGCCTTTTAGCTCTTACCGCCATTTCTTTATTTTCTGTCTTGCGGTCCACTCAAATATTACCCCTTCTTTTCACCCTCCAGTCCTCAATCTTACACTTTTTACCTTTCACCTACTCTTACCCTCTCCCTAGACCTTTCATCCCCTATCTCTTACTCCTTCCATAGCCTCTTATTCCCTTCTGCCTTTCATTGACTTCCCATTTCTACCTTTTGTTCTACCTCCCTTTCAAGCCCTCATTTACCCTTCACCAGCTCTAGTTCCTTCCATTTCAGTCTTCTCCTCCCTGCCTTCAGTTCCTTTATTCTGTCTTTTATTATCACCCAGTCTCTGACTTCCTCTTTTCATCACCTCCCAAACTCTATTTACTTCTTCCTTTCACTCCTCTGCTTTCTAATTCCCCCCTCTATGGCTTCTCTCCCATAGTTCCAGCATTTCCACTTTCTTTCTCCTCCTCCTCCACAACCATCCAGTATCTTTGTTTTCTCTATCCCCTGACAACCATCCAACATCTCCCTTTTCTGTCTCCCCTGACAAGTATCCAACATAAGAACATAAGATATGCTATACTGGGTCAGACCAAGGTCCATCAAGCCCAGTATCCTGTTTCCAACAGTGGCCAATCTAGGTCATAAGTACCTAGCAGTTTCACCAAAAGACACAGGTTCCACAATGCTTGTATTGGGTCAAGCATTGATATCCTGGGTCCCTTTTAATAATGGTTTATGGACCTTTCCTCCAGGAAATTGTCCAAACCTTTTTTAAACCCAGTTACACTAACAGCTTTTACTACATCCTCCTGTAACAAATTCCAGAGTTTGATTACACGTTGAGTGAAAAAATGTTTTCTCTTATTAGTCTTAAATAGTTTACTCTGTATCTTCATTACATGTCCCCTAGTCTTTCTATATTCTGATGACATAAACAATCGATCTACGTTTACCCGTTCCACTCCATTCATTAATTTATAGACCTCTATCATATCTTCACTCAGCCGTCTTTTCCAGGTTGAAGAGCCCTATCTTTGCTAGCCTCTCTTCATAGGGATATCCTTCCATCCCCTTTATCATTTTGGTGGCTCTTCTCTGTACCTTCTCTAATAGCGCTATAGCCTTCTTAAGATACGGTGACCAGAATTGCACACAATATTCAAGGTGTGGTCACACCATGGAATGATACAGAGGCATTATAATATCCTTTGTTTTATTTTCCATTCTTTTCCTTATGTTATCTAGCATTCTATTTGCTGTCTTGGCCACCGCTACACACTGGGAGAAGGGTTTTAACATGTTATCCACGATGACACCTAAATCTTTTTTCTGAGTGGTGGTTCCTAATGTGGAACCTTGCATTGTGTAACCATAGTTTGGGTTGTTCTTTCCTAAGGGGCATAACTTTGCACTTGTCCACATTAAATTTCATCTGCCATTTTGACACCCAGTCTTCCAATTTATCAAGATCTTCTTGCAATTTTCCACAATCCTCCTGGGTTTTAACAACTTTAAATAGTTTTCTGTCATCTGCAAATTTGATAACCTCACTCGCTGGTCCCATTTCCAGGTCATTTATGAATATATTAAAAAGCAGTGGACCCAACACAGATCTCTGGGGTACTCCACTATTCACCTGGGAAAATTGGCTATTTAGCCCTACCCTCTGCTTTCTATCTTTTAACCAGTTCCTAATCCATAATAGTACACTGCCTCCTATCCCATGACTTTTTAGTTTTGCCAAAAGTCTCTGATGAGGGACCTTGCCAAATGCTTTCAGAAAGTCCAGATACACTATATCAACCGATTCACCTTTGTCTACCTGTTTATTCACACCTTCAAAAAAACATAACAGATGCCCAGTCTTCAAATTTATCAAGGTCCTCTTGCAATGTTCCACAATCCTCATGGGTTTTAACAACTTTGAATAGTTTTGTGTCATCTGAAAATTTGATTACCTCAGCCGTTATTCCCATTTCCAGGTCATGTATGAATATGTGAAAAAGCAGTGGACCAAGCACAGATCCCCTGTGTACTCCACTATTCACCTTTCTCTATTGGGAAAATTGACCATATAGCCCTACCCTCTGCTTTCTATCTTTTCACCAGTTCCTGATTCACAATAGTACACTGCTTCCTATCCCATGATTCTTTAATTTCTTTTTAAAGTCTTTCATGATGAACCTTGTCAAAGGCTTTCTGAAAATCCAGATGCACAATATCAACTGACTCACCTTTGTCTACCAGTTTATTCACACCTTCAAAAAAACATAACAGATCAGTAAGACAAAATCTTCCTTGTTTAAAGGCATGTTGTGTCCCCCTTTAAGCCATTACTATCTAAATGTTCAGTAATTTTGTTCTTTACCATTTTTCCTAGTACTGACGTCAGGCTCACCGGTCTGTAGTTTCCCGGATCACCGCTGGAACCCTTTTTAAAAATTGGTGTTACATTGGCCATCCTCCAGTCTTCAGGTATTAAAGATGATTTTATTGATAGTTCAGAGATTACTAATAGCAGGTCTGCAGTCTCATATTTCAGTTCTTTCAACCCCTTTGGATGTATGCCATCCAGTCCAGATGATTTGTTACTCTTCATTTTATCAAATAGTGGTAATACATCTTCCTGGTGTATCGCTATTTCTTTCAATTCTTCCGCAGTATCACCTTTAAATACCACTTCAGTCATGAGTAACATCCCTACATCTTCCTCAGTAAAGACCAAAGCCAAGAATTCATTCAGTCTCTCCACTATGGTCTTGTCCCCTCTTAGTGCCCCTTTTACCCCTCTATGATCTAATGGGCCAACTGACTCTCCCACATGTTTTTTGCTATGAATGTACTTGAAAAAGTCTTTATTACTTGTTTTTGCTTCCACAGCGAGCTTCTTCTCAAATTCTCTCTTTGCCTGCCTTATCAATGCCTTGCTTCTAACTTGCCAGTGCTTGTGCTGTTTCCAGTTTTTGTCATTTGGCTCTTTTTTCTATTTCCTGAAAGATGCTTTTTTGGCATCAACAGCCTCTCTGACCTCACCTTTAAACCATGCTGGCAGTTTTTTGGCCTTCCTTCCACTTTTCTTAAAGCATGGAATATAGCTGTCTGGGCTTCTAAGATAGTATTTTTAAACAACACCCATGCTTTAACCTTTGCAACTGCTCCTTTTAGTTTTTTCTTAACTATTTTCCTCATTTTATCATAGTCTCCCTTTCAAAAGTTAAAAGGTAGTACTGTGGATTTCCTTACCATCCCTCCTCCATTAATTAAATCAAACACGATCATGCTATGATCACTATTGCCAAGTGGCCCCAGCACCTTTATCTCTTGCACCAGATCTGGTGTTCCACTAAGGAATAGGTCCAAAATGGCTTCCCCTCGTGTTGGTTCATGAACCTACTGCTCTATGAAGCAGTCATTTATTTCATATAGAAACTTTATTTCCATGTCCTTCCATGACACTGACCCAGTCAATACCGGGATAATTGAAACCACCCATTATTATTACTGTGCTGTAACGTTTGTTAGCATTCCTGATTTCTTTGAGCATTTCATCATCCATTTGTTCATTCTGTCCAGGCGGTCGATAGTACACCCCCACTGCCATCGCCTTCCCCTTCCCCTTTTTACATGGAATTTCAATCTATAGAGATTCTACAGTGAATTTTGTTTTGTGCAAAACTTTAATCCTTTGTGACTCAATGCCCTCTGTAACTTAGAGCGCAACTCCTCCACCAATTTGATCTTCTCTATCATTACGATATAGTTTGTAACCAGGTATTACAGTGTCCCGCTGGTTGTCCTCCTTTCACCATGTCTCTGAGATACCGATCATATCTAACCTCTCTTTTAGTGCTACATATTCCAACTCTCCCATCTTATTTTTTAGACTTCTAGCATTTGCATACAAGCATTTTAGAAACTGTTCTTTATTCATATTAATCTGGGTATCAGTAGGCAGGAGTAATTTGGAGTCTTTAAGCTCTTTCTGCTCCGTACTCAAGGTCATTTGGGATACTTGTGTCTTTATTGGAACCTCTCTGCTGATATGCCCTAACTTCATTCTTTTGGTAGTATCCTTCAAGGATACATTGTTCTGAACCATGCGCTCTTGGGCGATTGTTGGCTCTCCCCTATTTTCTAGTTTAAAAGCTGCTCTATCTCCTTTTTAAAGGTTAATGCCAGCAGCCTGGTTCCATCCCAGTTAAGGTGAAGCCCATCCCTTTGGAAGAGCCCGTCCTTTCCCCAGAATGTTCTCCAGTTCCTAACAAATCCAAAACCCTCATCCTTGCACCATCGTCTCATCCACGCATTGAGACTCCGGCGCTCTGCCTGCTTTTGGGTCCTGTCTGTGGAACGGGAAGCATTTCGGTGAATGCTACCCTGGAAGTTCTGGATTTCAACTTCCTACCTAAAAGCCTAAATTTAGCCTCTAGAACCTCTCTACCACATTTTCCTATGTCATTGGTACCGACATGTACCAAGACAGCAGACTCCTCTCCAGCATCTAAAACCTTGTCTAGGTGGCATCTGAAGTCTGCTACATTCACACCAGGCAGGCATGTTACCAGGCGGTCCTCATGTCCACCAGCCACCCAGATATCTACATGCCTAATGATCGAATCACTAACGGCTGTCCTAACCCTTCCCTCATGGGCACATGGCCCTGGAGAAACTTCCTCGGTGTGAGAGGGTTTTATATCACCTTGAGGACAGGTCCTAGCTACAGAATCACTTCCTGCCACACCAGGGTGATGCTCTCTTGTCATGTGACCTCTCTCCTTCATGGCAACTGGGATGCTGCCAGACTGGAGGTGGGACTTCAGAACTGTATCCCTGTAGGTCTCATCTATGTACCTCTCTGTCTTCCTTATGTCCTCCAAGTCTGCTACTCTTGCATCCAGAGATCGGACTCGTTCCCTGAGAGCAAAGAACTCCTTGCACCTAGTGCACACGTAAGACCCCTCACCAATTGGGAGAAAATCATACATGTGACACTCAATGCAAAAGACTGGGAAGCCCCCATCTTGCTGCTGGACTGCTGTCTGCATCTTAGTTTTAAGGTTGTGTTTAGATATTTCAGTTCTTTACTTACTGAAAAGCTCTTTGATGCCACTAGGCCCTGACTGAGTATTAAATTTGAACTAGAAGCTCTCTGTTGGGTTCTAAATTAAACCAGAAAGCTCTCTTCTCTGTTTTAAATTTTAACTGAAAACTCTTTGCTGCTACTAGGCCCTGAATGATTTAACAAATACACTGGGTTTACAGATTAGTCAGCTTTAATCTAAAGAATTCCTTTTTCCTCAAGATTTAGAAAAATTCCCAAAAGTAAATACTTCCAATTGCAGATCTCTCTCCAGAAGTGGCAGTCCCCTTGTGAGGGCTAAAGTTGGCTGGGGGGAGGGATGGCTGCTCCAACCTCGGAGAGATAGACCGCCAAGAGTACTGAGAAACGTATTGAGCATGAATATTGGGACTTTGATTGGTGTACCCTAAGGGAAAGGAGAACTGTAGACATAGACCTCCCTACTAGGGAAGCCATTAAAGAGGTGGGTATTTGGCCTCTTCTTGGAGCTGGTTGTAGTTGGAAGAGTGTAGGAGAGGTTTTGAAGAACCATTAGATGACCTACATTTGGACCTGAGAAGTAGACAGCACAAGACCCAACCAGATGAGGAGCAACCATGACATAGAAACATAGAAACATAGAAATATGACGACAGAAAAAGACCACATGGCCTATCTAGTCTGTCCTTCCATAACAACTACAACAGTCCCCTTTTTACCTTTAGAGATCCTCTGTGTTTGTCCCATGCTTTTTTGAATTCAGTTACTGTCCTCATCTCTACCACCTCCACTGGGAGACTATTCCACGGATCCACTACTCTTTCGGTAAAGAAATATTTGCGCATATCACTCCTGAATCTATCTCCCTTCACCCTCATCCCATGTCCCTTCATAGCAGAACATGCTTTCAATTGAAAGAGGCTTTCTCTCTGAACATTTCTGCCACGGAGGTATTTAAACATCTCAATCATATCACCTCTATCCCGCCTTTCCTCTATGGTGTACATATTAAGATCCTTCAGTCTGTCCTCATATGCTTTATAATGAAGACCACTAATCATTTTAGTAGCCACCCTCTGCACCGACTCCATCCTGTTCACATCCTTTTGAAGGTGCGGTCTCCAGAATTGCACACTATACTCCAAATGAGATCGCACCAAAGACTTATACAGAGGCATTATCATCTCCTTTTTTCTGCTAGCCATTCCTCTCCGTATGCACCCAAGCATCCTTCTAGCTTTTGCCGTCACCTTTTCTACCTGTTTAGCTACTTTAAGATCATCAGACACAACCACGCCTAGGTCCCGCTCTTCTTTAGTGGACAAAAGTACTAAAGCACCAAAAGCACCAAAGAGAAAGTAATCTTGCTTTAAAAATGTACAAAAAACCCTTTTAAGAGCTCCCAGTCAGAGAGCTAGCAATTTAATATAATAAAACAAACCCTTAAATCCTTACTGTTGGTTTATCTGGAGAGCTCCTGTAGGAAAGCCTGAACAGGGCTGGGCACTGGAGCCTTTTATGCAGGCCCTCAGCTGTTCTCAGGTAATCAGGCCCACTAACTCCTGATAAGGTGTTAGCAGTTCCCAAAGCTGAAGAGGTTACTGGAATTCAACCACCTACTGTGCTCAAGGAAAATCCCACTAAAGCACCAAAAAGAAAGTAACCTCGCTTTAAAAATGTACAAAAAACCCTTTTAAGAGCTCCCAGTCAGAGAGCTAACAATTTAATATAATAAAACAAACCCTTAAATCCTTACTGTTGGTTGATCTGGAGAGCTCCTGTAGGAAAGTCTGAACAGGGTAGGGCACTGGAGCCTTTTATGCAGGCCCTCAGCTGCTCCCAGGTAATCAGGCCCACCAACTCCTGACTAGGTGTTAGCAGCTCCCAAAGCTGAAGAGGTTACCGGAGTCCAACCACCCACTATGCCCAAGGAAAGTCCCATGTTGGTTGATCTGGAGAGCTCCTGTAGGAAAGCCTCCTGTAGGAAACAATGACGATAGCATTGTTCTTGGGATTCTGGTATAGTGTTGTAAATGTTAACCTGTTTTATTTATGTATAAGATATTTTGCATGACAATACTGGTGCAGGAACAATGCAAGAATAGGCAAATCTTGACCTTGTGCCCCTCCCTCTACACATATATAATGCACTTTTGTAAATTAATATTGTGCATTATTAGTTTGGTGCTGCATTAAAAACAGTAGCACCATCAAGGTCCTACTAAATATTTCTAGGAGGTATAGAGAAAAGTCTGACATTTTCTAAGACAGGAAAGGTTCTTGCTGCCAATCATTTCATGCTGGGAAGAGAATCCTCTGAGAGAGAAAATCCTACATGGTATTTGATTCCTCCCTCCTCTGACATATGCTTGCATCAGAGGAAGGAGGGACTAGACCAGCAATGAAACTGCTACCTTATTACTGCCTCCTCTCTTAATGCTATCTCTTTCCTATAAACAAATGGCGTTCCTTTTCTGTTTCCTCTTCTCCAGCAGTATCTCTTTGTTTTAATGTAAACTGCCGCATACCTCTTGGTTTTGGCAATATATTAAGTTTTAAATAAAGATAAAGATCCATGTTTGTTTTTTTAAAATGGAGGTCTGCTGCCTCCGCCTCCATGAAGGGAACAGGAAAAGCAGCGGCAAAAAAAGGACAGCAGGCAGGCAGCGTGCAGGGGGGAGCCAAGGCCGGTGGTCAGCAACCCTAAATGCACCCCTATTTTTTTGCACCCTGTGCAGCTGCACCACTCGAGCAGTCCTAGGTATGGCACTGCATATGGTACCTTAACCTTCACTGACTTCCAAAATCGGCTACCTATGTTTCTGTGCCCACTCTGCTGAGTTTCTTGGCTAAAATCCTATGCACATACTGACTTTATGCATTTCAAATTCTTGCTAACCTCCTTCCAGTCTGCTATAGCACTCGTTAAGCAAGAGTATTATGTCCATCTGATAGACTCTCGTGCCTCCGACCCTTGCAGTCTCTTTGCTAAGCTCAATTTCTTCCTCAAAGTACCTCCACTTCCGACTCCTCCTTCACTTTCTGCTCAGACTTTTGCTGCCTCTTCCATGACAAGAGTCACAATATTGTCTTCAGTTCTGCACCATATAAGCATAGAAACATGATGGTATGGTCTATCCAGTCTGCACTTCCATACCAACTACCAGGATTTACAGTCTCTTTGTTTCCTTTAGAGACCTTCTGTGCTTTCCCATGCTTTCTTGAATTCAGATACCGTCCTTGTCTCTACAACCTCCACTATTCTATGCATCTACCATTCTTCCCCTGCTTTATTCTCAATCCTTAATTCATCTCCTGCCACCTTTTTTGCCCTTTCTAAAATCACTGAGGAGGACACTGCACATATTCTCTTCTCTTCCAAAATCACTCACTACCTGCTCCTCTGATCTCATTCCCACTCATCTACTAAGCTCTTTCTCCCTTCCATCTGTCATATCCTCAACCTACCACTTTCCACTGCAACTGTTCCAGCTGCCTTCAAACATGCTATGGCTACACCACTCCTCAAATAATCTTCACTGGACTGTACCTGCTCTTCTAATTATCTGCCCATCCCTTCCTACCTTTTGCATTCAAACTACCTTCCTTTCAAGCCATTCTGGATCCAGTGATCTGTTTCTGGCCTTTAACCCAAAGGGCTGTTACTCAATCCTCATCCTTCCTGACCTATCTTCTGCTTTTGACAATGTTGATCACCACCTTCTCCTTAATACACTGTTCTTAATTGGATTTAGAAGCTCTGTTTTTGGGTTTCTTCCTATCTCTCCGATCACACTTTTACTCTATGCTCTAGTGCAGCGTTTTTCAACCACTGTGCCGCGGCACACTAGTGTGCCGTGAGATATTGTCTGGTGTGCCGTGGGAAAAATTCCAATTTCATCCGTAACATGTGGCCTCGGCTCACAAATAGACCAATCATTAAATGATTGGTCTATTTGTGAGCCGAAGCGCATGTTACGGACTATAAATAGCTCCGGTGTCACTGTTACACTGACAGGAGAAGACATCGCAGTAGATCGCCGATGCGCAGAAGAGCACCGAAGGATCTGGACTCTGGAGGATTATCGCGGATGCAGCACAGAAGAGCGCTGAGTGATGGATCTGGAGGAGACAGGAGCAGAAGAGCGCTGACTGATGGATCTGGATGGAGTGCTGAGTGTGACGGACAGCGGCTATCTGGAGGAGACAAGCGCAGTAAGTACTGAGTGACAGTGAGACAGGAATAGATACTACAGTGATGGACAAATTTTTGAAAAGGAAAGAACTGGATTCTGAACAAAATTCAGAGCCAGATAAGAGCCCAAGTATGAGTGGGGATCAAAAGAAAGCAAAGATGGTTAGCTCAAGGAAATTCTCTGGCACAAGGCAATATAGCGAAAGCTATATTTCATTTGGATTTACTTTCACCGGAGATGCAAAGAAACCAACTCCACTGTGTGTGGTGTGTGGTGAAAAGCTATCTAACAGTGCTATGGTCCCAAGTAAACTTAAACGCCATCTCCAAACGAAACACCCTTCGCTTCAAAACAAGAATGCGGACTTTTTTGTTCGCCTGCGTGAAAACACGGAGAAACAGGCAACTTTCATGAGAAAAACCACAAAGGTAAATGAAAGAGCTCTTAAAGCTATCTATCAAGTTGCTGAACTTATAGCCAAGTCAAAAAAGTCACACACTGTGGCAGAGACATTAATACTTCCCGCCTGCAAAGCTATTGTAGAGGAGATGCTCGGACCTGAAGCAGCTAAGGAAATAGACAAAGTCCCTCTCTCAGACAACACAATTTCCAGACGTATTAATGACATGTCTGCAGACATAGAAAGTGTGGTTTTGGAAAAGATCCGTATCAGTGAGAAATTTGCATTGCAACTTGACGAGTCTACTGATATCAGTGGACATGCTCAACTCTTGGCCAATGTGCGTTTTGTGGATGGTGATGCAATTAGAGAAAACTTCTTTTTTTGCAAGGCGTTGCCAGAAAAAACAACAGGAGAAGAAATTTTTCGGGTCACATCAGAATACCTTGAACAAGGAGGACTTAAGTGGGAAAACTGCACAAGTGTCTGCACCGATGGAGCTGCAGCCATGGTCGGGCGCACCAAAGGCTTTGTAAGCAGAGTGAAGGAAAGAAATCCAGATGTGATTGTTACGCATTGTTTTTTACACCGTGAGGCCCTCGTAGCCAAGACTTTACCAGCAGACCTAGTTCCTGTGTTGGATGATGTTGTGCGCATGGTAAACTTTGTAAAGTCACGACCCGTGAAAAGTCGCATGTTTGCAGCTTTGTTTGAGGAGATGGGAGCGAAGCATAAAACCTTGCTGTTTCATACGGAGGTCCGGTGGTTGTCGCGTGGCAAGATCTTGGTTCGTGTGTATGAGCTGCGGGAGGAACTTAAAGTGTTTCTGACAAATGAGAGGTCAGATTACGAAAAGCTGCTTACAAGTGATGAGTGGTGTGCAAGGCTGGCATACCTGGCAGATATTTTTCATCATCTGAATGAGCTGAACACACGAATGCAAGGACGAAATGAAAATCTGCTTACAAGTACAGATAAAATAAATGGATTCCGTTCAAAGGTGCAACTCTGGAATCAACACGTGGAAAGTGGCAATCTTGAAATGTTCACACTCACCAAGCAATGGCAAGGTGTTCACACTGCTGCACTGGGTGAGATAATAGTTAAACATTTAAAAACTCTCGAGGAGAAGTTGTCATTTCTCTTCAGTCTCCACTGAATGCCTTGACTGGGTTAGGGACCCTTATAGCTCAGCATCAGTTGGTGGAAAGGACATGACTTTACAGGAGCAGGAGGAACTAACTGAACTGAGACAAAATCGTGGTTTCAAGCTAAGATTTGCTGATCTACCTTTGGACAGTTTTTGGTTGGATACTGCCAAGGAGTTCCCCGTTCTGGCAAACAAAGCTATTTTGACATTGCTCCCATTTTCCACTACATATCTGTGTGAGATGAGCTTTTCAAGCCTGATTGCTATAAAAACTAAAGACAGAGAGAGACTGAGAGCTGTTGACGAAGAGCTACGTGTGTGTCTTTCTTCGATTCCTGCCAGAATATCAGCTTTGTGTTCAGCCAAACAGGCCCAGGTTTCGCACTGAGTAAGTAAACAGAAATATGAACAATTATAAAATACTTTATTATTTCATAATAAAGTAATTATAAAATAATTTCTTTGTGTTTGATTCCTATTCAAGAGAATTACTTTATATATAGTCAATATAGGCACAGAGGTAAATTTTTTTAACATTTTCTAATGGTGGTGTGCCTCGTGATTTTTTTCATGAAAAAAGTGTGCCTTTGCACAAAAAAGGTTGAAAAACACTGCTCTAGTGGATCCTCCTCCACTGCTATCTCAATTTCAGTTGGTGTAACTCAGGGCTCTTTCTTGGGACCTTTTCTCTTCTCTCATCACACTCATTCACTTGGTGTCCAGGGTTTTCAATACCATCTTTATGCTTACAACTCTAAAATTTTCCTCTCTACACCAGTAATTTCATTAGGAATCCGGGCCCAAATATCAGCCAGCTTGTTTGACAGTCCTGCCTGGATGTCCTGCTGCTTTCTGAAACAGAATATGGTCAATGCAGAGCTTCTTATCTTTCCCCTAAACCCACATCTTTCTTTCATTGCATTGAATATCCAGGTCTACAGTTCAGCAGTGCTAGACACCGTCGCTGAAGATTAGGCCCTATAGTTTCTTTCTCTATAAAGCAGCAACTACCAAAACCCCTATCCATTATCTCATTACCTTTCTTTTAGATTATTGCAACCTGATCCTCACTGTTTTCCCATTGAATCATCTCTCTCCCCTTCAATCTATTCTGAACTCAACTGTCCAGTGAATCATCTGCTAGTATTGCTACTCTCATGCAGTTCCTGTTATCAAGTCATTTCATTGGTTCCGTATCCATATCTGCATACAATTCAAACTTCTCCTACTGCTTGTGTTTTCAATCTGCAGCTCCTCATTCTCTCTTATAGTATCTCTCTCTATTCCCTTTCTTGGGAACTCTGTTCGTCAGGTCAATTGCTTTTATCTGTACCCTTCTTTTCTACCACCAACTCCAAGCTCCATGCATTCTACCTTGCTGCTCTGTATGTTCTTTAACAAACCCACTCCTATTTCTACGTATTGTTTTCAGTATTTTTAATTTTTCTACATCTCTAACCTTAGTCTATTTTTTGTGGTGCTTTCCTGTAACTATTATTTTATTTTTAAAATTTTAATTATTTGAACCTGCAAATTGCTCTGAATGCCAAAAAACAATGTTGCATATGCCTAGTAGTGCTTTAGAAATGATAAGTAGTTGTGGTAGCAGTTGCAACAGCAGTAAGCATGAGGCAACATCTCTTTGGCCCCTTCAACAGCACTTCTGGCTGAGACAGCTGCAGATGCATTTAGCCACACTGAAGGTGGGCAATGTAGTGACCATTTCTGCTGCACCAGCTGATGGGGGTGGAGTGGTAGCTTGATTGACAAACCATGGTGAAGGTGCTGGGGTAGCAACATGAGAAGCCTTTAATATGCTGCATCTGTTGGACATTGCAGGTCGCAGCAGTGATAATGAAGGTGGTAGGGACCATCCTTAATTAAATCCCTAGTGGAGGAGTAGCCTAGAGGTTGGAGCAACAGCCTACTACCTAAAAGCTCTGGGTTAAGTCCTACTGGCATTCCTTGTGGCATTGGGCAAATCAATTTACCCTCCATTGCTTTGTAAGAAAAGGCCTGGCAATCTACTTCTGGACATACCTTGCCAAGAAAACCCAGGAGCTGCTGGTTTACCTGGAGTCAGCATTGACTTGAAGGCACTTAAAAAATGTAAATTAAAAAGTGGGGGCATGGTAAGACCAGAAGGTGTTGTATTACATGGTAGAGTGATGACTGTCCCTTTTGCTTCTGATGGGCCTTCCTGCTCTAACACAGGAGGATTGGAGATAGATGTCAATGCACTTGAGTAAACAGGTCTCTAAATCTTCTTGAAGGAGTGTTGGAACAATGTAATGTGTGCAAGAAAAAGATTTTCTCACTCTGATTTTGCCTCATGAGCTGTTTTAAAATATTTAATTTGTTTCAAGGAAGCATGTGCAAATCACTGTAAAACTGATTTGGCCAAGATGATACTACCAGTATTCCAGTAGTGTGGAGGAGTAGCCTAGTGGTTGGGGCAAGGTACTTCAGGCCAGAAGGTTGGGGGTTCAAATCCCACTAAAGGACAGCAACCTTGGGCCGGAAGAACTGGGGTTTCTAGTCCCACAGCTGCTCCTTGTGGTCTTGGGCAAGCCAGTTAACCCTCCATAGCCCATGTTCCCTGTAAAATAGTTATCTCCAAGTTATAATGCCCTGTTCAATGTATTTTCAGTTTGTTCAATGTAAACTGCACTGATGCAGAATAGCACAGTATATAAGAGAATGTAAATAAAATAAATAAATATTCCACAAGTATTCAGGAAGGGACAGGGAAAAAAAAGGAGGGGGCTATTGAGCTGCAGAGAGATATAATATTTAGTGACAGTGTAGTTTGTTGTAAATCACACTTAATATAGTATGGGGGTCATTCCAAACTGTGTATAGCGGGGATGGACGTCCATCCAACCCCCACTATTCAAAGGGACCCGATTCTGGCACTAGAACTCCTCGCACATACAAGGCCGTTACGCAGGGAGCTGTGGATGAGGGCGGGAGTGGGAGGAAGCAGGGCAGGAAGTGGGCGGAATGGAGGCATGCCCACAACCCTGGACATACAGAGCCTATTCAGGTTACAGCCCTGTATGTCTGAGGAAGCAAAGATGGATGGGGGTCTTATTCCACCTCGAAAGTAGAGTAAGTCCCCCCAAGGCTGGTGATCAGCACCGGAGGACGCCCACAACAAGGTGAGCAGCATCAGGGGCAGGCCCCTCCGGAGGATGGGTGATGGGGAAAATCAGGTTTTTGGGGTTGCTGGGCTGCGGGGCTCCTGCTGGGCAACCCACTGCCATAGCGATGAGACACCATGGCACCAGGGCTCCAGCAGGAGCATACGGAGGAATGGATGGGGAAACAGTTAGATGGCCTGCGTATCAGAATCGGGGCATGTCCGGCTCATCCAAGTGCCCGATTCCGCACCCACAGGAACATCTAGTTCCCTTGGGTGCAGAATCGGGTACAAATTTGGCCCGTTCAGATTTTGGATGCCCCGCCAATTGGAATTGGCCTCTATATGTTAATAGATAAGGACCATTCAGGCCAACTAGTCTGCTCATTTATCCCTGCCTACACTACTCTAGGTAAAGATATCCCCTGGGCTACCTACCTGCAGGAGATAATTTCTTATTCTTTTGTAGTTAACTGTGAAGCATAGCAATGGCAGTTTGCCGTTCCTGCTGGGAAACCTGCAACCTCTCCTTCTGATTATATATAAAAATCTATCAAATGTGTATAGTTAATACTTACATATGGCCAATTATTTATAATGAGTAGTTAGTAGTGAGTAGGATATGGTTAATAGTTTTATGAATTTAGCAGTGTGCATTTACTATTAAGTAAATGGCCGGGGGTTCAAGTCCCACCTAGGGACAGCAATCTCAGGCCGGAGGGTCTGGGATTTCTAGTCCTATAGGCACTCCTTGTGGTCTTGGGCAAGCCACTTAACCCTACATTGCCCATGTTCCCTGTAAGTATTAGCGTATGTGTCTCATATCCCCTCGTGTTAAATGTATCCCCAAATTGACCGCTTTGACCTGGTGAAAAGCGGGATATAAATACAGCTAAATAAAATAAATAAATAAGTAGCAATAGCCTAGCATTCAGCAGCAGTTATCCATATAAGTGCTGCTGACCATGCCTATCTTTATAGTTCTGCAGAAAATATAACTGACTTTCCCAGCACTATCTATATGGTGCTGATGAAGAGTATGGGCAGAACCAGGGTGGTCCCAGAACTTTTCTGGATAGCGGCAATATTCAGTTTGATATCCAGATAACTTAGAACAGGAAAAGACTGTCCTAACATTTGCAGATACATTATCCAGATAGTGGACTAAATATTGTTGACTGCTGTATGTTGTTAGTGATCTGTAGTTACGAATTCTTTGTATGTTGCTGCTCGGACATAATTATTATTTGTCAATAAATAATAATTAGTAATGATTCATGTATAATAAGTACTAAGGGACCAATATCCAGCTGGCGCTTTGGCACATAACCTTGCCTGCCCACCCTTAACATTGGATATTCAATGCCGACATTGGATATTCAATGCCGCAACTACGGCATTGAATATCCAGTGTCGCCACACATACCCCAGAGCCGTCAAGGCTAATCGGATAGCAGTGATATTACACTGCTACCCAGTTAGCATCAGCAACTAAAACTATGTGAACCAAAAGCTGGCCTGGTTTTAGCCACAGATCACTAACCAGGTAGTGGTGCAATACTGCCGCTACCCAGTTAGCGGCAGTCTCTGCCTCCACTCTACCCCGGAACATCCCCAACATGCCCCGATGCTAACCGCAGAGCATCAGGGCTTGTAGTGGGCTTTGAAAGGGATATTCACTGACACTAACCATGTAAGTGCCATTGAATATCCTGATTTAGGGCATTTACACGGTTTAGTGGGCTGTAAACCAGGTAAATGCCTTTCGAATATCGGGCCCTTAGATTGTAATTTTATAAAGTCATTTCCATGTGTATATGGCCATGTGTGAAAATGGCCTTTTATAAAACTCCAACCAGTGTAAATTTATGTGCTTTTTGGCATGACAGCCTGTACTTTGCTGGTCGGCATGTATGGGATAGAATTTGGTTGAAGCATGGGTGTAACATTCAAGTACATGCCTAGATCATTAAATATACTAAGCTACATATGGACTGAAAAATTCTAGGTGAGGACATTTACAAAAGCTCCAGGGCAGGTTTAAGTGTCCATGCCTACAATGTGCCTATATGTCTTTTTTAAAATTGTGCCTAGGTAGACACCTACCTTTCCACTTAAACTAGACATCCTCTTATAAAATTACCCCCAAGAGGCATTTTTAAACACTGATGTTTGAAAGGCATTTACATGGTTTACAGAACTGTAAACCATGTAAATGCTGCTGAATGGGATATTCAATGGCATTAACATGGTTAGTGCCACTGAATATCCCCGATTATCTCCCCTACATGCTCTGATGTTAACTGCTTAATATTGGGGCATGTTGTGGGCATTCCAGGGCAGAGCAGAGGCAGCAACATTCGCAAACCAGGTAGTGGTGACCTGTGGGTAAAACTAGGCGAAGCAAAAGCTGACCTAGTTTTACCCACGGGAGCTAACCGAGCAGCAGTGCAATATCACTGCTACCCAGTTAGCCTCTGTGGCTCTGGGGCATGTGCGGTGATCCTGGATATTGAATGCGGGGCTGCATATAACCCTGGCATTGAATATCCTGGGTTAGAGGTTGGCGGGGACAGCTATGTGCCATAGTGACGCATATCCGGCTCAATTCAATATCAGGCCCTGAGAACACAAATAAATGGTTGGTGCGCATTTTCACTGTGGGTGTACATAGCGGCAACGTTTTGATGGAGCATGTGCAGTGCAAGCAAGTATGCATATCGATTATAAAATGCAATAATTTACATGTGTACTTGCAAAGTGTAGACATGGTCATTTACTCCAGCTCTAGGGCTGGTGAAAGTGATTGCATCTTAATTTAAGGCTTTTTTGGACATATACACTAGTGTTTTATAAAGGCAAGTAGGTGCTGTCTTGTCTTTATTTATTTAACATTTCTTATATACTGCCTTTCATGATATCAAGGTGGTTTGCATTGAACTAAAATTACATTGAACAGGGCATTATAATTTGGAGATAACTATTTTTCAGGGAACATGGGCAATGGAGGGTTAGGTGGCATGTCCAAGACCACAAGGAGCACATGTGGGATTAGAAAGCCCAGTCCTTCTGGCCCAATGTTGCTGTCCTCTAGTGGGATTTGAACCTCTGACCTTAGGTAACTTCCCCCAACCAGTAGGCCACTCCTCCCCCCTAAAATAGGCTTAACTTAGACACATTAAAATACACTTTATCTAGGTGCCCTGTTATAAAATAACCCGCCTAGTATGTAGTTAGTAGTGTATTGAGTATAGTTAGTTTTATATAGAGAGTAGTTAAGCAATTGCTAGAACCACACTTACCCTGCACTGTCACTTTTGTCTCGCTATGTAGCATAGCACTTACTGCTGCGCTTAGAGTCACCTGCAGCTGCTGCTCGCTCATGCCTGCTTGTCCATCTGTCAGGGATAGAAAATAAGCTCGAACGCTTCCAGGTCTGAAGGCAACCATGACAGTGTTGAAGGTGGCATCCTTTAGCCTGGCTCGCATCTCTTTAGCAAGCTGGGAATAAAAATCAAAGATTTCTTTTAAAACTGCAGTGAAAGCCTGCTATATGTCAAACTCAAACCAGATCAAAGCAATGCTTTGTCCAACTGAGTTTTCCTTTCCCTAGCTATACACAGCCATGCCAGTCTTGCACTAGGGCACTGGATTCTGGGCTTTTCTAAATGCTGATTCCATCTGGTGGGCTCACACACCTAAAATGTCATTCATCTTCACTAGAGCATGGGATAAAGCAATAGCAGTTAATAGAGTGTAATAAGCCAAGGCAAAACAGAAAATCATGTTGGAAACTGAACTGAGCTATTGCTGGTAGAATGGTATAAAATATAAAGAAATAAAAAAGGTAAAACAATAATAGAAATATTAACGCAAGTGCTAGTAGTAAACCTGAAAGACTACTATCATGCCCTGGCTTAGAATTGAGGTTGTTACTGCCATGATTTGTCCAGAACTATTCCATTTGGAGTCGCTATCCCTTGACCCTGACGTCTATGAACAGTTCAAATTTCCCCATCATGACTCTCTCCTTCCCCAGTACTTCTTGCTATTTATTTATTTTATTTTATTTATTTATTTACAGTCTCTTATATACCGCGCTATTCGGCATCAGTGCGGTTTACATGGAACATAAACTCACAACAGGGCGGCAAGCCGCTCTGTGTTTACAGAGAACAGGTACTAAAAACTTGGCTAACAGGGGGTAACTATTTACACATAGGCATCATGTTATGTCATCATGCTATGTTGCTATGTTACTATGTGAGTTACACAGTGACCAGTGATGCCCTGGGAATAATTTGAAAGAATGGACAAGTACACAGTAGCAAGAAGTACTGGTGAAGGAGAGAGTCAGGATGGGGAATATGAACTGTTCATAGACGGCAGGGCCAAGGGATAATAACCCCAAATGGAATAGTTCTGGGTAAATCATCACAGTAATAGCCTCAGTTCTAAGCCAGGGTATGATAATCATCTTTTAGGTTTACTACATATCAATTTGAATTTCGCCCTTTCCATGGCATGGAAGCCCTGTTGATATCCCTAATGGACAATCTTATCAGAGGCACAGACAACCTTAATCAAACATTTATCCTCCTTTTCATTGATATCACATCAGCGTTTGACAACCTTAACCACACCACCCTAATTTCAAGACTGTCACAAATAGAATTAGAAGTCACAGTCCTACAATGGTTCATATCATACCTCTCAAACCATAAACTACGTATCCAAGTAGGCCAGGAAACATCAGATACATTCCCCCAAGATACTGCAAGGATCAGCACTTTCAGCATTACTTTTCAATCTATACCTACAACCAATTACTAACATTTAAAAAAAACACAGCATTGAATATTACATTTACGCAGACGACATTATGTTGTCCCTCCCAATAGACATAAACAACATTAGCTACAGCATACTCTCAGAATGCATCAAAGAAACACAATCTTGGTTGATCACCAACAATCTGAATATAAACCTCAAAAAAACAGAAGACCCTATTTGTTTCAAGAAATCAAAATTTCACCCCCACCCCCAAACAATCACAATTAACGACGTGACTCTCCCAGTTAAGCAGGAGGTAAAATACCTCGGAATAATATTAGATCAATCCCTCAACATGATACCCCATCTAAAACAAACAGTCAGAACCGTCTATTTCAAGCTAACAACTATCCAACACCTAAGACCCCCTACCTAAGATTTCAGGTCAGTAGTCTACACTCTCATTATGCCCCACGTAGACTACTGTAATAGCCTGTTATAGGGCCTACCAGTTAAAACCTTAACAATCCTCCAAAGAGTGCAAAACTTAACAGCAAGAATAGTATACAAGGCCCGATTGACTGAACACATAACTCTGATCTTATACGACCTTTCCTTGGCTCCTAGTAGGGAACTGAATAAAATACAAGCTGCCGATAACAACATTCAAACTGATCAACAACATAGCCCCTTCATACCTATCTACTCTCATACAAACCCAACCAGACTCCAGATCCCGTAGGCAAAATACAAAACATTCACTGGTAACACCAACTTCCATACGCAAGACAAAACAGTCCACCAGCTCCACAGCCTTCTCCTACACTGCTACTAGTCTCTGGAACTCACTGCCACTGTCAATCCGTGCGACCAAAGACCTAGAGTTATTCAGAAAAGAAATCAAAACATACCTCTTTACTGAACACTACGGTAACATCAATGATAACCCAACATCACAAACACCTACCTCACCTCACCTTATGATCACCACCCAAACCCCTGTATCCCCCCAATAAATAATCCCTATTAAAATCTAAACTCACAGAAATACACACAAACAGTAAACTGTAAATAGTTACTAGTTGTCAGTTCAGGCAACTATGTATATAAAGCATTTGCTTCATGTTAAATGTACCTATGGATCTATTTAAATAGTTCAACCTCTGTTCTTTGTAATATGTTTTGTTAATGTAAACCACCCCTGATCTCTGGAAAGGGCGGTATAGAAGAACCAAATAAATAAATAAAAAATGTCCCCTAGTCTCTCTATATTTTGAAGGCATAAACAATCAATTTGCATTAACCCATTCCACTCCATTCATTAATTTATAGACCTCTATCATATCTCGCCTCAGCCGTCTCTTTTCCAGGTTGAAGAGCCCTAAACGTTTTAGCCTCTCTTCATAGGGATATCTTTCCATCCCCTTTACCATATTGGTGGCTCTTTGTACCTTTTCTAATAACGCTATATCCTTTTTAAGATACGGAGACCAGTATTGCACACAATATTCAGGATATGGTCGCACCATGGAATGATACAGAGGCATAATATCTTTTGTTTTATTCTCCATTCCTTTCGTTATGGTACCTAGTATTCTATTTGCTCCCTTGGCTGCCGCTGCACACTGGGCGGAGGGTTTTAACATGTTATCCAGAATGACGCCTAAATCTTTTTCCTGGGTGATGATTCCCAAGTGGAACCTTGCATCATGTAACGTAGTTGCACTTTTCTAGGTGCATAACTTAGCACCTGTCCACATTAGATTTCATCTGCCATTTGGATGCCCAGTCTTCTAATTTATCAAGGTCCTCTTGCAATTTTCCACAATCCTCATGGGTGTTATCAACTTTGAACAGTTTTGTGTCATCTGCAAATTTGATTACCTCAGCCGTTATTCCCATTTCCAGGTCATTTATGAATATGTGAAAAAGCAGTGGACCCAGCACAGATCCCTGGGGTACTCCACTATTCACCTTTCTCCATTGGGAAAATTGGCCATTTAGCCCTACCCTCTGCTTTCTATCTTTTCACCAGTTCCTGATTCACAATAGTACATTGCTTCCTATCCTATGACTTTTTAATTTTGCCTAAAGTCTTTCATGAGGGACCTTGTCAAAGGCTTTCTGAAAATCCAGACACACTATATCAACCGACTCACCTTTGTCTACCTGTTTATTCACATCTTCAAAAAAACATAGCAGATTAGTAAGACAAGACCTTCCTTGGCTAAAGCCATGTTGGCTGTCTCCCATTAAGCCATTACTATCTACATGTTCAGTAATTTTGTTCTTTGTAATTGTTTCTACCATTTTTCCCTGTACTGACTTCAGGCTCACTGGTCTGTACTTTCCTGGACCACCCCTGGAACCCTTTTTAAAAATTGGCATTACATTGGCCATCCTCCAGTCTTCAGGTATTACAGATGATTTTAATGATAGTTCACAGATTACTAATAGTAGGTCTGCAATCTCATATTTGAGTTCTTTCAGCACCCTTGGATGTATACCATCAGGTCCAGCTGATCTGCTACTCTTCAGTTTATCAAATAGTTGTAATGCATCTTCCCAGGATATCAATATTTCTTTCAATTCTTCTGCGGCATCAACTTTAAATAGCACTTCAGTCATGGCTAACATCCCTACATCTTATTTAGTGTGTCTCTATGTTATACCGCGCTATTTAAAATCAGTGCGCTTTACATACAACTGTAACTTATACAGTGCGGCCTAGGCTGCGCTGTATTTACAATGAAGCAGGTGCTGTAACTTGGACATTGCTGAGGTAAGTATTTACAAGTTGGAAATCAAGTCAGGTCCATGCCGGGCTATCGTTGAGAAGAGACTACAAAAGTTTATATATAACAGGACTGTATACATGCAGCTATTTACCTGGTGTGCATGGTTGATGATGGTGCCAACAGGTGTGGTTGCCTCAGTAAGGACTGAAGCAAAGAATTCATTTGGTCTCTTCCTCTATGGCCTTGTCCGCTCTTAGTGACCTTTCACCCCTCTATCATCTAATGGTCCAACTGACTCTCTCACAGGTTTTTTGCTATGAATGTTCTTGAAAAAGTCTTTATTAAGCGTTTTTGTTTCTATAGCAAGCTTCTTCTCAAATTCTCCCTTTGCCTGCCTTGCATCAAACTTGCCAGTGCTTGGTTTGTTTCCAGTTTTCGTCATTTGGCTCCTTTTTTCCTTTTCCTGAAAGATACTTTTTTTGGCAACAACAGCCTCTCTGACCTCATCTTTAAAAAATGCTGGCAGTTTTTTGGACTTCTTTCCCCTTTTCTTAAAGTGTGGAATGCAGCTGGTCTGGGCTTCCAAGATAGTATTTTTAAACAAAACCCATGCTTGATGTAAATCTTTAACCTTTGCAACTGCTCCTTTTAGTTTTTTCTTAACTAATATTCCCATTTTATTATAGTCTCCCCTTTGAAAGTTAAAAGGTAGAACTCTGGATTTCCTTACCGTCCCGCCTCCATTTACTAATATAAGAACATAAGAACATAAGATATGCCATACTGGGTCAGACCAAGGTCCATCAAGCCCAGTATCCTGTTTCCAGCAGTGGCCAATCTAGGTCATATGTACCTAGCAGTTTCCCCAAAAGACACAGGTTCCACAATGCTTGTACTGGGTCAAGCATTGATATCCTGGGTCCCTTCTTAATAATGGTTTATGGACCTTTCCTCCAGGAACTTGTCCAAACCTTTTTTAAACCCAGCTACACTAACGGCCTTTACTACATCCTTCGGTAACAAATTCCAGAGTTTGATTACAAGTTGAGTGAAAAAATATTTTCTTTTATTAGTCTTAAATAGTTTACCCTGTAGCTTCATTGCATGTCCCCTAGTCTTTCTATATTCTGATAATGTAAACAATCGATCTCCGTTTACCTGTTCCACTCCATTCATTAATTTATAGACTTCTATCATATCTCCCCTCAGCTGTCTCTTTTCCAGGTTAAAGAGCCCTAACCTAGCCTTTCTTCATAGGAGTTTAGCCTTTCTTCATAGGCTAAACTACTAAATCATATGTGATCATGCTATGATCACTATTGTCAAGTGGCCCCCAACACCCTTATCTCTTGCACCAGATCTTGTGTTCCACTAAAGTCTAGGTCCAAAATGGCTTCCCCTCTGGTTGGTTCATGAACCAGCTGCTCCAAGAAGCAGTCATTTATTTCATCTTGCAACTTTATCTCCCTAGCATGTCCTGCTGTGACACTGACCCAGTCGATACTGGGGTAATTGAAATCACCCATTATTATTACTGTGTGCCATAATGTTTGCTAGCTTCCCTGATTTCTTTTAGCATTTCATCATTCTGGCCAGGCGGTTGATAGTACACCCCCACTGCCATCACTTTCCACTTCCCCTTTTTACATGGAATTTCAATCCATAGAGATTCTAGAGTGAATTTAGTTTCCTGCAAAACTTTAATCCTTTGTGACTCAGTGCCCTCTCTAACAGAGAATGCAATCCCTCCACCTATTTGATCTGCTCTATCATTATGATATAATTTGTACCCAGGTATCACAGTGTCCCACAGTTTGTCCTCCTTCCACCATGTCTCTGAGATACCAATGATATCTAACCTCTCATTTAGTGCTATATATTCTAACTCTCCCATCTTATTTTTTAGACTTCTAGCATTTGCATTCAAGCATTTTAGAGGCTCTATTTTATTCATATTAATCTGGCTATTGGTAGGCACGGGTAATTGGAATCTTTAAGCTCTGTTTGCTCTGTACTCAAGGGCATTTGGGCTACTTTTGTCTTTATTGGAACCTCTCTGCTGATATGCCCTGACTTCAGTCTTTTGATAGTATCCTTCAAGGATACATTGTTCTGAACCATGCACTCTAGGTCGACTGTCGGCTTTCCCCTATTATCTAGTTTAAAAGCTGCTCTATCTCCTTTTAAAAGGTTAATGCCAGCAGCCTGGTTCCATCCCGGTTAAGGTGAAGCCCATCCCTTCAGAAGAGCCCCTCCTTTCCCTAGAATCTTTCCCAGTTCCTAACTAATCACAAACTCTCATTCTTGCACCATTGTCTCATCCACACAGTGAGACTCCGGAGCTCTGCCTGCTTTTTGGGTCCTGCGCGTGCAATGGGAAGCATTTTGGAGAATGCTATCCTGGACATTCTGGATTTCAACTTCCTACCTAAAAGCTTAAATTTAGCCTCCAGAAAACATCCCTAACACACTTTTCTATGTCAGTTGTAGTGACTTGTACAAAGACAGCATACTCCTCCCAGCACTATCTAAGACCTTGTCTAGGTGGCACGTGAGGTCTGCTACCTTCGCACAAGGCAGGCATGTTACCATGTGACCAATTTCCTGGTTGATTCACACAGCCCTTGCTTGGATAGAGGGAGTCTTTCAAAATGGCCCTTTGATCTGTCACTTGGCTTTAACACCTATTTAAAGTGTTTAAAGTGTTTAACACCTATTTAACACCCCTGCAGACTAAGAAGAACTGCAGAGACTAATATGTTATCTATACCTAAGGAAACAACAAACTGCACCAAAACAACATCCAACCGAGCCTTCAGTATTTGCGCCCCAAGTCTATGGAACACCCTACCACCACACATCAGAGCAATCCCCAACCTGAGCCAGTTCAGGAAGGCCCTGAAACATTTCCTCTTTATCAAACACCTTACCTACAGCCCTGAACCCCAGCCACTCTCATATAGTTTCATCCCCAAAAATGTAAAACACCAAACAGGAGCCTTCTCCATTGAACTTCTTATGTATATAGTTCACCTTTGTTCTCCAAGTTCCTTTATATAGTTGATACTTGTTCTCCAAATCCCACTCCCTGTTCAATGTAATGACCAGACATATGCATTTTGTCGGATGTTTTTTGTTACATGTAAACCGCGCTGATTGCAAATAGTGCGGTATATAAGAATTGTAAATAAATAAATAAATAAATAAATAAATAAAACAATTTCACAGGTCTCTTGCCCTCTATCTAGAAGGCCTCTTTGTAAAGGTCTCTAGAAATAATTCATTGCTCAAAGAATACTGACCTTGTTTTTCCTTTTATGCTAAATTATACTCTGATTTGATTTAAATTAAAGCTCTTTACTGATGCCAGACCCTGACTATTAAATTTAAACTAGAAGCTCTCTGCTGGGTTTTAAATTTAAACTGAAAGCTACCTGTTGAGTTTTTAATTTAACTAAAAACTCTTTGCTGATACTAGGCCCTGACTGATTTAACAAATATACTGGATTCACAGATTGATTAGCTTTATTCTAAAGAATTCCTTTTTCACCAAGATTTAGAAAAATTCCCAGAAGTAAATACTTAGAATTGCAGATCTCTCTCCAGAAGTAGCAGTCCCTTTTTGTAGTCCTTCAAGACTACAAAAAAGGCTGCTAAAACAGAGGATAATGAAATTTATGGAATCCAAAGGATTGCAGGTTCTGAGGTAGCATAGCTTTACTAGAGGCAGGTCTTGTCAGGCAAATCTGATTAACTTCTTTGACTGGGTGAGAAGAGGGTTGGATTAAGGGAGACTGCTAAATGTTCTATATGTAGATTTTAGTAAAGCCCTTGACAGTCATCCACACAGGCAACATAAATAAACTGAGTGCTTTAGGGAAGCATTCTAAAGTGCATGACTGGGTTAGAAATTGGTTGTGCAAGGGGCAACTAAGGGTATAGGAAAATAGTGCTCACTCTGATGAGAAGGACATTTACCAGTGGTGTGCCACAAGGATTTGTCCATGGTCCAGTGCTTTTGAACCTTTTTGTAAGCGAAACTATGGAAGGGCTATCAGGTAAGGTTTGCCTCCTTGCAGATGATACCAAAATCTGCAATAGGTAGACACCCAAGAAGGTGTATTTAGCATGAGGAAGGATTTAGCAAAGCTTGAAGAATGGTTGAAAATTTGGAAGCTGAGATTATTGCTAAAAAAATGTAGGATCATGCATTTTGGGCTACAAAAATCCAAGAGAGCCATACAGTGTAGGGGTGAAGTTCTTCTGTCCATGAATGAAGAGTCGGGCCTAGGAGTGATTGTTTCTGATAATCTTAACATGGCTAAACAGATAGAAAAGGCAATGGCAAAAACCAGAAGGATGCTTGGATTCATAGGGATAGGAATGGCCAGCTGGAAGAAGGAGGTGATATTGCCTCTGTACAGTATAAGGGCCCGATATATGAAAGGCATTTATATGGTTTACAACCCAGTAAATCATGTAAATGCCTTAAATGGGGATAAAAATCTGACTTTGAGTTAGAACGTTGAAACTAGCCTCAAAAGTAACCTTATCATGAACTATAATGGTTGTGTGAAGTAGAAGCATGTAATCTGATTCTAAGTGTAGGAAATCTCATAGAATGTTCCCAGTCAGAATGGCCAAAAATCTGACTTTGCGTTAGAACGTTGAAACTAGCCTCAAAAGTAACCTTACCATATAACATAATGGGTGTGTGAAGTAGAAGCTTGTAGTCTAATTCTAAGTGTAGGAAAACTCATAGAAAGTAACCACTCAGAAAAGTCAAAAATCTTATTTTGAGTTAGAACGTTGAAACTTGCCTCAAAAGTTATCTTACCATTTAACATAATGGGTGTGTGAAGTAGAAGCTTGTAGTCTAATTCTAAGTGTAGGCAATCTCATAGAATGTTCTCACTCAGAATGGCCAAAAAATCTGACTTTGAGTTATAACGTTGAAACTAGCCTCAGAAGTAACCTTACCATGGAGTGGAGGAGTGGCCTAGTGGTTGGGGCAAGGTACTTCAGGCCGGAAGGTCAGGGGTTCAAATCCCACTAGAGGACAGCAACCTTGGGCTGGAAGGACTGGGGTTTCTAGTCCCACAGGTGCTCCTTGTGGTCTTGGGCAAGCCACTTAACCTTCCACAGCCCATGTTCCCTGTAAAATAGTATCTCCAAGTTATAATGCCTTGTGCAATGTAATTTCAGTTTGTTCAATGTAAACCACACAGATGCAGAATAGCACAGTATATAAGAGAATGTAAATAAATAACATAATGGGTGTGTGAAGTATAAGCTTGAAGTCTAATTCTAAGTGTAGGAAATCTCACAGAATGTAACCACTCAGAAAAGCCAAAAATCTGATTTTGAGTTAGAACATTGAAACTAGCCTCAAAAGTAACCTTTTTAGTGGTTGGGGCAAGGTACTTCAGGCCGGAAGGTCGGGGGTTCAAATCCCACTAGAGGACAGCAACCTTGGGCCGGAAGGACTGGGGTTTCTAGTCCCACAGGTGCTCCTTGTGGTCTTGGGCAAGCCACTTAACCCTCCATTGCCCATGTTCCCTGTAAAATAGTTATCTCCAAGTTATAATGCCCTGTTCAATGTAATTTCAGTTTGTTCAATGTAAACCGCACTGATGCCAAATAGCGCGGTATATAAGAGAATGTAAATAAATAAATAAATAAATAAATATTCAACTGCATTTAGAGGAGTGGCCTAGTGGTTGGGGCAAGTTACCTCAGGCTGGAAAAGTCAGGGGTTCAAATCCCACTAGAGGACAGCAACCTTTGGCTGGAAGGACTGGGGTTTCTAGTCCCACAGGTGCTCCTTGTGGTCTTGGGCAAGCCATTTAACCCTCCATTGCCCATGTTCCCTGTAAGTATTAGCGTATGTGTCTCATATCCCCTCATGTTAAATGTATCCCCCAATTGTGTTGTGACCCCTTTGATTGAAGGATAAGGTGGTATACAAAACTGTCTAAATAAATAAATAAATAAATTTACTAGTTAGTGCTGTTGAATATCCCCTCCTAACTCCCCTGCACAGCCCGATGCTATCCGATTAGCGTCGGGGGTGTTCCGGGCAGAGCAGAGGCGGTGACAAGTGCTGAAAAGGCAGCAGCAATTTTGCATGCTGCCCAGTTAGCAATCTGCGCCTTAAAGATAGGCGAGGAAAGCCCTCGCCTATCTTTAAGATGTAGATTGCTAACCCGGCAACATGCAATATCGCTGCTGCCCGGTTAGCTACTGTGGCTTCCGGCTTTTGCAGTGATCCCCAGATATTCAGTGCCAGGGATGCGTATGACCCTGGCATTGTATATCTAGGACTAAGGGTCGGCAGGCAGGGCTATACGCCATAGGGGGCGTATATCCTGCCCAACCCAATATCGGGTCCTTAGTCTTTAGGGAGACCTTGTTTGCATTACTGTGTGCAAATCTGAAGACCACACTTTCAAAAGGATATAAACAGGATAGAGTCAGTACAGAGGGCATCTACTAAATGTTTTCATCATAAGACATATGTGGACAATATGTATATTTTGGAGGAGATATGAAGAGGCATTTTAATGCCTCTGTGGCATAAATGCACAGGAGGAGAGTCTCTTTCTACTGAAAGAAACCTCTGCTATGAGGGGGCATAGCATGAACGTGAAAGAGGATAGACTCAGTAGTAATCTGAGGAAACATTTCTTTATGGAAAGAGAGTTAGATGCATGGAATGTCCTCCTGGTGGAGGTGATAGACAAGGACTGCATCAAGAAGGCATGGGACAAACACTTAGATCTCTAAGAAAAGTAAAGGGAGTGTAAAGCTTAGTAGTTGGTATGGAAAGCAAACTGAATAGGCTATATGCTCTTTATCTGTCATCATTTTTCGCTGTTCTGCTACCAAGTCTGACATTCTGCTATCAATTCTAACAATCTGCATCTCGAAAAAACTGAACCCGATACATGGAGCCTACCAATACTGATGTGTCTTGAACTCTATCTTCAGTTCTTTTCAAATTTCCATTACTTCACTTGTTTGGAGAGATTAGCTACTAGTGCAGCTACTGTTACACCCTTGACCAAAGAAAGATTGCCTTCACATCAGTCATCCTCCATTACTGTAGTTGTCAACTAAGAAACTGTACTTGTTGAGTCATCAATTAAGAAACCCTTAGATTGTTCTGAATGACTGCAGTACACTCCATGAATGTATCTTCCACCATGGGGGAAGGGAGGAGGGGTGTCTTCCTGTATAGTTAATGTTCCAGTGCTGGAACCTAAATCCTCGGTGCCAAGACTCTAAAATACAGGTATATAAATTAGTTGAACTCACCCCTTCCTGTGGCTTGATCTCATGTTACCTCTTCTGCTTTTGTGTTGACTCTCCTCTGCTGTTTTAGAGCCTTCCAGGAGATCTGCATGCTGTGCTGTCGTGGTCCTCCTAGCATAATTTAGGGCCCTCAGATGATCTGGGCGCTGTGCTGGTCCTCCTGGCAGAATTTAGAGCTTTCCAGGCAATCTGGGTACTGTGCTGTATTGGTCTTCCTATTACCTATAATAAGATAATCCCCCTATATTTACTCCCCACACGCTTTCATTCATACCAATAGCACTTATTTTTTGTCGGACAGTTCTCTTGTAGCAAACGTTTCCTTTTATTCGTTTTAATGAGTGTTACTCACTTTCACCACTAATAATGAAAAACAGAGAACTCATATGCTATGAATCCTCTATAAAACTTGAACATGCCCACTTAGCTTATAAAGCACTTCTTCAACTTATATGTCCAATCCACTATTCCGGAACCAAAAAGTCGCTTGTTTCGTAGCAATCAAATTGCCCACAGCGACTATTCTGTGCTTGTTCCATGTATCAATGCGGTTAATTTTCCACCTCCACGGCCAACTGGCTGGCTAAATTTTCAAAGCAAAACCACATAAAAGCAGCTACATAGTGCCATGTTTCAGGTCTGTTACTTCTCCACCCTTCATCAGGCTATATCCAAGGCTGAATGTCACCTGTTTTTATGGAGGAAATCCTTTTGATGTCATTACTAACATCACCAATCAAAATGTCTTAGTACGGATCACAACAGGCTCCACCAATCCAATTCGAGGTTCAACCCTTGAGGGACTACAGTTTTTAATCAAAAAATCCATTTCTGCTCTAGATGTTGTAATTGTTGGGTCCTATTACTGCCCCGAAATGATAGTGGAACATGATCTATCACACGCCAAACATAGTCTTGAAAAGAATATCCTTTACATATACTGTGTGATACTATTGGAGCAGTCAAAGTCTGAATCCGATGTCGAGAGTGGTTTTCTTGTAATCGTAATTTTATAGATCTTGTGGTCCATCCAACATATTTTAAATAGCAAGGACAAATTAGCAAATATACCACATGGGAAGTTTTGCAATCCGTATGATGAAATGCTGTATGAAGAATGTTTGAATGAGAATCAACCCATTGAGGGCCCACTAATGTAGTGGAACAAAAATCACAATTTCCACATTAATAATGTACAAGTTGATCTGTTGGTATCGATCTAGTTGAATTACAGGGATCATCTCTGCGCATCACAAAGTTAGCTATATTCCGACCATGTCGGTAAGCTAGCATTAATGTTTTTTTAAAACACGCATGAACTTGCAATATGCGCCAATGTTTCCTTAAGATGTTACTTGCTTGATCAGTTAAATTCATGAATGGAAGTATTCCTACTATGGGGTTACTATCCTCATCTATGCACTTCTGCTTAATATAATACCACCATTCTGGATGCTTATATTGAGCCTGTTTGTATGCTCTTTGCACCAGATCTTTAGTTTAACCCCGAGCTATCAAATGTTGTGTTAAATCAGTCGCATGTTTGTGATATTCTGTCATTGTGGAACAGAGACATCTAACATGGAAAAATTGCCTGTTGGCAATTCCCGATGCATAGCTATTGGGTGGTGGCTATGAAACTTTAGAAGAGTGTCTCTCTGAACCGGTTTACGGAATACAGTAGTGTATAGTAATTGTCCAGATCTGTCAAATCTAAAAAATTAATGGAATGGGTATGGAACTCTGGGAGAAATTTAAGATTTGGCCTAATAGAGTTCAACCAACTAATGAATTCATTTAGTTGATCAGATGACCCTTGCCAAATGAAAAAAATATCATCTAGGAATCTCTTCCACAGTATAATGTATTGGAATCATGAAGATAAATATATAAAAGACTCCTCAAAATAAGCTAGATATAATGTGGCAATTGCAGGAGCCACTGTGGCTCCCATCGGCATTCCAAACACTTGTGCATAAAATTGTAGTTCATAACGAAAATAACCACGTTTCAAAACCAACTCAAACAGAGAATGAAGAAATTGAACAGGTAACCGAGATGGTAACTTTAGCTCCAAAGATGTAATAATTTCAAGAGCTTCATTTTGATCTATGTTTGTGTATAGGGAAGTCACATCCATTGTCACTAGAATGATATCTTCAAATGGTAACTTGATTTGTTTTAACGTGGAAAGAAAATGATAAGAATCTTTAATATAGGATTTGACTGTAGATAGTAAAGGTTGTAAAAAACAGTCATAGAATTGGGACAATGGTTCTAAAGCTGAATCTCTACAAGATACAATTGGGCGTCCCAGAGGGGCCGTCAGTGATTTATGAATTTTTGGAACCATGTAAAGAATAGGAGTAGATAGAAACTTCTTATTCAAAAACTCACACTCTTTCTTTGTAATCCAACAGTTTAATCTCCTCTATTAAATCTAAAAGCGGATCAACAGATAACAATTTATAATAACGGACATCACTCAAATCAGTCTTCACTATTTCTTGATAGTACATTGTGTCTTGGATTAGAATGGCTCCTGCTTTATCTGCTTGATGGATCACCACATCAGACATAGAACGAAGTTCTTGTATAGCTTGCCTCTGTTGTTTAGAAATATTATAAAAACGCTTGCATGGTATGTGTTCCATAACTTCTAAATCTTGTAAAACTATTCTTTGGTATGCTAAAGTATTAGCATCCATCTCTCCTGGTGGCAACCATTTTGATGGATTTGATTTATAGAATCATCTTTTATTGTAGGCTCTGTAATTTGTGAAAAAAAATTTATAATTCGTAGTTTTCTAAAAAACCCAAATAAACTTTTTCTTAATTCAAAAGGATCATAACTGACCATTGGTACAAATGATAAACTGTCGTGACCCTCGTCTGGGCCAAAGGCTTAAAGGCATAGGGCTGCCAATGTTTGTCCTTAAATAAACAGTTACTATCCTTGTCTCCAGCAGGGAACTCTGGGACTTGTAGTTGATTCTTTTACTCAAAGACAAAGTAGTGTGAGACCGTTGGTTTTTAAGGCAAAACAAGAATTTTTATTTAGGTTCCCATAAGCACTAAGGTTCAACGCAGACATAAGGATTATTCTCCAAGTAAATAATAACAGGAAACATATGCAACTGGAACTGAAGAAACTGAAAGAACCTTTAAACATGTGCAGCTGTTTTCATCAAAAACATTTCAGCAAGTAAATCACAGCTTCCTTTGTTCGTCCAGCACAGCTAAATTTCTTCATTTATCATGTGCTGCTTTGGTTATCAAACTCTAGGTTAAGCAAGGGTTCTTTACCTTAGAAGAAGTTCTTGACATTCACATGGCTAGGTAAAACCCTGCTTCTCAAAAACATCTTCTCTTAACACTTTTTATCACCAACTTTCAAACTTCCTTCTTACACAAAGAACAGTCCATAGGAGACTCCTCAGTAACAGAATCCTGCCCAAAAGAGTCAATTTGCATTTCTTCCTGTGCTACAAAATGCTTGTCTGTCTCTGGGTTTTCATTAACTCCTTCAAGCTTACTGTTCTGTAGGCACTTCTGAATTTCCTTCCACAGCTGCTCTCCTTCCACAGCTTGAATTCTCTGAGCTGGTTCACGAACACTCTGCACTGCAATCTGATCCTCGTTGTCAGCAACTCTCCCAGCCACCCATCTGCTGGTTTCTGAATTAAGAGTACCTCTCTTACAAGGACTGCTTCCTCTGTTGCTGCTTCCTTTCTTACTGGAGCCGTTCTCCAACTCGAAGTCAAACTTCCCACTTCTCCTTTTCCTCTCCTCTGAACCGGGCTTATAAAGCTGTTTCCTAACTAACACTCCACTGTCTCTGCACAGGTGATTATCATTACCCTCCAAGCCTGCACTTACGTTAGAGCTTGAGTGTGGCTTGGCTTCAGCAACTGTGTGCTTCTTTTCTTTGCCTGCAGTCTGAACCCTGTGAATACCTTGCTTGTCTCTCACCTTAAAGGCATATTCACTGTTTTCTTCTGTTTCCATTGGCTCAGCACAGTTCTCATCATCACAAAACCTAAATCTAAAACAGACATCTGAAGATCAGTTAAACTTCTTTTAGAGAGATTAATTATTGTTGTTTGGTGTGCAATCGAGTGGAGGGCCCCCTGCGGCTGTCTCCCTGATTGGATCGATAGGGCCGGCGTCCTCGAGGGCGGCCCCTCTGAAAATCCTGTTGTATTAGTCAAATTTGAAGACTCTCTTGGATGAGTGTCTATTGAATCACTATCTGTGTCTTCAGTAGAGGACTCAAAAGTTATATGTCTTTTATGTTCTTGTTTTTTCTGTTCTGTGACAACTTGGTATTGTCGCCAGGTATACACCTGGTCTTTCTCATAGTCTAACGCGTCCCTGGAAAATTTCCTTATTTTAGATGTTTTCAATGTTTCTCTTAATTGGGACAATTCAGTTTGCAACACAGTCCAATCAAACAGCATTTCATCGTACGGATTGCAAAACATCCCATGTGGTATATTTGCTAATTTGTCCTTGCTCTTTAAAATATGTTGGATGGACCACAAGATCTATAAAATTAAGATTACAAGAACACCGCTCTCGACATCGGGCTCAGACTTTGACTGCTCCAATAGTATCACATTCTTTTCAAGACTATATTTGGTGTGTGATAGATCATGTTCCACTATCATTTCGAGGCGGAAATAGGACCCAATAATGACAACATCTAGAGCAGAAATGGATTTTTTGATTAAAAACTGTAGTCCCTCAAGGGTTGAACCTCGAATTGGATTGGTGGAGCCTGTTGTGATTCATACTAAGACATTTTGTTTGGTGATGTTAGTAATGATGTCCGAAGGATTTCCTCCATAAAACATGCGACATTCAGCCTTGGATATAGCCTGATGAAGGGTGGAGAAGTAACGGACCTAAAACATGGTGGTATGTAGCTGCTTTTATGTGTTTTTGGTTTTAAAATTTAGCCAACCAGTTGGCCGTGGAAGTGGAAAATTAAGAACAAGCATAGAATAGTCGCTGTGGGCAATTTGATGCTACGAAACAAGTGACTTTTTGGTTCCGGAATAGTGGATTGTACGAGTTGAAGAAGTGCTTTATAAGCTAAGTGGGCATGTTCAAGTTTTATATAGGATTCTTAGCATGTGAATTCTCTGTTTTTCACTATTAGTGGTGAAAGTGAGTAACACTCATTAAAACGAATAAAATGAAAAGTTTGCTACAAGAGAGAGGTAATCCTTCAGTGCAAACCATCCGACAAAAAATAAGTGCTATTGGTATGAATGAATGTGTGTGTGGGGTAAATATAGGGGGATTATCTTATTATAGGTGATAGTTATCCATTCCCCAGGTGATCTTATAGTATTGATCTTCCTGGCATAATTTAGGACCTTCCAGCTGATTTGGATGCTGTACTGGTTCTCCTGGTATAATTTAGGGCCTTCAAAGCAATTTGGCTGCTATGCTGGGCCTTAGGGCCTTGCAGTCATTCTAAATGCTGTGCTAGTGTCCTTGCCATTTTATTTCTCTCAAAATGAATTTGTGTTCTTGCACCAATTATGATGCTCCTTTGCTCTCTCCCACTATCTTGAGGTATTTATTGTTCTTTTTGTACCACTTTGCCTTCTGATAGTGGTTTCTGATACTCCTCCAACCATTGTGCATAGAGATATATTTACCAAAGTGTGCAGATAACGTGGGACAGATACATGTTTAGTGAATGTTTTTATCATATCAGGGATGTAGTGGCTGGGGTACAAGCAGGGAGCACTTCCATAGTAGATATGTATGTTTGCACAGTCACACTTCTAAAGTGGTAGTGGCGAATGTGTGACCAGAGCGCATGAGCACAGTGAACATACTTGCAACGCATGCCCTGCTATTATAAGCCAACAATAGAAACACAGAAACATGACGGCAGAAAAAGACCATATGGGCTATCCAATCTACCAACTACTATAGTCCCTTTTTTTCTTTAGAGATCTCCTGCGTTATTAGGGCATCTTTAGGCTACAAAAGCATAGCAGAATGTAATACATGGGCTCTTACCCCACCAACAGAACAGTAGGAAATAGTCAGTGCTGGATAGAAAAAGATGACCAGGAATGGCATAGCTGGCAGCACAGCTCACAGCAATGGGGCTAATTACAAGGAGGTGAGGCATACAAATCAAGAAAGAAAACAGATGCAGAGTGACCATGCTGTGACCCTAAAAGTGGGTAACAGGGTTCAAACATGGCATCTTAGGGAGCAGGGGGATCCTGTAGGGATCAGCCAGGGTATGCACAGTGTCCACCATGTGGAACGGACATATGATGCCCTCTTATCCTGAATTTCTCAGAGTGCCTGTTCACCTAGGTTGCAGCGAACACAAGGCCTCTGGTGCGGGGTTTAGGAGCTCTCTCTTTTGACACACTTCTTACAAAGTTCATTCGCCCCGACCAGGACACCAAAGAAGCCTGCCATCAGATCAAATTGCAATGGATGTTCTGTAGAAGGAGACTGTAGTTGGGAGAGTACAATCAGGATAGGTCACAAGGGACAATAATCCCTAAGAACTTAAATTGCTGGACAGACTAGAAACCACCATAAGAAGTTACAATGCCCAGATCAATTCGCGATACACATGGTAACAGGACTGACTTTTGTTTATTAATGGAGAAACCGGAGAGGTGAGAGAAACTGTCCAGCATGTCCATAACGACAGGGATCATTCTGGAAGGGTCCCAAAGATAGAGCAGAGTGTCATCCGCATACAGTGATATTGTGTGCCAATGAGAAGCCAAAACAATACCGATTTCTTCCTCCCGTTGCCTAATATGCGCCACCAGGGGCTCCATGGCAAGAGCAAACAAAAGAGGGGACAGCGGACAACCCTGTGTGGTTCCTCTCCCGAGATCAAAGGGGGCAGACATAAGTCCATGTACCATCATCACAGCTTGGGGGTGCGTGTTGTCGGCATGCCTCCCTGGTGGCCAGTGGACGCCAGGGCAGGTGGGACATAAAAATTTTAATATTAAGATAGGAGAGTATTTTAAGGGCCAAAAGGCACTTGGGTCCTTGTAGTTTTTAGCTCCAATCTTTAAAGAAACCATTAAAGCAGAGTGGTGGGAAAAAGAAGGCTTTTATTCCCTTTACACAGTGGTTCCAATTGTTGGGTTACAACTCAAAGTAAATGCCCTTAATTCAGGTAAGAAAGAAAACTCAGGGTTTAAAGCAAAACTGTTGAATTTCACAGGAATAGCAGTGCTTAGTCAATTAAAGAATGCTTGGTTAGCAATTCAAGCAATTCACAAGACTCTATGCTACCAGATACACAGAGAGTACAAACCATTTCCTGGTCTGATAATTCTCCTGCCAGTTCCACTTGCATTGGCTCATAATCAGATATGTCTGACTCTGTATCCCTAGTTTCTTGGGAAACACCTCCAGGAGTTTTGTATATCTCTATCTTGAGCTGGTCCCTCCTTAGGTTCTTCCTCAGCTCCTGGCGAGTCACCTCTCACTCCAGGTGATCCTCTAGCTCCGGAGAAATCAGGTTTCCACTTCAACCTCTCTCCTCTCCAGTCTTCCACTCTCCCCTTATAAAGCACTCCTGCCTTTGAGGATTGGGAGCTGGTTGTCAGTTCCTCGTGACCAGCTGGGCGTGGCCCTTCAGTCTCTCTGAATGCCCTCCTGCTCCCTCTAGCTGGTTCCTGTGAATATTGCAACTTGTGCACATCTTTTTTTGTCTGAAAAACAGCTTCTTTTTTCTCCTATGGGCTTTCATCAGCCCTCGCTGCATTACATATCCCCCTTCTTAAAATATTACGGGCTGGGGAACCTCTTTCCGCACAGCACGTTACCGCATCCTTCTGCAGCTGACTTGTTTTTCGCTCTAGTCGACTGTTGTATGCTTGTAACATTTTGGGGTTGGATATGTTTTTTGTAGATGCCAGCAAAGCTAACCGTTCATGCCAAGGCCGGAGTATGTTCACGTGACAGACCTGGTTATGTCCCTTTTTATCTTGGACCAGATAGGAAGCTGGACCGATGGGCTTGATAACCCTGTAAGGTCCCTTCCACTGAGCTTCAAATTTGGGAGTTGAACCACATACTAGGACTATCACCTTCTCCCCCACCTCCAGTTGTCTTGGTTTTGTATGTCGATCATAATACTGTTTCTGTTTTCGTTGGCTCTCTTTTAGTTTCTCTTCAGCCAAACGAGAGGTTCGTTCCAGGCGAGTCCTTAGACTCTTCAAAAATAGGGGTATTCCTACTTCATCACCGACGGGTTCTGTCCATTGTTCTCGCAAGATATCCAGTATGCCTCTTGGTGTTCGTCCATACATAAGTTCATAGGGGGAGGTACCTAGGGAACTCTGTGTTCTCTCCCTACACGCGTACAGAACAAATGGTAGCATGGTGTCCCATTCGGTCATTTCTCTGTCCAAAGCCCATCTAAGCATCTGCTTTATGCTTTGGTTCAAACGCTCAACCAAGCCGTTGCATTGGGGGTGGTACGCCTCAGTCTTCAGATGGTGAATGCCGAAGGCGTCCCACACCTGGGCTAGGTAGTTGGACAAAAAGTTGCTGCCCCTGTCAGTCAATACCTCCTGCGGGAACCCCACCTCGCAGAATAACTTAATCAATTCAGCAGCAATGGACTTTGCCGAAATATTCCTCAGAGGCACCACCCACGGAAACCGTGTGGCCTGGTCAATAATCACCAGAATATATTGAAATCCTCTTGGCGTTTTTATAAGAGGTCCCACTATATCCAAGTTATTATACATGTTAGCCAATCAGATGTAAATAGTTAACACTGTTATCCAAGTTATTATACCTGTTCTATGTAATTATGGTGTAACCCCCACTGTAAACTCTCCTTGTTTCATGTAAACCGCACTGATATCAAAGAGCGCGGTATATAAGAAAAATAAATAAAATAAATAAATAAATATCCATGGCAAGTCTCCTAACTGGGTCTGAGATTACTGGCATTGGGAGTAGAGGTACTTCTGGCGGGCGCACAGGAGTTACCCGTTGACACGAGGCACAAGACTCGCAGAAGCGAGTAGTTTCTCTAAAAACTCCCGGCCAATAGAATCTGCCTAGTATCTGATCAAGGGTGCCTTGTGCTCCCTTATGACCCCCTACTGGATGGTCATGGGCCAGACGTAAAACCAGAGACTTGAAAGTATTCGGGACAACTAATTGCTTCCGAATGTTTCCTGTTCGGAGGTCCTTACTTTCTCTATATAGTATCTCTTCCTCCATAATGAATCTGGGAAAAGTATCTTTTTCTTCTTGAGCATGCTCAAACGCACGAGCCAGCGCAGGGTCTGCCCTTTGTTCCTTTTTGAAGGAGGGGAATTTCTCCATCAAGTCCGCGGATACCCATGGCATCCCTTTTCCCACTTCAAGCTCGGCTCTACCTTGAGAGCGACATTTTCTTTCCTTCCGCTTCTCAGCCTTTGATTTCCTTTCCCTCACGGAGGGGTCATTTATCAAACCTTCATGAGAAGGAAGGTCTCCCAAAGTGGCGTCTCTGGAACAAGAGGGGGTTTCGGAAGTCTGGGTGTGCGAGTGCGTTGAAACTAGAGCTTCCATGGGGTCCGTAGTCTTCTTTGTTTTTTCCACAAGAGGACTAGGAATTGCACTATCTTTAGAGCGAATGCAAGCAGATACCAGAGCTTCTTGCGGAGACAAGCCATCTTTTAGACCTCTCCTGAATTGTGGCCAGTCTCGGCCTAGTACAAGCTCTTGTGGTAACCTAGGTATAACCACTTTTAACATTTCTTTCTCAATACCCAAACCTTTGACCCACAATTTATATACTGGATAACGGGTAGCAGCACCGTGTATACATTTTATTTTAACATTCCCCTCTGGTTGATCTGGTACTGACTCACCTTGATCCCTGACCAGAGACCATAATTTTTGAGAAATCATAGTCTGGTCAGCTCCAGAGTCTAAAAGTGCTTTTGCATTTACCCCTTGTATTTTTACATTCAACACAAATCCCTCACGTATTGCTTTTGGCTTTTCTCCGACAAGAGCAGTACGTAAGTAACATTCCTGTTTCAAATGCCCTTTTTTTCCACATGAGAAACATCTTTTAGCAGTTTCTTTTGACAAAACAGTAGGAGTTTTCAAACCTTTCTGTAGAGATCGTGAGACACTTTCTAACATCTGCGCCTCCATACCGACTGCCCATTTTGGAGACCCCACGTTTTGCTGGGTGACCATCTCTGCCTCCAAATAACGCTCAGTAAGAGCTATTGCTTCAGCAGTGGTGTGGCAGCTCTGCAGAATGAGAAAGTTCTGCACCCTCTTTGGTACTGCAGACATATACTGTTCTAGTATTATTTCGTCCATTAGCGTACTTACTGCCTTCTCCTCAGGCTTTAGCCATTTGGTCGCTAAACTGCGTATCCTATGGCCTAAGGCCTTAGGCGTTTCGCCTGCCCTGAAAGAAGTGGCTCTAAACATTTGGTTATATAAGAAAGGTGTAAGGCCCAGGCGATCCCGGATAGCCTTAATTACTTCCTCATAATCATTAGCAAGAGCAGGGGGCATTGCCTTGTACGCCGCCAGCGGTTCCCCTGTGAGGGACGCGGCTAGGCAAATGGCCCATTGCTCTTTTGGCCAGGCAGCGGAACGTGCGATTCTATCAAAGGAATCTAAAAAGTCGTCTACATCATCAGTAGTGCTTAACTTCCCTACGGATAGGGCATTGCACGTCCATTGTCCTTCCATAGGAGTACTTGGTACAGCCGCTTGTTGCATCTTGGTATTGGCTGTTTCCAGCATCTCCCCCTGCTCGGCCAACCACGCTTCCAAGACTTGCAGGACCGGCTTCTGTGTGCTTGCAAAGCTTGGAGGGCCTGCGTCTGGTTCTGGCGTGCAAACTCGGCTTGCCGATCAAACTGTAGAGCCATCCATGCGCAGAGCTCTTTCTGCTCCATGCTGCACCTATAGAAAAGAAACACAAGAGAAAAAACAAACAAACAAGTGTGGCTCACAAACACCAAATGAGCTCTCTTTTTTTTTTTTTCAAGCTTCACTATGATATCCAACACGGGTCAGGTGTAATTACATTTTACCTGATATCCGTGTTGCCTCAGTTTTGGAATGACCATTGCTGCCCCACTCTGCAGCTCTCTGCCTTCAGTGTCAGCAACAGGATTCTCCGATCCACTGATCCAGGTGTCCCCCTTCTGGATTTCCGCCTTCCGGTCCGGTCTTTTGTTGCTCCTCTCTGGGTTTTCCTTCCGGTCCAGTTTCTGGCTACTCCATTCCGGGTTTTACCTTCCGATCTGGCTTTCAGCTACTCCACTCCGGGTTTTATTTTTCAATCCGGTTTTCAGCTACTCCACTCCAGGTTTTACTTTTTAAATCTTGGAGATTATTTTCTTTCTTTTTCCAGTTGTAAGAACCCAATAAAAAAAATCCAAACAACTACGCCATTCATGTCGGCACGCCTCCCTGGTGGCCAGTGGATGCCAGGGCAGGTGGGACATAAAAATTTTAATATTAAGATAGGAGAGTCTTTTAAGGGCCAAAAGGCACTTGGTCCTTGTAGTTTTTAGCTCCAATCTTTAAAGAAACCATTAAAGCAGAGTGGTGGGAAAAAGAAGGCTTTTATTCCCTTTACACAGTGGTTCCAATTGTTGGGTTACAACTCAAAGTAAATGTCCTTAATTCAGATAAGAAAGAAAACTCAGGGTTTAAAGCAAAACTGTTGAATTTCACAGGAATAGCAGTGCTTAGTCAATTAAAGAATGCTCGGTTAGCAATTCAAGCAATTCACAAGTCTGGCAAAGACTCTATGCTACCAGATACACAGAGAGTACAATCCATTTCCTGGTCTGATAATTCTCCTGCCAGTTCCACTTGCATTGGCTCATAATCAGATATGTCTGACTCTGTATCCCTAGTTTCTTGGGAAACACCTCCAGGAGTTTTGTATATCTCTTGCAGTACTTGCCAATGTCCTTGGCCTAGCCTAGGGCGTCGGCCTCGTGCTGTATTAGGATTAAATGTGTTTTCTCTTCTTAGAGGTTTTATAGCAGCTTTACCATAGTCTTTAACATTTATAGCTTTCTTCATAGGCATATATATTCCTATTAAATCAGAAGTGAAATATCTTGGAGTTACTCTAGACAAGGAATTAAATCTCAGATCACACATAAACAAGACGATTAGAAGCGCTTATTATAGAATGAAAATCATCAGAAGACTAAGGCCGCTTCTGGAAACTGTTCACTTCCGCAATGTTTGTCATGCTCTAATTACACCATTACTTGACTTCTGCAATCCAATATATCTGGGTCTAGCTAAGCAGTCACTGAAGCCTTTATAGTTAGCACAAAACACCGCTGCTTGTATAATTTTTGGTCTATCAAATAAAGAGCATATAACTCCTATCTTAAAGGAGCTTCATTGGTTACCAATATCATCTCGTATTAAATACAAAACAGTAATTTATATTTTCAAGATAAAGCAACAATGTTCTGCAAAAAGTCTGACGTATATTATCCGGTCAGATATTAGCAACAGACCTAGGAGAAGTGTATCTGAAAATAGAATCAGCTCCTCAAATGACATCAGAAAAACACGCAAGGAGACCTCTAAGAGAGCTTTCTCGTTTGCTGCGACTTCCATCTGGAACTCCCTACCTAATGATCTGAGAGCAGCTCAGGACATCAAAGACTTTAGAAAACAACTGAAAACAGTTTTGTTTATGGAGCACTACAGTCATGCAATCAACTAATTAATTTTTAAGAAAGCAATTATTTTTATATACATTGTACAATAGCTCACTTTATAGTATAGCTCACAATATATATATTGCACCTTTTCCCAAAACATTTAATCATATATTTACAAACTATGTATATATTATCACAGATTGTTTCACTATTACTTATTTTCTCTTTTGTTAAACCGCTTTGATTGTATGATAAGGCGGTATAAAAATCCAATTAAATAAATAAATAAATAAATATATTTATCATACCTTGTATTGCAGCAACAAGCAGGTAAATGTCTTTCTTCAATTGCTTGCCTCCACAGTCAGCAGCTTGATGAAATCCTTTTCTTTGAAAGTTTGGTTTACCTTGCAGCCTTTGAACCCATTCTCCTGGTAAGCGCCTGCTTCTGCATAAGCCCAGCTCCTGGCTTTCCTGCTCAGCGTGGCTTAGCTTCTCCAGCTGATTCTCCTTTGGCTTCTGCTTGCAATTAGTACAGTGCTTTTGCCTCTTCGGGCAAACAGCTCTCTCTCTATCTTGAGCTGGTCCCTCCTTAGGTCCTTCCTCAGCTCCTGGCGAGTCACCTCTCACTCCTGGTGATCCTCTAGCTCCAGAGAAATCAGGTTTCCACTTCAACCTCTCTCCTCTCCAGTCTTCCACTCTCCCCTTATAAAGCACTCCTGCCTTTGAGGATTGGGAGCTGGTTGTCAGTTCCTCTTGACCAGCTGGGCGTGGCCCTTCAGTCTCTCTGAATGCCCTCCTGCTCCCTCTAGCTGGTTCCTGCGAATATTGCAACTTGTGCACATCTTTTTTTCTCTGAAAAACAGCTTCTTTTTTCTCCTCTGGGCTTTCATCAGCCCTCGCTGCATTACAGTGTACATCACTCCAATCCAGTTCCTGAAAGAAGGACCAAATCCAAAGGACAAAAGAACCTCAAACAGATATGACCATTCTACCTTATCGAAGGCCTTTTCTGCATCTAATGAAAAGATCGCATATTTCCCATCAAGGTTACAGAGACTATGGGGTATGTTTACTAAACCGTCTTAATGTGCGCTCTGTGATGTTATTGTGCGATAAGGTACCTTATTGCGCGATAATGGTGCTTTATCAGGCGCAGAGGAAAACAGTTAAGAAAAAACTAAAAGGAGCAGTTGCAAAGGTTAAAGACGTACATCAAGCTTGGGTGTTGTTGAAAAATACTATTTTGGAAGCCCAGACCAGCTGTATTCCACGCTTTAAGAAAAGTGGAAGGAAGTCCAAAAAATTGCCAGCATGGTTTAAAGCTGAGGTCAGAGAGGCTGTTGTTGCCAAAAAAGCATCTTTCAAGAAATGGAAAAAAGAGCCAAATGATGAAACCTGGAAACAGCACAAGCACTGGCAAGTCAAATGCAAGGCATTGATAAGGCAGGCAAAGAGAGAATTTGAGAAGAAGCTTGCTGTGGAAGCAAAAACGCGAAATAAAGACCTTTTCAAGTACATTCGTAGCAAAAAACCCGTGAGAGAGTCAGTTGGTCCATTAGATGATAAAGGGGTTAAAGGAGCACTAAGAGGCGACAAGGCGATAGCGGAGAGACTGAATGAATTCTTTGCTTCAGTCTTTACTGAGGAAGATGTAGGGATGTTACCCACGACTGAAGTGGTATTTAAAGGTGTGGAAGAATTGAAGGAAATATCGATACATCGGGAAGATGTCTTACAACTATTAGATAAACTGAAGAGTAGCAAATCACCTGGGCCGGATGGTATACATCCAAGGGTGTTGAAAGAACTGAAAATTGAGATTGCAGACCTGCTATCAGTAATCTGTGAACTATCATTAAAATCATCTCTAATACCTGAGGATTGGAGGATCGCCAATGTAACACCAATTTTTAAAAAGGGTTCGAGGGGTGATCCGGGAAACTACAGACCGGTGAGCCTGACATCAGTACCGGGAAAAATGGTAGAAACCATCATAAAGAATAAAATTACTCAGCATATAGATAGTCATGACCTAATGGGAGACAGCCAACATGGCTTTAGACAAGGAAGATCTTGTCTTACTAATCTGTTATGTTTTTTTGAAGGAGTGAATAAACAGGTGGACAAAGGTGAGTCGGTTGATATTGTGTATCTGGACTTTCAGAAAGCCTTTGACAAGGTCCCTCATGAGAGACTTTTGGCAAAACTAAAGAGTCATGGGATAGGAGGCAGTGTACTACTGTGGATCAGGAACTGGTTAAAAGATAGAAAGCAGAGGGTAGGGCTAAATGGCCAATTTTCCCAATGGAGAAAGGTGAATAGTGGTGTACCCCAGGGATCTGTGCTGGGTCCGCTGCTTTTTGACATATTCATAAATGACCTGGAAAGTGGAATAACGAGTGAGGTTATCAAATTTGCTGATGACACAAAACTATTTAAAGTTGTTAAAACCCAGGAGGATTGTGGAAAATTGCAAGAGGATCTTGATAAATTGGAAGACTGGGCATCAAAATGGCAGATGAAATTTAATGTGGAGAAGTGCAAGGTTATGCACCTAGGGAAGAACAACCCAAACTATGGTTACACGATGCAAGGTTCCACATTAGGAACCACCACCCCAGAAAAAGATTTAGGCGTCCTTGTGGATACCATGTTAAAACCCTTGGCCCAGTGTGCAGCGGCGGCCAAGAGAGCAAATAGAATGCTAGGTATGATAAGGAAAGGAATGGAAAATAAAACAAAAGATATTATAATGCCTCTATATCGTTCCATGGTGAGACCGCACCTTGAATATTGTGTGCAATTCTGGTCGCCATATCTTAAAAAGGATATAGCAATTTTAGAAAAGGTTCAGAGAAGAGCCACCAAAATGGTAAAGGGGATGGAAGGCTACTCCTATGAAGAAAGGCTAAAAAGGTTGGGGCTCTTTAACCTGGAAAAGAGACGGCTGAGGGGAGATATGATAGAAGTCTATAAATTAATGAATGGAGTGGAACGGGTAAACGTAGATCGATTGTTTACATTATCAGAATATAGAAAGACTAGGGGACATGCAATGAAGCTACAGGGTAAACTATTTAAGACTAATAAAAGAAATATTTTTTCACTCAACGTGTAATCAAACTCTGGAATTTGTTACCGGAGGATGTAGTAAAGGCTGTTAGTGTAGCTGGGTTTAAAAAAGGTTTGGACAAGTTCCTGGAGGAAAGGTCCATAAACCATTATTAAGAAGGGACCCAGGATATCAATGCTTGAACCAATACAAGCATTGTGGAACCTGTGTCCCTTGGGGAAACTGCTAGGTACGTATGACCTAGATTGGCCACTGTTGGAAACAGAATACTGGGCTTGATGGACCTTGGTCTGACCCAGTATGGCATATCTTATGTTCTTATGTTCTTAGCGCGCGATAATGCGCGCAGCGGCGCAAACGAGCGCTGAAGGTTGAGAAAGGCTCCCGGAGGCGGACGAAGGCTCCCCAGGGGCGGAGAGAAGGGGTCAATGGGTGGAGAGTGTGAGGGGAGAGGCTCCCCGCACACTAACGATGTGAAATCCGAGGCTCAAAACTAACGCCAGTGAAACCCTGGCGTTAGAAATGATTTAAAGGGAAGAGAAACCATTTCTGTCAGCAAAACCAGGGAAACCTACAAAAAAGTGATAAGTGTGATACATGTGTACGGAACAAAAGGGCAAATAAACAGTGAAAATGAACAGAAGAAAATGGAAAAATAAAATAACCAAGCTGGGCAATAGTGATCTCAATGGGAAACATCAAAAAACACTCCCAAGAAAGCACCAAAAAAAGGATATGAATTCTGGAAGGGTCCATGCTCCGTCCCCATACAAGGTGAATGAGCACACAGTGAAATTGCGCTTTGCAGGGTTTTCCTCTCCATCGGACAGGTTTCCTATGGCGTGCACATGTGCGGCAACAGCAGGGTGGGCATGTTGGAATGGCCAACTGGACAGATGCTTGAAAATGGGATACAGAGGGCTGCAGGCGGCACATGCTGTGGTGCAGCTGGGGCACAGTGCGGACTAGGCAGATGCCTAGGTGGCACTTAGGAATGCTGAAACTGTACAGCAGCCAGACAGCAACTGATGAGGGCCCAACATGGGCACGAGTGTGTTTATCACAATGTCACAGGGGATAGTACCCAGCAAGTACCTCCAAGGGCACAGAACATTGGCAGGCGGTGTTGGAGGGGAAGCGTGGACGTCTATGCAGGCACCCTTACCCCAGAACATGCACCATAGGCAACCGCCTACCTGCACACTGGATGGCCTGAGACTGCGCACCACCAGCACCACCAGCAGAAGGGCATGTCAGCATGGTGGCAGAGGGGTACTGGTGGTGGAGGGGGGCAGTGGCAGCTGCCCAGAGCAGACCATGGCCTAGCCCTGTTTAGGTGGGTGCCATGCACTGCAACAGACAGGCCCTGCCGGACGAACAGTCATGGTATCACCAGGGAATGCACTGTCTCTGTGGCAACATGGTGGTGCAGTGCACACAACCAGTGTGTTCAGAGGCAGAAGGTCACAGATTCAAGTCCCAGCTGTGGTTCCTGCCAACCCAGTCCCCATATTTTACCCACTACTAAAACGTGCCAATACAGACAGAACCTTTATTGCAGATGATGTAAACATGCCCAAAACACCTACATTTTACCCTACAGAGCACAGACACCATAAACAGGCGCATTACCTAGAGCAGAGTCTCCCAAATGCAGTCCTGGAGGGCCAAAAATCATGCAGGTCTCAAGCTGTCTCTAATATAAGGACATGTTAGCATGGTGGCAGAGGGGTACTGGTGGTGGAGGGGGCAGTGGCTGCTGCCCACAGCAGACTGTGGCCTAGCCCTGTGTAGGTGGGTGCCATGCACTGCAACAGACAGGCTCTGTCTGACAAACAGTCATGGTATCTCCAGGGAATGCACCATCTCTGTGGCAACACGGTGGTGCAATGCACACAGCCAGTGTGTTCAGGAGCAGAAGGTCACAGGTTCAAGTCCCAGCTGTGGTTCCTGCCAAACCAGCCCCCTTATTTTACCCACTACTACAACGTGCTAATACAGACAGAACCTGTAGTGCAGATGAAGTAGACATGCCCAAAACACCTACATTTTACCCTACAGAGCACAGACACCATAAACATGCGCATTACCTAGAGCAGAGTTTCCCAAATGCAGTCCTGGAGGGCCAAACACCATTCAGGTTCCATGCTGCCTCTAATAAATGTGGCTGTGCTGCATTGCTATGCACCGCCCCCATGGTATGCAAATGTATCTCATGCATATTCATTAGGGACAGCATGAATACCCGAACACTGTTTGGTCCTCCAGGACTGGAGTTGGGAACCTCTGCCCTAGAGCATCCACAGGTTCCATTATCCCAAGCCTCCTGGAGAGGCAGGATGTTGGGCCCTGCGTGCATCTCCCCATACTAGCACTTGCATACCTTAGCAATGCCACCCTAGACATGGGAAAACTGTACACAGCTATCAAAAGGTTGCTATGATAACTGGCAGATAGCAATTCCTACGTTAAGCACAATTGGCTGATTGAGCTGCATCATAGCAACCTTTCTGATGTCTGTGGAGTGTGCCTCAGGTCTGGTGTCTGACAGAGTGACCCCAACAGTATTGTGTACCATAGCCATGCCTGCACTGTGCCCAGGACTGGTGTGGTGGCCAGGGCTGCAAAACACCTCTGTAGTTGCACAATGCTGGCATAGGTGTGTGGAGTGTGTGTCTGTCTATCCAGTGTGTGGTGGCTGCCAATACCCTCCACAGCCCACACTGCTAGCACTGTTGCCAGTATTGGCCTGCCAATGTGCATAATGAGGAGCAAGGTACTGTGTGAATAGCCTGAATAGTGTGGCCTGGCCTTGCCGCATCTGCACAGGGCATAGGGCAATGGCTCGGACATTGTAGTGCCCGGCCACCACCTGCACGGACAGCGTGGCCACAGCATGTCCTGCTGGGAGGTCACTCTCACCCTGACTTAGCAGTGACCATAGCATGGCTAGGTTCCCCCATAGTGCTATATAGTATTTTTCTCATGTGATATTTATGGGTCCCTTTTGGGACACAATCACTGACTTATCTGCTTGGTGTGTATGCTAACATCCCAGTTCTGGGTGCATGCATCTCCTCCAGGACCATGCACTATAGACTAGCTAGTGTGTGTCTTGCTGGAACACTTTGCAGGGTGTAGCGGCTAGAGGCTTGCTGCTGGAGATTGTCAGATAGTGGTGGGGGGTGTCAGACGGGTGCCTGGGTGAGAATGTTCAGTCTTGGCAAAGGCATATATCAATATGATTTGCAAGGGATTGTGAGAAATGCAGTCCATTCACACCAGACACAGCCGCTCACAATAATTAGTTGTGCTTGAGTGTAAAGCCAATAAGATATTTATTTATGGGGTTATTTCTCCCACACAGATATGCTTGGTAGCACATAAAACAGGATACTTGCTTTCAGTGTTAAACTTAGAAAAACAAAATCAGGAAAACAACAGCTGAACTTGTCAGGCAATGAAATCAAAAGAATAAAGACCTGGTTGGTAACAAACTGGTCTTTTCTGTAGGCTCTAGCTAATATTTTCTTAGCAGTGCATCAAACAACAAGCAAAACCCACAAAGAAGGGAAAAACTGTTCTTTTCAGGTAAACTTCTTATATCCTCACATATAGACTCAGAAGTGATTCCCTCAGAGCTCACAAGCAATTAGGTAAGGCTCAATTGCTAGCAGTTATCCAGCTGAAACCCCTTAGCTGGCTTAATTTCTACTGCGTGGCTCAAATCCTACTCAGGAGCTTTTCTGAGTAGATTAAAGAACAAGTTTGTATTTCTTTGTGATGGTTGTTGTACTTTGTAACAGTAAATTACCAAAGGAGTTTAGACAGAGAGCAATCCATGTATTCACAGCCTGTATCTATAACCTCTCCCCCTTCTTCAACAATCATGGGTTCAATATCATGGATTGGCACAGAGGAATTTCTCAATGGAGCACTCTCAGGAGAATACTTGTTTCCCTGCTGTCTTTCAAGGGTATAGCTAGGGCATAGATCAGTGTTCATACCTGAGCTTCCATTGCTGTTAGAGTTCCTCTCTAAATAGCCTGGCCAGTATGTAGTCCAGTTCTTATGTCCAGCCTTCCAATCCAGATCCCTGGACACTGGGTCTCTCTTCACATACCTTCTGGCACGGATCCTAGGGTCCCTTCCCAGTGCAGCCGTCTCCCTCTCAGGTACCGTCTGGAGATTCCTGGCCCTGCAGCACCACTCCTCTGGCTTTCCCCAGTCCAATGGTGTATGCTTGCCTTTTGAATGCCTTCCAGTATACGTACTGCTCTGGACTCTTTTAGACCTCCAAAAAGCTTTTCTCTTCTTTCTTCCAAAGGGTTTCTTGCCCTCTCTGTCCGTCCGCTCTGGCTTCTGCTTCTGATGATCCTCCAGATGATGAAGCTGTCCAAGATGAGGATATCCAAGCTGATCAAGACACTGAGGATGATTCTCTGTAGAATAAACTCTACCTTTATTCTGCTTAGATGAGTGCTCCACCCTAGCACAACGCAGCTGTGCTGAATCAGGCCCTGCCCTTTGAGATGAGTGCTTGGGGATTACCTCATAGCCCTCTTGATTGAACACACGTTTCCCCACTTCAGCTCCTCTAATGGCTGTTGGAAACCTGGTGCATTCTGGGACTGGTAGTTTTTTATGGAAAAATTCTGTTTTCTTATTTGTACCAGAACTGACAGGTTGCTTGTTCAGAGTCACTTCACCTTTACTATAGCTCCTTCCTGAGCTATGATAAGCTTCCTTATCACAGGGAGCAGCTGAGCATTTCCAGGCCTACTGTCTGTCTGCTATTGCTTTATGGATGTGTACAGCTCTGCATTGCCTGCCCTGTAGGGTGTCTGTACCCCAGCAGGACTGGGGTTGATGGTCCTCTCTACTGCTATCATTGCAGGGAGGTAGAATGTGGATCTATTGGTGGGTGATCTTGTTTCCCACCCTGAGCCCCAGAGGGTGTGTTGTTTGGTGGTACATAATTTGCCTATGGTCCAAACACCTACATCATGTAACCATGGCACCAACACAGGATATTCACTATTCTGGGTGCATCATAGCCCATAAGGGCTAGACATGACTGAGAAATACAAAAGGACACAGATGTAACCTAGGTGTGTTTGCAGGAACTACCTATCATACACAGTAGCACTGATGGGTACCTATAGCATGGCGTATTTCAGCCATGAAAGGTGCTGTGGATCTGGTGCTGGGTGCCCCACCTCACCCTCAGGGTGAGCAGTGCCCGCACATTGTGATGCTCTGTGGCTACTCTATGCCAGTACCACACACGGTCAGTTCCCTCTACCAGGCCGAGGTGCTGTGGGGGTGCATACCCCATCTTGTGCCCATCTGTCGACTGCTGATTTGCATGTGCAGTGCATCATGGGTACGGGGTGGGTTAACCCTATCCTGGTAACCACAGCAGACAGTTTGTGTGGTGACGTGCAGTCCTTCTGCAGCCAGCCAGAGAAAAAGAAGAATTTTTTAAACATGGACTCCCTTTGGAAAAAGGGAGTACGAGATTCGTCACGCATGCCGTATCAAAAGAAGGATATGCAATGGGAGAGAGAACCACAGCCGGAAAGGCCCTATGGCCCACCCGTGTCATTCAGGGGTCGGGGACGAGGACGGGGTAGGGGAAGAGGTCGGATGGGATCCAACAGATCCCTGGAGAGGAGGTGGTAAATCCAGATATGGGCAGTAACGTGATTAATATTTCAAATTATTCACTTTCTTCAGATGAAATTTCATTGCTCAATAAGGGTTTGTCTTTTGTGCCCGTTCGAAGATATGACCCCTTTGAGATTAGAATAGACTTATACAAATTTTTCCGTAAGATCCGTATTAAACATTTCTTTAATGACCAGACAGTTAGCTGTAGTGATCTCTCTATAGTGAAAAAGAAATCAAGATGGATTCCCCCACATAATACTAACCCTCTGATAGAAGTTTTTGAAACAATGGTGTTAAAAGAGGTCAATGATTTAAAATCTAATTATCACTTACCATATCATAACTTAACCTTAGGGTAGAAAAATGCTATAAAGACACTTCAGAGGAACAACAACATCATTATAAAACCAGCAGATAAAGGAGGTGCTACGGTAATTTTGGACAAGCAATTTTATGTTAGTGAGGTGGAAAGACAATTGAAGGATACCACGTTCTATCACAGGTTGGATGGTGATCCCACCTTATTTTTAAAGAGCTCTATTGACAATCTGATTCTCATAGCTTTTGAATTTGGGCATATTACTGTGAAAGAGAAGAATTTTCTCATAGTGACCTCTCCAATAATTCCAACTATTTATATCAATCCTAAAATCCATAAATCTTTACATAACCCTCCTGGGCCACCCAATAGTGTCAGCCATTGGTTCACTTTTTGAGCCTGTATCACAATTGTTGGATATCTTGTTGCGTCCATTTATAGAAAGCATGTGGTCATATGTCCGCGATTCCACACAGGTAATTAATATTTTGGCAAATACGACGAATTCTGAAAAAGTATTTTTGGTTACGTTGGATATAGAATCATTGTACACGAATATTCCACAAAGAGAAGCACTAATGATAATTGAACGATACTTATACAACAGAAGTAGTTTTAAATGTATCCCCACTGCATTTCTCATGGACTTGGCTCGTATGGCCCTGTGTAAGAATTATTTTTGTTTTAGGGACAATTTTTACCAGCAGATCAAGGGAGTGGCCATGGGATCATCGATGGGGCCGGACATTGCAAACCTATATGTGTTTGACTTTGAAGAGAAATATATAAAAAATAATCCCTTCACTGTGCAGATAAAACTGTGGTTAAGGTATATCGATGATATACTTATATTATGGGATGGAACAGTGGAGCAATTGTCAGATTTCAACGAGTGGATCGATACCTGTGATAGGAATCTGTGATTTCAGATGACATATGATTTTTATAAAATATCATATTTGGACTTATTGATTGAAAAATCAGGAGCAGGGTTTAGCACTACCTTGTACAGAAAACCCACAGACAGAAATCAACTATTACACTACAACAGTTTTCACAATATGGCACTTAAAAATAATTTACCATATGGTCAGTTTCTTAGGGCAAAGAGGATATGTACCTCTGAAGGGGAGTTTGAGCAGCAAGCGGTAATTATAAGGAATCGTTTAGAAGCAAGACAGTATCCATTTTATCAGATTAAAAAAGCATATCATAAGACATGTCAGTCTTCACGAGAAAAACTATTGCAATCAAAAGTGAAGGATGATAGGGATGATATGGTATGCCCTTTGCTCTATTCATATCATTCACAGAATATTAAAAAGATCTTAAAGAAACATTGGCATTTAATCCAGGCACTCCCAGGGTTTGCTGAGATTAATTTAACTATAGCGCATAAACGCAATGTTAATTTACGAAACATGCTGGTTCCCTCGGCCTTCACGGAGCGCAAGTACCTATCAAAATATAAAGGTCATTATCAGTGTGGGAAGTGTTCAGTATGTGTGCATGCCCTCCCTGTTAGGAATCAATATGTACATTTTAGTAGTAAGAGAATTTTCCGTCTGGATGATTTTACAAATTGTTTGATGAGCCCTGTAGTTTACGTGATTCAGTGTCCATGCAAAAAAGTGTACGTAGGCATGTCCATACGACCTATTCGCCAGAAGATTATAGAGCATAGAAGTTGCATTAATAGGAAATTAGTGGAGAAGCCTTTAGTTAGTCACTGGATGGAAAATAATCATAAAATATCGGATTTAAAATTTTTTGTTATAAAAAAGGTTAAGTTGAACTGGAGGGGGCGCGACATTGAGAAGACCATAGCGCGGCTAGAGCAGCGGTATAGTTTTCAGTTAGATAGTTTATATCCCAATGGTTTAAATATGGATGAGGACTTTTCGGTTTTCCTTTAGTATATTATAGTGTTTTGGTGCTCTCCTTAGGGATAGCAATCTTTATCTTTTTCTGTGTTACAATCCTGAACCCAGTTAAGAATATAATTAGTATAAAGGATGAGATACATAATTGCGACTTTTTGATGATTGGGTGATATTATATGGCCCCTGGCATCATAATAGGAGCTGTAGAAGGTGATTTTGGCCCACTGTTACAGACGAGGCTAATAGGTTTAAAAATCTACGAATTATTTTAAAAAAAGACATCTTTTAGTCATTCAGGTGAATAGGGAAGTGGCTGGCTGCTAATCACTATGACGTCATTTTTTTCCCGCGCGTTTTTATGCTTTATTACTACAGCGCAGTCACCAGCGTCTTCTGATGAAATGAATAGTTGTGTGTTGGCAGACAAACACAGATCATTCAAATAAGACAGTTCTGGCAGAGAAATAGGTTTGGCATAGTTGCCAAGAAGCGGTAAGAGATCGGTTTATTATCATCACACTGTTTTTGATTTTTATTCCGATAACGGTCCCCTACAATGATACAAATGATAAGTGTCTTGGCATCTTTTACTGCACCCAAAAAAGATAGATTCTTTAGGATCAGAAGTATGCTGTGCATTGTTTTATAAGACTAGTGAACCCCCCCCTTATTCATGTGTCTATTTTACGGTATGGTGTCCGGCACCATTGGTTTTCATTTTATTAATCGTTGATGTTATGGTTATTTTTAGTTTTACTTTTTCATTAATTTTGTGAAAAGTCTGTACATGTATAGCTGGCACCATATTCCGAAAAAAGAAGCTTTTAAATGATTCACGTGTATGGGTAAGAGGCTGGATATTAATTGGTTCTGTACTGTAATTTCCTTTTGCAGTGTTTCATTCTCTTTAGCCATAGTGCAGCCGCCAGCGTCTCCTGCTAATATGAAGAGTTGAATGTCGGCAGACAAGTAAAAATCGCCTAAGTAAGACAGCTTTTGTAATAACAGTTGAGGCTTAGTTTGTTTAGAGGTAAGAGACCGTTTTTATTGTTGCCATATTGATTTTCAATTCATGTTTGGGAATAGAGCCTCCCAATATGGCAAAGATAATCGCAAGCCAGTTTGGTAGCATGTATGCCTATGGGAGTTTAATAAGATAGATTAGCAATTAGGTGGTCTGTAAGAGAGTAGTGTAGTTTAGTTTCAAGGAAGCTGTATATGTTTTAATATTGTTGGTATTATGTTTTTGGCTCTAATTAATACACTTGATTTTAGAGATATTAAAGGTTTGCGTTTTTTGTGCATATGAGGCCCTACTACAATTCTGTAGCGCTTTTCCTTGGCTGGGTCTTTCCTCCAAAATGGGGATATTATAGTATTAGAGGCGTCCAATTAATAAGTCCTTTATTCTCTTATTTATAGTATATACAGTGTGGCAAGGCACCGTTTATAGAACATACAGGTATGGTGTTTAATATATTTGTATGTTTCCATGTCCATAGATTATTTTGCTTTTATGATATTTATGTTTAGAGGTTTGTTTTGTCACTTCCCAAGATGTTTATTGGTATTTATTATTTAATAATTATTTATGATAGTTATTTATTTATATTGGTTTATATATGCATATTTATTTATTTCATATTAGCTGTACAGTAGCTGTGCCTTTATGATTTGTTTTTATATTCATTTTGAATTATAATTGTTTTTAATTATTGATGGATGTTTTAATATATATTTTTATGTGTTTTGTAGCCATAGAGCCCCTAATGAAGGCGTAAGCGAAACACGGCCTGTGTTGGGCCTGGCTTTATGAATAAGAGTGTTTTAATAAACAATTCCTTCCTTGCTACCCACGGTCTCTGACTGGTTCTGTTATTTAGCACGTGGAATTGTGCTTTCTGGTTGGACAAAGTCCTTCTGCAGCCAGCCAGGGGTTTGTTAGCAGCTATAGAGCTGTAGCCCACTGGTTGCTTCACTGACTGTGAAGCCAGAGGTCATGGGTTCAAACTCATGGTGGGGTTATTTGATAGGGCTGTCTGAGGCATTGTTTATTTTTAATGTACATTAGTGCTGCGAGTAAAAACACCCTCACAGTGCTGTAACCTTAAGGTGCCTCATAGGGTGCTTTATAAGGCGCCTTATAAGGCGCCCTATCAAGCGCCTTATAAGGTGTCCTATAGGGGACATTATAGGGTGCCTTGGCAGACAGTGCACTTTATAATGTGCCCTGTGGAGTGCGTTATGGGGTGCCTTATGTGGCACCTTAGGTTATGCCACCATGAGGGTGTGTTTGCTGGTAGCACTAATTAAAATAAAAGTAAAATGCCTCAAAAATCACTACTTAAAAGTAAAGGGTGATACCTCAGCCAGCCTTATGCATTAGGTACATTGGGGGATCAAACTCATGACCCCTGTACCATCAGTCAGTGTATTAACCATTGTGCTACACCTCTGATTCTATGTTTACATGTCTGGGTGCCTACTTAAGATTACTGTGTGTTAACTCGCTTAGCGGCGCTTCGCCCGATAATGTGCGCAGCAGCGCGAGTTATTGCGCGATAATCCCATTTTGCTACTTTAAGACTGAAACGCCCACTCCTTTTATGGCAGCCTGCACACTATCACACTACCACACACACTGCGCACGTTAAGACGGTTTAGTAAACATACCCCTATGCAGTACATTAATCAGTCTCTGGACATTTTCAAAACCATATCTTTGCTTTATGAAGCCAATTTGATTTGGGTGTACAACTTTCTGAATAATGGAATCCAGGCAGCTAAATAAAATCTCAGTAAATATTTTATAATTGGAATTCAGAAGAGATATTGGTCAATAATTGCTGCATAATAGAGGATCTCTATAACCCTTAGGGATAACTGTGATATTAGCTTGGTAAAAAGATGCCAGAAGACACTGCTGAGGCAATATGTATTTATTTTATTTTATTTAGCTGCATTTATATCCTGCTTTTCACCGGGTCAAAGCGGAGATACATTTAACATGAGGGGATAAGAGACACATACGCTAATACTTACAGGGAACATGGGCAATGGAGGGTTAAGTAGCTTGCCCAAGACCACAAGGTGTCCCTATAGGACTAAAAATCCCAGTCCCTCTGGCCTGAGATTACTGTCCCCAGGTGGGACTTGAACCCCTGGCCCTCTGGCCTGAGGTACTTTGTCCTAACCACTAGACCACTCCTCCCACTGATATATTCAATATATCATTGAATATCCGCATCAGAACTGTCGCAAAGAAGTCTGATATGGTCTTATAGATTTCTGCAGGAAGGAAGTCAGGACCCACAGAAATCCTTTAGAGGTTTTCAAATTTTGCATAGCATAAACACACCTCTTCCCATGAGAAGGAACGGTCCAAAATTTCTCTAAGCTCAGTAGACAGTTGGGGTAGGGCCACCTCCTTCAACCAGCTATGTATAGATAATTTACTGTTAAGGTACTAGAATAGAGCTCCTGGTAAAACTTTGCAAAAATGGTAGCAATTTCTCTGGAGCTTCTGGTGGGGATCCCATGTGCATCAGACACAGCCGAAATACGATGCGACTTCCTTTGTCTTCTCAGCTGCCATAAAGCAGCTTACCAACCTTGTTTCCTTGCTCTTAAAACCACCTCTTGGTCCGAAGAAGTAGCACACAACATGATCAATATCTAAAATAGCTAGTTCTCCTCTAAGGTGAACCGACCGGTGCTAGACCCATATACCTTCCTCCTGTCTATGGTGGCGCTCAAGTTCAAGAATATCTCTTCTCAACTCTTCCTGTTTACCCACTGCCTTCTTCTTAAATGCACTGCTAAGCAATATCAATTGTCCATGTAACACTGCCTTGCCCGCTTCCCACAATGAGAAGGAGGAAATTTCCTCTGAGTCAATGAGCACCAGGTATTCCTCCCAGCTCTTCCTAACCGCCTTGACAAATTCTTTATTCTGTAGCATACCATGTGAGAAAGATCAAACATGAGGGGGAATCTCTGCATCTATACTAGTAATGTTTAAGCTAATAATAGCATGGTCAGAAAGACCCATGGTTCCAACTGATGTCTGAGGAACCCAGGGTAAGAGAGTCCAAGAGACAAGCCAAAGTTCTATGTGGGAGTGGCTATCATACACCTGAGAATAATATGTGTAATCTCTTTCCGTACTATGCAGGACCGCCATACATCATAGAGATCAAGGTTCCCTATTTATTTATTTAGCATTTCTTTTATACTGCGCTATTAACATCAGTGCGGTGTACATCAAACAAAACATATACATTGCAGGCTAACTGCAATGTATTCACATTTGAATAGGGATTGAAACTTGGATAAACAAGGGTAAACATCAACAGTTATTACATTGTCAAGTATCTACAGTTATTTACATGGTGAGTGTATTTCCCTATAGGGTCTACACCTATTAATTCCGTCAGCTGGTGGGGTAGTTTAGACATCTGACTTCCCTTCCCAGAGCGATCCAGAAGGAACATTGAGCAATTAAAATCTCCACCCAGAATAAGTTTGCCTTGATGCACCAATGATATCACCTCTAGAACCTCCCGCAAGTTTCCTCCAACCTGCAATGGGGGAACGTATACATCAACAAATGTAAAAACAGAGTCATAGAATGAGCCAACCAGAATGAGAAAATGGCCCTCTGGGTCTTGTACTTGGTCAATTAACTGAAAGTGGGCAGATGATGTGAAAAGGATCACCACTCCCCACCAATGAAAGGAAAAGTTAACAAGAAAGCATTGAGGAAACATATGTGAGGGGACCCCCAGATGTTTTGTTCCTTTCAAGTGTGTCTCCTGCAAAAAAATCAAATCCGCTTTTTCTCTACCAATTTGATCAAAAACTCGATGCCATTTTACCACAAGGCAAGGAACAGATGTCCTACACATCAAAAGGGTAGATAGAATTTGTCACATTGCTCCTCGATTCTCACCACCACCAAAAAGTTGTCTAATAGAAGGAACATTTTGGACAATATTTTGGTGGTGGTGAGAAGCGAGGAGGAATGTGACAAAGTCTATCTACGCTTTTGATGTCTAGGACATCTGTACCTTGCCCACTCACAATCTTAAATGACAGAGGTGTAAGGGAGGGGTCTCCCAATCCAGTCCTGGACGGCCACAAACCAGTCAGGTTGGTAGGATATCTCTAATGCATATATATCTCATGCATATTCATTAGGGCTATCCCAAAAACCTGCCAGGATTGCGGCCCTCCAGGACAGGGTTGGACACCCCTGATTTAGACCATGTACATTCCAAGAAATTATCTTAACCATAACCTGAGAAATAGGAAAGCAAAAAGATAGCCCAGACTCGCAGGACAAGAAAAATCCTACTTAAGTATGTTATTACATCTCCACGCCCTAAAAGTACAACATCGTGTCTTCGATCTTGGCCTCTCTCTGGATCAGATTGAGTTCCCTTGCTTCCCTCTCCTTCCCCCCACCCTCCCCTCTTCCCCTCCATCTTCCCCCCTCCACCACCAGCCCCCTAAATCTCCCTACCCCTGTTCCTATACAGAAGGACAGAATCATAGAAATAAAGAGCATAAACAGAAACCAAGACACTGGTAGTGTCATAGGTGGGGCATTAAACGTGCAGACTACTCAGCTCCCCCATCCCATTAATATGCAATCATCACATGTTCCCCCCACCCCCAGTTCTCCCCCACTCGTAAGTTAAACATCAAACCACTAGTCTACAATCTTACTCCCAACTCTCCTAGTCAACCACCTACAACCACCCGTCCCCCCTTCCAAGAACAGCCACCTTTATTTGAAAGTTGTATACAAAGATAAGGGCATAGCTACAAGCAGCACATCAAGGTGGAGCTGTTGTGTCCATTTCTTTGTGCCACAGCTCATCCTGCTCTGCCTCAGAGGAACAGCGGGAGCCCAGAATCGTTCTTCTTTTGGGCATAGATACTTCCCAGTCCCCTTGATTGTCTCACATATGTCCCCCATCTGAAGAGAATCCAAAAAGTCCATACAGTCCACTAGCTCAGAGATTCAATGAAAGACATTATTCCACTCGAAAATGAGGGTGAACAGGAAGCCTCAGCGGTATTTCACAACTTTTTTCTGTAGTATTTGTGTTAAGGACTTAAAACTCTTCCTACTCTCCATAGTGTGTTGTGAGAGATTGTGAAAGATTTGAACTTCATTGTCCCAGAAGATGATGGTGCATTTACCATGCAAGCTCTGCATGAGTGCAACCTTGTACTCGAAGAAGCTGAAACAGGCAATTATAGGTCGAGGATAAGAGTGTGATCTTGCTTTGACACCTAGGTTGGGGTGTGCACGTTTCAACTTGACTGGACCTGGCGCTGTTGGTATGCATAAGCCGTAAAGTTCTTGTATGAGAGCCACAGTATTTTCTCTGTCTCCTGGTTAGTCTGGGATCCCTGTCACCTTAATATTACATCTTTGTTGGCAGTTTTCCAGGTCATCATGCTTTTCCCTCAGATCCTTAGTTAGGTGGTCAATTTTTTGTAGCTTAGACTGAAAGATGGCTGTAGAATCAATCGGTTCCCCTATGTTTATCTTATTTTGAGTGACTCAGTCATCAAGGGACTTCAGATCCATCCTTTTTTTTTTTTAAATTTTTTATTTATAAAATATTTTCCAAAATACAAAGAAGAAAATGAAACAAAACAAATAGCCATACATCCAGGGGCGGCCCAAGGGGGGTGCGGGGCCATGTGCGGAGACTCAGTGCGGGGCCTCATTTGCATAAGTGGCCTTATTTGCATAAATATTTGCATAATGCTAACATACACTAACTTTTAGTAAACATGTCTCTTAATGAGTGTATGGATAAAGACAGACTAAAAGATTTCTACATTACTATAATCCAGTGCCAACCGCCAGGCACATTAGGAACTACTACAAACACTGCCCATTTAGAACCAATAGCAAACCCGCCGTATCCTAACAGCACTACCAGGACTCACAAAGCACCATACCCTACCTATCAAAAGGCAACACTGCAAATATTAAACCAATACATTTCAGAGAACAACAATACATGACCTACTGGGGAAAGAGAACAAGTGGCAATGTCAAATAGGAATTACATAAACAGAATACCTCAGCTCAGTTACACATGCAGAACATAGACTATCACCAAACAAGGAATCACAATTTAGAAACAGGAAGGCAATAATTAAATTGGGAACCTCAAAAGCCAAACTTGGAATGTACAACAACACTGTAGATATAAAACTATAAATTAATTTCCTCGTATACGAAACAAAGCGCAGACGTTAATGATGCACATTTCCCAGAGCTTTCATATTCCAGTTAATAAATTCAAAATAAAGAGATATCTTTCTACCTTTTGTGCATTTTTTTTTCAGTTGCAATTGCTCCAGCCACTTTCTTCTGGTTTCTTCATGTTTTCTGCTAACTCTCCATCATCTGCTGTCCATTTGTCCTCTCTTCTCTCTTCTAGTTTTTTTTCCATTCTCTCTCTCTACATCTGCTTTAACATACTAATCTTTCTCCTTTTGCTCTTTCCTCATTCCTATTTCATCCACTCAAATTTTACCCCTCCATCCTCAATCCCCACTTACTCTCCCAATACCCGGCCAATTGAATATTTTTTATCCCTCCCACACAAAATATTTTTCCACTCTCCATTTTACTCTCCCAGCCCCATCCCAATCTAATCCTCCCCCAACAACAGCTCCCGTCGAATTCCAGCCTCACCCAGCCTCCATACCCGTCTAGTCCCTGCATCAGCCCATTTCCAGTCCTAGCCCCCCCATCAGCCCATTTCCAGTCCTAGCAACCCCCCAACCCAATACCAGTCCTAGCAACCCCCCAACCCAATACCAGTCCTAGCCCCCCCCATCAACCCACTTCCAGTCCTAACCCCATCAACCCATTTCCAGTCAGCCCCCCATAGGCCATTGCCAGTCCTAACCCCCCCCATCAGACCACAGCCCATTACCAGTCCTAACCCCATCAGCCCACCTCCAGTGTTAACCCCCCCATCAGCCCATTTCGTCCTAATCCCCATCACCCAATTTTCAGTTTAAGCCCCCCCATACCCCATTACCAGTCCTAACCTCCCCATCAGCCCACTCCCAGTCCTAATCCCACCAGCCCATTTCCAATCCTAATCCCCATCACCCAATTTTCAGTTTAAGCCCCCCCCATACCCCATTACCAGTCCTAACCTCCCCATCAGCCCACTCCCAGTCCTAATCCCATCAGCCCATTTCCTGTCCTAGCCCCCCCATAGCTCATTATCAGTCTTAACCCCCCCATAGCCCATTACCAGTTCTAACCCCCCCAACAGCCCACAGCCCATTACCAGTCCTAACCCCATCAGCCCACCTCAAGTCCTAACCCCTCCACATCAGCCCATTTCCTGTCCTAGCCCCCCCATAGCCCATCATCTGTCCTAACCCCCCCATAGCCCATTACCAGTCCTAAACCCTTATCAGCCCACAGCCCATTACCAGTCCTAACCCCATCAGCCCACCTCCAGTGTTAACCCCCCCATAAGCCCATTTCGTCCTAATCCCCATCACCCAATTTTCAGTTTAAGCCCCCCCATACCCCATTACCAGTCCTAACCTCCCCATCAGCCCACTCCCAGTCCTAATCCCACCAGCCCATTTCCAATCCTAATCCCCCATCACCCAATTTTTAGTTTAAGCCCCCCATAGCCCATTAGCAGTCCTAACCCCCCATCAACCCACTTCCAGTCCTAATCCCATCAGCCCATATAAAGACTTAGCTCCCCCATAGCCCATCACCACTCCTAACCCCCCAGCCCCCCCATAGCCCATCACCACTCCTAACCCCCCAGCCCCCCATAGCCCATCACCACTCCTAACCCCCCCAGCCCCCCAATAGCCCATCACCACTCCTAACCCCCCAACCTCCCCATAGCCCATCACCACTCCTGACCCCTCCTGCCCCCACATAGCCCATCACCACTCATTACCCCCCCAGCCCATCAGCACTCCTAACCCCCCCAGCCCCCCATAGCCCCCCATAGCCCATCAGCACTCCTAACCCCCCCCAGCCCCCCATAGCCCATCAGCACTCCTAACCCCCCCAGCCCCCCATAGCCCCCCATAGCCCATCAGCACTCCTACCCCCCCAGCCCCCCATAGCCCCCCATAGCCCCTCACCACTCCTAACCCCCCCATCCCATCAGCACTCCTAAGCCCCCCCAGCCCATCAGCACTCCCAACCCCCCCCCCCAGCCCAGCCCAGCCCAGCCAAATTTTTTTTTAAAAAAGCTGTCTTCTCCCGCTGCCGGGGCCGCCGCGGCAGAATTGAGTGTGCCGCGGGGCCCCCCCTGCCCAGCAGAGCCTGCCCTCCCCTGTATCCGCTCTCTCGTACAGCTGCCTGCAGTCTCACGCGCCGACTTTCAGAGCGCGAAGGGACTAGTTTCCCTTCCGTGGCTCTGTTAAGCCCGCGGGGGCTGATGGGAACTTCCCATCAGCCCCCGCAGGCTTAACAGAGCAGCGAGGGAGAAACTCTCCCCTCGCGCTCTGAAAGTCGGTGCGTGAGACTGCAGGCAGCTGTACGAGAGAACGGATACAGGGGAGGGCAGGCTCCGCTGGGCAGGGGGGGCTCCGCGGCACACTCGATTCTGCCGCGGCGGCCCTGGCAGCGGGAGAAGACAGCTTTTTTTTTTTTTTTTTAAATTTGACTTTAGGATCAGAATGTTTTTTGCGCGGGGCCCCCTGAAACGCGGGGCCCCCTGAAACGCGGGGCCCTGTGCAAAAAACATTCTCGCTCAATGGACGGGCTGGCCCTGCATACATCATATAGCTCCAAAACATCAAACATAAATTTGTCCACATCAAGGAGGTAATCAACAAATCATAATCAAACGCCCAAGTGGTCCCTAGAATTACTACTCTATTAAACTAATCAATAAACAAAGAAATAAAAATAGGAAAACAATTATCCATCCAAGTAAGTTTTACTGTCTAAGAAAACTATCAGTTGTTCTACCTCTAAAAATATATATCTTTGCCCCTGATACACAATGTGACATTTACATGGAAATTTTAAATAGAAAGACGCCCCCAAAGCCAAGACCCATGGGCGAATCTCCAAAAAAGATTTACGCCGCTTTCGAGTTACCTTCGAGACATCAGGAAACACCTGAATCGGTTGACCACAAAATTTTTCATTTTTCTTTAAGAAATATGCACGCAAAACTTTATTCTTATCCAACTCCATTAAAAAGGTAACCAAAAGTGTAGTTCTAGAGGATATATCATCACTATCTGACTCAATAAAATCCGAGATATCCAAGGATGGTGAAGCCAAGTGCTCACAAGAGACACTCGGCTCCACTCCATCCCCTCCCTTACCTAATTTCCCTTGAGGAATGTAATAAAGCTTTGAAACATTAACTGAGTCAACATCATTAATTAATAATACCTACCCCAGATACTTCCATAAAAGAATCATGGGAGACAAATAATGAGTTTTTGGAAAATTTAAAAACCGAAGATTCCGAGACCTTAAGGAATTTTCCAAAAACTCATCCTGACGATATAAAATAGAAGAGTCAAAGGAAAATTTTTCACAAAAGTCTTTCTGCGACAAGGATTTAGATTCCTGTATATCAAGCCGCTTTTCCAACGAAAGAATTCTATCTTCATGATCTGCTAACTTCAAAACTGTCTCTTTGGAAAAGTCAGAAACGTTTTTCAAAGAAACAGCCAGAGTTGATTCCATATGAGACACAATTGCCCATATGTCTCTCAAGGAAACATCAGAAGGCGGAACTTGAGATTCAATAGCAGAGGAAAAGTTAATCACAGATGGCAAAGATGGTGTTAATGACAAATTTGAATCAGGTCTTAAAAAAGAAGAAGGCAGTAAAGCTGAGCCGAGTTCAGCCTTCTCCGTGACATCTAATGGAAAGGCCTCACCAGGCGATAATTCAAGCTCAAGGATGGGCGGAGTTACACCCTGTTCGCTCGGAGAAGACATAGAAGAGGAGATACTCACTGCCGAAATGTCCACACTAGCGTCCTTCGATAACAAAACCGAAGCCGAAGTTTCACTCACTTTCACATGAGCATCCATTGGACCAACAGTCTTAACCGCTTTTGGTTGAACAATCAGCGGGTATTTCTTTTTCCTTTTCCCCATAACAGCCTTCTCACGCCGACGTGCGCCGAAGGGGCACCCAAGAGGCGTGACCTGCCCCTTTGGTCACGCCCCTTCAGGCACGCCCCCAAGGGACGCCCGCGACCGCGTCCCGCGGTGGGGCCGTGAATGTTATAGCCCGCAGCACCTGCAGCCAATCAGTGCAGCACCTCGCCAGCAACCAGTCAGGAACGTTGTAAAGGAAAAAATGAAGAACTGAACACCTCAGAGTCCCGCAGTGGGGCAGTGAATGTTATAGCCCGCAGCACTTGCAGCCAGTCAGTGCAGCACCTCGCCAGCAACCAGTGAGGAACATTGTAAAGGAAAAAATGAAGAACCGAACACCTCAGCGTCCCGCGGTGGGGCCGTGAATGTTATAGCCCGCAGCACCTGCAGCCAATCAGTGCAGCACCTTGCCAGCAACCAGTCAGGAACATTGTAAAGGAAAAAATGAAGAACCGAACACCTCAGCGTCCCGCGGTGGGGCTGTGAATTTTATAGCCCGCAGCACCTGCAGCAAATCAGTGCAGCACCTCGCCAGCAACCAGTCAGGAACGTTGTAAAGGAAAAAATGAAGAACCGAACACCTCCCAGATCCATCCTTATATAACTCATAGCCTTTGAAAGATCCAACTAGATGAGCCACAACTCTTGAAAAATGTTTGTAAGATCTGCCTTTGTGACTTGCTGCAATGGACTTGAGCCGGCCCTTGCTGAGAGGCTGAAGCTCCACCTGGTTCAGAGATGGGAGGAGTAGGAGAGACAGAGTCCTTCACATGAGCATGCTTTGACTGGGCCCCTGTGTAAGATTTAGTGGTGGACATGATGTATCCCTTCTTTGTAGAGAGAGGTTGGACAGCTTGCAATCTCCAAGCTATCTAAGAAGCACTATCCAACAGAGCCACATGGTGGAGCTCCAACCCAACTATAGCCAGGGTTTGTGAGCAACAGCTCCTCCTTAAAGTTGATCTGGGCTATCTATGTTTTATATTGGATGATGGAAAGATACTGTTGCTAAAATAATGTAGAGCACTCTTGTTTTTTCTTTGTAACTCACCCTCCTGGCCTTACTGTTCTCATATGACCTTTCCCTCTTTTTTTTTTGGCTTCTTTGTTGTTGTCTTCTCTTTTGCCACTTTCTCCTCTCTCTCTCATCTCTTTTTTTACCTTTTTTCCTTATTCCTTATGTTACTTTCATTTCTTCAATTAGTTTTTGGAGTACTGACTATAGATCTGGGAGTCTAGAGCCCCTTCAGCTCAGTTAACTGGTGTAAGAAAGTCTTGAAAGACTAGAAAAGGGAACTGTTACTTCTGAAGAGAGATTTGCAATTGTGAGTATATACTTCTGGGAATTTTCTGAAAGGAATTCTTTCTATTAAAGCTACTTAATCTGTGAACCCACTATTTTCTGTTAAATCAGTCAGGGCATAGTAGAGCAGTTTAAGTTTACATTTAAAACACAGAAGAGAACTTTCTGGTTACATTTCATACCCAGCAGAGAGCTTGTAGTTTTAATTTAATAGTCACTCAGGGCCTAGTATCAGCAAAGTACCCACGCCCTCCCACCCTCAACCACGCCCCAGCCTACATCATCGGAAATGACATCACCGGAAACAGTGTGTCCATTTCTGATGACATCAGTGGAAGCAGAGTGAGTGATTCCGGAAATGTGTTTTGCTTCTGGTTAATGCTGACATCTGCAAAAGCAGGAACTCTGGAAAACAAAATAAAAAATGCTTTCTCTCTCCCCCTGCCCCAGTTCTTTTTTCTCACAAAGCAGTGCAATGCTTTTATGTGTAATGCAGGCTATTTAGAATTGATTGTTAAAAATAACCCTTTGGTAGCAGCAGCAGGAACACAATACATTTGGTATACAGGTTTTTCGCAGAGACACAGCACTTGGGTATACAGGCTTTTCACAGAGCACAACACTTGGGTATACAGGCTTTTCACAGAGACACAGCCCTTGGTATAGAAGCTTTTCTTTCCAAATGCAATTAGCACATCTTTGTTAGAGAAACCAGTGCTGTTCATGTGATAGAATTTTGCTTTTAAGACCTCACTGTTAGAGAGAAGTATTCTGGCAGCCCCTGTAGTTCAGACTGAAATACAGAGAGGACCTGAGTTCAAATCCCACCACAGCTATTTTTTTTAGTGGCTTTGAAAAAAACCCCAGACAATACAGAGAAAACAAGTCTGGACATGTTTCTAGGAAAGGATATGGTAACACATGTGATTGGTAGAAAGAAAGCAAGGTTACTTACCTGTAACAGGGGTTCTCCGTGGACAGCAGGATGAGTCAGCCACACATGGTGACGTCCTCCGGGCGGTACCAGGTTCGGAAGTGCTTCTCAAATTTCTCTGCTAGCCCACCTCCCGTTTCCGCCCCCTAGCCTGGCCAGTTCCTTTTCCAAGCTTGACTACAAGGCAGGGAGCGGAGGTCAGGCGGACCTCCTCCAGGGGAGGTGGGAGGGAGCATGTGGCTGACTCATCCTGCTGTCCACGGAGAACCCCCGTTACAGATAAGTAACCTTGCTTTCTCCATGGACTGCAGGATTTCGTCAGCCACACATGGTGACTCCCTAGCTGCGCGCAGTGCGCTGAGGTGGAGGAGGGAGGCATGAATCGAGACTGCGATAGGGAGGTAGCTGTTTACTGAACCTTGTCAAGAACATTACATGACAACAACGAGGTTTACTTAAGAGGCATTAACCGCCTAGTGACATCAACAGTGCAATCAATACAATAGTGCCAATCAACAACAACAACACAACAGTGCAATAGGCAACGAGAACTGTGCAATCAATAGTGTGCAATCAATACAATAGTGCAAACAAGAAAAAAACACTGGTGCAAATCAACCACAACAACAGAGCGAGCATCATAAGAGATGCAAAAGTGCCAAGGGCAGAGTCACATGGTTAGCGTGCGTCTAGGCTGTCAGCGCCATCACGGGGCTGTAGGGCGGAGGCCAGGACCGCACTGCCAAACGCCGAGTCCTCCTTGGAGTGGAGGTCAAGGCAGTAGTGCTTCTGGAACGTGTGTGGAGATGACCACGTGGCGGCTTTACAAATGTCGGGCAGGGGAACGGCCCGCAGGTTGGCCAGGGATGTGGCCATTGCCCGTAGGCGATGAGGCCCTATTCTGCTCTGTGGCTGATTCCCTTGTTGGTCGAGGCAGAAGGCTACGCAGGAGGCCACCCAATGGGAAAAAGTCTGTTTCGTGACCGGAACCCCGGGTCTGAGAGGGTCGTAGGACACAAATAGTTGATCGCCCTTGCGGGCAGGTAGAGTCCTGTCGAGGTAGATCCGGAGTGCCCGCAGACAGTCAAGAGTGTGTAGACGTCTCTCCTCCTCGGAGTGGTGCGGTCCCGGGAGGAAGGAGGGGAGCTCAATAGATTGGTTGACATGGAAGGCTGAAGGCACCTTGGGTACGAATCTGGGGTTCGTACGTAGGGAAGCTCTGTCCTGGTGCAGCTGCGTGTAGGGCGGGTGCGCAACTAGGGCCTGAAGCACGCTGATTCTCCTGGCAGAAGTGATGGCAACTAGGAATATGGTCTTCCGGGAGACGTATTTCATATCCGCAGAGAGCAGAGGTTCAAATGGGGCAAGGGTGAGGCTGTGCAGAACCATCCCCAAGTCCCAGGGGGGAACCGGAGCTCTCACTGGGGGCCGTAAGTTCGCTAGGCCTTTCATGAATCAAGATGTCAGGGGTAACACAGCTATGGAGTCGGCGCCTTCAATGGGGGCGTGTAGAGCCGCAATAGCAGAGAGATGTACTCGGATGGATTGGGTCTTGAGACCAAGGTCGGAGAGGGAGCTGAGGTACTGCAAGATTTGTGCAACCGGAGAGGTAACGGGGTCAAGCCCTCTAGAGGCGCACCAGATTCCGAATCTCTTCCATTTGAGGCCGTACGATTTCTGGGTTGAAGGTCTCCTGGCTGCGAGGACTACGTCTTGCACATCTGCGGGTAGTTCAAGAGGGGCAAGGTTCACCCGCTCAATATCCAGGCAGCTAGCGACAGGGTCTTGAGATCGGGGTGTCTCGTTAACCCTGAGTTCTGCGTTAGAAGGTCCGGGCGCAGGGGCAGGTGCCACGGGGCATCTTGTGCTAGGCGTTTCAGGAGAGCGAACCACATTTGTCGTGGCCAGTGGGGAGCTACCAGGATGGCTGTTGCTTTGTTCCGAACGATGCGTTGCAGAACCGCTGGGATGAGGGGGGTCAGGGGGAAGGCGTACACCAGAGACCACTCCCCCCAACACGTGTCGAATGCATCCCCCGCCAGCCTCTTGCTCGACGGATGTCTGGAGCAGAATTGGGGGCATTTGGAGTTCCCCTCGGTGGCAAAGAGGTCGACTTCTGGTGTTCCCCATCTCTGGAAGAGGTCTGAGGCAACCCTTGGGAGGAGAGACCATTCGTGGGGTTGCAGTTGTCTGCTCCGCTTGTCCGCTAGGCTGTTCAAGTTCCCGGGAATGTTTGATGCGCGAATCCAGCAATAGTTCTCCAGGGATATTGACCATATTGCCAGTGCCTCCTTTCAAAGGGATCGGGAGGCCGTTCCCCCTTGTTTGTTGAGGTAGAACATGGCAACTTGGTTGTCTGTTTGAATTAGGATAGTAGTCGCCTGAAGATGTGGCAGGAATGCCTTGAGGGCGTATTTGACAGCCCTTAGCTCCAGGAGATTGATGTGGAGCTGCCGTTCGCTCTGAGACCATGCTGCTTGAGTGTTGAACTCCTGGCAGTGGGCGCCCCAGCCGGCGCATGAGGCGTCCGTAGTGAGGGTAGTCTGATGTTGTGGCGGGTGTAGGGGTTTCCCCGCGGAGAGGTTCGCTGGCCTGGTCCACCAGTGGAGCTGAGCCCTGATAGAGTTGGTCATCGGGATTTTGGATGTCAGCGGTTGGGAATGCTGATTCCAGTGTGTCCGGAGGTGCCATTGGAGAGGACGCATCCGCATTCGTGCTACAGAGATGACCGCCGTCGTGGCTGCCATGTGTCCCAGCAGGCGTAAAATTGACCGAGCCGAGAGACTTTTTGCTGTTGCTGCCCTGGAGGCAAGCGAGATGATGGCTAGTAGCCTGGGGTGCGGTAGGTAGGCTCTCAGGGACTGCATGTCGATGAGGGCTCCAATAAACTCCAAACGCTGAGACGGGAGGAGTTGCGATTTCTTGCAGTTGATGACGAAGCCCAAGGTGGAGATCAGAGAGGTGGTGATGTGCAGGGACGCTAGTAACTCAGGGGCTGAAGGAGCAGATATTAGCCAGTCATCGAGGTATGGGAACACAGCAATGTTCTGCCTGCATAGGTGAGCTGCTGCGACCGCTACACACTTCGTGAAAACCCGAGGGGCTGGTGAAAGGCCAAATGGAAGTACCCGGTACTGGTAGTGTTGTCCCAGCACTTGGAATCGGAGATATTTTCTGTGCGCAGCGTGAATGCTGACATGTGTGTACGCCTCCTGTAGATCCAAGGTTGCGAGCCAGTCTCCCTTCTGGATCAGGGGAAGGATGGAGTTGAGGGAGTACATCCTGAACTTCTCTTTCACGATGAACTTGTTCAACTTGCGGAGGTCTAAGATGGGGCGAACCCCTCCCGACTTCTTCAGGATGAGGAAGTACTTTGAATAAAACCCCGAGTTGACCTGTGACTGAGGAACTAGTTCGATGGCTTTGGAGGACAGGAGGTGAATCAGTTCCAGAGTCATGGCACGCTGCAGGTGGGGAGTTGTGTTGCTGATGGGCCTGTGGTGTTGGAAGGGAGGCGTAGAGAACCTGATGCGGTATCCCCTGCGAATGATTTGTAGTACCCAGGAGTCGTGGGTGATCTTCTCCCATTGCGGGAGGAAGAAGGACAGGCGCCCCCCCGTCTGGGAGGGGGGCGGTCCACGGCCGTCAAAAGGACTGTCCACTCTTGGTGGGCTGAGAGTTGGTGGTTTTCTTCTGTTTGCAGTCCCTCTGAAAGTGGCGCTGTTGTGAGGGTCCTTGATAGGAGTTGGACTTGTACCTGGGGCCCTGCCACTTTTTGTTGGATGAGTACCTTCTGTCGAAGTTGTAGAGGGATTTCCGCTGATAGTTTGATTTTTGTGTGTTTCTGTAGCGGTCAAATCCTTCCTCTGCTAGGGTCTGCAGGGTGTTACAGTCCTCTTTCATGGTGTTCACAGTATCAGCCACCTTGTCTCCGAAAAGGGACTCGCCTGAGCAGGGGGCGTCCGCGATCTTGTCGTGGGAGTCACTCCTTAGGCCGGAGGCTCGCAGCCAAGCCCATCTCCTGGCGGAGATAGCTGTGCCCGCCGTGAGAGTGGCCGTATTGAAGGCGTCGAATGCTGTGCTGGCAAGGTGCTTGTTACACTCGATTAGGTCATTCAATGCAGCCGAAAAGGGAGCGAGAGACTCCTTAGGGAGGGTGGAAGCTGCATTCTTGATGTTGGAGACACAAGAGTCCTGAAAGAGGATTTGTTGGAACTGATGGGCCGCAATACGTGCCCCGAGCATGGCTCCTTGAAATACCTTCTTGCCAATGTCGTCGAGCAACTTGTTGTCCCGGCCGGGAGGGTGGTTGGTGTGAATCCGCGAGGATTTCGACTTCTTGAGAGCAGAAGAGACCACTATGGAGTGGTGAGGTAGCTGTGCCTTTTCGAAACCCGTCGTGGGTTGAAGGAGATATTTGGAGTCCAGCCTCCTTGATGTGGCGCGCCCCGAAGCAGGTGTCTGCCAAAGTCTGGAGAGGCTCTCCTTCAGCTTGCGGTGTAGAGGTAGGGCCAGAGGGGTTTTAGGTACTGCGAGGTACTTGAGTACCTCTGGCTCATCTTCCTCTGTAGTGCTGTTTTGGTTTAGACCCAGGGAGGAAGATAGTTTGCTGATAAATTTCGGGTATGTAAGGTCCTCCGGAGGGAGTGGAGGTCCATCCTTCTCCGGGGATGGTCTTGTTTCTGAGGCAGAGTGGTTCATGCTGGCAGATCCCACCACCCCTGCTTCTGGCTCTTGTTCCTCAGCGGAGCTGTCCGGGGAGGATATGGCTGCGGGGAGGTTAGGCAGCAGCTGGTTATACACAGCAGGCGTAGGAAGGAGGGGGGGGGGCTGCCGGGCGTGAAGAAGATGATGCAGCCGAAGGATGGGGGGCTGTCTGCTGCACGAGTTGAGTCAGCAGGTTCAGGATAGCAGCGTTGGAGGAAGAAGAGGATAAGCTTCGGTGGGAGTGGGACCGGTGTCTGGAGGAGCGGCTCCTAGAGGTTTTGTGCCTCCTCCGAGGCTGAGAGCAGTTGCTGGAGTCAGAGGAGGTACCTGAGCGGTCTCTGACGCGTTTATGTCCTTTACGGGATCGAGGACCTGCATCGGAGGAGCGGGTATTGTCCTGCCCTCTCCAGCTGTCATGGGAGCGCTGCGGTTCCCCCCCGCGATTCCGGGGTTGCTCCGATCCACTGGTGTGTGGAGAATCGCCGGTTCTTGAAAAGTCTCCGGTTCCAGCGTCGCGCAGGGATGACGTTGAATCGCTGGGTCCACAGTCGCGCTGGAGTGACGTCGGTGAATCGCCGGGTCCAGAGACGCACGACGGCGGGAACTTCAGAGAAGATGGAGGGAGGACACTCACCCAAGGCGCCATGATCGATTTCATCCACCGCATGGCCGGGGGCCGTCGGGAATCCTCCGAACTGCAGGATGCAGCTATGGCCGGACACGGGCAGCGCTGCGGGTCCTGACGTGGGGCCGGGGATGGAGGCCCGGAGGGGCACATCCTGGGCCTTGGAGATTGCAGCCGGAGTGTGTTGCAGGCCGGAAGGTTCGCCGAGCTGGCAGAGGGCACATAAATCATTGTCCGAGGAGCGCAGTTTTTTACCGCAAGGGCACCTCTTGGATCCCGGTTTGGGCATCGCCCGTGAGTATCCGATGATTAGTTGATAATTGCAGAGAAGAGGCAGATCCGACTTGCTGGCAAGGCCGAAGAACAGGAACTGGCCAGGCTAGGGGGCGGAAACGGGAGGTGGGCTAGCAGAGAAATTTGAGAAGCACTTCCGAACCTGGTACCGCCCGGAGGACGTCACCATGTGTGGCTGACGAAATCCTGCGGTCCATGGAGAACAGGCTATACTTTAAAACACACAGGATTTGTGGAATAAATCCACTGAAGATGTTAGCAAAATAAAAACAATAGTCAAAGCATGGCAATCATGAAGGAAACCTTATTGAAGAGCATTTACTATGACCCCAAAGCAATAGGGAGCTTTGGGGGCATAAATCCTCTACTTCAAGCTGCTAAAAAGCATGATAAAACAGTCAACAGAAACAATGTAGTTAGATGGGCTACAGGACAAGATGCTTATACTTTACACAGACCTGCTAGGGTCCGTTTTAAAAGAAACAAGACGATCATGTCAGATGTGGATGCGCAATGGCAGGCTGATTTAGTTGATATGGCAGCCTTGTCCCATTATAACAATGGCTACAAATACATATTAACAGTGGTAGACATCCTGTCAAAATATGCTTGGGCTGCAAGTTTAAAATTGAAAACCGGTCATGAAGCTGCTAAAGCCTTTGAAAAAATATTTAATCTAGGTCGTATACCTCAAAAAATACAGACAGACAAGGGTAAAGAATTTTTAAATAGGTCTCTGAAGAATTTATTAAAACAAAGAGGTGTTCATCATTTTGTAACCAATAACGATGTTAAAGCAGCGGTGGTAGAAAGGTTTAACAGGACTTTGAAATCCAAAATGTGGCGTTATTTCACAGCACACAACACCTTTAGGTACCAAGACGTACTGCAGGATTTTGTGCACAGCTATAATCACAGTTTTCACAGAACAATAAAGACGAGGCCTATAGATGTGACATACACAAATTCTCTGCAGATCTGGAAAAGAGTCTTCGGTGATAGCATCAAACATAAGCACACTAAGAACACCTTAAAGAAAGGAGATCATGTAAGACTTTCAAAAACTAAAGGAAAATTTGAAAAAGGTTACGAGCAAATGTGGACTGACAAGGTATTTATAATAACGGACATTTTAAACAGGGGACAGAAAGCGACATACAAGATACATGATTATGACGGTGAAGCCATACAAGGTTCTTTTTATCCTGAAGAATTGCTAAAAGTCAACCCGCAACAGGACAGAATATACCGTATCGATAAGGTTCTAAAGGTAAAAGGATGTGGCAGGAACAGATTCTACCTCGTGAAATGGAGGGGATGGCCTGTTAAATTTAACAGTTGGGTTAAAGCATCAGAGATTCAAGACATCTGATTTATTTTTTTCTTTTGAAGCAGCATTAAAATAAAATTTTAAAAAAAAAAGAATGATGGTGGCTTTTATATCACACTGCCTAGCAATGCCTCAGCAGGTGTGTTTCCCCAAAATACCAGCTCCAATTTTACCATACAACTAGCAAGGCCTTTGGACTTACAAGAACAGTGGGAAGTAGGGCTCGTGGAAATACAATATCCCAACACATGGGAGAATATTAAGGAAGATCAAAAGTATGTTGTCACCTCCGCAGCAGGAAATATAGAGCACCACCTTATAGTCAGGAGAGGACATTATGCGACCATGCAGAGTTTAGTGGAATCCATGAATCATGACATTAGCAACATCTATAAATCGGCGCCACCATAAATCATTTATGAGCCCTATGCGTGAAGAATCCGAATAAAATCGGAAGATAGGTCTGTTATTTCTGCAGATGGTGATTTACACAAAAAGGAATACTAACAATCCCCTCCACCATTCACTATTAACTTTTGTCGGGCATAAACCAAGCGAGAGACAAACCCACTCTGCCACTCACAAATGGTACATGACCCTTTTTTTGATTAAATGCAAATCATTTACATCGTGATTTTTTTCATCGTGATTTAAAATCAACCAAAAGAGCAAGTCACACTTAACTTATCCACCGCACGACGTGCATGTTTTGGGGCAGCCGCCCCTGTATCAAGTGCCTCCAAGGAAAATGCAGTGTGTATGCTCACCTGCACGTAACTGATAAAAAACGCTGACTTGATTGCCGGTGAAGTAGAGGAAAAACTCTCAAGATTGGCTGACAAAAGTCCCGCCTACTTACTCAAAACACTTAAAGGAGGGAACCCCAACCAAAACTAGGGTCTCCATAGTGAAAGGTGGAATACCAAAATGTCAAAATATCAAAGTCCCAACCAGTCAATGTCCCAATTCAGGCCACCCGGAACAACTGTATGTAAATTGAAAATCCAACGTTGTTCCAATCTTCGCAACCGGGCAGTGCGGTCCCCACCGCGAGGGTCTAAGGGAACATGATCTATCACAGTCCATTTCAACTCCTCAAAGGAATGATGTAAATCCAAACAGTGCTTTACTATTGGGGCTGTCAAAACTTCCTGCCGCAGACATGAGGCATGCTCTCCCAAACGAATCTTAACCAGCCGGGTTGTGCTCCCTATATAACGTAAGGGGCAAGGACATTCCAAAAAATACACCACAAATTGAGATGTACAAGAGGTCTGCCATCGACAAAAATAACGGCGGGACGATGATAAATCAGACCATGACGATCCCGAAATCGTAGCAGAACAATACATACAATTATTGCATGCTGTATGAAAACCCGATTGGGTCCCCGGACAGACAGGTCTGTCCACCAACGTTGCAGATTTTACCAGCTGATCCCGTAGATTACGTCCCTGGGAGAACGTGATCTGTAATGGCTTATTGAAACAAGGAGTTAGAGAAAGAATTGGCCAATGCTTCTCGGGGACGTCGACCGCGGAGGACCGAGTCCTACCGGGAGGGGGATCCCCCGTTCACCCGACAGAGAGCCAAACAGTTTCACGATCTTTAGTGGTGAATCTAACTGACCGGCCCTTGGATTTGTCCCTGGAACAGTCTTTAAATTTTGGTTTATCCTTTATTCCGACAGTGGATTACGATTTCTTTACCATGCGTGTGGCATTGCATAGGTTCTTTCGGAAGTTGCACGTTTTACGTTTTTTTGCAACTGATTGGTGTGAGCAGCGTGATTTGTTCCCTTAGACCCTCACGGTGGGGACCGCACTGCCCGGTTGCGAAGATTGGAACAACGTTGGATTTTCAATTTACATACAGTTGTTCCGGGTGGCCTGAATCGGGACATTGACTGGTTGGGACTTTGATATTTTGACATTTTGGTATTCCACCTTTCACTATGGAGACCCTAGTTTTGGTTGGGGTTCCCTCCTTTAAGTGTTTTGAGTAAGTAGGCGGGACTTTTGTCAGACAATCTTGAGAGTTTTTCCTCTACTTCACCGGCAATCAAGTCAGCATTTTTTATCAGTTACGTGCAGGTGAGCATACACACTGCATTTTCCTTGGAGGCACTTGATACAGGGGCGGCTGCCCCGAAACGTGCACATCGTGCGGTGGATAAGTTAAGTGTGACTTGCTCTTTTGGTTGATTTTAAATCACGATGAAAAAATCACGATGTAAATGATTTGCATTTAAATCAAAAAAAGGGTCATGTACCATTTGTGAGTGGCAGAGTGGGTTTGTCTCTCGCTTGGTTTATGCCAGACAAAAGTTAATAGTGAATGGTGGAGGGGATTGTTAGTATTCCTTTTTGTGTGGCTCATTATTTGAATACTTTTTTCGGGTGTTTGTTATTCTTTGCAGATGGTGATTTGGCAATCATTTTGGGAATAGAAGCTGACGTTAATACACAGCGTTCCCATTTTCCAGTGGATATCACGGGGGGTTTTAATACCCACTACCTGTACACAGATATTGTAGAGCACCAGTTAGTACGTGACCATTTTGTTGCCACTGCTGCGCTGTGTTCCAACTAAGGGGTTTAGGGATGAGTTTATCACATTAACTTATGATAAGCCGCACTATGTCCCTGTGAACAAACAGCATATTGACACCATCACATTTGAAATAACGACGGATCAGAACAGGCACATCTCATTTCGTTATGGGAAGGTGATCCTTAAGCTTCATTTGCGCCCCCGGAGGGTGACTGTTTTTTAAAATGGTTGTGGCTAAAGACTACGGAGACCCCAAAGCATACAGGCATTATTATACAACACAAGCCAGCTATGGACTTTCAGGATATCATGGAGTACCAGTCATGTATGGTGCCGGTGTCGGTGGGGTGTTTTGTAGTCTCTTTAGAAAAGCTATGCTGTTTTTGAGAAGGGGTTTTGAAATTATTAAACCACATGTGAAAGGTGCCGCAAAAAACATAGCCAAGGATGTCATGAGTCATGTCACAACGGCTGTTCTAAATAAAATGAACCAATCTACAGAACAGGCAGGATCAGAACTGGCTGTGATTAGAAGAGCTGTTAAAAGAAAGAGAACCACGTCTTGGGAGTTACCGCAAGGACCGCCCAAGCCTTTTAAAAGAAAGAAACCCGAAGGTGACAAGTCTCAGAAGCTTAACTGCCTGTCTAAGAAGAGAAGCACTAGCTCTAGGAAGCGAGATATATTCTAAACAAACACCATGGCTTTTGTACACCACGGCTCTGAAGAGTGTGTTAAATCGGAACTGGACATGTTTCAACTAGCCCCAACCCAAGCAAGTATCGGCTTTGTCTGAAACAGCCCCTTTGGACTTCTATATCGCAGGGCATGGTGAAGAGACTACATTGATTTAAATAGTATTCTTTTGCACCTGACCTGTAAAATTGTGGCAGAAGATGGCTCGAACATCGATCCGGCAGCCAAAGTAGCTCTGGTGAACTACCCAATCGCATCTCTGTTTAGCCAGCTGGATGTTACCCTGGGAGACCAACTCATTAGCCAGAGCAACAACTGCTACCCCTACAGAGCCCTCATAGAGCTGCTTTTCAATTATGGAGAAGGATCCCTCAAATCACAGTTTGCAAGCAGGCTGTTTTATAAAGACACAGCTGGGCAGCATGAAGTGAGAGAGATAGCATCTCGCAATGTCGGCTTTACTGAAAGGGCCCAATTTACGGCCTCTAGCCACAAGGCTTGGGGCATTTACATAGTGATCTATTTTTTCAAGAAAAGCTATTGATTAATAGTGTGGATCTCAAAATTAAACTGACCCGCAACAAATATTCTTTCTGTTTAATGAGCAGTGATGTCGAAGAAAGTTATAACCTCCTTATCCTAAACACTGCGCTCTTTGTAAAGAGATTTAAAGTTTCCCCCGGAGTGCGCTTGGGACATGCGGAAGCTCTGCTGAAAGCTAATGTCAAGTATGCTATTGACCGTGGGGGGCTGAAGGTGTTTAGCATACCAGCCGGAGCCTGTGTGACTAACCAGGAAAATCTCTTTTTGGAGCAGCTACCAAAACTCATTGTGCTGGGATTTGTGGATAATGATGCTAAAAACCCCTTCAATTTTAAACATTATGATATTAATTTTGCCGCTCTGTATGTGGATGGTGAACAAGTACCCGGGAAACCTCTTCAACCTGACTTTCAAAATGGATGTTGTGTAAGAGAATATATGCAACTGGTGCAAACAACTGGCAAACATCTGAAAGACACAGCGTTGCTGATTGACCGTCTGACTGTTGGCGTTTGACCTTTCACCGGATCAGGAGTGTGCAGACCATTATTCGCTGATTAAAACTGGTAACCTGCAGGCTGAAATACGTTTTGCCAGCACCTTACCGCATACAGTTAACATGATTGTTTATGGGGTTTTTGACAATGTGATAGAAATTAATCATAGAAGGAATGTTCTTTTTGATCATTCGTGAAAATGAACACCATGCAGATCTTCCGTATTCTAAAGAAGGACCCCGTGTTGCAGATATATTTTTAGATGTGCTACCCAGCGACTGGTTAGCTGATGTACAAATATCAAGGAAGCCCGTGTGTTTGGTGGTAAATACACACCCACATAACCTACCTGGAGAACACTGGTTAGCCCTCTATATATGTGGAGATGGAACAGGGGAATTTTTTGATTCTTATGGATAACCCCCAGATAGCTTATTCTTTCCTACCAGCATTATGAGCTTTTTCAACAAGCATTGTAAAGCTGTTTTATACAGCAGACAATTACAGCACCCAATGTCCACGGCTTGTGGATATCACTGTGTATTTTTCTTGCACCACCGCTGTAAAGGGGTGCTTTTTGAAAATATTTTAGAAATGTATTCTGAAGATTTAATGCAAAATGATGATATGGTGTTACATTTTGTTATGAAATCCGTTTCATAACCAGCAGGTGTGTGTTTCCTATTGTGAATGTTTTGTTGCTTCTAAATAAAAAGTAACCCCTCTAAGGAGGTTTTTTTTTTTTTAAAGAAAACCACTGTCTAGTCTTTTATTTTTGTTTTTAAACATTTTATTGAAAATACATTTTTTTATACACTCAACCACTGGTATCTGTGGGATAATTTACGTTTTTTGTGAGGGAGTAGCTCTTTGCTCTTTATCGGACCCGTGTACATTTTAGTAACCTTCACAGATGGGTTCTCTTTGAGGCGTGCCAGTACATCTCTGTTGGCTGCATTACCCATCACCGTAGAGGGCATATTTAATTCGGCTAGGGTTTGCATGAACTCCCCCCAGCCCCTGGGTATTCTTCGTTGTGAAAGAGCTTGGGGCTGCGTAGCTCCATGAACTAGGTCAAGTAGGTTAGAGCCATTGACAGGGTTTCCCCGGTATACAAATGTTCAATTTCCCTCCCAGGATGCCACATCTTTGTTTTTTAACAGTTTATTAAGCAGCACCTCAGCATTTTTCCTATTGCGCATATTGATGCTGTTTAACACTTCTTGTATTACGGGGTCTGGAGGTATAATATTTTCTAGAGATGCTGCCGTTGGTGTCTCATCTTGTGCCTGTAGATACAAGTTTATTTTTTCTTTTTCCATATCCCTTTGTCTGTTAAGCACGAGATAGCACTGTAACACTTCTGAGTACCATTTAGCTTTTTCATGTTCAGACATACCAACGCTTTGCAGGATGTTTTTCATTTCTTCATCTAACTTATGAATGGTTGTGGTTCTAATATTTTCATCCCGATCTGGCGGGTTTCTCAAGCGCTCAAGTTGTTGACTAGGGACTATGTACATTTTTTCAGCGTGCTGCATTAGAGGTTTGTCAGAAGCCCCGTTATCAATGGTAATGCAAAACTTAACAGGGGCCCGATAAATCCACCCGACTGTCTCACCAATTGCTTCTTTTTTTAATGGGTAGTCTTTTATCTCACAGACTCTTTATGGCTTGACGCTTCCCTTTTAAAACCTTTATCTGGTGTTGTGAAAGAGGAATGTTACCTTTTAGGGTGTTGAGAGCGATTTCAACTATATCATTAGAAGCTGTATTCAGGATGGCTCTTCTGGGCTGTGGAGAGGCTTGAACCAAAAGTTTTAAAAGGGACAGATATCTCTTTACACGGTGAGACAAGCATGTATGAAGGGCCAGTTACATATTCATTTCTTTTTATGTGGGGTTTGTGGTTTTTCACAGTATTCCATAGTCCAATCTGGCGGGATGATATCCGTCCTCAGTCTGTAAGCCTCAGGCGTTGTGTTATTTACATCCACAACGAGATAACCAAACGACTTTCTGGTGGCATCCTCGAAGACTTCTAAAAAGAATTTTGATTTTCCAGGGTACATCTGCCTGGCTAGAATGGCAATCTGTAACTTATCTCTAGGATTCTTAAAGAGCACCATGTATTTGGTATTTAAAGTTATAGTTCGGCTTGCTTTGCCTTGGCAGAAAACATTTTGAACAATATAGATGATGTTCAGGTTTCTGTGATGTACATACTTGGTAAAGGCTTTCTCTATGAAGAACTCTCTCACCCTCCTAGGGTCTGCAATCCTTCACTAAACCTGGATTCTTTTAATAACCTCTTAACAGGAAGGAAAAAACAAGACACAATCAATCAATTAAATGCTACAGAGCTCTGTATGGAAGAAAAGCATGGAGCCTAAGGACAGGCTTATCCATCAGAGTTTCTTCAAAGATGGCTCTGCAGGGCTCTAGCTTTTATTGTAAATTATCAGCTGACATAGTTAATTTTTAATTAACATCTGGTGATATTCGGGTTACAAAAGTGCACATAGAATTTGCTAACATCTGTGCCACATCACATAAAAAACAGAAGTTATAAGCAGAAGTTACAGGTTTATGACTATATTTTCTAGACTCAATAGGTGTCACTGTGTTTCTACTATACAACAGAAGCTAATTAGTTACTCATAATATTTGCTGATTTTCTACTATTTACTCAGGCTTTATTTGCCGTTGACCATGGGATGTTACCCATGACTGAAGTGGTATTTAAAGGTGTGGAAGAATTGAAGGAAATATTGATACATCGGGAAGATGTATTACAACTATTAGATATGCTGAAGAGTAGCAAATCACCTGGGCCGGATGGCATACATCCAAGGGTGTTGAAAGAACTGAAATACGAGATTGCAGACCTGCTATTAGTAATCTGTGAACTATCATTAAAATCATCTCTAATACCTGAAGATTGGAGGATCGCCAATGTAACACCAATTTTTAAAAAGGGTTCCAGGGGTGATCCGGGAAACTACAGACCGGTGAGCCTGACATCAGTACCGGGAAAAATGGTAGAAACCATCATAAAGAATAAAAATACTCAGCATGTAGATAGTCAATAACTAATGGGAGACAGTCAACATGGCTTTAGACAAGGAAGATCTTGTCTTACTAATCTGTTATGTTTTTTTGAAGGAGTGAATAATCAGGTGGACAAAGGTGAGTCGGTTGATATTGTGTATCTGGACTTTCAGAAAGCCTTTGACAAGGTCCCTCATGAGAGACTTTTGGCAAAACTAAAGAGTCATGGGATAGGAGGCAGTGTACTATTTATTTAGCTGTATTTATATCCTGCTTTTCACTGGGTCAAAGCGGTCAATTGGGGGATACATTTAACATGAGGGGATATGAGACACATACGCTAATACTTACAGGGAACATGGGCAGTGGAGGGTTAAGTGGCTTGCCCAAGACCACAAGGAGTGCCTATAGGACTAGAAATCCCAGTCCCTCCGGCCTGAGATTGCTGTCCCCAGGTGGTACTTGAACCCCCGGCTCTCTGGCCTGAAGTACCTTGTCCTAACCACTAGACCACTCCTCCCTCTGTGGATCAGGAACTGGTTAAAGGATAGAAAGCAGAGGGTAGGGCTAAATGGCCAATTTTCCCAATGGAGAAAGGTGAATAGTGGTGTACCCAGGGATCTGTGCTGGGTCTGCTGCTTTTTGACATATTCATAAATGACCTGGAAAGTGGAATAACGAGTGAGGTTATCAAATTTGCAGATGACACAAAACTATTTAAAGTTGTTAAAACCCAAGAGGATTGTGGAAAATTGCAAGAGGATCTTGATAAATTCGAAGACTGGGCATCAAAATGGCAGATGAAATTTAATGTGGACAAGTGCAAGGTTATGCACCTAGGGAAGAACAACCCAAACTATGGTTACACGATGCAAGGTTCCACATTAGGAACCACCACCCAGGAAAAAGATTTAGGCGTCATTGTGGATACCATGTTAAAACCCTCGGCCCAGTGTGCAGCGGCGGCCAAGAGAGCAAATAGAATGCTAGGTATGATAAGGAAAGGAATGGAAAATAAAACAAAAGATATTATAATGCCTCTATATCGTTCCATGGTGAGACCGCACCTTGAATATTGTGTGCAATTCTTTTCTCCATATCTTAAAAAGGATATAGCGATTTTAGAAAAGGTTCAGAGAAGAGCCACCAAAATGGTAAAGGGGATGGAAGGATACTCCTATGAAGAAAGGCTAAAAAGGTTAGGGCTCTTTAACCTGGAAAAGAGACGGCTGAGTGGAGATATGATAGAAGTCTATAAATTAATGAATGGAGTGGAACGGGTAAGCGTAGATCAATTGTTTACCTTATCAGAATATAGAAAGACTAGGGGACAGGCAATGAAGCTACAGGGTAAACTATTTAAGACTAATAAAAGAAAATATTTTTTCACTCAACGTGTAATAAAACTCTGGAATTTGTTACCGGAGGATGTAGTAAAGGCTGTTAGTGTAGCTGGGTTTAAAAAAGGTTTGGACAAGTTCCTGGAGGAAAGGTCCATAAACCATTATTAAGAAGGGACCCAGGATATCAATGCTTGAACCAATACAAGCATTGTGGAACCTGTATCCCTTGGGGAAACTGCTAGGTACATATGACCTAGATTGGCCACTGTTGGAAACAGAATACTGGGCTTGATGGACCTTGGTCTGACCCAGTATGACATATCTTATGTTCTTATGTTCTTATATGACCTAAGCCCTAGTTCCCTAAAGCAGTCCATCCTGACCTAGCTAATTCTTTAGCCTATCATATTGCAGAATAAAAGAGGATGTACTGTTTGTTCTATCGATTTTAGAGAACTAGCTTATGTACACATAAGCCCTATTTGTTAATTCTATGAAGCAACTCTCAAAAGCAAAAGAACAAGTCAAAGTTACTTTTAAAGGGAAAGCTTTTGATTTCACTGAGGCTTGACCTGTAAATCTCTACAGTCTGGTTTCATTTATAGATTCACTGCTACTGCTTCCAATTCCTATATCCAATATAGATCCAGAATCACTGTCTGTTCCTGAGTCCATTAAATCCAGATTTCCGTATACTGGGTGAACCATAGTGGCATAGGTTAGTGTATCAGAAGCTACTTCATCCAATTCCCTGATCGTATCCAATTTGGTTTTCAAGCCTGGCCTAGCTGGCCCTTTTCCACACTCTATTTCATCACTTTTACAGGCAGAATCCATTAGATCATCAGCAATAACGAAGTTTACTTTATTGGTTGGAAACATTCGTTCATCATTAAAAGTATCAGGCAAAGTGTCCATAAATGTAATAAAAGGATATTTATTTAGCATCCCTTTATACAAAGGTTGCCAGCAACAGTAACACCATACAATATTGTTAGGCATGACAGTCAATACACGACCAGCGTGTTCTAACAGCTTTTTAACAAAGAAGCTCTTGCCTGAATTGGATGGCCCAGCTAAAATACAAGAAGAAAGATGTGACCAGCACACATCCATCTCACTAGTATCCGTAGGGTAATGTGTTAAAGCCATCCTTCAACTTCACCCTTTTGTCATACACAACCTTTTGTGTTTTTTTAATCACACGAGTCTCCATTGTCCAACCCTTTTTGTTTCTTATAATACTAGGTTGCTGTACCCCTATCTTTTTCTGGAGTAAATCTGCTGCCCCAGGCTTGTAGTCCAAAACTAGATCTTTCAAACTAGTGAAATTGATTTTCTAGCAGTTTTCTATGTTTAACGTAATCCCTTTCACTTTCATACAGGTCTTCCCACTTGACAGCTTGTAACCATATGTTTTAGGCCCCGCTTTTACCCTCAGATGAACATATCACAGAGTTTGTATCTCACTTGTAAGCTCGCCTAAATAATCACCCAAAGAGGGGTTCCAATCTCCCTCTCAACTTAGAAATATCACAGAATCTGTATCGTGGTACAGGCAGCCCTCTTGCAAACTATCTAGAAGATTGTACAACTCCAGGCCTGCATAAGCCATTGTAAAACAGGCAATGAAAACATTGGTGCTACCCGACAATATACAGTGGTCTTTTGAGTGCCTCCAAGACACACAGGCTGTTTCATCATCAATAAAATCGCATGATGAAACCTTGAATTCAGGAGAAAACAGATATTTAAAGAGATCATCAGGTTCTCTCACAATGCTTGTGATAGGCAGGTTTGTTCTTTGACCAAATTTACCCCACAGGGAATTTAAGAAAAGTTTTGCTATTTGATGCTTAGCAGGGTTTACATTAATATGGTCTGCACGCAAACACACCCCCTCTTTTCTAAAGAAATCAGCTATGTACACATTTTGTTTTTCAGTATCATTGCACCACTGAGGGAAACCAGAAGCCTCTTGTTTTTGACGGAGGTGCATTTTGATGTATTCGGAAAAGAGATTATCAGATTTATCTCCAGGAACAAGCAGGAATGAGTCCTCACATATGGGTACGTCGGCACCGACGGAGCCTGCGCGGGAATGCTTCCCCAGCTTCCCAAAAAGGAAAGCTTTTGGGCACATCCCACTGCGCCTGTGCGCTGCCTTCCCGCCTTTCCTAACTGACTCTCCTCAGTTTCTTCTTTTCCGCGGAGCCAGCAGGTCGAGCCCTGTCACCGCTGAAGAAGTTTCTTATATTAGTTTGTTTCTTTGGTCGCGTGTCTGCCTCCCCGACACCGGACCGGTACCGCCGGTCTTTTCTTTCTTCTTTTACAAAAAAAAAAACAAAAAAAAACCTTTATCTTTTTTCTTCACTTAGTATTATTTCTTCTGCAGGCCTTAGGGCCTACAAAAAGATTTTCCCTCATGGAAAAACAAGCCTCAGGCTTTAAAAAATGTACTAAGTATAGCGGTACTATTTCTATTACAGATACCCATGAATGGTGTCTCAAATGTTTGGGCCCTGACCATTCCGTTCCGGACTGTCCATCCATCTCCATGATGTCTAAACTTGGGTTACAGAATCGAGCAGCTAAGCTCCATATGCTGTTTCCCACAGAGGCACCAACGGTAGCATCGACATCTTCTAGATCATCATCTCCTGATGGATCTCAGGTAACCAAACATGTCCTCAAAGGGTAAATCTCCCTCTAAGCATTGAGATGCCCCCAGGCTTACCCTTGAGGATCCTGCCCCAGCCAAACAACCCCGGCGGGAAGCTCCGGCTTCCAAAGCTCCTCCTATGGGGTTACAGGTTGACATCGATGGCACGGCCTCGACCGATCACCTGTTAGACTGCTCTGGGGTACCGGCACATTCTCCCGGTACCGACATCCAGGCAGTCGTGGCGTCTATGGATCATACTGTCCAATCCATGCAGCAAGCTATCATGGCTTTCATTCAGGCTGCGACGCCAGCGGTACCACATCGAATATCGATGTCGGTACCGCCACGGCACCGGTACCGGGCTCGATGCCGGTACCGCTTGCTTCGACATCGACCAGGATACCGACTCCGGTTCCTGGATCCGGGCGCTTCCCCGATACCGATCCGGTTCCGGGGACGCCCGATGTCGATACCGATCGATACGCATATCGATCGTTGCAATCGGACAGACGATACTTCGATTCCTCTGATGATTCCGATTCATCAGAAGAATCTCCTGAAGTGTCTATTACTCTCCCTGAGGAACCTTCTTCTCCAAAGAGGAGAATGTCTCCTCCAGAAGATTTGTCCTTTCAAGACTTCATTTCAGAAGTGGCTAAAGGACTTGCCATTTCAGTATCCTCTGAAATAGAGCCTAGAGCTAAAAAGCTTGACATTTTAGGTTACTCTAAGGCTCCCAGAGAGGCAGTCACCTTACCAATTCATGAAATTCTTCATGAACACATGCTTGATTTATGGGAGACTCCTCTCACCCTTTGTCCTCATTCTCGTAGGTTGGACACTATGTACCGTGTCCCCCCTTGTCCTGGTTTTCAAAAAACCCAGCTTCCTCACCATTCCATTGTGGTGCAGTCAGCTATGAAAAGAATAAAGAGTACTAAAAGACATTCTTCTACTCCTCCAGAAAGAGAATGCAGGACCTTGGATGCTTTTGGTAGAAAAATCTTCCAAGCCAGTATGCTAATTGCTAGAATCAATTCATATAGTCTTTATATGGGTATGTTTCTCAAGGAAATTGCACTGAAGTTGCATACCTTTCTCCCTGTTATCCCAGAAGACAGAAAGGATGAATTCCTCCTTTGGCTTAAGCATACTCAGGATGTTTCCAAGTTTTCCAATAGGGCAGCCTTTGACTCCTTTGAGGGTGCTAGCAGAGCCTCAGGCATTGCCATTGCTGCTCGGAGACTTGCTTGGCTCCAGGCTTCTGATCTAGAGCCTTGGGTCCAGGATGGTCTGGGAAATCTGCCCTGTACAGGTAAGAATCTCTTTGGCAGAGAGTGGCAAATTAAAGCCACTCAAATGGATGCAGAGAATTCTGCTCTGGATAGACTTTCCAAGTCTACCTCCATGCCATTCAAGAAAAAGTCTTTCAAGAAACCTTATTTCAAGAAGACCAGATTCCCTTCCAACTCTGGGCAGCAATCTGCTGCTGGTCATTTTCCAACTAAGCGACAGCAACCTAGGCAGGCCAGACCCAAACCTGCCGCAACTCAACAGTCTCAACCCCCTCAGGGTTTTTGACTGCATTCTAGAGAACTTAACCTTTATGGCTCTACCCCAGCCAGAACTTCTCCCCATTCCAGGAAGATTAGCTCATTTTGCTCCCAGGTGGGAGCAAATAACATCAGAACAGTGGACTCTCTCCATCATAAGAGAGGGTTACAAACTTCATTTCTCAGACCTTCCTCCACACACCATGGTGAGACATTTCAACTCTCCCACACCTCTCCTCGACCTTCTGGGTCAGGAAGCGTCTACCCTGCTTGCCCAAGGGGCGATAGAAGAGGTTCCCCTTCTTCAGCAGGGCTCAGGGTTCTATTCCCCCTATTTTCTCATCCCCAAGAAAACAGGGGGTTACAGACCCATTTTAGATCTCAGGGAATTGAACAAATTCCTATGCAAGGAAAAGTTCAAAATGATTTTTCTAGGCATTCTTCTTCCCTACCTAAAGAGCCAAGATTGGCTTTGTTCTCTAGATCTCAAGGATGCGTACACCCATGTCCTCATCCATCCATCCCACAGAAAATTCCTACGATTTCTGTTCCAGGGACAACATTATCAGTACAGAGTGCTTCCTTTCGGCCTAGCCTCTGCCCCCAGAGTGTTCACAAAATGCATGGCAGTCGTTGCAGCATTTCTACGCACCCTAGGGATTTTTGTTTTCCCATATGTCGACGATTGGCTCATCCGAGCACCAACTCAGTCAGAAGCTCAGATTGCTCTAAACCGCACAAGATGCATTCTGCAATATCTGGGACTGGTGGTAAACCTCTCAAAGTCCCAGCTTTCTCCCACTCAGTCCCTAGAGTTCATAGGGGCCTGGTTGGATACCACCACTGCAAGGGCCTACCTTCCTCAGGCCCGTTGCCATCGTCTACTGCTGTTAGCCTCCCAGGCACAGTCAAAGAGTCACTTGACTGCCAGGGAGATGCTTCAACTGCTAGGCCACATGGCTTCCACAGTACATGTGGTACCCTATGCTCGCCTTCACATGAGAGCAGCTCAGTGGACTTTGTCCACCCAGTGGACTCAAGCTTCAGGAGCTCTCTCCGACCAAATAGCAACCTCCAAACGTCTCTTTTGGTCTCTCCAATGGTGGATGTCCACTCAAAATCTGTTGCTGGGGTCCCCCTTCCAACAGTCGTTGCCCCAAGCAACCCTGACTACAGATGCCTCCCAAACAGGTTGGGGAGCTCATCTAGAGGACCTCTCCACCCAAGGCACTTGGTCTCTACAGGAGACCTCCCTTCATATCAATCATTTGGAGCTTCGAGCAGTTTTCCTAGCTCTCCAGGTCTTTCATACCCTCCTTGGCTACAAGACAGTCCTCATTCACACAGACAATCAAGTAGCCATGTTTTACATAAACAAACAAGGAGGAACTGGCTCTCTGTCGCTTTGCAACGAAGCTCTCAGACTATGGGCCTTCGCCAGAGAGCATCAGATCCATCTCCTGGCAGTATACCTCCCAGGAATCCAAAACTCTTGGGCAGACAGACTCAGTCGAGTTCTGCTTCCACACAAGTGGTCCCTGCATATGGATCAGGTACTCAGAATCTTCAGGAATGGGGAACCCCGGACATAGACCTCTTTGCAAGTCCGTGGAATGCCAAACTTCCCCGATTCTGCTCCAGAATTCCGTGTCAGGGAGTTCAGGCCAGGGATGCCTTCCTCCTTCATTGGGGTCAGGACTTCCTGTACGCCTTTCCACCCATTCCCTTGATTCCCAAGACTCTGTTCAAACTCCAGAGGGATCAAGGATCTATGATCCTCATAGCTCCATGCTGGCCACGCCAAGTGTGGTACCCTCTACTTCTGCATCTCTCCCAAGCCCCCTCCCTGGACTTGGGAGCTGCTCCAGACCTTCTGTCCCAGGAGGAGGGCACTTTGTGGCACCCAAACCCCAAGTCCCTTCACCTCAGGGCCTGGTTACTGAAGGCCTAGATCTTCAAGATTTAAATCTTTCTCAACAGGTGAAGGATATCCTTCATGCTTCCAGGAAACCTTCCACCAGGCGTTCCTACGCCTTTAAATGGAAAAGATTTTCCATTTGGTGTGCTGACAGAGGTCTAGACCCTTTCGCACTTCCTTTAACTTCTCTGTTGGACTATCTCCTGCATCTCTCCAATGCAGGACTTAAAACTAATTCAGTGAGAGTCCATTTGAGTGCTATTTCAGCATCCCTTAAGCCCATCAATGGGCAGCAAGTCTCCTCTCATCCTCTTATCTCAAGATTCATGAGAGGCCTCACTTTAACTAAACCTCCCATTAAGCCTCCTCCGGTGGCATGGGATTTGAATTTGGTTCTTGGTCAGCTCATGAAGCCACCATTTGAACCCTTATCTTCTACCTCCCTGAAATTTCTTTCCTGGAAGGTTGTCTTCCTTATTGCAGTCACTTCTGCTCGCCGCATTAGTGAACTACAGGCCTTAGTGGCAAATCCACCTTATACAAGATTCCATCATGACAAGGTGGTCCTCAGGACTAATCCACACTTTATGCCTAAAGTGGTCTCGCCTTTTCATCTCAATCAAGAGGTGTATTTGCCAGTCTTTTTTCCAGCTCCTCATGCATCTCGTGCAGAGAGGAACCTTCATACTCTGGATTGTAAAAGGGCTCTTGCCTTTTACTTACATAGGACCCAGCAACATAGAAAGTCTTCTCAGCTTTTTGTTGCTTTTGACCCTTCTCATTTGGGACTTCCAGTCTCTAAAAGAACACTGTCCAATTGGATTGCTCAGTGTATTTCTTTTGCCTACCAGAGCAAGAACCTTACTCTGGAGGGCCATGTCACAGCTCATAACGTGAGGGCCATGGCCACCTCTATGGCTCATCTACATTCTGTGTCCATAGACCAGATCTGTCGAGTAGCCACCTGGGCCTCGGTTCATACCTTCACAGCCCATTATTGCTTGGACAAGGATTCCCGCCAGGATGCCTTGTTTGGTCAGGCTGTTCTCAAACACCTGTTCCATTCTTAATCAACTCCTACCCTCCTTCCCTGGATGGATGCCTGAGATCCATAGGAGGACATGGGACCCTATCCAGGGTCTAAATCCTAGGGGATCTCCCAGGCATCTTAGCTAGGGAGTCCCCATATGTGAGGACTCATTCCTGCTTGTTCCTGGAGATAGCACAGTTACTTACCTGTAACAGGTGATCTCTGGGAACAGCAGGAATTAGTCCTCACAACCCACCCACCTCCCCTAGGAGTTGTATCTTTCTGGTCTTTCCTTTCCTTTCTTTCTATATTGTCTCAGCTATAAACTTGAACTGAGGAGAGTCAGTTAGGAAAGGTGGGAAGGCAGCGCGCAGGCGCGGTGGGATGTGCCCAAAAGCTTTCCTTTTTGGGAAGCTGGGGAAGCATTCCCGCGCAGGCTCCGTCAGTGCCGACGTACCCATATGTGAGGACTAATTCCTGCTGTTCCCAGAGATCACCTGTTACAGGTAAGTAACTGTGCTTTACTCGAAATGCCAGATTTCATAGATTTCAACAACCACATACCCTTTTGCAATGGCTAAATTCATCTCCACTGTACACCAAGTCCCTACAAAAGCTCTCTCCTCATCCGTGTGGGCACACATTTCCTGTTGCCGTGTGTCAGCACACGTATGACACAGTGGAAACATAAGCTTACCGCCCAACCGTATGGGTAACACCGGGAAAAAGAGCTTTCGTGGAGGATATACTTTTGCTTTTATAAAACCAAAGTAATTTGTAGGGTGGCCAAATTTGTTATAAATGATTTGTGGATGGCCTATTGGATATTCCTTTGTTTTATTGACAAAAGGGTATAGACTAGTAAAATCATAGTAGTGTATTTTTTCTGCAGGTCTTGTTTTGTGGTACAGACAAATGGCATTTGTTCTACCCCCAAAAAGGGCATCTCGTGGAATCAGAGGTTGCGGTAATGCTGTCAGCCAGGAAACCTGCACAGCCCCCGTCATTTTCTTTGACCATCCGTTTCCACTCGTGCTCCCATAGACTTATGACCTTGAACCCCCGGGTTTCCAGGAATGCAGCTTTTAGCTGTGTTTTGTAATAAAGAAAACCATAGGTCGTGGCTGTTACAGGATTCTGGTCTTTATTGTTATAACAACTTGGACAGCCGTGATGAAAACAACCATTAAATTCAAAAGCTGTTTCTACCCCATCGATCACTGCATAGAAAATAAGACCCCACCTTTTTTTCGCTACCTTTCAGAGCATGTGTGATCTGTATGTTTTCTTTGGCCTCCAAATACATCAGCCATTGACTAGAGGGGGATGAATATCTCTTTGTCTGCCGGTGATAATTATCTGGTGGAATGAGTGCCACAGTCTTGGGTTCTAAAAACATTAATCTGAACATAGCCATACATACAGATGCAAGGGTTATATATTGGAAAGGGTCTAAACAACTTGTTAGAATTTCTGAGACGTGCTCTACAACCACTTCTTTCTCTGTCATTTTCATGATTTCAGCTCAGTAGAGAACACAGGCCTGCCGCAAAATAGATACATCCTGCTGGCAGTAATAAGCCAACTCTTTTTGCAAACTGAAAGTTTTATGCTGATTGTCCTTGTACCATTGTAAAAATTCCTCTTTTTCTTCAGGCAAAATGTTTCCCACACCGTAATGTTCAACACCCGGCATGGTGCCCACATAATTTTGATTTCTAGAGTATTAAAAAAGTGTGGAAAGTACCCCTTGCTGCCTGTAAAACCCATGGCTTGTGGAAGTTTGCTAAGTTTCATAGGCAGGAAATTTAGAGAGTCTAAAAAACGGATAGTCAAAGGGTCAACGGTAATTTGTAAAAGTTTAGCACCTTGAACCAGCAGCCCTGTGCTCTTCTTTTCCTTTAGCAGTTGTTTAAGAACAAAATAACTGTCATAACCTTTGGAATTACGGGCTATGAAGGTGTAGCCTTTAAATTTTTTGTCACAAAAAATCTGTATAAAGGCAGAAATCCATTCGAGGCCCTTGAATTCCCAGTTTCTTTCATCATTTAAGTCTGTCGCATATATGTAATTAGGGACACGCCAGCCTGTTTCTTGCATACATTCACAATCATAAAAAATATACTTTTCAGATGTTTCAGTTTTACCAATAGGGGTCATAAAACATAACTGGACGCCATCCCCGGTTAAGGGTTCACTGCATAGTTTACAATGTCGACCCTTGAACTTATGTTTCTTGTCCACATAAGACTCACATTTCTGGCACAGTATCTTAGATAAACACGCCACTTCTTTTTTTCAGAGCCAAATATGTGTGTCTATCTAAACACTCTTTAGAACGACAAAAGAGTTTGCAATTAGGACATCTCTGTTGTACACCAACATTATTTGCACAAGTTAGTGTCAAACAAAGATGGCACCATAATGTGCAATTATGATCATGACTGTACGGTTTCTGACAGTAACTACAGAGGTTGCGCTCCCTGTAGAATTTTTTGACATCGGTTATACCATAGAAATGGTCATTGTGTAGCAACAAGAATACAGTCTTAGGGAACACAGGTCTGTCTGATGTCTTAAAACAAACCCATGAATTTGTGTAAAGCACAATGCATATGTTTATCTTTAAATGCTGTTCAAATATTGCTACATCATCGAGCATGACTTTTCTATGTACCGGCCGTCCCAACTCATTATGTAGTTTTTTAGCACCTTCTAACAGTTCAACATCTGTCATTTTTACCAGTGACATGAGGGCTGTGAGGCTACCTGCAAAACACAAGTTATTTTCAGTGTTATTCAAGTCTATCAAATATATCATAAACCTGGATTTCTCTGAGGCTCTGAAGGAGTTTAGCAATCTGAGCTAAGAAATCATCGGCATTTAATGCTTCTGGGTTTAACTTTCCAGAATACAAGGAATTGTGAAAAAGAGATGAATGTAGATGCACCTGCACATAATCACCAGGTGAAACTCTGCTGCTAACCTCATCCAGAATATGCTGAATACCTTGCTGAATGGCATTTTGAGCCTCAGATAATGATGTTACCCTGTCTAAATTAATAAACCGAAATTCCTCTGAATAAATTACACCATTAAACTTGTCCAATTTACGATCCCACCTTTTCACAAACTGAACATAGCTGGTTCTGATTCTTCAGAGGGGTCTAATGCAAGATTATTTGTTCTGTCCTCTGAAACACGATGATCAAAGACACGGCTTTCACCATGCTCTCCGTATTCTGTATCGGCGTGTGTAGATTCGCCGTCAGAAAAACTTTCGCTGTATGATCTTTTCCTGTTAGACTTCTCTCCCATAGTCACTGATTTTCTAACATTTTCTCGATCAGAAAAAGAAAACGTAGGGGCTAATACTTTTTTTTTTCTTTTACAGCAGCCTTAAAATCTAGGCGAGAGATAAAGCCTGAATACTTACTATTTTGCTTGTCTTTTGGCTTTCGGTAAGGAGCTGGTTGGTCTTCTGTATCGGTGTGTGTAGATTCACCGTCAGAAAAACTCTCGCTGTATGTTCTTTTCCTGTTAGACTTCACTCCCATAGTCACTGATTTTCTAACATTTTCTCGATCTGAAAAAGAAAACGTAGGGGCTAATACTTTTTTTTTCTTTTACAGTGGCCTTAAAATCTAGGCGAGGGATAAAGCCTGAATACTCACTATTTTGCTTGTCTTTTGGCTTTCAGTGAGGTACCGTCTGTTGATTAGGTTGGTCATCTTGTTTTGTAGCATCTTCTTGGTCTAAAATAAAAAAGATTAAAGGTTGAGACACATTATGAAGAGCATAGCTGCTGGAAAATTAAAAAACACATGACATACCTTTTAACGTTCTTTGCTGTCTTTGTTTTGTAAGAGAGAGCCTATTTGTAAAACCCGGTTTCTGCCCCTGTTTTTAAAGACAATCATAAATTCAGAGACAGAAACATTACATAACCAGTATTTTTAAAAAGTAAGATTCATATCTACTCACAATGTTGGTGTCTGAAGCACATGGTTCTGATATGGCCTCCTTACCATCTATAGACTGCATTATCTGCTTTGTAGCAGCTTCCTGGTCTTTAATTATAAAGAGCATGGCTACTGGCAAATTAAAAAAACCACGACATACCTTTTAACTTTCTTTGCTGTCTTCGTTTTCTAAGAGACAGCCTATTTGTAAAACCCGGTTTCTGCTCCTATTTTTAAAGACAATCACAAATTCAGAGACAGAAACATTACATAGCCAATATTTTTAAAAAGTAAGACTCATATCTACTCACCATGTTGATGTCTGAAGAGGTGCCGATGTTATATAGAGACTGTGTGATCTTTTCTGGCAGCTGAAATATACTGCGCCTTTTTAAAAGAAATTCTTTGATGGGATTTACAGCCCCCAGACTCTAACTGAAACATCTCTGGATCTCTGGCCTATTGTTTTATGTGTCACCCCACCCATCAGCTAATTCACGCCATTTTCTTTTTCTTTTTTCGCAGACAGTACATTATAATAGATGCTATATATTGTGTATGTGGACCTATGTGGCTAATACACATTCCCCCATTCCCAGACGTTCTCCACATTCTTATCATATGGCCTATTCTGTAGGCCACGCCCCGATAATTCACACGGTACCAGTTTTTCCAGACAACCCATTGTAGGTTTAATTAACTAGGAATTCCTAAAACACACCACACAAAGCTGTAGGTTCAAAATGTTTTATTTCAAATAAAATGTTTTCATCTTGTGAACTGATTCATTTGAGCATTACAAGTTTCTGGAAATACATACATTTTCATAAAAAGTCAATTTTTACAGAACTTGATGTTTTTTTAAAGAACGATCTATAATCTCTGTCACAGATTAAACCTTCCACTAGCTCCATATCACAGTCTGCCACAGATCTAAGCAAAATATTGAGCAGTTGTCCTGGATTTCTACTGGTATTAAAATCTCTGATGAGTTCAAATAAAAAATTCAAATTTTCATAAACTAGTTCAGTTGCTTTCATTTTATGACCAACAATCATGGCAACATTTACAATAGGTCCTAGACACAACCTGTTACAAGTTTTATGGATTTTCTGTTGTATTTCCTTGTGCCTGATGTCTTTGCGCTGGAGCATGTATTAGACAAGCTGCACAGTCTCTATGCATAACATCCTGCCAGCATTTCTTGATAATACAGCACACCGTTGCTTGTATAACAGATTTAAATGTGTTTATTTCTTCAGGTTTTGAGTTGTCCTTTTGGCTGACTATGACATCAAATTCCTCCCTTTGATATGTACAGAAAAAGCACAAGCAGTGTAGATTGATTGCCTGTATGTCCTCTAGCTCTTGTAGGAGCGGAGATTCGTTACTTCCCTACAAAAACAAAACAGGGTCAGTGTGAAATGAACTGCTCTTCTATAACACTTTTCTACAAAAAAAAAAGACTTCTCTTACCTCTGCTGATCCTAGTTCTTCCAGTAAACAGGTTGTTTCTGCATCTGCCATGGCATAATATAATTCTATGTCCTCTGGATCCGTTGCGTTGTCATCCAGTAAGTCAATTTTGGTGCCTAAATCACAAAGATCTTGAGAGTCAAACAACTTTTGGGCATCTGGTAGATATTCAACCCCTGATAATTCATGATCAGATTCTGCCGGACTCTCCTGTTGTTGAAATGGATTTTCTATCAGTGGATAACCCTCTGCTGCGGCATCACGATCCTTAAGAAAATAATGTTATTCACCCTGTTGGAAATTCTGCTTGGTGTTCCAAAAAGAGCCATTTTTTCTTTTTGAATCTCTGTGTTAGAATTTTCCCCACACAGGACACACAGCCTTACACCAGGAGCATGCTCAGAACACCTGGAGCATGCTCAGAACAAGTCTTTTTTCTGCCAATCACATGTTACCATATCCTAGAAGCATGCCCAGGCTTGTTTCTTTGTATTGGGTTGTTTTTTTTCAAAGCCACTAAAAATAGCTGTAGTGGGATTTGAACCCAGGTCTCTCTCTCTGTTTCAGCCTGAACTAGTAAATTCTTTACCCTTGTCTGTCTGTATTTTTTGAGGTATATGATCTAGATTAAATATTTTTTCAAAGGCTTTAGCAACTTCATGACCGGTTAAAAAAACAGAAAGCCGAGAGCAGGGCTAAATGGCTAATTTTCTCAAAGGAGAAACATAAATAATGGAGTACTGCAGGGATCTCTGCTGGGCCCGCTGCTTTTTAACATATTCATAAATGACCCGGAAATGGAAATAACGAGTGAGGTGATCACATTTTCAGAAGACACAAAATTATTCAAAATTCTTAAAATGCAAAAGAATTGTGAAAAATTGCAAGAGGAAATTTGAAGATGGTTCATCCAAGTGGCAGATGAAATTTAATGTGGACAAGTGCAATGCACCTAGAAAAGAACAACCCAAACTATTGTTGCATGATGCATGGTACCACCTTAGCAACCACCACCCAGGAAAAAGATTTAGTCATCATCATGGATACATTGAAACCCTCCACCCAGTGTGCAGCGGTGGCCAAAAATTAAATAGCCGATCTCCTGCGGGCAGACTGGAGGTGAACGATGTGAGCAGAAGAGAGATGCAATCACAGCAAACACCCCTATTGTCTGCCTGCGGGAAATCAGTTCCCTGTAGGCAGACAGGAGGGGAAGGCTGGTGATCGCAGCTGCACTCAGTGTGGCTGGCCGAGGGGCGGAGCAGGTCTCCTCAACAAAAATGATAACGTTTGTTTTTCATATTTGTACATTGCCATTTACTAGAATCAGAAAGTGGTTAATCAAGTTAAATAAACATAAATATAAAAATAATTGATACTGCTCATTTTGCTAAACCTTTTTTCCACATAATGCACAGTGACTTACATCTGTTGTAATAATGCTTGACATATTCGTGTAGTCTGGACTGTCAGGATTATATAGCGCAGGAGCAAATGTCCACTTCTTGAAACTAAAGCTGCAAGCAAATACTTTCATATCTGAAAGAGAAATAATATCTGTTATTCTTCTAAGCCAATGGTTCTTCTATGTCTCACTTGTACTCTGTTATTCGAGAGATTGAGAAATGAAGAATCTAAGTTATTCTGACTTGCTATTTCTTTAAAACATAACTAAAATTGGAAAATCATTATAGCTGTGCAGGCAAAAAATATTGTTTAGTTTTGTTTCCTGTGTCGTTTGTAGGCTATTTTGATTTGTTTTAATAAACTTTCATTTTGTTTTGTTTTGTTTTTATAAATTTTCATTTCAGGGCAATTTTGTTAATTAAAGAAGTAGCTTTGGCTACTGAAAGATTATGAGAGGTTTCAGTAAAAAAAAAAAAAAAAGTGTTTTTTCTCAGTCAGCAGCTGGTCTCAAATGAGTGACCTTAGGGTAAAAATGCAAGCATCTTGCAGAAGAGCCATCATCTCTCCATATGATGGTGGTTCCAGCCAGTCTGCTCTTAACTCTTGTATTGCTAGTGATAGTTTTTACTTCCCGATTGACCCAAAGTTTGTTTGGTCTAGTCTGAAGTTCTATTGAAAATGCTAGCTGGATTTTTTGCCTTGTGAATCTATTGATTCTTGCTGTAGAGGTTTACTGTAAAGATTTTTCTTTTGCCATGTTCGTGTACTGGAAATTCTGTGAGACCTTGTCTAAGTATACTACCAGAGATATTTACCAAGCTTAATCAAGATCGTGGTTGATCATCACTAATTGGACAACCAGGATCTGGTTTAGGCTTGGTAATGTCTCTGACAGTATATTTAGACATGGTTTCACAGAATTTCTGGAACAAGAACATGGCAAAAGAAAAATCCTCATAGTAAATCTCTAGAATAGGAGTCAATAGCTTCATAAGGCAAAAAAAATCCAGTTAGCATTTTCCATAGAGCTCCAGATCAGACAAACTTTGGGCTAATTAAGAAACAGGAAGGAAGATCACCAGTAATACATGAGTTAAGAAGACACTGGCTAGAGTAGGCACCTACCTCCACCTCTCCCCACTTCCCCATAAAGGTGTGATGGCTCTTCTGCAAGATGTCTGCCTGCTAACTGAAAGGTTATTGGCTTGAGGCCAGCCAGTAATGAAGCTGAAGGGAAAAATGAATTTCAGAATCATGTTAATTTCCCATGTCATTTAAAGCAAATGCATCTTTCTTAAAATCACATCAACACCTGCTACTGGCAAGAAGATGTTGTTGTTACTGCCTAAATGACTGACTTTTCAATAGGAAATGTATTCTTTATTTAAAGACATTTTTCAGATATGTTAGTGAGAAGAGGAAGGACAAAAGTGGTATTGTCAGACTCAAGGGTGAAGGGGAGGAATATGTAGAAGCTGATGAAGATAAAGCAGAATTGCTTAACAACTATTTCTTTTCTGTGTTCACAGATGAAGAATCAGGAACAGAACCTCAGAAAACACCCACAAACAGGAACAGAAGGGAGGGGCATCTTGAACAATTTTCAGAAGACTGTGCTCGTGAGAAACTAGCTAAGCTTAAAGTAGACAAAGCAATGGGACCGGATGGGATACATCCTAGACTACTGAGGGAACTTGGGGATGTTCTAGCAGCACCACTGACTGACCTTTTCAATGCCTCGTTGGAGTTGGGAGTGGTGCCAAAGGACTGGAGAGAGGCTCATGTGGTGCCTTTACACAAAAGCGGAAGTAAGGATGTGGTTGAAAATTACAGGCCGGTTAGTTTAACTTCGGTGGTGAGTAAATTATTGGAAATGCTGCTGAAAGAGAAAATAGTGACGTTTCTGGAGTCCAGCGGATTACAGAATCTGAGGCAGCATGGATTCACCAGAGGCAGGAATTGTCAGACAAATCTGATTGATTTCTTTGACTGGGTGACCAGGGATTTGGACCAAAGGTGAGCCCTAGATGTGGTGTATTTAGATTTCAGGTAAATGGAGCTCACTCTGAGGAAAAGGAAGTTATCAGTGGTGTGCCCCAGGGATCTGTCCTGGGTCCGATTCTTTTTAACATCTTTGTTAGTGATAAAGTGGAAAGGCTGTTGGGTAAGGATTGCCTCTTTGCGGTGATACCAAAATCTGCAATAGAGTAGACACCCAGGAAGGTGTAGATAACATGAGGAGGGATCTAGCTAAACTTGAAGAATGGTCTAGAATTTGGCAGCTGGGATTTAATGTTAAAAAATGCAAGGTCATGCATTTGGGCTGCAGCAATCCAAGGGAGCAATATAGTATAGGGGTGAAGTATTTTTGTCTACTAAAGAAGAGTGGGACCTAGGCGTGGTTGTGTCTGATGATCTTAAAGTAGCTAAACAGGTAGAAAAGGTGACAGCAAAAGCTAGAAGGATGCTTGGGTACATATGGAGAGGAATGACTAGCAGGAAAAAGGAGGTGATAGTGCCTCTGTATAAGTCTTTGGTGCGACCTCATTTGGACTATAGTGTGCAATTCTGGAGACCACACCTTCAAAAGGATATAAACAGGATGGAGTCAGTACAGAGGGTGGCTACTAATATGATTAGTGGTCTTCATTATAAAGCATTTGAGGACAGACTTAAGGATCTTAATATGTACACCTTAGAGGAAAGGCAGGATAGAAGTGATATGATTGAGATGTTTAAATACCTCTGTGGCATAAATACACAGGGGGAGAGCCTCTTTCAATTGAAAGCAAGTTCTGCTACGAGTGGACATGGGATGAGGGTGAAAGGGGATAGATTCAGGAGTGATATGCGGAAATATTTCTTTATGGAAAGAGTGGTGGATCCATGGAATAGTCTCCCAGTGGAGTGGAGGTGGTAGAGATGAGGACAGTATCTGAATTCAAAAATGCATGGGACAAACACAGAGGATCTTTAAAGGAAAAAAGGGGAGAGTGTTGTAGTTGTTGATATGGAAGGACAGACTAGATAGGCCATGTGGTCTTTTTCTGTCGTCATTTTTCTCTGTTTCTATGTTTCTAAGACAGTGTATGTCCAAATCCAGTTTCTTGTTCCTTACAAAGCAATTGTAATTTTAATGCATTGAAATACTAGAAAGTGTTTTTTGAAGGTAAAGAATATTTCATAGTTGCTAGTTCTAAACAAAAAAGATCACATTTGAAAGCATATCCTTTAACTATAGTAATAATAATGCATATCACCAATGATAGAAAAATACACAAATATAAGGAGGGGCAACTTCCTGGGACACACATGTCATGTTTATACTGTACTTATTTGCAGCTACTTATTTTTTGATAATTCATATTAGCAAAGAATAAGGTGTATGTTTATAATCAGCGATAAGGGCGCTCCATTTTGCTAGGGCAAACAGCAGCATTAATGGTCTCTTCATATGTTAAATGCCAGGGTGGGGAGTAGGAATTCTGGCAGTCGAAAGGGCTTCATAAAATACAAGAGATTACAGAATGAGGCAGATGTAAAAAGGGACTTGAAAGGGTTAATATGGAGAATAGCTTAGAATTTTGCTCACAAACTGAAGCTTGATCTGTAGCAGCTTAGCAGAGATATGTTTATAGAAGCCAAGGCTGTATTTAGTAGATTGTGAAAAATAGGACAGAATGCTTTTGTTTTCAGAATGCTTGAGCTGAGAAATGTCTGTTCTTTGAGCTGTAACATGTAGTCAAACAGAACTTGATGTAGACCTGAATTTGTACCATGTAACAGTTTTCCTAATAAAAAAAGTACTCTTGCCTAGCTAAGTTGAAGGATTACAGGAAACTGCTCAAGTTTGTAGGCCTGAGCCTCTGCCTTAAGGCCTTAAGCAGTACTGTTATTGATAAATCTCTGTTGATGTTGTGTTTTCATTTCATTCCTTCTCACTTGTACTGCCTTAGTTAAATTTAGAGAACTGGAGCCAAAGAGTCATGGTTCAATTTTGCTACTTGGTCAGGATTAGCATAATGCATTCAGAAGATAAGTATCTATATCTGGAAAAGCTAAGAGAAGCTAGGAAAGGAGGCAGGAAAGCAAAGATACAAATGGAAAAGAAAATAGTTAATGCAGTAAAATGGGGGGACAAAACATATGGCAGGCAGCCTCTCTATCCCTCTTTAAATCCAGGTTGACAACTCACCTCTTCACTGTTGCTTTCAGATCTTGACTTCTGTGTTTGTCGTGATTAGATTGTAAGTGACGTGTTTTTGTCTTGACTAGATTGTTAGCTCTGTGTTTGTCTTGACTAGATTGTAAGCTCTGACGAGCAGGGACTGTCTCTTACATGTCTGTACAACACTGTGTAGCGCTATATAAATGCTCAATAGTAGTAGTAGTATATATGTTAGTAGTAGTATATATGTTAGTGAGAGGAGGAAGCGCAAAAGTGGTATTGCCAGACTGAAGGGTGAAGGAAAGGAGTATGTAGAAGCTGATTGGATAAAACAGAATTGCTTAACAAATATTTTTGTTCTGTGCTTAGAGATGACAGGCCAGGAGCAAGACATCAGAAAACACTCACAAATAAGAACAGGAGTGAGGGGGATTTTGAACAATTTTCAGAAGACTTATTTATTTAGACAGTTTTGTATATCACCTTATCCTTCATTCAAAGTGTTCACAACACAATTGGGGGATACATTTAACACAAGGGGATATGAGACACATACACTAATAACAGGGAACATGGGCAATTGAGGGTTAAGTGGCTTGCCCAAGACCACAAGGAGTACCTGTGGGACTAGAAACCCCAGTCCTTCTGGCCCAAGGTTGCTGTCTTCTAGTGGGATTTGAACTCCTGACCTTCTAGCCTGAGGTAACTTGCCCCAACCACTAGGCCACTCCTCCTTGTGTTCATAAGGTGCTAGGTAAACTGAAAGTAGACAAAGCGATGGAGCTGGCTGGGATACATTCGAGCATATTTAAGGAACTTGGGAAAGTTCTAGTGGTTCCACTATCTGACCTTTTCAATGTTTCTCTAGAGTTGGGAGTGGTTACAGAGGACTATAGATGGGCACATGTGATTCCTTTATACAAAAGCAAAAGTAAGAATGAAGTTGGGAACTACAGGCCTGTTAGTCTGACCTCTGTGGTGAGTAAATTATTGGAAACTCTGTAAAACAGAGGATAGTGAAGTTTCTGGAGTCCAATGGCTTTCAGAATCTGGGGTGTTCCCTTATATAGGAGGTATGTCTAGGGTAGTAAAAATACTGCATCGTTTTTGGCCAATTTTAGGCTTACATTCTTGCTTTTCTAACAAACGCCTTATGATTGCTTATTCAAGAGGTCCCAATTTGCAGGATATGGTGGTTAAGACAACTTCTCCTCTTGATCGGCCTCCTTTAGCTCATTCGGATCCGGGTCACTATGTTTGTGGCTCATGCCGTTATTGTCAATTGACTCTTGTTGGCCCTTTTTGGACAGATGTTCACACCTCAGTCACTTATAGTTCTAAATGGCGTACTGACTGTGATTCTATGTATGTGGTGTATTTAATTCAATGCCCATGTCTATTTTATTACGTCAGACGTACTATAAGAAGCATTAAGGTTCGCTCAGGTGAACATGCCTCTCGTCTTTGGACTAAGGCACTAACAGTGCCTCTGGTGGAACATTGTGTAAATAATACACACACTTTTGATCAACTGAAATGGCGTGTTTTTGATATGGTTCCCTCGGATCCAAGGGAGGTGACCGAATTTCTAATTTGCAAAAATTGGAACAACGATGGATTTATAAATTGGGAACCATCTCCCCTCTGGGTCTCAATGCTTCTTTGGAGTGGCATAGTATGCTCTAATTGAATTTGGTATGCAAACCATTTCTTCATTCAACAGTTTTTTTCATTTAACTGAATTTTGTTGAATAAATTTTTATATTCAACTGAGTCCTGTAGTACTTTTTCAGCCAATAGGAACAGGGAGTTCCCTGCCTCATAGGGTTCCCCCGTGATCCCTTGGTTGTAGTGAGTTCTTCAAGCTTGATTGGCTCTGGAGTTGGGCGGTAGCTTACGTCACACGCCAATTCTTTAAATGTTGGAATGCTCTGCTCTTTTGAACATTGTAGCTTTCACCACTATGGAATTCATCTGTTCAACCTGATGCAGGGTCAGAAATGTTTCTGACCCGAAACGTGCCAGGTCTAAAAGGAGTGCTCACGGTGAGGGGAAGGTTTACATTCCTCCCACTAGTTTATTTATTTAAATAATGTTTATAAACCCATATTGTGGACAACTTCGCATAAAAGCATTTTTGCGAAATATTGTTGCCAGAATTGTCATTGATGATATCTAAGCGCTATAAGTTGATATTTGAGATATCGTGGATTGAGTGCTGTTTGGTCTGAGACATTCTGTGCATAAAAGAGAAAAAACAATCAGTATTACTGAGTTTGTCCACAGGAGGGATATTGATCACGTTGATTGAATGTTGGTACAGAGCTGAAATTCCATTTCCGTTTTTATCCTAAGCAGGATATCAGCAGCAATAACATGATTAAGGCCGCTGAACATCCCTGAGTAATGCTGCTATATGCCCTGATGCTAACCGCTTAGCATTGAGGCGTGTCGTAGGTGTTCCAGGAGCAGTACCCAAAGTAGCATTTTCAGAAATGCTTCTCATTCCATGTGCACTACCTAAGAGACAGGCAGAAGGACTAGAAAAGGGGGCTGTTACTTCTGGAGAGAGATCTGCAATTGTGAGTATATACTTCTGGAAATTTTCTGAAAGGAATTCTTTCTATTAAAGCTAATTAATCTGTGAACCCACTATTTTTTGTTAAATCAGTCAGGGCCTAGTAGCAGCAGTTTAAGTTTAAATTTAAAACACAGAAGAGAACTTTCTGGTTACATTTCATACCCAGCAGAGAGCTTGTAGTTTTAATTTAATAGTGACTCAGGGCCTAGCATCAGCAAAGTACTTTTAGTTTAAATTTAAAACACAGAAGAGAGCTTTGTGGTTAAATTTGGAACCCAGCAGAGAGCTGTAGTTTAAATTTAATAGCCACTCAGGGCCTGAGCAGCAGCAAAGAGCTATAATTTAAATCAAATAAGAATATAGCTTACCTCAACAGCACAGGACAGGGTACTGTGTAGCAGCCCTCTTTTAATAAGTGTTATTTCTCTCCCTCCCTCCCCACACCCACCCACCCCTGGGATAATCGTAGCTTTATAAGTACTTACACATCTTAAAAGACAGGAGGTGCTCTCAGGTGAAGCTCGTTACCCAAAGCAGTCAAACACTAAGGACCTGAGATTAATTAAGCTTCAGGTGAACAAGGTATATTAAATGTATTAGGTACAGTTTTATTGGTATAAATATCCATAGCAACCCTTAGTAAGTAAAGAACATAAAGATCTTAACAAAAACTTAAAACTAAGATGCAGACAGCAGTCCAGCAGTGAGATGGGGGCTTTCCAGTCTTTTGCATTGAGTGTCACATGTATAATTTTCTCCCAGTTGGTGAGAGGTCTTACATGTGCACTAGGTGCAAGGAGCTCTTTGCTCTCAGGAAACGAGTCCATTCTCTAGAGGCTAGAGTAGCAGACTTGGAAAACATAAGAAAGACAGAGAGATACATAGACGAGACCTACAGGGATATAGTCCTGAAGTCCCACCTCCAGTCTGGCAGCATCCCTGTTGACATGGAGGAGAGAGGTCACGTGACAGGAGAGCATCACCCTGGTGTGGCAGGAAGTGATCCTGCAACTAGAACCTGTCCTCCAGGTGATGTAAAACCCTCTCACACCGAGGAAGTTTCTCCAGGGCCATGTGCCCATGAGGGAAGGGTTAGGAAAGCCGTTATAGTTGGTGATTCCATCATTAGGCATGTAGATAGCTGGGTGGCTGGTGGACGTGAGGATCACCTGGTAACATGCCTGCCTGGTGCAAAGGTAGTGGACCTCACGCGCCACCTAAATAAGGTCTTAGATAGTGCTGGGGAGGAGTCTGCTGTCTTGGTACATGTCGGTACCAATGACTTAGAAAAATGTGGTAGGGAGGTTCTGGAGGCTAAATTTAGGCTTTTAGGTAGGAAGTTGAAATCCAGAACTTCCAGGGTAGTATTCTCTGAAATGCTTCCCATTCCAGGTGCAGGACCCAAAAGGCAGGCAGAGCTCTGGAGTCTCAATGCGTGGATGAGACAATGGTGCAGAGATGAGGGTTTTGGATTTGTTAGGAACTGGGGAACATTCTGGGGAAAGGAGGGGCTCTTCCAAAGGGATGGGCATCAGCTTAACTGGGATGGAACCAGGCTGCTGGCATTAACCTTTAAAAAGGAGATAGAGCAGTTTTTAAACTAGATAATAGGGGAAAGACGACAGTCGCCCATGAGCGGATGGTTCGGAAGAATGTATCCCTGAAGGATACTACCAAAAGCAGAGAAGTTCCAAAAAAAGAGTAAAGTAGCCCAAATGCCCTCGAGTATGGAGCAGACAGAGTTTAAAGATCCCAAATTACCCATGTCTACCAATAGCCAAATTAATATGAATAAAATACAGTCTCTAAAATACTTGTATGCAAATGCTAGAAGTCTAAAAAATAAGATGGGAGAGTTAGAATATATAGCACTAAATGAGAGGTTAGATATGATTGGAATATCAGAGACATGGTGGAAGGAGGACAACCAGTGGGACATTGTGATACCTGGGTACAAACTATATCGTAATGATAGAGCTGATCAAATTGGTGGAGGGGTTGTGCTCTATGTTAGAGAGGGCATTGAGTCAGAAAGGATTAAAATTTTGCAGGAAACAAAATTTGCTGTAGAATCTCTATGGATTGAAATTCCATGTAAAAAGGGGAAGGTGATGGCAGTAGGGGTGTACTATCTACCGCCTGGCCAGAATGAACAAATGGATGATGAAATGCTCAAAGAAATCAAGGAAGCTAACAAAAGTTTCAGCGCAGTAATAATAATGGGTGATTTCAATTACCCCGGTATCGACTGGGTCAGTGTCACGGCAGGACATGCTAGGGAGATAAAGTTCCTAGATGACATAAATGACTGCTTCTTGGAGCAGCTGGTTCATGAACCGACCAGAGGGGAAGCCATATTAGACCTAGTCCTTAGTGGAACACCAGATCTAGTGCAAGAGATAAGGGTGTAGGGGCCACTTGGCAATAGTGATCATAGCATGATCGCCTTTGATTTAATTAATGGAGGAGGGATAGTAAGAAAATCCAAGGTACTACCTTTTAACTTTAGAAAGGGAGACTATAAGAAAATGAGGAAAATAGTTAAGAAAAAACTAAAAGGAGCAGTGGCAAAGGTTAAGGACTTACATCAAGCTCTATTCCATGCTTTAAGAAAAGTGGAAGGAAGTCCAAAAAACTTCTAGCATGGTTTAAAGGTGAGGTCAGAGAGGCTGTTGCAAAAAAAGCATCTTTCAGGAAATGGAAAAAAGAGCCAAATGACGAAACCTGGAAACAGCACAAGCACTGGCAAGTCAAATGCAAGGCATTGATAAAGCAGGCAAAGGGAGAATTTGAGAAGAAGCTTACTGCGGAAGCAAAAATGCGAAATAAAGATTTTTTCAAGTACATTCGCAGCAAAAAACCTGTGAGAGAGTCAGTTGGTCCATTAGATGATAGAGGAGTTAAAGGGGCACTAAGAGGCGACAAGGCGATAGCGGAGAGACTGAATGAATTCTTTACTTCGGTCTTTACTGAGGAAGATGTAGGGATGTTAACCATGACTGAAGTGGAAGAATTGAAGGAAATAGATACATCGGGAAGATGTATTACAACTATTAGGTAAACTGAAGAGTAGCAAATCACCTGGGCCGGATGGTATACATCCAAGGGTGTTGTAAGAACTAAAATATGAGATTGCAGACCTATTAGTAATCTGTGAACTATCATTAAAATCATCTCTAATACCTGAAGATTGGAGGATCGCCAATGTAACACCAATTTTTAAAAAGGGTTCCAGGGGTGATCCTGGAAACTAAAGACCGGTGAGCCTTACATCAGTACCGGGAAAAATGGTAGAAACCATCATAAAGAATAAAATGACTCAGCATGTAGATAGTCATGGCCTAATGGGAGACAGCCAACATGGCTTTAGACAAGGAAGATCTTGTCTTATTAATCTGTTATGTTTTTTTGAAGGTGTGAATAAACAGGTGGACAAAGGTGAGTCGGTTGATATAGTATATCTGGACTTTCAGAAAGCCTTTGACAAGGTCCCTCATCAGAGACCTTTGGCAAAACTAAAGAGTTATGGGATAGGAGGCAGTGTACTATAGTGGACCAGGAACTGGTTAAAAGATAGAAAGCAGAGGGTTGAGCTAAATGGCCAATTTTCCCAATGGAGAAAGGTGAATAGTGGTGTACCCCAGGGATCTGTGCTGCGTGCGCTGCTTTTTGACATATTCATAAATGACCTGGAAAGTGGAATAACGAGTGAGGTTATCAAATTTGCAGATGACGCAAAACTATTTAAAGTTGTTAAAACCCAAGAGGATTGTTGAAAATTGCAAGAGGATCTTAATAAATTGGAAGAATGGGCATCAAAATGGCAGATGAAATTTAATGTGGACAAGTGCAAAGTTATGCACCTAGGGAAGAACAACCCAAAGTATTGTTACATAATGCAAGGTTCCACATTAGGAACCACCACCCAGGAAAAAGATTTAGGCGTCATTGTGGATAACATGTTAAAACCCTCGGCTCAGTGTGCAGCGGCAGCCAAGAGAGCAAACAGAATGTTAGGTATCATAAGGAAAGGAATGGAAAATAAAACAAAAGATATTATAATGTCTCTATATCGTTCCATGGTGAGATCGCACCTTGAATATTGTGTGCAATTCTGGTCGCCGTACCTTAAAAAGGATATAGCGTTATTAGAAAAGGTTCAGAGAAGAGCCACCAAAATGGTAAAGGGGATGGAAGGATACTCCTCTGAAGAAAGGCTAAAAAGGTTAGGGCTCTTTAACCTGGAAAAGAGACGGCTGAGGGGAGATATGATAGAAGTCTATAAATTAATGAATGGAGTGGAACGGGTAAACGTAGATCTATTGTTTACGTTATCAGAATATAGAAAGACCAGGGGACATGCAATGAAGCTACAGGGTAAAACTATTTAAGACTAATAAAAGAAAATATTTTTTCACGCAACGTGTACTCAAACTCTGGAATTTGTTACCGGAGGATGTAGTAAAGGCTGTTAGTGTAGCTGGGTTTAAAAAAGGTTTGGACAAGTTCCTGGAGGAAAGATCCATAAACCATTATTAAGAAGGGACCCAGGATATCACTGCTTGACCCAGTACAAGCATTGCGGAACCTGTCTCTTTTGGGTAAACTGCTAGGTACGTATGACCTAGATTGGCCACTGTTGGAAACAGGATACTGGGCTTGATGGACCTTTGTCTGACCCAGTATGGCATATCTTATGTTTTTATAGAGCCCCAGAGTCTCAACAGGTGGATGAGAAGATGGTGCAAGAAAGAGAGTTTTAGATTTGTTAGGAACTGGGCAACATTATGGGGAAGAAGGAGGGGGGCTATTATGAAAGGCTGGGTTCCACCTTTACCAAGGTTGAACCAGGCTGCTGGCATAAACATTTAAAGAGGAGATACAGCAGTTTTAAACTAGAAAAAGGGGGTACATTGGCAGTCACCCAAGTGCGCATGGTTTGGAATGATGTTTTTTCAAAGATACTAGCAAAACAGGGAAGTTAGGGCATCCTGATAGAGAGGTTCCAATAAAAAGTAAAAGTAATCCAGATAAGGTGTACTTAGATTTCAGTAAAGCCTTTGACACTGTTACGCACAAGTGATATATAAATAAATTGAGCACCCTAGGGATAGATCCTAAAGTGATTGACTGGGTTAGAAATTGGTGGAGTGGTAGGCAACAAAGTGTACAGGTAAATGGACCTCTCTTAGAGGAGATGGATTTTACCAGTGGTGTGCCACAGGGATCTGTCCTTGGTCCGAGTCTTTTTAACATCTTTGTTAGTGATATTGCGGAAGGGCTGTCAGGTAAGGTTTGCCTCTTTACGGATGATACCAAATCTGCAATAGAGTAGACACCTAGAAAAATAGGTAGATAACATGAGGAGGGATTTAGTTAAGCTTGAGGAATGGTCAAGAATTTGGCAGCTGGGATTTAATGCTAAAAAATGCAGAGACATGCACTTGGGCTGCCAAAATCCATGGGAGTGGTAAAGTGTACGGTGGGGGGGGGGGGGGGGAGTACTTCTATCCACAAAAGAAGAGCTGGACTTAAGTGAGATTGTTTCTGATTTATTTACATTCTCTTATATACTGTGCTATTCTGCATCAGTGTGGTTTACATTGAACAGGGCATTATAACTATTTTACTGGGAACATGGGCTATGGAGGGTTAAGTGGCTTGCCCAAGACCACAAGGAGCACCTGTGGGACTAGAAACCCCAGTCCTTCTGGCCCAAGGTTGTTGTCCTCTAGTGGGATGTGAACCCCTGACCTTCTGGCCTGAAGTACTGTGCCCCAACCACTAGGCCACTCCTCCACTCCTAAGCCACTCCTCCACTGATGTACTTAAATTGTCTAAACAGGTCAAAAAGGCGACAGCAAAAGCCAGAAGAATGCTTGGGTGCACAGGGTGAGGAATGGCCAGCAGAAAAAAGGATGTGATAGTGCCTCTGTATAAATCTCTGGTGTGATCTCAATTGAAATATTGTGTGCAATTCTGGAGACCTCACCTTCAAAAGGACATAAATAGGATGGAGTCGGTGCAGAGGGTGGTTATTAAAATAGTCAGTGGTCTTCGTTATAAACCATATGGGGAAAGAATTAAAGATCTTTATATGTAAAAGGAGGAAAAGTGGGATAGATTGAGATATGATAGAGATGTTTAAATACTTCCATGGCATAAATGCAGGAGAGGAGAGCCGCTTTCAATTGAAAGTGAGCTCTTCAATAAGAGGAGATAGGATGAGGGTGAAAGGGGATAGACTCAGAAGTAATATGCGGAAATATTTCTTTACGGAAAGAGTGGTAGATGCATGGAATAATCTCCCAGTGGAGGTAATAGAGATGAGGAAAGTATCTGAATTCAAGAAAGCAGGTGACAAACACAGAAGATCTCTAAAGGAAAAATAATGAACTATACTAGTTGATATGGAAGGGCAGACTAGATAGGTCATGTGGTCTTTTTCTCCTGTCATGTTTCTATGTTTCGGATGCCTTTAGAAACAGCAGACAGAGCTGAAAGATTCCAAAATACATACTTTGAAATGCCTGTTTGCAATTGCTAGAAATCAAAAAAATAAGATGGGAGAGTTAAAATTTGTAGCACTTAATGAAAGATTAGAGACCTGGTGGAAGGAGGACAACCAGTGGGATATTATGATATCTGGGTACAAATTCTATCACAAATTGGTGGAGGGGTTGCATTATATGTGAAAGAGGGCATTGAGTCAAACAGGATAAAAGTTTTGCAGGAAGCAAAATACACTGTAGAATATAGATAAAAATTCCATGTAAGAATGGGAAGGCATTGACAATGGCGGTGTACTACCACTTTCCTGGCTGGAATGAACAAATGGATAATGAAATGCTAAAAAAAATTAGGGAAATTAACCAAAGTTTCAACACAAGTATAATGGGTGACTTCAATTACCCAAGTATTAACTGGATCACTGCCGCATCAGGACATGCTAGGGAAATAAAATTTCTAGAATAAATGACTGCTTTATGGAGCAACTGGTTCAGAAACTGACATACAGGGAAGCTATTTTAGACCTGGTCATTAGTGGAATGCAGGATCTGGTGTGAGAGAGAACATGATGACATATGATTTAATAAATGGAGAGAGGGTGATAGCATTTAACTTTCAAAAGGAAGACTATGATAAAATGTGGAAAATAGTAAAAGAAAAAAGTAAAAGGAGTAGTTGTAAAGCTTAAAGGTTTACATCAAGCCTGGGCATTTGTTTTTTAAATACTATCTTGGAAGCCTAGACCAGATGTATTCCATGCATTAAGAAAGGTGAAAGGAAGGCCAAATGACTGCCAGCATGGTTTAAAGGTGAAATCATAGTGGTTTTAGCTGAAAAGGAATCTTTCAGAAAATGGAAAAATTAGCCAAATGATGAAAACAGGAAACAACATAAGCACTGACAAGACTTTGATAAGGTAGGTAAAGAGAGAATTTGTAAGGAATCTTGTTGTGGAAGGAAAAATTCAGAAAAAAACATTTTTCAAGTACAAAAAACTAGTGAGAGAGTCTGTTGGACCATTAGATAATGAGGGGATAAAAGGGGCAGTAAGGAAGGAGAAAGCAATAGCAGAGGAACTGATTGAGGTTTTAGCTTTGGTTTTTACTTTAGAAAATGTAGGGAAGTTACTCATGCCAGAAATTATATTTCAAGGTGATTTATCAGAGGAATTGAAACAAATATCGATAAAACAGAAAGATATAATACAGCAATTTGATAAACTAAAGAGTAGCATATCACCTGGACTGAATATTATACAACTCAGGGTGTAGAAAGAACCCAAAAATGAGATTGCAAACCTATTATTAGTAATTAGTGAATTATCATCAAAATCATCTATAGTACATGAAGACTGGAGAGTGGTCAACGTAACACCAATATTAAAAAAAAGAGTTTCATGGGTGATCTGGGAAACTACAGACTGATGAATCTGACATTTGTTGTTGTTGTTGTTAAGTGCCGTCGAGTTGGAGTCGACTCATGGCGACCCTCTGGATAGCTATCCTAAATTGTGTTTAGTCTTCAGTCAGGCGGCTCATTGTTGACAGACTTGTACCCGTAGCTGCTGTTATTGTATTGCTCCATCTCATTGCTGGCCTTCCTCTTTTACGTTGACCTTCTATCTTGCCCAGCATGACGTCTTTCTCTAATGATCTCTCTCTTCGCATGATGTGTCCAAAGTATGAAAGTCGAAGTCTTGTCATCTGAGCTTCTAAAGAAAGCTTAGGTTTGATCTCCTCTAGTACTGACTGGTTTGTTCTTCAGGCAGTCTACACAGTATTCGCCGCCAGCACCATAATTCAAAGTGTCATGCCCTAGCCCTCCGCCTCAGTCTAAGAGGGTTAGGGTTGCCATTATGTTCTCCTTATAGAAGGTGGGATAAACTATTCTTGCTCCAGCTAAGACTGCTGGGAGTGGTAGTTCTTTTGCCTTCTAAGAAGAAATAGTCATGAAACCAGTGGTAAAGGCAAAGATGACAAAATGTATTCTCCAAACAAAAGGTTCTATGCAGGTTGCATCAGGATAATTCTTCAGTTGTTTGCTCAAGGTTATTTATACAAGTATGCTGGCTGAGCTTCACACTCTTTACTCAAAGGTGCAACTGCTTAACAGATAAAGAAAAACATAGCAGCTTCCTTCAACAAAGAAAAATATTCTCTTTTCCTTTGTCTTCCCTCAGCTCTCCACTATACACTAGCAAAGGGATTCAATGTCATCAGCTAAACACAACGTACAGTCCATAGGTACTTCAGCTGATAATGAACCATTCTCATTACAGTTCACTTGCATTTCCTCCAACTCCTAAACTGCAGTGTTTTGCTTCAAGCTACTATCATACGTCTTAGGGTAACTCCTCCCTAAGGGGTTCTGTGTCTCCTTTGAGCACAGCTCTATGTGATAGGGATTACAGGTACCTGAGGTTGTGGAGACTCCTCTCTGGCTCTGTTCAGCAATCTCTCTCCAGCTATGGGGAAGCAGTCTCTGGTTCCTTTGTTGGAGTTCCTCCCTGGAGCTCTGCCCCGGTTCCCTGTTCCAGACTAGGCTTTGTAGACTCTTGGACTGAGTCCTAGGCTCCCACCTCTGAACTCTCTGAACCTTTCTATCCGGCACTGGGGTTTGAAGGTTACTCTTCTCCCCTTCTGCTCTAATTGCTTCACCTCCACTTCTCCAGCTGTGTCTCCTCCTGTGTTCCCTCTCGAGTGCTGTCGTCGTGGTTCTCCTGTCTCTTCCTTGTTCTTCCCTTCTCCAGCTGCTTCCTCATCCTCCTTGTCCTCCTGACTCTCTCTCTCTAGCCAGGGTTTATATTCCTGCTCTCTGAGCCATGTCTCTGCCTCTCTGGACAGGTGTCTGTAATTAGGTTCCAAGCTTGCTATACGTCAGCAGAGCTTGGGTGTGGCAGCCTAGCTTCAGTTTCTCTGTACTTGCTTTCTTTTGGCAAATGCTGAAACTTGTGTACTGCAGGGATGTCACTTCTCTTAAAGGTAAAATCATTCTTTTCTTCTACTTCCATATGATCACTTGGTTTGCAGCTTGTCGTGCTGTGAGGGCTTGTGTGCATCAGTGATGCTGAGAGCTAAACTATCGGTAGTTTAACTACTGGCAGGGTCTCCCAAGATGGACAGGTCTCAACTGAGATGCCAGACCAAGACAAACCATCTGGGCAGCAGCAGAATGGGATAGTGTTGACGGCAGAGGATCACATTTCTGTGACAACGGCAACAACACCAAACTTAAACTGCGCGGAAGAAAGGCCCGGCAATCTACTTCTGTATCTTGCCATGAAAACCCAATGGATAGTTACAACAAAACAAATTGTGCTGCAGTGCTGGAAGATGAGACCCCCATGTTGGAAGGCACTCAACTAGCTACTGGGGAAGAGCTGAAGACTTTTCAGAGTAAAGCCAGCATTTATGATGTGGTTGGATCAAAGCCCTCAGGACGTCTGACTGCTGATGTAGCTGCGCATGAAATGAGAGTCATAAGCTGTAAAGATGTCTTACACATTGGAACATGGAACGTACGAAGTATGAACCAAGGGAAGTTGGAGGTGGTCAAGAATGAAAAGGAACGTGTACAACTTGATCTGTTGGGTGTCAGCGAACTGAAATGGACTGGCATCGGGCACTTTGCATCAGATGATCACATGGTCTACTATGCTGGAAATGAAAGACAAAGAAGAAATGGTGTTGCATTTATAATAAAGAAGAAACTTGCAAGAACTGTAATGAAATACAATGCAGTCAGCGAACGCTTAATCTCTATTCGTCTACGAGGAATGCCTATCAACACAACTATAATTCAAGTATATGCCCCAACAACAGCTGCAGAAGAGAATGAAATTGAAGAGTTCTATGAACAAGTACAAGCTGAAATTGACAGAACATGCAAACAGGATATCCTGATAGTCATGGGTGATTGGAATGCAAAGGTTGGCAACAAAGAAGACGACAAAGTAGTTGGAAAATATGGACTTGGCAACAGAAATGAAGCTGGAGAAAGACTGATAGTATTCTGCAAGACCAACAATCTATTCATCTTGAACACCTTCTTCCAGCAACACAAGCGGCGACTGTACACATGGACTTCACCCAATGGATTGTATAAAAATCAAATTGACTACATCTGTGGAAGTCAACGATGGAAAAGCTCTATAACATCAACAAATACAAAACCTGGAGCTGACTGTGGTACAGATCATCAACTACTAGTATGCAAACTCAAGCTAAAGCTGAAAAAGAGAAAACCACTCATGAATGCAGCAAAATATGATCTTGAGAATATACCACTGGAATTTAAAGACTGCCTGCAAAATCGATTTGCTGCTTTAGATACAAATGACAGAGCTCCGGAAGAGTTATGGAATGACATCAAGAAGGTTGTGTTGGAAGAAAGCGAGAAGTCTACAAAAGGTAAAAAAGAAAAAATGGCCAAAATGGATGACGGAAGAAACTCTGAAAATTGCCCAGAAACGCAGAGAAGCTAAAGCCAGAGGAGAAAGAAAGACAATCACAGAACTCAGAGATTTCCAACGTGCAGCAAGACAGGACAAGGAAAAGTACTACAATGACGCATGCAAGGAAATAGAAGCAGAAACTATTAGAGGAAGAACAAGATCAGCTTTCCTAAAGCTACGAGAGTTAAATAAAAAGTTCCAGTCTCGAATTGGAATGTTACAAGATGCTCAAGGTTCTATGTTGAATGATGCTGAGAAGATCAAGAAAAGATGGAAGGAATATACAGAGTTTTTATATGATAAAGTATTACAGCAATCTGATGCAGCTGTTACCATACTTACAAGGCTCTGCCAAGAAATATGGAAGACGGCATCATGGCCAACTGACTGGAAAAGATCTGTGTTTATACCAATACTAAAGAAAGGTGATCCAACTGACTGTGGAAATTATCGCACAATCGCTCTGATCCCACATGCCAGCAAGATTCTACTGAAGATTATTCAAAAGAGACTACAATCATACCTGGAACAAGAACTACCTGAACTGCAAGCAGGGTTCAGAAAAGGGCGAGGAACGAGAGACATCATTGCGGATGTGAGATGGATCCTTGAAAAGACTAAAGAATACCAAAAGGATATCTATTTGTGCTTTATCGACTATAGCAAAGCTTTTGACTGTGTAAACCATGAGAAACTCTGGGCCACATTAAGAAGCATGGGTATACCAGAACACCTGATCGTTCTCTTGCACAATCTGTACATTGATCAAGAAGCAACAGTTCGAACGGAACAAGGAGAAACAGAATGGTTTAAAATAAGCAAAGGTGTAAGACAAGGCTGCATACTTTCCCCCTACCTGTTTAATTTATATGCAGAACAAATCATCAGAGAAGCAGGATTGTATGAAGACAGCAGAGGTGTGAAGATTGGTGGAAGACTCATCAACAACCTTCGCTATGCTGATGATACCACATTACTGGCGGAAAGTGAAGATGATCTGAAACATTTGCTTCTCACAATCAAAGAACATAGTCTCAAAATGGGCCTGCACCTTAATGTAAAGAAGACAAAGATCATGACAACTGGCATAATCAACAGGTTCATCGTCGAAGGAGAAGAAATTGAAATCGTGAATAACTTTAACCTACTTGGATCAACTATCAATAAAGAAGCAACAAGCAGTCAAGAAATCAGACGACGCATTTCTCTTGGCAGAATGGCTATGAAAGACCTAGATAAGATTCTCAAGAGCAGAGATGTCTCTCTCCATACAAAGATTCGACTTGTTCAAGCCATGGTATTTTCAATAACATCATATGGATGTGAAAGCTGGACAGTAAAAAAGATAGACAGGAAGAAAATTGATGCCTTTGAATTATGGTGCTGGCGGCAAATACTGTATATACCATGGACTGCCCGAAGAACAAGCCAGTCTGTACTAGAGGAGATCAAACCTAAGCTTTCTTTAGAAGCTCAGATGACAAGACTTCGACGTTCATACTTTGGACACATCATGCGGAGAGAGAGATCATTAGAGAAAGACATCATGCTTGGCAAGATAGAAGGTCAACGCAAAAGAGGAAGGCCAGCAATGAGATGGATTGATACAATAACAGCAGCTACGGGTACCAGTCTGTCAACAATGAGCCGCCTGACTGAAGACCGAACACAATTTAGGATAGCTATCCAGAGGGTCGCCATGAGTCGACTCCGACTCGACGGCACTTAACAACAACAACCATATGATCACTAGAGGCTTCCTCATCACATATCCCCCCCTTAAGATATTACGGGCTGGCGACATTTCACCCGCGCAGCTTGTAATCCGCGATAGTGCATTGGCATTCTGATGCAACCTTCCCGCCTTGTATTCCACTCTGGATAGACTGGCTACGGCTGTTCTTTCACGCCAGGGCCTAAGGACGTTTACGTGGTTAACCTGCTGGCGGCCCCTATTGTTCTCTTCTGCGTAAGATACCGGACCCACCCTTTTGACCACTTTATAGGGTCCTTTCCATTGGACCTCAAATTTTGGCCTGGCGTCCGTCACCATTACTATAACCTTCTCTCCTAGGGCTATTTGGCGGGGTTTTGTACCTCAATCATAATACTTCTTCTGGCGATCCTGGCTAGCCTGCAGGTTTTCTTCTGTCACCTGGGAGGTCCTTTGCAACCGCCCCCTCAAATCTCACAGAAAATGTGGTACTCCCATTACTTCTACCTCAGGCTCAACCCATTGTTCTCGTAATATGTCTAAAATTCCTCGTGGGGCTCATCCGTACATTAACTCATAGTGGGATGCCCCTAAAGATGCCTGTGTCCGCTTGCGGCAGGCGTATAGCACAAAGGGGAGCATAACATCCCACTCGGACACATTACCATCCAAGCCTCGCCTTAGCATTTGCTTCAGTATCTGGTTTAATCTCTCTACTAGTCCATTGGACTGGGGGTGATAGGCGGCTGTCTTTACATGTTGTACCCCGAAAGCGTCCCATACTTGGGCCAAATACTTTGACATGAAATTGCTACCCCGGTCTGTCAGCATCTCCTGGGGAAAACCTACCTTCACAAAATAGCTTAATTATCTCTAAGGCTATTGTTTTCGCGGAGATGTTCCGTAAGGGAATGGCCCACGGAAACCTGGTGGCCTGATCCACTATAACTAATATATATTGAAACCCTCGGGGTGTCTTCAGCAAAGGTCCCACTATATCCATTGCGATTCGTCGGATGGGTTCTGATATCAGGGGAGTCGGAATCATGGGCACCCCTGGTGGTTTAACAGAGGTAACTCGCTGACACGAAGGGCACGATTCACAGAAGCGAGTGGTTTCCTTGAAAACATCCGGCCAGTAAAAACGGGTAAAAATCTGGTCTAAAGTCCCCTGTACTCCTTTGTGACCGCCTACGGGGTGGTCATGGGCCAGCCTCAAAACTACTGTACTAATAGCGACGGGCACCACCAGCTGCTTCCTGACCGTCCCTGCCTGTGGATCAAGACTCTCCCTATATAGTACTCCCTTATCCAAAAGGACTCTTGGGAGGATATCCCTCTCAACCTGGGCATATTCAAATGCCTGTTTTAGCGCGGGATCCGCTTGCTGCTCCTTGGGAAAGGACGGGAACTTTTTAACCAATTCGGCGGGAACCCAAGGTAACCCTTGTCCGGCCTCCATCTCGGCTCTCCCCTGAGCCCTATGCTGTCTTTCCCTGTGTTTTTCAGCCTTTCCCTTTTTAGGCCTATCAGAAGGGGAAGCTATTAGGTCATCGTGTGTTGGTAGTTCACCTAGTGACTCATATGGGGGTTCATCCTTTATATCTGGAGTCGCTGACTGGGATCGAGTAGACACCAGACCCACTTTTATTTATTTAGCTGTATTTATATCCCGCTTTTCACCGGGTCAAAGCGGTCAATTGGGGGATACATTTAACACGAGGGGATATGAGACACATATGCTAATACTTACAGGGAACATGGGCAATGGAGGGTTAAGTGGCTTGCCCAAGACCACAAGGAGTGCCTATAGGACTAGAAATCCCAGACCCTCCGGCCTGAGATTGCTGTCCCCAGGTGGGACTTGAACCCCTGGCCCTCCGGCCTGAAGTACCTTGTCCTAACCACTAGACCACTCCTCCCTCCCTTTTGGATGTAGGCCCTTCTCCAACCCTCTTCTGAACTGGGGCCAATCCCTACCCAGCACTAGGTCATGGGGCAATCTTGGGACTATCGCTACCAGGACTTCCCTCTGTATTCCTAACTCCTTTAATGATAGCTTGTGCATGGGATAGAAGGAGGATGCACCGTGGATACATCTGATTCTGACCCTACCCTCTGGTCGGCTCAGGACTGACTCACTCCGGGCTTCAATTGCCTGCCAGAGTCTCCTAGAGATCATACTCTGGTCAGCACCTGAGTCGAGTAGAGCGTTAGTAGAAATGCCTTGGACCTCAACATTCAAAAAGAAACCTGTTTCACATTAGCACTTACCAATGCTGTACGTGCTTTACATTCCTTTTGTATGTGACCTAGTTTTCCACATTTGAAACATCTTTTCTTTGCCCACCTACTCTCTTGCTTAGGCAAATAACTTTTTATTCATTCCACATTTTGCATTGTTCCCTTTTCTGATTTTCCAAAATTAGCCTCCGCTGATATTCTCAGAGTGCCCCCTTTTGCCTGACCAGCCAATTCTGCCTCTAAATACCGCTCGGTCAGCAGGGCTGCCTCTGCTGTGGTCCGGCAGTTTTGTAATATCAGAAAAGATTGAATTTCCTTAGGGACCGCAGCCATGAACTGCTCTAACAATTGTATCTATTATTGACTCCATGGTTTTTCCTTCTGGAGCTAACCATTTTAAAGTTAAGCTTCTGACCCTTTGGCACAGAGCCTTAGGTGTCTCACCAGCTCTTAACTTTGTAGCTCTCAGCATGCGATGGTAGACCATCGGAGTTAAACCCAAGCGGTCTCAGATAGCCTTTTTGAGCTCTCCATAATCTGTAGCAAGTGCCGCTGGCATGGCCCTGTAGGCTGCTAGTGCCTCTCCCGTGAGGGATGTGGCCAGCCGTACTGCCCATTGTTCCATTGGCCACCCAACAGTATGGGCAACTCTCTCAAACGCTTCTATGAAATCATCAACATCATCACCTATTGCAAGTTGTCCAAATGAAAAAGTCCCACAAGTCTGTGGTCCTACCACAAAGGTATGTGTTGTCGCATCCAAAGTCGATGGAGTTGGTATTGCTCCCACTGTCGCTTTCTGGCTGGCGAGCAACGCCTCCATTAAGTCCACTACCGGCATTTGTTGGGCCTGCAAAGCTGCCGCAGCCTGTTCTTGCGCACGATGAGCCTTCTCTCATTGCTTCTCGAACTGAGATGCCATCCATTGTAGAACTTCTTTGGGATCCATTTCCACAGTTTTCTCTTCAGGAAGAACAAATGACAAACAAAGCCCACCAAGTGCGGTACTACAAAACTTTTGTTAGTCCCTTCTAACGTGAATGCCTGGAAACCTCTATCCTTTTCACTTGAATCCTAATTACCCATGCCCAGATACTCTTTACCTGAGCACAAGCGTAGACTCATGCCTTGAAAAGGAGTGTTTCACTGGTCCTCAGTCATCTTTGGCCGACACTACCAGCGATTTTCCACACTGCCATTCACAGCACAGCTCAGCAGTTTCGGTGCTTGAAGAAACCTTAGGCGTATATCCTGGAGTGTTTGTAAATCCTGATGTACCAAAAATGATCCAACAACTACGCCACTTGTCATGCCCTAGCCCTCCGCCTCAGGCTAAGAGGGTTAGGGTTGCCATTATGTTCTCCTTATAGAAGGTGGGATAAACTATTTTTGCTCCAGCTAAGACTGCTGGGAGTGGTAGTTCTTTTGCTTTCTAAGAAGAAATAGTCGTGAAACCAATGGTAAAGGCAAAGATGACAAAATTTATTCCCCAAACCAAAGGTTCTATGCAGGTTGCATCAGGATAATTCTTCAGTAGTTTGCTCAAGGTTATTTACACAAGTATGCTGGCTGAGTTCACACTCTTTACTCAAAAGTGCAACTGCTTAACAGATAAAGAAAAACATAGCAGCTTCCTTCAACAAAGAAAAATATTCTCTTTTCCTTTGTCTTCCCTCAGCTCTCCACTATACACTAGCAAAGGGATTCAATGTCATCAGCTAAACACAACATACAGTCCATAGGTACTTCAGCTGATAATGAACCAACCATTCTCATTACAGTCCACTTGCATTTCCTCCAGCTCCTGAACTGCAGTGTTTTGCTTCAAGCTACTATCATACGTCTTAGGGTAACTCCTCCCTAAGGGGTTCTGTGTCTCCTTTGAGCACAGCTCTATGTGATAGGGATTACAGGTACCTGAGGTTGTGGAGACTCCTCTCTGGCTCTGTTCAGCAATCTCTCTCCAGCTATGGGGAAGCAGTCTCTGGTTCCTTTGTTGGAGTTCCTCCCTGGAGCTCTGCCCCGGTTCCCTGTTCCAGGCTAGGCTTTGTAGACTCTTTGACTGAGTCCTGGGCTCCCACCTCTGAACTTTCTGAACCTTTCTATCCGGCACTGGGGTTTGAAGGTTACTCTTCTCCCCTTCTGCTCTGATTACTTCACCTCCACTTCTCCAGCTGTGTCTCCTGCTGTGTTCCCTCTTGAGTGCTGTCGTCGTGGTTCTCCTGTCTCTTCCTTGTTCTTCCCTTCTCCAGCTGCTTCCTCGTCCTCCTTGTCCTCCTGACTCTCTCTCTAGCCAGGGTTTATATTCCTGCTCTCTGAGCCATGTCTCTGCCTCTCTGGACAGGTGTCTGTAATTAGGTTCCAAGCTTGCTACTACGTCAGCAGAGCTTGGGTGTGGCAGCCTAGCTTCAGTTTCTCTGTGCTTGCTTTCTTTTGGCAAACGCTGAAACATGTGTACTGCAGGGATGTCACTTTTCTTAAAGGTAAAATCATTCTTTTCTTCTACTTACATATGATCACTAGAGGCTTCCTCATCACAAAAGGCATCAATTTTCATCCTGTCTATCTTTTTCACTGTCCAGCTTTCACATCTATATGATGTTATTGAAAATACCGTGGCTTGAACAAGTCAAATTTTTGTATGGAAAGAGACATCTCTGCTCTTGAGAATCTTATCTAGGTCTTTCATAGCCATTCTTCCAAGAGCAATGCGTTGTCTGATTTCTTGACTGCTTGTTGCTTCTTTATTGATAGTTGATCCAATTAGGTTAAAGTTGTTCACAATTTCAATTTCTTCTCCTTCAATGATGAACCTGTTGATTATGCCAGTTGTCATGATCTTTGTCTTCTTTACATTAAGGTGCAGGCCCATTTAGAGACTATGTTCTTTGATTGTGAGAAGCAAATGTTTCAGATCATCTTCACTTTCAGCCAGTAATGTGGTATCATCAGCATAGCGAAGGTTGTTGATGAGTCTTCCACCAATCTTCACACCTCTGTTGTCTTCATACAATCCTGCTTCTCTGATGATTTGTTCTGCATATAAATTAAACAGGTAAGGGGAAAGTATGCAGCCTTGTCTTACACCTTGGTTTATTTTAAACCATTCTGTTTCTCCTTGTTCTGTTCGAACTGTTGGTTCTTGATCAATGTACAGATTGTGCAAGAGTACGTTCTGGTATACCCATGCTTCTTAATGTGGCCCAGAGTTTCTCATGGTTTACACAGTCAAAAGCCTTACTATAGTCGATAAAACACAAATAGATATCCTTTGGGTATTCTTTAGTCTTTTCAAGCATCCATCTCACATCCACAATGATGTCTCTCGTTCCTCACCCTTTCCTGAACCCTGCTTGCACTTCAGGTAGTTCTTGTTCCAGGTATGGCTGTAGTCTCTTTTGAATAATCTTCAGTAGAATCTTGCTGGTATGTGGTACCACACAAAATGGTAAAATCCATTGTCAAAAACAAAAATTACAGAACATATTTATTTATTTATTTGAAAGGCTTATATACCGCATTTCCAATGATCAAGGCAATTTACAAGTAACATAACATAACATTACAGACGACAAGATATCATTACAAAGAACCAGTTAATAATGGAACATCCACAGTGAAACATATGTGTAACCTGGGGAGGGGGATGGCTAACATAACAAAGAACCAGTTAACAATGGAACATTAGTAGAACAGTAGTGATTCTGCAGTCATGTAATGATGATGGGTGCTGTGAGAGAACGTAGTATACGAGGTGCGACAAAAAAGAAACGAGACTGTGGCAGCCACACCCATGACTCAATGCCATTTGGCTAACCACTTATATCACTGTGTTGTGCAACATCTCACCACTATTCTGCTATAATATTTTTCATCTCTCTCACTCTGTTTTTCTTTTTCAGGTTTTTTTTTGTAGCACACTGCTCCATCACTTTGTCATGCAACTGGAGTGGCAGAAATATGGAGCAAAGAATCAACTTGAAATTTCTGGTTAAGTTGGAGAAACATAGAAACATGATGACAGAAAAAGACCACATGGCCTATCTAGTCTGTCCTTCCATAACAACTACAACAGTCCAATAGAAGGGCCAACTGAGTGTCTCCAACTTCTCCAAAAGGCTTATGGAGAAGATGCAATGTCAAGGCTGCGAGTCTTCAAGTAGCACAAATGCTTCAAGACTTGCCGTGAGGAGGTGGAGAATGACCCCAAGTCAGGATGGCCTTCCACGACAAAGACGGCTGAGAACATTGACAGAGTGAACCAGCTGGTGCTGAGTGATCACAGATTGATGGAGTGGATGATAGCTGAGGAGCTCAGCCTGAACAGGGCATCAGTGCAGACCATCTTGGTGCAGGAGCTGGGGCTGTGGAAGGTGTATGCCAAGATGGTGCCCAAGCTTTTATTGTATGACCAGAAGGAGCACCGGGTCAATGTTTGTCGAGACTTACTAGAGAAGGTCAGAGAAGATCCAGAGTTCATTGGCCAAGTCATCACAGGAGATGAGACTTGGGTCTTCCAGTATGACCCTGAAAGCAAGAGACAGAGCCTGCAGTAGAAGATTCAACTGTCACCCAGACCCAAGAAGGCGCACATGCCCAAATCAAGGATCAAGGTCATGCTGATTGCATTCTTCGACCATAAGGGAGTGGTCCATCACAGGTTTGTGCCTGAGGGTCAGACAGTCAACCAGCACTTCTACCAGAAGGTCCTCAATCATCTCCATAATCAGGTTCAGCGCAGCAGGCAGGCTCTGTGGAGAGACAAATCATGCCTACTCCACCACGACAATGCGCCTGCACACACCGCGCTCAGTATGAGACAGTTCTTGGCCAACAAGCAGATCACAGCTCTCAACCACCCTCCTTATTCCGCAGATCTCACACCGTGCGACTTCTGTCTCTTCCCCAGGCTGAAGACTGTGCTCAAAGGAACTCATTTCACCTCTGTAAAAGAGATCAAGGCCACTGTGACGAGGGAGCTGAGGGACCTCAAGGAGGAGGACTTTACCGAGTGCTTCCGTACATGGCAGAAGCAAATGCAGAAGTGCATTAACTCTGGGGGGGATTACTTTGAAGGGGACAATGCGTAATTTCTCTGTAGATTTTTTAATAAAACATTTATGGGACAGTCTCATTTCTTTTTTGTCACACCTCATATAGCGGCTGTGTCTATATTTAGATAACTCCCTCAAAGTGTTCTTTGAACAGGAGAGTTTTTAGGAGTTTTGTAAAGTCCATAGTGTCTGCAGTAGCTCTGATCTGTAAGGAAAGGGTGTTTCATAATGTGTGGGCATATAATGAGTGTAAACAGGCTGATCGGTTAAATTTAATGAAGTCTGGAGGAGGGGGGGGGGTGAAGAGGTGCTTTGCGGTACTTCTTCTTTGCCGATTGTTAGGGAGTTTCGTTAAAATAGTCTGTAGGTAGTCTGAGGATTGCTCATGATTGATTTTGAATATTGTCATGATGTTCTTATATTTTATTCTGGCTAATAGAGGTAGCCAGTGGAGCTCCTTTAAGATGGGGGTGATATGGGTGCCTCTGGGCACCCCAGTGAGTATCCTAGCCGCTGTATGTTGGGCAAGCTGTAGGTAGAGTAAATGGCTTTTAGGTAGGCCTTGGAGTATTGCATTACAGTAATCCATGTTGGGTAGCATCATAGAATGGAAAACAGTCCTGTTGTTCTGGGGTTCACAAAGTGGTCATAGCTTCTGAAGAGTCCTCAATTTGGAGTAGAAATTCTTCATTATGTTGTTTATTTGCGACTGTAGTGTAAGAGGCAGGTCAATAATTACTCCGAGGTAGCATACCTCAGGCTTGACTATCAGCTCAGCGTGTTTGACTTTCAGTGATGTTGGCAGGGAGAACGATTGATCCTTGAATATGAAGAGCACCTCGATTTTGTTATAATTGTTAGAGAGGCCATGCTGGGAGAGCCAGAGGGCAATTGCATTGAAGCATTTTACTATTGGCATGAATTCCGGAGCATAAAACATGATGTCAGCATGTAAGTGAAAGAGTACATCATGTGATTGGATTATCTCTCAGAGTGATTGGATGTAATTGTTAAATAGTAAGGCTGAAAGTGATGAGCCCTGGGGTACACCTTGCTTCTATGGATAAGGGTCAGAACTCCTAGTGTTGACCTGCACTATTGTTCGACGACCCAATAAGTAGGAACTAATCCAGTCCAGAGCTGGGTCAATTATGCCAATGAATTGTAATCTCTGCAGTAGTATCTCATGACATATTGTGTCAAATGCTGCAGCAATATGAAGAATTATGAGTATGAATCCTTGTTTAGGTTTTTTCTGTCCCCTTCATGAGTCAGTTGATATGTGAGATATTAGAAGCATTTCCCCTCCATGGTCAGGGCAGAAGCCATGTTGTTGTTGGGTCAAGTGGGGCATTTTGGTCAATATAGTCCTGTAGTTGCAGCTGGACTACTTTCTCTATTATTTTTGCAAGGAAGGGCAGGCTTGAGATAGGCCTGTATGAGTTAGGTTCTGCAGGGTCAAGCTTGGAGGTTTTTTTAGCAATGGTCATATAGAAACAGTCTTTAACTTGTTTGGCAGGTATCCTTGGGTGAATGAGATATGTAACATATTACATATTGTTGAGACACGCTTTGATCTTGTCATTTTTAACCAACTTGCAGGACAGGGATCTAGTGGGGACGTGGTAGTGTTGAGGTTGCCAGTAATGTTATCCAGCTGGTCAAGTGTAATTGGACTGAATGAGTGAAGTATGCTTGTGGGACCAGTGTGCTTATAGTTTATCAGTGTGGCAGGAAGGTAAAGTTGTAGGGCAAGAGTTTAGGGACCAGGGGCAGTATGAGTGGCTGGATGGTTGTTTTCCCTCAAAATAGACTTAATATTGAACAGCTCCCTAGGTTTGTTTTTTGATTTCAGGATAGTTCTGGTGTGATAATCTCTCTTTGCCTTGTTGGTTTGTGTTCGATATGACTGAAGGATTTGTAGGTAGTTTTTCCTTGATTGTTCATGTGATGTATGCCTCCACATGCATTCCGCTATTCTGAGATCTGGTTTGATTTTCTTTAGCTCTGTGATAGCGAAGTCTGCAACCAGTTGATTTTGAGAGAGGTGCAGTTGCAATTTCAGTAATTTTCTTATCCCAGATTGAGACTAAGTAATCAAGATCTTCAGAATTGGTGTCCAGGCTAGGGATGAAATTATACAGGAAATGGTTTTTGTCAAATAGTTTAAATCTCCAGTGGCTCCTGTCGCTTTGTGGATTGGTGAATGAATGTGCCTGGTGCAGGAGGTGAAAAAAATAGTGTAGTTAATTGACCAAGGGACATTTGTGAGTCAAGGGGCGGGAACGGAAGACTCTTCCAGGAGCTGTGCTGGAATAAAGATTAGGTCAAGGGTATTGCCTTTAATGTGAGTTGGATCCAGTACGATCTGAGTGTACTTTAGATATATCATTGCATCGGTGAAAGCTTTGGCTTGTTTCTGTGGGACGGAAGACAGGTTTAACTCACTCAAGCGTATTAATGGGCAGTTTGGCTTTTTGTGAGTGCCAACAATTTCCAGGAGGGAAGCTAAATCATTGCTTGCTGTGGGGGAACGGTAGACAAGGCATATGTAATTCTGTTTATTGACAATTGTGATAATGCCCATTCCATGGGTGTTGGTTGTGGGTACTAGAGTGAATAATAGTTTCTTTTTGGAGATAATACACATTCCACCTCCCCTTTGTCCCAGTCTAGGACAATTGAATAGGTCATATTCTGGATGCATTAATGTGTCCTTTTCTGTCAGCCATGTCTCCATGATGCACATAATGTCTAAGTCGTAATCTGTAAGGTATTCATAAAGTAACTGTGTCTTGTTTCTCACTGAACACATATTAATTAGGAGACACTTGAGGGGGGCAGTGAGGTTAGGGTGTTGAGCAAGGTGCGTCAGTGGAGTTGTGTGAATCAGAGGGATGTGAATAAGAGGTTTTACCTCTTATTTTAACTGGAGGGGTAAAAATGCCAGCACTGCAAATGATTGGAATTGGGCTAACACCTATTGACAGGCATTGGTTCTGGGCTAGCAGTGAGAAGTGCCGTGCCCAGAAGAAAATATAGGAGGTGAAGGGGGGAGCCATTGCTCCTTTCTTTATGTTGCTCATGGAACTCAATGTAAGCAAAAGAGATTTATGCTGGTGGTAAAAAATGCACTGCAATGTGTACTTTTGAGTCAGTCCTGACTCCTGGTGACCCAGAAGCTCCTGGGTTTTCTTGGCAGTGTCACTGGAAGTAGATTGTCAGGCCTTTCTTCTGAGGCAAAGGAGGGTTAAGTGACTTGCCCAAGGCCACAAAGAGTGCTAGTGAGAATTGAACCCTGGTTGCTGGGTTACCAAGCCAGTGTTCTAACCACTAGGCTACTCCTCTACTTTGTATGCTGGTGGTAAGGGACACTCTTATTGGGAGTCTGTATGCTGTGACTCTCCTGGGATATTATTAAGTTGGTCAATGTTCTGTAGAGCTCTTTCTTTTATACTTTCTGATAATGTATTTCTCACACTTTTAAGACATGAGGAGACGTTTTTCTCCCTGAAGCTAAATATTTAGGGCTTCATCAATTTAACCTGTACTTCTAGGTTATTAAGGGGCTTGTTTACAAAGCCGCGGTAGCGGTTCGCGATCGTTATCAGAGCTGTGGCCCCATTGATTTCAATGGGGCCGTGGCTCCGATAACGATCGCGAACCGCTACCGCGGCTTTGTAAACAAGCCCCTAAGTGTTTAGTGCTGCCCTTTTATGAGCAACTTGCCATGGAGCATGCCGACACTGATTGATGGAGGACACTGAGGTTGCCATTAATGGGGTGGCTATATTGGCTGATATGTGGCCCCTATGCTAAGGAGTAGAGTAACAGGAAATAGTCTGATCCCAAATACATAGCCGTTAAATGTGCATATAAAATTATATGTATCACCGACTTACAATCCACTGGTAGTCCAATTGTCCAAGTGACTACTGTATCGTTCTCTAATGTTGATGGTGGTGGCTTTGTTGAAGTTGGACAGACGAGTATCTGGGAGTTGGATTAGTTGACATCTGGCAGTGGAGTATGACTCCTTTCCTAGTTTGCCTCCTGGTCTTCAGACCATGCCTAAGGGCCATGCCAAAGGGCCCTTTGGCATGGCCCTTAGGCGTGGGTGCATCAGGAGGTCTTTCATTTTATTGGAGGACAGCTGGTGGCTGGATGATTGTCCCAGCACGGGGAGCGGGTGAGGAGCTCACTCCCCTTCCTTGCAGCAGCTGCAATTGTCTGGCTGAGTCCTGGTGGGGCCCTAATGCACCCCTACCTATTAAATGTGGTTGGCAGCTGGATGATTGGCCTGGCATGGGGAATAGGGGAGAAGATCACTTTTTCCATTCCTTGCAGCAGGCCCAATTGCCAGCTGAGTCCTGGTGGGGCCCGAGCCTCTACCTTTTAAATGTAGCCTGTGGCTGGATAATTAGACATAAGAACATAAGATATGTCATAGTGGGTCAGACCAAGGTCTATCAAGCCCAGTATCCTGTTTCCAACAGCGGCCAATCTAGTTCACAAATACCTAGCAATTTCACTAAAAGACACAGGTTCCACAATGCTTGTATTGGGTCAAGCAGTGGATATTCTGGGTCCCCATTAATAATGGTTTATGGACCTTTTCTCTAGGAACTTGTCCAAACCATTTTTAAACCCGACTACACTAACAACTTTTACTATAACCTCCGATATCAAATTCCAAAGTTTGACTACACATTGAGTGAAAAAATATTTTCTCTTATTAGGTTACCCTGAAGCTTCATTGTTTATGCTATCAAAAAATAGAAAGACTAGGGGGCATGCAATCGATCTACGTTTACCCGTTCCACTCCATTTATTTATTTATAGACCTCTATCATATCTCCCCTCAGCTGTCTCTTTTCCAGGTTGAAGAGCCCTAACCTTTTTAGCCTCTCTTCAAAGGGGTATCCTTCCATCCCCTTTATCATTTTGATGGCTCTTCTTTGTACCTTTTCTAATAACGCTATATCCTTTTTAAGATATGGCGACCAGAATTGCACACAATATTCAAGGTGCGGTCGCACCATGAAACGATACAGAGGCATTATAATATCCTTTGTTTTATTCTCCATTCCTTTCCTTATGATACCTAGCATTCTATTTGCTTTCTTGGCCGCCGCTGCACACTGGGCAGAGGGTTTTACGATGAAGCCTAAATCTTTTTCCTGGGTGGTGGTTCCTAATGTGGAACCTTGTATTGTGTAACCATAGTTTGGGTTTTTCTTTCCTAGGTGCATAATTTTGCACTTGTCCACATTAAATTTTATCTGCCATTTCGATTACCAGTCTTCCAGTTTATCATGATTTTCTTGCAATTTTCCACAATCCTCATGGATTTTAACAACTTTGAATAGTTTTGTGTCATCTGCAAATTTGATAACCTCACTCGTTATTCCCATTTCTAGGTCATTTATAAATATGTTAAAAAGCAGCGGACCCAGCAGAGATACCTGGGATACTCCACTATTCACCTTTCTGCTTTGGGAAAATTGGCCATTTAGCCCTACCCTCTTTCTATCTTTTATCCAGTTCCTGATGCACAACAGTACACTGCCTCCTATCCCATGACTTTTTAATTTTGCCAAAAGTCTCTCATGAGTGACCTTGTCAAATGCTTCCTGAAAGTCCAAATACACTATATCAACCGATTCACCTTTGTCTACCTGTTTATTCACACCTTCAAAAAAGCATAACAGATTAGTAAGTCAAGACCTTCCTTGGCTAAAGCCATGTTGGTTGTCTCCCATTAAGACATGACTTTCTACATGTTCAGTAATTTTGTTCTTTATGATGGTTTCTACCATTTTTTCTGGTACTGACATCAGGCTCACCGGTCTATAGTTTTCCAGATCACCCCTGGAACCCTTTTTAAAAATTGGTGTTACATTGGCTATCCTCCAATCTTCAGGTATTACAGATGATTTTAATGAGAGTTCACAGATTACTAATAGCAGGTCTGCAATCTCATATTTCAGTTCTTTCAATACCCTTGTATGTATACCATCTGGTCCAGGTGATTTTCTACTCTTCAGTTTATCAAACAGTTGTAATATATCTTCTTGGTGTATCAATATTTCTTTTAATTCTTCCACAGCATCACCTTTAAATATCATTTGATTGTCATGGATAACATCCCTACATCTTCAGTAAAGTCATGGTTTAATGGAACAAAATCAACATGGATTTAGCCAAGGATAGTCTTATTTCACTAATCTGCTTTATGTTTTTTGAAGATATGAACAGACAAGTCAGTTGTTATAGTGTATCTGGAGTTTCAATAAGTCTTTGGCAAGGTCCCTCATGAAAAACTCTTGAGGAAATTAAAAAAAAATCATGTCCACAGTGTACTATCAGGAACTGGCTAAAAGAAAGAAAACTGTTGTGCTAAATGACCAATTTTCTCAATAGAAAAAGATGATTAGTGGAGTACCACATTGATCTGTGCTGACCCTCTGCTTTTTAACATATTAATAAATCACCTGGAAATTTGAGCAATGAATGAGGTGATCATATTGCAGATGACAGAAAATTATTCAAAATTGTTAAAACACAATAGGATTGTGAAAAATTGCAAGAGAATCTTGAGAAACTGGGAGACTGGCCATCCAAATGGCAGACAAAATTTAATGTGGACAAGTGCTAAGTTATGCACTTAGGGAAGAACTACACCAACAACACTTAAATGATACAAAGTTCCACATTAGGAATCACCATCCAGGAAATTTGGGCATCATCATGGAATAAACTGAATCCCTTAGCACAGTGTGCAGCAACGGCCAAGAAAGCATATAGAATGCTAGAATTCATAAGAAAGCATAGTTGCTTACCTGTAACAGGGATTCTCTGTAGACAGCAGGGGTATGCAGCAACACTCTCGGCTATACCCTAGGCATGCTCATGCCTTCCTGCCTTGTGGTCCCACTTCTCTTCATTTGGCCCCAGAGCAACTAAGCGGAGTGGTAATGTCCATTGCAGAAGGACCCTAGAAGGATTGGTATAAAACAGCGGGAGTGGTGTTCTGATGACTGGAGGTCTGAGGATGATGAAGATAATGATAGTCAGTGATGAAGCTCAGCAGCAATTTACATTGCAATGTACTTGCAGCATACTTGCATGGGTTCTTACGGTTTGTCTTCTGTTTTTGCTTTTTTTTTTGAGGGGACAGCAGGTGGGTGAGTGTGGCTGCATACCTCTGTTGTACACGAAGAACTCGTGTTACAGATAAGAAAATATGCTTTCTCTGGAGACAAGCAAGAAGATGCAGGCAAACCTGATTGGTGAGTCCAGAACTGAGGGCTGCATGGTGATCTGGTCATTATCGAAACCTGGGTGTAATTCCGGGAGGTGGATGTAAATTATACAAACAGGTTTCAGAGGATGGCCTGGCCAAAGGCAAGATCTTGTCCAAGGAACTATCCAAACTGTAGTGCTTTGCAAAGGTGTGAACCAATGTCCAAATAGCGGCCTTGCAGATGTCCTGTGGAGGAATGGAAGCCAAGTTGGTGACGGTTGCCACTGTAGTCCTGAGGTAGTGGGTGATCACACACCCCAGTGGTTTCTGGCCCATTTGAGTGTAACAGAAGGCTATGCAGTCGACAATCCAGGAATAAATAGTCTGTTTGGAAGCAGGCTGCCCGGGATTGCCAGTGTTATAGGTGACAAACTGTTGCAAGACCTTGCAAACCTGTTGGGTGCCTCATAGGTAGAAGATTAAAGTTCAGTTGCAGTTGAGAACGTGCAGGGTGGATTCAGGCGAGTCCCTTGGGGTTGCTGGAAAGAAGGTGGAAAGCACAATGGACTGGTTGAAATGAAAGCTCAAGACAATATTAAGAAGGAACTTGGGATGGGTACATAGCAGAACTTTGTCATGCAGAAATTTTGCGTATGGAGGAAAGCAGAAATAAGAACATTAGAAACACCTTACTGGGTGAGATCAAGGTCCATCAAGTCCAGTATCCTGTTTCCAACAGTGGCCAATCCAGGTCACAAGTACCTGGCAGGTTCCCAAAGAGACACACAAGTCCTGGGACACACAAGTCCAGGGGCAAGCAGTGAATTTCCAAGGTCCTCCTTAATAATGGTTTATTGACCTTTTCTCCAGAAAGATGTCCAAACCTTTTTAAGTCCAGCTACACTAACAGCTTTTACTACATCCTCCAATAATGAATTCCAGAGTTTGATTACACATTAAGTAAAAAAATATTTTCTCTTATTAGTCTTAAATGGGTTGCATTGTAGCTTCATTTTGTGTACTCTAATCTTTGTACTTTTTGATGGCATAAACAACCGATCTACGTTTACCCGTTCTACTCCATTCATTAATTTATAGACCCCTCCTTAGCTGTCTCTTTTCCAAGTTGAAGAGCCCCAACCTTTTAAAGCTTTCCTCATAGAGGTATCCTTCCATTCCCTTTACTATTTTTGTCGCTTTTCTTTGTACCTTGTAATTCACTGCCACATCACACTGACATGATGGCTATGAGAAATATGTTTTTTTAGGTAAGGTGCTTGAGGGAAGCCTCACCAAATGGTTCAAACGGTGGCTTCATAAGCTCCAAAAGTACTAGTGTTGAACAGATCTTTCATGAACTGACTGACCACAGGGTGTAGAGAGATTGGTTTGCTATTAGAAGGGTGGTGGGAAGCCAGAATGGCCAACAGGTGGTAGCAAACCAAGGAAGTCTTGAGACCTGAGTTGGAGAAATGAAGGAGGTTGGTCAGCAAATGACTGACAGGGTAGGACACAGGGTCAAGACCTCAGAGCCTGGCCTAATGAGCTAAATGGAGCCAATTTTGCTGGTAGGAGAGCTGGGTGGAGGGTCTAAGGGATGCTTAGAGTATGGTTTGGAACTCGGTCTGAAAGTCATCTTGTGCATCTAATAGCCTTGCAGCTTTCATGCAGCTATGGCAAGTGATGAAAGATTGGGATAAAGGAGGTGACTCTCTCTGAGTGAGAAGGAAGGGATGAGGATCCAGAAGCCATGGTCCCTGTTCGCAAGAGCATGGATGTGTGGAAACCAGATTTGTCTGGGTCACTGGGGGGCTATTAGGATCAAAGTGGCCCGGTCTGTTTGCCTCTTGAGGAGGACCCAGGGAATGAGAGGAAAGGGGTGGAGAGAGAATGCATTTAGCAATCAGTGTTCCCAGGAGACAAGGAAGGCATTGGATGCCCGTCTGCGAGCAGTGGGGAGGATGGAAGAGAAGAGGAGACACTTGAAGTTCTCTTCAGAGGTGAAGAGGTCCACTTCTGGATTCCCCCATTTGAGGAAAATGTATGAGAGGACACTGGGGTCGAGGGACCACTTGTGCAGGTCAAGGCAGTGGCTGAGGGAATCTGTGAGTTGATTTTGAGCTCCGGGGAGATAGATGGCATGGAGGAAAACCTCAATAGACTGTGCAAAGAGTCAGAGCTGGGTCACTTCACAGCAGAGCTGCAGAGAGCCTGTTCTCTCTCTCTCCCCCCCCCCCCCCCCCGCTTGTTAAGAACATAAGAACATAAGATATGCCATACTGGATCAGACCAAGGTCCATCAAGCCCAGTATCCTGTTTCCAACAGTGGGCAAGCTAGGTCATATGTACCTAGCAGTTTCCCCAAAAGACACAGGTTCCACAATGCTTATACTGGGTCAAGCATTGATATCCTGGGTCCCTTCTTAATAATGGTTTATGGACCTTTCCTCCAGGAACTTGTCCAAACCTTTTTTAAATCCAGCTACACTGGGTAGAACATGGTGACCTGATTGCCAGTCTGCACCAAGAGGGATTTCTTGCGAGTCCATTCTTGGAAGGTGTTGAGGGCATAGAGGACTGACCATAATTCAAGAAGGTTGATGTGCAGAGAGGGCTCTGCAGGAGAACAACTTCCATGAATGGTAAAGTACAGAAGATGAGCTCCCTAGCCTAGGTGGGAGGCATTAGTGGTCAGAGTGAGCTGATGCGGTGGATCCTGAAAAGGTCAGCCCCTGGTGAGGCAAGAAGGGACGGTCCACTAGTGGAGGGATTGGTGCAATCTTTATGGTATGGATTCCCACAAGGGAATTTGATGCTGAAGGGATACATGTGTTGGTTCCAGTTTAGCTTGAGATGCCATTGGAAGGGACTAACAGAATGATGTGACACGACACTGCCATGTGCCCCAGGAGTCGGAGTATGGTGCAGACCAAGGCACTCTGGAGCTGCAAATGTTTGGCACTGATCTGTTGGAGGATGGCTGCCCTAAAGTCGGGTAGGAATGCCTGAGCAATAGTGGTGTCTAAATGAGTGCTGATGAAGTCAAGATGATGATGGGTTTCCTACTCAAACATTTGGAAGCTAATGATAAAGCCTACTTGTTGTAGGAGGTCCTCTGTGTTGTGGATTGAGTCAAGAGGAGCTTTTGGTGGGCCCTGAGATGAGCTAGTCATCCAGTTGAGATAAACACAGAGGCCTTGCTGATGAAGATGTGCGGCTGCCACTTACTAAGCAGTCTTAATGTGTGCCCGGTGACATTATCGGGCGATAAGGTGCCTTATCACCCGATGAAGGCACGTTACCGGGCGCTAAGGTACCTTAGCATGCAATAACGCGCGCAGCGGCGCAAATGAGCGCTGAGGGAGGAGAAAGGCTCCCGGAGGGTGGATGAAGGCTCCCCAGGGGCGGAGAGAGAGGGTCAATGGGTGGAGAGTGGGAGGGGAGAGGCTCCCTGCACACTAATGCCGTGGAATCTGGGGCTGAAAATTAACGCCAGTGAAACCCTCGCGTTAGAGCAGATTTAAAGGGAAAAGAAACCATTTCTGTCAGCAATGTACAGCAAAACCAGAGAAACCTATAAAAAGTGATAAGTGTGATACATGTGCACGGAACAAAAAGGCAAATAAACATTGAAAATGACCTGAACAAAATGGAAAAAAACCATAACCAAGCTGGCCAATAGTGATATTAATGGGAAACATCAAAAAACTCTCCTGAGAAAGCTCAAAAAAAAAAAAGATATGAATTTTGGAAGGGTCTACGCTCCGTCCCCATACAAGGTGAATGAGCCCACAGTGAAAGTGCGCTGATCAGTGTTTTCCTTCTCCATTGGACAGATTTCCTATGGCGTGCACATGTTCCGCAACAGCAGGGCGGGCATGTCAGAACGGGCAACTGGACAGATGCTGGAAAAGGGGACACAGAGGGCTGCAGGCGGCACATGCTGTGGTGCAGCTGGGCCACAGTGCGGACTAGGATGATGCCTAGGTGGCCCATGGGAATGCTGAAACAGTAGAGCAGCTAGACAGCAACTGATGAGGGCCCAACATGGGCACGAGTGTGTCTCCCACAGTGTGACAGGGGATAGTACCCAGCAGGTACCCCCAAGGGCACAGAACATTGGCAGGTGGCGCTGGGGGGAAGCGTGGACAGCTATGCAGGCACCCCTACCCCAGAACCTGTAAACCTGTACCATAGGCAGCCGTCTACCCACACACTGGATGGCCTGAGATCGTGCACCACCAGCAGAAGGGCATGTCAGGTGCCTTATAAAGTGTCCTATAGGGGACATTGTAGGGTGCCTTGGCAGACAGTGCACTTTATAATGTGCCCTCTGGAGTGCCTTATAGGGTGCCTTATGTGGCACCTTAGGTTACGCCACTGTGAGGGTGTGTTTGCTGGCAGCACTAATTAAAATAATACTACAATGCCTCAAAAAGCACTACTTAAACATAAAGGGAGATGCCTCAGCCAGTCTTGTTCATTAGGCACACTGGGGGATCAAACTCATGTTCCCAGCACCATCAGTCACTGCATTAACCATTGTGCTACACCTCTGTTTCTGTATTTAGATGTCAGCGCGCCTACTTAAGATTACCGCGCATTAACGTGCTTAGCGGCATCTTGCCCAATCTTGTGTCTCCGCTCAGCGCACATTATTGCACAAAAATCCTGTTTTGCTACGTTAGGACCGACACGCCCACTCCTTTTATGGCAGCCTGCACACTATTGCCGGTCGCACGTTAAGACTGCTTAGTAAACATACCCCTTAGAATTTTATGCTGAATTTCTGCTCTTTTCTCTACACCTCGATGTTTATATACACCTTCCTGTTCAAGTTCCTTTATGTCACAATTATCAGTTAGAGAGGTGTTTTCAATTGTCCTCAATTTTCCTCCAAGGAAGGTTGCCTTAACACATTTGTCCAGACCAGTTATCCTGATGTCACCTGAAAAGTTTTTTTTTAACTAGGCAGAGCTGTTCAGTTAGATGTTGATCACTTGACTACAGAACTTCAAGTCCTCTACAAGCAATACTGATGCCACCTCTGGTTCTCTGCCAGCTTTAGGATTAAGACTAAACCCATACCACAAAGAGTTAGGAAGCACACTCAAAGGAATAAATGCTATACAAAACAAGAATAGTGACAAGGAGTCTCCCTGAAATACCTTTTATTCCTAATCTTGATATTAGGAATGGTGAACTGTCCATTTGCATATGTGGATGGAGTGTGGTTTGTACTTGATCAATTTAGAATTTATTTTGTACAGCTCAAGACAGTTTATTATCCAGGACTGCAAGACATTATTGAAGGCTTTCTTATTGTCAATCCATGCTACACTGAGATTTCTGATTTTCTTAGCACTATCCATGGTGGCTTTGTTTAGCAGTAGCAGGTCTTTGATTCCATATTGTAATACTCCTCTTGTTACCCTTCTGTTCAACTACCATGATGTTACTGGAATCATTATGGTCATATATTCTGTTAGCATCTATTGCAGTGAACGGCTTATAGATCATAGGAAGACAAGTTATTTGTTTATACTTTTGGGAACATCACTCAGGTCTCCCTTTGGAAGGAGAAGCATTTTTCCTGCAATTAATGTTAAATCTGTCTGATCAATTGATTTTCTGGTTTCCAGGTCTTGGTTTAGGGATGTTAACTGTTTGAGAAATAAATTGGTCACTCCATCTGGGCCAGGACTTTTCCAGTTTTAGGTTCTTTTTAATATATTTTCCAACTCTCTCATCACATAATTTCAATGTTCATGTTTTCCAAATTCTCTCATATGCTGGGTAGTCATTCTTCTTCTCAATTATGCTTTCCAGTGTTTTCATATACATTTCTCCAGAATTTTTCAGTGTCAATATTGGTGGTATTTTCATCTCACTGATGCTTTTTCCCAGTACCCTATAAAACTGTTTTGGGTTCTCTCTAAATAGTTTATTTTGATATCTTTCTTTTCTGTTTTCTTCATATCTCTACAAGTTTTGTTCTTCTGCTGTTACTTTCAGTTTATTAGAACATAAGAAATGCAATACTGGGTCAGATCAAGGTCCATCAAGCCCAGTATCCTGTTTTCAACAGTGGCCAATCCAGATCACAAGTACCTGGCAGGTTCTCAAAAAGATACACAGGTTCCACGGTCTTTGTCCCGGGGTAAGCAATGGATTTCTTGGGTCTTCTTTAATAATGGTTTGTGGAACTTTTCTCCAGGAATTTGTCCAAATCTTTTTTACACTAACAGCTTTTACTGCATCCTCTGGTAACGAATTCCAGGAAGCAGGAAGACAAATGCTGAACAACAGGGGGTGGGGAAATATGAAGACATGCTGAACAAGTGCCGGCACTACCCATGAAAGCTGGGTAAGTATAGCAGGGGGACCTGGATGTCAGAAGGGTTCTGTCACTAGTCATCTGCACCCATTCCCCATTCAGGATGGCCTGCGGAGCACTGTTGGCCCATTGGAGAGCCTGCCTGCAAGACACACTGCTCCCATGGGCAGAAGGCTGTCAGAGGCTACAATCGCTACTCACAGTCTTGTGTCTCCGCTAGGCTGCTGGCACTCTGAAGTTCATCCTGAATGGGCAGTGGAGGTGGGCAGCCAGCGATGGCGCCCTTCTGATGTCTGCTCCTGTGGACAAGCTCTTTTTATCTGGGCCACAGTCATGTTTTGTACAGTCTCTACCCACAGGACATGCTGCTCCCAGGGATCATTGCTTGCACAGCCGCTGTCCGTGGGAAATGCTGCTCTGTGGGCAGGCTCTGCCCCTTGTACATACAAGGGGTGGACATGAGAAGGCATTGAGAGGTGGATGTGGATGGGCACAGGGAATCAGAAGGGAGATGCTATGTGCAGAGGGGAGAATAGGGAGGCAGCGGTGATAATATTGAGGTTGGGGGCTAGGCAAACTATATTAGAGATCCTGATGTGTTTGGCCGTCTCGGCCTTCCTCAGGGGATACAAGCCTCAAAATAAAAGAAAAGTAAAGTAAAGTAATAAAGCATAAATAGTAAAATACCATTAAAGCTTAAATAAAAACATAAATCAAAACAGATTTATACATATAAAGAAATAAAACCATATAATGTACAATTAAAATATAAGCTGATGCCGTAAAAATCATATACACTGAGGTTGATAGGGAATATAGATGTAATCATGGAAGCACCTAGTAGTGTGCAGGATAATGTCTACTGGTTACACCATAAAATCAATATCACTAAGGGTTTGTTTAAGCCATCTATCAGAGAGTATAACTCTTTAATCATGTAGTATATTATGGTTAACAAAGCAAAAGGGGAGGAATACCGTGAAGGGATGAGGAGGACATGAATACTAAAAAATCCTATAAAACATCAAAAATGCAATGTGTGCCTTTGAATCAGTCCTGACTCCTGGTGACCCAGAAGCTCCTGGGTTTTCTTGGCAATGTCACTGGAAGTAGATTGCCAGGCCTTTCTTCTGAGGCAATGGAGAGTTAAGTGACTTGCCCAAGGCCACAAGGAGTGCTAGTGGGAATTGAACCTTGGTTGCTTGGTTACCAAGCCAGTGTTCTAACCACTAGGCTACTCCTCCACTCATCACATATGTGTAATTGTGTATCAGGAAAAAATATACCTATATCTATATATAGAGATATAGATAGAGAGATATAGAGATATATAGAAATTAGCAGAAGAGTACCTGTTTGTTGGAGCCTAATAGGAAATACTGCAATGACAACTTTGAAACCAACTCAACACACTCCTGTATGGAAAGAACAATTATCATAAGAGCTCACACTTTGTACAGGTAATAAAGTGGGACAATAATAAGAGGAAACAACTTGCCTTCAAGGGTGCAGACTCACATGTTACATCTGTGGACAAGAAGCCTTAAAGGAATAAAGAGTCCTTTTAAACTGGCACTGATCTTCGCACCAAAAAATGGAGGTCAAAGTTCACCATGTATATTTAAGGTAAGCGTTAAAAAACAATATTCTTAACTAACTATTTGCAATGAACTCATGGTGTTGTAAACATTAAAATTGACAACATTACCATACTGAAGTCAGCACTTATAGATTGTGTCGTCCCAGAGTGCCTAATCCTGCAGGTGCTAACCATATGTCGTAACATACCAGGTATAAAACAGCTCCCGGTCACTACATATTACCAATTGTGGTAAATCCAAAAAGGAAATGGCACTTCTAAACCGTTTCAGAGTGCATTGCCATACAGCATAAAGGTGTATTTTTTTAAAAATGGCGGACATACCAGGTATAATATGGCTCCCAGTCCTTGCATGTTACCAATTGTAGTGAATCCAAAAGGGGATTGGCACTTATAAACCATTCCAGAGTGCGCTGACAAACACCATCTAAGTAGTGCATCGCCCTTGTATATGGAAATGTACACTGAGTTTAAGATCGGTGGTCTTAATGTGGCTCCCGAATACACATATTACAAATTGTGGGTAATCTATAGGGACGATGTGACCTTGATATATGATCGCATATTTAAAGGATGGTTTTCAGGCAAATCCTTAAATGGTCACAATCATTTTGTCATGTATTTACCTAAGAAAGCAGCAACTGTCAAAGATACAACTGGGTTCATACGATGTCTTAGAAACTGTCTGACGTGAAGAGAAATTTAAAGGACAATACAAATATACAAATGTACACTGCTAATATAGTATATTAGACCTTTAAAACAATATATATTATTATCTTGATAAAGCTAAGAGAGCACTATATAATACTACCTAGCATAAGAGTGTATTAAAAACCATGGGATCACGGAACCATCAATACTCCCTTCCTAAAACTGTAAGGTAACAGAGCCATAAAAGTGAAATGGACCAATTTCTGATCAATAGATGGTGGCAATCCTTTCTGTGATTGTACACGTTGTAGAACAATCTCAAAAACAAACGCAAATAAAAGTGTTTAGAAGCAAGAAAACAAAGGGGTATTGTCGCATACCGCCCCTGGTGGCCAGTGGTCATAGGGGTAGGTTGGACACAAAGATATTTTTATATGAGAAGAGGTTCCTTTAAGAGCAAGGTGCAGCCTGGTCTTAGTAGTTCAGCTCCTATTAAGAAGTAAATTGTGAATGCAGAGTAGAGGGATAACATAGGCTTTTATTTCCCTTTACGCAAAAGATTCAGGTGGGTCACAACATAGAGGAAAATGTCCTTAACTTCAGGAATGAAACAAACTCATGGTAAAGAAAAACTGTTATGCTTCACAGTTGTAACAAGGATTAATTAAGGCTTCCTAGAGTAACTCAAGCGTTTCAATACTCTTCTTCCTTTTAGCATATAAGTAACACTCTGGAGACAGCATATATTATTTACAAGTCTAGCAGTGATTCTATACTGCTTGTAATGCATAGAGAACAGTAAATCTCCTCTTGAGACAAAAGACTAGGCTCCACAAATTCCACTTGCATCGGCTCTGAGTCAGAGTTATCCCTTTCTGTATCTGGGGTTTCTCTGGCTATTGAAACTGGCCAGTCGCTATTCTTATTCTCTGGGTGTTTGTAGAGTTCTTCTAAGGTTCGCCAGTGAGCGTGGCCTATCTTTGTGCTTTTACCATCTGGGTTATACAAGGGAGGTTTACTTTCCTTTCTTGTAAAACAAGCATTGCTTTTAAAAGGGCACTTATAAGGTGAGCTTTTTCTCTTAAAAACAGAGTCAGCATACCTTGGCTTCCAACAGCATATAGAACAGGAACTTTCTCCTTCCAGTAGTTCTCCTGGGATACAATCCTCGTGCCAGTCTTTTCCCTGAAAGCTCTTGTTACCTTTCAGTCTGGTCACTGGTTCCTTCGGTAAGTGCAGGCCTCTGTCCAAGCCTAACTTCTGGCTTCTTCTTTCAGCACTGCTCTGCTTCCCAAAGTGACTGTTCCTTTGCTCAGCATTGCTTTCCCATTCACTCCTAGGGCTTAGCTCAATGCTCCTGGTGCTTCCCTCTTCTTGGCCCTTGCTCGTGGTGCATTTCTCTCGCACGGCTTTGTTCCCGGTGCTTCTCTCCGGTCCACCTCTATCTCCACCCCCTTTCCAGTCCCCAGCCTCTTGCTTATAAAGCTCTCCTGTGTTTGAGCTTTCTGGGCTGCTTGTCAGGTGGTGTCGATTAGCTAGGTGTGTCCAGTCAGCCTCTGTGAGTGCACGCCTGCTCCCTCTAGCTGCTCTGTGCGGGAATTGCATCCCATGCACATCTTTTATATTGTGAAAAACAGCTTCTTTTCTTGCATCTTTGCTTCCATCAGCTCCTGCTGCATGACAGTATGTTTACTAAATGGCGGTAACGTCGCAGCTGCGACGTCATCACGCGATATGTGATGTTATCGTGTGATAATGGTGCATTACCGTGCGAGAACGTCATGTATCATGCGATAACGTCTCCAGGGGCGGTAAGGTGCACAGAGGGTGGAGTAAGGCTCCCCAGAGGGTGGAGTACGGCTCCCCAGGGCAGAGATAAGGGGTCAATGGGAGGAGAGTGGGTGGGGAGAGGCTCCATGCACACTAACGCCGTGAAATGAAGGTCTGAAAAGTAGCGCCAGTGAAAACCTCGCACTAGAGGCACATTTGCAGGGGAGAGAGACCATTTCAGTCAGCAACGTGCAGCAAAGGCAGGGAAATTAAGAAAAGTGATAGTAGTGATACATGTGCAGCAAGATCATAGTGCCCAAGTACGAGAGGGCACTAATGTGAGCCTGAAAATGGGGTACAGGGGGCTGCAGGCGGGACATGCAGTGGGGCAGCTGGGGCATAGGGTGGGTTAGGCAGATGCCTAGGTGACAAATAGGAATGTAGAAGCAGAAAACTAGCAAGACAGCAACTGACCAAGGGCAAACATGGCCACAAATGTGTGTCCCACAGTGTCCCAGGGGACAGTATCCAGCAAGTACCCCAAAGGGCACATAACATTGGCAGGCGGTGCCGGGGGAAGCGTGGATGTCTAGGCAGGCACCCATACCCCATATTACGCACTATAGGCAGCCGCCTATGGCACACTGGATGGCCTGGGACTGCGCACCACCAGCACCACCGGCACAAGGGCATGTCAGCATGGTGGCGGAGGGGTGTTGGTGGTGGAGGGGGCAGTGGCATCTGCCCACAGCAGACCATGGCCAAGCCCCATTTAGGTGGGTGCCGTGCACTGCAACAGACAAGGTCTGTCTGACGAACAGTCATGGTATCCCCAGGGAATGATCTGCCTCTGTGGCAACAGTTTGGTGCAGTACACACTGCCAGTGTGTTCAGGGGCAGAAGGTCACAGGTTCAAGTCTCAGCTGCGGCTCCTGCAAATCATGTCCCTATAGTTTACACAGTACTAAACTGTGGTAATAAAGATGGAACCATTATTGCAGATTAAATATAAATGCCTATATTTTACCCTACAGGGCACAGACACCATAGACATGTGCAATCCCTAGAGCAGAGTTTCCCAACTGCAGTCCTGGAGGGCCAAACACCATTAACGTTTCATGCTGTCCCTAATAAATATGCCTGTTCTGCATTTGTATGCACCACCCCCATTGTATGCAAATGTATCTCATGCATATTCGTTGGGGACAGCATGAAAACCTGAACCATGTTTGGCCCACCAGGACCAGAGTTGGGAAACTCATCCCTAGATCAGCGGCCAACAGGGGCACAAACACCCACACCTACAGGTTCCACTATCCAAAGCCTCATGGAGAGTCAGGCTGTTGGACCGTGCACGGAGCAGCATCTCCCAATACTAGCACCTGCATACCTTAGCAATGCCACCCTAAACTTGGTAACACGTTACACATATATCAAAAGGTTGCTATGATTAATGGCAGATAACAAATTCTAAGTTAAACACAATTTGTTGACAGAGCTGCATCATAGCAACCTTTCTGATATCTGTGGAGTGTGTTTCAGTTTTGGTTTCTGACAGTGTTTACCACCCTGGGGAGTGACCCCAAAAGTATTGCGTACCATAGCCATGCCTGCACTGTGTCCAGGACTGGTGTGGTGGCCAGGGCTGCCAAAAACCTCTATATTTGCACAATGCTGGCATAGATGTGGGAGTGTGTGTAAGTCTATCCAGTGTGTTGTGGCTGCCTACACCTCACTGAGTCCATACTGCTTGCACTGTTTCCAGTGTTAGCCTGCCAATGTGCATAATGAGGAGCAAGGTACTGGGGGTATGGCCCAGACAGGGTGGCCTGGGCAGGATGCATCTGCACAGGGCATAGGTGAATGGCTGGGACATTGTAGTGCCCGACCACCACCTGCATGGACAGGGTGGCCACAGCATGTCATGCTGGGAGGTCACTCTCCCCCTGACTAAGCAGTGACCATGGCATGGCTAGGTTCCCTCATAGTGCTATACAATATTTCTCTCAATTGATATTTATGGGTTTTCTTTTCTGGGGCCCAATCACTGACATGCCTGCTTGGTGTGTGTGCTCACATCCCATTTTTGGGTGCACACAGTTCCTCCAGGAACATGGACTATGTATTAGCTAGCAGACTGTCTGCAGTTAGCATGTGTATGGCTGGAACACCTTGAGGGGTGCAGCAGGTGGAGACTGACTGTGTCTTCTGCTGGTGAATGTGAGATAGTGGTGGTGGGCAGCTGAGCTTTTCCAACAATCTGCCATTGCCTTATGTGATGCTTACAGATCTGCATTGACTTCCCTGTAAGGTGCCCGTTCTCCAGCAGGACTGGGGTTGATGGTCCCCTCTACTGCCACCATTGCAGAGATGTAGAATGTGGATCTGTTGGTGGGAGATCCTGTCCCCTACCATGACCCACAGAGGGCGGGTTGGGTGGTGCTACATAATCCACTTTTGGGTCCAAACTCCCCCTTTACTTATAACATGTGACCATAGCACCCACACAGGAGATACATGATTCTGGGTACATCATACTCCACAGGGGCTAAATGTGACTGGGAAATACAGATGGACACAGGTGTATCCTAGGTATGTCTGGAAGGACTAACTATCACACACTGGTACTAATGGGGACCTGCAGCATAGCCTATCTCAGCTAAGCTAGGTGCTGCAGACCTGGTGCTGGGTGCCCCATCTCACCATCAGGGTGAGCACAGGACCCGCACAAAGTCACGGTCTATAGTTACTCTGTGCCAGTAACACACATGGTCAGTTCCCCCTACCAGGCCGAGGTGCTGTGGGGGTGCATACCCCATCTTGTGATCAACTGTAGACTGCTGATCTGCATGTGCAGTGCATCATGGGTACGGGTGGGTTTACCCTATCCTGGTAACCACAGCAGTTTGTGTGGTGACCTGAAGTCTTTCTGTGGCCAGCCATGGGTGTGTTAGTAGCTATAGAGATGTAGCCCACTGATTACTTCAATGACTATGGAGACAAAGGTCATGGGTTTGATCCCACAGTGTTTTTATTTAATAAGGCTGTCTGAGGCTTTTCCTTTTAATTTACATCAGTGCTGTCAGCAAAATGCACCCTCACAGTGCTGTAACCTTAAGGTGCCTCATAAAGCGACCTATAAGGCACCTTATAAAGCACCCTATAGGGCACATTAGAAGGTGCCTTGGCGGACAGGGCACTTTATAATGTGCCCTATGGAGTGCCTTATAGTGTGCCTTATGCTGCACCTTATGTTATGGCACTGTGAGGGTGTTTTTGCTGGCAGCACTGATTTAACTTAAAAAAGGAAATGCCTCAGACAGCACTGATTTAGATTAAAAGGAATTGCCTCAGACAGCCTTCTTACATAGCACCACTGTAGGATCAAACCCATTACCTCTGCCTCTGCAGGCATTACAGTAACCAGTGGGCTACATCATTATAGCTTCTTACACTGCACTAGCATGAACTTAGTGATAACACGCGTTAACTTGCCACAGTGCCCACTATTGCGCGATACAGATTCTTGCTACCTTGCCGCCGGAACACCCAGTCCTTATATGGCATTCTTCACATTATCGCTGCAACTAGTGCCAGTAACATTAAGACGGTTTAGTAAACATACCCCAAAGAGGAAATATATGCATTATCTAAAAGCCCGAGGGCATTAAAACAAAGAGTTAAAAATGCTCACTGATAAATAAATAAGTGCATGACTACCCAGATTACAAATTGTAGCATAAAAGACACTAAAAGTCCAAGGAATCAATACCAATGGATGAACTAAAAAAGTAAAAGTAAATCACTCGTAAAAGGATCGTAATAAAAGCCAAACACTAAGAACATAATTTTAAAATAGACATGGTAGATAACTACATAGACTGTGGAAAATTAAGTGAATAGGACAAACAAAATAGGAAGTAAAACCCTGTGTTTCCTGGAGATATAGTTAAAAGTAATAAGAAATTGGAGATCTACAGTACATGTTTGCATAATTTTCCACAATCTATAAATGCTGACTTCAGTATGGTAATGTTGACAATTATAAATGTTTAAAACACCATGAGTTTATTGGAAATAGTTAAGAATATTGGGCCTGATTTTCGAAGCCCTAGACGCATGCTATATGTGTAAAAGCTGACCTTACTTGTGAAAACCGCCATAGCTCCAGGCGCTGAAGCCCGGGGAAGGAACAGGGGCGTGTGACGGGGAAAGTGGCATAAAGCACACTTTACTCCCTCCCCTTTGCTGACTTCCAGCCAGCTCTGTTCTCCCGCTCACATGCGGAGCTGTGCCCTCCAATCCCCCGCAGGTGATGGGCACACACAGGGGGCAGCATGGGCAAGTGCAGAATGTGCCATGCCCCAGCCAGGTGTGTGCACACCTGTACATCATGAGTGATGGCTGCTGCACACATGGGATGGAGGCACTGGGGGATGGCACAGCTGCCCACAGCATGTTCCTATCATTGTATACAGGGAGAATCCACCACCAGGTGGTCTGCCTACATTAGTCTGGCAGCCATGGCTGCTGCCCCCTGCATCTGCTGGGCGCCACTGTTATCCCACTGACCTTCCTCAGCCGTCAGCCACTCCCTGATCAGCTGCAGCTGGTTAAGTCTCCTCCACCACAGCATGCAGAGGTGGCACTTGAGGGGGCCGATGCACACTGTATTCCCTGTGGGAGAGAAGGGGAACACACATTAGCTCAGTCGGCCAATACCATATTGCCTGTTGTGCATACTTGTATCCTGCCATGACCTGGCGACCTGCCCATCCTGGAGGCAGGAGCATACCCATGAATGGCAGGCTGTGTTGCAGATCCACTTGCAGGGACAGTCAGGCAACACATGTTTGGCTTCTGCCACCGATCCTGCCAGACCCCTGCACCAGGGCATAAGGGCTGGGGGGTGGGGCAGGTGTCCAGAGCATCCGCACTGGCTGCCAAGTTCCCCTGTGGTGCCAAGACCATGCACAGCTCACCTTGCACTGGGCATTACCATTGCTGTGCATGGCCTGTGGCATTGCTATCAACCGCTACCAGGGGGTACAGCAACCTCACCACCTGCTGTGTGTGGATATGGCCCCTGCTGTGGGCAATTGGGGCTGGCATCTGTACAACTTGTGACGCAGTGGCAACAGCAGAAGCCATGGAAACTGATACTGACCCTCTGGTTAGTTCAGGTACTGCAAGAAAAGACAGAGTTTTCCATTCTCAGCATAACTTACAGGCAACCAATCAGCTCACCTCAGGGGAGGAGAAAAGCAGAGCTGTGGATTGGGCACGCCCTAGTAGGAGGCGGGCTTCCCAGAGCAGGGGCCCCTTGTTAAGCAGAGAGAGTGAAGACACAGATAGAATCAGAACAAGATTGAGAAGGAGAGTGAGGAGGACGAGTGGAATGAGAAGGAATGGAGAAGTGAGCACTACAAATGAATTGAGAAGAAAAGGTGGTTTGAATCCACAAGAGAGAAGGCAAAAGGCATTGGGAAGGCAAGAAGCTCTCTTGATTGCAGAACCCTTTGACCCTGCTACAGAAACACTGCCCAGCTGCAACAGAAGGGAAACTGATCCAGAACCAGGAGCAAAGCCTACGTTGTGGGGAAACAGTTTTTACCCTTGGAGAGAAAGGCACGCTGGCAAGGCATTTTCTGACCGGTCTCATTTTAAGGTACCTGTTGCACTTAATTCCTTTCATAAGTTTTACCAGCCAGAAAGAGGGAATCCTGATTTTAGAGTACAGGATAGTTCCAGGCAATGTGAAAGACGTTGGTTACAGCCTGAAAGCTCTCTAAATAAGCCAAGCTTTTCTCAGCCAGTAATTCCTGCTTTTAACAAGCAAGCTGACGAAAGAAACCCAGCCAAATTGTTTACAAAGAGATTAGGTGATATTGATACTGAAGGTCCTACCTTTGAAGCTTTTCTTAAAAGCAGAGCTTGTGCAAAGGAACCTCTGATTACACCACTCACTAACGGAGATAAGTGGGGGAGGGGTAACTCCACCACAGGCACAGAGTGTCCAAACAGGGAGAGCAGTGTGTGCTTACCAGGAGCAGATAATTACCTGCTTAAGCAAGGAGAAGATTTACCCAATAGTCCTGCTAGGAGACAGGCAGAGCAACTCCTGAGTGAATTTAGACAATTCTTAAATAAAAGAGCTGTTTCAGAAGAAGCTAGCATTCAAGCAGGGAGTAATCCTGGAATAGGAATTCCCACATCGGCTCCATGGCCCATGATTGAAATTAACCAGCCGATGGACTGCTCAATTGGGCTAATTGAGAAAACTGATAAATGCAAAGCTTGAATGTTTATACCTGACAGTTGATTCTGGTTATGCTAACCCAGAGTATGTGAAAAGCATATGAAAAGAAATACTGTTTTTGAGCAATTGAAAGGGAAGCTTATTGAAGGTTTGAAATAAGCTAGACTGTATCCTAATTGCAAGAGAAACAATATTATTTCTTACCAAAGCATTTTTGTGAAAACAGCATAGAGAAGACACATGAGGTAATGTGTTTTCCTCAGAGAAGCATAAGCTGAAGCACAGCATTGAAAGCCTTTGTTTTGTATAATTCCTGATTGCTTAACCTTCTCACCTGTTCCTGACCATCAAGGAGCGGGGAAAATAAAATCCTTGTGAATATAAATTTTCTTGTTCCCGACTTTAATTGGCCCCCACAACTACACAAGGCCCATCCCTCCTTAACCCTCAAGGTTAGGGAGTGGGTGCAAGGGTGACAAACTGCATGTCCCATCCCCCCACCACCAGCTGATAGGGACATATTGGGGCAGTAACCAGCATGTGGCTTAGCATCACAGCCCTGTCTCCTGTGCAGTACAGCTGTGCCTTTCAGGGTGTGTTTGCCTAGCATGGTGCTCAGCCTATTGTGGCCTCCATACCTTTACAGCCAGAGTTGGATGCCCCTCCATATGGCTGTTGCCAGCCGCATGTTTGGATGTCAGCCCCCCCTGGGATAGAGGACCCCTTTGTGATGCAGCATGGAGTGGACTAAGCAATCTTTTGTCAGGGCTGAAGATTGCACTTCTCCTTGCTGCCATGCTGTTGATGTCTATCCACCCAGTCACAGTGGGTTCCTGCACAGGCGGCCCATGGGGCCTGCGTGATGATGTTGTATATGCATGTGTATGCCGGATGGGCAATGCACAGGTATGCCAGATGGGCAATACATGGGTTCCTGTGTACATGTCATCCTGCTTCTCTGGCTGATGTTGTGGTCACATACATGGGTATTGCCTGTATCTTGGGAGTACCCGGGTTACATGCTCTGCACTTACCCATATATGCCATGGTGGGCGCCTGCTGCTCTGCTCAGTTTGTGCTGCATTTTCATTGCTTGCCTGTTTTGGCGGCGCATGACTCACAATTTAAGCACCTTCCCTGAACAGGTACCTTTCAGCGGTTATGGCCAGGCTCGGTTCCTTGTTGAATATCGGGCCCATTGTGTTTATGAGTATGCATGAGAAAGATTTGCATATTCTGCCTTCATTGTATGCAAATCTATATTATGCATATTCATTGTGAGAATTCTGAAAACCTGACTGGCCTAGGGTTCCTTGAGGACTGGGTTGAAAACCTATGAGCTACACTGTATCTATCTTTGGACTTTCCCTATCAAGCTATTCTTACTACACGAAATTGTAACAACACTACTACATTCTTGTTACATGAAATTGCAACAGTTTTTCTACACTGTATCTATTGATTAATTTGGTTCACATTGTTTTACAGTGCTGCACATACAACCTGCCATCTACTCACTACTCCTTCCATTTTGATGCCTGCTACAACTCACTGAACTCTACACCTTCCACTCGCTCCCCCCACCCGTCATGGAGACCTATAACCCAAGGCACACAACCTTTTGGATTCATATCCTAGTCCTTTCTATAGTCTCAGCTCTCCTATCAAATGACTTTGAGATGAAACACAACATAGCAAATTACATCCCAATAATCCACTCACACAGATCACCACTCAGTGTCCATTCTTGGCCCTATCCCCACTCCTATCAAGCCCCTCGAAAATGCAGGCTTATATATGTCATTACCGACTTTACTACCCCCACCCAGCCTATGGATCCAATCCATCCCCCTCTATTATGCGCCCTGATCAGTGCACGCTCAGCCAGGAACAAAATCCCCCTTATTGCAGACTTAATTACTGATCACAACCTTGACATACTCTGTATTACAGAGATTCCGTCCTCATAAACCAACTCTTCCCCTCCAACCATTCAATCTACAATTGCATAAGGACAACTAACAGAGGTGGCGGTGTTTCAGTAATAGCAAAGAAAGAATTAAACTTTTCCACCATCGAATCAACTTCCACTCCAGGCATAGATCTGATTAAATTATCCAGCAACACACTCTCCATATGCCTATTATACAGAGCACCTCAATCTGATACCCTCAACCTTTCTTTACTACTTGAGTCAGCTTGGACTCCCCAAACCACTACACACCCTCTCATCATCAACCTCTCCTCAACTTCACAAAAACAGGCTGCTTCCTTTTTAGAAGTCATGGAAGCCTTACACTTCGCCCAAATCCTCAATTCACCTACCCACAACAAGGATAATACCCTGGACCTGATCTTCGTGCCACACAATATTATGGCCAACTCTCAGATTCCAACATCTCCATGCCAAACTTCACCAATATCAGCAACTGCTTCACCAAGTTAAGACAATGGCTCCACCAATACAACCTTATAATCAACCAAACCAAAACAGAAGAAATCCATATCTTTTCCAACCCATCCTTTGTTCCCCCGACCTCTATTGTCCTCGGAGATTACACCATCACTGTAAAGACCAAAGTCAAATATCTAGGCTTAATAATAGACCAAAATCTCACCTTCCAAGAGCAGATAAAAAGAACAAACTAAAGCTATCTACTCAAAAATATGAACCCTGAGGAATCTCCGCCCCTTGCTAAACCTAGACACCCTCCGAACTGTCTGCCAGGCCTTAACAACCTTGACCCTTGACTATTGTAACCTCATATACCTCGATCTCCCAAAACATAGCCTACACCCCCTCCAGAAGGCACAGAACACAATTGCCTGCCTAATAACCAGCACACCCAGACAGGCCCACATCACCCCTTTCCTTAAGGATCTCCACTGACTCCCTATGCAGGCCAGGATAAAATTTAAATCAATCACCTTAATACACAAAGTACTGCACAATGAATCTGCCCCCTGCCTACACTCGCGCCTTTCAAAACTAAACTCCACCAGACCACGTAGATCAAGCACAACAAACATCTTAAATATACCGTCACAGAAGAAAAAGTGCACACAATCCACATGTAACCAAGCCTTCTCCCTCTATGCTCCCTCTGAATGGAATGCCCTCCCCCCTGGCCTAAGAGGATGCTCCGCCCATTTGGAATTCCGCAAAAAGCTTAAAACCTTCCTCTTTAGTGAATACTTTACCCTGCCCCCTAAACATTAGATCCCCCTTCTTCCTCCTATCCCCCTACCTCCCGTTGTAAATATGTAAATAGTTATGTTGAAAAGGTTCTGCCATTGTTCAAACCATTGTTGTTCCTTTTAAAACAGCCGTGAACACACGGTTACCTTATGTTCTTTGTAAACCATTCTGAATTGCAGAAAAATGGTATATAACAAATGTTAAACAAACAAATAAATAAATAAATAAATAAATAGGGGGAACTGCAACTCTTTTATTTCTCTGGTGTTCCTCCTCATGTGGAGTCTAGCTTCTTGGGGTTTTAGTTTAATTTTTGTCTGCATATTTTTATTTTGACTTTTATTCTGTACTTGGTGAAGGTCTATGTTTTGAGTGTGTGACTGAGGCCAGGCATTCTGTTAACATGGAGTTTGTACATAGGGATCTGTACTGTAGTATTTTGACTTGCTCAACACAACACAATCCAGTTTTTGAATTCATGGCTACCAGGATTCGTTTTTTACATTTTATATCTTTGATGGGAGGGGGGGGGGAGGGAGTGAGGGCTGTGTAAATGGCTTTTCATTAATCAAATTTAATGTTTAGTATTATGTTTGTTTTATTGTAACATCTATTTTACTAAATTGCATGTGTATGTTTGGAAGCCACTTAGGATTTTAGATGGGTGGCATATACATTTCAAAATAAAGTTTTTTATGCAAATTATTCCACAATATATCTCCACACATGGCTCTGCATCACCCTCATGCAGCCCCTGGGTGGAAGCAGACAGGGGGACACTGGGAGGTGGAGGAAAGTAGAAACCTCAGATTAGGACCAGCATGATCAGAGAATAAAATGGTCATACAACAAAGGTAGAAGAGAATGCTATTTTCAATTTAATGATTGGACTTGGTGCTAATCTTTGTATTTTATAATGTATAGGAAAATGCATCTCTTTCTATTTCTCTGGTATTGCACTGTATGCAGAATCTGACTTCATGGGGTTGCAGTTTAATTTTTATCTACATATGGTATAGGAGGTTTGCTCTACAGATCCTCTGTGACTTTGTTGTAAAGTTTTGTATTAGTTCACAATAAGCCTGGTACGGGAGAATGTTTGTTGTTACTGAGATGTTCATTTTTTTAAGATACTGAGTTATGTGGGTGAATGTCCTAGTTCTGCTCTGTATCCATTGTTGAGAGAAGGGGGTTCTGTGAATGCAAAATATATGTTCAAAAAGAAAAAGCAAGAACCATATTGCAGTTTATGACAATCAAATTAAAATGAGCTATAATTTGGTGTTATAAACTGTGCTTTGGTTCTCGCTCTTTCTTTTAGCTCCCTGGTGTGCAAAAATCTTGCATTCCCTCCACATTATCTAATTGGCTTTTTGATTTGGTTCAACTGACTGGAGTTTTGAGAAAGCCTTCCTCCCTCCCTCCCTGCTCTAGGGAGGGGCACCATCTCAATCCTTCGCCTCAGGCTGCAAATTGCATAGAACTGCCCCTGGATGTGCAGCAGATTGTTGAACAGATTGAAGGTGAGAGAGATGATTCAGAGGGAGACCAGCAAGGAGTAGGTTACAATAGTCCAGATAGGAGGTGACTAAGGAGTGGATAAGGGCTTTAATAGTCTGTTCAGAAAGGAATGGGCTAATTTTGTTGATGTTGTAGATAAAGAAATGGCAGGTTTTAGCTATCAGTTGGATGTGTGTGGAGAAGGAGAGAGAGAAATCAAAGACAACCCCAAGGTTGCAAGCTGAGGAGACAGGGAAGAGCAGCGAGTTATCCACAGAGACTGAAAAAGGAAGAAGGGAAGAGAAGGGTTTAGAAGGAAAAATAAGAAGCTCAGTTTTGGGCATGTTCAATTTCAAATGGGAGTGAGACATCCAAGCAGAAATGTCAGAAAAGCAGGCATAGATCTTGGCTTGGATTGCCAGAGATTTTAGGTGTAGAGAGGAAGATCTGGGAGTCATCAGCATAAAGATGGTACTGAAAGCCATGAGAAGAGATGAGTGCATCAAGGGACTAGGTATATAGAGAGAAAAAGAGCGGACCCAAGATAGATCCTTAGGGTACACCAACAGAGCGGTATAGTAGTAGAGGAAGATCCAGCAGAACAAACACTGAAAGAATGATGGAAGAGATAAGAAGAGAACCAAGATAGCACAGAGCCCTTAAAATCAAGTGAAGACAGGGTACCAAGGAGAAGGTTGTGGTCAACAGTGTCAAAAGCAGCAGAAAGGTCAAGAAGGATGAGGATCGAGTAAAGGCCCTTGGATTTTGCCAGGAACAGATCACTGGAGACTTTGACAAGAGACAGTTTGTTAGAATGTAAAGGACAAAAGTCTGATTGTAGAGGATCCAGAAGGGCTTGAGAGGAGAGAAAGTTGAGGCAATGGAGGTGAACCACACATTCAAGTAGTTTACCAACAAAGTGGAGGAGGGAGATGGGTTGATAGTGAGAAGGACAAGGAGGGTCTAGTGAGAGTTTCTTGAGGAGAGGAGTGACCACAGCATGCTTGAAGGCTGCAGGGAAAGTTGTAGTGGAGAGTAATAGGTTGAGAATATGAGAGATGGAAGGACTACAGTGGAGGAGATGGAGCTAAGGAGATGGGTGGGAATAGGATCAGAGGAGCAGATAGTGAGTTTGAATGAGGAAAGAAGGTGAGTGGTTTCTTCCTCAGAGATCATAGAAAAGGAACAAAGGGAAGCAGAGATAAGGATGGAAAGTTGGGAGTGAAGAGGGGGAGGAGGGGAAGTAGCTGACCTCAAGGGGAACTAGAGTGTGCTCTTGAGGATTTTGTCATGGAAGTAGTCAGCCAGAGTTTGAGCAGAAAGGGAGGGAGGGGTTGGAGGCAGAGGCACCTTGAGGAGAGAGTAGAGAGTTGTAATGAGATGGCAAGGGTCAGAGGCAAAAGAGTTAGTCAGATGGATATAATAATCTTGTTTGGTGAGTGCTATGGCTGACTGGAAAGAGACAAGCATGAACTGAAGTGTAGAAAGTCCATAAGGGTGTGGGATTTGAGCCAAGCATGCTCAGCTGAGTGGACGCAGGAGCATAGATAGTGGGTAGTGGAAGACAGCCAGGGTTGAGGTACAGTACGCCTCACAGGACATGGCATGGGCGGAGCAAGAACATCCAGAGTAGAGGAGAGTGCGGCATTATAGGAAATTATTGCCTCATCAACAGACTCAGATGACATAGTGGAGGAAAGAGGTGATGAGACAGTGGAAGAGAGAGCCAACAAGTTAATAGCATGACGATTTCTAAAGAGGTTGGAGGAGACAGGACGAGGTTGAGATAGTGAGTGATGAAGAGTAAAGCTTAGCAGGTTATGGTCTGATAAGAAAAGTAGTGAGGTTCAGATGTTTGATGGTAAACAATTAGAGAAGAATACGAGGTCAAGGCTGTAGGAATGGACAGATAAAGGGATACCAGAATCCCTAATATGTAATTGAAGATAGATGAATTTCTTGATACAGATCTCTAAAATGTGCTGATAGAAGAATTTTGCTAACAATGACCATCAAGCACAAGTTTATCTTTTCACCTACTTCTTTTAAATAAAATAAGATATCATGATCATGAGTTCTAGGTAACTGTTCTAAAATAATTTAAGAATATTGTTAATGCAAGCATAAAGAGTAAACATAGGCTATGAACTGTACAACTATAGTTCCGGTACAACTATAGGTCACTGCTGGCACAGGGTAATTTCTGCAATTCTGCAGTTATAATTTTGTCATAATCAAGTAAATTTCATCTAATACATTGTAATCAGTTCTTTCAGTTTGTGCCATGACTTAGATCACTATGTTATTCAGCAGTTGGAAACAGCAGACAAGTTTCCAGGGTACGTGTGAGTAGATTACAGTGGGTAATCTTGTTTGTAAGAGGCAGCAAATGCATATGATAGATGAAAGGAATGTAAGAGCTGCAGAAATTGGGCAGAAAACAGGTAGCCCTAACTATGGGGTATGTTTACTAAACCGTCTTAACTTTGCAGCGGTGGTATTATCGCGTGATAAGTGACATTTTCACGTGATAACGTAACATTATCGCACGATAATGTAACATTATCACGCGATAACTTCACTTATCGCATGATAATGCAGCGGCGGCGGTGTTAAGGCACTCTAACGCTGTGAAATCCGGGTCTGAAGGGTGGAGTAAGGCTTCCCAGAGGGCGGAGAGAAGGGGTCAATGGGTGTAGAGTAGGAGGGGAGAGGCTCCAGGCACACTAATGCTGTGAAATCCGGGTCTGAACACTAACGCCAGTGAAACCCTCTCGTTAGGCACAAAGGCAGGGAAACCCAGAAAAGTGATAGTTGTGCTACATGTGCAGGAACCAAAATGGCAAATAAACCTATAAAATGACCAGAACCACATTTAAAATCCCAATAACCAAGCTGGCCAATAGTGATATTAATGATAAATATAAAGCAACACTACTGACAAAGCGTAAAACTTAAGACATCATGTTTGGAAGGGTCTATGCTCTGTCCCCCTACAAAGTGAATGATCCCACATTGAAATAGCGCTGATCAGGGTTTCTGTCGTTTAGATTGGGCAGGTTTGTTATGGCATGCACATGTGCAGCAACAGCAGAGTGGGCATGTAGGAAAGGGCAACTGTACTGATGCTGTAAATGGAATCAGGGGGCTGCAGGCAGCACATGCTGTGGTCCAGCTGGGGCACAGTGCGGACTAGGCAGATGCCTAGGTGGCACATAGGAATGCTGAAACTGTAAAGCAGCAAGACAGCAACTGACGAGGGTCCAACATGGGCACAAGTGTGTGTCCCACAGTGTCACAAGGGATATTTCCCAGCAGGTACCCCCAAGGGCACATAATATTGGCAGGCGGGCACATGCTCCTCTTTACTTTTAAGGGTTGTTTTTGTATAAGTCCATAATTCTACTGATTTCCATCTGCATATGGCTTGTTATAATAATTTTTGTAGAATTGGGTATTTTAAAGTGTACATGGATAACTCGAATTGTTTATGATCATTTGCCCTCTTGTAACTCCATGTAATCATTTGGTCCTTTGCACCCTCACACTGTAATTCACGTTGCTTTTGTATAAGCCCATATTTCTATTGTTTTTCATCTGCATATGGCTAGTTGTAATAACTTTTGAAGACTTGGGAGTCTCAAACTGTACATGGTTGACCTGAACCGTTTATAATCATTTGCCCTCCTGTAACTACATGCAATCATTTGGTCCTTTGCACCTCTACATTGTAGCTTACGTTTCATGACACAATGTTGTTGTTGGTCAAATGACCGTTTTTTGGCCACCCCCCTTTTTTGAGGAATTAATGTCTTAATTGAGTATGCACTTGTATTATTTTCGTCACATTGTCAAAATGTAAGCTGTTTTTTTCCAACGTGGCATGATTTTGTTAGTTGTCCACTCATTAATTGCATCTTCATGTGTATGCAAGCCATCATTTTTATCTGGTCTCCTTTTTATTTTGTTTTTGTTTTTTCTGCTCATACATATCTTTGCTCCTTTTTCCGACAACAGCACATTGGCGATACATGTTAGCAACGTTTTTTCAACCTCCCCTATGTATACCATCCATGGTTCATTTATATTCCCTAGACTCTGTTCACTTTTTAGTTTATCTCACATGTAGGTCTATCCTTGTTTATGCCCTGTAATGGTTTTAATATGGTTTTATCATTTTTAATCAGCATCTTTTATGTTGCATTATGCTTTTTTATAGTTTATGTTATGGACATAGTTTCTCGTTTGCTATTTACTTTTGGTTTTATAATTTGTTAAGTATTGTAACATGTATCTACTTTTACATATTCATGTACTTTTAATTTTTATGTTACGTACAATTATTATTATTATTATTATTATTATTATTATTTTTCGATTGGGAAAAGCGATTGCTTCACCACATAGACGTGTCTGTTACAACATCTATGTGGTATCCTGGTAACTTCCATTATATAATTATTTTTATTATGTTCGCTCTTATGATATCCATATTTCATTGTTTTTATTTTGACCCTTGGTTTACTTTATGTATGTTTGTTTTTTAGACCCCTGATGAAGGCTTCGGCCGAAACTTGTTAAGTTGGGTCCTCAATAAAGGATTTTAATTATCATCTGGTAGGCCGTGGTTATTCCTTCTGCTGTTTTCTTTTGGATGTACAAAGGCAGGGAAACCCAGAAAAGTGATAGTTGTGATACATGTGCAGGAACCAAAATGGCAAATAAACCTATAAAATGACCAGAACCACATTTAAAATCCCAATAACCAAGCTGGCCAATAGTGATATTAATGATAAATATAAAGCAACACTACTGACAAAGCGTAAAACTTAAGACATCATGTTTGGAAGGGTCTATGCTCTGTCCCCCTACAAAGTGAATGATCCCACATTGAAATAGCGCTGATCAGGGTTTCTGTCGTTTAGATTGGGCAGGTTTGTTATGGCGTGCACATGTGCAGCAACAGCAGAGTTGGCATGTAGGAAAGGGCAACTGTACTGATGCTGTAAATGGAATCAGGGGGCTGCAGGCAGCACATGCTGTGGTCCAGCTGGGGCACAGTGCGGACTAGGCAGATGCCTAGGTGGCACATAGGAATGCTGAAACTGTAAAGCAGCAAGACAGCAACTGACGAGGGTCCAACATGGGCACACGTGTGTGTCCCACAGTGTCACAAGGGATATTGCCCAGCAGGTACCCCCAAGGGCACATAATATTGGCAGGCGGTGCTGGGGGAAAGAGCGCATGTCCATGTAGGCACCCCTACCCCAGAACCCACACCATAGGCAGCTGCCTACCGGCACCCTGGATGGCCTGGGACTGCGCACCACCAGCACCACCGGCATAATGGCATGGCAGCATGGTGGCAGAGGGGTGCTGGTGGCAGAGGGGGCAGTGGCATCTGCCCACACCAGACCATGGCCTAGCCCTGTTTAGGTGGGTGCCATGCACTGCAACAGACAGGGTCTGTCTAATGAACAGTCATGGTATCCTCAGGGAATGATCTGTCCCTGTGGCAACAGTGTAGTGCAGTACACACAGCCAGTGTGTTTCAGCGCAGAAGGTAACAAGTTCAATTCCTAGCTGCAGCTCCTGCCAACACTGTCCCCATATTTTACCCAGTACTAAACCATGGTAATAAAGACAGAATCTTTATTGCAGATAGAATAAACTTTCCTGAAATGCCTATATTTTACTCTACAGTGCACAGACACCATAAACATGTGCAATCCCTAGAGCAGAGTTTCCCAACTGCAGTCCTGGAGGGCCAAACACCATTCAAGTTTCATGCTGACCCTAATAAATATGCCTGTACTGCATTTGTATGCACCACCCCCATTGTATGCAAATGTATCTCATGCATATTCATTAGGGACAGCATGAAAACCTGAACCATGTTTGGCCCACCAGGACCAGAGTTGGGAACCTCTGCCCTAGAGCAGCGGCCAACAGGGGCATAAACACCCTCACCCACAGGCTCCACTATCCAAAGCCTCATAGAGAGTCAGGCTGATGGGCCCTGCATGGATCAGCATCTCCCAATACTGGCACCTGCATACCTTAGCTATGCCATCCTAAACTTGGGAACATGTTGCTATGATTAATGTCAGCTAACAAATCCTAAGTTAAACACAATTTGTTGATAGAGATTTCTCATAGCAACCTTTCTGATATCTGTGGAGTGTGTTTCAGGTACTGATTCTGACAGTGTTTACCACCCCGGGGAGTGACCCTAACAGTAGTGAGTACCATAGCAATGCCCGCACTGTGCCCAGGACTGGTGTGGTGGCCAGGGCTGCCACAAACCTCTATATTTGCACAATGCTGGCATAGGTGTGGGAGTGTGTGTAAGTCTATCCAGTGTGTTGTGGCTGCCTACACCTTACTGAGCTCACATTGCTTGCACTGTTTCCAGTGTTAGCCTGCCAATGTGCATAATGAGGAGCAAGGTATTGGGGGTATGGCCCGGACAGGGTGGCATGGGCAGGATGCATTTGCACAGGGTATAGAGCAATGGCTGGGACACTGTAGTGCTCGACCACCACCTGCACGGACAGGGTGGCCACAGCATGTCATGCTGGGAGGTTGCTATCACCCTGACTGAGCAGTGACCACGGCATGGCTAGGTTCCCCCCATAGTGCTGCACAGTATTTTTTTCAAGTGATATTTATGGGGTTTTTTTTCTGGGGCCTAATCACTGACATCCCATTTTTGGGTGCACACAGTTCCTCCAGGAACATGCACTATGTATTAGCTAGTAGACTGTCTGCAGTTAGCATCTGTATGGCTGCACCACTTGCAGGGTGCAGCAGGTGCACACTGACTGTCCTTTGCTGGTGAATGTCAGATTATTGTGGGGGGGCAGCTGAGCTGACTGGGCCCACTACCTATCTGCCAGTGGCCCTCTCCCAAGTGCAGATCTTCAGCAGCTGTCTGTTTGCCACCAGGACTAGGGGTTGCTGTTCCTACAGCCTGTCCTCATGTACTTCCACTGCCCGCCTTGCAAAGGGTGAGAGTGCGGGCCTGTTGAGGGCAGATTATGTCCCCCACCCTGACCCAGAGAGGGTGGTTTGCTAAGTACATTGTTGCCATATGAGCCCTGCCACACCCCCTGCTCCCTAAACAGGTGACCATAGCAATCATAGTGGATATGCACTATGTTGTATGCATCATGGTCCACAAGGGCCATACATGACTGACAAGTACAAATGGACACAGAGACCTTTTAAAGGTGTCTGCAATAAATACATATCACACACACACGCACTGATGGAGACCTACAGCACAGTCCACCTCAACCAACCCAGGTACTGCGGACCTGGTTCTGGCCACTCCACCTCACCCTCAGGGTGAGGAAAGAACATGCACATTGGCATGGCCTGTGGGTACTCCGTGCCAGTAACACGCATGGTCATTCCCCCCTACCAAACTGACATGCTGTAGAGGTGCATACCCCATCAGGTGAGCAGATGTAGACTGCTGTTCTGCATGTGAATTGCATTATGGGTACTGTTGGTTCTATCCTATCCTGGTAGCCACAGCAGACAGTTTTATGGTGATGTGCACTCTTTCTGTAGCCAGCCATTGGTATGATAATTCCCATAGTGATGTAGCACAATGGTTAATGCAATGACTTCAATAGCAGGGGTCATGGGTTTGATTCCCCTTTTTTTTATGGCTGTCCTACACAACTACATTTCATTCGTGTAACAGTCATGTCTGTTGCAGATCTGTGCTGCCGCCACATTATACCCTCATCACTGTTGCCATCCATCCTTCTGTCCATCTATGTGTGTGTGCGAGCTGTGTGGCGTCCTGCCCTAATGTGCAGGCTGCTACCCCATGTCCTGCACTGGCACAGGTTTCTGCATTGTGGCTCTTCATGCTTGCCTCTCCTGTGTCTGCTCTGCATAGCACTGCTCTCCTCTGTCCTGTCATTGCACTTATCCTGCCACCTCTACCTTCTCTAGTGGACACGTATCCCCATCGTCTGCCACACACTGTCATTGTTGCACTGTACATTACCATCACCCTGTACATCGGTACAGTTGCCCCCAATATGTTTGTCCACTTTACCTGCTGCCACATGGGCTGCACACAGATTTGGCTGGTCCATGAGCTCCGTCATCTGCTTCCTTCCATCACTTGTTCATTGCCTTTCCTTGGTGCTCTATGCAGTGTTATGGTTACATCTGTGTTTGAGCCATACATTTCATGCTTGTGACTTTGGGGCACATTTGTGCCCCTGGGCACCATCTCCTGTGTCACCTTGGCATCCCTGGGGCATCTTTTGCGACACCTTAGGTTTGGCCAGCTTATGGGGCGCCTTATATGCTGCCTTGGAGGGTGCCAACCTTTCCTGCCGCCCTCTGGGGCACATTATGACCTGCTTTGGATGACATGGTGCTTTATAATGTGCCTTATGGTGCGCCCTAAAAGGTGCATTAGGTTGCGGCACTGGGGTGAGGCTTTTTTGGCTGGCAGTGAAAATTGTTGGGATGTGTCTGACTGTTACAAGCAGGAAAAGGGATTGCCTCAGACAGTTTTTTAACTGAGCCTACTGGGGGATCAAACTCTTGACCATTGGATCAGCAGTCAATGTATCAACCATTGTGCAACACCTCTGTTGCTGTGTTTGTAGGTCAGCATGCCTAATCAAGGCTAATGCACGTTAACGTGCCACGGCTCCCTCTATCGCACGCTAACGGACTTTATCACGCGATAACCTGAAATGCTACCTTAAGACCGGAACGCCCACTACCTTATATGACATTTGTCACAGTAAGACTGCAACTAACGCCGGTAACATTAAGACGGTTTAGTAAACATCCCCTATGAGATGCATTGTAGATATGGTGATAGTGCTTTAAAAGAGTTACGTGAAAATAGCACTCTATGACAGCCAGTAATCCTAGTTTGCAGTTCCCGCTTGGTGGAATTTTCCAGGAGGATAAATTGAGGTGGTTACAGTATGAGACCTTTAGCGGTCTTGTGCCAGTCATGAAAACCTAGTATTTAGCTGGTGGCAAGCTAAAGTTGCAGAAAAGAGAAAGCAGACAGAAGTCTCTGCTTTGAAAGAATTATGTAATCAGGTTTTTAGAATAGAGAAACAAATGTCTGTGCACAAAGAACATGTTAAAGCGTAAGATGAGTCCCAGGACAGGGGACCATGTGGAGACCTATAATCTCCCCATGGTCTCTTTTACATATGAGGTTGATTTCCATGCATTGGCCTTAACACTGGAGTCCGATAGAAAGGGAGCTGGTCCTCAACTAGGGAAGCACTCCCAGGCAGAAAGGCCAAAGTCAGATGATTCCAAAGTAAAGCTTGGAGTCACTTCACCAGAGAGAAGTGCCTCTGAGGGGGAATGGTAACCCGCACATCCAAATTTATCAAATATATTTTTAGGTGAAAGGCTGGAGACTGAGGAAGAGCAAATGGAGACCAGTGTACAATATCAGCTAAGGCTGAAGGCAGAGATTGAAGATTTTGAGTTTAGATTAGGGATTAGTGTGAGTGGTTGGAAGGATAGTACAAATAAAGAAATTGAAACTTAACAGTGAGAAACTCAAATCATTGTTCCATGACAAAATAGAATTAATCAAGCAAGTTTTTGATGGTATTATAAAAAAATATTTCAGGCTGAGATTGAAAGAATGCAAGGAAAGAAGGCAGAAGAAAAGCTAGCTGAAGCTAGGGGGCCTATACAGAAAGGAATAAAATACTGGCTTTCAGATGATATAGATTACTGTTTGCTAGTGTTGTGTATGCTGGAGGAAAGTTACAGAAAGTAATAATTAATTTTTCTATGGAAAAAACAAAGCCTGTGACAAATTATCCTTTCCGAGCATTTCTACAAGCAGGTGGTGGGCTGCAAACTGGTCTCCAGCTGTTTTTCAATTGGCACGGTCTTGTCCTGACCCTCATGAAAAACCTGGCCATGTGGGTAGATTTGCAGAGTTTGTTAAAAGCTATATTTTTAAACCCAATAGATTTGCATGCAATTACACATCCTAATTTTCATGATGATATACAATTGGTATGGCCTCAAGAAAATCCTATTAGTTAAAGAGCTTACTAGTTATACTCAGATAACCACATTCCAGGAAGATCATAATAAATTACTTAGGGCTATTGAAAAGAACTGTACTCCTGTAAAAGATTTGTCTAGGTTAATATCTTTGAAGTAGAATAGGGATGAAACGGCCTGTCTGTGATTTTTCTTCTCAGAACGAGGATATGGAAGGTTTTTCCTCAATTTTTATAAAGGGCTTACTCCAGAGGTTAAGAATATTTTAGAGAATGCTTTGCTTGGTTGGTGTGTGGATTTTGGATATGTCTGGGGGATACTTCTTCCTAATAAGATTGTTGTTATAAAATGTTTTGAAGGAATAATTTTCATGTCATAAGCATATTGAATGTTTAATGCTAATTAGAACAAATGTAGAGAATTGTTATTTGGAATAAGCAGAAATAAATGTATATCTTCTCTCTGCAGTTCACTTAAAAGTAAGAGTAAGTTTTAATAGTTCTTTGAAGGTCTATATATAAAGTAGGGGACATGAGCGAGTGAAAAATAATTCAAAAGGATTTTTGATGGACAGTAAATTGGTGATTTGTTAATTTAATAAATATATAAAGGGAGATAAGGGAGCTACATGATTTATTTGCAAAGGTAATGTGGCTTTATAGCTAGTGTTTTTCTTCTGCTGTCTATGTGGGTTAACTTTAGTATGAAGTAGATTCTCTGATTTAGTGGGTTGGGAAGAGGAATATGCTGTACAGTACACTGCAGTAACAACTTAGAGGTTTCTGGCACAGATAACAGCTTAGCATGACTGTATGTTTATAGCCGGAAGAAAGTCTTGAGCAACTGTGGTAAGATTTTCTTGTTAGACTAACCATAAACCTTATTGGGGAAGTTAATTTAAAAAAAAAAAGAGTTTGCAGGGAGAGAGAAGGTTACAGTTAAAGCATATATAAAAAGAGAACAACTTCTGATTCCAATTGGCAGTATATTATTGAGAAAATAAATCCTAATGATTGTGATTTTATTAAATTATGTTTAAGGTTATTTTACAGAGATTCTGAACTTAACAATTGTGATAGAAGAGGAAAAAAAATCCCCAAAGTGATTAACCATTCTTTTACTGGTGTTTGTATAGTAGCTTTCTAGGTCATTGATCTGAACTTATCTTGGTTAAGAGAATTTATCTACTGATTTCATTCTATGTGTAAGAATGCAAATTATGAAAAAATATTATTAGAAACAATACTCCTCAGGGCTTCTTATAACTTCAGATACTCTGGGAAAAAATGATTAAGGATATATTCTCCTGATTGTATTTTTAGTTGTAATTGATGTGAATGAATGGGAAGATCTTCCATGCTTTGATGTATTTAGATATTTGATAAATTGTGTGGATTTGTGTGAAAAAGGTTAAGAAAAAAATTAAGCGTTTAAAAGAAAGATAGAAGTGAGTAACTTCACTGAAAAAAAGAAGAAATATTGAATTGCTTGTCTAAGTCAAGCAAGTTTGTTTGATTAAAGGAAAAAAACGTGAACCAAGAACAGTGAATGATACAACTTCATTCAAACAAGTGAATTAAGTAATTAAAGCAATATGGTAAATATATGTATAATATTTTCTTTTTTCTTTGTAATACATAGAAACATAGAAACATAGAAACATGATGACAGAAAAAGACCACATGGCCTATCTAGTCTGTCCTTCCATAACAACTACAACAGTCCACTTTTTACCTTTAGAGATCCTCTGTGTTGGTCCCATGCTTTTTTGAATTCAGTTACTGTCCTCATCTCTACCACCTCCACTGGGAGACTATTCCATGGATCCACTACTCTTTCTGTTAAGAAATATTTCCGCATATCACTCCTGAATCTATCTCCCTTCACCCTCATCCCATGTCCCCTCGTAGCAGAACTTGCTTTCAATTGAAAGAGGCTCTCTCCCTGAACATTTATGCCACGGAGGTATTTAAACATCTCAATCATATCACCTCTATCCCGCCTTTCCTCTAAGGTGTACATATTAAGATCCTTAAGTCTGTTCTCATATGCTTTATAATGAAGTCCACTAATCATTTTAGTAGCCACCCTCTGCACTGAATCCATCCTGTTCACATCCTTTTGAAGGTGCGTTCTTCAGAATTGCACACCATACTCCAAATGAGGTCGCACCAAAGACTTATACAGAGGCATTATCACCTCCTTTTTTCTGCTAGCCATACCTCTCCGTATGCACCCAAGCATCCTTCTAGCTTTTGCCGTCGCCTTTTCTACCTGTTTAGCTACTTTAAGATCATCAGACACAACCACGCCTAGGTCCCACTCTTCTTTAGTGGACAAAAGTACTTCACCTCCTATACTGTATTGCTCCCTTGGATTGCTGCAGCCTAAATGCATGACCTTACATTTTTTAACATTAAATCCCAGCTGCCAAATTCTAGACCATTCTTCAAGCTTAGCTAGATCACTCCTCATGTTATCTACACCTTCCTGGGTGTCTGTCTACTCTATTGCAGATTTTGGTATCATTCGCAAAGAGGCAAACCTTACCCGACAGCCCTTCTGCTATATCACTAACAAAGATGTTAAAAAGAATCGGACCAAGGACAGATCCCTTGGGCACACCACTGGTAACATCCTTCTCCTCAGAGTGAGCTCCATTTACTTGTACTCTTTGTCGCCTCCCACTCAACCAATTTCTAACCCAAGCAGTAACTTTAGGGTCCAACCCTAGGGTGCTCAGTTTGTTTATAAGTCGCCTGTGAGGAACAGTGTCAAAAGCTTTACTGAAATCTAAATACACCACATCTAGAGCTCTCCCTCGGTCCAACTCCCTGGTCACCCAGTCAAAGAAATCAGTCAGATTTGTCTGACAAGACCTGCCTCTGGTGAATCCATGCTGCCTCGGATCCTGTAATCCGCTGGACTCCAGAAACCTCACTATTTTCTCTTTCAGCAGCGTTTCCAATAATTTAATCACCACCGAAGTTAAACTAACCGGCCTGTAGTTTTCAACCACACCCTTACTTCCGCTTTTGTGTAAAGGCACCACATGAGCCTCTCTCCAGTCCTTTGGCACCACTCCTGACTCCAACGAGGCATTGAAAAGGTCAGTCAGTGGAGTTGCTAGAACGTCCCCAAGTTCCCTCAGTATTCTAGGGTGTATCCCATCCGGTCCCATCGCTTTGTCTACTTTAAGTTGAGCTAGTTTCTCACGAACACAGTCTTTTGAAAATTGTTCAAGATGTCCCTCGCTTCTGTTCTTATTTGTGGGTGTTTTCTGAGGTCCTGCTCCTGGTTCTTCATCTGTGAACACAGAACAAAAATATTTGTTAAGCAATTCCGCTTTATCCTTATCAGTTTCTACATATTCCCCTCCTGCACCCTTGAGTCTGACAATACCACTCTTGCCCTTCCTCTTCTCACTAATATATCTGAAAAATGTCTTATCCCCCCATTTTATTGCATTGGCTATTTCCTCCTCCTTTTGAATCTTTGCCTTCTTGACTACTTTGCTAGCTTCTCTAAGTTTTTCCAAATACAGATGCCTGTCTTCCTCTCTCTGTGATCTCTTGTATTTCATGAAGGCCTCCCTCTTTTTCTTCACTTTTTCAGCTACTTCCTTCGAAAACCATAGTGGTCTCCTTTTCCTTTTGCCTTTATTTAACATTTTAACAAAAAGTTTGGTTGCCCTTAAAATACCCCCTTTCAGTTTTGCCCACTGTTTTTCTACATCCCCCAGCTGTTCCCATCCCACTAACGACTCCCTGAGGTATTGGCCCATCTTCGCAAAGTTAGTCTTCCTAAAGTCTAAGATCCTCACCTTGGAATGGATTCTAACAGCCCTAGTCCTAATACTGAACCACACCATCTGGTGATCACTGGATGCAAAATGATCTCCCACTACAACATCAGAAACACTTTCACCATTGGTAAGCACTATGTCCAGTATGGCCCCTTCACGTGTGGGGTCTGTTACCAATTGCCTGAATAGTTCTCTCTGTAGACAATCCAGGATCTCCTTACTTCTAGATGACACTGCAGCAGGAATGTGCCAATCAACATCTGGCATATTGAAATCTCCTATCAGTAGCACTTCCCCTTTCCTAGCAATGCTGCGTATGTCTTCAATTAACTCTCTGTCCACCTCTTCCTCTTGTGAGGGAGGTCTGTATATCACACCAATGCAAATAGATTTCTCTTTCCTTCTTTCTAGTTTAACCCACTATGCCTCCTCTCTCCCTTTTAAGCTCTGTAATTCCAAAGCTTTAATAGGTTTAGGTTTAGGTTTATTTATTTGATATGACCGCCTTTCTGGGTAATCAAAGCGGTGTACAATTGGTAAAATACATAAAAATTCATAAAATACATAGAATAAAATTATACAAGTAAAATTATAAAATACATAGCATAATTTATACAAATCATAAAAAACATATTACATAAACTTTGGGCAACATATTACATAAAACTTTGGGCAAGCCAAAAAAGAAAGGAAATATACAATTTGTGTAGGATAGAAGCTGGTATGCAGAGAACACAAGACAGGATACAATAGGTGGGTAGGTACAGCAGGAGTAGATTCACACAAAAGGGGAAGGGATATTGAAGGCCAATGAAAAGAGATGAGTTTTAAGGTTTTTCTTGAAAATTGTGAATTGTGGTTCCAATCGGAGGGAAGGGGGAAGAGAGTTCCAATGTGCGGGACCAGCAAAGAAGAAAGCAGACAGACGCGTGAACTGAAGGTGAGCGCGGGAAGGTGGGGGGAGGGCAAGGCGGTTAAGATGGAAAGAACATGGAGTGTAACGGGGGGAGTGAAAAGATAGGAGGTCAGACAAATAAGATGGGATACCAGTGTGATAGACTTTATGGAGTAAAGTCAACAGTTTAAATTGAGAGCGAAAAGGGACCGGCAACCAATGGAGGTGAAAAAGTAAGGGAGTGACATGATCTCGTATAGCAGAATGAGTGATGAGACGTGCAGCGGTATTTTGTATTCTCTGGAGCCGATTCACCTGATTTTTGGGGAGACCAAGAAACAAAGCATTAGAAAAGTCCACCCGTGACATAACTAAAGACAGTACTAACGTGGTCAGAGCAGAAGGGGAGAGAAAAGGGCGGATAGAACGGATTTGTCGAAGAAAAAAGAAAGAGGTTTTAGTAATGTGAGAGATGTGAGAATGAAAGGAGAGATCCGAGTCAAAGTGAATGCCTAAATACCGGAAGGTAGAAACTAATGGAACTGGGGAGTTAGAAAAAGAAGGGGCTAAAGTGTGGGGGGGGGGAGCACCATATGTGAACCAGATAGCAAGGGTCTTTGTGAGGTTAAGATGAAGACAGTTAGAGGTGAGCCTCGGTTTTCATGATTAATCCATTTGAAAAAGTCTGACTAAAACCAAATGTATGAAAACTGAAGCAATATTTCCCATAAGAAATAATGTAAATCCAATTAATCTGTTCCAGACACCCAAAAATTCTAACCAAAAATGCATTTTATAGATAATAACTATATTTTTACATACAGAAAACAATGAGAAATAAATATAAATGACTAATGAAATGGATAAATGAACATTTAACATCACTTTTACCTTTATTGAAGACTCTTGTTGGCATATGGAAGATAGTCAATCAGCAAGAGAATCAAAATAAAGAAAATCCCACTTCTGGCCACAAGATGGTGCTCCATTTTCAACTGTACGAAAACCGAGACAATGTACGAAAACTGGGACCAAATCTCGATGAAAAAAGTCAACAAAAACCGAATCGTACCAAAACTAGAACATATGAAAACCGAGGTTTGACTGTAGTAGACTAGTTGAAAATCACATCTATGACAGTGTAGGAGTAACAGTGTCTGCAGAGAAAATACTGACATTTCTCCCAGTCTGTTTTAAACTAGCCTGCAAGAGTTGATTGGAGGAGTAATCTTAAATTTGCATATTGTGTATGTTTTAGTTCTTATGGAAAGACCTCTGCAGAACTGATGTTATTAATTTCAAGTGTGAAGCAAATATCTTGTTGCTAGTGGAATAGTTCTAAATTAGTATCACTGATTGAGGTAGATTCTATATGCTACCTCTCCTATTGCTATTGTTTGTGTTCTTGCTCAGAAATTTCCCATTGGACTTAAGTCACTGGGTTATTTTTCACAGACTTTTGACTCTGTTGTATCAGGAATGCCTGCATGCTTTCAGTCTCTGGCAGTGGAAGTCTTTGCAATCCAAATTACTGATTTTCTTGTACTACAACATCCCTTGCATGTCTTTGCGCCTCATTCAGTTACATGTCTTCTGCACTTGGCAAAGACCCAGCCTCTGTTTGACCTCAGTATTTCTCAACCGCATATCATTTTGCATGAGGTTCCTGTTTTACAGCCTGCACAAATTCTGGCTTCTTTAGAGTCTCTGTCAGACTTATCTGAACCTGATGGGTCCCATGACTGTCTCATTTCTGTAACTGATTATTCTAAGGCCCGACCTTATCTATCCCCTGTGCCCTTATCTGATCCTGACTAGGTTTTATTTACTGATGGTTCTGCTTTCTGCAATGAAAAAGGAGGTGTGTCTATTAGGCCACATGCTAATATTTGATTTGGTAACTAAACAGAATAAGTTTAGGAATGTAGATGCACAAATAGAAGTATGTTACAAGCTAGCTTGGCCTATATTTAAGTAATTTGTAATAATTTAGTGCTAGCAATAGATGTATTGCAATTAACAATCAATAAGATAATTCTGTTCAACAATTCTACATAGCCATTGGGGATGAATAATTATGCTTGTTTGCAATTGTATGGAATCAAGAGAGATGCTGTAGTGGAGAGTTGGGTCTTTACAAATTATATATTGTATGCACTGAATCCTATGGGCCGAAGAAGAATGAAGAGAAGTCTGTAATGATACTGAATGTGGAGATTTCTGGTAAAGATCAGCGATTCCAGCAGTACTACTCATGTATATGCAGCAGTGATTCCTGGGTGGACAGTCAATGAAAAAGCTCTGTCTAAGATATGCATGGCGCAGCCCATGGTGAGAAAGGATGCTGCTGAAGAATCTGAAGTGATGACTGCTGTCATGATGTGAGTGACTAACCTCTGAGAAGCAGTTGGCCACTGTTAGAAGAGGTAGTGCTTACAAGAATATTTGGTAAAGTCTTGCTCTCTGTACACATTCTTATTGAGGCTAAGCAAAGGCAAACAATGTCACATTGTTTTGAGTTAATTTACTGAATGATTGTAATCCTTTTCTATATTGTATAAAGTGTATGTTATGTATAATGACTTCTTCCAATGAACAACATGAAGCTCACCTATGAACCAGATGTGCCTAGGACTCTGAAGGAACATCTGCAAAAATGAACCCCACTGTAGAAGATTTATTCTGGAATTGGACATATTTGAGCTACCTCTCTTTTGTAATGATTTTTTATATAATCACAGGGAGGACTGTAGGAATGGACAGATAGAGGGATACTAGAATCCCCAATATGTAATTGAAGATAGATGAATTTATTGATACAGATCTCTAAAATGTGCTGATAGAAGAATTTTGATAACAATGACCATCACTCACAAGTTTATCTTTTCACCTACTTCTTTTAAAAAGAATAAGATATCATGATCACGAGTTCTATGTAACTGTTCTATAATAACTTAAGAATATTGTTAACGCAAGCAAAAAGAGTAAACATAGGGGTATGTTTACTAAAGGGCGCTATTTGCGCTGCTATCATGTTATCACGTGATAAGGCGCCTTATCACTCAATAATGGTGCTTTACCGGGCGATAAGGTGCCTTATCGTGCGATAACGCGCGCAGCGGCGCAAACGAGCGCTGAAGATGGGGAAAGGCTCCCGGAGGGCGGAGGAAGGCTCCCCAGGGGCGGAGAGAGAGGGTCAATGGGTAAAGAGTGGGAGGGGAGAGGCTCCCTGCACACTAACGCTGTGGATTCCGGGGTTGCAAACTAACGCCAGTGAAACCCTCGCGTTAGAGCAGATTTAAAGGGAAAAGAAACCATTTCCGTCAGCAATGTTCAGCAAAGCCAGGGAAACCTACAAAAAGTGATAAGTGTGATACATATGCATGGAACAAAAGGGCAAATAAACATTGAAAATGACCTCAACAAACTGGAAAAAAAAACATAACAAAGCTGGGCAATAGCGATATTAATGGGAAACATCAAAAAACACTACCGAGAAAGCTCCAAAAAAAAAAAGATATAAATTTTGGAAGGGGGCTATGCTCTGTCCCCATACAAGGTGAATGATCCCACAGTGAAATAGCACTGATCAGGGTTTTCCCTTTCTATTGGACAGGTTTCCTATGGCGTGTACATGTCCCACAACAGCAGGGTGGGCATGTCGGAATGGGCAACTGGACAGATGCTGGAAAAGGGGATACAGAGGGCTGCAGGCGGCACATACTGTGATGCAGCTGGGCCACAGTGCGGACTAGGGTGATGATTAGGTGGCCCATAGGAATGTTTAAACAATAGAGCCGCCAGACAGCAACTGATGAGGGCCCAACATGGGCATGAGTGTGTTTCCCACAGTGTCACAGGGGATAGTACCCAGCAGGTACCCCCAAGGGCACAGAACATTGGCAGGCGGTGCTGGGGGAAAGCATGGACATCTATGCAGGCACCCCTACCCCAGAGCCCACACCATAGGCAGCCGCCTACCGGCACACTGAATGGCCTGAGACTGCGCACCACCAGCACCACCAGCAGAAAGGCAAGTCAGCATGGCAACAGAGGGGTACTGGTGGTGGAGGGGGCAGTGGCAGCTGCCCACAGCAGACCATGGCCTAGCCCTGTTTAGGTGGGTGCCATGCACTGCAACAGACAGGCCCTGTCTGACAAACAGTCATGGTATCCCCAGGGAAGGAGGTGTCCCTGTGGCAACAGTGTGGTGTAGTACACACAGCCAGTGTGTTTAGGAGCAGAAGGTCACAGGTTCATGTCCCAGCTGTGGCTCCCACCAACCTAGTCCCCATCTTTTACACAGTACTAAACCGTGGTAATAAAGAGGGAACCTTTATTGCAGATAACATAAACATGCTTGAAATGCCTATATTTTACCCTACAGAGCACAGACACCATAGACATGTGCAATACCTAGAGCAGAGTTTCCCAAATGCAGTCCTGGAGGGACAAACTCCATTCAGGCGTCATGCTGTCCCTAATAAAGATGCCTGTGCTGCATTTCTATGCACCGCCCCCATGGTATGCCGATGTATCCATGCATATTCATTAGGGACAGCATGAAAACCCGAACAGTGTTTGGCCCACCAGGACTGGAGTTGGGAACCTCTGCCCTAGAGCAGTGGCCAACAGGGGCAGAAACACCCGCACACACAGGCACCATCATCCAAAGCCTCCTGGAGAGGCAGGATGTTGGGCCCTGCGTGCAGCACCAACTCCCAATACTAGCACTTGCATACCATAGCACTGCCACCCTAAACCTGGGAATACGGTACACATATATCAAAAGTTTGCTATGATTACTGGCAGATAGCAATCCCTAGGTTAAGCACAATCTGCTCATTGAGCTGTATCATAGCAACCTCTCTGATGTCTGTGGAGTGTGTTTCAGGTCTGGTGTCTGACAGTGTTTACCACCCTGGGGAGTGACCCCAACAGTATTGTGTACCATAGCCATGCCTGCACTGTGCCCAGGACTGGTGCAGTGGCCAGGGCTGCAAAAAGCCTCTATAGTTGCACAATGCTGGCATAGGTGTGGGAGTGTGTGTCTGTCTACCCAGTGTGTGGTGGCTGCCAACACCTTCCTCAGCCCACACTGCTTGCACTGTTGCCAGTGTCAGCCTGCCAATGTGCATAATGAGGAGCAAGGTACCATGGACATAGCCTGGACAGGGTGGCCTGGCCAGGATGCATCTTCACAGGGCATAGGGCAATGGCTCAGACATTGTAGTGCCCGGCCACCATCTGCATGGACAGGGTGGTCACAGCATGTCCTGCTGGGAGGTCACTCTCACCCTGACTGAGCAGTGACCACGGCATGGCTAGGTTCCCCCATAGTGCTATATAGTGTTTCTCTTATGTGATATTTATGGGTTCTCTTTTGGGGCCCAATCACTGACTTATCTGCCTGGTGTGTATGCTGACATCCCAGTTCTGGGTACATGCATCTTCTCCAGGAACATGCACTATGGACTAGCTAGCAGACTGTCTGCAGTTAGTATGTGTCTGGCTGGAACACCTTGCAGGGTGCAGCGGCTGGAAGCTTGCTGCTGGAGAATGTTGGGTGGGGGCTGAGCATTTCTAGGCCTACTGTCTGTCTGCCTTACCTTATGGATGTGTACAGCTCTGCATTGACTGCCCTGTAGGGTGTCTGTTCCCCAACCAGACTGGGGTTGATGGTCCTCTCTACTGCCACCATTGCAGGGAGGTAGAAAGTGGATCTGTTTGTGGGAGATCCTGTTTCCCAGCCTGAGCCACAGAGGGTGGATGGGTTGGGTGGCGATACATAATCTGCCTATGGGTCCAAACACCCCCCCTTCACCTACATCATGTGACCATGGCACCAACACAGAATATGCACTATTCTGGGTGCATCATAGCTCATAAGGGCTAGACATGACTGAGAAATACAGATGGACACAGATGTATTCTAGGTGTGTCTGCAGGAACTCCCTATCACACTCACACACACACTAGCACTGATGGGGACCTGCAGCATGGCATATTTCAGCCATGAAAGGTGCTGTGGACCTGGTGCTGGGCGCCCCACCTCACCCTAAGGCTGAGCACAGTACCTGCACAATGTGACGGTCTGTAGCTACTCTGTGTCAGTAACACACACAGTCAGTACCCCCTACCAAGCTGAGGTGCTGTGGGGGTGCACACGGTCAGTTCCCCCTACCAGGCCGAGGTGCTGTGGGGGTGCATACCCTATCTTGTGATCATCTGTAGACTGCTGATTTGCATGTGAAGTGCATCATGGGTACGGGTGGGTTAACCCTATCCTGGTAACCACAGAAGACAGTTTGTGTGGTGACCTGCAGTCCTTCTGTAGCCAGCCAGGGGTTTGTTAGCAGCTGTAGTCCACTGGTTTCTTCACTGCCTGTGCAGCTAGAGGTCATGGGTTTGATCTCACAGGGGGGTTATTTGATAGGGCTGTCTGAGGCATTTTCTTTTTTAATTTAAATTAGTGCTGCCAGCAAAAACACCCTCACAGTTCTGTAGCCTTAAGGTGCCTCATAAGGCGCTCCATAAGGCGCCCTATCAGGTGCCTTATAAGGTACCCTATAGGGAACATTATAAGGTGCCTTGGTGGACATTGCACTTTATAGGGTGCCTTATGCGGCTCCTTAGGTTACGGCACTGTGAGGGTGTGTTTGCTGGCAGCACTAATTTAAATTAAAAAAGAAAATGCCTCAGACAGCACTGATTTAAAGTAAAGGGCAATGCCTCAGACAGCCTTACTCATCAATCCCACTGGGGAATCAAACTCATGACCCCTGTTTCATCAGTCAATGTATTAACCATTGTGCTACACCTCTATTGCTGTGTCTGTAGGTCAGCGCACCTAATTAAGGCTAATGTGCAATAACGTGCCACGGTTCCCTCTATCGCACAAAAACATACCTTATCGCACGATAACCCTAAATGCTACCTTAAGACCTGAACGCCCACTACCTTATATGGCATCCTGCACACTAACACCAGCTGCACATTAAGACTGCTTAGTAAGCATACTCCATAAGCTATGAACTGTTTTATTGTAAACTTCTCTGATGCTCATGTGTGGGCAGTACATTAAAAACTGAATAAAGATAAAGAATTATAGTTCATTGTACAGTCACTGCTGGCACAGCATAATTTCTGCAATTCTGCAGTTATAAATAATTTTGTCATAATCTAGTAAATTTCATCTAATACATTGCAATCAGCTCTTACTCTGTAACATAATTCTAGCGACACCTTGTGTTATTTCATGTTTATGATTAATGATTCCATTACTTCCCTGTTTTACTACAATAAAAAGGGCTTCAAGGGAGGAAGACTTTGAATCCAACAGAAGTGGAACTGTGCTGTGTCCATAAAAGTCTTCTGTTGACTTCCCTTTGAGCTCAAAAAAAGAAGAACTTTGTGTTTGAGTGTTTGTGTTCTGCGTTACTCTCTGCTTATTTCTCATTGCTTGAGGGACTAGAGGAGACCGAAAGAGCCAAGGCATTGTGGCCAGATTACAGGTAATCTTTCAAAGGCAGTGGCCTTGCTGGGTAGTAGGGGCAGTAGAGAAAAGCTGGATGTTGAATGAGGACGCTTTAAAGCTTTAAAGCATAAGGGTTAGAGGGATTATCAACATGAATGTTAAAATCCCCGAGAATAAGGGAGATGGAGAGCATTAGAAATAAAGAGATCATGAGTAAAGGCAAGTTTATTTGAGATGGAGTATGCATTCCACAGGGCCCATGAGAAAAGTAGAAAGCAGGGAGAAAGGAGAGGGATATGAATAAGATTTGAGCTGTTGCAGGAGGATCTGTTCTGGGAATATGACAAAAGTTTTGGAGGACCAGGGTCGGGGTTAATATCTCCAGAAGAGAGAAGGAGGAGTAGAACAGTAAGGGGCAGAGAGGAAGACAGCATGGCGGTAATCAGGGTGAGGTTGATTCAGAGAGAGAGGGGATGGCTGAATGAAAGGGAGAAAGTGATGAAGTTCAAGAGCTGATGATAGGATAGATGACAAGATGGTGTGGGAAGTGAGCATGGTAAAGGGGAGATAATGGGGAGGGGCTTGAAGGGGTTGGTAGGAGGTGAGACAATAAGGGAGTATGAGCACTAGGAAGAGAAAGTGTTGAGGAGCCATAGAGATAGAAAGGAACACAGAAGTCAGATGAAATAAAAGAATAGGTGATAGAAATTGCAGGGGATAAGGTGCACCTATGAGTGATTGTGGTAATGAGCACAGGGAAGCTATAAGAGACTATAAGTTAGGGGGCAGATGGGCTGTTTGGAGGGAGGGTGGGTTAATAAGGAAAAGGAGAGAAAGAGAGACACAGCTGAATACCAAGAGGGAGAACTGAACAAGATCACAAACAAAAATACTGAAAAGTAAGGCACTCTAATGATGATAAGATAAATAAATAAATAATAAATTCAGGCAGACAGACCTTACAAGCAAGCAGTTAAAAAGTCAGACCCTAGCCAGAAGCTAGGAGCACAGCCTGTAATAGACTTGCATGTTCCACAGCATGAAGGCAAATGGCTGAGCACATGTGGGGAAGAGGGTTAACAATATTTCAATGGGGACGGAGGGGTTATACTTTCAGCACACAGTAATAGGAGGCAGGCAGAGAGAGGGAGATTTTAAACTCAGAGAAGGGAGCAGAGGTACAGTGGATAAGGTAAATGAAGTCAATTCTTGATCTCCAAAAGCAGAGACCGGAGTGAGCAGGGGGTTACAATTGATTATGAGGAGAGAGAGAGAGAGAGAGAGAGAGACAGAGCTGAAAACAGAGAGGGAGAGCTGAACAAGATCACAAACAAAAATACTGAAAAGTAAGGCACTCTAACAATGATAAGATAAATAAATAATATATACAGGCAGATAGACTTTACAAGCAAGTAGTTTAAAAATCATACCCTAGCCAGAAGATAGGAGCACAGCCTGTAATAGACTTGCACATTCCACAGTTTGACTTTATTGACTCTGCTGTAGCCCATTGCAGAGGGTCCGACATGTTCACCCTGCAGATGTATGACACCTGAGTTGAACATGATTTGACTATTTCATCATAACTGTGACTGTACAGCTTTGGCACCATCACATCTATGCATTGCATGCATCCACATCCTACCCCTGGGATGCCACCTGCAGGGCTCATCACACTTCCTTACTTGCTCCACATGGCCAGTATGAGTGACTCTTGTCCAGTTGTTGTATGCACATTTGTCAGGAGGGTTGTATGGTGGTTGGGAGGCTGAGACAGCTATAAGACCCACATAGTTGGTATTGGGGCTTCCCCGTGACATAGCCACACTTTTTTTTACACACTACAATTGCATTTGTGAAGTCACATCATGTACATTGGGTCTGCAAGCCCATACCACACTCCCATCTACTGCCATCCTTCCTTCAGCCCATCCATCAGCATCTGCTGGTTATGTGCAGTCATGTATTCTCCTGCCAACTGCTACACTGTGGTTCACACTGGAACATTTTCCTCATTTCGATGTATCACTCACGCCTCTCCTGTGACGGATCTGCACATTACCACTCCTGCTACGTCATCCTTTTGATGCACACATTGTGGCAATTCTGGCTCCCCAGGAGGAAATGTCTTCCTATTTCACACACTGACATTTCAGCATATTACATGGGCACCCCTTACTGAATCAATACAGCTGCCTCCTACATGCTCATTCCACTTACCGACTGTCACATAGAATGCCCATGGATCTGTTAGATCCATCAGTTCCTATCTGTCCTTCTATCCATCAGCTTTAACTTGACTTTCACTGAGGCTCCCTTATTCTGCATTAGGGTGACAGCTGTTTTTGGGCGTTAAGGTGCACGCTTGTCACCTTAACGCCTGATGCCCTGTTAGCGCACGATAAGTGGAGCCTAGTGCCCTTACTGCCAGAAAACCTAATCTATGCCCCAGCCTTTACCCTTATTGCTGCTGTTAACTCTTGTTATCCGTGGCTCCCTTACCGCCCTTTAGTAAACATACCCCTAAAAATGTGATGGGAGAGATAAGAAGAAAACCAAGACAGAATAGAGCCCCTAAATCCAAGTGAGGACAGAATATCAAGGTGAAGGTGATGATCAACTGTGTCAAAAGCATCAGATAGATCAAGAAGGATGAGGATCGAATAACGTTTCTTGGATTTGACAAGGAAGAAGTCACTGGAGACTTTGACAAGAGCCATTTCAGTAGAATGTACAGGGTGAAAACCAGATTAAGAAGGATCCAGAAAGGCTTTAGAGGAGAGAGAGTCAAGACAAAGGTGGTGAACTACACGTTCAAGTTGTTTAGAAATAAAGAGGAAGAGGGAGATAGGTCAATAGTTAGAGGGACAGGTATGGTCTAGTGAGAACTTCTTGAAGAGAGGTGTAAGCACGGCATGCTTGAAGGCTAAAGGCACAGTGGCAGTAGAAAGTGAAAGGTTGAGTGTATGGCAGATGGAAGGGATAACAGTGGAAGAGATGGAGCTTATTACATCAGTAGAAATGGGGTCAGAGAGGCAGGTAGTAAGTTTGGAAGAGGAGATCAGATGTGTGGTTCCTTCCTCAGTGATCTTAGAAAAGGAAGTAGTCAGCCAAAGTTTGGGCGGAAAGGGAAAGAAGGGTCAGAGATAGAGGCACTTTGAGGAGAGAGTTGAGAGTCAGAAAGAGATGGCTAGGATCAGAAGCAAGAGAGTTAATAAGGTGGACATAGTAGTCATGCTCAGCAAGTGCTATGGCTGACTAGAAAGATGCTAGCATGAATTTGAAATATAGGAAGTCTGCAAGGGAATGTAGGTAGCGAGTTTTAGAGGACAGCCAGTTATTAGTGAAATCAGAGAAGGCTCTGAGAGACAGCTAAGTGGCACTGTACGTATCAGTGAGTGAGGCAGAGAGAAATTAATTTTAAAAATTTTGCAGTGTCTCTAGCATCAGAATCAGGCTGCATAGAGAAAAAGAGTCTAAAGATCACAGACAGGGCAAGGGCAGGCAGCCAATCTTCTACTACTAATACAACTACTTAGCATTTTCAAGTACTATTAGACATATGTAGCACTGCGCAGATACATAGAAGAGAGACACTCCCTACATCATAGAGCTTACAATCTAATCTGGATCATAGTGCTTGGTTGAGGAAGGGGCAGTAGGCATGGAAATGGTGGTAGAAGGAGAGAAGAGAAATCAGTTGATGCTCTTGAGAGGCCACTGATGGATAGTAAGGTCTCCAGTTCAAAGTAGTCTACAAGCTAAGCTAAAGAGAGACTTGTTTAAAAGGAGAATCCATTAGTTGCAATTTCTGGTGGAAACGTGAAAGACTAGTTGCTGCTCCCAACTCAGAGAAGCAAAGTAAGGCAGAGGCAATGCAGACTGGGATGATAGGGGACCAGCAACAGATAAAACCAACAATGCAGAATAGGCTGCCAACCCTGTTCTGTGTTCACATGTGTACTATTTTCCCATTTAGTAGGCAAAATGGCCATTGTTCTGTACATTTTTAGTAATAAGAAGAATAAAAAGCAAAATGGGGAGAAGGAGGGCAGGCATCCTGTTTCCTGCAGAGAAGTATATGACACAGTTTTTTGTCAGAGACAGAATCTGATGAATCCTCATGTAAGGGATTTCCAGAAGAACCATAGATACTGAAAGTGCCATAGCTGAGGAGGGACTGGAAAATCTAATTGTTAGTGTGCAAAGTGATGAAGATATAATAAATGATTCTTCCAGGGCCAAGAGCACCCTACAGATACAACAAATAGTGAAGAATATGAACAATGCTCCTGGTTTGCACCAATGTGAGAAGTCCAAAATGGTGCATACATTTTAAAGACAACATAGGTGCATGTGTGCATTTATAAAGTAGGTACCCAGAACCAACATCATTAATGTGCAATTGCTGAAAAACACATTTACACCTGTGCCAGAGCTGGTGTAAATGTGTGGATATACTTAAGAATGTACTCACATATTTTATAAAATATTTGAATGCATCATAACTTTACCCCTGCTCCATCCAAGCAAACCCCCAAGAATGCCGATGTAAGGTACATGTATAAGTTTGTGCTATCTTATTGCTTCAAGTACTTATAGTACTTATAATACATATAGCACTGCACAATTTTAGAAAAGTCCTTTTTCACATGTAAAACAGGCTTTACATGCATAAAATGTTTTAGAAAATTACCCCCAATGTGTATGAATGATAGTCTCATTGTCTTTGTTCTCTGGAGAGAGACAGATGAGGCAATTTTAGTCAATAAACAATATGACAGAGAATTTTAACAAGAAATAGATCCAAATATATATACAGCTTTCTTTACAGTGGGAAGAGTTGGGCCATTTGGGGGGTAATTTAAAAGGAGCTGCTAGATTTAGGAAGCAAAAATGTATGCAAATGAGGAATTTAAATCATTTATACACATAAGTGGCCACTTAAACCATAAATTAGTGTGCTCTTACTGTGTCCCATTCTATAAATACGTGCATATGTGCAATGACATGTACTTTCACTGCAGATGTGCACAGGGGTAGAGTTGGGTGGATCGTGAGCTGTGGGCAAAGTTCTGTATAAAAATTATAAAATGGGAGTCAATAGAACAGCACAGGGAGGATACGGCCACACCTCTTAAAAACAAAGAAACCTTTTATTTCGTAAAACCTTCAGAGGTACAGACCCGACTTGGCCAAGTTTTGGCTGTCAGCAATACCAATTAAGATTCAATTGCATATACAGGGTGGCCCAAAAAAAGTGAGAACATCTCATAGCATATAAGTCATTTAAAATTTCAAAAAGACAGATGTAAACGATTGACAAATTAAAAGAAAAAAGATGGCGGCCGGAAATTGTTGAAATAAAGAAGTTATATAGCTAAAAAAGATAAATAAGTAAACTATTTAAGCTTTTAATTTACGAGATGTTCTCACTTTTTTTGGGCCACCCTGTATATTCCAATGACAGTCAGAACATTGTAACCAGAGCCAGTAGCACAAAGCTCAATAAGTGCTGCTCAGGTATGCCTGGAGCCCATTTACTAAGTTGCAGTAACAGTTACTGTGGGGTTTAGCAAATTCTAACAACCCATTGTAACTGCGACTGCCCACTAAAAGTAGCCAGTACAGAAACAACTCCCATGCTAAATGTTCTTAGAGCTGTGGGGTGAGATTGCTGTGGGATCAGGGTGGAGAGTGAGTGTGGTGGCTAGTGACAGCTTGCACACAGGATGGTGCCATGCACTAGCTGTCACAACTGATGATAGTGTGGCCGAAAATAACACCACCTCAAGAGTCCAATAGCAGCCATTTGGTAGCATGGCAATTGCCATACCCGTAACTATGCTGCATGGTTGAGCAAGGCAAACCCCGCAATGGCAGCATTGTAACCAGGAGCTGAGCTGCTCCCCTTAGAAACCACACCATTGGCTTCATATCCCCTCAATAGTACCCATCATCTTATATCCTTCAAGAAATTCAGAGAAGAAATCCAGATTTTACCCTCTCTTGCGAATTCAACATACAAAACACCATGATCCCGGTAAAGCAGGAGGTGAAATACTTGGGCATAAGATATGCCATACTGGGTCAGACCAAGGTCCATCAAGCCCAGTATTCTGTTTCCAACAGTGGCCAATCTAGGTCATACGTACCTAGCAGTTTCGCAAAAGACACAGGTTCCACAATGCTTGTATTGGCCAAGCATCGATATCCTGGGTCCCTTTTTTAATAATGGTTTATGGACCTTTCCTCCAGGAACTTGTCCAAAGCTTTTTTAAACCCAGCTACACTAACAGCTTTTACTACATCCTCCGGTAACAAATTCCAGAGTTTGATTACAAGTTGAGTGAAAAAATATTTTTTCTTATTAGTCTTAAATAGTTTACCCTGTAGCTTCATTGCATGCCCATCTTTCTATATTCTGATAATGTAAATTACGTTTACCTGTTCCACTCTGTTCATTAATTTATAGACTTCTATCATAGCTCCCCTCAGCCCTCTCTTTTCCAGGTTAAAGAGCCCTAACCTTTTTAGCCTTTCTTCATAGGAGTATCCTTCCATCCCCCTTACCATTTTGGTGGCACTTCTCTGAAACCTTTCTAATAATGCTATATCCTTTTTAAGATATGGTGACCAGAATTGCACACAATATTCAAGGTGCAGTCACACCATGGAACGATAAAGAGGCATTATAACATCCTTTGTTTTATTTTCCATTCCTTTCCTTATGATACCTTGCAATCTATTTGATCTCTTGTCCGAAGCCGCACACTGGGCGAAGGGTTTTAACATGTTATCTACGATGACGCCTGAATCTTTTTCCTGGGTGGTGGTTCCTAATGTGGAACCTTGCATCATGTAACCATAGTTTGGGTTATTCTTTCCTAGGTGCATAACTTTGCACTTGTCCACATTAAATTTCATCTGCCATTTTGATGCCCAGTCTTCCAATTTATCAAGATCCTCTTGCAATTTTCCACAATCCTTATGGGTTTTAACAACTTTAAAAAGTTTTGTGTCATCTGCAAATTTGATAACCTCACTCGTTATTCCCTTTTCCAGGTCATTTATGAATACGTCAAAAAGCAGCGGACCTAGCACAGATCCCTTTCTCCATTGGGAAAATTGAACATTTAGCCCTACCCTCTGCTTTCTATCTTTTAACCAATTCCTGATCCACAATAGTATACTGCCTCCTATCCAGGGCCGGATTTACCTTGAGTGAGGCCCTACGCCAACAAAAATTGTGGGCCCCCAGCAGGGGCGGCCCAAGGGGGGTGCGGACCGCATTTGCATAAGGGGCCTCATTTGCATAAATATTTGCATAATGTTACCATATACTAACTTTTAGTAAACGTGCCTCTTAATGAGTGTATGGATAAAGAAAGACTAAAAGATTTCTACATTACTATAATCCAGTGCCAACTGCCAGACACATTAGGAACTACTACAAACACTGCCCATAGTAAACCCGCCGTATCCTAACAGCACTACCAGGACTCACAAAGCACCATACTCTACCAATCAAAAGGCAACACTGCAAATATTAAACCAATACATTTCAGAGAACAACAATACATGACCTACTGGGGAAAGAGAACAAGTGGCAATGTCAAATAGGAATTATATAAACAGAACACCTCAGCTCAGTTACACATGCAGAACATAGACCATCACCAAACAAGTAATCACAATTTAGAAATAGGAAGACAATAATTAAACTGGGAATCCCAAAAGCCAAACTTGGAATGTACAACACTGTAGAAATAAAACTATACATTAATTTGCTCTTGTACTAAACAAAGCGCAGATGTTAATGATGCACATTTACCAGAGCTGACATATTCCAATTAATAAATTCAAAATAAAGAGATATTTTTCTACCTTTTGTGCATTTTTTTCAGCTGCAATTGCTCCAGCCACTTTCTTCTGGTTTCTTCGTGTCTTCTGCTAACTCTCCATCGTCTGCTGTCCATTTGTCCTTTCTTCTCTCTTCTAGATTTTTTTCCATTCTCTCTCTACATCTGCTTTAACATACTAATCTTTCTCCTTTTGCTCTTTCCTCATTCCTATTTCATCCACTCAAATTTTACCCCTCCATCCTCAATCCCCACTTACTCTCCCAATACCCGGCCAATTGTAGATTTTTTATCCCTCCCACACAAAATATTTTTCCCTTCTCCATTTTACTCTTCCAGCCCCATCCCATTCTAATCCTCCCCCAACATCAGCTCCCTTCTAGTTCCAGCCTCACCCAGCATCCATTCCCTTCTAGTCCCTGCATCAGCCCATTTCCAGTCCTAGCCATCCATCAGCCCATTTCCAGTCCTAGCAACCCCCCAACCCAATACCAGTCCTAGCCCCCCCATCACCCCACTTACAGTCCTTAACCCCCCATCACCCCATTTTCAGTCCTTAACCCCCCATCACCCCATTTTCTGTTTAAGCCCCCCCTATAACCCATTACCAGTCCTAACCCCCCATCAGCCCACTTCCAGTCCTAACCCCATCAACCCATTTCCAGTCAGCCCCCCATAGCCCATTGCCAGTCCTACCCCCCCCCCCATCAGCCCATTACCAGTCCTAATCCCATCATCCCACCTCCAGTTTTAACCCCCCAGCCCATTTCCAGTCCTAGCCCCCCATAGCCCATTACCAGACAACCCCCATCAGCCCACAGCCCATTACCAGTCTTAACCCCCCCAAAGCCCATTACCAGTTCTAACCCCCCCCAACAGCCCATTACCAGTCCTAACCCCATCAGCCCATTTCCAGTCCTATCCCCCCCCACAGCCCATTACATGACAGCCCCATCAGCCCACAGCCCATTACCAGTCTTAACCCCCCCCTAAAGCCCATTGCCTTTTATAAGCCCCCCCCCCAACAGCCCACAGTCAATTACCAGTCCTAACCCCATCAGCCCACCTCTAGCCTTACCCCCCCCCAGCCCAGCCCCGCCCATTTCCAGCCCCAGCCCCCCAATAGCCCATTACCAGCCCTACCCCCCCCAGTCCATGTCCAGCCCCCGCCCCCCCAATAGCCCATTACCAGTCCTACCCCCCCCATAGCCCATTACCAGTCCTACCCCCCCCCCCGGCCTAAAGAAAAATGTAATTTAAAAAAAACCTGGTGGCTGCCGCCGCGGGGCCCCCTCTGCTGCCGCGGGGGCCCCGTCTACAAGGTGAAGCGGTGCGGTCGGGTCGGGTCGGGTCGGTCGGGTCTCTCCCTCCCTCCTTCCCTCCCTGCAGGCTGCGAGAGACGCGAAGATAGAGCGTCTCCTCGCGTCTGTGTTAAGCCGGCAGGGGCTGATGGGAAATCCCATCAGCCCCTGCGGGCTTAACACAGACGCGAGGAGACGCTCTATCTTCGCGTCTCTCGCAGCCTGCAGGGAGGGAAGGAGGGAGGGAGAGACCCGACCCGACCCGACCCGACCGCACCGCACCGCTTCACCTTGTAGACGGGGCCCCCGCGGCGGCAGCCACCAGGTTTTTTTTTTAATTGAGTTAAAAAAAAATTACCTGGTTCTTTTTTTGTGGGCCCCTGCCGGCTGTGGGCCCTACGCCATGGCGTACATGGCGTATAGGTAAATCCGGCCCTGCTCCTATCCCATGACTCTTTAGTTTTGCCAAAGGTCTTTGATGAGGGACTTTGTCAAAGGCTTTCTGAAAGTCCAAATACACTACAGTATATCAACCAACTCACCTTTGTCTATCTGTTTATTCACACCTTCAAAAAAACATAACAGATTAGTAAGACAAGATCTTCGTTGTCTAAAGCCATGTTGGCTGTCTCCCATTAAGCCATGACTATCTACATGTTCAGCAATTTTGTTCTTTATGATGGTTTCTACCACTCTTCCCGGTACTGATGTCAGGCTCACCGGTCTGTAGTTTCCCGGATCACCCCTGGAATCCTTTTTAAAAATTGGCGTTACGTTGGCCATCCTCCAATCTTCAGGTATTAAAGATGATTTAAATGATAATTCACAGATTACTAATAGCAGGTCTGTAATCTCATATTTCAGTTCTTTCAACACCCTTGGATGTATATCATCTGGTCTAGGTGATTTGCTACTCTTTAGTTTATCAAAGAGTTGTAATATATCTTCCCGATGTATCGATACTTCCTTCAATTCTTCCGCACCTTTAAATACCACTTCAGTCATGGGTAACATCCCTACATCTTCCTCTGTAAAGACCGAAGCAAAGAATTCATTCAGTCTCTCCGCTATCGCCTTGTCGCCTCTTAGTGCACCTTTAACCCATCTATCATCTAATGGACCAACTGACTCCCTCACAGGTTCTTTGCTACGGATGTACTTGAAAAAGTCTTTATTATGCGTTTTTGCTTCTGCAGCAAGCTTCTTCTCAAATTTTCCCTTTGCCTGCATTACACAGGTACACTAAAAAAATTTTTTTTAAACTGCCTCTAATGTTTCGATTGATTTTTACGTTTTTTGGTGCGCTGAATCCAAATCTGGTAACCAATTTGCTCCATCACGTACAGATTTTTTGCTACATTGGGTTAGCAGTTTGAGGTGAACGTTTCAGATTGAGTGCGATCGAGATAAAAGTTTCTTGGATGAATTCTTTATACTAATTGTTTAGTAGTTATTCAAATAAGAATAAAGAAAATTGTAACAAGGCAGCACATAAGAATAGAGTAATGTCAACAAAACACACTGTGATGGTAGCAAAATTGTCTGCACTTAAAACAGCCACATACATGTGCACAAACATTGAGCATATAAGAGCGAGGTTAGACACAAAGCAAAGCAAAGAAATGTGCAAAAAATGTTGTACAGGTATGTATGTAAGAATAGAAAACGCAAACCGCACCATTGCAATACATGAAGACAAACACCCGATGGTGTGAAAATAAAATTCTAATAAATGAGATCCGACACTGTGGTAATAACTAGCAAATTTTTATTTCAAAGTTTAGTAAAAACACGATATTTGTCAACACAGTTTAGATTTTAAAGTCATTCCTGGGTCAATCAATCTCCTGGTGGGCCCGTTTCTTCTTCCCCCGAATGCTTCTCTTGGTGCGCTGCTTGGCGTATTTTTCATCTGGGGTTTCCCACAGCAGCAACCAGCAGAAATCAGCCATCATAGTGGTGTTCCATCTTCCTTGGTACCTTCTCTCTGCGTCCTTGATGTCCTGGTGAAACCTTTCACCTTGTTCTTCACTGTACGCCCCCAAGTTTTCGGGAAAGTAGTTCACATGGGGGTGCAAGAAATGGACTTTCAGGCTCATGTTACAGCCTTGTTCTTTGAAGGCATTGAGCATCCTGGCAACAATATCCTTATAGTTCTCATCCCACCTGTTCCCCAAGAATTTGAGAACAACATCCTTGAATGAATCCCAGGCTTCTTTTTCCTTCTCAGACATCGTTTCAGCGAATGCTCCATCTGAAATGAGTTTCCTTATATCAGGGCCAACAAGCACTCCTTCCTTTAGCTTTGCTTCAGAAAGTCGGGGGAACTTTGAGCAAAGGTACCGAAAGTACTCACCATCTTTTGGAAGGGATTTGATGAATTGCTTAATGAGACCCAACTTAATGTGGAGAGGTGGTAATAGAATTTTATCACGAGGTACCAAGCTCTCATGAAGAACATTTTTCTCACCGGGTCTCAAATACTCCCGAATTGGCCAGTCTTTTTTCCCCCAGTGTAGGTCGCGGGCCCGGCTATCCCACAAGCAAAGGAAGCAGGGATATTTGGTGAAACCGGATTGCTGCCCTAATAGCATGGATAGAATTTTAAAGTCTCCACAAATCATCCACTTATGCTCATCATAACGAATCTTCTGAAGAATCAGGGCCAAATTCTCGTATTTTTCTTGGAGAATAACAGAGTGAGCAATAGGAACTGAAGCGAATTAGTTGCCATTATGAAGAAGAACACCTTTTATGCTGTCTTTTGACGAATCAATGAACAGCCGCCATTCAGCAGGATCGTACTTGAGTTTAAACTTTTCCATCACTCCGTATATATCATTGCAAAATACCAAATCTTCCTCTTTGCTGAAATACTTCAAAAATTGTGTCTCGCGGTTGCGGTACCAATAAAAAGCTGTTCCTGGTGACAATAGATTTTTCTGTTTAAGCCGAGAACCTTGCAGTTGGGCAGCATCTTTTGGGAGTCCTAAATCCCGGACTAAATCATTCAATTCAGCTTGAGAGAAAAGTTCAGGTTTCGGATCTGGTTCAGTTTCAAACTCAGAAGTACTGGACTCATCGGGAAAAGCCATCTGATGAGTCTCATCATGATCAGAACCATCCACACAAATATGATCCAAAGATTTTGGTGGTTCAGGCACAGGTACTTCGTTGCTATGAGGCATAGGCCTAATTGCTGAGGGAAGGTTGGGGTAACTTATTACGTTCTTATTTTTTAAGTTGTATCCCTTCACAATGCAAGAGCAAAAATAGCAGTCACTGCTGTGGTCTCTTTGTTCACGCCACATCATAGGTATTCCGAAACGAAATGCTTGTTTTTTACCTTTCATCCATAAGCGTAGATCTTCCTCACATGTCTTGCACACTTTGTGAGGAGCCCACGGTTTGTCTTGATCGCCTAACTTCAAACCGAAATAGGCGAAATATACTTTTTTAATAAATGCAGAAATGTTCCTCTGCCGCTTTTTCACGGTATATTCCCCACAAATAAAACAAAAACTGTCCGGAGAGTTGACGCAACCTCTGGCTCTGTGAGCCATCACAAATACACAGCACTGCAAACTACAACTGTAGTGAACCACTTCGGAATAAAGCTGGATTACGACTGAGCAAACAAAAGGTAATAATGAACTTGCAAGAAACTGAAATTTGACAGGAACGTTCATGTCGCAACCACCGTGTTTGAGCGAGCGAACGAGGCGAGGCGAACAGGAAAGAACATGCGCCAGCGCGAGTACTGGATTTAGCCCCCCGCCTCCCAATTGTCCTGTTAATGTATAAAATGAATACAAAACACTCTAAAATATCATGAGGGAGTGTTTCTAGTTAGTTAACCATTACAACCTCTATTTTGGGCCAAGAAAATAAACTGCAGTCGGCTAAAAAGAAATTATGTGAACATTCCTTATATGGGTAAGAAATCTAATTTTGCAAGAAAACGTGACGTGATGGAACATTTTGGCTATTTTTCCTGGATTCAGCACCCCAAAATCTATAGGAATCAGTTGCAAAACTGGAGGCAGTTTTTTGGTAGTGTACCTGTGTTATCAATGCCTTGCATTTAACTTCCCAGTGCTTGTGCTGTTTCAAGTTTTCGTCATTTGGCTCTTTTTTGTATTTCCTGAAAGATGCTTTTTTGGCAACAACAGCCTCTCTGACCTCACCTTTAAACCATGCTGGCAGTTTTTTGGATTTCCTTCCACTTTTCTTAAAGCGTGGAATAAAGCTGTTCTGGGCTTCCATGATAGTATTTTTCAACAACACCCAAGCTTGATGTAAGTCTTTAACCTTTGCAACTGCTCCTTTTAGTTTTTTCTTAACTATTTTTCTCATTTTCTCATAGTCTCCCTTTCGAAAGTTAAAAGGTAGTACTGTGGATTTCCTTACCATCCCTCCTCCACTAATTAAATCAAGCACAATTATGCTATCATCACTATTGCCAAGTGGCCCCAACACCCTTATCACTTGCACCAGATCTGGTGTTCCACTAAGGACTAAGTCCAATATGGCTTCCCCTCTGGTCGATTCATGAACCGGCTGCTCCAAGAAGCAGTCATTTATTTCATTTAGGAACTTTATCTCCCTAGCATGTCCTGCCATGACACTAACCCAGTCGATACCAGGATATTTGAAATCACCTATTATTATTACTGTGCTGTAACTTTTGTTAGCTTCCTTGATTTCTTGGAGCATTTCATCATCCATTTGTTCATTCTGGCCAGGCGGTCGATAGTACACCCCCACTGCCATCGCCTTCCCCTTTTTACATGGAATTTCAATCCATAGAGATTCTACAGCAAATTTTGTTTCCTGCAAAACTTTAATCCTTTGTGACTCAATGCCCTCTCTAACATAGAGCGCAACCTCTCCACCAATTTGATCAGCTCTATCATTTCGATTTGTTTGTACCCAGGTATCACAGTGTCCCACTGGTTGTCCTCCTTCTACCATGTCTCTGAGATTCCAATCATATCTAACTTCTCATTTAGTGCTATATATTCTAACTATCCCATCTTATTTTTCAGACGTCTAGCATTTGCATACAAGCATTTTAGAGGCTGTATTTTATTCATATTAATGTCACTATTGGTAGGCATCTGTAATTTGGAATCTTTAAGCTCTGTCTGCTCCATACTCAAGGGCATTTGGGCTACTTTACTCTTTTTTTGGACCTCTCTGTTTTTAGTAGTATCCTTCAAGGATACATTGTTCCGAACCATGCACTTTTGGGCGACTGTCGGCTTTCCCTATTATCTAGTTTAAAAGCTGCTCTCCTCCTTTTTAAAGGTTAATGCCAGCAGCCTGGTTCCATCCTGGTTATGGTGAAGCCCATCCCTTCGGAAGAGCCCCTCCTTTCCCCAGAATGTTCCCCAGTACTTAACAATTCCAAAACCCTCATCCTTGCACCATCGTCTCATCCACACATTGAGACTCTGGAGCTCTGCCTGCCTTTTGGGTCCTGCGCGTGGAACGGGAAGCATTCTGGAGAACGGTACCCTAGAATTTCTGGATTTCAATTTCCAACTAAAAGCCTAAATTTAGCTTCCAGGACCTCCCTACTACATTTTCCTATCTCATTGGTAGTGACATGTACCAAGAGAGCAGACTCTTCCCCAGCACTATCGAAGACCTTATCTAGGTGGCGCATGAGGTCCGCTACCTTCGCACCAGGTAGGCATATTGCCAGGTGATCCTCACGTCCACCAGCCACCCAGCTATCTACATGCCTAATGATTGAATCACCAACTATCCTGTCCTAATCCTTTCCTCATGGGCACATGGCCCTGGAGAAGCTTCCTCAGTGCGGGAGGGTTTTACATCACCTGGAGGACAGGTCCTAGTTAGAGGATCACTTCCTGCCACACTAGGGTGATGCTCTCCTGTCACGTGACCTTTCTCCTCCATGGCAATTGGGATGCTGCCAGACTGGAGGTGTGACTTCAGGGCTATATCCCTGAAGGCCTCGTCTATGTATCTCTCTGTTTTTCTTATGTCTTCCAAGTCTGCTACTCTAGCCTCTAGAGCAAAGAACTCCTTGAAGATAGTGATTAAGTAAGACCTCTCACCAACTGTTAGAAAATCATACATGTGACACTCAATGCAAAAGACTGGAAAGACCCCATCTTGCTGCTGGACTGCTGTCTGAATCTTAGTTTTAAGCTTGTGTTTAGATCTTTAAGTTGTTTACTTACTAAGGGTTGCTGTGGATACTTATACTAATAGAAGTGTACCTAATACGTTTAATATACCTTGTTCATCTGAAGCTTAATTAATCTCAGGTTCTTATTGTATGACTGATTTGGATAAAGAGCTGCACCTGAGAGCAGCTCCTTTCCTTTAAGACGTGTAAGTACCTATAAAACTACGATTATTCCAGGGGTGGGTGGGTGTTAGGGAGGGAGGGAGGGAAATAAGACTTATTAAAAGAGGGCTGCTACACAGTACCCTGTCCTGTGCTTCTGAGGTAAGCTGTGACCAACTTCCTGGGTGATTAACAGTCCTTGCTTGGATAGGAGTTTTTCAACATGGCCTTTTGACCTGCCACCTGGCTTTAATAGATATTTAAAAGGTTTCACAGTTCTCTTGCCTCCTCTTTGTAAAGGTCTCTAGAAGACTTTATTTATTGCTCAAAGAATACTGACCCTGTTTTGCCTTTTATGCTAAGTTATATTCTGATTTGATTTAAATTAAAGCTCTTTGCTGCTGCTAGGCTCTGACTTAGTATGAAATTTAAACTAGAAACTCTCTGCTGGGTTCTAAATTTAACCAGAAAGCTCTCTTCTGTGTTTTAAATTTAAACTAAAATCACTTTGCTGCTACTAGGCCCTGAGTGAGTATTAAATTTAAACTACAAGCTCTCTGCTGGGTTCTAAATTTAACCGGAAAGCTCTCTTCTGTGTTTTACATTTAAACTTAAACAGCTGCTACTAGGCCCTGACTGATTTAACAAGTCCCTCATATGTCAGCTCATATAAAACAAATAGCTAGGGCCATATTTTTTAAACTAAGATCTATCCAGAAGCTCAGACCTCTCCTTGAAGCCAGCGATTTCCGCTGTGGTCCAGGCGCTAATAACTCCCCATTGGGACTATTGCGACATCTTACCACAGAGCCTCCCCATGAAAACCATCCACACCTTATAACTTGCCCAAAATGTGACAGCCAGAATTATTTCAAGAACTCACCTAACAGATCATATCACACCTGTGCTTAAAAATCTACATTGGCTTCCAATAGCAAGTAGATAATTACCACTTTCAAACTAATTAATGACATCTCTCTCTCCTTCCTTAAACCTAGAATCCAACCGCAAACAGACTCTAGGAACAGTCTGTAACAAAACAAACAACCAGCAACAGGGCCTTTACTTACACTGTACCAACACTTTGGAACTCATTACCAGACCCCATCAAGTCAATCAAAGACCTGCAGACCTTTCGAAAAGAGCTAAAGACTCTTCTTTTTACCGAATACTTTTAACAACATTGACTGAGGCAATATTGTCACCCATGCCCATTTGAAACCCTAAAATTCAAGTTTATGTTAACAATTGCCATTTAATCTCATGATCCAGAAACTCACTTTGTGCATAGTTTATTGTATTTATACTTATGTTTCATGTTCTCATGTAACTGTAAATAGTTAAACCATTTTGGTTTGTAAAACTGTTCTATGTAACTGGTTTGTTTTAATGTAAACCTCCCCTGATCTCTGGAAGGGGCAGTATAGAAAAAACTGTTTAAATAAAATAAATAAATAGACCCTTCTTCATCTAATCTTCCTTCCTTAGAAGCCCCTCATCATCTGAACCCCCGATCCATGCTCCTTGCCCAAAAGAACCCCCCCCCCCAGTGGCTCCCCCACCCCTGACTCCCCCTGGGTACTCACATTGACACTGTCCCTGGTGACTAGAGGTTATCCCTGGCCCTATAAAAAATCCCTCTGGTGGCCCCTGAACCCAGCAATATTGAAAGATTACCATTGGAAGCCAAACTCTCTATATTGAACCCAGGCAGCAATTGAGTAGGAGCAAAGGGTGATCATTCCTTTTCTGACCACTAGACACCACGGATAGCAACCAAGAGAGTTCTGGGGCCCATACCAGGAGATTTCTGGGGGTCCATGAGGGGATTTTTCTGTAAGGCCCGGAGGGGCAGAGAAACTACCAAACATCAGGGATAGTATCATTGTGAATATCCTGGAGGGCCGGGAACCACCAAGAGGAGTCTTTTTCAGGCTGGAGGAGACAACTAGACACCAGGGACAGCATTAATATCAGTATCCTGAGGTGTCAGAGTGGGGGACACTGAAGGGGAGTCTTCTATAGCTGGGGGCATGGATAAGGGGGATCAAATGATGGGAGGGCTTCTGAGAAAATGAGATCAGATGATGGGGGGCTATTGAGGGAGATCTGATACTTATTGGAGACTTTGGGGGGTGGGACTTGGCTCTGCTCCGGAAGTGCCATGGAAGGGTGGGGGAGGGGGGGAGATCATTTCACCTTGTTCCACCTGTGTGGCACTTCTTTCATTTCTTCTTCTCTGCTGGGGCCAAGGCAGAGAATGTGGATCCATGCTGTAAGTGTCTGTCCTGTGTGCTAAATGCAGGGCAGATGCTGGGCATGCCTTCTGCATTTACCATATAGGGTTTACATTTACTGCACCTTTATTTATTTATTTGTGTGCTTTTCTATACCGCCCCTTCCAGAGATCAGGGGCGGTTTACAAAGAACAAGTAAAATCAATTGAAAACATTGAACATTGAATTACATAGAACATTTTAGCACAAAAATGCACCTTAACTTTGCCAGCTAAGGTAAAAGGGCCGCAATAATTTATGTTCGGTTTTTGAGATCTAGGCATGAGCATTTTTTCCAGCTCTAGGGATGGCGTAAGTGATCGCATCTTAAATTTGCATGTTTTTTCAAGCACACTAGTATTTTATAAAGAAAAGTGGGCACTTAATTTTCTTTATAAAATAGCACCCAAGAAGGCACCTACTTTCACCATAAAATTACCCTCCAGATGCCCATTTCCTTAACTATGCAACTGCCAATTACTTCATATTGGCTAAGAAACTCCCTTGTATGATAACATCCACTAAAGAAAAATACTTACAGGAGCAGATGAGATATTTAAGCTGTGAGAGACAGTTGTTATTTTCGAGGCAGAGTGAGGTGCTGTTAAAACATGTCACAGAATCTGGAAGATGAAAGCAGGAATTAAAACTAGAAACTTCCCAGGTCAGCAAAGGATAAGATCAGAAGAACATAAAAAATGCCATAATGGTTTTAGACCAAGGTCCCATCAAGCCCAGTATTCTGTTCCCAACAGTGATCAATCCAGGTCACAAGTATATGACAGGTTCCCAAAATGGAACACAGCTTCCACAATCTTTATCTTGGGGCAAGCAATGGATTTCCCCAGTCCCCTTTAATAATGGTTTATGGACCTTTCCTCCAAGAACTTGTCCAAACCCTTTTTAAACCCAGCTTTTATTACATCCTCTGGTAACGAATTCCAAAGTTTGATTACACGTTGAGTGAAAAAATAATTTATCTTATTAGTCTTAAATGAGTTACACTGTAGATTCATTGCATGTCCTCTAGTTTTTCTACTTTTTGATGACATAAATAATCGATCTACGTTTACCTGTTCCACTCCATTCATTAACTTATAGACCTCTATCATATTTCCCCTCAGCTGTCTCTTTTCCAGGTTTAAGAGTTCTAACTTTTTAAGCTTTTCCTCATAAGAGTATCCTTCCATCCCTTTTACCATTTTGCTGGCTCTTCTCTGTACCTGTTCGAATTCCGCCATATCTGGCAACCAGAACTGCACACAATATTCAAGGTGCGGTCACACCATGTTATGATACAGAGGCATTATAACATATAGTAACATAGTATATGACGGCAGATAAAGACCAGTATGGTCCATCTAGTCTGCCCAGCAAGGCGGCAAAAATAGGTGCATCTGCCGGTCCTTGCAGGTCACCTCTCCCCATGCCTTTGTTTAGGGGTGTACGCACCGCTCCGTGTAGGTCACCCCTATTTGTTCAGATATAAGAGGTAGTTATGCTTATTTTGATTTTATCCTGTTGCTATAAAGGGATCCACTTTGTCCCATGCCATTTTGAATTCTGTCACTTTGTTTGCCCCCACCACTTCCATCGGGAGGGCATTCCAAGCATCCACCACCCTTTCAGTGAAAAAGTATTTCCTCACATTGCCTTTCAGTTTACCCCCTTGCAGCTTCATGTTATGCTCTCTAGTTTTACAGCTTTTCCATCTTTGGAAGATGTTTGTTTGTCCATTAATACTCTTTAAGTATTTAAAGGTTTGAATCATATCTCCCCTGTCCTTCCTCTCCTCCAGAGTGTACATATTTAGGTCTTCAAGTCTCTTCTCCATAAGTCTTCTGATGCATGCTCCAAATCATTTTGGTTGCCTTCCTCTGAACCGCTTCCTTCCTTTTTATATCCTTTGTGAGATACGGTCTCCAAAACTGAACAAAATCAGCATAACTCTGGCTGATGGTGGCTCTCCTCAGCTATTAGGTTTTCCCCCAATATACTTGATATGCAGGTCTATCTAAAACCCTCTCCTCCCCATCCACTTACCTGCACTGGCCCCACCTAGCTTCTGGCTAAGCTAGACTTAACACTAGAAGCCCCGAAGTGCATCAATTGACGCAAATGCGTCTTCGAAGTTGTATACCAGGACCACTGCTAGAACCATGTCAGTCATGTTCCATGACTTTGTTAGCAAGGTCAAGATGTTCAAATATGTGCATCGAAAATTAATGACAGATGCATCACCTAGCAGGAAAATGAATTTATACCTAGAAGCCCCAAAGTACATCAATTGACACACTCAATTGTCTTGGATGCGTCAATTGACGTACTTTGGGGCTTCTAGGTATAAATTCATGTTCCCACTAGGTGGCGCATCTCAATCACTGTTTACAGTTTTACTCTGACATTGCAAACAATAAACGCATGATGACATCATGTAATGAAGTTACATACTGCACGTATTTAACAAATAAGTAACTTCACATTAATTCACATCTGCATTTCATGCTAAACACAGTCGTCGTGATAATGCGTCAATTGATGCACTTTGGGGTTTCTAGGTAAAATTCCTTTTGGGGCTTCTAGTGTTAAATCCACAACCTTCTATATTGGAGTAAAGGCCTCTAGCCACTGAGCCACCAGTCAGCCAGTCTTTTTATAACGTATGCTCTGTTTGCACGTCCTATATTACCATGTGCTATTAGCCTCTAACCAGCTGTGGATGGTGGAGCCTGTCAGTGCTGCTGGTGAGTTTTATTCTTGGTTTTATTCTCCATGCCTAGTCTTATGATTCCTAGCATTCTATTTGCTTTCTTGGCCACTGTTGCATACTAGGTGGAGGTTTTAACATATTATCCATGATGACACCTAACTCTTTTTCCTGTGTGGTGGTTCCTAATGTGGAACCTTGCATCATGTAACCATAGTTTGGGTTGTCCTTTCCTAGGTGCATAACTTTGGATTCAGTCCAACAACTCAGGCTACCATATATCTCCCATACCCCTTCTATGACGGCACTGTAAGAATTTAAGAATTTCCGTAGCTCTTGAAATATTGAGTAGTGTAATAGACTTGTGCTCTTCCTTCCCTTCTTGCCCCCCAGCAGTAAAACAGCTTGTTCTGTAATAACTCTGAAGTGGAGCAGTCTTCTTCTCCTGTAGTAACTCAGAGGGAGAAAGGGCTGTAAGTATCTCCAAATGGATTTGTTGTGTACTGTCGCCAGGTGCCTCCAGTGGCCAGTGGCTAAAAGAGCATCCTGCGCATTTATTATTTTTAAGGAGCGATGTGACTTTAAGGGCCTAGTGCATTTTGGTCCTTGAAGTTCTAGCTCCTTGAGAGCACAAATTATCCAAGCCAAGAGTGTAGGGTAACAAGGCTTTATTTCCCCTTTAACGCAATGATTCACTAAGACAAGTAGAAAATAAAGACAGTCCTTTCTTTATCAAAAGGGGTTCCACCAATATTCAAGCAGATAACTGTTATAGGCTTCACAGTTGAATGCAAGTCCTAGCTGAGGCTTCTTTTAGTTCAAAGCAATTTAAACAATTCAGCAAACAAACGGTTATAAGGTTCACCATCTGTTGCACAGTTCTTTTTCTATCTACAATTCTAGCAAGGATTCAATACTAGTTACAGAACAGAAATTACAGTCCATGGATTCCTCCTGAGGCATGGGAATAATATTCTCACATTCAATTTCCATAGACTCTGCGTCACTGGCTTCTTCCTTTGAATAGTAGTTTTCACTCCCTGTTACAAACTTACAGGGTCTATCTTGCTTCCAGTAAAACTTTCCTGTTAAGCTGTGCGGTATTGCTTTAGAAAGCTCTGCTTTGCTTCCCCTCCCCTTATAGGGAATAGCTGCTCTATCGGGGTTTCTATTAGCAAGGCTTTCCTTTAGAATTAAAGATTCAGCATACCTTGGCTTCCTGGAATTGCCACACCTAGAGCTCTCCTTCTGACGTACTTCTCTCGGGAGATAGGCTTTTCTGTGCAGTGCTTTGCTTTCATGGAATTCAGGAAAACTTGGTAAGGATTCCCACTCTCTGTGGTTCTCTGAAAAGATATCTTTATAATAGGAACCTCTCTTCCTTGTTCCTTGTAATCCTGATCCAACAAGGTTACTTGGGCTGGGAGAGTCACTCCTACCAGACAAACTGTTTCTTCTGGCAGCTTTTCTCTGGACTCCGTCTCTCTGTGCTCTGCCCCTCTGGACTCTATCCGTCTGAGTAAACTTCCTCTGGATTCTGTCCCTCTGGGCTGGCTCTGTGTGGAATCTCTCCTGCTCCACGTTCTCCACGTTCTTCTTGTTCTGCACGTCCTGCAGGTCCTGCACGTCCTGCAGGTTCTCCACCTTCCTTCCCACCTTCTCTCTTGCTGCTCTCTGTTTCTCCTTATAAAGGCAGTTTTGGTTTGAACGTCCCGGGCTTGGCCTCAGGTGCCACTGATTGCCACTTATACAATCAGTGTCTGAGCACGTTGCTTCAGCCTCTGTGGGATTACTCTTGCCCCCTCTGGCTGTGCTGCGATGCAACTGCACTCTCTGCACATTCTCAGCTCTATGCAAAACAGGGTTTTTTTCTAAGGCTGCATCTTCCATGGCTCCAGCCTCATGACAGTACATACAAAGACAGGAATGAAACTCACTTGATGAAAGCCAAGGTGTATTGGATATGATCTCAATCTTTCAAATTTACTGTTAGTACTCATCTTAATACCTGTATTGTGCCAAAGAGAGCTTCCTTCTGGGTAGTAGCAGTAGAAGAGTAGAGATGAGGACAGTATCTCATTTCAAGAATGCATGAGGCAAAGATAGATCTCTAAAGGAAAAAAAGGGGCTATAGTAGTTGGTATGGAAGTATAGACTGAATAGGTCATAAGGTCTTTTTCTGCCATCATGTTTCTATGTTTCATAATGTCTAATATATACCAGCAACATTATATACCAGCTGTATATATATACCGGTTGTATTTAAAAATTCTTTTTAACCAGACCAGTGGCACCCAGCACAGTTGGGACAATTTTTGTATCTTTTTGACACATCTGACTGCATCTATAGGTATTTTTCTGATCTTTTTTTTTCACACATTGTGGTTAAAGAAGACGTAGAAAAAAAGGGGTGGACCGCATGAAGTTGCCTTAAGGTATAAAAAGAACAAACACTGGACGATCGAAGAAATGTGATCCTTAAAAGTCAAGGCCGAGTCAAGAGTAACACCAAGATATTGTAGTGAAGTGACAATAGGAATCGGAGCAGATGAGAGAAACAGGACAAGAGAGGGGATAGGTTTACCAGCAGAGAACCAAATAGCCGAAGTTTTTGAGAGATTAACTTTATTTAGTGTACACTTGTATCCCGCTACTTCCAGCGATCAGCAGCGGCTTTCTATACATAACAGTGTGGTTGTACAGGCCATGGATTAAAACATACATAATGATTTAGTGGAAAGGTACACAACACAATACTCGGATTACAGGTAAACAACACAACACTCGGATTACAGGTTTACACTTGATTGCAGGGCATTGTTTTCACATGTATATACATATTTACAGGTTGTCGGTTCTATTGGTGTCTGAATTACTTGTAGAAAATTATCAGAGAACCAGGAAGCTACAGCAGAAAGACAGGCGTTAAATGGGCCAATATCGAGGGGTGAGTGAATCAGAGTGATAGAGGAGAAGAATATCGTCTGCGTAGTATTTATTTATTTAGTGTACATTTGTATACCGCTACTTCCAGCGATCAGCAGCGGTTTACTTTACATAACAGGGTTGGCTGTACAGGACAGAAATCAACAAAATATACATTTTGATTAAGAGGGTAAACACACACAGCAGCTGGGTTACTAAATTTACACTTGATTGAAAGGGGTGTCTTTACATATATACATATTAACAGGTCAGCGGTTGTAATTTCTCTTGTCCTGTTGTCGGGGCACAGTGAATCCATTTTGGCTAGGTGAGCGAGTAGGAATAGGGCTCGCTGACTAGGGTAGGTTGTAATGAGTCTGGAATAGGTGAGTCTTGAGCTTTTTTCTGAAGTCTTTCAAGTCGCTGCTTAAAAGTAGCTCGAAAGGCAGCTGGTTCCAGAGAAGTGGAGCTGCGTATGAGTATGCTCTGTTGCTCGTATATGCTTTGACAGTTCTAATGCTATTTGGGACGCAGAGGGTATTGAGGTTTGTGGTTCTTCTGTTTCTGTTGAGTGGTTGTGTGGTGATTAGGTTGGTGAGGTAAGAAGGTGCTATGTTGTGTATGAGTTTGAATGTGGTTACTAGTGTTTTGTATTTGATGCGGGCAGTAATGGGGAGCCAATGTAGCTCAATTAGTATTGGTGTGATGTGCTCGGCAAAGCCTTTTTTCATGATGATTCTGGCAGCAACGTTTTGTGCGTAGTAGTACGCAGAAATACCATATTGTTGGATTAGTAGGGACAGGGGGGCCAAAAAGATGTTAAACAGTAGAGGTGCTAAGACTGAACCCTGGGGAACACCACAAAGAAGGGGTGTCGAAGGGGAGGAATCCGTGTCAGAGAGAACCGAGAAAGATTGATTGAAAAGAAAAAGTGCTGAAAAAGCCATAACATGATGGCTGAAACATCAGTTCCACTTACTAAGATGTGGCATGACCCCGAAAACTACAAAGATTATGAGGGTGTTTTACAAATGGGTACTAAGGTGTTGCACCTAAGAGAGATTAGCGCTGAAACCATAGCATGTTATGTGCAACATTCCATGCTAACTCTTGGGGGCATGGAAAGTATTTCTCTGGCAGTTAATGTGGAACCCTGTCCTATAGCACGTTCTGCATTAGTGTAGATGCACCTAATGCCACCTATTGAGGTGGCATTAGGTGCTCCTGCATTAATGCAGTTACTGCATGGTGTAAACTCAGTGCTAACTGTGCCAAGCTCACTGTGCCCACTCTCGGCTCCAATCCTACCCAGTCATGCTTCTAATGTGAGTTGTGCATTTAGCAGAGGAATTATCCTGCACTGTCACTGCCCTGTGTTACCTGGCAACATGCATCCCAGCATGCCTTTAGCATATGCCAGAACACGCACTATCAGGTAGCATTCATTAGTAAAAGATCCTCTAAGTGTTTAGACAACACCTAATCTTTACCATGAACAAATATCTGGATGGATTTATGTATATGTGAACATGCTTTCAAATATATGGGTAAAAATGCAAACTTGTCTTTATCCTCACCCATGGGGATGCTTCCACTTAACTTAGATAAAATTGCATGTGTACAGTTTTTATACATGTAGTTTTGCACACATATTGGAAGCACAATTCTATTAGTATCTATTTTCCACGCATAAAAACACTGCTTCACACACAGAATTGCCCTTTAAAATTATCCTCCCTATGTGTTATCTATTTCAAAAAATCCATGCACCTTGATATCTTGGGTTATATAAAGGCCCTTTTGCTATAGTGCACTAAACAGTTAGCATGGGTTTAGGCATGCGGCAATTGCACGCTCAGGCCTGCTGTAACTGTTAGCATGAGGGCAATACAGTTACCATATACAAATTCATGGGGTTACCGCAACTCACATGTCAGAGTAGTGAGTGAGCCAGTTAGGGGCAGAGAGTGTGCATGGTGAGCACATTGCAGATAGCACAATGGCACATGTTGCCTGCTACCTGTCAGTGCAATTAGTGTGGGTGCACAGCAGTATTAGCGTCCTGCAATAGGGTATGAAACCACACGTTAACTGATGAAAGCATACTGTCCACATTCCCAAGAGTTAATGCAGAGGCTTTGCACCTATTGCACGTAACCTTACAAAACATAGCTCCTTTTTTGTAAAACGGCCCCATAATCTTGGCATCTACTGGTTCTTATAGGTTATCTAGTGGATGAGAAAGAGTGAAGATATTTCTTGGGGTAGTGTAAAATTCCCAAACTATATGAGAGTCTAAGGATTGGAAGTTGAATTGATGGCTCATATGCTATTCTGTGCTCTAGAGGCGCTTCTCAATATCGGTTTCAGTCTCCTATTATATTTTTTGCAGTTATTTCTCAAAGTAATTTGTGCTGGATTGGTGTGCATTCTTCTACTCCTATATATTTGCATACATCTTCCTGTTCAGCAGTGGAATAATGCTGGTGCACTCTTCTCACTCCTTTAATAACTCAGTAATGGAACAGTCCATGTACTGTCTTCTCTTCTGTAATAATTCTGCACTAGAACACTTCTCTCTTCTTCCTGTAATCACTCAACAATGAACCACTCCAGGTATTTTATCCTCCCCCATATTAATGCAGTTGGGGAAATATTTTCTAGGCAGTTCAGGTGTGCTAGCATTGAGAAAACCCAGAAAAGGTATTATTTTAACCTCCAGCAAATTCCCCATCCTTGTTCTGATATTAACCTTTGCACTGCCTTCCAGGACTAGATGTATTATCATCCTTTATTCCAGGATAACACTGGCAGCTGTAGCTTCCAATTGTATTAGTACACTGAGCCAGGACTGAGCATGGCTTGTTCACTGCATCACACTCATTGATATCTGGGAAGAAAAAAAGAAGAAAATTATTAATGAAAAGTGAATGACAGAATGCTGCTTTTTTAGGGAAGTGTGCAAGGTTTGCTGCATTTATTCCCACTGAAAAACCTGTTTTAAACTACTCTGTGTACAAGAAGCATGGGAACATGTAAGGCTGGGGCAAATATTTGCTCTGGACAGGACAAAGTTGAACAATGCTCCCTCTAATTTTTTCAGGAGCATGTAAATGCACACCTTACTGCATCAGCTGTATTTTTTTAAACACCAGTTACTATGGTCATAATGAAACTGGATATATTCATTGGAAATGTCCAAATAGTGACTTCCACGGAATATCTGATTTCAGTAGTGACTTGCATAGGCTATCTGGGTAGCAGCGATATTCAGCCACTATCCGGTAGCAAAATTGCATAAAGATAGCCCTGCTTTTTTTTGGCCTAACTTTATGCAGTTTGATATCCAGATAGTGCCACTGAATATCATGCTGGCTGGCACTTATTTGGCTAGTAGGTCCTGCTAACTAGATAAGTGGTTTTGAATATTGGCCCATACATTTTTAGGGATGTGTATTTGTTTAAAGCGAAATGAAATAATTCATGTTGGGCCTGATATTCCAAGGCATTTACATGGTTTACAGACCTGTAAACCGTGCAAATGCCCATAAGCTATCTTTAGTGCCACTGAATAGCCCCGTTTCATGCCACTATATGCCCCGATGCAAACCACTTAGCATCAGAGTATGTTGGGGGCATTCTGGGCGGAGCGGAGGCGGCACTAGTTGCTAACTGGGCAGCGGCGATATTGAACTGCTGCCCGGTTAGCAACCCCCGGGTAAAGATAGACACAGCAAAAACTGGCCTAGCTTTACCCAAAGGAGCTAACCGGGTACTGGCTCAATATCGCTGCTGCCCAGTTAGCTTCTGCGGCATCGTAAGCTGTGTGACGACCCCGGATATTCAATGCAGGGGCTGAATAGAGTCCCAGTATTGAATATTTGGGTTAAGTCTTCAGCGCCGGTGGCTAGCCACTGTAATTATGCTAGCCACTGGAGCTGAATATCAGTCCTATTTTTAACTAAAATGACAGGAAAAAAACAAAGGAGAGTACATTCAGTGGTGGTGAGTAGGCTATTTAAAACTCCTAACTATCGCCACTTTAATTGAACCTGGATATTGAGTACTGGAACATTTCAGGATTCTGACACTGAATATCTGGGTTTGTAGGACTGCAGCATCACTATCTGATAGTGCTGATATTCAGCCGCGAACCAGAGAGCAAAAGCCAGTTAAAGTTAAGGCAGACATTCAAATGACCTAACTTAACTGGTTTAGTTATCCATTTGATGGCTGAAGATTGCCACTAACCAGATAGGGACCATCACCATCCCTAATCCACCCACAGACCACACCTGGCTTTTTCATGGCATTTTTTATGTGGTCTATGGGGATATTCAGCAGTACTAGCTGATTAGTGCCACTGAATATTGGGCTGAGCATGTTTTAGTCAGTTCACAGGTCTGCTAATGGACTGAAACACTTTGAATATCTTCCCTGCCCCCCCCCCCATTTTGTTTTCTCCCATGTTATTAATAGTGCTCAATAGTACACCCTATTTATCAATAGGTACTATTGAAGAATAGTGTGCACTATTGTGCAATAGTGCACACTATTGAGCAATAGGGTGCACCATTTGAGTAATAAATAGGGTGCACTATTGAGCAATAGTCTGCACTACCGACGTCAATTTTTTTAAGCAAAAAATACAATTAACCCTTTTGCGTCCACATAATTGTTTTGTAACTGAATTTTTTTTTCTGTCTTTTTTATTAAGATTTGAGCTAAATGATGCAGAATATAAAAGTTTTTTGAAAAAAATTTATTTCTAAGAAACAATATTTACTGTTGCCATATGGCAACTATGGTCCTGAATGGCTGAAAATTAAAAACAGTCTTGGCATCAGTTTCATTTACTGCTGGGTGTGATAGTTTAAATAACAGTTTTTTTCAGATGTCAAACACAGATACACATCACATTTCACACACAGTGTGCGAATTTTTTGGAAATATAGAATCTGGTGAAAGATTTGGGGGAAAATTTGAAGGTTGCCATATGGCAACAACAGCCACAAAAGGGTTAAAAAAGCAAATAAATTGAAAAATAAATGTAAATAACATGAGAAACTAAGCAAAACAAACATTTTTGGCCTGCACATACCTGCAAGACACAACCATACCCATAAAACCGGAAGTAAAGTACCTCGGAGTAACCCTGGACAAGGAACTGAATCTACAATCATACATAAACAGAACCATCAAAAGCGCACAGGATGAGACTTATCCGACGCCTCAAGACCCTCCTCGCCCCAGAGCACTTCCGTACAGTCTGCCAGGCACTAATAACCCCACTACTAGACTTCTGCAACCCAATCTACCTTGGTCTATCAAAACAAACTCTCAGACCGCTGCAATTGGCACAAAACACAGCGACTCGAATAATATCTGGCACAGCAAGACATGAACACATCACACCCATGCTGAAAGACCTCCACTGGCTCCCAATCAGCTCACGCTTCAGATATAAGGCAGTCCTAAACATCTTCAAGATCAAACAACAGTCATCAGCCCTCAGCCTACAAACACTCATACAACCTGACAGAAGCACACGACCAAGGAGGAGAGGCACTTCCAATCGTGTTAACACCCCAAAGACCTCACCAAGGTCCGCAAGGACACAGCAGAACAAGCCCTTTCCCTGGCTGCACCGGCAATTTGGAACACCCTCCCAGATGAACTAAGACTAACAAAAGACCTCAAAGACTTTCGGAAGCAGCTTAAGACAACACTAGTCATTGAACACTATGGACACATCACATGATCTACTCAACAAGCAAGAACAAAAGACCAACCCCCCTCCCCTGTCCCTTGTACATAAGAATGTATATAGCTCATAATGTAAATAGCCCAAAAAAATCGAATATACACCAACACAAGCACACAATCTGTATCACTGCATGAACACACTTGAACCACTCTTATGATTGTTTGCTGTGGAAACCGCCTTGATTAAAGGAGAAGGCGGTATAGAAAAACTTTTAAATAAATAAAATAAATAAATACCTAATCATTTTTGTAATATGAGCAGTGGCAGTAGGGATGGATGTTCCCAACTTCCTCTACCCTGACACTGAGTCTCCCCATTTTCCTACATCTATCCCATCTCCTTTCCTTGAAGCTGTGAAAGTGCAACACTATTTAAGACGAAGATTTTCAGGGCACGGCACTGAACACTTTGCTACTACCACCACAAGCTTCCCCACTACCCTATCATTTATTTTTATTTATTTATTTATTTGGTTTCTTTGTATACCGCTTCTTCCAGCGATCAGTAGCGGTTTACCTTACACAGCAAACATTGGTTACTTATGATAGGAATCAACATTATTTACATCTTCATTATGGGGTAGGTGTTTATACATTTATACATTTTGTATTATTTTTGCTTGCATTTATACAGTTTGATCCATCTACAGTTGCGTTTATATAGCTGAAAATATATACATTTATGGTTGCAACGAAATAAGTTCTTAATACTCTTGTTCATTTAGGTTGCGAGTTTTGGTTCATTCTGCATTGCTTATGTTAAGTTATAATGTTCCTAGAAGAGGTGGGTCTTTAGCTTTTTCCTAAAATCCTGTAGGTCGCTGTTCGATCTCAGTTCGTCTGGTAGCTGATTCCATAATGTGGGTGCTGAATAGGTGAATGCTCTGTTGCTTGTGCAAACTTTGACAGTTCGGATGTTAGTTGAGACGTAAAGGGTGTTTAAGTTGTGTGTTCTTCTGCTTCTGTTAGGGGGTTGTGTAGTGATGAGGTTGGAGAGGTAGGATGGTGCTATGTTGTGTATCAGTTTGAATGTTGTTACTAATATTTTGTATCTTATGCGGGCAGTAATGGGAAGCCAGTGTAATTCAATTAATATTGGCGTAATATGTTCAGTGAGTTTTCTCTTCATGATAATCCTGGCTGTGATGTTTTGTGCCATTTGCAGTATGTTGAGGGATTTCTTTGGTAGACCTTGGAGAATTTATTTAACATTTCTTATATACTGCCTTTCATGATATCAAGGTGGTTTACATTGAACAAACTGGAATTACATTGAACAGGGCATTATAACTTGGAGGTAACCATTTTACAGGGAACATGGGGCAATGGAGGCTTAAGTGGCTTGCCCAAGACCACAAGGAGCACCTGTGGGACTAGAAACCCCAGTCCTTCTGGTCCAAGGTTCCTGTCCTCTAGTGGGATTTGAACCCCTGACCTTCCAGCCTGAGGTAATTTGCCCCAACCACTAGGCCACTCCTCCCTACTTGTTGGGAATGGTGTTGCAGTAGTCTATGTGGGGTGTAATGAGTGCTTGTGCTACTGTTCTGAAATCGGTGTGTTCGGTGATGTTGCGTAGGGGTTGGAGGACCCTTAGTTTATGGAATATTGCCCGGTTAAGCAGTCAAAGATGTTTTCCCATCCTTAGGTTTCTCTCGAGTGTTACCCCTAGGTATTTTATCTCATTCTTTATGTTATAAGAGTTGTTGTTCATGGTGATTGTTGAGGGAGAGTTGAAATCTGATTTTTTGGAGATGTACATTACTTCCATTTTCTTGTGGTTTATAGACATATTGTTTTGCTGTAGCCAGGTTTGCATTTCATTTAGGCATTCCTCTAGATGGTTGTAATTCGGATTGGTCATGTCCAGTTGAGTATATAGCATTATGTCGTCTGCATAAGTGTGGTAATTGACCTTGTGTTTCTGAAAGATTGTGCAGACTGATTTTATGTATAGGTTGAACAGTAGGGAGATGTGAAAAAAATAGAACCCAATCGGATTAATCAGGAAACACCAAAAATATGTAATAAATTAGAATGGAAAGAACTCCCCAAAGTACCAAACAAAATTTTTTTGTCGGAGCTTGTCAGCCCAGCGCCAGGAACTGTTCCAATGGCACCACCGTGACCACTCCTTTTATTAAATAAATTTAAAAAGAAAGTCAATGACTTAGCTTGTTGCCAGAATGCCACCAAAACGCTGAAACAATTCACAGACGACGTGGCACACGTTTCGGGTTTTCCATCAACTTGTCTAGAAACCCTGCTTCAGGTCCAACGAATCAGCAAATGGCAGATCTTCAGCTTACAGGCCAAAGGGAGTGTAACATACTTTATAGTCGACGGCGTCTGACGTCAGAATGAACTGAAGAGCAGTCCAGCCAATCCCAAGCCATCTACAACGGGACCAGAGGAGATACCCACTAAACAGGGAATCCCCATGTGGACACCCAAAGTAGAAGTAAGGATACTGCTCAAAGGATAGTGTGCCAATCAAGTTGAAGATTCAGACCCTTCGGGATCACAGAGTTAAGAAGATAAATCCAGCGCTGTTCGCATGATTGAAGTTTCTGCTCACGATCGCCCCCACGGGGGTCCGGCGGAATGAAGTCCAGCACTCACCAGCGCGTTTTGGCGGCATTCTGGCAACAAGCTAAGTCATTGACTTTCTTTTTAAATTTATTTAATAAAAGGAGTGGTCATGGTGGTGCCATTGGAACAGTTCCTGGTGCTGGGCTGACAAGCTCCAACAAAAAAATTTCGTTTGGTACTTTGGGGAGTTCTTTCAATTCGGATTTATTACATATTTTTGGTGAACAGTAGGGAGGACAATGCTGAGCCTTGAGGTATTCCCTGAGTTTGGGGGGATGCCTTCGCTTTTTCTTCATTGAATTGGACCTGCTGCATTCTGTCATTGCAGTAAAAACATCTGAAAAGCACATTTACACTATCTCCTCCCCACTCGCCAGGCCAAGACCAATCAAGAACTGTGAGTAACTTTAAATTTAAAGCGCCATTGCGCGTGAACAAAGAAGAACACCAATGCTGCCGAAACCAGCTGCAGCCTCCTGACTGGCATTGGGCGAGGGAGTAGGAAGCCTAGCTCCTCTCCGCTCACTGGGACCAAGATCAATCAAGAGACTGTGAGTAACTTTAAATTTAAAGCGCCATCGGGCATGAACAAAGAAGTCCACCAGCGCTACTGAAACCAGCTGCAACCTCCTGACTGGCATCGGGCGAGGGGGTGGGAAGCCTAGCTTCTCTTTGCTCACTGGACCCAAAGCCAATCAAGGGACTGTGAGTAACTTTAAATTTAAAGCACCATTGTGCGCATCCGTACCTGGTGGGCCCGTGCCTGAGGGCCTTGCCAGCCGGCCCTTTGGCAGTGCCCTTAGGTGAGGAACGCTGGCGGGGAAGAAACAAGATTACTGGAATCATCAGCTCTGCCTTACTAACATTTGGCATACAATTTGTCTTTCCATCTTCTTTACTACCCCTAACCAATATAACAGACCATAAGTTATAATTATAATTATAATCTTTATTGGCATTTATAGTAACACTCAGGTATACACATGAATGAAACAAAGAAATATGGGATCTCCACAAATACAAAGTATATTAATACATATACAAGGAAAAAAAAAGAAAAATAATACATCTTATCCCAAACATAAGTCCACATCACCATGGGGGGGAGGGGCTACAGGAAATTACCCCAATGACCCGAATCTACATTCCCTTGTCAAGACTAAAACTGGGCCAAAGAAAGAGAAAAGAAACCTGTTATTAGCAGGATAAGAGTTATGCGTCAGCCGTAATAGGAGCAACTTCCACCCTGACTTCTTCCCTTGCACATAAAAAATCTAGAAGCTGTTTAGGTTCAAAAAACAGGAAATTCTTTCCTTGATGGGAAATATAACACCTAGATGGATATTTTAACACAAAAGTACATGGTCCTGGCCCGATAAGCCAGAAAATCCTTCCTCCTTCACTGGGTTGCGTGAGACAAATCAGGAAAATTACATACTTTTGAACCTAGAAACTTCTTATTAATATTGTTAAAAAAAGACCGAAGAATCAATGACTTATCAGCCTCTAGAGCCAGAGCCACAAGCATAGTAGTTCTTTCCATAATCACGTCCATAGAACTTTCCAGGAATCCTGTCAGGTCCCCGATTCCGTTCACTGATGCCTCCAGATCTCCCCTTTGTGCTCCCAAGGTGTTAACCGACAAGTATTGAGCCCTAGTCATTGGGGGCAAGTGCTCAGATGGAATTTTTAGCACTTCCCCAAAATACTTCCGGACCATTTCCAAAGGGGACATGAGTGGAGACCTTGGGAAGTTCAAAAGACGGAGGTTGTTCCATCGGGCAAGATTTTCAAGGTGCTCAGTTTTCCGTGTTATCACTGCCCTTTCTTTCATCAGAGCAACATGCTCCTCCTGAAGACGACTAACATCGTCCTTCACTTTTAATAAAGAACTTGCTTGCAGCTCCTGGTTCTTAGAAACCTCCACTTTCATAACTGATATCTCAGTACTCACAGAGCCCACAACAGTCGATAAGATGGTAGTCAAAGCAGAGATGACATCCCAGAGCGCGTCTAAGGTAATCATCGCCGGCTTCTCTAACACCCGACTCACAGGTAGTAGCCCTCCTCCAGGCTCCGACAGCTGCGGAAGCACCGCACAAGGGGATGGTCTTCTACACCACCTCCCTCCAGCTGACTCTCCCCTCCGGAGAATAGGGCAAACCCTTGCAGCAGTTGCCCCTCACCACTGGGCTGTGGAATGCTCACCCGCAGGCCCGGCGAAGAAGGAGAACAAACGCCAATGGGAAATGACACACTGGTTGTGTCGGGGGCACCCGCTGATTTGGGGAGAGACTCACTCCAGATGCACCCAGCACAGACAACAGCTCTTCACACCGTGTTGGCGAAGACACTGCTCCGGACCAAACAGCCGCAAACCCGCAGAGTTTCAAAGTCCTCTGACCAGCCACAGAAGCCTGCGAGGGAGCTCTGGGTAAGCCCACCTGCTTCCTTTTCCTCCGACCCATCATCAACGGAGCAGAGGTAACAGCCAGATCAGAAACACGGAGCTAACTGTGGGACAGCCGCCAAGAGTCAGCTTCCTGCTGCCGTCTTGCCCCCGTCCACTGTAGTCTTTAGATATTGGCAGTTTTGAAAATCGGGCCAGACCATAAGTTAAATGTAAGTTTCACCCATCACATTATTCTCAGCTGCCAGCAGTTGTCTAATAGTATAAACCCCAACTTCATACTCTCATTTACTCTTTAGAAATGTCATATTGTTTGTTTTGTCTCTCTTACCAGTACATTGCACATAATCTGCATGATTTGTTTTGAACCCCTGTCACTTTTCTTTCCATCGTTCGATATCTTGTAAAGATTCATGATACATTGTAACGCATCCTATAGTACATTGTAATTGTATTTGAGCCACTCCTGCCCCCTTAAAATACCTCTGCAACTTCTGATACATTGGTCACAAATTTAATTACTAATCTGTTATACGGCCCCTGCCACTGGAGACCATCACATCTCAAGAGCCCCTCCTGAAATTAATAGCTCCAATTTCACTGCATACCACAATAGAGTTCATCAAAGCCAGTGCCTGCATATCCCATCTGCTCCTCTTTTTCCTTATAATCTCAACTATTCAGTCACTTAGGCTAGATGCCAACATATTTAGTCCGATCCCAATCATTCATAGCCCAATCAGACATAATAATAACACCCACCACTATTGTGGTACATATGCATACAGATATCAAGAAGGGCATAATAGACTCCACAATAGATTGATACGTATAAACCCATTGCCAATAAACCAGGCTTCAAACTCCCCCAACACACCATCGCCAATAAAATGCATCCTCATAAATGCCAGTTCTGTAAGAAATAAAATAGCAGTCATCATAGATCTAGTCAAGGACGAGAGCCCTGACATACTATGCATCATTGAAACCTGGCTCACCTCTGATAATATTCTATTGAATCAACTAAACATAAGAGGTTTCAACCTCTTCATCTGTCCTAGGGATTCCAAGAGAGGAAAAGGGGTGCTCATTTTAATCAAAGATGAACTTAGGGCCACCACCACACACTCCAGCAATCTTGATGGAATAGACATACTAAGGATTGAAAGCAAAAGCATGTTGCTATGCCTGGTTTACAGATCTCCAACACCCAACCACAATAATCTAACCTCTATACTTGAAGCAGCCAAATATCCACCCTTAGGAAACCCCATATCATTTTAGGTGATTTTAACCTACCCTCTCTCCACACCACACACTCCACATCCTTTCTTGAATCAATGGCAGAAATGGGCTATCAGCAAATTATAAACCTGCCCACACACACAAAGGAAAACTCCCTTGACCTGGCTTTCCTCCCCACTTTGACTACAAAACACCCCCATTACCCCCCCCTACACCTCTCTAGTCCCATGGTCAGACTACTACTTAGCCTCTTTCAACCTCCTGTTCCATCTCCCCATAGTGCCTGCACCTATCTTACCACCCCAAGCAAGGTGTTTCCAGCACTTCAACAAGGAGACCTTCCTGAAGACAATCCTACCCCAGCTTGTGATGGACTCTCCAGTCCCTAACATCTCACTAAGTAATTGGCACTTACAGAAAGCAGCAGCACCCCCTACCCTACACCTAAGACCCACACAAAGAAGGTCTGAAAAATGATACACCTATGAGCTATCAAACTTAAAAAAAGAATTAAGACAGCTAGAGAATAAATGGAAAGCAACCAAAACACCATAAAGTAGTCAACAATACCTCACCTCACTTAACACATATAGAGACCCAATTAACAAAGCAAAGATAGACTATCATATGAGGTTACTAAATAGATACATCAACTACCTAAGGGAGCTCTTTGATATAATCAAATCTCTAACCAACGATTCTGATATAACTAATATATAACACCAAACTCTACTCAACTACTATGCACACAAACTGAAACATAAAAGTCCTAATCACTCTACCATTCCATTCAAACCTCCAATAAGCCCCAATCCTTGGATTACGTTCCACCTAATAGACCAGAAACAACTACTAAATACTATAACCAAAATCAATACCACAACCTCCCTCTTAGGCCCATGTCCTGTCTCCAGGATAAAGGCAACAAAAACGGAATTGGCTCCTTTTCTCCTACATATAATTAACCAATCCCTTCTCCAAGGATCATGCCTGAAGATCTTAAGCTTTCATCCATTCGACCCATATTAAAGAACGAGACCCCCAACAGAGATGATCCAAGCTCATGTAGACCCATAGCTAGCATTCCTTTTGTAGCCAAAGTCATCGAGAAGGTCATCTAACTGCAACTTCAGGACTACATTGACCTGAATGCCCTTCTTGACATCCACCAATATGGATTCAATCCTTTTCACAGTGTCAAAACACTATTGAGAGCCCTACTAAATACCTTCATCTGTGGTATAGACAACCCAAAGAAGGCATTCATTCTGCTCTTTATTGATATCGCCTCAGCATTTGATAGCATTAACCATGATATCCTCTTCTCTAGACTAGCACAAATTGGTCTTGCAGGAACTACTCTTTGATGGTTTAAGTCTTATATATCAGACCATAAGCTATGTGTTCAACTAGGTCAAGATTCCTCTGCCACCTTCCTCCAAGAGCAAAGAATACCCCAAGGCTCTGCCCTCTCAGCCCTTTTATTCAACCTATACCTTCAGTCAATCACCAGCATATTCAAAAAACTTAATATTGGTTATTACATATATGCAGACAAAATTATGTTTTTATTTATTTATTTAACGCCATTTATATACTGCCTTATCCTACAATCAAAGCGGTTTTCACAGCAAACAATCAAGGGATGGGCAAGTGTTATCATGCAGTGGTGCGTGTTTGTGTGTTAGTGGTGGGGGTGGAAGATTTAGGTTGTGATTTCTACTTAGTGTGCTATATACATCGTGAGCTATAATACATTCAATTGTACTGACTTAGGGGAGGGGGGAGGGACTGAGGTCTGTCTCGGTTGGTAACTCAAGGGGTATGACCATAGTGTTCGATGAACAAGGTTGTTTTCAGCTGTTTTCGGAAGTCCTTGAGGTCTGTGTTTAGTCTCAGTTCATCAGGGAGGGTGTTCCAGATGGCTGGAGCAGCCACGGAGAGTGCTCGTTTTGTGGTGTCCTTTTGGGTCTTGGTGAAGTCTTTTGGGATGCTTACACGACTGGAGGTGCCTCTTCTCCTTGGTCACGTGCTTGTGTCGGGTTGTATGAGTGTGTGTAGGCTTATGGCAGATGTGTGTTGTTTGATCTTGAATATGTTTATGATAGTTTTGTATTTGATGCGTGAGATGATTGGGAGCCAGTGTAGATCTTTCAGTATGGGTGTGATGTGATCATGGTTTGAGGTACCAGATATAAAGCGGGCGGCTGTGTTTTGTGCCAGTTGTAGCGGTCTGAGGGTCTGTTTTGGTAGCCCGTTGTAGATAGGATTGCAGAAGTCTAGTAGTGGGGTTATTAGAGCTTGGCATACAGTGCGATAGTGCTCTGGGGCGAGGAGGGGTTTAAGTCTTCTGATGAGTTGCATTCTGTAGTATGAACTATTGGTTGTTCTGCTTATATGTGCTTGGAGGTTCAGTTCTTTGTCCAGGGTGAATCCGAGATACTTTACTTCTGATTTTATAGGTATGAGTGCATCTTTTATCTTGATGTTGTATCTCCCTATTGACATATTAAACCCCACTTATCACAACTTATCAGACTGCATCAGCCAAATGGAATCCTGGCTAAACTTCAACAATCTCAATTTTAACTTTAACAAAACTGAGGCCTTATTCATATCAAGAAACCAAAACTGGACAATCCTCCAATCTATCGCTCTTAATAATATTGTGCTCCCAGTTAAATAGGAGGTAAAATACCTGGGAATAATACTCAATTAATCCCTCAGTATACTATCTCACATAAAACAAACAGCCAGAATTGAATCACTTGAAAACTCCTTACGTATGTGTAATTTACGATTTTTGAATTTTCCCTGTACTTCCTTGCTTGCTCCTAAAATTCTTTTTGATAAATATGTAAAGGAGATACTTGCTTTATCTGATGTTTTTGATGTATCGCAAATTTATTATATTCCTTCTGCTACAAAAAAGCCTAGTCCCATAGATGGTGATTTAGATGAAATTGTTCCTAATGTGGTGAATCTTGCTGCTTTCCTCGAAGATTCCACTGATACTATAAATACTAGATCTACTTTGCTGGTCACCATGTTATCTGTTATGGATAAACAGCGGATCTTGAAAGCATTTTTCAAGGTGAAGTCAGCGTTGTTTTGTGGACAAAAAGTAAATATCTTTCCAGATGTGTCTCGTGGCACCCAGATGAAGCGCAGACAATTTCTAGCTTTAAAGTCGCGTGTTGGGGGTGTGGGCGGTATGCCCCACCTCTTTGTAAGATTTGCTAGGACGGCAGGCAGGCTTTGGTGTTACTCACCTCTCTGTTGAATGGGGCGGCTAGGGGGGGAGGGGGGAGTTGGGTGGGGGGGTGGGAAGGGGGGGAGGGGGAGGTGGGCTTAGGGGGGGTGGGCGGGAAGACAATGGCCCATCATTGTGCTTTGGACTTCGCTGGCGGGCTTGGGAGCAGAGTACACCCCAAGTCTGGCCGGTCTTCTGTGGGGATGTGTTATCTCCTTTCCTCTCTCCTCTTTTTCCTCTCACTCGCAGTGGCCCACTGCGGCTGTTGCTGAGATAGGGGCGTTGCGGGGATCGCTGTGTATCTTCTACTTATCCCCCTGTCTCCATCTGTTAGGGTGGGTGTACGCATTCTTTCCTTATTTCTTATGTCCGTAGGGGAGGGTGGGGAGCCATGGGACTTGGGCTTTGGCACTGGGATTCCTATGGGGGGGGTCTCACAAAAAAATGGGGGGCCTTGCAGTTGTTATTGTTGGTGATTTGTATATTTTTATGTGCTTTGGACTGTATTGGTTGGCCTTGATTTCGGCTTTGTGTTTAAATATTTCCTTGTGCTGGCTTTCTTTTTGTAACTTTCATGATGCTGTATTTGTTGGTTTTTTTATGAATAAAAAATAGATTAATCATAAAGTCGCGTGTTGTAGACCTGGGTGCTACTTTCTTTTTAAAATTTCCATGCAAATGCCTGATTACATATGAAGGTGCTTCATATGTGTTTCTTGATGTATCACACCTGGAAAGATTTTTGCTGGAGAAACAGGGTTCAACTGGGTCATGGAGTATTGATGTCTCCTCCTAGTATGTAGTCAATCTTTTTGACTTGATTTCTATTGTTTTCTTTTTCTTTATTTAAGTAGCAGATGGTTCTCATGATGTGGACTGTATTTTCTGTTGTTACTGTATTGTTTCTGATGTTCTTAGTATTGATCTTGATTCTAATTTTGTGTAACATCAGTGATGTTCTTATTCTTATTTGGTTGTTGTATATGACTAAAAACTTTTCAATAAAAAAACAAAAACAAAAACAAAAAAACAAACAAACAGCCAGAACCATCTTTTTCAAACTAAAGACCATTCGACACCTGAGACCACTTCTTGACACTCACGACTTTAGATCGGTAGTACAAGCCCTTATAACTCCCCACTTTGACTTCTGGAACAGCTTGTTACAGGGCATTCCAATAAAGAACATTAACATCCTTCAGAGAACACAAAATATCACAGGCAGAATCATTTTCAGAGCCTGACTAATCGAACCTATTACACCCAAACTGTATGACCTCCACTGGTCCCCAATATTGAGCCGAATAAAATACAAGACACTTGTGACTACTTTCAAACTAATCAACAACATAGCACCGTCTCAACTCTCAACTCTTATCCTCACCCCTTCAGACGCCAGATCCTGTAGGGATAACATGCAGCATTCTCTTGCAATCTCCCACTTCAATTTGTAAGACTAAAAAGACCACGAGTTCCAGGGCATTCACTTATACTACCCCAGCCTTTGGAACTCTCTATCTATCTCAATCCACTCAATCAAGGACCTCCAAGTATTCAGAAAAGAGCTCAAAAGTCATCTATTCATTGAGCACAATGGAAATACCAATGATAGTAGTACTGCATAGACAACTCAGTCCCATGCACAACAGCCACCTAATATACAAAGAGCTCACTCCATCAGTACCTCAATTCCCCCAAGCTGAGTTTATAACTTTGACAAGGTCCCTCATCAGAGACTTTTGGCAAAACTAAAAAGTCGTGGGATAGGAGGCAGTGTACTATTGTGGATCAAGAAGTGGTTAAAAGATAGAAAGCAGAGGGTAGGGCTAAATGGACAATTTTCCCAATGGAAAAAGGTGAATGGTGGAGTACCGCAGGGATCTGTGCTGGGTCCACTGCTTTTTGACATATTCATAAATGACCTGGAAAGGGGAATAACGAGTGAGGTTATCAAATTTGCAGATGACACAAAACTAATTAAAGTTCTTAAAACCCAAGAGGATTGTGGAAAATTGCAAGAGGATCTTGATAAATTGGAAGACTGGGCATCCAAATGGCAGATGAAAGTTAATGTGGACAAGTGCAAAGTTGTGCACCTAGGAAAGAACAACCCACACTATGGTTACACAATGCAAGGTTCCACATTGGAAACCACCACCCAGGAAAAAGATTTAGGAATCATCGTGGATAACATGTTAAAACCCTCCGCCCAGTGTGCAGCGGTGGCCAAGAAAGTAAATAGAATGCTAGGTATTATAAGGAAAGGAATGGAAAATAAAACAAAGGATATTATAATTCCTCTGTATCGTTCCATGGTACGACCGCACCTTGAATATTGTGTGCAGTTCTGGTCGCCGTATCTTAAAAAGGATATAGCGTTATTAAAAAAGGTACAGAGAAGAGCCACCAAAATGGTAAAGGGGAAGGAAGGCTACTCCTATGAAGAGAGGCTATAAAGGTTAGGGCTCTTCAATCTGGAAAAGAGACGGCTGAGGGGAGATATGATAGAGGTCTATAAATTAATGAATGGAGTTGAACGGGTAAACGTAGATCTATTGTTTACGCTATCAGAATATAGAAAGACTAGGGGACATGTAATGAAGCTACAGGGTAAACTATTTAAGACAAATAAGAGAAAATATGTTTTATTTACATACTGTGCTATTCTGCATCAGTGCGGTTTACATTGAACAAACTGAAATTACATTGAACAGGGCATTATAACTTGGAGATAACTATTTTACAGGGAACATGGGCTATGGAGGGTTAAGTGGCTTGCCCAAGACCACAAGGAGCACCTGTGGGACTAGAAACCTCATTCCTTCCGGCTCAAGGTTGCTGTCTTCTAGTGGGATTTGAACCCCTGACCTTGTGGCCTGAAGTATCTTTCCCCAACCACTAGGCCACTCCTCCACTCCTCCAGCTCTGCAATTTGTTACCGGAAGATGTAGTAAGAGCTGTTAGTCTAGCTGGGTTTAAAAAAGGTTTCGACAAATTCCTGGAGGAAAGGTCCATAAACCATTATTAAAAAGGGACCTAGGATATCAATGCTTGACCCAATACAAGCATTGTGGAACCTGTGTCTTTTGGGGATACTGCTAGGTACGTATGACCAAGATTGGCCACTGCTGGAAACAGGATACTGGGCTTGATGGACCTTGGTCTGAGCCAGTATGGCATATCTTATGTTCTTATGTTCTTATGCTACAAGATCCTACTCCTGATTTTCAAAATCATCCACAAACAATCCTCATGTCACCTACAGTCACTCCTGAATGCCATCAACACTTGCAGGATAAAAAGGCAAAACACGATAAACATGTTAATCATACCACAAGGAAAAACCAAAAGCACCCAGTATGCCTGCAACAGAGCATTCGAACTGTATGCACCATCCCTCTGGAATTATCTACCCGGAACCCTCTGATTGACAAATGAACTGTCTACATTTAAGAAACTTCTCAAAACTCATTTATTCAATGAACACTTTGGTCCCATTATATAACCCTCCTCCCCTCTCCATCTCCCCATTGTATCAAAGAAATAGCAGTTGTTCATGTATATAACCTATTGCTCCTCCCATCCAGGTAACACTCATGTACATAAGTTACACTGTTCTATGCAACATTTATTGAATATAGTAATTAATCTTGTAAATAAGTTCATTGATCTATGTAATATCAGTTTGTTGTAATGTACACCGCTTTGCCCCATTGAAAAGTGGTATAGAAAAAAGTCAAAATAAAAAATAAATACAAATTTTACTGTGTTGTAACTTTTGATAACTTCTCTGATTTCTCTTAGCATTTGGTCATCCATCTGTTCATTATGGCCAGGCGGTTGGTAGTACACTGCCACTGCCATTGCCATTGTCCTCCCCTTTTTATATGGAATTTCTATCCACAGAAGAGTGGAGGAGTAGCCTAGTGGTTAGAACACTGGCTTGGTAACCAAGCAACTAGGGTTCAAGTCCCACTAACACTCCTTGTGGCCTTGAGCAAGTCACTTAACCCTCCATTGCCTCAGAAAAAAGGCCTGGTAATCTACATCTGGTGACACTGCCAAGAAAACCCAGGAGAGTCAGGACTGATTCAAAGACACACATTGCATTTTTTCTATCCATAGAAATTCTATAGTGTATTTTGTTTCCTGCAAAACTTTAATCCTGTGTGATTCAATGCCCTCTCTAACACAGAGCGAAACTCCTCCACGAATCTGATCCACCCTATCATTGAGATATAGTTTGTTCCCAAGTATCACAGTGTCCCATTGGTTGTTCTCCTTCCACCAAGTCTCTGAGATGCCAATCGTAGCTTTATAGGTACTTAAACATCTTAAAAGACAGGAGGTGCTTTCAGGTGAAGCTCATTACCCAAATCAGTCATACACTAAGGACCTGAGATTAATTAAGCTTCAGGTGAACAAGATATATTACACGTATTAGGTACAGTTTTATTAGTATACATATCCATAGCAACCCTTAGTAAGTAAAGAACTTAGATCTAAACACAAACTTAAAACTAAGATGCAGACAGCAGTCCAGCAGCGGGATGGGGGCTTTCCAGTCTTTTGCATTGAGTGTCACATGTATGATTTTCTCCCAGTTGGTGAGAGGTCTTACGTGTGCACTAGGTGCAAGGAGCTCTTTGCTCTCAGGGAACGAGTCCGTTCTCTAGAGGCTAGAGTAGCAGACTTGGAAAACATAAGACAGACAGAGAGGTACATAGACGAGACCTACAGGGATATAGTCCTGAAGTCCCACCTCCTGTCTGGCAGCATCCCTGTTGCCATGGAGGAGAGAGGTCACATGACAGGAGAGCATCACCCTGGTGTGGCAGGAAGTGATTCTGTAACTAGGACCTGTCCTCCAGGTGATGTAAAACCCTCTCGCACTGAGGACGTTTCTCCAGGGCCATGGGCCCCTGAGGGAAGGGTTAGGACAGCCATTATAGTTGGTGATTCGATCATTAGGCATGTAGATAGCTGGGTGGCTGGTGGACGTGAGGATCGCCTGGTAACATGCCTGCCTGGTGCGAAGGTAGCGGACCTCACGCGCCACCTAGATAAGGTCTTAGATAGTGCTGGGGAGTAGTCTGCTGTCTTGGTACATGTTGGTACCAATGACATAGGAAAATGTGGTAGGGAGGTTCTGGAGGCAAAATTTAGGCTTTTAGGTAGGAAGTTGAAATCCAGAACTTCCAGGGTTGCATTCTCCAAAATGCTTCCTGTTCCACGCGCAGGACCCAAAAGGCAAGCAGAGCTCTGGGGTCTCAATGCGTGGATGAGACAATGGTGCAGAGATGAGGGTTTTGGATTTGTTAGGAACTGGGGAACATTCTGGGGAAAGGAGGGGCTCTTCCGAAGGGATGGGCTTCACCTTAACCGGGATGGAACCAGGCTGCTGGCATTAACCTTTAAAAAGGAGATAGAGCAGCTTTTAAACTAGATATTAGGGGAAAGCCGACAGTTGCCCAAGAGCAGATGGTTCGGAAGAATGTATCCTTGAAGGATACTACCAAAAGCAGAGAGGTTCCACAAAAGGGAAAATTAGCCCAAATGCCCTCAAGTATGGAGCAGACACAGCTTAAAGATCCCAAATTACCCATGTCTAACAATAGCCAAATTAATTTGAATAACATACAATCTCTAAAATGCTTGTATGCAAATGCTAGAAGTCTAAAAATAAGATGAGAGAATTAGAATATATAGCACTAAATGAAAGGTTAGATATGATTGGAATATCAGAGACATGGTGGAAGGAGGACAACCAGTGGGACACTGTGATACCTGGGTACAAACTATATCATAATGATAGAGCTGATCAAATTGGTGGAGGGGTTGCTCTCTATGTTAGAGCGGGCATTGAGTCAGAAAGGATTAAAGTTTTGCAGGAAACAAAATTTGCTGTAGAATCTATATGAATTGAAATTCCATGTAAAAGGGGGAAGGCGATGGCAGTGGGGGTGTACTATCGAGCGCTTGGCCAGAATGACCAAATGGATGATGACATGCTCAAAGAAATCAAGGAAGCTAACAAAAGTTACAGCACAGTAATAATAATGGGTGATTTCAATTACCCCGGTATCGACTGGGTTAGTGTCACGTCAGGACATGCTAGGGAGATAAAGTTCCTAGATGAAATAAATGACTGCTTCTTGGAGAACCTGGTTCATGAACTGACCAGAGGGGAAGCCATATTAGACTTAGTCCTTAGTGGAACACCAGATCTAGCGCAAGAGATAAGGGTGTTGGGGCCACTCGCCTTTGATTTAATAAGTGGAGGAGGGATAATAAGGAAATCCACAGTACTACCTTTTAACTTTCGAAAGGGAGACTATGATAAAATGAGGAAAACAGTTAAGAAAAATCTAAAAGGAGCAGTTGCAAAGGTTAAAGACATACCTCAAGCTTGGGTGTTGTTGAAAAATACTATCTTGGAAGCCCAGACCAGCTGTATTCCACGCTTTAAGAAAAGTGGTAGGAAGTCCAAAAAACTGCCAGCATGGTTTAAAGGTGAGGTCAGAGAGGCTGTTGTTGCCAAAAAAGCATCTTTCAGGAAATGGAAAAAAGAGCCAAACAACGAAACCTGGAAACAGCACAAGCACTGGCAAGCCAAATGTAAGGCATTGATAAGGCAGACAAAGGGAGAATTTGAGAAGAAGCTTGCTGCAGAAGCAAAAACACGAAATAAAGACCTTTTCAAGTACATTCGTAGCAAAAAACCTGTGAGAGAGTCAGTTGGTCCATTAGATGATAAAGGGGTTAAAGAAACACTGAGAGGTGACAAGGAGATAGTGGAGAAACTGAATGAATTCTTTGCTTCGGTCTTTACTGAGGAATATGTAGGGATGTTACCCATGACTGAAGTGGTATTTAAAGGTGTGGAAGAATTGAAGGAAATATCGATACATCGGGAAGATGTATTACAACTATTAGATAAACTGAAGAGTAGCAAATCACCTGGGCCAGATGGTATACATCCAAGGGTGTTGAAAGAACTGAAATATGAGATTGCAGACCTGCTATTAGTAATCTGTGAACTATCATTAAAATCATCTCTAATACCTGAAGATTGGAGGATCGCCAATGTAACACCAATTTTTAAAAAGGGTTCCAGGGGTGATCCGGGAAACTACAGACCGGTGAGCCTGACATCAGTACCGGGAAAAATGGTAGAAACCATTATAAAGAATAAAATTACTCAGCATGTAGATAGTCATGACCTAATGGGAGACAGCCAACATGGCTTTAGACAAGGAAGATCTTGTCTTACTAATCTGTTATGTTTTTTTGAAGGAGTGAATAATCAGGTGGACAAAGGTGAGTCGGTTGATATTGTGTATCTGGACTTTCAGAAAGCCTTTGACAAGGTCCCTCATGAGAGACTTTTGGCAAAACTAAAGAGTCATGGGATAGGAGGCAGTGTACTATTGTGGATCAGGAACTGGTTAAAGGATAGAAAGCAGAGGGTAGGGCTAAATGGCCAATTTTCCCAATGGAGAAAGGTGAATAGTGGTGTACCCCAGGGATCTGTGCTGGGTCCGCTGCTTTTTGACATATTCATAAATGACCTGGAAAGTGGAATAACGAGTGAGGTTATCAAATTTGCAGATGACACAAAACTATTTAAAGTTGTTAAAACCCAAGAGGATTGTGGAAAATTGCAAGAGGATCTTGATAAATTAGAAGACTGGGCTTCAAAATGGCAGATGAAATTTAATGTGGACAAGTGCAAGGTTATGCACCTAGGGAAGAACAACCCAAACTATGGTTACACGATGCAAGGTTCCACATTAGGAACCACCACTCAGGAAAAGGATTTAGGCGTCATTGTGGATACCATGTTAAAACCCTCGGCCCAGTGTGCAGCGGCGGCCAAGAGAGCAAGTAGAATGCTAGGTATGATAAGGAAAGGAATGGAAAATAAAACAAAAGATATTATAATGCATCTATATCGTTCCATGGTGAGACCGCACCTTGAATATTGTGTGCAATTCTGGTCACCGTATCTTAAAAAGGATATAGCGATTTTAAAAAAGGTTCAGAGAAGAGCCACCAAAATGGTAAAGGGGATGGAAGGATACTCCTATGAAGAAAGCCTAAAAAGGTTAGGGCTCTTTAACCTGGAAAAGAGACGGCTGAGGGGAGATATGATAGAAGTCTATAAATTAATGAACAGAGTGGAACGGGTAAACGTAGATCGATTGTTTATCTTATCAGAATATAGAAAGACTAGGGGACATGCAATGAAGCTACAGGGTAAACTATTTAAGACTAATAAAAGAAAATATTTTTTCACTCAACGTGTAATCAAACCCTGGAATTTGTCACCAGAGGATGTAGTAAAGGCTGTTAGTGTAGCTGGGTTTAAAAAAGGTTTGGACAAGTTCCTGGAGGAAAGGTCCATAAGCCATTATTAAGAAGGGACCCAGGATATCAATGCTTAACCCAGTACAAGCATTGTGGAACCTGTGTCTTTTGGGGAAACTGCTAGGTACGTGTGGCCTGGTTTGGCCACTGTTGGAAACAGGATACTGGGCTTGATGGACCTTGGTCTGACCCAGTATGGCATATCTTATATATAACCTTTTATTTCTAATCCTGTTTACTTCTTGGCGAAACTCCTGAAAGATGATAACCCCACCATCAATATCTTTACCAATTTGATTGAATCTGCTATTGCAAATCCAAAATAGATTGATTAATTGACATCCACGGCAACAGAAAGACCTATGGCACATAGGGCAGATTTTGACTATTGCCTCATTTAAATCATTTTCTGAGGTACAATCTGAATTTAATATCCCTGATACATGGTAGTTTCAGTGATTGCAATTATGTTTTTGTATAAGGAAAGCTGGCTTATTATCTCCCCAGTTGGCAGGTCAATGGAGTCTACTCCAATTTGCTCAGGCCTCAGAAGGATCTATTAAATTAATATCTTACTTTTATTCTCTAATAAGAGATCATCAAAGTGTCACATGCTCGGAAGTGGAGAGAGCCTGGGAGTCGGATATTGGAGCTCTTTCCACACACGCACATTGGGATAAATTCTGGAATACACTTATCTATTCTTCACACTCAGCTTCAGTTATGCAAACCTTGTACTTTCTAGCACATCGGGCATTTATTATACCAGTCCTGATTCCCAAATGGTGCACTCAACAGAGAAATCAATGTTGGTCATACCATACAGGAATGGGTACCTTTTCCCATATGCTTTTTCATTGTCCCAATCTATAGATTTATTAGCAGCAAATATGGCAGAAGGTCCAAGTGCTCCTTAAGCTTCGAGAAGATATCTCCCTAGGGATTATAATTTACCAGTCTCAGGCAGGTATTCTGTCTCTCCAGGAGGATGATAATTTTGCTTTTGATTTCCTGCTTGCAATAGCAGTGAATTTGGTAGTAAATAATTGGAAAGATAACTCTGTCCTCGATTATACCCATTGGTGGAACACAGGCACCTATACTATAAATATGAAATGGCCTATACCGTCTCTAGAATGCAGACACCATTGCACCATTCTAAATGGAAAGGTTTGTCCAAAGTCATAATGACACCTTGATTCCTTTAAGTCTATATGGTGTAAGATATTGCCACTTTTTATGCAATGAAGCTGGGGAAGGAGGGGATATGTTACTCTGTATTGAAATTTGTTTGGATTGTTTATTATCTTTGTGAAAAATTTGAAAATAAAGATATTAAATAAAAAAGACATGCTAAACACCAAGTCCAGACAGGGAACGGGGGTAAACCCAAGACTAAATCCATCCTGTCACCTACATCTGGAGGCAAGTGGTAAGCGTAAATGCAGTAGTGTTCAATAATTGAAATTTGGGAGCAGGACTATTCTCCAGGGTAGAGAGCAGGTTCTAGATGTAGATGGCAAAAGTGATCCTGTCTCAGGTTTTACATGTAGCATGCAGAGACATGCAGTTCTGATTTCTCCATGGCTCAACCTCTACTCCCTGCAAGTACTGGGGTAAAGCCAGGATTGGATCTATCCTGTCACCTGTATCAGGAACCAAGTAGCAAGTGTACATGCAGCAGTGATTGCAAAGTGCTAAAATCAGGGATCATATATAGCTTAAGCAATTTAAATTTACAGACAAGAGCTATATTGGCAAAGAAAGCCCTTCCTGGAATTTGGAAGCAGGACTACTCTCCAGGGTAGCCAACGGCCTGCAGATGCGGGCAACAGGATTGATACATTCTGGGGTTTTGCACATTTCATGCATGGATGTGTAATTTGCACTTCTCCATTGTACTATATAAGAAATGATAAACAACAAGTCCAGCCAGGAACGGGGTAAACCCAGGACTGGATAAATTCTGTTGCCTGCATCTGCAACCAAGTGGCAAGTGTACATGCAGCAGTGATCGACAAGGCCTAAAATCAGGGACCCTATACAGCTAAGACAATGTACATAAAAGAGCTATACTGGAAAAGAAAGCCCATCCTGGAATTTTGGAGCAGAACTACTCTCTGGGGTAGCCAATGCCTCCAGATGTGAGCGACATAGAAACATAGAAATATGACGAAAGAAAAAGACCACATGGCCTATTTAGTCTGTCCTTTCATATCAACAACTACAACAGTCCCCTTTTTTCCTTTAGAGATCCTCTGTGTTTGTCCCATGCTCTTTTGAATTCAGCCACTGTCCTCATCTCCACCACGTCCACTGGGAGACTATTCCATGGATCCACCACTCTTTCCGTAAAGAAATATTCACGCATATCACTTCTGAATCTATCCCCCTTCACCCTCATCCCATGTCCCTTCTTAGCAGAACTTGCTTTCAATTGAAAGAGGCTCTCCCCCTGAACATTTATGCCACGGAGGTATTTAAACATCTCAATCACATCACCTCTATCCCGCCTTTCCTCTAAGGTGTACATATTAAGATCCCTAAGTCTGTCTTCTGTGGTGGCGAAACTGTATTAGAGCCCATGGAAATAGATAAAAGACCAACATTTACCTTCAAGCAAAGGGATAGCCCAGAGAGCACTGACTTTCAAAGTACAGCCAAAGTGAAAAAAAACACACACGGGGCTGCTGAGCTCAGACCACGCCCAAGCTCCAAGGCAACCAAGAGAGGTAATGAGAAGCACCTGGAGGAGGAGTTCGAGGCTGTAGGGCAGCCCCACTCATTTAAGCCTCAGGGAACAGGAAGAAGGGAGACCACCAGGGAAACGGAAGGCGAGGAGATCACGAGGGAACCAGAAGGAAAGGAATCTTTCAGGGAAGCTGAGAGAGAGAGGTGCTCCAAAGACAGCCTCAGAAGGGATTCCCATTGCAGCCAAAACACAGGAAACTACAGCCCTGAAGGAAGCCCATGTTGTATAGGAATTACAGCTGGCTCTGGATACAGGGGTGTTTGGCCTGAGGAAGCTGCAGACTATAAGCAAGGTACGGGAACAGCCCAGCAGGAGCCTGTGGGTAGAGTTTCACTTCTGGAAAGGCCTGTGAAAAGAACTGTTGCTAGAAAGAAGGTGAGCCCATTAGAAGCCTTGAACAGTTTATTGAAAGATAAGGATCTCCATAGCCCATCAAAAACCCCTGAACCTAGAGAGAGGTCTCGCTGGGAAAAGGTTTTAAAATTGTTAGAAGAAATTAAGCCTACGTTCCCACAAGCTGATTCCAGTCAGGAGACAACAGATCCTGATTATGAGGGCATGCAGATAGATAATTATGATTCTGATAATGCCTCTACAGAATCTCAAATGGATTGCTCTTTTTGTATAAAGACAAAATGAAGAAGCTATAGGGTTTAAATGTGGAAAGACCCAGAAGCTATTATACCAGTATGTCTTGTGCCTAGAGTGCTGAAAATGTTTGAAATGAAGTTGCTGATGTTTTAAAGCAGCTAGAAAATATTCAAAGGCTTGATTTTATTTATTTATTTATTTATTTTATTTAACTATTTCTTTTATACCGCCCCTTCCAGAGATCAAGGGCGGTTTACATATAACAAGTCAACAGTCATGTACACAGTTTGTATACATTTTACATAGAACATAGAACATAGAACAATAGAAATCAACTATTTACATTAAACAGTAAATATACCATTTATAGGTATTAAAGCAAACATATTAAACTTTATACAAATGAATATTTACAGTGTGTGGTGTGTGTGGTGTGTGGGGCAGGAATTGGTGTAGGTGCTGGAATTTAGTTCCTTTTTTCGTCTTCAGGTGTGAGGGAGGGGGGAAAGTCTTGTGGATACATTGTTGGGTTAGGGGATTAAGGGAGTCTGTGTATGTGTGACCATGTTTGTTGTGGAGCTGGTCTTGGGGGAATAGGGGATTTCGAAGTGTTCAGTGAATAGGTAGGTCTTTAATTCTTTTCTGAATTGGGTGAGGTCTCTTATGGTGCGAAGTTCAATAGGGAGGTCGTTCCAGAGTGTAGGGGCAGTGAATGAGTATGCTCTGGAGCTAGTGGAATTCTTAGTTTTACGGATGGCTTTTGGTGTGATGAGGGAGTGGGCCGCGTTCTGTCTGAGGGTCCTTGTCGATGTTGGAGATTGGAGTAATGTGGATAGGTGTGAAGGGGTTATGTCATTTATAAGTTTATAGGTTGTTAGGATAATCTTATATTTGATTCGGCTGTTTATAGGGAGCCAGTGGAGTTCCAGTAGTATTGGGGTCACGTGGTCAGTTAGGCGAGCTTTAGAGATTACCTTTGCACAGATGTTTTGTGCTCTTTGGAGAAGGTATATGCTCTTTTGGGGGAGGCCTATTAGGAGACTATTGCAATAGTCGAAGTGCGGGGTGATCAGTGTACTTACTACGGATCTAAAGTCTTGTGTTTCAAGAAGTGGCCTTAGGTGCTGAATAGTTTTGAGTTTATAGAAGATGGTTTTTACTATTTGTTTTATGTGAGGTAGCATGGTGAGGGTGTGGTCTATTATTACTCCTAAGTATTTTACCTGTTTTCTGACGGGTATGGAGGTTTTGTTGATTGTGATTGTTTCTGGGTATGAGTTCTCAGTCGTGGGTGGTCTTGTCACAAACATTGCCTCAGTTTTTTTGAGGTTTATGCTAAGGTGGTTAGTTTCCATCCAGGAGGAGGTCTCAGCCATGCATTTGGATAGCGAGTCATATGTAGGGTTTTTAGCATTTATGGGGATAGCTAACATGATGTCATCGGCATATATAAAATGGTTAATCCTGTGTTTTTTAAATATGTCTGTTATCGGTTGCAGGTACAAGTTAAATAAGAGGGCCGAAAGGGCTGATCCTTGGGGTATTCCCTGTCCTTGAGGGAATGTTTCTGATGCTTGTTGGTCAATTTGGACTCGTATTAATCTATGTGAAATATAGGATTTGAACCAGTTAAGGACAATCCCGCCTATACCTAGGTTTTCTAATCTGTTGATCAGTGTCATGTGATTAATGTTATCAAAGGCGGCAGAGATATCTATAAAAAGGAGTAAGAAGCCTTGATGTTTGCCATCAGTGCCCTTGATGAGGAAGTCCATAAGGGTGATTAGGAGGGTTTCTACTCCATGGAATGGGCGGAAACCAAATTGGTGTGAGTCAAGAGGTTTGTGTTCATCAATGTGTTCTTGTAACTGAATTTGAATTGTTTTCTCTATTATTTTGGCTATGAATGGAATGCTGGCTATGGGTCTGTATGAATTCGGGTCATTTGAGTCGAGCTTATTATTCTTTATTATTGGTCGGAGTGTTGTGAGTTTTAGGGCATCAGGCATGATGCCCTGTGAAAGGGATTGGTTAACGATGTATTGTATATTTACCACCAATTCAGCTTTTGCACACTTAATCCATGACACAGGGCATGGATCGAGTGGGGAAGTGGTGGTGTTTATCATAGTTATGATTTTGAGGAGTTGTTTTTGTTCTACCAATTGGAAACTTGTCCATTCATGTGAGATTTTTGTGTTTGATAATACAGGAGTTGAGGTAGTGGTTTTGTTTTTTAGTTTTTCCGCAAAATGTTTTGCTAGTGTTTGTATATTTATTGCTTGTTGTTTAGGTTCAGTTTGAATGTTTAAGAAAGAACTATCTGAGTGGGCAGCAGCCAGAAGTAAAAGAAGCTTTAATTTGAATATTGCACAGTTTGGAAAAGCAGTTGTTTAAGCCAGAAGTAAAGGAACTATCAAGCTGCATTATGTAACAGCTGAAGAAGCAATTGTCACTGTGAAGTTCTTGATCTGAAATTCTTTTTCTTTTGTTGGAGAAGTATCCTAATTTTGTTAATATGTGTTTTTGGCGCAAAGGAAGAGAAAAATAAATTTTCCTGTACTCATCATTTCACACAACTACAAGCCCCAGAAGCCTCGGCTCTGGGAACCCATACTAAAAGGGACATTAGGAGGTACGCCCCTGCCTATAGGCAACCATCTAGACAAGTGGGGGGGCATCACACCTCATATGCTTTATAATAAAGACCACTAACCATTTTAGAAGCCACCCTCTGCACAGACTCCATCCTGTTCCTGTTGAATGTACGGTCTCCAGAATTGCACACTATACTCCAAATGAGGTTGCACCAAAGACTTATACAGAGGCACTATCATCTCCTTTTTTCTGCTAGCCATTCCTCTCCGTATGCACCCAAGCATCCTTCTAGCTTTTGCCGTCGCCTTTCCTACCTGTTTAGCTACTTTATGATCATCAGACACAACCACGCCTAGGTCCCGCTCTTCTTTAGTGGACAAAAGTACTTCACCCCCTATACTATATTGCTCCCTTGGATTGCTGCAGCCCAAATGCATGACCTTACATTTTTTAACATTAACTCCCAGCTGCCAAATTCTAGACTATTCTTCAAGCTTAGCTAGATCCCTCCTCATGTTATCTACACCTTCCTGGGTGTCTACTCTATTGCAGATTTTGGTATCATCTGCAAAAAGGCAAACCTTACCCGACAGGCCTTCCGCTATATCACTAACACAGATGTTAAAAAGAATCGGACCAAGGACAGATCCCTGGGGCACACCACTGGTAACATCCTTCTCCTAAGAGTGAGCTCCATTTACCTGTACTCTTTGTCGCCTCCCACCCAACCAATTTCTAACCCAAGCAATAACTTTAGGGTCCATCCCTAGGGTGCTCAGTTTGTTTATAAGTCGCCTGTGAGGAACAGTGCCAAAGGCTTTACTGAAATCTAAATACACCACATCTAGGGCTCTCCCTCGGTCCAACTCCCTGGTCACCCAGTCAAAGAAATCAGTCAGATTTGTCTGAGAAGACCTGCCTCTGGTGAATCCATGCTGCCTCGGATCCTGTAATCTGCTGGACTCCAGAAACCTCACTATTTTCTCTTTCAGCAGCGTTTCCAATAATTTATTCACCACCGAAGTTAAACTAACCAGCCTGTAGTTTTCAACCACATCCTTACTTCCGCTTTTGTGTAAAGGCACCACATGAGCCTCTCTCCAGTCCTTTGGCACCACTCCCAATGAGGCATTGAAAAGTTCAGTCAGTCGAGCTGCTAGAACGTCCCCAAGTTTCCTCAGTATTCTAGGGTGTATCCCATCCGGTCCCATCGCTTTGTCTACTTTAAGTTGAGCTAGTTTCTCACGAACACAGTCTTCTGAAAATTGATGTCCCTCACTTCTGTTCCTGTTTGTGGGTGTTTTCTGAGGTCCTGCTCCTGGTTCTTCATCTGTGAACACAGAACAGAAATATTTGTTAAGCAATTCCGCTTTATCCTCATCAGTTTCTACATATTCCTCCCCTTCACCCTTGAGTCTGACAATACCACTTTTGCCCTTCCTTTTTTCACTAACATATCTGAAAAATGTCTTATCCCCCCATTTTATTGCATTGGCTATTTCCTCCTTTTTTTGAATCTTTGCTTTCCTGACTACTTTGCTAGCTTCTCTAAGTTTTTCCAAATATAGACGCCTGTCTTCCTCTCTCTGTGATTTCTTGTATTTCATGAAGGCTTCCCTCTTTTTCTTCACTTTTTCAGCTACTTCTTTCGAAAGTCATAGTGGTCTCCTTTTCTTTTTACCTTTATTTACCATTTTAACAAAAAGGTTGGTTGCCCTTAAAATATCCCCTTTCAGTTTTGCCCACTGTTTTTCTACATCCCCCAGTTGTTCCCATCCCGCTAGCAACTCCCTGAGGTATTGGCCCATCTTCGGAAAGTTAGTCTTCCTAAAGTCTAAGACCCTTACTTTTGAATGGATTCTAACAGCCCTAGTCCTAATACAGAACCACACCATCTGGTGATCACTGGATGCAAAATGATCTCCCACTATAACATCAGAAACACTTTCACCATTGGTAAGCACTAAGTCCAGTATGGCCCCTTCATGTGTAGGGTCTGTTACCAATTGCTTGAATAGTTCTCCCTGTAGAGAATCCAGGATCTCTTTACTTCTAGACGATACTGCAGCAGGAATGTGCCAATCAACATCTGGCATAATGAAATCCCCTATCAGTAGCACTTCCCCTTTCCTAGCAATGATGTGTATGTCTTCAATAACTCTCTGAAGTACAACACCGCAAAAGCACAAATCACGCTGAACACAAGAGAAACAGTCACAATTTTATTCACATTGAGCATAGTCTGGTGCTACACATTATATACAGTTCTAAGTGTCATACGGGCATTCATTGGTGTGTTTTGCTCTCTTTTAGTCACATTTTTTATTTATTTATTTTTAAGTTCTGTGGACCCCATCTGCGTGCTCGACATGTTTTAGGTTGAGAAGTTCTTTTGGATATTTCCTACAATCTATGTTTTTTAAATCTCATATTAATTTATTATTGAGTTTTATTCACATTGAGCATAGTCTGGCACTGTAAGTGGTATACAGTTCCAAGTGCTATACGGACATTCATTGTTGTGTTTTACTCTCTTTTAGCCACATTTTTTATCTATTTATTTTCATGTTCTTTGGACCACATCTGCGTGCTCGATATGAGTGTTTTCATCCAGTTTATTTTGTTTCATTTTTATCTTTTATGTATCCCGCCAATGGTGGCTCCGCCCCCATTGTTCTCCTTATATCGCGCATTTGTGGGCGTCCTCTTCCCTTCTGCACGTCGACTGAGCGTTGACGGCAGTTTCTTTGAGGTACGTGTTTTCCTTCAGCTGAACATTTTATGCTTTTTATGACTCTATTTTTGTTTGTAGGGCAACAGATTTCTCTGTGATTATGCTTTCCTTACATCGAATCTCTTAGTTTTACACTTTTTATGCAAACGTACTATAGGTTCCTCTGATGACCTCTTACACCCATTGCTTTTGGTTCATATTTAGAAATGCCATTGCATTACCTATATGTTTCTTTTTCTTTTTGCAAATTTAAAGCAGGCTTGTAAGGGTCAGTAGCCACGTTTTTTTGGAATTGCATTTTTTTGGAATTTCATTTTTTAGGACCACAGTCGTCAATATTCTTTAGTTTAATTCCATTTCACATATAATTCTTTGTAAATGTCACCTTGGTATCTTCAGGAGACCCTTTGCACTCACTTGGCTTTTGTCTCATATATAGCATTGCGATTGGATTACCCATATGTTTTCCTTCTCTTACAAATTGAAGCAGGTTTAAAATAATGGTCAGTAGCCACTTCAGTGTGTCTGATCCATTTCATCTTGCAATTGTATTGATCCCCATGTCTACAGCCTTTGGCAATCCTCTGTTTTTCAAAAAATCCTTTGGAATGTATAGGCTATATATACATATACACATTTTTTGTAATGTGCTGGCCTTTCTCCATATCCATATGCTGCTATTATCCCCGATTTTTGACATCATATGGTCACAATAGATCCAATAGTAATATTTAATTGAGCAGCTTGTTTACATGTTATGTTTTGATCCCTCGATGTTTTTACTGACTCACTTCTATTGTCTTTAGATCAGATCCCCCTCTCTCTTTTTGTCATAAGCTATTGTTGCGTTGTACATTTGATTTGATCACATATCCTGTCTTTGTCCTCCTCCTGCATCCTCCTTTTAGTTAGCGGTAACTTGTGAGCTATGTTTCACTGTATGGTTTTATTATATTTTTAATTGTATTTTTTATATTTTTTAGCATTAGTATATAACCTATATGTTTGCACAAACAGTGTGAAGTAAGATTTATTTTACGAACTGCAACAGTGGTTAGTATTTAAATTTCACTTGTGCACAATTTGTATTAGGTCCCGAGCACTATTGTTTCAATTCTAGTATTTATATTTATTGTATTATTATTTGTTTATCTTATGCTCTTACATTGTTTTTATATATTTATTGTTTTATGTATTTTAATATTAGTGTTTATAACGTTTTCACTATAGGTTTGGCTTGCCTGTTCTTTTATCATTTTTATGATTAATATGTTTATGTTTTTAGTTTCTTGCCTGGCTAGCCCCTGACGAAGGGTACAAAACACGGCCTATGTCTGGCGGCCGTTTGGTTTAATAAAGGACTCTGTCTTTCCATTTTATTCACGCCTGTGACTGTTTCTCTTCAATAACTCTCTGTCCACCTCTTCCTCTCTTTCCCCCTTTCTGTTGAACCCACAATGCCTCCTCTCTCCCTTTTAAGCTTTGTAATTCCAAAGCTTTATTAGTATCTTTACATATAGTGCCACTCCTCCTCCCCTTCTTCCTACCCTGTCCTTTCTGAATAAAGTATAGCCAGGTATAGTTACATCTCAATGATGGTTTTCTGTGAAACATGTTTCTGTAACTGCCACTAAATCCAAGCCGTCCACTCCCACCAAAGCTTCAACATCAGGGATTTTATTTCCCATGCTACGGGCATTTAAACACACTACTTTCCATATGTTACCCCTGTTACCCATTTACATAAAGGTATTTAATGCATCACTTACCTGGGGGCTTTCACTTACCTGGGGGATTTCTTCACCCATTACCAATGAGTCTAGATTAAAGCCCTCTTCAGTAGATTAGCCAGTCTACTACTGAAGACGCCTTGACCTTTCTTAGACAGATGGATGCCATCTCTGCTCTGCAACCCTTGGAACAGCATCCCATGGTCTAGAAAACCAAAACGCTCTCGATGACACCATCCATGCATTCTCCAGGATGTGAGCCTCTCTGCCTTGGACTTTACCCTCAACAGGGAGGATTGAAGAGAACACCACCTAACTGCTTCACCCTCTGTCCCAGAGCCATGAAGTCACTTTTGATATGCTCAGAGGGATATCTGGCAGTATCATTTATTCCGACATGGATTAGCAACATTGGGTAATAGTCAGTGGGCTTGATGAGTCTCGGCAAACTCTCCATAACATCTTGGATTTTGGCACCAGGCAGACAGCATACCTCTCTGGACATCAAGTCTGGTCAGCAGATGGACACCTCAGTACTCCTCAGAAGAGAGTCACCAACCACCACTACCCTTCGCTTCCTTGTGGTCACTGATTCTGCAACTTTGGGGTACTTGAGCTCTGGTTCTTCCCTTTCCAGGGATGCTTTCACCCCCTCCACTTTCAGGGCTGCATAATGGTTCTCCATCTCAAGGGCTGGAGAAGTTGGATTGCTGATTCTGCAGGCCCTGGTGACTTGTGTCCAACCTTCGTCATTCTGTTGGCACCCATCTTCTCCTTTGCTAGAGAGTTTGGATGTTTCAAGAAGCATCTCATCAATGTACTTCTCACTGTCTTGAATGCTCCTCAGCCTCGCTACCTCCTCTCTGAGTTCCTCCACTTGTTTCCTCAGAGCTTCAGCATGCAGGCACCCTGCACATGGAACCGGTCCTTCAACTGGCATTGGGACCTCTGTCTGGACAGAGGCAGTAGCTGTAATGGGGGCAACAGCTTTAGCTATACAATTTTTCCCAGCCATTGTTCTGTTCGTGGAGTTTAGGTATCTGTTAAAGCAAAAGAGAGAGATCTACCAAAGTACCAACTGGTTTCCCAGCTGTCCTTTCAGAGAAAAGGCAGTTAAACCTCTTTAATTATATTCAAAATGTGCTGTTCCAAGTCTCTGTGCTTTGTTAAATGGGGAGGTGCCCTATAAAGCAAGACTGCTCACTAGGGGTGGGTGGGAGTTGGGGTGGGTAGGGAGGGAACAAACACCTGATTAGGTGTCAGCAGTTCCCAAAAGCTGAGAAGGTTACCAGAGTTTAAAAGCTACTCTATTAAATAAAATATTGCTACTAAAGCACCAAAAATAATGTAACTTTGCTTTAAAAATATACCAAAACCCTTTTAAGAGCTCCCAGTCAGAGAACTAGCAATTTAATAAAAATAAACCCTCAAATCCTTACCGTTGTTTGGCCTGTAGAGCCCCTGTTAGGAATGCCTCAACAGGGCAGGGCTCTAAAGCCTTTTATGCAGGCCTCAGCTGCTCTCAGTTCATTCACAGGCTAATCAGGCCCAATAACTCCTGATTAGGTGTCAGCAGTTCCCAAAGCTGAGAAGGTTACCAGAGTTTAATAGCTACTCCACTAAAGAAAATATTGCTACTAAAGCACCAAAAAAAATCTAACTTTGCTTTAAAAATATACCAAAACCCTTTTAAGAGCTCCCAGTCAGAGAGCTAGCAATTTAATAAAAATAAACCCTCAGATCCTTACTGTTGTTTGACCTGTAGAGCCCCTGTTAGTAATGACATGATTGATCCAGTCCGAGGTTTTACACATTCCATGCATGGACACGTAGTTACATAAGAAATGCTAAACACCAAGTCCAGCCAAGGAATGAAGTCAATCCAGGACTGGATCAATCCTGTCGGCTGCCTCTGGAGGCTGTGCAGAAGCAAAGTATTCTGCCAAGGCCAGTTCAGACACTCACAGCTCGAATGTAGTCAGCACTGCAGTTGTATCTTCAGAGCATGTGCTGCTAGGCCCTGCTCATCCTGCCCACATTGTGCCAAGCCCTAGAACTGGGAAAGAGCAGGTCTTATTTTGGGGTGAAGAGGGTCACCAGAAGGCACAGGTCCACATCACTGAAGCATGGCTTCCTTGTACTGGCTGCCATATCTTCTCTCACAATGTTCAGTTCCGCATTGGCGATATCAGACGTCATGTATGGTGAAGCAACACACACTCAGCACTTGCATCGTTATGTTCATTGTCCGCGTGTGTTCTTGCCCTCTAACAGGGCAAGTAATGTGACCTGTGCCTCTCTCAATTTTGGATTTCTGAGCCTCACATTTGATGCATTATGGGAATGCAGCACAGAATCAAAACATGCTAACTGACCCTGTTCCACTACCCAGATTGCAAGCCAGTCCAGGATTTCCCAGATTCGCTCTATGATATCTCATGATAGTTGTGGCAGTGATATAGAGGGATAATAACTGGGACTACAAAGACTGTACCACGTTGCAAAGCAAGGCTGGAATCAGGACAGGAGTAAAGTGTCAAGCAGGTACAACTCTGAACACACATACCAGGCTGCATTACACAGCAGGCTAATGACCTCAGCTGCAAGGTGGGCAATGTATCCAGTGAGCCAGATCAGGTTTTCAAGCTGATCTGCTAGTGAAAATGTTGTGTGTGTGTTTGTCTACCTTTGCACCAAATCCTGATTACCAGCAATGCAGCAGCTCCTGCCTGTTCTGTCAGATGCAATCCCAAGTAGCTTAGCAAAATTGTCTTACCAGCCTATGGAGGAGAACGTGACCTGCCCACAGTTATATTCACTAGTGGTGGGAACCAAACTTAAGTCTCTGGCTATCCAAGGCAGTACTAGAACCACTTGGCTACACCGCTTCTTGCAAAGTGTACCCGTCCAGAAATTACTAGGTCTCTGCCATATGCTGCCAATACGTTGCCATATACTGCAAATGGGGACAGATCCACAATTCCCTATATGTAGATGTGGGAGGAAATGAGGGAGAGAAAATGTAGAACTGAGCTGTTTAAATACATCAGTAGCTACAAGCCACTGGAGCAGAACCCCCTTTCAATGACATATACCTTGACAACAAGGCGACATCAGTGGGTGATGAGGTATCCACTGGGTATGTATTTGAAGAAAGTACCAGTGTGGACAGCCTTCTGAAAAGCAAGGGGATAGTGTAATAAGCATTCTCCCCTTATGCGGGAAATGGGGGAGGGGAGAACATGCTTTCTATGAGAAGACTGTCCACACTGGCACTTTCTGATACATACCCAATGCCACACCTATTCACCAACTGATGCCTACAGGACCCCATTACCTGTAGAGAGCAAATCCCTGGCCCCAACAGTATTCCCCAATGCATGTGGTATAGGATCACATCTGCCAGAGCAGAGCATGGGATGCCCTATACCAATACCCAGGCTTCATAGACAGACATACTGTGTTGCTGCACCTACCGTGCTTATGCAAACAATAATACATTATCACACAGTCCCACAAAGGAAAGCCACTTAGCTTAGCAGCACTGCAGGACAAGATGCATACCATATATCATGTCTCCAGGAAGTAATCAGCAGGAAAAAGGAGGCCAGGTGGCTTATATTGCCTCTTAAATACATTCAATTACAGCAACGTCCGTTCCATGTGCATGCACAATTAACATGAAATGTCAATACAACATCATATAAAAGGGGCACTGTTACTGTCTCTCAGTCTCCAAGGGGCTGGAGAGTGAGAGGACTGCCTGGAGAGTGAGAGGACTACCTGGAGCTGTGTTTTGTGGAGTGTGAAGGTGAGGCGAGGAGGAGTGCTGTGGAGAGGAGGAGGAGTGTGGTGCAGATGAGGAGGAGTGTGGAGGAGGAGACGAGAAATGAGAAGGAGTGTTGAGGAGAGGAGTGGAGTGGAGGAGATGTATGTTCGGGAGTCCAAGGACCATTTCAGGGTGTGAGTTGTGAGGATGGCCGTGCTGGCTCCAAGCCTAATGTGGAGGAGCCAAGACTCTCATCTGGAACATATGCAGGGTTAATCAGGCCATCACAAGGGCTGAGGACTGGTGGTCCAGTCCCTAAGAGGAGGAGGAGGAGGAAGATGTCTGTCCCAGAGGAGGCCAATGTCACTAAGGCTAATGACCTTATTTTGGAGATGTTGCTGGGCTATTATGAACAGTTGGTTGGCCAACGGAGCACTCAGACAGCATCTGTAGTGTGGCACACAATCTGGCAAAGAATAGAACAAGTTGTAACCCCAAAAACACCTTCTCCCCACCCACCTTTTGGCCCTCCATTCCTCTCTCTCAACCATCCATGACCTAATTCCACCCACACTCACCATGTTACTCCACTGGTCCATCCCTTCCCTCCTTCCCCCAGTGTTGCTCAGTGGATTTAACTCTCAGTCTATCACCTGTGTGCAGGCCATTAACACTAAGTACACTTTACAGTTCAATTTTAATCCTACCTCAATGAGGCCCAAATCCTTGTCGGTTCCATGTTGTATAGCAATGCACCAGTGACCCAGTCTGATTACCCTATCATATTGGCCATGCACACCACAGCTTGCAGGGGAAGGACAGAGGATGGTGCTTAGATCACTATAGTTGGTAATGTAGAATAGGGACAAATACCAACAGAGAATCATCTGTGAACCCTGGGGTATAGTCTGTCTCTGAGATGATGTTAGTGATGTGTTGGGCAGGTGCAGGCTGAGCGTGAAACAGCCAGAATTAACAGGCCATACCGGGCCATACAGAGCATAATGCAATTCTGTCAGCAGGTTCCTTTGGCTGGGATGCAACTCAATGAGATGCACCATGGGCAGGTGCAAGAGCAACAGTCCCTGTCATGTGCAGGCCTGGGCCATACCTTTCTGGGGTGTACTGGCAAATGTATAAATTAGATTCCTGTGTTACCAGGTTTCTGGGTTTTATGCAATGCATTTGTGACAGGCAATGTCTGCTACTGTATGTCAATTAGCTCTGTTGATGGTGACAAAACAAACTTTAACACAGGTTTTCAGAGACAGAAGTAGCCCACCATGACAGTTTCTAGTAATCCAGTATTGGTAATGGAGTGGAGTAGCCTAGTGGTTAGGCCAGAAACCTAGGATCAGAAAGACCAGGCTTTGAATCCTACTGACTCTCCTTATAGCCATGGTAAAGCCACTTAACCCTCCATTGCCTCAGGTACAGCCTTAGATTGTAAGCCCTCTGGGGACATGCAAGTATCTGATTATAACTCACCTTTATCTACTTCTGGAAAGGCACTTGCAAAATGCAAAAAATATAAATAAATATATGACCAAGGGTTGTCTTTGCACTGCTGACCTTGGAGTTGTACAACAGTCATCTTCCAGGAAGAGCTGTGGTGTCATATAGGTGCACATCTGGTACCTCCATAATGTACAGTTGTGGTCAACATTATTGCCACCCTTGCATTTTAATTATGTTTTGTACGATATCTTCAGAATGATTTGGAAGAATTACAGTTGTCTGCCATGATCGTACTATTAAAGTATGTTCAAAGGGATACAACACATAAAAGATGTCAGTGCAACGTAGACATTGTCATTTCAGTTTAAAATACAAAAATATTACCAGGCCACGATTAATGGTACCCTTCAGTAATATTTGGCTGTACAACCCCTGGCAGTGATAACAGCCTTCAAACATTTCTTGTAGCCATCTATAAGTTCCAGACATCTGTCTGATGGTTGTTTCTCATACTCTTCCACTGCAATTTCTTCCTGCATGTTTCTAGGATTCCTTTTAGCAATGACAGATTTCAGCTGTTTGCAAAGGTTCTCGATTAGAATAAGATCAGCACTCATTGCTGGCCAGTTATTAAGAGGCAATTTGATCCTGTAGAAACATTCTTGGGTACATTTGGATGTATGCTTTCAGTCATTGATCTGCTGGAGGACTTATGACCTTTGACCCAGACCTAGCTTTGTGACATTACATAGCAAATTTAGCTCCAAAAGACCTTGATTGTCCTCTGACTTCATGAGTCCTTTAGTACATTTCAGGCCTCCAGTTCCAGATGTAGCAAAACAGCCCCACAATATTAAGGAAGATCCACCATATTTAACTGTAGGAAGGGTGTTTTTCTTACATGCTTCATTTCCCTTCCTTTAAGTGTACAGTCGTCCCTCGCCACTTCGCACTTCGACTTTCGCGGCTTCACTCTATCGCGTTTTTTTCAAATACGAGTGTAATGGTGACTAAAGGGGTGTTATAGGTCATAAACAGGTTTTCTATGCTATAACTACGAAAATATTTGATTTATAAATAAAGAATCCTACTTCGCAGAAATTCACTTATCGCGGTAGAGTCTGGAACGGATTAACCGCGATAAACGAGGGACGACTGTATTGCTGCTCTGCATTGCCAATGAGCTGCAATTTGCTTTCATCTATTTACACAAGATTTGCCCAAAAGGATTGTGGTTTCTCAAAGTGAGTTTGGTTAAAGAACAGGCATGTCTTTTTAGGTCTGTCTTTGAACAGTGGGGTCCTCCTTGGCCTTCTCCCAGGAAGTCCTTATTTGCATCTTGCGCGGCGGTTGGTATGCATTGAAACTCACTCCAGATAGTTTCAGGTCACCCTGAAGCTCTTTGGATATTGTAAATGTAGTTTTGCAAACAGTTGGCACTAACATTTGAAGACTTATGGGATTAAGTATCCCCTTCATACCACATCCTGGGAGGTTATGCACAGTTCCAATGAGGCAAAAGCTCCTGAATAACATAGTGAATTGTAGACACAGGAATCCCAAGTTCTTCATAGATGACCTTGTACCCCTTTGTAATTCCATGTTTGGCATTAATGGCTTTTCTGACAGTCTCAGGTAGCGCCTTGTCTTCACCGTTGTTAACATGGAACAGGGAGTGAATGTGACCATTTTTAACATACTGTAGGGATTATAAGGTTTAGGGATATGTTCCTGGTTCATAATCACACAATGGCCTTTATTCTGCTCTAATAAAATATGTCAACCAAACTACTATATTGTGAACAAAGAAAAAAACCCAGGCCAGCATAAGGATATCATAAGCCTTAGCAAAGTGTTTGCATGAACTGGAGAATCCATGCAGAGACTTTGTGCAGAGGGCACGTACACAGGAAACCATGCAAAAAAGTATAAGCTGAGCCGTTAGTCCTGAAGACAGTAGATGGTTTTGACAGTTGGTGAGTATAAGCAAGACAGAGAGGCCTGGAGGAATGTTGAAACAGGAACAGAGGGGACAGAAAGGTCAATGACAGGAAACAGAAGGAGGGAGGAGAGGGGGCCTCACAGAGGGATGGATTTGGAGACTGTATGCATATACGGAAGCAATACACGGAAGCAAAAAATGTATATATGTAACATGACTATTATACTCGGGGGGAGGAGGAATTCTGGAAGTGTCTGGTGTCTGATGACTGACAGAAATTCTCCTCTCCCCTGCCTGTATTTGTCCATCAGTTATCTAATAAACAGAGATTCTGATTGCACCTGTACTGACTTTTGGATCTGGACTATACAGGAAATTAGTGATAATTAGTAATCGGTCTCTTGTGAGTAACAGGGCCTCACAATACAGACAGCATTTGTTGATTCAAGTCATTTGAGACAGACAATTGATCATTGAGTATATGGTTCTTCTGCTCAAACTGATAAGAAATCTTTAGAATGGTGACAATAATCACATGTAGGCAATGCCCCCATTTGTAAACTATGTCCTACTATTTTGTTTTTTTCATTTGTTGGGTTTTACTTGTCCAAAGACATTTCATGGGCAATTTTATTTTCAGAGCTATTCTACAGTTAGGGGTCGAACTCAAGGGTACCAATAATGTTGACTACAACTGTACTAGGATGCAAATGACCTAAACCAAGAAAGGCCAGAAAGATCCACTTTAACACTGGGTGGTTGGGCACTGCAGCTTGTGTCACCCTCCCATTTGCTGTCACACTCTCAGACATCCAGAGTTGGCAATGTACCCATGGGTAGATGTTAGTTGCTTTCACAGTTCTCCACTGGCATGTGAATTGTAATGCAGTATGGGATTAGTAGTCCCAGATGTTACCCTTTGGAATTAGTTCTCCAGGTCCAATGATATAACTGGATGAGGCTGCCCCACAGGTTATCTAAAAGTAAGATGCACACATGAAACCTGTGGCCTTGCACACTCTTTAGGTTCAACTGACATGTACTGTTATTTTCTCCTCCCCCTTCAATGCTGCACATGGTACACTAGCATTGCTAGATCATCATATGGCCTTCCTCTGACATTGGTTCCATGGCCTCTAATCTTGCTTTACCCATGACATATGTGGTTCCATTACAACACACCATAACAAATTGACCACCTGCTGAGCCCAGCTAAGCAGAGGTATGCATGCAATTACTTAGTTTAGGGCAATTACATCTGTGTCAGTCACTGATAACTGTGTGCTGGTCATGAGGTGGATTACCAGGTGGAATACTTCAAGGGTGCGAGAGGAGGGAGGCCAGGTTGCACTAGGTGGGGACTGCTCCAGTGCGCACAGCATCCCAGCAAGAATGTCCAGCACCACCTCCACCCTCGGCATCACTGTGATGCAGGACAGTATGTCTGTACCATTCCAAATCATTTGGACAGGTGCTAGCAACAGCCAGTATGACCCTCATGCATCCATTTGGGTTGTCAGGTGGCTTTAGATTACAGTCACAGGGTAGATGCAGTCCAGGTTAGATTGTATTGAATTAAAGGACAAGTGGCCCTGCTGTTGTAGAGGAAAGTGATCAGAGTGATGAAATGCACATACATGCATGCAGTATGTACCCTTGAACTGTCAGGCAAATGTAAATGTAGTTGGCAAACCTTATGTGAGTATGTGAAATGGTTCAACTAGCTGCCACACCATTACAATCCCCCCTTTCTGGCTCCATCCATAGGTGCCTGTGCTAGATATTAAGGCAGGCACACAACAGCAGAGAACAGAGACATTTTCCTACAGCTCTACTGCAGTCCAGACACTGATGCACCAGGTAGACATGCTTGTCTGGGTCACAGGCCCTGATAGGTGGAATATGAAACAGCCATACATGATGAACTGTGCAGAACAGACACACATTGTTGAGACCCCAGACCATCACAGATTGAGTCCTGATTTAGCAGCCCCTGCAGGTGTCTTGCTGATATTGGGCCACAAAGATATGTTGTGTGCTTGGGTGTAGAACATAAAGGAATCAATCAATTGTCAAAGGGAGCACAATACATTCTATCCCTACCAAACACAGTGGAGGGCTAGGGGGATATGTCACCAATGGAGACTCAATCACAGGCACTGTGGAATAAAGATGAGCAGTGGTAGAGATACAGGGCCTATATGATAGGTGCCCAGTAGTAGCTAGACTGTTTTTTGCATTGCTGAGGTATAGGGATGTCATACACACATAGTGGCAGGGGCCTGGGATCAGCAGAAACCTGAAGAGCATATAGACAATGGCAATCTGTAGAGATGTTTGAGGCATGACAGAAGTCTGTTTCTTTGTGTTTTCCCATTCACAGCTGCCCAAGCTCCAGCAGCCGTGCCTGCACCAACAAGATCTGTGGAGACTGCTGGCAGCCAGGTAGTGCATGGTAGTGCAGATCTGCTGTGGGGGGATGGGGCACTGAGTTCTGGGGAGGTGGAGGCAGGGCCTAGCACTGCCTCTATCACAGAGGACACTGTGGTGGCCTGCAACAGTCCCTACCTGCAGACAGCCAGGATGATTGGAACGATCTCAAGGCATGGGAATCAGCACCTAGCAGTGAGGAAGAAAGTGCGCTGCACCTCTTCCTGGAGGCTCCATAGGAGGAAGAAGTGGCATGGCCCAGATCACAGGAAGAGGAGGGAGGACCCCAGGAGCCACCACCAGCACAGAAGGCAGCAGGGCAGGCAGCCCCCCTCCTGCCACTGAAGTGCCTGTGCCACCATGGCAGGCTGTCCCAGGTCAGCCAATGGAGATTTTGCAGGGTCTGCAGCAGGTCCTAAGCGTGCAGATGACTTTCATACATGTGGACCTATCAGGTGGATTGTGCATGCATAGGGACACTGTGTTTGTGTTGCCACTTTGGTCAGGTGATCACACTGAACTGTCGTAGGGCATGGGGGATGATGGTGGGGCACAGCTGTACACTGACACTTTGATTCTGACTACACCTGAGTGATGCAATGGGATAGATAGATGATATGGGCATAGCTTAGCCAGCCACCTAGGGGTTTTAAACAGGAGTCAGTGCAAAACTCTGGCAATTCCAACATGTGCTCTGTTTCCCATGTGTTACTTTGTGTCTCAGGTGTTACATGGACATGGATACTTTCTACATGACGTCAGATGGACAGTAGTCGACCAAGGAAGCTGCCCTGAAATTCCCAACACAGTCCCTTGATGAGCCACCTTCTATATTTGAAATTACAAGCGCATTGCATGTGCGGGTGATACAATGCATTCTCTGCAGATGATACCTGCACATCTCCTTCACCCAGATAGAGATTTGACATGACAAAAGGCTGGCTGGCTAGGTGTCTAAACACTATTGGTTCTACATCAGTGGTTTTGGCTGCAGTTATGTGATGCTGATGTTGGGAAAGAGGTGTGGCTAAACACTAGGGTGTGGCTGGGTGAGCTCTGATAGCACTGATGCTGGGCAAGGGTGATGGTGTGAGGCAGGATGCATGAGGCAAGGTGATTGTGTGGGGTCTCATGGATGAAAAGACATAGTTGTGATCCTAGCTGGTGCCCCAGACTTTCAGTTTGCATTTTCCTATCTAGCTGTCACTGTAGATACTGCACTATCTTGACAGATGGGGAGGTGGTGCAGGGGTGAATGTTGTGCACCATCAGAAACACATGCAGTGTGAAGAGGACAGATAGGCATAGGATGGGGTGATGGTGCTGTGTATTTTCGAGGGGAGAAAGGTATTGGTATGGACTACATACCACATTGTCAGGAGGGCCTGGAGAAGGTCTTCAAAGCCATTTGGGCCTAGTGGGGGCCAGAACTGCCATGGTGGTCAGTAGTAGATAGCCAACTGCATGCAAGGCAGGGTTGTAAGAGGGTGGGGGTTCCCTAGGTGGCCCACTCTAACATATGACATGGCTCTATGCTTATGCTATGCCTAGGTCACCCCACTCCTAAACAGTATCCCATGGCCAAATGGATAACTCCAGCTATACAATCTGTCTCCAGACCTATATCTCTTCGCAGTTGCAACACCAGCACTGTGCCTACTGTGGCTTTTGCATTGCTCTGGATCATAATGTAATTCTTCACAGCATATGGTTCTCTGTCAGCATTTACCATAACAGAACTTAGCCAAATGCTACAAGGGTCCAACCTTTTGTTTTTCCACCATCTTTATAGCTCTTCAGCAGGATCTGTTGGATATGCGACAAATAATGGAAGCCTTCTCAACATCGGTGACAGCTGTCATCGCTGACATGAATCACTCTGTCACAGCTGCCAACACAACCCTGAACAGTCCTGTGCAAGACCTCACTGCAGCCATCTTGCAGCTGGTGCAGCAGCAGCAGCAGCAGCAAGATGAGACACCAGGTCTTAGCTCGTGTGGGCCACAGGGTGTCCCACCCACATCCAAGAGAGGACATGGCCAACCATGGAAAAAAAAACAGCTGGCCCTGTGTACTATGCCCACATGCAGTTGTGGCCAATGTTATGGGTACCCTTGCAGTTCAACACCTTAATATCCAATCTATTGATTTAAAAAGTTGTCAGTAAAATGCTTTTTGACAATACATGCACAAAGATATGATGCATAACAGATTCAAATATAACCCAGCCTATTAAAATCATTGAAAATAGTCTCAGAATTGGGACATTGGCAGGGCATGGTTACTGGCATCCTGAGAAACAAATAAGGTACATTTGTACAGAATAACCACATTCCCATTGCTGTAAAATGTGATGCAGCAGTGATCTACTGGCAGTACTCACATGACTTGGATCAACCAGTGATTGATGGCTCTCATGTTTAAGATGGCCACATTCACTCCCTTTTCCACTTTCATACTGGTGAAGACAAGAGAGGTGCTGGAGACCATCAGAAAAGCCATTCTTACCAAATATCCAAGCTGAAATGGGTACAAGGGCATCTGCAAAGATCTTGAGATGCCTGTGTCTACAGTTGGCAATGTTATGAATATGTTTTCTGCTGACGGAACTGTCCACAACATCCCACAATGTGGTGGGGAGAGGTGAATTACTCCAAGCCATCCTCAAAGGTTAGTGCAAACTGATGGCAAAGCACCATGTACAGTATCCAAGGATCTTAAGGCTGACCGGGAGCTATCTGAATTGGTGATTTCAACACGCTCCATATGCTGCACAGTATACAAGGAAGAGCTTAATGGGTGAAGGCCAAGGAGGACCCCACTGCTCACAGACAGATATAAAAGGTCATCCCTGATCTTTGCTTAAACTCATCGTGAGAAACCAAAAGTCTACTGGGAACATGTTCTGTGGATAGATGGCAACAAACTTCAGCTCTTTGGCAATGCATACCACAGATACATTTACAGGCAAAGAAATGACACTTCTGAGAATTCAAAAACACCCTTCCTATAGTTAAATATGGTGGTGGTTTCATAATGTTGGGGCCCTGTTTTGCTGCCTGTAAAACTGGAGACCTTGAACATATTGAAGGAATCATGCATTCAGGGAACTACCAAGATGTTTTGAGTAAGATCTGCTACCTTGTGTCAGACAGCTAGGTTTGGGTCAATGGCCATGTGTCCTCCAAATGATCCAAAACATACATCCAAAAGTACCGAAGAATTGTTTAAAAAAGAAAAAATGTACTGTATTAAACTGTCCAGCAATAAGTTTTGATCTCATTCTAATGGAGAAGCGTTGGACAGAGCTGAACTCTGCCTTTGGTAAAAGGAATCCAGAAACATTCATTAGCTGGAAGAAATCACAGTGAAAGAGTGTGGGAAACAACCCCAGACAGTTGTGCTAAATGTATAGATGGCTACTTGAAACATTTGGAGGCTGTCTTCACTGGCAAGGGTCGTGCAACCAAATATTAATCAAGGGTGCCATTAATCCTATCAAGAAAATTTAAATATATTTCTCCAAAATTCGTACTTCACAGTTGCAACAACATTGTATTTTAGTTATTTAATTATTTAACAGGTTCTGTATACCACTTTTGAAACCAAAATGGTTTACAACGAATCTTCCTAATTGCTTCTTCAGTTATTATATATAATATACCAAAAACGTCAAGGGTGCCAATAAGATTGACCACAACTGTATTAGTGAAGGGTGCCATTCATTCTGTCCCACTAATATTTTGTTTCTTTTGTCAAAATGACTACATATAATTTGCACATACATCTTTTTGGTGTTGTAGACCTTGGAACATGCTATTGAAATATTATGATGACACACAGTTGGTATATTTCTATGTCTTTTTCAAGATATTGTATATAAGATACCTATTATTCCTAGGTGGAAATACTGTTTAACATAAGTGTAATGGCTGACACTGCAGGCGGGGTGGTTCACCCTAGAATAAATGTTGCTTACTCCAAAACGTTGTGTCACTTTCTAATGAAACTCTTAGCAGTGTGCAATGGCTTGTGTCCCCAGGTAAGTGACACTGGGGCATAGGACGTGTGTGCATGAGATGTGGCTATTCTAGCAGGTCCTTTGGTGTGCAATCCTTCATTAACTGGCAGCATTTCCCACTTGGCCATTATTATACCTTCCATGTTCGTGTAGCAACACTATTTGCTAGGTCCAATACTTGAGGGTTTATACCACAGGTCACCAACCTCCAGAGGGCCGCGGGCCGCACAGCCGACTACCGGGAGCCTCGCGGGCCGCACCCCCCTTCTCCCCGCCCCCCGCGAAAAAAAACAAACGCAAAATTATGAAAACAATGGCTGATCACCTGATAGCCATGAAGCACGACTTCTGTGCGTCGTCACACTGCAGTTCGATCAAGTCCATTTGAAGGTCAGAAGGCACGTCGGTGGGGTTCATCTCGAAGGGGGCACTGAAGAGGGCAAAGTCTTGCGAGTGCTTGGTAAAGTCTTATTGCTGATTGGTCCTCTAATTTGCGCGCTGCTCTTGGGAAACCGGTCACGTGCCGTTGAACCCGCCGAGCATGCCGCGGGCCGCAGATACAATGGCGGGAATCCTTGGCGGGCCGCACGTAATGTTAACCGGGGTAGAGCCTCGTGGGCCGCACGAAGGGACCTCGTGGGCCGCATGCGGCCCGCGGGCCGCAGGTTGGTGACCTCTGGTTTATACTAACCAAAAGTGTAAGATGAGCCCTCTACCTATACTCAGAAGAATACTTATGATAATACTATGACACTGACTAGTCCTAACACCTTATGATTGTCATTATACAAATTTACCAGTGGTGTGAGGTCTCAGACTTATGATGGCAATGCTCAGATTCTCCTCAAGCAATATGCCTTATTGCATCAATGACCTCAACATATCACTGGATTTATTTTTTTATTTTTTTACTTTTTTAAAAAAACTTCTTCTTAAACTTGTATCCAATATGTTAAATTATTCTAAGGTGCTAAAGCAATTGTAATTTTCTCCCATATATCAAAGTCTTCTGGAGCTTTTCAAACAATCATGTTTCAACCTCTTGATGTAAGATTGTGCTTCATAACTAAAGTTAATGCAATTTCTAGCATGAAATTGCATTAACTTTAGTTATGAAGCACAATCTTACATCAAGAGGTTGAAACATGATTGTTTGAAAAGCTCCAGAAGACTTTGATATATGGGAGAAAATTACAATTGCTTTAGCACCTTAGAATAATTTAACATATTGGATACAAGTTTAAGAAGAAGTTTTTTAAAAAAAGTAAAAAAATAAAAAAATAAATCCAGTGATATGTTGAGGTCATTGATGCAATAAGACATATTGCTTGAGGAGAATCTGAGCATTGCCATCATAAGTCTGAGACCTCACACCACTGGTAAATTTGTATAATGACAATCATAAGGTGTTAGGACTAGTCAGTGTCATAGTATTATCATAAGTATTCTTCTGAGTATAGGTAGAGGGCTCATCTTACACTTTTGGTCATTATTATACCTTGCCACACAGAACTGTCACATGGTAGTGTCCCTGCACAGTAGTCTGCCTTCTCCATTTACATACTACTACTGACAACATAGCTTGGTGTCAGCACACTAGCATGGGATGCATCATGGATGGGAGCTGTGGCATCTCAGCTGCAGGGTGAAAGTCGATGTGGCTGGTTCTGATAGAGGAGTGTGTGTGGATGTTCTTGTGCATAATTCTGTTTTCATTAGCACCACTTGGGAAAGTTCTTTGCTGGCTATGGCCATTGCCATGCATGCATGGTAATTTGCCTATGTCTGACACTTCACTCACTGCATCCATGACTTTTCAGTCACCAACAGTTGCCTGTTCTCACACCTCTTGGTCCATGTACAGTAGGGTGGTCCATAAAAATGAATTCCTGAAGTCCTTTGCTCCCTGGCCTGATTCGGGTTCCATTTAGGTAGAAAGCACTGTGTACAAAGTTTGAAGCCAATCAAATAATATTTAGGGGTGGCTCAACAAGTCTTGAGATTTCCCCCTGGGAGCAGATGACGAAATGTTGCATCATCTTGTATCATCCACTCAGTTCCACGCTGATTACATTTGATTGTGTCATATTTGAACTAATCTCGTCTCTGAGAGGTGGCAAAGACATTGTACTATTATCTTTGTATCTTTATTCTTTTCAGATGGCAAAAAAACGTGGTTTTTATCTCATTGAAGAAATGTCCACCACAATTCTGGGGGCCAAGCTCCCCAGCAAGGAGCAAGTGTTAAGTGTATTTTTACATCACCATATGACATTAAACAAAGGCGTTAGTGAAAGTGCATCTATTGTAACAAGTGAAGTAGAAGCTGTGAGACTACGCCGGTCGTAGGCGGTTGCCTAGACCTGGGTATAGCTTGGAGTTGTGGAAATAAAGACACTGCAGTCGTGTCCAGAGTGAAAATTAAGGTTGGGGTTTATTCCCTTTCCCTTGAGGATGTCTTCAAATAAGGACAACAGAAAAAGAACGGTTGCTTCACCGGTGCAAAGGATTTTACAAATAATAATTATGCTTCTTTCCAGCAAATAAAGTCCATCACATTCCAAATGTGCCAAATACAATTCCTTTCTTGCTCCTTTCTTAACAGAGAGATTCTATATCATCAGCTATACCTAAAGCACATTTCATGGGCTCAGGGATGTTTTCTGGGCTATAGCTTTCCCACTGCATAGGGTCAGGACCCGGTCCTGTGTATGGGCACTGAGCCTCTGTGAAGCTGCTCTCAGAGCCTTGCCCTTGGTAAACTTCAGCTGCTTTGAGTTGATGCTGCTTTTGGGTGTCACAGATAGCAGGAGATGTGCTGGGGCTTTCCTCCCACGTCTTAAGCCAGTAAGGATTCTCTAGCCTGCTGTAAGCCTGGCTTCTCCCACGGGGACCCACTTCTTTCCCTTTACCAAAGATAGGGTACTTATCTCTTTCCGTGGAGAAGATGGTTTCAAACCCTTCTGCTTCCAGCCAAGGCTTTCTGTCTGACTTGCACCCTGCTTTCCTCTGTGAACACTGGTTCCTGTGTTTAGCTGAACAGAACTCACTTCCTGCCTTCAGTGAGCTTCCCTGGATGTGACCTTTGCTCTCTGTTGGCTGGGCTGTTTGCCTCGGTACGAGGACCCCTCTGGCTGGGAAGACTTTGCCACTGTCTTTCTTAGCTCTCCTGGGATTATCAGCCTACCTTTCTTCAGCCCTGGTTCTCCAAGGCAACATGTCTTTCTGTAACTGCTCTGGAGTTCTTGTCTCACCTTTTCTCTGAGACTGACCTCTCAATCTCCTGGACTGCACTTCAGTCCTAGCTCTCCAAGCCTGCCTGGAACTGCATTCAGACTTCCTTTGGTCTCTGCTTTCCTCCTCATACTCGAACTCCTGCTCCAGCCCTAGCCCAGGCTACTGCTTGAGCTCTCCGTCTCTCTCAAGTTCCAGCTTGAGCTCTCGCTCAATTTCCAGCCTACTCTGTGGTCTTTCCCACCTGTTTTTATCTCTCTGCTCATCAAACGTAGAACGTGAGTCTGGCTCCAGGTGAGCCTGATTGGAACCCTGAATTCTTACTGCGTCACTAAAGCCATGAGGAAAGTTTGTTTCCCTTTTCCCTGCCTCTCTGCATTGTGAATGCTGCAACTGCACATGTGTCTGTAAGGTAAGCTCTTCTTTTATATTACTACTTAATATGTCAAGGTCCGTGCTGTCTACCTCATGACAAAGCTTACTGGGAAAAGGCCAGGCTTCCTGTTCAAAGAAATGACAAAATTCAAGAAAAAGCAAAGAAATTGTTCAATCAGTGGAAACCTTTGAAGAAAAACAAAGGGAGAGGAGGGAAACAAGAGGCAAATGAAAAAGAATTCCAGGTTGCAATGAAAAACCTATTTGATGTGGCGCATGCCAATGCAATGTCTTTAATTCATATTCAAGAAGACAAAGAATTTTTAATAGCGCAACGAGAATCAGGGCGCCGCGGCTCAATGTGCGCGATGGACAAGAAACTGGCCAACACGGAAGCAAGATCACAACAGCGAGAAGAAGAACTGAAAAGGCGCAGACAAAAACATGTTGCCGAAGCCGAGGCAACTACAAGCCAAGTTCAGCTGGAAGGATCTTCTTCCTCAGCAGAGTCAGGTGAAGACTCGTCGACATCTGCGGATTCAGATAACGGACAGAAGAAAGCAACTCCACAAACGAAGCAGTTTTGACCTAACAATGTCTGGACCCCAGAGCTTACAGCAGCCCTGGATCGGACAGGGACAACGGATCGCAATGCTCTGTTTGTGGTAACTGAAACCGCCAGAAGTCTGGGACATTATCCTGGGGAGCTCAATATCAGCCGCTCCAGCATCAAGCGCCATAGAGAAAAGCACCATCAGCAACAATGGACGGACCTGCACAACGCATTCAAAGCCGAAGGCAAAACATGCATTGTGCATTGGGATAGCAAGTTATTGCCATCTCTCCTCTGTTCAACCACATCCATTGACCGCCTTCCAGTTTTGATAATGGCTGTCTCCACTGGAGAAACACAACTTCTTGGTGTACCAAAACTGACATCAGGAACGGGCGAGAATCAAGCTGCAGCAGTTTATGAACTGTTACAGGAATGGTGTTTGGATGAAAAGGTTGCAGGCTTCTGCTTTGATACAACTGCATCAAACACGTGACGTCGATCAGGAGCATGCATTCTTCTAGAACAGAGACTCCATCGCACAGTCCTTCATTTGGCATGCCGCCATCACATTTACGAAATAATTCTTGGTGCAGTATCCTCTACATGCTCTGGAGCTTCATCGGGTCCCGATGTCCAGCTCTTTCGCCGGTTCCAAAAGAATTGGGGCTCCCTTGACAAGTCCAACTATCAAACTGGAAAAGACTTGGAGGTGCTGCAACCTGACAGGGATCGCATCATGAAGTTTGCGGAATCCAAGTTGGCACAGGGCAATCACCGAGATGATTACCTGGAATTCTTGGAGTTAACGATTATCTGCCTTGGAGGGAATCTTCCTAGTTTCAATTTCAAGAAACCCAGAGCTTTCCATCATGCCAGATGGATGGCAAAAGTCTTGTACTGTCTCAAGATTTGGATGTTCCGAGGACAACTCAAAGATCTTACCCAATGGGGAAACGCAAAGGTAAATCTGGGCGTGGAGAGGAGGGCTCGGCGGCTGCTGCGCCGGTTGTCGGTCCCTTGGACAAACATCTAGTCCCACGCCCAGTTGCGCAGTCCTCTCCCGAGGGTGCCTCCCTTAGCTTTGGAGGGGGGACCCCTCCTCCTTGTCCTGCCAATTTGTTATCCTTAGTGGATTCGGTGAAGTCCCCTGAGATGGTGCGGGCTACCGTTTCGGCGGTGGTACAGTTACCTAATCCAGTAGCTTTAGTTGCCTCTGGGGGGCCTTTGTGCCCATTAGTTTCTTTAGGATCAGAGATAACCTTGAAGGATCTTTGGCAAGTATTGCAATCAATTGATTCTAAAGTGTCTTCTACCCTGAGCTCATTATGTGATTTTACATCTCAAACTGTTATGTCTCTTAAACAATTAGATGGTAAGATTTCTGTTGTAGATGCTGCTTGTGGTAAACTTGAGCAGCAACTGCCTACTTTACATTCTGCAAATGTAGCTGGGATGAAAGACGCCTTAATTTTGCATGGCAAGGTGGAGGCACTTGAAAACACCTTGCGTGCTGTTAATTTACGTTTCCTAAATTTTCCGCAGACCCCTCTTCTTTCACCAAAAATTCTTTTTGACAAATATTGCAAGGAAGTGTTGCTTTTTTCAGATCCTATGGAGGTGTCTCAATTGTTTTATATCCCCACCGGCCTAAAGCGAAGTAATTTGGTAGAGGGTGGTCTTGATGTTATCGAGCCCTCTCTTGCCAATTTAACTGATTTTTTGGAAGACTCCACCGATACTATTAATTCTCGTGCTACGCTGGTAGTATCCTTGACATCATTAGAAAATAAACACCGTATTCTTAAAGCTTTCTTTAAAAAAAAGACGACCCCCTTTTGTGGCCACAAGATAAATATATTCCCTGATGTTTCACGTAGCACGCAACTTAGGAGGAGGCTTTTTCTGACGTTAAAGCCTCGAGTCCTAAAGTTGGGTGCTACTTTTTTTTCTCCGTTTTCCTTGCAAATGTGTTGTTAATTACGAGGGAGCTGTTTATATATTTTCTGATGTTGTACATTTAGAGAAGTTTATCTTGGATCGGCAGGGCTCTGTTGAGGTTAGTCGGGATGAGTGAGTATATAGTGATTGCCTCCGTGTTATGGGTTTGTTAAGCCTTGATTTCATGATGGTTTATTTTCTTGTATTTAAATTCACATCTGGGTCCCGGTGATGTGGACTTGATCATTTCATGTTACTGATTATTGGTTTATATGCTTGTATTTTCTCGATTGTCTTGAACTATTGGCCTCATTGTATGATGTTAAAACTTTAATAAAAAAAAAAAAAAAAAAAAAAGATCTTACCCAATGGGAGGAGTCCTGTGTTCGTGATGTGAGCATTTTCTCCATCCTGATTCATGTGGAAGCCTGGTTTTCTGCCCCTGATGCCGCAGTTGCTCCTCGAACAGATTTGGAGATGCTGAAGAAACTACACTCTTACCACAATGACCGTATTGGAAGAGCGGCCAGAGACAAACTGCAACAGCATCTGTGGTATGTGTCAGAGGAGCTTGTGGCACTGTCACTGTTCGATGAAGCTGTTTGAGCACCGACAAAGCAGGCCATAGTGTCGGCCATGATCCCGGCAGAATCAGATGAAAGCGATGAGGATGATGACGAAGACGAAGATCCCCCAAAGCGGGTCGAATTGAAAAGTTCCATGATTCCACCACTTGAATCTTTTGCAACTCGCAAGTCAATCTGTTTCCTGAAACACCTCGACATCAACAGTGATTTTCTTAATGCAGACCCAGAAGACTGGGAAGAGAATGCATCATTCAAAGACGGTCTGAAGAAAGTAAAAATTCTTCCAGAGATCAACGATGTGGCTGAGCGAGGGGTCAAACTCATTGAGGAGTTCAACGGCCGACACACCACAAAAGAAGAGCAACTCCAGTTCCTTCTGGGTGTTGTCTCGCAACACCGTAAGATGTGCCCCACATCGTCAAAGTCCTTACTAGCATCTGGACCACATTGAGTGCTTGTCAAGCATGATACCCCCGTCTATGAGCGGATAATACCCAGTGGTCTGACGAACCCTGGGGGGGATCCAGGGGCCTGATAGATAGGGACCTTGAGCCACCCCTAAATATTATTTGATTGGCTTCAAACTTTGCACACATTGTTTTCTACATAAATGGAACCAGAATCAGGCCAGGGAGCAAAGAAATTCCTATTTTTAGTTTTTCCCCTATGGCAGTGGACCACCCTAATACAGCCTTTGGCCCCCTTTGACTGGTGGGCATACATGCCCTGGAGGATGCAGGCCTCTCTTCCCCTTCACAGTAACACTTGTGGTCCCTCTTAAGAGGTGACAGGGCAGACAGACTCGAACAAGGACACACCCTTGACTAAATGAATACACGCATATACTAGATGCAAAATGCTGGTGCTACTTCCATTCATAAGACATACACAATGGTATGCCCTGGTTGATTGCCAGTGTCAAAGCAGACCATGCAAACACCACAGCCCAGAGTGCTCATACAGACATGCATAGTAGTAGAGCATAGTTCTGGGTCAGCTCAAGACATCACATGTGCCAACCATTAGGTCCATCAATTGTCACATTCAATCTTACGGCTCACATTACAGACTCCACACATTCATGGTGACATCTGCAACCCTGAAGGGGTGATATGCATGGCATGTTCTTCTCCCTCTACCCAGGCTCCTGGTGCTAGTCCTTTCAGGTGCACGTCCCTCGCACCTCAGCCATTGTCATGATGTCATGACCCCCTGATGGGCAGAGGCATCCATGATGCACTGGCTGAAGGATACAGGGACATGCACATGGATGATCTTTCCATGAGGGAACACCCATCCAAGCCTCAGAGATCTGGCAAAAGGCAGTATGTGCAAATTGGAAATCTATTTAATTCTGGAAATTATGTGCCTATATGTGACTAGGTGGCACACTCCTGCCCTCCTACTCACCCTACAACTCACAGTCATTAGCACCCATGGCCTGGGCCTGCTACACAGTAGGCCCCAGCCTTTCATCTTTGGACTAGAACACGGATCCCCTGATGCAGCCACATATGTCACCAGAGGTGCTGTGCTTAGTCATGGTACCCAGCTATTGCAACCTGACATCCAGGCCACTGGACCTCATCCAAAGCACATATGCCCATTGTTCACTGGTATGACTGGGGTTTCAGACCCATCCGTATCAAGGGGGCTAGCAGAGCACTTGTGCAGCTGTACTATGGCATTAGTTATATACCAACCCACTCGCACATTCCAGTACCTGGTTAGCTCCCATGGGTAAAACTAGGCTAGCTTTTGCTTCACCTAGTTTTATCCACAGGTTGCTAACTGCAATATCACTGCTACTCAGTTAGCGACTGTCGCCACCCACGACATGCCCTGATGCTAAGTGGTTAACATCAGGGTGTATAGCAGTGTTAGTTGAGGATATTCAGCAGCACTAACCACGATACAAAAGATACAAAAAGAAGAAGAAATAGCTAATGCAATAATATGGGGGATAAGACATTTTTCAGATATGTATGTTAGTGAGAGAAGGAAGTGCAAAAGTGGAATGTCAGACTCAAGGGTGAAGGGGAGGAATATGTAGAAGCTGATAAGGATAAAGCAGAATTGCTTAACAAATATTTCTCTTCTGTGTTCACAGATTAAGGGTCAGGACCAGGCCCTTAGAATACGCTCACAAATATGAACAGAAGTGACGGGGATCTTGAATGATTTTCAGAAGACTGTGTCAATGAGGAACTAGCTAAACTAAAAGTAGAGAAAGCGATGGGACCTGATGGGATATATCCGAGAATATTGAAGGAAATTGGGGATGTTCTAGTGGCTCCATTGAACTTTGAATGCTTCTTTAGAACTGGTCTCAGAGAACTGAGAAAGGCACATGTGGTCCTTTTACACAAAAGCGGCAGTAAAGATGAGGTTGAAAACTACAAGCCAATTAATCTAACCTCTGTGGTGAGTAAATGATTGGAAACACTGCTAAAATAGAGAATAGTGAGGTTTCTGGAGTCTATTGGATTTTAGGACCTGAGGCAGCAAGGGTTTACCAGACGCAGGTCTCATCAGACAAATCTGATTGATTTCTTTGACAGGGTGGCCATGGAGTTGGACCGAGGGAGAGTCCTAGATGTGGTGTACTTAGATTTCAGTAAAGCCATTGACACCATTCCACATAGGTGATTTATAAAAAAACTGAGCACCCTAGGAATGGACCCTAAAGTGACTAACTGGGTTAGAAATTGGTTGAGTGGGAGGCGATAAAAGGTAGAGGTAAACAGAGCTCACTCTGAGGAGAAGGAGGTTACCAGTGGTACGGTGCAGGGATCTGTCCTTGGTCCAATTCTTTTTAACATCTTTGTTAGTGATATTGCAAAAGTGCGTGTTTGTGGTTGATACCAAAATCTGCAATAGAGTAGACACTCAGGAAGAAGTAGATAACATGAGGAGGGATATAGCTGAGCTTGAAGAATGGTGAAGAATTTGGTAGCTGAGATTTAATGCTAAAAATGCAGGTCATGCAGTTGGGCTGCAAAAATCCAAGGGAGCAGTACAGTCTAGGTGGTAAAGTACTTCTGTTCACGATAGAAGAGTGGGGCATGGGTGTGAATCTTTCTGAAGATCTTAAAGTGGCTAAACAGATAGAAAAAGTGATGGCAAAAGCTCGAAGGATGCTTGGGTACATAGGGAGAGGAATGGCCAGCAGAAAAAAGGAGGTGATACCACCTCTATACAAGTCTCTGGTGCGACCTCACTTGGAGTATTGTGTGCAGTTCTGGAGACTACACCTTCAAAAGGATATAATCAGGATGGAGTTGGTGCAGAGGGTAGCTATTAAAATGGTTAGTAGAATTCATTATAAAGTATATGAGAACAGACTAAAGGGCCCAATATCCCAAGGCATTTACACGGTTTACAGAGCTGTAAACCATGTAAATGCCCCTAAGCAGGATATTCAATGGCACTAATATCCCGATTAATGCCCAAACAGCCCCCGCAATGTGGGGGACCCATACAGAAGCACTAAGGCAGTGTGCCAAACTTACTTATCTTTGTCATGCTGCCTCCGCTCTTTGTAAGTTTGTCTCATGTCTGACAGCTGTTACCCACTGGGCCAAATTCTTGCGATAACAGCTGCACTGTGAGGCTTTGGTCTAGTGGGGAATAGCTGCCAGGCACAGGGCCAGCCCATGGGTTTCTACCACTCCCCCATGCCGATCGGCCCTCCCTGTGCCGAGCCACACTGTACCACCACCACCCCGCTGCCGTTGACTCTGTCCGCGGTGTCAGGGGGATGGCTCAGCATAGCATGGCCTGCAGCAGACCATGTGTGCCAAAGTACATGACCTGCCATGGGCATCATGCTGTTCCACCCACAGAGCTTTGCCATCCTAGGTGGCCGCCTAGCCCATCTAGTGGATGGGCCAGCCCTGGCTGGGCTTGCGGAAAACTTACAGAGTGCAAGCAATGTGGCAAAGATGATACTGTAAGTTCGCTTTCACTGCTGCTGCCACATGAGGAGGTGCTGCATGAGGGGAAGCACCGTCACTGTGACAATGAGGGGCCCTCAGCAAAATCTTTCTTGGGGGTCTCTCATTAGAACTTACGCCACTGACGGTGATATCCACATTTAAAAGGCAAATAGGGTTTTTAAAATTAGCTCCTAATGAAACCTCATTGTTCTCATATTTTATATACACTGATCACCCATTTTGCACACTCTGCAGTTTGGTAAGGGCTGCCTGCATTGACCCATATAAGACTGGGAGGAAATCTGGATGAACAGAACAAGTACTTGAATGCTAAGGTTAGAACGTCTCATAATGTTCTCAAGTATAGAGTTTTCAGCAGATTTTCATCTTACCTTTGCAAATCCTACCCGGAACAAGGGGACTGAGGTCTGTGAACCCTGCCAGACATGCACAGGAATATGTTGCCTCTTCAGCAGTACATGCTGCTTGATCCGAGCAGCCATTGAGTCCAGCCATACAGCTGTTCCTCACTGTAACCAAGTACAAATATTAACTTTTTAGGCCTTTCTGAGTATATCTGTTCTTTTAAAAGGAGTCACAGAAAAGAGTGTGGCAAAACTGCTTCCCTAATCCAATAAATTGAGATTAGGGTTTTGCAGGTAACACGCAATAAGTGAGAAAACTACCATGCAGTAACTGCATGAGCTCTGTATTAACTGTTGGGGTGTTCCCATCATCTTCAATGCAGTTAACACATAGAAAAAACACATACCACATGTGAACTGTATTCCATATAAAGTGGGTAAACCTAATGTCATCTATTAAGGTGCATTAAATATTCCTTGTTGTCTGCTGCATTAACAGTAAACATGCAGTATTGTACTACGTGTTAAGTATAAGACATGGTCCCTGCCATTTTCCCACACCATTCCACATTTGTCAGCTGTGAACCTCTAACAAACCAATTTCCTCAATCAGATGTATGTGTTTTCTTGATCTACAGGCTAAATGAGAAGGCGCAGAACAGTACTTATCGAAGATGAAGTGATGTTTAGAATGGAAAATGTTCAACTAAATATCACAGATGATATGTGCCAGCTCACTAGAAAGTGTTGTTACTCACCTGTAACAGACGATCTCTGGGAACAGCAGGAATCAGTTTTCACATATGAGTATCATTAGTACCAACGGAACCCAAGCAGGAACACTCCCCAGTGTCCAATTGGAAAACTTTTAGGAACATTCCACTGCACCTGCGCATCTGCCTTCCCCCTTCCAACGTCCTCTCCTCAGTTGAGTTTGTTGCTGAGAGATAGAGGAAAAAAGAATACCCTACAACTCCTAAGGGAGGAGGGCAGGTTGCAAAGACTGATTCCTGCTGTTCCCGGAGATCACCTATTACAGGTGAGTAACAATGCTATCTCTAGGAACAAGCAGGAATGCAGTCTTCACATATGGGAATCACTAGCTCCCAGATACCAGTGGTACTTGGTTACAGTGGTATCCCTGAGGCTAAAGGACAAAGCTGAGAAGGTGTGGATACAGTTAGCCATATTGGACTTGATTGCAGTTGGCAGACAATTGACTGGGAAATCTGGTGCCAGAAAAAGTCCAGAAAAGAGGATAGGAGTTGCAGTTAAGTCCTAAAAATATGCTGGAGAACAGTCTGGCCAAAGACTGCATCCCGGTGAGAGTCCTTGTCTAGGCAGTAGTGGGCAGCAAAGCTTTGAATGGAAGACCAGATAGCTGCTCGACAGGTTTCATCAATGGAGATAGAATGAAGGTTGGCAAGTGAGGTTGCCTTGGCTCTCACATTGTGTGCAGTGACATGAACCTCAAGGGAGCATCCCGCTTGAGTGTAGACAAAAGAGATACAGTCCGCTATCCAGTTGGATAGGGTGCACTTTGACACTGGAAGTCCAAGGTGACTTGGGTTAAAGGAAATGAATAATTGAGAGGATTTCCTATGATTTTTTTGTTCTATCTAGATAGAAAGCCAGTGTGTGCTTGCAATCCAAAGTGTGGAGCACAGTCTCAGCCCTAGAAGCATGCGATCTGAGGAACAGGACTGGCAACATGACTGATTGGTTGAAATGGAAAGGTGAGACCATCTTCGGTAAGAAGTGTGGATGTGAACATAGAACTACCTTGTCATGGTGGAACCGAGTACATGGAGGATCCGACACTAAAGCCTGCAGTTCACTTATACAACGAGCTGAGGTGCGGGCAATGAGGAAGATTACCTTCCAAGAGAGGAACTTTAAAGAAACCGTTGCTAAAGTTTCGAAGGGATGTTTTAGAAGTTGTGCTAAAACTACTTTGAGATCCCAGGCTACCAGTGGTGGTTTGATCGGTGGCTTGGTTAGAAGAGATCCCACGTGAACCATTGCACCAAGGGATGCAAGGAAATACGATGCCTGTCCACTGGTCTGTGATAGGCTGAGATGGCACTGAGGTGAATTCGGATTGAGTTGGTCTTGAGATCTGCCGAGGACAAGTGGAGGAGATATTGTAAAAGAAATTCCACCGAGCAGGCAGAGGGGGCAATATGTTTCGGGGTACACAATAGGGTGAACCTTCACCATTTAAATGCATAAGAACATCTAGTAGATGGTTTGCATGATTCAAGTAGGATGACCCTGACTTCCTAAATGAAATCAAGGTCAGTAAAGTTTATGCTCTCAGCAATCATGCCGTGAGATGGAGGGATTGTGGATTGGGATGGAGAAGCATCCTATGATCCTGTGAGAGGAGGTTGGGTGCATGTCCCAGACTGAGAGACAGAGTCTGTGCTAGGTGAAGCAGCAGAGGAAACCATGGCTGATGGAGCCCTGGTTGGTCCGGAGCTTGAACAAGGTCTTGGGTATTAAGGGTGTGGGGGAAAATGCATAAAGCAGACTCTGCACAATGAAAACATCCGGAAGTCTTGAGCAGAACAGTGGAAGCTGTGTATTCTCCTGGATAGCAAACAGATCTATCCTGGGGGTCTCCCACATATGGAAGATCCAAGAAGCCATCCCCCGATTCAATGTCCACTCATGTGGATGAAGGACAAGGCTGAGTCTGTCCGCAAGGAGATTGAGTTCACCAGGGAGATACACCGCCCTGAGATGGATTTGGTTTGCAATGGAGAAGAACAGAGATGAAGGGCTTCTTGGTAGAAGGGATAGGAACCCATCCCAACCCTGCTTGTTCATGTAGAACTGTTTGGACTAAGACCTGTTTGCCCAAAGGTTGGGGTTGAAAAACCTGAAGGGCATTCGGGAGAGCACAAAACTCCAGAAGGTTGATCTGCAACTGAGATTCCTCTTTTGTCCACTGCCCCTGTGTAGTGAGATTGTCGATATGTACTCCCCACCCCAGTTTGGAAGCATCCATCATCAGGGTGCATTGAGATGGAGACATCCAAAAAAGGTGACCCTCTGAGAAGGTTTTGAGGGGAGCACCACCACAGAATGGTTATGGTTTATGGTTTAGTCATTTGATATACCGCCCTTTTACTTATGCATCAGAGCGGTTTACATGTATATACTAACAGGTACTTTTTTATTCCCTTGTCCCTGAAGGGCTCACAATCTAAGTGTACCTGAGGCAATGGAGGTTTAAGTGGCTTGCCCAATGCCACAAGGAGCAGCCATGGGACTAGAAGGGAATTGACAAGAGGAGGCATGATGGACCAGATGCCTGGTTGCTTGGGTCCATAGAGAAGAAAGCATCCATTGGGCTTGCTGCATTTGCAGATGAGCATAGGGGATGACATGGATGTGGAGGCTATGTGCCCAAGAAGGTATAGCATTTCTCGAGCCGTTATGGCACTGTGATTCCTTATAGTATGTGTCAGCATGATAAGTCGGGCAGAGTGTTCCTGTGGAAGGAAAGCTCAGGCTTGACAAGTGTCCAGAAGTGCACCGATGAATTCGAGCCTCTGTGATGGCACCAGGTGCAATTTTGGAAAGTTTAGGACGAATCCCAGATTTTGGAGTAGGGTGATAATGTGATGAAGAGATAGCTTTACCTCTTCTGGGGGTTCTCCCCTGATTAGCCAATCATCTAAGTAGTGGAAGACGAAGATTCCCAAATTGCCTAAGTAAGTGGCAACCACTGTCATGCACTTTGTGAACACTCGGGGTGCTGAGGCTAACCCGAAAGGGGGCACCTGATATTGGTAGTGTATTTGCTGGAACCAGAAATGCAGATATTGTCAGTGTTGAGGATGGATCAGCAAGTGTGTGTATGCCTCCTTGAGGTCTACAGAACGTAGCCAATCATTCCTCTGAAGGTATGGCAAATGTGTACCCAGGGATATCATTCTGAATTTTTCTTGAACAAGGAATTTATTGAGATTCCTTAGATCTAGAATGGGCCTGAACCCTCCTGTCTTCTTTGGAATAAGGAAGTAAGGAGACTAGAAACCCATACCCTCTTGGCTCCCTGAGCTAACAGTTTGGTCACCTCCATGGATAAGAGATTGGCCTGCAGGGGTTTTGGTGGATAATCTCTTGTGGAGGTGATGGGGGGTAAGCTTTTGAAGTGAAGCAGATAGTCCCTTTGGATGATGTTGAGAGTCACTGTTCTGATGTGATGAGGTGCCATCTGTAGGCATAAGAATAGAGTCTCCTGCTATGTGAATGGGTTAGGGGCCCATGCTGTCTAGGAAGGAGTCAAAAAACAGGTGCTGGCTGTGGCTGTGCATCTGGTTGTGGTTTAGGTATCTTAGTATTTTTGGGCTGGCGAGGACCTTGTGGTCTCTTCTGTTGCTGCTGAGGTTGGTAAGCAGCTGCAGATGGATAAGAAGGATATCATCTCTTCTTTTTGAGATTGAAAGACTTCTTGGAATTGGCTTTCCTCCTAGAGGGGTTTGAAGTCTTTCGGGAGAGTTTTTGAGGGTGAGATCATCCGCCTCAAGCTCCCCAACCTTCTATCTCCAATATTTACCAAAGAGGCTTTCTCCAGAGCAGGGGATATTGGCCACCTTATCCTGGACCCACTGCTCAAGGTCAGATGCCTGGAGCCAGGTCATTCTGCAAGCACTAATGCAGACTGCTAGATGACCCGAAAGCATTGAAAGATGCTCTTGTAAGAAACTTGGATGTACTCTGGTTTTGCCTGATTGGGCTTGGAATACCTCCTACTTATCATCAGGAAGGATAGGAGTAAGGTTCTCCAGATCTCTGGAGATATCCTTAAGGCATATGCCCATGTAAAACATGTAAGAAGTAATCTGAGAAGTCAGCATGCATAACTGAAAGCAATGACACCCAAAGGCATTGAGAATTCTGGAATACTTTCCTGGAGGCATGGAAGAATGAATTTTAGAATTCTTGATGAGATGCATCGCTGATTCCACTACCATGGAATATTGTGGTAGTTGAGGCTTTTGAAAGCCAGGGCATGGAGGAACTCGGTACATGGCATTGAGACATTTACTAATAGGCAGAAATGTTAGCGGGGCCTCCCACATACATAACATTAGATAAATAAATAAATAAATAAGATCCTAAAGGATCCAATGTACTGGTAATGTAGTAGCCTCTTTGGGCACTGAGGGGATTTCCAATTCCTTTGCCCTCGGTTCAGTACTCTGAAGGCCCACCGCCATGTTTTGGATGAAGTCTTGAAAAGACGTGTCTTCTGGCAGGGAGTGACGCTGCTCTTGAAGAGGGGAGTGCTCAGAAGAAAGATATTGGGTTCTCCTAGTCCTCTGATGCAACATCATAACTGGAAGAGGTAGAGTCCGATTCTGAGAGAAAATCAAAGTATTGACGGCCTCTGGCCGATGTCGATGCCCGATGCCGATACCAATGTTCAGTTGGTGCAGTGTTGGGAGCCTATTGGCTACCAGCGATCAGTTTCAAGGGAGGCATCGGAGGGAGGAACTCCCCCATACAGGTTTGAGGACTGGCATTGGCCCCGAAGGTATTGACCTTAGGGCGGATGCCGACGCCTGTGCTACTGGAGCCATTGATAATGTCAGTACTGAGGCTGCCAGGAGTGCTGCCAAGCTCCTCTCAATAGCCATGATGCATTGGTTGAGGGAGGAGGCCGATGCCTGGGTGGATTCACCTATGGGGCTTTGAGCCACTGTCCCAGAGCATGGAACCAGTAGCTCTCCAGAGGTCAATGCCTCAGGAGCATCCTGGAGCCCCTGTGGTGCATTGGAGGGCTGGTCCTCCCACCAGGGCTGTTTGGAAGGCCAATCTGCATTGGATGCACCTTTTGGCGAATCTTAATGATGGTAAAGGTCTTATCTCAAGGATCGGTATCGATACCAACAACTTAGACTTGCAAACCACAAGAGGAGGCCGACATCCTTGACGATGAGGAAGCAACTAAAATCGAGTCTGAGGCAAACAGAGAAACATACTGTCTGGTCCTGTTCTAAAAGGAGCAGATGCAGAGGTTAAAGACTTACTTATTTATTTAGACAGTTTTGTATACCGCCTTATCCTTCAATCAAAGCGGTCACAACAAAATTGGGGGATACATTTAACATGCAGGGATATGAGACACATACACTAATACTTACAGGGAACATGGGCAATGGAGGGTTAAGTGGCTTGCCCAAGACCACAAGGAGCATCTGTGGGACTAGAAACCACAGTCCTTCCGGCCCAAGGTTGCTGTCCTCTAGTAGGATTTGAACCCCTGACCTTCTGGCCAGAAGTACCTTGCCCCAACCACTAGGCTACTCCTCCCTCTTATATCAAGCTTGGGTGTTGTTTAAAAATACTATCTTGGAAACCCAGACCAGCTGTATACCACGCTTTAAGAAAAGTGGAAGGAAGTCCAAAAAACTGCCAGCATGGTTTAAAACTGAGGTCAGGGAGAATGTTGTTTCCAAAAAAGCATCTTTCAGGAAATGGAAAAAAGAGCCAAATGATGAAAACTGGAAACAGCACAAGCACTGGCAAGTTAATGCAAGGCATTGATAAGGCAGGCAAAGAGAGAATTTGAGAAGAAGCTTGCTGCGGAAGCAAAAATGCATAATAAAGACTTTTTCAAGTGCATTCATAGCAAAAAACCCGTGAGAGAGTCAGTTGATCCATTAGATAAGGCGGTTTAGAAATACTGTTAAATAAATAAATTAGATGACAGAGGGGTTAAAGGGGCACTAAGAGGCAACAAGGCGATAGCAGAGAGACTGAATGAATTCTTTGCTTCGGTCTTTACTGAAGAAGATGTAGGGATGTTACCCATGACTAAAGTTGTATTTAAAGGTGCAGAAAAATTGAAGGAAATATCGATACAACGGGAAGATGTATTACAACTATTTGATAAACTGAAGAGTAGCAAATCACCTGGACCAGATGGTATACATCCAAGGGTGTTGAAAGAACTGAAATATGAGATTGCAGACCTGCTATTAGCAATCTGTGAACTATCATTAAAATCATCTGTAATACCTGAATATTGGAAGATGGCCAACGTAACACCAATTTTTAAAAAGGGTTCCAGGGGTGACCTGGGAAACTACAGACTGGTGAGCCTGGCATCAGTACCGGGAAAAATGGTAGAAACCATCATAAAGAACAAAATTGCTGAACATGTAGATAGTCATGGCTTAATGGGAGACAGCCAACATGGCTTTAGACAAGGAAGATCTTGTCTTACTAATCTGTTATGTTTTTTTGAAGGTGTGAATAAACAGGTAGACAAAGGTGAGTCGGTTGATATAGTGTATTTGGACTTTCAGAAAGCCTTTGACAAAGTCCCTCATCAGAGACTTTTGGCGAAACTAAAGAGTCATGGGATAGGAGGCAGTGTACTACTGTGGATCAGGAACTGGTTAAAAGATAGAAAGCAGAGGGTAGGGCTCAATTACTAATTTTCCCAATGGAAAAAGGTGAATAGTGGTGTACCCCAAGGATCTGTGCTGGGTCCGCTGCTTTTTAACATATTAATAAATGACCTGGAAAAGGGAATAATGAGTGAGGTTATCAAATTTGCAGATGACATAAAACTATTTAAAGTTGTTAAAACCCATGAGGATTGTGGAAATTTTCAAGAGGATCTTGATAAACTGGAGGACTGGGCATCGAAATGGCAGATGAAATTTAATGTGGACAAGTGTAAAGTTATGCACCTAGGGAAGAACAACCCAAACTATGGTTACACGATGCAAGGTTCCACATTAGGAACTACCACCCAGGAAAAAGATTTAGGCATCATTGTGGATAATATGTTAAAACCCTCTGCCCAGTGTGCAGCGGCGGCCAATAGAGCAAATAGAATGCTAGGTATCATAAGGAAAGGAATGGAAAATAAAACAAAGGATATTATAATGCCTCTGTATCGTTCCATAGTGCGACCGCACCTTGAATATTTATTTATTTTTATTTATTTAACATTTTTATATACCGCACTATTTATTGTGTGCAATTCTGGTCGCTGTATCTTAAAAGGGATATAGCGTTATTAGAAAAGGTTCAGAGAAGAGCCACCAAAATGGTAAAGGGGATGGAAGGATACCCCTATGAAGAAAAGCTAAAAAGGTTAGGGCTCTTTAACCTGGAAAAGAGACGGCTGAAGGGAGATATGATAGAAGTATATAATTAATGAACGGAGTAGAACAGGTAAACGTAGATCGATTGTTTACGTTATCAGAATATAGGAAGACTAGGGGACATGCAATGAAGCTATAGGGTAAACTATTTAAGACTAATAAGAGAAAATATTTTTTCACTCAATGTGTAATAAAACTCTGGAATTTGTTACTGGAGGATGTAGTAAAAGCTGTTAGCTGTTAAAAAAGGTTTGGACAAGTTCCTGGAGGAAAGGTCCATAAACCATTATTAAAAAGGGACCCAGGATATCACTGCTTGACCCAATACAAGCATTGTGGAACCTGTGTCTTTTGGGGAAACTGCTAGCTATGTATGACCTAGACTGGCCACTGTTGGAAACAGGATGCTGGGCTTGATGGAACTCGGTCTGACCCAGTATGGCATATCTTCTGTTCTTATGTTTTGTCAGTTGTTGGCACAAAGGACAATCATTTGGTAAATGTTCTGGGCCCAAACATTTTAAACACCAGTCATGTTTGTCAGTGATTGATATTGTACCAGAACACTTGGTATATATATATATTTTTTAAAGCCACTGATGTCTTTTTCCATTGTGACAGAAGAGAATAGGCCAAGACCTATTTTGGCAGTGAAAAAAAACATAACTTTGAAAAAACAAAAACGAAAAGAAAAAAAAACCTTCAAAAGAAAAGAAATATCAGGGCCGGTATCGGGGAAGGTACTGGCATCACTGGAAAGGCAGAACACAGATTTTAAACCCCCAAAAAATGAGGTTTTTCAGCCGTGACAGGAAGAAACCCTCCTGCTGGCTCTTCAGAAAATGAAGAACTGAGAAGAGGACATTGGAAGGCAGAAAGGCAGATGTGCAGAAGTAGGGGAGTGCTCCCAAAAGCTTTCCAATTGGATGCTGGGGAGCGTTCCTGCACGGGCTCCTTCGATACTGACAATACCCATATATGTGAAGACTGCATTCATGCTTGTTCCTGGAGATAATTTTTAACTATTCATAGGGCTGGCCCAACCATTAGGCAAACTAGGTGGGTGCCTAAAGCAGCAGCTTCTGGGGGATGGCAAACAGTAAGGCATTCAAAGCTGAACAATAGATTTTGATAGCCAAAAAGGGTGTAAGACTTAAAGTCTGCCTAGGGCACCAACACCTTGAATGAACTCTGTGGCTGGCTCTGATTATTAAGCAGAAGTCTTGGATTCACTTCCCAGCATAAACAGACATGCAGCTCAGTAGCATGGAGAACAACTTTTCTAAACGTGATGTCTAGCACTCAAGCAAAGATTCTCATTGCATCTGCATCCTGGCCACAAGAAGTCACTGTGGTCTATATTTACAACAGTTAAATGAGAGAAAACAGGAAATATTCTGGAGATCTTGCATGATGGTTCCCCAGTCAAAAGGTGTTAGGAGAGGGATCTTAACAGAGGAGAGACAGAGTAATAAACAATCAGGGTATTTTATATAATCCTTCAAATCCAATGACAATTACAGAAAAGTCTGAATTATCAGATTCTACCTTGAGCAAAGAATTGTGGTTTCCATGTTGATCCACTTGGATATGTGGAAACAAAGGTCAGCCAACAAGTTTTGGGTGATGCCTTTTCACTGGATTAACTTTACAGTATATAACAAATCTTTATCTTTTTTCATCAGGTCAGTGAAGAAACGATATACATGATTAATAGTAGTAGTAACATAAGAACATAAGATATGCCAGACCTTGGTCTGACCCAGTATGGCATATCTTATGTTCTTATGTTCTTAGTAGTATCTCTAGTAAGTCCTTTTTGTGTTAGCTTCAAAATGTTTGACCATCCTTATTTCAGAAGTTTTCCACACTTGTGAACTGAAGTTTTCCTTAAGTATCTTAATTGTAAGGATTCAAAGGTTCCACAATCCTCCTGCTCAAGTCCTTCCCTCAGTCCCCCTTACCTTCATGAAGTCTCTGTGTTGTTTGTCTTCTGGAGCAGGCCCGCAGCAGTAGCATCAAGTTAAAAAAGAAAATATCTTCACGGTCCTGCTCCTTCTTCCCACATGGGTGTACTCATATCTATGAAAACTTATTGTAACCCACACGCCTCCACAGACAGGATTGGTCACCCAGGCTCCCAGTGTATATGCCAGTTTTCTGCTAAACATAAACCTAGTAGGCAGTTCCGTCAAACATCTCCCTTCCATGCTTGCTTGCTGACTGTGCTGTCATGGTTTCATCACCTCACTCATGACCTTCGATAGCACCAGCAGCAATAACAAAAAGGAAGCACGGGACTTTGTTGATCTTGTGAGCTTGTTGAAGCTTCTTCCACATCCTCTAGAACAACAAGAAGTCTGCATTTTATGTTATTGCTGCTGGTTCTGCCATAAGTTTTGGAGTGATGTGGTTACAACACTGCAACAGTCTTGTCAGCTGGCAAGGGCTGAAGGGGGATTGATACTGATGAACCTGGGGGGAGTTTGACTGGAGGATGATGGATCCTGGACTGGGCTGGGGAGAAGTTGGACAAGACATGCTGTGGCGAGCAGGAAGAGAGATACAGAAGAGGGAAATAGGGAGACAGAAGTGAGGCACTGACATGGTAAAGAAATAGGGAAATTAAAGAGAGATGCTGAAAATGGGGAGAACTATGGAGACAGAAGAAAAATGTTGAATATAGGAGGAGATGCTGGACATGGGGAAGGTGTAAATAGAGAGAAAGAGAATAGATGCTCTGCATTTGGGTGTGAATAGGGAGAAAATGGGAAGATGCTAGACATAAAAGGATAGAGAGAAAAGAGAGATGCTGAACATGAGGGGGAATAGGGAGACAGGGGAAATGCTGGAATAGAGGTGGAAAAGGAAAAGAGGGGATACTAGACATGGGGGAAATATTCTGGACATGGGAGGATAGGGAGACAGGGGAAATGCTGGTCATAGAAGAGAATACGGAGACAAAGAGTCATTGCTGGATGGAGGAAGAGATGTTGGATAAAAAGAAGGGGGAGAGAGAGGTGAGAGTTAGTAAGACTGGAGAATAAGGCCTGGTGAAGGAGAGAGAGATGGGGAATGGGGAGGCTGTAGTGAGGGAAAGAGATATACATGATCACAGTATAAATGAGAGAAATTAAGGAATGGTTGGTAAAGAGGAGTAAAATTGGGATAGAGCAGCAGAAAAATAAATACAAGAAAGCTAAAAGGAAGAGATCAAAATTAAAGATGGATGTAGGAAGAAAGGCCTGGCAATCTACTTCTGGTCATAGCAACATGACGGCAGAAAAAGACTACATGGCCTATCCAGTCTATTCACACTGTCTAAAAAAAACCAGGAGCTGCTGGGTCACCAGAAGTCACATTGACTTGAAGGCACACATTGCATTTTGCAGAGAAACAAGCTGAAGAGAGGAGAAAACAGAATAAATAGCAAATGGATACCCTGCTGAGAAAAGATGGACAGAGGAAAGCAAAAATCAGAACATGGGACCAATACAATTTGAAAAATAAAATGGCCACACAACAAAACTAGAAAAAATATTATTTTCAGTTTTGTGATTGGAATGTCAATTTTATAATGTATATCTGCTGCCTTTATGTTTTGTACTGTACAGGGGGAAAATATTTATATTTTTCTGATGTTGTACTGCATTCAAGAGTCTGTCTTCTTGGAGGTTTGGTTTAATTTTTGTCTGCATATTTCTTTTTTTGGTTTGTGATCAGAAGTATTACCTCACTATCTCCGATGGAGACAGAAAAGGAGACTTAGGAAAATTTAACAGCCTGAGATTGTTTTTCCAAGCTTGATTTTCTAAATATTCTGTCTTCCTAGCCAGCTGAATCCTGTCTTTGACTTGGGCAGCCTGTGTATCTCAAAGCTGTCCAAACTCTTCCTTCAGCTGAGAAACTGTCCAACTTGCTGCTCTTGAGCTCTGAAAACCTCTGATAAGTTCAATTTAAGTTGAGAAAGTTCATTACTCACGGACCTCACTACTGCAGTTAGATAGGAAGTCAAAGTTGCTATCCCATAGTGCGTCTAGAGTTATTATCGCAGGTTTCACCATACCCCAGGCTCTTCCAGGCCCTACCGAATGTTCACCCACTTCGGGGAAAGATGATCTGGCTGCCACTGCAGCAACTTGCTGTGGAGAGCCAAGAAGCAGTGCCAAAGGTGCCGGTGTGCCCACTTCACTTCCCTGCGATGGTGTGCTCGTTGACAGGCCAGAGGGAAGCCCTACACCAAACAAGATCACACTTACAAGTTGCAGTTGGTGGTATGCTGCTCTGGGGAAAGCCAGATCCCTGATGCGCTCAGTGCAGGGAGGAATCATCCTGCAGTACCGCCAAAGACGCTGCTCTCATTCTGGCTGCCACAAAACCAATGTTCAATATCCTCTGGTCAGCCGCGGTGGAAGATGCCAAGCCCAAGGGTAAGCTGGCCTGTTTCCATTTCCTCTGACCCATCTGAAGATAAGTACGGAATTAGTGCTGGCTGGATGAAGAGGATCAACGTGGGGCTGCAGTGCGAGAACTCCTACCTGCCGCCATCTTGCCCCAGCACAAAATATTTGACTCTATATAAGGATTTTTAACATTCTGGGCTTTCCAGTAGTTGTTTAAGGTAGGTTACAATCAACTACAGTATAGTACAGTAGGTATTTCCCTGTATCCAAAGAACTTACAATCTAAGAGGCATGTTTACTAAGCCCCATGCCAGTAATGTGGGTTTGTGATGCATTATTAGTGTGGGGTACTATGCTAGATGCAGAGAGGTGGGGACAGCCATCCCCCTCAATTTAGTAATTCTCAGAGTATTAATATTACTGCAAGGAGCAACTACCACCAACCATTGTGCTGCCTGTAGTTGCTCCCCGCCCAGACACTGTGGGTTTTCTAGTTCAGGGAAATATGCGGGTTTTTAATGCAGGGTGCCAAAAACACACACTAACATTGCACAATGCACTTTAGTAAACATGTCTCTAACTTTGTACCTGAGGCAATTGAGAGCTAGGTGACTTATCCAGGGCTGCAAGAGTGCCAGCAGGATTCAAACCCTGGTCTCCAGGCTACTCATTAACCACTAGGCTACTCCTCCACTCCGTATATACAATGATGTTCCAGGGCCCATTACAATATTTATGGTGCTGCCTTTTTCTAGGTAGGGTTCTTGGTGAGTTTTAGAAGTTTGTGCTGGAATGGTAGGTTTGCTCTAAGTCCTGAGTTACTATTTATAGAGTTTTGTATTACTTCACAACATGCCTAGTACTGAGAGGATTTATCATGCTATTACTGAGATGACACCAGAATCAGACATTTTTTTAATATGGTAAGTTCTATGGAAAATGTCCTAGCTTGGCTCTGTACCCATTGTTAGGGGAAGGGATGAGGGGGTTCTGTGGATGCAAAGTATATGTTTTAATTTAACACCAAATGGGGGACTGAGGAAGTGACTGTGGCTCAGTGGGGTCTGAAGGGTACAACCTCTTGCATCCCTTCTCAGCTTGATGTGTACTGCAGGCGCTAAAGTCTGTACTGTTGTCATCACTGCAATTAAATGTTGGGATAGAGAAAGGGACATGGCAGAGGCATGGCATGGGGTGGGGTAGAGCGAAGTATGGGAAGCTGCAGGTGGCTAGTTTTTCTCTTTCAAAACTTGGCAACCCTACATGCACCAGTGTTACCACAGGCATCTTGAAGAGTCTGCACTCCACTGAAGCACTGCAGAATCCTGAAGGTCCAACATTCTAGGCCATGAGATGCTCTTGTCCATCATCATTCCTCAATAACTACAAAGGCAAATGAAAATCTCTCTACTGCAGCTGGCAGAGCACCAGGCCCTGCATGCAATATGCCTACTTTGGTGTGTGTGTACTGCACTTATATTGTGCCTAAACTGGAAATTGAAATAAAATACAATTTTCTAACTAGAGACTAGTACACTTAAGGGTCAATATTCAAAAGGACTTGATAACTAGATAAGTCCTGCCAAGAGAGGTATTCAGTGGCACTATCTAGATAATATGGCTAAATATTCCCACTGATCACCTCAACACCATCTGGAGAGTGCCGGGGCATTTCATGGGCAGAGTTGTAGTGGATCTGGATAACAATCTGCATAATGTAGGTTAGCTAAAAAACTGCTTAAAGTGCTATGTGGATTTCCTATCCACACAGCAGCTGAATATAGCCGCTTTCCAGATAGTGATGGCATTGACCGCAGTATCCAGATATTCAGTGCCAGCCATTAGCCGGATAGCAAGTAGAATATCCGAGACTCTCTCTCTACCAATTCACAACTCTCAGTGGCTCTTTCTCACTGGTAGATTGCTTTCCTAGCAGTACCTTCACATAGCTTTCGTTATATGCGCTGTCTTCATTTCTCTGGCTGCTGGTTACTACTACTTACTACTACTACTTAACATTTGTATAGCACTACAAGGCATAAGGAGCACTGTACACATACACATAAAAGATAGTTCCTCCTTAGTAGAGCTTATAATCTATTCAATACAGGCAAACACAACAAATAGGGAACTAGAGTAAAATAAGGGGAAATAGCTAAAAAATACATGGGTGGTAAACAAGAAAATAAGGGGGTCAAGATCCAAAAGCAGCCTTGATTTGAATAGGATTAGTCTGGATTTGAATACGACCAGAGATGGAGTTTAACGTACTGACTCATGTCGTCTGTTCCAATTGTATGGTGCAGTAGGGCAGAGCAAATGAAGTCTGAAATTGGCAGTGCAAGAGAAGGACACAGAAAAATGTGATTTGTCTGGTAAGAAGAGTTCTTGAGGCGGATTATAGATGAAGATTTATTTATTTATTTATTTATTTATTTAATGGTATTTATATACCGCCTTATAATTCAATCAAAGCGGTTTCCACAGCAAACAATCAAAGGGGCAAATGTTTTCATGCAGTGTACAGAGTGGTGTGTATGTGTTGGCGGGGATGTGATTAGATTTGGTTTATCTACATAGTGCGCTATTATACATCATGAGCTATTATACAGTCTTATATACAGTCTTGGGGTGGTGGGGGGGGGGTCGATGATCTGACTTGTATGCTGGTTCAGGGGGTATGTCCATAGTAATCGATGAACAGGGTTGTCTTCAGCTGTTTTCGGAAGTCCTTGATTTCTGTGGTTAGTCTCAGATCATCTGGGAGGGAGTTCCATATGGATGGAGCAGCCAGGGAGATTGCTCGTTGTGCTGTGTCTTTGCAGGTCTTGGTGAAGTCTTTTGGGGTGTTAACCCGATTGGAGGTGCCTCTTCTTCTTGGCCGTGTGCTTGTGTCGGGTTGTATGAGTGTGTGTAGGCTTATGGCGGAGGAGTGTTGTTTGATCTTGAATATGTTTATGATAGTCTTGTATTTGATGCGTGAGATGATTGGGAGCCAGTGCAGTTCTTTCAGTATGGGTGTGATGTGATCGTGTCTTGTAGTACCGGCTATTATGCGGGCAGCTGTGTTTTGGGCCAGTTGTAGTGGTCTGAGGGTCTGCTTTGGTAGTCCGGTGAATATTGGATTGCAGAAGTCTAGTAGAGGGGTTATCAGCGCCTGGCAAACGGTGCGAAAGTGCTCTGGGTCGAGGAGGGGCTTGAGTCTTCTGATGAGTCGCATTCATAGGTATGCATTTTTGGTTGCTCTGCCTATGTGTGCTTGGAGGTTAAGTTCTTTGTCCAGGATGACTCCGAGGTACTTAACTTCTGATTTTATGGGTATGAGTGCATCTCTTATCTTGATGTCGGGTGGAGGGATAAAGGCCCGGTTTTGCGTGATGATCAGTGCCTCCGTCTTGCTGTAGTTGATTGATAGGTTGTTTTCCTGAAGCCAGTTTGCCATTTGGGTGAGGCAGTTTGTTATGTTGGTGTAGTCCGGGTTGTCGACTGAGATGGGTGTGTAGATCATGATGTCATCTGCATAGATTGTATAATGTATGTGGTGCTCTTTCATGATGGCACATATTGGCTGGATGTATAGGTTGAATAGGAGAGCTGAAAGGGCCGAACCCTGTGGCACTCCTTGTTTGACTTTTATGGGTCAAGATGTGTTGTGTCCTACTTTGACCTGTATTTGTCTGTCGGTTAGGTATGAATGGAACCAATTCAGGGTGGCACCGTGTAGACCGATGTTCTGTAGTCTATCCAATAGAGTCTTGTGGTTAACTGTGTCAAATGCAGATGAGATGTCAATGAATATCATGAGTGTGCCTTTCTTGGTGTTGTCTATGATGCGGAGGACGCTGTCGAAGAGGTATATCAGAAGAGTTTCTACCCCATGGTTGGGGCGGAACCCGTGTTGATTGTTGTCCAGGGGAGCGTGGTTGTCTAGGTGTTCTTGTAGTTGGTGCTGTACAGTTTTTTCGATTATTTTTGCTAAAAGTGGTATGCTGGAGATGGGTCTGTATGCTGTTGGATTGTTCTTGTCAAGTGTGGATTTCTTCGGGATAGGTCTTATTGTTGCGAGCTTCAATTTATTTGGCATGTGCCCTTGGGTTAGGGAGGAGTGTACTATCTTGTGGATGGTTTGGATGAAGTTTGATTTGGTGGCCTTGATCTAGGGCACTGGACAGGGATCCATGGGGGCAGTGCTTGTCTTGATTGCTGAGATGATGTGGGAGAGTTGCTCCGTGGATGGGGTGTTGAATGTTCCCCAGGTGTTCAAGGGTAGGATAGGAGATGAGGAGCCACAGAATGAATGCACTTGTATATCAGTAGAAGAAGTTTGAGCTATATGTGGAAATGGATAGGGAGCCAGTGAAGTGACTTGTGTTACATGAGCATAGTGACACTGGTGGAAGATTAGCTATTTGGTTGCGTTTTGAACGGATTGAAGGGGAGAGAGAGATAATTCAAGTGGAGACCAGTGAGGATTAGGTAGTAATAGTCTAAACAGGAGGTGATTGGAGAGTAGCTAAGAGCCTTGTTAGTATGATTAGAAAGGAAATGATAAATTTTACTGATGTTACAGAGAAAAAATTACCAGTTTTAGCTATCCATTGGATTTGTACAGAGAAAGAGAGGAGTCAAAGATGACTCCAAGTTTCTGAGCTGAGGAAATAGGGAGGATGATAGTGTAACCTGGCTTCAGGTATCAACTACTCTGGTACAGCAGGGTGGAACAATTGTAGTTATGGCCTTAACCAAAGCAGTGATACTAGACCCAGATTTAATTAAAGAGATTAAGCTAACCTCTCCTTCCTGAATACAAGGAAGAAGGAAAATAAACTAAATGGATTAAGGATTTGTTTCAGTAGTTAGTTAGTAAACCACTGCACTCTTACCAGGGGCAGCCTAGCGGGGTATGGGGCAGTGGGAGCCCCGGCAACCCACACACAATAAAAGAAGCATCATTCACCATCCAGGACAGCAGCCGCACGTGCAAGAAACATAGAAACATAGAAACATGATGACAGAAAAAGACCACATGGCCTATCTAGTCTGTCCTTCCATAACAACAACTACAACAGTCCACTTTTTACCTTTAGAGATCCTCTGTGTTGGTCCCATGCTTTTTTGAATTCAGTTACGGTCCTCATCTCTACCACCTCCACTGGGAGACTATTCCATGGATCCACCACTCTTTCTGTAAAGAAATATTTCCGCATATCACTCCTGAATCTATCTCCCTTCACCCTCATCCCATGTCCCCTTGTAGCAGAACTTGCTTTCAATTGAAAGAGGCTCTCTCCCTGAACATTTATGCCATGGAGGTATTTAAACATCTCAATCATATCACCTCTATCCCGTTTTTCCTCTAAGGTGTACATATTAAGATCCTTAAGTCTGTCCTCATATGCTTTATAATGAAGCCCATTAATCATTTTAGTAGCAACCCTCTGCACCGACTCCATCCTGTTCACATCCTTTTGAAGGTGCGGTCTCCAGAATTGCACACCATACTCCAAATGAGGTCGCACCAAAGACTTATACAGAGGCATTATCACCTCCTTTTTTCTGCTAGCCATTCCTCTCCGTATGCACCCAAGCATCCTTCTAGCTTTTGCCATCGCCTTTTCTACCTGTTTAGCTACTTTAAGATCATCAGACACAACCACGCCTAGGTCCCGCTCTTCTTTAGTGGACAAAAGTACTTCACCTCCTATACTGTATTGCTCCCTTGGATTGCTGCAGCCCAAATGCATGACCTTACATTTTTAACATTAAATCCCAGCTGCTAAATTCTAGACCATTCTTCAAGCTTAGCTAGATCCCTCCTCATGTTATCTACACCTTCCTGAGTGTCTATTCTATTGCAGATTTTGGTATCATCTGCAAAGAGGCAAACCTTACCCGACAGCCCTTCCGCTATATCACTAACAAAGATGTAAAAAAAAATCGGACCAAGGACAGATCCCTGGGGCACACCACTGGTAACATCCTTCTCCTCAGAGTGAGCTTCATTTACTTGTACTCTTTGTCGCCTCCCACCCAACCAATTTCTAACCCAAGCAGTAACTTTAAGGTCCATCCCTAGGGTGCTCAGTTTGTTTATAAGTCACCTGTGAGGAACAATGTCAAAGGCTTTACTGAAATCTAAATACACCACATCTAGAGCTCTCCCTCGGTCCAACTCCCTGGTCACCCATTCAAAGAAATCAATCAGATTTGTCTGACAAGACCTGCCTCTGGTGAATCCATGCTGCCTCAGATCCTGTAATCCGCTGGACTCCAGAAACCTCACTATTTTCTCTTTCAGCAGCGTTTCCAATAATTTACTCACCACCGAAGTTAAACTAACCGGCCTGTAGTTTTCAACCACATCCTTACTTCCACTTTTGTGTAAAGGCACCACATGAGCCTCTCTCCAGTCCTTTGGCACCATTCCCGACGCCAACGAGGCATTGAAAAGGTCAGTCAGTGGAGTTTCTAGAACGTCCCCAAGTTCCCTCAGTATTCTAGGGTGTATCCCATCCGGTCCCATCACTTTGTCTACTTTAAGTTGAGCTAGTTTCTCACGAACACAGTCTTCTGAAAATTGTTCAAGATGTCCCTCGCTTCTGTTCTTATTTGTGGGTGTTTTCTGAGGTCCTGCTCCTGGTTCTTCATCTGTGAACACAGAACAAAAATATTTGTTAAGCAATTCTGCTTTATCCTTATCAGCTTCTACATATTCCCCCCCTGCCCTTCTCACTAATATATCTGAAAAATGTCTTATCCCCCCATTTTATTGCATTGGCTATTTGGTCTTGAAGGACTAGAAAGGGAGACTGTTACTTCTGGAGAGAAATCTGCAACTGTGAGTATAAACTTCTAGTAATTTTCTAAAAAGAATTCTTTGTATTAAAGCTACTTAATCTGTGAACCCACTTTTTTTGTTGGATCAGTTAGGACCTAGTAGCAGCAATTAAAGTTTGAATTTAAAACACAGAGGAGAACTTTCTGGTTACATTTCATACCCAGCAGAGAGCTTGTAGTTTAAATTTAATAGTCACTCAGGGCCTAGTAACAGCAAAGTACTTTTAGTTTAAATTTAACACACAGAAGAGAGCTTTCTGGTTACATTTGGAACCCAGCAGAGAGCTTGTAGTGTACTTTTAATAGTCACTCAGGGCCTAGCATCAGAAAAGTACTTTTAGTTTTAAAACACAGAAGAGAGCTTTCTGGTTAAATTTAGAACCCAGCAGAGAGCTTGTAGTTTAAATTTCATAAGAAGGTAGAGCCTAGCAGCAGCTAAGAGCTATATTTTAAATCAAATCAGAATTTAGCTTAGCACAAAAGGCAAAACAGGGTCTGTACTCTTTGAGCAACAAATAAAGTCTTCTAGAGACCTTTACAAAGAGGCCTTCTACCTAGGGGGCAAAAGACCTGTGAAGCCTTTTCAATAGGTGTTAACACCAGGTGGCAGATCAAAAGGTCATTTTGAAAGACTCCTCCTATCCAAGCAAGGACTGTTAATTACCCAGGAAATTGGTCACAGCATTACCTCAGCAGCAGAGGCATAAATAGCTCAACCAGAACTCTGTGATCCTCTGTCTTGAAGGACTAGAAAGGGAGACTGTTACTTCTGGAGAGAAATCTGCAACTGTGAGTACATACTTCTGGTAATTTTCTAAAAAGAATTCTTTGCATTAAAGCTACTTAATCTGTGAACCCACTGTTTTTTGTTGGATCAGTTAGGGCCTAGTAGCAGCAATTAAAGTTTGAATTTAAAACACAGAGGAGAACTTTCTGGTTACATTTCATACCCAGCAGAGAGCTTGTAGTTTAAATTTAATAGTCACTAAGGGCCTAGTAACAGCAAAGTACTTTTAGTTTAAATTTAACACACAGAAGAGAGCTTTCTGGTTACATTTGGAACCCAGCAGAGAGCTTGTAGTGTACATTTAATAGTCACTCAGGGCCTAGCATCAGAAAAGTACTTTTAGTTTTAAAACACAGAAGAGAGTTTTCTGGTTAAACTTAGAACCCAGCAGAGAGCTTGTAGTTTAAATTTCATAAGACGTTAGAGCCTAGCAGCAGCTAAGAGCTATAATTTAAATCAAATCAGAATTTAGCTTACCTCAGCAGCACAAGACAGGGTACTGTGTAGCAGCCCTCTTTTAATAAGTGTTATTTCCCTCCCTCCCCTGGGATAATCGTAGCTTTATAGGTACTTACACGTCTTAAAAGACAGGAGGTGCTTTCAGGTGAAGCTCATTACCCAAATCAGTCATACACTAAGGATCTGAGATTAATTAAGCTTCAGGTGAACAAGGTATATTAAACGTATTAGGTACAGTTTTATTGCCATAAATACCCATAGCAACCCCTAGTAAGTAAGAACTTAAAGATCTAGACACAAACTTAAAACTAAGATGCAGACAGCAGTCCAGCAGCGGGATGGGGGCTTTCCAGTCTTTTGCATTGAGTGTCACATGTATGATTTTCTCCCAGTTGGTGAGAGGTCTTACGTGTGCACTAGGTGCAAGGAGCTCTTTGCTCTCAGGGTACAAGTCCGTTCTCTAGAGGCTAAAGTAGCAGACTTGGAAAACATAAGACAGACAGAGAGGTACATAGACGAGACCTACAAGGATATAGTCCTGAAGTCCCACCTCCAGTCTGGCAGCACCCCTGTTACCATGGAGGAGAGAGGTCACATGACAGCAGAGCATCACCCTGGTGTGGCAGGAAGTGATCCTGTAACTAGGACCTGTCCTCCAGGTGATGTAAAACCCTCTCACACCGAGGAAGTATCTCCAGGGCCATGTGCCCATGAGGGAAGGGTTAGCACAGCTGTTATAGTTGGTGATTCGATCATTAGGCATGTAGATAGCTGGGTGGCTGGTGGACGTGAGGATCGCCTGGTAACATGCCTGCCTGGTGCGAAGGTAGCGGACCTCACACGCCACCTAGATAAGGTCTTAGATAGTGCTGGGGAGGAGTCTGCTGTCTTGGTACATGTCGGTACCAATGACATAGGAAAATGTAGTAGGGAGAACTATGGAGTATGGAGGCAAAATTTAGGCTTTTAGGTAGGAAGTTGAAATCCAGAATTTCCATGGTAGCATTCTCCGAAATGCTTCCTGTTCCACGTGCAGGACCCAAAAGGCAGGCAGAGCTCCGGAGTCTCAATGCGTGGATGAGACAATGGTGCAGAGATGAGGGTTTTGGATTTGTTAGGAACTGGGGAACATTCTGGGGAAAGGAGGGGCTCTTCCGAAGGGATGGGCTTCACCTTAACCGGGATGGAACCAGGCTGCTGGCATTAACCTTTAAAAAGGAGATAGAGCAGCTTTTAAACTAGATATTAGGGGAAAGCCGACAGTCGCCCAAGTGCAGATGGTTCGGAAGAATGTATCCTTGAAGGATACTACCAAAAGCAGAGAGGTTCCACAAAAGAGTAAAGTAGCTCAAATGCCCTCAAGTATGGAGCAGACAGAGCTTAAAGATCCTAATTTCCCCATGTCTAACAATAGCCAAATAAACATGAATAAAATACATTCTCTAAAATGCTTGTATGCAAATGCTAGAAGTCTAAAGAATAAGATGGGAGAGTTAGAATATATAGCACTAAATGAAAGGTTAGATATGATTGGAATATCAGAGACATGGTGGAAGGAGGACAACCAGTGGGACACTGTGATACCTGGGTACAAACTATATCGTAATGATAGAGCTGATCAAATTGGTGTAGGGGTTGCGCTCTATGTTAGAGAGGGCATTGACTCAGAAAGGATTAAAGTTTTGCAGGAAACAAAATCTGCTGTAGAATCTATATGGATTGAAATTCCATATAAAAGGGGGAAGGCAATGGCAGTGGGGGTGTACTATCGAGCACCTGGCCAGAATGACCTAATGGATGATGAAATGCTCAAAGAAATCAAGGAAGCTAACAAAAGTTACAGCGCAGTAATAATAATGGGTGATTTCAATTACCCCAGTATCGACTGGGTCAGTGTCACGTCAGGATATGCTAGGGAGATAAAGTTCCTAGATGAAATAAATGACTGCTTCTTGGAGCAGCTGGTTCATGAACAGACCAGAGGGGAAGCCATATTAGACCTAGTCCTTAGTGTAACACCAGATCTAGTGCAAGAGATAAGGGTGTTGGGGCCACTTGGCAATAGTGATCATAGCATGATCGCCTTTGATTAAATTAATGGAGGAGGGATAGTAAGGAAATCCACAGTACTACCTTTTAACTTTCGGAAGGGAGACTATGATAAAATGAGGAAAACAGTTAAGAAAAAACTAAAAGGAGCAGTTGCAAAGGTTAAAGACGTACATCAAGCTTGGGTGTTGTTGAAAAATACTATCTTGGAAGCCCAGACCAGCTGTATTCCACGCTTTAAGAAAAGTGGAAGGGAGTCCAAAAAACTGCCAGCATGGCTTAAAGGTGAGGTCAGAGAGGCTGTTGTTGCCAAAAAAGCATCTTTCAGGAAATGGAAAAAAGAGCCAAACGACGAAACCTGGAAACAGCACAAGCACTGGCAAGTCAAATGCAAGACAATGATAAGGCAGGCAAAGAGAGAATTTGAGATGAAGCTTGCTGTGGAAGCAAAAACGCGAAATAAAGACCTTTTCAAGTACATTCGTAGCAAAAAACCTATGAGAGAGTCAGTTGGTCCATTAGATGATAAAGGGGTTAAAGGAGCACTAAGAGGCGACAAGGCGATAGCGGAGAGACTGAATGAATTCTTTGCTTCGGTCTTTACTGAGGAAGATGTAGGGATGTTACACATGACTGAAGTGGTATTTAAAGGTGCGGAAGAATTGAAGGAAATATCGATACATCGGGAAGATGTCTTACAACTATTAGATAAAGAGTAGCAAATCACCTGGGCCGGATGGTATACATCCAAGGGTGTTGAAAGAACTGAAATATGAGATTGCAGACCTGCTATCAATAATCTGTGAACTATCATTAAAATCATCTCTAATACCTGAAGATTGGAGGATCGCCAATGTAACACCAATTTTTAAAAAGGGTTCCAGGGGTGATCCGGGAAACTACAGACCGGTGAGCCTGACGTCAGTACCGGGAAAAATGGTAGAAACCATCATAAAGAATAAAATTACTCAGCATGTAGATAGTCACAACCTAATGGGAGACAGCCAACATGGCTTTAGACAAGGAAGATCTTGTCTTACTAATCTGTTATGTTTTTTTGAAGGAGTGAATAAACAGGGGAACAAAGGTGAGTCGGTTGATATTGTGTATCTGGACTTTCAGAAAGCCTTTGACAAGGTCCCTTATCAGAGACTTTTGGCAAAACTAAAGAGTCATGGGATAGGAGGCAGTGTACTATTGTGGATCAGGAACTGGTTAAAAGATAGAAAGCAGAGGGTTGGGCTAAATGGCCAGTTTTCCCAATGGAGAAAGGTGAATAGTGTTGTACCCCAGGGATCTGTGCTGGGTCCGCTGCTTTTTGACATATTCATAAATGACCTGTAAAGTGGATTAACGAGTGAGGTTATCAAATTTGCAGATGACACAAAACTATTTATAGTTGTTAAAACCCAAGAGGATTGTGAAAAATTCCAAGAGGATCTTGATAAATTGGAAGACTGGGCATCAAAATAGCAGATGAAATTTAATGTGGACAAGTGCAAGGTTATGCACCTAGGGAAGAATAACCCAAACTATGGTTACACGATGCAAGGTTCCACATTAGGAACCACCACCCAGGAAAAAGATTTAGGCGTCATTGTGGATACCATGTTAAAACCCTCGGCCCAGTGTGCAGCGGCGGCCAAGAGAGCAAATAGAATGCTAGGTATGATAAGGAAAGGAATGGAAAATAAAACAAAAGATATTATAATGCCTCTATATCGTTCCATGGTGAGACCACACCTTGAATATTATGTGCAATTCTGGTCGCCGTATCTTAAAAAGGATATAGCGATTTTAGAAAAGGTTCAGAGAAGAGCCACCAAAATGGAAAAGGGGATGGAAGGATACTCCTATGAAGAAAGGCTAAAAAGGTTAGGGCTCTTTAACCTGGAAAAGAGACAGCTGAGGGGAGATATGATAGAAGTCTATAAATTAATGAACGGAGTGGAACGTGTAAACGTAGATCAATTGTTTACGTTATCAGAATATAGAAAGACTAGGGGACATGCAATGAAGCTACAGGGTAAACTATTTAAGACTAATAAAAGAAAATATTTTTTCACTCAACGTCTAATCAAACTCTGGAATTTGTTACCGGAGGATTTATTAAAGGCTGTTAGTGTAGCTGGGTTTAAAAAAGGTTTGGACAAGTTCCTGGAGGAAAGGTCCATAAACCATTATTAAGAAGTGACCGAAGATATCAATGCATGACCCAATACAAGCATTGTGGAACTTGTGTCTCTTGGGTAACTGCTAGGTACATATGACCTAGATTGGCCACTGTTGGAAACAGAATACTGGGCTTGATGGACCTTGGTCTGACCCAGTATGGCATATCTTATGTTCTTATGTTCTCCTCCTTTTGAATCTTTGCCTTCTTGACTACTTTGCTAGCTTCTCTAAGATTTTCCAAATACAGATTCCTGTCTTCCTCTCTCTGTGATCTCTTGTATTTCATGAAGGCCTCCCTCTTTTTCTTCACTTTTTCAGCTACTTCCTTCGAAAACCATAGCGGTCTCCTGTTCCTTTTGCCTTTATTTACCCTTTTTACAAAAAGGTTGGTTGCCCTTAAAATACCCCCTTTCAGTTTTGCCCACTGTTTTTCTACATCCCCCAGCTGTTCCCATCCCACTAACAACTCCCTGAGGAATTGGCCCATCTTCGCAAAGTTAGTCTTCCTAAAGTCTAAGATCCTCACCTTGGAATGGATTCTAACAGCCCTAGTCCATAATACTGAACCACACCATCTGGTGATCACTGGATGCAAAATGATCTCCCACTACAACATCAGAAACACTTTCACCATTGGTAAGCACCAAGTCCAATATGGCCCCTTCACGTGTGGGGTCTGTTACCAATTGCCTGAATAGTTCTCCCTGTAGAGAATCCAGGATCTCCTTACTTCTAGATGATACTGCAGCAGGAATGTGCCAATCAACATCTGGCATATTTAAATCTCCTATCAGTAGCACTTCCCCTTTCCTAGCAATGCTGCGTATGTCTTCAATTAACTCTCTGTCCACCTCTTCCTCTTGTGAGGGAGGTCTGTATATCACACCAATGCAAATAGATTTCTCTTTCCCTCTTTCTAGTTTAACCCACAATGCCTCCTCTCTCCCTTTTAAGCTCTGTAATTCCAAAGCTTTAATAGTAGTTTTTACATATAGTGCCACTCCTCCTCCCCTTCTTCCTACCCTGTCCTTTCTGAATAAAGTATAGCCAGGTATAGTTACATCCCAGTCATGGTTTTCTGTGAACCATGTTTCTGTAACTGCCACTAAATCCAAGTCAGCCACTCCCACCAAAGCTTCAACTTCAGGGATCTTATTTCCCATGCTATGGGCATTAATACACACTGCTTTCCATATGTTACCCCTGTTACCCATTTCCATAAAGGTATTTAATGTATCACCTACCTGGGGGCTTTCACTTACCTGGGGGCTTTCTTCACCCATCCCCAACGAATCTAGTTTAAAGCCCTCTTCAGTAGATTAGCCAGTCTACTACCGAAGATGCGTTGATCTGCAACCCTTGGAACAGCATCCCATGGTCTAGGAAACCAAAATGCTCTCGATGACACCATCCATGCAGCCATGCATTCATCTCCAGGATGAGAGCCTCTCTGCCTTGGCCTTTACCCTCAACAGGGAGGATTGAAGAGAACACCACCTGTGCACCTAACTGCTTCACCCTCTGTCCCAGAGCCATGAAGTCACTTTTGATACATTCTGAGGTATACCTGGCAGTATCATTTGTTCCAACATGGATTAGCAACATTGGGTAATAGTCAGTGGGCTTGATGAGTCTCGGCAAACTCTCCGTAACATCTTGGATTTTGGCACCAGGCAGACAGCATACCTCTCTGGACATCAAGTCTGGTCGGCAGATGGACACCTCAGTACCCCTCAGAAGAGAGTCTCCAACCACCACTACCCTTCGTTTCCTTCTGGTCACTGATTCTGCAACTTTGGGGTACTTGAACTCTGGTTCTTCCCTTTCCAGGGATGCTTTCACCTCCTCCACTTCCAGGGCTGCATAATGTTTCTTCAATTCAAGGGCTGGAGAAGTTGGATTGGTGATTTTGCAGGCCCTGGTGACTTGTGTCCAACCATCGATATTCTGTTGGCACCCATCATCTCCTGTGCTGGAGAGCTTGGTTGCTGCAAGAAGCATCTCATCAATGTACTTCTCACTGTCTTGAATGCTCCTCAGCCTCGCCACCTCCTCTCTGAGTTCCTCCACTTGTTTCCTCAGAGTTTCAGCATGCAGGCACCCTGCACATGGAACTGGTCCTTCAACTGGCATTAGGACCTCTGTCTGGACCGAGGCAGAAGCTGTAACGGGGGCAACAGCTTTAGCAATATGATTTTTCCCAGCCATTGTTCTGTTCGTGGAGCTTAGGTATTATTTGTTTGATCTGTGGAGCCCTGGTTAGGAAAGCCTCCTTGGAGCCCTGGTTAGGAAAGAACAAAGAAAAAGCCCCCATGATCGGGGGTAGAGTACCTGAGCGAGACAGCCTCCCGTACAGAAGCTTCTGCCAAATCGGGGCAGTGGAAAATCCATATAAAAACACCCAATCATCTGGCGCAACCAGGGCGCAAAAGCGAGAACACAAAAACCATCAAGAACATCCAGACACCACCCTGATGATCCCAAGAACAAACAAAAGGAACACACAAGAGAAGACCACTGAAACTAAAGTACAGAGGCAGCTATGCCACCATATTTGATATCCGCATTCCCTTACCCAAAATACTACAGCCACCTCCATGCACACCCTATTTACAATCTAAATTGCCACACATATATAGTAACAGCAGGCACTAAACCCTAGCCAAAAGAAAGCCCTAAGCCCAGATCACCAGACTTTACCACATCACCTACTACCATGCAAACACTCCTAATCTCACTGATAAACGCACGCTCAGTAAGAAACAATCTACCCATACTCCAAGAGCTCATCATGTCCTCCAACATTGACATATGCTGCATAACTGAAACTTGGCTGATGGAAGCAGATACAGTGATCATGAACCTGCTAACACCACAAGGATACAACCTGTATAACTGCTCAAGGACCCATGCCAGAAGAGGGGGAGTAGCCATACTAGCCAAATCCAAACTACACTTCCGGAGCTATGCAACAGAAACCACAGTGGAATCAGACATAATCACAATCACCAACAAGCACCTCACAATATGTCTGGTATACAGGTCCCCATCAGTAAACTCAGACATGTCTGACATTCTCAGACAAGTGACAGATATCACCAACAACTCAAAGGAACAGATAATCCTTGGAGACTTCAATCTCCCATCCCTGCAGGAATCTCAAGCAAATGCATTCCACGAAGCTATGAAGGCAATGGAACTACAACAAATTATCCACAACCCGACACATCAAAAAGGTAATACCCTTGACCTCATCTTCCACAGCAAGCCCAAAGCCATAGGGAACAGCAATGTAAAGATCACACCGGTCCCTTGGTCTGACCACCATTTTATCACCTTTACTACATCACACCAACATATTCCCAATAAGGAAAAAGGCCAGTGGACAAGGAGATTCAAACCTTACAACAAAGACAAATTCCTACAACAAACACTTCCAAACTTACAACCAAACCTGACCGACATAGAAGACCTAACTAACAACTGGAATAACATATTATCAGCAGCAGCACAAGAAACAACAACTTGTGTAGGAAGCAAAACAAGACCAACGATGGCACGAAGGTATACACCCGACCTACGGAAACTGAAGACACAACTGAGGCGAACAGAGAGAAGATGGAGGAAAAAATGAAATGGACAGAGCGACATAGATGAGCTTGATAAATACTGCATTGAAACAGATAATGCTAGAAGAGCACACCACCAGAAGATTATAATGTCATCAATTAACAGACCATGCAAGCTGTTTGATATTGTCAAAAGACTAACGAAAACACCAAACTCGGAAAGCCAACTCCCAAACCTTCCACCACAGCAATTGGCAGCACAGTACAAACAACTCCAACAACAACCCACCCCACGTACCACAAAAATGCGATCTACCCCCACTAATACCTCAATCATTACCTGGGGAATATTCGAGAAGACCTTGAAAGAAAGATTTGAAACCACAATAACAATGCTAAATACCACAACCTCACTACTTGACCCATGCCCGGTAGAGTGGATAAAAAAATCAAAAGAAGAACTGAGTACAACACTAGCAAACATGGTAAATGCATCATTAGAACAAGGAAAAATGCCCACCAACCTAAAAACCTCCATCATACGCCCATCCCTTAAGAAACCAGAGATGGACCCAATGGATCCTGCATCATTCAGACCAATAGCAAGTCTACCGTTCACCACAAAGATAATTGAGAAAATAGTCCAACAGCAACTACAAGAACATCTAGAAAACAACAATACCCTGGACCCTCAACAATATGGATTCCGCCCCTCACATGGTGTCGAAACCCTCATGATCACTCTCCTAATCACCATCACCAAAAGGGATGCAGACCAAACAGTCGGGCTACATACTCATCTTTCTGGATATCTCTGCAGCATTTGACACAGCTACAAGAAATTGGAATACAAGGCAAAGTACTACAGTGGTTCCAATCATACCTAGACAACAGATTTCAACTCATCCGAATCAGCTCTGCTACCTCCTCCCCCTTTAAACAAACTCAAATAATACCCCAAGGTTCATCTCTCTCAGCAACACTATTTAACATCTATCTACAACCCCTCTGTGAAATAATATGATCCCACAATATCAACTACCACCTATATGCAGATGACATCATGCTGTATGGACCAATTACAACTGATCCAAATAACCCGAAAATAATTGAATGCTTTAACGATGTCACAAGATGGCTACAAGAAAAAAAATCTTACCATAAACTTTAAAAAAACAGAAGCAATGTTCGTGACAAAAGACCAATCCTTCACCACCCCCCCCCCTCCCTCAACCTAGGCACAGCTAAAATAACAGTACAACCACACATAAAATATCTAGGAATCATCTTTGACAAGACACTATCATTTAAACAGCAGGTTGCAAAAACCACAAGAGCTGTCTACTTCAAAGCAAAAATGATACAGAGACTCAGAACGCTCATTGAACCACAAGACTTCCGTACAGCTATGCAGGCAATGACACTACCCCACTTAGACTACTGCAATACAATATACCAAGGACTCACCACTGCCACCATCAATCCACTATGGACTGCCCTTAAGACCACAGCATGGATCATACAAAGGACAAAGAAACATGAGCACATAACCCCTGTCCTAAGAGATCTGCACATCCTTCCACTAGAAGCACACATAAAATATAAAGCACCTGACCCTCATACATAAAGCAATCCACCAACAGCCATCATCTCACCTGCAAACCCTGCTATCCCGGATGAACTCTGGAAGGCCTACTCGTCATACCTCAAACAATACACTCGTTGTTTCTCATGATAGAGCAAAATTTAATACTCAAACCTGTAACCGTGCATTCGACCTTTATGCACCCTCACTATGGAACACCCTACCAAGCCTAATCTGCAACAACAAAGATCTCCCTGCATTCAGAAAATAGATAAAAACTCTCCTCTTCAGGGAGCATCTTGGGACAACGCAAAACAAAGCTACACAAAACAGGCTGAGATAAAAGTAAATGAGAAACAGGCTGAGATGAAATGTAAATAGTACTGTAAATGTAAATATGGCTGAAATGTAAATAGTACTTAAATGCAAATATGACTGAAGAAAAGGGCAATATTGTAAAAGAGTGTAAATATCATAACATCAGTGTAAATATGCTATCCCACCCCCTCGGGTAATGGTGTCCCCCCCTCACTTGTATCTGTTCAATGTACTCTGCATGTGTTGGTTGTAACCACTTTGACCCGGAGAAAGGCAGTATATAGAGTGGAGGAGTAGCCTAGTGGTTGGGGCAAGGTACTTCGGGTCGGGGGTTCAAATCCCACTAGAGGACAGCAACCTTGGGCCGGAAGGACTGGGGTTTCTAGTCCCACAGGTGCTCCTTGTGGTCTTGGGCAAGCCACTTAACCCTCCATAGCCCATGTTCCCTGTAAAATAGTTCTCTGTGTGCTGTGCTTTCCTGTCTAATCAATGTGTTTATACCTCAAAAATTTCCTGTCATGATTTGACAATTTCCAATCTGTAATCAAAAACCGCTGCTGATCGCTGGAAGTAGCGGTATACAAATGTATACTAAATAAATAAATATAAATAAAATAAATATAAATATGGCTAAATAAATAAATGTGTGGGAGACTCATTGCGAGACCTCATTTGCATAAATATTTTCATAATGTTAACATATGCTAACTTTTAGTAAACATATCTCTTAATGAATGTCTGGATAAAGAAAGATTACCAGATTTCTACATTACTATACTCCAGTGCCAACTGCCAGGCACATTAGAAAGTACTATAAACCATGCCCATTTAGAACCCATAGCAAACCCACCGTATCGTAACAGCACTACTAGGACTCACAAAGCACCAAACCATACCTATCAAAAGGCAACATTGCAAATATTAAACCAATACATCTCAAAGAATACCAATACATCTCACTGGGGGAAAGAGAACAACTGGGATTGTCAAATAGAAACTACATAAACAAAATACCTTAGCTTGGTTACCCATGCAGAACATAGACTGCCACCAAACAAAGAACAAGGCATCACGATTTAGACATAGAAAGACAATAATTAAATTGGGAACCCCAAAAGCCAAAGTTGGAATGTATAGCAACAGTAGAGAAATAAAACTATAAATTAATTTCTTCTTGTATTAAACAAAAACGCAAAGAAGTTAGCAATACACATTTCCCAGAACTGACATATTCCAGTTAATAAATTTAAATAATAAATACCTTTTGTTGTTTGGGCATTTAATTTTTCATTGAGGATAGAGGGGTAAAATTTGAGTGAATGAAAAAGGAATAAACAAAGAAATGGAGGAAAGAGCAAAAGGAGAAAGATAAGTATGTTAGAGCAGATGCAGAGAGAGAATGGAAAAAAAAATAGGAGAGAGAAGAAAGGACAAATGCACAGCAGACAATGGAGAGTTAGCAAAAGGCACGAAGAAACCAGAAGAAAGTCGCCTTTTCTACCTGTTTAGCTACTTTAAGATCATCAGACACAACCACACCGAGGTCCCGCTCTTCTTTAGTGGACAAAAGTACTTCACTCCCGACACTATATTGCTCTCTTCAATTGCTGCAGCCCAAATGCATGACCTTGCATTTTTTAAATATTAAATCCCAACTGCCAAATTCTAGAGCATTCTTCAAGCTTAGCTAGATCCCTCCTCATGTTATCTACATCTTCCTGGGTATCTACTGTATTGCAGATTTTGGTATCATCCGCAAAGAGGCAAACCTTACCTGACAGCCCTTCCGCTATATCACTAACAAAGATGTTAAAAAGAATCGGACAAAGGACAGATCCCTGGGGCACACCACTGGTAACTTCCTTCTCTTCAGAGTGACATCCATTTACCTGTACCCTTTGTCGCCTCCCACTCAACCAATTTCTAACCCAAGCAGTAGCTTTAGGATCCATCCCTAGGGTGCTCAGTTTGTTTATAAGTCGCCTGTGAGGAACAGTGTCAAAGGCTTTACTGAAATCTAAATACACCACAATTAGGGCTCTCCCTCGGTCCAACTCCCTGGTCACCAAGTCAAAGAAATCAATCAGATTTGTCTGACAAGACCTGTCTCTGTTGAATTGATGCTGCCTCAGATCCTGTGATCCGTTAGACCCCAGAAACCTCACTATTTTCTCTTTCAGCAGTGTTTCAAATAATTTACTCACCACCGAAGTTAAACTAACTGGCCTGTAGTTTTCAAACACATCCTTACTTCTGCTTTTGTGTAAAGGGACCACATGAGCCTCTCTCCAGTCCTTTGACACCACTCCCGACTCTAACGAGGCATTGAAAAGGTCAGCCAGTGTAGCTGCTAGAACGTTCCCAAGTTCCCTCAGTATTCCAGGGTGTAACACATCCAGTCCCATCGCTTTGTCTACTTTAGGTTTAGCTAGTTTCTCACAAACACAGTCTATTGAAAAGTCTTCAAGATGCCCCTCGCTTCTGTTCTTGTTTTGGATGTTTTCTGATGTCCTGTTCCTGGTTCTTCATCTGTGAACACAGAACAGAAATATTTATTAAACAATTCTGCTTTTTCCTTATCAGCTTCTAAATATTTCTACCCTTCATCCTTGAGTCTGACAATACCACTTTGCCCTTCCTTTTTTCACTAACATACCTGAAAAATGTCTTATCCCCCCATTTTCTTGCATTGGTTATTTCCTCCTCTTTTTGAATCTTTGCTTTTCTGACTACTTTGCTAGCTTGTCTACATTTTTCCACATTTAGATGCCTGTCTTCCTCTTTCTGTGATCTCTTATATTTCATGAAGTCCTCCTTCTTTTTCTTCACCTTTTCAGCTACTTCTTTTGAGAACCATAGTGGCCTTTTTCCTTTTACCTTTATTTACCATTTTAACAAAAAGATTTGTTGCCCTTAAAATATCCCATTTCAGTTTTGCCCACCGTTTTCCTACATCCCCCAGCTGTTCCCATCCTGCTAATGACTCTCTGAGGTATAAGCCCATCTTGGGAAAGTTAGTCTTCCTAAAGTCTAAGACCCTCCCTTTTGAATGGATTCTATCAGCCTTAGTCCTAATACTGAACCACACCATCTGGTGATCATTGGATGAAAAATGATCTCCCACTATAACATCAGAAACACTTTCACCATTGGTAAGCACCAAGTCCAGTATGGCCCCTTCACGTGTGGAGTCTGTTACCAATTGCCTGAATAGTTTTCCCTGTAGAGAAACCAGGATCTCCTTACTTCTAGATCATACTGCAGCAGGAATGTGCCAATTGACATCTGGCATATTGAAATCCTCTATCAGTAGCACTTCCCCATTCCTAGCAATGCTGCATATGTCTTCAATTAACTCTCCATCCACCTCTTCCTCTTGTGAGGGAAGTTTGTATATCACGCCAATGCAAATAGATTTCTCTTTCCCTCTTTCTAGTTTAATCCACAGTGCCTCCTCTCTCTCTTTTAAGCTCCGTAATTCCAAAGCTTTAATATTATTTTTTACATATAGTGCCACTCCTCCTTCCCTTCTTCCTACCCTGTCCTTTCTGAATAAAGTATAGCCTAGTATGGTCGTGGTTTTCTGTGAACCATTTTTCTATAACTGTTATGAAATCCAAGTCAGCCACTCCCATTAAAGCTTCAACATCTGGGATCTTATTTCCCATGCTACGGATATTTATACACACCGCTTTTCATATGTTGCCCCTTTTATCCATTTCCATAAAGGTATTTAATATTTTACTCACCTGGGGGCTTTCACTTATCTAGGGGCTTTCTTCATCCATCCCCAATGAATCTAGTTCAAAGCCCTCTTCAGTAGATCAGCCAGTCTGCTACATAAGACACATTGACCTTTTTTGGACAAATGGACACCAACTCTTCTCTGCACCCCTTGGAACAGCATCCCATGGTCCAAGAAACCAAAACGCTCTTGATGACACCATCCACGCAGCCATGCATTCATCTCCAGGATGCGAGCTTCTCTGCCTTGGCCTTTACCCTCAATAGGAAGGATTGACGAGAACACCACCTGTGCACCTATCTGCTTCACCCTTTATCCCAGAGCCATGAAGTCACTTTTGATACGCTCAGAGGGATACCTTGCAGTATCATTTATGCCGACATGGATTAGCAACATTGGGTAATTGTCAGTGGGCTTGATGAGTCTAGACAAACTCTCTATAACATCTCAGATTTTGGCACTTAGCAAACAGCATACCTCTCTGGACATCAAGTCTGGTCGGCAGATGGATGCCTCAGTGCCCCTCAGAAGAGAGTCACCAACCACCACTACCCTTTGCTTTCTTGTGGTCACTGATTCTTCAGCTTTGGGGTACTTGAGCTCTGGTTCCTCCCTTTCCAGGCATACTTTCACCACTTCCACTTCCAGGGCTGCATAATGGTTCTTCAATTCAAGGGCTGGAGAAATTGGATTGGTCATTCTGCAGGCCCTGGGGACTTCTGTCCAATTTTCATCATTCTGTAGGCACCCATCTTTTCCTCTGCTGGAGAGCTTGGATGTTGCATGAAGCATCTCATCAATGTACTTTTCACTGTCTTGAATGCTCCTCAGCCTCGCCACCTCCTCTCGGAGTTCCTCCACTAGCTTCCTGAGAGCTTCAGCATGCAGGCACCCTGCACATGGAACGAGTCCTTCAAATGGCATTGGGACCTCTGACAGGACAGAGGCAGAAGCTGTAACAGGGGCAACAGCTTTAGTGATATGATTTTTCCCAGCCATTGTTCAGTTCATGGAGCTTAGGTATCTGTTGAAACAAAAGAGAGCGATCTACCAAAGTTCCAGCCAGTTTCCCAGCTGTCCTTTCAGTTAAATCTCTTAAGTATGTTCAAAATGTGCTGTTCCAAGTCCCTGTGTGTAGTTAATTGGGAAGGTGCCCTATAAAGCAAGACTGCTCACTAGGGGTGGGTGGGGGATGGGGGGAGAGGAGGGAGGGAACTAACTCCTGGTTAGGTGTCAGTAGCTTCATAGAGCTGAGAAAGATACCAAAGCAGAGTTTTAAACCTACCCCACTAAAGAAAAAATTTCTAATTTTAAACTAAACCAAAAAGAATGTAACTGTTTTTAAAATGTATCAAAACCCTTTTAAGAGCTCCCAGGCATAGAGCTGTAATTTAAAAAGCCACAAACTCTTACCTTTGCTTGAAATGTATAGCCCCTGTAAGGAATGCATCAACAGTGCAGGGCTCTGAAGCCTTTTATGCAGGCCTCAGCTGCTCTCAGTTCTATCACAGGCTAATCAGGCCCACTAACTCCTGATTAGGTGTCAATAGCTTCAAAGAGCTTTGCTTGAAATGTATAGCCCCTGTTTGGAATGTGCCTGCCGGTTGGCAATGGAGTATAGTAATATAGAAATCTGGTAGTCTTTCTTTATCCATGCACTCATTAAGAGACATGGTCTCGGGGGCGGAGCTAGCCGCGAACGGAGATGGCTGCCTAGAATCTCAGCTCTCACCCAGACGTCAGAATCCTGATTTTCTTACACCTTGGAAGGCCCCGTAGCAGACTAATTTTGAAAGAGAAAGGATGTCTGAGAAACCTACTTTAAAGCCTGCTAAGTTAGACTTTGCGCAAGGAACAGGACACGCCACGAAACGATTAAAACCGGAGACGGGGTCTCCACAGAAAATGGCGGCGGGGAAAGAATCGGCAGAGGGAGTCCGGGAAATCCTACAGGAGCTCAGGTCGGTGAAAGAAATGATAGTCTCCAGTACTGAAACGCTAGCGCAGTTAAAAGAAGATGTGAGTGAAGTCAAAGACCAACTGAAAGGAGTCTGTGAGCGTGTTCGCAAAATGGAAGTAGCGATTGAGCGCCACGAGCAGCTCTTAACTCAGCTGGGCCCACTAAACAAAAGAATAGCGGCGCTAGAAGACCTCAATGAGGACCAAAGTAATCGCGCCAGGAGGAACAACTTAAGGATCCTAGGTATCCCGGAGGGTAGAGAGGGCTCGGACCCACTGGGATATTTACAGAAATTGCTGCCAGAACTGCTGCAAGTCACCTTCCACAGTCCATTTGAAATCGAGCGTGCTCACCGCGTGCCGTCGCATGTAGTTGAAAGGCAGAAGCATCCACGTCCTTTCATTATCAAACTGCTTCGCTATCCACATGTGCTACAAATTTTACAGTCAGCCAAGCAGAAGTCGGAACTCCGGCTGGAAGGCAGCAAGATCCTGATATTTCCGGACCTTTGCAAAAAGACTACAGATAGGCGCAGGGCCCTGCTAGACTGTAGGCCCTTGCTGCAAAAACTGAACGCGCGCTATGGTCTCTACTATCCAGCGCGAATGCGAGTTACAATCGGGAACAGTACACGAACTTTCGACAATGGGGCGACACTGCGCTCATATTTAGAGGACTTCTCCCATATGAAAGTAGCGACCTGAAGAAAAAAAAAAGGGACATTCTGCTTCCTGTTAATGTCGATTTTCTCAGCTCACATACTGCGCCTACGGAAGGCGCAGACTGGTTTTCAGAGTAGCTGCGCTGATAACACAGATGACTTTATCTAAATAAGCGGAGGACACAGTTTCCTTTTCTTTAGCTTAGATAGCTTATAAGAATAGATAGGGGAGTAGGAATGTTTTTTCTTTTTGATAACTTTAATAAAGCTCTGACAAATGGGTGAGGTGGGAACTCTAGGTGGAGGGGTGATAAGAGGGCGGAAGAGCTTCACCATATAAGAAATGAAGTTGGTTTGTTGTTACAGGATGTTTAGTTTGACAGTTACTGTAAATGTTATGATTTCTTTTTACAGGACTCTAGAAGCGGAGTGCACCACCATAGGAGTAGACGATAGCTACCTCTTCGGGTAATAGGAATCTTCGAGTGGTATCCCTAAATGTACAAGGGATACACAATCCAGCCAAACGCACAAAGATACTGAATTATTGTAAACGCCATCGCGCAGATGTAGTCTATCTGCAGGAAACGCATTTGACGCGATCTGAGTCGTTGAAGGTCGCCGGGGCTGGATATCAAAACGTATTGTCTGCACCCGCGAGTAACAGGAAAGGAGGGGTTATACTGTTACTGCGAGCCACACTATCGCCAGTGATTGAAAGTACAGCAATAGACCCAATGGGGAGATGGGCCAGAGCCACAGTCCAAATCTATGCCAAAGTGTATACTTTAATGACGGTTTATGGCCCCAGCCACGATGAGCTCCAATTTTTTGAAGCGGTGGCCCATGAACTCTTAGACTCAGGAGCCTCCAACGTGATCATGGGTGGGGACTTCAATCTAATACAGGACCCACTGGTCGATCGCACCCCCTATAAGACGCAACACAAACCGAAATCTAGTAAGCTGCTAAAGGATATGACCGCCACACTTGGCTTAGTCGACCCGTGGAGACTCTTGCACCCTACAGAGAGGGAATACACGTTCCATTCAATACCCCATGATACGCGTACGCGAATTGACTTTTTCCTTATATCCAAAACACTACTGCCGATGATCGTCGTGGCTGAAATGTTAGCACAAACGGTGTCGGATCATTCGGGCATAGTCGTGGACCTCAATACGGGGCTGACTGAAAAGGCAGCCCCACAATGGCGTTTTGATCGAGCATGGCTGAAAGATAGTGAATTCCTAGCAATAATGCGCCAGGAGATCTCAGATTATTTTACCTATAACCAGCTACATGACACACCAACCTGGGTGTGGTGGGAAGCTTTCAAAGCCACGATCAGAGGCGGAATGACATCTTATAGTATCCGCAGGAAAAAACAGGCTGAACAACTACTAGTAGAACTGGAAGGTGAGATACGTGCGGGAGGACGTCTCCTTTCAAAAAGACACGACCCACTCGTCCTTGCCCGGATGCAAAGATTGAGATATCAATACAATGAGATCCTCAATGCGGAAGCTAGCAAACAAATAGCGGCGCAGAAGGGAATCCAAGTTCCTTCCCTTGTTATCCAAGTTCCTTCCCTTGTTATCTGTAAACTCATGCATGTTATTGTACTGAGACTTTTTGTTCTATGTGAACCGCGCTGATGCCGAATAGTGCGGTATATAAGAGAATGTAAATAAAATTAATAAAAATAAATAAAAAATCTACTACCATGAAAGTAATCGCGCTAGCGCGCTGTTGGCCCGCACTCTCCGAGCTAGGAAGATAAGCACACGTATAGCGGGATTGAGAGACCCAGAGGGGAAGTTGCGCGTAACGGATAAAGAGATACTACAACAGTGTGAAGCGTTTTATGCCCAGCTTTATTGCTCTGAACGGATTTACAGTGACGATAAATTTTCTGAGTTCATCTCGGGAGTGAGCGGACCCAAACTCTCGGAACCTCAGCAGAAGCTACTATCGGCCGATATCGCCTGTTCGGAGGTACAACTGGCAATGAAGCAACTTGCAAGAGGGAAAGCCAGTGGACCAGACGGCTTGCCCATCAAATTTTACTCAGCTTTCCAGAAAGAACTGCTACCGGAGCTACATGCATACTTTATGGAGCTTAAAAATGAATCCCCGGCTGTGGGATCTCTAGCAGCAGCAACAATTGTCATTCACCCCAAGCCAGGTAGAGATGACCAAAAGTTGGAGAACTACCGGCCAATATCACTCCTAAATACCGATTATAAAATTTACGCCAAGATACTGGCTAACCGACTCAACAAAGTCCTCGGCACACTGGTCCATGCGGATGTGGATTTATGCTGGGTAGGACAACGGCCGACAATGGACGGCTCCTCATGCATGTGCTCCGGGAAGCACAGTGTTCGTCCCAACCAGTAATTGGCCTAGCGCTTGACGCAGAGAAAGCTTTCGACAGAGTGGAGCTTCCCTACCTCTTTCGAGTGATGCAATGGATGGGCATACCAGAGTCTTTCCTAGATGGTGTCAGACTACTATACGCACGCCCAGTTGCGCGAGTAGCCGCCAACGGGGGTTTCTCTTCAGAATTCATTCTAACCAGAGGCACGCGGCAGGGCTGCCCTTTATCACCTCTACTCTTCAATCTGGCATTGGAACCACTGCTCATAAGCCTGCGTCAGCAACAGAGAGTCGAAGGAGTGCAACTCGGAGAGCAACAGATCAAATTATCGGCATATGCAGACGACCTATTGCTGTTCTTAAGCCCGTCAGTGCTTGATGCTGCAATGGAGGTTATTTCATCTTATTCCGGAGTGTCAGGCTACAAGCTCAACTTGTCCAAGACGGTGCTGATACCTATCAACAGCCAACTTGACGACTCATTAAAACAAAAGTACCCCTTCCAGATAAGGACTGAGTCTTTCAAGTACCTTGGAGTTGTTTATGGGACAACAGTAGCGGCCACGATGAGACTCTGCAAAGAGCAGTGCATAAGCATAGTGAAAGAGTCTATAGCTAAGTGGACTCCTTTGAACCTGATATGGTGGGGTCGACTTGAGACCATCAAGATGGTGGCTATGCCACGAGTTAACTACGTACTTACCATGATCCCTGTGCTATTCGAGAGACAGTTCTACAAGAAACTGGAGAAACTCCTGGTATCCTTTCTGTGGGGAGGCAAGACGCCGCGGATTGCGTTATGGAAGCTCAAGTCTCCTAAACAGAGAGGCGGCATACATTTTCCGGACTTTTACAACTACTATCTAGCAGCTTTGTTGCGACAAGGGGTGTTGTGGAGCGAAGAGTTGCCCGCAGGCCGATCCCATATGGCTGAAGGTGGAGGCTACTCAGAGCGGCCCTGTCCCACTTTGGATGAGGCTAGGAGTCAGGAATGCTAGCGAGAGCTCAATGAATGAAATACTGCGCGACACCCAACGCGCATACAACGTACTAAAACCGTATGTACAAGCAGCGCAGACATATACGGATGTCACGGTGTTATGGTATAATGACGACTTCAAGATTGCGGGCCGGAGTTTTATGTGGCCGTTGTGGTTGGCCCGCGGTATCTACTGTCTGGGACATCTGATAGCAGCTGGTGCATATAAGTCTTTCCAATCCCTACAGCACAAATACAATTTGCCTCTACGATGCATGTACCAATGGTGCCAGCTACGTCACTGTTTAAGCCGAGCAGGGGTGTTACCGGTAGACCTGAGTACAGAGCGCCCTTTTCATCAAGAAATCCAAACCTATCAGGCTGAATCTCGGCTTTTCTCCAAGTTTACAGCGTTATTGAGAGAAGGGGAACCGAAGCGCTGCGTAGGACTACAGAAAGTCTGGGAGTCAGAAATTGGCGAGTTGCCTGACGCAGATGCATGGGGGGAGCTTTGGAGAACTCAGCGAGGGATAACTAGGGCAGCCTCCCTCAACCAGACACTATATTTTCTAATGCACAGAGCATATCTGATGCCTGTACGTGCGGCTAAATGGAGTGCTGACAAGGATGCGCAGTGCTGGACTTGTAGAGAAGCTGCAGGTACTCTTAGCCACATGCTATATTACTGCCCTTTGTTGAAGGATTACTGGGAGGGAGTTTGGAGCCGAATTATGCAGCTGCTTGATGTACACACAAGGCTCACTTATCGCACAGTCATCTACAAATCTCTGGCTGAGGAAACTGCCCTAGGGCGCGAGGATGCAAGAGTTTTTGACTTACTATTGAGCCTTGCAGTGAAAGCCATATTATGTCATTGGAAAGACTTTAGGGTCTTACGAGTCGCGCATTGGTGGAACCTAGTACTATACCACCAAGGGTGTGAGCGCGCGTACGCATCCCATAACCCTACCTTTCGGCCATGCCTAGATAAATGGGATACCCTCGATCTGATACGAATCCAGATGAGAGTGGGCTATCAGAGTGACTGACCTGGGTGGTGCCCGCCGCAGAGTCCTTTCCTTTCCTTTACTTTTTTTACCTTTACCTTTCCTCTTAAGATATGTCTCTTGCCTTTAGAGTTAGAGAGCTTGATCTATAGTTGATGAAAAGAATCTGCTGTACCCAGAGATCAGAGAGGAGATGTTTGTTGGTATGTCCTGTTAATATCGATCAAGTGTAGTATTTTTGATACAGTATCAATGAAAGTACCTGTTATGTACATTGGTGTATAAAATGCAAAATAAAGAATTAAAAAAAAAAAAAAAAAGAGACATGGTCTCGCATCCCCCCTTGGGCCGCCCCTGACCTAATGTCAGCTGCATATGTATATAGCTTAAGATTGTTTTGAAGGAAAAACCAACATATTGTTATCACAAGAACATTAAAAAGTGCTGGGGAGAGCAGGGAGCCCTGTGGAACACCACAACAAGTTCTCCACCTCTCGAGCAATTCATGACAGTCATAACCTGATATAAACTGTTCTTAAAAAAGTCGAAAAACTACTTGTACACTAACCCTGAGACCCCAAGAAGATCCAAAATGTCTTAACAAAATGTCATGGTAGGTCAGGTGAAAGTCTGTGGTGAGATCAAAGTGTAGTGAAAGCACTATATGGCCTTTAGATAACACAGTATTTATGTTTGAAGTCTGAAACTGAACTGTGAATTATCCAGGCAATCATATGTGTAGTAAAAGCTATTAGTGTAGCTGGGTTTAAAAGAGGTTTGAACAAGTTCCTGGAGGAAAAGTCCATAAACTATAATTAAAGCGGACAGGGGAAAAGTCCATAAATTATTAAAGTGGACTGGGGAAATCCATTGCTTACCCCTGGGACATGCAGCATGGAATCCTGAGATGCCAAGGGTGGCCCATCCCAAAGAGTGAGATTTACCACCCTAATGAGTTTGATTGAGTTCCAGTGAATGAGGTTTTTCTCATGGCGCATTTGCAGTATCAATTTGGAAGATATGTTTGTTGTTTTGCTTTGTTGTAATGAGTCTTGAAGGACTACAAAAAGGGACTGCTACTTCTGGAGAGAGATCTGCAATTGTAGGTATTTACTTCTGGGAATTTTTCTAAATCTTGGTGAAAAAGGAATTCTTTAGATTAAAGCTGATTAATTTGTGAATCCGGTGTATTTGTTAAATCATTCAGGACCTAGTATCAGCAAAGAGCTTTTAGTTAAATTAAAAACTCAATGGGCAGCTTTCAGTTTAAGCTTAAAACCCAGCAGAAAGCTTCTAGTTTAAATTTAATACCTAGTCAGTGCTTAGTAGCAGCAAAGAGCTTTCACTTTAGCTTTAAAACACAGCAGAGAACTTTCTGGTTAAATTTAGAACCCAAGACTCCCTCAACCTAAGCAAGGGCTACGTAAATCACCTAGGAAATTGGTCACAGATTACCTTAGAAACACAGTACAGGGTCCTGTGTAGCAGCCAGTTTTTAATAAGTCTTCTTTCCCTCCCTCCCTCCCTCCCTAACACCCACCCACCCCTAGGATAATCGTAGCTTTATGTTTAAATCTTTTTTATTAGCAAACATGTCAACCTTTCCAATATAATGATACTTTGATATATCAGTAAAGGTATATACAAACAATACAACTGTACCTTCTAATACTTTCTTACATTTTTACATTTTTATCTGTATTTTATCCCTCCCCTCTCTCTCTCTCTTCCCCCCCAACATATGTTGAGCTACTGTCCCAAGCTATAAACAATATTATAAAACTATTTCCAGCAGGTGGTTACTTTTGCACCTGCTAGAGATCTTAAGCTCACTCATTTTTATTGTTATTATCAACATAGTTATTATTAGCAATGCCAACTGTTACTGTTAAAATTAAAATCTATTTTCCCCAAGCACATCAAACTCATTTTACCTCATTTTACCTCCAGTGAGATCTAGGGAGAGGGAACAGCAATCTCACAGGCAACTCGTCTCACCTTATACTTGCATATTATACTCATATATTCTCCCCCTCCCCTCCCAGAAACCAGCTATAATAATTACTTCATGTTAATCATGTTTATCATGTTCATACTCATTAATCTTTGCTGCCCCTGCCACCCCCCCAACCATTCAGAACCAACCAATACCTGGTAACTTAACCAACACTCCCATCCTCCTCTCCATCCCTCCCCTCCGTTACCCCCCTCCTAACCCCCTCCTATATCCTCCCATCTCCCCAGCTGCTGGAGTCTGGGATAGAATTCCCCATCCCATATGTATTTATAGAATATTGAGAATACACCCTCTGTCTCTTGGGGGTAGCTGATCAATATAGGGCCTCCATTCAGTTAAGAAAATACATTGTAATCTTCCATTCAACTGCGCCCCTACATGTTCTAATGTTAATAACTTCCATACTTCTCTTTCCCATTGCTCGCATTTTGGACACTGTGGTGTAGTCCAATATCGCAAGAGAAGGCGTCGCACCACCAACAGCACCCTCCCCAACCATTTCCTTTGAAGAGCCTCCACTATCTCCACACTTTCTGTCTTGAAGGACTAGAAAGGGGGACTGTTACTTCTGGAGAGAAATCTGCAACTGTGAGTATATACTTCTGGTAATTTTCTAAAAATAATTCTTTGTATTAAAGCTACTTAATCTGTGAACCCACTGTTTTTTGTTGGATCAGTTAGGGTCTAGTAGCAGCAATTAAAGTTTGAATTTAAAACACAGAGGAGAACTTTCTGGTTACATTTCATACCCAGCAGAGAGCTTGTAGTTTAAATTTAATAGTCACTCAGGGCCAAGTAACAGCAAAGTACTTTTAGTTTAAATTTAACACACAGAAGAGAGCTTTCTGGTTACATTTGGAACCCAGCAGAGAGCTTGTAGTGTACATTTAATAGTCACTCAGGGCCTAGCATCAGAAAAGTACTTTTAGTTTTAAAACACAGAAGAGAGCTTTCTGGTTAAATTTAGAACCCAGCAGAGAGCTTGTAGTTTAAATTTCATAAGACGTTACAGCCTAGCCGCAGCTAAGAGCTATAATTTAAATCAAATCAGAATTTAGCTTACCTCAGCAGCACAAGACAGGGTACTGTGTAGCAGCCCTCTTTTAATAAGTGTTATTTCCCTCCCTCCCTCCCCACACCCACCCACCCCTGGGATAATCATAGCTTTATAGGTACTTACACATCTTAAAAGACAGGAGGTGCTTTCAGGTGAAGCTCATTACCCAAATCAGTCATACACTAAGGACCTGAGATTAATTAAGCTTCAGGTGAACAAGGTATATTAAACGTATTAGGTACAGTTTTATTGGTATAAATACCCATAGCAACCCCTAGTAAGTAAGAACTTAAAGATCTAGACACAAACTTAAAACTAAGATGCAGGCAGCAGTCCAGCAGCGGGATGGGGGCTTTCCAGTCTTTTGCATTGAGTGTCACATGTATGATTTTCTCCCAGTTGGTGAGAGGTCTTACGTGTGCACTAGGTCCAAGGAGCTCTTTGCTCTCAGGAAATAAGTCGGGTTCTCTAAAGGCTAAAGTAGCAGACTTGGAAAACATAAGACAGACAGAGAGGTACATAGACGAGACCTACAGGGATATAGTCCTGAAGTCCTACCTCCAGTCTGACAGCACCCCTGTTGCCATGGAGGAGAGAGGTGACGTGACAGGAGAGCATCACCTTGGTGTAGCAGGAAGTGATCCTGTAACTAGGACCTGTCCTCCAGGTGATGTAAAACCCTCTCGCACCAAGGAAGTTTCTCCAGGGCCATGTGCCCATGAGGGAAGGGTTAGGACAGCCGTTATAGTTGGTGATTCGATCATTAGGCATGTAGATAGCTGGGTGGCTGGTGGACGTGAGGATCGCCTGGTAACATGCCTGCCTGGTGCGAAGGTAGCGGACCTCACGCGCCACCTAGATAAGGTTACTTAGATAGTGCTCGGGAGGAGTCTGCTGTCTTGGTACATGTCGGTACCAATGACATAGGAAAATGTGGTAGGGAGGTTCTGGAGGCAAAATTTAGGCTTTTAGGTAGGAAGTTGAAATCCAGAACTTCCATGGTAGCATTCTCCGAAATGCTTCCTGTTCCACGCGCAGGAAGAATGTATCCTTGAAGGATACTACCAAAAGCAGAGAGGTTCCACAAAAGAGTAAAGTAGCCCAAATGCCCTCAAGTATGGAGCAAACAGAGCTTAAAGATCCCAATTTACCCATGTCGAACAATAGCCAAATTAACATGAATAAAATACATTCTCTAAAATGCTTGTATGCAAATGCTAGAAGTCTAAAGAATAAGATGGGAGAGTTAGAATATAGAGCACTAAATGAAAGGTTAGGTATGATTGGAATATCAGAGACATGGTGGAAGGAGGACAACCAGTGGGACACTGTGATACCTGGGTACAAACTATATCGTAATGATAGAGCTGATCAAATTGGTGGAGGGGTTGCGCTCTATGCTAGAGAGGGCATTGACTCAGAAAGGATTAAAGTTTTGCAGGAAACAAAATATGCTGTAGAATCTATATGGATTGAAATTTCATATAAAAGGGGGAAGGCAATGGCAGTGGGGGTGTACTATCGAGCACCTAGCCAGAATGACCGAATGGATGATGAAATGCTCAAAGAAATCAAGGAAGCTAACAAAAGTTACAGCGCAGTAATAATAATGGGTGATTTCAATTACCCCGGTATCGACTGGGTCAGTGTCACGTCAGGACATGCTAGGGAGATAAAGTTCCTAGATGAAATAAATGACTGCTTCTTGGAGCAGCTGGTTCATGAACCGACCAGAGGGGAAGCCATATTAGACCTAGTCCGTAGTGGAACACCAGATCTAGTGCAAGAGATAAGGGTGTTGGGGCCACTTGGCAATAGTTATCATAGCATGATCGCCTTTGATTTAATTAGTGCAGGAGGGATAGTAAGGAAATCCACAGTAATACCTTTTAACTTTCGAAAGGGAGACTATGATAAAATGAGGTAAACAGTTAAGAAAAAACTAAAAGGAGCAGTTGCAAAGGTTAAAGACGTACATCAAGCTTGGGTGTTGTTGAAAAATACTATCTTGGAAGCCCAGACCAGCTGTATTCCACGCTTTAAGAAAAGTGGAAGGAAGTCCAAAAAACTGCCAGCATGGTTTAAAGGTGAGGTCAGAGAGGCTGTTGTTGCCAAAAAAGCATCTTTCAGGAAATGGAAAAAAGAGCCAAACGACGAAACCTGGAAACAGCACAAGCACTGGCAAGTCAAATGCAAGGCATTGATAATGCAGGCAAAGAGAGAATTTGAGAAGAAGCTTGCTGCGGAAGCAAAAACGCGAAATAAATACCTTTTCAAGTACATTTGTAGCAAAAAACCTGTGAGAGAGTCAGTTGGTCCATTAGATGATAAAGGGGTTAAAGGAGCACTAAGAGGCAACAAGGCGATAGCGGAGAGACTGAATGAATTCTTTGCTTCGGTCTTTACTGAGGAAGATGTAGGGATGTTACCCATGAGTGAAGTGGTATTTAAAGGTGTGGAAGAATTGAAGGAAATATCGATACATCGGGAAGATGTCTTACAACTATTAGATAAACTGAAGAGTAGCAAATCACCTGGGCCGGATGGTATACATCCAAGGGTGTTGAAAGAACTGAAATATGAGATTGCAGACCTGCTATCAGTAATCTGTGAACTATCATTAAAATAATCTTTAATACCTGAAGATTGGAGGATCGCCAATGTAACACCAATTTTTAAAAAGGGTTCCAGGGGTGATCCGGGAAACTACAAACCGGTGAGCCTGACGTCAGTACCAGGAAAAATGGTAGAAACCATCATAAAGAATAAAATTACTCAGCATGTAGATAGTCACAACCTAATGGGAGACAGCCAACATGGCTTTAGACAAGGAAGATCTTGTCTTACTAATCTGTTATGTTTTTTTGAAGGAGTGAATAAACAGGTGGACAAAGCTGAGTCCGTTGATATTGTGTATCTGGACTTTCAGAAAGCCTTTGACAAGGTCCCTCATCAGAGACTTTTGGCAAAACTCAAGAGTCATGGGATAGGAGGCAGTGTACTATTGTGGTTCAGGAACTGGTTAAAAGATAGAAAGCAGAGGGTAGGGCTAAATGGCCAATATTTCCAATGGAGAATGGTGAATAGTGGTGTACCCCAGGGATCTGTGCAGGGTCCGCTGCTTTTTGACATATTCATAAATGACCTGGAAAGTGGAATAACAAGTGAAGTTATCAAATTTGCAGATGACACAAAACTATTTAAAGTTGTTAAAACCCAAGAGGATTGTGAAAAATTGCAAGAGGATCTTGATAAATTGGAAGACTGGGCATCAAAATGGCAGATGAAATTTAATGTGGACACGTGCAAGGTTATGCACCTAGGGAAGAACAACCCAAACTATGGTTACACGATGCAAGGTTCCACATTAGGAACCACCACCCAGGAAAAAGATTTAGGCATCATTGTGGATACCATGTTAAAACCCTCGGCCCAGTGTGCAGTGGCGGCCAAGAGAGCAAATAGAATGCTAGGTATGATTAGGAAAGGAATGGAAAATAAAACAAAAGATATAATGCCTCTATATCGTTCCATGGTGAGACTGCACCTTGAATATTGTGTGTAATTCTGGTCGCCGTATCTTAAAAAGGATATAGCAATTTTAGAAAAGGTTCAGAGAAGAGCCACCAAAATGGTAAAGGGGATGGAAGGATACTCCTATGAAGAAAAGCTAAAAAGGTTAGGGCTCTTTAACCTGGAAAAGAGACGGCTGAGGGGAGATATGATAGAAGTCTATACATTAATGAACGGAGTGGAACGGGTAAACGTAGATCGATTGTTTACGTTATCAGAATATAGAAAGACTAGGGGACATGCAATGAAGCTACAGGGTAAACTATTTAAGACTAATAAAAGAAAATATTTTTTCACTCAATGTCTATTCAAACTCTGGAATTTGTTACCGGAGGATGTAGTAAAGGCTGTTAGTGTAGCTGGGTTTAAAAAAGGTTTGGACAAGTTCCTGGAGGAAAGGTCCATAAACCATTATTAAGAAGTGACCAAAGATATCAATGCTTGACCCAGTACAAGCATTGTGGAACTTGTGTCTCTTGGGGAAACTGCTAGGTACATATGACCTAGATTGGCCACTGTTGGAAACAGAATACTGGGCTTGATGGACCTTGGTCTGACCCAGTATGGCATATCTTATGTTCTTATGTTATGTTAGATACCAATCCCAAGACCGCCATCCAAGGGTTTGCCTTAATTGGAGTTCCCATTATGGCACTAAGACCCTGGAATATACCCTTCCAGTATCTAACCAACCCTGGACAGTTCCAAAACATATGCCCCAAATCTGACCCTTCTGACCCACAGTGTGGACATGCAGAGGAAGTCGCACATCCTGATCGGAAAGCCCTATTGGGCGCATAATATATCCGCCTAATTATTTTATATTGCATATACACCAAAGCTGCCATAATATCTCGCTCATTGATCCTTTTGCCCATTTTGCATGACCAAGTCTCAGCCAGTGTTGACTCTGTTGGTACAGCAAGCATACTCAAAAGTTCCTTCTGCAAGTCAGTAATACTAGCCCTCTCCTCTCTTCCTGAATGGAGCAGCTCTTCCGGAATTGCACAAATCCACCCCTGTAAATCCCAGTTCGGTAAAGAATTTATATAGCGCCTCATCTGATAGTAATACATAATATGCTTCTCATCTAAAGCAAAACGCGCCTGCAACTCCACAAAAGGCAGAGGTGTACCATCTTGATCAATCACTTGTTCTATACTAATTATCCCCTAACCTTCCCACCACTTAAATGAGTGTCCTCCATTCCAGGTCTAAAGGAGCCATTCCCATAAAAAGGAAGAAAGGGTGTCACCTTTGGGTTTATCCGTCCCAGCCTGCACACATCCCTCCATTCCTGTCTTATCACCTCTACAAGAACAAGCTTCTGAAGCGTTGATGGTAGGATCTTATTTTTCGCATGGAGTACATATCGCAGCGCATAAGGTGCCACTATCCACTGTTCTACAGCCAGTGGAGTATAATCAGTTGTGTCATTAAACTAGTCTTTAATATGCCACAGTAGACAGGCGATTTTATAATGTCTAAGATCTGGTATACTGATCCCTCCTCTCTCCCAAGGCTGTTGCAACACCTTTAACCTAGTACGGGGTCTCCGTCTATTCCAAAATAAATGATTAAGTAGCCTATCTAATGCCCATAAATCCTTCCTACTCAATAAGATGGGTAAGGTTTGTATTACCCCTAAAACAAAGACATGGGGAGGGGTGGCCTGCACGGAGTGGCAGGTGCACCTACTCTTGCCATCTTACTGGGCAGACTAGATGGACCATACTGGTCTTTATCTGCCGTCATTTAGTATGTTACTATGTTACATATAGCCACTTGGGAAATATGACCATTTTAACACTAGAAGCCCCAAAGTGCGTCAATTGACGCAAATGCATCTTCAAAGTTGTATACCAGTGCCACTGCTAGAACCATGTCAGTCATGTTCCATGACTTTGTTAGCAAGATCAAGATGTTCAAATATGTGCATCAAAAATTAATGACAGATGCAACACCTAGAGGGAAAATGAATTTATACCTAGAAGCCCCAAAGTACGTCAATTGACGCACTCAATTGTCTTGGATGCGTCAATTGACTACTTTGGGGCTTCTAGGTATAAATTCATGTTCCACTAGGTGGCGCATCTCAATCACTGTTTACAGTTTTACTCCAACATTACAAACAATAAACACAAGATGATGTCACGTAAAGATGTCACATACTGCACTATTTAACATATAAGTAACTTCACATTAATTCACATCTGCATTTCATGCTAAACGCAGTCGTCGTGATGATGCGTCAATTGATGCACTTTGGGGTTTCTAGGTAAAATTTCTTTTGGGGCTTCTAGTGTTAAATCTGGCTATACATCCACTCAGAGACAAAAGAAGACCCCGCCATCACATCAAACGTATCTTTCACCAGAGGTTTTACATTTATATTATATATTTGAGTAGAATCCCCCAGTAGCCATATACCCAAATATTTGAAATGATTCAACCTCCATTTAAGGGGAAAAGGCCTTCTCCACCCTCTTTTATTCTCCATACGTAAGGGCATCACCTCCGATTTATCTAAGTTAAGTTTTAACCCTGAAAATCTACCAAACTCTGCAAATATCTCCAATAAATAGGCTAAGTTATCCCAAGGGTTTTACAAATATATTAAGATATCATCTGCAAAGGCAGCAACTCGGAATTCCTCTCTTCCAAACTTTGCTTCCCTAAGTAAGGGCTGCCCAAGAATCTCCTCCAGCAAAGGTTCCAAAGTTAACACAAATAAAAGAGGTGACAGCGGACACCCCTGCCGTGTACCCCTTCGAAGCGGGAACTCCTTCGTCAATGACCTGTTCACTAGTATCTGCCCTCTTAAATCCAAGTATAAAAGACATATCACATCCAACCCCCCCCCCCTTATCCACAACCTTTCCAGAATAATATACATATACAGTACTTCCAATTTACTCGATCAAAAGCTTTTTCCACGTTAAAACTTATGACAAACACTGATTCCCCTCTCACCCCCCACCCCCTGTTGTAAGGCAGCTATACTTCTTCTCATATTTTTTGCCACATATCTGCCCCGCACAAAGCCAACCTGATCTTCCTGAATTAATGTCGGCAAATAGGGGGCCAATCTTTCCGCCATGATTTTGGCAAGAAGTTTTACATTCACATTCAACAGTGAGATATGTCGATAAGAACTGGGCAGTACCGGATCTCGTCCCTGTTTAGGGAGGACCGTTATAATAGTTTGATTCCTATCATAAGGAATTTCTGCCCCCGTACTAATTCCAAAAGTACGCCACCATATCAGGTGTGACATGAGCACACATTAACCTATAAAATTCTCCCCTAAACCCACCTGGCCCCGGCGACCAATGTGTCGGCACCGCTTTAATGGTATTTATTACTTCTGTAGTTGCTATCATTATTATTAAGGAAGTCACATTGTCTCATTCAAACAAGGCAATTTAACTGTTTTCAGGAATGCCGCTATCTTATCTTCCACCTCTCCTGCATCCGCCGTATAGAGTTGCTGGTAATATTGGAGAAAGATCTCTTCCACCTGTGTCTGTGTCCTGTGTATCTGCCCCCCTTCATCTCGGAGAGCACCAATGTGCTGTTTCCCCCTACTCCCCTTTAGAAGGCCTGACAGCAACCTACCCAATTTATTTCCAAACCTGTGTAACTTATATTTATAAAACAACACAGAACTCTTGGCCCTTTCCTGTAACAGCACATGAACCTTTTCCTGCAATTTAATCATAACCATCTTATTCCCAGCTGTGGGATTAGCCGTAAACATATGTTTCGCTTTACATAGATCCCTTTCCAATTGTAGAAGGTATTGCCGGGCCTTTTTTTTCTTAGCTGCTACATATCAAATAATATGTCCACGTAGCACCACCTTAGCTGTTTCCCAGAACAAAACGGGATGCTCTCTATGCTGGCCATTATCCTGTACATACTCTGTCCAACATTTCTGCAGATATGTTCCAAACTCCTTGTCAGAGGCCAACTGCAAGGGATACCGCCACGTAAATCCTGTAACTTTTTGTCCCCAATGTATGTCTATCCATATCAAAGCGTGTTCCGAAAGAGCAATAGGCCCAATTTTATCAAACCACCTAGCCGGCCCCAACAAATAATCAATCTGTGACCCTGTATCAAGTGCCTGAGAAACATGCTTATAATCGCGATCTAATGGATGTAGAGCTCTCCAATAGTCTGTCAAATCATATCCATCACAGGTCCCATTAAGCCACTGTGCTCTCCTGTCTATGGTACGTCTCAGAGGACCTGATCTATCCATAGATTCTTCCAACAAACAATTGAAATAACCCCCCACTATTGCAGGTATAGATCCTATCTCCTCCAAGCAATTGGACACTTTCTTATAAAATTCTGCAACATAAGTATTGGGCGCATAGCCACCTGCTGTTTCTCCAACTGTCCTATTACAACTATTTCAGTTGTGGACAAAAAATTAAGGCAGGTATCATTTTCTACAATTTATTGTTAAATAATGTACTGTGGAGATGTCACAAGTGCTTACTTATTTAATCAGCATGGCGATTAGTCACACCATGCGTTTGGCATCCATTTTAGTTTACTTACACTCTGTAGTAGGTTTCTTGGATGAAGTTTCGAATTTTTACAACTAGGAAAAGATTGAAAGTTACATGTAAAATATACAATCAAGATGGGTAGAAAATGCGATATTAATGACTTTGTAAAGGGACAAGTTGTCACACTCCATGCTGAAGGATATTCGCAATGTGTTATTGCAAAACATTTGCATATATCAAGGTGTGCAGTTCAGAATGTTCTTAAATCAGGTAGCCGTACACATCGTTCGAAATGTGGGCACAGATGGATAACTACTGGACGAGATGACCGATTCCTCAAAAGCATTATTACATCTAGTCCACATACTTCATCTCAACGTGTGCCTCAGTTAGCTAATGATCGAAGAATAAAGATAAGTGCCAGATCTGTCCGACGACGGCTTGTGGATGAATTCAAACTCATGGCCAGAAGACCTGCCAAGAAGCCTATGATGACCAGGAAACAAATTGCTGCCCGCAAACAGTTTTGTAGCAAGATGAAAGACAAATCTGCTGAATGGAGGGAGAGGGTAATGTTCACAGATGGAAGTACATTTCAACAAGTACGTGGGAGTGGTTACAACTGTGTCTGTCGACCAGCAGGCGAGAGACTAAATCCGTACACGATCAAGACTGTTAAACACCCACCATTGGTCATGGTATGGGGTGGTATCTCGGCGAATGGACGATGTGGCCTGCACATTTTTGAGAAAGGTGAAAGAGTAAATGCTGCAAAATACATATCCGTGCTGAACAGTAAGGTTAAAATACATATGAATGTTTCTGGCACAACTATATTTCAGCAGGACTCGGCACCGTGCCATACTGCAAAAACAGTCAAAAAATGGTTCGTGGACAACAAGATCTAACTGCTACCAAGTTGGCCATCAAACTCTCCAGATCTCAATGTAATTGAAAACTGTTGAAAACTGTTATGACGAAAAAGGTGGCAGCACACCGTCCAACTTCAGAAGCAGATTTAAAGGACATACTCAAGCATGTATGGGTCAACGAAATCACTCCGGCATACTGTAAAACGCTAGTTAACAGTATGTCTGCAATAATCCAGTCTGTGCTGAAAAATCATGGACACCCTATCAAATATTGACACATATATTGTTTCATGAATTAAACTTTGAAAATGACATATATATCTTTGGTTCTTAAAGCTTTTGACTATGAAAGTGACAATAACACATACTTTTCTAATAAAATTCAGATATTTTGGACTCTGCCTTATTTTTTTGGCCACTACTTGTATATCAACCATCAGGGTCTCCCACTCAGCACCTATTCTCTGGAATGAACTACCAGATGACATATGACAGCTGATTGACATTAAGGAATTTCGTAAAAAACTAAAAACACACCTATTCACCTTACACTATACTACACAAACTAATCAAGATATGCAAAGAGACACAGGTTAACATTTTATACTACATAGGTTTACATCACAAATCTAGATTAAAACTGCAGCAAACAAATACCACACCCTGCACATGCTGACTTCTTCACACTACCTGGAATGTAATCCGTATTGTAAGTATTTAGTTATATTGTTATCTGTATTGTAAGCATTTAGTTAAATTGTTACCTGTAATAACCGGGTAACCGCAACCCCCTATATATACCCCCTCCACAAAGGCAACAGACAATTTATCATGGGTACAAACTGGTTGCAGCTTTATTTACCAATTAACATACAACTTAACAAACCATAGTAATCAACAACCTACTAACACCCCCTCCTCCCAGCAGGGCGATGAGGCACCAGCCATGCTATTAGCAAAGTGCCCTCGCCTCCGCACTGGCCGCGTTCACCACCACCAGCCAAATACCTACCACCCCTGTCCGACTTCGCCATATCACTAGCAAAAGTCTATCAGGGGCTGTCCGGGCCGTGGGCACCCCGCCCACGCCCCAAATGCCTAAGGCTCCGGACCCCGGACACCTCCGGGATCCCGCCACATCCCCACCCCCCCCAGCTGCAACAACCCTAAGGCCCCGACCCCCACCCCCAAACCCCAGAGCAAGGGCGGGAGGGTGGGTCGCAACGCTCCAGGCTCCGTCGCATGTGCTCGGCCAACGACCACGCTAACCAAGCACATGCCGTCCAAGACCCCTGATTGGCTCCCACGCGCCAGGCGCGCATGCAGAGCCAATCATTTCAAAAGATGCTCCAGCGTCGCTGCCAACGCTCCGCATCGCTCCCACTCCCCCCCCCTCTACTTGACTGCGCATGCGCAGGGTCCCGTGCCGGGCCGAGCACCCGGTCAAAATCGGTCGCCGGGACCCTGCCCGCGCCCTCCCTCTAACCGGGTAGTCGGACCCGGCCCTCACTCTACCTGCCCCTGCAACCCCCTATATATACCCCCTCCACAAAGGCAACAGACAATTTATCATGGGTACAAACTGGTCGCAGCTGTATTTACCAATTAACATACAACTTAACAAACCATAGTAATCAACAACCTACTAACACCCCCTCCACCCAGCAGGGCGATGAGGCACCAGCCATGCTATTAGCAAAGTGCCCTCGCCTCCGCACCGGCCACGTTCACCACCACCGGCCAAATACCTACCACCCCTGTCCGACTTCGCCATATCACTAGCAAAAGTCTATCAAGGGTTGTCCGGGCCGTGGGCACCCCGCCCACGCCCCAAATGCCTAAGGCTCCGGACCCCAGACACCTCCGGGATCCCGCCACCGGCTCGGGTTCTCTGCGACACCCGAGTCGCCCCCCCCCAACTCCCAAGCTGCGACCAGTTCCCCTTGCCCTGCACAACTCTTTCCAACGCCTCCTGCCAATCATTCAGGAGGAGGTCTACCCCCACAGGAGACAAATGCACCCCATCACACCTGTACAATCCGCCACAATTTACCTCTGCCCACCCATGCTGCACTTGGTACCCCCCTTGTTCACAGACCCATCTCCCGATCTGTCTATTGATTTTTGTTAACCCCCGGGACCAACGACGCTGCTCAGAGCATGCGGGCCGGGGAATAATATCCGACCAGATTAGCACTACCCCCCCAAACATTCGTAACACACAAGCCAAATCCCTGCGTGCCGCTCTAATCAATTGCTTGCACATCCAGGTAGTCAAGTCATTCCCCCCCAGGTGCAGCAGGATGATCTTCGGCTGTCCTCTTACGCGCTGGTGTTGCCGCAGCAAAGGCAGCATCTGGGTCCATCGCAGCCCACGCTCACCCAGCCATAATAACGACACCAAATCAGGATCCATCCCCAGATTCAGTCCAAAAGTCCGCACAGCTGCCCGTTCGCCAGCCCAGAACACAAAGGAATGGCCCAGCAGCCAACACTTCCACACACTCCACCCCCCATCTGCAAAAGAAAAATTTTTATTAGTTCTCCACTCCTTTAACGTCGCCCCCTACAAGCGAACATAGCTCCTAAAAGCTCTAGATTGCCACCTACCAATGCGTTGTATCTGTCTCCCGGACAACTTTACCTCAGCAGCGCTAGTCGCTGCCCCAATCTGAAAGGAATGAGCTGAAAAAAAGGAAGGGTCCTCATCAATGCTCCGCAACGCCAACCACAGGACCGCCGATACTTGAAAACGTGTCACCACCCGCGCATCCCGGTGTATGAAGCACCCCCCTTCCCCCTACGGCCGAATGCCCAAGTACGCCGCCATCAGTGCCACTGGACACGTGGGGCCCCCGATCCCCTTCAGGGTCACCCACTGCCCCTTACCCCGCTGATCCATCTTGGACCTTGCCAAGAACACTCGCAACTGACCTTCGCACACCTGCACATGTCGCCACTTCAAGCTATTGCTCGCACCCGCCTTCGCGGAGTCCGCGACCATCTCACTCACTCGGAAGGCTCCAAAAAAAAGCCAAGCTGAACACTGCCTGAAAAAGAATGGCCTCATATCGCGACTCGGCCACTTGCGGCAACGCCTCACACAAACTGACCAATAACCGGTGTGTGATCGGGCATCGCCGATCTGGAGGTGTCGGACAGACACGTTCCCACCCCTGCAGCAACCGTCGTGGCAGGAAACCAGTCCCAACCGAACCCCACCCCACCGCCCTCGCAAAAAAGGCAAAACCCGCCAAATGACTGCGCACCGCGGATCTCGTTACCCCCTTCTCTTTCGCATGGATAACGTATCGCCCAAGGAGGTGGTCTGCCGCCGCACCCCCTTGCCAACCACGAGCCAGCAAAAACTCCGCCACTCTAATTCCTCCCTGGCGATAAGCCGCCCATGTTCGGTCCGCCACTGAATTCCGCAGGAGATTCTTCATATCTGCTGTCCAGAGATCCACAAGCTCCACGGGACCCCGCATCCGACCAAATCCGCCTCCGGTGCCAACTTCCGAAAACGCTCCATCTGTAAATGAGAAAGAGCATCGACAATTCCATTAGTATGACCCTGGATATGCCGTGCCCGCAACATAACATTCAAACGGAGACAAGCCAGCACCACGGCGCACATTAGCGACGCCACTTGCAGACTCGTTGTCATACCACCACAGGACCTTCTTATTCCGCAAGCGCTCCGGCCATAGCTCCAACGCCACCAATATTGGGAAAAGCTCGAGAAAGGTAATGTTACGCAGCAAACCTTACTCACACCACTCGAGCGGCCATCTGTCAGCGCACCAAGCTCCCGCGAAGTAAATCCCCAGTCCCATCCCCCCCAGCCGCATCAGAGTAAAGCTGTAAATCATCAGTGGAAATTTCGGGTTCCATCCAAACCGAAATTCCATTGAAACCCCGTAAAAAAGCATCCCACACACGCAAATCCTCGCGCATCACCCTAGTAATCCTTATGCGGTGATGGGGTTTGAGAACTCCCGCCGTAGCCGCCGCCAAACACCGGAGGAACACCCGCCCCATCGGGAGCACCCTACATGCAAAATTCAAAGATCCAACTAGGGCCTGCATCTCCCGCAATGTCAATTTCGAGGAAGCCACCGCATTCGCCACCAAGACCCTCAATGTGACCACCTTTTCTTCCGGCAGCCACGCCACCATTCCTACAGAATCAAGCTCAATCCCCAGGAAGGTAAGCCTGGTAATGGGCCCCACCGTCTTATTATTAGCCAAAGGGACCCCTAATTCTCCTGCCATCTCGATGAACCCTGCCAAAAGTTCACTACAGCCAAACGACTGCGCTGCCTCAGGTCGCCCCACCTTCCGTACCACCATCCAATGTAAAAAAGAACTAAACTTCTCAAATTAAGTGCACACCACGGCACAACCCATCGGCATGCACTTATCAAAATAAAACTCCCTGTCGAACTGAAACCCTAACAAATGAAATGACGAAGGATGGACCGGGAGCAAACGAAATGCCGATTCAATATCTACTTTTGCCATCAAGGCTCCCCGACCCGATGCACGAAGCAACGCGACGACCTTATCAAAAGAGGCGTACTTCACAGTACACCACTCTCTCGGAATGAAATCGTTCACCGAAGCCCCATCTGGACTCGACAAATTATGAATTAAACAACATTTTCCGGCCTCCTTCTTGGGAATTAACCCCAGCGGAGAAACAACAAAATTCAAACAAGGCGGTTGCCGAAATGGACCCGCAATTCTGCCTAACCGCAGCTCCACTGCCAACTTTTCCCGCGCTATTGGCGCACAATGCCACACCGATGCCGAGTTCTGCGCTGTCCCGCCAACAACCGTACCCCGAACCGGGATAACAAAACCAAACTGAAAAACAATCTGCAACACTGCCCTATCCTTAGCCTTCGGGTATTGCCGAAGCCAATTCTTAAGCACCTCAACTCTGATAGGAGAGGGGGGCAAACAAAATCCTGACTCGTTACTTGGGTGCTGCCCCGGAAGCGATCCCGACGCCTTTCTTAAGACATTTCACCGCTAGGTGAGTTCCCCCGCAGTTCGAACAGACATGCCAGAATTTACAGTCAGGGAAGGGACACACGGATTTATTAAAGCGCCAACACACGTCCCCGCCCCCATTACCTGGTGGCTTAATCTGCAATGAGGCGCCGCCACTCCGAAAGGAACAACTCGCCCCAGCTGTAACCCCCGACCCCACCTTTCCGCCTGCCCCATTTCCCGCCCCCGTTCTAGCGGACATCAGCGTCAGCCACAAATTTATATCTTGCATACCCCACGTTAATCCTTTGCTCTCCTCCATTTTATTCCGAAATTTTTCATCATAATTGAGCCAAGACCACCCGTCATGGGTCTGCGAGGCTTCAAGAATAGAGTCTGCATATGCCAACAAGCTGCCATAGTGGTCCGGTCGATAATGGCCCCAAACGCTCGCCAAACGCAAGAACGCTCTTGCCCAATTCACCACCGATCGCGATACGTTTCTGATCCTACCCGCCTTTTTATCTTCTTTTCGTTTTTTCTTGCTCTCTCCCGACCTCTTCCGCCCCTCAAGCAAGCGGAAAATATCAATGTATCTGCGCTTTCTAATCTTACGCCTTAACTTCCTCGGCACACCTTCCCACAATTCCGATAACCTTGCCGAAGTGCCGCTACTACCACCCGACCGCACGTCCCCTGCGAAACCTCATGCCCTTAACGTGGCACTTCCTGCCTCCGAAGACACTTCCGATGAGCCCGAAGACGAGGAAGATGAAGATCCGGAACTATGCCTGCGACAACAAACATGCCTCTTCTTCTTCTTTGCCTTTTCCGAACGCTCCTTTCGGGTGCTACCTTCTTCCTGAGCCACCTCCCCCTCAACTAATAACTCATGTGACTCGGCTCCAGCAGCTGCGCTCATCGCTGACTGGTGCAGCATGCCCTGTCGTGGATCCTCGCTCCTCTGTGGCGTGCCGCTGCCGCGTGTCGCTGGCCGATCCTCCTCCCCTCTCTGCGCTGTCCCACTAGCCGCGTCCCTCGATGTCGTTCTCACTGAATCCTCTACACCAGGCAGAAATCCGGGTGATGACACTCCCGGGACCTGTGAAGAGACAAATGGAAAGCCAGGAGGCGAAAACCCAGGGGCCCATGCAGGTTGCCAAGCCCCTACCCAAGCAGCCCTCGACTACCCCTGCCCCCCACTCGCCCAGTGCTCAGCTGGCATCTGATATCCAGCTAGCCCATACCCACCGGGCGGTATGAAAGCCCCTTCACTCCTGCCCCTAAGCCCCAACATGTCAAACTCACTCACAAACCCACCACCACCTCCGAACCCGGGCCTGACCCCAACTCCCCACCCAGCTTCAGCACAACCTTCACCTCCCGTGGTTGGTAACGCCGCTCCATCCTGGCCAGTTACCCCCCTGCCCACCATATATTCCTGCGCTGCACCACTCCTGGCTGGAGGACGAGACCCACGCCCCCTCTCCCCTCTACCCCGTGCGGTCGCTACAGGAGACCCACTTCGACCCCGGACCGGCCTAGCAGCCTCTCTACCCCTTCGTTGGGCAACATGGGAAGGAGCAGCACTCCGCAGACCCCTCGGGCCCCCCCGTAAAACCCCCCGCACACCTTTTCCCCGTGCAGGTCTTTCCCCCCCCCCCCCCCCTGATCCTTGCTCCCTCTGCCTGTGGCCTTTTGGGCCCTCTTAGGAGGCATGTCTGCTGATTGCAATCACAGCTTAAGGATTACAGAGGTGTTATTTTTTTTTTTTTTATAAGTGAATGAATTTGCACACTCAAGCCTCTATCTGCCCAGACTGACCACAGGGTCCTCCAACCCGATCACTCGCCTGCTACTTGCTCCCAGATGCGATGCAACAGCTCTCTTTTGAATCCGTCCCCGTCACTCCAACACCGCTGCAGCAAACCAAACCGGTCTCCTTTCCAAAGCCGCCGCACCTGCTCTCCTCCCGGAAAACGACAACTGCCCTGAGACCGCTTCTGCACCGCCGCACCTCGCAACGCTCCAGGCTCAGACAACTTCACTGAGACAGCTGCTGCACTGCCGCACCTCGCAATGCTCCAGGCTTCCTTCGCATGTGCTCGGCCAATGACCACGCTAACCAAGCACATGCCGTCCAAGACCCCTGATTGATTCCCACGCGCCGGGCGCGCGCACGGAGCTAATCATTTCAAAAGATGCTCCAGCGTTGCTGCCAACGCTCTGCATCGCTCCCACTCCCCCCCTCTACTTGACTGCGCGTGCGCAGGGTCCCGTGCCGGGCCGAGCACCTGGTTAAAATCAGTCGCCGGGACCCTGCCCGCGCCCTCCCTCTAGTTACATTTGTTTTATGTAAAATGACTAGGTATGTACCTCTCCATACCTTGTAAACTATTGTTCATTGTAAACCGCACTTGAACCATGGGAAAGAGTGGTATAGAAATGCTTGTTAAATAAATAAATAAATAAAATAGGTCTCTCATTCACAAACCCCACCTGTTTATGAATTAACATTACTACTCCAGCTTTCTTCTTCCCAGAGGATGCCCCATGAACTTCTCCAACCCACCATTAATCGTAGTTTTATAGGTACTTAAATCTCTTAAAGGAAAGGAGGTGCCATATTCATTCTCAGGTACAGCTGTTTATCCTTATCAGGAATTCATTAAGGACCTGAAATTAATTATGCTTTAGGTGAACAAAGTACATTCAACGTATTAGATATAGCTTTATTAGTATAAGTATCCCCAGCAGCCCTTAGTAAGTAAAGAGCTTAAATACCTAAACACAACCTTAAAATTAAGATGCAGACAGCAGTCCAGCAGCGAGATGGGGGTTTTCCACTCTTTTGCAATGAGTGTCACATGTATGATTTTCTCCCAGTTGGTGAGGGGTCTTACGGGTGCACTAGGTGCAAGGAGCTCTTTGGTCTCAGGAACGAGTCCGATCTCTGGAGGCTGGAGTAGGGATTTGGAGGACATAAGGAAGACAGGACATAGATGAGACCTACAGGGGTATAGTACTGAAATCCCACCTCAAGTCTGGCAGCATCCCTGTTGCCATGGAGGAGAGAGGTTACGTGACAGGAGAGCATCACTCTGGTGTGGCAGGAAGTGATCCTGTAGCTAGGATCTGTCCTCCAGGTGATGCAAAACCCTCTCACACTGAAGAGGTTTCTCCAGGGCCATGTGCCCATGAGGGAAGGGTTAGGACAGCCATTATAGTTGGTGATTAGATCATTAGGCATGTAGATAGCTGGGTGGCTGGTGGACATGAGCATCACCTGGTTACATGCCTGCCTGGTGCGAAGGTATCGGACCTCATGCGCCACCTAGACAAGGTCTTAGATAGTGCTGGAGAGGAGCCTGCTGTTTTGGTATATGTCAGTACCAATGACATAGGCTGGTGTGGCAGGGAGGTTCTGGAGGCTAAATTAACCTTTTAGGTTTGAAGTTGAAATCCAGAACTTCCAGGGTAACATTCTCTGAAATGCGTAGGATCCAAAAGGGAGGCAGAGATCCAGAGTATCAGTGTGGATGAGAAGATGGTGCAAGAATGAGGGTTTTGGATTTGTTAGGAACTGGGGAACATTCTGGGGAAAGGAGGAGCTCTTTCGAAGGGATGGGCTCCACCTTAACCGGGATGGAACCAAGCTGCTGGCATTAACCTTTAAAAAGGAGACAGAGCAGCTTTTAAACTAGATAATAGGGGAAAGCCGACAGTCGCCCAAGGGCGCATGGTTCAGAACAATGTATACTTGATGGATACTAGCAAAGGTTTGAAGTTAGGGCATATCAGCAGAGAGGTCACAATAAAAACAAAAAGTAGCCCAAATGCCCTTGAGTATAGAGCAGACAGAGCTTAAAGATTCCAAATTACCCCTGCCTACCGATAACCAGATTAATATGAATAAAAATAAGTCTATAAAATGCTTCTATGCAAATGATAGAAGTCTAAAAAATAAGATGGGAGAATTAGAATATATAGCTCTAAATGAGAGGTTAGCTATGATTAGTATCTCAGAGACTAGATGGAAGGAGGGCAACCATTGGGACACTGTAATACCTGGGTACAAACTCTGATAGAGCAGATCAAATTGGTGGAGGGGTTGCAGTCTATGTTAGAGAGGGCATTGAGTCACAAAGGATTAAAGTTTTGCAGGAAACAAAATTCAATCTAGAATCTCTATGGATTGAAATTCCATGTAAAAAGGGGAAGGGGAAGGCGATGGCAGTGGGGGTGCACCTTCGTCCGCCTGGCCAGAATAAACAAATGGATGATGAAATGCTCAAAGAAATCAGAGAAGCTAACAAAAGTTACAACATAGTAATAATAATGGGTGATTTCATTTTCCCTGGTATCGACTAGGTCAGTGTCATGGCAGGACATGCTAGGGAGATAAAGTTTCTAAATGAAATAAATGACTGCTTCCTGGAGCAGCTAGTTCATGAGCCGACAAGAGGGGAAGCCATTTTGGTCCTAGTCCTTAGTAGAACACAAGATCTGGTGAAAGAGATAAGGGTGTGCGGGCCTCTTGGCAATAGTGATCATAGCATGATCACATTTGATTTAATAAATGGAGAAGAGAGGGTAAGGAAATCCACAGTAGTACCTTTTAACTTTCAAATGGGCTCTATGATAAAATGAAGACAATAGTTAAGAAAAAACTAAAAGGAGCAGTTGCAAAAGTTAAAGATTTACATCAAGCGTTGTTTAAAAATACTATCTTGGAAGCTCAGGCCAGCTGTATTCCATGCTTTAAGAAAAGTGGAAGGAAGTCCAAAAAACTGCCAGCATGATTTAAAGGTGAGATCAGAGGGCTGTTGTTGCCAAAAAAGCATCTTTCAGGAAATGGAAAAAGGACCCAAGTGACGAAACCTGGAAACAACATAAGCACTGGAAAGTTAGATGCAAGGCAAAGAGAGAATTTGAGAAGAAGTTTGCTGTTGAAGCAAAAATGCATAATAAATACTTTTTCAATTACATTTGTAGCAAAAAACCTGTGTGGAGAGTCAGTTGTACCATTAGATGATAGAGGGGTAAAAGGGGCACTAAGAGGGGAAAAGGCTATAGCGGAGAGACTGAATGAATTCTTTGCTTCAATCTTTACTGAAGAAGATGAAGAATGATACCCATGACTGAAATGGTATTTAAAGGAGATGCTGCGGAAGAATTGAAAAAATGTTGATACACCGGGAAGATGTATTACTCTTCAGTTTAGTAAATAATTGTAACAAATCACCTGGACCGGATGGTATATATCCAAGGGTGTTGAAAGAACTGAAATATGAGATTGCAGACCTGCTATTAGTAATTTGTGAACTGTCATTAAGATCATCTGTAATACCTGAAGATTGGAGGATGGCCAATATAATGCCAATTTTTAAAAAGGGTTCCAGGGGTGATCCAGGAAACTACAGACCAGTGAGCCTGACAACAGTACCAGGAAAAATTGTAGAAACCATTATAAAGAACAAAATTTCTGAACATGTAGATAGTCATGGCTTAATGGGAGACAACCAACATGGCTTTAGACAAGGAAGATCTTGTCTTACTAATCTGATATGTTTTTTTGAAGGTGTGAATAAACAGGTAGATGAAGGCGAGTCAGTTGATATAGTTTATCTGGACTTTCAGAAAGCCTTTGACAAGGCCCCTCATGAGAGACTTTTGGCAAAATTAAAAAGTCATGGGATAGGAGGCAGTGTAGTATTATGGAACAGGAACTGGTTACCAGACAGAAAGCAGAGGATAGGGCTAAATGGCCAATTTTCCCAACGGAGAAAGGTGAATAGTGGTGTACCCCAGGGATCTGCGCTGGGTCCGCTGCTGTTTGACATATTCATAAATGATCTCGCTTTCCCCAGCAGGACCGTCTCTCCTCTCCACAGTCCCGCGGTTCAGCCCAGACTATTATAGGGCAAGATGATGACGTCAGACGCTCTCACTCAGCGATCGCAGCTGATCTCGCTTTCCCCAGCAGGACTGTCTCTCCTCTCCCTGAGTGAGAGCATCTGACATCATCATCCTGCCCTATAATAGTCTGGGCTGAACCGCGGGACGCGGTCGCGGCCGCGTCTTTGGGCGCGTCCGAAGGGGCGTGACCAAAGGGGCAGGTCACGCCCCTTTGGTGCCCCTTCGGAGATTTTCGGAGAGTTTAGGAGGGGTGTGGAGGTGTGGATTTTAATATTCTTCAATGGGGAAACGTCGTAAGAAGAGCTTTCCAGCTGTGTCGACCATGAAGGCCCCAAAAAGCGAGGGCCCTATGGATAAACATCTAGTCAGGCGAACCCTGGAAGGTGGGAGTATGGAGTCGTCTGCTGCTGTGAGTACCTCCTCGTTGTCCACCTCTTCGCCGATTGGGGGTGTTACCCTACCCCACTTGCCACAGAATCTCGGCGGGATTGTAGACGGAGGTGAGAAGGGAGTTTCCCCTCAGGCCTCCAACCTGGGGTCTGGCTTAGTTTTGGGGGATACTATCCCTAGTGTTAAATTATTGCCGTTACCTAAAGTTGTTCAGGTATCTTCAGTGAAGGGAGGATCGGAAATTTCCTTGATCCCTCCTTCGGATGTATCGCTTAAAGATATTTGGACTATTGTGACTCGGACTGAAGCAAGTCTGACTGGAACTTTGGGACAAATTGAAGAGTTCACAAAAGATGCTGTTGCTAAGTTTATAGATGATGATGAGCAATTAGGTGTGGTTGGGGAACGCCTGAGGCAATTAGAAACTAAAGTAAATACTGTTAGAGCTGTTTCTGTAGCCTCTGTAACGGATAGCTTGTATGTTCGTAGACAGTTGGAAAAGTTTGAGAATTCAATGAGGTCGAAGAACTTGCGGTGTTTAAATTTTCCTATCACGCACTACTTGTCTCCACGTATCCTCTTTTATAAGTATCTGAAAGAGGTGTTGCTTTTTGAGCAACCTGAAATCTTTAAAATTGCAAATATTTACTATATACCTAAATTTAAAAAAAAGATGTCTAGTGAGAGAGATGATGTGGTAGGACCTCAGGCGACCTCTCCCCCTAGTTTAGAACTTTCTGATTTTTTGGAATCCTCTTCGGATAATCCACTCGCGCTACGCTGGTGGTTACTTTTTATTCCGAGATGGATAAGAATTCTGTTATGAAAACGTATTTCTCTAAGAAACATGCTATTTTTTGTGGTTTTAGGGTCACTCTTTTCCCGGACGTCTCAAAATCAACCCAGATGCGCCGGAAGGCCTTTCTGGGGTTGAAGGACCGTACAGTTGCATTGGGAGCTACTTTTTTCCTTAAGTTCCCATGCAAGTGTATAGCTGGACATGCTGGGAAAAGCTATGGTTTTATGGAATCTGACCAGTTATTGGCCTATCTTAAAGCCCAGGAATCCCAGTCTGAGGTGACAAGTTAGTATTTAGGGTTTAGAATTGATTTATCTCCTTTCCCTGGATAATTATTTTCCTATATTGTTTTTCATTTGATATGGCCTGTGTCTCTTTTCTCCCATGATGTGGACTTGTAGTTGCAGATATGTGTTATGTTGGGCCTTAGGGTCTCATGTTTTCCTTTTTGTTTTTCTGATATTACCTGTATTGTTCAATTATGTACAATTTAAAAATGTTCAATAAAAAAATAAAAAATAAAAATAAATGATCTGGAAATAGGAAAAATGTGTGAGATTATCAAATCGGCAGATGACACAAAACTATTCAGAGTTGTTAAAACCCATGAGGATTGTGGAAAATTGCAAGAGGATCTTCATAAATTGGAAGATTGGGCATCCAAATGGCAGATGAAATTTAATGTGGACAAATGCAAAGTTATGCACCTAGGAAAGAAAATCCCAAACTATGGTTACACGATGCAAGGTTCCACATTGAGATCTACCACCCAGTGTGCAGCGGCAGCCAAGAGAGCAAATAGAATGCTAGGTATCATAAGGAAAGGAAGGCAGTATAAATCAAAGGATATTATAATGCCTCTGTATCGTTCCATGGTGCGATCTGACCTTGAATATTGTGTGCAATTCTGGTTGCCGTATCTTAAAATGGATATGGCGTTATTAGAAAAGATACAGAGAAGAACCACCAAAATGGTGAAGGGGATGGAAAGATACCCCTATAAAGAGAGGCTAAAAAGATTAGGGATCTTTAACCCGGAAAAGAGGCAGCTGAGGGGAGATATGATAGAGGTCTATAAATTAATGAATGGAGTGGAACGGGTAAATGTAGATCGATTGTTTAAATGAACAAAATAGAGAAAGACTAGGGACGTGTATTGAAGTTACAGGGTAACCTATTTAAAACTAATAATAGAAAATATTTTTTCACTCAACGTGTAATCAAACTCTGGAATTTGCTGTCGGAGGATGTACTAAAAGCTGTTAGTGTAGCCGGGTTTAAAAAGGTTTGGACAAGTTCCTGGAGGAAAGGTCCATAAACCATTATTAAAGTGGACCCGTGATATCCACTGCTTGCCCCAATACAAGCACTGCGGAACCTGTGTCTTTTGGGGAAACTGCCTGTGACCTAGATTGGCCACTGTTGGAAACAGGATACTGGGCTTGATGTACCTTGGTCTGACCCAGTATGGCATATCTTATGTTCTTACGTTGTTATGTTAAATGAAAGGAACACCCTAAAATATTATTTAGCTATCTTTGGTCTAATTTTAACTTGCAATTTTTCAATCCTCCATTCTGTGCTCTGGAGGGCAATAGGCAAGAACCCTGACTTCTGAAGTCTTTAATCAAATAGTTCCTACCTACTTTAATATCATTCGATCCCAGATATGTCAGGCCCCAAATTGACAAGGCTGGATTACCAAGTATCTCAAAACGCCAGTTCAAAAAGAACCAAAACAGAACCGCTCTCTCCTCACAATATGGTGGTCATCCGAGATTGTCCTGAGATCTTGCAGGAGCTCCTAGCTGAGATTCGGGCAATCAAAGACTTGGTCAAATCTAATAGAGACTCGTTATGTGCAATGTGGAAAGATATCACGCTTTGAGAACTTCTTTGTAGTCAATTATGGCTCATTTGGAGAAGGTAGAGAATATGGTGGCATCGCATGTGGAGAGGCTCAAGGCCGATGAGAAGCAGGCCAAGCTGATATGTTCATTTCAAAGAGAGGTGGAAGACGGTAACAATTGCTCTTGGAGGAACAACATAAAATACTAGGAGTTCTGGAGGGAGCAGAGGGCCCTGGTATGGTATCCTTTTTGCAAGCCATGATTCCGGGTGTGTTAAAGTTGCAGTTTGCCATGCCATTCGAGATCGAGTGCACCCATCGAGTGCATACTCAGTCCGTGGCCGCGGGCAAGCGTCCACACCCAATCATCATGAAAGTCTTACGTTTTCAGCAAGTATCGCAATTATCAATGCCATTCACCTTTATTATCAATGCCATTTCACCTCTATTATCAAAGCCTTTACACTATGTTGGGTTTCCTCGCATCCAGTTTCTTATACAGCATAATAGGAATATCCCAGGCGATCATAACCTCTTCATTCTCTGTAATTCTCTTAAGTCATGATCCCAGTGCTTTTCAGAAATAGTGAATTTGTAGTGCTTACAGAGTTTCCAATGTATGAGGTGTGCTACTTTGTTTTACTTTTCTGTATTAAAATTTTCTGCCTCAGAACTTCACAGCCTGCTCTTTCTTGCAGAATCAAAATGTCTGCTTTGCAAGTTTTTTCAATGCTCACTGTAAACCATCTCATCCATAATCTGCTGTCCCGTATGTGTATTGGTGTTTATCTGTGTTATGTGTGTATACATGCATGTGTGTGTGCAGGGGCGAGCATCAATAAGGAAGGGTGGTGTATGTGCACCACCAACTGTGTTAAAGCCTGCCATGCCCCACGAACGGTTTGGAGCAGTTAGGGCAGTATTTGGGAGCAACAAAATTCTTACTTGGGATCATGGTCACTCAGTCTGTCACTGTTTCCTTTAACATCCCTCCATCTAGTACCACAGACTGTGGCAGACTGCCATGCATGCTCCTCCACTCCTCAGAACTGAGGCAGCAGCAGCCAATATGTTCAGGAAGTATGAGGACCTCAAGCCTATAGCTGCACAGAAAGATCAGCTTTAGCTACATTCTACCCCCACAGAAACAGAAAGTCTGCAAGGGAGCAGGAAGCAGCAAAGCTGGACCTTACATGTAGTCACAGGTTCAAGGTCCCCGTGCTTCCTGAATGCACTGACAGCTGCTGCTGCAAGTCTGGTTGACCATGGCCCATGGTGCTGGAGGAAGGGAGGTTAAAGGCAATGGGGTCTGATGAGTGGTGAGTGAGTAATCATGAACCCAAGTAATGGAAAAGAGATGATGGACCAGGGAGGGGGGAAAAGGAAGGTTGGATGCAGGACCAAGGGGAGATGTTTTACATGGGGGTGGTACTGAGCAGGGAGACAGAGAACATGCTGGCATGGGGGGGGGGGGGGATTGGCCGGTGAGGCAGAGGAGATACTGGACATATATGGGGGAGGAGACTGAGAGGAGATACTGGACATGGAAAGAGGGGAGAAAGAGAGAGAATATACTAGACACGGGTGGGGAGAATAAGGAGACAGGAGATATTGGACATGGTGGGGGTAGACAGAAAGGAGATGCTGGTTATGAGTGGGGGGTTGAAGAGAAAAAAGGGGAGATACTGAACATGGCAGGGGGGAGGGATAGAAAAGAAAAAATTGACATGGGCTAGGGGAAACTAGGGAGAGAGGAGATTCTGGACATGGGCTGGGAGGGGAACTAGGGAGTCAGAGAGGAGATACTGGACATGGGTATGGAGGGGAGGAATCTTGGGAGATAGGGAGGAAATGCTGGACAAGGGGAAGGTAAATCCCAGTGAGGGGTGACAGCTGTGGCAATGGGTGCCCCCAGAGGGCTAGCTTTCTAGATGGACACCAAGTTTGCCTGCTGATAGGGGAACAAAAGCCACTTCTCTGGACTGGCCTAGCCAGATGATATAGAAATGTCAGTTTATGGATCTGTCAGGGCTGGTTTTAAGACATGGTTTGGGCCCAGAGCAGGAAAAACATCCAAAGCCCACTAGCAGGTTGGACCTTCTTCAGCATTAGGCAAACTTGGGGTCCTCTCTAGCTTGGGGATGCAGGACAATTGCCTTGGTTGCTGCTCTACCATCTTTTGTCTTTATATTTTACACAGTACACAGGAAAATGCCTCTCCTTCTATTTCTCTGGTTTTGCACTGCATACAGCATCTGACTTATTGGGATTTCAGCTTAGTTTTTGGCTACATTTTTCTTTTTTCACTTTGTGGTCATTTATTCTGTATTTGATGAGGGCCTATATTCTGCGTGTATGACCAAGGCCAGGTATTCTATTAGCAGGAGTTTTCGATGTAGCCATCTAATTGGGAGGAAAGAGAGAGTAAGTTGGGGACTGGCTGGGAGAGAGAGTGTGTGATATGGAGGATAGGCTGAAAACCTTTTGTGGGGGGGGGGGGGGAGCAGAAGAAAGGGTGGTGATGGAGGTTTGCTTGGAAAGGAAAAGAGTGTGTGATGGCACTAGAAAGGAGAGTGAATGCTGGAGACTGGCTCAAAAAGGAGATAGAGTGTGTAATGAGGATGGCTGGGGACAATGAATGCTAGGGCCTGAGAGAGAGAGTGAATGATGGAGACTGACTGAGAAGAGAGAATGAGTGATAAGGTTGATTTATTAATCATACCCTTTTAATATTTTATATAGAATATAATTTGCATTAGTTATTTATTTTTAAATTGTGTGAGTAGCGCGTTATTGCTCTGTATTATTTTCCTACTTGTTCCTATATAGATAGATGTGATTGATTTAAGGGGTCGTTTCAGAAGCTCTATTCATGATAACAGATATTTAGATGTGCAAATCACAAAGATGTCCATGGAGCTGTTTAAGAAAGCCAGGTATATAGATGTCCCTGGCACGATCACATCTAAGTTGCAAAGGGACATGGTAGAAACGTAACCTGGGCAGAGCTATAGAGATGCATGTCACCTTATGATTTCAGAATGGTCCAAACACATCTGGTTCTGACTGCTGACATGTCCATTTCTATACCTGCTCCTGATCACGAATAAGTTGGCAAAAAGTGCATGTTTCATTGCAGCAATACTTGCAGGGGGAAAAGTGAAATGTGCTTTCACTGCCTCAGTAAATTTCACAGGGTCAAAAAAATCTGCATGTGTAATTAACAGTCCATTTATTTTACTGCTACCCACCACACGATTCCAGATCTGAAATAACCAGCTGGAACATGCAGGTATTATAACATAGACGCCCTTCGGCCGGCACATCTATGTACTCCTTTGGTGGCTGTGCATTTCAGGGATGTTCATATTTCTGAAATAGCCTGCAAAAATGCTATATACATGGGCCGGTCTCCAGAATCACTTGTAGGGACGTGCATCTTTCAGGGCTGAGATGGTGTGATTTCATAAGGCATGTACAGGTGCCTTTCTTCACTGCTGTCAATCTTCCAATAATTTGGATGTGGTGACCTGGACATTCCAGATTCTTTCTAGATGTCCCTTTTAAAATGCTGCTTCACATGTTGTAGCACACTTTGAGAATAAAACCTAATATAAATAAAAAGTTCACTGAAGAAGTCGATACATCATTTTCTTCATATGTTATTTTACCCCGCTCCCTTGCCCTCTCACTGATGGGTGTCCATTCAAGATTTGTGGAAAAGTTAGCACATGTTCTGATGCACTATCATCTTAAGCAATAACCTTATGCCCCTGTGTGTCTGTGTACATAAAGGGGCAAAAAATGTGAGAACATCTCGTAAATTAAAAGCTTAAATAGTTTACTTATTTACTTTTTTTTAGCTATATAACGTCTTTATTTCGACAATTTCTGGTCGCCATCTTTTTTTTTTAAATTTGTCAATCGTTTACATCTGTCTTTTTGAATTTTTTAATAATTTATATGCTACAAGATGCTCTTACTTTTTTTGGGCCACCCTGTATATATATATGTATCTGGGTATCTGTGCTTGTTTGTATGTATTGACTCTGTCTTTGTCTCTGACATCAAGAGCAGAGAACAAGGGAAAGGCAGTTTGAAAGAAGCAATTCGGTAACTATTATGTTTCACTACAAGTTTCTATGCTGCAAAAGCTGTAATTGCTTCTCCCATAGACAATTCATTGGGCAATTTTTTATTGAATTTATTTCTTTGGACCCCCTAATCTGTTCTGGCTCATTGTCTGATTTATTGTGTCTTTTTACTGTTTTCCATCATGCCCCTTTTTACTGTTTTCCATCATGCCCCTGGAACGTACATCATTCAGACCAATAGCAAGTCTGCCATTCACTGCAAAGATAATTGAGAAAATAGCCCAACAACAACTGCAAGATCATCTTGACAAAAACAAAACTCTTGACCCACAGCAACACGGATTCTGCCTCTCTCATGGTGTGGAAACCCTCATGGTCAGCCTTCTGAACACCCTAATCAAAGGTATACAGGCAAAACGGTCTGGATTTGCCCTGATTTTTCATGACATATCAGCAGCATTTGACACAGTTTCACATAACATCCTACTAAGCAGACTACAGCAAATCGGCGTACAAGACAAAGTGCTGCAATGGTTCCAGTCTTACTTAACCAACAGATGTCAACTCATCTGAACCAGTAACACCACCTCCTCTCCGTTTCAACAAACCCAAAGAATACCTCAGGGCTTCGCACTCTCAGCTATGCTCTTTAACATCTACCTTCAACCCCTCTGTGCAATAATACGATCTCACAATGTCAACTTTCACCTATACGCGGATGACATTATGCTGTATGGGCCCATCACAACTACCAACCCGACAAACCCTCAACTAATAGACAGCTTCAATGATGTTTCCTCCTGGCTACATGAAAACAACCGCACCATAAACCTCAAGAAAACGGAAGCCTTATTTGTTACCAAAGATCAAACCTTCATCCCCCCACCATACCTCAACCTGGGAACAACCCATATAAAAGTTCACTCGCAGGTGAAATACCTGGGAATCATCCTTGATCAAAACCTGTCATTTCAACAACAGATAGCAAAGACCGCAAAAACAATATTCTTCAAAGCTAAGATGGTACAACGCCTCAGACCGCTCATAGACCCACAAGACCTCCGAACAGTCATGCAGGCAATGACACTCCCTCACCTAGATTACTGTAATGCGATATACCAAGGGCTCACCACCACAACCATCAATCCACTTCGGACAGTCCTCAACACAATGGCCAGAATCATACAGAACCTGAAAAAGTATGATCACATAACCCCTGTACTGAGAGAACTCCACATCCTCCCACTTCAAGCACGGATAAATTATAAATCTCTCGTACTGATACATAAAGCCCTCCACCAACAACCACCATCTCCCTTGCAAGCCCTGCTCCCCCGGGTGAACTCTGGAAGGCCAACACACCAGACTACAAACAATGTGCTCACTGTGCCGCATGAGAGGGCAAAGTTTAATCTCCAATCCTGTAATTGTGCATTTGATTTATATGCCCCCCCTCATTCTGGAACTGCCTTCCAACTCAAATACGTAGTATCACAGACCTCCATAACTTTAGAAAACAACTGAAAACCCACCTATTCTGGGAATACCTGGGATCAGAATTGGCCAACACTCAGTGAAGTCCACTACGAAGATTGTGACTGATGCCAGAAACAGAACTATATACAAGTCTAGTACTACTGAACTCTTGAATGTAAATATTAATGTAAATATGTTTGACCCCCCCCCCGGTGATGGTATCCCCCCTGTATTATGAATCCCCCTGTTTTATGTACCCCTTTCTCATTGTAAACTGCTTTGACCCGGAGAAAAGCGGCATATAAGTGAAGCTAAATAAATAAATGTTCTTATTCTGTTAAATTTTCAGAGAGTTATTTTGTCCTCAGACAGATAGACAATTTTGACTTCTTATATGCAGTTCTTTCCAACACGCTCTCTTGGAAAGAATGAAAAAATTGAATGGTAGCTCAGCAGATTAACATTTCTCAAAGGAAGATTGCTGCCTTAATGACCCATAAGGCACTTATAGGAAACATCAGGATTACATAAGAGTAAAAAAAACCATTTGATATTAGGATGGATAACCACTTTTGAAACTAACACAAAATCACACAATATAGACACTGTTTTTCTCACCCATTTTTAACTCTAAAATGTTAATGTCTCTTAACCTTTGTCTACTCCCAACTCTCTCTTACAGAGCCATAACGGCATATGCAGACAGCTTAAGACCTAGATGACTCATGCAACTGCATCATTTCTTTATTTATCTGATAAAGGGAGGATAAATCTGGAAAGCTCGTCACAGACATATTGCCACAGATTATACCTTCTATGACAGTATTCCTAAGATCGACTTTGAGCGCTGTACTTCTGTTCAGGGCCTCTATGAAAGTTTCAGAGATGCTAGTCAAGGTAAGGTTTTGTTCCACACCCATCACAATGTTGAAGTTCACAAGGATACTTCCTCTGAGAAGACTGATCAATTCTACACGCATCTGTCCACTGGCAAATAAGGTCTGGATCTCAGGTGGAACCAATTTTCTTAGCTGGAAAGAAAAAAATAATATAAAAATAATGAATTATTGAGGGAGGAGTGGCCTAGTGGTTGGGGCAAGGTACTACAGGCCGGAAGGTTGGTGGTTCAAATCCCACTAGAGGACAGCAACCTTGGGCCGGAAGGACTGGGGTTTCTAGTCCCACAGGTGCTCCTTGTGGTCTTGAGCAAGCCACTTTACCCTCCATTGCCCATGTTCCCTGTAAGTATTAGTGTATGTGTCTCATATCCCCTTGTGTTAAATGTATCCCCCAACCGCTTTGACCCGGTGAAAAGCTGGATATAAATGCAGCCTTTTTTAAATTGATGTATTTTAATCAGCAAGTTCCCATCACAGGGTGAATACACACAAAAACAAAAAAAAATGTTTAATAAAGCTTATTCATAAATAGGGTAGTGATAATCAACAGATCTTTAATGTGACATTTTCATAAAATGTTCTCTATCCTGGGTGACTCTTTTCTGTTCCCTAGCCACAAACACTCAACAAACTACCTTTCTCAACTGAAACTTTTCCCATTCCAATGTAAACGTCTCACCACTCGCATCTCAATTGTACTCTGAAGCACATCCTCTTCCAGTTCCCCTCCCTTGTTGAAAAAAAAGCTAAATTAATTTCTGACCTGCAAAAAGCACTGAAAAGTGTTTGGGCCCTTTTACTAAAGTTTTTGCACTTACCGCACCTTTTGAATAAAGATTAATGAGTAGTAAATGCAAACGTCATGTGCTATTAGGGGTATGCCTGGCATGTTCCCAGCAGCTTCCACACTGAAATATATCCTAATGTGCAGCAGTGGCATTCGCAAATAACCTGAGTACAGTTAACACCAACCATTGAGGTGATATTAAGTGCACCCTCCCCAATTGCAAAATTGAACACAATGGGCAGTCCATGCCCACTATCCATACCTAACCCCTCCCAGTTACCACCTTGTCATGTGAAGTGCACTTAATGTAGGAATTAGCTCACGGAAGTTGTCATTTATTTATAGTACTAATATACCACAGATCTTATACATTCTCCATGATTTGCAATAAAGCAGAAGAAATAATTTATAGGACCTAAAACATTTAGACACAAAATACTATAAAATCAGTTAATAGAAAACAGAAACTAAAACCTCAGACACAACATAACGATGGAGAACTCACGCTAACAATTACCTTGCACTAATTAAAACAAATCTCTAAATTGCTAAAATGAAACATAGATATTGCTAATTCCCACCTTAACTGCACATCATGCAATGGGGTGGTGAATGGGAAGTTTAGGGATGAAGGGTGGGCATGGACTGCATATTATAAATAGCACTGGGCAACATACCGCATGCTGTCAATTTTTAAATTAGCATAACTGTACTTAAGGTCATCTTGGTGCACATTAGGGTACGTTTCAATGAGGTAACTCCAAGAAACATGCTGGGAATACCCCAACAGTACCGGAGAGTTCAGGTAATCACTGCATCGCGGTCGCAATGCCATTGCCGCCAATGCAGATCCCGGGGACAGATGACAGCAGTGGCAATGCCTAGAATGTTAGTACTCTAGGTCACTGCCCACTCTAGACTTCATCCATTCCACCTTACCGCTTCATATACCTGGAACAAACTGCTTGAGTTGGTGCGTCGGGTTCCTTCTCTGGCCCTATTCAAGTCCAGGCTGAAGACCCATTTCTTTGAGGATGCTTTTGAATCCTGATGCTCCTCATTCTCTTGCCTACTACTTATATGTATCTTGCCATACTCTAATCTCCAGTTTTGCAATGTTTTTTTCATCTTGATTAGATTGTAAACTCTGATGAGCAAGGACTGTGTCTTACATTTACTGTGTGAGCCTTGTAGTGCCATACAAATGATTAGCAATACTACTACTACTACTACTAAGCATTTATAAAGTGCTACCAGGCACACGCAGCGCTGTACAATGAAAACACAAAAAGACAGTCCCTTCTCAAAAGAGCATACAATCTAAAAAGACAAAGCAAGAAAAGGAGTAGAAAAAAGATAAGAACAAGGGCAAAGAGACAAGAGCAGGAGAGACAGGACAAAGGAAAGAGGTAAGAACAAGTGTAAGAGGAAGAAAGAAAGGTGAAATAAAAGAGGGGAAGGAAGGAGAACAGCAGTAGTAGTAGTAGGCTATCCCCTAGTTTGCCTAATGGCAGCATTGGTCCTCTGTCTAATTTACTGTAGAGCCACTACACTTGGGATAAAGGATTCTTGGGTTAGGACCAATAAGGACTGGGAGGCTGTCCGTCCCTAGGATCTCTCAATTTACTCATTTTCTCAGGGACAGACCATAGAAGATAGTAGCCAAGAAGAATTACTTCATGGTGGGCTATGGAGTATCAAATTAATTTATAAAAAATGTTTTGATTTTAGTATAATAATGTTTATAAAACAAATCTCTAAACTTCAAAAATAAAATGCATTAACCGCAAATTCAAAAACTGCTAATATTTAAAAAGATGGAAATATGGCATTTTTATTTTAAGTCTAGAGTGAAGGTCTTCAACCCTTCCAAACAGAAAAACTTTTTCATAGTCTTTTTCCTTGACAAAATGGTTTGAGAACTGAAACCCTCATACATAAATCACATTTCAGTAGTTCAAAGAGATAAAAAACTGCTCCATACCCCAATAACAGATGAGCAAGCAAATAAGACTACATACAAGGATTCAGAATAGAGATGTTAAAGATACTAGCTGTTTATGACTTACAAGACAGCTGAAGTAAAGGTTGTGATTTGCAAGTCTTTTTCTCATTTCTTTCAAAGGATACCAAAGTTTCTACAAATTAAGTATGGTTGGGAAACATCAAGCTGTCAAAGCTGTTGCCCCCGTTTGAGATTTTATTTCTATCAGATGGATAGCCTGATCCCAGGTGAGGGACTGGTTCCATGTGCAAGATACCTACAGGTTGAATATCACATGAAACAATTGGAAGAAATGAAAGAGAAGTTGGCAAGGCAGTGAAGCATCCATGACAGTGAAAGCTACATTGATGAAATGTTTCTTGAAGCATCCAAGATCTCCAACAGAAGGGAAGACAGTGTGGTACTGAAAGAAGACAGTTGGACATGGGTCACCAAAGCCTGCAGAACTGATATTCTGACACCACCTTTCACCAAACTGAAGAAACAGTCTGCATCTCTGGAAGTGGAGGAGGTGAGAATATCCCAGGAAAAGGAGGAACCAGAGCTCAAATACTCCAAAGTTGCCAAATTATTGACTATTAAGAAGTGAAGGGAGTGGAGGTTGGTGCCTTCCTTCTGATGGGAGGTGTTCTTCATGTCCCAAGTGATGTCTGTCTGCCATGTATCAACATCTGAGACATTATGGAGAGTTTCCCAAGACTCATCAAGCCTTCTGACTATAACTGATGCTGCTCATCCATGTTGGCATAAATGATATTGCAATCAATCACTCCAAGTGTATCAAAAGCAACTTTATAGCTCTGAGAGAAAAGGTGAAGCAAATAGGTACACAGATGGCATTCTCTTTGGTGCTCTGTGTTGAGGGTAAAAACTGAGAAAGAGAAGTTCACATCATGAAAATGAATGCATGGCTGCATGTATACTGTCATCAAGACCATTTTAGCTTCTTGGACCATAGGATAATTTTCCAAGGACTACTGAGCAGAAATAGTGTCAGCTTATCAAAGAAACAGAGTGTCTTCTGCAGCAGACTGGCTAACTTACCAAAGAGTTCTTTAAACTAATTTTGTCAGGGATACGTGAATGAAGCCCCAGGTAAATAAAAGCCCTTAGGTAAGTAAAACATTAAGGGCCCGATATTCAAAAGGCATTTAAGGCACAGGAGCTAATCAGGCAGCATGCAATTTCGCTGCTATCTGGTTAGCTACTGCGGCTTCCTGTGTCTGTGGTGATCCCGGATATTCAGTGCCTGGGCTGCCTATGATCCCGGCATTGAATATCCGGGGTTAAGGGTCTGCGGGCAGGGTTATGCATCATAGGGGCGCATAGCCTGCCCAGCTCAATATCAGGCCCTAAATCCTTGTAGAGAAATGGGAAAAAAGAAAAACATTTTGAAAGCAGTATATTCTGATGCCTGCAGTATGGGAAATTAAATCCCAAATCTATAATCTATAATGGAAGGGACTGACTAGAATTTAGTGATGGTTACTATGACGTGACTCACCGAGAACCATGACTGGGATATAATTATATAGTGCAATAATCCATTCATGAAAGACAGGAAAGGAAGAAATGGAGGAGCAGTGGCACTATATGAAAAAATAATATTAGAGCAACAGACTTGCAGGGTTTATGAGATAAGAAGGAGGCACTGTCAGTTAATCTGGCCAGAGGGAATGGAATAGCCATTTACATTGTTGTGACATATAAATCTCCTTCACTGGCAGAAGAAGTGGACAGAGATTTAATTGTTTATGTTTATGTTTATTTAAAAATTTGATATACCGCCCTTCATTACAGCAGGGCGGTTTACAATACAGTAGCAAATTGGGGGAGGGGCACAAGGCCCGGAAATATAGAAAGGAACTACATCATTGAGACAGGAAACAAAGAGAATAGGAAGCAATAGGTCAAGAGGTTGAGAGCGGGGAGGACAAAAACAAAGAAAAGTGCAGACATAGATAAACCAGGTCAGCTGGGTGTGGCCGGGAGGTTATATGCTGAGGTGAACAGATGGGATTTAAGTAGGGACCTGAAAGTGGTATAGTTATCTTCCAGACGGAGTGAAGTGGGCAGAGAGTTCTACAGAGCTGGACCAAGGAAGAAAAAGGCAGAATGACGGGTAGATTGTAAATGTGCGCGAGATGGTGGGGGAAGGTGAAGTCGATTAATGTGAAAAGAATGAAGACTACGTGTAGGGATGTGAAAGCGGAGAAGATCAGTGAGATACTGGGGCGTTTGTGTGTGCAGGATGCGGTGAACCAGAGTTAGTATTTTGAATTTGATATGATGGTCGACTGGCAACCAATGTAGGTGAAGCAATAGGGGGGTAATGTGGTCATCGCGAGAAGAGTGGGATATAATGCGGGCAGCGGTGTTTTGAATAAGCTGTAGCCGACGGAGTTGAACTTTGGTGATTTATTTATTTTATTTTATTTAGCAAGCATTTGTAGCCCGCTCCTTCCAGCGATCAGAAGCGGGTAGGATTACTATTGTGAAACTGCCAAATCAAGGCAGGTACAAATTTTGTTTACATACAGATTGTCAGAAAAGCACATCATACAGAGTTAACACTTCTTAGCTATGGGGGAGTTCATTTACATATATACATAAATACATATATACAGGATAATCTTCTTGGACACAGTGGTCAGGGGCTGCTCCATCTGTGGGTTTAGTTCAGGTTGAAATGTGATTGGAAAATGTGCGTTTTGAGTTTCTTTCTGAAGTCTAGAAGGTCATTGCTAGCTCGTAGTTCTGGTGGGAGTTGGTTCCACAGTGTTGGCGCCGCATATGAGAAAGCCCTGTGGCTGGTGTTAGCTTTGGCAGATCTTATATCTGTTGGAGTGTGAAGGATGTTGGAATTGTGGGTTCTTCTGTTTCGGGTAGGAGGTTGCAATCTTACTAGGTTGTTGAGGAAGGAAGGTGCTAAGTTGTGGATGAGTTTGAAGGTGGTTGTTAGTATTTTGTATTTTGTGCGAGCTGTTATGGGTAGCCAGTGTAATTGAATTAGTACTGGTGTGATGTGGTCACTTAGATTTTTCTTCATTATGACCCTGGCAGCTACATTTTGTGCCATTTGTAATATGTTTAGGGTTTTTTTAGGTAAACCTTGTAGGATGGCGTTGCAGTAGTCAAAATGTGGCATGATGAGTGCTTGGGCCACTGTTCTGAAGTCTTGGGGATCAATAATATTCCGAATGGGTTGGAGCACTCTAAGCTTGTGGAAAACTGCTCTGTTGGTCTTTCGGAGGTGTTTTTCCATCTTTAGGTCACAGTCAAATGTGACTCCTAGATACTTTATTTCTTTTTTTGTTTGGTAAGTGTTGTTACATAGTGTTATTGATGTGGGAGGGTCAAAATTCGGTTCTTTGGAGATATACATTACTTCGGTTTTTTTGTGATTAATTGACATACTACTTTGTTGTAACCAGTCTTGCATCTCTCCGATACATGTCTCCAGTGGGTTGTAGTCTGGGTTTTTAGTGTCTAGTTGTGTGTATAGCATGATATCATCGGCATAGATGTGGTAATTAATTTCGTGCCGTGAGAAAATTTTGCATAGTGGCTGCATATATATGTTAAACAGAAGTGCTGAGAGAGCAGAGCCTTGGGGGATTCCCTGTGTTTGTGAGAAAGATTCTGCTTTTTCTCCGTTGAATTGAACCTGTTGTGTTCGATTTGAGATGTAGGATGAGAACCATTTTAGTGGGGTTCCTGTTATTCCTATTGATTTTATCCTATTTATGAGGGTCCCATGATTAACTGTATCAAAGGCAGCTGAGATGTCAATGAATACAAGAATGTACATTTTCTTTTTGTTTTCAAGGCCCTTTAGGAGGTTGTTAAGTAGAACTAGTAACAGGGTTTCAACTCCATGATGTTGCCTGAAGCCATATTGCTGGTCATCAAGAGGAGCACTGTCAGTCAGATGGTCTTGGAGTTGTAGAAGGACCGTTTTTTCTATGATCTTTGCCAGGAATGAGATACTTGATAGGGGACGGTAGGAGGCTGGGTCTTCTCCATTGAGTGTAGTGTTTTTTAGGATCGGTCTAATGACTGATTTCTTTAGTTCTGAGGGCATGATTCCTTGTTGTAGGGATAGGTTAACTATGTGTGCTATGTGAGGTGCTATGTCTTGTTTCACTGCCTTGATCCAGGATGCAGGACAGGGATCTAGTGGGGAGGTGGTGCTTTTCAGGCTTGTGACAATTATTATTATTATTATTATTACAATTTCTTATATACCGCACTATTGTCAGCGCGGTTTACATAAAACAAAATGACCATAACAAACTGTTTGGCTTCACATAGAACAGGAGAAAACAACTTGGATAACATGCTTCTGGTTTACATAGAACAGGAGTAATAACTTGGATAACGGGGTATGCAAACTAAACTACTTACATATGTACAATGAGATCGAGTATTGGGAATTCAGTGTGAACATGTGTACAAAAGAGTTGATATATTAACTTGAGGGGGTGAGGCACTTATGTAGGGGTAGGGTTAATCTGGTAGTATTGAGTAAATAAATGGGATTTGAGAGCCTTTCTGAATTGTGATAGGTCAGTAATCGCACGGATGCCTGGTGGTAATGCGTTCCAACATTTTGGGGCATAGATACTGAATGCCCTGTTAGATGGCTGTGATTTGCTTGGTTCCTATTTTGTGGAAGTGCTCCCATAACTGGTTTTGCGTTGTGTTGTTCTCACTTCTGATTTGTGGTGTTGGTGGGGGGGGGGGGGGTGGAGGACCAGGGGCCGTCAGTTTGGTCGCGTAGTGGTTTGCCAGTGTTTGGACCTTGATGGATTTGTTGAGGTTGGCATTTTGGTCGGTTTTGGTTAGTGATTTGACTAGTTCAAATAACTCTCGTGGGCGATTGATTGCCTTGTTTAGGATGTTGGTGTGATGTAACTTTTTTGCATTGTTCACGTCGTCTTTGTATTTGCGAGATGGGCCATGTATTTAGTTTTGAGATCGGAGGATTTGGTTTGTCTCCATTTTCTCTCTATTTTACGGAGCTCCCTTTTTGATTTTATTAGAGTTCCTGTGTACCAGGGTTCCGAGTTGATCTTATGTGGGTTTGATGTGTGTTTCAGAGTTGGGTTAGATGTATTTTGGATGTGTGTGTTCCATCTGTTAGTTAGTTCGTCTAGGTCTGTGGAATCTAGGTTTATGTGGGATGCAATGGTGCTTATGAGGTGTTCCTCGTTGAGTTTGCTGAATTTCCTAATGGGGTTGGTCATTCTCATCTCCTTTGAGTTTTGGGTTGGCACTGTAGTTTAAGTTTACAGTTGATTTGGTGGTGGTCTGACCATGGTACTTGAGTTATGTTTATTATAGGTGGTTCATTGCTTTGTTGTGGATTTCTGGGTATGAAAATCATATCTAGGATGTTTCCTCTATCGTGTGTGGGGTTGCTTATTATTTGTTGGAAACCCAATTGGTCGATGGCTTCATAGAAGGAGTCCGTGTGGGACGGAGGAATTGATGCTAGGTTCAAATCTCCGAGGATGATCTGGAATTTTTGCTTTGTGTGGATGTGATGGTTTCTAGTGCTGTGGCTAGTGTTTCGTGCTGTGGTGAGGGAGGTTGATAGATTAGGCAGATGGATAATGCCATGCTCTCGACTTTAAGTAGGTCAAGATCTGGATTTGTGACCGTAGATGTGGTTGTGAGTTGAAGGCTGGTTTTGGCTGCTATAAGGACTCCGCCTCCTCTTCTGTTGATGCGTGGGCAGTTGTATAGTTGGTATCCGGGCTTCTGTATTTGGTTCATTGTTGCAGAGTCTGAGTCAGTGAGCCATGTTTCTGTTATGCATAGGATATCTGGTTGTTCGTCAGTTAGAATGTTGTGGATAATATGCGTTTTATTCCTTATTGACCTAGCATTAATAAGGATAATGTTACATGTGTGATCTTCTTGGTGTGTGGTTCATGTGAGTTGTATTTGAGATCCAATAGTGTTCTTTGCTTTGGTTTTAGGGTGTTTTTGAGATTTGTTCCCTTTGATATGGGTGTGTCGTCGGGGTAATTTACTTGGTGTTTGTGTGGTGGTGATAGGATTTAAGTTGTATTGATGCAGGATGGGTAATGGAGGGGGGGGGGGGTGGAGAAGGTAGATTGGTGTATATAGTAGAGGAATGCAGTATTGTGAGTGTGGGATGGTTCTATATGAAGATGTTAGTATACACATGCACAAAATCAGGAAGGTGTGAGCAGGCTCCATTTTATGTCTGCCAGAAATACTTGGATTTTGGATTCGAGTGGCGCAGTGTGGGGTGAAGTCAAGGCAGCTGGCCTAGAGATGAGTTAGTGTAGGCCGGCAAGATAGTTGTTGGGTACCAACAGTCTAGCAGGGATAGATGGGTTGGGGTACAGCGTTTCTTATTACTTTAACAAAATAGGGATACAGTCCTAACGTTCCTTATCACTCAGTATAAACAGATACAGTATTGTGCGATACAGTCCTATCGTTACCTATCATTCAGTATAAACAGATACAGTATTGTGCGATACAGTCTTAAGGTTATTGTAAGAAGGTTATTGGGTTACTGCATTGAAATGTAACAACTTGCTGGTTAGAGATACTTTGTTTCATTTAGCTCTAAATAAACAGTAGTAGCCTTTAGAGTTGGTAGGGGTTTACAATGTAACAGCTGGCTTGAGGAGAACAGGGCTTGTGACAGTGGGGAGTTTACACATTATATATACAGAGGTATGTTGGCTCCTACTTGGGGGGGGGGGGGTAGGCCAGGGTTGCACAGTGGTCTTTTGCATCAGGAGGTAGATAAGTCCAGTAATTGTTTACCTGAGTGATATCGTTGTAGTTGAAAGCTCTTGATGTCGAATTTTGGTCCAGCTATGGGAATCTCTTGGAGCGTGGTGGTCGGGACCGGCGAGCTCAGACCCGGCCTGGGGAGCTCAAGCCGTCAGTCATTTGATTGTTGCACTTTCGTTTTCTGTCCGTTATCGGAGTTTTGGTCATGTGAGTCAGGCTTCTTGATACTTGCAGCCTTGTTGCGGTTGAGTGGATGATGTTTCAGCTGCGCCTAATCTCCACCGCCTAAGGGCCACCGCCAAAGGGCCCTCAGGCGCGGGCCCGCAAGGCGCGGGCGCGCCCTGTAGGGACGCCGCTTTTATGCGGTTCTGCCTGCGTGCGTGTGAGCCTCCCACTGCCCGGATTGGGCAGGAGTGTGTGGAGGGAGGGCTCCCACTGCCCGGATTGGGCAGGAGTGTGTGGAGGGAGGGCTCCCACTGCCCGGATAGGGCAGGAGTGTGTGGAGGGAGGGCTCCCACTGCCTGGATTGGGCAGGAGTGTGTGGAGGGAGGGCTCCCACTGCCCGGATAGGGCAGGAGTGTGTGGAGGGAGGGCTCCCACTGCCCGGATAGGGCAGGAGTGTGTGGAGGGAAGGCTCCCACTGCCCGGATAGGGCAGGAGTGTGTGGAGGGAGGGCTCCCACTGCCCGGATAGGGCAGGAGTGTGTGGGGGAAAGGCTCCCACTGCCCGGATAGGGCAGGAGCTTCACCAGGGCGGTTGGAGGGCTAGCGATGCTCAGCGGCTCCCACGAAGTAGGGACGCCGCTTTTATGCGGTTCTGCCTGCGTGCGTGTGAGCCTCCCACTGCCCGGATTGGGCAGGAGTGTGTGGAGGGAGGGCTCCCACTGCCCGGATTGGGCAGGAGTGTGTGGAGGGAGGGCTCCCACTGCCTGGATTGGGCAGGAGTGTGTGGAGGGAGGGCTCCCACTGCCCGGATAGGGCAGGAGTGTGTGGAGGGAGGGCTCCCACTGCCCGGATAGGGCAGGAGTGTGTGGAGGGAGGGCTCCCACTGCCTGGATTGGGCAGGAGTGTGTGGAGGGAGGGCTCCCACTGCCCGGATAGGGCAGGAGTGTGTGGAGGGAGGGCTCCCACTGCCCGGATAGGGCAGGAGTGTGTGGAGGGAAGGCTCCCACTGCCCGGATAGGGCAGGAGTGTGTGGAGGGAGGGCTCCCACTGCCCGGATAGGGCAGGAGTGTGTGGGGGAAAGGCTCCCACTGCCCGGATAGGGCAGGAGCTTCACCAGGGCGGTTGGAGGGCTAGCGATGCTCAGCGGCTCCCACGAAGTAGGGACGCCGCTTTTATGCGGTTCTGCCTGCGTGCGTGTGAGCCTCCCACTGCCCGGATTGGGCAGGAGTGTGTGGAGGGAGGGCTCCCACTGCCCGGATTGGGCAGGAGTGTGTGGAGGGAGGGCTCCCACTGCCCGGATTGGGCAGGAGTGTGTGGAGGGAGGGCTCCCACTGCCCAGATTGGGCAGGAGTGTGTGGAGGGAGGGCTCCCACTGCCCGGATTGGGCAGGAGTGTGTGGAGGGAGGGCTCCCACTGCCTGGATTGGGCAGGAGTGTGTGGAGGGAGGGCTCCCACTGCCCAGATTGGGCAGGAGTGTGTGGAGGGAGGGCTCCCACTGCCCGGATTGGGCAGGAGTGTGTGGAGGGAGGGCTCCCACTGCCCGGATTGGGCAGGAGTGTGTGGAGGGAGGGCTCCCACTGCCTGGATTGGGCAGGAGTGTGTGGAGGAAGGGCTCCCACTGCCTGGATAGGGCAGGAGTGTGTGGAGGGAGGGCTCCCACTGCCCGGATAGGGCAGGAGTGTGTGGAGGGAGGGCTCCCACTGTCTGGATTGGGCAGGAGTGTGTGGAGGGAGGGCTCCCACTGCCCGGATAGGGCAGGAGTGTGTGGAGGGAGGGCTCCCACTGCCCGGATAGGGCAGGAGTGTGTGGAGGGAAGGCTCCCACTGCCCGGATAGGGCAGGAGTGTGTGGAGGGAGGGCTCCCACTGCCCGGATAGGGCAGGAGTGTGTGGGGGAAAGGCTCCCACTGCCCTGATAGGGCAGGAGCTTCACCAGGGCGGTTGGAGGGCTAGCGATGCTCAGCGGCTCCCACGAAGTAGGGACGCCACTTTTATGCGGTTCTGCCTGCGTGCGTGTGAGCCTCCCACTGCCCGGATTGGGCAGGAGTGTGTGGAGGAAGGGCTCCCACTGCCCGGGTTGGGCAGGAGTGTGTGAAGGGAGGGCTCCCACTGCCCGGATTGGGCAGGAGTGTGTGGAGGGAGGGCTCCCACTGCCTGGATTGGGCAGGAGTGTGTGGAGGGAGGGCTCCCACTGCCCGGATAGGGCAGGAGTGTGTGGAGGGAGCTTCACCAGGGCGGTTGGAGGGCTAGCGATGCTCAGTGAGGGATCCAAGTGAAGACAGAATTACAGTAGTCTAGTCGTGATAGGACAGTGGATAATGTGAGTGTAGTTAAAGCTGAAGGGGACAAAAAAGGGCGTATGGAACGTATCAGTCGAAGGAAGAAATAAGATGTCTTGGCTAGATGCGAAATGTGGTCTTTAAGGGTAAGGTGTGAGTCAAGAAGGACACCGAGGTATTTAAAAGAGGAGGCAATGGGGATTACAGAGTGATCAAGAATGGGGGCAAGAGAAGGGCAGGGACCACCGAAGGTGAACCAGGTGGCTGAAGTTTTGGCGACATTGAGGTGAAGGCACTTTGAGGAAAGCCAGTTGGAGACAAGAGATAGACAGGAATTCAAGGGTGCAACATCTGGGTGTGCTGGGCTAGTGTGGTAGATGATGATTATATCGTCTGCATAGAAGAAGGTGGATAGACCGGTCTGTTGAATGCAAAGGGCCAATGGTGCAAGGAACAGATTAAAGAGTAGTGGGGCCAAGACAGCGCCTTGAGGAACACCACAGGGAAGAGGGGTAGCCTTGGAAAAGGAGTGTGAGTCTGTGGAGGGAGCTATGGAGAAAGAACGAGAAGCGAGATAGGAATGGAACCAGTGAAGAACAGCACCTTGGAGGCCTGCATCCTGTAGACATGAGAGAAGGGCAGGGACCACCGAAGGTGAACCAGGTGGCTGAAGTTTTGGCGACATTGAGGTGAAGGCACTTTGAGGAAAGCCAGTTGGAGACAAGAGATAGACAGGAATTCAAGGGTGCAACATCTGGGTGTGCTGGGCTAGTGTGGTAGATGATGATTATATCGTCTGCATAGAAGAAGGTGGATAGACCGGTCTGTTGAATGCAAAGGGCCAATGGTGCAAGGAACAGATTAAAGAGTAGTGGGGCCAAGACAGCGCCTTGAGGAACACCACAGGGAAGAGGGGTAGCCTTGGAAAAGGAGTGTGAGTCTGTGGAGGGAGCTATGGAGAAAGAACGAGAAGCGAGATAGGAATGGAACCAGTGAAGAACAGCACCTTGGAGGCCTGCATCCTGTAGACATGAGAGAAGAAGAGAGTGATCTACAAGGTCAAAGGCAGAGGAGAGATCCAAGGAAACCACCAGTGTGATGTCACCATGATCGTGTGAAGTGTGTAATTCATTGAGAAAAGCAGTTAAGGTTGTTTCCACACTATGGCCCTGACAGAAGCCGGATTGTCGGGGATGAAGATAATTAATAGAATGAAAATGTTGGGATAGCTGATCAAAGACAAATTTTTCCAGTAATTTTGAGAGAAATGGGAGGTTGGAAATTGGGCGGTAGTGAGCAGGAACCAGTGGATCGAGGAGTGTTTTTTTGAGGATGGGGCGTACGAGGGCATGTTTCCAAGGGGAGGGGAAAGTGCCACTAGAGAGACTGGAATTTATTAATGTGCAAATGTGGGGTATTAGGGCTAGGGAGGGCTCCAGAAATCATTTGGTTGGGATGGGATCCAGAGGACAAGTGGTCTTACGAACAGAGGTGAGGGAGGTGACAAGCTCAGAGGTGATAATAGGGTAGAAAGTAGACCAAGTGTGAGACAGGGAAGAAGGGCAGAAAAAGGCAGAATGACGGGTAGCAATGACCCGTCAGCAATTTCCCACTGCCACCGAGCTCTTTCCTCCGGACTTTTCCCTGCTCTCTCCCAACTCCCAAGCCGCGCTCTGGTCATCATCCCTCACGGCTGCTCTTGATCGTGTCGCCCCTTTACGTCCTTGGAAACCCCGCCATCAGCCCCTTCACCCCTGGTACCATCAAGGTTTACGGCTCCTGCGCACTCAGCTTCATAAATCCGAACGTCAATGGCGTAAGGACCCCACACCATCCACCTAGCTATCTTCAAGTCTAATTACTCTCATTACCGCTCTAGCGTTCATCAGGCCAAATGCTCATATTTCTCTAATGCAATTCTGAATGCTCCAAACCAGACCCGACACCTCTACTCCACCTTGCGATCCTTAACTTCTCTTCTACCTTCAACGTCAGCTGTTCACATTCACCCCACTCCATCCCCCTCTCTCTTGGCTTCTTACTTTAGCAACAAGATTTCCACCCTAAGAACATCGCTACCCTCCTGTCCTGCCCCAATACCTTCCCCTCCTCCGGTCGCCTCTCCCCCTCCATTGGCCTGTCTCTCTCACTCTTGGGCCTCTTTCTCTTTAATCACATCCCCGGAACTTCATCGCCTTATCTCTTCCTCCAGAAAGACAACTTGCCCCCTTGATCCCATTCCCTCCTCTTGGCTTCTAGATCCCTCCTTGGCACTCTTACCTCACATCCTTACTATGTTTAATTCCAGCTTGTCCACAGGTACTTTTCCCTCTACTTGGAAACATGCCCTAATCCACCCTATCCTAAAGAATCCTTCACTCGATCCATTGGTTCCTGCTCACTACCGTCCTGTCTCTAATCTTCCTTTCCTCTCTAAACTTCTCGAAAAATTTGTTTTTGCACAACTCTCCCACTATCTAGATTCTATTAACTTTCTTCACCCTCGTCAGTCTGGATTTCATCAGGGTCACAGTGTTGACACTATTCTACTTACTTTCACTAACGCACTGCATGTGGCACACGATCGTGGGGACATTTCAGTGGCAGTTGCTCTTGATCTTTCTGCAGCTTTCGATCTTGTTGACCACTCTCTTCTTCTCCAACGTTTACGGGAAGCTGGTCTATGTAGTACTGTTTACCACTGGTTTCATTCTTTCCTTTCTTCTCGTTCTTGTGCGGTTCTTTCCCCTTCTCCTTCTAACCCCCCCTCTGACCCTTTCCCTCTCTCTTGTGGAGTCCCCCAGGGCTCTGTCTTAGCACCTCTTCTTTTCAACCTGTTTCTGTCTCCGCTTGCTCTTTTAATTCAACAGTCTGGAGTTTCTGCTTTTCTCTATGCCGACGATATTGTCCTATTGCATCACACTTCCCCTTCCTGTCCTGACCTTTCTGCACTCAATTCCTGTCTCTCTGACGTAGCTAATTGGTTGACTCCTCACTGCCTTCACCTCAATCTCACTAAGACTGTGGCTATTTGGTTTTCTCATGGTTGTTCACCCCCTCAGTTGACTCCCTCATTTTCTGGCTCTGCTATTCCCTTAGTCTCTTCCTTTTGTTACCTCGGTGTTCACTTTGATTCGGATCTCTCCTTTCAGTCACACCTTTCTCACATTACTAAATCATCTTTCTTCTTCCTTCGTCAAATCCGTGCGGTGCGTCCTTTTCTGTCCCCCTCAGCTCTCTCCACTTTGTTAATGTCCCTAGTTATGTCTCGTGTAGATTTCGCCAACTCTACTCTCATTGGACTCCCCAAATACCGACTATCTCAACTCCAACGGATACAGAACACTGCCGCTCGTCTGGTCTGTCATGCCTCTCTTCGGGATCATGTCACACCTTTGCTTTTTCATCTTCACTGGTTACCCTTTCCTTACCGTTCTCAATTCAAGCTGCTCACTTTGGTTCACAGGGCTCTCCACACTGGCACCCCTCAATATCTTGCTGATCTTCTTTCCTTTCACTCTCCCCGGTACACTCCTCGCTCTTTTCACCTCAATCGTCTCACTCTTCCTTCCCCCTCCCGTGCCCACCTTCAATCCACACGCTCCTCTGCTTTCTTCTTTATTGGTCCGGCTCTGTGGAATTCTCTACCCTCCTCCCTCTGCTTAGAACCTCACCATCCCACTTTCAAAAAACACTTGAAAACCCACCTTTTTTCCCTTGCTTATGATGTGCCCTCCCCTTTTGTATGACTTCCAATCCCCTGCCCCTACCCTCCCTTTGTTCCCTTCCCTATCCCCTACCCTCCTCTTTGTTCCCTTTCCTCTCCCTTTCTGTTTCTTCTGTCTAGACTATGGTTTTATGAAGAAACTGTAATTGTACTTTTTTTTTCTCTATCCTTTTCTTTTTTCTATCTCTTCTATCTGTACTATGGTTTTTATAAAGAAATTGTAACTTCTTTTCCTTTTCCTTTCTATGGCCTTGGCCTATTTTATGTTGACTTTTAATTGTACATCGCTCTGATTTTTGGAGAAGGGCAATTTTATCAAGACACAATAAACATAAACATAAGGGGAGGAAGAGGGAGGGGAAAGTGGGGTAGGGGAGGACAAAGGAGTGGGACAGGAAGGAAGACTAGCACGGAGATCGTGGATTTTTGTAGTGAAATGTTGGGCTAGTTGTGTGGGAGATGGCATGGGTGGAGGGGGAGCAGGGGAGGAACCAGAGTGAATGGATGTGAGGGAACGGAGAACAGAAAAAAGCTGCCGAGATGGGGTGGTGGTGGAAGTAATAGAGTTGGAGAAGAAGGAGAGTTTGGCTTGATGGACTGAGGAGCGGTAATGCTGGTGAAGATCACGGAATTGAGTGAGAGCGAGGGGTGTGCGATGCTTACGCCAGATGCGCTCCAATCTACGAAGATGGGAGCGCAGAATGTGAAGACCTGCATGGAACCATGGGTGGCGAGTGGAGGATTGTTTTAGATGGGTGGACTGGAGGGGAACAAGAGTGTCAAGAGTTGCTGAGAGTGTGGAATTGAAGACGGTAACCTGGGAGCTTGGGGAGAGAACAGAGAATTCGGAGGGTAGGAGTTGGGAGGCTGGTGGAAAGAGTTGTAAAGTAAGGGGAGTAATTCGACGGCACAGAGGGATGGAGGATAGAGGGGCAAGAGGGGGGTTAGAGGGAGTGGAATGGCAGAGAGTGGCTTAGTCCAAAGAAAAGGTTACACAGAAGTGATCAGACCAGAGGAGGGGTTTTACCATAAGATGAGAGATATGAAAAGAAGGTGACAGGGGAGTAATGACGGGATCGAGTATATGACCGGCGGAATGGGTTGGGGAGAGGACAACTTGCTTGAGGGAAAGATCTTGAAGGAGGGTGACAAAGGCGAGATCCTTGGCAGAAGAAGGGGAATCAAAATGGACATTCAAATCTTCAGAAAACAGCTGAAAACCATGCTGTTCATAGACTTCAGAAAACAGCTGAAAACCATGCTGTTCATAGACTTCAGAAAACAGCTGAAAACCATGCTGTTCATAGAGCACTATGGTCACATCACATAACCTAAGAGAATGGATAACAGCACTCCAATCCTCCTAGACAACTGTATGTATATAAAATGTGTTTTTAGCACCACTGTAAATAGCCCACCTTGTACATAGCTCAAACAAATCAAGCACCCAACACAGCCCTCACACAACTAAGTTCATCCTCACTGCATATACAACGCACACACTTTACCTGATTGCTTGCTGTGATACCACCTTGATTATTAAGATAAGGCGGTTTAGAAATACTGTTAAATAAATAAATAAATAAATAAATAAAATCTCCGATGATGATTAGGTTGGGAAACTGCAGGGAAATATCGGCTATAGTAAGGGTGAGAGCTTCCCAAAGGTGGGTTGGAAGGGAAGGGGGAGCATAAAGAAGGAGAAAGTGAATAGGTGGAGAGGAATGGAGGCGAAGGAAGAGGGACTCAGGATAGTGCAGGAGGGAGGAGGACATATGAGCGATAGGAAGAGAGGAGCGGTAGAGCACAGCGACCCCACCGCCAGTACTACTGATACGGGGAACAGAGATGGAAGAGAAACCAGGTGGGAGGCATCTGGTGATGAGGGGTTGCTCCCCATCTTTAACCCAGGTCTCAGTTAAACAGAGGAGGTCTAATGAGTCCTGTGTGATTAGGTCTTGAATCAGAAGGGATTTGGAGCGTAGAGAGCGACAGTTCAGGGCACCGAACAGCAATGAGCAGAGTGATGGGGAGGGAGGGGACAAAGATCTGAAAGTAAGGGAAGAGATCAAAGGAGAGCAACGGCATAGGTTAGAGAGGTTACGATGTCTGTGTGCACTCGAGTGTGGGAGCCGACAGGAGTGTGAGGGTCGATTCCCCCAAACTACAGGAATGGCAGACATATAACTCGAAGTTGAAGACACTCTCTATATTGCTATGAAAGGAAAAATACTACTTATAGGTGATTTCAATATGTGGATGTTGATTGGGACATCCCTGAAGTGGTGCAATCAAGAAGTAAGGAGGTCCTGGATCACTACATTGCCATATTCTGGCAAATGGCAATGGAAATCATATGGGAAGGGGCCATACTGGACCAGGTGCTTACGAATGGGGAGAGTGTTTATGATGTAACTTCTCTCTCTGACCTACAAATGCATTAATTCTGCAGCTCATCACTGTCTCTGGAATTCGTTACCAGAGTATGTAGTAAAAGCAGTTAGTGTATCTGGGTTTAAAAAAGGTTTGGACAAGTTCCTGGAGGAAAGGTCCATAAACCATTACACAGGTCTACGACTAAAAAGCTGTTTGATTATTTAATCTAATTTCTATGTATTTTGGTGTGCTGAAAACAAATAAAATATTGAAAAAACTCCTAGACGTCATGATTTGCCCCAACATGCAAAATTGTCTTCAAATTTATCAATTTTTTTCAAATTACTATTAATTAATTAATTAATTCAAATTACTATTAATTAATCCACATAAGTGCATTTAAGATATAAAATGCCAAAAAAACCTTAAAGGGGTTGTCCGAGTTATGTAAAAAAAAAAAAATAGCACTGTAAATCTGATGGTCAGCAATATATACATAAGCTAAGCAAGTCTTCAGTCCGTGCTTCTAATGGTAGAAGGGGTTAATCTTTCCTGAAGAATCCAGTGGGAGGGAGGCACAGGGCAGACAGCAGCAGCTCCGGTCAGTGCAGGGGGAGTGTGGCCAGCACTGTGACGTCTCGTGTACAGACACAGAGCTTCTCTCTCCTGCATGCCACACTTGTGCACGAATCATCATCAGCTTCTTGGTTCTAGGCTGTTCACACTTTTTCATCGCAATTCGTGTTAGCTCGTCATTCTTCAACCGTTATGTTATGGCTCCGCGAAAGTGTATTAATTCGCCAGACAGTTTCTGTTTCATCTGTGGTGAATATACAGTGTTGAAGCAACAGCAGAATATTACAGACTTTGTGAAAAAAGTATACTTTGCATACTTTGGACTAAAAATTGGAGATCAAGATAAAATCTGGGTGCCTCATAAAGTGTGCAAACGGTGTGTTGAGGACCTCCGAAACTGGTTCAAGGGTAAGAAAAAATCTTTCCGTTATGGGATTCCTATGGTATGGCGAGAGCAAAAGAACCATAGTGACGACTGTTACTTTTGTTCATGCGATGTGAAAGGGTTTAATTCCAAATGGAAGCATTCCATTTCATACCCCAATCTTCACTTGGCAATTCGTCCCATCCCCCATGGCGCAGATATACCAGTACCCAAGCCCCCTGCTACCTTGGAAGAGATACCTAGTTCCAATGAAGGTGAAGTCATACCTGAACAAGATGACGAATCAAGTTCTGACTTTGAAGATGATACAAGACCAAAATTGTTTTCTCAGGAGGAGATGAATGATTTGGTAAGAGACTTGAATCTTCCCAAAGATGCCGCTGAGTTACTCGGATCAAGGCTGAAAAGCAGGAATTTATTGTTGCCAGGAGTGTCATCTTCATGGTTCAGACATCGTGAAAAGGAGTTCGTTCCTTACTTTGCCCAGGAAGACAAGTTAGTTTATTGCATCGATGTCGAAGGTCTGATGGATCAATTTAAAATCCAATATGATTCAGAGCAATGGCGTCTTTTTATAGATTCTTCAAAAAGAAGTCTCAAAGCAGTTTTACTCCACAACGGGTTTTACGCTTCCATACCTGTAGGTCATTCCGTACACTTGAAGGAAACCTATGAGAACTTGGAATTGGTTCTTCATAAACTTAAATATGAAGACCATGGTTGGCAAGTGTGTGGGAACTTGAAGGTCTTGTGCATGCTGCTCGGGCAACAAGCTGGGTATACCAAATATCCTTGTTTTCTGTGTCTATGGGACAGTCGAGACCGACAAAATCACTGGACCAAGAAGAGTTGGCAGCCGAGGGTGCTAACAGTCGGTGAAAAAAATGTCCTCCGAGAAACTTTGGTACCTTCCCATAAAGTTCTTCTTCCACCTCTCCACATAAAATTGGGATTGATGAAGCAATTCGTAAAATCACTTCCAAGAGATGGAGAATGCTTCAAATACTTGGTCACCAAGTTTCCAAGCCTGTCGGAGGCAAAATTGAAGGAAGGTGTGTTCGTCGGACCAGACATTAGAAGGCTTATAGTTGATCAAGAGTTTGTCAATACCATGACGGATCCTCAAAAAGAAGGGTGGATTGCATTTAAAGAAGTCGTACAGAAATTTTTAGGCAATAACAAAGATCCTCACTACAAAAAGATTGTCGGACGAATGCTGAAAGCATTTCAAGCTTTAGGTTGCCTGATGAGTTTGAAAATGCATTTCCTCCAGTCCCACCTTGACTACTTTCCTGAAAATTTGGGAGCTTTGAGTGAGGAACAAGGTGAACGATTCCACCAAGACATTAAAGAGATGGAAAGGAGATGCCAGAGAAAATGGAGCATTACAATGATGGCAGACTACTGTTGGATGCTTCAGAGAGACATTCCAGATGCTACTCACAAGCGTAAATGTACCAAGAGGAGCCTCACAAGGAAGAAGAATCGAGTTTAGTGTGTGTAGGTGAGCTCATTTCAGTTCAAAAAAGGATTTTCATGAAAATATTGTAATAAAACTTTAATTTTATAAGTCTATTTACATTTATTTTGAGGTATTGCCTTATTTAACATAGTTACCTAAATTGTCAGGAAACGTGATGTCCTATGACAAAATGGAGGTCATTTTCGGATTCAGCGCACCAAAAAACATAAAGATTACGTGGAATAACCAAAACAACTCTCGAAAAAAAATTTTTTGCAGACCTAAAGAGGACCCAGGAAATCTACTGCTTGCCCCAGGACAAGCATTGTGGAACCTTTGTGCCTTTTTGGGGAATCTGCTAGGTACTTGTGAACTGGATTGGCCACTGTTGGAAACAGGATACTGGGTTTGATTTTCTTACCTCTCATCTCTCCCTCCATTCTATCCCAGCATCTCCACTCATCAAGTAAATCACTTATATCTATGCCCTTCTTTTATATATGCCAACTCCAGAATTCATTCTTTCTACCATGCTATATCACATGCTTGGAAAAGACTACTTGAGTCAGTATGTCAGGCTCCCTCTCTGGTCCTATTCAAATCCAGGTTAAAAAATAATCTCTCTGAGGCTGTTTTTGGATCCTGACCCCTTTATCCCCTTGTCTATACCCATGTGTATTTTAATCATTTCCCTTAAGAATTCTCTAGTCCTCTGTTGTTCCCTTTGTCTGTCTTTGTCTAGAGTAGTAATAGTTGTAGTAGTAGTAGTAATGTTACAGTGGGTGATCATCTGGTATCCAGTAATTACTGGATGGGGTAGTTAATGTTTAGGACATGGGTGGAAATGGTTCATTCAAAAGTGAAGGCCCTAGACTTTAGGAAAACTACATTTGTCAAAATAACCCACCCGGTTAGTGACCCGCGGGTAGAGATAGGCATGGTAAAAGTTGGCCTATCTTTACCCATGGGAGCTAACCAGGCAACATCTCAATATTACCACTGGCCAATTAGCTTCTGCACCGTATAGAGCATTGCAGCATACCCGGATATTCAATTCCGGTGGCCAGGAGTTGTTAGCTGGATGGGAACATTTGAAGGATGTAGAAAAGCAAGGGGTAAAACTGAAAGAGCAATAAACCTTTGTGCTTGGAAAATAAACAAAAGTAAAGGAAAAAGGCTGCTATGGTTCTCAAAAGAAGTAGCTGAGAAGATATGGAAAAAGAGATTGGCCTTCATAAAGTAAAAGAGATGGCAGAAAGAGGAAAACAAACAATGATATTTGGAAAGCCTAAAAGTTGTTGGGAAAGTAGTCAGGAAAGCAAAGATGCAAATTGAAGAAGACCAATGCAGTAAAACTGAGAGATAAAAAGTTTTTTTTCAGATATGCTTGTGACAGGAGAAAGTGCAAAAGTGTTATTGTCAGACTCAAGGGTGAAGGGAAGGAATATGTAGAAGCTTATAAGGATAAAACGGAATTGCTTAACAAATATTTCTGTTCAGTGTTGAGAGATGAAGGGCTGGAATGGGATTTCAGAAAACAGATACAAATAGGAATTGTGGCAGATCATGAACAATTTTCAGAAGACTGAGGAGCTAAGCTAAACTATTTATTTATATAACTACTTTTATATACCGCCTTATCAGGATGTCAAGACAGTTTACAGATTAACAGATTAACAAGAACATTGAAGTTACATATGAACAAATAGGAACAAATGAAAGTAAGAAACAAGGGACCCAATAATCAAAGGCATTTACACAGTGTAAAAACCCGTAAACCATGTAAATGCTGCTATAGAGGGATATTCAGCGGCACAATACAGTTAGTGCCAATAAATATCCACTGGTTCTACTGCTACATGCCCTGATGCTATCAGTGTAGAATCAGGGCGTGTCATGGGCATTCTTGAGAGGAGCAAAAGTGGCACCCACTGCTAAATGGGCAGTGGTGATATTGAACAACTGCCCAGTTAGCATGGGAAAAGCTGGCCTATCTTTACCCATGGGAGCTAACCGAGCAGTGTCTCAATATTGCCATTACCTGGTTAGCTTCTGCACCATGCAGAGCATTGTGCAGACCTGGATATTCAATTCTGGTGGCCAGATATGGCAGTGCTATAAGGTTAAATTTGCCTCTTTTCAGATGACACAAAAATCTACAATAAGGATATAGCCCCTAGAAGGCCTGGATAACATGAAGGATCTAGCAAAGCCTGAATAGTGGTCTAGAATTTGGCAGCTGAGATTTAATGGTAAAAAAGTCTGCAGCTGGGCTACAAAAATCCAAGGATAAGGTACAGAACAGAGGTTGTATCACTTCTGTCCATGAAAGAAGAGTGAGATCTGGGAGTGATCGCATCTGATGATCTTAGAGTGGCCAAACAGGTAGTAAAGGTAACAGTAAAAGCCAGAAGAATATTTGGGTATACAGTGAGAACAATAGCCAGTAGGAAAAAGGAGGCAATAGTGCCTCTGTACTATATGAAGACAACTGAGGTGTGAAGATTGGTGGAAGACCCATACCATATTACTGGCTGAAAGTGAAGATGACCTGAAACATCTGTTTATCAAGATCAAGGAACATAGGTGGAGATTTTCAGCAGCAGCGACCAACACACTTAAAGAGGCTGGCTGTTACCACTTTAATTTTCCCCAGATATTCAATGCCAGAGCCATATCTGGGCACTGGCACTGAATATCTGAGTTTTCTGGATTGCAATTTTGCAAACCAGTTATTGGCAATATACAACCATTGCCCAGTAAGGAAACATGGACAGCAAAGAGAAGGAATTTCTTTTATTAGTCACCTTTAGCCTATGGCCCGACACAGGCCGTGTTTTGCTACCTTCTTCAGGGGCAGGCTAAACTAAAACATAAATACACCAATAAGATCATAAATAAAATCATAAATGAATACATAAATATAAAATCATTACAATAAAAAGAAGAAAAGCCTAAGATAATAAATATGAAAATAGTTAAAAATAAACAAATATCTCTATAAATAATCACATGTATATATAAACATAAAAATATAAATATATATGTGGGTATTTAAATAAATAAAAACATTCTGTCAAAATTAATAGCACAGCCAATATTAAAACACATCATAAAATGGAAATAACTATCTTAAACGCAAAACATGAGATATTTAAGCTATACTTAATAAGCATCAACTATATAAATCTGACTAACATATAAAAACATAAATAAAAAATCCAACTCTAAACATTTAAACTTAAAAGGGCATACAGAGAATGTATGGTATGTATCCATGTATGCAACTACAACATTAAAAAATGCTCAACTTCTAACTGAACTTCATATATTGCATATTATCAGGCAAATGTTGCCTAACCTAAGGTGAATTCAGTGGAATCAGGAAAGATGTCCCATCTAAATAAAGATGTCCCATCTTTGAAGCCCCCGCCACCACCAGCAGCTCTCCCCTTCCCGGGGATCGAGCCACCAGAGGCGGGAGGGGCCTGGAGCATCGCTGCCCAATCGGGGCAGGCCACAAGCCCTTTAAAATCTTCGCGCCATCGGGCGCCGGTCCTTTGAAGCCCCCGCCACCACCAGCAGCTCTCCCCTTCCCGGGGATCGAGCCACCAGAGGCGGGAGGGGCCTGGAGCATCACTGCCAAATCGGGGCAGGCCACAAGCCCTTTAAAATCTTCGCGCCATCGGGCGCGCCCGCGCCTGGTGGGCCCGCGCCTGAGGGCCTCACCAGAGGGCCCTTTGGCGTGGCCCTTAGGCGGAGACCGCAGGCGTAGACCACCCCCCATCAAGCTGAGATCAACACAGCACTGAACGAAAGCACAGCTCCTGATCACAATATCGCAAGTAATACCTAACTCTCCCAGTACACAATACAGAAATATCCAGGACCTAGGTCTCAGAACTATTTGCATTGTGAAATAATATTTCATTTAACTGAGTAACCTACCATCTCCAGCTCCGCTGACATTCTAGCATCTTTTCAACCTGTGATCTCTGATATATGGTGTAACTGCCTCTTACATTCTGTGTAATTTACCTCTGTTATACTAAGTATATGTGCAACGTAGGTTCTCTGATATATAGTATAACTGCCTCAGATACACTATGTAATATGGTATAATTGCCTCTGACATTCTGTGTAATTACCTCTGATATACTGTCGATCTGCGCAATCCTTGATCTCTGATTTAAGATGTAATTGTATAGTATACCATCACTTACCTGCCTCCAATTTATCGCAGATTTACCAGTTATCTCCAAATACCTCTGCCATAGAAATTAACTGCGCAACCTGGCAACCCTTATTATCCTGCTACCACTGATATTTGGTAATTGTGTAGGAATCCATCCCAATCCTCTGAAACACTGAGAGTAACCATCACATTCGGTGTCTCATCCAACTGTGCAGTATCAACTGCAAGAGCATAGTGACCGGGAAACACACCTGACCCTAACAGCCAAGACCCTATCTCTGACCCACCCCCACTCCACACACACAACATGACTCTGTCCTGCATTATCACAATTACCCTTTACCCTATCACCATAGGAATAGGCAACGTCACCAGCCTGCACACTAACCACAACCACATTCCAACAATCCACAATTACAGAAGGAGATGGCCAGACGCTCCCTTCTACAACCCAAGGGAGTCTACCCGTACTCCCCACCACCACCTTCTACTCATCTCATTACAACATGACACAAAAAAGAAACAGGATACAATCCCAATCCCCCAACATCTGAAATGTGCACTGATAAATGCCTGTTCTGTACGCAAGAAATGGCCAGTCATCTCTGACATGATATCACTACACAACCTCGACCTACTCCTGATCACCGAGACATGGCTTTCTTGCGACGACAACGTGTTAATCAACCAACTCCTGCCCTCCAATTTCTCCATACATACTTGTCATAGAAATGGCAAAAGAGGAGGAGGTGTTCTAGCCATCTCCAAATCTGACCTCCAGTTCAACCTCAGGGAAGCAACGAGCTCAACACTCCTGGACACAATCTCAATAGCAAACAAGTGCTGCTCCTTCACTCTACTATACCGTGCTCCATCAGCCGACCCAGACGCCCTATCAACGTTAATTGACCTGGCCTCCAACACCCAGAACCCACTTAAAACAAGTTGGATGCTAGGAGACTTCAACCTACCATCACTGCAAGACTCCCATGCAACAGCTTTTCTTGGAGCTCTACAAGATTTAGGTTATAATCAATTAATCAAGGATCCAACTCATAACAAAGGAGGCATCCTAGACCTAATATTCACAACTGAGCCAACCCTCAACACACCAACCACCCTGGAGCTATCAATCAACCCAGTTCCATGGTCAGATCACAAACTAATCTTATTCAAAGTTTCCCTTCCCAGATGTAGCCAAATGGAAGAAAGAGGAATGAGTAGCCATCCCAGTGCCCCCCCGAGACGGTTCCAGCCTTTCGACAAAGACCTGATACTGAAAACAATGCTCCCCCTAGCTAACCCACCGGCACACAACCCAGATGATTTAGTCTCCGACTGGAATAATAAGCTCAGTTTGATCGCCATTTGTCCATCAACTAACAAACTCCATGGGAAGCGACACTCTGCAACCTGGTATTCATCAGATCTGAAGGCCTCACGCACAACCCTAAGGAAACTTGAGAGACGATGGCGACGCTCACACTCAGAGGAAGACAGAACTGCATATATATCACAACTAGTAGCTCATCGTACTGCGGTAACGGAATCAATGAGACGCTACTACGCAGACACACTGAAAAGATCTCTGAACAAACCTCATGACCTGTTTGCTATCGTCAAGCGTTTGACAAAGGAACCCACCTCTGAACATATTAGCGAAATCCACCCACAAACGTTCGCCGACTATTTACAATCCAAACTCTGCCAGATCGACAACATCCCAACACCTTGCAAGACCCTCAAACCATTCGATCAGACTCTACTCACCATCTTTGCAATCCCACCCAAACGGCGTATTGAAGACACCATTGCGGGCATCAACATGACCACCGCCCAAACCAATCCATGCCCGGCGTTCTGGATCAAAGAACTACGAAACCACCTGAGCCCATTCATATCCATACTCATGGAACATTCATTCACAACAGGAACTTTCCCACATACTCTCAAACACACAACCATAAGGCCATTACTAAAAAACAACAAGCTCGACCCTCTGAAGCCAGAATCCTCTAGACCAATAGCAAGTATACCGCTGCTGGCAAAAATAATGGAGAAGGAAGTACAAAGACAAATCGAAGAGCATATAGAAACTAACACACCACTGGACCCTTGCCAACACGGCTTTAGAGAAGCCCATGGTGTAGAAACACTGCTCACTACTCTCTTCAGCAACGTCTTAACTGGCATCAACAACATCCGCCAAGGGTTCGTCCTTTTCTTCCTAGACATAGCAGCGGCATTTGACTCCGTGAGCCACGAACGCCTCCTGGAACAACTCGAGGGTAAGGGAATCACTGGTAAAGCACTCGAGTTGTGCAGGTCCTACCTTTCTGACAGGTGGCAGCAGGTACGATCCAATGATACTTCATCAGATCGGTTCCATCAAAAGCAGGGGGTCCCACAAGGCTCCTCCCTCTCCGCCCTTATGTTCAATATATACATGCAACCTATCTGCAACCTGATATGGTCCTTCAGTATCAACTGCATGATATACGCGGATGATGTGCTGTTATACATGCCTTTTACAACAGAGAACCCCGACCTCACTCCATTAACTAACTGCATAAATGAAGTATCCAACTGGCTGCAATCTCAAAACCTCAGGATCCAACACAAGAAAACGGAGGTTTTGTTCATCACGAAGGACCGAAATTTCACCGCCCCGTCCTTTTTGAAAGTGAAGGATGCAGACCTCCAGATCAAACCCACTATCAGATACCTCGGGGTCACCTTAGACCAGCACTTGGATATGAAGGCGCACATAGGAAACATTGTAAGAGCGGTCTACCATAAAATCCGTTCCCTTAGACACCTTCGATCCCTGCTAGAGCCGGATGATTTCAGAACCATCTATCACCTTCCACCATGTCTCTAATATTCCAATCATATCTAACCTCTCATTTAGTGCTATATATTCTAACTCTCCCATCTTATTTTTTAGACTTCTAGCAATTGCATACAAGCATTTTAGAGACTGTATTTTATTCATATTAATCCGGCTATTGGTAGAAATGGGTAATTTGGGATCTTTAAGCTCTGTCTGCTCCGTACTCGAGGGCATTTGGGCTACTTTACTCTTTTTTGGAACCTCTCAGCTTTTGGTAGTATCCTTCCAGGATACATTCTTCTGAACCATGCACTCCTGGGCGACTGTCGGCTTTCCCCTATTATCTAGTTTAAAAGCTGCTCTATTTCCTTTTTAAAGGTTAATGCCAGCAGCCTGGTTCCATCCCGGTTAAGGTGAAGCCCATCCCTTCGGAAAAGCCCCTCCTTTCACCAGAATGTTCCCCAGTTCCTAACAAATCCAAAACCCTCATCTCTGCACCATTGTCTGTCAAACGGCTGCCTGGGTGAGAATGTTCACAGTCTTGGCAAGTGCATATATCAATATGATTTGCAAGAGATTGTGGGAAATGCAGTTCATTCACACCAGACACAGCTGCTCACAATAATTAGTTGTGCTTGAGTGTAAAGCCAATAAGATATTTATTTATGGGGTTATTTCTCCCAACACAGATATGCTTGGTAGCACATAAAACAGGATACTTGCTTTCAGTGTTAAACTTGGAAAAACAAAATCAGGAAAACAACAGTTGAACTTGTCAGGCAATCAAAGCAAAAGAATAAAGACCTGGTTGGTAACAAACTGGTCTTTTCTGTAGGCTTTAGCTAATATTTTCTTAGCAGTGTTTCAAACAACAAGCAAAACCGACAAAGAAGGGAAAAACTGTTCTTTTCAGGTTAACTTCTTATATCTTCACACATAGATTCAGAAGTGATTCCCTCAGAGCTCACAAGCAATTAGGTAAGGCTCAATTGCTAGCAGTTACCCAGCTGAAACCCCTTAGCTGGCTTGCTTTCTACTGCGTGGCTCAGATCCTACTTCAGGAGCTTTTCTGAGTAGATTAAAGAACAAGTTTCTATTTCTTTGTGATGGTTGTTGTACTTTGTAACAGAAAATTACCAAAGGAGTTTAGACAGAGAGCAATCCATATATTCACAGCCTGTATCTAAGACCGCTCCCCCTTCTTCAACAATCATGGGTTCAATATCATGGATTGGCACAGAGGAATTTCTCAATGTAGCACTCTCAGGAGAATACTTGTTTCCCTGCTGTCTTTCAAGGTTATAGCTAGGGCATAGATCAGTGTTCATACCTGAGCTTCCATTGCTGTTAGAGTTCCTCTCTAAATAGCCTGGCCAGTATGTAGTCCAGTTCTTATGTCCAGCCTTCCAATCCAGATCCCTGGACACTGGATCTCTCTTCACATACCTTCTGGCACGGGTCCTAGGGTCCCTTCCACGTGCAGCCGTCTCCCTCACAGGTACCGTCTGGAGATTCCTAGCTCTGCAGCATGATTCCTCTGGCTTTCCCCAGTCCAATGGTGTATGCTGGCCTTTTGAATGTCTCCCAGTATACGTACTGCTCTGGACTCCTTTAGGCCTCCCAAATGCTTTCCTCTTCTTTCTTCCAAAGGGTTTCTTGCCCTCTCTCCGTCCGCACTGGCTTCTGCTTCTGATGATCCTCCAGATGATGAAGATGTCCAAGCTGAGGATCTCCAAGCTGAATCTGAGGATGAGGATGATTCTGAGGATCTCCCAGATGAAACTGAGGATGAGGATGATTCTGAGGATAATTCTCTGTAGAATAAACTCTACCTTTATTCTGCTTTGATGAGTGCTCCACCCTAGCACAGCGCAGCTGTGCTGAATCAGGCCCTGCCCTTTGAGATGAGTGCTTAGGGATTACCTCATAGCCCTCCTGATTGAACACACGTTTCCCCACTTCAGCTCCTCTAATGGCTGTTGAAAATCTGGTGCATTCTGGGACTGGTAGTCTTTTATGGCAAAATTCTGTTTTCTTATTTCTACCAGAACTGACAGGTTGCTTGTTCAGAGTCACTTCACCTTTTCTATAGCTCCTTCCTGAGCTATGATAAGCTTCCTTATCACATGTCTCATCCACGCATTGAGACTCTGGAGCTCTGCCTGCCTTTTGGGTCCTGCACGTGGAATGGGAAGCATTTCGGAGAACGCTACCCTGGAAGTTCTGGATTTCAACTTCCTACCTAAAAGCCTAAATTTAGCCTTCAGAATCTCCCTACCACATTTTCCTATGTCATATCTATCACATACCAGATATGATGTGAGCGGGCAGCAACCTATCCATGGATACTGCACAGGTATGCGGCTCTATATGGCCACTCCCATGCACAAATAGCTGCCTCATAGGTGCATTCAAAAAAGGCACCTTGCCACTCAAAATTGCAGATTGGGCTACATGCGTGTTGCGGAGATAACTGGTTAGATTGGGCCACTTCAATATCCTACATCCTACCCATGTATGTAGAGTTAACTGCATATGACGAATATGCCCTTGAGGCGCATAGCGAGTTAGGATGGCTTAAAGTCCCAAAAGACTCAGGTATGTGCACATCCCTTTTCAGGGCTCAGCACTGAATTGTCAGAGGTGTGGGCATCCCAGGAAATGTGAAAAAACATTGTGTGATGGGAACAGCCATGTGCTCTCCTGCTCCCATTTTTCTCACACCCCAGGCAGTTGCCTATGATGCATGCACTTTATCTCTTTCACTGCTCTTTTTTCATGAGGCTCTAACAGATTATGGAACATGATCTGGCCCATACAATGATCAACACTAAGTCAGTAGTTCCCTCCAAGTACGGATGGTATCCAAGGGGTAAGTGCTGAGGTGGCTGCCAACCCAGCTGCATGGCTCAATGTCAGTCCGCGCGAGGTAACAGAATATGCCATTCCTCCCCTCTATTGGGTCTGCTGCTGTGCTACATATGGGAATAGTTGGAATTTCTCACCTTGCTGGACAAAAAAAAACAAGGAGCAGTCAATTCACTTGCACACGAGCCTTCTTGATATATCCTCTTGGCTTATGGAATGTACTACCAGACAAGATTTGAAATAACACAGAGCTATCAACATTCCTCAAGGATCTAAAAACAAACCTGTTTATAGAACATTAAGGAGAAAATACATAAACTCAAGGTCTGATGACAAACCTCCTGAACGCCATACCTACGAGGAAAGCTCCTCCCCGGTCCACCCGCCGAAGCCAATCAGGCACAACAGCACCAACCATTTAAAGGAGAGCGCCCTTGGAGCAAAGTAAGAGGCCCGCAGCACAGCACTGGCACCTGATCGGTGTCGGGGAGTGGAGCAGGAGAAAACTCCTCCCCGGTGACCCCCCCCGAGGTTCCGAATCTGTTAGACATGATCTGCACTAGGGCTTATTTTCGGGGTAGGGCTTATATTATGGGAATCTCAGAAAAACGTGCTAGGTCTTATTTTCAGGGTAGGTCTTATTTTCGGGAAACACGGTAAGTCAGGGCCGTAGACATTTATGATGGCAATTTTTTGATTTCCAATATGCAAAAGTGTTTTGACCCACCTACCCTCCAGATCCGCTCTAGCCTGCACAATCACTGGTGCCAACAATTTGAGAACTACAACTACACCATCACACTCAAAAGCATTCATTGAAACCATGTCGGAGCTTGACTTTGAGCAAATCATAGATTTTCTGACTCACATAAAAGGAAACATCCTTTACCTAATCTTTCTTCAAAGATCTCCAGATTATAATCTCAATGTTTCACAACCCCAAGCTATTCTCATTCCATGGTCCGACCACCATTTAATTAGATTCAATCTCCCACATTTCAACAGAATCACAACCCAACAGCCGAAGCAAAGACTAACTACAATATTCAGGAAATTTGACAGGGAAAAATTTTTAGGACAGATATTACCACATATTCCTGAAACAGTAACAGACATCAATATCAGTATTGCTAACTGGAACGAGACTATAAAAAAAGCAGCTATGCTTCCTAGCTCTAAAACAAACAAATCCAGATCCAAACAGAGAGACGCCCAACCTTGGCACTCGCAAGAAATTAGACAAATAAAGAGGGAACTTAGAAAGACTGAAAAAAGATGGCGGAAAACTAACTCAAATAATGACAGAAATTTATACAATGAGAAACTAGACTACTACAAAAAAACAATAAATGAATCTAGAAAAGCCTTTCATGCAAAATTACTAACAAATTCCCTCAATCGTCCCAGAGAATTATTTGAAATAGTTAAAAAAGTATCAAACCCTCCTAATACAGATGTCACCCCTATTAACCCACAAGCTCTTTCTCATAACTAAGCTCTCTCCACTATCAGACCCTCCAATTCCACTAATTTACTCCAACCCAAAACCTGAACACATATGGGATAAATTTCACATTGTAACACTAAAAGAACTGGATAAGGTGATCTCAGATATTAACACAACCACTTCTAGTCTTGATCCCTGCCCAGTTAGCTGGATCAAAAATACTAAACCACTCCTAGCACCCTACATTCTAGATATAGCAAATTTTTCTCTCACTCATGGTACTATGCCAACCATCCTAAAGAGAGCCTCGATTAGACCTATTCTGAAAAACAAAAAACTAGACAATCTTGATCCCTCTTCATATAGACCTATTTCTAGCCTTCCATTTATGGCAAAGATTATAGAAAAAATAGTATATAATCAACTTCAGGATCACATTGAACTTCATGCCCCCTTAGATTCACACCATTACGGCTTTAGACCATACCATAGTGTAGAAACACTTCTTGCAGTTATCTTTGATGATATTCTAAAATACATTGACAAATCAAAACAAACAGTATTACTTATATTTTTGGATATATCGGCTGCCTTTGATTCAATTAACCATCGTATCCTTTTTGAAAGACTCAAACAGATTGGTATACATGGCACTATTCTTGCATGGTTCCAATCATATCTAATTGATCGATCGCAATAGGTAAAAATAGGAAACCATACATCTAAAACCTATATGCAAAAACAAGGAATCCCACAAGGTTCTGCATTGTCAGCTCTACTCTTTAAGATATATTTACAACCTATATGCCACATCATTCAACAGTGCAAATTAAAATATGCAATTTATGCTGATGATGTTATGATTTATCTCCCTATGGACATAGACTCCCTGGACTTCTCCAATATCAAATCATGCTTCACTAAAATGACGCATTGGCTAAATGAACACAATCTACACATTAACTTCAAGAAAACAGAAGCATTATTTGTTTCTAGAAATCAAAAATTTACCCCCCAACAGAAATAAAAATTGAAAACATAAGCATCCCCATAAAAGATGAAATAAGATACCTTGGCATTATCATAGACAGAATGTTAAGTCTAACAACACACATCAGGAATACAACAAACACAATATATAATAAATTAAGATATCTTAAAAATCTAAAACCATTATTATCAAATCTGGACTTCAGATCAGTCCTTCAAGCCCTGATCCTGCCTCACTTTGATTTTAGTAACATAATTCTTCAAGGTATTCCAAAACATGCCTTACACCAACTAAAAGTAGCACAACATGTTGCTGCAAGAATGCTTATAAATGCAGGTCCAACTGAACACATAACCCCTATACTGTAGAAACTTCACTGGTTACCTATACAAAGTAGGATAAAATATAAAGTTATCATAACAACGTTCAAACTGATAAGAGATATAGCCCCCGTTCTGCCCAATCCAAGCAACAAGATCTCCGATCCAGCACTCCGAGCCTCCAGCAGGTGCCGGCGCGCGGTCCTTTTCAGCTCCTGACACCTTCCCCAACTCTCCCCAGTCGGGGGATCGACCCTCCAACAGCGGGAACACCAACGGAGCCTTCTCTGCCCATCGGGGCACGTGACCTGCAACTGTAAAGTTTACACCGGCAGGCGTACACGCGCCTGCCAGGCCACGCGCCTGAGGACCCTTTGGCATAGCCCAATAAAGGACTAGAGACGCTGGTCAACAACTAAAGAAGATCAGCATAGGCATAAAGCTAGAGCTCCCGCAAGGTTGAACTCGCTCCTATCCAGCCTCCTCCGGACACCCAGCTGATACAGCAAGTATATCCAGCCTCCTCCAGACACCCAGCTGATACAGCAAGTATATCACAACTATTTGTTCATCCTTGTTTTTGACGTACCAACATACCTAGTCATATTGTTGAATGTACCCAACATTTATAATAACAAGTACCCTATTTTCGCTGCCTGTTATTAATCATTACCCCCACCCACCCTTAACTACAGACTCCAACAGCTAAAAATATACATATACTATTGCTAGTAGCTTTAACTTTTCCACCATTATTCCTTTGGTACTATTGCTAATAGCCTACCTAATTTAGCTATATCTGTTAGATTCTAGTTCTATCCACTTAGCCGACTAGCCTAAAACTATCCTTACCTCACTAAAGTGAGCTACCTGCAGCTAGCAAACTAACACAGCTGACGATGTTACCAATACTCAATGACCTTTAGTCACTGTTGTCTGTAATAATTGCCATACAATTACTGTTGCCAGTATTCAGCTAACTTGAAAACTGTGATTACATAACAATTACTGTTGCCAGTAGAAAAAGATATATTGTTGTCAGTAGAAAAGGATATACTGTTGCTAGTAGAAAAGGATATACTGCTGCCACTAGAAAAGAATATACTGTTGCCAGTAGAAAAAGATATACTGTTGATATACCATTGCCAAAATGTATTGCTCAAATACCTTCTGGCTAAAACTAATAAGCAGCTGTTTAATAATCCTGACACTTATCACACTGACAAACAGTCAAAATAACAATAATTACAAACTAATCCCAATAATTCAGAGAAGCGTCCGCCCAGATCCCCCTTCGTCTCAAATGCATATTGGCATCAACATGAAAATAAATCATCACAGACTAATACATATAAAACCTACTACATTCGCCCATCTACACACTCAACCAACAACCACTCAAACCTTGTCCTGTATATTAATAAATGCAAGATCTATGAAAAATAAACTACCCATCTTCACTGACTTACTAAATGATCAAAAGCCAGACATCCTATGTGTTACTGAAACTTGGCTAACCGACTCTGATGTTGTTTACCTAAACCAACTTAACACCAACATCTATGACATATCTCACACACACAGAAACTCTAAAAAAGGAGGTGGTGTCCTTATAATGACAAAAAAAGAACTAAAGGCTAAACCACATCCATCTGATCTCCCAAATAACATTGACACCGTCATTTTAAAAATAGATCATTTCAAAATTTGCTTATTATACAGGCCACCGGACCAAAAATCTGAAAACTTAGATGCCCTAATAGAACTCCTCAGCTCATCCACAGTCTCCAACCCTATAATATCACTAGGAGATTTTAACCTCCCATCCCTGCCACCTTCACACTCAGCTCTTTTCTTGGAATCAATTGCAGATATGGGTTTCCTCCAAATAATCAATACAAAGACTCATAAGAAAGGTGGAACCCTTGATCTAGTCTTTTTACCAGAAGCTTTCCAAAAACATTTCAACCAGTCATCGCTTGAGTGTATACCAGTTCCTTGGTCAGACCACCACCTGATCAAATTCACCTTAGCCTACACTGGAAGAAACAATAAAAATAACCTACAAATTACCCCTCCACCTAGATTCACAAAATTTAACGCTGATGAATTTATCAATCTAACTATACCCTATCTCACCCTTGTACCAACTGACCTAGATGAAGCTGTCACAACTTGGCACAAAACAATTAACAATGCAGCTGCTTATAAACAATCCATCAAAAAGAAAAGCTACTCTAGAATAGGAGATGCCCCCTGGTTCAACAGCACCTTAAGACGTATGAAGAGAGAATTGAGAAATATTGAATCTAAATGGCGCAAAACCAAATCCATCCCTTATTACAATGCGTATCACAGCCACCTTAAAATGTACAAAGAAGCTTCAGACGGCGCAAAGAAAAATTACCACTCAACCATACTAAACAAATCCATTAATAGACCAAGAGAACTTTTTAGTATCGTCCAAAACTTAACCAATAACTCATATGGGACCTGCAACGATAATATTGATATCTCTGCTCAGACTCTAGCAAACCACTATATGAATAAAGCAAAATCATTTGCATTCACACCAAATCCTCTATCCCTTTCCCACCAACACCAATTTGAAAAATGGTCTGACTTTCACCCTGTAACCAAAGACACTATCAAGACTACTATTTCAAACCTGAACACTACGACCTCTCAACTTGATCCATGTCCGGTAAACTGGATCAAGCATACCCTCACTACACTATCCCCCTTTATCCTTCCCATAGTCAACCTGTCGCTGCGCCAAGGATACTTACCACCTTCCCTCAAACATGCACAAATCCGTCCAATAATTAAAAATAACACCCTTGACAAAACATCACCCAACTCCTACAGACCTATCTCTAGTATCCCATTTATGGCTAAACTGATTGAAAAGATCGTCCAAACTCAAACACAAGATCATATAGAAACCTCAGCCCCACTTGATGACCAACAATATGGCTTTCGCCCCTACCATGGTGTAGACACCCTATTAACAGTACTCCTCGATACATTAATAAGAGGTATTGATAACCCTAAACAAGCTTTCATTCTCCTCTTTCTAGACATCTCTGCAGCATTTGACAGTGTACACCATGCTCTAATGCTTAACAGACTAGAACAAATAGGAACCCACTCAACTGTACAAAATTGGTTCACCTCATATCTAACTGATCGAACACAAACCGTCCGAACTAACACAGAAACTTCTAAAACATACAAACAGGAAATTGGTCTCCCACAAGGCTCCGCCCTCTCTGCCCTCCTATTTAATATATATATCCAACCGGTCTGTGACATTTTCAAGAAATTTAAAGTCCACTACCACATATACGCAGACGACATGATGATGTACATTCCATTCACAATCCCAACACTCCCACTACAACTGTTAACAGAATGCTTCTCTGAATTAACAACCTGGCTAAAGGAACACAATCTCCATATCAATCATTCTAAAACGGATATATTAATAGTAACTAAAAATCAATCCTACATACCTCCAACACACATCACTCTCCAAAATCACAACATTACTATAAAAAATGAAGTGAAATACCTGGGTGTCACCCTTAACTCACACCTTGGTATGGACACACATATTAGAAACATCACTAAGAAGATCTACTTTAAACTCAAAATTTTAAAACAATTACGCCCTCTTGTACTTCTACATGATTTTCTGAGCATTGTACAGGCCATCATCACACCACACTTTGATTTCGCAAATCTCACCCTACTAGGAACAACAAAACAAAACATTAAAAGACTCCAACTTGCCCAAAATGCAGCAGCAAGAATTGTAATGAAGGTTCCACCATTTGAACACATTACCCCTATACTAGCAAACCTTCACTGGCTCCCAATTCAATCCAGAATAAATCACAAATTGATTATCACCACATTTAAGACTTTAAATACAATGGCCCCAGTCCCCTTAACAAAACTTATCACTAAAGACACATCCCAAACTACGCTACGGAGAGGCCACACGAATAGAATTAGGATCCCGAAAGAATTCACAACTGCTAAAAAGACTACTAATAGAAAAGCGTTCTCACATGCAGCTCCTACCCTATGGAACTCCCTCCCTGAAGAAATAAGGGCATTAAATGATGCAAAGGAACTCTGCAAGAAATTAAAAACTTATCTATTCACCTCCCATTTTGGTACACTTGAAAATACCTTACCTCTGACAGGTAATGGTTAATAGCAACCTAGGGTACACCAACTCTAATTCTCCTAGCTAACTACAATTACAATTAAATCGACTAAATAACTACTTGTAAATCTTGTAAATAGATATATGTAATAGTTCAAAATATGTAAATAAGTTCGTTTGTTATTTAACAAGTTTTACCATATTTAGTCATTCATGTTTAATGTATTTAGCAAAATTGTACCTAGTTAACAAATGTTCCATGTAAAACAGCAAAATTGTACCTAGTTAACAAATGTTCCATGTAAAACAGACTTGTAAATCTGTTCATTCCTTGTTCAATGTAAACCACACCTGATCTGTGGAAGGTAGCGGTATATAAGCAACTGTTAAATAAATAAATAAATAAATCATATCTAACTGATCTACTGACAATTCATTCAAGGACCAGAACAGTGAGACAAAGGAACCTGAACACACTACTTGTTCCAAACAACTTTTCAAAACTCAATAAAACTACAGCAAATAGGGCATTCAGCTTCAATGCTCCTTTAATATGGAACGCTCTGCCGGATAAACTCAGAGATATCACAGATCTTTCAGCATTTCAAAAAGATCTTAAAACTCACCTATTTATAGAATACTTTGGAGACTCATTCCCAATAGATGAAATATTTCCCACTTAAAGTCATGTATAATCATATTCATTAATTCACAACTTACTTTTTCCTTTTTCTTACTCTATCTTACAATACCCAATTCTCCACATTATCACATTTACTCTTTACACTAATAATTCTAGTGAACTACAATGCATTTTTCCTTGCTCAGATAAGATGATAAGATTTTTGAAATTTGTAAATATTTAAATCTGTATATATGTTTAAACTATCTATATACCTAATCAGCATTTACTCAGCATTGTAACCCTCAAATTACCATTTTTTATTATATACAATTTAATGTTCACTGTAATTTCAATTGTTTGAATAAGTTTCAATGTAATGTTCAAGTTTTGTTCTTTGTAAACCGCTTTGATTTTTCTGAAAGGCGGTATATAAAACCGTTCAAGAAATAAATAAAAATAAATAAATAAATAAACTAGGATGGCAACTCCATTTTTCTTTTTTTTCGCCTCTGAATGTCCCACCAAAATGTAGTGCCCCATCCCCAGTTTAGCTGTCTCAGCAGACGTAAGATGGGTCTCCTGTAATAGGACCACATCAGCCCTTTCCTTCTTACAATAGAGCAAAATCTTTTTCTGCTTTGCCAGATTCATAATGCCCTTTACGTTCAGAGACAAGAAGTTAAGTGGTTTCACTAGGTTTCTTCCAGACACTACAGCCTCCGCGGTCCAGTTCCCAACTGCTACCCCTGTTTAAAAAGTCTGACCCCTTCCATCATATCCCAGCCAAAACACCCCAAATATCAAAAACAGCCTCCCACAGAACAAGTCCTAATGGGTAAGCCAGTGTCTGAGGAAAACTACCCAGTCCCGCCCATCCAAATATTAAGTAAATCCTCCCCCTACCACCCACAATCACTTCAGGTCCCCCCTCCTCCTGATTCCCCCATTCCCCCCAAATTTACTATTTTCCCCCTCTCCTCTATTCCATTACCCTCCCCTCCACACTCTCAATGGTGTCCTACCCTCAGGCCTGATCGAGGAGCAGACCCTCCTCCTCTCTTCTCAGCACTTATATCCTAATCATTAAACAACTTTGTCCCAAAGCTGTAATACTCTATCTCCAATTTTCCAAAGTCCAGGCCTCCACAATAAAATGAAAACATTTAGTATAACAGTCACCTGAGACCATAGAGTGAGCGCTCATTCAGGGCCTTATTGCAAGTCATTCATCAATGTATCACTCAGCGCATTACTTCTGCTTCTTTCTCTTCCAAAAAGGCCTGCAACGCCGACGGGTCCTCAAAGGTTCTAGTTTGATTGTGAATCGTCACTCTCATCCTTGCCGGGAAAAAGAGGCCATATATGGCCTGTAGTCTTTGCAGCTGAGGTCTGAAAGACAGGAGTTGTTTGCGTCTCTCCACTGTCGGTTTGTTGAAATCCGGATAGAACACCAGCATGTGTTCTTCAAATTTCACCAGCGATCCAGCTTTAGCTGCAGCCATAATTTGCACCACATGTGAGTAGCGTTGAACCCGCATAATAATTGGCCATGGATGTCGAGCATGAGGGTGCACCTAAGTCGGGACTCGATGCACTCTGTCAATTTCAAAAGGTTGACTGAAATTTAGCCGGAGGATCTTTGGAATTGTTTTTTCCATAAAAGCCACAGCATTAATGCCTTCCGCGCCTTCCGGCACTCCCACCACCCGAATATTATTCCTTCTGAATTGGTTATTGAGGTCCTCCAGGCTGTGTTCCAGGGCCTCGATCCTCTTACCATGCTTTGTCACTTTCTTTAATCGCTCATCATGCATGCTTACTTTGGCCTCAACTTCCTCCAATCTGTTTGTAATACCCATCAATTGTTCTTTAAGATCTTTCAATTCGAGGACATCAGCTTGCACTCCTGCTAGGGTCTCCCCATTCGCAGCTACCATTTCTCGCACTGCTCTTATCTCTTGCAGCAGTTCTTGTAGGCCCTCTGGGTTTTCACGGGTGTTCGCCATCTTGAGAGGGGACAGGGGATCAGGCTTCGATCGTTTTTCCCTGGGATTCGACCCGGCCCCGAACTCCAATCTCGTCTGCTTACTACCGGCCATCACTATGTCACTTTGAGACTGCCAATAGGGGCAATACATTTTGCAACTAGGAAGGGAGGATAGGATTTAAGCAGGATTCAGTGGAGAGCTAAGAGACTACATGGCCATCTTCCTCGGTAGCTGGCTCTGCCCCCTCTCGCCGTCACATTTCTACCTGCTCAGCAACTTTGAGATCCTCAGACACAATCATGCCTAGGTTCTGTTCTTCTTTCATGGACAGAAGTACATCACCCCCTGGATTGTTTCAATCCAGGGGCCCTACATTTTTTAGTATTAAATCTCAGCTGCCAAATTCTAGAACAAGCTTAGCTAGATCCCTCCTCATGTTATCTACACCTTCCTGGGTGTCTACTCTGTTGCAGATTTTGGTATCATCTGCAAAGACGCAAACCTTACCCTACAGCCCTTATGCAATATCACTAACAAAGATGTTAAAAAGAAATAGACAAAGGGCAGATCCCTGTGGCACTCCACTGGTAACTTCCGTCTCCTAGGAGTGAACTCCATTTATCTGCACCCTTTGTTGTCTTCCACTCAAGCAATTTCTAACCCAGTTAGTAACTTTCGGGTCCATCCCAAGGGTGCTTAGTTTATTTATACGTCACCTGTGCGGAACAGTGTCAAAGGCTTTACTGAAATCTAAGTACACTACATCTAGGGCTCTCCCTCAGTCTAACTCCATGGTCACCCAGCCAAAGAAATCAATCAGATTTGTTTGACAAGAACTGCCCCTGGTGAATCCATGCTTTCTCGGATCCTGCAATCCATTGGACTCCAGAAACCTTACTATTTTCTCTTTCAGAAGTGTTTCCAATAATTTACACACCATCAAGTTTAAACTAACCGGCCTACAGTTTTCAACAACATCTTTACTTCTGCTTTTGTTTAAAGGAACTACAAGTGCCTCTCTCCAGTCCTCTGGCACCACCCCTGACTCCAAAGAGGCATTGGAAAAGTCAGTCAGTGGAGCTGCTAGAATGTCCTCAGGTTCCTTTGGTATTCTTGGATATATCCCATCACAGTCCTCTGAAAATGGTTTGAGATGCCCCTCACTTTTGTTCCTGTTTGTGGGTGTTGTCTGAGATCCTGCTCCCAGTCCTTCATCTGTGAACACAGAACAGAAATATTTGTTAAGTAATTCCGCTTTATCCTCCTCCTCAGCTTCTACATATTCCTCCCCTTCACCCTTCATCTGACAATACCACTTTTGCCCTTCCTCCTCTCACTAACATATCTGAAAAATGTCTTAACCCCCCCCCCCATTTTATTGTATTAGCTATTTCTTCTTCTTCTTTTTGTACCTTTGCTTTCTTGACTACTTTGCCAGCCTCTCTAAGTTTTTCCAAATATAGATGCCTGCCTTCCTCTCTCTGTGATCTCTTGTATTTCATGAAGGCCTCCCCCTTTTTCTTCACCTTTTCAGCTACCTCTTTTGAGAACCGTAGAGGCCTTCTTTTACTTTTACTTTTATTTACCATTCTAACAAAAAGGTTGGTTGCCCTTAAAATATCCCCTTTCGGTTTTGCCCACTGTTTTTCTACATTCGCCAGCTGTTCCCATGCAACTAATGACTCCTTGAGGTATTGGCTCATCTTGGCAAAGTTAGTTTTCCTAAAGTCTAAGACCCTCACTTTTGAATGGATTTTATCAGTCCCAGTCCTAATACTGAACCTCACCATCTGGTGATCACTGGATGTGAGATGATCTCCCACTATAACATCAGAAACACTTTCCCTATTGGTAAGCACCAACTCCAATATGGCCCCTTCACATGTGGGTTCTGTTACCAGTTGCCTGAATACTTCTTCCTGTAAAGAATCCAGGATCTCCTTGGGGTACTTTGAGGAATAGGGAGTGCAAGGACGTCCTTAGGAGTACTGCAAGCTCATAGGATAGATTGAAAATCTCTTGTTAGTAGATGTTTGAGAATCACCAAGTGTGAGGGCTCGTGATATCTTTTGTAGAAACTTTGAACAGGAAAATCTTCCATGGACTCCCACCAGTGAAGTAGTCTGGGGAAGGTGTAGGGTTGACATCCCTCAGAAGAGAGGGCTCTGGATCCCAATGGTTGGAGTACAGGGTGCTAACGGAAGAGCAAGCATCATCCTGTAGGGGCTGTGGGATCCTGCAGTCTATAAGAGGTGAAGGTCCCGATGGATTGTGGCAGGAGGTGTAAATACTAAGGTCCTCCAGGTCCTTCAGGGAAGGGGCATGGTCTGCAGGCAGGGTGGCCCCTAGGAGGGCAGCACTATCTTGAATAAAGTGCCAAAGCAACTGCAGGAGAGGTTTGCTAGGGGATGTCCTCCTTCTGATGGTGGAAGCCAAGGGGGATAGAGAAGGCATAGAGACCACTTGGAATCTCCCTTGCCTGGGCTTGTGAGGTCTGGCTGGATCCACTTCCACCTTCCTTTTGTGTGAATGTGGGTCCTTCAGACTGCTGGGGACATCCTTTCGAGAGTGCTTAGAATTGGATTTATGCTTGGGTGGTAAGCCCTTAGGGAGATGACACAGCATCTGAGTTAGGCAGAGAAGGAGTGGAACCTCTGGTTTGTATTTAAGACTCTGGGCCACTTTCCTTGATGCCAGTGCTGGTAGGAGGTCTGCCTCCAGCCACATGGCAGCCCCATCAGTCCCTGATCATGCCTTTTCTGGACAATGGGACTGGGGCAGAAGTAGATGCAGGAGCTGCCATGGAAATAGAAACAGCAGGAAAAGGTGACTGTGAACCTGTGCTCACTGGCAGTTTTGTTCTCTTTTATAGCATCAGATCTGTTGGCTCCTGCTGCTGTTTTGCCTTTCTCAGGTATTTTTTTAGTGAGAAGGGCAGTTCTGCAGTACAAGGCGCTGAAATGAAAACCAACTTTTTTTTTAAAGAAAACCAATGTCTGACAGTGCAAGAACAATAACAGTATGAAAATGAAAGTAACACGAAGAAATGAAATGGAAATGCTGATGAACTCGTCAGAGGAGGGGAGAGCTGCAGCTGACTGGAACTGTGGTAGCAGGACTGAAGGAGCAGAGCAATCGGGCGGGAAGGTACGTGCATTGGAGAGCTGGCACTGTTGCTGTCATCACATAGCATCAATCGAGTGTGGCTGCATCCCTCTGCATGTCTCCAAAGAACCCCCCGATGCTAACCAGTTAACATTGGTGCATGCAGAGGCAGCACCCAGGGTTAGAACCACTGAATATCCCAGGCAGAGGGATTAATCCCTTTGAATATCCCCCCACAGATGAATAAGGCTTCTGAAATAACCCCGCTAGAGTATGGATTTTTAGAAAGTCTTGGACAAAACACCTCATGAAAGACTCCTGAGGAAACTAATAAACCATGGGAAAGGAGGGACTGTCCTATTGTGGAATGGGAATTTGTTAAAATATGGAAAATAGAAAGTAGGGTTAAGTGGCCAATTTTCTAAATAGAGCAAGGAGAATAGTGGGATCAGTACTTTTAATATATTTATAAATGATCTGGAAATGGGAACAAGTGAGGTCAGCATATTTGCAGTTAACACCAAATTATTCAAGTTGTCAAATTGCATGAGGATTATGAAAAATTGCAAGAGGACCTTGCGAGACTGGGAATTCAGATGGAAGATGACATTTTATGTGAAAAAGTGAAAAGTGATGCACATAGAGCAAAATAATCCATAGATGCCAAGAGTGAACTGTTCCAGAATGAGATTTACCACCCTAGGGAGTAAGATGGAAATCCAAAGAGTGAGATTTTTTTAGATAGTGCATCCAGAGTATAAATCTAGAAAGATTTAAATGTTGTATTGCTTTGTAAATGAAAAAAAGCAGCATAAAATTATATTTGTTTTTCTTTAGAGCCTTTGAAAGGATACAGAGTAGAACCAATATGGGTAAATTATCAGTACAGGGAAAAGGGATGGTGCATGAGGAGGCAGTACATGGGAAAGTGAGCTCAGGTTTCTTCCTAATGGCTGGACCACTTAATTTTTGGTCTCTTAAGCTTGTCTCTCACAAAAGCAATGAACAGGATAAATGCTTTGGCACTGAGGGTCTAATGCTTGAGAGAAGGGAATCAGAATGTGTGAGTGAGAAAGACTTCAAATGAGTGTGATATACTTCTAATGATTGAGGCATGGCATCTCTAATAACTTCAGTCATAGCTACACGATGCTAGATTCCACATTAGGAGTCACCACTCAGGAAAAGAATCTAGGTGTCATCATGGACAATTTGTTGAAACTTTTGCTCAGTGTGCAGCAGCAGCTAGAAAATGAATGCTAGGAATTATTAGGAAAGGAATAAAGAATAAAACAAATATCTTAATTTCTCTGTATTGCTCCTTGGTACGATCGTATCTTGAATATTGTGGGCAATTCTGGTCACTACATCTCACGAAAACTATAGCAGAATTAGAAAAGCTACAGAGAAGGACAACCAAAATAATAAAGAGGATGGAACGACTCTCCTAGGAGGGAAAGCTAAAGGGGATAGGACTCTTCAGTTTGGAGAAGACACAGCTGAGGGGAAATATAATAGAGAGTGGATAGAACAGATAGACATGAAATGACTGTTTGCTCTTTCAAAAAGTAAAAAGATTAAGGGACACATCATGAAGATATTAAATGATTTTTAAAACAAATAGGAGAAAATAAGGGCCGGTTTCAAGATGGTGATTTGAGTGCTCGTATCTTTGCCACCTCTGTTAGGGATGTGGATGGGAAAGTAGAAGGCATGGAATAAGGAAGCGTCACCCTCTGCCAAAGCCTTATAGGTTTTGGTGTCCTTGCAAACAACCTCTATGTAGTTTTCCTGCAAAGTGCTGGAGGATAGATTACCTGGACAGTTGGAGCATAAGGTGAGTGCCTCTATCAGAATGAAAGTGATGTTCACTAAGCCAGAAAATTGAGCACCCTTGCCCAAACCAGACTCTTGAGAGGCAGAAGCAATCATTCCTGTAGAGGTCAATGGAACTGTCATGGGTCTCGGTATGCTTGTGGTTCCAGCATTAACAGCATCAGAGGAACAAAGCAGTCACTTAGAGAATCCTGACTGCTGTTGTGGTTGGAGGTGAATCCCCTGAGATTTCCTAGTGGTAAGGCTATCATATCTTTTGCAGGCAAATCTGAGACACTTTTCTGAAGTATATGGGGGTGGGGGGTGGGGTGGGAGATAGGAAGGGACACCTCCATTCCAGGTTTGAGCAACAATTCATAGAGGAGGGAAGAGGAGTCATTTACCTGTCCTCTCCCCACCAACCCATGACAGCAACAAAATCATTTCCAAGCATACAAATCAATAGAGAAATAGAAACAGTGATGCATTTTCCCTGTACAATGCAAAATATAAAGCTAATGGGCCCGATACTGAGTCAGCTGTATTTTGGAAGGGCTATGTGCCTCATCAGCGCATAGTCCTCCCCACCAACCTCTTACCCAGTGACAGCACTGAATATCTGGTGATTGCTGCAGATCCGGAAGCCACCAAGGCTAACTGTGCAGCAGCAATATTGGATGCTGCCCGGTTATCTCCTGCGCCTTAAAGATACAGTAGGTGAGGGTTTTCCTCACCTATCTTTTAGGCACAGGTCACTAACCAGGCAGCATGCAATATCACTGCTGCCCAGTTAGCGACAGTCTCCTCCTCCGCTCAACCCGGAACACCCCCAACATGCCCCAATGCTACCTTGATAGCATTGGGGCATGTAGGGGACTTAATAGGGGATATTCAATGGTACTAACTGAAAACGTGCTGTTGAATATCCCCATCTAAGTCATTTACATGGTTTACTGGACTGTAAACCATGTAAATGACTTTCAAAAATCGGGCCCAAAGGATGCAAATTCTAAGACCTGAAATATTCAAATTTCTAAATTGAAAAATGTTTTTTAAGAACAAAAGATATGCTATAATACTGTATTTTCATTTTTTTTTCATTTATTTAGGCTTGATATACCGCCCAAGACCGAGGTATCAGGGCGGTGTACAATAAAAGGCAGCTGTGGAAAAGCAAAGAGAGAAAGGAACGCCATTGGATAATAGGAAAGAGTAAGAGAGAGAAAGAGAGAAAAATAGAGTAGAGTCTACAGAGCTAAACACAGGGACGTGGGGAGGGAAGGGAGACAGGGGGTGGGAGTTGAATGTGATGTGGGAGTCAAGAGTTGAGTGGCAGTTGGATGTAACGTGAGGGGCATGAATTGGTAGGTTGACTACATATCAGGGGGAACCTGTAGGTTGTACGCTTGAGGGAAAAGGTGAGTCTTGAGGAGAGTTTTGAAATGGGGGAAGGAGGGTTCAATACGAAGGGTGTGAGGGAGGGAATTCCAGAGGGCAGGGGCCAGAAAAAAGAAGGCAGAGTGGCGGGTAAGTTCAAGGTGGGCCTGGGATGGAGGAGGAAGGAATAGGCGATTGGTATGAGATGAGCGAAGAAGACGGGGAGCGGGCTGGTGGAAGATAAGGTCAGAGAGATACCGAGGAGTGCTGGTGTGAAGAACCCTATGAGTGATAATGATATACTTGTAAATAAGTCTGAATTTGATGGGAAGCCAGTGAAGGGAAAAGAGGCAAGGGGTAATATGATCAAAGGGGGAAGAAGAGGTGAGAAGGCGGGCAGCAGTATTCTGGAGAAACTGAAGACGACGGAGTTGACAGGAAGGGAGACCAGATAAGATAGAATTGCAGTAGTCTAAGCAGGAAGTTACAAAAGAGAGAACCAAAGTGGTGAGGGATTGAGGGGAAAGAAAAGGACGAAGGGAGCGAATACGGCGCAGATGAAAATGGCAAGTACGAACAAGGGAAGAAATGTGAGGGTGAAAAGAGAGAGAAGAATCCAAGGTAACACCCAGATAGCGGAGGGTAGAGACAACAGGAATGGGAAAGGAAGACATCACAGGGGCTAGACTAGGTGGGGAAGAGGAGAAAGAAAACCAGATGGCAGAGGATTTAGAAGGGTTAACACAGAGGAAATTTTCAGAAAACCAGGAGGCAACAGAGGATAGACAGGTGTTAAGGGCGGAAAGATCAGGGGAAAGGGAGCTGGTATGATGAACAAGAAGGATATCGTCTGCGTAAAAATAGAAAGAAAAACCGGATTGCTGAATGAGGAGGGCTAGGGGAGCAAGAAAAATGTTGAAAAGTAGAGGAGCAAGAATAGAACCCTGTGGAACACCACAGTGCAAGGGAAAGGGAGCCGAAGTGGAGGTACCAGAGTGAACAGAGAAAGAACGACGGAAGAGAAAGGAATGAAACCAGTGTAAAACAGTGCCACGAATACCAGAGTCAGACAGACGTGTGAGAAGGGTGCGATGATCGATAACGTCAAAAGCGGCGGAGAGATCTAAAGAAACAGCGATAGACAAGTCACCACGATCGTGAGAACGGTGAAGATCGCTAAGAAGTGCAAGGAGAACAGTTTCAGTGCTATGGCCAGGTCTGAAGCCGGATTGACGGGGGTGAAGATAAAGAGTAGAGTCAAGATGTTGTGAAAGTTGTGTGAAGACTAATTTCTCTAGGACTTTAGAAAGGAAAGGGAGATTTGAAACTGGGCGCCAGTTGGCAGGTAAGCTGGGGTCAAGAGAGGGTTTTTTCAAAAGAGGGCGGACTATGGCATGTTTCCAAGAGTGGGGAAAACTACCGGAGGAAAGACTAGTATTGATTATACCAAGGATATACGGAAGAAGGTGGAGTGAAGGATCAAGGAGCCACGAGGATGGGAGGGGATCAAGGGGACAAGTAGTTTTATGAGAAGAGGAGATCACCTGAAAAAGTTCGGCAGAGGAAACAAGACTAAAAGAACACCAAGTATGAGAGAGAGCATGAGAGGGAGGGGGGGAAGGAATGGAGAAGGAAGGAGAAGGTGAAAGAGGAGGGGAAAGGGGAGGAGGGCACAGGGAAAAGGAGGAACGAAGAGACTGAATTTTATGAACAAAGAAAGAAGCAAGAGCTGTTGGGCTAGGGGCAGTGGAAGAGAGTGCTGATGAGGAGGGACAGGTTGACGAGGAAGACAAGGAGTGAAAGACCCGATACAGGCAACGAGAAGAGTTTGAGGAAGCAGTGATAAGGTCAGAAAAATAGGCCTTCTTAGCTGCAGTGATCATGGTGCGGTACGAATGATGAGCAGAACGAAAAGAAGTCAGGGAAGCAGGGGAAGGATGCCGACGCCAATAGCGTTCAGCACGCCGAAGATGGGTGCGCTGAAGATAAAGGCCGGGGTGGTACCAGGGGTGGTGGGAGGAGGGACGGTAGGGAACGGGGCGAAGAGGAGCAAGTGTATCAAGGGTACTGGAAAGAACAGAAGACCAGGAATCAGCTTGATGGTCGACAGGGAGTGAAAAGAATTCAACAGAAAAGAGAGAGTCGGCGGGAGTTCAGACTAAAGTCCATCAAGCCCAGTGTCCTGTGTTCAACAGTGGCCAATCAAGGTCACAAATACCTACCAGGTTCCCAAAAAGGTACATAAATTCAAAATGCTTATGCTGAAGTAAGCAGTGGCTTTCCTTGGTCTTCTTTATTAACAGGCTTTTTTATACTGCTTTATCATTGCAGTCAAAGTGGTTTACATTGTAACTTAAACTTGGTAATGTACATTAAATAGGGACATTGATAATTTGGATTTTCCTGAGACAATAGAAGGTGAAGTGACTTGCCTAAGGCCACAAGGGCTACTAGTGGGAATTGAACCCTGATAGCTTAGGTCCCAAGCCAGTGCTCTAGCCATTAGGTTACTCCTCCATGCTTTACTAGTAATAGTTTATGGACTTTTCCTCCAGGAATTTGTCCAAACCTTTTTTAAACCCAGCTACATTAACAACTTTTGCTACATCCTCCGGTAATAAATTCCAGAGTGTGATTACACGTTAAGTGAAAATATTTCTCCTTTTAGTCTTAAATGTGCTACATTGTAGCTTCAGTGCTTGTCTCCTAATCTTTCTACTTTCTGAAAGAGTAAAGAACCAATCTACGTTTACCCGTTGCACTCCACTCATTATTTTATAGACCTCTAACATATCTCTCCTCAGCGTCTGTTTTCAAAGCTACTGAATAGTGCAATGCTTTATGTCCTGCTTAATGTTGACATTTTTGTGTACTAAAACCCTGTTACAACTGTATTAGAACATAAAAGAATCTATGCTAAACCTGAGGTAAATCACAGAGCAAAAAATAAGGTAGTTTATTACATCAGTCTGCTTTTGCATATAGCATTGTACCTCCTGATTGAAGTTTTTTGCAAAGTCTTGAAACTCGGGACTGGATTTATTAGCATATCCAGGTTTGTAGAGCTCATTGGTAATTTTGGTCCTTCCTTTGAAATTTTTTCCATCTGTAAGAAATGTGAGAATCATTAGGACAGTGGCATGAGACTGACTTGCTGTTTGCTGGTGCTAGAGCATCTTCATTTGGTCTTACTTTTGGACTTCTTGCTTATTGATCCTAAATCAATGCCTTCCATTCTTATATTTTGTCTTTAGCCCCTTCATGCACCACTTCCCTAAGCACAGTAGTTTACTAGTACATAGGGTTTCCAACTAACATCAGATTTGCTTGACATAGTAAATGAATCCTGGGTTTATCTCATTCCATGATTCAATTTCCCTATTGCATTCCTTTTTTTTTAATTTAAAAAATATTTTAGTTTTTTAACACTATCCAGGAAAAGTAAACCAAAAATAAAATAATCAAACTATATGCACTTAGGGTTCCTGTTTACTAAAGCGCAGTAAATGTTTGCACTTATTGGTGTGGCAAGTACAAAGCCTGTGCATAACTACAATGGTTATGGCCAGTGATAACCCATATATGGTAGGTTCAGCCCTAACGGTAGTACCGGGTGACTACTATTAGAGGTCATTGCTGCCATTTTGAACCCTGGCATTTACAAGGTGGGAGAGAAGGGGCACTGCTCCCATCCCATCCACTAGATAACCAGTGAGATTCTCAGTAAGTCCTGGGGAGGTTCAGTGGGTAGCGGGAGGCTCCAGCTGAGCTATGGGAGGGGTGTGTGTGTGTGTGTGTGTGTGTGTGTGGGAGCTTCTACTTGGCAGAGATTGGCTTGGAAGAGTTGCTTGTGAGGAGGGGGTCACTTGAAGAGGTACTGTTCGGGGGGGGGGGGGAAGATCCAGGGAGGGGTACTGTTGGAATGCTTAGAGGATGCTTAGAGTGGGACACTATATGGACATAGGGGATGCTGCATGAAAGAGATGCTGTCCAGGAGTATCGGGGTGCAGCTGCAGTTGACACCACCTCTTGAGGTGTTGTTAAGTTCAGCAGCACTATCTACAGTCATGATAGTTACTGCACAGTAGCGTACCACACAACAAGTATCACAGAAGGTCATGCCTGATCTCAGCACAGAAGCTACCCAATTCCTGCACCAATCCAAGCTAAGCATTTGCTATGAGATTTTTAACTAGCAGTGTTTTTACTTTAGGTAGCTGTTAGTTCGGACCTGTACTAACAGTTACCATGCATTAAAATCTGTGATAAGTAATTACCATACTTTTGTAAACATGCCCCTTAAGTTACATTGGTCAACATTGAAATCGTTACTGACTTTAAAAGGCCCTAATCTGTAGTATCTTGGTGAGCTGAACATGAATATAACATTTAAAAAAAATTATTGGCTCTCGTTTTGAAGATATTGCATGTAGTTCATTTTTGATGTTTCACCGTGTAAATTTATCCAGTAGGACATCAACAACATCCCAAATAAGCCTTGAATGATGTAATATTGCATCACATTGCATAGTACCAGCATGCACACATCATCCAGAGTTGATTGCATCATTTTCTGATGCAATGCAATACTACTGCCAGACGGCTGCTGAAGCCATCTGACGTCAGCAGTGTACTATACGCAGTCGGAAAGGAAAGTAATCTGGTATTCTGTTCCGATATTGAAAGCCTCATGAATGCCTTAAAAATCACTCATGACCCACAAGGCTGGAGACTATTTATAGATTCTTCGAAACTGAGTCTGAATGCTGTGCTTTTGAACAATGGAAACCGTCCTCCATCTATTCCAGTAGTGCATGCTGTCCACATGAAACAGACATACGATAACTTAAAGCATCTACTGACTTCCATTAACTATAACAAGTACAGCTGGCACCTCTGTGGTGACTTGAAGGTAGTTGCCCTTTTAATGGGACTGCGGCAGGGATATATAAAATACATGTGTTTCTTATGTGAGTGAGATAGCCAAGCAAGGGATTGGCACTACTTAAGGAAAGGAATGGAATCACAGACAAAATGTAACAGTTGTAGAGAAGAATATCCAGCACCCAGCTCTGGTTGAGGCTCACAAAATCCTGCTACCACCCCTTCACATCAAACTAGGTTTGATGAAAAACTTTGTGAAAGCCATGGACCACACTTCACCATCTTTCTGATACCTGCATGAAAAATTCCCTCGACTCAGCGAAGCAAAGATTAAAGAGGGAGTTTTTGTGGGTCCTCAGATTCAAGAGCTCTTCAAATGTGACCGGTTCAACAACTTGCTGCAGGGTGATGTGAAACAAGCATGGAATGCTTTTCGCCTAGTGCCAACAAACTTTCTCGGGAATGTTAGGGCAGAAAACTACAAGGAACTAGTAGAAGACATGCTGATGCAGTATCAGAAACTTGGCTGCAATATGTCTCTAAAGATCCATTTCCTTGATTCCCATCTTGATTTCTTTCCTGACAACTGTGGTATGGTTAGTGATGAACAGGGCGAACGTTTTCACCAGGATATCGCAACGATGGAGCAAAGATACCAGGGAAAATGGTCCACTACAATGCTGGCTGACTACTGCTGGACAGAGAAGCTCCCGAACAGCTGTACAAGAGACAGGCTAAAAAATCTAAGAAGTAGTCTATGACTTGGTTTTTTACAGGTATTAACCGAAGGCCTATTATATTTAATATTGACATGCATTTCGTGATGTAAACATTAATTCTTGTAGATTACAAAAAAACTAGAGCCAACTTTGCAATTTCACTGTCATATTCGTGTTCAGCATATAAAAAATAAGAAATAACTATTTTTATTTCAGTAACATGACTTTTGTAAAAATTTGTTGACCGGTGTTATTAAGAAAGAAGTCAAAAATTAAAAAAGGAAAAAGTGGCAGGTGTAAAAAACAAAATCTCAATCCACCTTCTGTGTTTCCATATCCTTCGTTTTATTCTCTATTCCTTTCATTATGATTCAACTCTGAATGCAGGTCCTTTCTCCAAATGTGTGAGGAGAGTCAGTTACCTTTTTCTGATTACCAGCAATTCTTGGTTGATCAGATAAAACTGAGGGGCCAATATTCAGCGGCAGCTGGGAGCTCTTAAAGTACCTAGTCACCACTACTTTAACAGATATTCAGTACTTGAAATTATCTAGCAACTGAATATATGGTTTCACCAGAAAGCTATGTTGTTATCTGATTAGTGGCAATATTCAGCGATAACCAATTAAAGTTAGGACAGCCATTAACCTATTCAAAATGTAACCAGTTTAGCTAGCGAGTTAGTGATTGAGTATTGCTACTGACTGGATAGCAACTGAGACAGACCCCAGATCTATCCACAGACCTCCCCAGTTTTAACTTGGTGTCTTTTGTGTGGTCTATAGTTTTATTCCATGTCACTATCTGGATGGTGCTGTGGACAGGCAATTGCTGGTCTGCCAACTGGCTAAAATACTTTGAATATGCTTCTCTCCCCCCCCCCCACCCCAAAAAACCACTTGTAGGACTTGCAGACATTAACAAAAGCACAAAGTCTAATTTAGACTTTGACTTTCCTTTTCCTCATGCCTATGGTGGTCAAGGCAAACAGAAACACAAAATCATAGAAACTATTATACACAAAATTACTGAACACATAGATAGACATTGTTTAACTAAACAAAGCCAATGTAGATTTAGCCAAAGTAAGTATTTCCTCACCAATTTGCTGCATTTCTTTCAATGAGATTAATTACACACAAAAATCCCAATCTCCGAATGAAGTGGAAACAATAACAATAACTACATCAAGACATCAAGACACCTTCCTTCAAAATGTTATGGGAGTGCTTATCCCTTCTCATATATATATCTTCTATATAGATGTACAAAAACCTTTTTAGGAGAAAAGGATCTCAGATCTCTTTGAGCAGTTGTCCATGGGCATATGGTTGTTGTTAGCCCTTAATCCATGCTCCTCACACCATGACTCCAAAAACTCCTATGTGTATTAGCATGCAGTTTGTAAATTTTCAACCAAGATTTTATAGATTTTTAATCTAATATTTAATTCTTTTATACTAAATTCTCATTGAACATCTTTAGTGCATTCAATGACTCATATCCACTGTACCACAACTCCCTGATACATTTAATGATTCAAAACACGCTTATCTGTATGCCACACTGAACACCCCAACGCCAACAATGATGCCAAAAGGCAAAGTTTCACTGAAGCTTCTTCAGGAGGTAATTAGATAAGGTTCATTAGGGTCAATCAAATGCTGTAAAAAATGGGGATATACATTAAACATATACAATGGAACACTATCCAACAACCAAAAACTCCCCACATAATCCCATAAAACAAGCTCTGTGCAAGAGAGCAAAAATAAATTTCTTTGATAGCCAGATATAATTTCAGCCTAGATGGAGAAATAATAATGGGCCCGATATTTGAAAGTTTACAGCCCTGTAAACCGTGTAAATGCCACTCAGCGGGTTATTCAATGGCATTAACATGATTAGTGCCACTGAATATCCCCGATCTTCTCCTCTACATGCCACAATGCTAATTGCTTAGCTACCCTGTTAATGTCTATGGGTAAAAGATAGGCGTTACAAAAACTGGCCTATCTTTACCCGTAGAAGCTAACCAGGCAGTAGTGCAATATCGCCACTACTTGATTAACCTCTGTGGCTTCTGGGCATGTGCGGCGACCCTGGATATTCAATGCCGGGGCTGCCAATGATCCCAGCATTGAATATTCAGGGTTAGAGGACAGCGACAACAGCTAGGTGCAGTACTTACGCCTATCCATCCTAACTCAATAACGGGCCCAATATTCACGAGAGCAAAAACCTTTCTTAAAATAGGCATATTCATATGGAAATCACATAGAAGTTGTATAGCAAAACATCCATCCTGGCTTTCCGTTCCCTACAATAAAACAGGAAAGTGAAAACAATCACTTGAGGCAGGATACATTGACACTAAATCCCTGCTCCAATCCCAGAGCTTTAGAAACATAGAAATGTGATGGCAGAAAAAGACCACATGGCCTATCTAATCTGCCCTTCCATATCAACCACAACAACAGTCCCTTTTTCCCTTTAGAGATCCTCTGTACTTGTCCCATACTTTTTTGAATTCAGATACTGTCCTCATCTTTACCACCTCCACTGGGAGACTATTCCATGCATCAACCACTCTTTCCATAAAGAAATATTTCCGCATATTTCTCCTGAGTCTATCCCCTTTCACTCTCATCCTTTGTCCCCTTGTAACAGAGCTTGCTTTCAATCGAAAGAGGCTTTCCTCCTGTGCATTTATGCCACTGAGGTATTTAAATGTCTCAATCATATCACCTCCATCCCGCCATTCCTCTAATGTGTACATATTAAGATCCTTAAGTCTATCCTCATATGCTTTATGATGAAAACCATTAACCATTTTAGTAGCCAACCTCTGTACTGACGCCAGCCTGTTTATATTATTTTGAAGGTGCGATCTCCAGAATTGTACACAATACTCCAAATGATATCACACCAAAGACCTATTCAGAGACACTATCACCTCCATTCTTCTGCTGGCCATTCCTCTCCATATGCACCCAAGCATCCTTCTAGCTTTCGCCGTCGACTTTTCTACCTGCTTAGCTACTTTAAGATCATCAGACACAATCACGCCCAGGTCCCGCTCTTCTTTTGTGGACAGAAGTACTTCACTCCCTATACTATATTGCTCCCTTAGATTGCTGCTGCCGAAATGCATGACCTTGCATTTTTTAACATTAAATCTCAGCTGCCAAATTCTCGACCATTCTTCAAGCTAACTCTACAATTATGATTCAGTCCAGAGTGGTATCAAAACCTACACTGAATTTTGGGATTCTAATACAATAGAAACACTACATGGGGAAGCCACAATGGAGTGCTAGTAAACAAACAGCATAGAATTTTAAACCACATGAAGTCCACTAAACTTTTAGACTGTTCAAGATTAACCAGGGTATGGCTGCAGCGATTCCAAGTGTAACAATGTATCTAAGCCGTGTTAGTTTAAACGAACACCGCACAGCCATGGTATTTGTAGGGCTCAACCTTAGATCTCAACAGAAAATCTTAAAGGGACTATGTAAGAGGCTTCTAATTAAAATGTAACAACATACTTCAAACCATTATCTAAACCTCATACTACCTCTAGAGCTAACCAGGAACAGAGAAAATTGCATTACTATTGTAACCTGATTTTTCATCACACCAAAGGAAACTCTTTACTAAACCATATGCAAGCTGTCTGATCTGACGTACTGTAATGAGTTCTTAACCCTTCACAATCAAAATTTAAGATCATCCGTATCCAAGCTAAAGCTAACCACCACCCTATGTTCTGAGATCATAATTCGTTTTGGGGTATCAATGAAAATCCATTCCGATAATGGTACTCACTTCTGTAATGAACTGATGAAACAGTTAACTTCTAATTTGTGCATTGAACATCAATGCATTCTGAAATCCACCCTTCATAAAATTTGTTCCTCCTCCTCTCTCAATTGGTTACAAGCACTTCCTCTTGCTCTTTTTTCCATTCGCAACTTACCTTTGAAAAATTCTGCTTTGACTCCTCACTGGATGCCCTCCCCTCTTCCATTCCTGTATCAGGCAACCGGTTCTACCCAAGACGACATTTCCAATTACCTTGCTGCACGTCACACAGTCTGGACTATCACAAACTCTGCTGCTGAAACGGTTTCCCGTTCTGATGCTCCAGCACCAGCTTGCCTCTACTCCCCAGGAGACTTAGTGTACCATCATTTACCTACCCGTCGGCGTTGAAACATTCCCCTCTACACTGGATGACATATCATCTGCTGAGCAACCCCATTGGCAGTGCAGTTTGACCCTGCTAGACTCTGGTACCACGTCACTGATATTAGCCCTGCCCCCTTCACTGCCCAGCAACAGGCATAATGGGGAAGTACTGTACTGCTAAATAAATGTTAAGCACAATAATTGTTAAGCATTGGGATACATTGTAACACTTGGGATCACTGTAGTTATTTATTTTATTTATTTATTTTATTTAATTGGATTTTTATACCGCCTTATCATACAATCAAAGCGGTTTAACAAAAGAGAAAATTAGTAATAGTGAAAAAATCTGTGATAATATATACATAGTTTGTAAATATATGATTAAATGTCTTGGGAAAAGGTGCACTATATATATTGTGAGCTATACTATAAAGTGAGCTATTGTACAATGTATATATAAATAATTGCTTTCTTAAAAATTAATTAGTTGATTGCATGACCGTAGTGCTCCGTAAACAAAACTGTTTTCAGTTGTTTTCTAAAGTCTTTGATGTCCTGAGCTGCTCTCAGATCATTAGGTAGGGAGTTCCAGATGGAAGTCGCAGCAAACGAGAAAGCTCTCTCAGAGGTCTCCTTGCGTGTTTTTCTGATGTCATTTGAGGAGCTGATTCTATTTTCAGATACACTTCTCCTAGGTCTGTTGCTAATATCTGACCGGATAAGATACGTCAGACTTTTTGCAGAACATTGTTGCTTTATCTTGAAAATATAAATTACTGTTTTGTATTTAATACGAGATGATATTGGTAACCAATGAAGCTCCTTTAAGATAGGAGTTATATGCTCTTTACTTGATAGACCAAAAATTATACGAGCAGCGGTGTTTTGCGCTAACTGTAAAGGCTTCAGTGACTGCTTAGCTAGACCCAGATATATTGGATTGCAGAAGTCAAGTAATGGTGTAATTAGAGCATGACAAACATTGCAGAAGTGAACAGTTTCCAGAAGCGGCCTTAGTCTTCTGATGATTTTCATTCTATAATAAGCGCTTCTAATCGTCTTGTTTATGTGTGATCTGAGATTTAATTCCTTGTCTAGAGTAACTCCAAGATATTTCACTTCTGATTTAATAGGAATAATTGAATTATCTATCTTGATGACAGGTGGATGTGCAAAATTTTGGTTACGAGATACAAATAATGCCTCTGTCTTGCTAAAATTAATTTGCATATTGTTGGTTTTACACCAGGTGGACATTTGTGATAGACAATCTGTGATGCTGGAAAAATCAGGTTTCTCGATGGAGATAGTTGTGAAAATCATAATATCGTCAGCATAAATTGTATACTTTATGCCACTTTTTAATGGAATATTGCAAATTGGCTGCAAATAAATGTTGAAGAGAAGCGAAGAAAGAGCGGAACCTTGTGGCACACCTTGTAATACTCTTATGGGCAGAGAAGTTTTTTGTCCAATCTTTACTTGTAAAAATCTCTCTGTCAGATATGATTGAAACCATTTTAATGTGACCCCATGTAGACCAATCTCCTCTAATCTATGTAATAACCTATTGTGATCTACAGAATCGAATGCAGCCGAAATGTTAATCTTGAACAGTCTAAATTTTTAGTGGACTTCATGTGGTTTAAAATGTTATGTTGTTTGTTTAATAGCACTGCATTGTGTCTTTCCCAATGTAGTGTTTCTATTGTTTTAGAATCTAAAATTTCAGTTTAGGTTTTTAAGCTCTACAATAGCTGGAAGAATGGTCTAATGCTTGGCAGCTATGATTTTAAAGTGAAGAAGTGCTTTATCATGCACTTGGGATGCAGAAATTCAAAGAAACTGTATGCGATAGGTTGGTGGGCATGGACCAAGCAGAAGGACCTTGGAATTTTATTTATTTATTTATTTAACAGTATTTCTAAACCGCCTTATCTTAATAATCAAGGTGGTATCACAGCAAGCAATCAGGTAAAGTGTGTGTGTTGTACATGCAGTGAGGATAAAACTTAGTTGTGTGAGGGATGTGTTGGGTGCTTGATTTGTTTGAGCTATATACAGGGTGGGCTATTTACAGTGGTGCTAGAATCATATTTTATATATATTCAGTTGTTTGGGAGGATTGGAGTGCTGTTATCCATTCTCTTAGGTTATGTGATGTGACCATAGTGCTCTATGAACAGCATGGTTTTCAGTTGTTTTCTGAAGTCTTTGAGGTCTGGAGTTGCCCTTAGATCGTCCGGTAGATTGTTCCATATTGTTGGGGCAGCCATGGAGAGAGCTCTGTCTGTTGTGTCCTTGCGTGTGTGCTTGTACTCATTTGGGGTGCTGACTCGGTTGCGTGTTTGACTTCTTCTGGGACGTGCGCTGGTTTCCGGTTGTATGAGCAGGTGGAGGCTGTTGGCTGATGTGTGTTCTTTTATCTTAAATAGGTTTATGATAGTCTTGTATCTGATGCGAGCAATGATTGGGAGCCAGTGTAAGTCCTTTAGTGTAGGTGTGATGTGCTCCTGCCTTGCGGCTCCGGATATGATTCGAGCTGCAGTGTTTTGTGCCAGCTGTAGTGGTTTGAGAGCTTGTTTTGGTAGTCCGAGGTATATCGGATTGCAGAAGTCCAGTATTGGGGTTATCAGTGCTTGACAGACTGTACGGAAGTGTTCTGGAGCGAGGAGTGGTTTCAGTCTCCTGATGATTCGCATCCTGTAATATGCTTTTTGGATTGTTTTGTCTATGTGTGGTTTGAGGTTGAGTTTACTGTCCAGAGTAACCCCAAGGTATCTCACCTCCGATCTTATCGGTATCGTGGTGCTTTGTATCTTTATGTTTGGTGGGTGTGTGAAGCTTTGGTTTCGAGTGATGATTAAAGCTTCAGTCTTGTTGTAGTTTATAGCTAGATTGTTGTTTTGGCACCACTTCGCCATTTGGGTAAGGCAGTCTGCTATCTTAGAGAAGTCCGGGTTTTCGATTGATATCGGGGAGTATACCATTATATCGTCTGCGTATATTGTGTATTGGATGTTGTTCTCTTTCATAATGTTGCATATTGGTTGGATGTAGATGTTAAAAAGGAGTGCTGAGAGTGCGGATCCTTGTGGTACTCCTTGTTGGACGTTTATGGGCCGGGAGGTGTCCTGTCCCACCTTGACCTGTAGCTGTCTTTCTGTTAGGTACGAGTGGAACCATTTTAGAGTGGTACCGTGTATACCAGTGTTCTTCAGTCTCTCCAGGAGTATATTGTGATCAACTGTGTCGAACGCTGAGGAGATGTCGATGAAGATCATTATAATTCCATTCCTGATGTCGTCAATTATTCTTATGATGCTGTCGAAGAGGTAGATCAGGAGAGTTTCGACTCCATGGTTGGGACGAAATCCGTGTTGGTTGTTGTCGAGAGTTCCGTGTTCGTCAATGTGTTCCTGAAGTTGTAGTTGAACCGTTTTTTCGATTATTTTTGCGAGGAAGGGTATGCTGGAGATTTGTCGGTATGCTGCTGGGTCCTTTTTGTCGAGAGAAGTTTTCTTTGTGATTGGTCTTACTGAGGCAAGCTTTAATTGCTGTGGCATGAGTCCTTGAGTGAGTGAGTTGTGTACCATTTTATGAATGTTTGGTATGAGGCTTGTTTTGGTGGCTTTGACCCATGACACTGGGCAAGGGTCTGTAGGAGCAGTGCTTGTGTTGATTGTGGAGATGATGTCTGATATCTGCTCTTTTGAGGGTGAGTGGAATGTGCCCCAGGTTTTGGGGTGGACGTTCGTTCTGTTGGTTCTACTGGGTGTTGTGCGCTCTGTGGAGTGAAATTTGTCTTTGATGTGGTCGGCGAATATCTGTGGATCCACTTGTATTTCTCTTTCTGCTGCTTGCTCTTTTGTCAGGGTTTTTACTATTTCGAAAAGTTCTCTGGGTTTGTTGATGGAAGAATTTATCAGGTTTGTGTGGAATTCTCTCTTTGATTGGTTGATGTGTTCATTGTATTGTTTTTGCTTTGTTAGGTAAAGATGTTGGTCGGAAGTAGTTTTGTTTTTTCTCCATCTCCGTTCAATTTTCCTGAGCTCCCTCTTTTCCTGTCGTATTTTTGCTGAGTACCATGGTTTGTTTTGTCTCTTGTTGTGGTGTTGTTTCTTGGTCCTGTCAACGGATGGTTTGGCGGCGTTAGCTAGGACATTGTTCCAGTTGGAAACTTGTTCCTCCAGGTCCTCTGAGTCAATGTTCAAGTGTTGTATTGTGTCCTGGATGAATTCGTCCTTGTCAAAGGACTTGAATCGTCTTTGTGTGTGTGGGAAGTTCGCTCTTTCGCTTGTCCAGTCTTCTTGTGATTGCAGATTTGTCTCGATTAAGTAATGGTCAGACCATGGTACTGGGGTGATGGTGGGTGTAGAGATTAGGTCTCTTGAAGTTAGGTAGTTTGATGCGAAGATGAGGTCTGGGGATGATCCTAGTCTGTGTGTTGGTGCATTGACTATCTGTGTGAATTGAAGTGATGACATTGCCTGAAGGAAGGCCTCTGCATCTTTTGTATTGGCGGACTTGAGGTTGAAGTCTCCGATTAGTAGTGCTGGTTTGTTGTTTGACGTTATGGCACAGGCTTCTTCGAGTATGAAGGCTAGTTCGTCGGGTGGAGCACGGGGTGCTCTGTAGGTTAGGCAGATTGCAATATTCTTGTTCTTGATGCTAATTGTGTTACACTGCTTTGTATCTGTGAGATTGCTTGCTTGCTTCTGAGGATCTCAAGGAGGGAAAACAGTATGACAAAGTGGTAGCCAAAACCAGAAGGATGCTGGGTTGCATACAGAGAGGAATTACCAACAGAAATGAGGAGGTACTAATGCCACTGTACAAGTTGCTGGTGAGGCCTCACTTGGAATATTGTATTCAGTTTTGGAGACCATATCTCACAAAGGATATAAAAAGATTGGTAACGGTTCAGAGGAAGGCAACCAAAATGATTTGAAGCCTGCGCCACAAGACATATGAGAAGAGACTTAAAGACCTAAATGTGTATACACTAGAGGAGAGGAGGGACAGGCCTTTAAATACTTAAAGAGTATTAATGAACAAACAAACCTTTTTCAATGATGGGGAAGCTGTAAAACTAGAGGGTATAACATGAAACTGCAAGGGGGTAAACTGAAAGGCAACATCAGGAAGCACTTTTTCACTGAAAGGGTGTTGGATGCTTGAAATGCCCTCCTGATGGAAGTGGTCAGGACAAATACAGTGACAGAATTTAAAATGGTATGGGACAAACACAGTGGATCTCTTTATAGCAACAGGATAACATCAAAGTAAACTTAACTATCTCTTATATCTCAACAAGTAGGGGTGACCTGCACGGAAAAGTGATCTGCATGGAGCAGCAGGAGTACCTATTCTTGTACCTTGCTGGACAGACAAGATGGACCATGTTGCCATCATATAGTTACTATGTTAATACCACCCTGGGACTAAATCAGGGTTGTAGAGTTAGCAGTGCTAACACTCCAGAATTGGAGCAGGGGTTTAGTGGCAATTTACCGTCATGGGTTGTTGTTTTCATTTTCCTGTTTTATTGTAGGGTGACAGGGGGATATTTGGTTACTCAACCTCTATGTGATTTCTGTCTGAATATGCCTATTTAATTTTTCTCATATGTTCTCACTATCGGAACACTAGAAGGGGATATGGATATGCATGCCTATCTGTTTTTGAAAAGGAGGTTGGGAAGTCCTATTCATTACACATGGGATTTGAAAATTTCTATCAAATCTTTATGATGATTAGGTATAAACAAAAGAGGGTTTTGCTCTCTTAAATATTATTTTCTCCTTCTGGGCTGCAATTATTTCTGGCTGTCAAAGACATTTATTTTTGTTCTCTTTCACAGTTTGTTTTATGGGTTAGGAGGAGGAGTTTTTGGTTGTTGGATAATGTTCCATTTTAAATGTTTAATGTACACCCCTGTTTTTTACAGCATTTGGTTGACCCTTATGAACCTTATTTAATTACCCCTTGAAGAAGCTTCAGTGAAATGCCTTTTAGCATTGGGGTGTTCAATATGGCATGCAGATAAGTTTGTTTTTGAGTCATTAAATGTAGCTGGGAGCTATGCACAGTGGATATGAGTCATTAAATGCACTAAAGATGTACAATAAGAATTTAGTATAAAAGAGTTAAATATTAGTTTAAAATGTATAAAATCTTGTTTGAAAATTTACAAACTGCATTTTAAAACATATAGGAGTTTTTGGATCTGTGAGGGGCATGGATTAAGGACTAACAACAACCATATATCCATGGACAACTGCTCAAAGAGATCTGAGATCCTTTTTTCTTATTTATTTTATTTATTACAGTTTCTTATATACCGTGCTATTCGGTATCAGCGTGGTTTACATCACAACACAACGACCATAACAACAAGTTGTCTGGTTTTACATCGAACAGGAATACAAACTTGGACAACAGGGTTAACTATATACATAAGCTATTTACACTGCAAGGATAGGTAAAAATCAGATACTGAAAGTAAGGGCCTTTCTAGGGTGGTCTTGAGAGGGATATCTAGGTTCAAATGCTGGTTGGGTAGTATTGGAGGAAAAGGTGGGATTTGAGTGCCTTCCTGAACTGATATAGGTTGGCGATGTTTTATTTGTGCATCTATATAAAGATATATATGAGAAGAGATAAGCACGCCCATAACATTTTGAATGAAGGTGTCTTGATATAGTTGTTAACTTTTCTTTCATGACATGAATAAACTTGGATAAAGTTGAGCCAGTTGATATACCTCATCTGGACTTTCAGAAAGCATTTGACAATTACCACATGAAAGACTCCTGAGGAAATTAGAAAGCCATGAGATAGGAAGCAATGTTCTACTGTGAATTGGGAACTCATTAAAAGATAGAAAACAGTGTTAAAAGACCAATTTTTTTAAATAGAGGAAGGTGAATAGTGGAGTACCCCACGGATCTGTACTGAGACTGGTGCTTTTTAATATATTTATAAATGATCTCAAAATGGGAGCAACAAGTGAGGTCATCAGATTTCCAGATAACACAAGGTTGTTAAATAGCATTCATATTTTGAGAAATTACAGGTGGACCTTCCAAGACTGGGAGATTGGACATTCAGATGGTGGATGACATATTGTGTGGACAAGTGCAAAGTGATACACATAGGGAAAAATAACTCTAATTACAATAACACGATGCTAGGTTCCACGTTAGGAGTCAAAACTCAGGAAAAGAACATAAGAAAATAAGATATGCCCCCAAGGGTCCATCAAGCACAATATCCTGTTTCCAACAGTGGCCAATTCAGATCACAAATATCTGTCAGGTTCCCAAAAAAGTACACAGATTCCATGTTGCTTATCCCAGGGATAACCAGTGAATTTCCCTGGTTCTCTTTAATCATGGTTTATGGACGTTTTTCTCTAGTAACCTGTCTAAATCTCTTTCAAACCTAGCTACACTGACAGTTTTTACTACATCCTTTGGTAACAAATTCCAGAGTATGATTATGCATTGAATGAAAAAACATTTTCTCTGATTAGTCTTAAATGTGCTACATTGTAACTTCATTGCATGCCCCCTAGTCTTTTTCCTTTTTGAAGGAGTAAACAATCGAACTATGTTTACCCATTCCACTCCATTCATTATTTTATAGTCCTCTATAGTATCACTCCTTAGTTGTCTTTATTGCAAATTGAAGAGCCCTAGTCTTTTAAGCCTGTCCTCATAGGGGTATCCTTCCATCCCCTTTAACCTTTTGGTGGCTCTTCTCTGTATCTATTTTATTTTATTTATTTGGACAGTTTTCTATACCGCCCCTTCCAGAGATCAGGGGTGGTTTACATAGAACACAACAAGTTACATAGAACTAAGTGTAACAATATTCATAGAACACAATAAGTTACATAGAACCAAGTATAAATATATACATTGTAACAACTGAACTAGGTACATTGTATCTTGTTAAGTATTTACATTGAGACATAAAGCAACATTGCAGCAGTTTTTTAATAATTGTTATACCAATCAGGTGCTGAATATGCTTTTGGGGAGTTTGTGAGGTATGTAGGTTATTGCCTTATGTTTGGGAAGAGGGGGAGTGTGATTGGGTGCTGGTGGTGTTGTGGTTGCTGTAGTGTTCAATGAAGAGTAGAGTCTTTAATTCCTTCCTGAATGTTTGTATGTCTTTGAGTGATCATAGTGAGTCTGGTGGGAGTTCTGAAGTACTGGGGCTGTGAAGGTAAACACTCTGTTGCTTGTTATCTGTTTGTTTTTATGTATAGTGATGGGAATGTTGAGGATGTTCAATTTACTTTTCCTTCTGTTTCTGCTGTTGAGCTGAGCAGTTTTAAGGGATGACAGATATGATGGTGCAATGCTGTTGTGTAGTTTGAATGTTGTAATTATCATTTTGTATTTTGAGCGACTTGCTATTGGGAGCCAATGGAGATTTTCTAGGATAGGTGTGATATGGTCAGTTAAGTATGCCTTGGTTATGTTTCTGGCAGTGACATTCTGGACTAATTGGAGGTGGTTTATGCTGTTTAGGGGGAGACCTTGTAGAAAGCTATTGCAATAGTCCAAGTGGGGTGTGATTAATGCTTGGACTACCGTTCTGAAGTCATGGGGTGCGAGGAGGGATCTAAGGTGTTGTACGGTTCTTAACTTGAAAAATATGGTTCTTGCAGTTTGTTTTATGTGTGGCTCCATGTTAAGGGTTCTATCTAGGATGATGCCTAAGTATTTGACTTCCTGTTTTACAGGGATAGTGGTGTTGAGAATATGGATTGTTTGGGGGGGGGGGGGGGAGGGAACTATGGTTCCTCGTAGTGACAAGTACTTCTGTTTTTTTTAGGTTAATTTTGAAGTTGCTTATATTTAGCTATTTTTCTGCTTCCTGTATGCATTTGGTTATGTTGTGGTATGTAGGGTTATGTACATTGATCTGGGAGTAGAGTAGGATGTCATCTGCATAGAGATGGTATCCAATCTTGTGCTTTTTGAATATTGAGCAGAGTGGTTGAATATAGAAGTTGAACAGGAGGGCAGAAAGTGCCGAACCCTGTGGGATACCTTGCTCCTGTGGGAATGGTGATGAGGATTCAGAATTGAGTTTTACATACTGGGAATGATCAGTTAAGTATAATCTGAACCACTGGAGGAAGGTACTTGCTAGACCTAGTTGAGCAAGCCTTGATAGGAGTATAGTGTGGTCTACATTGTTGAATGCGGCCGTTATATCTATGAATTGAGTACAAAGGCTGTGTTTGAGTTATCCATGCCTCGTATGAGGGTATCAAACAGTACAAGTAGCAGTGTTTCTACTCCATGAAAAGAGCGGAACCCATACTGATGCTTGTCTAGGGACGCGTTTTGGTCGATGAAGCTTTGGAGCTGTAATTGCACATGTTTTTTTCTATGATTTTAGCTAGAAAAGGTATACTGGCAATTGGCCTGTATGAAGTAGGGTCTTCTGTGTTCAGGGACTTGTTTTTCAGTATAGTTCGGGTGGCTGAGCATTTAAGTTCGCTAGGTAAGTTTCCAAGTGTGAGGGATTGGTTGATTATATTCAGTAGGTAAGGTGCTAGTTCTGTTTTTATTGCTTTTATCCGTGCCACTGGGCACGGGTCTAGGTGAGAGGATGTAGTGTTGATCCTAGCAATTGTTTCTAGGAGTTGTTTTTCCTTGATGAGGTAAAAGGATTGCCACTTTTTGGAGTTGGTTTGAATTATTTGGTGAGAGGGAAAGGGGTGAGTGGTTATTAGACTTTAGTTTGGCTAAATGGTTAGCTAATGGTTTGCAAAATGGTTTGCTAATGTTTTGAATTGATGTTATTAATGTTTCTCTCATTTTGTGGAGGTTTATTTATTTATTTTATTTATTTATTAATATCTCTTATATACCACGCTCTTTAAAATCAGTGTGGTTTACAGTTAACTCTAATTTGTACAGTGAAGGTAGAGTCTGTGCCGTACTTACAATGAACAGGTATTGCAACTTGGGACACACCAGAGTAACTATGTACAATCTGAGCAATCTGGTTGCTGATATACAATGTTGGCCAGATTTGCTTGGTAACTATTTACAAGGCTGGGTAATTATATACAGGCTAAGCAGTCGGTCGCAGAAGTACAATGTTGACCAGAGCTGCTCGGCACCTATTTACAGGTTTGGACAACTATATATAAGTTCAATATCAGGGCGTACTGTTGTGCTGTTGGGTGGAGCTGCATTAGTGTGGAGTGGGTGTGCTCGGGGGAGTTGTCCTGGTGACTGATCCTGTCAGGTTGAGATTTTTCACTAGATTGGGAGTAGTGTTGCAGGAAGAGATGGTGCTTCAGTGCCTTCCTAAATTGGGCGAGGTTAGTGATGGCCCTGATGGTGGGTGGGAGGGCATTCCAACATGTGGGTGCATAAAACACAAAGGCTCTGTTCCTTGTTGCTTGAGAGCATTTCGTGATTGTGTTTGGGATTATCAGCATGTTGGCAGCAAATGGCCTTCTGGCTCTGTTGGGGGGGGGGAGGGGCAGAGGAGATCTGTAAGAGAGGTAGAGGAGCAGTTGTTGGGGGCTTTGAAGGTCATCAAAAGTATTTTGAATAAGAGTCTACAGTGGACTGGCAGCCAGTGGAGATTTTTCAAGATTGGGGTTATGTGGTCCCTCCTGGAGGCTCCATGTAGTATTCTGGCAGCTGCATTCATTTTGAGCTGAAGTGGGTTCAGCATGCTCTTCAGGAGTCCATGCAGGATTGAGTTGGCATAGTCAAAATGGGGGATTGCAAGTGCTTGATAGATTGTCTGGAAGTTGTCTGGCTCCAGGAGGGGTCGAAGATGCTGGATTGTCCGTATTTTGTGGTAGACAGCCTTGATAGTGTTGTTTATATGGGCCTTCATGCCTAGTTGTTGGTCTAGAGTGACCCCTAGATAGCGGATCGTGAGCTCTTCACTCCTTATTTTTAGTGAGACAGGAGGGTTAAATGCTTGATTCCTGGTAATGAACAGGGCCTCCGTTTTGTTGAAGTTTATTCTGAGGTTTTGGGTGTGGAGTCAGTCTGTGACGGCATCAAAGCAGGTTGTTAGTGGTGAAAAGTCTGGCTGGTCAGTGGAGAATGGCATGTAGAGCAGTACATCGTCAGCGTAGATCAGAGAGGCGATCTTGAGGGAACGGATGAGTGAGCAGATGGGCTGCATGTATATATTGAAAAGCAGGGCAGAGAGTGAGGATCCCTGTGGCATGCCTTGTTTTTGTTGGAATGGTTCAGAGCTCATACATGTTGCCATCTGTCTGTCGGGTACTATTTGCACCAGCTTAGTGCAGTGCCATGGATTCCCTTCTCCTTGAGGCGCGCCAAGAGTAGGTCATGGTTGACAGAGTCGAATGCCAGGGCAATATCCATGAAGATTAGGGCAAATCCTTGTCTGATGTTATCCAGTCCAGTATTTAAGGTGCTGAAGAGGGTGGTCAGGAGAGTCTCAACACCATGTGATTCCCTGAATCCATGATGGCATGGGTCGAGAGGGGCGATGGTCTCAATGTGGTGTTGTATTCAACAATGTAGACCAACAACTCAATATGAAGGCCCAAATAAGCAACATGGTCAAGGCGATCTATAACAAAATTCAGACACTTCACCACCTGTGACAACTGCTAGAGCCAGAAGACTTTCGGACTGTCTACCAAGAACTAGTAATTCCACATTTCAACTATGCGAACACCATACTACACGGTCTCACAAAAAACATGCTGAATCCTCTGCAACTGGCAATGAATGCAGCCACCAGAATCCTGCATGGAACCTACAGGAGGGAACATATAACCCCAATCATGAAACACCTGCATTGACTCCCGGTCCACTGCAGGATCTCCTTTAAGATTCTAATGATGACCTACAAAGCCATCAACAAATGCTCCTCCACCTCACTCACACATCTCATACAGACTACCCCCCCCCCCCCCCACACAGAGTAAGGAGATCTGCTGCCCTCAATACTCTGAAACTCCTGAGGGTGATCACAAAATGCTCGCAGGCAACTAGAAGCAGAGCTTTCGCGTTATATGCACCCACATGCTGGAATGCCCTGCCACCTGCCATCCGGGCTATCAATGACCTCACCCAGTTTATGAAGGCATTGAAGCACTATATGTTCCTCCAGCACTACACTAAACCTGAAGACAACCCGCATTCAGTCACACTCAGGACCCAGGTGACGCCCCAACGCAGCCCCTCCACAAGTCTGCAGCCCAACCCACTAGACCCCGATCCCCTTGGCTGGTAGAGGTATACTCCCCTGCCCTGTCACCATGTATATAGCTGAGCCAATGTGTAAATAGTCGAGCTGTCCTCATGACATATGACAACATATATATAGCTGTGCCAATGTGTAATAGTGTCGAGCTGCCCTCATAACTTATGACAGCAAGTTATCTTGTACATAGTTACCCTGTTAACCCTGTATATAATCCCCTGTTTATTGTAAGTCCGGTGCAGGCTTGCCTGCACTGCACAAATCTGTTACCTGTAAACCACACTGATTTTTAAAGAGCGCGGTATAGAAGAGACATTAAATAAATAAATAAATCTGGTGTTAGATGAGCTTTTCAGTTATTTTGGCTAGTAGTGGGATGCTTGAAGTTGGTCTGTATGAATCCACCTTCTGGGGGTCCAGTTTGTTGTTTTTTAGAAGTGGCCTGATGGATGCCTGTTTCAGGCTTTGTGGGAATGTCCCTGTAGAGAATGATAGGTCCATGAGCTCCAAGCGCAGTGACTTTATCCAGAATGTAGGGCAGGGGTTGTTTGGAGCTGTGGATATGTTGATGGCACTGATGATGTCCTCGATGCCTTTCTTAGATGGGGTGGAGAAGGTGGTCAGTGGTGTTGGGTGGTGTGATTCATGCACAGGGGTGAGGTTTGTGGTCTTGTTGATCTGGATTGTTTTGGAATGTAAATAGTCTGTGAATTCCTGTGGTTGTGGCATGCTTGGTTGAGTTGGGGAAGGCTCTTTTGTTAGGGTCTTCACTATGTTAAAAAGGTCATGCGGTTTGCTTAGGAAGCGCTGCAGGAGGTCTGCGTTGTATTGCTTCATCTTCTCGGTGACTGCATTGCGATGTCTTTTTAGGTAAGAGGTGTAGGTTCCCTGGTCATCAGCAGAGTGGGATCGACGCCATTGTCTTTTGAGCTTCCTTAAGTGGAGGAGTGATGTTCATAGCTCAGGGGAGTACCATGGAGTGGTCTTTCTTCTCCTTGTTGGCTTATTTGCGGCCAGTAGTTGAGTGATGGAGGCTAGGCTATTGTTCCAGGCAGAGATCATCTCCTCGAGGCTCGGTGCTGTGAGGTCGAGGATTGGTAGGGTTTTGTTGAGAATCTCTTCATTGTCGAAAGGCCAGAATCATCTAGTTGGTGCTGTGGAGGCATCAGCTGAGGTGTGGGCGCTTATGCGCTCAGGGTGCATGGGCATTTGGAATGTTATCAAACTGTGGTCAGACCATGGGACTGGGGTGATGGCAAGGCTGAGGTCCTGGTTTGGGTCTATGGCTGACCATGGGACAAAGACCAGGTCCAGCTTGTTACCTTTTAAGTAGGTGGGTGCATTGATTACTTGACTGTAACTCAACTTGTTAAGCGCCTCAAGGAAGGCTTTGGCATGGGTGTCTTGGAGGGCAGGCAAGTTGAAGTCACCCATTATCCAGTTTTTTGTGCGTGGGTTCTTGGCATTACAGGCAAGGTTGATTATCATTGAGAGGTCTTCCGGGGAGGGAGTTGGGGATCTGTAGATCAGGTTGATAGAACTGTGCTTGTTGGCTATGGTGATTGAATCAAGGTGCATTGTGCTGGTGGCAGAGATCAGCTGAAATTGGAGCTCCGTTTTGGTGAGGACGAGTGCTCCTCCGCCCCTCCGGTCAGATCTGTGACAAGTGTGGATTGAGAAGTTGGGGGGGCTGAGCTGGTTGAGGATGACCGTGTCTGAGTTGTACAGCCATGTCTCAGTGACCAGTAGGATGTCCAGGTTATGACTGGTTATTAAGTCAGAAATGGATGTCCATTTCTTGTGGACTGAGCGTGCGTTTATGAGGGCGCATTTCAGATTGTGGGGTTGTGGGTGCTTCGCTAGCTGGGATTTTTTGGTGTGTTGCAGGGAAATGTAGAGTAGGTGTGGGTGTAGAGTGTGCTTGGCTTCCAATGATGTTTGGTGGGGAGCACCCGACCTTCTCCTCCATGAGCCCTGTAGGACTGGTATGAGATTATAGTCTGTGTTGAGGGCGAGGGTGCCGTGGAGTAGGCTGATGAGGAGGTAACAGATGACTAGGGCTAGAAGGGAGGGTGCCATTTGGGTGTCTGCTTTGTGGCCCCAGGGAGTTTGGAGGTGTCCCTCTCAGGGTGCTGCTCTGGCTGGATGTAGGGGTGATCTCATCTGTATACCTTTATGCAGGTAACTCTAGCAGTAGCGCAGCGTATTACCAGGATAGCCTATCTGCAGGTAAATTCTAGCAGTAGCACAGTGTATTACAAGGATAGCCTTTCTGCAGGTAAATTCTAGCCTTTCTGCAGGTAAATTCTAGCAGTTGAACAGCGTATTACATGGATAGCCTTTCTGCAGGTAAATTCTAGCAGGCAAATACTAGCAGTAGTACAGTGTATTACAATGATATCCTTTCTGCAGTTAAGTTCTAGCAGGTAAATTCTATCAGTTGCACAGCTTATTACAAGGATAGCCTTTCTGCAGGTACATTTTTGCAGTAACACAACGTTCACACTTCTAGCCTTCTTGGTGTCAGATTCTAACAGATAGATTCTCCTAGCAGATCAACCTATCCTACAGTGCCTGTTTCTATCAGAATGCTTGTTTTTTGCAGTCGCTTAGCCTCAGGGCTTTCTGGCCTCCGCAGGTTTTACGTGGGTTATCAGGTCTGCTTGGCACCACCGGCTTAAACTCGTTGCTAATTGTATTATGGATCCTCTAACTGGTCTGTACTGTCATTTGGATCATTGGTGCTTACATGAGCAGATTATCTCTTGGTCCCTTCGGTCTGGGTTCCCTCAAGCCTGGTCATTTCGTGGGTTCACCATAGAGGGGTGGTGACGTCTTCACTACCGGTCCCCACCTAAGGGCCACACCAAAGGACCCTCTGGCAAGGCCCTCAGGCGTGGGCCCGCCAGGTGCGGGTGCACCCGATGGCACTTCTTTTAAAGCGGATGAGGCTGCCCCAATTGGGCAGGGGATGCGCTGGGAAGAGTCGGCTTTGGCAAGCTCGATCTTGCTCAGGAGAGCTGTGGCTGGGCCAGAGAAATGAGTGGTCATGCTGGTTCGTGCATCTGATGGCGCTTCTTTTAAAGCGGATGAGGCTGCCCAATTGGACAGGGGATGCGCTGGGAAGAGCTGGCTCTGGCAAGCTCGATCCTGCTCAGGAGAGCTGGATCCAGTAATGGATTTGAAGATTTCAAAAAGCTCCCTTGGTCGGTTGATGGCTTTTTTTAGTATGTTTGTATGATAGTTCTTTTTTGCAGTATTTATGGCTTCTTTATAGGCATTCAGTGTGGTCAAATAATGTTTTTTCAATTCTGAGGGTTTTTTAGCTCTCCATTTTTGTTCGGCTTTTCAGAGTTCTTTTTTTAGTGAATGAAGATCATGTGTATACAATCTTTCAGTATGTCTATGCTTCACTTTTGTTTGAGTAGCTGCTTTGTTGACTATAGAGTTCCAGGAGTGTATTGCGTTGTCTAGGTCCTTAGAAGTAAGATCTAGTTGAGGGATTATCTCATCAAGAAAGGAGTTTTCGTTGAAGTTCTTGAATGATGTAGTATGATGACTTTTACAGGGTGTAGGGTGAGTGGGCTGTGGTATAGGGATGTTCAGTTGCAGTAAGGAGTGGTCAGACCATGGGACTTGTGAAGCTGTAGGGGGGGGGGGTGTAATTGGGGTGCTCTGTAAGGTGGTCAGGGATGAAGATGAGAAGGTGTTGCCCTTCACGTGGGTGGGAGTGTTTACAATTTGATGGAAGCCCATTTCTTCCATGAACTCCAGTAAAGATGTGGATTGGTGTATCAGGAGGGATGAAAGGTTGAAGTCTCCTAGGATAATGTAGGGTTTCCTTGTTGGTGAAGTGCAGGCAGATTCTAGAATGGTTGCAAGGTTAGGGTGGTTGTTGCTGGGAGGTCTGTAGAGTAGGCATATTGCTAATTTATTGTTTTCCACTTTAAGTATATCCATTTCCGCACTGTTGGTGCATGCGGCGGAGTTTAGTTTAACTTTGGATAGCATGAGGTCTCTACCACCTCTTTTGGAGTCTCTTGGACAATTGTATAGTTTGTAGTTGCCTGTGGTCAGTTGATTCATGAGGATAGTGTCTGACTGTGTCTTTTGGGGATACTGCTAGGTACATATGACCTAGATTGGCCACTGTTGGAAACAGGATATTGGGCTTGATGGACCTTGGTCTGACCCAGTATGGCATATCTTATGTTCTTATGTTCTTGTGTTTCATGTTTCTGTAATGCAAAGCACATCAGGGGATTCATCAATTAGAATGTCTCGGATTATTGGGATTTTATTTCTTACAGAATGTGCATTGATTAGTATGGGTTTTAGTGGAGTTATGTGGTCTGTGTATGTCTGGTTCTGGTTGAAGTGGATTGGGTTGATGTAGATCAACCTATGATGTGGTTTATTGCTGTGAGCATAGTGGTCTTTGGTGTGTAGGTGTCTGTTGTGGAGTGGTAGATAATCTCTGTGGTGTCCTTGGATTATTGGGATGACGTGGTGTGTAAGATGATCTTTGTTTGTGTGTTATTGTTAGCAGTAGCAGGCTTAGTATTGTGCAAAGAGGGGTGCATTTGATTTCCATGATGTAGGTAGGGAAGGTTTGCTGGGTAGTTATTATGAAGGTGTGGTGGAAAGGGTTAAAATTTCTGGGGTGATGAGTGGTATTGTGGCTAGTGGATTCAGTTGCTTAAACAGGTCTATGGTGTCGTTGGTCTGCTAGCATCAGTATGTTCAATATAACAGTCATGCAGTGATGGTTAGACACAGTATAGATAAAACATACAATATAGTTGATTCTGTTATGTAATGAGGCTGCTGTGTGCTGCTTGAATGAGGTTCTTGTGCATCTATCTATGATATGAAAGGTAATGGAACTGTAGTATATATTTTCTTTAAGAGAGCATATGATATTATTCAGGGTTATAAAGAGGATAACAATGGAGCTTAGATACCAGTCTTTGCTATTGTTTGAGATAACGTTGATGAAGCAGGAACAGAAAGGCAGAGTTTCAAGCATACAGTCTCACCTCCCCCGATGATGTTGGATGCTGGATTGCTTTCAGAGGGTTTAGGAGCAGACTGCAGGAGGGAGAGGGAGTGCTCTGTTTGTTTCTCTTTTCAGGTGTGCTTGAAGCCCCAGGATGGTGAAGCAGGAGCAGGAAAGCAGAGTTTCAAGCACACAGTCTCACCTCCCCCGATGATGGTGGATGCTGGATTGCTTTCAGATGGTTCAGGAGCAGGCTGCAGGAGGGAGAGGGAGTGCTCTGCTTGTTTCCCTTTTCAGGTGTGCTTGCAGCCCCAGAATGGTGAAGCAGTAGCAGGAGGCAGAGGTTCATGCATGCAGTCTAACCTCTCCCTATGATGGTGGATGCTGGATTGCTTTCAGATGGTTAAGGAGCAGGCTGCAGGAGGGAGAGGGAGTGCTCTGTTTGTTTCCCTTTTCAGGTGTGCTTGCAGCCCCAGGATGATGAAGCAGGAGCAGGAGACAGAGTTTCAAGCACACAGTCTCACCTTCCCCAATGATGGTGGATGCTGGATCTATCCTTTTAAAGAGATGGCAACCAGAATTGCACACAATTCTGGTCGTACCATGAAGCAATATAGAGGCAGCTATGGATGCACCCTATCAACAATGAGCCGCCTGACTGAAGACTGAATACATTTTAGAATAATTATTCAGAGGGTTCGCCATGAGTCAACACCAACTAAATAGCAATTAACAACAACATAATATTCTTGGTTTTATTTTCCATTCCTTTCCTTATAATTCCTAGCATTCTATTTGCTTTCTTGGCTGGTGCTGTACACTGGGCAAAGGGTTTCAATATATTATCAACGATGATGCCTAGATCCATTTCCTGGGTGAATTCTTAAAGTGGAACCTTGCATTGTGTAACATAGTTTGGGTTGTTCTTCCTTAAGGGGCATGTTTACTAAGATGCGCTAGTCTATAGCAGGGATTTTATGAGCGTTTGGGCCATGTAGTAATAAGGAGTATGCGACCCAAAAGTGACTGCACTAAAAATCCCATGGAAACAGGCAAGGTCAAAGCAGAGACAGGGTGGAGAGTCATGATGGATGGCTGCGGCAGGTGTGGTAGTCATGTGCTAGTTGCACAACCATGCTGATAGCGTAGCCACAAGTAATGCAAGCATCTGACCAGATACTAGTTGCACTCATCATGCTCCCACACTCTGGCTGCTAAGTTCGAATATGTGGTTTGGACATGTATGTTCAGAAATATGAATGACAGAAGCATGGCAAACACACTGGAACAATAGAGGGCCAATAGAAGCTGTGAGCTGATTATCAAGGCACATGCCTAGACAATTGTTTTGGGGGTGCTGCATGATACAGCTAACACAGATGTGGAACACACCAGCCTGACCACCGCAACACCAGGGCCTGCAGGTCTGCAGTCACCCTGCTTGGACAGTGGGCAAACAGCCATAGACACAACAAAGCTGTCCTGATGGACTGCTGCTCTAGTCTGAATGTGTATGGGATAGGTGTCAAAGGACTCCTGGTGTGTGCAGTGAAGGTGTCAGAAGATAGGGCCTGTGCTCTGTGCTGTAGTCATTACTGGCCTCAGAAGTAGAGTTGGAGCCAGAAGAGTACAGTGAAGGGAGCGACATGCACATTAAATGATGCATGTTATGGCTAGATGATGGTGTTGCAGCACAGAAGCTGTCTGACCCCTGTTCCCTCTGAATAGGGGTGCAAGTGGCAGTGAATATATGTACCTGAGGGGCCATGCCACTACCATGGGCCATGTACCTGGGGGGAGGGGTTGATGGCCTCTCACCCTGATTGATGGAGGATGTGGCTGGAGCCTACCATCTCTGAGCAGCAGCTTGTCGATTGATACTTCCTACCTAGTCTTCTTCCACATGGCTGTGGCTATCCATGGATCTAGAAAGAGACTGTGTGTGTCCATGATTGCTAGGGTACTCCACATGGAGGCTGTGTGGGATTTGCCACCTCCATGTGGTGTATCCCCAGAACCTCCTTCTAAAAAGGGGTATAGGGTACCCCATTTACTTGCTGTTAGACTACAGGTGTTAGTGTTTTATATGAAGGTCCATGGGGGTGCTGCTTGACTTTATGGCTCCTATGCACAGACTGCCTTGAGCAGGTGTGCTTGGTTTATAAATCCTCCTAATCCTTATACCCCACTTCCCCCAATAAGGGGAACTCACTCCACAAGGGAGAAAGCATGGACAAAGCAATAATCAGGGGAGAGAATGAACTGTAGAGCCCAACTTTCTGAAAAGCAGTTTATTCTGTTCTCTGCAGCCTGGGTGAACAACCATCCTTGGTACCTCATGGTGAAAGGTCCATATCCCTATCCCCCATGATGAACATTGTGAACACCCTACCTGATCTAGTACATGGCCTCCTCCATCTCCAGATGCCACATTTGCTATCGTCTGCGGTTTGAGACGCAGCACATACTCTCCATTAGTGCTTGCTGTTCTGATTTGCATACCCTGCCCCCTTGTACTTAACCCCTGTGCTTTGAGCTGTGCTTGCTCTTCAGCCCACTCACACTTATCTCTCTATTCTGACACTTATCTCTCTATTCTGGCCAGTTGCTACCTTCCCATATGGGTGATAGAGGCACAATTCTTACTGTCCACAGTGAAACAGAGGCCCACAGATGCCCCAATATCACACTTGCAGCTTTCTATTTCCTGACAGGCAAAGAGACCGCACACCCTGTGCACATGCGCCAGTTTTGTGCATTCACTATTACTATACTAATGGTGGAACCTGATCTTATGGTTTGAGAGATGAGCCCAAAATTCCTGCCCCCATGACTCCACCATTCAAAGAACTGATTATGATGCATGACATTGCTGAGCCCACAACATTCTTGAGAAGCTACAGCAAAATGGGTAGTTGAAAGAGGAGTAGGGGGTATAAAAGAGAATGGATGAAGTTTGAAGGTTGAGTTATGAAAGAGAGAGAGAAACTGAATGAAGCTGGGGGGGGGGGGCTTAAGATGCAGAGAAAGAGAGACTGGGTGAAGTCAGGTAGGGTCATATGAGAGAGGGAGAGATTCTTCATGGACAAGTAGGCTGAGTCACCCACACCTAGGTGTGTCATCCTCAGGGACCATATTAGCTCTCCCACAGCTCAGAGGAATCCTCTTTTTTTTGGGGGGGGGGGAATTCCTCCAGCAAGGGCTTTCCTCTTCCTTCTCCCATCCCTGCCCTTCCTGCCTCAGTTTTTCTACCCGCCTTCTAGGATGGACAGATTCTCCAACTTTCCACAACTTCTACATCACCAACTACTAATCTTACCTCTGAGATGGAAAAGCCTGGGTTCAAAAAATGCTCATGTTGCTCCAGAAAGATGAATGCCAATGATGCCCATGATCACTGCCTCCAATACCTGAGTCGAACTCATCATGTGGAGTCCTGCACCCACTGCAGCAGGATATCCCCAAGAGCCCGGAAACACAGAAAGAAATGCCCTCCAAGAGCTGCTCACTGAATCTCTGTCCAAAGAACCAAACCAGAAGGAGGATTGGCCCAGACTGCTCCCCAGGAAAAGAAAAGGAGCAAACCCAAGAGCAACTGGAATGGGGCACTGACAGAGTCTCCAGAAGCAGCAGCACCGCAGATCGCAGAGGCATCACATGTGGAGGTAAGTCCTGCGACCAGGACTTCCCTCACTACTGGCAGTGCCTCCTGCGCGTTTCCTCCCAGTGCAGCAGAGGCTCCATCTGAGATTCTGGCACCCCCCAGGACCAACCATGATGCTGCCGCAACTCCCCTTGCCACAACTACACCACATACAGCCACACAAGACGCAGACCCTAAGGAGAAAAGCAGCTGCATGGACTCCTCATTCAGATTAGGGGCGGCAAAAGGGGGGTGCGGGGCCATGTGCAGAGACTCAGTGTGGGGCCTCATTAGCTTAAATATTTGCATAATGTTAACATGCACTAACTTTTAGTAATCATGCCTCTTAATGAGTGTATGGTAAAGAAAGGCTACCAGATTTCTATATTACTATACTCCAGTGCTAGGCACATTATGAAGTATTACAAACACTGCCCATTTAGAACCCATAGCAGACCCACCATAACATAACAGTACTACCAGGACTCATAAAGCAACATACCCTACCTATCAAAAGGCAACATTGCAAATATTAAACAACTCCATCAACCGGCCGTCCACAGCACCTCACCGCCAGTGATATACATGCAACATCCCACTCCTCTCAGAGTTTCACCACACAGATGAGGGGGGCAAGATCCAGGTCTTGGATGATTTCATATGGTACTCAGCAATCACCAATAAAACCCGCTCACCTACCTTGCCATGATCACTGGGCATACCCTCAGATGCCCCACTGTCTCCCTCAGTCCCAGCCTCCCCCCTGGAGGCTCTCACTATTGTGGATCAGGAACTGGTTAAAAGATAGAAAGCAGAGGGTAGGGCTAAATGGCCAATTTTCCCAATGGAGAAAGGTGAATAGTGGTGTACCCCAGGGATCTGTGCTGGGTCCACTGGGAAGAACAACCAAACTATGGTTACACGATGCAAGGTTCCACATTAGGAACTACCACCCAGGAAAAAGATTTAGACGTCATTGCGGATAACATCTTAAAACCCTCTGCCCAGTGTGCAGCAGCGGCCAAGAGAGCAAATAGAATGCTAGGTATCATAAGGAAAGGAATGGAAAATAAAACAAAGGATATTATAATGACTCTATATCGTTCCATGGTGAGACTGCACCTTGAATATTGTGTGCAGTTCTGGTCGCCGTATCTTAAAAAGGATATAGCGTTATTAGAAAAGGTTTAGAGAAGAGCCACCAAAATGGTAAAGGGGATGGAAGAATACTCTTATGAAGAAAGGCTAAAAAGGTTAGGGCTCTTTAACCTAGAAAAGGACGGCTGAGGGGAGATATGATAGAAGTCTATAAATTAATGAACGGAGTGGAACAGGTAAACATAGATTGATTGTTTACATTATCAGAATATAGAAAGACTAGGGGACATGCAATGAAGCTACAGGGTAAACTATTTAAGATTAATAAAAGAAAATATTTTTTCACTCAAAGTGTAATCAAACTATGGAATTTGTTACCGGAGGATGCAGTAAAGGCTGTTAGTGTAGCTGTGTTTAAAAAAGGTTTGGACAAGTTCCTGGAGGAAAGGTCCATAAACCATTATTAAGAAAGGACCCAGGATATCAATGCTTGACCCAATACAAGCATTGTGGAACCTGTGTCTTTTGGGGAAACTGCTAGGTACGTATGACCTAGATTGACCACTATTGGAAAAGGATACTGGGCTTGATGGACCTCGGTCTGACCCAGTATGGTATATTTTATGTTCTTATGTTCTCTCCTACCCAAAAGTCTTGCAAAATCTGTCAGCACAGCTAGGGCTTTTACCTAAGGATGTGACTGACCTAGGGCTCCTGAAATACCTAGACAATCCAAATACCATGGTGGCAGTACCAGTACACAAGGTGCTCTTAGGCTGCAAAGACAAGCTATGGCAGACTCCTGTGACAGCACTAACTGCAACTAAAAGGCTAGACAACAAGTAGCAGGTAGAATCCACACTAAGCTTTGCAGATCACAACTACCATATCAGTCCATCATTATTGAGTCAGTGATAAAGAGAGGCAAAAGCTCACGCCAGCATTCAAACACTCCACTAGATAAGGACCAGAAAATCCTCAACTGCATCAGAAAAAAGGTCTTCCACGGCACCATACTAAATGCTATGATTGTCTGACACCAGTTCCAGATCTTCTTATATCACAATGCCTCACTGGTAAAAACAAAGGAAACCCTAGCCTCCTTGACCCAGAGGCTCGAAATCTACTGATACCCATCTTACATAACGTCGCAGAGTGCAGAAAGCACCTCATTCAATCATTGCTCGATGCTTTCGAGACCATCTCCTGCACAATGGAATCAGCTCGCCTGGTGGGGTCATGAGAGAGAGAGAGACAATGAATGTAGCCTGGTGGGAAGGAGGGGAATTAAGAAAGAAATAAACTGGGGGAAGGCTGGTGGGGAAAATGAGATGTTGCATGCTGCCCAGTTAGCTACTGTGACTTAAAGATAAGCGAGGATTTTCCTCGCCTATCTTTTAGATGCAAGTCCCTAACTGAGCAGAAAGCAATATCACTGCTGCCCAGTTAGGGACTGTCATCACCTCCGCTCCTCCCCTGAATGCCCCTGATACGCCACAATACTAAGCAGTTAGCATCAGAGCACGTAAGGGAGATAATTGCAGATATTCAGTGGCACTAACCATGTTAGTGCTATTGAATATCCCATTTAGCAGCAGTTACATGGTTCATAGTTCTGTAAACCATGTAACTGCCTTTCAAATATCGGACCCTTAATATATAATTGGCCTGATTTTCATTTAGGCAGGCTATGCACCACATTGGTGCATAGCCTGCTCGTTGACTCCCTTAACCTGCAATTTCACTTCCGTAGCAATGAAATTAAAAATCTGGGTTGGCTGGAAATGCCGGCAGCCGCCGAGGTTAAACAGGTAGCAGCAATTTTCGATGCTGTCCAGTTAGCCCCAGCACCTCAAAGATAGGTGAGGAAAACACTCACCTATCTTTACGGTGCCGAGGGCTAACTGGGTGGCATTGAAAATCGCTGCTACCCGCTTAGCCCTTTCCTCTGTGATGTAACTGGATAGCAATGGGGTGCGTACCCGCGGATAGACAAAGGCACTAACGGTGTAGGTGCCTTCGTCTATCCGTGGTTAAGGCATTTACACAGGTAACTAGGGCAGTTAACCATGTAAATACCTTTGAAAATCAGGATCAATGTTCTCTGTCCTAGGAGTATACCAATAAAGGGCAGTAGAAGATGCTGTTACTATACAGAAGGATTCTACTTCCCAGAAGCTTTGCTGAGAAGGAAATGCACTCAGAAGGTGGGGTTTCCAGTTCCTGTAGCCATTGTTGTTCAGTTCTAACTGGTAGCTTTCCATGTGCCCTTGGTCATCTTATTATGGCAATGTCTGTATAGCTCATGTAATTACTCAATAAATTGTTTTCTCTTCTGAACCTCATTGAGTGATCTTCTTATTAACCAACAAAACTCTCAACAGTCCCCCCATTGCATTCTTTAAGAATAGCAAGATTAGAAGTCACTGCATTTAATGCAGTAAATGTGAGGTCTACTATTTTGAATGAATTAAAGAGGCTTCTATCAAGAGACCTGACATTCTCTTAAATGTGGTTTTTCACAAGAAAATTGAGCAGATTAAATGGGCCTTATAAGGCTTATCTGTCATTAAATTCTATGAGCCCGATATTCAACAGCATTTATATGGTTTAAAAACCTGTAAACCATGTAAATGCCGCTATTGAGAGATATTAGCAACCTTACACGGTTAGTGCTGCTGAATATACACTGGTTCTGCCGCTACACGATTTGATGCTATCTATGTAGAATTGTAGTGTGTCTTGGGCATTCTGGGGTGGAACCATTGCCCAGTTAGTGTCCCGTGGGTAAAGATAGACATGGAGAAAGCTCACTTATCTTTTCCCATGAGAGTTAACCGGGCAGTGGCTCAATATTGCCACAGCCTGGTTAGCTTCTGCGCCATGCGAAGCATTGTGGCAGACAAAGATATTCAATTCCAGTGGCGGGATATGCCCTGGATTGAATATACAGGGTTAAAATTCAGCAGCGATGGCTATGCACCTAGAGGCGCATAGCCAACACAATTGAATATCGGGACCTATGTTTCTCTCTCCTGTTCTTTTTAAGGAAGACAAAGTCCACCTGAAATACCAATGCAATACACTGTAGTACAGAAACACTATGCCCCCAGTGTATTAAACGTGGCCAAAACCCAATGTGGCTGGGATACTGTACAGTGTTGTAGAGATATTGTACCTGTCCAAACCTTCTGTGATTCATAAATCTTCTGTGTGCACATCAGTGTCTCGACAGTTATTACATACTGGTAGGAGGGCAATAGATCCCCAAACATCATCCAAGTGTCACTAATGATCTTCATTTTCTCCACAACATCATTCCTTTGTAAGGACACGTTATAAAGGTCAATCCTTTGGCCACCTACATAGTTCCAGCTGAATTGGATTTCTTTACTGTTGACTTTCTCCAATTTTATGGACAGATTAGGCTGAGCTGTACAAACAATTAAGGAATAAGATACTTTTATTAATCTGCATAGCTAACAATTGGAAATTATTTTGAGTTGTAAAATAAGAGAGCACAATATACATGGAAGCAATTCCACCCCAAAAAGAGAGAGTTGGAGGTTATAATATCTGCAAGTTAATATCTGGTTTGGAAATTACAGTAGCTCTTTCAGCAGCCAAGAAGATCTACTTCTGATTCTTTCCAAGCCTTCTGCTGCTTAGAAGAATAGGGATGAGCATTCACTTGAATGAAATGGAAAATCAACAACATTTTTTGCCTTTAATCCAAATACAACATGAAAAAAACCAAAAAATTCTGTTTTATTCCTCAATGTTGTCATGGTGAGGTCTCAAGCCAATGATGCTTTGATTGGGAAGCAGGTTTCTGCAGGAGGAATTATTATGTCTCAAAGAGTGTGGGTTTTATCCAGCCTACCCTTAACTGTGTCTTGTATTCTTGTATTTTTGGTTGGCCCAAAGATTGATTGTTCTTGAGCTCTGTGGATTTTCCTGGATTTTCTAATTTTCGAATGACTTCTGCTCTAGAGGCTTACTCCAGAGACTTATCTTTAGCTCTGTTTTTGTGCTAGAAATTATGTGTAACCATGACTAAGTATATTATCAGAGATATTTACCAAGTCTAATACAGATCCTGGTTGTCCAGTTAGTGATCTGGAGTAGGCCTGATAAATGTCTCTGACTGTATACTCAGACAAGGTTTCATAGAATCTTTGATACAAGAACATGGCAAATGAAAAGTAAACCAGAAAACAGGAATGATCAGCAGAAATACATGACAAAGTTAAGAGCAAACTGGTTAGAACCAGCCTCCTAAGAGATATAAAAACTCATCTTGAAAGATGACTACCTTCTACAGGATACTGCTTTGAGGCCAAGCCATAATAAAGGTAGCAAAAAACAAGATTTGAGGGTGTTTTTTTCATTTGTCTGGAAACATCAAGTAACCTTTCAGCTGTTTTGTTTGTTTGTTTTTACTTAGGCAGCAGCTACAGCCACCTCTTAATTAACAAAATTGCCTTGAAATGAAAATTTATAAAAATACTGCAAAACAAAGCAAAATGGAAATATATAAAACAAAAATGAAACAAATGATAAAACCTCCAAACAACACAAGAAACTAAACAAAATACAACTTTTTTTTGCCTGTGCACCCCTAAAAGAGAAACACCTGAGTGAAAGGGAAGGGAGAGAGGGTACATTTTGAGCATTTAAATGTGAGTTTACTCACAATTGTGGGGAAAAGTAGTATAGGTAACTTAGGAAGAGGCCCTGAAAAACAGTTGGACTAGTCTAAGATTCCCTACTTCTTCAAATGCATCAGTAGAAGAAGAAGTCCAATACATCTCTGTGCCTGGCAAAGCCTTCCTTTTTACTGCCCTTTATATTTACTATATTTCATGTCCCCATGTTCTTATCTCAATAAGCTAGAACCTTTTACTTGCCTATCACACTGACTATAATAAGTGACTGGTATTAGAGGCATGGGGCGGTCAAGCCTTCCCTAAACTCAGGCTGTCAGACAGGATCATGCAGCACTAACAGCTCAGGCTGAGAACAGAACAGGCACTAAAACAGATAGGGGCAAGAAGCCAGAGCTCTCTGCTTACTCTATTTGTTAATGCCTCACTTTGTGTCTCTGATTAGTCTAGCCAAATAGAAGGAGTCAATAAGCACTCAGATGTGAGGGGATCATGTGATGACAAGGAACTGAGTGGATACCCACACCCAAATTGATAATGCTTCCAAACTCAATTTTTTTACACCCCCGCGGACCACAGAATCGGTGCATTTGGAAGCAGTTGCACATAGCAAGGCACTGGGAAGCAGCTGAAGAGGCTCGAAGGAGGTATGTTGGCAAGAACCCCTCGGGCTGCATGAGACACCACTGCTGATGGTTATATTGCACAGGCAAGTGGTACAGGAATTGACAAGGAATCTTTCTGCGATCTTGAATGATAAGCTGTCAAAAATCCAGACATCGATAGAGGAAATAAAAGAAGGGCTAGAGGCTCAGCTGCAACATGCAGAACAACAAATCTCTCAACAGGAAGATCACACGAGTCAGCTGGAAGTACAAGCCTTAGGAGTATGTTTACTAAAGGGCATTAAGGATGCATTCATAATGTCCCTTTAATGTGTGAAAACAGTAGAATTAAGGCCCCCTATGTGCAGTAATGACAGGGGCAGGGAGGAGGCATTCCAGCAAAAAGGGCGCTAGCGGCTGTTTAGCAGATGATAAAGGGACAACAGGCATTAAGAGCACCAAGCATAAGGGTTAACACACGTTAAGGACGGTTGCCACAATGTGGGATAAGGGAGCCTATCTAGAGGTCAAAACTGAGGTGCTGGATTGTCTACAATCCAAGGACATAAGAGCCACACATCTCTACAAGCTACATGCAACCGAAAAGTGCATCTGTCCAGATAAGGCTATGTGCACACTAGGATATTCTCCTGATAGATCTACACTCACACTGTATGAAATAACACAACTTTTGTCCACTCACGTCTCTGAATGGACGTTGGTCTCATATTGCCAATATGGAGCATGTACGAAAGTGTGATGACCTGCACAGGTGGCCATCCCAGGACTGTGACTTGGCTTTATGTTCTGCATGTAATATGGGATGGAGCAACAGATGTGCATTGAAGGTTAGCAATAAAGTTCCCAGTCAATTTAAACTCATGTGTCATGCATTTACTGGGTAAAGTAGTAGGACTCATAGCAATGTGCTGCAGCAGAGCCAATAAAATCATGCAGTCAGACAGGTCTGATCAACATGTGCATGCTTGCAGACCAAATGTACAATGATAAGACATTATGGCCCTCATTCCAAAATGCAGGTTGTGGGGCTGCTGTGCTGAATCCATGAGTACCATCAACACAACAGCATGGGCATGACAAAACTAGTGTCTTCAAAGACATGTAGAGAATCCTCATAGAGATAGTGCTGCCAAAGAGGAGAATGCTATATGGATTGGTGCCTGCATGTAGGGCTCATACTCCTTAGCTCTGGCATATAAGTTCTGGGACAAAGCGAATGATCTGCAGCTTAGCACTGTCAATGCATCTTTTTTCTCCACATATAGGCCTTTGAGTCATGTCTCATCCACAGTCATGTCTCTCAAATATGATATCTGTGTCATGGGTTTGCTGGGGGGACTGCTACACTGCTCCTATGTGGCCATGGTCTATCAAGTGAGAATCTATTGACATATCAGTTAACCAGCCCTACTACTCAGCTGACTATGAAATGGGGCTGGCAGCCAGCTAATATTACACACTGTGAGGATGCATGTATGCACAATGCGCTATATGTATGAATGAGGCTGAAAAAAACTTTGGCAACACAGAAGTGCACCCTGACCTGCTCTGTACGTGCCATCTCCAGACAAGTCTGGGTATGTGATCGCAAAGCAATGTGCTGTGGTGTTTGTAGGTGAGTCATGTATGGCACAGGATATAAGATGTCAGTGAAGACAGCAATGCATTACCCACAGACAGACCTATGACAACTCTTACATGTAGGTGTCCCTTCCCCACTTCTTTTGGGGGAAAGTGGCTATAACGCCTTGTGTGCTGCCTCATGGCAGCCACAGAGGAGGGTTGTTGGTTTATTTATTTATTTCTTCTATACCGCCCCTTCCAGAGATCAGGGGCGGTTTACATGGAACGAATTAACAACTTATGTATACTACTGTATACGTTACATTGAACATAAGGAAACTTTCTAACTTTTTACATGGAACAATGTGTACAATATATTGAGTAGATAAACTTTCTAACTTTTTACATGGAACAATATGTACAATACATTGAGTAGATAAACTTTCTAACTTTTTACATGGAACAATGTATACAATATATTGGGTAGATAAACTTTCTAATTGTTGGTTGTATGTTTCCTCTGTGCTTTGGGTCCCCAGAGGGGCCAGTGGGAACAGAAGGATGCAAGTTATCAATATCCCTGTTTAATGTACATTACCAAGTTTAAGTTACAATGTAACATAGTAACATAATAACATAGTAAATGATGGCAGATAAAGACCAGTATGGTCTATCTAGTCTGCCCAGTAAGAAGGCCGGAGTAAGATGGCAGGAGTAGGTGCCACTCTGTGCAGGCCGCCCCTCAGGCCACCTCTCCCCATGTCTTTGTTTAGGGGTGAACCCACCGCTCCATGCAGGACACCCCTATTTGTTGAGAGGTTAGATGGTTCAGTTTATTTTGATTTTATTCTGTTGCTATAAATGGATCCATTGTGTCTGTCCCATGCCATTTTGAATTCTGTCACCGTATTTGCCCCCACCACCTCCATCGAGAGGGCATTCCAAGCATCCACCACACTCTCAGTGAAAAAGTATTTCCTGATATTGCCTTTCAATTTTCCACCTTGCAGCTTGTCAGCCAGCCCCACCCGCTCCTTAACCTTGAGGGCTAAAGAGGGGTTGACTTGCGACGCCCGTGGGCAATTGTTGTAGTTGTGTTGTGGTGCGACGAGTGATAAGGCTTGGCAAAGGATTATTTATTTTAACTGGTTTATTTGCTCGTGGCTTAGTTTGCCAGTGCGCAGTTCAATATGCAAATTACAGACGGTGCAGAAGAAATTAAATCCAAAAGTATACAGGAATAACTGAATCTTATCTAGTTGCTTGTTGCGCTGTATTATTACACATTCTTCTCATGTGCTTTATCATACAGGAAGGAAACAGAAAAAGTCTCTTCACTCAAGCTTTCTTGTATAAAGGAGGTTAATTGTCAATGTCCTATTACCTCATAGAACAATACCAAACTTAGCTGTTTAATTGTCTCTGTCAATTAAACAGATTGAACAGTCCATTAACATGTCCTCATTATCAGGGGGCAATAAAGAATCAGGGGTAGAAGTTTCTTCCATACATTCAATGTCTGGCACAACCGGATTAAAACTTCTCTTCTGCTTTAAGAAGTCTTGGAAGTCCTTTAGAAGTGACTCAGCCGGTAACTTCCCCAAGTATGTCTGATCTCCCGTCCCTTCAATGAGTAACTGTTTACTGAGCTTATCAATCTCAGGCTGCCACTTAAGTTTGTTTGTACTGGGAACAAACACATGTGCTGGGCTACGTTTATCTCCTAAACGTTCTCTAGCCGTGGGTGCTTGGTATTCAAACTTTGCAATGTCAGGAGAATAATCAAAAGCATTACATTCAGCCTTCTCCAGGTTAGGTATATCAGCTAGCTTAAAAGAATATTCAGGATTACTTAAAGCTTCCCTTGGCTGATAACAGATGCCACCATCTTGTTTAGCTGTGCTTTTAAAAGTGGAACAGAGACTGCCTGGTTTAAAAGCATAAACACTTCTTTTCTTGGGTACCTGATACAGAAGCTTTTCATCTGGGGAATACCTTATCCTTCTGTCCTTCTTCCACAGCTCTGCCTGGTTCTGTAGCCCTGGGTTTTCAGCGTAGTTAAAAGACCTCTGCCTGCAGCAGTTCTCTCTCTCTCTACTGAATCCTCTCCCACGGTACCTTCCAGGTGCAGCTTGTCACAGGAATCTCTATAGCAAGGATAATCCCATATAGACTTGCCTTCTGCAATCCTTGTATCTCCCTCTGGGAGCTCAGATAGCTTCTCTCGTGTTCTCAGCTTGTCTGGAACCAGTTGTCCTGTTATTCTCCTTTCCAGTCCTTCCTTTAGAACTTTTCTCGAGTCCTTCACTAGTACCCTCTGACTTCCTGGTTTCTGTATATTTAAGCAGCTGGCTCTAGCCTGCATTGCCCGCCTTCCTTTGGGGCATGCCCAATCACAGGCTTCCTCACTCCCTTCCCCCGAGGAGTGCTGTTTAGCTTGATTGGAAGTGTGTTTTTTTCTTTCTCTAAAGAAATCTGTGCTCTCTCTAGCATTACCGGCTTCCACCACCGGATGCTCACTTGTGTCCATAGGTTCCTGAGGAGCTACTGGGTCACAAGCTTCATGTTATGCCCTCTCGTTTTACATCTTCCCCGTGTTTGGAAGAGGTTTGTTTGTTCATTATTTCTCTTAAGTATTTAAAGGTCTGAATAATATCTCCCCTATCCCTCCTCTCCCCCAAAGTGTACATATTTAGGTCTTCAAGTCTCTTCTCATAAGGCTTCTGATGCAGGCTCCAAATCATTTTGGTGGCCTTCCTCTGAACAAATTCCATTCTTTTTACATCCTTTGCAAGATACGGTCTCCAAAACTGAACACAGTATTCCAAGTGAGGCCTCACCAGTGACTTATACAGTGGTATTAGAACCTCTTTCTTTCTGCTGGTAATTCCTCTTCGTATGCAGCCCATCATCCTCCTGGCTTTTGCCACTGCCTTGTCACACTGTTTTGCCACCTTGAGATCTACAGAAATAATCACACCAAGGTCTTTCTCCTGATCCGTGCACATCAACCTCTCGCCCCCTATCATGTACATTTCTCTTGGGTTTCTGCTAGCCAAGTGCATGACTCTGCACTTCTTTGCATTAAATCTTAATTGCCAAGCATTTTACCATTCTTCCAGCTTTTGTAGATCTTTTCTCATGTTAAGGACTCCATCGGGGGAGTCCACTCTGTTGCAAATTTTCGTGTCATCTGCAAAAAGACAGACCTTTCCATTCAGTCTTTCAGCAATATCCCTCACAAATACATTGAACAGTGCCGGGCCCAGGATCGAACCCTGGGGCACCCTGCTAATTACCTTCCTTTCCTCTGAGTGAGCTCCATTTACCATCACCTTCTGTCATCTATCAGTCAACCAATTTCTGATCCAGTTTACTACCTTGGAACCCATTCCCAAACTACTAAGTTTATTGATAAGCCTCCTATGAGGAACAGTATCAAAGGCTTTGCTGAAATCCAGGTAGATGACATCCATTGCATGCCCCTGATCTAGTTCTCTGGTCACTCAGTCAAAGAACTCAATCAGATTTGTTTTGCAAGATCGTCTTTCAGTAAAACCATGTTGCCTTGGATCTTGCAACCTGTTGGTTTTGAGAAAGTTCACTATTCGCTCCTTCAGAAGCACCTCCATTACTTTTCCCGCCACCGAGGTAAGGCTCACAGGCCTGTAGTTTGACACTTCTTCCCTGTCACCACTTTTGTGTAGAGGTACGACATCAGTCATTCTCCAGTCCTGAGGAACTACTCCTGTTTCCAAGGAACTGTTGAAAACATCCTTTAACGGCCCTGCAAGAACCTCTCTGAGCTCTTTCAGTATCCTGGGATGTATCCCATCCGGTCCCATGGCCTTGTCCACTTTCAGTTTCGCAAGTTGTTCTAACACATCATCTTCTGTGAATGATGTGGTATCTACTTCATTCCCATCTTTATATTTGGGAGTCACAGTTGGTCCTTCTCCAGGATTTTCTTTAGTAAAAACAGAGCAGAAGTATTTGTTTAGCATGTCCGCTTTTTCAATGTCCCTTTCCACGAGTACATTCCCAGCACTTCTGAGTCCTGCGATTCCAACTCTGATCTTCTTCCTTTCCCGAATATACCTGAAGAAAGTTTTGTCGCCACACTTCACATCTTTAGCCATCTTTTCCTCTGCCTTTGATTTTGCTATCCTTATTTCTCTTTTTGTCTCTTTGAGTTTGATCCTGTATTCATTTCTGTGTTCCTCTGTTTGCAAGCTTTTGAATTTTGCGAAAAATGTGTTTTTTGCCTTTATTTGAGCAGCCACTTCTTTGGAAAACCAAATAGGTTTCCTTCTCCTTTTGTTTTTAATTACTTTTCTTACAAATTTATCTGTTGCCCCTTTTATTGCAACCTTTAGTTTAGCCCATTGCAATTCCACTTCCCTTATCTCTTTCCACCCTGTCAACTCCTCCTTTAGATACATGGCCATTTTATTGAAGTCAGTGTTTTTGAAGTTTAGGACTTTGAGCTTGCTATAGTTGGACTGCACCTTGGTTTTTATCTGAAACCACACCGTGTGATGATCACTGCTGCTCACAGGTGCACCCACCCAGACATTCAACACGCTATCACCATTGGTGAGGACTAAATCCAGCGTTGAGCTTTCCCTTGTTGGTTCCATCTCCAAGATAGTCTAAGTAATGCATCTTGGAGAGCATCCACAATTTTTTTGCTTCTTTCCAGATTTGCAGAAGGAGTAATCCAATCCACATCGCATAGATTAAAGTCACCCAATATGATCGCTTCCCCCTTTGTGGCTATTTTGACAATGTCTATAATCAATTCATTATCTAGCTCTTCGATGTGAGTCGGAGGTCTGTAGACTACAGCAGTATGGATGACAGTGCCATCTCCTCTTTCCAACACAACCCAGAGCGCTTCTTCTTTTCCCCATGCCCCCTGCATTTCAGTAGCTTTAATATTGCTTTTACAACAATATATTATTTATTCACTCATATCAATCTTTAATTCTTGGATTTTATATACCTTATGGCCACCGGTCTCAGATAAACGGTATATTTCTGACACTTGTTTGTGGGTAATTGAACTCGCCCATCTAGTGTCCGTTTACATCAATGACCACGGGCCAATTTGGTTCTAATTTTTTCTTTTATGTATTGCTCATTTTTTATATATATAAATATCGTTTTTGTTTTTCTTAAAAACTTTAAATAATTATTCTATCCAACTTATCTTGTGCAAAATAGCAAACAGCTGCCCTGTTCGTTTGCAGACAAAATGAAAACCCCAACGCCTCAATCTTCTAAGCGCTCCAGCGTTTCTCCTCCTGGGTTTATCAAGGGGATGAATGCAGTACGTCTTTCAGGGACTTTTTTGTAAAGTCTAATTCTTCAATGTTCTTTCAATGTAGCTGAACAATTTATTAAGTCCATAATTCCTTATCGAATCGAACCTTCATAACGTTTCTTGGATTTGCTCTCAAAAAGGTCCTTTTTGAGAGCAAATCCAAGAAACGTTATGAAGGTTCAATTCGATAAGGAATTATGGACTTAATAAATTGTTCAGCTACATTGAAAGAACATTGAAGAATTAGACTTTACAAAAAAGTCCCTGAAAGACGTACTGCATTCATCCCCTTGATAAACCCAGGAGGAGAAACGCTGGAGCGCTTAGAAAATTGAGGCGTTGGGGTTTTCATTTTGTCTGCAAACGAACAGGGCAGCTGTTTGCTATTTTGCACAAGATAAGTTGGATAGAATAATTATTTAAAGTTTTTAAGAAAAACAAAAACGATATTTATATATATAAAAAATGAGCAATACATAAAAGAAAAAATTAGAACCAAATTGGCCCGTGGTCATTGATGTAAACGGACACTAGATGGGCGAGTTCAATTACCCACAAACAAGTGTCAGAAATATACCGTTTATCTGAGACCGGTGGCCATAAGGTATATAAAATCCAAGAATTAAAGATTGATATGAGTGAATAAATAATATATTGTTGTGAATGTAATTCACTCGGAAGAGAGACCTGTTATCAATTTTTTGTTTAATATTGCTTTTGACATACAAGGCTACTCCTCCTCCTCTTCTATTTTCTCTGTCTCTTCTGAATAGATTATAGCCAGCTATGGCTATATCCCAATCATGCGATTCATTAAACCATGTTTCTGTAATAGCCATAATGTTCAAGTCCATTTCCACCATTAGGGCTTCCAGGTCTGGGACTTTATTGGATACGCTTCGAGCATTTGTGCTCATTGCTTTCCAGCATTTAACTGGCTTGCGTGTGTTTTGCATTGATTTTATATAAACCAATGTAAAGCACATTGACTAAAATGATAAAGTGTTATAAAAAAAACCTGTTACATCAAAAAAAAATTAAAAAACCCATTGTTCAATGCATGTTATACTACAGATTGCACATCAGTGAAAGCCAGGGCTGCCAACATAGGGGTGAGGGCCAATGGCCAGTGCTATGTGTCTATAATCACTATCTGCAGTTTGCAGGAAGATGTAGGAAGCAGCAATGATAGCTGTTGCGTGCTAACCCACACATCTGGGGTCTGCTGTTGGGTTCTATGTGTATGGCTACAGTACCATCATATTATATGCCTATTCTCAAACTTAGTCTACCTCTAAATGTATGAAGACCACATGTAAACTCTTCACTGTTCCTGTTAGGAAAAAGGCAAGACCAAAATGCATACAGGTATACCCACCCTATGTCATAACATCACAGACTAAGAGTTGAGTATCAGATATGTTCCCATAGGTAAGCCATTATGTCTGTGACAATGTCATGCATTTATTGTGGTTCCTGGTCCAGGAGAGTGGGGGGAGTGGAGGTGACATGGCACATGGCTGGGGCAGCTGCACATGTCATGAACATGCAGCACAAACACGCTGCTAGTGTGGGCACAACTAACACCTGCAGCGTTGGAGTCTGGCGGCCAGCATCTCAGCTCTTTAATGGAGCCGCGGTTCCATAGCAACATGATGCCATGGCACCGCGGCTCCATTGAAGAACCTTGACTGAGTTAGCCGGGAAAGTCCTGTATGTGCAGGGCAGGCTGAATCGCAGTCCTGGCTTGCACAAACAGGACTGATCGTGATTCTGATCCCGTGGGATCAGAATCATGATCCTCTCTGTATGTCCTGCTTAGACCGGGCGTACGGTGGGGATCTAAGTCTGGGACAGAATGAGCCCTATAAAGAATAATATGGGCAAATAGATGATGTTAGCAGAATACCTAGGTACCTGTTTGGAGGGATTGCATGGTACAGCTGCTATGGCAGTACACTATAGCAGTCTGACAGCCACAAAACCAGGGCCTAGAGGTCAAGAGTGACCCTCCTGGGACAGTTGGCAAACATCCACAGACATATCAACAGCTGTCCTGACTGATTGCTGTTCACGTCTGCATATGCAATGATGATGTCAGAGGGCTGCTAGTGTTGTGTACTGTGAAAGTGTTAGGAGATAGGGCCTGTTCTCTGTGCCAGTACTAGTTACAATGCCAAAGCTGGAACCAGCAGAGTACAGAGGGGGGTGGGACATGCAAATTAGTATGTAATTTACTGGCAACATGATAGTGTGGCATCAAAAGGTGTCATCCAACCTCACACCTCCCCTGAATAGGGGGGGAAGAGGGCTATGGGCCATGTTCCTTTTGGCAGATGGTCCCTCACCCTGACCAAGGGAGGATATGGCTGAGACCTACTGACTCTGAGCAGATACATTTTTTTATTTATAAGATATATCATACTTCTAGTACTGAACATGGACTTGCTTTATTGGAGCTCACAGATTAACGTCCCATCCTTGGTCCCCATGCCCAGGGGATGAGGTATTCCATAGTTCTAGGAGCTTTTGTGAGTCTCCAAGGTCCAGTGAACCTTTGATTCCCTGAGAGCTGGAGTGCACAGATTAGGGATTGCTTGGCTTTGGCCACCTCCATGTGGTGTCCCCCCTAGCTCTTCCAAGTTAGGGGGGGGGGCATGATGCCTATGTGGGTGGACTGCCTTGCACCCTCCCCCCAATTGTAATTGTCAGGCTGCAGGGGTAGGTGTTCTATATTGTAAGCTATGAGGGTGCTTCTGGATCCTTTATGCTAGCTGACTGAGTGCCAAGAGTATGTGTGCTTATTTTGGTTGGCTTACAGAACCCCTTCCCCTTATATGGGCACTCCACAATAGCTAAGTTGTTGTCAAAGCCATAAGTGAGAATGACTGAGGGGGTATTTCCTCCCCATACACCAGAGACCTTGTATTGCGTTCCCTGCAGCCTAGGTGAAGAGGCACCCTGGACACCTCAAGCTGAGGTTCATATATCATGTCCCTCATATATCTGTCCCTGCCAGATTCCATACAAGGCCCTGTGCATCTACAGATGCCACATCTGTACTTTATCTCCCACAATTAGAGATGTAGCATAGATTTACTGCATATGTTTGCTTTCCTGATTTGCATGCTCTACCCACTTATACTTAGCCCCATTGCTCTGAATTGTGCAGCCAACTATGCCTATTCCTGGTCATCCCTCTCTATTCAGAACTAGCTAATTACTGATTTCCTGTAGGTGTGGCTGGGGCACATTTATTACTGTCTGCAGTGGTTCTGTAGCCCACTGCTGCTCTAACACATTTGTAGTTTACACTTCACAGTGCACATATTCAGTGGCCACATGTTCCCTACAACTGTGCTGGCGGCATAGCCTACCACAGCTGCTAGGCCCCACTGCAGTAAAAATGCACACTAATCGCAGCACTTTAGTGAACATGCCCTTTAGGTTGTGCTATCTAACACACAGCCAATAGGAATAAAAATGGGCCATGCAGCAAACAGCTCGAGCTAAGTGTTAGTAAAAGAGGGCCTCTGGTGGAGGTAACTATAAAGGAGAACATTTTAACCACCTCCAATTCTTAAGTACCTTATTGAATAAACAAAAAAAGAGGAAGGAAGAATGTAAACTGAATTTGAGTTCACTAAATTTGTGAAACATCTTTTGCTAACTCTGTTATTACCCATGATAATATATCTCATAATGTAACTGAAAAGTTGAGCAAATACCAATAGCTTAGTTCTACTTTTAGCACTACCAGATCTAGCTGGTTTTCTACAATGGAATCAATAATAGCTGAAGAACAGAAAACAGATCCTGTGACACAAGGACTGTTGATATGATAACTAGCATCACCCTGAAAAGTAATAGAGACCTGTATACTAAACAAATAGCTTAGGACAAAGGAATGGGGCACTGAAAAGGGCACTATTTACAAAACACACACCCCTTGATCCCTTCTCTTTCCTTCAGCTGAAAAGCTCCTGTGATGTTTTTCAAAGGAAGGTTAGATGCTTTCTTCCACAGTCTCCTTTCCAAGAACTTTGAAATATAAACATATATAGACCAACTATGGTGTTACCAGAGCAGAAAGCTCCTTTTTATTTTGAGAACATTGAAATTGCTAAACTAGTTCATACCAAAGTTTCATCTGTCTCCAGTCACAGCAAGTAGCGGATACTTGAAGCAAGTATATAGACCATGTAGCCTGAGTATAGGAATGTCCGAAACCCAGGCTAACACCCCCAAATGTCTTGCTTAATAGCCTCTATAGCTTCCATTAACTTGTTTAATCCTAATGTATCATTTACTTATATTCCACTGCCATCCGAGTTATGAAATATTCCTGCTTCAGTTTTTACTGTATTCTATTGTAAATCTCTTTGCTGTATCCACATTAAGCGGTATATCAAATCTTAAATAAATGAAAAATGAAATGAAATCTTTCTCCATCAAACAGCAAAACTAACAATAACCAGTTTACTTACTACAGGATGTAAGGAGAGTTGTTGGTATAGTGCTTGGAATACTGAAAACAGTTGTACTGGTAAGCTTCATGCTTGTAGAGTCGGCAGGAGATGCTGCTGCCATTACTTTTGTAGTCAGAGTTGTAGTTTTCAGTGCAATGGTTCTGGAAGAGGCTGTAGGCATTCCTGTGGTACTCTTCATAGCTGTAACTGCAGAGCCTGTAGTGGTTGGTATGGATGAACCATAGATGGAAATATTATAGAAATGTCTATTGGTGACTATTGAGAAAGTAACTGAGGGTGCTACAGATATACAGTATTAGCTGTTTTTATAGGAGCAAATGAAAATGTACTTAGAACAGTTGTTTTTATTGTAATGGGTATTATGGAAACAGCCTTGGGCATACTAACTACATTAATGGTGGATGTTGTAGACTACTGTAGAATTGCTTACTTCAGCTCTAGGATTCTTTAATGGTAGATAAGTATGAATTTTTAGGTAACAGAGATATATCAGTAGTACATTTATTGGGAGACAATACAAAGTTACTTACAACAGTTGAAGTTGTGATTGTTTAAATGTAACCAGGTGGAAAAAATAATAATAATAAATACCTGAGTGGGGTTTTATTCCCCAGATGTTTGATTCTGCTTTGGGCTGCTTATGGCAGCCCGGATGCTTTTTGTGCAGTTGCGGGAAAGGCAGTGATTGTGCTTGTTTTTTTTGCTTTTTTTAAAGAAGAGAGGCTGAGGGAGAGCCGCGGGCATGAGCCTGGGTAGGCCATGCTTCTGCAGTGTGCTTAGGATGACGGGCATGCTTCTGTGGCAGGACTCCACGATGTAGAGAAGGAGGGTCCCGAAAATGGCAGAGGTTCTTGGACAGGGTAGGTCACTGGCAGAGGGCCTTGGAATGAATGAGATTGGACTCAAAAGGCCCTGGAGAGAATCAGGCCAAGAGGATGCCCTAGAAATGTGGACATAGACATGATTGGTCCTCTGGAGCAGGCTTTAGGCCTCCCGGAGGAAAATCAATGGGCAGAGCCAGCCTTAAAGGGCCCGTGCTCCTTACAAACGGCCCAACAATGGGTGAAAATTAAAATGAAAACATTTAAAGATTTGAAGGTTCAGGAAGTCTGGACAAGGGGTGAGAAACTCTACTACTACTACTACTACTACTGAGCATTTGCATAGCGCTACAAGTCGTATGCAGCGCTGCACAGACATGTAAGAGACAGTCCCTGCTCATCAGAGCTTACAATCTAGTCAAGACAGACAACACAGAAAGGTGTAGGCAGGGATGTTTATGTTTATTCATACATTTGAAAAACCGCTCAGGCCGAGAAGCATCAGAGTGGTTAACAAGGGGGAAAGAAAAAGAAAAAGGAGATCAGGTGAGTCAAAATCCAAAAGCAGCAGTGAAGAGGTAAGTTTTCAGCCTGGATTTGAAGAGGGTTAGAGAAGGTGCCTGGCCTACAGACACAGGTAGTTTGTTTCAGGCGTAAGGTGCAGCAAGGTGAAAGGAGTGAAGTCTGGAGTTAGCAATAGAAGAGAAGGACACAGATAGAAGCAGTTTGCTAGAAGAGCGAAGTTCCCGAGGGGGTTTGTAAGGAGAGATAAGAGAAGAAAGGTAGTGATATTTTTGACTGTGTTTTAAAATGAATTGGAAAAAGAGGTGTGACTACCGCTGAAATTGGCCTGAGATTAAAAATAAAAGCTTTAAAGATTCAAAACTGATTTAGAGAGGTGTTGGTGGGTCAAAGAACCCTAATTTCATGATCTTCAAGCATTTTAGCCTTTTGAAAAGGTAAAATTAGTGGCGATATGCTGGTGTCTTAAAAGAACACTGTACAAGTTCAAAAGTGAATAAAAAGTATGGTAAAGTTATGGAGATGAGTAATTGTATAAAGATTTTGAAGAAAAATGCTTTTAGAGTTTAAAAACATATACTAAAAGGTTGAAAAAAGTCCAAGATGGTGGGAGTTGCAGCAAGAATCTCCACAGCAATATTGTTGCAGTTTGGCATGTAGATGTACATGCTCCCTGAGATGAAAACCAATATGGTTTCAGGCCACATCACGGAATTGAGACCCTCCTCCTAACGCTATTTGACAAGCTGATCTGAGGAATAGACAACACAAAACAAGCATTCATCCTTATATTTCTAGACATTCCCTCTGCATTTGACAGCATCAGCCATGACATACTGCTTACCAGACTCCAACATTTAGGAATACAGTGCACGGTCTTCCAATGGTTCCAGTCTTATCTTACTGACTGAACTCAACAGAACAAACTTAATCAACATGCATCTAAGTCATACAAACAAGAACAAGGCCTACTGCAAGGTCCTTCTGTTTAATATCTACCTTTAGCCCATCTGCACTATCTTCAAAAAACTCAATATAGGATAACACAGTGAAGCATCAAAAATGGCATAATAGGCAAAACCTCAAGATCAACTATACCAAAACTGAGGTGCTATATGTAACAAGGAACCCTGGCTTCACTCCACCCCCAAAATTGCACCTTAGTGAGGGTAACCTATTAATAAAAAATGAAATAAAATACTTGGTGTCACCCTAGATCAGACCCTCATTATGGCCACACATATAAAACTTACTACCAGAACAATCTAAGCTCAGAATGGTACAGCAACTAAGACCCCCTAATCTCAAACCATGACTTCAGATCAGTTCTCAATGCACTGATCACACCACACTTCGACTATTGCAATAGCATTCTGCAAGGTCTACCTAAGTAAGCACTAAACCAACTACAGACGACCCAACATGTTGCTGCATGCATTCTATGGAAGGCCCTTAGATCAGACCACATCACTCCTATACTATATAATTTACACTGGCTTCCAATCCAAAGTTGTATTCACTACAAATCACTAATGATGGATATACACTTTTCAGAGACGTGGAGCCCAATTCAGAAAAAGGCATATCTGGGCCCCGTGCACATTTCAGGAGAGAATGTGCATGCATAGCACCAATTCCACAACCCCACATATTATAGGTCCCAAAGCAGGAGGCAAACCCAGCACCCTCGGTCAGATGCAGTACCAGCAGGCTAGAGCTGTGAGTGCTCTCAGGCCCCAGGAAGGGAGGGAACTGGGTCCTGTACATGTACACCAAATGCAATGACCAGACAAAGCCCCCCACCTGGCATAGCACGGTGACACGCCATCGATAGAGAATGGGTTCAGGGCACATGATGCACATGCACACAGCACCAGCAGCAACCCCCCTAATGAATAGGCAGGTCTGGGCCCTGGCATGGGGAAATGATGAGGTGTGTCTTGTCATGATGTGGGCACTGATAAAGTTGTTTTGAAGAAAAGAAATCCTGTTTCTTTAGGAACTAGATGTGCAGTTACCCCCAGGCACAGCTAGAGGGAGCAGGAACAGACATGCCACACTTAATGAACCTAGGCTCTCTGATGACCTGCAGCTGAATGGGAACCAGGAAGTCATCAGTAACAGTTGACTTTATAAGCCAGAGCAGAATGCTTCTGGACAGGAAGAGAAAGAGGACAGGAAGAGAGGAGTAGAGCTGGTAGTAGAAGAAGGAGAAGGAGAAACAGCAGAGAAGCCTGGAGGCTACCAAGGAGATAAGCCTGATTGCTGTGAAGGAAGCAAAGCCGGGAGCTGGAGGAGAAACAGACCTCACAAGGTGGGAAGCCAGAAGGCCCAAACTGATCCTGTTGTACAAGGGCAGTTTGGTGGAAGTTACCCCAAGGTGAGAGCGTCTGCCACGCCTAGTTCCTATACTTTGCCTGGAGTTAGAATAGAGAGAGGAAAGCCAAGAACCAGAGAGAAAGGTTCTGACAGAAGCTTATTATCTCTAGAGGATCATTACCCAGTTTCACCTGTTCAGAGGGAAAAGCACTTTTATAAACAACAGAAGTTTTTACCCAGAGCGAGAGGAGAATCCAACAGCAGTTTTATTCCACTGCCTAGAAGCACACCTCGGTATCCGGTTGGCAGGCAGAAGTGCAGCTACCAAGGGAGAGGGGCAGGAAAAAGAAGCACTGTGGATTTTATCTTACCAAAGCCAAGGTATGAGGCATTAAATATTGACTGTGATAATTGCGCTACTAAAAGCTCTACTAAAACAAGTATTCCTTCTATGAGAAACAAGGATCAAGACTGGTTTAGTAAACTACCACCAGCCCTGAGAATCCCTGGCTATAGGAAGCCAGACTCCCAAGTTTTAAACTGTTGTTGTTGTTAAGTGCCGTCGAGTCGGAGTCGACTCATGGCGACCCTCTGGATAGCTATCCTAAATTGTGTTCGGTCTTCAGTCAGGCGGCTCATTGACGACAGACTGGTACCCATAGCTGCTGTTATTGTAGCGATCCATCTCATTGCTGGCCTTCCTCTTTTGCGTTGACCTTCTAACTTGCCAAGCATGAGGTCTTTCTCTAATGATCTCTCTCTTCGCATGATGTGTCCGAAGTATGAAAGTCGAAGTCTTGTCATCTGAGCTTCTAAAGAAAGCTTAGGTTTGATCTCCTCTAGTACCGACTTGTTTGTTCTTCGGGCAGTCCATGGTATACACAGTATTCGCCGCCAGCACCATAATTCAAAGGCATCAATTTTCTTCCTGTCTGTCTTTTTCACTGTCCAGCTTTCACATCCATATGATGTTATTGAAAATACCATGGCTTGAACAAGTCGAATCTTTGTATGGAGAGACACATCTCTGCTCTTGAGAATCTTATCTAGGTCTTTCATAGCCATTCTGCCAAGAGCAATGCGTCGTCTGATTTCTTGACTGCTTGTTGCTTCTTTATTGATAGTTGATCCAAGTAGGTTAAAGTTATTCACAATTTCAATTTCTTCTCCTTCAACGATGAACCTGTTGATTATGCCAGTTGTCATGATCTTTGTCTTCTTTACATTAAGGTGCAGGCCCATTTTGAGACTATGTTCTTTGATTGTGAGAAGCAAATGTTTCAGATCATCTTCGCTTTCAGCCAGTAATGTGGTATCATCAGCATAGCGAAGGTTGTTGATGAGTCTTCCACCAATCTTCACACCTCTGTTGTCTTCATACAGTCCTGCTTCTCTGATGATTTGTTCTGCATATAAATTAAACAGGTAGGGGGAAAGTATGCAGCCTTGTCTTACACCTTTGCTTATTTTAAACCATTCTGTTTCTCCTTGTTCCGTTCGAACTGTTGCTTCTTGATCAATGTACAGATTACGCAAGAGAACGATCAGGTGTTCTGGTATACCCATGCTTCTTAATGTGGCCCAGAGTTTCTCATGGTTTACACAGTCAAAAGCCTTGCTATAGTCGATAAAGCACAAATAGATATCCTTTTGGTATTCTTTAGTCTTTTCAAGGATCCATCTCACATCCGCAATGATGTCTCTCGTTCCTCGCCCTTTCCTGAACCCTGCTTGCACTTCAGGTAGTTCTTGTTCTAGGTATGGCTGTAGTCTCTTTTGAATAATCTTCAGTAGAATCTTGCTGGCATGTGGGATCAGAGCGATTGTGCGATAATTTCCACAGTCAGTTGGATCACCTTTCTTTAGTATTGGTATAAACACAGATCTTTTCCAGTCAGTTGGCCATGATGTTGTCTTCCATATTTCTTGGCAGAGCCTTGTAAGTACGGTAACAGCTGCATCAGATTGCTGCAATACTTCTATGGGAATGCTATCAATGCCTGGTGCTTTGTTCTTTGATAAGGCTTTCAATGCTGCTTCAACTTCTTCTTTCATCACCAATGGTTCCTGATCATAAGGTATAGGTTGAAACGGCTGTTGGTCCACTTGATCTTTATCATATAAAAACTCTGTATATTCCTTCCACCTTTTCTTGATCTTCTCAGCATCATTCAACATAGAACCTTGAGCATCTTGTAACATTCCAATTCGAGGCTGGAACTTTTTCTTTAACTCTCGCAGCTTTAGGAAAGCCAATCTTGTTCTTCCTCTAATAGTTTCTGCTTCTATTTCCTTGCAAGTGTCATTGTAGTACTTTTCCTTGTCCTGTCTTGCTGCACGTTGGAAATCTCTGTTGAGTTCTGCGATTGTCTTTCTTTCTCCTTTGGCTTTAGCTTCTCTGCGTTTCTGGGCAATTTTCAGAGTTTCTTCCGTCATCCATTTTGGCCGTTTTTGCTTTTTCACCTTTTGTAGAGACTTCTCGCTTTCTTCCAGCACAACCTTCTTGATGTCATTCCATAACTCTTCCGGAGCTCTGTCATTTGTATCTAAAGCAGCAAATCGATTTTGCAGGCAGTCTTTAAATTCCAGTGGTATATTCTCAAGGTCATATTTTGGTGCATTCATGAGTGGTTTGCTCTTTTTCAACTTTAGCTTGAGTTTGCATACTAGTAGTTGATGATCTGTACCACAGTCAGCTCCAGGTTTTGTCTTTGTTGATGTTACAGAGCTTTTCCATCGTTGACTTCCACAGATGTAGTCAATTTGATTTTTATACAATCCATTGGGTGAAGTCCATGTGTACAGTCGTCGCTTGTGTTGCTGGAAGAAGGTGTTTGAGATGAATAGATCATTGGTCTTGCAGAATTCTATCAATCTTTCTCCAGCTTCATTTCTGTTGCCAAGTCCATATTTCCAACTACTTTGCCTTCTTCTTTGTTGCCAACCTTTGCGTTCCAGTCACCCATGACTATCAGGATATCCTGTTTGCATGTTCTGTCAATTTCAGCTTGTACTTGTTCATAGAACTCTTCAATTTCATTCTCTTCTGCAGCTGTTGTTGGGGCATATACTTGAATTATAGTTGTGTTGATAGGCAATCCTCGTAGACGAATAGAGATTAAGCGTTCGCTGACTGCATTGTATTTCATTACAGTTCTTGCAAGTTTCTTCTTTATTATAAATGCAACACCATTTCTTCTTTGTCTTTCATTTCCAGCATAGTAGACCATGTGATCATCTGATGCAAAGTGCCCGATGCCAGTCCATTTCAGTTCGCTGACACCCAACAGATCAAGTTGTACACGTTCCATTTCATTCTTGACCACCTCCAACTTCCCTTGGTTCATGCTTCGTACGTTCCATGTTCCAATGTGTAAGACATCTTTACAGCTTCTGACTCTCATTTCATGCGCAGCTACATCAGCAGTCAGACTTCCCGAGGGCTTTGATCCAACCACATCATAAATGCTGGCTTTACTCTGAAAAGTCTTCAGCTCTTCCCCAGTAGCTAGTTGAGTGCCTTCCGACCTGGGAGTCTCATCTTCCAGCACCATAGCACAATTTGTTTTGTTGTAACTATCCATTGGGTTTTCATGGCAAGATACAGAAGTAGATTGCCGGGCCTTCCTTCCGCGCAGTTTAAGTTTGGTGTTGTTGCCGTTGTCACAGAAATGTGATCCTCCGCCGTCAACACTATCCCATTCTGCTGCTGCCCAGATGGGTGGTTTGTCTTCGTCTGGCACCTCAGCTGAGACCTGTCCATCTTGGGAGACCCTGCCAGTAGTTAAACTACCGATAGTTTAGCTCTCAGCATCACTGATGCACGCAAGCCCTCACAGCACGACAAGCTGCAAACCAAGTGAGAGAAGTTTTAAACTACCATGCTGAGATAGACAGGGACAGTGAACGCTCCTTGAATGAGTACAGGGGAGAAGAATCTATGGAAGTGGATTATCCCAACACTGTTCCCTCACCTATGCCAGAGTTAATGGAATGTGATTGGTGCACTGCCTATGCTCCACATACCATAGAAGAATAAGTGAAATATAATTTAATGTTTCTTATACTGAATGCTACTATGGAAAAATTTGCCTTAACTGTGAAGTAACAGTTAAGTGCTCAGAGAATATTGGTACCTTTTAAGACAAAGGACTGTTTCTGTTATCTGGAATTATCTCTTAGTTGAACCTTGCTTTAAACAGGGAATAAAAGCCTTTATTTCCCTCCACCTGGTCTCTTTGATCATTAACGTCTCTACATAGTGGCGTAAAAATCTTTGTGTCACAGGGAACCCCGTGACAGTCTCTATCCCATAGGCATTTCTGGATCCTGTGTGACACAGAGGCCTACCATGTGTAATACTGCACAATCCACCGTACACGCCGCGGCTGATAAGGCGTGTCCGGCAGCCGTAGCAGGAGGAACAGGGTGAGTAGCCATGCAGATATCCAGTTTGAGCAGCAGGCCAACAGGCCCCCCACCACAGAGGAAGGGTACCACATGTACGAGCACATACTGCTGTGATATGAACAACATGGAAACAGCATGCTCCCACCCCAGGGTCCCACAACAAATAGTCCCGGAACATACTGCCCGACCCCCTGCAGAGATGGGACATGCCATAACATCATGTGTGCATGCCCCCCCCCCCCCAGCAACCACAGTAGTGAAACAGGAAGAGAAGGGTGTGGAAATGTATGGCACAGTCACCATGATGTTCCACAGAGAGCTATGGGTATGGAGCATTGTAAGCTGCATAACTGTGAGTCTTGTTTCCAAATAACTGTGCATCTGTTTGTCTCCACATAGCTCTCTATCTGTCCATAGTTGGGTTCCTTACCCACTCCATTGCTGTAGAGGTTTACCTTTTAAACTTTCTCTTACCCTTCTCAGCTGTAACTTACCTTGCCTCTCTCAACTAACTGGGCTTTATGTGGTACCCCCCTCCTTCCTGCTGAGGGTTCAGGACAGGGTACCTTGTAACTGCCCTCTTTAGTAGGACTTTTCTCCCTCCCTCCCTCCCCAGCACCCACCCACCCCTTGGCTAATTGTACCTTTATAGGTACTTGCACATCTTAGAAGAAAGGGGCTGCTCTCAGGTGCAGCTCGTTATCCAAATCAGTCATACACGGAGGATCTGAGCTTAATTAATTAAGCTTCAGGTATACAAGGTGTATTAGGGGTATTAGATACACTTTTATTGGTATAAGCATCTACACCAATCCTTAGTATATACAGAATTTAAAAGACCTAAACACAAGCTTTAAACTAAGATGCAGACAGAAGTCCAGCAACGAGATGGGGGTTCTCCGGTCTTTTGCATTGAGTGTCGCATGTATGATTTTCTCCCAGTTGGTGAGAGGTCTTACGTATGCACTAAGTGCAAAGAACTCTTTGCTCTCAGGGAGCGAGTCCGTTCTCTAGAAGCTAGAGTAGCAGACCTGGAAGACATAAGAAAGACAGAGATGTACATGGACGTGACCTACAGGGATATAGTCCTGAAGTCCCACCTCCAGTCTGGCAGCATCCCTGCTGCCATGGAGGAGAGAGGTCACGTGACAGGAGAGCATCACCCTGGTGTGGCAGGAAGTGATCCTGTAACTAGGACCTGTCCTCCAGGTGATGTAAAACCCTCTTGCACCGAGGACGTTTCTCCAGGGCCACGTGCCCATGAGGGGAGGGTCAGGACAGCTGTTATAGTTGGTGATTCAATCATTAGGAATGTAGATAGCTGGGTGGCTGGTGGACGTGAGGATCGCCTGGTAACATGCCTGCCTGGTGCGAAGGTAGCGGACTTCACGCACCGCCTAGATAGGATCGTAGATAGTGCTGGGGAGGAGTCTGCTGTCTTGGTACATGTTGGTACCAATGACATAGGAAAATGTGGTAGGGAAGTTCTGGAGGCTAAATTTAAGCTTTTAGGTAGGAAGTTGAAATCCAGAACTTCCAGGATAGCATTCTCCGAAATGCTTCCTGTTCCACGTGCAGGACCCAAAAGACAGGCAGAGCTCCGGAGTCTCAATGCGTGGATGAGACAATGGTGCAAGGATGAGGGTTTTGGATTTGTTAGGAACTGGGGAACATTCTGGGGAAAGGGGGGGCTCTTCCGAAGGGATGGGCTTCACCTTAATCAGGATGGGACCAGACTGCTGGCATTAACCTTTAAAAAGGAGATAGAGAAGCTTTTAAACTAGAAATTAGGGGAAAGCCGACAGTCACCCAGGAGCGCATGGTTCGGACGAAGGTATCCTTGAAGGATACTACCAAAAGCAATGAGGTTCCAAAAGGGAGTATTGTAGCCGAAATGCCCTTGAGTAAGGAGCAGACAGAGAATAAAGATTCCAAATTACCCATGCCTACCAATAGCCAGACTAATATGAATAAAATACAGTCTCTAAAATGCTTGTATGCCAATGCTAGAAGTCTAAACCAGGGGTCTCAAACACGCGGCCCGCGGGCCGCATGCGGCCCGCGACGGAGGAAAACAAAAAAACCCCAAAACCCTGGCTTCTGCCGTTGCCGCCGTGGCAGCGGCAGAATCAATTGTCAAATTTTAAAAAAAACTGACTTCTGCTGCTCAAGCAGCAAAATCAGCTGTCCTGCGGCCCCTTCCCCTGTGCCCGGAGATCCGAGTCTGCTCTATCAGCGGCGTGCTTTTCAAGCCGCGAAGAGAGTATTCCCCACTCGCGCGGTTTCAAGCCGCGCGAGAGGGGAATACTCTCCTCGCGGCTTGAAAAGCACGCCGCTGATAGAGCAGACTCGGATCTCCGGGCACAGGGGAAGGGGCCGCAGGACAGCTGATTTTGCTGCTTGAGCAGCAGAAGCCAGGTTTTATTTTAATTTACCGGGGGGGGGGGGGTGTAGGACTGGAAATGGGCTATTGGCTGGGGGGTATGACTGGAAATGGGCTATTGGCAGGGGGGGTATGACTGGAAATGGGCTATTGGCAGGGGGGGGGTTATTACTGGAGATGGGCTATTGCCCGGGGGGTTATGACTGGTAATGGGCTATGGTGGGGGCTAGGACTGGAGGGCAGGTGGGGGTTAGGAAGGACTGGAGGTGGGCTGATGGGGGGAGTTAGGACTGGTAATGAGCTATGGAAGGGCTGACTGAAATGGGGTAATGGGGGTTAGGGCTGGAAGTGGGCTATTGGCAGGGGGGTTATGACTGGTAATGGGCTATGGGGGGGGGTAAGACTGAAAATGGGGTGATGGGGGGTAAAACTGGAAGTGCGCTATGGGGAGGTTAGGACTGGTAATGGGCTATGGGGGGTCTAGGACTGGTAATGGGCTGGGGGGGGGGGGTTGCTAGGACTGGAAATGGGCTGAGTGGAAGGGGGGCTTGAACTGCAAATGGCTGATGGGGAGGGGGGCTTGGAATGGAAATGGGCTGTGAGGGGAGGGAGCTAGGATTGGAAATGGGCTGATGGGGGGCTAGGATTGGAAATGGGCTGATGGTGAGGCTAGGATAGGACTGGAAATGGACTAATGGGGGGACTAGAAGGGAGCGGATGCTGGGTGGGGCTGGAACTAGAAGGGAGCTGATGTTGGGGGAGGATTAGAATGGGATGGAGCTGGGAAAGTGAAATGGAGAGGGGAAAAATATTTTGTCTGGGAGAGAAGACAAATCTACAATTGGCCAGGTATTGGGAGAGTAAGTGGGGATTGAGGATGGAGGGGTAAAATTTGAGTGGATGAAATAGGAATGAGGAAAGAGAAAAAGGAGAAAGATTAGTATGTTAAAGCAGATGTAGAGAGAATGGAAAAAAAACTAGGAGAGAAGAAAGGGCAAATGGACAGCAGACGATGGAGAGTTAGCAGAAGACATGAAGAAACCAGAAGAAAGTGGCTGGAACAATTGCAACTGAAAAAAATGCACAAAAGGTAGAAAAATATCTCTTTATTTTGAATTTATTAACTGGAATATGTCAGCTCTGGGAAATGTGCATCATTAATGTTTGCGCTTTGTTTAGTACAAGAGGAAATTAATTTATAGTTTTATTTCTACAGTGTTGTTGTACATTCCAAGTTTGGCTTTTGGGGTTCCCAGTTTAATTATTGTCTTCTTGTTTCTAAATCTTTTAGTCTTTCTTTATCCATACTCATTAAAGAGGCATGTTTACTAAAAGTTAGTGTATGGTAACATTATGCAAATATTTATGCAAATGAGGCCCCTTATGCAAATGAGGCCCCGCGTCTTATGCGGCCCCCGGGTTACTTTACAAGTCCTCATTTGGCCCTCAAAGCAATTTGAGTTTGAGACCCCTGGTCTAAACAATAAGATGGGAGAGTTAGAATATATGGCACTAAATGAGAGGTTAGATATGATTGCACTCTCAGAGACATGGTGGAAGGAGGATAACCAGTGGGACACTGTGATACCTGGATACAAACTATATCGTAATGATAGAGCTGATCAAATTGGTGGAGGGTTGCACTCTATGTTAGAGAGGGCATTGAGTCAGAAAGGATTAAAGTTTTGCAGGGAACAAAATTTGCTGTAGAATCTCTATGGATTGAAATTCCACTTATGAAGGGGAAGGTGATGGCAGTGGGGGTGTACTATCGACCGCCTGGCCAGAATGAACAAATGGATGATGAAATGCTCAAAGAAATCACAGAAGCTAACAAAAGTCACAACAGAGTAGTAATAATGGGTGATTTCAATTACCCCGGTATCGACTGGGTCAGTGTCACGGCAGGACAAACTAAAGAGATAAAGTTTCTAAATGGAATAAATGACTGCTTCTTGGAGCAGCTGGTTCATGAACCGACCAGAGGGGAAGCCATACTGGACCTAGTCCTTAGTGGAACGCCAGATCTGGTGCAAGAAATAAGGGTGTTGGGACCACTTGGCAATAGTGACCATAATATGATCATGTTTGATTTAATTATTGGAGAACAAATAGTAAAGAAATCCACAGTACTACCTTTTAACTTTCAAAAGGGAGACTATGATAGAATGAGGAATATAGTTAGGAAAAAACTAAAAGGAGCGGTTCCAAAGGTTAAAGACTTACAGCAAGCTTGGGCGCTATTTAAAACTACTATCCTCGAAGCCCAGACCAGCTGTATTCCACGCATTAAGAAGAGTGGGAGAAAGTCCAAAAAACTGCCAGCATGGTTTAAAGGTGAGGTCAGAGAGGCTGTTGCTGCCAAAAAAGCAACCTTCAGGAAATGGAAAAAAGAGCCAAATGATGAAAACTGGAAACAGCACAAGCACTGGCAAGTTAAATGCAAAGCATTGATAAGGCAGGCAAAGCGGGAATTTGAAAAGAAACTTGCTGCGGAAGCAAAAACACGAAATAAAGACTTTTTCAAGTACATTCGTAGCAAAAGGCCTGTGAGAGAGTCAATTGGACCGTTAGATGATAGAGGGGTAAAAGGGGCAGTAAGAGGAGACAAGGCTATAGCGGAGAGACTGAATGAATTCTTTGCTTCGGTCTTTACTGAGGAAGATGTAGGGATGTTACCCAAGACTGAAGTGGTATTTAAAGGTGATACTGCAGAGGAATTGAGAGAAATATCGCTACACCGGGAAGATATATTACAACTATTTGATAAACTGAATAGTAGCAAATCACCTGGACCGGATGGTATACATCCCAGAGTGTTGAAAGAACTGAAATATGAGATTGCAGACCTGCTATTGGTAATCTGTGAACTTTCATTAAAATCATCTGTAATACCTGAAGATTGGAGGGTCGCCAACGTAACACCAATTTTTAAAAAGGGTTCCAGGGGTGACCCGGGAAATTACAGACCGGTGAGCCTGACGTCAGTACCAGGGAAAATGGTAGAAACCATCATAAAGAACAAAATTACGCAGCATGTAGATAGTCATGGCCTAATGGGAGACAGCCAACATGGCTTTAGACAAGGAAGATCTTGTCTTACTAATCTGATATGTTTTTTTGAAGGTGTGCATAAACAGGTAGACAAAGGTGAGTCGGTTGATATAGTGTATCTGGATTTTCAGAAAGCTTTTGACAAGGTCCCCCATCAGAGACTTTTGGCAAAGCTAAAAAGTCATGGGATAGGAGGCAGTGTACTATTGTGGATCGGGAACTGGTTAAAAGATAGAAAGCAGAGAGTAGGGCTAAATGGCCAATATTCCCAATGGAAAAAGGTGAATAGTGGAGTACCCCAGGGATCTGTACTGGGTCCGCTGCTTTTTGACATATTCATAAATGACCTGGAAAAGGGAATAACGAGTGAGGTTATCAAATTTGCAGATGACACAAAACTGTTTAAAGCTGTTAAAACCCAAGAGGAAAGTGGAAAACTGCAGGAGGACCTGGATAAATTGGAAGACTGGGCATCCAAATGGCAAATGAAATTTAATGTGGACAAGTGCAAAGTCATGCACCTAGGAAAGAACAACCCACACTATAGTTACTCGATGCAAGGCTCCACATTAGAAGCCACCACCCAGGAAAAAGATTTAGGAGTCATCGTGGATAACATGTTAAAACCCTCCACCCAGTGTGCAGCGGCGGCCAAGAAAGCAAACAGAATGCTAGGTATCATAAGGAAAGGGATGGAGAATAAAACAAAGGATATTATAATGCCTCTGTATCGCTCCATGGTACGACCGCACCTTGAATATTGTGTGCAATTCTGGTCACCGTATCTTAAAAAGGACATAGCGTTATTAGAAAAAGTACAGAGAAGAGCCACCAAATTGGTGAAGGGGATGGAAGGCTACTCCTATGAAGAGAGGCTAAAAAGGTTAGGGCTCTTTAGCCTGGAAAAGAGACGGCTGAGGGGAGATATGATAGAGGTCTATAAATTAATGAATGGAGTGGAACAGATAAACGTGGATCAATTGTTTACGCTATCAGAATATAGAAAGACTAGGGGACATGTAATGAAGCTACAGGGTAAACTATTTAAGACAAATAAGAGAAAATATTTTTTCACTCAACGTGTAATCAAACTCTGGAATCTGTTACCGGAGGATGTGGTAAGGGCTGTTAGTATAGCTGGGTTTAAAAAAGGTTTGGACAAGTTCCTGGAGGAAAGGTCCATAAACCACTATTAAAAAGGGACCCAGGATATCAATGCTTGACCCAGTACAAGCATTGTGGAACTTGTGTCTTTTGGGGAAACTGCTAGGTACGTATGACCTAGATTGGCCACTGTTGGAAACAGGATACTGGGCTTGATGGACCTCGGTCTGACCCAGTATGGCATGTCTTATGTTCTTATGTTCTTATGACATTAAGAGACCTTCCTGCCCCACCACAGTGGCAGTGACAGGAGCATTGTCAGAGGGTGACACAGGACATATAAACCTGATGTGGGCCACCCATAGAAACATAGAAACATAGAAATATGACGACAAAAAAGACCACATGGCCTATCTAATCTGTCCTTCCATATCAACAACTACAACAGTCCCCTTTTTCCTTTATAGATCCTCTGTGTTTATCCCATGCTTTTTTGAATTCAGTTACTGTCCTCATCTCTACCACCTCCACTGGGAGACTATTTCATGGGTCCACCACTCTTTTCGTAAAGAAATATTTCCACAAACCTCTCCTGAATCTATCCCCCTTCACCCTCATCCCATGTCCCCTCGTAGCAGAACTTGCTTTCAATTGAAAGAGGCTCTCCCCCTGAACATTAATGCTACGGAGGTATTTCAACATCTCAATCATATCACCTCTATCCCACCTTTCTGCTAAGGTGTACACATTAAGATCCTTAAGTCTGTCCTCATATGCTTTATAATGAAGACCACTAATCATTTTAGTAGCCACCCTCTGCACCGACTCCATCTGTTCACATCCTTTTGAAGGCGTGGTCTCCAGAATTGCACACTATACTCCAAAAAGAGGTCGCACCAAAGAATTTTACAGAGGCACTATCACCTTTTTTCTGCTAGCCATTCCTCTCCATATGCACCCAAGCATTCTTCTAGCTTTTGCTGTTGCCTCTTCTACCTGTTTAGCTACTTTAAGATCATCAGACACACACACGCCCAGGTCCCGCCCTTCTTTAGTGGACAAAAGTACTTCATCCCCTATGCTATATTGCTCTCTTGGATTCCTGCAGCCCAAATGCATGACCTTACATTTTTTAACATTAAATCCTAGCTGCCAGATTCTAGACCATTCTTCAAGCTTAACTAGATTTATTTATTTTATTTATTAACATTTTTTATATACCGCACTATTCGTTATCAGCGCGGTTTACATGGAACAAGAAACTTCAGACAATTTACATTTATCTGATTTTTACAGTTAAACAGGCAAACCAACTTGGATAACAGGAGCAACTATTTACAAAACAACTATTTACATAACAGTGTCATAGCGTCTGAATAGTGTATTGTTAATCTATTGAAGAAGTGTAAAGTGAAGTTGAGACAGGAAAGTTTACGTGGTTAGGCTGACGTTATTGATATTTGTGTGTGAGTGTGTTTTCTTTGTTCTCTGGGAAGTATTTGAGGAACAGGTGATGTTTCAGGGCCTTCCTGAACTGGATGATATCAGGGATGGCCCTAATGTGTGGTGGAAGGGTGTTCCAGAGTTTTGGGGCACATAGGCTGAAGGCTCTGTTCGATGTTGTGGAGTTGTATCTTATGATTTCCTTTGGTACGCTTAGCATATTTAGTTCTGTGGTTCTTCTTAGTCTATTGGGTATGATTGGTTGAATCATCTCCGATAAGGAGGTGGATGCGAGACCTTTGTATGCTTTAAAGGTAAGGAGCAGAGTTTTGAAAGTGATTCTTGCTTGGATAGGAAGCCAGTGTAGTTGTTTTAGAAGGGGTGTTACATGGTCTCTTTTGGATGCTCCAAATAGCACTCTCGCTGCACTGTTAAAGGCAAGTTGAAGAGGATTTAATGTAGATTGAGGAAGGCCTTGTAGAATGGAATTTGCATAATCGAAATGAGGAATGATAAGAGCCTGGTAAACAGTACGGAAATCGTCTGGGTCAATCAGTTGGCGTAGATGTCTGAGGGAGCGGATCTTGAAATAAATTGCTCTTACTGTGTTGGATATGTGGTTCTTCATGTCAAGGTTTTGATCAAGGGTCACTCCTAGGTATCGGATATGAGGTTTTACTTGCAGCTTAGCATCTTGAACCTCCAGGCATGTAGGTGGTATGAAGTTCGAGTTCCTTGAGATAAATAGAACCTCTGTTTTTTTATGTTGGATTCTGAGGTTTTGTGTAAGTAGCCAGTTCGATATGGCGTTGAAACAGTTAGTTAAAGGAGTGAGGTCCATCTTATCTAGGCAGATCGGCATGTATAATAACACATCATCAGCATATATCATGCAATTGACATTAAAAGATCTGATGATGTCACATATAGGTTGCATGTATATGTTGAATAGTAATGATGATAGGGAGGATCCTTGTGGGACCCCTTGTCCTTGATGAAACGGATCTGATATTGCTCCATCTGATCGCACATGCTGCCATCTACCTGATAAGTAAGAGTTACACCATTTGAGTGCTGTTCCAGAGAGGCCCTTTTCTTTTAGACGGATAATAAGAAGCTCATGACATACCGAGTCAAAGGCTGCCGCAATGTCCAAAAAGATAAGAACGAAACCATTCCGGATGTTATCAATGCCGGAGTTAAGGTTATTGAGGAGGGTGGTAAGGAGAGTCTCGACACCATGTGATTCTCTGAAACCATGTTGGCATGTATCCAACGGAGCTGCAGAGTCAATGTGGTCTTGTAGCTGCCTATAAACCACTTTTTCAATTATTTTTGCGAGCGTAGGTATACTGGAAATGGGTCTGTATGAGTCTGCTTTATGTGGGTCCAACTTGGAGTTTTTTAGTAAAGGTCTGATGGAGGTCTGTTTGAGAGTAGTAGGGAATGAGCCGGTGTCAAATGATAGTCTTATAATCTTGGATATTATTGGAGCAAGCTCATTGCGGAGATCCTTTATCCAGAAGGCTGGGCAGGGATCAGTGTGAGCTGTGGAGGTATTGAGAGTTGCGATGATGTTTTCAATCAGTTTCAAAGAGGGAGTAGTGAAAGACGTTAAAGGTGTTGCGGGGTCTTGAATTGTAGGAGGAGAGGGTATTGCAATTTCATTTGTCCGGCACATCTTAGATTGAATGTAAGCAGCAAATTCTTGCGGGCTGATTTCGCATTGATGCTCGGGTGATGGTTCCTTAGCTAGTTTCTTGATTAAACTAAACAGGTCATGGGGTTTATTTAGAGCTCGTTTCAGGGTATCAGTGTGGTATTGTTTCATCTTTTCTGCAATGGACTTACGGTGAGTAGCAAGATGCTGCATGTATGCGGTCTGATTGATGTTAGTGTGTGACCTCCGCCATCGCTTCTCAAGCTTTCTTAGTAGTTTTAGTGATTCTTTCAGCTCGGTTGTGAACCATGGGGCTGTCGCTTTTTTCCTTGAAGATCTGCTCCTTGGTGGGCATGAAGCAATGGAGTTGAGTCTGTTGTTCCAACCAGTGATCATCTCATCCAAGTTTAGTGTAGTGTCTTTGAAGAGTAAATCCGTTTCGGCCAGGATACGTTCCCTGTTAAAAGGTTGGAAGAATCTGGCTGTAGTGTTTGTGTGTTTGTTTAGATCCGTGTCACTTGTAGGTTGTTTGTTTTGAGTAGGAATCTGGAAAATAATAAGCTTATGGTCTGACCATGGGACCTCTGTGATTGATAACAGTATGTTTTGAAGCTGATTATGTGCTGACTGTGGTACAAATATGAGGTCAAGAATATTGCCTTTTACATGCGTGGGTTCTTGTACTGCTTGCTTGTATCCTAGGATTTCCAGGGCATCTATAAAGGCGGAAGATTGGTTGTCTTGTAGGGATGATAAGTTAATGTCTCCTAGAATCCAGTTGGGTCTATTTGCGTTCGGTGTGTTGGATGCGAGATTTATTATAGAAGATAATTCATCCGGGGAAGATGATGGAGCTCTGTATAGTAAGTTTATAGAACAAAGGTTGTTGGAGATAGAGACAGATTCAAGGTAGTTGTTGCTAGTGGAGTCATCCATTTTGAACTCATGCTATCTACACCTTCCTGGGTGTCTACTCTATTGCAGATTTTGGTATCATCCACAAAAAGGCAAACCTTACCCGAAAGCCCTTCCGCTATATCACTAACAAAGATGTTAAAAAGGGTCTGGAATGGGTCTGGAATGAAAACACCCTGTGCCACAGGCACATCAGGAACTCAGCTGCCCATGGATGACCTGCCAGACATTCTGCAGAGACACAACAGCCATGCATGACCTCTGTCCCCCACAGCGGCAGCACAGCAGGAAGAGGAGTCCACACCCCCATCTCCTGATGGCTCCACCCCTGACAATGTGGAGGATGCTGGCGCAGATATGCCCCAGCCCAAGTGGGAGCAGCAGCAAAACCACCAATGAGGGCGGCAGCAGTGCACCAACAAGCCCCATTCTCCTGCCCAGCCCAACACATCCAGTCCACAGATGATGGGGAGGATAAGGAGGGCCCGGCAGGGGAGGCAGCATTCTCCCCCTCCACCTCCCCTGATAGGGTGGAGATGATGGCAATGGGCAAGGGGGCCTATGTCCCACAGCACACATGGGGGACAGAGTGCAGCAGGTCAGCAACCAGGTCCAACCGGTGCCATATGCAGGCATTGTGGAGACAGAGAGAAACCTCATCCTCCAGCCCCCATGGAGTATTGTGGGGGAGGCTGTAGCAACATAGGCAGAGGGATCAGGCAGGGATGGTGAGAAGGTGGCATGTGAGTGCATGGGGGAGGATGAATAGCTGGAGGGTGGTGGTGAGGGCAAGGGGTGGCATATCACAGGAGGGAGGAGTGGCCTAGTGGTTGGGGCAAGGTACCACAGACCAGAAGGTCAGGGGTTCAAATCCCACTAGAGAACAGCAACCTTGGGCTGGAAGGACTGGGGTTTCTAGTCCCACAGGTGCTCCTTGTGGTCTTGGGCAAGCCACTTAATCCTCCATTGCCCATGTTCCCTGTAAAATAGTTATCTCCAAGTTATAATGCTCTGTTCAATGTAATTTCAGTTTGTTTAATGTAAACTGCCTTGATATCATGAAAGGCAGTATATAAGAAATGTTAAATAAATAAGGGGATGGAGCACGTGCAGGGGTGTGTGAGTGGCAGGAGGGTGGGAACGAGGGTGAGGGACAGAGAGCATGCAGGGGGAGAGTGTGGGTGAGGGTGGGTATGCAGAGTGGATGGGGATTCCAAGTGTGAGTGTGGGGTGGGAGGTGACAGTGCATTTGGAGAGAGACAGCTGCACTGAGGCAATGATGAAGATGGCAGTGATGAAGGTGGGAGTGGGGAACCCATGTTGGTGGGCCACAAAGCCTACCCCTATCTGATGTGGAGCCCAATGAGGGGGCCCAAGAGGCAGGTGGAGGTCCTGGAGACACCCCAGCCATGGGCTATCTGGAGTGCATGCTTGCATGGCTGTGCAGGCCCCTCTCCCACCTTTCATGCCATGTGGAGGGCCTCAAGGATGAGGTATGGGGCCTGAGGGGCGAGCTAAAGGGCCTGTGACATCTACTGGAGGCCCACCTGCAGCCCCACAAATCACCCTCCAGTCACACAGCAGGCAGCCCTGCAGGGCACTGAGGGGGCCCCACCACCAGGGAGGCGCACAGGGGCAGCTGTATCACCAAGTGGCATGAGCCATGCCAGTGACTGCTGGTGCAGTGACAGCCACCAGAGCTGGCTGGCCAGCAGTGTTAATGGCCCTGTAGGTGTAGCAGGGGCATGGATTGGGTGCCATGGGGCACACCTGTTTGTCAGTGTGTGTGGGTACTGTTTGCCCATATTATGTGTCTGTACCATGCATGTTTGTGGGGTAAATAATGTATTATGCTGTTCAACATGTGTGCCTTGTGTGCCTACATGTTTGTTGCACACATCAACCCTGACCGAAAAAGGCCCCAGTCATCTTTGTAGCACTAGAAGATAGATGCCATGCTGCATGCCACATATTTATGGTAGCCCATGCACGGCTGAGCCAAATAGCCTGGTAGTCTGACCACCACAGTATCACGGAATGGGGCAAGCACCCAGGCGGACTGGGAGGTGCCATATGGGGGAGGGGGAGTAGGCACAGCCAGCAGTCCATGGGGGCGCCACAGCCTAGGGTGGTGGGGCTGGCCACAGCACAGATGCTAGTTGTGCATGCCATGCAGTGGGGTGGGATGGGGAGAGGGGACTGGGTCAGAGTATGCCATGGATGTGGCAGGGTCAGGTCACATGGACAGCCCAGATGTATTGGTACCCCCAAGGAGGGATGTGGAGTGATCCATGACAGGGAGGGTAGGGAGGCATTGCAGACTGACTGCACAGTGGCCCTGGATGTGGAAGCTGAGTGGAAGCAGGATGTGCTGCAGGCAGTGTGTGGGGCTAGGTAGGACAAGACCCGCAGCTGACCAGCCACACTGTGCATTGACAAACAGATAAAAGGGGGGCAGGGGGTCTGGGGTGGGCCACCAGCGCTGGTACCTCCACTCCATGTCCTGCCCACCATGGTCACAACTGTGCAGCAGAGCCAATGCATACCATCCCTGGATGTCTTACATGTTGCCCCATTCCACCGTATCAATGCCAATATCACCAGAACGGCAACATCGAGGATGTGAAGCTCAGGTTGTGGCAGGTGTGCCACGACACTGCCTGGAAGGTACAGAAAGGGGAAGAGGGTGTGTGGGGGAGCACATCACTGAACTCAAACAGCGCATCCTTGCTACAATTGACCCTGCCACCTCAAGTGACACATCTCAGACATCCCAGGAGCAAGGTACATGTGTGCCATGTGTGTCCCTGTCCTTTACTCCATTTACACCACCCCCTGCTGTGTGCATGCACACATGTGCACACAGCCACCACCACTGGCTGCCATGTTGTCCCATCCATGCTGCCACTGCTAGGCACACTCACATTGTGTGTGGCTGCTCCAATATTGACCTGTGTGTTGGGAGCATTGGCAGTATAGCCTGCAAGCTGGTGGTGACAGGGCTGACTGCACAGGGCATTGGAGTGGGTGTCTGTGTATAGGCCTCTGTGCCAACCTGGCTCCGCAAATGGTGACAGAGTTTGGTGCAGGTTTGACCCCTCAATGTTGTCTGTATCTTCACAGGTGCCCCTGCTGTAGCTCCACAGGCAGCGGTGCCTGCTCGGCTGACTGTCCATGGAAGATACCACAGGATGGGGGGCCCTGCCTGATGCCCCACTGCCATGCACTGCTGGTCCCGCTGTACTGCCGCAACCACCTGATGGCCCTGGCCCAGACAATCTGAAGCCCCCTCACCACTGTCTCCACCACAGCAGCCTACTGATGATGGCAACGACCAGGGGGGCACACCCACAGGGGTGCAAAAAGACACCTATGGCAATATGCTGAGTGTCTGCTTGCTCAAAGCATTGCCTAGCAGACACTGTCTGAGGATTGCCTAACAGGTCTGAGCAACAGCTGGAACTGCTGTGCCAGTCAATGGCATTGCAGGAGAGGCATGCCATGGACACAATGTAGCTGACCATGGCTACCCGCACCCTCCAGGCTACCATGGTAAAGATCCTGATGGAGCTGTGCCATGTCCCTGAGCTGTCTGTCCCTACACAGCCCATGCACACTCCAGTGTGCCTCCCATGGGGTTTGGGCAGGGGTATGGTGGGGCAGCTCCCACAGTTGCAGTGTCCTCAGTAGCATGTACACCTGCATCTCTACACCCAGGCTCAAGTGATGTGACAACGTAGGCCTCAACATGTACCCACAGCACTGTTGGTGACCTCACCACACAGGCACTCCCTCTTCTTGGGCCATTTCCATGAGGCAGTGGCCTCCAGATGGTGTTTCCCCCATTCTATGATGGTATCATGGAGTCAGGCAACACAAGCTATGAAAACTCTGGGTCTGAGGACTCACCACCATGCAAACCTGTGACTGTGGTGATTGAGGCATAGGTACATGTGCCCTCAGGGAGGGGGAGGAGCAAGGTATGGGCAAGGGGAGGGACCACTGGGGGGTCGCCTAGCACCAGGGTTGGGGAGAGGCATGCTTGATGGGTGAGGTTGGGGCCCATGGTGGTGCACAGGCAGTGTGGATTTGGCCAGGGGTGTTTGAGTTGGGTGTCAGTCAACCACATCATGGTCTTTGTGAAATAGTGGCATGTGGGTTGGCATGGGTGGTTGGGGAATGGGTGGGTCCACAGGATAGCACTGCCTCATTGGTTTGGCCTTGGGTGGGTGCAGGGGACACACCATTCTGTGGGAATGGACACATATGTTCATCTGTCACTGCGGGACTCACACATTGATATGTCTGTGTCGGCCAAACACTGTCAAGCCTCAGTTCCTGGTGTGTGTGGCATCAGTCTGATGGCCAGTGCCCTTCTATGCCACCTCTGGAGGGTCACTGCTGGGGGCATTTTCCAGCATCACTGTATGCATGGGGCACCTGTCCATGTTGTGACCACTGGCACATTTGTCACACCCTCCTCCCATGTGGATCTACTTGGACACACACCCACTGCCATAAAATTTGGTGCTTGCCCTGAGGCTCTGTCCACAACTGAACTTGCTAGGGTGATGGGGGTGCCAGTTACCCGTCCTCTGCACCTTCCACAGGGTGTTGGGGCTGCTGCCTGTGCTAAGGGTATGTGTGCCCTGGGGCTTCCATAGGCCTTGGGACACTGGCAGTGCTGTGACCCATTCAGGGCCTCCTGTCTTGCATGCTGGCCAGTGGCTACAGTAGTGGCTGTTCTGAACATATTTTCTTGACATTGGCTGTGCCATGCAGATGTTTTCCTGGGGCTGTTCTGACAAGCATGATGTGGTTGCTGCATGTGGTGCACTCCTGTGGGCAGGCACATTCCAGCATCACACTCAGCTCACAGTTGGCAGATATCACCACTCATGGACAGGTATGTGGGTGTTGTAGTGCCCTGTCCAGCATCCAGTCCCATATCTCTAGCCATTGGTATTTCCATGGGCCAACGGTGTTGGATCTGGTCAGGCATGTGCTGTGTAAGGCCAGCCCCTGTGCTAGCTTTTTGTATCCACATCTCTCATTCAGGGGGCCATTGTTGTCTTTAGGACGCATACAATACATATCTTACTCTGGATACTGCATGGGTGGAGTTCGCTCCTATTAACCTCTACTGTATGGCGCTACATATGGCAGCCGGAGCTTTTTTATTTCAATCAAATCAGAGTACAGCTTAGCATACAAGTAGAATAGTCTCTGAGTAGAAGGAAAAACTAAACTTGTTGCTAGTGACCTTTACAAAGAGACCTTCCAATTAGGAAGCAAAAGATCTGTAAAGTTGTCTTCAATAGGTGCTAAAGGCAAGTAACAGATCAAAGGAGTGGAGGAGTAGCCTAGTGGTTGGGGCAAGGTACTTCAGGCCGGAAGGTCGGGGGTTCAAATCCCACTAGAGGACAGCAACCTTGGGCCGGAAGGACTGGGGTTTCTAGTCCCACAGGTGCTCCTTGTGGTCTTGGGCAAGCCACTTAACCCTCCATAGCCCATGTTCCCTGTAAAATAGTTATCTCCAAGTTATAATACCCTGTTCAATGTAATTTCAGTTTGTTCAATGTAAACCGCACTGATGCAGAATAGCGCGGTATATAAGAGAATTAAATAAATAAATAAATAAATATAAATAAATTTAAAAGGCCCCCTCTATCAAAACAAAGGGCCGTATAAATCACCCAAGAAATTGGTACGCACCTTAGGAGCACAGGACAGGGCACTGTGTAGCAGCCAACTTTTAATGTCTTCTTTCCCTCCCTCCCTGACTCCCACCCACTTGGGATAATCATAAAATTTGTGCGCTATCGGGAGGATGGCCAGTATGTCCCCTGTACTGGACTCCATCGATCTACAGCTCCCAATTGCAGCATGGGGAATGGAAGCAGGAGCACCAGGCCCCTCCTGTTTCCACCCACCAAAGCCCAATCGGGGCTGCCTGCACGAGCAATAAAAGCCAGCATGCTTCAGGCGTGCCCACGCCTAAGGGCCTTGCAAAAGGGCCCTTGGGTGAGGCCCTTAGGCGAGGATCTTTAGGCATGATCTAAATTGACATCTGGAAAGCTCCATCAGTACTCAAATTGCAACTGCATGAATATTCACCATTAAGAACGAAAGATGGTGAAGTGGATCAGAAATTGGTTGACTGACAGTGGGTGATGGTAAACGGAACTCACTCGGATGAAAGAAGGTGATTATCGGTGTGCCCCAGGGTTCGGTCTTGGGACCGGTACAGTTCAATATATTTGTGAGTGATATTGCTGAAGGGCTGAATGGAAAAGTCTGTCTTTTTGCAGATGATACCAAAATTTGCAACAGAGTGGACTCCCCTCAGGGAGTGGGGAACATGAGGAAAGATCTACAAAAGCTGGAAGAATGGTCTAATGCTTGACAAGATTTAATGTGAAGAAGTGCAGTATCATGCACTTGGGAAGCAGAAATCCAAAGGAACTGTATGCAATAGGGGACAAGAGATTGATGTGCACGGACCAGGAGAAAGACCTTGGTGTGATTGTTTTTGATGATCTCAAGGTGGCAAAACAGTGTGACAAGGCGGTGGCAAAAGCCAGAAAGATACTGGGTTGCATACAGAGAGGCATTACCAGCAGAATGGAAGAGATACTAATGCCACTATACAAGTCGCTGGTGAGGCCTCACTTGGAATATTGTGTTCAGTTTTGGAGACCGTATCTCACAAAGGATATAAAAAGGCTGGAAGCGGTTCAGAGGAAGGCGACCAAAATGATTTGGAGCCTGCACCAGAAGACTTATAAGAAGAAACTTGAAGACCTAAATATGTACACTCTGGAGGAGGGACAGGTGAGATATGATTCAGACCTTTAAATACTTAGAGTATTAATGGACATACAAACCTCTTCCAAAGATAGGAAAGCTGTAAAACTAGAGGGCATAACATGATGCTGCAAGGGGGTAAACTGAAAGGTAATGTCAGGAAATACTTTTTCACTGAAAGGGTAGTGGATGCTTGGAATGCCCTCCCAATGGAAGTGGTGGGGGCAAACACAGTGAAACAATTCATAATGGCATAGGACAAACATAGTGGATCTCTTTATAGCAACAGGATAAAATCAAAATAAGCCTACCTATCTCTTATATCTGAACAAATAGGGCTGACCTACACGGAGCGGTGGGTACACCCCTAAACAAAGGCATAACGAGAGGTGACCTTCACGGAGATGCAAGTGCACCTACTCTTGCCACCTTGATAGGCAGACTAGATTGACCATACTGGTCTTTATCTGCCATTATATACTATGTTACTATGTTACTATGTAAGTCCTCTTCCATAGCTAGCATGGGAACTATACTAACACTTTCCTCGAATTCAGTCACCAACACACTGAGTCTAAGCAATCTATATGTCACAGGGTAGCTCCTACATTACGCTACATTCCACATGCAAGTTAAGTTTTACTGCTACTTTTCTATAGAATTATTTGATTCATTGCTATTACCTTTAAAACCGGTTCTGTATTAGTTGTTGCTCCCTGCACTTCTTCCAAATTGTTATTGTCATAATTGTGTATTGCTTAAGATCCCTTTACTTGTTAATTTTGCAGCTATTACATCACTTATACCTGTATGTTAGTTGACTACCTCATTTAAACCTATATGTTAGCTTACCACAACATAATACATTCTTCTATCTTATCTCCCCACCACACTGCTGTTTAACACTGATTTGCTATTGTAGCATTCGACTTCAAGTTTTCAAGAGGATCTTGATATTTGACACCATCTTTATCTGAAATATTTACTCATACTGTTGTCTTTCCCCTTTTAACTGTCCTGCACGGTATCTCCGTGAGCTAAGAATCATTCTCACACTTACTATTACTACTTCCCTCAATTAACTTTTAACCCAGCCCTTGGCCACCTTCTTCTGCTTCCATTTTCTTGGAGTCCACCCCCACTAGCTACTACTCATCCTTGCACCCCTTCTCTGCCTCTACTTCCTGTCCTAATCCAAGGATGGATCCCAAATATAATTTACTCTGTGCTCTCCATTTATTTATTTAGACAGATTTGTATACCACCTTTTCCTTCAATCAATATCCATATCATCTCGTTACTCTTAGCCTTGTCCAGCGCCCTCCTGAACCATCAGGAACCCACCCTCTATTACCACATCCCCTCTATTGTTCCAGTTCCTTCCATTCAATACTGTCCCATCCATAATCAAATATTCCTTATCAAAAGACATGAAAACGTACATGAAACCCATCACCAGAGATTCAAACAATATCGCAGACTAGTGCACATCAATACTATCCCCATTACACATACCCACAAAAAGATAGATCCCATCCTCACTTTAAATGGTATACAGTACTAATAAAGGCATGTTCCGTAAGAAACAAAATCCCAGTAATCAGGGACATCCTAATTGATGAATCCCTGGATTTTCTTTGTATCACTGAAACATGGCTCGCAGAGCATGACTCAGTACTATTAAATCAACTAAATACAAACAGATACACTCTATTCAACTGCCCCAGAGATTCCAAAAGAGGTAGTGGAATCCTTATACTGATCAAATAAAAACTAAAAACATTTGTCAGTGTCTGTAACAACTGCGGCAGTATAGATGTAATCAATTTTGAAAACAAAAATTTAGCGATATGCCTCCTCTATAAACCCCCTACTAAAAATCACCTTAACCTCACCTCCATATTTGAATCTGCATGTACCTCTCCTACAAAGAAACCATATATGATCCTTGGAGACTTTAACTTACCATCACTTCCCTTACAACAATCCACAGCCTTCCATGAATTAATGGATATGGGCTTTCTTCAAACAATGAACCATCCCACACACATCAAGGATAACACCCTTGATCTGATAGTCCTCCCTAAACTACTAACTGTACATCCAAAACACTCCCCTCTACCGCAACCCAGGTCCCCTGATCTGATCATTTCATCTTATGAATGAATCTCCCAATCCATTCCCCACTCAGACACCTAACACACCTTACCAATACACACCCTTTAAGCACTTTGACAAAGAAACCTTCCTGGTCGAGGTAACCCCACAACTTACAACACAAATACAAGATCTCGATGAGATAATAAAAAAGTGGTACATTATTATAAATAAAGCTGTGACATCCACTACATCTATCAAGAAAACCAATTGCAAGCCTTCGGAAAAATGGTACACAAAAGATATATGTATCCTCAAGAGGACGCTCCGTAAACTGGAGAAAAAGTGGAGGGCAAGAAAAACACCTGAACACAAGGATCTTTACATCTCAGCACTCAATGCCTATAAAAAAACGATTCACAGAGCAAAGGACCACCATACTGCCATCCTAAACAAAGCTATCAACTGCCCCAGAGAACTTTTTGATAAAAACCTTAACACAAAGACACACACAAATATGACAAACAGCACCCCCATTGACCCTCAAATTATAGCGACTCACCTTGCAACAAAACTAAAAAACAGAAACCTCTCAGTTTTGCCCCCTCTCAGTGAATACCATCTGAATCCCAATAAATGGCATTCCTTTCAACTCATAAATGAGAAACAACTCATACAGACAATCACAAAAATCAACACAACAACCTCTTATTTGGATCCTTGTCCAGTATCATGGATAAAGGCAGCTAAACTCGAACTAGCACCAATCATACTCTATACCGTCAATCAATCCCTCCTCCAAGGAATAATGCCAAATGCACTCAAACTATCCATCATCCACCCCATCCTCAAAAACAGATCACTCAACACTTAACCAATCACAAGCATTCCCTTTTTAGCAAAAATAATAGAAAAATAGTCCAAATTCAACTAAAGGACTACATTGATCTTAATGCCCCCCTCGATGAACACCAATATGGTTTCTGACCATTCCATGACATAGAAACCTTACTCCTTGTCTTATTCAATACCCTCATCTGTGGATTAGATAATCCAAATCAAGCCTTGATCCTGGTCTTTCTAGATATCACCTCTGCCATTGATAATGTTGACCATAACATCGTCCTGTCGAGGCTTGCACAAATAGGTATAACTGGTAAAGCATTAAAATGGGAGAGAAAGAGAGTGCATTCTCCACAGATGGCTACAGTCCAAGAACCAAGTGGAGAAGAGGGGGGGATCAGGCCACACTGGGAGAAAATTTAAAAAACCTTTATTAAGGACTCTTTGTGCAGAGTCTGCGTAGATGTAAGAATTGGGAAGTAGGTAAATTTCTCTTCAAATTGCTGCTAGATAGTGAACAAAGCCGTATGTAGACTTCTTAATAAGAATGTCTAGAAAAGGAATTTCAATCAAACTGAACTGCATTTTAAACTTAAGGTTCGAATCCAATGTATACAGCCAATCATAGAACTGCATAAGCTGATCAGTATCTCCTCTCCAAAGAATAAAAATGTCATCTATATATCGTTTCCATAATATCACTGACTGGAAAATGGAAAATCCAAAAGGTATGTTGCTTCCACATCAGTAAAATAAAGGTTTGCTATGTCTGGTGCCATGGCAGCACCTATGGCAGTACCTTTAAACTGCTGATAGAATGTCCCATCAAAAATAAAATAATTCTTAGTGAGTGCTATACAGGCTAATTCAACAACAAATTCAGTGGGCATGCATTGAGGGCCAGGATGTAAATTTAGATATTTGCATATCACAGTCAAGGCACGTTGCTGAGGGATATTGGTGTAGACTGACTCAATGTCTAGAGTGACTAGGCATAACCCTGAAAGGTCACCTTCAAAAATATCAAGAAAATCAATGACATCTGCCAAATCTCTGACATATGAGGGAATCTGAGAAACAAAAGGATGGAGATAATAGTCTACAAATTGTGAAATGGATTTGAGCACTGACCCGATTCCAGAAACAATCAGTCTCCCTTGGGGATGGGTAAGGGATTTGTGGACCTTACACAGTGTATATATGGTAGGTATAATTGGATGGGAAACCTGCAAAAAGGAAACTTCATGGTTGGTCAAAAAACCATCTGAGAAACCCAGGGAGAGGAGAGAATCAATTTCTTTCATAATACTAGTTTTAGGGTCAAACCTGAGAACTTGATAAAAGTTGTCATCATTAAGCTGGTTCTTAAGTTCTCCAATATAATAAGACTGATCAGGGATAACAATATCCCCTCCTTTGTCTGCAGGTTTAATAATGATGTCTGACCGTTGACGAAGGGACCTCATGGCTTGTCCCGCTTGAAAGATTTGAATCTACATTTATGATTTTTCTCAAGTTGACAGACATCGTGGAGAACAAAATTCATAAAGGATTGGCTTGCAGGATTGATGGGACCAGGAGGAACCCATCTGGACTTCTTATGCTGAACAGAGGAATCAATTCTGTCACTGAACCTACCTGAAAAAAAACACTAATCTGAGTTTGCAAGAAAATTTAAAAAGATCAATATGTGTCTGAAAAGGGTCATATCGTGCTGTGGGAACAAAGAACAGTCCCTTCTGGAGTAAGTCACATTCAGATTTAGAGAGAGAGACATTAGAGAGATTAACGACAGGAAGATCAGTGTCGAGTGTCAGTAAAGATCATGTGGGCGATTCTGGTAGGGACACGAGCTCTTGCCCCTGCCCCTCCCCCTCCCTCTGAACTTCAACTGGAGGGGGGAGGGTTGCTTCCATGGGGGCTTGTACCAAGCCAACTCTTGTTCCCAAATATCTTTGAACAGAAAATCCTTAGAGATATCGGGAGAAGTGGGGAAAGGTGTGGAGCTAGGAGAGCCAAACAGTTCTTCCGAATCACTCCTAATACATTTCTTGCTTCAATCTTGTGTGTAATTATTCCTATAATCAGACTAGTCGTATCTTTTAGGGGCAAAGTTGCTATGCTCACCACCATTATCCTTAAAACTAACCTATCATTGTGCATTACATGGAGGACAGGATTTAAGCCATAAATAAACATTACCATTCTTATAATCTAACTCATCGCGTCTATGTTTATCAAGTTTACCGCTCTTAATTTCTTTAGGATATTCCTTAAGTTTCTTGTTATAATCACTCAATCTATCAAAATGTCTGTCTTCTGCTTTAAGTGAATCCATATTCCTATCGGCCTCTATCCTTATTGCATCTGTTTTCAGCTTTGAAGTCTCTGTGAGGAGCACCATGAGGTCGAGAGAACATTTGTTTAGGATGGCATACCATCTGTCCATAAAGGCTTTATCGACGCAAAGCATGTTAGGTTTTCTAATCATCCTCAAACCTCTAGGGATACACTTAACTCTACAGTATTGTAAAAGATTCGCATAGTGGAGTTCATACCGAATAATGGCCTTCTTGGATCAGATCAATCCATCATTCTGCGAAGCTGGTATCTTCCGACTCATCGTCTACGAGTGGAGGTTCTTGTAGCAGATTGTGTAGATGATTTTCTGAATAACTGAAAACATTGTCCCATTGAGCGTAGGCCATGGTTGATACTCAGGAGAAACACAGGAGAGAAAGAAAGTGTGTTCTCCGCAGATAAATACAATCCAAGAACCAGGCGGAGAAGAAGGACAGGCCACACTGGGATAAAACTTTAAAAGACTTTATTAAGGACCCTTTGTACAAAGTCTGCATAGACTAAGAATTGGGAGGTAGGTAGATTTCTCTTCAAGTTGCTGCTATGGAAGCTATCAAACCTAACGAGTTTATTACGATCAATAGGTTTACAGAACATAGTAGTAACAAAGCCATATGTAGACTTCTTAATAAGAATGTCTAGAAAATGAATTTCAACCAAACTGAACTGCATTTTAAACTTAAGGTTCAAATCCAATGTATTTAGCCAGACATAGAACTGCATAAGCTGATCATTATCTCCTCTCCAAAGAATAAAAATGTCTATGTATCATTTCCTAGGATATCACCTGACTGGAAAATGGAAAATCCAAAAGGTATGTTGCTTCAAAATCAGCAACATAAAGGCTCGCACCTTCCCTCAGGAACAGGGAATCCCTCGAGGTTCAGCTTTATCTGCCCTCCTGTTTAATTTATATCTTCGTAGACATAAAAAATCCAACATACCACACCATCACTGATTGCTTGACTGAGGCAGAATCATGGTTTAATGCAAAAGGCCTTCATATAAACTTCAAGAAAACAGAAATACTCTTTATGTCGAGAAACCAAAACTTCACTCCCCCTTCAACATTTATTATAACCAACTCCATCCTGCCAGTCAGACAAGAGGTAAAATACTTAGGTATCATAACTGATACAGCTCTCAATATGTCAGCCCAAATGAAACAGACTGCTAGAATCAGGGGCGGCTCAAGGCAATCTGCTGCCTGAGGTGAGGGATGAGATGCCCCCCCCCCCCCCGGAGCATGTATCCCCCCCCCCCCAGCACGCACCCCCCCCGGGTGGGGATGTTTCTCAAAACTCCAGTCAGGGACTGAACCAAATCAAAAAGCCAATTAGATAATGTGGAGCAAATGCAAGATGTTCACACACCAAGGAACTAAAAGAAAGAGCGAGAACCACAGCAGTTTATAACTCCAAATTATAATTCATTTGTATTTTGTTATAAACTGCATTATGGTGCTTGCTTTTTCTTTTTGAACATATATTTTGCATTCACAGAACCCCCTTCTGAGCAAAGGGTGCAGAGCAGAGGTAGGATATTCCCACACAGAACTCCTCGTATATTAAAAAAAAAAAAGCTGATTCTGATTATCTCACCGACAAGAAACATTCTCCAGTACCAGGCATATTGGGAACTAATATAAAACCCTACTAAAGTCACTAAGATCTGCAAGGCCAAATCTACCATACCATACCATACCATACCAGCATACACTTCCAAAACTCATACAATAAGGGGCCTACCAAGAAAAAAGCAGCACTATAAACACTGCAATGGGCCCCAAAACATCCATACACCTATTTGAAAAGCTGAACAAGTCAAATTACTACAGTACAGATCCTTACGTACAAACTCCATGTTAACAGAACACCTGGCCTTGGTCACACACTCAGAACACAGACCCTCACCAAGTACAGAATAAGTGACAACAACCTAAAGCAAAAATAAAAATATGTAGACAAAAATTAAAATGAAACCCCAAGAAGCCAGACTCCGCATGCGGTGCCACACCAGATAAGAGATGCAGTTCCCCATACTGTGTGAAATATAGATAGCACAAAGTCCAATCACTAAATTGAAAATAAAACTATTTTTTCTACCTTTGTTGTCTGATGATTTTTGATCATGCTGGTCCCGATCTGAGGTTTCCGTTTTCCTCTGTTTTCTCTTAGCTCTTTTTCTATGGTCTATAGTCCATCTGCCATTTCTTGTCTCTCCTTTTTGCTTTCTTTATTTTCTTCCATCAGCATTTTTTCAGTCCCAGTAACTTTACCTAGTATCAGCCCCCTTTACAGCCTCCCCTCCCAGTACCAACCCCCTTGCCTTTCCAGTACCACCACTGGTGTCTATTTTCGTCCAGTCCCCCTCCTTCCCCATCGTCCAGCCCCTTCTAGTTAAAATACCATCCCAGGTATCAGCGAGCTTCCACTCCCAGTGCCCCCTCCCATGTCAGCTCCCTTCCAGCTCCCCCTCTCCCCTGTCCATCCGCCTTCCAGTGCCATCCCCAGGTTTCAGCTCCCTTCCAGCTTCCCCCCCATGTCTGCTCTGCTCCTTTCCAGATCCCCCCCATCTGCTCCCCTCCAGGTCCCCCTGTCTGCTCCCTTCCAGCTCTCCCCCCCAAGTCTGCTCCCCTCCAGGCCCCCCCATGTGTCTGTTCCCTTCCAGGCCCTCCATGTCTGCTCCCCTCCAGGCCCCCCATGTCTGCTCCCCTCCAGGCCCCCCCATGTGTCTGCTCCCCTCCAGGCCCCTCCATGTGTCTGCTCCCTTCCAGGTGCCCACCTTGTGTCTGCTCCCTTCCCTTCCCTCCCACACCTCACCTCACTGATTTATCCTTTAAAATGAAAGCAACTGCGGGAACATTTCTCCGTTCCCGCGGCTCTGCTTTCAAACTGCTGTGTCGCTGCCTGCCTGCCTTCAATCTTCCTGGAGCCGGCAGAGTGGGAGGGGCCCGAGGTCATCGTTTCCGCCGCCCTTCCACTTCAGCAGCAACGGCAGCAGAAGGGCAGTGGAAGTTGACCTCAGCCCCCCCCCACTGCCGGCTCCAGGAAGATTGAAGGCAGGCAGGCAGCGACCAAGCAGTTTGAAAGCAGAGCTGCGGGAACGGAGAAATGTTCCTGCGGCTGCTTTCATTTGATTTTAAGTTATTGGCGGTTCTATCATAGGCAATTTCTAGGGAGCGGCAAATAGTGCCGCCCCCTAGAAACTGCCGCCTGAGGCAAACGCCTCAGTTTGCCTAATGATAGAACCGCCCCTGGCTAGAATCATATTCTACAAACTGAAAACAATTCAATATCTCAGACTCCTCCTAGAAACACACAATTTCAGAACAGTAGTCTAATTACCCCTCACTTGTACAGCTTTACAGGGTCTACCAAAAAAGAACCTATACCCACTTCAATTAGCCTAGAATGTAACCACCCGGATCATATCCAAGGCAAGTCTATCTGAACATATCACCCTCATTGTTTATAATCTCTACTAGCTCCCGATAGGAAGCAGGATAAAAATATAAAACATTAGTTACTACATTTAAATTACTCACTAATATCTCCCCCTCCCCTTCCAAACTTTGTGATAACTCTTTCCTTACACTTCTTGCTGACCTATCCTTCCAGCAGCATGTTCCCTTTCCTATCCACCCTGCCAGTCACACTCTTCATCTACTGATCTCCCTATTGATTCTCCTGTTGCTCCTTTCACCTTATCAGTCTTTTCAGTCCCTATCTTCTAGAAAAAATGCTTGTCAGATTATGCCCAATACCCTCCAGCATTTCCCCTCATCTGATACACTTTTTGCGCTCGATTTCCTCTCCATTCCTTCTGACCACCAAGTTCAGACTTGGAACTCTACCCTGCTCTCCAACCTTGCTCCTCTCTGCCCTGTTCCCCACCTTCATCGACCAAATCATCACCCATGGTTTCACCCTGGTATTCTCCTGCATTGTTCTTAACTCTGCCATGCAGAAAGTCTGTGACATAAACACCCTTCATCAGACTCCTTAGCCCACTATCATCATTGCCACTCTCATTACGGTACCCTCATACACTCTGCTAAGCAATCCTATTATGCCAATCTCATTTCCTCATCCTCAAATTCTTCCCATCAGCTCTATTCCATCCTTCACACTCTGTCAGCCCCCCACTCCTCACCCCCAGCTTTACTAGTTGCTCCCCCAGATCCTACCCTTCTCACTTCTCATTTCAGTAATAAGGTGCTAGCTCTCCATCTAACCTTTCCCTCCTGCCCCCCTCCCCTCTCTCCTACCATCATATTCTCCCCACCCCATGCCTCTGCCTCAGAGGGCCCCTACCTATCACACCGCTGCTCATTTTTCTGACCCATAACATACCACGAGCTAGTTAAAACCCTCTCCACTTCCTGCAAGACCACTTGTCAGCTTGATCCCATCCCCTCCTGTTGGCTATGCGAATCCTCACATGGTTGTGACACTGTTTTGAAAATGGATAAATATTTTAAAAAAATGGATGATGAAATGCTCAAAGAAATCAGGGAAGCTAACAAATGTTACAGCACAGTAATAATAATGAGTGATTTCAATTACTCCATTATAGATTGGATCAGTGTCACAGCAGGACATGCTAGAGAGATAATGTTTCTAGATGAAATAAATAACTGCTTCTTGGAGCAGCTGGTTCATGAACCTACAAGATTTGAAGCCATTTTGGACCTAGTCCTTAGTGGAACACAAGATCTGGTGCAAGAGATAAGGGTGTTGGGGCCACTTGTCAATAGTGATTATAGCATGATCAAATTTGATTTAATAAATGGAGGAAGGGCAGCAGGAAAATCCACAACACTACCTTTTAATTTTTAAAAGGGAGACTATGATAAAATGAGGAAAATAGTTAAGAAAAAACTAAAAGTAAGAGTTGCAGAGGTTAAAGATTTACATCAAGCAGGGGTGTTGTTTAAAAATACTATCTTGGAAGCCCAAACCAGCTGTATTCCACGCTTTAAGAAAAGTGGAAGGAAGACCAAAAAACTGCCAGCATGGTTTAAAGGTGATGTCACTGAGGCTGTTGTTGGCAAAAAAGCATCTTTCAGGAAATGGAAAATGAGTCAAATGAGGGAAAACTGGAAACAACATAAGCACTGGCAAGTTAGATGCAAGGCATTGATAAGGCAAGCAAAGAAACAATATGAAAAAAAGGTTGCTGCGGAAGCAAAAACACATAAAAAAGCTTTTTCAAGTACATTCGTAGAAAAACCCTATGAGCGAGTCAGTTGGACCATTAGATGATAAAGGGGTAAAAGGCACACTAAAGGGACAAGGCCATAGCAGAGAGACTGAATGAATGCTTTGATCTTTACTGAGGAAGATGTAGGGATGCTACCCATGACTGAAATGGAATTTAAAGGTGATGCAACAGAAGAATTAAAAGAAATATCGATAAACCGGGAAGATGTATTACAACTATTTGATAAACTAAAGAGCAGCAAATCACCTGGACCAGGTGTTGAAAAAGCTGTAATAGAAGATTGCAGGCCTACTATTAGTAATCTGTGAGCTATCATTAAAATCATCTATAATACCTGAAGACTGGAGGATGGCCAATGAAATGCCAAATTTTAAAAAGTGTTCCAGGTGTGATCTGTGAAACAACAGATCAGTGAATCCTACATCAGTACCAGGAAAAATGGTAGAAACCATCATAAAGAAAAAAATTACTGAACATGTTGATAGTCAAGGCTTAAGGGGAGACAGCCAACATGGCTTTAGCCAAGGAAGGTCTCGTCTTACTAATCTGTTATGTTTTTTTGAAGGTGTGAATAAACACGTAGACAAAGGTGAGTCGATTGATATAGTATATCTGGATTTTCAGAAAACCTTTGACAAGGTCCCTTATGAGAAACTCTTGGCAAAATTAAAAAGTCATGGGATAGGAGGTAGTGTACAATTGTGGATCAGGAATTGGTTAAAAGATCTATATGATCAATTTTCCCAATGCAGAAAGGTGAATAGTGGAGTACCCCAGGGATCTACTGCTGGGTCTGTTGCTTTTTAACATATTCTTAAATGACCTGGAAATAGGAATAATGAGTGAGGTAATCAAATTTGCAGATAACACAAATTAATCAAAATTATTAAAACCCAAGAGGATTGTGAAAAATTGCAAGAGGACCTTGATAAATTGGAAGACTGGACGTTCAAATGGCAGCTGAAATTTAATGTGGACAAGTGCAAAGTTATGCACCTATGAAAGAACAATCCAAACTATGGTTACATGATGCAAGGTTCCACATTAGGAACCACCACCCAGGAAAAAGATTTAGGCGTCATGGTGGATAATATGTTGAAACTCTTCGCCCAGAGTGCAAATAGAATGCTAGGAATAATTTATTTATTTATTTAATTAACATTTTTATACCGCAATTTCCTATAGATCAATTGTGTTTTACAATGAACAATATGAACAGTACAGAGTAGTACAATTAAGTTTACATGGAACAGTAACAACTGTGTACAATAACGGTAACTGAACTTTGATAAATATATACAAGGTGTTCTTGTGTTAACTATATTATACAAGGTGTTCTTGTGTTGCTGAGGTGAATTGCTAGTAGGTTATTTATTGGAAGTGTTGGGTGCTAAGATTATGGACATTAGTTATGTTATCGAGCCAAAGTGCTGTGTGAACAGATGTGTTTTGAGATATTTCCTGAAGGTGGAAAGATCTTCTATGGTTCTTAGACTATCTGGTAGTTTATTCCAGAGGGTGGGAGCACAGTGGGAAAATGCCCTGTTGTTTGTAGTTTTCTTGGCTTTTCTGAAGTCTGAAGTTGTTATAAGTTTGTTTTTGCTGCTGCCTCTTTGAGTGTGTGTGTTCTTTTCGCTAGAGATGAGGGATGAAAGATGGGATGGGGATATGTCATTAATTAGTTTAAAGGTAGTTATGATAATTTTGTACTAGGTACGGTATTGTATCGGGAGCCAGAGGAGGTTGTATAGGATTGGTGTGAGGTGGTCAATGGGATTGGCATTGGAATGGAATGGAGAATAAAACAAAGGATATTATAATGCTTCTGTATCGTTCCATGGTGCGACCACACCTATTCCGGTCACCTTATCTTAAAAAGGATATAGTGGAATTAGAAAAGGTACAGAATGGTACAAAATGGTAAAGGGGATGGGAGGATACTCCTATGAGGAGAGGCTAGAAAGGTTAGGGCTCCAACCTGGAAAAGAGATGGCTGAGGGGAGATATGATAGAGGTCTATAAATCAATGAATGGAGTGGAACAGGTAAATGTAGATCGATTGTTTACACCATCAAAATATAGAAAGACTAGGGGACATGCAATGAAGCTACAGAGTAACCCGTTTAAGACTAATAAGATAAAATATTTTTTCACTCAACGCATAATCAAACTCTGGAATTCGTTACCAGAAGATGTAGTAAAAGCTGTTAGTGTAGCTGGGTTTAAAAAAGGTTTGGACATGTTCCTGGAGGAAAGGTCTGTAAACCATTATTAAAGGAGACCCGGGAAATCCACTGTTTGCCTCAGTATAAGCCTTTTGCAACCTGTGTGTCTTTTGGGAAAACTGCTAGGTACTTGTGACCTATAATGGCCACTGTTGGAAACAGGATACTGGGCTTGATGGACTGACCCAGTATGGCATATCGTATGTTCTTATAATGCCACTCTACCTCTGGCTCGTTGCAGTCATTCCTTGGACATCTCTCCAGCAGTTCTGCTTATCAATATCACAGCTCTGGACTGCATCATTCTCTGGCAACATGGCTGGGATGATAAACATTGGGTGTCCTTCCACAACTGCCAGTTGATGTCCACATATTTCATGCCTTTCCTGCAGTAGCCTGGGTGACATTATGTCCCCTTTCGTTCGGGGAAGATGATTCTACTGTAGCTATCAGGTGACCTATCCCCCATATACATGGATTAGAGCTCAGTAAACCATGTAGATGCCTTTAATTGGGATATTCAGTGGCACTTACACAGTTAGTGCAGCTGAATATCCCCTTTCAACTCTGCTACATTCCCCGATGCTATGTGGTTAGCATCGGGGCGTTTTGGGGGCATTCCGGGCCAGAGTGGAGGCAAAGACTTTTGTAATGGTGATATTGCATTGAAGCCCGATTAACGACCTGTGTGGTGTAGAAGCTAACTGGGCAGCATGCAGTATTTAGGGTTAAGGGTTGGCGGGCAGAGATGGCTATGTGCCACTATGGCGCATAGCCATCACCACCAAATTTTATCCCTGGATATTCAATGCCGGGGTCATATGCAGCCCCAGCAGTGCATATCTAGGTTTGTTGCACAACCTCCGCAGCCACAGAAGCTAACTGGGCAGCAGCGATATTGAGCCTGGTTAGCTCCTATGGGTAAAAATAGGTCAGCTTTTGCTGTGCCTATCTTTTACCTGCAGGTGCAATGTAGCCGCTACCCGATTAGTGACAGTTGCTGCCCCTAGAATGCCCCAGAATGCCCACAACATTCCCCGATGCTAAGTGGTTAGCATCGGGACGTGTAGTAGAGATAATCTGAGATATTCAGAGACATTAACCATGTTAGTACCTCTGAATATCTCACTAAATGGCATTCACATGTTTTACAGGTCTGTAAACCATGTAAATGCCTTTGAATATTGGGTCCAAAACAAATTAGGTTCAGGTTTCCGCAACTGCTCTATGTCCCATACCCTACAAACCATCGAATGCCTGCTCAAAAAAATGAGTCTTGAAGTTCTTCTTAAAGGACCTTAGAGAATTATCCAATTGAATATACAAAAGTAAGGAATTCCACAACATAGGAGCTAAAAAATAAAAAGCTGACCGTCGAGTAGACGAAAGCCAAGCAAAGGACACTGAAGGAACTACAAAACAATTCTGGGATTATGAACGTAAAAATATAGAAGGAACATAAGAAATTAAAAAGTCAGAAAGATAGAATGGAACACTAAGTAAAACGCCTTAAAGACAATTCCATACTGATACGCTGAAAAGATCGCTAAATAAACCACGTGATCTTTTCAACCTAGTCAAAATCTTATCTAAAGAACCTTCACCAGAACATCCGGAACCCATTCAACCTCAAGCGTTCGCCGATTACCTGCAATCCAAGCTGCTTCAAACCAACAACATTGCAACAATCCCTTCTCAAGTCACCGTATGTATATCAAACTTATCCATGTTCTCCACACCATCCAGAAAACATGTTGAAGTCACCATCGCTGCTCTTAACACTACCACCGCACAAACTGACCCTTGCCCAGCCCACTGGATAAAGGAACTACGCCAAGATCTCAGCCCCATCATCACTAAAATGATGAATTTATCCTTTACAACTGGTTCCTTCCCATCAGTCCTCAAGAGAACATCCATCAGACCCCTCTTGAAAAACCACAAACTCGACCCACAAAAGGTTGAATCTTATAGACCCATAGCTAGCATTCCCCTGCTAGCTAAAATAATTGAAAAGGAAGCTCAAAGACAAATACAGGACCACATCGACACTGCCTCCCCTCTTGACCAATGCCAACATGGCTTCAGAGAGTTCCACGGTGTTGAAACCCTCCTAACCACTCTATGCAACAACATCATCACAGGCATTGATAACATCCGCCAAGGCTTTGCTCTTATCTTCTTAGACATTGCCGCGGCTTTTGACTCTGTTCATCATGATCTTTTAATAGGGCGACTAAAAGAAAAAGGCATCAATAACACTGCCCTGGAGTGGTGTAAATCATACCTTGATCAGAGATGGCAGTACGTTACCTCAGGAACCGCAACATCCGCACCTTACCACCAAAAACAAGGCGTACCACAAGGATCATCCCTATCTTCACTCTTCTTCAATATATACATACAGCCTGTTTGCAATATCATTAGGTCCTTCAATGTTGAATGCTTGATATACGCTGACGACATCCTTCTATACATGCCTTTCTCCACAGCCCATATGGACCTCTCCCCGCTAGCCAAATGTTTTGATGCAGTATCTGAATGGCTTCAATCCCAGAACCTCCGAATTCAACACAAAAAGACCGAGGTTCTTTTCATCACTAGAGACCCACTTTTCACCCCCCCATCCCATATAAAGGTCAAAGAAGCTGAGCTCCAATCCAAACCTTCCATTCGTTACCTTGGAGTCACTTTGGACCAGCGCATGGATTTGAAACTACATATAACCAACGTAGTCAGAGCCATCTACCTCAAGATCCGGACACTCCGCCATCTTCGCCCCCTGCTTGATCCTGATGACTTCCGGACAATATTTCAAGCCTTAACCCTACCACACCTTGACTATGCTAATGCCATTCTCCAAGGCCTCCCACACTCCACATTAAACCCATTGCAACTCGCCATGAATACCGCTGCTAGAGTCCTCTACGGATCATCAAGAAGGGACCATATAACACCCATCCTAGAGCAACTCCACTGGCTCCCCATACATGGCAGAATATTGTTCAAAACATTACTACTAACTTTCAAGGCCACTAAAATCATCACCTCTTCCTCCCTAGTAGACCTCGTTCAGACTGTTCCACCCAATAGATCCAGGAGAACGATATCAACAAATGCACTAGTTATCCCTAAAGCAGCGACAAAATGCCTATCAACGACATCTAACAGGGCCTTCAGATTCTATGCCCCTAAGTGCTGGAACGCCCTACCTCCAGAGATTCGTGCTATCACTGATCTATCCCTTTTTAGAAAGGCTCTCAAATCCCACCTTTTCCCCCAATATTACTTGACCAGCTAACCAATCTCGATCCTTACCCTATAACTAATAACAAATCCTGTTGTGTATACTTGTAAATACTCATGTAAATAGTTGCAGAAATGACGTCCCATGTTTTATCCAAGTTCTCTGACCTTGTTCTCTGTAAAACCAAACTGTTTGTTGTTCTGGTCTGTTGTTATATTGTGAACCGCGCTGATGCTGAATAGAGCGGTATATAAGAGCCTGTAATAAATAAATAAATAAATAAATAATAATAATATTTTAAATTTAAAATGAAATGAAAGTGTAGTCAGTGATGTGCTCGCAACAAAGGCATAACAGAATCCAAAGGACCCGAATGAGTAACAATCTTAATAGCCACATTTTAGATCCTCTATAAACACTTAGGGGCTTGTTTACAAAGCCGCGGTAGCAGTTTGCGATCGTAATCGGAGCCGCGGCCCCATTGATTTCAATGGGGCCGCGGCTGCGATCGCGATCGCGAACCACTACCGCGGCTTTGTAAACAAGCCCCTTAGTAAAAGAAAGATAAAGCCCATTATAAAGAGAATTACCATAATTTAAATGGCTAATCACTAAAACCAGAACTAAAGTAATAAGTGCAGATGGATCAAAATAAGGCCACAAAGATCTAATGATACAGAGAAAATAAAAGCATGACTTTGCTGTAGCTGAAATCTGAAGTACAAAAGATAAAGCAGAGTCAAATATAGCACCCAAGATCTTAAGCTGTGAAACCAGGGGAAATGAATGGCCTTCCAAATTGAGTCCACTGGCCCTGACATAAAGCTTTTCAACAGCTACATTGTTTGACATTTATTCAAATTTAGCTTTAGTCGATAGGACTGTAGCCAAAACAATATTAAAATGGGCGACAAAGTGGATCCCTGAAGGATACTGAAGAGAACTGCTATACACCACAAATGTATGGTCAGTCAAAAAAGAAAAAAGCCACAAAATAACCATACCAGTAAGACAAATATCCATCAACCGTTTGCATAAAAGGCCATGATCTACCAAATCAAATGTCACGGATAAGTTCAAAAAGATGACCAGAACCATCTGACCCGAATCTAGGGACTGATACAGCTCACTAAGCAAAAACGTAAGGCAAGTTTCAGTACTATGATTCAGCCTAAAGCCTGATTGATGCATATGCAGTATATTCCTTTTATCCACAAAATCTCAAAGCTGGAGAAAAACTATCTTCTCCATAACTTTTGCCGTAAAAGGTAAAAGTGAGACAGGTCGATTACTCTCTAGGCAATCCAGAGCCCCTGCACCATTTTTAATAACCAGCTACATCCAGCTTGCTTCCATCCACGCGAAAATGCCCCAGAACTAAGAGAAGTGCACCATATCCAATGTATAAGGGTGCAAAAACTGAATTTGCAATCTCACCAACTTGGCTAGCAAAGGGTCCTGGAGAGAAGTAGTAGGGTGTAACTAAGAACACTCTGTAAATAGGATAGGCTCACCAATTGAAAAGAGGACCAAGATTCTAAAGGAACTGACAAAGCTGAGACAGCTACTGCACCCACAGATGGAGACGCCTCCGATGCATCAGAATCTTCGGAGGAATCAAAGTATCGACTGTCAGGGTGCTCTTTCAAAGCCCGATACGCGTACCGAGCCGTATCGACATCGGGCGTTATCGGTACCGGTTCGGTACCGATGGGCATCCCTAGGCAGGGAATCGCTGCAGTCGACACCATGGCCGATGTCGATGCAGTCGGTACCGGTACCGGCATTGGTGCCGGTACCTGGGCCAATACCGACAACGGAGTTTGTTGTGGTATCAGCGGCGTCGCAGCTTGAATGAAGGCCGTGATAGCCTGCTGCATGGATAGAACATTCTGATCCATCGACGCCATGAATGCCTGGAAATCGGTACCGGAAGGTTGTGCCAGTACCCCAGAGCATTCTAACAGGTGATCGGTCGAGGCCGTGCCATCGATGTCAACCTGTAACCCCATAGGTGGAGCTTTGGAAGCCGGAGCTTCCCGCCGGGGTAGTTTTGACGGTGCAGGATCCTCGAGGGCAAGCCCAGAGACATCTCGATGCTTGGAAGGAGATCTACCCTTCGAGGACCGGCTGGTTTTATGTTTGGTTACCTGAGATCCATGGGAGGAAGAAGAAGCCCTGGAAGACGTCGATGCCACTGAAGCTGCATCAGAGGGAAACAGAACATGGAGCTTGGCTGCTCGGTTCTGTAACCCCCGTTTGGACATCAAGGAGCAGGACGAACAATCCAAAATGGAGTGGTCAGGACCCAAACATTTGAGACACCATTCATGGGTGTCGGTAATAGAAATAGTACCGCTGCACTTAGTGCATTTTTTAAACCCGGAGGCTGGTTTTTCCATGAGGAAAATTTTTTGAGAGGCCTAAGGCCTAAAAGAGGAAAAACACACTAAGGGCTATGTTTACTAAATCGCGTTAGTGCAGTTCGCGGTAGGAGCCGCGGTAGTGAAAGAAACCCCAAATAAGGACATGGGCGGTACATCGTTACCACTACCGCGCGTTAGCAAAATTAACGAGCGCTACCGGGCGCCGTGCCACGTTACTGCGCGTCAATCATAAGAAGACGTACAGACACAAAGCACTGAAACAGAGCTGTAGCACAATGGTTACGGTACTGACCGCTGTTACAGGCAGCATGGGTTCGAGCCCCCAGTGTGCCTAACACAGAAGGCTATCTCAGGCATCACCCTGTACATTACAGAAGGAAAGAGGAGGCATGCTTTTCGTTACGCTGAGTATTGGTGTCAGAAAAACACCCTCGGAATGTGCCTAGCCACGTACGTTGGTACGTGCGTAGCGACGCGCGTACATTCGTGCGTGGGTACGTGTTTGCTTACGTGCGTGGGTACGTGTGTTTTTACCAGTGTGGGCATCTTATATTACAGACTTTGTAGGGCGTCCTGCACCTATGCAGTATGCTAACAGATGTACGTGTGATGGCCTATGGCTTATCAGAGCCTGTGAGCAGGTGCTGGTGTTTCACAGGGTTGGATTGGGCCAGTCACACCCATGATGCACTGCACATGCAAAGCAGCTGTCCACAGATACACACCATGGGGAATGCACCCCCACAGCACCTCGGCCTGGTAGGGGGTACCGACTGTGTGTTGTACTGGCACAGAGCAGCTACACACCGTCACATTGTGCGGGTACTGTGCTCACCCTGAGGGTGCAGTGAGGCGCCCAGCACTAGGTCCACAGCACCGGCCATGGCGCAGGTCCAAAGCAGTGTTACTGTGTGAGATAGGTAGTTTCTGCAGGAACACCTTGGACATCTCTGTCTGTTTCAGTCAGGTACAGCCCCCATGCACCACCACCACACCCCTCCCCCAGGGCTGAGGGAGGCAAACAGGGTCTCCTATCAAAAGATCCACAGTCTACCGTGCTGCAACGGTGGCAGTAGAGGGGAACATGAACCCCAGTCCTGCTGGGGAACAGACACCCCACAGGGCAGTCAATGCAGCTCTGTACACAGCCATAACACAATAGCAGACAGACATTAGGCCTGGATATGGTATGCTGCACCCCACCACTATCTGATATTCCCCTGGTGCAAGCCATCAGCCACTGCACCCTGCAAGCCACTCCATCACAACACCTACCAGCTGCAAACAGTCTGCTAGTGCCCAGTGGAGATGCCTGCACCCAGAACTGGGATGTCAGCATACACAGCAGGCAAATACATCAGTGACTGGGCCCCAGAAGGAAACCCATATGTATCACATGAGAGAAATACTAGATAGCACTATGGGAGTGCCTAGCCATGCTGTGGTCACTGCACAGTCAGGGTGAGAGTGATCTCTCAGCAGGATATACTGAGGTCACCCTGTCTGTGTAGTTGGTGGCCGGGCACTACAATGTGCCTGTCACTGCCCTATGCCCTGTGCAGATGCACCCTGGCCAGGCCACCCTGTCCGGCCTATACCCATGGTACCTTGCTCCTCATTATGCACATTGGCAGCCCAATACTGGCAACAGTGCTGGCAGTGTGGGCTGTTGAAGGTGTTTGCAGCCACCACACACTGGATAGACAGACAGCCACCCCCACACCTATGCCAGCATTGTGCTACTATAGAGGTGGTCAGCAGCCATACCACCACACCAGTCCTGGGCATAGTACAGGCATGGATATGGTACACAAGAGTGTTGGGGGGTCACTCCCCAGGGTTGTGAACACTGTCAGAGACCAGACCTGCAGCACACACCGCAGACATCAGAATGATTGTTATGGTGGAGCTCAATGAGCAAAATGTGCTTAACGTAGGAATTGATATCTGCCAGTTATCAGAGGAAACGTTTGATAGCTGTGTACCATATACCCAGGTGTAGGGTGGCATTGCTAAGGTATGCAACTGCTAGTATTGGGAGATACAGGCAGGGCCCAATGTCTTGCCTCTCCAGCTGGCATTGGCCAATGGGGCCTGTGGGTGGGTGTGTGGCCCTGTTGGCTGCTGCTTTACGGCAGAGCTCCCCAACTCCAGTCCTGGTGTTCCACACACTGTTCGGGTTTTCATGCTGTCTCTCATAGATATGCATGAGCTACATCTGCATACCATGGGGGTGGTGCATAGCTATGCAGCACAGGCATCTTTATTAGAGGCAGCATGACACCGGAATGTTGTGGGGCCCTCCAGGACTGCATTTGCGGGACTCTGCTATAGGTAATGTGCCTGTTTCTGGTGTCTGTGTTTGGTGTGGTAAAATATAGGCCATGCGTATGTTCTCTGCACTACAGGAGTGTCTTTACTATCACTGTTTAGTGGTGGGTAAAACTATGGGGACTGGGTTGGCAGGAGCCCCAACTGGGATTTGAACCTGTGACCCTCTGGTCTTACAGGCACTGGCTGTGTCTGTTGCACCACACTGTGGCCACAGAGACTGTGCAGTCCCTGGAGTTAGTTAAACCGGCCTGACGAGTCAGAAACCCTGCTCTGCAACAGGTTTACTGTGGCCTCATTTACCTTGTATGCAGACAAAGGTGCACATAAACCGCAGAAATGACCTCACAAAAGGGGCACACACCCATAACCAAGCTGGGCAACAATGATATCATTGGGAAACATTACACCACACACCCAGGACAGCTCCTTTACAATGTAATGCTCTTTGCAAGGGTCTGCGGAGCGTAGACCCTTCCACACATCATTTCCTTTTAGTTTGGTGCTTTCCAGGGAGTGTTGTTCCTTGTTGCCCATTGCTATCACTGTTGCCCAGCTGAATTCTGCTTTTTAAAATGTTTCTTGTGGTCATTTTTAACGTTTTATGTGATATTTTGTTCTGTGCACATGTATCACACTGCTCACGTTTTGTGGGTTTCCCCGGTTTTCTGTACATTGCTGACGTAAATGGTTTCTCTTCCCTTTAAATGCCTTTAACGACAGGTTTTCATTTGCGTTGGAGGTGAGCTCTGACACTCCGCGCGTTAGTATGAGGGGAGCCTCTCTCCGCCCACTCTCCGCCCATTGACCCCTTCTCTCCGCCCACTCTCCACCTTCTGCGCTGTTTTAACGCGCCGCGGAGCTTTACGATCGTTAACTACGGTTACCGCGCGTAGTATGACGTTAACGGTCGTTAGCGCGTCGGTACGCGCGTTATACGGCACTTACGGTCGTTAACGTCATACTACGCGCGTTATTCACGTTTAGTAAACATAGCCCTAAGTGAGGGAAAAATATGTTCTTTTTTTTTTTTTTTTAAGAAAAGAAAGAAAGACCGGCGGTACCGGTCCGACATCGGAGAAGGCAGACGAGCGACTAAAGAAATAAAATAAAACAAAGAACTTCTTCAGCGGTGACAGGAACACGACCTGCTGGCTCCGCGGAAAAGAAGAACTGGAGAGAGGCGGTTGGAAAGGCGGGAAGGCAGCGCGCAGGCGCTGTGGGATGCTCCCAAAAGCTTTCCTTTCTGGGAAGCTGGGGAGCGTTCCCACACAGGCTCCGTCGGTACCGACGTACCCATATGTGAAGACCCATTCCTGCTTGTTCCTGGAGATTAATATGTCCACTTAGTCACCACTATATGAGAATCATAACTATGAGCCATCTCCCGAAACTGGGCCAGGGATTCCCCAGACCTATGTTTTCTCCAAGTTCACTCTGTCCTCTTTATATGTCTCTTCAAGAGTTGCAAACCCTCATGATACCAGGTATTACCCACTGAGATTGCAAAACCTTTTTCTGTAATGGAGCAATTCGATCCAATGCCATCCACAGTGAATCATCCCAATAAACCGCCTGTTCTTCCACTAACAAAGTCACAAAACTTGGTGGAAATCGACAGTTGTAGGAGAATGTATCAGAATCCACATCTCGCAGAGTACCTGTCCACTGGACCGACGACTCTGAGAGAGCCTCAGATAGACTACAAGAAAGAGAAAAATGAACTACTACTACTATTAAACATTTATATAGTGCTACAAGATGTATGCAGCGCTGCAAAAACATGTATAGAGACAGTCTCTGCTCGTAGAGCTTACAATCTAGTTAAGACAGCATAATAGAACACAAGAGAAATAAGTGATTCAACAGGGAGAGGAGACACAAGGGAACAAGAGATTAGGATCCAAACGCAGCCTCAAAGAGGTAAGGCCAGCATTCTGTACCTGGTATAGCTGGGTTGGACGTGTGGTCTGGATGTCCAACCTGTGCTTACTGCCGCAACCGTATTCCGGTCCTAGCTCTCCCTACACATCACAGCATTTGTGTGGGGAGTGCTGGACGTGGGTGGGAGGGGTTGGTGCTGGGACAAAGTGGAGCAGTGTGGGGGAGGTGCCTGCTGCCAGGTCGTACAGAGGCAATTCAGGTCATGCCTCCGTATGTACCCTGGCACCCACTTACATGCCTGGCTTATTCCACACCGAAGGTGTAATAAGCCATGGGTGCTCCCCACATCGCACGCCATATGGTCCCACATTGTGCCCTTGCAGTCATGATCTGGCAGACAGCAGCCATCAGTGTCTGCCAGTCAATGGGCTGTAGGGGCAGCTGTATGTCATGGCATTCAGAGCTGCCCTGTGGACGACTTGTTACCATGGCACCAGGACGTCACTGCTCCCTTGCTGCAGCAGAGGCATTCTGGCATCGGGACGGGCAGCTCACAGTATACTGATCTGCTCGGCATATGGCGAGCACCCGGACGTCTATGTCCCCAATTCTGCCATCAGAGGTATGTCCGGGCCCTGTAGCAGCAGAATTGGGTCCAATTCCTGCATGTCCGGTTTTTGCATGGTCAACGTGGCTGGATGAGGGGGAACCAGAATGGGCCTCCATGCCTTTAGCATGGATGTGAAAAGCAAGAGGGATGAGATTTGACGTAAAGATACAGGAAGTTTGTTCCAGGCAAAAGGTGCAGCAAGGTGAAAAGATCAAAATCTGGCGTTTGCAGCAGAAGAAAAGGGCATAGAGAAAAGAAGCCAGAGGAGGAGCACCATTATTGAGGAGTGGTGTAGGGAGAGAGAAGAGAGGAAAGGTAATGAGAGGCAGTAGAATGAATGCATTTATAGGTTAGAAGGAGAAGTTTGAAATGGATACGGAAATGGAAGGGGAGCCAGTGAAGTGATTTGAAAAGAGGGGTTATGTGAATGTTTTGTGGCTGGCGGAAGATGAGCCGCACAGAAGAGTTCCGAATAGACTGAAGAGGAGAGAGATGACTCTAAGGGAGCCCAGTAAGGAGGAAGTTGCAGTAGTCAAGGCGGGAGGTAACTAAAGAATGAACACATTTTTGGTTGTGTGTTCAGAGAGGAAGGGGCAAATTTTGTTAATGTTATAGAGAAAGAAATGGCAGGTTTTAGCAATCTGTTGAATATTGGTAGAGAAGGAAAGGGAAGAGTCAAAGATGACCCCAAGGTTGTGGGCCAAGAAAACAGGAAGAAGAAAAGTATTGTCAACAGTGATAGAGAAAGGATGAAGAGGGAGGAGGGTTTTGGGGGAAAGATAAGTTGGGTTTTAGCCATATTCAATTTCGATAGCGGTGAGACATCCAGACAGCGATGTCAGATACACAAGCAGAGATACAAGATTGGCGTGAAAGAGAAATGTCAGATGAAGATAAATAGATTTGAGAGTCATCAGCATAAAAATGATACTGAAACCAATGGGAAGAGATAAAGGCACCAAGGGATTGGGTGTAGAGAGAAAAAAAGAGAGGGCCTAGAAACAGAACCTTGGGGTATACCAACTGAAAGAGTGATGGCAGGAAAGGAGGAGCTACCAGAACAAACACTGAAAGAGCTATTGTGTGGCAGGTGCAGGCCTGTGACCCACGGTGTCTGACGTAAGCAGGCCAGCACGGCTAGCTTGACCTGTAAATGAGGCCTGTGGAGAGGCATATAGGATTGCACATCCCCCAATATGCTGCTATTGTAAGATAGAACTCAGTAGAAGTATTGAATTAGCTTAGGTAAGCAGAACTGCAGAACTAAAAGATGGAAAAATACAGAAAAGACATGTTTAAAAGTTACTGATAAGAAAAAGTATATCTGCAAAGAAATAATTGAGAGTGCTGACAGATGAGTTGCAGAACCCTGCTCCTCTGCACGCACAAATTGGTTCTATGGCCTTGAGAGTGTGAAAGTAACAAGTTGATGAACTGACCATTGTAATTGGGACTAGAAGGGGGGCATGCAGGTGTCATGCCCACAGAAGGGACATAATTGGATAAACTTATCAGTACCGGGACCAATGAAAGAGGTACGGGAGGTACGGGAGGTTACCGGGACCAATGAAATGTTTTTCTATACCTAGAATGGAACAAAAGTCTATAAAAGTTGTTGTAATGCTTGAAAACTTTGCTCAGCCATTTTGAAATTGACTGGTTCGAGACTTGTGCACAAATAAATGATTTGGACCTTCTGAACAGACTCCTGGTATCATTGGTTTGTCTGCGCTTTGCTGCTACATATTCTTGGTGCGTTGGCCGGGAAGTTGTGGAATCAAAGTGTATATAGGGCAATATACCACGACTTTCCGCCTCTATAGGCTTGGTCCTGCCGGGATCGCGCCCTTCCGACGAGGGCCGCTCCCTGGCGCCACCGGTCCCTTGTATCGGAGGGAGCTGGTCGGACCTTGGCGGGTGCCGCGCCCGGTTGGAGCCAACGCCTCGAACCCGAGTGAGGGGAGTCCGAGGTCCAACTCATGCGCCTGCTTGGGAAGTTTGAGGACCGGATCCGGTGAGTATAGTTTTGATTTTGGGTCTAGACAGAAATAGAAAGAGCAGTACTGCCATTGGAACTTGGAACTTGGAATTTGTAATCTTGAGATATTGGGAATTGGTAAGAGAGCATGATCAACTCTCAAGGAAGAGCCGAGTAACCCCGCATGGGAATTCGCCGGGTGAAACCCTCATCCTTTTTATAATTGGGAAAAAGACTAGTCAGAACAGATAGAAACGAATGCATTCTGGGATACGTTGCTAGCATGATTGTGTGAACGAAGTGTGAATGAGAGGTCTGGCAGCACGGACCAAGTGAAGGCGGACCCCTGATTAGCGCATTTCCTGACCGGGCGACCGCGTTCAGGTCGCGAAAAGGGGGAAGCGATTGTCGTCTTGTCTTGTTATTTGTATTCCCTATACGTTTCCAGGACCGTGAGGACCCCTTACCCACGGTCCGCCCTCCTTTTCCCTTCTGTCTGTTGTTGCGCGCACACATCGAAATGGGAGGGGCGGGGTCTACTAGAAACACTCCATTAGAATGTATGATCGCACATTTTAAAGAGGGTTATTCAGGAGATTATGGTATTAAAATGACAGCAGCCCGTTTGCAGATTTTGTGTACTAGGGAGTGGCCCGATCTAGACCCCATCTGGCCCCGTGAGGGAACGTTTAATGTGGAGATTATTCAGACAATACACCGTAGAGTGCGGATAGCGCATCCTGATCAGTACCCCTATATAGATTCCTGGTTAAGTATTTGTGAAGATCCGCCCCCCTGGGCGCAGCACTGTTATGAGGAACAGTGCAGAATAATGTTAGTGAAAACAGATTCTAGACAGAAAACAGAACAGCCCAAAATGAAGGAGCAGGATAAGAAAGCCAGAAAGAAGCCCATCCTGGTAGATCCTGATTCCCCAGAAATGATTCCTAGGCAGCCCCGAACCCCAGGTCCAGTGAGAGTAGCCCGGCGTCCTGCCCCAGAACCCCAGCGACAGCCGGAGCGGGACCCAACCCCAGATCCTCCTCCCGTAGGGGAGGAAGAGAAGGAATTAGCAGAAAGAGAAGAGGAGGACATAAAAAGTGAGTCAGAAGCGGAGATAGAAGAAGGAGAAAGAGAGAATCCCCCAGACGAGGAGGACAGTGTCCAAGTAATTGAGAAAGCCAGCGCTAGCACTAGCACGCCAGTAAAAGCTAAACCCAAAGCAAAACCTGTTGAGAAAAAGAAAGCGACTCCTTCAAAGGAAATTACGACAATAGCCCTTAGATCCCAAAAGACACCTACAGCAGCCAAAATGTTTCCCTTACGGCAAGTCCCGGGAGTGCCCGTAAAGAATGATAATGATGAAGTGGTAGCGGGACCCCTAATTTATGTGTATATCCCTTTCTCTACAACTGATTTATTAAATTGGAGGTCGCATTATGCCTCCTATACTAGTAAGCCCCAGGAGCTGACAGAATTAGTAACTAGTATTATGGAAACTCACCAACCCACTTGGCCAGATTGCCGTCAGCTCCTGACCACCCTATTCACTACAGAAGAACGAGCGAGAATTAGAAAAGCAGCTATTGAATGGATGGCAGAAAACCCTGTAGCTCCGGCACAGGGGCAGAATATAATAGACCGGCGGGAAGCAGCTCAGAGAGAATTCCCGAATGAAGACCCCCAATGGGATCCAAATACAGATGAAGGATCCACAGCCCTAGCCCGTTTTCGCCAAGGCTTTTTACAAGGCCTGAAAAGGGGGGGCCAAAAAGCTATGAACCTTTCCAAAGTTGCAGGAGTTATCAAAGGGATAGATGAGAGCCCAGCAGATTTTTATGAGAGATTAACTGAAGCATACAGAATGTATACCCCCTATGATCCCGAGGCACCAGGAAGTTTATGTATGGTGAATTCTGCTTTTGTAAACCAGTCTCAACCAGACATTAGACGTAAATTACAGAAATTAGAAGGGTTTGCGGGCATGAATGCAACACAGTTAATGGAAGTCGCTCATAAAGTGTATGTGAATCGTGATAATGAAAGACAGAGAGAATGTGATAGAAAGATGAAGAAGAAAGCTGATTTTTTGGCTGCGGCCATAGTGGAACAGAAAAGGGGAGGTGTCCCTAGTCGAAGGAGCAGAGGAAGAGGGCGGGGTCAAGGCGGAGGCCGGACCCAGAGGCTAGGCGTGAACCAATGCGCCTATTGCAGAGAGGAAGGACATTGGAGAGATACGTGCCCGCAACTCGAAGACGCCCAGCAAGATGACGACAGCAGTCATCAGTGGCGAGAAGAAAGACGAGGCTATCCCCGAAGCCGAGGAGGAGCCAATCGAGAACAATTCCAGCGAGGGAGAGGAGGAGCCATTCAAGCATTGGCCACACCAGCCCATGATGAGAATGACGTGGATTAGGACAGACCGGGCTCCAAGTTTGCTTTAGGTCTCCAGGAGCCTATGGTCGGAATACAAATAGGAGACCAAATTATGGAATTTATGGTTGATACTGGAGCACAACATTCAGTAATAGACAAAAAGATAGCCCCACTTTCTACAAAAGCAGTCACCATTATAGGAGCAACCGGTGCCAAAGCTACAAAGTCTTTTCTTCAAAATCGAATATGCAGTCTAGGAGGACAGCAAATAACTCATCAATTCCTTTACATGCCTGAATGCCCAGTGCCATTACTGGGACGAGATATGTTAGCCAAGCTTCAAGCACAAATATCCTTCTCTGAACAAGGAGAAATGAAAATGACAGTAAAATCCCAAGCCAAACCAGCAGGAATGATGCTGCTGACAGTTCCCCGAGAAGAAGAATGGAGATACTACATTGATGATTCTGTCCAAGACACCTGTTTTGAACAAACTTTGAAAAGTATTGATGCACCACCTGGAGTATGGGCAGAAGGCAGTTCCCCAGGCCTAGCCAAGCATATAGCTCCAGTGATTGTAACCCTCAAGCCTAGTGCTACACCAGTGCACGTCAAACAGTACCCTCTCCCAAGAGCCGCAATTGAAGGCATTCATCGCCACCTACAAAGATTGCTCGAGTATGGCCTACTGAAAGTATGTCAATCCCCATGGAACACTCCACTTTTGCCAGTAAAGAAACCTGGGACGGAGGATTACCGCCCAGTGCAAGACTTAAGAAGAGTAAATGATGCAGTTGAAACTATACATCCAGTTGTACCCAATCCTTACACTCTTCTAGGACTGATACCTGCTGAAGCTACCCACTTCACTGTACTGGATTTGAAAGATGCATTCTTTTGCATAAGATTAGCCCCAGTAAGCCAAATATTGTTTGCATTTGAATGGCAGGACCCCATCTCTGGAAGAGGGGGCCAACTCACCTGGACAAGATTACCCCAAGGATTCAAGAATTCACCTACCATCTTTAGTGCTGCACTGAATCAAGACCTTTCAAGCTATCCAGTAGCCCCGGGGAAGAGAGTGCTTCTCCAGTACGTGGATGATCTGCTGATAGCTGCCATATCAGAAAGTGAATGTATACTAGCCACCAAAGACCTCTTGCAGTTACTAGATGAAGCTGGATACAAAGTTTCCAGAGCCAAAGCACAGCTATGCCAAAAAGAAGTGAAATACTTGGGTTTTCGTATTACCCAAGGAAGCAGAAGATTAGGCAGAGAAAGAAAAGAAGCAGTATGCAGAATTCCAACTCCAACAACCAGAAAGCAAGTCAGAGCCTTTCTGGGAGCGGCAGGATATTGCCGAATCTGGATACCCAACTTTGCCCAAATTGCCAAACCACTGTATGAAGCCACAAAAGGAGAAGAGAAGTCACCACTGGAGTGGGGACTTGAGCAGGATACAGCCTTCCAGAAGTTAAAAGAAGAATTGATGTCATCACCAGCACTTGGACTACCAGATGTCCACAAACCTTTCCACTTGTTTGTACATGAAGCACAGGGAAATGCCTTAGGCATGTTGACTCAGAAATTGGGAAATTGGGAGCGACCTGTAGCATACCTATCGAAACAATTGGACCCTGTGGCCAAAGGATGGCCACCTTGCTTGAGAGCAGTTGCAGCTACAGCGCTACTAGTGAGTGAAGCAGACAAACTCACATTAGGACAGAACATACGAGTCACTGTGCCACATGCAGTCCTTGCCCTTATGGAACAGAAAGCAAATTATTGGCTCACCAATTCCCGAATGTTGAAGTACCAGAGCATGTTATGTGAAAACCCACAGATACAACTTGAAGTGAGCCATGCCTTGAATCCAGCTACCTTGATACCCATCAGTGAAGAACTCCCAGAACATGACTGTATCGAAGTCATGGAAACTGTGTTCTCCAGTCGACCCGACTTGACAGATGTGCCCATAGACAATCCTGACCAAATCTATTATGTTGATGGGAGCAGTCTCATCCTTGATGGACGACGCTGTGCCGGATATGCAGTCGTCACTCAACACGAAGTAATTGAATCATCAGCTCTAGCCTCAGGCACATCAGCCCAGAAAGCCGAATTGATAGCACTTACCAGAGCATTGCTATTAGGAGAAAAACTTGTGCTAAATGTATATACAGATTCCAAATATGCCTTCACTACCTTGCATGCCCATGGAGCTCTCTATAAAGAAAGAGGACTCATCACATCTGGAGGAAAATCAGTCAAATATGGTCCCGAGATATTGATGTTACTTGATGCAGTTTGGGCCCCAACACGTGTAGCTGTCATGCATTGCAGAGGACATCAAGCTGGAAAAGGAGAAGTTGCCCGAGGAAATAGATTTGCAGATGCCTCAGCACGACAAGCAGCTATGACAGGACAGATTGCCCCACAAGCTATGCCAATGCAAGCAGCATTGTTCCCAGTACCTTTGAATCTATGGACCCCAAGATATACCACCAAAGAATTGGATTACTACTGTAACAGAGAAGATGGAATACTGAAAGATGGATGGATTGAGCTGCCACCTGAAGAAGGCAGTCAACCTCCTGGACGAATAGTAATTCCTGAACTGTTAGGACCATCCTTTGTCAAAGCTTTCCACGAAGCCACCCACTATGGAAAAAGTGCTATGGAAAAAGCACTCAGACCACATTTCTACATCCCTTTGATGACAACCATATCAGCCTCAGTAGCACGTCAATGTCTAACCTGTGCCAAAAATAATGCCAAGCAAGGCCTTATAACGGCACCCCGAGTTCAGTCAGGAGGTGTCACCCCCATGCACAACCTCCAAGTTGATTTTACCGAAATGCCAAAAGCCAATGGATACCATTACCTATTAGTATTAGTTTGTACTTTCTCTGGGTGGGTAGAAGCCTTCCCAACCAGAACTGAGAAAGCCCGAGAAGTTACCAAAGTCCTAATGAGAGAGATTGTCCCTAGGTTCGGAATCCCAGCAGTAATAGGGTCAGACAATGGACCCTCATTTGTCTCCCAAGTTACTCAGCAGTTAGCAAAAGCCTTGCAGATACAGTGGAAACTCCACACTGCATACAGACCCCAGAGTTCAGGGAAAGTTGAGCGAATGAATCGTACTTTGAAAGCCCAAATGTCCAAGCTTTGTCAGGAGACACACTTGAAATGGCCCCAAGTGCTCCCCATAGCTTTACTCAGAATACGCTCAGCTCCTGTAAAGTCAACAGGATTTTCCCCTTTTGAAGTTTTGTATGGTAAACCCCCACCAATAGTGCAGGGAGTCAAAGGAAGTTTAGCCCAGATTGGTTCAGAAGTAACCAGACAAGAACTCCTAGCTCTTAGTTTTGTTCTGCAGACTCTCCATGCTTGGATCCAAGACCAGTTGCCTATCAACTTGACGGAACCCTTGCATCCCTATCAGCCTGGTACTTCGGTGTGGATCAAAGATTGGAAGAAGACACCGTTGGAACCCCATTGGAAGGGACCGTACACCGTCATCCTGTCTACCCCAACTGCAGTAAAGGTAGCCGAGATCGACGCCTGGATCCACCACAGCAGAGTCAAGCCCGCCGCCGATCCTGAACCAGAGCAGTGGACAGCAGAACAGCATCTTGATGCACCCTTGCGAGTTACTCTGAGATGGCAACCAGCAGCTTAGACACTTCATCTCAAGTGCTTTGCAGTAGCCAAGTCTTTCGAAGAGGATTGCTGTTTTCCATGCAGCAACAGTTTTGTTTCAACGAACCCAATTTGTGTGCAATTTGACACACTACTTTGAGATTACATTGACTAAGCCAGATTTCACAAGCCAACTGCAGTTGCAAAAAGTTGGTTAATGTGTACTGGACTACTTGAGCATCTTCAATCAACACTCAGCACCCGTTAAATTGCTTCATTAGCAAACGGGACGAAGAATAAAAGACCGTCGTGATCAAGGTCAGCAAGCTGAGGATTCAGAAGAACTCCAATCAACATGCATCTTTACTTTTGCTTTGCCTTGGTTGCCTTCTTTGGAGGTTTTGAACAGACTTATGCTCTACCTCCATGCACTGCTTGCATAACTTCTACTAGAACTGGACTGAAAGTAACTCAGACTTTGCTTTATCATTCTTACTATACCTGCAAGGGAACAGTAACTCGGTGTATCTATAACACCACTGAACTAAATGTTTGCACTCATGGCAAAATCAAAGCATGCTATAATCCGCATCAGAATCCATCCTATTACACGTTGGAAATAAGATGGAAGGATGCAGATGGACCTATACTAGCTGCTACGCCACCACTTAAAGACATTACTAAACCTGCTGTTTTGAATTTTGATGCATGTAATGCCATTAATAGAGATAGTCAGTCCACCTGTGGTACATGGGAAAAGCGTATCGAAATGACCATAAGTATATGTGTCCAGAAGGTGCCACAAATTGGTGGAAGTGTACAGGTAAAACGGGATCAGGCTATAGTACTGCAACAGCGGCAGATTACTATTGCCCGTATTGGGGATGTGTTTTTTATGCTACCTGGAACACTGGTATAACTGATGAGAAAATAGATAAACGGATGGCTACTCTAACCAAGCCAACCACAAATGATAAATGTCAGAAAGATGCTTGCAACCCCTTACACTTACGTATACACAATCCCCACGCATGGAAACAAGGATACAAGTTTGGTTTACGTATTGCTGGAGGAGCAATAGATCCAGGGACCATTGTGTATATCAGATTGAATACTCAAGCCCACAAGTCATCCAAATATCATATTCATAATACCTTTTATGAAGCTATGCATGTAAATAAGTTCGAGATCCCTCACCCCTCACAGAATTTATTTCTAGAATTAGCCGGAGCAGTAGTATCTAGTCTTAAGATCACAGATTGTTATTTCTGTGGCGGAACCCAAATGGGAGACCAGTGGCCCTGGGAAGCCCAAGAATTGAATTATTCTATGATTTACAATCAGACTGAATTACACAAGACTACCAGTGAATGGGTGTTAGCGCACTCAATCGTTGGACGTCTTTGCTATGCCAGAACTGGACCCCAGTTCACCCAAAAGGTAGGACAACTGGTCTGTCTTAGCCAGAAGTACTATAATGCCACGACCAAAAAGATAGCATGGTGGTCAGGACTTAAACATCCTGAACCTCCTAACCCATTAGCTAGATTTCCTGAACTTGCTGGTTTATGGACTAACCTTGCCAAAGTCCAAGCCTGGCAAGCCCCACCTGGCCTATATTGGATCTGTGGAAACCGAGCATATGCCCAACTTCCACCACACTGGGGAGGAGCATGTGTCTTAGGAACCATCAGACCTTCTTTCTTTCTTTTAAACACTGAACATGGAGAACAATTAGGATACCCTGTATACACTACCCACCGACACAAGTGAGCATTAAGACAGAAAAGAGAAGCCTTACAGATAGGCAAGTGGGAGAAGTGGCAGGGTGATGATTGGCCACCAGAAAGAATTATTGAGTACTATGGGCCTGCCACTTGGAATGATGATGGTATGTGGGGCTACCGAACCCCAGTCTATATGATTAATCGTATTATTCGCTTACAAGCAGTAGTTGAAATAATAACCAATGAAACTAGTCATGCTCTTACGCTCTTAGCTAGACAAAGTACTCAGATGCGCACTGCTATATACCAGAACCGCTTAGCACTTGATTATTTGCTAGCAGCTGAAGGAGGAGTATGTGGTAAACTGAATTTAACTAATTGTTGTTTGAAAATAGATGATAAAGGTCAAGTAGTTGAAGAAATTGCTAAAGATATGCAAAGACATGCTTATGTGCCAGTACAGACTTGGCACTCATTGAAATTTCCTAACTGGTTTGCTAACCTCTTTTCATGGGTGGGAGGATTTAAGATTTTCATTGTTTTAGTACTAATCCTTGTTGCTGTTATCTTTTTATTACCATGTTTAATCCCATGTTGTATGCGTTCCATTCATAACACAATTGATAGTACAGTAGAGCGGAAGACTGCCACTAAAATAATGGCTTTATACAAAGCTAGTCCTAGTCGAAATCCTTCAATCATGATGTGATTTTTCTGAAAGTGATTTAACTCTCACACCTTATTAAGTAATAGGGTGAGATTAATCAAAGGGGGGAATGTGGCAGGTGCAGGCCTGTGACCCACGGTGTCTGACGTAAGCAGGCCAGCACGGCTAGCTTGACCTGTAAATGAGGCCTGTGGAGAGGCATATAGGATTGCACATCCCCCAATATGCTGCTATTATAAGATAGAACTCAGTAGAAGTATTGAATTAGCTTAGGTAAGCAGAACTGCAGAACTAAAAGATGGAAAAATACAGAAAAGACATGTTTAAAAGTTACTGATAAGAAAAAGTACATCTGCAAAGAAATAATTGAGAGTGCTGACAGATGAGTTGCAGAACCCTGCTCCTCTGCACGCACAAATTGGTTCTATGGCCTTGAGAGTGTGAAAGTAACAAGTTGATGAACTGACCATTGTAATTGGGACTAGAAGGGGGGCATGCAGGTGTCATGCCCACAGAAGGGACATAATTGGATAAACTTATCAGTAACCGGGACCAATGAAAGAGGTACGGGAGGTACGGGAGGTTACCGGGACCAATGAAATGTTTTTCTATACCTAGAATGGAACAAAAGTCTATAAAAGTTGTTGTAATGCTTGAAAACTTTGCTCAGCCATTTTGAAATTGACTGGTTCGAGACTTGTGCACAAATAAATGATTTGGACCTTCTGAACAGACTCCTGGTATCATTGGTTTGTCTGCGCTTTGCTGCTACAATTGGAGAGGTAAAAAGAGAACCAAGACAGCACAAAGAGAGGATAATGTGTCAAGGAGGAGGAGGAGGTGCTCAACAGTATAAAAAGAAGCAGAAAGGTCAAGAAGAATGAGAATTGAGTAAAGGCCTTTGGACTTAGCAAGGAACAAGTCACTGGAGACTTTGGCAAGAACTGTTTCAGTAGAATGAAGTGGACGAAAACCAGATTGAAGATGATCAAGGAAGGCATGAGAGAAGAGATGTTCAAGGCAGCTGCAGAGAACTGCATGTACAAGAAATTTGGAAATGAATGGAAGAAGGAAGATGGGTCATAAGAACATAAAAACATAAGATATGCCATACAGGGTCAGACCAAGGTCCATCAAGCCCAGTATCCTGTTTCCCACAGTGGCCAATCTAGGTCATACGTACCTAGCAGTTTCCCCAAAAGACACAGGTTCCACAATGCTTGTACTGGGTCAAGCATTAATAACCTGGGTCCCTTCTTAATAATGGTTTATGGACCTTTCCTCCAGGAACTTGTCCAAACCTTTTTAAACCCAGCTACACTAACAGCCTTTACTATATCCTCCGGTAACAAATTCCAGAGTTTGATTACAGGTTGAGTAAAAAAATATTTTCTTTTATTAGTCTTAAATAGTTTACCCTGTAGCTTCATTGCATGTCCCCTAGTCTTTCTATATTCTGATAATGTAAATAATCGATCTACGTTTACCCGTTCCACTCCGTTCATTAATTTATAGACTTCTATCATATCTCCCCTCAGCCGTCTCTTTTCCAGGTTAAAGAGCCCTAACCTTTTTAGCCTTTCTTCATAGGAGTATCCTTCCATCCCCTTTACCATTTTGGTGGCTCTTCTCTGAACCTTTTCTAATAACGCTATATCCTTTTTAAGATACAGCGACCAGAATTGCACACAATATTCAAGGTGCAATCTCACCATGGAACAATATAGAGGCATTATAATATCTTTTGTTTTATTTTCCATTCCTTTCCTTATGATACCTAGCATTCTATTTGCTCTCTTGGCCGCCGCTGCACACTGGGCCAATGGTTTTAAAATGTCATCCACAATGACGCCTAAATCTTTTTCCTGGGTGGTGGTTCCTAATGTGGAACCTTGCATCGTGTAACCATAGTTTGGGTTCTTCTTCCCTAGGTGCATAACTTTGCACTTGACCACATTAAATTTCATCTGCCATTTTGATGCCCAGTCTTCCAATTTATCAAGATCCTATTGTAATTTTCTATTGTAACCTCACTCGTTATTCCACTTTCCAGGTCATTTATGAATATGTCAAAAAGCAGCAGACCCAGCACAGATTCCTGGGGTACAGCACTATTCACCTTTCTCCATTGAGAAAATTGGCCATTTAGCCCTACCCTCTGCTTTCTATCTTTTTTTTTTTATTGAAAGACTTCCAAAGAATTACAAAGATACAAAAACCACAAGGATCTTCAAACAAGATGCAATAGTATCAACACTACATCAGATCTCAATAGGGATCTACAATATGTCTTCATTTTTACTTGTTTATAATAAAGAAACCAGGAGCCCCACCCCCCCCAAACTCCCTGCCTCCCCCCCCAAAGTTACCCCAATCCCGGTCCCGGGGCCCCCCACCCCCACCCCCACCTCCCCACCCCCCCACCCCCCCAACTATGGCTTGCTAAAGCTAGGGTTCGGAACAAAGGTGAGCTAGGGAACACTTGTAGGGAACAAACCTCCGAAGAGGCCAACATACCACTCCCAAATAGCCAGGACAATCACGGGCCATAACGAGAAACGAAGGGCTCCCACACCAATTCAAAGCGAGCCAGACGCATTCTATTAACCGCTACCCCCCGTTCCATGGAATATGTATCCCACATGTGTTCCAGCCAGACCTGGAAGGAGGGGGCCAAAGCATGCTTCCAGGCCGCCGCCAGGGATAGTCGGGCCGCATTCAAGCCATGCCTGAGTAAGGCAAGTTGTAAAGCCCGGGCCCCCAGCACGGAGGCTCCAAAAAGAAAAATCCCCGGGTCCCAAGGGATGCTTAGTCCCAGTAGCATCTGCATCCGGAATTGAACCCCTCTCCAAAAGGCACGAATGCGGGGACACGCCCACCAGATATGTCCCAGGGTACCCCTCTGCCCACAGTTACACCAACATAGATCCACAGCCCTGGGGAACATACGAGTTATCCGCGTCGGAGTCATGTACCAACGGTACAGCAGTTTATAGTTCGTTTCACGGGCATTAGTCGCTATTGAGCTCTTCCACAGGCGAGCTTCCACTGTCTCCCACTGCTGATCAGTATAAGAGAGACTCAAATCAGAGTTCCAAAGCACCCTATGACGTGTTGGGCACGTCTGGGTCCCCTGCAAATGGGCGTATAAGGTCGCCACAAGACCCTTGGTAGTAGTACACCCCTCACAATAGCGCTCCAAATCCGTCAAGTCCGGGCAACCTGGGGCCGAACAGACCTAGAAGTAACCCAGTGCGTCACTTGCATATAACGATAGAGATGCCCAGCCGGGAGGTTAAACTCATCCCGCAATACACGGAAGGATTGTAGCCGACCATCAACAAAAAATTGGCCGACCCGGCTGAGGCCAAGGTGCCCCCATTGTCGAAAGGCCACATCAGTCAAACCTGGTGGGAAAGAGGCGTTGCCAACTATAGGGGCTAATGGGGATAGATCCACATCACGGGATCGGAAGTGACGATCCCAGCACCGGAGGGTATGAGAAATGTAGGGGTTACTGGTGGATATGCCACGATGAAGCTGCGGTCCAAGCCATAACCAATCCCCTAACCCCGCTCCCCCCGCCAAGCTCATTTCCAACTGCACCCACCGCTTAGTGCTATCGGCAATCATCCATTCCACCCCCGCCCGGCACTGCGCCGCCGCGTAATACCACTGTAAATTGGGCATGCCCATACCGCCAGAGTGCGTGCGGGCAAAAAGAGTTTGCCGCGCTAGGCGTGGGCGACGATAATGCCACACAAACTTCAAAAGCAACTGTTGCCAGGTCGCCAAGGTAGCTCGCGAGATGGGGAGCGGGAGAACCTGAAAGAAATAAAGGAAGCGGGGAACAATCACCATCTTAACTACGGCTATACGCCCAAACCAGGAGAGGAGCAGGCTGTTCCAAACTTCTAAGTCCCGCCGAACCTGACGGAGCAAGGGATCATAATTAGCTTTAAAAAGATCCGCTCGGTCCACGGTTAGATTCACCCCCAAATAGCGCAGGGCGCCGGGCACCCAGCGAAGAGGAAAGGCCTCTTGAAGTTCCGCACAGACCGCCCTAGAGACCCCCACATTCAGGATCTCCGATTTAGTATAATTAATTTTAAAGCCGGAGGCTCGAGAAAAATTGGTGAACAGCTGCATTGCGATTGGGAGAGACACGGACGGGTCCACCAGGGATAAGATGATATCATCCGCAAAGAGCGCGATCCGATATTCCGCAGGACCGATGCGGACCCCTCGCAAACCCGGGTGATCGCGAAAGCTCTGAGCCAGAGGTTCCATTGCTAGGGCAAAGAGCAGGGGCGAGAGGGGGCAACCCTGTCGTGTGCCTCTTTCCAAAAAGAATTGTCTCGAGTGACCCCCATTTATCCGAACGCACGCCTGGGGCTGTTGGTAAAGGCTACGGACCCACCCGATATAAGTAGGGCCAAAGCCCATCGTTTCCAGGACACACCATAGATATCCCCAATCCACCCGGTCAAACGCTTTTTCTGCGTCAATTCCCACTAGTAATGCTGGTTGTGGGTCCCGCTGGGCCACATGAATAATCTGCAACATACGTCGAATGTTGTCGGCGGCCTGGCGACCCGGCACAAAACCAACCTGATCGGGCTGAACCAAGCCCGGAAGAACCCGGTTCAGACGCGCAGCCAGCACAGAAGCAAAGATTTTAACGTCAACATTTAACAAGGAGATGGGGCAGTACGAAGCCGCATCATGCAAGGGTTTACCGGGTTTGGGTATCATCACAATCAATGCCTCACGTTGGGACGGGGGAAGAGAGGCTGTCCCCAGGATCTCATTAAACAGACAAGTCAGGGATGGTGCCAATTGTACTCGAAACGTTTTGTAGTATTCTGCCGGAAAACCATCACTACCCGGCGTACTGCCAGTTTTCAATGCCGAATTGCACTTTCCACTTCGTCAATCGTAAAGTCTGAGTCCAACTGATCCCGTTCAGAGTCAGAGAGGCGCGGTAAAGCGGCCCCCCGGAGATAATCCTGCACTTGATCCCTATCAATGGGCTCTGCCTTATAAAGCCGCTCCAAATAATCGGCAAAAAGTTCACGGATTTCCCGGGAAGTGACCCTCCTCTGCCCCCCCGCATCACGTAATTCGCGGACCACTCTCGAGGACTGCTGTTGTCGTAAATGCAAAGCCAAAAGGCGGCCAGTTTTGTTCCCATGTTCATAAAAAGTTTGCCTTAATTTCCGACGCTTATTATCTAGTTCTTTCTGCATACATGCATCTAACTTCGCTCGGACCGTTCGCCATTGGCGTAAAATCTGCCTCGACCCGGTGCGGGCGTGCTCCAAGCCTAGGCGAGCAGACTCCCTCACCAAGTGATCGTGATCACGTGTCCATATTTTGCGCGTACGGGCTGCCTCTGCGATCAGTTGACCGCGGGCTGTGGCCTTATAAGCATCCCACACCGTGGGAAGGGGAACATCCCCAGTATCATTAAGCTCAAAGAATTCCTTAATAAAGTGGGCGTGATCCTGCACTGCACCCTGCCGCCGTAGGAACCGTGTGTCTAACCGCCAAAGACGGCAGCACTCGCTATGCATGCCGTCCGGAAGGGTGAGCCAGCACGGGGCGTGGTCAGACCAAGTCAGTGCCCCAAGTCCAGCCTGCACTCTCACTCTCCCGTCCATCAGACGCTGGTCCAACAAAAAATAGTCAATGCGAGTGTGGACTTGATGGACTGGGGAGTAGAAGGTGTAACCCCTCTCTCCCGCGTGGGAGTCCCTCCATACATCCCGTAAGCCCAAGTCAAACATCAAACGCTGAAGGGCTCTTGCTGATCCCCCCGTCCCCCCCCCAGGGCGACCCGTAGAATCCAAGTGGGGCACTAAATGCGTATTACAGTCCCCACCCAAAACAATGGGGCCCTTTGCAAAATCCGCCAATAGGGCTTTCAGTTGGGTAAAGAAGGGCCCCTGACCCGTATTTGGAGCATAGATATTAGCTAAAGTGAGCAAGTGTCCGTCTAGAACGAACATTTAGGAAAAGCCATCTCCCCAGGGCATCTCGTTTTATCTCCTCAATCTGCAAGGAGAGGCTCTGGTGAAATAGTAGAGCCACTCCCCGCTTCTTCCGACCCTGCGTGTCGGAGGCCACCCGCACCTCGGTGTATGGGGATCGCTTTAGCCAATCCCGTTTAGAGCTTTGAAGGTGGGTCTCCTGTAAGTAAACTATATCCCCTTGCAAAGTGCGCAATTCTGAGAACAGCAGGGACCGTTTGCGCGGGGAGTTGAGACCTTTAACATTCAAAGAGATAAAACGCACCATTTGGAAACACTACCCAACCCCCCACATCCGCTGGTCACCCAGAAGGTCCCATTGGAGGCTCCCCCTAGCAAACCCAGGAATTTAATTGATTGGGCCCTCCTACACCCTCTCCCAAGAACAAAAAGCCATAGACCCACCTTCCCAGCCCAAACCTATCTCCCAGCTCCATGTGGAAAACCCCCCCAACCCACCCACCCCCCCCCCTCCCACCCATCACCCCCCCTTCCCGTCAATACCACCTGCCTGTCTAAGTTAATACAGGACACGGTAAATTGACCACAAACCCCGTACCCCCAAAACCCCACAAAGTGAGAATTCAACCTAAACATAGAAAAACCTTCCCCCCATTACTCCCCCATCCCTCCCGGATCATCATTCTCATCACGTCCCCCCCCCCCCCAACACAGTAACAGCAGAAAAATCATTCACCGGGCAGCCGCCCCCCCCCTTGAAAAATGGAGTGTTGGGTGTGGGTCCCAAGCTAATCTTTGCCACCCATTATCCAAAAAAACAGCGGACCCACCGGTCGAAGTTCCCTAAAAAAGAAAAAATAGAAGGGGGTCTTCATCTCTACCAAAGTGTCAGGTGGTCTTGCCCACCCGAGTCCACTTAGAATGTTGGGGCTTAGGAGGCGGCGGCTGAGACTGGGTATTATCATCAACTAAACCCGCTTGGCGAAGAGCTCGCCAAGCTTCAGTGTAGTCCTTTGCAGAAATCTTTTTGTTGTCCAATAGGAAGTTCATCCTAAACGGGAAGGACCAGGAATAGCGAATCCCCTTGCTGTTCAGGACCGCCGAGACTGGTTTCATCTCTCTCCGGCGCGCCAAAGTGAACATCGAGAGGTCCTGATAGATGGATACTGTCGCGTCCTGGAAGTGGATTGTCTTCTTCTCCCGGCCTCGACGTATAAGAAGTTCAGCGTCAGAGTAGCGTAGGAATCTTGCAATGACATCTCGTGGCTGGTTGTTAGGGGGTTTTCCCAGAGCACGATGAACTCGTTCAATTTCCATTCCGGAGGCGTGTGTAGCCAGCTCTGCCGCCGGAAGCAGTTCCGCTATCAGCAGCCTAAGTACAGTCGGCAGGTCTTCCCCGCCTCCCCCCGGTTCTGGAATCCCACGAAAACGCACGTTGTTGCGGCGGGAGCGGTTTTCAATGTCATCAAGTTTATAGGTCAGCTCCATTGCCTGCGCACGCTGCCTGTCGAGAGCACATTGTAAGTCCATCAGAGTTCCATCCTGGTCAACCACCTTGGCCTCCACATCCTCCACGCGGGCTCCCAGTTCCGCAACTTCGGTCCGGAGGTCTGCGACATCTTTCATCAGTTCTTCTCGTAGAGTGCGGAATTCATTGGCTAGCTCTGCGAAGCCCTTACGGAACTCTTGTTTGATTTGAGCCGAGGTGAGTGGCTTATAAGGGTCCAGTTCCTCTTCACTTACAGTTTCGTCGTCAGAGCCCGTTGGAGGAGACTGGCCATGGGGGCTGCTTGAGGCTCCAGACTTACTCTGCAGCCGCTGAGAAGAGCGCATCCCCTCCCGGGTTTCAGAGCTTTTAAGTTTTGCAGCCATCACACAGGGCCACCAGGCTCACACAGTGTTAGGAGAAGTAGAAGCAATGCCAGCAAAAGGGAAGGCACCAGAGAGAGAATGATGCACAAAGTCACACCAGTCCGTAGGACAGCCACCACCACACAGTGTCGGGAGAGGTAGATAAGCAATGCCAGCAAAATAACAGACACTGGTGGGACAGTGAGATGGAAAGTCTTGAACTGCCTCCAGTCCTCCGGGAGAAATAGCCAGGCACAAGCAAGAGTCAGAGAGTAGCGTCAGGCAGCACGGGACTACACCGTCAGAGGCCCGAAGCTGTAGGGTAGAAAACTTCAAAGGGAGATCCAATATCACCGTGGGCACAAGTATGGGCCTGCAGGGCACCCAGAGTCTAATCGGGAGGGCGGAGGCCTCGACGGGGCACCTGGCTACCAAAGAGGAACAGACCCAGCCACCAGTTGCAAGCCCAGTTTAAGGGGCGGGCAGGGGAAGAGACAGTTCATAAACTTACCCCCTTCTTGATGGCTCGTGTGGGTAGAGAAGGGTAGTAAGTGCTGTTGTGTGTTGCAGCAGCCGCCGCGCGGAGTGCACGTGGTCCCGGCCAAGCTCTCCAGCAGATCTTCCGTGCTGCGAGAAGCAGTCCCCCTCCCGCGAAACGCTCCGGCGCTCAGCCCGCAGACAATGAAGAGGGTTCACTTCGTAGGCCCCGCAGGGGCCTGCCAGATGAATTTCAGCAGCGTCGGAAGCAGGGGCTGGTGGCAGAGTCAGGCGAGGGGGCGTCCAGAAGCCGGAGACAATTTTCAGCAGGCCGCTGAACAGACAGCGTTTCCTCGATGTCCCAGTCCCCGGAGGACCCGCAGAGTCGCGAAATCAATCACTGAGGAAGATCGCTGGTTAGCGCCGATCCGGGAGAGGTACTGGGGGGATCAGAATGCGGCTGTACGCTAATGATAGCGAAAAGTTAGGGGTTGTGGGGACGGAGCTTCAGTAACTTGTGGCCATCTTGCAGTGGGCTCACGAGCGCCCCCCTGCTTTCTATCTTTTAACCAGTTCCTGATCCACAATAGAACACTGCCTCCTATCCCATGACTTTTTAGTTTTGCCAAAAGTCTTGGATGAGGGACCTTGTCAAAGACTTTCTGAAAGTCCAGATACACCTGTTTATTCACCACACCTTCAAAAAAAATATAACAGATTAGTAAGACAAGATCTTCCTTGTCTAAAGCCATGTTGGCTGTCTCCCTTTAGGCCATGATTATCTACATGCTGAGTAATTTTGTTGTTTATGATGGTTTCTACCATTTTCCTGGTAATGACGTCAGGCTCACCGGTCTGTAGTTTCCCGGATCACTCCTGGAACCCTTTTTAAAAATTGGCGTTACATTGGCGATCCTCCAATCTTCAGATATTACAGATGATTTTAATGAAAATTCACAGATTACCAATAGCAAGTCTGAAATCTCATATTTCAGTTCTTTCAACACCCTTGGATGTATACCATCCGGCCGAGGTGATTTGCTACTCTTCAGTTTATCTAATAGTTGTAATACATCTTCCTGATATATTGATATTTCCTTCAATTCTTCCGCAACTTTAAATACCACTTCAGTCATGCGTAACATCCCTACATCTTCCTCAGTAAAGACCGAAGCAAAGAATTCATTCAGTCTCTCCGGTATCGCCTTATCGCCTCTTAGTGCTCCTTTAACCCCTCTATCATCTAATGGACCAACTGACTCTCTCACAGGTTTTTTGCTACGAATGTACTTGAAAAAGTCTTTATTTCGCGTTTTTCCTACCACAGCAAGCTTCTTCTCAAATTCTCCCTTTGCCTGCCTTATCAATGCCTTGCATTTGACTTGCCAGTGCTTGTGCTGTTTCCAGGTTTCGTCGTTTGGCTCTTTTTTTCCATTTCCTGATAAATTCTTTTTTGGCAACAACAGTCTCTCTGACCTCACCTTTAAACCATGCTGGCAGTTTTTTGGACTTCCTTCCACTTTTCTTAAAGCGTGGAATACAGCTGGTCTGGGCTTCCAAGATAATATTTTTCAACAACACCCAAGCTTGATGTAAGTCTTTAACCTTTGCAACTGCTCCTTTTAGTTTTTTCTTAACTATTTTCCTCATTTTATCATAGTCTCCCTTTCGAAAGTTAAAAGGTAGTACTGTGGATTTCCTTACTATCCCTCCTCCACTAATTAAATCAAACGCGATCATGCTATGATCACTATTGCCAAGTGGCCCCAACACCCTTAGCTCTTGCACTAGATCTGGTGTTCCACTAAGGACTAGGTCTAATATGACCTCTGGTCGTTTCATGAACCAGCTGCTCCAAGAAGCAGTCATTTATTTCATCTAGGAACTTTATCTCCCTAGCATGTCCTGCCGTGACACTGACCCAGTCAATACCAGGGTAATTGAAATCAACCATTATTATTACTGCGCTGTAACTTTTGTTAGCTTCCTTGATTTCTTTGAGCATTTCATCATCCATTTGTTCATTCTGGCCAGGCGGTCGATCACTTCCTGCCACACCAGGGTGATACTCTCCTGTCACGTGATCTCTCTTCTCCATGGCAACAGGGATGCTGCCAGACTGGAGGTGGGACCTCATGACTAGATCTCTGTAGGTCTTGTCTATGTACCTCTCTGTCTTTCTTATGTCTTCCAAGTCTGCTACTCTAGCCTCTAGAGAATGGACTTGTTCCCTCAGAGCAAAGAGCTCCTTGCACCTAGTGCACACATAAGACCTCTTACCAACTGGGAGAAAATCATACATGTGACACTCAATGCAAAAGACTGGAAAGCCCCTATCTTGCTGCTGGACTGCTGTGTGCATCTTAGTTTTAAGCTTGTGTTTAGATCTTTAAGTTCTTTACTTACTAAGGGTTGCTATGGATATTTATACTAATAAAACTGTACCTAATACGTTTAATATACCTTGTTCACCTGAAGCTTAATTAATCTCAGGTCCTTAGTGTATGACTGATTTGGATAACGAGCTGCACCTACTTTCCTTTAAGATGTGTAAGTACCTATAAAGCTATGATTATCCCAGGGGTGGGTGGGTGTTGGAGAGGGAGGGAGGGAAATAACACTTATTAAAAAAGGGCTGTTACACAGTACCCTGTCCTGTGCTTCTGAGGTAAGCTGTGACCAACTTCCTGGGTGATTAACAGTCCTTGTTTGGATAGAAGGAGTCCTTCAAAATGGCCTTTTGACCTGCCACCTGGTGTTAACACCTATTGAAAAGGTTTCACAGGTCTCTTGCCCCTTAGGTAGAAGGCCTCTTTGTAAAGGTCTCTACAAGACTTTATTTGTTGCTCACGGAGTACTGACCCTGTTTTGCCTTTTATGCTAAGTTATATTCTGATTTGATTTAAATTACAGTTCTTTGCTGCTGCTAGGCTCTGAATTATTATGAAATTTAAACTACAAGCTCTCTGCTGGGTATGGAATATAACCAGAAAGTTATTTTCTGTGTTTTAGATTTAAACTTAAACTGCTGCTACTAAGCCCTGACTGATTTAACAAAAAACACTGGTTCACAGATTATTTAGCTTTAATACAAAGACGTCCTTTCAGAAAAGTCCCAGAAGTATATACTCACAATTGCAGATCTCTTTCCAGAAGTAGTAGTTCCTTTTTCTAGTCCTTCAAGACTGAGGATCACAGAGCTCTGGTTGAGCTATTTATGCCTGTGCTGCTGAGGTAAGCTGTGACCAACTTCCTGGGTGATTAACAGTCCTTGCTTGAATAGAAGGAGTCTTTCAAAATGGCCTTTTGACCTGCCACCTGGTGTTAACACCTATTGAAAAGGTTTCACAGGTCTCTTGCCCCCTAGGTAGAAGGCCTCTTTGTAAAGGTCTCTACAAGACTTTATTTGTTGCTCACAGAGTACTGACCCTGTTTTGCTTTTTATGCTAAGTTATATTCTGATTTGATTTAAATTACAGCCCTTTGCTGCTGCTAGGCTCTGACTTATTATGAAATTTAAACTACAAGCTCTCTGCTGGGTATGGAATGTAACCAGAAAGTTCTCTTCTGTGTTTTAAATTTAAACTTAAACTGCTGCTACTAGGCCCTGACTAATTTAACAAAAAACACTGGGTTCACAGATTAATTAGCTTTAATACAAAGACGTCCTTTCAGAAAATTCCCAGAAGTATATACTCACAATTGCAGATCTCTCTCCAGAAGCAGTAGTCCCTTTTTCTAGTCCTTCAGTAATTAGAAGGACCAGTAGGGTCAAGTGAAGGTTTCTAAAGGAAAGGAGTGATCACAGCATGCTTGAAGGCTGCAGGGAAGTTTGCAGTGGAGAGTGAAAGGTTGAGAATATGTGAGATGGAAGAGATGACAGAGGAGGAGATGGAGTTGAGGAGATGGGTGGGGATAGAATCAGAAGAACAGGTAGTAAGTTTATTTATTTAGATGCATTTATATCCCACTTTTCACCGGGTCAAAGCTGTTTAGAAGAGGAAAGAAGAAGAGAGGTTTCCTCCTCAGAGATTTTAGAAAAGGATGAAAGAGTGGGGGCATTTGAGGGGGAAAAGTTGATATTGCAGGTGGGGGGGGGGGGGGGGGAGAGGTAGAGAAGGAGAATTAGTAAGGAATTCAAGAGTAATCTTATGGACTTTGTCATGGAAATAGTCGCCTAGGGTTTGGTCAGAGAGAAAAGGAGGGATTGGAAGTGGTGGTTCCTTAAGAAGGGAATTGAGAGTAGAGAAGAGACAGTGGGGGTTAAAGGAAAGATAGTCACATGGATAAAGTAGTTTTGCTTAGCAAGAGCAATGGCAGACTGAAAAGAAGTAAGCATGAATTTGAAGTGAAGGAAGTCAGAAAGGGAGAGGGTTTTTGGCCGTGTTCAGCTGAGCAGGTGCAGGAGCATAGGTTGTGGGTATTTGAAGACAGACAGGGCTGCAAATGATCTGACCATGGAACCGCTAACGAGGAAATAGAAGCAAGACCAGCACAATACTGAGCCGACATAAACATAAGACCAAGCGTATGGCCTGCCGAATGTGTCGGAGCAATTACCCTTTGTACCAACCCAAGATCAGCTAACGAAACCAAAAAATCCCTACCTCAACTTGACTGAGGGTTCTCAGCATGAACATTGAAGTCACCCATAAATAACAGACTGGAAAAGTTAACAGCTGTATCAGAAATAAGGATGGCCAAGGAGACCCATTAAGTCCCAGACAACTTAAGACAATAAAGAAGAACATATAAAGGTGACTCAGCCAAAATCTTAAAAAATAACAATCCTCATACCCTGAATTCAGTGGGACTTTAGAACAAACCAGTGAAGAGCTATCAAAAATCACAGCCATCACCCCCTCCCCCACTTTAGAAGAATGTTGTCATTGTCGACACTGCAGTGAAATCTATAGTTGAATCTGTGGGTGCTACATGCATATCAGTTGTAGATAAAATAGGAGCTGTAGTCACACCAGTTAGAAAAGTCGTTAATTCTGTTAAGGAGATTGATAAGGCCATACCTACGACTGCAGCAGATATTAGTGTTAGACACAACAGAGGCTGTTGCAAAGTTACTCAAATCAAGTATGGACTCTGCACTAGTGAACCCCATGGAAATATATGTGAACTACAGACTTGTAACTTAAGGATATGACAGAATCTCTTGTATAATTATTTATTTATTTAGCTGCATTTCTATACCGTCTTTCGCTGGGTCAAGGCGGTATATATGGTACATTAAACATTGCGACATTGGAACAATTAAACTATATACAGCATGCATTGGAACAGTATAGGGGTAGAGCTATTTACATAAATATACATATTATATGCATTGGTTTCATATGGGGTGTCATAGTTGGGGGGGGGGGGGGTAAACAGAATGGTTTAAGTGTGCAGAGAAAAAGTGTGTCTTAAAGTGTTTTCTGAAGGTGGAGAGGTCTGAGATGTTCCTGAACTGTCTGGAAGGGAGTTTCAAATAGTGAGTGCATATAGCTGGAAGGTTCGTTAGCAGGCTTGTTGGTTGGATTTGGTCTTGGAGTGTGGGATGATTAGTGTATTCATTGTGCAAGTACGCCTGGACCTGCTCTGTTGGGGGTTCTGTATCAGAGTGTGGAGATGTGTGTGGGGGGGGGGGGCAGGTCAGCATGGATGGCTTTGTGAGTCAGGATTAATGTCTTGTACTTTATCTGACTCAGTAATGGTAACCAGTGGAGTTTCATGAGTATAGGAGTGATATGTTCTTACCTAGCTGCTGTTTGGAGTATTCTCTCTGTTGTATGGAAAGAGGTTCATAGGGGGAGAAGCGTGGATTGTGGAATGCCCTGTAAGATGATGTTGCAATAGTCAAAGTGTGGCCGTATTGATGCTTGGAGAGCAGATCGGAAGTCAGATGGTTCGAGCAGCAGTCAAAGATGCTGGAGGGTCTTTGCTTTCTAGTATATTGTTCTCATAGTTCTGTTGATGTGGGCTTTGAAGGTGAGCTGTTGATCAAGGGTGATTCCTAACTACATGTCTTCTGATTGTCTCTTGATTGGAGTGTTGTTCAGGATTATGGAGGGAAGAGGAGTGAAGGTGTCATCACTGGATACAAAGAGGGCTTCTGTTTTCTTGTAGATAATTTCAAGGTTATTGTCTTTTAGCCAGTTCAATACATCTGTGAAGCATTTCTGATGAGTAAAAAATGAAGGCTGCTTTGTGTTGAATGTGCCATAGATCATGATGTCATTGGTGTAGACATGGAAGTTGAGGTTGTGCGATCGGATGAGTGTACAGAGGAGTTGGAAGTAGATGTTGAACAGTAGGGCAGAGAGGGTGGACCCCTGGGGGCTCCTTGGGTATGTTTGTAAGGGATGGAGGTGTCATTGCCAATCCTTATTTTCTGGTAACTGTCAGAGAGGTAGAATCTGCACCACTGTAGGACAGTGTTTTGGATCCCATTGGATTGTAGGTGTTGGATGAGGGCATGGTGGTTCACTTTATCAAATGCTGAGGAGATGTCTAAGAAGAGTAGCAGGAACCCTGGTTGGTTTGTTGTATTCTTTGAATTAGTGTGTTGATTAGGGTGGTTTCAAGGGTTTCTACTCCATGGTTAGGGTGGAAACCACGTTATTGCAGATCCAATAGGTTGTTTCTGTCAATATGTTGTTGCAGCTGGTGCTGTATGGTTTTTTTCTATGATGTTGGCTACAAATGGTAGACTAGTGATGGGCCAGTATGAGGATGGGTCAGATGTGCTGAGATTAGGTTTCTTACTTCTGATCAATGTTGGGTGTATTAAAGATGTTTTTAGGCATATCTTTATTCGTAAGGCTTGATAGACCGCCCAAGCCATAGCGTGAGGGCGGTGTACAATATAAAAAAAGCAAGGCTACTGAGAAATAAAGTTGGAAAAGAATGCAAATAACAACAGGACAGAGGACAGAAAGGGGCAGAGAGAAGATAGAGAACAAAGGAGGTCCATAGAGTGGAAAGGAGGGTAGGGGACGGGAGAGATGATGAGGAAGGGCTAGTCAAAAAATACTTGCGGGAAAGCTACAGAGGGTGGGGGGGGGGCATGGCTGGGGGCAGAGCACCATCGGTGGTGGGGGAGAGATCAAAAGCTTGACAGAAGAGATGGGTTTTGAGGAGAGCTTTAAAGCAGGGATAAGACAGTTCAGTGCGGAGAGAGAGAGGAAGTGAATTCCATAAAGCGGGGCCTAGGAAGAAAAAAGCCGAGTGACGAGTGAGTTCCAGATGTGTGTGAGAAGGGGAGGGGAGAAAGAGATGATTGCCATGTGCTGAGCGAAGAAGGCGTGGGGAGGGTTGAAGACGAATGACGTCAGCCAGATACTGGGGGGTGCTGGAGTGAAGAGCTCTATGTGTGATGGTGAGTAATTTGTAAACAAATCTGAACTTCACCGGAAACCAATGGAGGGCGAGAAGGCAGGGAGTGACATGTGAATGGGCAGGGGAGCAGGTAACGAGATGAGCAGCGGTATTTTGGACGAGTTGGAGACGACGAAGCTGAGAGAAAGGAAGACCAGCATAGATGGCGTTGCAATAATCCAGACGTGTGATAACCAGTGACAAGACCAGAGTGATAACAAATGAAGGGGGGAGAAATGAGCGAACAGCCCTAATTTGACGGAGGTGGAAGAAGGAGGAACGTACTACAGTGGAAATGTGTTGAAGAAAGGAAAGAAAAGAGTCCAAAGTGACACCCAGATAACGAAGATTCGAAACCAGGGAAATAGAACGAGAAGACATAGAAGGTGCCAGGGCGGGATGGGAAAGTCCAAAGGAAAACCAGATTGCAGACGACTTAAGGGGGTTGGCATGAAGGAAATTGAGATCGAACCATGAGGCGATGGAAGCTAGACAGAGATTTAGTGGAGCGAGATCAGGGGAGGAGGGAGAGGTATGATGAACCAGAAGAATATCGTAAACGGAGATACCAAATTGTTGAATGAGCAAGGCAAGTGGGGCCAGAAAAATGTTGAAAAGCAACGGGGCAAGGATAGACCCCTGGGGAACACCACAGGTCGAGGGAAAAGGAAGAGAGGCAGAGGAGCCAGAGTGAACAGAAAAAGTGTGGGAAGACAAAAAGGAGCGGAACCACTGCAGGACGGTGCCGTGAACACCGAAGTCAGACAGGCGGGTGATAAGAGTGTGATGGTCGAACATGTCGAAAGCAGAAGAAAGATCCAAAGACACCACAAGAGAAAAGTCGCCACGGTCGTAACCACGGTGGAGTTCAGAGAGTAAAGCAATGAGGATGGTCTCTGTGCTATGTCCAGGATGGAAGCTTGATTGACGTGGGTGGAGTGCAAAGGTGGAGTCCAGGTGGGAAGTGAGTTGAGCAAAAACAAGCTTTTCAAGAATTTTGGAAAGAAAAGGGAGGTTAGTGACTGGTCACCAGTTGGCGGGGATGATGGGGTCAAGGGAAGGTTTCTTCAAGAGAGGGCGGACAATGGCATGTTTCCAACTGGACGGGAAACGACCGGAGGTGAGGCAGGAGTTGAAAATAGAAAGAATGAATGGGGACAGCCCAAGATCCGAATTGAGTAGCCAAGATGAAGGATCAAGAGGGCAGGTTGTCTGGTGAGCAGATGAAATCGCTCTGGTGAGCTCAGAAGAGGAGATAGGCGAGAAAGAGCCCAAATGTGTGGAAAAGCGCGTGAAGGGGGAGGGGAAATGACAGCAGGGGAAGTAGGGGAGTCGGGAAGGGGAGAAAGGGGAGAAGGGCAAGAGGGGAAGGAAGGCATGTAGGCATGATGCCCTGCTGTAGTACTGCTTGTGTAATTCTTGTGAGTGAGTTGCTAAGTTCTTCTTTGGCTGCTTTGATCCATGAGACCAGGCAAGGGTCCAGAGGAGAGGTAATAGTGTTTAGCACAGATATGGCTTTCACTATTTGTTTTCTGGTGATTATGCCAAAGGAGGTCCAGGTGCGTATTCACCCGAGGTGAGGAATGTTGGGGGGGAGGGGTTCTGAGTGAGGGTGAAGTTGTTTGTTGTGTTTTGCCAGCTGTTGAGGGCTGATTGTGATTTCTTTACTACGGCACGTTCTACATGCATGATGTCCTACATGCATATTGTCACAACCCCATCCCTTTAGCCACGTGCTTAAAGGTCAGGGTGGACATTATTGTTGTATTGAAGGTAGAAACTTTCAATAGCCCAGAAGCCTTCTGGTACTAGTAGTCCCTTTCTTCATAATGAATAGTTGTGTAAGCCATGTGAATGGTAAAGTATAGGGTTTTATTCCCTTAATGCACAAAAGGTTCAAACGAAGACAACAGGATTTCCACCTTGTTCAGGATTTTCACATAAGGTATTTACATAGGTCAAAAACTTGGATATGCTTCACAGTCTTTGTTAGTTATGCAGGGGTTCAAACAAAACAGGTTATATAAACAAAAGCAATGCTTCTTCTTTCAGCTTGTCAAACAAAACTGTGTTCCAAAAGTATATTCTATATGCTATATTTCTCTCAAGGATTCTAAACTCCCAGTACAACAAAACATACAGTCCATAGGGCATTCAGTTAGCAAAGGGTCAGGTTCAGCAGGGTCTATCTGCATAGCCTCTTGTTCTGCTGAGATATCTGTGGCCCCTGAGCTTTCCCCATATATTCCTGGTTTTACTTCAGAACTTCTTCCTAAGGCTCTCCAGCCTGGCTGTACCCAGTCTGGCAAATATGCAACAGGACTTTTGGTAAGCACTCTTTCTATAGGTTCCCAAACCTTTCTCCAGCTGCTCTTACGGCTCTCTGGCTTCCAGGCCTTTCTGTGACCCGGCCTCGGTTCCTGGTTCAGATCTGTGTCTCTTAGACTCCTGGGCTGAGTCTGGTTCACCCACCTCTGAACTCCTTGGGGCTCACATACAGGGGAAGAAGCATGAAGGTACCTCTGAACTCTTGGGTCTGTGTATCTGGTATTCTCCCTACCAGGCACTCTCCCGGTTCTCCTTCTGTCCTTCCTGAAGACTTCCTTCTGAAGCTTCCCAGCCTGAAACTAGCTCTCCTGGAACTTGTTCCTTTCCTGTAAGGGCTGCAAGTTCAACTGCCTTTTCTCCTCTCTTTGGAGCCATCTCCTTTCTCTTTCTTCTCTATCAGCAGCTGCTGCAGCTCGTGCTGCTCCTCTCCATTCTGGCTTGTCTATGCTTTGCTTATAAAGCTGTTTCTTAGGTAAGGATTCTGTCCCTCTGACCAGGTGTATCTGATTATGCTTTGAATTAGTTCTTGCATCATCCCAACCTGGGCATGTCAGCCTACCTTCTGAATCTCCGTGCATGCTCCCTCTAGCTGCACTTCTCACTAACTGCACTTTATGTATAACATTTCCTTTAAAGAGATCAGTGTTTTCTTCTACCTCCATGGGTTTACTGGCGTCTGCTTCATCACATATCCCCCCCCCCCTTAAGATATTACGGGCTGGCATTTTCTCGTCTGCACAGCTCATAATCCTAGACATGGCGTCTGCATTGTGGTGCAATTTTCCCGCTCTGTGCTCTATCTTATAATTGAACGGTTGTAATGCCATATACCACCGGGTCAATCTACTGTTGTTATTTTCCATCTGATTCAGTCATTTCAGTGGTGCATGGTCAGTGATTAACAGAAATTTTCTTCCGGTCAGATAGAACTTGAGGGCTTCCACTGCCCACTTGATGGCTAAACATTCTCTTTCTATTGTCGAATACTTCTGTTCTGCCGGGAATAGTTTTCTACTCAAGAACATGATGGGATGTTCTGTTCCCTCATGCTTCTGTGAGAGCACAGCTCCTAACCCTGTTTCAGAGGCATCTGTTTGCACGATGAACTGTTGCTGAAAATCCACACCGCGTAATACGGGCGCTTTACACAGCTTCCTCTTCAATACTTCGAAAGCTTTTTCAGCCTCCAGTGTCCATTTAAGTTGGTTTGGGGCATTTTTCTTTAACATGTCCATGAACAGGGCACTCTCTTCAGCGAAACACGGGATGAACCACCTGTAGTATCCTATAAGTCCTAGGAAACTCCTTAACTGTTTTTTATTTTGTGGTATTGGAAAATCCCTGACACTTTCTATTTTTTTTAATAGTGGTCTGACGGTACCTCGTCCTACCAGGTGTCCCAAGTATTACACTTCATGCCCTGCGAACATGCATTTTCCTGGATTCAATGTCAGACCAGCTTGTCTCATTGCCTGAAGAACAGCTTCCACTCGTGGCAAATGCTGGTCCCAGCTGGAGCTGTGGATAACAATATCATCCATGTAAGCTACGGCATATTCTTGATGTGGACGTAACACCAAGTCCATCAACCGCTGACAGGTTGCAGCCACGCCGTGTAATCCAAAGGGCATCCTTCGGAATTGGAAAAGACCAACTGGTGTACTAAAGGCCGTCTTGGGACGTGACTCTCTTGTCAAGGGAATTTGCCAATATCCCATAGTCATATCAAGTGTGGTGAGGAATTGGGCCTGCCCTATCCGATCCAGCAACTCCTCAATGCGTGGCATAATAGACGAGACAAAAGAGGAGGAGGGGTGCTCATCCTCACCAGGACAGACCTCCATTTCCAGACGGTGGACGCCACCAACACTAATCACCTTGAAACTGTCACCATCTCCAACAAACGCTGCTCAATCAACCTGCTTTACAGAGCACCCTCAGCTTCTCCAGATGATCTTGCTGCAATAATTGATCTCACCTCCAACACGCATAACCCAAGCATCCCAAACTGGATCCTAGGCGATTTCAACCTGCCAACGCTGCAGGACAATCAAGTGTCACCCTTCCTTGATGCCCTTACAAATCTCGGCTTCAAACAATTAGTAAAGGAACCTACCCATACTAAGGGAAATATTCTGGACTTAGTATTCGCCCCTCAGATATCTCTTAACACATCGCAGGACCCCATAACGTCCATAACTTCTGTTTCTTGGTCAGATCACAAACTGATCATCCTCCAGATTCCTTCGCACAAAATCGATTCAAAGTTCAACAGGATACCGAGCAACACTGCAAGACCACACTCCAGATGTTTCAAGCCTTTCAACAGAGACCTTATCCTCACGGAAACGCAACAACTCATCAGCGAAACCACCTCGAACCTTGACAACCTAATTACCCACTGGAACAACTGCCTCAGTGCAATCGCCCTACGCACACCAACCAACAAGCCCCCAGGGAAAAGAACGAGCGCTCCATGGTACACAGCCGATCTTAGAGTTTCTCTTACCCAATTACGGAAACTCGAGAAATGCTGGCGTCGATCTCACTCTTCAAATGACCAGACAGCTTACAACTGTCATCTGACTGCACACCGCAAGACAACCACTGATGCAATGAAACAATACTACTCAGAGACCTTAAAGAGATCACTTAATAAACCTCACAATCTTTTTGACTTAGTCAAGACTCTAGCAAAGGAACCAACCCCCGGGCCTCAATTTGAGATTCACCCACAGGATTTTGCTAACTATGCACAATCCAAGATATGCCGGACGATCAAAATCTCGACTACAATCACCACCCCGGAGCAAGATTGCCCTACAGCTCTAACCGTATTCTCTACCCCTACCAAGAAAGGAATTGAAGACACTATTATGGCCCTTAACACCACCACATCTCAGTCCGATCCATGCCCAGCCTTCTGGATTAAGGAACTCCGCAGCCACTTCAGCCCAATACTATCCAAAATAATGAACCTCTCCTTCACAACAGGTTCTTTCCCCTCAGCTCTTAAGCATACCTCTATCAGACCTCTTCTAAAAAACTGCAAGCTCGATCCCCAAAAAGTAGATTCATACAGACCTATATCCAGTATACCTCTACTTGCGAAGATCATTGAAAAAGAGGTCCAACGACAACTACAGGATCACATCGACGCTGCTGCACCATTAGACCCCTGCCAACATGGTTTTAGGGAATTCCACGGAGTGGAAACTCTTCTTACCACCCTCTTCTGCAAGATAATCACTGGCATTGATGACATCCATCAAGGTTTTGCTCTCATCTTTCTGGACATCGCTGCAGCTTTTGATTCAGTAAGTCATGAGCTTCTCTTAGGATGACTAATTGAGAAAGGCATTAATGGAAGAGCGCTTGAATGGTGCAGATCTTACCTGTCCGGAAGATGGCAGCATGTTCGTTCTGGAGGGATAACTTCGGAACCTTTCCACCAAAGCCAGGGAGTCCCACAAGGTTCCTCCCTTTCAGCCCTCCTGCTCAACATTTACATGCAGCCAATTTGCAAGATCATCCGATCCTTCAATGTTGACTGCATGTTATACGCTGATGATGTCCTGCTGTACATACCCTTCTCTATGGAACATCTGGACCTCTCTCCACTGACGAGCTGTTTCAATGCAATATCTGACTGGCTTCTCTCCCAAAACCTCCGAATACAACATAAGAAAACGGAAGTACTCTTCATTACGAGGAACCCTAACTTCACCCCACCACAATTCCTTAAAGTAAAAGAAGCAGAGTTACAATCTAAACCATCAATACGCTACCAGGGAGTCACCTTGGATCAACGCCTGGACATGAAAGCCCACATAGAGAACACAGTCAGAGCAGTATACTACAAGATCCACTCACTTAGGCATTTACGTTCCATGCTGGAACCAAATGACTTCAGGACTATATACCAGGCGTTGATCATACCTCATTTTGACTACACCAATGCCATCCTACAAGGCCTGCCCCTATCCACCTTGAACCCGCTGCAGCTCGCCATGAACGCGGCAGCAAGGGTCATCCATGGAGTCTCCAGAAGCGACCACGTGACACCTTTGCTGATACAGTTACATTGGCTACCTATCCAGGCTAGAATAGTTTTCAAGACTTTGTTACTCACTTTTAAAGCTATTAACAAGCTCTCCTCTGATTCAATAACTGCCCTCATCCATACCACATCTCCAAATAGAGCAAGAAGATCCACGGCTATAAACTCCCTAAAAGTCCCGAAAGCATTAACAGATTGCTCTGCATCCACAGCCAATAGGGCATTTAGTATCAGTGCGCCAAGATGCTGGAACGCATTACCTCCAGATATCCGGGCTATTAAGAGCCTTACACAGTTTAGGAAAGCACTCAAATGCCACCTTTTCAATAAGTACCTCATAGAACCCAACCCCACCCCATTGAGACTGGAGATGCAATCCGCTAAGCAAATATATGGTTTCCCAACAACATGCCAAGAAAGATACCCTAACCCTTGGTGGTGCATATGTTTCTATGGAATTCATGTTCATATGACTCTATGTAGCAAGATTTGTAAATAGTTTACCCCTGTTATCCAAGTTATTTGCCCTGTTATCTGTAAACTCATACGTGTTAATTGTACTGAGCATTTTTGTTCCATGTAAACCGCGCTGATGTTGAATAGTGCGGTATATAAGAGACTGTAAATAAATAAATAAATAATAAATAAATAATAAATCGGATACGTGTCAAACATAGATATGTCGTTTACCTGCCGGAAATCAATACAGAACCACAACGTGCCATCTGGTTTGGGCACTAGGACAATGGGACTACACCAGGGACTCCGGGATTCTTCAATGATCCCCATTCTTAACATTTCGTGTACCTGAGCCACCACTTCCTGTTTCTTGGCCTCAGGTAGCCGATAGGGCCTTTGTCTGATCACTTTACCTGGTGGAGTTATTATCTCATGAGCCACTAACTCTGTTTTTCCAGGAACGGGAGTCAAAACATCATCAAACATTTCCAGCACTCTGGTCAATTCTTGCCTTTGTATTAGGGAAAGTTCTTCACTTACCCTCGGCTCGGGCTTGGTTCTGCATTCGGCTAACTCTGGGCCCAAATCATCCTCTAGTTTTCCTTCACAAGTAGCTGACACCCCTTTTATGTCTGTCCAACCCGTGGATCCGAACCCTCCGGTTCCTCGACCCGTAGGGGTTACCCGTGGTACCTCTTCCAAAACAGGAAATCTAACTCTCTCGCAGATGAGTTGCGCAATGCGGTCTCCTACCTTGACCACGAAGTCTTCTTCCGCAAAGTTGAAGAGCAAGACTTTAACCGCTCCTCTATAATCTGGGTCAATCACTCCTGCCCCCACGTCTAAAAAATGTTTTAAGGCCAGCCCAGATCGAGGCGCAATGCGGCCATAATATCCCAGAGGCAATTCTAATTGCAGGCCAGTGTCTATTAAAGCCCTTCCATGCTTAGGAATTAGTTGTTGCACAGCGCTGTATAAGTTGTATCCGCCGGCCTGAGAAGAGGCTCTTCGTGGACACTGGGCTCTTTTGGACATTTTACAAAATTTCAATACAAATTTTGGTTTTTTATTTATTTATTTATTTATTTATTACAGGCTCTTATATACCGCTCTATTCAGCATCAGCGCGGTTCACAATATAAACAACATACCATAACAACACATTGTTTGGTTTTTACATAGAACAAGGTCAGAGAACTTGGATAAAACATGGGTTTACTCGCAGAGTCATCTTTCAAAGGCTGTCTCCTCAACTCTTGGTTGGTCTTCAAAGATTTTCCAAAGAGTGGAGTGGGAACTGCAGCTACTTTAGACGGGGTTGGTGTAGCTACAAGGGCTTCACGGGGATATAGGCCCTTCTCCAACCCTTTTCTAAATTGGGGCCAGTCCCTACCCAGCACCAAGTCATGTGGTAACTTTGGAACTACGGCTACCAATATTTCCTTTTCTATCCCTAATCCTTTCACTAACAGCTTATATTCAGGATAGAAAGATGAGGCTCCATGAATGCATCTTATTCTCACTTTTCCCTCTGCTCAGTTCGGTACTGACTCAGACTGATCTTCTATGGTACGCCATAGTTTCTTGGAGATCATGCTCTGATCTGCACCCGAATCGAGTAGAGCACTTGTGGTTATACCCTGCACCTCAACCTCTAAAAGAAAACCTTCTCTTGTAATTTCTGTATTTTCAGTTATTAATGCGGTACGCGCTTTACATTCACTTTGCACATGCCCCAGTTTCTCACAATGAAAACACCTTTTTTTTTCAAAGTGACTTCTTAGCATAGGCATACCAGTTGTTAAACCTTCTAGTTTAGACCTCGGCCCCCTTTCTGATGACTACACACTAGAGCCTGCTGCCGTTTTGGAAGCTTCACCATCTTTGTGAATAGCCAATTCCGCTTCAAAATACCTTTCCGTTAGGAGGATTGCTTCCTCTGTGGTACGGCAGTTTTGCAGTATCAGGAAGGTCTGCACTTCTCTAGGCACAGCAGCCATAAACTGTTCTAGTACAATAGTATCAACTATGGTATCTATAGTCCTACCCTCGGGCATCAACCATTTCATTGTCAGGCTCTTAACCCTTTGACCTAGAGTTTTTGGTGTCTCCCCAGCTTTAAGTCGGGTTGCTCTTAACATCCGGTTATACACCACAGGAGTTAACCCAAGGCGATCTCTAATAGCCTTTGTTACTTCTATATAATTATTGGCGAGAGCTGCAGGCATAGCCCTATAGGCAGACAATGCCTCTCTGGTGAGCGAGGTTGCCAGGCATATGGCCCACTGCTCCTTTGGCCAGCCTATCGTATGGGCTATCCTATCAAAGGATTCAAGAAAATCATCTATATCATCATTAGGTGATAATTTCCCCAATGTCAATGTCTCAGAAGACCATGGTCCTACCATACAATTGTTAGCTATAGCATCTAATCCCTGAGGAGACGAAGCTGCATCCGGCGTCTTCCTCTGGTTAGCCAACCATGCTTCCATTAGTTCAAGCACGGGCTTTTGCTGCGCCTGCATAGCTTGCACCGCCTGTTCCTGCGCATGGAAGGCCATCTCTCTTTGCTTGTCAAACTGCGCAGCCATCCATTGTAGGAACTCCTTCGGCTCCATAGTAGCCACTTTTCCTACAGAAAGAGAGACAACCCCCCCCCCCACCCAAGTGCGGTACTGGCAACTCTTTGTCAGTCCCCCTTTTATCTGGACTCTTAATACTTCTTGTACCTGAATCCGCCACAGTTTATGCCTAATCACTCATTACCTGCATCAGGCGTTGACTCATGCTTTTAGAAATGATGTGTCCGCTGGTCCTCCACCGTTCCACCAGTGCTGGCAGCGAATCTTCACGTAGGGGTTTTTTTTTTTCCTTTTCTTTTTCCTCAAACTTGGCAGCTATTCTTCCTGAACCGGTGTAGTCTTCTTTTGCTTCTCAAGAAGGAAATCCTAAAAACTACACCACTATGTCACAACCCCATCCCTTTAGCCACGTGCTTAAAGGTCAGGGTGAACATTATTGTTGTATTGAAGGTAGAAACTTTCAATAGCCCAGAAGCCTTCTGGTACTAGTAGTCCCTTTCTTCATAATGAATAGTTGTGTAAGCCATGTGAATGGTAAAGTATAGGGTCTTATTCCCCTAATGCACAAAAGGTTCAAACGAAGACAACAGGATTTCCACCTTGTTCAGGATTTTCACATAAGGTATTTACATACGTCAAAAACTTGGATATGCTTCACAGTCTTTGTTAGTTATGTAGGGTTCAAACAAAACAGGTTATATAAACAAAAGCAATGCTTCTTCTTTCAGCTTGTCAAACAAAACTGTGTTCCAAAAATATATCCTGCATGCTATATTTCTCTCAAGGATTCTAAACTCCCAATACAACAAAACGTACAGTCCATAGGGCATTCAGTTAGCAAAGGGTCAGGTTCAGCAGGGTCTATCTGCATAGCCTCTTGTTCTGCTGAGATATCTGTGGCCCCTGAGTTTTCCCCATATATTTCTGGTTTTACTTCAGAACTTCTTCCTAAGGCTCTCCAGCCTGGCTGTACCCGGTCTGGCAAATATGCAACAGGATTTTTGGTAAGCACTCTTTCTATAGGTTCCCAAACCTTTCTCCAGCTGCTCTTATGGCTCTCTGGCTTTCAGGCCTTTCTGTGACCCAGCCTCAGTTCCTGGTTCAGATCTGTGTCTCTTAGACTCCTGGGCTGAGTCTGGTTCACCCACCTCTGAACTCCTTGGGGCTCACATACAGGGGAAGAAGCATGAAGGTACCTCTGAACTCTTGGGTATGTGTCTCTGGTATTCTCCCTACCAGGCACTCACCCGGTTCTCCTTCTGTCCTTCCTGAAGACTTCCTTCTGGAGCTTCCCAGCCTGAAACTGGCTCTCCTGGAACTTGTTCCTTTCCAGTAAGGGCTGCAAGTTCAACTGCCTTTTCTCCTCTCTTTGGAACCGTCTCCTTTCTCTTTCTTCTCTATCAGCAGCTGCTGCGGCTCGTGCCGCTCCTCTCCCTTCTAAGTATCTACCCAAACCCAAAGTAGTGAATAAATTCAGCCGTCAAAGTCCAAAAATTCACCACCAAACATCCCAAAAATCTTAGAACATTATTTTTGTCGGAGCATGCCGAGGGAGGGTAAGAATTAAAGTCCGACCCTCTCCAGACGGCAGGCTACTTTTATTCATTTTGGTTCCCCACCAACCGTCAAATATTAAAAGTAACACTTATCTTCAAATTAATTTCCAAATTCTTTCGTATACATTTTCACCGTTGCTAAATTTTCAATTCTTTACACGACGTGCACCTTTCGGGAATGATCCCTGATTCCCGAAACGTGCACGTCGTGTGAAGAATTGAAAATTTAGCAACGGTGAAAATATATACGAAAAAATTTGGAAATTAATTTGAAGATAAGTGTTACTTTTAATATTTGACGGTTGGTGGGGAACCAAAACGAATAAAAGCAGCCTGCCTTCTGGAGAGGGTCGGACTTTAATTCTTACCTTCCCTCGGCATGCTCCAACAAAAATAATGTTCTAAGATTTTTGGGGTGTTTGGTGGTGAATTTTTGGACTTTGACGGCTCCTCTCCCTTCTGGCTTGTCTATGCTTTGGCTATAAAGCTGTTTCTTAGGTAAGGATTCTGTCCCTCTGAGCAGGTGTGTCAGATTATGCTTTGAATTACCGTATTTTTCGGACCATAAGACGCACTTTTTCTTCACCAAAAAGTGGGAGGAAAAGTGCCTGCGTCTTATGGTGCGAATAGAAGAAATTGCAGAGCGGCAGCGGGTCCCCCGGGACCTTCCGTGTCCCTGGGGACTGCATCATCCCTCCCCCCCCCCCCCGGCTTCTGCTGCTGCTGCCGCTGCATGGCAGCGGCAGAATCAACTGTCCCGCGGCCCCTTCCCATCTGCCCGGCAAAGCATCTTCTGAGCTCCATCAGCGGCAGCTTTCAGGGCCGCGAAGAGAGTAGTATTTCCCTCTCGCGGCTCTGTTAAGCCTGCCGGGGCTGATGGGAATTCCCATCAGCCCCGGCAGGCTAACAGAGCCGCGAGAGGGAAATCACTCTTCTCTTCGCGGCCCTGAAAGCTGCCGCTGATGGAGCTCAGAAGATGCTTTGCCGGGCAGATGGGAAGGGGCCGCGGGACAGTTGATTCTGCTGCTGCCACGGCAGCGGCAGCAGCAGAAGCCCAGGGTTTGTTTTTCATTTTTAAATTTACTTGGGCTGATGGGGGGGAGGGGGTTAGGACTAGTAATGGGGAGGGGTTAGGACTGAAAATGGGGTGATGGGGGATAGTACTGAAAATGGGGTGATGGGGGTTAGGACTGCAGGTGGTCTGATTGGGGGGCTAAGATTGAAAATGGGGTTATGGGGGGGCTAAGAATGAAGATGGGGCGATGGAAGGGTTAGGACTGGAAGTGGGCTGTTGGGGGGCTTAGGACTGATAATGGGCTATGGGGGGGGGGCTAGAACTGGTAATGGACTGGGGGGGGGGTGCTAGGACTGGAAATGGGCCAAGTAGAAGGGGGAGCTTGAACTGAAAATAGCTGATGGGGACAGGGTTTTGGAATGGAAATGGGCTGAGTGGAAGGGGGCTTGGAATGGAAATGGGCTGATGGGGAGGGGGGCTTGGAAAGGAAATGGGCTGATGAGGGGGGGGGGCTACGACTGGAAATGGGCCGAGTAGAAGGGGGAGCTTGAACTGCAAATAGCTGATGGGGACAGGGTCTTGGAATGGAAATGGGCTGAGTGGAAGGGGGCTTGGAATGGAAATGGGCTGATGGGGAGGGGGCTTGGAAAGGAAATGGGCTGTGAGGGGAGGGAGCTAGGACTGGAAATGGGCTGATGATGCGGGGACTAGAAGGGAGCGCATGCTGGGTGGGGCAGGAGCTAGAAGGGAGTTGATGTTGGGGGACGATTAGAATGGGATGGGGCTGGGAGAGTGAAATGGAGAGGGGAAATATATTTTGTGTGGGAGGGAAGAAAAATCTACAATTGGCCGGGTATTGGGAGAGTAAGTGGGGATTGAGGATGGAGGGGTAAAATTTGAGTGGATGAAATAGGAATGAGGAAAGAGCAAAAGGAGAATGATTAGTATGTTAAAGCAGATGTAGAGAGAATGGAAAAAAACTAGGAAAGAAGAAAGGACAAATGGACAGCAGACAATGGAGCGTTAGCAGAAGACACGAAGAAGAAGAAACCAGAAGAAAATGGCTGGAACAATTGCAACTGAAAAAAAAATGCACAAAAGGTAGAAAAATATCTCTTTATTTTGAATTTATTAACTGAAATATGTCAGCTCTTGGAAATGTGCATCTTTAACGTCTGCACTTTATTTAATACAAGAGGAAATCAATTTATAGTTTTATTTCTACAGTGTTGTACATTCTAAGTTTGGCTTTTGGGGTTCCCAGTTTAATTGCCTTAGATGGAAGTGAAGACTGTATTTTATACGAAGACAGCGAAGAAAGTGATGTCAGTGATTGTGACCAAATGAGCTTCATGAATTCTGACTCTAGCGAAGAAGAGTTCTTGGGGTTTTCCGAAGACTAGAGTACTCAAACCTTTGTCTTTATGTGTTAATGACAGTGATAATGGTTCTTAATGCCACTGTTGACTGCTGTTCAGTTTATATGGTTCAAATATTATTCTGTTATACTTTATTAAATATTTTATTACACTATTTGGTTCAGAATATTTTTTTTCCTATTTTTCTCCTCTAAAAACCAGGTGCGTCTTATGGTCGGGTGCGTCTTATGGTGCGAAAAATACGGTAGTTCTTGCATCATCCCAACCTGGGTGTGTCAGCCTACCTTCTGAATCTCCGTGCATGCTCCCTCTAGCTGCACTTCTCACTAACTGCACTTTATGTATATCATTTCCTTTAAAGAGATCAGTGTTTTCTTCTACCTCCATGGGTTTACTGGCGTCTGCTTCATCACAATAAGTAGTTTATGGCATCCTGTGCCCGTGTAGTTTGTTATATGTTGGGAAAACTACCAGACCATTGCGGACACGGATGGGTGTACATAAAATTTGATTAAAGTGCAAAGTACTTGAAGCTCCTATAGTACAGAATTGCTTAGAGTTTGGGCATCTTTTTACTGATTTGAAATGTTTTTGTGCAGATATGGTTTTGGCAGGGAGATCAGGTAAATCACGGGAACAAGGTCTGCTCATATGTGAGCAGCGATGGATTTTTCGCTTACGCCTTGTAATTCCTGGTGGTTTGAATGGTGGAATAGATTTGGGCGTGTGTGTTTGAACAGTTTCTTTTCCCGGAGCTCTTTGAGTGGGCGTAGGATGTTGGGCTATGTATCTATTAATGATTTAGTGATGATTGGTATATTTATATACACACATACACTCTTTCCATCCTTATGAACATCTTGATTGTTGACATCATGCATGTAGGACGTGCCGTAGTAAAGGTGTGAGTTTTTAAGAGTAGTGTTGAGAGACTGTCCGCATGTGCGGCGTTTTTTGAAAAGCTGACTGACCATGTTGAAGTGTGATTGGGGTGTATACGTGTGCTGCATCTTTGGTTGTTAGAAGTAAGAGGAAAGTACCCTCTTTTTTAGAATCTGTGGTTATTATGATGATTCAGCGAGAGGTTTTGATTTTATATAAGTTTGTTTGTATTTGTTTGTGTTTTCGCAGTTAATCCCCTGATGAAGCATAATAGCGAAACGCTTATAAGGCGCTGACTTGTGGTGTTGGGGAGGCATCAGGCTATGTTGCTCTGAAGAATTTGAATCTGAAGAATTTTTCTATTTAAGCTAAGTTTTTAGCACATAGTCTTTCTTTGCCTGAAACGGAGGTCCTTGATGCAAATTAGGGCAATTTTGAATGGGCGTTAATGCCTACATTGTGCCTTATATGTCTGAGACCTCCAGGTTATATTCAAATTGTTGACTATTTACTCTTTAGCCCTATGATAACATCATAATAAATTTGTTACAAGTGGAGTGGTTTCATAACATTTTTGACAACAGACATACAGTAGTAGCAGCAAAAATGACAGGAGATACTGTGACCTTATTTAGAATAGTTGTAGGCTCTGCATTAGGAGTTGATGTAGGAATGGATGCATCTGACATTTTAGTGATAGATATATCAGGAGCTGCTATGAAGTTTAGAAATGTATTGGCACTAATTTATATCAGTGGTGGCTTTATAGGTACTTGCACAACTTAAAAGACAGGAGGTGCTCTCAGGTGAAGCTCATTACCCAAATCAGTCATACACTAAGGACCTGAGATTAATTAAGCTTCAGGTGAGCAAGGTATATTAAACTTCTTAGGTACAGTTTTAGTGGTATAAATATCCATAGCACCCTTTAGTACATAAAGAACTTAAAGATCTAAACACAAACTTAAAACTAAGATACAGACAGCAGTCCAGCAGCGGGATGTGGGCTTTCCAGTCTTTTGCATTGAGTGTCACATGTATGATTTTCTCCCAGCTGGTGAGAGGTCTTACGTGTGCACTAGGTGCAAGGAGCTCTCTGCTCTCAGGGAACGAGTTCGTTCTCTAGAGGCTAGAGTAGCAGACTTGGAAAACATAAGACAGACAGAGAGGTACATAGACGAGACCTACAGGGATATAGTCCTGAAGTCCCACCTCCAGTCTGGCAGCATCCCTGTTGCCATGGAGGAGAGAGGTCACGTGACAGGAGAGCATCACCCTGGTGTGGCAGGAAGTGATCCTGTAACTAGGACCTGTCCTCCAGGTGATGTAAACCCCTCTCGCACCGAGGAGGTTTCTCCAGGGCCAAGTGCCCATGAGGGAAGGGTTAGGACAGCAGTTATAGTTGGTGATTCGATCATTAGGCATGTAGATAGCTGGGTGGCTGGTGGACGTGAGGATCGCCTGGTAACATGCCTGCCTGGTGCGAAGGTAGCGGACCTCACACGCCACCTAGATAAGGTCTTAGATAGTGCTGGGGAGGAGTCTGCTGTCTTGGTACATGTCGGTACCAATGACATAAGAAAATGTGGTAGGGAGGTTCTGGAAGCTAAATTTAGGCTTTTAGGTAGGAAGTTGAAATCCAGAACTTCCAGGGTAGCGTTCTCCGAAATGCTTCCCTTTCCACGCGCAGGACCCAAAAGGCAGGCAGAGCTCCGGAGTCTCAATGCGTGGATGAGACAATGGTGCAGAGATGAGGGGTTCGGATTTGTTAGGAACTGGGGAACATTCTGGGGAAAGGAGGGGCTCTTCCGAAGGGATGGGCTTCACCTTAACCGGGATGGAACCAGGCTGCTGGCATTAACCTTTAAAAAGGAGATAGAGCATCTTTTAAACTAGATAATAGGGGAAAGCCGACAGTCGCCCAAGAGCGCATGGTTCGGAAGAATGTATCCTTGAAGGATACTACAAAAAGCAGAGAGGTTCCAAAAAGAGTAAAGTAGCCCAAATGCCCTCGAGTATGGAGCAGACAGAGCTTAAAGATCCCAAATTACCCATGTCTACCAATAGCCAAATTAATATGAATAAAATACAGTCTCTAAAATGCTTGGATGCAAATGCTAGAAGTCTACAAAACAAGATGGGAGAGTTAGAATATATAGCACTAAACGAGAGGTTAGATATGATTGGAATATCAGAGACATGGTAGAAGGAGGACAACCAGTGGGACACTGTGATACCTGGGTACAAACTATATCGTAATGATAGAGCTGATCAAATTGGTGGAGGGGTTGCGCTCTATGTTAGAGAGGGCATTGAGTCAGAAAGGATTAAAGTTTTGCAAGAAACAAAATTTGCTGTAGAATCTCTATGGATTGAAATTCCATGTAAAAAGGGGAAGGCGATGGCAGTGGGGGTGTACTATCATCCGCCTGGCCAGAATGAACAAATGGATGATGAAATGCTCAAAGAAATCAAGGAAGCTAGCAAAAGTTACAGTGCAGTAATAATAATGGGTGATTTCAATTACCCCGGCATTGACTGGGTCAGTGTCACAACAGGACATGCTAGGGAGATAAAGTTCCTAGATGAAATAAATGACTGCTTCTTGGAGCAGCTGGTTCATGAACCGACCAGAGGGGAAGCAATATTAGACCTAGTCCTTAGTGGAACACCAGATGTAGTGCAAGAGATAAGGGTGTTGGGGCCACTTGGCAATAGTGATCATAGCATGATCACCTTTGATTTAATTAGTGGAGGAGGGATAGTAAGGAAATCCAAAGTACTACCCTTTAACTTTCGAAAGGGAGACTATGATAAAATGAGGAAAACAGTTAAGAAAAAACTAAAAGGAGCAGTTGCAAAGGTTAAAGACGTACATCAAGCTTGGGTGTTGTTGAAAAATACTATCTTGGAAGCCCAGACCAGCTATATTCCACGCTTTAAGAAAAGTGGAAGGAAGTCCAAAAAACTGCCAGCATGGTTTAAAGGTGAGGTCAGAGAGGCTGTTGTTGCCAAAAAAGCATCTTTCAGGAAATGGAAAAAAGAGCCAAACGATGAAACCTGGAAACAGCACAAGCACTGGCAAGTCAAATGCAAGGCATTGATAAGGAAGGCAAAGAGAGAATTTGAGAAGAAGCTTGCTGCGGAAGCAAAAACGCGAAATAAAGACCTTTTCAAGTACATTCGTAGCAAAAATCCTGTGAGAGAGTCAGTTGGTCCATTAGATGATAAAGGGGTTAAAGGAGAACTAATAGGCGACAAGGCGATAGCGGAGAGACTGAATGAATTCTTTGCTTCGGTCTTTACTGAGGAAGATGTAGGGATGTTACCCATGACTGAAGTGGTATTTAAAGGTGTGGAAGAATTGAAGGAAATATCGATATATCGGGAAGATGTCTTACAACTATTAGATAAACTGAAGAGTAGCAAATCACCTGGGCCGGATGGTATACATCCAAGGGTGTTGAAAGAACTGAAATTTGAGATTGCAGACCTGCTATCAGTAATCTGTGAACTATCATTAAAATCATCTCTAATACCTGAGGATTGGAGGATCGCCAATGTAACACCAATTTTTAAAAAGGGTTCGAGGGGTGATCCGGGAAACTACAGACCGGTGAGCCTGACATCAGTACCGGGAAAAATGGTAGAAACCATCATAAAGAATAAAATTACTCAGCATATAGATAGTCACGACCTAATGGGAGACAGCCAACATGGCTTTAGACAAGGAAGATCTTGTCTTACTAATCTGTTATGTTTTTTGAAGGAGTGAATAAACAGGTGGACAAAGGTGAGTCGGTTGATATTGTGTATCTGGACTTTCAGAAAGCCTTTGACAAGGTCCCTCATCAGAGACTTTTGGCAAAACTAAAGAGTCATGGGATAGGAGGCAGTGTACTATTGTGGATCAGGAACTGGTTAAAAGATAGAAAGCAGAGGGTAGGGCTAAATGGCCAATTTTCCCAATGGAGAAAGGTGAATAGTGGTGTACCCCAGGGATCTGTGCTGGGTCCGCTGCTTTTTGACATATTCATAAATGACCTGGAAAGTGGAATAACGAGTGAGGTTATCAAATTTGCAGATGACACAAAACTATTTAAAGTTGTTAAAACCCAGGAGGATTGTGGAAAATTGCAAGAGGATCTTGATAAATTGGAAGACTGGGCATCAAAATGGCAGATGAAATTTAATGTGGAGAAGTGCAAGGTTATGCACCTTGGGAAGAACAACCCAAACTATGGTTACACGATGCAAGGTTCCACATTAGGAACCACCACCCAGGAAAAAGATTTAGGCGTCATTGTGGATTCCATGTTAAAACCCTCGGCCCAGTGTGCAGCGGCGGCCAAGAGAGCAAATAGAATGCTAGGTATGATAAGGAAAGGAATGGAAAATAAAACAAAAGATATTATAATGCCTCTATATCGTTCCATGGTGAGACCGCACCTTGAATATTGTGTGCAGTTCTGGTCGCCGTATCTTAAAAAGGATATAGCGATTTTAGAAAAGGTTCAGAGAAGTGCCACCAAAATGGTAATGGAAGGCTACTCCTATGAAGAAAGGCTAAAAACCTGGAAAAGAGACGGCTCTTTAACCTGGAAAAGAGACGGCTGAGGGGAGATATGATAGAAGTCTATAAATTAATGAACGGAGTGGAACGGGTAAACGTAGATCGATTGTTTACCTTATCAGAATTTAGAAAGACTAGGGGACATGCAATGAAGCTACAGGGTAAACTATTTAAGACTAATAAAAGAAAATATTTTTTCACTCAACGTGTAATCAAACTCTGGAATTTGTTACCGGAGGATGTAGTAAAGGCTGTTAGTGTAGCTGGGTTTAAAAAAGGTTTGGACAAGTTCCTGGAGGAAAGGTCCATAAACCATTATTAAGAAGGGACCCAGGATATCAATGCTTGAACCAATACAAGCATTGTGGAACCTGTGTCCCTTGGGGAAACTGCTAGGTACGTATGACCTAGATTGGCCACTGTTGGAAACAGAATACCTGGCTTGATGGACCTTGGTCTGACCCAGTATGGCATATCTTATGTTCTTATGTTCTTATATGTTTCAGACGTTAGTGTAAAAGCACTTAGAACAGTTGCAGGCAATATAGTAATAGGGATGGATGACTCTACAGTTCTTCTTAAGATATGAGGCATTCATGTAACTGAATTTGTAAAGTGACTTAGAAGAAATATACTGTAGATTCTGTAAAGGTTGTTGTGGAATTATCTATAGATAATATAGGCATGGCTGTAGTAAGTTTGCCCATGCTTCCCCAGTTTTAGAAGAGTTGCTTACCAGTTCAGCAATGAAGGGTCCGATATTGGAAGCCTTAGGTGTCATTAAGGTGGCGAAAAAGCAGCCTTACCCATGTATGTGGTAGATAACCAAAATATGTGTCTTTTGGGGAATCTTCTAGGTACTTGTGACCACTGTTGGAAACAGGATACTGGGCTTGATGGACCTTGGTCTGACCCAGTGTGGCATATCTTATGTTCTTATGGGATCTTCACATCTCCAGCTAGCTTCGAATCTCTGGGTAGTGCACTCAGGCATAATTGGTTATCTGCGGAGGCGTAATGGGGTGTAACGGGGGCATGGCCTGGACTTTGTGGGGATATTCAACGGCTCAGTGTGGTGGCCCCAAATGCCATAAACTGTGTAGATTAGGCTAGGGTTTCGGGCACATTTGACACGGCAACCGGACCGTCAGCAAATCTGGGTTGCTGCAGTACTCATGGACAGGAACCGCTTGTGCAATATGGGGTCTGTACAGACTGCAATGGAGATAGAGACACTACCAAAGTGTCAGGGCACAAAGGCGAAAAAACAATGTACACCAACAGCAGCAGCCAGTGACCGAGAGGCAGAGGTGCACCTACCGTACCCAAGGATCTACAGTCCAAGGGTGACATACCTGCAGCTATTAGAGGAGGAGGTGTACCAACGCTATTGGCTGGTCAGTGACACCATAACAGAACTGTGTGGGATGCTGCACTGGGATTTGAAGATTTGAATAGTGCGGTATAAAAGAAATGTAAAATAAATAAATAAATAAATTCACTGCCTGAGGCTAGACACAGCTAGTGGCTCTGACAGTGACCACTGCACTTGGGTTCCTGGCCACAGGAAGCTTCCAGCATGTTGTAAGTGCCACTATAGGCATCACCCAGCCTGCCACATACCACTGCATTGATGCCTTCACCACTGCCCTAGTGAGAAGGATACAAAACTACATCATCTTCCACACCACACCAGAGCAAAGACAGGAGATGATGCAGAAATTGTATGATATAGCTGGCTTCCCATCTGTCATCGGCATAATTGACTGCACCCATGTTGCACTGAGGGCACTGGGTCAGGACCAGAGGGCATTCAGAAACTGCCACAATTACAATTCCATGAATATGCAAGTGGTAGTCAGTGCCCACATGCTCATCACTGATATATATGCCAGGTTGCCGGGCTCCTGCCAAGATGCATTCATCCTTTCTCACTCTGGCCTGGGACAAGCAGCAGTCAGACGACACCTTGGAGATGCATGGTTGCTTGGTGAATGGACACACGTGTGAGCCAATGTGATGGAAAGTGAGCCATGCATGCAACTCTGTGGGGAGACACCTCAGAATGGGATCCATGCAAGTGTGTACATGATATCTGAGATGCCCCAACACAGGTGCATAGTCTGATGAGAGCATTGAATCGGCCAGGATGAGAGGATGCCCATAGGTCATGCAGTCATAGAGGGAACACCTCTCAACAGTTGAGGGGACATGCTACACATAGCTCACCAGGAACTATCACCAGAATGCCCAGCCACATGTCACAGTCCTGTAAAAGGCACAATCGATATGTCCACCAACCCACCCCACTAGCCCCAACACACCCTGCACAGTTGCTTTACAGATGTATGTCCGCCTCCCTACTCCCACAGGTGACCATGGATGCCCTCTCAGACCATGGCTACTGACAACTGTGTGCCACCTGCAAACCCCACAGGATGAGCGATACAACTAGGACACCATAGGACCAGGGCAGTAGTGGAATGGGCAACTGGTGTCTTGAAGAGCCACTTCAGATGCCTAGACCAGTGGGGGTGAGCTCCCAATCCCTTATTCTTGGTGACTTTAATTTTCATATTGATAATCCCTCTGACCACTACGTATCTAAGCTCCTTACCCTTACCTCCTCATTCAACCTCTGTCTTTGCTCTTCTGCCCCCACTCAGCTTGGTCACTGCCTTGACCTGGTTTCCTACTCTAATTTCTTACCTTCTAATTTCTGCATCTCAGTTCTTCCCTTATCTGACCACTACCTCTTAGGCTTCAATCTACATCATTCCCTGCGTCAATCTCACCCTATCTCTTCCTATCTCTTTAGGAATCTTCATGCTATTGACCCACTGATTCTGTCCACTTCTGTCTCATCTGCTCTCTCTTCCACTTTGTCCTCTAAATCTGTTCAGGAGGCCATTACTTCCTCTCTGCTATCTCCTTCTCTCTGGATATGCTTGCTCCACCCATTCCACATCCTGTGTGGTGCAATTCACCTCAGCCTTGGCTTTCTTCAACTACCCGCTACCTTCATTCCTGTGCATGCACAGCAGAACAAATATGACTTAAATCACTCTCCCTTTCTGACTTCCTCCACTTTAAATTCATGCTTACCTCTTTCCAGTCTGCTATTGTACTTGCTAAGTAAAACTATTTTATCCATCTCACCAACTGTCTTGCCTCTCACCCCCATTGTCTCTTCTCTACTCTCAATTCCCTTCTTAAAGCACCTCTGCCTCCTATCCCTCCTTCTCTCTCTGCTCAGACCCCTGCAGGTCCAATATGGCCCATGTTCAGCAGAGATGACATGGTGACCTGTTCCCAGTATATTTATTTATAGTTTTTCTATAGTTTTTCTATACCGCGCTATTTACCATCAGCGCGGTTCACAGGCAACAAACTCGCACAGCAGGAAAAGCCATACTGCGTTTTACATTGAACAGGGAATTGAACACATTTTACATTGAACAGGTATTGAACATGGAACACAGGCTAACAATATACATCGTGGAACTATATACAATATGGGATTATAACTGCAGAACCACCTCTGCCACACCATTGGTTATCATCATCAATATGGTCAGTCCTGCTACCGATGTTACCCATTGGTGACTGCACTGCATGTACCATGTGGCAGCAGATAGGAGAGGTTTCAAAGGTTAGGGCTCTTCAACTTGGACATGAGATGGCTGAGAGGAGATATGATAGAAGTCTATAATTTAATGAATGGAATTGAAGGGGTAAACATAGATCACTTGATTATGCCATCTAAAAGTAGGAAGACAAAGGGAGATGCAATGAAAATACAAAGTAAGCCATTTAAGACTAATAAGAGAATATATTGCTTTCACTCAACGCATTAGCAAACTCTGCTATTTATTACCAGAGGATATAGGCCTTTACAAAAAAGGCTTTCCATGTAGGAGGCAAAAGATCTTGGAATTTGTCACTGTTCTACACATTTTCAAAAATTGTTTGCTTCAGAAATTAAAGGTGCTATTTCTTAATGAATTTGATACGCTGAATTCAAATATGATAGTGAAATTGGTCAATTAGCTCCTGTTTCTATGATATGTTGAAGAATTTACATTTTACCACTATGTATGGTGAAAATTGAGCCTAAATCCTTAGATGTAAATCAAAATCTTATTACAAATGAAACTTTGCACAATAACAAGCATGTTTTTATAAAATAAAGTTCATAAACGTACTTAGAAGAAACAGAGGAGTAATTATGTCTGCAATTTAACTTTCATTAAGAACATTTGTAAGTACATTCTAGCAAGTTTTGTTCTCATTCAGTGGCTTCACGACTCTTCCTGATCTGTTTCTTGTACTGAAGCAATGGAATATCCCTTGTCACTGCCAAGCAGTAGTCTGCAAGCATTGATGGACTCCATTTACCTTGATACCTCTTTTCCATGGCTGCAATATCTTGGTGAAATCGTTCTCCATGTTCATCACTTACTGCTCCGCAATTTTGTGGGAAAAAAATCTAGATGAGAGTGTAGAAAATGAATCTTTAAGGACATGTTGCAACCAAGGTTTTTGTATGCCTTGAGAAGATCTTGAACAATCTCTTGGTAATTATTTGCTTTGTTTTTTCCAAGAAAATTTTGTGTCACTGATTCAAATGCTATCCATGCAGCCTTTTCCTTTCCACGCAATAAATGAAGAAATTTGTCATCTTGAAGAAGATAACGAATCTGAGGGCCAACAAAAACTCCTTCCTTAACTTTGTCATCACTCAGTCTAGGAAATTTACCGCTAAGATACCTAAAAGCAGGTTTCGTTTTATCCATCACCTTGACAAAGTTTTTCATTAGTCCCAACTTGATGTACAACGAAGGCATCAAAATCTTGTTGCTGTCTACAAGTACTGGAAACAGAACATTTTTGCTTTCAGGATCCAGTGACTGATGGAGTGGCCAGTCCCTTTTGATGAAATGACAATCTCTAGCACGACTATCCCATTCACACAGGAAGCAGCAGTACTTGGTATATCCACCCTGAAGACCAAGCAAGAGGGCGACCACTTTGAAGTCATCACAGATTGACCATAGATGTTGATCATAGTTTATACATTTCAAAAGTTGTTTCATATTGTCATAAGTCTCTTTCATAAAAGCTGCATGGCCAATAGGAATTGATGGTAGCAAGTTGCCATTATGCAGCAATACAGCTTTAAGACTTGCTTTGGATGAATCATTGAAGAGCCTCCAATCATCTGCATTGTAATTGATATTGAGAGCTGCCATTAAACCTTTTACATTGTTGCATGCAGCAAGATAACCTTCTTTGAAAAAGAATGACACCAAGTCTTTCTGACGGTCCAGGAAAAAAGAAATTTGAACGTCACCAGCCAGAAGATTCCACTGCTGTAGTCTGGAACCCAAAAGCTCAGCTTTATTCTTCGGGAGATCCAAATCCCTGACAAGGTCGTTCAATTCACCTTGCATTATGAGGTGTGGCTCATTAGCAGTGGCCAGAAGAAACTCTGGGTCACGTGAGGTTGACGGTTCATGACTACAAACGTCTTCATCTTCCTCACTTTATTCTAATGATAATGATTCTGACATTTTGGGAATCGGCAGCCCTTTTCCATGAGGCACTGGGCGTATTGCAGATGGAATGTTTGGATATTGCGCAGTCCACTTACTCTTTCTGAATATGCCTTTCTGAATTGGAGGAACCATGCAGAAGTAGCAATTGCTGACATGATCCATGGGCTCTCTCCAGATCATTGGAACTGCAAAAGGCATTGATTGCCTTTTCCCATTCATCCACTGCCTGAGATTTGTTGCACATGTATTGCAGCATATGTGTGGCGCCCAGCTCTTATCCTGATCTCCTATTATGCAGCCAAAATATAAGTTGTAGGCTTAGTCGCCACAGTCATATTCCGTTTTTGTGATGCAAAAGTCACTTCACCACAAATATAGCAGATATTATCTGCATTATTAACACAAGTACGATGCATCGCCGAATACGCTGTGATTGACCTATCGGCATAAAATAATGCAAAATAATAAATTTTTAATTTTTCTGTGACTAATACACCTTAAGATTTATACTGTCAAGTGATGCAAATTTAAATACTGATTGCATCATCTGGTTTTGGACAGATATTTTTATTGGTTGCAAGTAGAGATTATGCAATCTCACGCAAATGTTGCATAATACACAGTTAATGGTCCCTAATGACTAATTAATAGCATATATCTTAGCAACTAGACCTAATCAGCCATTTTCATTATGATTTCTGTGTTCAGCAGCCTTAAATTAGTTTAGAACAGCTGTTTTTGTGGCCGAAGCATTTTGGCTGTTGAACAGTGAAATAGGTGTTAAAGCCAACCCTAGAAGCAAAGGTCTGGGATCTGTGTAGCAAGCCAGCCTTTACTAAGGGCTCAATTCTGATCCCGATGTAGATCTCCTTTGTACGTCCGGGCTGACCAGCATGTACAAAGATCACGATTCTGATTCTGCGGGGCACATCTAGTCCCGTGGGATCAGAATTGCGAACAAGCCTATATGTGCAGGCTGGGACTGCGATTCAGTCCAGGCTGCACGTACAGGCACTGCCCAGCTAATTTAGCCATGGTTTTTAAATGGAGCCATGGCATCCTGTTGCCATGGAACCGTGGCTCCATTTAAAAGCCGTGATGCCTGCCGCCTGCTACAAAAGTTAATTCTCCGCAGCCCGACTCTCAATCTGACCTCCTAAAGGTCAGGCTGCAGGGAATTAACTTTGCCCCCGCCCCCAACCCCTTCCATGCCCCAGGCTGGAATAACTTCCCCAGACATTTCACCTGCCCTGGTCGTACAGGACTGACATCACGTCTAGGGCTGGTGACCGCCCACTGCCTGCCCACTCTCCGCCCCTTCCCTGCCCCCATATAACTTTCCCGCACAAACAGTAGGGAAGTTATACAGGGGCAGGTGCCAGCACAAATAGCGGGGTTGTAGTCCTTTACATTTATTTGTATCAGTATAAGTATCCCTAGCAACTTTAAATAAACAACTTAAATAGCTAAACAAAACCTTAAAACTAAAATGCAGACGGCAGTCCAGCAGCAAGATGTGGGCTATGCAGTCTTTTGCATTGAATGTCACATGTACGATTTTCTCTTGTCCTCATGGAAGAAGTCCGATCTCTAAAAGTAAAAAAGGGACTGTTGTGTTGTTGATATGGAAGGACAGACTAGATAGGCCATGTGGTCTTTTTCTGTCATCATATTTCTATGTTTCTATAGCAAGTTCTGCTACGAGGGGACATGGGATGAGGGTGAAGGGAGATAGATTCAGGAGTGATATGCGGAAATATTTCTTTATGGAAAGAGTAGTGGATCTATGGAATAGTCTCCCAGTGGAGGTGGTAGAGATGAGGACAGTAACTGAATTCAAAAAGGCATGGGACAAACACAGACGATCTCTAAAGGTAAAAAGGGGACTGTTGTAGTTGTTGATATAGAAGGACAGACTAGATAGGCCATGTGGTCTTTTTCTGTCATCATATTTCTATGTTTCTATGTTTCTATCTCTGGAAACTAGAGTACCAGACTTGGAGGACATAAGGAAGACAGAGAGATACATAGATGAGACCTACACTGATATAGTACTGAAGTCCCACCTCCTTTCTGGCATCCTCTCAGTTGCCATGGAGGAGAGAGGTCACATGAAAGGAGAGCATCACCTTGGTGTGGCAGGAAGTAATCCTATATCTAGGACCTAGATGTAAAAACCCTCTCGCACAGAGGAGGTTTCTTCAGGGCCATGTGCTCATAAGGGAAGGATTAGGACAGCTGTTAGAGTTGGTGATTCAATCATTAGTCATGTAGATAGCTGGGTAGGTGGTGGACATGAGGATTAACTGGTAACATGCCTGCCTTGAGCAAATGTAGCAGACCTCACGCACCACCTAGACAAAGTTTTAGATAGTGCTGGGGAGGAGTCTGCTGTCTTGGTACCTGTTGGCACCAATGAAAATAGGAAAGTTGGGGGGGTGGGGGTTCTGGAGTTCAAATTTAGGATTTTAGGTAGAAAGTTGAAATCCAGAACTTCCAGGGTGGCAGTTCTCTGAAATGCTTCCTGTTCCATGCGCAGGACCCAAAAGGCAGGCAGAGCTCCATAGTCTCAATGCATGGGTGAGACAATGTTACACAGAAGAGGGTTTCAGATTCATGAGGAACATTTTGGGGAAGGGAGGGGCTTTTACAAAGGGATGGAATCCACCTTAACGAGGATGGAACCAGGTTGCTGGCATTAACCTTTAAAAAGGAGATAGAGCAAAGATGAGGTGAACGGATGAGCTGGCAAGAAAAATTCTCCAAGGCCAGTATTTTGGTACAATCAATTCCTGGCTGATCCTCCAAAAGAAATGAATCTTGATCCTGTAGAGTTGATGAGATGATTCAGAAATGTCCGACCAGCAAAATCAATGATGGAGCGAATCACATGCATTACTAAGGGGTCTACAATTTGCACCAATTATACCCAGTGTGTCCCTTCCAAACCTTCCATCTGATGATGCAGATCTTTTTGTACAGATGTCTACCCCAGAAAATAATCCTGAAGCTAAAGGTAGCAAGAATAAGACTCCAACCAAGAAAGAAAGGGAAATAGACTTCAGACTTAGCAATGTATGTTTGTTAATTAGTAACACTTCTGAAGAAAGTGTAGTCTTCTGTCACTATTAGAGTACTTGATAATCATGATACTAGGGAGGATATGATATGAAGATCAAAAAGATATACAAAAACACTCTGCTGAGAGTGACTTTGCTTTTGCTGTTTAAGGGCTGTGCCAGTACTGTGTTGCTGATTCTTTGTTCTCCTACGGAGGTAGAGTGATGAGGGCAGCAGCAGTAGAGGGAAAAGAAGAGGGGAGAGATGCTGGATTCTCTGTGGAGAGAGGGATAAGGAAAGAGGGGGACATGCTGGATATCTTCAGGGAGCAGGAAGAAGAGAGATGTTGGATACTGGAAACCTTGGAGGACATGGGAAAAAAGAGTGATGCTGGATAATGGATAACTAGGGGGAGGGGGGACGGAAAGGAGAGAGATGCTGAATATCTGAGGGGGAGGGAAGGATAGGTATGCTGGAGAGCTGGAGAGATGTGGCATGGGAGGTGTTGGAGTATGGGTGAGATAGGTTCACCTCTGTTTATGTTTATTACATTTGATTATATGACTTTTGAGGGACATCAAAGCAGGATACAATTTTAAATAAAATCATTAAAATAAGAATAATACAATTTTAGCTTATAAAAATAAAACCAAAATAAAAGAAACAAAAGCAATTGTGTTAAATAATAATAAAACAATAGAAAAGAAAATAGGAGAAAATAATAAAAACAGGTAATTGGAAAAGAAAGAGAAAGGAAAGAAAGAGAAAGGAAAGAAAGAAAAAGGAGAAAGAAGGAGCATAATGCAGAAGGCAGAAAGAGACTGTAAGGAAGAAGAAAGAGGAAAAAGGAAGGAAGAGTGAAATGCAGAATGGCTGTTGCCTCATTTCCTCATCAGTCCAGTACTTCACCAAATACCAGTTCAAAATAATAGATCTCAACACCTTTTTAAAATATTTCCAGGTTGGTTTCCAGCCTTAGATATTATGGCAGGGTATTCCAGAGAGTAGGAGCCAAATAAAAAAATGCTAATTGACCAATTGTTTCATAATATAATTGTAATGGACTATGGTCAACAGCAGATTTTCTCTCTGAGAACACTGGAATGGAATTAGTAAATCAGTAGGTATTCTGGAGTAATGCAACGTTTTGAAAACCATAATTAAGGGGCATGTTTACTAAGCCCAGTACTGGTAACATGTGGATTGGTTGCATTACTAGTGCAGGGCTGCAGGCTAACTGCAAGTGTTGGGTTCATCCATCCCCCTGCAGTTACTGCATTTCAACATTGTAAAATAGCCACAGAAGCGATTAATGCCACCTCTTGAGGTAGCATTGGTTGCATCTGCGCTACTTGTTCACTCTGCCACTGCCCCAATGTGCACAAGGGTAGCACAAGATTTTTAATGCAGGGTTCCATGCTTCTTTCCAGCGCCATGCCAAAACTGTGTGCAAACCCTCACTACCCTATAGTAAACATATCGCTTAATGCAGTATGGAACAAGGAACCAATGTTCTGTAATAAATAGTGGGGTGACATGGTTGAACCTATGTATATTATGAAGTAGCTGTAGTGTAATGTTTTGCAGTAATTGGTAACTTTGAGGCCATTGTAGAGTGAATTGCAATAATCAGTTTACATCAAGACAAATACATAGATAAATGATCGAGGACACTTGATGTCCTAAATACTTCAAAGGCTGCAAATCTGTATCATATCAAAATAGCAGGAATGGACAACCACAGAGATTTGACTAGAACAATTTAGTTCTGAGTCAGAATAGCTGAGGAAGATGTAGGGATGTTACCCATGACTGAAGTGGTATTTACAGGTGCGGAAGAATTGAAGGAAATATCGATACATCGGGAAGAATTATTACAACTATTAGATAAACTGAAGAGTAGCAAATCACCTGGGCCGGATGGTATACATCATGAGTGTTGAAAGAACTGAAATATGAGATTGCAGACCTGCTATTAGTAATCTGTGAACTATCATTAAAATCATCTCTAATAACTGAAGATTGGCGGATCGCCAATGTAACACCAATTTTTAAAAAGGGTTCGAGGGGTGATCCGGGAAACTACAGACCGGTGAGTCTGACTTCAGTACTGGGAAAAATGGTAGAAACCATCATAAAGAATAAAATTACTCAGCATGTAGATAGTCATGGCCTAATGGGAGACAGCCAACATGGCTTTAGACAAGGAAGATCTTGTCTTACTAATCTGTTATGTTTTTTTGAAAGTGTGAATAAACAGGTGGACAAAGGTGAGTCGGTTGATATAGTGTATCTGGACTTTCAGAAAGCCTTTGACAAGGTCCCTCATCAGAGACTTTTGGCAAAACTAAAGAGTCATGGGATAGGAGGCAGTGTACTACTGTGGATCAGGAACTGGTTAAAAGACAGAAAGCAGAGGGTTGGGCTAAATGGCCAATTTTCCCAATGGAGAAAAGTGATTAGTGGTGTACCCCAGGGATCTGTGCTGGGTCCGCTGCTTTTTGACATATTCATAAATGACCTGGAAAGTGGAATAACGAGTGAGGTTATCAAATTTGCAGATGACACAAAACTATTTAAAGTTGTTAAAACCCAAGAGGATTGTGGAAAATTGCAAGAGAATCTTGATAAATTGGAAGACTGGGCATCAAAATGGCAGATGAAATTTAATGTGGACAAGTGCAAAGTTATGCACCTAGGGAAGAACAACCCAAACTATGGTTACACGATGTAAGGTTCCACATTAGGAACCACCACCCAGGAAAAATATTTAGGCGTCATTGTGGATAACATGTTAAAACCCTCGGCCCAGTGTGCAGCGGCAGCCAAGAGAGCAAATAGAATGCTAGGTATCATAAGGAAAGGAATGGAAAATAAAACGAAAGATATTATAATGCCTCTATACCGTTCCATGGTGAGACCGCACCTTGAATATTGTGTGCAATTCTGGTCACCGTATCTTAAAAAGGATATAGCATTATTAGAAAAGGTTCAGAGAAGAGCCACCAAAATGGTAAAGGGGATGGAAGGATACTCCTATGAAGAAAGGCTAAAAAGGTTAGGGCTCTTTAACCTGAAAAAGAGATGGCTGAGGGGAGATATGATGGAAGTCTATAAATTAATGAACGGAGTGGAACGGGTAAACGTAGATCGACTGTTTATGTTATCAGAATATAGGAAGACTAGGGGACATGCAATGAAGCTACAGGGTAAACTATTTAAGACTAATAAAAGAAAATATTTTTTCACTCAACGTGTAATCAAACTCTGGAATTTGTTAGCGGAGGATGTTGTAAAGGCTGTTAGTGTAGCTGGGTTTAAAAAAGGCTTGGACAAGTTCCTGGAGGAAAGGTCCATAAACCATTATTAAGAAGGGACCCAGGATATCAATGCTTGACCCAGTACAAGCATTGCAGAACCTGTGTCTTTTGGGGAAACTGCTAGGTACATATGACCTAGATTGGCCACTGTTGGAAACAGGATACTGGCTTGATGGACCTTGGTCTGACCCAGTATGGCATATCTTATGTTCTTATGAATCTTTGTATTCCTTTGGAGTGTCAGAAATTTGCCAGAGTATTTGATAGCACTGTCTAGTTGTTTATATGTTCATGTGATCCACATACAGTAGAGTTAGACTTCTGAGAGTTTAGTTTTAATTTGTTAATTATAAGTCATTGCTCTACAGTAACTAGTTAAAAAAGGAAAGAATTGTGTTGGTATAATAAATGTCAATGACTTCAAATGATTGAATTAGCATGGCTAGCAGAATGATAAAAATATTAAATAGGAGGGGATCAAGCATTAAGCTTTGAGGTACATGTAAAGTAATGTTAGCTGGTGTGAAATAGATGAATGGGTATTGGTTTTATCTCTGAATGTATCGTCGGTTAGGTAAGAAGTTAACCAAGTTCACTGACAATCACAATAGAAGAAAGACATGAGAGAAGGAACTCATGGTCTACTACATCAAACGCTGCAGATATGCCCTGGTTGTTTCAATGAATTTAACAGCCTTGGTCAAGCAGTTTCTGAATGTCATTACAAAAAGAAAGCAGCAAAGCCTAGGTCATCAGACATCCTTGAGCTGGCCCTGATGACAATTTTCACAAAATGCAAGTTTCCTTCCTTGCATCCATGCCTTCCTGGTTATGATACCCTGTTATTGAAAGGCATTGTCAAGAACATGCAGTTTCCTGCAAGGTAACAGTGCTAGAGATAACGTCCCCTCCTCTTAGGCAAGAAGGATAGGAGCTCCTCATGCTCTGAGTCCTCACACAGACACACTGGGGAGAAACTGAGTTGTAGAAAGAACAGAGGCTGGGGGATGGGAGGGGGGAGAGGAGAAAGAATGAGAGAGAGACAGGGAGTAGGCTAGCTTCTCTGTAAGAGTTTCCTAGTCCAAGGTTTTTGAAAAAGAAACTAATAGAGCACAGAGAGCCTTGCTGTAAAGTGTTGCGATCCAGAAGGGCATCAGAGACTATTGTGCTGCAAAGACTCAGCCCTCAGACCTCTGAGGCCTGCAAGAGTGTTTCCCACCTACCTGGAAAAACAGGTCTAGGGAAGAATGACAGTGCTCAGGCTAGAGTCCTGCTTTTCTCACCTGATCTCTCATACATTGGAAAAAGAAGTAGCTGAGGAGCTGGACCTGTAGCTGAGGGCTACTTCACGAAGGATACCAACTCCAGATAACCCTGAGGAAGCCAGAGACAAATCATCCACTCCTACATTCCAAGCCATAAAGTTCAAAAAAGCATGGGACAAACATAGAAGATCTCTAAAGGAAAAAAGGGGACTGTTGTAGTTGTTGATATGGAAGGACAGACTAGATAGGCCATGTGGTCTTTTTCTGTCGTCGTATTTCTATGTTTCTATTTTTCTATGCTGCAGAGAGATAGACTAAGGAGAAAAAGCAAACCAAAACATTACTGAACTGTTTTTTGGACACAGCTCAATTATTTCTTTATCCTGGAAGCAACCCCTTTCTTGACCAATAGGACTTTCTCTTTTGTTTTTTTCCTTTCCCCGTGTTATTCCCCATCCCTCTTTGAACTAGTGGTCAATGACCAGAGAGCACTAAAAAAAATGGGAATTTTCTATTAACTGCACTTTGCATTCAGAGTAAAGTCCTTTTTAAATACCTTTTCTGGGACAATTTCTCCAAATGAGTTAGTTTTGTTCATACCATGACTGTCATGAATCTCACTTCTAATATGTTCTCGGTTTCTCAATTTACTGCTAACACTTGCCATAGTACTTCACTGTGACAAAGAGATCTTCTTTCTGGAGTTCATAAGATGTAACATTTATGGGTAATTTATCAAGATGTGATTGGAAATGCTTCTTTTTTTAAAATTGGTATTTTATTGAGTTTTCATGTATACACGACAAAAACAATACCCTCCCCTCCTTTCCTCCCTCCTCAGCTGTTTATAAGTTATTCCATTTTATACAACGTACCAACAGCTATAACAATTAAACAGATATATCCACCTTAATACTTCAGATCATTAACATACCAGTACTTTCACATTCATAGTGGTCAGATTCTTCATTATCTAAGCTTCTTCCATGCCCCCCTCCCCCCACCTACTTCTCCCCACCAGTGCATTTTGCCCATCCACCCGACTTTCTTAGGTCCAAAACCCCATCCTACATTAGCATTCTAAATTCCTTCCTCAATGCCCCCTTCTCCCTATATCCTCTCCCCCCAGGGGCCCCCCTCCCTCTCCTCCCATCCCATACCCTCCTTCCTTCTTCCTTGCTTTACTCGTTATGCTTTAGTTAGTCACCATGAACTATACCAGCCCCATTCATTCTGGAACTTGTATTCCCTCTGTTCCTATAGGCCTCATTCTCATACATACACAATAATTGTTCCAATTGGTTTAATACCCCTGCTTTTGTGGGTATATCCGGTTGTTTCTCACTTGGTTTGCAGCTTGTCGTGCTGTGAGGGCTTGCGTGCATCAGTGATGCTGAGAGCTAAACTATCAGTAGTTTAACTACTGGCAGGGTCTCCCAAGATGGACAGGTCTCAGCTGAGGTGCCAAACCAAGACATACCACCCATCTGGGCAGCAGCAGAATGGGACAGTGTTGATGGCGGAGGATCACATTTTTGTGACAACGGCAACAACACCAAACTTAAACTGCGCGGAAGCAAGGCCCGGCAATCTACTTCTGTATCTTGCCATGAAAACCCAATGGATAGTAACAACAAAACAAATTGTGCTATGGTGCTGGAAGATGAGACCCCCAGGTCAGAAGGCACTCAACTAGCTACTGGGGAAGAGCTGAAGACTTTTCAGAGTAAAGCCAGCATTTATGATGTGGTTGGATCAAAGCCCTCGGGAAGTCTGACTGCTGATGTAGCTGCGCATGAAATGAGAGTCAGAAGCTGTAAAGATGTCTTACACATTGGAACATGGAACGTACGAAGCATGAACCAAGGGAAGTTGGAGGTGGTCAAGAATGAAATGGAACGTGTACAACTTGATCTGTTGGGTGTCAGCGAACTGAAATGGACTGGCATCGGTCACTTTGCATCAGATGATCACATGGTCTACTATGCTGGAAATGAAAGACAAAGAAGAAATGGTGTTGCATTTATAATAAAGAAGAAACTTGCAAGAACTGTAATGAAATACAATGCAGTCAGCGAACGCTTAATCTCTATTCGTCTACGAGGATTGCCTATCAACACAACTATAATTCAAGTATATGCCCCAACAACAGCTGCTGAAGAGAATGAAATTGAAGAGTTCTATGAACAAGTACAAGCTGAAATTGACAGAACATGCAAACAGGATATCCTGATAGTCATGGGTGACTGGAACGCAAAGGTTGGCAACAAAGTAGTTGGAAAATATGGACTTTGCAACAGAAATGAAGCTGAGAAAGACTGATAGAATTCTGCAAGACCAATGATCTATTCATTTCAAACACCTTCTTCCAGCAACACAAGCGGCGACTGTACACATGGACTTCACCGAATGGATTATATAAAAATCAAATTGACTACATATGTGGAAGTCAACGATGGAAAAGCTCTGTAACATCAACAAAGACAAAACCTGGAGCTGACTGTGGTACAGATCATCAACTACTAGTATGCAAACTCAAGCTAAAGTTGAAAAAGAGCAAACCACTCATGAATGCAGCAAAATATGACCTTGAGAATATACCACTGGAATTTAAAGACTGCCTGCAAAATCGATTTGCTGCTTTAGATACAAATGACAGAGCTCCGGAAGAGTTATGGAATGACATCAAGAAGGTTGTGATGGAAGAAAGCGATAAGTCTCTACAAAAGGTGAAAAAGCAAAAACGGCCAAAATGGATGACGGAAGAAACTCTGAAAATTGCCCAGAAACGCAGAGAAGCTAAAGCCAGAGGAGAAAGAAAGACAATCGCAGAACTCAACAGAGATTTCCAACGTGCAGCAAGACAGGACAAGGAAAAGTACTACAATGACACTTGCAAGGAAATAGAAGCAGAAACTATTAGAGGAAGAACAAGATTGGCTTTCCTAAAGCTACGAGAGTTAAAGAAAAAGTTTCAGCCTCGAATTGGAATGTTACAAGATGCTCAAGGTTCTATGTTGAATGATGCTGAGAAGATCAAGAAAAGGTGGAAGGAATATACAGAGTTTTTATATGATAAAGATCAAGTGGACCAACAGCCGTTTCAACCTGTACCTTATGATCGGGAACCATTGGTGATGAAAGAAGAAGTTGAAGCAGCATTGAAAGCCTTATCAAAGAACAAAGCACCAGGCATTGATAGCATTCCCATAGAAGTATTGCAGCAATCTGATGCAGCTGTTACCGTACTCACAAGGCTCTGCCAAGAAATATGGAAGACAACATCATGGCCAACTGATTGGAAAAGATCTGTGTTTATACCAATACTAAAGAAAGGTGATCCAACTGACTGTGGAAATTATCGCACAATTGCTCTGATCCCACATGCCAGCAAGATTCTACTGAAGATTATTCAAAAGAGACTACAACCATACCTGGAACAAGAGCTACCTGAAGTGCAAGCAGGGTTCAGGAAAGGGCGAGGAACAAGAGACAACATTGCGGATGTGAGATGGATCCTTGAAAAGACTAAAGAATACCAAAAGGATATCTATTTGTGCTTTATCGACTATAGCAAGGCTTTTGACTGTGTAAACCATGAGAAACTCTGGGCCACATTAAGAAGCATTGGTATACCAGAACACCTGATCGTTCTCTTGCACAATCTGTACATTGATCAAGAAGCAACAGTTCGAACGGAACAAGGAGAAACAGAATGGTTTAAAATAAGCAAAGGTGTGAGACAAGGCTGCATACTTTCCCCCTACCTGTTTAATTTATATGCAGAACAAATCATCAGAGAAGCAGGATTGTATGAAGACAACAGAGGTGTGAAGATTGATGGAAGACTCATCAACAACCTTCGCTATGCTGATGATACCACATTACTGGCTGAAAGTGAAGATGATCTGAAACATTTGCTTCTCACAATCAAAGAACATAGTCTCAAAATGGGCCTGCACCTTAATGTAAAGAAGACAAAGATCATGACAACTGGTATAATCAACAGGTTCATCGTTGAAGGAGAAGAAATTGAAATTGTGAACAACTTTAACCTACTTGGATCAACTATCAATAAAGAAGCAACAAGCAGTCAAGAAATCAGACGACGCATTGCTCTTGGCATAATGGCTATGAAAGACCTAGATAAGATTCTCAAGAGCAGAGATGTCTCTCTCCATACAAAGATTCGACTTGTTCAAGCCATGGTATTTTCAATAACATCATATGGATGTGAAAGCTGGACAGTGAAAAAGATAGACAGGAAGAAAATTGATGCCTTTGAATTATGGTGCTGGCGGTGAATACTGTGTATACCATGGACTGCCTGACGAACAAACCAGTCGGTACTAGAGGAGATCAAACCTAAGCTTTCTTTAGAAGCTCAGATGACAAGACTTCGACTTTCATACTTTGGACACATCATGCAAAGAGAGAGATCATTAGAGAAAGACATTATGCTTGGCAAGATAGAAGGTCAACGCAAAAGAGGAAGGCCAGCAATGAGATGGATCGATACAATAACAGCAGCTATGGGTACCAGTCTATCAACAATGAGCCGCCTGACTGAAGACCGAACACAGTTTAGGATAGCTATCCAGAGGGTCGCCATGAGTCGACTCCGACTCGACGGCACTTAACAACAACAACCGGTTGTTTCCATTTTGTCAAGAGTGCCATGTGTGTGGCCTCAATACAGTACCCCAGGAAATTACTGGCATAGTTCTGCTCTTCCCCCCTTAGCTCATTAAGGATTGCCATTTCCACCTCTATCCTAACTTGAATTTTAGTGATTTCATAAAATATCTGTTCTGCTTCCTTCCACATTATTTGCACTTTTATGCAGTCCCACAATAAATGTTTTAAATCCCCTAATTCTCCATATTTTTCCAACATTCCCCACTTTCCTGTTTATCGTTAACTTTCAATCGAACTAGCGTCCAATACATTCTCAGCCTTTGCAAGTCTGTCCTTAACGCTACCATTAATGGTTCATAATTCCATACTCCTAAATTGTGAATCATGTTTCCCAAAGATATACCCAAATAATGATATGTATTCCTGACCCACTTAAAAGGAAACTTCTCTTGTAATCTTTTTTCCAAATCCTTTGACAAATTAAATCCTAATACTGTACCTCTGATTTAATAATATTAATTTTATACCCCGATACTGCTCTATACTCCTTTATTCCTTTAATTAGGACCGGTAAGGAAGTAATGGGCTCCCTTAATGAGTATTACGTTGTCTCCAAATAGGGCAATTTTAGCTTCTATCCCCTTTATCTGTACTTCTTTAATGTCAGGATGCTGCCTTATCCTTTCTGCCAATTGCTCCATCACTAAAGCAAAAAGGAGTGGTAACAATAGGCAACCTTGCCTTGTACCTCTTCCTAACTTAAATGGCGCTGAGTATCCCCCATTAATTCTTATGTGAGCTGACGGATTTGCATACAGTGCTGTGATCCATCTTAGACACTTACTTCCTAAACCTACCTTTTGCAGAACTTGCATCATAAAGGGCCACTCTACCTGATCGAATGCTTTTTTCGCATCTACAGTTACGAATACTGCTTGTTGCCCCACACTCTGCAATTTTCATGTCAAGTTCCCAATTTTCCTAATATTGTCTCCTCCTTGTCTACCCCTTATAAATCCCATCTGATCCCTGTTAACTAATCGAGGCAAAACCCCCTGCAACCTATGTGTTAGAATTGTAGCCAAAATCTTAGCATCTACATTTATCAAGGATATTGGCCTGTATGCCCCACAAGTGGTTAAGTCTTTACCTGGCTTGGGTAATACAGTAATACCTGCTTCATCCATTGTGTATGGGAGCTCCTTACCTATCAGGTTGTCATTCTATACCACTGTTAACAGAGGGCTAAACTGTTCCTGAAACACCTTGTAGAATTTAGATGTAAACAATCTAAGCCTGGAACTTTACCCACTTTAAGTTTTTATGGCTTCTACTACTTCCTGTTCGGTAATAGGGCAATCTAAACTTTCTGCTTCTCCTAAACTCACCTGTGATAGGTACATATCTTGTAAATATTGCTTGCTTTTCTCTTCCTGATTTTTAATTTCACTTTTATATAAGTTTATTTATTTATTTATCCAGATTTATATACCGCCTTTTTCTTCAATCAAAATGGTTTACATTGGGAACTATTACAAATTAGGCAAAAGAGGGGAAATAAGAAGAAGTTATTAACAGTGTGTTATAGTCACTGAGAGGGACCATAGTAATCCACAAACAAAAATGTTTTAACATCTTACGGAAGTCCTTAATATCCCTTGTGGATCTCATGTGATCAGAGAGTTCCAAATGGCAGTTGCAGCAAGAGACGGGGCTCTTCTGACTGTAGACTGGTTGGATCATTAGATTTCTGCAAGTGTAATGAGCCTGTTTAACATGTTAGAGTGCCTGGGCCTTGTACTGGGATCCTTGATTAATAGGTTTTGAAGGGCTGCAGCAGAGGTATTGTGATAAATTTGGTGGATAATTAGAGCTGCTTTGTATCGTACGCGTGAAAGGATGGGTAGCTACTGAAGTTGTTGAAGTACTGGAGTGATGTGCTCTTTCCTAGGTGTGTTCATGATCATCCTGGCTGCTGTGTTTTGAACCAGTTGGAGAGGGTAGAGGCACTGTATCGGCAGAACCTGGTAGAGTGAGTTTGCATAGTCCAGGATGGGGATGATTATTGATTGTCACATCATGCGGAAATGTTCATTGCTCAGGATAGGTTTGAGTCGACAGATGATTTTTAGTCTGCGGTGTGCTTTGGAAGCAGTTTTGGGTATGTGTGTCCGTAAAGACAGGCTTTGGTCCAGTGTAACGCCTAGGTACTTTACTTTTGCTTTTACTTTAATGGATTTGTCATGAACGGCGATAGTTTGTGGTGGCGAGAAGGATGAGCTTCTGGTGATATACATCGCTTCTGTCTTGTCACAGTTCACAGAGAGTGAATTACTAGTGAGCCAAGTAATCATGTCTTCTAGGCACCTGGTTATGGGAGTCAGGTCTGGGATGAATATGTTGACGGGGAAGTATGCCATAATGTCATCTGCATATAGGTGGTAAAGCATCTTGTGGCGTCTGATTATGCTGCAGATGGGTTGAATATGTATGTTGAATAGTATGGAAGATAGCGCAGAGCCTTGAGGGATGCCGTGTGGTATGCTGAACTTTGCTGACTTGTTTTCACCGCATGTGACCTGTTGGGTTCAATCATTGAAGTAAGAGCAGAACCATTTTATGGTATTGCAGCATAGACCGATTTCTTGTAGTTGTATCAATATGGAGTGAGAAATGGTGTCAAAGGAAGTGGAGATGTCCATAAATATTAATATGAATCCTTTATTGACGTTGTCAATGCCCCTAATGAGGTTGTCGAATCATGAGGTTAAGAGAGTTTCAACGCCATGATGTGGCCTGAATCCATGCTGGTGTGGGTCTAATGGAGCATTTAGATCAATGTGGTCTTGCATTGCATCTGAACAAATTTTTCGATGACTTTTGCGATGAATGGTAGACTGGAGATTGGTCTGTAGAACTTTGGGTCTTCTGGATTAAGGGAATTTTTCTTGAGCACTGGGCATATAGCAGCTTGCGTGAGGGCAGGAGGTATGTAACCCTGTTGAAGGGATAGTTCCACCATTTTTTGAAGGTGTCCACTATTGCTAAACCTATAACCAAAGTATATAAGTTCTTGTAAAATGCCTTAAATACCTGTCAAATCTCATCATTGCCCATTTGCATCCTCCCCCCCCCACACACACATCTCTAATGCTTCCAATTTTGCTTTGCTATATTTTGGCTTTAAGTCTACAGGCCAATACCTTACCCGCCCTGTTCCCTGCCTCAAAGTATGACTGTTTAAGTAAGTTTAAATGTTGCGCTATCTCGCTTGCTCTCAGTCGCCCTAGTTCTATTCTCAAAGCTTTTAACTTTGCCAGCACCTGTGAGTTAGTATGGCTTTGATGGCTACTTTCTGATCTTGCTATGTCTTGCAGCAGCTGGTACTCCTTTTTACTCTGTATTTTCCCTTTATATGCTGCAATTCCCTCTCATCACTGCTTTCAACCCATCCCAAACAATCCCAGAGGTAACGTCACCATTACTGTTGTATTTTATATATTCTTTAAGCACCTTACCGATGCCTGCAACTGTGGATAGGTTGCCTAATAATGAATCATTAAGTGTCTAAAATTTTAGCCCCTCATCTCTATATCCCAAATTAAAAGGGACACTCACTGGCGCATGATCAGTCCACATAATGGACCCATGTTCCGCACTTCTTACCTGGGACATCCAAGCACCCCCCCCCCCCCCCGTCCATATCATATCTAATCTACTATAGGTCCCATGTGATGGTGAGTAGACGGTATATCTTCACTCTCCGGGGTGCTTACACCTCCAAACATCAATCAGGCCAACCTCTCTTTCAATTTTATGAGACTTCTTCTCTCCTGTTTACTTCCCATCCTTCTCCCCCCCCCCCCCCCAACCACTGCTATCCAGTCTTGGACTCACTGTTAAATTAAAATCCCCTTCAAGAATTATAGGTGCACCCCCCAGCTTTTTCATTTCTCCCAACATTTTATCATAGAATTCTTTCTAACGCTCATTATGCCCATTTATACAAAGCACCTACACCATTATCTTTGCTATTGCCAGTTTGATTGCCACCCACCTCCCCTCCTTATCCTTGTACTCCCCCACCTCCTGATCTTTAACTGTTTTGCTCACCATGATTCCTACTCCTCCTCTTTTGGGTTCGGCTCGCTGCCTGGCCAACAACACATAAAGATATTTCTTAGTTTGCAAGAACGTTTCCTATCCAACTCTCAAGTGGGTTTCTTGAACACATACTGTATTATGTCAGCTTTTAATTTATCCCTTTCCTGTGCTACTAATTTCCATTTACACAAGATTTTAAATCCTTTTGTATTTATGGTGGTTATTGTTAATAGTTCTCCAACTTGCTTCACTCCTCCATCTCCCATCCCTCCTTGCCCACCACCAGTTCCTTCATTCCCCGCCTCCTCCCCTCCCTCTCCCCTCCCTCCCTCACTCCTGAGGAACTCCGTGGAGTAGTGCTCACCCTCCCAGATCCTGGTATCCCCCGGCCACCCCCCCAAGATTCAAATTTCCCTTCAATGTTAATCTCTCCTCACCCTCACCCTTATTTGACAGCAAAATATATAGTCTTCCTGAACCCTCTCGTGCCCATTATACATCTCTTCACATCGACCAGGATATTTTAAATCTAATATCACCTTTATATTCAACAATATTGTCCTTACATTTTATATCTCTCTTAATTTTGCCCTATAAGCCTTTTTGAGACTATCTTAAACTTCTTGTGGGTTTCTTTCTTCTCCAGCTACTACGGCTCTCCATATTCTTTTTCATCTATCTGCCACATTCAACATGGTAGCATGATCCTTTTGGACTTCGTTGGCACTCTTTTCTGGCTTTTTATCCTGTCGCTGATCTTGTTGCCTCTTATCCCTAAAGTTGGCAGCAGGCCTTTGATTATTTCGTAACTGTTCTCCTGCCATTTGAGGTTCCTCCACTATCTCCGGCAACTCAGCTTCTGCCATTGCTTTCTTGTCCTCCTCCAGATTCCTGACTCGCCATATTTTAGTTCCTTTATTGAAAAGTAGCCCAAAGGGGAACAACCAATGATATTTCACTCCTTCCCAACGTAACATCTGCGTAGCTGGGGCCATATCCCTTCTTCTCTGAAGGGTTCTTGCTGCTAAATCTGCATAATGCAGTACTTTGTACCCTTGACACGTGTAGTTGTCAAGTCAGCACATTTTGGCCAGTTGAATTTAATTTCATAGTCCTTAAGGCATATTACAATGTTTCTCGGATGATTGGGTCTAATTGGGCCCAACACCTTATACGTCCGGTCCATTTCTATATTTGTTAATTTACTAGTTCCTTCTCCTGATTTAGTATGTCCAATAGCACAGCTTCTGCCATTTTTTTGCTGTCATTAAAGCTTTGTTCTTCCGGGATTTCCCTTATCCTTAAATTATTCCTTCTGGTTCAGTTTGCTAGTTCTTCAATTTTATACAGCATCTGTTCTTTCCATTTGTTTAGCTCTATAATGTCCCCTTTACACATTTTTTGCTGCTCTTGCATGCTTTCCAATTCCTGCTGTGAGGGCTTGCAGGGTAGCTGACGGGGTAGCTCTTGCATGCTTTCCAATTCCTGCTGTGAGGGCTTGCGGGGTAGCTGACGGGGTAGCTGATGGGCAAGTGTTGATGGCTGCGCCGACGATGGTGTCGGATGTCTCGAAGGCTGTAGTGGAAGCCTTGGAGGGACGCTTGGGAGGCTTAGCCTCGCAGATCACCGCAGTGGCTCAGGCGGTAACTGATTTCACTAGCCGGGTGGAACTGGAGAAGCACCGTGTGGGAAGCCTTGAGGACACGTGCGCACAGGATGCAGCCCGCATTAAGAAGCTGGAGGAGGCCCTGGCGAGACACGAGGAGAAAATGGAGGACCTCGAAAACAGGAGCCGGCGCAATAACCTCAGATTTATAGGAATTGCAGAGTCGGTGCAGGAAAAGGATCTCAGGCAATATCTAGAGAGCTGGCTGCCCAACAACCTACCTCTGGAAGCGGAGAGCACACCGACTGGGGCCTTACAAGCCGGCTGACAACAGGCCCAGAGCAGTGATAGCGCGTTTTTTGAACGCTTCCCAGAAGGACGGCGTCCTGCGAGCTTCGAGACAGCAGCGCCGCTCGGGAGGTGAGGCATGCAAGCTCCTGATCTTTCAGGATTACTCTGCTGGGGTCTCCCAGCGACGGCGTGCATTCAAGGATGTCTGTGGCAGGCTGATCGAACGGGGTCTGAGATTCACCATGGCCTACCCGGCTACTTTGCGAGTTGACTGTGAAGGCGGTCGACGGACATTTTCGACACCGGAGGCGGCGACGGCCTACTGTAACAGCTTAGGCTGACCGGAGAGGGTGACTTTGGAGGATTTCCTTACTACTACCACTACTACTCAATGTCCTTCGATTTTTTTGGGACTTTGTGGCTTAAGTCCTCGCTCTCTGGGTGAAGTCGGGGACTAAATTACTGGATGTCCACGGACCCCCGGGGGGTTTGACTCCCTCTCTATCTTCCTCTGTGTAATAACTTTGTTTTTCACCCCTTTTTTTTGGTTTCATTTCATTTCATTCTTACCTTTTATTTTTTAGTTATTTTTTCATTTCCCGATATTTTTAATTTAATTTTACTTTAATTTTACTTTTGTTTATTTTAACTCTCCCCTTGTTAATTTCCTTTCCACTTGCTGGGGTGTGCATTGAATCTTTGGCGGGGGCTTTATCTTATCTTTTCATTTATCTTTCCAATTATCTTTCCATTTATTTTTCCATTTACTTGGGATTTATTGATTGTTAAATTGCGGTTGCCTACTTGCTCGTATGTTATCTCTGCTATCTGCTGTTTTCCTTTGTTGTGTTATGCTGGTACTAAGGGCAGGGGCAGAGGTGAGATTTCTTCCCCTGAAATGGTCAGTGCCTGCTTGCTGCGGGGGGTGAACCTGGGAGGCCCCGATGAGCCTGTGTAGCCATCGTTGTCTGGGGGGGGGGGGTGCCCGCAGCGGCTTGGTATGGTGGTGTTTGGTGGCCGGGCTGCTGTGTGCGTCTCCCCTGATGGGTGGTGGCATTATCGGGGAGCCTGGGTGTTTTACTGCCTAGAGCCCTTGGCCCAATATTGGCGGGAGTACATTCCCATATGGTATACGGTGGGTTTCTTGGGCAATGGTTTTGTGTCTGTGGCCTCGCATGGCTACTCCCATGTGGGTGTGCGGGGCCTGTCCTGCACGTCTAGACTGGTAGTCTGGATGTTCTGGGAGGGAGGGGGGATGGAAAGACCCTTGCAGAAAGCAGGTATGAGCTGAGTCTATGGTTGGTTAGTCTTATTGGGGAAGGTAGCAGTGGCCTGGGTATTGCTTTGTCATCTCCCTTGGCCTGCAAAATTTTTTTTTTGTTTTTTTTGTGTCTCTTAACTATGTCTAGGGTTCCAGTACCGGGCGGCGGGGAGGGATGGGGTAGGCCTGCGGAGAGGCCCTGACAGGTTGGCCGGGTGTGGGTGGGGTTTTGCAATCCTTTGTGGTGGGGGGAGAGGGGGGCTCTACATGCATTGGAGGTCATGGAGGAGCCAGTGGCAGAGGTGGGCTGGTGGTTGATGCGGGTTTGGGGGGTGGGAGGGGAAGGTAGGGAGGAGTCTGCGGATTTGTTGGGTCAGGTGAGGGGTGAGGGGGGGAGGGGAGGGGGGGTTAGTAAGGGAGGGGGGAAGGGGCTGTATTGGATGTTTCGGGAGTGTTGGTGTTGCTGGGTGGCTGTCTGCGAGAATGTGTGCGGAGGTGGATATTTCGGGCGTTGTCAGTGAGGATGTTGGGGGAGACCCTAGGCTGGGGGGGTCTTCATCTTGGGATGTATTGGCTTTGTACCTTTTGGTGGCCTCTTGATGTAGTATGCAATGAATGCTGGTGTTAAGTTAGCTTCCTTGAATGTCTGTGGTCTTGGCTCCCCGATAAAGCGATATAAAGTGCTCCAGCAGTTGAAACGTAAACGGATAGGGGTGGCCATGCTGCAGGAGACCCACCAGTCTGGTGCTGAGCATGCGAAGTTATGTAAAGGCCATGTTAGTAAGGTCTACGGATCCCCGGCGCTGGGGAAGAAACGAGGTGTGGCAATCTTAATCACTAGCTCTGTAAACTGGATAGAGGAGAGAGTGGATGCTGATTCTGCAGGCCGGTACGTCTGTGCACGGGGGTCACTGGATGGTATAAAAGTGGTACTATGTGCAGTTTATGCCCCTAACGTATATGATGCTCGGTTTTTTCAGGCTCTTGCCAAAGTCCTGGCGGGTACCACTGGCTATCAGGTTATTCTTGGCGGTGATTTTAATGAAGTGTTAGATGTACATATCGATCGCACGGGGCCGGCTGGAGGCCGTGGCTCGCGCACTAGGCGGCACCTATGGGGGTTATGTGAGGGACATCAGCTTATGGATATTTGGCGGGTCTTACACCCGGGTGATCGGGAATATACTCATCAGTCTAGGGCGCACGGCTCATGGTCCCGAATAGATTACTTTCTGATCTCAGAGTCACTTTTTGATCGGATTCAATGTGCCGAGGTGGGCCCTTCCGTTCTCTCCGATCATGCGATGGTGATTTTGGAGCTGCATGGTGCCGACTCTGGCCGGGGTCGGCTTTGGCGGTACCCCCTGGAGCTGGGGGGTGATGTGCAGTTTGAGCACTATCTTCGGGATCGTTGAAAGGACTATGTGGCCCTCAACGATCAGCCTGGGATTTCTCCTGCTCTCTTTTGGGAGGCCGGTAAAGCCGTTTTGCGTGGGGATATCATTAGCTATACTAGCTTGCGGCGCAAGCGACTGAATCAACAGATACTTCGCTTGGAACGGGATTTGGGAAAGGCACGGTGACTGGTGGCAGGATGCCGTTCTGCGGCTAATTGCCGTAATCTGCGGGAAATCCAGACGGAGCTTGAGATGCTTCTCCATCGACAGGCACAGAAATCATTGTTGTATTATCGATACAGATTATATCAGCATGGGAATAAGGCGGGTAAATTGTTGTCTTCCTTGGTGAGGCCTGCTGGGGGGGGGGGGGCGCGTGTTATAGGGGCTATTCGACATGCTGACGGAACCCTTAGGCGGGGTGCTGAAGACATCGAGAAGATTTTCACCAATTTTTTCTGGCAACTTTACGCAGGGGAAGGGGTTCAGGACACGGCGGGCCGGGATTTTCTCAAGGCCTGTAACTTGCCTCAGCTCAGTGCGGAAGGTTTGCAGGCTCTTAGCCAGCCGCTAACAGGTCGGGAGGTACAGGAGGGGATCAAGAATTTAAAGCTGGGTAGAGCCCCTGGGGTTGACAGTTATCGTAGTGAGTTCTACAAGGTTTTGGGTGATTTTGTGGTGGCGCCCCTTGTGGGGTATTTTGAAGCATTGGTTGGATTGGGGAGGTTCCTGTTTCAAGCCAATAAGGCGTTGATTACCATCCTACCTAAGCCAGGTCGGGATCCGCTTTTGCCGGGCTCCTACCGCCCCATTTCGCTCCTTAATGTGGACATCAAACTTTTGGCAAAAATTATGGCGGATCGGTTAGCGCGGTTCCTGCCGGACCTGATTCATAGGGATCAGGTGGGCTTTGTTAGGGGCCGACATGCTGCTTAGAATGTGCAACGAATATTGCTCTCCATGTGTGCAGGGCAATTGGCCGAGCAGGGTTCCTTGCTTATTAGCTTCGACGCAGAGAAAGCGTTCGATAGGGTTAATTGGGGCTTCATGTATCAGACATTGGAGGCGATGGGGTTTTCTGGATTTTTTGTGGATGTGGTCCGATTATTATATGCTGAGCCGCAGGGGGCCATTTTGGTGAATGGCCACATGTCAGTGGCTTTCCCCATTCAGAAGGGAACCCGTCAGGGTTGCCCTCTTTCCCCGCTCCTCTTTGTCTTGACGTTGGAGCCATTGCTGATTCGGATCCGGACAGCCACGGAGTTTCGGGGTATTCCAGTGGGGACAACAGAAGTCCGGGTTGCAGCTTTCGCGGACGACTTGCTTGTTCATTTAGGAAACCCGCATGAGGGGCTCCCCTGTTTGTTACAACTCATTAAAGAGTACGGGGTGCATTCGGGGTTCCGTTTAAACTTGGATAAGTCTGAGGCCATGCTGGTTGGTTCTGCGGCGCAGCGGGGCTGGCTTGGGGACTTCCCTTTAAGGTGGGCGGCGGGTCACTTCAAGTACCTAGGTATTTATCTGCCGGCGAACGTGCGGGATCTTTATCGTCTTAATGTTTCTAAACTAGTGGATGCTGTTACGATACACGTGGGTAAATGGCGAGATCTACTGCTCTCTTTGGGGGGGCGGGTGGCTCTATTCAAGATGGCGCTGTTTCCTAAGATCCTCTATATGTTTCAGACTCTCCCGTTGTTATTGAAACGGGTGGATCTTCGGAAGCTGCAGGTTCTTCTTAATCGTCTTTTATGGCAGGGCCGGAGGCCCCGGGTGCGTTTAGGAGTATTGCAGCAGCCCAGATCTTTGGGAGGCCTTGGACTTCCGGACCTTCGGAAGTATAATATAGCTTGCTTGTTGCGGGTCGGGCGGGACTGGCTTTGGGACCTAGAGGAGTGCTCGCCTTTGGCGCTTTTGAAGGAGGCTGTCAAACCCTTTCATCTGCGGTATCTTCTTCATGCATCGGTGAGGGGACTTAACCGAAAACTTCGGGAGGTGGTCTTAGACCCAGTACGGCAGGCGTGGCGTTTTTTTTGCGCTGGGCGTCGACTTTCGCCCCGTTACTCTCCCTACCTTCCCATACGCGGTAATGCTGATTTTCTACCCGGCCTGGAGGGAAAGGTATTTGAGAGGTGGGCACGTATGGGGATAGAGAATCTGGAGCAGGTGGTTACGCCGGAGGGTGCGGTGGAAGCTTTCTCTAGGCTTGGGCGACAGTACCCGCTGGGTATATGGGACGTTTTTCCTTACATGCAGCTTCGCAGTTATCTGCGGGGTGTCCCTAGGGTGGTTTGCGGGGGGAGGTAAGTTCCGCCTTGGAAGGGGCGCTCCGGGGTTCGGATCAGGGGATACGTGTCTCGTGGCTGCACCAAATGCTTTGGGAGTGCTTGGAGCCAATTTCGGTGACAGAGCTGGTGACTGCTTGGACTGAGGATCTGGGGGAAGTGGTGACATCGGATGGGTTGCTGCGTGGCTTGGTAGCCCTCCCTGAGTTGAGCGCGATGGTGCTCCATAGGGATGCTCAGTTTAAGATACTACGTCACCTACACTTTGCGCCTCATCGGGCGTGGAGGGCCGGTCTCGCCGCCAATCCTGGTTGTCCTAGGTGCAATTAGCCTCGGGCCACGTTGGGGCATATGTTTTGGTCCTGCCCACAGGTTCAGGTTTTTTGGGGGAAGGTGGTGGCTTATTTGGCTCAATGTGTGCAGTTTCCGGTGCCTTTGCATGCCGGCAATGTGGTCTTAGATATCTGGGACGAGAAGTGGCTGGCCGATCTGGGCCCCGTGTTGTTGCGGTGGATCCGTTTGGCCTTGTTGCTAGCTCGCATGACTGTGTTACGGAAATGGTTGGAGGCAACTGGGCCTGGGTGCGGGCTTTGGAGAGTGAAGCTTCATGAGATGTTGCTTATGGCCAGGCTCTACGCCGCTGGACACCCGCGACTTTGGCAGCGGTTTCTGGAGGGGTGGGGACCCCATTTGTCTCTCTTGCCTTCTCGAGTTCGCTGTCGGATCCTTGGAGGCCTTTAGAGGCCCGGTAGGCTCTCTTGGACGGGCCTCCTTACGTGCACCTGCTGGTAGTATGAGGTAGCCATTCCGATACAGTATGGGAAGGGGCGGGTAGGGGGTGGGGGGATGGGGGGGAAGGGGTGATGGGTGTTGGAGAATGCTTGAGGGAGGTGTTGCCTGTCAATTCTAGTTGCGGAGGGGCCTGGGAGAAGAGTCCACCCTAGGTCTATCCGGGATGGGTTGGAACATTATCGCAAGTGGTCTGCTGGGGAGGGGGGGGGAATGCGGTGGGGGGGGATGTAAGCTTCTTAGGGGAGGTTTGCCCTCTTATATAAGGTTTCGGTTGACTGTGTGTTAGTTGTGGGATTGTTGTGGAGGGCCCAGGGATAGTGGAGTTTCCGCCCCTGCTCAGCATGGTGTACTTACCTGGTTTGCCCCTCAGCGGAAGCTTAGTTGGAGGCGGGCGGGATGGGGGGATTCTATCAAACTTGTTTTCCATACTGTTCTGGTGCCTCCTGCTGCCCTCTCCATTGATGTGGAGGCCTGCTTTAAGGGCCACTGTTCCATACGCATTGGGGTGATTGCGCTAACCTCTCCCAATGACTCTGTTCATTTTGCTGGTTTGTTCCAATGTACTCTCTGTGTAACACTTTCTGGATATTTGTATTTGCTTGACTGTTTTCTTTGGCTGTGGTTGTTGAAAATGAATAAAACAGATTGAACATAAAATGGTTAGTGGTCTTCATTATAAAGCATATGAAGACAGACTTAAGGATATTAATATGTATAGCCTAGAGGAAAGGCGGGATAGAGGTGATATGACTGAGACATTTAAATACCTCCATGGCATAAATGCACAGGAGGAGAGCCTCTTTCAATTGAAAGCAAGCTCTGCTATGAGGGGAGATGGGATGAGGATGAAAGGGGATAGATTCAGGAGTGATATGTGGAAATATTTCATTTTGGAAAGAGTGGTGGATGCATGGAATAGTCTCACAGTGGAGGTAGTAGAGATGGGGACAGTATCTGAATTCAAAGAATGATGGGACATACACAGGATCTATAAAGGAAAAAAGGGGTGGTCTTTTTTGTCGTCATGTTTCTATGTTTCTATGAAGCCAGAGGAGGAAGGGAACTACAATGTTGGACAGGAAAGGGAAAGAATAACTCAGTCATACCAAGGAGTAAGACCAGAGGATAGGAATTAAGTAAGATTAGTTATTGGAGGAGGGAAGTTCAAATGCAGAGCAGAAGAGGTGGATTTTTAAGAGGGACTTAAATCTAGAGTAAGTTTGTTCCAGACAGAGGGTGGTGGGGAGGGAGATCCATAGGGATGTACCTAAGAAGAAGAAAGCTGACTGGCATGTGGATTGTAAGTGAGCACGGGATGGTGAAGGGGGATGGAGATGGCTAATATGTACTGAGAGGAGGCTGCATGTGGGAGTGTGAAATTGGTGGGAATCTGCCAAGTATTGTGGGGTATGAGTATAGATAGCCTGATGCACTAGTTTGAGAATCTTATAGCGTATGCAATATTCATGGGGAGCCAGTGAAACTGAAAGAGGATCAGTGTAATGTGATCCCATCAAGTGGTGTGAGTAATGATTCTAGCTGCTTGTATTTTGAATCAGTAGAAAGCGGTGAAGTTGGAACTGGGTTACACCGGCAAGGGCAATATTACAGAAATCAAGATGGGACATGACTAAAGACAGAAGAAGAGTTGTTAGTACTGAGAGTGTGAGGAAAGGATGTATTGTGTGAATTTGACATAGGTAGAGGAAGGATCTACTGGTGAGCAGAGAAATATGGTTATGAAAGGATAGGTCAGAGTTAAGGGTTACTCCAAGATAGCGGAGCGAGGACACCAGAGGAATGGAGGAGCTGGAAAGAACTGGGACCATCGAGGGACAGGAACCATCAAGTATGAACCATATAGATGATGTTTTGGACAAGTTGATGTGAAGACAATTAATGTTTGACCAGTTAGAAACTTGGGAAAGACAAGTGTTGAGGGGAGAAAGATCAGGTTTAAATGAATTTGTGTGGTGAAGTAGAATAATATTGTTGGCATAATAGCATGCCAACAGATTTGATTGCTGGATGAGCAGAGTGAATGGTTCAAGAATGATATTAAACAGAAGGGGTGCCAGAATTGAACCTGGGGGACTCCACAACAAAGAGGGACTGGGTCAGAAGGTTTGGCACCTGAGGTGACTGAGAAGGACTGAGAGAAGAGAAATAAATGAAACCAACAGTACACCAAGTCCCGGAGACCAGCATCGTGTAGATGAGAGAGAAGGATAGCGTGGTCTTCAAGATCAATGGTCATAGAAAGATCTAGAGACACCACCACAGAAACATCATCACAATCATGCAAAGTACAAAGTTCATTGAGGAAAGGTAGAATAGTTTTAACATTGTGACCAGGGCGGAATCCAGATTGATGGGGATGGAGGAAGTGGATAGAGTCAAGATGGTGAAAAAGTTGAGAGAAGACAGCTTTTTCAAGAATTTCTAAGAGAAAGGGGAGATTCGAAACTGGACAATAGTGAGTGGGGTTAAGTGGATCAAGGGATTTTTTTAAAATTATTTATTTATGAAATATTTTCAAATATACAATGAAAAATGTAAAAGGGAAAACATCATAACCATACAGTAAATGACGCCAATAATTATACAAAAAGAAATACAGTTAGTTCACATCAAGGAAGTGAACAGCCAAACGATATCACAGAATAGATAGAAAAAAGAGTGCCACTTGATTCCTGTAAATATACAACTACATTTAACTAATCTTTGAGTTAAACAGGCAAAAAAACAAACAAAAGGAAAATAAATAAACTTAAATTTTACTGTCTAGAAATTCTAACAATTGTTCTGTCTCCTGGAAAATATACTTCAGGCCTTGAAACACTATAAAGCATTTACAAGGAAATTTTAGATGAAAAGTTGCTCCTAAATCCAGAACTCGAGGACAAATCTCGATAAAGGACTTACGCCGCTTTTGAGTTACCCTGGAAACATCAGGGAACACCTGAATGGTATGCCCACAAAATTTTTCATTTTTCTTAAGAAAATGTGCCCGCAAAACTTTATCCTTATCCATTTCCAACAAAAAAGTAACCAAAAAGGTAGCCCTGCAGGAAATATCGTCAGTTTCGGATTAAATGAAATCAGAAATATCTAATGAAAAAGGAGTCAAGCCTTCCCGAGAAACAGCAGGTTCATCACAATTCCCTCCCTTCTCAAGCCTCCCTGGGGGCAGATAGAATAACTTGGAAATTTTCAATGAGTCAGCATCTTCAAACAATAATATCTCTTTAAAATACTTCCGTAAAAGAATTATAGGAGATAAGTAATGTGTTTTTGAAAAATTCAAAAACCGTAAATTTCGAGACCGTAAAGAATTTTCCAAAAACTCATCCTGACGATGCAAACAAACAGAATCATAAGACATTTTAGCACAAAAATCATTCTGTGTCACAAACTTAGATTCTTGAATATCCACCCGTTTCTCTAACGTTAAAAGGTTTTCTTCATGATCAGCAAACTTCAATATTGTCTCCTTAGAGAAATCGGATACTTTTTTCAAAGAGACTGCCAATGTGGACTCCATACGAGACACTATTGACCAAATATCTCTCAGGGAAACATCCGGAGGAGGAACTTGGGATACAGAAAGCGAAGACAACTCAATCACAGATGGTAGAGGAGACATCAATGATAAATTTGAGTCAAGTTTCAAAAAAGAAGAAGACAGCGAAGTTACACCTGGGTCAGCCTTCTCCGTGGAGACCACCGGGGAAGCTTCACCAGGCTTTTGTTGAAGCTCAGAGATGGGTGGAGATAAACCCTGTTCGCTCGGGGAGGACAAGGAGGAGGAAGTACTCACAGCTGACATGTTCAAACGATTATCCCCTGAGGCCGAAGTCTCAGCTAACGCCTTGCCCACCACGACATGGGCATCCATTGGAACAATGGATTTAACCATTTTCGGAAGAACAGTTGGTAGGTACTTCTTCTTCTGTTTCCCCATACCAGGGGAAAAGCCTCCTTATGCCTATGTGCACCGAAGGGGCACCAAAGGGGCGCGACCTGCCCCTTTTGTCACGCCCCTTCGGGCACACGCCTGAGGGATGCCCGCGACCGCGTCCCGCGGTAGGGCTAGAGATTTTATAGCCCTTAGCAGCTGATCCAATCAGTGCAACACCTCAGCAGGAATCAACAGAAGCACACAGCAGGTAAAGGAAAAAGCAAACACTTCAGTGTCCCCCGGTGGGGCTGGAGATTTTATAGCCCTTAGCAGCTGATCCAATCAGTGCAGCACCTCAGCAGGAACCAACAGAAGCACACAGCAGGTAAAGGAAAAAGGAAACACTTCAGTGTCCCCCGGTGGGGCTGGAGATTTTATAGCCCTTAGCAGCTGATCCAATCAGTACAGCACCTCAGCAGGAACCAACAGAAGCACACAGCAGGTAAAGGAAAAAGCAAACACTTCCAAGGGATGTTTTTTTAAGAAGTGGACAAACTAGGGCATGTTTCCAGGGGGCAGAAAAATACTGGAGGAGAGACTAGAGTTCAGAATAGTGAGTATAAAGGGCAAAAGGGCAAGGGAAGGATCCAATAGCCAAGATGATGGTACAAGATCTGGAGGGCAGTTAGTCTAGTGAGAAGTGGAGATAGATTTTGCAAGTTCTGCAGTGGTAAGAGGGCAAAAAATGGCCCAAACATGGGAAAGGGGGGCAGAGGGAGGAGGGGAAGGCAGTGGGGGAGAAGACAGGGAAGAGGGACAGGTAGGCAATGAGGAGCGAAGATCACAGACTTTGGAGGTGAAAAAAGAGGCCAGCTGGGAAGGGCTGGGATCTGAGCTGGAAGTAGATTGGAAAGATTCCTAAAGACAAAGTAGAGTGGGCGTGTGGAATTTGGTGCAGAGGAGATGACCCTAGAAAAATAAGTGTGCTTGGCTAGGTGAACATGAGAATGATACTGCTTTAAAATACTGGAGAGCTAGGGGAGGCAGGGATTTTCACAAAAGATGCCCAGACCAACAGAGATTGTATTTATTTATTTAACAAGGTTTTATATACCGCCCCTTACTGAGATCAAGGGCGGTTTACATGAAGCATCATAGCACAGAGATAAGAACAATGCAGGCATAGTCCAGAGTGATACCAGAGTTGGCAGAAAGGACGAGGAGGGAAATATGGCTGCAGTGGAGCTATTCGATTGACAGCAGAGGAAAGGCTGGAGGTCCATAGAGAAACCTGCAAATCGGGGGAGAGTCTGGAAAAGTCACATCGAAGGAGTTGATCGGCAGCGGCAAAATGTTGGAGGGTAAGAGGAATAATGCGGCAGGAGAAATGCATGGGGGCCTGACCAAGGAAAGGGGAGAGACTGGTGAGACTGTGGGCTGAGTGAGCTGTAGAGAGAAATTAAGACCGAAAGGCAGGAGGGTGGAAAGGGGATGATAATAAGATCAAGGGTATGCCCCCCCACATGGGTTGGCATACTCACATACTGGGAAAGTGTGAGATCATTAAGGAGAGTGAGAAAAGAGTGATCCCTGGGGGATTGGGGGGGAGTTGTAATGAATACTTAAGTCACCTAGGAGTATTAGGTGGAGGAACTGAAGAGAGGTGTCATATATAGTTAGGTATAGGGCATCCCAAAGATGTGAGCATAGAGAAGGTGGAGAATGTATCAGGAGGAAGTGGACCAAGGGTGATGTGTGTAAAAATAGAAGGAGGGACTCAGGATAATGAAGGGAGGAGGGACAGACCTGAGTCAGTAGGAGGGAGGACCGGTAGAGTACCGCAACCCCATATCCGGTTTGGCCAAGGCGAGGGGCGGAAATGGCCGAGAAACCTGTAGGGAGGCATTGTGCAAGGAGAGGGTCCTCTCCTTTGTTCAGCCACATTTCCGAGAGGAAAAGGAGATCCAAGAATACCTGATGAACAAGGTTTTGAATCAGCAGTGTCTTGGTACGAAGTGGGCGACAATTGACTAGTCCAAGCTGGAGAGACACAGGGGAAGGAGGAAGAGGAGGAGGGGGTAGGACACTTTGGGGCAGCAAATGGTGGCTGGAAGAGAGGGAAGGAGATTGTTATGGACATGCGCTGTGCATCTTCTGGACAGAAGTCCCGAGAGTTGTGGGGAGGGCGATTGCCCCACAGCCCAGGGATAACAGACATGAGGAGGCTAAGATAAAAGATAAACACTGAAGGGAATGTGAAGGGGGGGGGGGTGAAGGAATACCAGAGATTGCAGAAACACAATTACCATTGCAGAAACACAATTACCCGACGGTGCAGGAAAGGCCAAGGGATGTACAGTGGTGGTGGATGGACCTGTGTCAGTGCCTACGCCACCCCAAGAGCTCGCCACCACAACAATGAACACGGTTGAAGGTGATGATTTATACACTGGCTTCCTGGGCTGATTACCTTTGTGAACACGGTTGCTTCACTTCCTGTGGGGAAGGCAGTGATGGAGGAGTACAGTAGATCTGGAGAAACAGTAGAGATAGCACAGAGATGTCAGCACACTCAAAACCATGGCATCCCACCAGGGACAAGATGCTGGTGTCCAGAAAGGGGGCCTTCCTGCAGCACCACCAGAAGTTGGAGAACTTCCAGAGACAGGCTACTTCACAAGGGAGAGAGAGGACATGGCAAGTAATACCTCACTATTGAGACATAGTGCATGGGTGGCAAAGTGTCCAGGGCTTGACCATGAGCTGGGTGGTTCAGGTGGGAAGAGGGCACCATTTCTGTAATGTTTATCTCACTGCTATACAATAAATTTGTGCACTTGCATTAGAAGATTTCATGGATAAATCTGTTCCTGGTGGCGAGTGCTAAGTCCATCTGCTGTTGGTTCCCCCTCTGTGCCCTTTCCTTTTCTGCAGCCTCTGCAGCATCTGTCCCCTCTGTCACTTTAGCCTCAGGAATGGAGATGCCACGCTGCATTACAAGGTTATGTAGGATGCAACAGGCTGTGAAGATCCTGCACACATGTTCAGGGCTTTACAGCAGCTCACCTGGACTGCTGTCTAGGCATCTGAAGCAACTTAAAGGACCCCAATTACCCATTCCACCACTGCCCTGGTCCTCTGGTGTGCCTGGTTGTGTCGCTCCTACTGTTGGGTCTGTGGGTGGTTCACAGGTGTCAGCAGCTAGGGTAGGCACACATCAGTAAAGTAACGGTGCAAGGTATGTTGGGGCTTGCAGGGTAGGTGGGTGGACATATTGACAGTGCCTTTAACAGAACTGTGACATGTGACTGTGCATTCTAGTAACATTTCCTACCTATCCATGTGCAGTATGCCATTGCTTGCCTGCTTCTCAGTGTCTTCAGGATGCTCTGCTTCTGCATATTCTTGGGCTTTGCCATTTCTGGTCTGCTTTTCTGCATACCTGTCCTCTGTGACTGTTGAGAGGTGTTCCCCCTGTTGCTGCATCACTTATGTGCATTCTCTCATCCTGGCCCCTCATATCTCCCTTTAGATTATGCATCTATGTTAGGGCATCTCAGATATCATATGCCCACTTACCTGGATCCCATTCTGGGTTGCCTCCCCACAGAGTTGCATGCATGACTCACTTTGTATCACCTTTGCTCACACCTATGTCCATTCACCAAGCAACCATGCATCTCCAAGGTGTCCTGTGGCTGCTGCTTGTCCCAAGCCAGACTGAGAGAGGATAAATGCATTGTGGCAGGAGCCCGGGAACGGGACAAATACACTGGTTATAAACACATGAGGATTGATTACTACTTGCATATTCATGCAGCTGTAATTGTGGCAGTTTCTGAATGCCCTCTGGTCCTGACCCAGTGCCCTCAGTGCAACATGGGGGCAATCAATGATGACAATAACAAATGGGAAGCCAACTATATCGTACAATGTCTGCATCATCTCCTGTTTTTGCTCAGGCGTGGTGGGAAAGGTAATGTAGTTGTGCATCCTTCTTACCAGACAGTGGTGAAGGCATCAATACAGTGGTATGTGGTAGACTGGATGATACCTGTGGTGGCACCCATGATATGCTGGAAGCTTCCTGTGGACAGAAAACCCCATGCAGTGGTCACCTTCAGAGCCACTATCAGTGCGTCACTGGGAGGTGGCTGGCTCTAAATCCCTGCACAGCATCCCACACAGCTCTGTTATGGTGTCACTGTCCAACCGATAATGTTGGTACATCTCTTCCTCCAATAGTTGCAGGTACATCACCCTTGGTCCATAGATCCGTGGGATATGGCATGTGTGCCTCTGGTGCTGGGTCACTGACTGCTGCTGTTGGTGCTCAGTGTGCTTCCATCTCTGTCCCCTAGTACGTCAGTGTTGTCTCCACCTCCACTGCAGTCTGTGCAGGCCCCATATTGCATGGGAGCTTCCTGTCCACAGGTATTGCCACTACCCGGTTGCCAACGGTCTGGTCAACTTGTCAAATGCTCTCAAAACCCAGGCCTAACATTACACAGTTTATGACGTTTTGGGCCACTGTACTATGCCATTGAATATCCTCGCAAAGCAGGTAGGTCAAGGTCTTGTCCCCGTTACACCCCAGTCCTCCTCCATGGATATCTGGTTACAGCAGAGTGTGCTGCCCAGATATTCGACTCTAGGCAGCTGGGTGAAGATCCCACATACTCAGATATGTGCCACATACATGGGTATGGCTGCTGTTTCGCTGCCCTATCAATGCCTTAGGCTTCCAATATCGGACCCCTTATTCCTGGGGACTTTAATATCCATTACTCCATTCTTAGTAGACTCCAAGACAAACTTTTTATTTTCCTCCTTGAAGACCTGTCACTTACTCAACATGTCCACTTCCCAACTCATGTTGCCAGGCACATTCTCAATCTAGCTATCACTTCTCCCAATTTTGTATCCTCATTATCCTCCTTTGATCCCTTCATTCTTCTCTGGACTGATCATTACTGTATCCTCTTTGACTTCTTTTACCTCACAATCATCCTTCTCCTGATCAGCCTCAGCCCCTCCAATAATTCAGGAGAATCACTTCCGAGACACTCCACTCTTTTCCTTTCTCAGATATACTCTTTCCTGCTGACTTCTCCACCTACTCTGTTGTGGAACAATTCAGCGCTTGAAACCAGACAATAGCTGCTACTCTTGATTCCCTTACTCCGCTTCAGTCTCATTCAATGAGACACCACTCCTCTTGGTTCCATTCAGGACTTCGTCTTCTCTGTATCCAAGTACGACGAGTTGAACATCAGTGGCGTAAATTACAAACTATCGCCTTTCTGGATTCATTCAAAACTCATGCCAATCACTATCAGGTCTCTATATAGTCTATTCAGCAAAAAAAGATTATTTTACCAAAATGATCACATCTTCCTCGGATCACTCCAAACAATTATTTGCTATAACCTCTAGACTTCTACACCCACCCTCCACTCCCTGCCCCACTGATATTCCTTCCCCTAGTCAATTTGTTAAATATTTCAGTCAGAAAATTGCCAATATACAATTTGAATTGTCATTATCCCTTACATCTTTGGTTGCAATTACTTCTAACACTACTGTGTCTCCAGATTGACAGTCACCTTCTCCACTCGCTATTTCTTCTCCCCCGATCATGCTGATTTATACCTGGCATTCTTTTCAGCTAACTTCTTTGACCACCCTTACCAAACTCATCAGCTCCAGTCAGAAGACTATCAGTCTATCTTACCCCCTCCCTTGAACATGGCTCTCAGATCCCTCCCTAGCTTTTTACCCCATTATTCATTCTATGTTGAATAACAGTCTTACATCAGACATCTTCCCCTCTGCATGGAAATCAGTCCTGGTTCATCCGCTTGTTAAAGAGCCTTCTCTTGATAAAAGTAACCCAGAAAGTTATAGACAGGTCTCAAATCTTCCCTTTCTTTCAAAAATACTAGAGAAGTTAGTTTTTTATTTTTCAGCTCAGTGATCACCTAGACCATAACAATGCTCTTCATCCTCAACAATCCGGCTTTCATCCTGACATCTGTCCATAGCAAAATCCATAGCTCTCTCGACCAGGGGGATATTTCATTAGTAGTTTCATTGAATCTTTCATATGTTTTTATTCTTGTAAATCACTGTATTCTCCTCTCTCGTCTGGCTGGCGTGGGTCTGTGAGGCACTATTCAACAGTGGTTTTAGTTATTTCTCTCTAGTCATTTCTTTTCGGTACTATCAGGTTCTGGCGCTTCTTCTCCACTTGTGCTGTTCCTCAGGGCTCTGTTCTGCTGCCTTTGCTCTTTAATGCTTTCATATCACCACTTGCTATTATTGTGCAGGAAAGTGGTATCTCAGCTGTTTTCCATGCTGATTCCGTCTTGCCAGATCTATCTCCCATCAACACTTGTCTTTTTTCAATCACATCATGGCTGAACTACAACATGCTTAAACTTAATGGGCCCGATATTCAAAAGGCATTACATGGTTTACAGCCCAATAAATCATGTAAATGCCCTAAATTGGGATATTCAAGCAAGCCACTCAACCCTCCGTTGCCTCGGGTACAAAAACAGATTGTAAACCCTTCAGGGACAAGGGAAAAATATATATACAGTACCTGAACCTACACCACTTTGACTGTTAGAAAAGCTCTATATAAGCCTAGTTAAATAAATAAAATAAATATTCAACGGCACTTGCACGGTTAGTGCCATTGACTATCCCCTTCAAAGCACGTTACATGCCCCAATACTCTGCAGTTAGCATTGGGGCATGTTGGGAGGTGGAGCGGAAGCAGAGACTACCGCTAACCGGCTAATGGCGATATTGCACTACTACCCAGTTAACGATCTGTGGCTAAAACTAGGCCAGTTTTTGGCTCGCTTAGTTTTAGCCTTTGAATACTAACTGGGTAGCACTGCAATATCGCTGCTAACCAATTAGCCTCGGCAGCTGTGGGGCATGTGCAGCAGTGCTCGATATTCAATGCCATCGCCGCAGCATTGAATATCCAGTATTAAGGGTCAGCAGGCAGGGCTATACATCACAGCGGCGCATAGCCTGCCATGCTGAATATCGGGCCCCATGTGTCTAAAACCTCCACTATCTGGCTAACTGAAACCTCAAACACACCTACTTCTACCCCACTATGAAATGGCACTGCACTCACATTTGTCACATATCTCTGATATATCAGGGTCATTTTGGATTCTCATCTTTCTTTTCGGTACAGTAGTTAAAAGTTAATTTCTGGCTTTACGACAGATATGGTCAATTTGCTCTTTCCTTTCTTTTCATCTGTGGCCCCTGAAGGACCACCAAATTGGACTGCTACAGCTGGAAATAGATCTGCACTTGTAAATATTTATCTTCTGGAATATACTCTAAATCTTGGAGAAAAGGGGAATTCTTTGGGTTAAAGCTGATAAATCTGGGCTCGATATTCAAAGGCCCTTACACAGGTAACTTCCTTAGTTATCCATGTAAGGGACTTATCCGGGATATTTGAAGGGCATCTACATGGGTAGTGCCCTTCGAATATTCTGGCTAAGTCCCTAACATGCCCTGATGCTACCTGCATAGTATCGGGGCATGTTAAAGGCATTCCGGGGCAGAGTGAGAGCGGAGGAAGGGACTATACTATAGTCCTATCTTTTATCCTTGCCTATCTTTAAGACACAGAGGCTATGCGGGTAGCAATGAAAATCACTGCTAACCATGTAGCCTCTATGGCTGCAGAGATGTCCAGGCTAATCCGGATATTCACTTCCTCTGGCGCGTAAGTGAATATCCAGGTTAGGACGGTCAGCGGGAAGGCTTTCTGCCACCATGGCGCATAGTTTGCCCAACTCAATATCGGGCTGTCTGTGTATTTTTGCTGAGTCAGTCATGTCTTAGTACCACCAGAGAGCTATTCATTTAAATCAAATAACAGTATAGCCTAGCATACTGTAGAAAGTAAAATAGAATAAATAGTCACTGAAATAAATTTGTTTCTAGAGAGCTTTTTTTATTTAAATCAAATCAGAGTAAAGCTTAGCATACAAGTAAAATAAATAGTCTATGAGTAGAAATAAATAAATTAGTTTCTAGAGACCTTTACAAAGAGGCCTTCCAGTTAGGAAGCAAAACATCTGTGAAGCTGCCTTAAATAGATGTTAATGCAAGTGACAGATCAAAAGGGTAATTTGAAAGGCTTCTTCTACCAAACCAAGGGCTGTGTGAATCACCCAGAAAGTTGATAAGACTTTACCTTAGAAGCATAGGTCAGGACACTGTGTAGGAAGCCAGCTTTTATTAAGTCTTCTTTTCTTCCCACCCACCCCATGGATAATCTTCGTTTAATAGGTTCTTTCGGAAATCTTTTATGTCCTTGTTGGCTCTTAGTGCGTAAGGCAGGTTGTTCCATTGGGCGGGTGCTGTATATGTGAAAGCTCTGTTGCTTGTGAGGGTTTTGGCGTTGCGTATGTTGAGTGGGATGTGTAAGGTGTTTAGGTTGTGAGTCCTCCTGGTTCTGTTGGGGGGTTGTGTTGTGATAAGTGTTGAGAGGTAAGACGGGGCCAAGTGAAGTGTAACAAGTGCTTGGACTACTGTTCGGAAGTCAGACTGCTCAATAATGCTGCGTAGTGGTTGGAGTATCTGTAGTTTGTGAAATATTTCCCGGTTTAGCAGTCTTAGGTGGGTTTCCATCTTGAGATTTTTGCCGAGGGTTACTCCCAGATATTTTATTTCTTGTTTGATGTTGTATATATTATTGTTCAGTAGTATTGTCGGGGGAGGGCTGAAATCCGGGGTTTTTGGATATAAACATTACTTCCATTTTCTTGTGGTTTATGCTCATGTTGTTCTGCTGCAAACAGGTTTGTGTTTCCTTGAGTTATGCTTCTATGTGGGTGTAGTTTGGATTGTTCGTGTCTATTTGTGTATATAGCATAATATTGTCTGCATAAAGGTGGTAGTTGATCTTGTGTTGTTGAAATATTGTGCATATTGGTCTTAGGTAGAGGTTGAACAGTAGGGAGGACAATGCTGACCCTTGTGGTATTCCCTGTGTTTGCGGTAATGCCTTTGATGTTTCTTGGTTGAAGTGAACCTGCTGTACTCTGTTGGATATATAGGAGCCGAACCATTTCAGTGGGGTTCTTTTTATGCCTATGGATTCGAGTCTGGTGAAGAGGATTCCGTGGCTTACTGTGTCGAAAGCTGCCGATATGTCTATGAATACTAAGATGAACATTTTCTTGCAGCTTTCAATCCCTTTGTAAATTTTGTCGAGTAGCACTAGTAGAAGGGTTTCTACTCCATGGTGTTGACAGAAGCCATACTGTTGATCATCAATTGCATTTCTGGCATCAATATGGTCCTGAAGTTGGTATTGAACTGATTTTTCCATTGCTTTGGCTATGAGTGGGATGCTCAAGATAGGGAGGTATGAGGATGGATCATCTTTCTTGAGTGTCTTGTTCTTTAAATAGGTCTTATGAGTGATCTTTTGAGCTCAAGCGGCATGACTTCTTTTTGCATTGATTGGTTTATTATGTGCAATATGCATGGGGCGATTTCTGATTTTGTTGCCTTGATCCAGGCTGCTGGACAGGGGTTTAAGGGAGAAGTAGTGGTGTTTATTCTTGAGATAATGTTTATTATCTGCCTTGCCTCAATGGGGTGAAAGGAGTCCCATTTCTCATTGGTGTCCAAGGTTTCCTGCAGAGTTTGCGGGTGTTGTTTGCAGTGAGTATTTGAGTGAAGTTATCTTCTGGTGGATTAAGTTTGCTAGCTTATTTATTGGCTAGTGTTTGTGCCTTTATATCATTGTTTGGACTGTCATCCTGTCCAGCTTTGGTGATAGATTTCACTAGTTCAAACAGTTCTCTTGGCCTGTTTAAAGCCTTGTTTAGTATCTTAGTGTGGTGGTTCTTTTTCGCAGTGTTGATTTCTTTTTTGTAGCTTGCGAGCAGTGCTAGATATTCCATTTTGCGTTCAGGGGACTTTGAGGTTCTCCATCTTTTTTCTAATTTTCTGAGGTCTCTCTTCATTTTGGTTAGGGTCGCTGTGTACCTGGGCTCAGATTTGCCCCTTGATTTGTTATTTGCATTTATTGGAGTGTTCATTGTCTGCTTTGCAGCTAGTTCAACTCCTTCATTCCATTGGTTTATTAGTAATTCAAGATCAGTGTGATCTGTGTCTATGTGTGTTGTAATAGAGTTTATTCAGGCTTCTTTGTCAAAGTTTTTGAATTTCCTGCCATATTGGGTTTTTGTTCTCATATGTTGGTTCCCAGATTTTGTTGTCATGTAGAATGAGAATTGTATTAGGTGATGAGCTGACCAGGGGACTTGTGTTACTTGAGGTGTAGGGTTTTCTTCCTCTTCATTGCAGCGAGACACTTTAGGTAGGAATACCAGGTCTAGTATTTATTTATCTGGTTTTATATACCGCGCTATTAAAAATCAGCGCGGTTTACAATAGGAACAAACAAGAGACATTCCCTGCTCTTCCGAGCTTACAATCTACAGCAATACAATCTTAATGGGTACAAACATGTCTAAGCCTAACAACTCTTAATGGGTACAAACATGTCTAATCCTAACAACTCTAGAGGGTATAAACTACAGCCCTTTTGGGTACAAACATGTCTAATCATAATACTCTAATGGGTATAAAATGGGTAGCATAAGGGTGAGAAAAGGGTAACACAGGGGTGAGGTGAGACAGGGTAGAGCAAGGTGAGCATGGCGAGAAGGGGTACCAGTCTCGTATGATGGCACATATTCATTGTTGTGCGCCTTTTGCTGTTTTCCTTTGTGTATTTATGTCGTGAGTCCTTCCTTGTCTGCGTTTGTGTAGCTGGTCTCGGGTGGGCAGCTGTATGCCATTTGGAAGCGATGAGTCTTCAGTGCCTTCCTAAAGGTTGTTAGGTCTGGGATAGCACGTATGGTTGAGGGCAGGGCATTCCATTGCGTTGGTGCAAACAGGGAGAAGGCACGGTTCTTGGTTGACTGGGTATGGGGTTATGAGAGAGTTGACCGAGCACGTTCTCCTCGTCCTGGTCTCCGGTGTCCTTTGTATCAGTTCTGATAGTGAGGTTGTCGACATTGTATGCATGGCCTTGAAAGTGAGTATCGTTGTTTTGTAGGTCAGGCGAATAGCTATGGGGAGCCAGTGAAGCTGAATTAGAATGGGAGTGATGTGGTTGTGTCTGGATGTAGATAGGATTGTCCAGGCAGCTATGTTCATGGCGAGTTGCAGTGGCTGGAGGATGTGCTTCGGCATACCATGAAGGATGATATTGGAATAGTCTAGATGAGGGAGGATGAGTGCTTGAGCCACCGAACGGAAGTCTGAGGTTTCGAGGAGCAGACGTAGGTGTCGGAAGGTTCTAAGTTTATGGTAGACTGACTTGGTAATGTTCTGCGTGTGGGTCTCCCATGATAGGTGTTGGTCAATTATTACTCCCAGATAGCATACCTCCTGTTTGGGTATGAGGTCGAAGACTTTCACTTTTAGGGAGGGCGGTAGTGTAAATGTGGCGCCTTTGGCTATGAATAAGACCTCAGTCTTATTGGTGTTGACCTTCAGGTTGCGTGTCATGAGCCATTCTGAAACTGCGTTGAAGCATTCAGCAATCTTTGAGTAGTCTGGGTTGTCGGTGCTGAATGGCGCGTATAATAAGACATCATCAGTGTATGTTGAAGGATTGGATGATGTCACAGATTGGCTGTATGTAGATGTTGAAGAGTAGGGATGAGAAGGAGGATCCTTGGGGGACCTCTTGTGTTGAAAGGTCTGGATGTCTGGCTGTCTATTCATAATTGTTGTTGTCGATCGGATAGGTAGGATTTGAATCAGTCTAGGGCTAGGCCTCTCACGCCTTTTTGATAGAGTTTGATAGAATTGTATTAGGTGATGATCTGACCAGGGGACTTGTGTTACTTGAGGTGTAGGGTTTTCTTCCTCTTCATTGCAGCGAGTCCCTTTAGGTAGGAATACCAGGTCTAGTATGTTTCCCTTAGTGTGGGTGGGATTTTGTATTATCTGCTTGTATCCCAATTGGTCCATGGCTTCGAGGAATGTGCTTTCATGGGTGGGAGAGATGGAAGGAAGGTTAAAGTCTCCTAGGATAGGGGGGTGTGGGGATAATGTTTGCAAAGGACCTCTTGGTGGACACTAAGGCGGTTATTAGAGACAGGGAGGGGAGGTATGTTCTTTGGTGTGGGATGTTAGAGGGGAGGGAGGTCACTATATGTTGTGTTTATGCACCTAATGTAGCTCAGGGCCCTTTTTTTGAAAGTGTTCTCCCACTTATAGAGGAGCATAGAAGGGGGTGTTTGGTTGTGGGGGGAGATTTTAATGTGGTAGTAGACCCCCGCTTGGATACCTCTGAGAGGGCTATGAGGTGGGACAAAATGGGGAGGAAAAAATTGGTGAAAATGATGTCTGCATTGGGGCTAGTGGACGTTTGGAGATATAGTCATGTTGGAGAAAGAGCATACACCTTTTTCTCACACCCGCATAAATCGTATAGTAGAATAGATATGTTGTGAATTGATCCGAAGTGGTTGGATAGGGTAGGTGCAGTGGATATTGGGGTAGTGTCCTGGATGGATCATGTGCCGGTAATTTTGGTCCTTGATTTTTATAAGGAAAGAACTGGCCTTCGGTTTTGGCGCTTGAATGAATCTCTGTTGGCTGATCCGGAGGGAGTGGCCAGTTTGAGGGGTTGTATTAAGGAGTATTTCCGATTGAATGGGGGAGCGGAAGTCACCCATGAGACAGTGTGGGATGGTATGAAAGCGGTAGTGCGGGGACAATTAATAGCCCTGGCAGCAAAAAAGAAGAGGCAGGGAGATGAGGTGGAAGAAGGGTTGAGAAGTCAACTCCAGCAATTGATTAGAGAGCATCAAAGGTCGGGAAATAAGGTGGTGTTGCGAAGACTGACTAGGGTTCGGGAGGAGCTGGAGGCGCTACGATTGGGTGATATAGCTTTCCAAATGCAGAGGCTGCAACACACCTATTATATGGGGGGAAATAAACCGGGTAGGTATTTGGCACGGCAGCTTAAAAGAAGACAGGTGCAGCAGCAGCTATTTAAGTTGAAGAATGGGCAGGTGGAATGGGAATGTGGGACTGTGAAGGTTCAGGAGATTTTTTTGTAGATATTATAGGGCCCTCTATAAAGCGGAGAGGAGGGGATCGGAGGCGGAGATTCAACAGTATTTGGAAAGACTTTGTCTTCAGAGACTGGAAGAGACGGAGCAGGTATGGTTGGATAGGGCGATCGAGGAAGGTGAGGTGAGAGTGGCAATTAATGGTCTTAAGGAAGGTAAAGCCCCGGGATTAGATGGTCTTACTGCCCGGTTTTATAAGACTTTTTGTCCTGAAATCTGTGGCGAGCTCACACAGGTTTTTAATGGGGTCCGGCAGGGGGGGCTCTCCCACGATCTATGGCGGTGGCGGGGATCGCTTTAGTGTCTAAGCCGGGTAAGGATAAAGGTGTGAGTGAGTCATATAGACTAATAAACTGGGGAGTTATTATCGTAAGTGGCAGCCTTTCTTAAGCTGGAGGGAGAGGTGCTGAAGGGGGGGGTGAGAGACGGGGGGAGGTGGCTCTGGATTGGGGTGAGGTAAGGATAAGAGGACGGGGGTGTTGGTGCGACAGATAAGGAGTGGTTGGTTGCATGGTGAGGAGGGGAAGGGGGTGGGGGGTGGGATGGGGGGTGGGGGGTCTGAAGGCCTATGATATGGAAATGTTAGTGGGGAGTTCTGTAGAGGCGGACCTGGGGCAAGATCTTGGATAAACATTTGCACTTCCTATGTTATAGTTGCTATTTGGCTCCGGGACATGTGGGTGTGGGTGGGAAAGTAGTCTGTGAGTGGATGTATGTACTGCGTTTTTGGTTTAAAATAATGTCGTTGGAGTGAGCCCCAGAGGGTGGGCCAATATTGTTGTAGTTTTCTGTTTTCTACTGCTATGTTTAAGTGAGTGTGCATAAATAAAAACTTTAATACAAAAAAAAAGTCTCCTAGGATAATCTGGTATTTTCTGATTGCTGTCATGCACACCTTCTCTAGTGCAGCAGCAAGGGCTTCATGTTTTGCTGCAGGGGGTTTGTAAATGAGGCATATTATTAGATCTTTGTTTTCTAGCTTTAGGACATCTATTTCATCATGAGAGTCATGTGTGGTGTTGGATAGGTTCAATGAGTCTCTTGCCAGTATTAGAAGTCCACCTCCTCTTTGGCAAGGAAATTCAGAGTACTACATTTTAACTTTCAAAAGGGAGACTATTATAAAATGAGGAAAATTGTTAAAAAAACAAAAAGGAGCAGCTACAAAGGTTAAGGATTTGCATCAAGCATGGCTCTTGTTTACAAATACTATCTTGGAAGCCCAGACCTGCTGTATTCCACACTTTAAGAAAAGTGGAAGGAAGTCCAAAAAACTGCCAGCATGGTTTAAAAGTGAGGTCAGAGAGTATGTTGTAGCCAAAAAAGCATCTTGCAGGAAATGGAAAAAGGAGTCAAATGGCCAAAACCAGACCGAAAATAAGCACTGGCAAGGCAAAGATAAGGCAGGTAAAGAGAGAATTTGAAAAAAAGCTTGCTGTGGAAGCAAAAACATATAATAAAAACTTTTTCAAGTACATTCATAGCCTCCTACCCAACCAATTTCTAACCCAAGCAGTAACTTTAGAGTCCATCCCTAGGTTGCTCAGTTTGTTTATAAGTTGCCTGTGAGGAACAGTGTCAAAGGCTTTACTGAAATCTAAATACACCACATCTAGGGCTCTCCCTCAGTCCAACTCCCTGGTCACCCAGTTAAAGAAATCAATCAGATTTGTCTGACAAAACCTGCCTCTGGTGAATCCATGTTGCCCCGGATCCTGTAATCTGCTGGACTCCAGAAATCTCACTATTTTCTCTTTCAGCAGCGTTTCCAATAATTTACTCACCACCGAGGATAAACTAACTGGCCTGCAGTTTTCAACCACATCCTCACTTCCGCTTTTGTGTAAAGACACCACATGAGCCTCTCTCCAGTCCTTTGGTACCACTCCCAACTCCAACGAGGCATTGTAAAGGTCAGTCAGTGGAGCTGCTAGAATGTCCCCAAGTTCCCTAAGTATTCTAGGGTGTATCCCATCCGGTTCCATCGCTTTGTCTACTTTAAGTTGAGCTGGTTTCTCACGAACACAGTCTTCTGAAAATTGTTCAAGATGTCCATCACGTCAGTTCCTGTTTGTGGGTGTTTTCTGAGGTCCTGCTCCTGGCTCTTCATCTGTGAACACAGAACAGAAATATTTGTTAAGCAATTCCACTTTATCCTCATCAGCTTCTACATATTCCTCCCCTTCACCCTTGAGTCTGGCAATACCACTTTTGCCCTTTCTCTTCTAACATATCTGAAAAATGTCTTATCCCCCCATTTTATTGCATTGGTTATTTCCTCCTCTTTTTGAATCTTTGCTTTCCTGACTACTTTGCTAGCTTCTCTATGTTTTCCCAAATATAGATGCCTGCCTTACTCTCTCTGTGATCTCTTGTATTTCATGAAGGCCTCCCTCTTTTTCTTCACTTTTTCAGCTACTTCTTTCGAACGCCATAACGGTCTCCTTTTCCTTTTATTTACCATTTTAACAAAAAGGTTGGTTGCCCTTAAAATATCCCCTTTCAGTTTTGCCCGCTGTTTTTCTACATCCCCCAGCTGTTCCCATCCCGCTAACGACTCCCTGAAGTATTGGCCCATCATGGCAAAGTTAGTCTTCCTAAAGTCTAAAACCCTCACCTTTGAATGGATTCTAACAGCCCTAGTCCTAATACTGAACCACACCACCTGGTGATCACTGGATGCAAAATGATCTCCCACTATAACATCAGAAACACTTTCACCATTGGTAAGCACCAAGTCCAGTATGGCCCCTTCACGTGTGGGGTCTATTACCAATTGCTTTATTTATTTTATTTTTTTATTTTTATTTAACATTTCTTTTATACCGCGCTCTTTATCATCAGTGTGGTTTACAGTTAACAGAACGACTCGAGGACTGCAGGGTACTCCCGAGTTTACATCGAACAGGGAAAATAACTTGGAGAAAACATGGGAAACTATGTACAATTTCCATACTGCTTGAATAGTTCTCCCTGTAGAGAATCCAGGATCTCTTTACTTCTAGATGATACTGCAGCAGGAATGTGCCAATCAACTTCTGGCATATTGAAATCCCCTAGCACTTCCCCTTTCCTAGCAATGCTGCGTATGTCTTCAATTAACTCTCTGTCCACCTCTTCCTCTTGTGAGGGAGGTGTGTATATCATGCCAATGCAAATAGATTTCTCTTTCCCTCTTTCTAGTTTAACCCACAATGCCTCCTCTCTACCTTTTAAGATCTGTAATTCCAAAGCTTTAATAGTAGTTTGTACATATAGTGCCACTCCTCCTCCCCTTCTTCCTACCCTGTCCTTTCTGAATAAAGTATAGCCAGGTATAGTTACATCCCAGTCATGGTTTTCTGTGAATCATGTTTCTGTAACTTCCACTAAATCCAAGTCGGCCACTCCCACCAAAGCTTCAACATCAGGGATCTTATTTCCCATGCTACGGGCATTTATACACACTGCTTTCCATATGTTACCCCTATTACCCATTTCCATAAAGGTATTTAATGTATCACTTACCTGGGGGCTTTCACTTACCTGAGGGCTTTCTTCACCCATCCCCAACGAATCTTGTTTAAAGCCCTCTTCGGTAGATTAGCCAGTCTACTACTGAAGACACGTTGACCTTTTTTGGTCAGATGGATGCCATCTCTGCTCTGCAACCCTGGGAACAACATCCCATGGTCTAGAAAACCAAAACGCTCTTGATGACACCATCCATGCAGCCATGCATTCATCTCCAGGATGCGAGCCTCTCTGCCTTGGCCTTTACCCTCAACAGGGAGGATTGAAGAGAACACCACCTGTGCACCTAACTGCTTCACCCTCTGTCCCAGAGTCATGAAGTCACTTTTGATATGCTCAGAGGGATACCTGGCAGTATCATTTGTTCCGACATGTATTAGCAGCATTGGGTAATAATCAGTGGGCTTGATGAGTCTCGGCAAACTCTCCTTAACATCTTGGATTTTGGCACCAGGCAGACAGCATACCTCTCTGGACATCAAGTCTGGTCGGCAGATGGACGTCTCAGTACCCCTATGAAGAGAGTCACCAACCACCACTACCCTTCGCTTCCTTGTGGTCACTGATTCTGCAACTTTGGGGTACTTGAGCTCTGGTTCTTCCCTTTCTGGGGATGCTTTCATCTCCTCCACTTCTAGGGCTGCATAATGGTTCTCCAGTTCAAGGGCTGGAGAAGTTGGATTGGTGATTCTGCAGGCCTGATGACTTGTGTACAACTTTCGTTGGTCATTCTGAAGATAGTCATTGTTTAATGGGAGAAAGTCAACAAGGATTTAGCCAAAGAAGGCTTGTCCTAATAATCTGTTATATTTTTTTGAAGATATGAGTAAACAGGTAGACAAAGATGAGCTGGTTGATATAGTGTATCTGGATTTTCAGAAAGCCTTTGACACAGTCTCTCATGAAAAAGACTCTTGGCAAAATTAAAAAGTCATGGGATAGGAGGCAGTATACTGTACTACTGTGGATCAGGCACTGGATATAGGATAGAAAGCAGAAGGTATGGCTAAATGGCCAATTTTCCCAGTGGAAAAAGGTGAATAGTAGAGTACTCCAGGGATCTGTGCTGGGTCTGCTGCTTTTTAACATATTCATAAATGACCTGGAAATGGGAATAACGAGTGAGGTAATCAAATTTGCTGATGACATAAAATTATTCAACATTGTTAAAACCCAAGTGGATTGTGAAAAATTGCAAGAAGACTTTAATAAATTGGAAGATGAAATTTAATGTGGACAAGTCCAAAGTTATGCACCTAGGAAAGAACAACCCAAACTATGGTTATGCAATGTTTCACATTAGAAACCACCACCTAGGAAAAAGATTTAAGCTTCATTGTGTTGAAACCCTCCGTCCAGTGTGCAGCAGTGCCATGAAGGCAAATAGAATGCTAGGAATCATAAGGAAAGGAATGGAGAAGAAAACAAGGGATATTATAATGCCTCTGTTTCGTTCCAATGGTACATCCGCATCTTGAATATTGTGTGCAATTCTGGTCGCCGTATCTTAAAAAGATATGGCGGAATTAGAAATGGTACAGAGAAGAGCACCAAAATAGTAAATGGGATGGAAGGATACCCCTATGAGGAGAGGCTAAAAAGGTTAGGGCTCTTTAACCTGGAAAAGAGACAGCTGAGGGGAGATATGATAGAAGTCTATAAATTAATGATTGGAGTGGAACGGGTAAAAGTAGATCGATTGTTTATGTTATCAGAATATAGAAGAGTAGGGGACATGCAATGAAACTACAGGGTAAACTTTTTAAGACTAATAAAAGAAAATATTTTTTCACTCAACGTGTAATCAAACTCTGGAATTTGTTACCGGAGGATGTGGTAAAGGCTGTTAGTGAAGCTGGGTTTAAAAAAGGTTTGGACAAGTTCCTGGAGGAAAGGTCCATAAACCATTATTAAGAAGGGACCCAGGATATCATTGCTTGACCCAGTACAAGCATTGTGGAACCTGTGTCTTTTGGGGAAACTGCTAGGTACGTATGACCTAGATTGGCCACTGTTGGAAACAGGATACTGGGCTTGATGGACCTTGATCTGACTCAGTATGGCATATCTTATGTTCTAATGTTCTTAACCTGGAAAAGAGATGGCTGAGGGGAGATATGATAGAGGTCTATAAATTAATGGAGTGGAATGGGTAAATGTAGATCGATTCTTTACAACATCAAAAAGTAGAAAGACTAGGGGACATGCAATGAAGCTAGTGTAACCCACTTAAGACTAATAAGGGAAAATATTTTTTTACTCAATGTGTCATCAAACTCTGGAATTCGTTAATGGAGGATGTATTAAAAGCTGTTGGTATAGCTGGGTTTAAAAATGGTTTGGACAAGTTCCTGGAGGAAAGGTCCATAAACCATTATTAAAGAGGACTCGGGAAATCCACTGCTTGACCTAATACAAGCATTGTGGAACCTGTGTGTCTTTTTGGGAAACTGCCATGGTTTGGGCTGTGATCTGGATTGGCCACTGTTGGAAACAGGACACTGGGCTTGATGGACCTTGGTCTGACCTGGTATGGCATTTCTTATGTTCTTACGATCCCAGTCCTTACCTTAGTCATATCGCATCTTGTCTATTTATTTTATTTATTTATTTAGTATACATTTGTATACCGCTACTTCCAGCGATCAGCAGCGGTTTGATTACAGATTGGAAATTGTCAAATCATGACAGGAAATTTTTGAGGTATAAACACGTTGATTAGACAGGAAAGCACAGCACACAGAGAACTATTTTACAAGGAACATGGGCTATGGAGGGTTAAGTGGCTTGCCCAAGACCACAAGGAGCACCTGTGGGACTAGAAACCCCAGTCCTTCCGGCCCAAGGTTGCTGTCCTCCAGTGGGATTTGAACCCCTGACCTTCCGGCCCGAAGTACCTTGCCCCAACCACTAGGCCACTCCTCCACTCCACTATTGCAATACTGTTCTTGCTGGCTTACCTAACTTTTGTGGTAGGCGAAGGCCTATGATCCATGGTGTCTGAAATGAACAGACAGGCCTAACAAGCTTGACCTGTAAATGAAGCCTGTGGAGAGGCCCATAGGAATTGCACATCCCCCAATATGCTGCTATTGTACAAATGAAGCTTAGCAAAGAATAATCAGCTTAGCTGAGCAGAATTGAAACTCAGAAAAATATAGAAAAATAAGTTTAATTGCTACTGATAAAGTACAGCTGCAAAGAATTTAATTAAAACTGCTGACAGAAAGGTTACAGTGCCCTTCTACCCACATGTGCTAACTAGTTAAATGGCCTTGGAGGAGGAAAAGTAACGACGTTGGTGAACTGACCATTGTAATTAGGACTAGAAGGGGGGTGAGCAGGTGCTAAGCCCAGTCAAAAGACATAATTGGATAGCCTTATCAATACCGGGACCAACAGAAGGGGTACGGGAGGTTACCAGGACCAATGAAATGTTTTCCTATACCTAGAATGGAGAAGAAGTCTATAAAAGTTGTTGTTTTGCTAGAAACCATTGCTCAGCAATTTTGAATTTGATTCTGCTAGAGACTTGTGCACAAATAAAAGATTTGTACCTTCTGAACAGACTCCTGGTATTATTGGTCTGTCTGCGCTCTGCTGCTACATATTCTTGGTGCGTTGGCCGGGAAAGTGTGGTATTAGAGGGTATATAGGGCAGTATACCACGACTTTCCGCCTCTACAGGTTTGGTCCTGCCGGGATCGCGCCCTTCCGACGGGGCTCGCTCCCTGGCGCCACCGGTCCCTTGCATCGGAGGGAGCTGGCTGGACCTCGGCGGGTGCTAGACCCGGCTGGAGCCAACACCTCGAACCCGAGTGAGGGGAGTCCGAGGTCCAACTCATGCGCTTGCTTGGGAATTTTGAGGACCGGATCCGGTGAGTAGAGTTTTGATTTGGTATGTCTAGACAGATAAGAAAGAGCAGTACTGCCACTTGAATCTTGCATCTTGAACTTGGAACTTGGTAAGAGAGCTTGATCACCTCTCAAAGATGGGCCGATTAACCCTGCATGAGTATTCGCAGGGCGAAACCCCCGTCTTCTTGTATTTTGGAATTTGAACAAGACTAGTCAGAATAGACAGGATTGGATTGCATTCCTGGGATACGTTGCTAGCATGATTGTGTGAATGAAGTGTGAATGAGAGGTCTGGCAGCACGGACCAAGCGAAGGCGGACCCCTGAGTAACGCAGTTCCTGACCGGGCGACCGCGTTCAGGTCGTAAAAAGGGGGAAGTGACTGTCGTCTTGTCTTGTTATTTGTTTTCCCTATATGTTTCTAGGGCCGTGAGGACCCCTTACCCACGGTCCGCCCTCCTTTTCCCTTTTGTCTGTTGTTGCGCGCACACATCGAAATGGGAGGGGCGGGGTCTACTAGGAACACTCCATTAGAATGTATGATCGCACATTTTAAAGAAGGATATTCAGGAGACTATGGTGTTAAAATGACTGCATCCCGATTACAAATTTTGTGTACTAGGGAGTGGCCCGATCTAGACCCCACCTGGCCCTGAGAGGGAACCCTTAATATAGCAATTATCCAGTCAGTTCATCAGAAAGTGCGAGTATCGCACCCAGATCGGTACCCTTATATAGATTCTGGTTAAGTATTTGTGAAAGCCAGCCCCTTTGGGCAAAGCTTTGTTATGAAGAACAGTGCAGAATAATGTTAGCATGGACAGATCATAGTCAGAAAATAGAACAGTCTAGAAAGAAAGGGAAAGGTGAGAAGTCCAGACAGAAACCTGTTCTGGCAGATCCTGATTCCCCAGAAGTGATCACTCGACAGCCCCAAGCCCAGCGCCCAGCGAGGGTAGCCCCGCGTCCTGCCCCAGAACCCCGGAGACAGCGGGAACGGGACCCAACCCCTGAGCCATCACCCGAAGAGCAGGTAGATGAGCTCCCTCTAAATGAAGAAGAGGATTCTACTGAGACCAAAGAGAAAGGTGAATCAGAGACAGAAACAGAACAGGAGGAAACTGAAATTTCCCAGAGCGATACTGACAGTGTAAAAGCGGCTGTCAGGGTTAGCTCGTCAGTAAAAAGTAAATCTAAAGCAAAGCACATAGAGAAAAAGACAACCCCTGACAGGAAAGTTACGAAAATATCCCTCAGATCCCAAAAGACATCTACTGCCAAGATGATGCCTTTACGGCAAGTCCCGGGAATGCCCGTAAGGAATGATGAGAATGAGGTGGTGGCGGGACCCCTAAGTTATGTATATGTGCCCTTCTCTACCACTGATTTGTTAAGCTGGAGGACGCATTACGCTTCCTATACCGATAAGCCCCAGGAGCTCACAGAACTAGTGCATACCATTATGGAAACCCACCAAATCACATGGGCAGATTGCCGTCAGCTCCTGTCCACCTTATTTACTACTGAAGAGCGGACACGAATTAGAAAGGCAGCTATTGACTGGCTGGCAGATAACCCCGTAGCTCCCGGAGTAGGGGAAGATGCCAGAATAGATAATCGAGAAGCAGCTCAAAGAGAATTCCCGAATGAAGACCCCCAATGGGATCCGAATACAGAAAGAGGATCCAGAAGTCTAGCCCATTTTCGCCAAGGCCTTATGCAAGGTCTGAAAAGGGGGGGCCAGAAAGCTATGAACCTTTCCAAAGTTACTGAAGTTATCCAAGGCATAGATGAGAGCCCAGCAGTGTTTTATGAGAGATTAACTGAAGCGTATAGAATGTATACCCCCTATGACCCAGATGCGCAGGAAGTTTATGCATGGTGAATTCTGCTTTTGTAAATCAGTCACAACCAGACATTAGACATAAGCTACAGAAATTAGAAGGGTTTGCGGGCATGAATGCAACTCAGTTACTGGAAGTCGCTCATAAAGTGTATGTGAATCGTGATAATGAAAAACAGAGAGAATGTGATCGAAAGATGAAGAAGAAAGCTGATTTTTTGGCTGCGGCCATAGATGAACAGAAAAGGGGAGGTTTCCCTAGTCGACGGAGCAGAGGAAGAGGGAGGGGCCGAGGAGGAGGCCACCCCCAGCTAGGCGTGAACCAATGCGCCTACTGCAAGGAAGAAGGACATTGGAGAGATACATGCCCGCAACTCGAAGACGCCCACCAAGATGAAGAAAATAATCATCAATGGAGAGAAAGAGGAAGAGGCCGTCCCCGGAAACGCGGAGGAGCCAATCGAGAACAATTCCAACGAGAAAGAGGAGAGGCCATTCAAGCATTGGCCGCAACAGCCAATGACGAGGATGATGTGGATTAGGACAGACCGGGCTCCGAATTCGCTTTAGGTCTCCAGGAGCCTATGGTCGGAATACAAATAGGAGACCAAGTTATGAACTTTATGGTTGATACTGGAGCAGAACATTCAGTAGTAGACAAAAAGATTGCCCCATTTTCCGCAAGAGCAGTCACCATCGTGGGAGCAACTGGTGCCAAAGCTACAAAACCTTTTCTTCAAAACCGTATCTGCAGTCTGGGAGGACAGCAGATAACTCATCAATTCCTCTATATGCCTGAATGTCCAGTGCCATTACTGGGACGAGATATGTTAGCCAAGTTACAGGCCCAAATATCATTTTCTGAAAAAGGAGAGATGCAAATGACAGTAAATCCTCAAACTAAACCTGCAGGAATTATGCTGCTTACTGTACCCCGAGAAGAAGAATGGAGATATTACAGTGATGAATCTACCCAAGATACCTATTTTGAACAAACTTTGAAAAGCATTGATGCCCCACCTGGAGTATGGGCAGAAGGCAGTCCTCCGGGCCTAGCCAAGCATATAGCTCCAGTAATTGTAACTCTCAAACCTAGTGCTACACCAGTACATGTTAAGCAGTACCCTCTACCAAGAGCCGCAATTGAAGGCATCCACCGCCACTTGTTAAGATTACTAGAACATGGCCTACTAAAAGTATGTCAATCCCCATGGAACACTCCACTCTTGCCAGTGAAGAAGCCTGGAACAGATGACTACCGTCCAGTGCAGGACCTGAGGAGAGTGAATGAAGCAGTTGAGACCATACATCCAGTTGTGCCAAACCCTTACACACTTTTAGGACTAATTCCTGCTGAAGCCACCCATTTTACCATTTTGGACTTAAAAGATGCGTTCTTTTGCATAAGATTAGCCCCAATTAGTCAATTGCTGTTTGCCTTTGAATGGCAGGATCCTGTCTCTGGAAGACGGGGCCAACTTACTTGGACACGATTACCCCAAGGATTCAAGAATTCACCTACCATCTTCAGTGCTGCATTGAACCAAGACCTTTCCAGCTATCCAGTGGCCCCGGGGAAAAGAGTACTTCTCCAATATGTGGACGATCTGCTGATAGCTGCTGTATCAGAAAGTGAATGTATACAAGCCACCAAAGACCTCTTGCAGTTACTAGATGAAGCTGGATACAAAGTTTCCAGAGCCAAAGCACAGCTATGCCAACAAGAAGTGAAAATATTTAGGCTTTCGTCTGACTAAAGGAAGCCGCCAATTAGGAAGGGAGAGAAAAGAAGCTGTGTGCAGAATCCCAACCCCAACTACCAGGAAGCAAGTCAGAGCCTTTCTGGGAGCAGCAGGATATTGCCGAATTTGGATTCCCAACTTTGCTCAAATTGCCAAACCATTGTATGAAGCTACAAAAGGAGAAGAAAAGTCGCCACTAGAGTGGGGGCTTGAGCAGGATACAGCCTTTAGAACTTTAAAGGAAGAATTGATGTCATCACCAGCACTTGGACTACCAGATGTCCACAAGCCTTTCCATTTGTTTGTACATGAGACACAAGGGAATGCTTTGGGCATGTTGACTCAGAAATTAGGAAATTGGGAACGACCTGTAGCATACCTGTCGAAACAATTGGACACTGTGGCTAAAGGATGGCCACCTTATTTGAGAGCAGTTGTAGCTACAGCCCTATTAGTAAGTGAAGCAGACAAGCTCACATTAGGACAGAATCTACGAGTCACTGTGCCACATGCAGTACTTGCCCTCATGGAACAGAAAGCAAATCATTGGCTCACCAATTCTCGAATGTTGAAATACCAGAGTATGCTATGTGAAAATCCACAAATACAATTAGAAGTGAGCCATGCCTTGAACCCAGCTACATTGTTACCTGTCAGTGAAGAATTACCAGAGCATGATTGTATAGAAGTCATGGAAACTGTCTTCTCAAGTCGACCTGACCTGACAGATGTGCCCCTAGAGAATCCTGATCAAACCTACTTTGTGGATGGAAGCAGTCTCATCATTGATGGACGACGTTGTGCTGGGTATGCAGTAGTCACCCAGTATGAAGTAGTTGAATCATCAGCCTTAGCATCAGGCACATCAGCCCAGAAAGCAGAATTAATAGCACTTACCCGAGCATTAGTATTAGGAGCAAAACTTGTGTTAAATGTATATACAGACTCTAAATATGCATTCACCACTCTGCATGCTCATGGAGCTCTTTATAAAGAACGAGGGCTCATCACGTCAGGAGGAAAATCAGTTAAATATGGCCCGGAGATATTGATGCTACTAGATGCAGTATGGGCCCCAACTCGTGTAGCTGTCATGCACTGCAGAGGACATCAAGCAGGCAAAGGAGATGTTGCCAAAGGAAATAGGCTCGCTGATGCCTCAGCACGACAAGCAGCCATGACAGGACAAATTTCATCGCAAGCCATGCCAATGCAGGCAGCATTGTTTCCAGTACCCCTCAATTTATGGACACCCCGATATACCACCAAAGAATTGGAGTACTACTGTACTAAGGAAGAGGGAGTGCTGAAGGATGGGTGGATTGAGCTGCCACCAGCAGAGGGCAGTCAACCCCCAGGACGAATTGTAATTCCTGAATTGTTGGGACCAGCCTTTGTCAAGGCTTTCCATCAAGCCACACATTATGGAAAAAGTGCTATGGAAAGAGCGCTCAGACCACATTTTTGTATTACTATGCTGGCAGCCCTATCAGCCTCAGTAGCACGTCAGTGCCTAACTTGTGCCAAAAATAATGCCAAACAGGGTCCCACACCACCACCCCGAGTTCAGTCAGGAGGTGTAACCCCCATGCAACACCTGCAAATTGACTTTACTGAAATGCCAAAAGCAAATGGATATCGCTACTTGTTAGTATTAGTTTGTACCTTCTCTGGGTGGGTGGAAGCTTTCCCCACCAGGACTGAAAAAGCTAGAGAAGTCACCAAAGTGTTGCTGAGAGAGGTTATCCCTAGATTTGGAATTCCAGCTGTAATAGGGTCAGATAATGGGCCCTCATTCGTGTCCCAGATCACTCAACAGTTAGCAAAGGCCCTACAGATACAATGGAAGCTTCACACTGCATATAGACCTCAGAGTTCAGGGAAAGTTGAGCGAATGAACCGCACCTTGAAAGCCCAAATGTCTAAGCTTTGTCAGGAGACTCGCCTGAAGTGGCCCCAAGTACTCCCAATAGCTTTACTCAGAATACGCTCAGCTCCTGTGAAGTCAACAGGATTTTCCCCTTTTGAGGTTTTGTATGGTAAACCCCCACCAATAGTGCAGGGAATTAAAGGAAGTTTAACGCAGATTGGTTCAGAAATAACCAGACAAGAACTTCTAGCTCTTAGTTTTGTTCTACAGACTCTCCATACGTGGATACAGGACCAGTTGCCTATCAACTTGATGGAGCCCCTGCATCCCTACCAGCCTGGAACCTCGGTGTGGATCAAAGATTGGAGAAAGACACCGTTGGAACCACATTGGAAGGGGCCATATACCGTCATCCTGTCTACCCCAACTGCAGTAAAGGTAGCAGAGATCGATTCCTGGATCCACCACAGCAGAGTCAAGCCCGCAGCCGTTCCAGAACCCGAGCAGTGGACAGCAGAGCAGCATCCTGATGTACCTTTGCGACTCACCCTGAGACGGCAACCAGCAACCTAGATACTTTTGGGATCATCCCAACGACCACAGTGCCTTGCAGTAGTCAAGTCTTTCGAAGAGGATTGCTGTATCCAATGCAGCAAGAGTTTGCTTAAACGAACCTCATGTGTGTGTGATTTCACACACTGCTTTGATACTATATTGATTGACAATATTTAGAGCCAACTAAAGTTGATAAGTTGGTTGATACACGATAGACATTTTGGAGGATCTTCAATCAACGCTCAGCGCCCGTTGAATTGCTTCATTAGCAAACGGGACGAAGAAGAGGACGTCGAGGTCAAGATTTTCGAGTTGAGGATTCAGAAGAACTCCAATCAACATGCATCTCTGTTCTTACCTTGCCCTGGTTGCCTGCCTAGGAGGCTTTGAATTGATTCATGCCTTGCCTCCATGCACTGCTTGCATTACTTCCACTCGGACTGGAACGAAAGTAACTCAGACTTTGCTTTATCATTCTTACTATACCTGCACTGGTAAAGTGACTCGGTGTATTTATAACACCACTGAACTGAATGTTTGCACAAAAGGGAAAACTAAAGTTTGTTTCAACCCACATCAGAAACCATCCTATTACACTTTAGAAATACGATGGAATGATGCGGATGGACCTCTGCTTAATGCCACACCCCCACTCACTGATCCTACGCAGCTTGCTTTTCTGTATTTTGATGCTTGTGATGCCATAAATAGAGATAGTCGTTCCAAGTGTGGTGATTGGGAAAAAACCTACTCACACAATGACAAATATATGTGTCCAGAAGGAACCACTGGATGGGGAGAGTGTACAGGTAAACGAGTTCTAGCTAATGAATATAGTACAGCCCCGGAAGCAGACTATTATTGTCCAAAATGGGAATGTGTTTTCTATGCCACATGGAAAACTGGAAAGATGATAGAAAATACCAGAGAGACAACCGAATGGCTTCCCTAACTAAGCCATACGTCAAGGATATAGCAAAATGTAAGAAAGGTGCCTGTAATCCATTGGAGTTGTTTATACGAAACCCCAGTGCATGGAAGCAAGGGTATAAATTTGGCCTACGAATTGCAGGATCTGGATCAGATCCAGGAACCATAGTATATATAAGATTAAATACCCAAGCCTATAGATCATCCAGGTACCATATCCATAACACTTTCTATGAAACCATGCATGAGAATAAGTGTGATATTCCCCATCCCTCCCAGAATTTATTCTTAGAATTAGCTGGAGCAGTAGTATCCAGTCTCCATATCTCAGACTGTTACTTTTGTGGTGGGACATAAATGGGTGACCAGTGGCCATGGGAAGCCCAAGAGTTGAATTATTCCATGACTTACAATCATACTGAATTACATAAGACTACCAGTGGATGGGTATTAGCACACCCAATAGTTGGACGTCTCTGTTATGCCAGAACTGGACCTCAGTTCAATCTACCGGTGGGACAGCTGGTCTGTCTCAGCCAAATGTTTTATAATGACACCACGAAAAAGACGACCTGGTGGTCAGGGGCCAAAGAACCTGAACCCCCTAATCCATTAGCAAAATTCCCTAAGCTTGCTGATTTATGGACTAATCTTGCCAAACCTCATGCCTGGCAAGCCCCACCTGGCCTATATTGGATCTGCGGAACTCGAGCATATGCCAGACTCCCTATACACTGGGGAGGGGCATGCGTCTTAGGGACCATTAGACCTTCTTTCTTTCTCTTACCCGCAGAACATGGAGAACAATTAGGATACCCAGTGTACACTACTCACCGAGACAAAAGAGCGCTGAGACAAAAGAGAGCACCCTTACAGATAGGCAAGTGGGAAAAGTGGAAGGGTGATGATTGGCCACCAGAAAGAATTATTGATTACTATGGGCCTGCCACTTGGAATGATGATGGTATTTGGGGCTATCGAACCCCTGTATATATGATTAACCGTATTATTCGTTTACAAGCAGTAGTTGAATTGATAACCAATGAGACTAGCCAAGCACTCACACTTTTAGCTAGACAGAGCACCCAAATGCGCACTGCTATATATCAGAATCGCTTAGCACTAGACTATCTATTAGCAGCTGAAGGAGGAGTATGCGGAAAATTGAATTTAACCAATTGTTGTTTGAAGATCGATGATAAAGGTCAAGTAGTTGAAGAAATTGCTGAAAATATGCGAAAACAAGCTTATGTGCCAGTACAGACTTGGCATGGATTGCATTTTCCTAACTGGTTCGCCTCTATTTTCTCATGGCTGGGAGGACTTAAAACTTTCCTGATACTAGTACTAATCATTGTGGCTGTATTTTTGCTATTACCATGTATAATTCCTTGTTGTATGCGTTCTATCAACACTGTTATTGAGAATACAGTTGAGCGGAAGACCGCAACTAAAATCATGGCTTTATGGCATCCTAGTCCTCCTGCATATAGTCGGGATCCTCCGACCAAGGTATGATCCAATTGAATGATTTAACTCTCACACCTTATTAAGTAATAGGGTGAGATTAATCAAAGGGGGGAATGTGGTAGGCGAAGGCCTATGATCCATGGTGTCTGAAATGAACAGACAGGCCTAACAAGCTTGACCTGTAAATGAAGCCTGTGGAGAGGCCCATAGGAATTGCACATCCCCCAATATGCTGCTATTGTACAAATGAAGCTTAGCAAAGAATAATCAGCTTAGCTGAGCAGAATTGAAACTCAGAAAAATATAGAAAAATAAGTTTAATTGCTACTGATAAGAAAGTACAGCTGCAAAGAATTTAATTAAAACTGCTGACAGAAAGGTTACAGTGCCCTGCTCCCCACGTGTGCTAACTAGTTAAATGGCCTTGGAGGAGGAAAAGTAACGAAGTTGGTGAACTGACCATTGTAATTAGGACTAGAAGGGGGGTGAGCAGGTGCTAAGCCCAGTCAAAAGACATAATTGGATAGCCTTATCAATACCGGGACCAATAGAAGGGGTACGGGAGGTTACCGGGACCAATGAAATGTTTTCCTATACCTAGAATGGAGAAGAAGTCTATAAAAGTTGTTGTTTTGCTAGAAACCATTGCTCAGCCATTTTGAATTTGATTCTGCTTGAGACTTGTGCACAAATAAATGATTTGGACCTTCTGAACAGACTCCTGGTATTATTGGTCTGTCTGCGCTCTGCTGCTACACTTTCAGATTAAAAGGTTACAAAATAACCAGAACACTGCAGCCCATTTACTTACTTATGCTTCTAAATTTGATCATATTTACTTCTGTTCCATCTTCACTGGCTACCCATTCAGTTCCGTATTGAGTTTAATATCCCCACCCTAACTCATAAAGCTCTTTACACCAGTACCCCCGCTTACTTTTCATCCTTGATAATACTGCATATACCCACCTGCATATTATGTTCAATACATAATAATCACCTTTTTCTTTCTCTGTTTCGCAGGCCAGGTATGAATCCACAAGGCATTCAGCCTTTTACTTCCTAGCCTGGCATTCCCTTCAGCTTTAAGGCTTTTGTCACATTTTAATGTAAACTGCTCTGATGTCACAAAGGGCAGTATATCAAGATATTAATAAATAATAAACCAGAGGAGACACTGGTGCTTTGCAGTAACAACCACAGTCACTCATTCCAATTGATTTCTATTTTTCCCAACTTCATCGGGCTTTCAGTTCCAGAACCTTGATTCCAGGAAGAAGGAGGTATTAGTGCCTTTTAGAATTCTGTCACTGTATTTGCATTCCAGGCATGCACCACCATTTCCATGAAAAATAATTTCCAGATGTTGCTTTTGAATTTATCTCCTGCAACTTCATTTCATGTCCTCTAGTTCTATAGCTTTCCCATCTTTGAAAACATTTGTTTGTTCATCTTTTCTCATTTTGTCTATTTCCTCTAAGGTGCCCACTCTGTTGCAAATCTCCTTGTCATCCACAAAAGGCAAACTTTAAATAACCCTTTGGCAATATCACTCAAAAAAATCAATGAACAGAACTGGTCCAAGGACTGATTCCTGAAGCACTCCACTACTCACTTTCATTTCCTCTGAGTGAATTCCATTTACCACCATCATTTGTCATTTGCCAGTCAACCAATTTATGGTCCAGTTCACCACTTTGGGACCCATTTCCAGGCTACTCGGTTTATTCATAAGTCTGCTATTAAGAGCAGTAGTATCAAAGGATTTGCTGAAATCTAAGTAAATGATGTCCTTTGCATAACCTGTTTTCTGGTCATCCAGTCAAAGAAATCAATCAGATCTGTTAGGCAGGATCTTCGTCTAACTCACACAGTACCAGGGCCGGATTTACGTATACGCCATGTACGCCATGGCGTAGGGCCCACAACCGGCAGGGGCCCACAAAAAATAGAACCAGTTTTTTTTTTAAACTCGATTAAAAAAAAAACCTGGTGGCTGCCGCCGCGGGGCCCCCTCTGCTGCCGCGGGGGCCCCGTCTACAAGATGGTCCGGTCGGGTCGGGTCGGGTCGGGTCGGGTCTCGTCTCCCTCCCTCCCTCCCTCCCGGCTGCGAGAGACGCGAAGATAGAGCGTCTCCTGGGATTTCCCATCAGCCCCTGCGGGCTTAACACAGACGCGAGGAGACGCTCTCCCTTCGCGTCTCTCGCAGCCTGCAGCGAGGGAGGGAGAGAGACCGGACCGGACCCGACCCGACCCAACCAGCTTGTAGACGGGGCCCCCGCGGCAGCAGAGGGGGCCCTGCGGCGGCAGCCACCAGGTTTTTTTTTTAAATTAAATTTTACTTTAGGCCGGGGGGGGTAGGAGTCCTACCCCCCCCGGCCTAAAGTAAAATTTAATTTAAAAAAAAAACCTGGTGGCTGCCGCCGCGGGGCCCCCTCGGCTGCCGCGGGGGCCCCGTCTACAAGCTGGTCGGGTCGGGTCCGGTCGGGTCTCTCTCCCTCCCTCCCTCGCTGCAGGCTGCGAGAGACGCGAAGATGCGTCTCTCGCAGCCTGCAGCGAGGGAGGGAGAGAGACCCGACCGGACCCGACCCGACCAGCTTGTAGACGGGGCCCCCGCGGCAGCAGAGGGGGCCCCGCGGCGGCAGCCACCAGGTTTTGTTTTAAATTAAATTTTACTTTAGGCCGGGGGGGGGGGTAGGACGGGTAATGGGCTAGGGGGGGGGGGGTAGGACGGGTAATGGGCTATGGGGGGGGGGTAGGACGGGTAAGGGGCAATGGGGGGGGTGGGGCTGGTAATGGGCTATGGGGGGGGCTGGGGCTGGAAATGGACTGGGGGGGGGGGTAGGGCTGGTAATGGGCTATTGGGGGGCTGGGGCTGGAAATGGGCTGGGCTGGGGGGGGTTAAGGCTAGAGGTGGGCTGATGGGGTTAGGACTGGTAATGGACTGTGGGCTGTTGGGGGGGGCTTAGAACTGGCAATGGGCTTTGGGGGGGGTTAAGACTGGTAATGGGCTTTGGGCTGATGGGGTCTGTCTGGTAATGGGCTATGGGGGGGCTAGGACTGGAAATGGGCTGGGGAGTTAAGACTGGAGGTGGGCTGATGGGGTTAGGACTGGTAATGGGCTGTTGGGGGGGGGTTAGGACTGGAAATGGGCTTTGGGGGGGTTAAGACTGGTAATGGGCTGTGGGCTGATGGGGGTTGTCTGGTAATGGGCTATGGGGGGCTAGGACTGGAAATGGGCTGGGGGGTTAAAACTGGAGGTGGGATGATGGGGTTAGGACTGGTAATGGGCTGTGGGCTGATGGGGGGGGGTAGGACTGGCAATGGGCTATGGGGGGCTGACTGGAAATGGGTTGATGGGGTTAGGACTGGAAGTGGGCTGATGGGGGGTTAGGACTGGTAATGGGTTATAGGGGGGGCTTAAACTGAAAATGGGGTGATGGGGGGTTAAGGACTGAAAATGGGGTGATGGGGGGTTAAGGACTGTAAGTGGGGTGATGGGGGGCTAGGACTGGAAATGGGCTGATGGATGGCTAGGACTGGAAATGGGCTGATGCAGGGACTAGAAGGGAATGGATGCTGGGTGAGGCTGGAACTAGAAGGGAGCTGATGTTGGGGGAGGATTAGAATGGGATGGGGCTGGAAGAGTAAAATGGAGAAGGGAAAAATATTTTGTGTGGGAGGGATAAAAAATCTACAATTGGCCGGGTATTGGGAGAGTAAGTGGGGATTGAGGATGGAGGGGTAATATTTGAGTGGATGAAATAGGAATGAGGAAAGAGCAAAAGGAGAAAGATTAGTATGTTAAAGCAGATGTAGAGAGAGAATGGAAAAAAATCTAGAAGAGAGAAGAAAGGACAAATGGACAGCAGACGATGGAGAGTTAGCAGAAGACACGAAGAAACCAGAAGAAAGTGGCTGGAGCAATTGCAGCTGAAAAAAATGCACAAAAGGTAGAAAAATATCTCTTTATTTTGAATTTATTAATTGGAATATGTCAGCTCTGGTAAATGTGCATCATTAACATCTGTGCTTTGTTTAGTACAAGAGCAAATTAATGTATTGTTTTATTTCTACAGTGTTGTACATTCCAAGTTTGGCTTTTGGGATTCCCAGTTTAATTATTGTCTTCCTATTTCTAAATTGTGATTACTTGTTTGGTGATGGTCTATGTTCTGCATGTGTAACTGAGCTGAGGTGTTCTGTTTATATAATTCCTATTTGACATTGCCACTTGTTCTCTTTCCCCAGTAGGTCATGTATTGTTGTTCTCTGAAATGTATTGGTTTAATATTTGCAGTGTTGCCTTTTGATTGGTAGAGTATGGTGCTTTGTGAGTCCTGGTAGTGCTGTTAGGATACGGCGGGTTTACTATGGGCAGTGTTTGTAGTAGTTCCTAATGTGTCTGGCAGTTGGCACTGGATTATAGTAATGTAGAAATCTTTTAGTCTTTCTTTATCCATACACTCATTAAGAGGCACGTTTACTAAAAGTTAGTATATGGTAACATTATGCAAATATTTATGCAAATGAGGCCCCTTATGCAAATGAGGTCCGCACCCCCCTTGGGCCGCCCCTGCTGGGGGCCCACAATTTTTGTTGGCGTAGGGCCTCACTCAAGGTAAATCCGGCCCTGCACAGTACCTTTGGCCACCTACTTGTTAAATCTAGTGTTGTGGAATGAGCATCAGTATCACTAGTGGGAGAGTCTCTTCAAGCTCTTGGTCATTACTGGAACCTGAAGGTTAGGGATGAGGGAAGGGAAGTGTATTGCATCTCCCATAGGAAACCCCTGATTGATGATTATTAGAACTAACATGTTAAAGAAGAAAAAGGCTCCTGTTAGTGTGTGTTGTGTTGTTCTCATAAAAAGGGTAATTTTATAGCCAGACACCCAGAATGTGCCTATCTAAAGCCTTTTTTTATAAAGAAAAAGGGATGCCTACTTTTCTTTATAAAATAGGGACGTAAGTGTCCAAAAACACACATTAAATCTAAGCATGAGAACTAACACTAGTCCTAGAGCTGGCATAAATGCCCACACCTAGATTTTTTTTTAAATGCATCTAAGTTACAGTATAGTATATTATAACTTACGCGTGTATTTGTGTGCTCCATCTAAGGCTGTCTCTATGCATGCCCACATCAAAAGTATGCATCATCAACATGGCGTGTATTTATAAAACAGCAACCACCAAAAGTACGCACGTGAAGGCACATTCATGCATGAGTCATGGAAAATACAGACAAACACATTGGGGGTCATTCTATGTTACGAATAACGGGGAATGTACATCCAGCCTCGATGTACATCCCTGCTATTCATGCAAATGTGGCTGCCAGCAAAAGGCTCTCCGTTTGAACATTGGAGTTGTATGAGAGCCTTAGAGGGGGCGGAACAAGGGTGGGTCATCTCCCTGGACATACAGGGCCTATTCTGAAGTCGGCCCTGTACATCCGGGGTCGGCCAGGTAGACGGGGGACGTATTCCACCTCAGAGGTGGAATAAGTCCCCCTGGATGTGGCGTTTTGGTGGTGGCTGGTGGGGAAAAAGGTAGGCAGGGGCACAGGAAGTTCCTCGCAGCCGTACCCTGGCCATGGGAGGCTGGATTGGGGGTCTGGCTGTGGGGAAAGGAACTTTTCGGAGCCTGACTGAAGTAGCTGGGATGCCTGAATAGGGGCACATTTCAGACATCCAGCCACTGTGCTGTGATTCTGCTCCCCCAGGGTCATCTAGCCACCATGGGAGCAGAACTAGCTGCGTCTCCTGGCTATCCGGACAGCCAAGAGACATACATGACAGAATGTGCCTCATTGAGGGTACGTAACTTTACCCAGCTCCTTATAAGATTGGTTCCATACTATCTTTCTTAACTCAAAGTTGAAGTAATCAAATACAGAAAACAATACAATATGCAACCTCTTAATCTGCCTGTTACCACAAAATAAGAAAACTAAAGTAGGCCAGAACTACAGTTGAGAGTGTTATGAGGATGGTAAAAAGATATGACAAAACAGTTTGCTAAAGTCCTGGAGTAAAACGTTCTTAGATTGTGACTCAGTTCATTTGTGATACATATGGTGACCCAAACCAGAAGGATTCTAGATTTTCTCAGTAAGTAAGATATTGAAATAAAAAATAACTTTAGAAAATAAATTGACTTACTTCTGGTTAAAGACACAGATGCACTTTCAGTTCTAGATGTGGTGGAAAGGAAAACCCCAGATGAGCTAAACTCATCTGATATGTCTGCAGTAGTGAGCACTACAATATCCACAAATGCCCCTGATGTGTTATTCCTAGCAGACAATAAACTAGTTGTTGCTGTTGTCTTACTGCTGGTTTCAGTTACCACAAAATCAGTGTCAGATGTTACAGCAGAGGCATCTGGCAATTCAGTGACTGATGAGGCAACACAAGAAGCAAGAAGGATGGTAGAAGTAGGTTCCGTGACGGTACTGGTAGATGTCTCGTCACCGATGCCAAATACAGTTTTTCTAGTAACTGAGGGTTGTACAGCATCAATGCTGCTTGCTGAGAAGAAGGCAGGTGTGGATGCAGGTGACATCATAATTTCAGTACCAGTGATTGTCACACATCCATTTCTTGTTCTGAATATGGGTTGTGCATTTGTTTCTGATCTATTCCTATCAGGTACAGTGTTGGTAAACAAGGGGGGAGTTTTCTTTTCACTTGTACCCTGTGTAGCACTAATGAAAGTCACTGATGCATATGCTGAAGATCTGTTGCTGGATTCTCTTGAAATGAGAGTGGCAACATAGGATGACGTCTCTATTCTTAAATCATTAGCATTTATTGAGCTAGGCATAATTGTACTGGGAAAAAGTAGGGCGGTAGCAGCAGTTGATGAGAATATAGCCAAGGGTCTACTTAATACAGGAGATGAATTGAATTCAAAATTGGATTGTGGAACACTCAGCTGACTTAATGGATTGCAGAAAAATGATATGGCTGTTTCATTGGAAGACGTATCATGGGGAATAGATGGTGTGCTGTGTTTATTCTCAGAAGATGGCTGGTCTATACTTAATTTTGTCATTGTATTAGAAAAATAAGGAATTGATATATTAGTTGAATCACCTTTAATTCCTGTTGCAGAGGAGACAGTTGCAGAGGAGAAGGCATGACTGGTTTCCATTATTGTGGTTGTGTCCTCTTTTGAACCCACGATGGTAGCACTGTTGTTAGATGTGAATAAGGTTTGAGTTGTCAGGAACATGGAATGTGAGGCAAAAGAAGAATTAAATGCATGTTCTGTGCTATTTGATGGTAGATTGCTTTCTGCTATAGTCAAATGGCGTGAAAGGTTGGAGGCTAAAGATAAAGTTATGGCTATGGTAGCATTGGAAGCATTTGGGATTGAAATTAGTGTGCTGAGTGTATTCTCTGCACCAGGATATGTGCTGGCTGCTTCTGTTTCTGCTGTATTCTTCTTCATAGCATATTCTACACTGATAGTTTTTACACACATAGTAGGTGCAGAAAAGAATTCAGTAGTTGCTGGCATGCTACTGGACTCATTTCCAGTACCAAGCAATGAGGTTGTCTTTGATGTACCCATCTCAGATACTGATATAAGCTGCTGTACTGCTGTATTAACTGAGGCAGTTTCAAATGCAAAGTTGCTGTTTAAAGTGGCCTCTGTGATATTATCACTTGATGTGTTTTTTGTATTCATTATATATGCATTTGTAACTGAATGTACTGAGGATATGGTTGAGTTGATGATGGCAACAGGTAATGAAGCAGAAACAGAACTGAAATAATTTTCTGTGCTGATTGCTTCAATGTTGTACTTTGTGGTACTCAGCAGACCTGATGGGTGGGAAGGTGCAAATAAAGTTGTTTCAGATGATGCAGTAGAAACAGAGCTAAATTGATTTTCTGTGTTGTTTGTTACACTTTTGAACTCTGTAGTATCCAGAAGGTTCACTGAATTAGAGGCTGAGGATATACCTGTTTCAAAGGAAACACCTTCCATAGCAGTATTAAGCATGCCTGGGATAGCAGATGATGAACTGTGTGTAATCTCATCACTGAAAAATGTAGTGCTAGCCAATGCCGGCATTTTGTCACCTTTATCATCAGTAACTATTCCAGTGCTCTTGGTATCGAGAGATATAGGAAATGTGCTGCTTTTTTCTGATGGACTTTTTCCCAGTGTAATGGTTGTGATGATAGTAGCTACACTAACAGGAAGTGAGATAAGGTTGTTGCCTGGGCTAGCAATGGGCAATGAGACAACCCCAGAAGTGGCCCTTGTAGAAATAGTGTATGCAGCTGAAGAAAATTTTGATTCTGCTTTGGTAATTGGTGTAGCATTAAAAATGCAGGTAGATAAAACAGTTCCTGAAGAAGTTACTTTGATGGAATTTGTTTTAAGTATTGTATCAGAGGACAGTTTTTCAGTAAAATCTGTGGTCTCAGAAAGAACATCACATGAGATAGGCCTAATACTGACAATTGCTGTAACTGATGAGACATATTCAGAAAAGACTGTAGTGTTAGTAGCAATCCCTCCAGTATTCTCAGTGGATGTGCCTGTACCCTCAATTCCATTGGCATATGTGTCTTCTCTTGCATGTGGAACAACACTGGGTGGCAGACTGTAAGAATTAGTTGAGAATATAATTGGGGCTGACTCATTAGCACTCAGCAGATTCAACAGAGTGGGGGAAGATATGGCTGTTTTGGAAGAAATATCAAATATAATTTCAGAAGTACTTTTAAACTCAGCTGTGACAGCCAATGATGTGCTGTTAATGGTCTCTGTACTGGGCCTTATTCTGATGGAAGCTGTACCTGGCTGATGTAAATATGTATTACTGTCATTAGAAGTGCCAGCTTTGTTTGTTTTTAATGATACCGGAGACATGGTGAAAGGTGTACTATTTCTTCCTGGTACAGTGCTCTCAGCTTTAGCAATGGTGACGGAGTCTGTACTCAGAGATGACAAATATGTGGTGACTTCACTTGTAGCTCCAACACTTTTACCTGGAGATTGTTTTTAAAAGAAAAAAGATTGTCAGAATATACTAGGTGCATCAAGGTATATTTTCTGAAAGCAGTTATTTTGATATTAGGGCATGTCATAACCTTTCTGAGCCCCTACCAGTTCCAGTAAAATAATTTTTACCTTGAATAATGATAGCAGGATAAATATGTTGCACGAGATTGAAGGGATTGAAGTATATGAAAAGGAGTAACATGGGGAAGAGATATTTAAAACAGCAATGCAATTGAAGTTATGGAGGTAAATAGATAAAAAAATTTCCCTAGCACCATGCCTCCTAAACTTGTGCCTGGTGCTAGTAGAGGAATGTTGCTGCTGTGTCCAGGGACACAATAAAACATGAGAAAAGAAAAAAAAAAGCAGTCCAAATAGACTAAAAAAATAAAAAGTAAAAAATCTAAAGCTAACAAAATTAACAAATAAGCAAGCTAGTAAAAACATAGGCCAAATTAAAAACAAAAGCAAACAAAAATGAAAAAATAAATTAAAATATGAACAAGACAAATTGCAAAAAAATCAGCAAAAATTCCAAAATAGACAAAACAATATAAGCAACAACACACAAACAGAGTCATACCAAGCCATAAATGCACCCTGTGTGACTGACACATTTGGCAAATCACCAGGGGTGGCTCTATAAAGAGGCCGAGTGAGGTGGCTGCCTCAGACAGCAAAGTTTTGGGGGCGGCAAAAAATACCCCCAAAATTGCCAAGTGGCTGTCGCCTCACTCTGCCTTCAAGGTTAAAAAAAATAAAAAAATAGTGGACCAGCCACTGCCGCCTCCTCTTCTCCCAGGTCAGCAGCGGCAGAATTGACTCCCCCCCTCCCCCAGCCGCCATCGCTGCCCCAGATCCAAGGACATTTAGGCAGCAGAAGCAAATTATAAACTGAAAAAAACCCAAACATAAAAGCGTGGGGTTTTCAAGACTCTGGTGCTTCTGCTTGTTCCGCCCACTCTGACGTAAAAAGCAACATCAGAGAGGCAAGAACCATCAGAAGCCTGCCGGAGTAATAACAGCTCACGATTTTACTTTCCATTTATTTTTTCAAAATTGATAGGTCATGTAAGTTATCAGTTTTTAAAAAACAAGACAAAACCCTAATGGAAAGAAAAATCACAGGCCCTGGAGACTCTGGCATGCTCCTAAGGCTCTGATGGGTCCTACCCCCTCTGATGATGCTTTGTATTCCACAGGGGGCGGACCAAGCAAGGACTCAGAAGTGCTGCAGTCTTGAAAGCCCCACACTTTTGCTGTCCTGGAAAGGTGACTGGCAGATGCTGGACAACAGGGAGGGGGGGGGGGGAGGAGGGGGGACAGACAGCAGGATAACTTCTGGACAATGGGAGGGAGGCTAGAGGACAAATTCTGGACAAAGGCAGGGCAGGAGGAAAAATGCTAGACAACAGGGGGGTGAAGGGACAAGAGCACAAATAATGAACAATGGGGGAAAATGACAGGAGGGCAAATGATGGACAAAGGTGGGGCAGGATGATAAATGCTGGAAAACAGGGGGAGGAACAGGAGGACAAATGCTGGAAAATGGGAGGGGGCAGGAGGATAAATGTTGGACAACATATAGGGCCAGTAGGACAAATGATGGACAATGAGGGGCAAGAAGATAAATGCTCAAAAACAGGGGGGAGACACAGGAGGACAAATGCTGAAAAATGGGAGGAGACAGGAGGATAAATGCTGGACAACAGGGGAAAGGGAAAGGAGGAAAAATGCTGGAGAGGAAGTAAGGGCAGGAGGACAAATGGTGGAAAACATAGGGGAGGGATAAGAGGATATATGCTGGACAAAGGGGGGCAGGAGAACAAATGTTGGACAACAAGGGGGGGGGGATAGAGGACAAATGCTGTTCAATGAGAGGAGAGGAAGGAAAGGAGAACAAATGCTAAATAAAGGGGAGAAGGAGGACACATGCTGGACAACAGGGGGGAGGGACAGGAGGCAAATGCTGGACAAAGGTGGGCAGGATCCTGACTTCTATCCTTTACCTTAACCTGACTCCCGTCAATTTTCATGACCGAATTCTAAAGACCATATTGTGCTTTGCACCGAATTGACTAATGTTCTGTATTGTCTTGACTAGATTGTAAGCTCGGATGAGCAGGACTCTGACGAGCTGGGACTGTCTCTTGTATGTTTGTCTGTACAGTGCTGCGTGCATAGCGCTATATAAGTGCTAAATAGTAGTAGTAGTAGAAGGAGGATAAATACTGGACAACAGCTGGAAGGGATAGAAGGACAAATGCTGGACAACAGGGCGGGGGAGGGGAGGGACAGAAGGATAAATGATGGACAACGGGGGGGGGGGGACAGGAGGGCAAATGTTGGACAACAGGGGGTAGGGGCAGGGACACAAATGCTGGAGAACAGAGGGGAGAGATTGAAGGATAAATGCTGAACAAAGTGGGGAGGGACAAAAAGGCAAATCCTGGACATTGGGGGGGGGGGCAGCTAGAGGACAAATGCTGGACAATGGGGCGATGGGACAGGACAAATGTTGGAAAACGGGAGGAGGCAGGATGATAAATTCTGAACAACAGGTGGAGTGACAGGAGGAGAAATGCTCAACAACAAGGGGTAGAGGCAGGAGGACAAATGCTTGAGAACGGGAGTAGGACAGGAGGGTAAAAACTGGTCAGGGAAAGAGGACAAATGCTAGACAATGGAGGGGAGGGGCAGGAGGACAAATGCTGGAAAACGAGAGGGGGCAGGAGGACATGTGCTGGACAAAGCAGGTGGCAGGAGGCAGGTGGCAGGAGGACAAATTCTGCACAACAGGGGGGAAGGGACAGGAGGGCAAATGCTGGAGAATGGGGGGAGGGACAGGAGGGCAAATGCTGGAGCTACAATGCATTATGGTTCCCTGATTGTTCCTGCCAAACATTTTACCCAATCTCTTCGATAGTTACATTAGCTGGTCCAATTAGAAAGTTTGAAACGGGTGTGTTAGCAGTTTCATTTGGTTTTTGAATTGGTAGAACCCCAATGATTTCTAGACTTAATTTCTTTATTTATTACATTTTAACCACTTATATTTGAGTCTGATTTTGTCGTTGTGTGAAATAAAGTTTTCTAATGGATGAACGATTTGTCGCCTTGCAAAGGTCATTCTTAGCTTTCACTAATGAAGAGATGTGTTACTGCTTGTATGCATGGTTTTTCCTTGTCTCCCTTGGCTATTTACTACATGAAAGAGTACTGTACATTTATCTTTTGGTTACAATTACTATGTAGTCTTTTCCTCTGCGGCTTATCTTTATTTGCCTTTCCTGCTACAATTCACAGTCCGTAAGTAGGTCATCAATATATCTCTCCTCTTGGTGGATGATTTCCTCTCATTTCTTGTTTTAGTGATGTATTTACTTATCTTCTTTGACTCTTTCACAATACTCTACTTGGATGATTCCTTAGATATATTAGTAAGTTACGCTCTACCAGTGTCTTAACATAGTTATATAGTAACAGTAAATGACGGCAGATAAAGACAAGTATGGTCCATCTAGTATGCCCAGTAAGATTGCAAGAATAGGTGCACCAGCCGCTCCATGCAGGTCACCCCTCCCCATGTCTTTGTTTTAGGGGTGAACCCACTGCTCCGTGTAGGACACCCCTGTATGTTGAGAAATTAGTTACGTTTATTTTGATTTTATCCTGTTGCTGTAAAGGGATCCACTGTGTCTGTCCCATGCCATTTTGAATTCTGTCACTGTATTTGCCCCTAACACTTCCATCGGGAGGTCATTCCAAGCATCCACCACCCTTTCAGTGAAAAGGTATTTCCTGACATTGCCTTTCAATTTACCCCCTTGCAGCTTCATGTTATGCCCCCTAGTTCTACAGTTTCCCTGTCTTTGGAACAGGTTTGTTTGTTCATTATTTCTCTTTAAGTATTTAAAGTCTGAATCATATCTCCCCTGTCCCTCCTCTCCTCCAGAGTGTACATATTTAGGTCTTCAAGTCTCTTCTCATAAGGCTTCTGACACAGGCTCCAAATCATTTTGGTCACCTTCCTCTGAATAGTTTCCAGTCTTTTTATATCCTTTGCAAGATATGGTCTCCAAAACTGAACACAGTATTCCAAGTGAGGCCTCACCAGTGACTTATACAATGGCATTAGTACCTCTTCCTTTCTGCTGGTAATTACTCTTTGTATGCAACCCAACATCCTCCTGGCTTTTGCCACTGCCTTGTCGCACTGTTTTGCCACCTTGAGATCTGCAGAAATAATCACACCAAGGCCCTTCTCCTGGTCCATGCACACCAACCTCTCGCCCCCCCTATCGTGTACATTTCCCCTGGATTTCTGCTTCCAAAGTGCATGACACTGCACTTCTTCGCATTAAATCTTAACTGCAAAGCATTAGACCATTCTTCCAGCTTTTGTAGATCTTTCCTCATGTTATCCACTCCCTCAGGGGAGTCCACTCTGTTGCAAATTTTCATGTCATCTGCAAAAAGACAGACTTTTTCATGCAGTCCTTCAGCAATATCGCTCACAAATACATTGAACAGTGCCGGGCCCAGGACTGAACCCTGGAGCACCCCGTTGATCACCCTTCTTTCATCCAAGTGAGCTCCATTTACCATCACCTTCTGTCATCTGTCAGTCAACCAATTTCTGATCCAGTTCAACACCTTGGGACCCATCCCCAAACTACTGAGTTTATTGATAAGCCTCCTATGAGTATCAAAGACTTTGCTGAAATCCAGGTAGATGACATCCATCGCATGCCCCTGATCTAGATCTCTGGTCACCCAGTCAAAGAACTCAATCAGATTTGTTTGGCAAGATCGTCCTTTGGTAAAAACATGTTGCCTCAGATCATGCAACCTGTTGGTTTTGAGAAAGTCCACTATTTGCTCTTTCAGAAGCGCCTCCATTACTTTTCCCACCACTGAGGTAAGGCTCATGGGCCTGTAGTTTGTCACTTCTTCCCTGTCACCACTTTCGTGAAGAGGTACCACATCCGCCTTCCTCCAGTCCTGAGGAACTACTCCTGTTTCCAAGGATCTGTTGAAAACATCCTTTAACGGCCCTGCAAGAACCTCTCTGAGCTTTTTCAGTATCCTGGGATGTATTCCATCTGGTCCCATGGCCTTGTTCACTCAGTTTTGCAAATTGTTCTAACACATCATCTTCAGTGGATGGTGTGGTATCTACTTCATTCCCAATTTATATTTGGGAGTCACAGATGGTCCTTCTCCAGGATTTTCTTTAGTAAAAACAGAGCAGAAGTACTTGTTTAGCAATTTTGCATTTTCAATGTCACTTTCCACAAATCCGTTCCCAGCACTTCTGAGTCCTGCAATTACATCTCTGATTTTCCTCCTCTTCCGAATATACCTGAAGAAAGTTTTGTCACCACACTTCACATCTTTAGCCATCTTTTCCTCTGCCTTTGATTTTGCTTTCCTTATTTCTCTTTTTGTCTCTTTTAGTTTGATCCTGTGTTCCTCTGTTTGCAAGCTTTTGAATTTTGTGAAAACTGTGTTTTTTGCCTTTATTTGAACAGCCACTTCTTTGGAGAACCAAATAGGTTTCCTGCTTCTCTTGTTTTTATTTACTTTCCTTACATGTTTATCTGTTGCCCCTGCTATTGCCACCTTTAGTTTAGCACATTGCAATTCCACCTGCCAACTCCTTCTTCAGGTACTTTGAGTTTGCTGTGAATGGACTGCACCTTGGCTTTTATCTCAAACCACACTGTGTGATGATCGCTGCTGCTCACAGGGGCACCCACCCAGACATTTGACACGCTCTCACCATTGGTGAGCACTAAATCCAGCATTGAGCTTTCCCTGGTTGGTTCCATCACCATTTGTTTAAGTGACGCATCTTGGAAAGCATCCACAATTGTTTTGCTTCTTGTCGGATTTGCAGAAGGAGTACTCCAATCCACATCAGGTAGATTAAAGTCACCCAATATGATCACTTCCCTTTGTGCCCCCTGCATTGCAGTAGCTTTAATATTGCTTTTTACATACAAGGCTACTCCTCCTCCGTTTCCACTTTCTCTGTCTCTTCTGAATGGATTATTACTAGTGGTGAGTGGTTGTTTACATTGTTCATTATTATTTACTATTTATTTTATATATATGTGAATACTATCACGGCTAATTACATAACCCTTTTGTGGTATCACTTTTTTATGTTTTAGTCATTATGTGTAAGAATATGTATAATTATTTACCCATTAATTTCAATCTTATATGTATGGTTTTAGATGAAAGAACTATTTTATCATTTGGTTCCTTTGGATTAGGTGATTGTCATATAGTACTATCTATTATTTTGTAACTTTTTAAGTTTTTATTTGAAATGTTACAATTTTAATTTAACCTTTATTTTATACTTTATATTTTATATGTAGAATGTTTTGTGTATATGTTTTTGTACAAGGTCTTAGTCCCCTGAAGAAGGCTTCGGCCAAAACACATGTTGGGCAGACCCTGTAATTAATAAAGCACTTTCCTCCAGTGGCGTGGTTCTCCTGCTCCTTTGTGCTAACATTGGGTGAGGCACAGGAGGGAAGATGTTGGACAATGGGGGGGGGGCAGGATGACAAACGATGGACAACTGGGTGGGGGAGAGACAGGAGGGCTCATGCTGGAAAAAGGAAGCGGGCAGGAGAATAAAAGTTGGAAAACAGGAGGGAGGGACAGGAAGACAAATGCAGGACAATAGGGGGGGGCAGTAGGACATATGCTGGATAATGGGGGGAGGGACAGGAAGGTAAACGCTGGACAACGGGGGGAAGGGCAGGAGGGTAAATGCTGAACAGAGAGGGGCAGGAGGAGAAATGCTGGACAACGGGGGAGGGGGCAGGAACATAAATATTGGGCAACAGGGCGTTGGTGCAGGACAAGAAATACTGGAGAAAGGGAGGGAAGGAGGAGAAATGCTGGACAACAGGGGTGGGAGGGACAGAAGAGCAAATGCTGGACAATGGGGCGGAGCAGGAGGATTTTTATTTTATTTATTTAACTAGGCTTATATACTGCTTTTCTACTAGTCAAAGCAGTGTACATTCAGGTACTGTATATATATTTTTCCCTTGTCCTTGAAGGGCTCACAATCTATGTTTCTGGACCTGAGATAATGGAGGGTTAAGCAGCTTGCCCAAGGCTACAAGGAGCATCTGTGAGACTAGAAACCCCAGTCCTTCTGGGCTTGATTGCTGTTCTCTAGCGGGATTTAAACCCCTGGCCCAAGGTAACTCCTCCCGACAGGGGTAGAGGCCTAGTAGTTGGAGCAATGTACAATAGGAGAGAGGGATAGGAGGAGAAATTCTGGACAAAAGGGGGAGGGGCAGGAGGATAAATGCTGGAAAGGTAGGAGGGACATAGGACAAATGCTGGAGAATGAGACGGGGCAGGAGGACAAATGATGGATGACGGGGGAGGGACAGAAGGACAAATGCTGGAAAATAAGAGGGGACAGGATGATAAATGCTGGATTACAGGGGGGGAGGGGCTGGATGGCAAATTCTGGACAAAGGGGGGCAGGCAAACAAAGGCTTAAAAACAGGGGGGGGGGGGGACAGCATAGGAAATGCTAATCAGAGGAGGACAGGAAGACAAATGCTGGAAAACAGGGGCAGAAGGACAAATGCTGGAAAAAGGGGGAAGGGATAGGAGGGTAAATTCTGGAGAAAGGGAGGGGTAGGAGGACAAATGTTGTGCAATGGGGGACTAGAGGACAAATGCTGGACAACAGAGGTAAAGGATAGGAGGACAAAGGCTGGACAATGGGGGTAGGGGGCAGGAGAAAAAATGTTGGACAGCAGGGTGGAGGGACAGGAGGAGAAATGCTAGACAAAGGGGTGCAGCAGGATAAATGCTGGACAACAGAGGAAAGGTACATGATGGTAAAGGCTGGATAATGGGGGAGGGGGGACTGGAAGGCTAATCCTAGAAAATGGCAGATGGCAGGAGGATAAAAGCTGGACAAAGGGGGAGGGACAGGAGGGCAAATGCTGGACAATAGAGGTAGGAGGACAAATGCTGGCGACAGGGGGCAGAAGGACAAATGCTGGACAACAGGGGGAGGGGCAGGAGGGCAAATGCTGAACAACAGGGGGCAGGAGGACAAATGGTGGACAACGGTGGGAGGCAGAAGGATAAATGCTGGGCAACAGCGGGGAGGTGCAGGCCAACAAATACTGGATAAAGGGGGAGGGCAGAAGAAGAAATGCTGGACAACAGGGGTGGGAGGGACAGGAGGGCAAATGCTGGATAGCTGGAAAGCTCTCTGACTGGGAGCTCTTAAAAGGGTTTTGTGTATATTTTTTAAAGCAAGGTTACTTTCATTTTTGCTGTTTTAGGGGAACTTTCCTTGAGCACAGTAGGTTGCTGAACTCCAGTAACCTCCTCAGGTTTAGAAACTGCTAACACCTAATCAGGAGTTAGTGGGCCTGTTTTGCTTTAACAGATACCTAAGCTCCACGAACAGAGCAATGGCTGGGAAAAATCGTATTGCTAAAGCTGTTGCCCCCGTTACAGCTTCTGCCTCGGTCCAGAGATCCTAAGGCCAGTTGAAGGACCGGTTCCATGTGCAGGGTGCCTGCATGCTGAAGCTCTGAGGAAACAAGTGGAGGAACTCAGAGAGGAGGTGGCGAGGCTGAGGAGCATTCAAGACAGTGAGAAGTACATTGATGAGATGCTTCTTGCAGCAACCAAGCTCACCAGCACAGGAGAAGATGGGTGCCAACAGAATGTCGATGGTTGGACACAAGTCACCAGGGCCTGCAAAATCACCAATCCAACTTCTCCAGCCATTGAGTTGAAGAACCATTATGCAGCCCTGGAAGTGGAGTAGGTGAAAGCATCCCTGGAAAGGGAAGAACCAGAGTTCAAGTACCCCAAAGTTGCGGAATCAGTGACCACAAGGAAGCGAAGGGTAGTGTTGGTTGGAGGCTCTCTTCTGAGGGGTACTGAGGCATCCATCTGCCGACCAGACTTGATGTCCAGAGAGGTATGCTGTCTGCCTAGTGCCAAAATCCAAGATGTTACAGAGAGTTTGCCGAGACTCATCAAGCCCACTGACTATTACCCAATGTTGCTAATCCATGTTGGAACATCTTCGCAAAGTTAGTCTTCCTAAAGTCTAAGATCCTCACCTTGGAATGGATTCTAACAGCCCTAGTCCTAATACTGAACCACACCATCTGCTGATCACTGGATGCAAAATGATCTCCCACTACAACATCAGAAACACTTTCACCATTGGTAAGAACCAAGTCCAGTATGGCCCCTTCATGTGTGGGGTCTGTTACCAATTGCCTGAATAGTTCTCCATGTAGAGAATCCAGGATCTCCTTACTTCTAGATGATACTGCAGCAGGAATGTGCCAATCAACAACTGGCATATTGAAATCTCCTATCAGTAGCACTTCTTATTTATTTATTTATTTAGCAAACATTTGTATACCGCTGCTTCCTAGATCAGCCGCGGTTTACTCTACAGAATCATCATGTATCGTACAATACAATGAATTTTTAAGACTACAATTTTGATTTGAGCAATGATTTACATAACACACGAATTAGTGATTAGATACTTTTCACAAATCTGAATAAACATTAGATTAAAAGGTGCGCGGGAGGGGGATAAAATATACATATATACAGGATTACATATCGGTCGTCCATATGCTGCGTGTATTCCGAGTGTCATTAGGGGGTCAGATGAGAACTTGTTGTGGTAAGGTGCTGTAATTAGGTTGGGTTGTAGTATGCCTGAAATAAATGAGTTTTGAGGTTCCTTCTGAATTCATTCAGGTTATTTGACATTCGGAGTTCAGGAGGGAGCTGGTTCCAGTGGATCGGCGCTGCATAGGTGAATGCTCTGTTGCTTGTTTCTGTTTTAACGGATCTTATGCTGGTTGGGACACAGAGAGTGTTGAGATGTATGGTTCTTCTGTTCCTGTTGTGCGCTTGCTTAGTGATTAGGTTGTTAAGGTATGAGGGAGCAATATTGTGAATGAGTTTAAACGTTATGAGTAGTTTGTAGATGATGCGGGCGGTTACCGGGAGCCAATGTAGTTCCATAAGTACTGGTGTTATGTGATCCGTGATGTTTTTTTCCATGATGATTCTTGCAGCAACATTTTGAGCCATTTGTAAGATATTTAGGGTGCTCTTCGGAAGCCCTTGTAGAATGGCGTTGCAGTAGTCCAGGTGAGGAATGATTAGCGCTTGTGCGACAGTCCTGAAGTCACTTCCCCTTTCCTAGCAATGCTGCGTATGTCTTCAATTAACTCTCTGTCCACCTCTTCCTCTTGTGAGGGAGGTCTGTATATCACACCAATGCAAATAGATTTCTCTTTCCCTCTTTCTAGTTTAACCCACAATGCCTCCTCTCTCCCTTTTAAGCTCTGTAATTCCAAAGCTTTAATAGTAGTTTTTACATATAGTGCCTCTCCTCCTCCCCTTCTTCCTACCCTGTCCTTTCTGACTAAAGTATAGCCAGGTATAGTTACATCCCAGTCATGGTTTTCTGTGAACCATGTTTCTGTAACTGCCACTAAATCCAAGTCAGCCACTCCCACCAAAGCTTCAACTTCAGGGATCTTATTTCCCATGCTACGGGCATTAATACACACTGCTTTCCATATGTTACCCCTGTTACCCATTTCCATAAAGGTATTTAATGTATCACCTACCTGGGGGCTTTCACTTACCTGGGGGCTTTCTTCACCAATCCCCAACGAATCTATTTTAAAGCCCTCTTCAGTAGATTAGCCAGTCTACTACCAAAGATGTGTTGACCTTTCTTGGACAGATGGATGCCATCTCTGCTCTGCAACCCTTGGAACAGCATCCCATGGTCTAGGAAAACAAAACGCTCTCGATGACACCATCCACGCAGCCATGCATTCATCTCCAGGATGCGAGCCACTCTGCCTTGGCCTTTACCCTCAACAGGGAGGATTGAAGAGAACACCACCTGTGCACCTAACTGCTTCACCCTCTGTCCCAGAGCCATGAAGTCACTTTTGATACGTTCTGAGGTATACCTGGCAGTATCATTTGTTCCAACATGGATTAGCAACATTGGGTAATAGTCAGTGGGCTTGATGAGTCTCAGCAAACTCTCCGTAACATCTTGGATTTTGGCACCAGGCAGACAGCATACCTCTCTGGACATCAAGTCTGGTCGGCAGATGGACGCCTCAGTACCCCCTCATAAGAGAGTCTCCAACCACCACTACCCTTCGTTCCCTTCTGGTCACTGATTCCGCAACTTTGGGGTACTTGAACTCTGCTTCTTCCCTTTCCAGGGATGCTTTCACCTCCTCCACTTCCAGGGCTGCATAATGGTTCTTCAATTCAAGGGCTGGAGAAGTTGGATTGGTGATTTTGTCCAACCATCAACATTTTGTTGGCACCCATCTTCTCCTGTGCTGGAGAGCCTGGTTGCTGCAAGAAGCATCTCATCAATGTACTTCTCACTGTCTTGAATGCTCCTCAGCCTCGCAACCTCCTCTCTGAGTTCCTCCACTTGTTTCCTCAGAGCTTCAGCATGCAGGCACCCTGCACATGGAACCGGTCCTTCAACTGGCCTTAGGATCTCTGTCTGGACCGAGGCAGAAGCTGTAACGGGGGCAACAGCTTTAGCAATACGATTTTTCCCAGCCATTGCTCTGTTCGTGGAGCTTAGGTATCTGTTAAAGCAAAAGAGAGAGATCTACCAAGTACCAGCCGGTTTCGCAGCTGTCCTTTCAGAGAAAAAGCAGTTAAATCTCTTTAATTATATACAAAGGTGCTGGTCCAATTCACTGTGATTTGTTAAAGGGGGAGGTGCCCTATAAAGCAAGACTGCTCACTAGGGGTGGGTGGGAGTCGGGGTGGGTAGGGAGGGAACTAACACATGATTAGGTGCTAGCAGTTTCTAAACCTGAGGAGGTTACTGGAGTTCAGCAACCTACTGTGCTCCAGGAAAGTTCCCCTAAAACAGCAAAAAATGAAAGTAACCTTGCTTTAAAAATTATACACAAAACCCTTTTAAGAACTCCCAGTCAGAGAGCTAGCAATCCAATATAATAAAACAAACAAAGAAACCCTCAAATCCTTACTGTTTGATCTGTGGAGCCCTGGTTAGGAAAGCCTCAAAAGGGCAGGGCACTGGAGCCTTTTATGCAGGCTTCAACTGCACTCAGGAAAAAGGCCCACTAACTCCTGATTAGGTGCTAGCAGTTTCTAAACCTGAGGAGGTTACTGGAGTTCAGCAACCTACTGTGCTCAAGGAAAGTTCCCCAAAAACAGCAAAAAATGAAAGTAACCTTGCTTTAAAAATTATACACAAAACCCTTTTAAGAACTCCCAGTCAGAGAGCTAGCAATGTAATATAATAAAACAAACAAAGAAATCCTCAAATCCTTACTGTTTGAACTGTGGAGCACTGGTTAGGAAAGCCTCAAAAGGGCAGGGCACTGGAGCCTTTTATGCAGGCTTCAACTGCACTCAGGAAACAGGTCCACTAACTCCTGATTAGGTGCTAGCAGTTTCTAAACCTGAGGAGGTTACTGGAGTTCAGCAACCTACTGTGCTCAAGGAAAGTTCCCCTAAAACAGCAAAAAATGAAAGTAACCTTGCTTTAAAAATTATACACAAAACCCTTTTAAGAACTCCCAGTCAGAGAGCTAGCAATGCAATATAATAAAACAAAGAAACCCTCAAATCCTTACTGTTTGATCTGTGGAGCCCTGGTTAGGAAAGCCTCAAAAGGGCAGGGCACTGGAGCCTTTTATGCAGGCTTCAACTGCACTCAGGAAACAGGCCCACTAACTCCTGATTAGGTGCTAGCAGTTTCTAAACCTGAGGAGGTTACTGGAGTTCAGCAACCTACTGTGCTCAAGGAAAGTTCCCCTAAAACAGCAAAAAATGAAAGTAACCTGGCTTTAAAAAATATACACAAAACCCTTTTAAGAACTCCCAGTCAGAGAGCTAGCAATGCAATATAATAAAACAAACAAAGAAACCCTCAAATCCTTACTGTTTGATCTGTGGAGCCCTGGTTAGGAAAGCCTCAAAAGGGCAGGGCACTGGAGCCTTTTATGCAGGCTTCAACTGCACTCAGGAAACATGCCCACTAACTCCTGATTAGGTGCTAGCAGTTTATAAACCTGAGGAGGTTACTGGAGTTCAGCAACCTACTGTGCTCAAGGAAAGTTTCCCTAAAACCGCAAAAAATGAAAGTAACCTTGCTTTAAAAATTATACACAAAACCCTTTTAAGAACTCCCAGTCAGAGAGCTAGCAATGTAATATAATAAAACAAACAAAGAAACCCTCAAATCCTTACTGTTTGATCTGTGGAGCCCTGGTTAGGAAAGCCTCAAAAGGGCAGGGCTCTGGAGCCTTTTAAGCAGGCTTCAACTGCACTCAGGAAACAGGCCCACTAACTCCTGATTAGGTGCTAGCAGTTTCTAAACCTGAGGAGGTTACTGGAGTTCAGCAACCTACTGTGCTCAAGGAAAGTTCAACTAAAACAGCAAAAAATGAAAGTAACCTTGCTTTAAAAAATATACACAAAACCCTTTTAAGAACTCCCAGTCAGAGAGCTAGCAATGCAATATAATAAAACAAACAAAGAAACCCTCAAATCCTTATTGTTTGATCTGTGGAGCCCTGGTTAGGAAAGCCTCAAAAGGGCAGGGCACTGGAGCCTTTTATGCAGGCTTCAACTGCACTCAGGAAACAGGCCCACTAACTCCTGATTAGGTGCTAGCAGTTTCTAAACCTGAGGAGGTTACTGGAGTTCAGCAACCTACTGTGCTCAAGGAAAGTTCCCTTAAAACAGCAAAAAATGAAAGTAACCTTGCTTTAAAAATTATACACAAAACCCTTTTAAGAACTCCCAGTCAGAGAGCTAGCAATGTAATATAATAAATCAAACAAAGAAATCCTCAAATCCTTACTGTTTGAACTGTGGAGCCCTGGTTAGGAAAGCCTCAAAATGGCAGGGCACTGGAGCCTTTTATGCAGGCTTCAACTGCACTCAGGAAAGAGGCCCACTAACTCCTGATTAGGTGCTAGCAGTTTCTAAACCTGAGGAGGTTACTGGAGTTCAGCAACCTACTGTGCTCAAGGAAAGTTCCCCTAAAAGAGCAAAAAATGAAAGTAACCTTGCTTTAAAAATTATACACAAAACCCTTTTAAGAACTCCCAGTCAGAGAGCTAGCAATGTAATATAATAAAACAAACAAAGAAACCCTCAAATCCTTACTGTTTGATCTGTGGAGCCCTGGTTAGGAAAGCCTCAAAAGGGCAGGGCACTGGAGCCTTTTATGCAGGCTTCAACTGCACTCAGGAAACAGGCCCACTAACTCCTGATTAGGTGCTAGCAGTTTCTAAACCTGAGGAGGTTACTGGAGTTCAGCAACCTACTGTGCTCAAGGAAAGTTCCCCTAAAACAGCAAAAAATGAAAGTAACCTTGCTTTAAAAATTATACACAAAACCCTTTTAAGAACTCCCAGTCAGAGAGCTAGCAATGTAATATAATAAAACAAACAAAGAAACCCTCAAATCCTTACTGTTTGATCTGTGGAGCCCTGGTTAGGAAAGCCTCAAAAGGGCAGGGCACTGGAGCCTTTTATGCAGGCTTCAACTGCACTCAGGAAACAGGCCCACTAACTCCTGATTATTTTATTTATTTTTATTTTATTTAACACTTATTTATATACCGCATCTTCCAGCGATCAGTTGCGGTGTACAATTAACAACAGTCAACAATGCAGAGCTTGTTTTACATAGAACAATATAACTTTTTACATGGAACATCTTAACATGCACACATAGGGTTTAAAAACTAAGCAGAATAATTCAACTAACACAGATTGTGTAACAATTTAAACAAAAGTACTGACTCTACCTCATAGGCGGATCATATCAGTTGCAACTATATACAAGTAGGGTATCAGTGCATAGGAGTGGAGTGTTCATTCAATTATGTTTTGTATGTTATCCCTTGTAAAAGGGAGTATACGCTTGATGTGGGCAGGTTCATGTTTAGCCTTTATCTAAGTTGAGTGGGAGGTTTTCCATGGTATTATAGTGTTTAGTGAATAGATATGTTTTCAATTTTTTTCTGAATTCCGTTATCTCTGTTAGTGATCGTAAGTCCTCTGGTAACGAGTTCCAAGCTGTTGGAGCTATGTGGGAAAAGGCTCTATTATTTGTAATTTTGTGAGTTCTTATATATTCTTTTGGAATCTTTAGTTTATTTGATTGTCCTTTTCTATGTGTGGGCTTTGGTGGTTCTTTGCTTATTAGATTACATAGTGTCTTCGGGGCCATGTCATTTAGGGCTTTGAATGTAGTTATTATTGTTTTGTAAGTTATCCTGCTTTGTATTGGTAACCAGTGCAGGGATGCTAGTATTGGTGTAATGTGTTGGAGTGAATTTATCTTTAATATAATTCTAGCTGTTGCATTTTGCGCAAGTTGGATTCTTTTGATGTTTTGTTTTGAAATGCCTATAAGTATTAAGTTGGCGAAATCGAAGTGGGGAGTTATGGTAGCCTGTGTTATATTGATAAAATCTTGCATAAATACAAGGGGGCGTAATTGTTTGAGGATTTTAAGTTTGAAGTAGATTTTCTTTAAGGTATTTCTAATGTGCGTTTCCATAGTAAGGTGTGTATCTAAAATGACACCTAGATATCTTATTTCATTTTTTATTTTAATTTCTTGGTTTTGTAGTGTTATGTGGGTTGGAGGAATAAATGATTGGTTTTTTGTTACGATTAAGACTTCGGTTTTAGCATGGTTTATATGGAGGTTTTGGGTTTTTAGCCAGTATGTAATTTCATTGTAGCAGTCTGATAGAAGTTGAATCGGTAGGTTAGGAATCGTAAAAGGTATGTACATCATAATATCATCCGCATAAAGGTGATATTGTACTCCAAATTTTTTAAAGATGTTGCAGACCGGTTTTATATAGATATTGAAAAGTAGGGCTGAAAGCGCTGAACCCTGTGGTAAACCTATTTCTTGTTTGTATGTGTTGGATGTTTGATTACCTGTTCTTACATTTTGTGTTCTGTTATTTAAATATGAGGTGAACCATTTATGTACGGTAGAGTTTATGCCTAACTGTCGTAGGTTGTTGAGCAAAATTGAGTGATGCACGCTATCAAAAGCTGCTGATATGTCAATGAAAAGGAGGATGAACGCCTGTTTATGATTGTCAATTCCTTTTAGGAGTGTATCTATTAATACTGTTAGAAGTGTTTCTACTCCATGGCGGGGCCGGAATCCATATTGTTGATCATCTAGTGGGTAAGATAAGTCTATAAATTCCTGTGTCTGTAGTTGCACTACCTTTTCAATTATTTTGGCCAAGAATGGTATGCTAGAGATGGGCCTATATGATGTAGGAGATGTTTTATCTAGTTTGCAGTTCTTTAAAATTGGGCGTATTTGTGCATGTTTGAGCGGGGATGGAAGGTATCCTTGGGTAAGTGAGAGGTTTACTATTGGGAGAATAAAGGATAGTAGAGTTGGTAGTGTGTTTTTTATCCATGATACTGGGCATGGATCTAAATGCGAAGTTGTGGTATTTAGGACGGAGATGATTGTTTTTAATGACACTTTTGAAATGGGGTAAAATTCTGACCATTCATCTACAGGTTGATAAGAGATGTTGGTATTTTCTGAGGGCATGGCGGGTTTCTTTGTTTTGTTTTGATAGTGATTAGCTAGGGTTTGAACTGAGATGTCTGTGATTTCATTGCTAGAAGTTTGCTCGTTATTGGTTAATTTTCTGACTATGGAAAATAGCTCTCTAGGTCTATTGTATGATTTTGCTAAGGTTGCTGCGTAATAATTTTTCTTCGTGCTGTCTATTGTTTCCTTATATTTTGTTAGATAGTTATTGTATATTTCCTTGTGTACAGACAACTTGGATTTCCTCCATTTCGTTTCAAGTTTTCTTAGTTCTTTTTTCATTTGTCTTAGAGTACTATTAAACCAAGGTGAACTATTTGTTTTGGTGTATATGGTTTTTTTATTTGGTTGGTTATTTTTAGCTGCATTATTAATAGTATCATTCCAGTTGTTAACAGCGTCATCCAAATTAGTTGTTGATAAGAAGTAAGGGATTGTAGAATCAAGGAAGTCTGTTTCATTAAATGTTTTGAATTTTGAAGTGGGGGTACTTCTTGTGTAATTATTGGCGCTAGGGATGGGATATGTGAGATTTATTTTGATGATAGAATGATCAGACCAAGGTGTCTCAGTGCATTCAATGGAATTTGAGTTAACTAGTTTGAAGAGTATCTCAGGAAGAAGAACCAAATCTAGTGTTCCTCCTTTGATATGTGTTGCTGTTTTAATTATTTGATGGTACTCTATGTCTGCTATGGTGTCTAGGAATAGTTTAGAGTCTAGTGTTGGTAGGGATGGAAGGTTAAAATCGCCTAGCATGATTACAGGATTTTGATCAGTAGATGAGCTGAGGAGTTCAATAAGAGAATCCAGGCCATCTGTTTTATTGTCTGGGGGTCTATAAATTAAGCAAATTTTTATGAGGCCGATTTTTATTAATAATGTGTCCATGTTATTATTGATATTTGATTGGATTGGCTTGGCGTTTAATGTTTTTTTTGTCATCATTAGAACTCCACCACCTTTTTTGTTGGATCTATGTTTGTAAAATGTGTCGTAGTTCTCTTTATCAAGTTGATTTAGATAGACTGTATCTGTTTCAGAAAGCCAAGTCTCTGTGACACATAAGATGTCAGGTTTTAAGTCAGTTATCAGGTCATTAAATATGGGTAATTTATTTTTCATTGATCTTGCATTAATGAGGATACATGATAGGGAGGATGAGTAGTTATAACAGATTTTCTTGTCCGTTTGTTGTGTATTTGTTTGTTGTATGTGTATTAGTCTATGATAATTAATTTTTGGGTGGTATTCATGAGTGTGTCCCATATGGCAGTCATTTCGAGTATGTGTGTGTATTATAGGTATAGTCATGTGATTTTTGTAGTTTAAACATAAGGATAGATCAATTATTATTATTGCTAATAATATGCAGGTGTATGATATTCATATGAGCATGTTGTTAGGGTGAAGCATTTTCTGTATTTGGCTCAACGGACTGTTGAGTAGGGTCGTGATAATGTAGGTGTATGTCAGCAGTGGTAAAATCTGATAAGAGTTAGGTGGCAATATTGAATGTAGTTATTTAAAGTGAGTTACTGTCAACAGTAAGTCCGGATAAGTTACTGACGACAGTAAATCCAATGTAAAATACTGACAACAGTAAAACCAAAGTACTTCACTATCTACACTAAATCAACAGCGAGTTACTGACAACAGTAAAATCAAAGTAAGTTACTAACAACATTAGATCAGGACAGGATATTGGTAGCAGTATAGAGTCTATGAATTACTGACAACAGTAATATGAAGTGAATTACTGACAACAGTACATTCAAGGTAAAATTACTGACAACAGTAAGTCAAAGTGAGTTATTGATAATGGTTATGAATCTACAGTGCCTTAATGGCAATATGACATCTGAAATTAAGTTAGCCAACAATTAATCTGAGTTGAAATACTGACAACAGTAATGATTCAGAGGTAGATCAGGGACAGCAGCAAAAGATCTGGTGTGAATTAACAAAAATACTGGACTGCTAATAATGCTAAACAATACTAAATTCAGGTTGGGTATTATCACAGCTTAAGTGTGATAATGTTAGTAGTAGGATGCACCTTTATAAGTGAAGCTTACTACTATGGTCTAGTAATGCAGTATAATATGAATTAAAGCTTCTATACAGATAGGGATTGATTGTTGGCCATAGCCTGTTAATCCTGTACCAGAATGAGGAATTAAAACGTAATAATTGGTGTAGTCCATCAATTTAGCTGTTCAAGATAGGACTGTTAAGAAATTAGAGTTATTTTGGTAGCGTATACTTGCTGCGATTCTTTGGTGTGTCAGTTCTGTGGTTCCACGCGAGCTCGACCTTGAGGGAGCTCAGCAGTGCGTTGAGAGAGGCTGTTGGTCTCTGCGAGGTGGAACTGTTTCGTTTCCGTGGGAGCTTGAGGTTCCTTGACTAGCCTTTGCCTAAGGCGCAGGCCCGCAAGGCGCGGGCGCGCTTGGCGCACTCTCCTTTTAAAGTAAAGTAGAGAGTGGAGCCCCTATTGGCTGGTGGAGCTGTATGACGCCATGTAGAAAGGTGGAGCCAGCGATCAGCACTCCGATTCTGCTTCGGTGCTCTTTTGTGAGGCAGGCTTTGCTCTTTTAGCCGCTGGTCACAGGCAGGCTGTAGGCTCACTTCCCCGGTGCAGACTCGATTCTCCGCTGCAGGCTTCGTTCCAGGTGGGTGATTTCAGCTCCTCCTGGAGCACGATGGATAAGGGACTCTCTCCTGGCGCGCTCTCCTTTTAAAGTAGAGAGTGGAGCCCCGATTGGCTGGTGGAGCTGTATGACGCCGTGTAGAAAGGTGGAGCCAGCGATCAGCACTCCGATTCTGCTTCGGTGCTCTTTTCTGAGGCAGGCTTTGCTCTTTTAGCCGCTGGTCACAGGCAGGCTGTAGGCTCACTTCCCCGGTGCAGGCTCGATTCTCCGCTGCAGGCTTCGTTCCAGGTGAGTGATTTCAGCTCCTCCTGGAGCACGATGGATAAGGGACTCTCTCCTGGCGAGCTCTCCTTTTAAAGTAGAGAGTGGAGCCCCGATTGACTGGTGGAGCTGTATGACGCCGTGTAGAAAGGTGGAGCCAGCGATCAGCACTCCGATTCTGCTTCGGTGCTCTTTTGTGAGGCAGGCTTTGCTCTTTTAGCCGCTGGTCACAGGCAGGCTGTAGGCTCACTTCCCCGGTGCAGGCTCGATTCTCCGCTGCAGGCTTCGTTCCAGGTGGGTGATTTCAGCTCCTCCTGGAGCACGATATTATATTACATTGCACTGATTAGGTGCTAGCAGTTTCTAAACCTGAGGAGGTTACTGGAGTTCAGCAACCTACTATGCTCAAGGAAAGTTCCCATAAAAGAGCAAAAAATGAAAGTAACCTTGCTTTAAAAAATATACACAAAACCCTTTTAAGAACTCCCAGTCAGAGAGCTAGCAATGTAATATAATAAAACAAACAAAGAAACCCTCAAATCCTTACTGTTTGATCTGTGAAGCCCTGGTTAGGAAAGCCTCAAAAGGGCAGGGCACTGGAGCCTTTTATGCAGGCTTCAACTGCACTCAGGAAACAGGCCCACTAACTCCTGATTAGGTGCTAGCAGTTTCTAAACCTGAGAAGGTTACTGGAGTTCAGCAACCTACTGTGCTCAAGGAAAGTTCAACTAAAACAGCAAAAAACTGAAAGTAACCTTGCTTTAAAAATTATACACAAAACCCTTTTAAGAACTCCCAGACAGAGAGCTAGCAATGTAATATAATAAAACAAACAAAGAAACCCTCAAATCCTTACTGTTTGATCTGTGGAGCCCTGGTTAGGAAAGCCTCAAAAGGGCAGAGCACTGGAGCCTTTTATGCCGGCTTCAACTGCACTCAGGAAACAGGCCCACTAACTCCTGATTGGGTGCTAGCAGTTTCTAAACCTGAGGAGGTTACTGGAGTTCAGCAACCTACTGTGCTCAAGGAAAGTTCCCATAAAACAGCAAAAAATGAAAGTAACCTTGCTTTAAAAAATATACACAAAACCCTTTTAAGAACTCCCAGTCAGAGAGCTAGCAATGTAATATAATAAAACAAACAAAGAAACCCTCAAATCCATACTGTTTGATCTGTGGAGCCCTGGGTAGGAAAGCCTCAAAAGGGCAGGGCACTGGAGCCTTTTATGCAGGCTTCAACTGCACTCAGGAAAGAGGCCCACTAACTCCTGATTAGGTGCTAGCAGTTTCTAAACCTGATGAGGTTATTGGAGTTCAGCAACCTACTGTGCTCAAGGAAAGTTCCCCTAAAACAGCAAAAAATGAATGTAACCTTGCTTTAAAAATTATACACAAAACCCTTTTAAGAACTCCCAGTCAGAGAGCTAGCAATGTAATATAATAAAACAAACAAAGAAACCCTCAAATCCTTACTGTTTGATCTGTGGAGCCCTGGTTAGGAAAGCCTCAAAAGGGCAGGCACTGGAGCCTTTATGCAGGCTTCAACTGCACTCAGGAAACAGGCCCACTAACTCCTGATTAGGTGCTAGCAGTTTCTAAACCTGAGGAGGTTACTGGAGTTCAGCAACCTATTGTGCTCAAGGAAAGTTCCCCTAAAAGAGCAAAAAATGAAAGTAACCTTGCTTTAAAATTTATACACAAAACCCTTTTAAGAACTCCCAGTCAGAGAGCTAGCAATGCAATATAATAAAACAAACAAAGAAACCCTCTAATCCTTACTGTTTGATCTGTGGAGCCCTGGTTAGGAAAGCCTCAAAAGGGCAGGGCACTGGAGCCTTTTTTGCAGGCTTCAACTGCACTCAGGAAACAGGCCCACTATCTCCTGATTAGGTTCTAGCAGTTTCTAAACCTGAGGAGGTTACCGGAGTTCAGCAACCTACTGTGCTCAAGGAAAGTTCCCCTAAAACAGCAAAAAATGAAAGTAACATTGCTTTTAAAAATATACACAAAACCCTTTTAGAAACTCCCAGTCAGAGAGCTAGCAATGTAATATAATAAAACAAACAAAGAAACCCTCAAATCCTTACTGTTTGATCTGTGGAGCCCTGGTTAGGAAAGCCTCAAAAGGGCAGGGCACTGGAGCCTTTTATGCAGGGTTCAACTGCACTCAGGAAACAGGCCCACTAACTCCTGATTAGGTGCTAGCAGTTTCTAAACCTGAGGAGGTTACTGGAGTTCAGCAACCTACTGTGCTCAAGGAAAGTTCCCCTAAAACAGCAAAAAATGAAAGTAACCTTGCTTTAAAAATTATACACAAAACCCTTTTAAGAACTCACAGTCAGAGAGCTAGCAATGTAATATAATAAAACAAAGAAACCCTCAAATCCTTACTGTTTGATCTGTGGAGCCCTGGTTAAGAAAGCCTGAAAAGGGCAGGGCACTGGAGCCTTTTATGCAGGCTTCAACTGCACTTAGGAAACAGGCCCACTAACTCCTGATTAGGTGCTAGCAGTTTCTAAACCTGAGGAGGTTACTGGAGTTCAGCAACCTACTGTGCTCAAGGAAAGTTCCCATAAAACAGCAAAAAATGAAAGTAACCTTGTTTTAAAAAATATACACAAAACCCTTTTAGGAACTCCCAGTCAGAGAGCTAGCAATGTAATATAATAAAACAAACAAAGAAACCCTCAAATCCTTACTGTTTGATATGTGCAGCCTGATTAGAAAAGCCTCAAAAGGGCAGGGCACTGGAGCCTTTTATGCAGGCTTCAACTGCACTCAGGAAACAGGCCCACTAACTCCTGATTAGGTGCTAGCAGTTTCTAAACCTGAGGAGGTTACTGGAGTTCAGCAACCTACTGTGCTCAAGGAAAGTGCCCCTAAAACAGCAAAAAAAGAAAGTATCCTTGCTTTAAAAATTATACACAAAACCCTTTTAAGAACTCCCAGTCAGAGAGCTAGCAATGTAATATAATAAAACAAACAAATAAACCCTCAAATCCTTACTGTTTGATCTGTGGAGCCCTGGTTAAGAAAGCCTGAAAAGGGCAGGGCACTGGAGCCTTTTATGCAGGCTTCAACTGTACTCAGGAAACCGGCCCACTAACTCCTGATTGGGTGCTAGCAGTTTCTAAACCTGAGGAGGTTACTGGAGTTCATCAACCTACTGTGCTCAAGAATAGTTCCCCTAAAACAGCAAAAAATGAAAGTAACCTTGCTTTAAAAAATATACACAAAACCCTTTTAAGAACTCCCAGTCAGAGAGCTAGCAATGTAATATAATAAAACAAACAAAGAAACCCTCAAATCCTTACTGTTTGATCTGTGGAGCCCTAGTTAGGAAAGCCTCAAAAGGGCAGGGCACTGGAGCCTTTTATGCAGGCTTCAACTGCACTCAGGAAACAGGCCCACTAACTCCTGATTAGGTGCTAGCAGTTTCTAAACCTGAGGAGGTTACTGGAGTTCAGCAACCTACTGTGCTCAAGGAAAGTTCCCCTAAAACAGCAAAAAATGAAAGTAACCTTGCTTTAAAAAATATACACAAAACCCTTTTAAGAACTCCCAGTCAGAGAGCTAGCAATATAATATAATAAAACAAACAAAGAAACTCCCAAATCCTTACTGTTTGATCTGTGGAGCCCTGGTTAGGAAAACAGTGGGCAAAACTGAAAGGGGGTATTTTAAGGGCAACCAACCTTTTTGTTAAAAGGGTAAATAAAGGCAAAAGGAACAGGAGACCGCTATGGTTTTCGAAGGAAGTAGCTGAAAAAGTGAAGAAAAAGAGGGAGGCCTTCATGAAATACAAGAGATCACAAAGAGAGGAAGACAGGCATCTGTATTTGGAAAAACTTAGAGATTCTAGCAAAGTAGTCAATAAGGCAAAGATTCAAAAGGAGGAGGAAATAGCCAATGCAATAAAATGGGGGGGATAAGACATTTTCAGATATATTTGTGAGAAGAGGAAGGGCAAAAGTGGTATTGTCAGACTCAAGGGTGCAGGGGGGGGAATATGTAGAAGCTGATAAGGATAAAGCGGAATTGCTTAACAAATATTTTTGTTCTGTGTTCACGGATGAAGAACCAGGAGCAGGACCTCAGAAAACACCCACAAATAAGAACAGAAGCGAGGGACATCTTGAACAATTTTCAGAAGACAGTGTTCATGAGAAACTAGCTCATCTTAAAGTAGACAAAGCGATGGGACCAGAGGGGATACACCCTAGAATACTGAGGGAACTTGGGGACGTTCTAGAAACTCCACTGACTGACCTTTTCATTGCCTCGTTGGAGTCGGGAGTGGTGCCAAAGGACTGGAGAGAGGCTTATGTGGTGCCTTTACACAAAAGCGGAAGTAAGGATGTGGTTGAAAACTACAGGCCGGTTAGTTTAACTTCGGTAGTGAGTAAATTATTGGAAACGCTGCTGAAAGAGAAAATAGTGAGGTTTCTGGAGTCCAGCGGATTACAGGATCCGAGGCAGCATGGATTCACCAGAGGCAGGTCTTGTCAGACAAATCTGATTGATTTCTTTGACTGGGTGACCAGGGAGTTGCACCGAGGGAGAGCTCTAGATGTGGTGTATTTAGATTTCAGTAAAGCCTTTGACACTGTTCCTCACAGGTGACTTAGAAACAAACTGAGCACCCTAGGGATGGACCCTAAAGTTACTGCTTGGGTTAGAAATTGGTTGGGTGGGAGGCAATAAAGAGTACAAGTAAATGGAGCTCACTCTGAGGAGAAGGATGTTACCAGTGGTGTGCCCCAGGGATCTGTCCTTGGTCCGATTCTTTTTAACATCTTCGTTAGTGATATAGCGGAAGGGCTGTCGGGTAAGGTTTGCCTCTTTGCAGATGATACCAAAATCTGCAATAGAGTAGACACCCAGGAAGGTGAAGATAACATGAGGAGGGATCTAGCTAAGCTTGAAGAATGGTCTAGAATTTGGCAGCTGGGATTTAATGTTAAAAAATGTAAGGTCATGCATTTTGGCTGCAGCAATCCAAGGGAGCAATACAGTATAGGAGGTGAAGTACTTTTGTCCACTAAAGAAGAGCGGGACCTAGGCATGGTTGTGTCTGATGATCTTAAAGTAGCTAAACAGGTAGAAAAGGCGACGGCAAAAGCTAGAAGGATGCTTGGGTGCATACGGAGAGGAATGGCTAGCAGAAAAAAGGAGGTGATAATGCCTCTGTATAAGTCTTTGGTGCGACCTCATTTGGAGTATGGTGTGCAATTCTGGAGACCACACCTTCAAAAGGATGTGAACAGGATGGAGTCGGTGCAGAGGGTTGCTACTAAAATTATTAATGGGCTTCATTATAAAGCATATGAGGACAGACTTAAGGATCTTAATATGTACACCTTAGAGGAAAGGTGGGATAGAGGTGATATGATTGAGATGTTTAAATACCTCCGTGGCATAAATGTTCAGGGAGAGAGCCTCTTTCAATTGAAAGCAAGTTCTGCTACAAGGGGACATGGGATGAGGGTGAAGGGAGATAGATTCAGGAGTGATATGCAGAAATATTTCTTTACAGAAAGAGTAGTGGATCCATGGAATAGTCTCCCAGTGGAGGTGGTAGAGATGAGGACAGTAACCGAATTCAAAAAAGCATGGGACCAACACAGATCATCTCTAAAGGTAAAAAGTGGACTGTTGTAGTTGTTGTTATGGAAGGACAGACTAGATAGGTCATGTGGTCTTTTTCTGTCATCATGTTTCTATGTTTCTATGGGGGGCTAGAGGACAAATGCTGGGCAAAGGGGGGAAGGAACAGGAGAACAAATGCTGTATAACAGGGAAGAGAGCAGGAAGACAAATACTGAAAAGCGGGAGGGGCAAGAGGATAAATACTGGACATACAGGGGAGGGACGGGAGGATAAATACTGGACTAGAGGGGGGAGGGGCTGGATGGCAAATTCTGGACAAAGGTGTGCAGGGGGACATATGCTGGACAACAGGAGGGGAAGGACAGCAGGGGAAATGCTGATCAAAGGGGGGGACAGGAGGGCAAATGCTGAACAGCAAGAGGTAGGAGACAAATGCTGGCAACAGGGGGCAGAGGGACAATGCTGGACAATGGGCGAAGGGACAGGATGATAAATGGTGGACAAAGGAGGGAGAGACAGGAGGGCAAATGTTGGACAAAGGGAGGAGCAGGAGGATAAATGCAGGATAATGGGGGGGGGGCTAGAGGACAAATGCTGGAAAATGGGGTGGGAGGCAGGATAAATAATACTGCACAACAGTGTGGAGGGACAGGAAGAGAAATACTAGACAAAGGGGAGCAGGAGGACAAGTGCTAGTGAGGGAGGGGCAGGAGGGCACATGCTGGGCAAAGGTTGGACAGGAGGACAAATGCTGAACAAAAGGTGGGCAGGAGGTCAAATGCTGGATACCAGGGGGTGGGAGGGAGCAGGAGGATAAATAGTGGACAACAGGGGGTGGGGTGGGATGACAAATACCTGACAAAGGGGGGCAGGAGGAGAAATGCTGCATAACAGGGCTGGGAGGATCAGGAGGGGAAATGCTGTACAAAGGGAGGGGCAGGAGGAGAAATGCTGAACAACAGGAGGCAGGACAAAAGGTCAAATGCTGGTCAATGGGGAGACAGGAGATAAAATGCTGGACAACAGAGTTAGAAGGACAAATGATGGATAACAGAGGGGAGGGACAGGAGGATAAATGCTCAAAAATGGGAGGGGGTAGGGGACTACAGTGGTTAGGGTCAGAAGGACAAACTCTGGACAACAGAGGGCAGGAGGACAAATGCTGGATAACGTGGGGAGGGAGAGGTGTGCAAAATGCTGGACAATAGAGACTGGACAATGGTGGGGTACAGGAGGACAAATGCTGGACAACAAGGGGGAGGAAAAGAAGGGCAAAAACTGGACAAAAGGAGGGACAGGAGAATAAATATAGTACAGGGGGAGGGGACATTTGCTAGATGAAGGGGGGAATAGGGCAAATGATGCACAACAGAGGCAGGAGTACAAATCCTGGACAATAGGGAGGAGGGACAGGAGGGTAAATGCTGGACAACAGGGGGGAGGGACATTAAGACCAATGCTGAACAACAGGGAAGGGGGGCAGGATGATATATGCTGGATAACAGGGGAGAGGATGAAGATGACACATGCTGGAAAATAGGAGCGGGCAGTAGGATAAATGCTGGACATCAGGTGGGAGGGACAGGAGGAGAAATGCTGGACTATGGGGGGAGCAGCAGTAGGGCAAATGATGAACAAAATGGGGGCAGGAGGACAAATGCTGGTCAACAGTGATGGAGTGACAGGACGGTAAATGCTGGACAACAGAGGGGAGGGACAGGAAGACAAATGCTGGGAAATGGGAGGGGCAGGAGGGTAAATGTTGGACAACAGTGATTAGGGTCAGAAGGACAAATTCTGGACAACAGGGGGAAAGGAGGACAAATGTTAGACAATGGTGGGGACAGGTGTGCAAATGCTGGACAATGGAGGGATAGAAGGATAAATGCTGGACAAAGGAGGGAAGGGGCAGGAGGACAAATGCTGGAAAAAGGAAGTGGCAGGAGAACAAATGCTGGTCAACAGGAATGAGGGACGGGAGGACAATGAGGGGGCAGGGGCAAGAGGATAAATGCTGGGCAACAGGGGGAAAGGGCTGGATGGCAAATTCTGAACAAAGTGGGAAGAGGAGGATAAAATGCTAGACAACAGGGGAGAGGGACTGAAGGGCAAATTCTGAACAAAGGGGAAGCAGGAGGATAAATCCTGGACAACATGGGGGGCAGTAAAATAAATGCTAGACAACTGTGGTGAGGGACAGGATGACAAATACTGAATAAGGGTGAGGACAGGAGGGCAAATGTTGGACAAAGAGAGGGGCAGGAGGACAAATGCTGGACAATGAGGGAGCTAGAGAACAAATGCTGGACAACAGAGGGGAGGGACAGGAGGACAAATGCCCCAAAATGGGAGGGGCAGGAGGATAAATGTTGGACAATAGTGCTTAGGGTCAGAAGGACAAATTCTGGACAACAGGGGGGCAGGAGGACAAGTGCTGGACAACAGGGGGTGGGGGGAGGGACAGGTGTGCAAATGCTGGACAATGGAGGAAAGAGACAGGAGGGCACATCCTGGACAAAGGGGGCAGGAGGACAAATGCTGGACAACAGGAGAGAGAGATAGGAAGACAAATGCTGGACAAAGGGTGGGGCAGGAGGCTAAATGCAGAACAATGGGTTGAAGGGACAGGAAGTCACATGCTGGACAACAGGAGGAGAGATAGGAGGGCAAATGCTGGACAACAGAGTCAGGAGTTAAAATGCTGGACAATAGGGAGGAGAGACAGTAGGACAAAGGGTGGCAGGTGGAAAAATGCTGGACAACAGGGGGTTGGGCAAGAGGATAAATTCAGAACAACGGGGGGGGGGGGAGGAACAGTATGTCAAATGCCGGACAACAGGGGGGGGGGGTAGAGACAGGACAGCAAATGCCTGACAACAGAGGGAGGAGTAGAACTGCCAGACTTTGGTGGGGGGGGGGGGGAGAGATAGGAAGGCAAATGCAGGACAGCAGAGAGGGAAGCAGAAGAAAAATGCTGGACAATGGAGGGAGGGGGGAGGAACAGGATGGCAAATCCTGGAAAATGGGAGGGGGCAGTAAGATAAATGCTGGACAGCAGGGGGAAGGGACAGGAGGAGAAATGCTGGACAACAGGGGGGAGGAGCGGGAGGATAAATGCTGGGCAATGGAGGGGAGGGACAAGAGGGCAAATGCTGGACAACAGAGGCAGTAGGACAAAGGCTGACCAACATGGGGGAGGGACAGGAAGACAAATTCTGGACAACAGGGTGGCAAGAGGACAAATGTTGGACAATGGGGGGAAAGAACAGGAGGACAAATGCTGGACAACAAGGGGGAGGGACAGGAGGACAAATGTTGGACAATGGGGAGGACAGCAGGACAAAAGCTGGACAAAGGGGGGCAGGAGGACAAATTCTGGCAACAGGGGTGCAGGAGGACAAATTCTGCACAACGTGGCAGGGTGGAAGTAGGAAGACAAATGCTGGACAATGGGGGTGTTGGGAAACATGAAGATATTCTGGACCAGTGTCGACACTACCAGGCAAGTTAGGTAAACCTTGGCAGGGGGACCCGGATGTCAGGAGGGTTCCAGCACTAGCCATCTGTCTCCACTCCCTATTCAGGATTGCTGTGGAGCACCGTTGGCCTAGCGGAGAACCTGCCACAGAACATGCTGCTCCCATGGGCAGGCCGCAATCACTACTCACAGTCTTGTGTCCCATAGGCAATCTCTCCACTAGGCTCCCGGCAATATGCAGGTCATCCTGAATGGGAAGTGGAGGTGGGCAGCCTCCTGACTTCTACTCCTGCAGATAGACTCTGTTTCTCTGGGCCACAGTCATGTCTTGCAGAGTCCCTGCGCACAGGACATGCTGTTCCCGCAGGCAGAAGGGTGTGGGTGGTAGTGATCATGGCCCAGAAATGCAGAGCCTGCACACAGGAGCATCATGTTCTGCGGGCAGGAGCTGCATAAGGTCAATTCTGTCCTACCTCTCTGGGCTGGGATAATGGCTTGAACATCCCCTGCCCATGGGACATCCTGCTCCGTGGGCAGGCTCTGCCCCTTGCAGATACAAGGAGTGGACATGGGGGAACATTGAAGGGGAGAGTGAATATCAGGGGGCATTGGGAAGTGGACATGGATGGACACATAGAGTCTGAAGGGAGATGCTGGGTGCAAGGAGGGGGAAGTAGGGAGGCAGCGGGGATATGATTGAGGTGGGATCTAGGGAGATAGAGATACTCAACATGGAAAGGGACATAGGCAGAAGTAAGGAGGGGAGATGGAGTGGTGATGTTGGCCAGGGGGTTATAGGGAGACTATGAGAAAATGCTGGACTTGAGGAGGGAGGGACAGAGTGAAAATGCTGGACACAGGGTAATAAGGGGAGAAAGAAATGCAGGACATGGGGGTAATGGGGAGAGAGTTGGGAGAAGATTGACATGGGGTAAATAGGTTGAGAATGAGACAGTGGACATGGGAGTAATAGAGAGGGGATGGCAAGGTATGGGGATGGGGTAGATGCTGGTTGCAGGGGGATAGGAATGGAGAGGGCAGACATGGAAGGAACGAGAAAGCAGAGGTACTGGATGGAGGGAAAGAGAGACACTGGATGGGGGTAAGAGATGTTAGACATGGAGGGGAAGAGAAAGCGAGCAAAAGACTAGGGAATAATGGACCAGGGAAGAAGAGCTGAGGAATGGAAAGATTGGGGTGAAGTTTGAAAAGCGGTAGCTAGATGGTGTAAAAAAGATGGAGAACTGGATAATAAGGAGTAGTGAAATCTAGTTGGACAGAGAGAGAGAAATAAATGGAAGAAAGCTGAAAGGAAAAAAATTAATATTGAAGATGGAAGGAAGTGAAGAAAACAAAAGACGAGACAAGAAATGGCAGATGGACCACAAATCATAGAAAGCTAAGAGAAGACAGAAGAAAGCAGAAGCCTCAGATCGGGACCAGCATGATCAGAGAATAAAATGATCAGACAATAAAGGTAGAAAAAATATTTTTATTTTCAATTTAGTGATTGAACTTTGCACAATATTTATATTTATATTTTACACCATATTGGGAACTGCATCTCTTTTATTTCTCTGTTGTTGCTCCTCATGTGAAGTCTGGCTTCTTAGGGTTTTAGTTAAAATATTTTCTACATATTTTTATTTTTACTTTAGGTTGTGATCACTTATTCTCTACTTTAAGTTGCGGTCACTTATTCTGTATTTGGTGAAGGTCTAAAGGCAAAAAGAAGACTGTTGTAGTGGTTTATATGGAAGACCAGATTAGATAGGCCATGTGGTCATATTCTGCCATCATGTTTCTTTGTTTCTATGTGTGAGTGAGGATGAAAACTGGAAACAACACAAGCACTGGCAAGTTAGATGCAAAGCACTGATAAGGTAGCCAAAGAGAGAATTTGAGAAGGTGCTTGCTGTGGAAACAAAAACACATAATAAAAACTTTTTCAAGTATATTCATAGCAAAAAATCTGTGAGAGAGTCAGTTGGGCCATTAGATGATAAGGAGGCAAAAGGGGCACAAAGAGGGGACAAGGCCATAGCGGAGAGACTGAATGAATTCTTTGCTTCGGTCTTTACTGAGGAAGATGTAGGGATGTTACCCATCACTGAAATGGTATTTAAAGGTAATGCTGCGGAAGAATTGAAAGAAATATTGATACACCGGGATGATATCTTACAACTATTTGATAAACTGAAGAGTAGCAAATCATCCAAGGGTTTTGAAAGAACTGAAATATGAGATTGCAGACCTACTAGTAGTAATCTGTGAACTATCATTAAAATCATCTGTAATACCTGAAGACTTGGGGATGGCCAATGTAATGTCAATTTTTGAAAAGGGTTCCAGGGGTGATCCGGAAAAACTACAGACCGGTGAGCCTGATGTCAGTACTGGGAAAAATGGTAGAAACCATCATAAAGGAGAAAATTACTGAACATGTCATGGCTTAATGGGAGACAGCAAACATGGCTTTAGCCAAGGAAGGTCTTGTCTTACTTATCTGTTATGTTTTTTTCAAGGTGTGGATAAACAGGTAGACAAAGGTGAGTCAATTGATACAGTGTATCTGGACTTTCAGAAAACCTTTGACAAGGTCCCTCATGAGAAACGTTTGGCAAAATTAAAAAGTCATGGGATAGGAGACAGTGTACTATTGTGGATCAGGAACAGGTTAAAAGACAGAAAGCAGAGGGTAGGGCTAAATGGCCAATTTTCCCATTGGAGAAAGGTGGAGTACTCCAGGGATCTGTGCTGGGTCCGCTGCTTTTTAACATATTCATAAATGACTTGGAAATGGGAATAACGAGTGAGGTTATCAAATTTGTAGATGACACAAAACTATTGAAAGTTGTTAAAACCCAAGAGGGTTGTGGAAAATTGCAAGAGGATCTTGATAAATTGGAAGACTGGACATCCAAAAGGCAGATGAAATTTAATGTAGACAAGTGCAAAGTTATGCACCTAGGAAAGAAAAACCCAAACTATGGTCATACGATGCAAGGTTCCACTTTAGGAATCACCACCCAGGAAAAAGATTTAGGTGTCATTGTGGATAACATGTTAAAACACTCTGCCCAGTGTGCAGTGGCGGCCAAGAGAGCAAATAGAATGCTAGGTATCATAAGGAAAAAAATGGAGAATAAAACAAAGGAAATTATAATGCCTCTGTATCATTCCATGGTGCGACTGCACCTTGAATATTCTGTGCAATTCTGGTTGCCGTATCTTAAAAAGGATATAGCGTTATTAGAAAAATTAGAGAGAAGAGTCACCAAAACAGTAAAGGGGATGGAAGGATTCCCCAATGAAAAGAGGCTAAAAAGATTAGGACTCTTCAACCAGGAAAAGAGACAGCTGAGGGGAGATATGATAGAGGTCTATAAATTAATGAATGGAGTGGAACGGGTAAATGTAGATCGAATGTTTATGCAATCAAAATATAGAAAGATTAGGGGGCATGCAATGAAGTTACAGGGTAACCTATTTAAGACTAATAAGAGAAAATATTTTTTCACTCAATATGTAATCAAACTCTGGAATTTGCTACCGGAAGATATAATAAAAGCTGTTAACATAGCTAGGTTTAAAAAAAGGTTTGGACAAGTTCCTGGAGGAAAGGGTCATAAACCATTATTGATGGGGACCCAGAATATCCACTGCTTGACCCAATACAAGCTTTGTGGAACCTGTGTCTTTTGGGGAAACTACTAGGTACTTGTGACACTACCAGTACAGGGTGCTACCTTTTGGCCTGGCCTCCTCAACAAAGGTCTTCACCAAATGCTTGGCAGTGGTAGCTGCCCATCTGCATCTACAAGGGGCCTTTGTCTTCCCCTACTTAGATGACTATCTAATCAGGAGGGGTACGGCCTCAGAGGTCAGTCAGGCCACGGAGCATGCAACCCTCCTTCTGTAGCACTTGGGGTTCACCATCAACTACCGCAAATCTCATCTCTCTCCAGCCCAAAGGCTGGAGTTTATAGGCGCTCAGTTGGATACATTACGGGTCAAGGCAGTACTCCCAAGAGAAAGGGCAGAATGCCTCAAACAACTGGCAGGAAACGTGAAATGCTGCTGGTCAGTGCCAGTTTGTCTCCTCCTCTGCCTGCTGGGCCATATGGCCTTGACAGTCCACAGCACATCCTCAGCCTGCTTGCACATGCGGACAGCTCAGTGATGTCTCTACTCACAGTGGACTCAAGCCACAGACATGCTACGGGACAGGGTCAGGGTAACCCACCAGCTGGCGGAGTCCCTTCAACTGGTGGCAGGACTTTAGCCACCTCAAGGCGGGAATGCCCTTTCAGGCACCCATGCCTCAGAGGACCCTGACCACAGATGCCTCCCTACTAGATTGAGGAGTGCATTGTGAGGACCACCACACACAGGGCAGCTGGTCCCAGGAGGAGTCACTCTTACAGATCAATCTCCTAGAGCTCAGGGTGATCTTCCTAGCCCTGCAAGCATTCTGCCACTGCCTGCAACACCGGTCCTTGCTGATTCAGACGGACAACCAAGTCTCCATATTCTATATCAAAAAGCAAGGGGGCACGGGCTCGTACTTCCTCTGCCAGGAGGTAATGGCCCTCGTATCCTTTGCAACTCACAATGGCATGCTCTTGTGAGCAGTCTATCTCCCGTTCCAGGACAACTGTCTAGCAGACAGGCTGAGCAGAATCCTTCTGCTGCACGAGTGGTATTTGAACCCCAGGGTGGCCATGAGGCTCTTACACCTGTGGGGCAGGCTCATGATGGATCTGTTTGCCTCTCCAGACAACACACATCTGCTTTACTTCTGCTTGCACCAACCACACCCGGAGAGAGTGGCGGCAGACGTCTTCCTGATCTCATGGTCCGAGAGCCTACTCTATGCATTCCTATTGACTCCCCTAGTCACTAGGACCCTTTTCAAGATCCAGAGTGAGAGGGTGTCATTCATCCTAATTGCCCCCAGGTGGATGAGACAGCCCTGGTTTCCATTGCTGCTCTCCCTGTTGTTGGCACTTCCAGTCCCTCTGGGCCGAGTGCCGGACCTCCTATCCCAGGAGGGGGGCTTGCTCTTGCACCTCAACCTGGGGTCTCTAATGCTAGCCCCTTTCAACCTTCTGAGAGAAGTCATGGAGATCCTGCTGGTCTCCTAAAAGCCCTCCACTAGATGAGCCTACACCTTTAAGTGGAGAAGGTTCTCTACCTGGAGTGCGAAAAGAGGGGAAAAGCCCTTCTCCTGCCATGTGCAAGTAGTACTCCAATACCTACTTTACCTGTCCCAAACTGGACTGAAGTCTAATTCGGTGAGGATGCATCTGAGTGTCATAGCCGCTCACTATCACCCTATCGAGGGGAAATCCCTCTTGGGCCAGCCTCTGGTCTCCAGATTCCTCCGGGGCCTCCTGTTATCTATGCCCCCTCTCCATCTGCCAGCAGCAGAGTGGGACCTCAACAGAGTGCTCTCCCATCTTACCAAACCACCATTTGAGCCCCTAGGCACTTGCCACCTGTGGTATCTATCATGGAAAGTGGCCTTTCTGGTGACCCTCATGTCCACTCAAAGAGTGATCAAACTCCAGGCCCTGGTAGCAGATCCACTATATACAAGGTTCTATAAGAACAAGGTAGTGCTCTGCACACATCCCAAATTCCTCCCAAAGGTGGTATCTCCCTTCCACCTAAACCAAGAGGTGGTCTTCCCCACCTTCCTCTCATGGCCTCATACCGGGAGGAAGGAACTAGTGCTTCATACACTGGATTGCAAACAGGTCCTGTCCTTCTACCTACAGTGGACCCAGGCACCGCAAAGTTCCTCAGCTTTTCGTCTCTTATGATGCCAGCAGACTGGGGCTTCCTGTGACTAAGTGAACTCTGTCCACTTGGGTGGCGAACTGTACTACCCTCACCTATGAGCGAGCAGGCATCTCCCTTGAATACTGGATCACAGCGCATCGCGTGAGGGCGATGGCCATGTTGGTGGCCAATCCCCGTTCAGTGCCAGTGACGGAGATATGCAAGGCCACCACATGGTCTTCAATTTATATATTTGCAGCTCACTACTGCCTAGAGGGACAGTGCCTTTGGCCAAGGCAGTAGTCCATAAAATTCTCAGGGTGTAGGCAACTCCTGCCCTCCAGGCTACCGGAGTGATAGTGTTGCTGGATGCTAGGGTCTTGCAGAGTCTCTCAGTAGGGACTCACCTTCTGCAACTCATGGCTACCCGGATGGTTGCTGCTGGTGCTGTCGTGGTTTGGTCCTCAGCAGCCTAGAGCTAGGGAGTCCCATATGTGAGGACTGACTTCCTGCTTGTTCCTGGAGAAAGCGTAGTTACTTAATCTGTAACAGGTGTGCTCCATTGACAGCAGGAATCAGTCCTCACGACCCTCCCTCTTCCCCTAGGAGTTGCCTCCCTCTCTTGTTTTATTTTTATTACCATCCTACTAGTTCATCTGACTGAGCAAGATGGCACCCTGGGGTGGGAAGGGGACCATGAATTTGTGGCAGCATGTCCCAAAGACTTTCTTTGAAAGCTGGGGAAGTGCTCCGCCCGGACTCTGTCAGTGCAGATGTCACCCATATGTCAGGACTGATTCCTGCTGTCCCTGGAGAATACCTGTTACAGGTGAGTAGCTATTCTTTTTACTACATTGCATGCATATGTTTGGAAGCCACCTAGAATTTTAGATGGGTAACATATTCATTTTAAAATAAAGTATACTAAATTTATGCAAATTCTGCCACAATAAATCTCCACACATGGCTCTGCAGCCCCTGGGAAAAAGTAGACAGGGGGCACTGGGAGGTGGAGGAGCGCAGAAATCTTAGATTGGGACCAGCATGATCAGAGAATAAAATGGTCAGGCAACAAAAGGTAGAAGAGAATTTTATTTTCAATTTAATGATAAGACTTGGTGCTATCTTTATATTTTATAAAGTACAGGGAACTACATCTCTTTCTATTTCTCTGGCATTGCATTGTATGCAGAATCTGACTTCTTGAGGTTGCAGTTTAATTTTTATCTACATATGCTTATTTTTAGGTTATGGTCACTTATTCTGTATTTGGTGAGGGTATGTGTTCTGAGTTTGTAGTCAAGGCCAGGTGTTCTGTTAACATGGAATTTGTAGGTAGGGATCTGTAGTAATCTGAATTGTTCAACTTTTCAAATAGGTGTTGGATGTTCCAGGTAGTTATGCTTTTTTTGGGGAGGCTCCTTATGTGAGTTTTGTGAGTTATACTGGTATGGTATGGTAGGTTTGCTCTACAGATCCTCAGTGACTTTGTTGCTTGTTGCAGGGTTTTGTATTAGTTCACAATATGCCAGCTACTCAAGAATGCTTGTTATTGTTAGTGAGATGATCAGAATCTGATTTTTTTTTAAGATATTGAGTTCTGTGGGTGAATGTCCTAGTTCTGTTCTGCTCCGCACCCATTGTTGAGGGAGGAGGCTCTGTGAATGCAAAATATATGTTCAAAAAGAAAAAGCAAAAACCATAATGCAGTTTATAAGAACCAAATAAAAACGAGTTATAATTTGGTGTTATAAACTGCTGTGGTTCTCGCTCTTAGTTCCTTGATGTGCAAACATCTTGCATTTTCTCCACATTACCTAATCAGCTTTTTGATTTGGTTCAGTCCCTGACAGGAAGTTTGAGAAAGCCCCCACCCCCGCTCTGGCGGGGGACACCATCTCATCTCTTGCCTCAGGCAGTAGATTGCCTTGAGCCATCCCTGCATGTCCCCCTCCCCCCATCACAGGTTTGCCATTTGCTCCATGCCCAGCATCTTGCCTTACCACACACCTCCATGTCCAGTCGGCTCCCCACACTGCTTGCCCTTGTCCTGCTGCCACTTTTCATGGTTCCTTGGAGGAAGCAGTGGTGGTGGCAGAAGCACAGTGGTCATCCAATTTAAAAATTAAAAAAACACGTGTATCTTTCCATATCCGCGCTTGCATGCAGGTCTGACGTATGCTCGCATCAGAGGAGGGAAGGTCCAGACCAGCCATTCATTCAAGCATGGAATTGCAAAGACCCGTGTTTGAATGGCTGGTCTGGTCCTTCCCTCCTCTGATGCGAGCATACGTTAGAGGAGGAGGGATAAGAATTGGATGTCCGCTCTGCTGCAGCCTCTGCCACTGCCACCACCAAGGAAACACGAAAAGTGGTGGCAGGCAGCATGGGGGCAGCTGAGAGCAGCAGTCCCAAATGCACCTCTATTTCTTTGCGGCCTGCACAGTCGCACCACTTGCTTAGGGCTAGATACAGAACTGCACACAAATAAAGTGATAAGTAAAAATAAATTTTCACTCTGGTTCTTAAAGCACTTTGACTGGTGTTAACAATTTCTAAGTAGCTACCTCTGGAGGCAAGTGATATGAGAAAAATCATATAACAGTAATGAGAAAGTCTCAAAAAGACTATCCTGTGATAGTCACATTATCCTTACAGTAAGAAACAAGTGAGAAATATGAAAAAAAATTGAAATCCCCAAAAGTAGGAGTGTACTAACACATGCTCTTTGACAAAGCTGGGCTTCCAAAAATATTAATTAGGAAATTAGGACATACCCATCTGAATTTCCTCAGGTAAAAAGTATTCTCCAGGACCAAGCAGGAAGTCAGTCCTCACTTATGGGTGACGTCGGCGCCGACGGAGCCCTCGCGGAGCAATTTTCCCCAGCTTTCAAAGAAAGCCTTTGGGAATTGCAGCGCGCATGCGTGGTCGTCTTCCCGCCCGAGGGTGCCATCTTAGCCAGTCTTCTTTTTTCCGCGGAGCCCTACAGACGTCCCCGTCTTGTCCCCGCGAAAAAGTCGATTTTCTTCATTATTTTATTCTTTTTCCTTCGGTTCGACGCCGATCTTTTTCCCGCCCGGACTCGCGACGCCGGTCACGAGTCCTCTTACTTTTTTCGGTTTTTCTGACTTTGTCAGTTTTCGTTTTCGATTTTTCCCTGGCAGCCCGGTCCTTTGACCTCGCAGGGGCCCTTTTTCCCCCGATGGCTGCCAGTGGGTTTAAGCGGTGTGGTCGGTGTGACCGAAATATGTCACTAACTGACACACACGACTTTTGCCTCCGCTGCCTGGGCCCGGATCATGAGGAACTGATCTGTGGGCCCTGCAGCAAAATGTCCTCAAAGGCGTTGAGAAGTCGGCGGCATCAGCGTGAGAGAATCTTCGCTGACCCCAGCCGTACCCGGACCTCGTCGGAGGCCTCCGCGTCGAAAGGCTCCAGCTCGGACCGTCGCCGGAGTTCCTCCGACCGGGGTTCTCCCTCCGGGGACCATCGTCGGAAGGTGAAACCCGCGAGGGCGGCGTCGGTGGACGCTCCTGGTTCCGTGAGGGCCAGGTCGCATAGCCCCGACAGCCGCCCCGGGTCCTTGGAGAAGGAACACGTCCCGAAGCGACCTCGCCTGGAGTCGGAGATGCCTGCTCGGGTAAGTCCTGTGGTCCTTCTGGATTCGCCTCCGCGACAGCCGACGTCGGGCCCGACGCCGTCGGGGCCCGAGTCGGGGGCTGCTGGGTCACCTGAGCTCGGACTCAGGTTGACGGCCTTGGAGAGCAGACTGTCTGCCTTCATGGACCAGCAGAGGGCACTGCTCGCTGGCCTCGCTGGCGCCGCTGCCCCGACCGCCGGGACGTCGACGTCCAAGTCGACCCCGGAGACCGAGCCGATCCTCGAGTCGCTGAGAACTCGAGTCGATCCTCGGTCGAGGTCACCCTCGGCCTCCCGTTCGGGACCGAGGTCGCCGACGCCGACTCCCTCGGCGTCGGGGCGGCTGGCGCCGCGCCCTGCCCGGGCCGACCCCACCGAGTCCTCGTCGGAGTCGGTCTGGGAGTCTGAGGAGGAAGAGTCGCCTGATTCTTTCCGGACTCGGTGTGTCCCATCGGACTCACCGGAGTCCGAGCCTCGGAAGCAGTCCCCCCCGGAGGATGCCCGGTTCTCGGACTTCGTTAGGGATATGGCCAAGGCTTTGGCCTTCCCTGCGGATCCCGAGGAGGAGCCTCGAGCCGAAGAGCTCGACGCCCTCCAGTATGACTCTCCCGTGAGGGAACACTTTACTGTACCGGTTCCTCCTATGCTGGAACGACTACTCTTCCGCATGTGGGAGAGTCCGGCCTCCTCGCCGGTCCTGAGCAAGCGGGTCGATTCTATCTATCGAGTCCGCAAGAGCCCTGGCTTTCAAAAGGCACAGCTGCCACACCATTCCATGGTAGTGGAATCGGCCATGCATCGTCTTAAGAGCCAGAAGATGCACTCCTCGGTGCCTCCTGGCAGGGAGGCCCGTAACCTGGATGGCCTTGGCAAGAAGTGTTTCCAGGGCTCTATGCTCGCATGTCGTGTCCAGACTTACCAGCTATACATGGGCATGTATCTCCGGGATCTGGCTAAAGAGCTAGCCGGATTCTCCGCTGGTTTGTCCGAGGAACCCTTGCGGAGGTTCCTGGCCTTGTCCGCTGGCATTCGGGAATGCTCAAAGTTCATGTCCCGCGCAGCCTATGATGGCTTTGAAGCATCGGCTCGAGTGGCCGCAGCCGGCATCGGTGCCCGCCGACAGGCTTGGCTTCAGTCGTCAGACCTTGAGCCCTGGGTGCAGGACAAGTTGGTCGATGTCCCCTGCCGAGGCGAAAACCTCTTTGGCAAGCCCATGGCGGAAAAGGCTGCGCAAATTGAGACTGAGACTCTCACCAGGACCAGGCTTTCTAGGAAGACCTCCGCCCCTTCCCAGAAAAAGAAGGGCTCGGGGAAAAAGTCCTTTTACCCGAGGAAGGCGGCTGCCTACAAACAATACCCCCATTATCAGGCCCCTGCAGCTCCCCAACAGGGCCAGCAGGCCAAGGGAAGGGGTAACGGGTCCCGTAGGCAGCAAGCCCCCAAGCCTGCACCACCAGCCCCTGCTCAGCAGGGTGGGGGTTTTTGACTCGCAAAGCATAGCCTCTCCCCCCCCGCTGGTTCCTCCCAGCACCGGAGGCCGGCTGGTTCACTTCGCCCACAGGTGGTCCAGCATCACCGTAGATGCCTGGGTGCTTCAAGTCGTGCGGGAAGGCTATCTTCTCCACTTCCACCAGGTCCCTCCCTCCTATTTTCCGGGAGAACCTCCACGACCCCCTCTGCACAGGGAATTACTCCTTCAGGAGTTAGCAGGTCTTCTGCAGGAACAGGCGGTGGAACCGGTGCCACACCACCTGAGAGGTCAAGGTTTTTATTCCAGGTATTTTCTAATACCAAAGAGAACAGGGGGCCTCAGACCCATCCTGGACTTGCGCAACCTCAACAAGTTCCTTGTGCGGGAGAAGTTCAAAATGCTTACCCTTGGAATCCTTCTGCCCTACCTCCAGCAGGGAGATTGGCTATGCTCCTTGGATCTAAAGGATGCCTACACGCACATCCTCATCCACCCAAGCCACCGCCAATACCTAAGGTTTGTGGTGGCAGGAAATCATTACCAGTACAGAGTACTCCCCTTTGGCCTGTCCTCCGCGCCGCGAGTCTTCACAAAATGTCTCGCGGTGGTGGCGGCCCATCTCCGGCTTCACGGCCTCTGTCTTTCCGTACCTCGACGACTGGCTCATCAGAGCAGCGTCCGCTCGGGAGGTCACCAACGCCACGCGCCGCACGGTGACTCTTCTGCAGCACTTGGGCTTTGTTATAAACTTCGCAAAGTCCACTTTGCTCCCCTCGCAGGATCTCGAGTTCATCGGCGCAAGGCTGCACACTCCTCAGGCGCGAGCATACCTACCGCTCGACAGGGCTCGACGGCTCATGGACCTAGCCGACCGTTTTCGCAGCCAGCCCCTGGTCTCCGCCAGGCGCTTCCTGAGACTACTCGGCCATATGGCTTCCACCGTCCATGTGACCCCCAATGCCCGCCTGAATATGCGGCCTGCTCAATGGTGTCTCCGCCAGCAGTGGCGACAAGCCACAGGCGGCCTAACAGACCTGGTGCGCGTCTCCGAGCCGCTGATCTCGTCTCTTCGGTGGTGGCTTCGGCAGCCGAACCTGATATTCGGAATGCCTTTCCAGTCACCTCAGCCGACCCGGGTGCTGACCACGGATGCATCCCTCCTGGGCTGGGGAGCACATTGCCAAGGGGCACGTACTCAGGGCCTCTGGACCACGTGGCAGTCTGCTCAGCAGATCAACTTCCTGGAGCTCAGGGCGATCCGCCTGGCTCTCAAAGCCTTCTCCCACCTGACTTCTCACCAGTCCGTCCTCGTCCAGACGGACAATCAAGTTGCCATGTTCTACGTGAACAAGCAGGGGGGCACGGGCTCCTTCCTCCTCTGCCGGGAGGCACAGAAGCTCTGCTCTTGGGCCGTCAGTCACGGCATTCTCCTCAAGGCAGTTTATCTCCCGGGCCAAAAGAATTGCCTGGCGGACAAACTCAGCAGGATCCTCCAGCCGCACGAGTGGCGTCTGGATCCCTTGGTAGTTCAGAAGCTCTTCCTAAAGTGGGGCCTCCCCACGGTGGATCTCTTTGCCAGTCCTCACAACCGGCAGCTTCCTCGCTTCTGCTCTCGTCAGCCACACCCCCTTCGGGTTGCGGCGGACGCTTTTCTGATTTCATGGTCGGGGAGCCTTCTGTACGCTTTCCCTCCCATCCCGCTAGTCTCTCGGACTCTTTTCAAGGTGCTCCGAGACAACGCCTTCATGATCCTGGTGGCCCCTCGCTGGCCCAGACAGCCATGGTTTCTGCTCCTACTGCAACTAGCGGTGGAGGATCCATTCCCTCTGGGGGTACAACCGGATCTCCTCACTCAGGATCAGGGGTCTCTACTACACCCCAACCTCAGGTCTCTCAACCTCATGGCCTGGCTGCTGAGAGGGTAGTCCTTGCTCCCCTTCTCCTGCCGGCGGAGGTGGAGGAGGTCGTCTTAGCTTCGCGACGCCCTTCTACCCGCAAATGCTACGCCCTTAAATGGCGTCGCTTTGCCCTCTGGTGTACCCAACAGTCTCAGGATCCCTTCTCCTGCCCGGTGTCGGTGATCTTGCAATACTTGCTACACCTCTCTAATCTGGGACTTAAGTCCAACTCCGTCAAAGTTCACCTCAGTGCTCTTTCGGCACATCATGTGCCGGTGGACGGTAGACCTCTCTCCAGCGACCCTCTCGTAGCGAGGTTTCTCCGAGGTCTCCTTCTACTTAAACCACCTCTGCGCCCGCCAGCGCCTGACTGGGACCTGAATGTGGTTTTGCAGCGGATCACCTGTCCGCCTTTTGAACCTATGGCTACCTGTTCTCTCCGTTTTCTGTCTTGGAAAACACTGTTCTTGATAGCCCTCACTTCCGCTAGACGCGTAAGTGAATTGCAGGCCCTCGTGTCTGATCCCCCTTACACTCGGTTCTACAAAAATAGGGTAGTCCTACGGACTCACCCAAAATTTCTTCCAAAAGTGGTCTCCCCTTTTCACATCAATCAGGAGGTGGTACTTCCAACCTTCTTTCCCAGACCACACTCCAGCCGAGCTGAAACGGTCCTCCATACCCTGGACTGTAGAAGGGCTTTGAACTTCTACCTTGACCGTACGCGGGAGCACCGTAAAGCTGCTCAGCTTTTTGTGTCTTTTGACCCCAATAAATTGGGGCTCCCGGTCTCCAAGCGTACTCTGTCCATCTGGGTTGCGGACTGTATCTCTTGGGCTTATGGGGCAGCCGGACTCTCCTTAGAAAGTCGAGTCACGGCTCATTGCGTTCGGGCAAAGGCTACGTCAGTGGCTTACCTCCGCTCTGTTCCGCTGGCAGACATCTGCCGGGCCGCTACTTGGTCTTCGAGCCAGACTTTTGCGGTCCATTACTGTCTCGAGAGGGAGTCCCGCAGGGACAGTGCTTTCGGACAGGCAGTCCTCCGTAATCTCTTTGAGGTCTGAGCAACTCCTACCCTCCATCCCAGATGTGGGCTACCGGTGGGTGATAATTCAGCGAAGATTCTTTCCTTCTGTGCTGCTGAGCTAGAGGGAGCTCATTTTTGTGCTTAGGGTCTCCGGTAGCCTTGAGCTTGGGAGTCCCATAAGTGAGGACTGACTTCCTGCTTGGTCCTGGAGAAAGCGTAGTTACTCACCTGTAACAGGTGTTCTCCAGGAGCAGCAGGAATCAGTCCTCACTACCCTCCCTCCTCCCCTTGGAGTTGCAATCGTCTGCTTATGTTCTTTTTGCAAAATTTTATGCTGTCTTTTTTAGCTATGTCATCTGACTGGCTAAGATGGCACCCTCGGGCGGGAAGACGACCGCGCATGCGCGCTGCAATTCCCAAAGGCTTTCTTTGAAAGCTGGGGAAAATTGCTCCGCGAGGGCTCCGTCGGCGCCGACGTCACCCATAAGTGAGGACTGATTCCTGCTGCTCCTGGAGAACACCTGTTACAGGTGAGTAACTACGCTAACTGCTCCCTTACAGTGGGTAAACAGACCTGCATAGTTTAAATAGGCAGTTATAGTTATTTTTGGCAAAAAGGAGTCAACCTTGTTCCACCACTGCAGAAGAAGAAGCTGAAAATTACACAAATGCTTTCTAACCTGCTTATTTTTAGGCAAAATTCAAATGTATTACTTTGTTTCCCTTTGAAAATAAGTTACAAGCTTATTTTCCTGAGGATTCATTTGTTTTACTTGTGCAGTAGGCATGTGCATGTGAAATATTTTCATGCTCATTTGTGTTTGTCAAAATACACCCATTTGTTTAGTGTTCAGGAGCCAAATCGTTTCTGTGCTTGTTCCATTCAATGTGTGTTCAAGTCTATGGGAGAAGCTATTTTACAATAGTACAGTGAGGTATGCTATCCATTTTCAATCAGACCTATTTGAAACTTGATGGCAGGCATCTGTAATAGCACTGCAAGTCATCAAGTGTTACAAACACCAGAGAGCCAAAGGAGGAGCAAAGGGCACATACAATGGCAGGAAAGATATCAGAAGCTACCATCAGAAGGGCAAAGAGGTGCAAAGAGCAGCTATTTTTACTTAGGGAACTACAAAGGGATCCTATTGACCAGATGGAAGTCTTCTCGATGGTTAATACAAATTAATCATTATCTTTAAATCTGCAATGACTTATTCATTTCTTACCTTAAATATCAAATATAAACACTTAAACTGAACTCGCTGTTCAAATGGTAACCAGTGTAATTCCTACCCTATGTCCTCCTAAATCTATAGCCACATTCTTCCAGATTACTTGCTCATTGTAATCCATAAATTTGTTACATGTAAACAGCATTGACCCTAGGAAATGTAGGGCCTGATATTGAGTCGGGCAGGCTATGCGCGGCGGCGGCACATAGCCTGCCTGTCGACCCCCCTAACCCAGATTTTCACTTCCGCGTTGGTGGAAATGAAAATCCAGGTTAGCCCAGACGCTCTGGCAGCCGCAGAGGCTACATGGGTAGCAGCGATTTTTGTTTTTCCTCGCTTATGTTTAAGGCACAAAGGGCTATGTGGGTAGCAACAAAAATCGCTGCTACCCATGTAGCCCCTTTCTCTGCCCCCGCTGTCCCCTAGAATGCCTTACACATCCCGATGCTATGCGGATAGCATTGGGGCATGATAGGGACTTAGCTGGGATTTTTGAAGGGCACTACCCAAGTAGATGCCCTTCGAAAATCCCAGTCAAGGCCTTTATACGGGTAACTAAGGAAGTTACCTGGTAAAGGCCTTCGAAAATCGGGCTAATAATATATAAAATAGGATAGATAAATAGAAAAAATAATAAATAAATATTTCTGTAAACCACAGCTTACACAAGCAGCAGCATTGTAAGCTATCTGAAATGATGGCATCCAAGGCTTAGGAAGACCTAGATACAAGTTATTACAATAATCAAAAAATAAAAGTAATGTCCATACTGTAACTCTAAGGGTATTTCTACTAAAGTGCATTAATGGCTTAACACAGCTGTTAGCACGTGTTAGTGGTTAACATGGGAGGAAAGCGGATAGCGTGAGCTAATCCTGCACCATGCCATTAACGTGGAAAAGTTGCACTGATGGGTGGAACTAAGGCGGGCAAGGACGGTGCATGGGTGAAGACAGCATCAAGTCCATTAACGCAGGGAGATTATTGCACGTTAGACAGGATATCCGGGGATAATGGGGGAACCTTAATGCCAGTTCAAGAGCAAGCATTAAGAGCTCCCTGGCAGGAAGAATGCTGTTTTTGTGCATTTTGTGCAAATGAAGTACAGTGAGGTGTATGCATTGTGCTCCACCCAGACTCCAGCCCATAAATAATTGTGGATCTGGCCCTTTCTCTGCAACACTATATGACCTATTTAATAAAGGGTTCTATGGTGTTGACACCAATGTGGCAAAGGCATTGAAATGATGGCATGTGAGGATCAATACCGCCATGTTGTCAGGAGTGGAAAGCATGTCCCTGGCAGTTAAAGCAGTGTCCATAGTGTATGTGATGTTAGCACAGATGCATCTAATGTCACCTATTGAAGTAGCATTAGGCGATCCTGCACTAATGCAGTTAGCGCACAGTGTGAACTCTTCACTAACTGCGCAGAGCATACCATGCCCACTCTCTGCCCCCACCCTGCCCACTTGTGACCATAATGTGAAATATACAGTGAGCATGGAAATTATCCTGCATTAACTGTCATGGCCCCGTGCTAGCTGCTAATGCATGTTCCAATATACAGTCAGTGCACACCAGAACATGTGTTGTCAGCTAATGCCCCATAGGAAAGTGGGCTCTATGGCAATACACACAGCTGTGGCAATGGCTCACATCCTCTCCATGGCAGTGAGACAGCAAACCATGACTTCAGAGGCAGCAGGGGAACAGGGGCAGTCTCCCCCTCAGGTGGTGGGTGACAATGTGCAGGGCAGAAGAGTGCAGAGCGGCCATGCCTGCATCCTCAGAGAAAGAAAGTCCAGGCAAGAAGGCAGTGTATCTTCTGAGATAGAGCCACCCTCCTCAGCCATTTCTTTATTTATTTAACAGATTTTGCTATACTGTTTTTCTACCAGTCAAAATGGTTTACATAAAACGAAGTGAAAACATAGAACTCGAGCATGCACTTGGGTTACACCAAGTGGTCTCCCTCCATAGGCTGAGTTCAGGGGCTACAAGAGATTTGTATGAGCATCTGAGGCCTGACCTCGACCCTCTGACTGCCTGGTAATATGCCATCCCAGGGCTGGTCAAGCTTCTCAGTACTCCACATCTCTTTTCCTCTGGCAGCTTGCAAACATGAGTGGCTAGGTAGGAGGAAAGGGCTGTGCCAACTTTGCGAGCTTTCGTCATGTACTGCAAGCCATGACCAGCCAGGTTACATATGACATAGCATTCCCTAATGAGAGGCAACAGTGGGTGACCCAAACCAGCAGTGTAAGATAATGGGCTACCAGCAAATCATACAAGGACTCACCCACAACAAGCGTTCTTTAAGTAATACAAGTAATACAAACATATGCTACCCACCCAAAGTAATACAGGTCCCTTGTTCTGACCATCACTTAATACAATTCACATTCAAAACTTTAATTCAACCCTGCAATCATAAAGCAGCAGCTCCTACAGACCACAAAAACAGAACAAAAGAACATAAGATATGCCATACTGGCTCAGACCAAGGTCCATCAAGCCCAGTATCCTGTTTCCAACAGTGGCCAATCTAGGTCATACGTACCTAGCAGTTTCCCCAAAAGACACAGGTTCCACAATGCTTGTACTGGGTCAAGCATTGATATCCTGGGTCCATTCTTAATAATGGTTTATGGACCTTTCCTCCAAGAAATACGTTATCTGGGTGTTACACTCGATCAGAACCTAGATATGAAGGTGCATATAGCTAACATTGTAAGATCCATATACTACAAAATCCAGTCACTAAGACATCTTCGTTCACTACTTGAACCCGAAGATTTCCGTACCATCTACCAGGCTCTGATCATGCCACACTTTGACTATGCTAATGTCGTATTGCTAGGCCTCCCTCAATCCACTTTGAATCCCCTACAGCTTGCAATGAATAGCGCTGCGAGGGTTCTCTATGGAGCATCGAGGAGTGAGCATGTATCACCCCTTCTAAAGCAGTTACACTGGCTTCCTATACAGGCCAGGATCATTTTCAAGACATTACTACTTACATTCAAAGCGGTAAACAGTCTCTCCTCCACCTCTTTAACTGAGCTCATCAAGCCCATATCCCCTAATAGATCAAGAAGATCAATTGCATTAAATATGCTATTGGTTTCCCCGTGAACTTACAAAATGCACCACATCAACAGCAAATAGGGCTTTCAGTCTCCGTGCCCCAAAGCTTTGGAATATGTTGCCACCTGATATTAGAGCAATCACCAACCTACTGCAATTCAGAAAAGCCCTCAAACATTACCTATTCCTTATATACTTCCCAGTGAGTGCAGAATCACGACCCATCTCTGTTAGTTATAGAAACTCCGAATCACCCAGTGATCCTGAATTACCCACTTAGTAAGTTCAAGGCTTAGCTGTCCATTACTTCTCAACTGTGCCCTAATTTAAAGATGTAAATAGTTTACACTGCAATCAAAGTTATTTACCTGTGATTCAAACTTACCCTGTTATCCAAGTTATTAACCCTGTTTAATGTAACTCAGACATTTTTGTGTACTGAAATGTTTTGTTCGATGTAAACCGCGCTGATGTTGAATAGTGCGGTATATAAGAGATGTAAAAATAAATAAATAAATAAATAAATAAGAACTTGTCCAAACCTTTTTTAAACCCAGCTACACTAACAGCCTTTACTACATCCTCCAGTAACAAATTCCAAAGTTCGATTACACGTTGAGTGAAAAAATATTTTCTTTTATTAGTCTTAAATAGTTTACCCTGTAGCTTCATTGCTTGTCCCCTAGTCTTTCTATATTCTGATAACGTAAACAATCAATTTACGTTTACCCGTTCCACTCCGTTCATTAATTTATAGACTTCAATCATATCTCCCCTCAGCCATCTCTTTTTCAGGTTAAAGAGCCCCAACCTTTTTAGCCTTTCTTCATAGGAGTATCCTTCCATCCCCTTTGCCATTTTGGTGGCTCTTCTCTGAACCTTTTCTAATAATGCTATATCCTTTTTAAGATACGGCGACCAGAATTGCACACAATATTCAAGGTGCGGTCTCACCATGGAACTATATAGAGGCACTATAATATTTTTTGTTTTATTTTCCATTCCTTTCCTTATGATACCTAGCATTCTATTTGCTCTCTTGGCTGCCGCTGCACACTGGGCGGAGGGTTTTAACATGTTATCCGCAATGATGCCTAAATATTTTCCTGGGTAGTGGTTCCTAATGTGGAACCTTGCATCGTATAACCATAGATTGGGTTGTTCTTCCCTAGGTGCATAACTTTGCATTTGCCCACATTAAATTTCATCTGCCATTTTGATGCCCAGTCTTCCAATTTATCAAGATCCTCTTGCAATTTTCCACAATTCTCTTGGGTTTTAACAACTTTAAATAGTTCTGTGTTATCTGCAAATTTGATAACCTCACTCGGTATTCCCTTTTCCAGGTCATTTATGAATATGGCAAAAAGCTGCAAACCCAGCACAGATCCCTGGGGTACACCACTATTCACCTTTCTCCATTGGGAAAATTTGCCATTTAGCCCAACTCTCTGCTTTCTATCTTTTAACCAGTTCCTGATCCACAAAAATACACAGCCTCCTATCCCATGACTCTTTAGTTTTGCCAAAAGTCTCTGATGAGGGACCTTGTCAAAGATGTTCTGAAAGTCCAGATACACTATATCAACCAACTCACCTTTGTCCACCTGTTTAAGCACACATTCAAAAAAACATAACAGATTAGAAAGACAAGATATCCCTTGTCTAAAGCCATGTTAGCTGTCTCCCATTAGGCCATGACTATCTACATGCTGAGTAATTTTGTTCTTTATGATGGTTTCTACCATTTTTCCCGGTACTGACGTCAGGCTCACTGGTCTGTAGTTTCCCGGATCACCCCTGGAACCCTTTTTAAAAATTGGCGTTACATTGGCGATCCTCCAGGCTTCAGGTATTACAGATGATGTTAATGAAAATTCACAGATTACTAATAGCAGGTCTGCAATCTCATATTTCAGTTCTTTCAACACCCTTGGATATATGCCATCCAGCCCAGATGATTTGCTATTCTTCAGTTTATCTAATAGTTGTAATACATCTTCCCGATGTATCGATATTTCCTTCAATTCTTCCACACCTTTAAATACCACTTCAGTCATGGATAACATCCCTACATCTTCCTCAGTAAAGACCGAAGCAAAGAATTCATTCAGTCTCTCCGCTATCGCCTTGTCGCCTCTTAGTGCCCCTTTAACCCCTCTATCATCTAATGGACCAACTGACTCTCTCATAGGTTTTTTTCTTCGAATGTACTTGAAAAGGTCTTTATTTCGTGTTTTTGCTTCCACAGCAAGCTTCCTCTCAAATTCTCCCTTTGCCTGCCTTATCAATGCCTTACATTTGACTTGCCAGTGCTTGCGCTGTTTTCAGATTTCATCGTTTGGCTCTTTTTTCCATTTCCTGAAAGATGCTTTTTTGGCAACAACAGCCTCTCTGTTCTCACCTTTAAACCATGCTGGCGGTTTTTTGGACTTCCTTTCACTTTTCTTAAAGCGTGGAATACGGCTGGTCTGGGCTTCCAAGATAGTAGTTTTCAACAACACCCAAGCTTGATGTACGTCTTTGCAACTGCTCCTTTTAGTTTTTTCTTAACTATTTTCCTCATTTTATCATAGTCTCCCTTTCAAAAGTTAAAAGATAGTACTGTGGATTTCCTTACTGTCCCTCCTCCACTAATTAAATGAAATGTGATCATGCTATGATCACTATTGCCAAGTGGCCCCAACACCCTTATCTCTTGCACTCGATCTGGTGTTCCACTAAGGACTAGGTCCAATATGGCTTCCCCTCTGGTCAGTTCATGAACCAGCTGCTCCAAGAAGCAGTCATTTATTTCATGTAGTCTTTTTTTTTATCTAGGAACTGTATCTCCCTAGCATGTACTGCCGTGACACTGACCCAGTCGATACTGGGAGTAATTGAAATCACCCTTTATTATTACTGCACTGTAACCTTTGTTAGCTTCCTTGATTTCTTTGAGCATTTCATTCTCCATTTGTTCATTCTGACCAGGTGGTCGATAGTATACCCCCAGTGCCATCGCCTTCCCCTTTTTACATGGAATTTCAATCCATAGAGATTCTACAGCAAATGTTGTTTCCTGCAAAAACTTTAATCCTTTCTGACTCAATGCCCTCTCTAACACAGAGTGCAACCCCTCCACCAATTTGATTAGCTCTATCTTTACGATATAGTTTGTACCCAGGTATCACAGTGTCCCACTGGTTGTCCTCCTTCCACCATGTCTCTGATATTGCAGTCATATCTAACCTCTCATTTAGTGCTATATATTCAATTCTCCCATCTTATTTTTTAGACTTCTAGCATTTGCATACAAGCATTTTAGAGACTGTATTTTATTCATATTAATCTGGCTATTGGTAGACATGGGTAATTTGGGATCTTTAAGCTCTGTCTGCTCCATACTCGAGGGCATTTGGGCTACTTTACTCTTTTTTGGAACCTCTCTTCTTTTGGTAGTATTCTTAAAGGACACATTCTTCCGAACCATGCGCTCTTGGGCAACTGTCGGCGTTATTTATTTATTTTATTTATTTATTTTTCTTATATTATCTAGTTTAAAAGATGTTCTTTCTCCTTTTTAAAGGTTAATTCCAGCAGCCTGGTTCCATCCTGGTTAAGGTGAAGCCCATCCCTTCGGAAGAGCCCCTCCTTTCCCCAGAATGTTCCCCAGTTCCTAACAAATCCAAAACCCTCATCTCTGCACCATTGTCTCATCCACACATTGAGACTCCGGAGCTCTGCCTGCCTTTTGGGTCCTGCGCGTGGAACGGGAAGCATTTTGGAGAATGCTACCCTGGAAGGTCTGGATTTCAACTTCCTACCTAAAAGCCTAAATTTAGCATCCAGAACCTCCCTACCACATTTTCCTATGTCATTGGTACCGACATGTACCAAGACAGCAGACCCCTGCCCAGCACTATCTAAGACCTTATCTAGGTGGCACGTGAGGTCCACTACCTTCGCACCAGGCAGGCATGTTACCAGGCGATCCTCACATCCACCAGCCACCCAGCTATCTACATGCCTAATGATCGAATCACCAACTATAACGGTTGTCCTAACTCTTCCCTCATGGGCACATGGCCCTGGAGAAAGTTCCTTGGTGTGAGAGGGTTTTACATCAGCTGGAGGACAGGTCCTAGTTACAGGATCACTTCCTGCCACACCAGGATGATGCTCTCCTGTCACATGACCTCTCTCCTCCATGGCAACAGCAATACTGCCAGATTGGAGGTGGGACTTCAGGACTATATCCCTGTAGGTCTCATCTATGTACCTCTCTGTCTTTCTTAAGTTTTCCAAGTCTGCTATTCTAGCCTCTAGAGAACGGACTCGTTCCCTGAGAGCAAAGAGCTGCTTGCACCTAGTGCACACGTAAGACATCTCACCATCTGGGAGAAAATCATACATGTGACATTCAATGCAAAAGACTGGAAAGCCCCCATCTCACTGCTGGACTGCTGTCTGCATCTTAGTTTTAAGCTTGTGTTTAGATCTTTAAGTTCTTTACCTACTAAGGGCTGCTATGGATATTTATTCTAATAGAACTGTACCTAATACGTTTAATATACCTTGTTCACCTGAAGTTTAATTAATCTCAGGTCCTTAGTGTATGACTGATTTGGATAACAAGCTTCACCTGAGAACACCTCCTTTCCTTTAAGATGTGTAAGTACCTATAAAGCTACAATAATCCCAGGGATGGGTGAGTGTTGAGGAGGGAGGGAGGGAAATAACACTTATTAAAAGAGGGCTGTTACACATTGCCCTGTCCTGTGCTTCTGAGGTAAGCTCTGACCAACTTCCTGGGTGATTAACAGTCCTTGTTTGGATAGAAGGAGTCTTTCAAAATGGCCTTTTGACCTGCCACCTGGTGTTAACACCTATTGAAAAGGTTTAACAGATCTCTTGCCCCCTAGTTAGAAGGTCTCTTTGTAAAGGTCTCTAGAAGACTTTATTTATTGCTCACAGAGTACTGACTCTGTTTTGCCTTTTATGCTAAGTTATATTCTGATTTGATTTAAATTACAGCTCTTTGCTGCTGCTAGGCTCTGAATTATTATGAAATTTAAACTACAAGCTCTCTTCTGGGTTCTAAATTTAACAAGAAAGCTCTCTTCTGTGTTTTAAATTTAAACTAAAAGTAGTTTGCTGATACTAGGCCCTGAGTGACTATTAAATTTAAACTACAAGCTCTCTGCTGGGTATGGAATGTAACCAGAAAGTTCTTTTCTGTGTTTTAAATTTAAACTTAAACGGCTGCTACTAGGCCCTGACTGATTTAACAAAAAACACTGGGTTCACAGATTAATTAGCTTTAATACAAAGAAGTCCTTTCAGAAAATTCCCAGAAGTATATTCTCAGAATTGCAGATCTCTCTCCAGAAGTAGCAGTCTCTTTTTCTAGTCCTTCAAGACAGGTTCAACAAATTTGACAAGGATGCTCTAATAGAATCTATAGTCTCTCAGGTAAGTGAACAAACTGATCTTGAGATTCTAATAAAGCAATGGAATACTGGAATTAAAAGAATTGCTGAACAGCATCCTAAAACCCTACCCATCCTACAAACCAAAGTAAAAAATAAAACAAAATAAAAAGAGACCATAGAAGACTCGAAAAACGATAGCGAAACACAAAGTCGTCAGAGAACCAAACAAAATACATTGAGATGCTCACAAACTAGAAAGAAGCAATCAACTCAGCAAAAAGGAACTACCACACCAAAATATTAAATAAGGCCCTAAATAAACCCAGGGAATTGTTTGAACTCATAAAAACCATCAACAAACCCTTACATAATAATAATATAAAATATAATATAGATGCACAAGCACTGGCTGACCACTATGAAAGTAAACTAAATCCCACAGGAGTAAACACCCCCCCTTCAAGTTACAGTAGACACCATTACCCAAATAATGCCAATGAATATGAACTCCACAGTAACATGGAATACCTTCCATACTGTTGACTTAAGACACATTCTAAATATCATCTCAAACTTAAACACTACCACGTCCCCTCTAGATCCCTGTCCAGTAGATTGGATCAAGGCAATAAAAGAAGAATCAGCTTCTATAATACTAAACATAGTAAATCAATCTCTTCAAGAAGGAACTATGCCATCTGAGCTCAAAAGATCCCATATAAGACCAATTCTAAAAAACAAAACACTTGATAAAGAAGATCCGTCAGCCTACAGGTCCATCTCAAGCAGTCCATTTATAGCCAAAGCCATTGAAAAATCAGTCCAATATCAGCTACAGGAGCATATAGAAGCCGCAAATGCTCTAGATGACCGACAATATGGTTTTCACCAATTCCATGGGGTAGAAACACTACTACTAGTGCTATTTGACAAATTATATAAAGGCATTGAAGATTGCAAGAAAATGTTCATCTTAATATTCATAGACATAACAGCGGCTTTTGACATGGTAAACCTCCAGATTCTTATCTCAAGACTCAAATCCATTGGCATAAAAGGAACACCCTTGAAGTGGTTCGCCTCTTACATATCAGATAGAATGCAACAAGTACACTTTGACCAAAGCACATCTAATACTTTCCAGCAAGCACAAGGCATACCTCAAGGTTCAGCCTTATCCTCCCTTCTATTTAACCTATACATTAGGCCTATTTGCACAATATTCCAGAAGTATAAGCTCAATTATCATCTATATACAGATGATATCAACTGGACATATGCAACTCACTTTACAACGCCATTGAAGCCTGCCTTAAGGAAACCCAAACTTGGCTCCAAAAAATAATATGAATATCAATCTTAAGAAAACTGAAGTAATGTTTATTTACAAAAACTCCAAATTTAATCCTCCATCCACATGCTAAATGATAGCCCATATAACATCAAGAAAAAAATTTAATACCTGGGAGTTACACTTGATAGAAACCTTAGTATGGAACCACATCTAAGGTTACTTAACAGAACAATTTTCCATAAACTTAGAATCCTACAACCACTATGGAATATCATTGTGCAATCTGATTTCAGAACGGTAGTTCAGGCTCTCATAACTCCCCACCTGGACTACTGCAATGGTATACTTCAAGGTCTACCTAAAAAGATACTGTCACACTCCCCCTGCTGGCCAGGCCAATAGGCAGAAGGGTGGCCTCATTTGCCTTTAAGTAAAGAGTCACTAGATTTTTCTCTCACCAGGGAACTCTGGGAGTTGTAGTTTCTCACAGTTACTTGTAGACAAAGTAGTTGCAACCACTTGGTTTGTTTAAGGCAAAACAGAAAATTTATTTTTGATCTGGGTTCCCCTTTCGCATCAAAATTCAAAACACAAGGCAGTAAAAGATTATTCTCCAAAAGAAAACTCAACAGGAACATAAAGCGTCTGGAACATCAGAACTTGGTAAAACCCTTTTCACACACAGTAGCTGTTCACAGCCATTCTTCAGCAGTAAGAAAATCACAGCTACTTTCCTCAATTTTAAATCAGGTACAGTTCTTTTTCTCTTTGTCACAAACTGTTCAGTTAACACTCAGGATTCCAGGAATGTTCTTTACTTCAAATGGAAGCTTTTGTTTCTCTTCTAGCTAAGAGACACAGGCTATGCAAAGACTTCCCTTCATAGTCTTCCTTCTAGCACACGTGAAAGCTTCCCTTCTTACAATAAGAACAATCCATTGGTATTACATCACACTCAGTTTCAGGCATACACAAATCTACTTGCATATCTTCCTGTATTGCAAGTTGTCTGTCCCTCTCTGGACTTTCACTAGCAGATTCAAGCTTACCGTTTGGAAGAAGCTTCTGGAATTCCCTTACAAACTGCTCTCCTGGAGAAAGGTTAGCTGTGCTTTGAGAATAAGCTCCTCTATCCTGCAACAGTTGCCTTAGCTTTTCAATTAGGTTCAGGTCTGTCTCACTGCCCTTGGCTGGGTTCTGGTTATCAGAATTTGTAATAACTTTCACCCACCTTCTGGCAGCTCGGGTTCCTGGAGCACTCTGCTCTGCACTTCTTCTCAGTTCATTAGCAACGTCCTCAGTTAAGCTTCTGCTGGACTCTGAAACAGACACACCTTTTTCAAAAGGATTGCTTCCCTTGTTGCTGGAGCCAAATTTCCCCATGGAATAAAACCTTCCACGTCTCCCTTCTCTGGGCTTCCTTAAACCAGGTTTCTCCTTTGAACCCTCAGGCTTCAGTACTCCCTCTGAACAAGATCCTGGCCATGAGCTTCCTGCTCTCCCTGAGCCTTCTGTCCACTCTGACCTCTCAGCTCTCTCTGAACCTTCTGCTTCCTTTGCTCCTCCAGATTCTCCAGATCCTCCAGCTCTTCCAGCTTCCTCTGCCCTCTCTGACTTCAGTGACGCAGGTTTAAAAAGATACTTTCCAGCCACCACGCCCTGCTCTCTGCACACATGTTTGTTATCAGAGCTCAAACCTGACCCTATGTTAGGGCTTGGGCGGGGCTCTAGCTCAGCCAAAACATGCTTCTCTAGTTTGTTTGCAGTTTGAGCTCTCTGGGAACCTTGCCTTTCTTCTGTCTTAAAGGTGTAGTCCCTATTTTCCTCTATTTCCATTTGCTCACTACAGCTCACCTTGTCACAATACTCAACATTCTCCAAATGGCGCAAAACGTCACTGCACGAATCTTAAGGAAGGTGCAGGTATCGGATCATGTCACCCCGATTCTCATGGATCTTCATTGGCTCCCCATACAAGTTTGCATAAAATACAAGATAATAATGACTACATTCAAAATAATTCACAACATAGCCCCATCATCAAAGTACAAACCCATAACAAGAACAAAAGGACTCCCAATCTCAACCTGTTACACGTTCCGAACACTATACGCAAGGTCAAATCTACTACAAGCAACAGAACATTCACATATGCAGCCCCCATTCAATGGAACAAGCTCCCAGACACTTTAAAAGCTAACAAGGACTTAACAATCCTTCCGCAAAAGCCTAAAAACTTACTTATTCCAGGAATGTTATGACGTGACATAACTTAACGCCCTCGCCTCACCTCTCCTCTTCACGCCACAATACCAACACCACATACTGGAGTCCCAATCCATTTAAGTATGCTCCCTATGCTACAAACCTCAATGTAATTACTCCTTAAATAGCTCAATGTATAGAGACATTCTTGGGAGAAATATAAACATCTATGTAATTACTCTGTAAATAGTTCAATGTATCTGATCCTCACTATAGTATATAGACCCCGTGGCTTTCTATTAACATACCACGACCTGTACATAGTTCTAATCCTGTTACGTACACATTAATGTTATGATACGTACTTAGTTCTAATTCTGTTACCTGGTATATGTTATATGTTATATGTAAATAGTTACAGTCCTGTTATATGTGACTTCATGGTTCAAGTTAAATGTTATAATTTAAACTGCTTCTGATCTCTGGAAGGAGCAGTATAAAAATTAACCAAATAAATAAATAAAAAAATAATTGATGGGTTGCCAAAATTGATGGAAGCGGGTTGCCAAAATTGATGGAAGCTATAGACCACATACATGTGGCACCTATCCCACCCAGTGTATCGCAACCACAAGCATATTCATGCCCTGAATGTGCAGGTGGTGTGTGATGCCTACATTATCGTTCTGAATGTGATGGCCAGGTTAGTTGGGTCAACCCATGACCCATCATCCTACAGCAATCAGCACTGTTTAAGAGTTTGAGGAGGGGAGGTTTGAATCTGGATGACTGCTGGGTCAGTAATATCTGCTTTATTGGATTATGTGCAAGTGGCAGATAAAATATGCCAGTAAGACTGGAAGAATAGGCAATATAATAGCAGCCCATATCATAGGAAGAAGACTTACACATTCCTCTCAGTTTCCTAATTGTGACCAGGGACTAGTGCATGAACTGGTGACCTTGGTATTAGTAAGCTGTCATTTATCTGTCACATCCACTAGAGCTGCATGGGAGTGGGAAGTAGTCAGCATGTTCTGCCAGCTATGAGATTACCCCAGGACTAGAAATGTGTATGTTGGCAGCTTTGCTAGGTGACCCCTCATTGTGAATGTGTGTGTTATTGTATCCTGTCCATTGGAAGGACAGAATTGATATGTAAGACATAAACTGCAGTAGAACCAGCAGCATATCAGTGCAGATGTACATACAGTCCTAATGACATGTCCCTCTCTTTCACCTGCCTAACATACTTCATCAGACAAGTATGCCACAGAGCCTGCAGAAAGCTACACAGATATTTGCATACCCCAGCTCATGCCCTCATGCATTCTGAAAATGACCACATATACACACATGGAGTGATGGAGCTACTCTCCTACGGGGCAGCTCTGTGGTGCCAAACACATGGCCACTGTGTCTGAGATGGAAGGGGCATGTGATCAAAAGCAGCCTATGGATCAGGAATGATCTTTCCAAGTATGTTTCCTTTGCCCTATAGTTCCATTGCTGATTCTGCATGTTCAGCTTTCCAACGGTGTTCCCTCTGCCATCTCTCCCAGCAGCATCTGCAAACTCCTCACACTCTCCAGCTGCTGGGATAGTGAGAGGCTGCAGCAACAGTGGCTTTACATCAGGGCACATTGCCATAGCATGCACACACTGAGTGGACATTGCAGTCACATTCAAGCATTAAGAGGCCTGTCTATTAAGCAATTTCCCCGTAGGCTCAAAATGGGAAAGCACCTTCAGCAGACAGGCCCCTAAAGGAGGCATGGGAACCTTCTGGCTTCCTTTTCCCTGGAGAGCACATCAAGGAGGCTTCACGGGCAGACTGAATGTCATCTTACAGAGGATAGAAGGCATGTGGACTCACTGTTTTTTGGACAGTGGGGTCATAGGTATGTGGATCTTTATCTTTATTTGTTGCTTTATATACTGCCCACACCGAGGCACCAGAGCGGTTTATAATATACAAAACAAAAATTATTGGCTGCAGAAAAGGAACAGAACTCCTTTGGTACAATAGGAAAGGGATAGAGCCGAAGATAAAGAATAAGCAAAAGATAAGCATGGGACTCAGAGGAACGGACTAACAGGGGAAAACAAATTATTCAGGGAGCTAAGGGGGGATTGGAGGTGGGGAGGAGGGAGGTGACAACTAAGGGGGGATTGGAGTGGAGGAGTAGCCTAGTGGTTGGGGCAAGGTACTTCAGGCCGGAAGGTCAGGGGTTCAAATCCCTCTAGAGGACAGCAACCTTGGGCCGGAAGGACTGGGGTTTCTAGTCCCACAGGTGCTCCTTGTGGTCTTGGGCAAGCCACTTAACCCTCCATAGCCCATGTTCCCTGTAAAATAGTTATCTCCAAGTTATAATACCCTGTTCAATGTAATTTCAGTTTGTTCAATGTAAACCACACTGATGCAGAATATGTTTTATGTTTTATTTCACTTGATAAAAACCGCCTTTCAGTGGCAAGCAAAGCGGTGTACAATAAAATCCAATTTTTTAAAAAAAGGCCAAAGCCAATGAAGTAGAAAGGAAATACAATTCCTGGACAGAAAAGCAATAAAAGCAGGAAAGACAAGGCCAGAACATAAATAAAGACAAATCACAAGGAAAGCAGAGGATAGAACAAATGGGATTCACACAAAAGGGGAGGAGATATCAAACGCATCTAATTTGTTTCCTATACTGTTGGTCCTTGTAGGATTTATACGTTAATTTCCAGTTTGCACGAATGGATTAAATGTCTGTTATAAAGGGTTTATACTCTTCCCTGTCAATGGACACTGAGTGTATGTTGTATATTTAAAATAACAACTTTCAAGGTCATTTATGATTTAATCCTTATACGTCTCCGTACCACTTATACTTGGACTTGAACATACATAATTTCTTTATTTACATACTCATACTTTAACTGTCTCCTTTATAGGTTTTTCTGAATAGGATAGAAGAGATTACACAAGGTTTACATTTGGTGAATTATAATTATCTGTTTTTTTCTTTTATATTCATGGTCCTTAACTTATTATTTAATATGTGTGCTTATTTATTTATAACTATCTATGTGTATATTGATTTACATTTAATTGTGTATATATCTATTCCATTTTAAATGATTAAATTTTCTGCTCTATATTAGTTTTATTTTGATATCCCAATCATTTATTATTTATTACAATTTGCTAACTTATTTATTTATATATGATTGTTGCTTATTAGCATATTTACTTGTATGTGTGAGTGTTCTGCTTTCAGGACTCATGCTCTTTATGAAGTCAGGATTGCATTTGTGTTTTTATGAGTTCTTCACACTTGTTTTTATTGTTCTTAACAGAGTTTTTATTCTTTTTTATTACTTTTATTGTGTTTGTACCTTTTATTCATTTTGTTTTTATATTTATGTTCTCAAGAATACATATGTAACCCCTGAGGAAGGCACTGCCAAAACACAGCCATGTCAGGTTAGGTGTTGTGTACCCTAGGAATTTATATCTAATAAAGACTATTAATTGTGTTGACACCACATTATGGACTGGTTGGTGGCTTATACGTGGTGAAGTCGCTTTGTTGTTGGACTGACATTCTCACAAAGCCAGGACTGCCATGCCTTGCCCATCTATGCCATATTTATCCATTTCCCTGAGCTGGGAAAGAAGAGGGACTGCTTGGGTGCAATCAGGGTGGCCAGCAGTGTCTGAGAACATGGGCTTCCTGGAACATACCACCATTGTTCCTACCAACACTGGGTTCCACATTAGCAACACCAGATGTCATGTTGAGCCGCAATGCATCTTAGATGGCATAGAGTCCATTGCCCTCTGTCAATGTGCACTCACAATATTACACCCACTGTCCATGCGTGTTCCCTCTCTACACCCCAACACTACAATGCGACCTGTGCCTCAGCTGCTAGGGAGAGTCAACAGCCAGTCCAGGATTTCTGAGCCTCACAGGTAGATCCATTATTGGAATGTGGCACAGACCCCAACCAGTGAAGGCTGTGACTACACACATCATGCTGCATGTCATAGCAAGGTTGTGACGCCAGAGTTGCGAGTCCTGTCTTTCTGACAATGTCATCCTGATGCATTATGGGATGTGCAGCACTGATTCCAATGGGTAAATTCAGGAACTACAAATACCATACTACACAGCAATGAAAATTTAAAACCAGAACTGGCAGAAAATCTCACTCCCTGAACTGGATAACTTGGCAACTCTGAGATACTAGGTAATGCTCAGGGATCCCCAAATTGCACTGTGACTACAGCCCACGACAACAACAAACTGTGTGCAGCTACATCCCATCTTCTTTCCTGTCTCACCAATATTGGATATTCACAGAGTCCAGGGCTCAACGCAAGCCTAGCTCTCCATAGGTTGCAGCTCTACCAAGGGAGGGGGGGAGGGGTCAGAACTATTGCAACAGTTGGCTGAAAATATTGCAACATTTGGCTGAAATCATGCATGTCATCTGCAAAGACAGGTGTGTCCTCATGATTGGCGGGTTGTCAGAATTCAGGCTTGCTGAACACATACCTGTTAAGTCTCTCCTGGTGAGACCATTCCCCCCCCCCCCCTGCTTACTGCAGTAAGACCAGCAGGCAGTATGGGAGCTGTACACCAGTATCATGTTGGAAATTAAGTTGAAAGGTATGCTCTGGGTGTGGGGGTTATCAATTAATGTATATGAGAATGGATTCCAAGCTCACAGATTTTGGGAAAACATGCATGCTGCCATACCTAGTCAGCCAGTGACTCCAACAGAGTCCAACTACTTACAGAGAACCAACCTTCTTCCCCAAACGGTGTCTCAAACAGTATGTGGAGTTACAAAACTGCTATTGACCAGCAAGTTGTATGCGTTGCCACATAGTGCATTGCTGCAGCTCCCATTTCTATTCATCCCTCCTAGAATTCACTCGCTCCGCTGCCTTTTTTTTCCTTGGCCCCAAGCTCTGGAATTCTCCCCCCCCCCCCCCGCCCTCCGCCTCGAACCCTCCTTTCCCAGATTCAAAGCTGGTCTAAAGACCCATCTCTTTTGTGCCGCCTTTATTTATTTACATTCTCTTACATACCGCGCTATTGCCATGAGAGACATCCATTAATTTTAGTGTTCAATATACAACATTAAAGTTGAAACTGACAGCAGAGACATTTTGAACGCCGATACATTATCTCTTTTTACATTGGATTTACTAAAGATACTGTCTGACTGCTGATACATGCAATATGTGTTTCTATAAAACATGGAAGACAAATGTTTGCTTTAGTACTCAGTATGAGGTCAATATAATTAAAGGTAATGACAGCAACACTGTGAACGCTGATACATTGTGTCTCATAAATATTTGATTCACAAAAAGGTACGCTCAAATGACTATGCATATTTCAAACAGACTTAAGTGAGATTTGAAGTTTTGCGAAAAAGAAACATACTTTTTGTGTGGTCGTATAGAGTTCTGCGATCCGGCAACATTATTTTCATTGAAAAGCAATTCTGAAGGACCAGGAGCATTTAAATTGTGGAATTAAAAACATAGAAAAATAGAAACATGAAAGCAGAAAAAGACCACATGGCCCATCTAGTCTGCCCTTCCATATAACTCACTAGAACAGTCCCTGTTTACCCTTTAAAGATCCTCTGTGTTTGTCCCATAGTTTTTTGAATTCAGATACTGTCCTCATCTCTATTACCTCCACTGTCTCCTTCTAGCTTTCACAGTCGCCTTTTCCACCTGTTTAGCTACTTTAAGATCATCAGACACATTATGCCTAGGTCCTGCTCTTCTATTGTGGACAGAAATACTTCATCCCCTATACTGTATCGCTCCCTAGGATTGCTGCAGCCCAAATACATGACCCTGCATTTTTTAACATTAAATCTCAGCTGCCAAATTCTAGACCATTCTTCAAGCTTAGCTAGATCCCTCCTCATGTTATCTACACCTTCCTGGGTGTCTACTCTATTACAGATTTTGGTATCATCCACAAAGAGGCAAACCTTCCTTCACAGCCCTTCTGCAATTTCATTAAAAAAGATGTTAAAAATAATCGGACCAAGGACAGATCCCTGCGGCACTCCACTGGTAACCTCCTTCTTCTCAGAGTGAGCTCCATTTAACTGTACCCTTTGTCACCTCACACTCAACCAATTTCTTACCCAAGCAGTAACTTTAGGATCCAGCCCTAGGGTGCTCAGTTTATTTATAAGTTGTGTGTGTGGAACGGTGTCAAATACTTTACTGAAATCTAAATACGCCACATCTAGGGCTCTCCCTCGGTCCATCTCCCTGGTCACTCAGATTTGTCTGACAAGACATGCTGCTGGTGAATCCATGCTGCCTCGGATCCGGTAATCCATTGGAGTCCAGAAATCTCACAATTTTCTCTTTCAGCAGTGCTTCCAATAATTTACTCACCACCAAGGTTAAACCAAACATCCTTACTTCCGCCTTTGTGTAAAGGGACCACACGTGCCTCTCTCATCCTCTGGCACCACCCCAGACTCCAATAAGGCATTGAAAAGGTCAGTCAGTGGAGCTGCTAGAACATCCCCAAGTTCCCTCAGTATTCTAGGGTGTATCCCATCTGGTCCCATCTGTTTGTCTACTATAAGTTTAGCTAGTTCCTCACAAACACAGTCTTCTGAAAATTGTTCAAGATGCCCCTCACTTCTGTTCCTGTTTGTGGGTGTTTTCTGAGGTCCTGCTCCTGGTTCTTCATCTGTGAACATGGAACGGAAATATTTATTTTTATTTATTCATTTAATTTTCTTATATACCGCGCTATTTGTCATCAGTGTGGTTTACATTAAAATAATACAACAATTGGTCAGATATAACAGCCCTATTACAAGTAACAGGAAAATTAACATGGAAGTAAACAGGGAAATCATTTATTTGTTAAGCAATTCTGTTTTATCCTCATCAACCTCTACATATTTCTCCCCTTCACCCTTGAGTCTGACAATACCACTTTTGCTCTTCCTCCTCTCACTAACATATCTGAAAAATGTCTTATTCTCCATTGCCTATTTCCTCTTCTTTTTGAATCTTTGCTTTTTTGACTACATTGCCAGCCTCTCTAAGATTTTCCAAATATAGATGGCTGTCTTCCTCTCTCTGTGATCTCTTGTATATCTTGAAGGGCTCCCTCTTTTTCTTCACCTTTTCAGCTACTTCTTTTGAGAACCATAGCAGCCTCCTTTTCCTTTTACCTATATTTACCTTTCTAACAAAAATGTTGGTTGCTCTTAAAATATTCCCTTTCAGTTTTGCCCACTGTTTTTCTACATCCCCCAACTTTTCCTGTCCCGCTTACGACTCCATGAGGTATTGGCCCATTTTGGCAAAGTTTGTTTCCTAAAGTCTAAGACCCTCACTTTTGAATGGATTTTATTAGCCCTAGTGCTGGATCACTGAATGCAAAATGATCTCCCACTATGACATCAGAAACACTTTCACCATTGGTAAGCACCAAGTCCAGAAATTGCGAAAAACATGATGTGTCACGTAGAGAAAAATACTTTTTAAAAGATTTTAATCCTTCACTTGGTTAGTAATACTTTCCATTTATAAAGTTTTATTATTCATGTTTTGATTTTATTTTTATTTATAAGGGGAAGAAGGAGAAAGAGGGATGAAGGGAAGGGGAGGAAAAGAGGGAAGGTGGAGAGGGGTGAAAAGGGGGGAAGAAGAGGCGGGAAGGAGGAAATGGAGGAGGGGAAGGAAAGAAGAGAGAGAAAGGAGAAAGGGAATCCTCTATTTCATGTCTAAAGTTAAAGTACATCCCATCATAAAGGTAATGCCATGCAGAATAAATGATAGTAAAACTTAAGCCTTAAGTAATACCACAGCATATTTCAGCCACGATGCAACTGCCTCAGACACACAACATTGGGAGTTCAAGACCCAGCAGAGCCTGGCACATTTGTTGTTGAAAGAACATGTTAGGGTATGATTGTAGGGTGAATGGTGATCCTTAGAAAATTAAGCAGCCGGAACTCCGATCGGCATCGGGACAGAGAGCGGGAGGCTGAAACCCCTCCCACTCTCCACCTCAAGGCCAATCAGGGCCCAATGCAGGACAATTTAAAAAGCAGCGCCTCCCGGCGCACCCATTCCTGGCAGGCTTGTGCCTGAGGGCCTCACCAGAGGGCCCTTTGGCATGGCCCTTAGGCATGTAACATAGGCGTCAGAAGAATCACTAAGAAACACCAGGTATGCTATGGACTAGCAGCTATTTATACAGATGTGACCAGCTTTAAGCTAATAATGTAACATCATTTGTAATCTCTTTGCTCTCAACTAAGGAAATAGTGAATCTCTCTAACCTCATATTACTAATTTATATTTCACACTCTCCTCATGTAACTCTGTCATACTACTATATAACCCCAATCTGTTTACAATTTTAATGTATTGAATCTTTATGTCTTTAATTTTGTAACAGTTCTGCAACTTTGTACCAATTCCAGCTACCACATTGTTCCCTAGTCACTAGTTTAAGACAGAAGTACCAGTTACCGCATTTAGTTCACACAGTGAAACACCTGGCTCAGAACCTAGATTCCATTTAACCCCCCTCCCCCCTCCATTGCATTTAGTATTCTTACCTAAATCCCACTAGGTGCTTTCTCTTCCCTTACAATACTTCCAAGCATGAATAGAATGTCAGACATAATTACCATTCTCCTACTTACACTCATCATAGCTCATCCCACACTTCTTACAGACCCTCATTCCCAACAACAGAGCCTGATACCCATCATAAGTAGCTATGGCCAGAGATGGCAAGGAGTTCCACACTTCGATATGAAAACATATCATATGACTTGCCACACTCACCTAATCCATATTGTATATCAACCTCCAGAAAAAAGTTGTGGACAGAAGCCCCTGGATAAACAACACCTAGCCTGTATGCTCGTTAATTCACGATCCATCCGGAACAAATGGCCTGTAATCATAGACAATGTAGAATCCCATAAGTTAAGATATGTTATTTATAACTGAATCATGATTTACCAATGCGGATACAGTCGTCTCAAACCAAATAAAGCTCCCCAACTATGTCCTCTTCAACTGCCCAAGATCTAATAAAAGAGGTGGAGGTGTCCTAATCATAGCCAAAGATAATCTCCAACTTCAATGTCATAAAAACACCCTGGATGCCATCATGATCTCAAAAGATCAACTTTCAACAGCCCTGTTCTACTGTCCCCCTCCACATGGACTTCTCCGTTGTCCTCAATATGGCATGCATCTACTCCATGAAAAGAAAGTCTCTCTGGATACTAGGAGACTTCAATTTCCCTGCACTTTCAGTGAACCATGCTTCTGCCTTTCTTGATGCTATGACTTCTTTAGGCTTTAATCAACAAATACAGGCCTCTGCCCACACCAGAGGTAATACCCTGGAACTCATCTTCTCTCCTACATTTACTCAGTCTGTCAGTGATCTGCATCAACTACAAATCATACCAGTACCTTGGTCAGACCACAAGGCCATCTTTTTCCACATCCCCCATTCCTCAATTGATCCTCTGCCTTCCGCAAACCATACTCTGATGCATTTTCGCCATTTTCGACCATTCATCAAAGACGAATTCCTAAAAGATACACTACACAATCTCAAAACTGACACCTCTGAACTACTTGAACTAGTTCATACATGGAACCCCACCTTAAGTAAAGCTGCAATCCTACCACCTCAGACGAAAGACAATAAATGAAACAGAGCTGCGATCTGGTAATTAAGAGAGTTCCTGCAGCAGCTCCGGAAATTCAACTTGACAAGACAATTTACATGAAGAACTTACAAGATCATCACAACCAATTAATTTGAGAAGAAGGGAATATCACACTAACATCCTTATGCGCTCTATCAACAGACCCTGAGAGCTTTTCAGAATCACTCAGTCTCTAATAAAAGACAATACAAAGCAATATACTGAAAACACACCACACCCACAGGTCTTCACTAATTTCTTTAAGAACAAAGCTAATATGACTATTAACCCTCATAATACCACTATGACTCCACTAGTTGTCCCTCTTTCATCAGCCATTCATCCAAACACTGATATCATCATCCCTGCAGCCAGCACCTCCGTTCATACTATCAATAGTGCCATTAACCATATATCAGTGACCTCCATTCGACTTAATGATGACTCCACCAGCCCTGTGCTAAGCGCTTTCCATCCTTGCTCAGCAGAACAAATAGAGTCATAATAAGAGGACTCAACACTACCACCTCTCCAGCAGATCCTTGTCCATCCTTTTGGATCAAAGCAGCACACTCTGAACTAAGTGCTTACATCCACCACCTTATAAAGCTCTCCTTCTCCAAAGGCTTGTTTCCAGCCCCTCTAAAAGCTGCATCCATCAGATCCCTTCTCAAGAGTCCTAAATTAGATCCTGCTGATGTAAATTTCTACAGACCCATTTTCAAGCCTGCCCTTCCTGGCCAAGATAATGAAAAAGACTGTACAGCAGCAAATTCAAGATCACATTGATGCCCATTATCCACTAGATGACAACCAACATGGATTTTGCCTACAGCATGGTGTCGAGACAGTGCTTGTCATCCTGATAAACAATCTAGTTTTAGGCATGAACAAACCCAAACAAGGATTTATCCTTCTCTTTCTTGAAATTTCGTCTGTCTTCGACACAGTGTCTCATTACCTCCTCCTTACCCAGCTACAGTCAAAAGGCATTCAAAACTTAGCCTTAGACTGGTGCAGATCATACTTGTCAGACTGACAGCAAATGGTACGCATAGGTATGCAATCTTCATCCAGTTATGTACAAACACAAAAGGCTTGCCACAGGGCTCCTGCTTATCTGCCCTACTGTTTAATATTTACATTCAGCCTATTTGCTCCATCATCAAATTATACAATATACTCTACCACATTTATGCGGATGATGTGTTGCTCTACTCTCCCTTCTCTACAATCAATCTAAACTACTCTAGAATCATAGACTGCTTTAATGCAGTATCTGACTGGCTGAAGCTACATAACCTAAGAGTAAATTGCAGGAAATGTGAGGTTGCTAAGGACCCTTCATTCATACCCCCTCCCTCTTTACCAGTGAAGGATACTAAGCAAGAAGTCCCATACATAAACAACATTACCAGAGCAATAAACCTAAAATTACGTACCCTTCATCAACTAAGTCCCCTTCTTGAAGCTGCTGACTTCCGTACAATATTCCAAGCGTTGATCACCCCCACATTTTGATTATGCAAATACCATTCTCCATGGTCTCCGAGATTATGCAATTCACCCCCTTCAAATGGTTATGAATATGGCAGCACAAAATCTGGTTGAAGCCTCAAGATACAAACATGTTACCCCTATCCTGAGACACCTACATTGGTTCCCTATTGTTAGCCATCTCAAGTATAAGGCTCTCATCATAACATTCAAAATACTACATAATCTCTCTGCTACTGCTCTTAAGGATATTCTACAATAGACATCTGGCAACAGAGTAAGAAGATCTACCATGGTAAACACTCTCTCAGTCCCTTCTATAATAAGAAAAAGTTCCCAGTTTGTGAATAGCTGAGCATTCAAATTATATGCACTACCTCTCTGGAACACTTCCTCCCCCCACCCCCCACCCACCCCAATCCATGCCATTTTTGATCTAGCTACTTTCAGAAAACTTCTAAAGGCACATCTGTTTCAGCTATATTATGATGTAACATAGAACACTGCACAGCCAGACCCTCAAGCCATCCTTTGAAGCTAAAGGTATATAAAGTACCCACCACTCATAATGTATATAGTTTCCCTATTATAACCCAAGTTTACTCCCCACCTAATTTATAAATTGTTATATTATTAACCTCTGATATTGTTGCTATTCTCTAAACCCATACTATGTAATTTTTTGTTGTTCTCCAAACTTGCTCTATGTAATTTCCCTTATTGTTCCTAGTAAACCGCACTGATTTCTAAATAGCGAGGTATATAAAACCAAATAAATAAATATTATTCATGTCTAGAATGTTACACATTGTGCCTGGATCAATACTGTTACATGCAGGTGCCCTCATGACCTGTCGCTGATGACCAAACCAAACATTATCAGGTTGGAGGGGGTTGCAAGTTGTGTATGAGGGCCATGGTTTGGAAGAGGTTGGCCCTGAGGGGAAATGCATGTCACATATGCAAGTGACAGGTTTGCCTTAAGCTGATATTGACTGACAAGCCCTTTGCTTTGGGGGTGGAATCTGTATGGATCACGAGTCATGGTGCTGTGTGCTGGAATGTGGAAGCCCACTACTCCCACAAGGCAGTTAGTGGTGCATCTGCCTCATTGAGTGCTTGCTAATATGCCCCTTCACCAACATGAGATGATGGGCTGGTATCTGTACTGAACGAATGGTGAGGTGGCACATGTCATTAGGACATCCCATATGTCACATATCATGTTCCAGCATGTGTGCTACATCTGTCAGGCCCGCAGTAGCAACAGCTGCCAAATACAAGTGTGATGTGTCATGGGCAAGAAAGAGAAGGAGACGAAGGATTGTACAAATCCAGATGTGAACCCCTAGCAGTGGATGTCGAAGGCCATGGATATTGTCATAGGAATGTTTTATACTGCAGAGGACACTGCCAACTATCTGACCACTCTAAATATTTAGAATGCATCATAGTCTGGGATATTCAGATGTGAAACCATGCTGTCAAATGGTTGACTGTGCATGGACTGAGCCTCTGTGCCTCATCATTCTTCTCTGGACTGTTGTAGGTAGTGTGAGCTGCAGAATGTGGAAATATTTCTTTACAGAAAGAGTGGTAGATATATGGTGTAGTCTCCCAGTAGAAGTGGTGAACATGAGACCGTATCTGAATTCAAAAAAGCATAGGACAAACACAGAGGATCTCTAGATATGGAAGGGCAGAATAGATAGGCCATGTTGTCATTTTCTGCTGTCATGTATCTAAGTTTCTATTTCTGGGAGCCTGGACCAGTTTGTGCAAGGATAGGCCATCAGTCTGATTACATATCTGAATGCCACCATGCCCTGATATTTTGCCCCATCATCTGTGAGCAAAGATGAGCATCCCCTTGGTTATCTCACATTCTCCATTCATAGAAGTAAACTGTCACACAGTGCATTGCTGGGCTGAAGGCCTCTTACTGCTCCCTCAGATATCCTGACAGGACCAATGTGCTGTGTTGTGCACACATCATGTGATATGGAGCTCCATTGTACATCTGATAAATATGCGTGGTCAGAGATATGTCTGCAATCTAGTATCTGCTGTCAGCATGCTAGCCCAATACCATGGGTTTTCAGTGCAGTGACAGAGTAGGAGAGTAGGTGAGGCAGTTCCATGGTGTTTCTCTATAAATGCTATGACATAAATATCACATGTCTGATGCAGCACATTATGTCTTATGTATCAGAGGAGGCAATGCCATGGAAGATGTTGTGTGCTTGAGGGACAATATCCTCCTGGTTTTGGGGAGGGCTGGCCAGGTGAAAGCATGCATGGTGATGGGCTGCTGCCTAGGATTGTGAAGGTGTGTCAACAGCAGATGTTCCAATGTCATATTGGGGCATGGAAAACTACTGCAATGGAGGGACTGCCGTGTTAGGGATGACTGGACAGTCAGACTAGCAAGGGTACTTGAATCTATATGTGTGTTAAGTTTGTCATGTGCGAGTCATGTTACCAAGTACACATATGGGTGCTGTATCAAACATATCGCTCCCAATGTCTGAATCTTGTCAACAAATCTGTCGATGTATGCCCTTGTATGCAGCAGCTGCCAGTATGTAATAGCCTCTCAAATGTTACAATGGATGCACCCCAATATGTATTTCTCTAATATTAGCTGTTCTCATCACATGATACCACTTGCCATGTGCGTTCCACACTGAACACAAATGTACTCGATAAAGCACACATGTGAGGCAGGAATATAACACCATAGAAAAATATTTATTTCAAGATTATGTACAGATGATAAGTAAAAAAAAATAACAAAAATAACAAAAACATGTGGGAGAGTGGGAGGGACAGGCCATTCGAGGTGTCATCCAAAACTATTGGCATGTGTATGTTGCTATAGAACCAGCTATGTTGCAACACTCTGATAACTGGCATGCACTGAGACATTTATGGACTGTGGATGTGCAGAATGTGGCATGCAAACCTCACTACTGGATAGAGACCCAATGATGTTGGGTATGCTGTCAAAGCTGTCTGTGACCAAGATGATGACTCTGAAAAGGTGAATTCTTTGATAGTTGCAGAGATGCAAGTACTGAAATGTATGGCAATTCACATCCAGAGTATGATGAGGAATGCTGTAATTGGGTCTCACTCCATGACTGGTCCAAATGTGTCCTGGGTGCCCACCAAAATCAGCACACTGATGAATAGTCCTGAAGACTGCCATAAGCAGGACTGTATACCAAGTAGAAGCACTGTTTGCTGCGATATGCACTGCCATATTATAGGGAAAGCTTTTTCTGCTGCAGTATGCTAAATATTGTCACTGCAAAACACTTTGGACACTGGACAAAATGAGGATGGCCTGTCAGCAGCCAGGGTGTCTTCAGAATCTGAAAGATATGATTTGGTATCCATCCATATGATTATTGCTGGTCCATTATTCATGGATATATGGTCATGTCTCCAAAAATAAGGTTCACTTCTCACAATGGCAGAGCCTGGACTCTCACAAATATATTTATGGATGCAAGGAGAAGAGCAATGTGAATGTCGTGATCACAGGTTCCGTGGATCTGCAGCGTCTTGGCCAGCATTAGTACAGTTGTGGTCAACAATATAGGCAGACTCTCAATCCAAACCCAAATTGTCACATATCCCCAAAATGTGATGGCTCCTCTGTGTTTCACATGGCCACATCCATACACAGGTCCAGTCTTCCCAAAGGTGAAGACAATAGAGCTGGCCGAGACCATGTGAAAAAAACATTACCAATCATTCCATGTACAGCAGGACAATACCTGTCAATCTGCAAAGATATCAGGATTCCTGTGTCTACAGTTTAACATGTCAGTATGAATGTTCATGCCCTTGGAACACTGAGGAACATCCCAGGATTTGGTGGGAGGAGATAAATTATGTAAGAACACAATAAGAACATAAGAACATAAGAACATAAGATATGCCATACTGGGTCAGACCAAGGTCCATCAAGCCCAGTATTCTGTTTCCAACAGTGGCCAATCTAGGTCATATGTACCTAGCAGTTTCCCCAAGAGACACAAGTTCCACAATGCTTGTACTGGGTCAAGCATTGATATCTTCGGTCACTTCTTAATAATGGTTTATGGACCTTTCCTCCAGGAACTTGTCCAAACCTTTTTTAAACCCAGCTACACTAACAGCCTTTACTAAATCCTCCGGTAACAAATTCCAGAGTTTGATTACACGTTGAGTAAAAAAATATTTTCTTTTATTAGTCTTAAATAGTTTTACCCTGTAGCTTCATTGCATGTCCCCTGGTCTTTCTATATTCTGATAAGGTAAACAATCGATCTACGTTTACCCGTTCCACTTCGTTCAATAATTTATAGACTTCTATCATATCTCCCCTCAGCCGTCTCTTTTCCAGGTTAAAGAGCCCTAACCTTTTTAGCCTTTCTTTATAGGAGTATCCTTCCATCCCCTTTACCATTTTGGTGGCTCTTCTCTGTACCTTTTCTAAAATCGCTATATCCTTTTTAAGATACGGTGACCAGAATTGCACACAATATTCAAGGTGCGGTCTCATCATGGAACGATATAGAGGCATTATAATATCTTTTGTTTTATTTTCCATTCCTTTCCTTATCATACCTAGCATTCTATTTGCTCTCTTGGCCGCCGCTGCACACTGGGCCGAGGGTTTTAACATGGTATCTACAATGACGCCTAAATCTTTTTCCTGGGTGGTGGTTCCTAATGTGGAACCTTGCATCGTGTAACCATAGTTTGGGTTGTTCTTCCCTTGGTGCATAACCTTGCACTTGTCCACATTAAATTTCATCTGCCATTTTGATGCCCAGTCTTCCAATTTATCAAGATCCTCTTGCAATTTTTCACAATCCTCTTGGGTTTTAACAACTTTAAATAGTTCTGTGTCATCTGCAAATTTGATAACCTCACTCGTTATTCCACTTTCCAGGTCATTTATGAATATGTCAAAAAGCAGCGGACCCAGCACAGATCCCTGGGGTACACCACTATTCACCTTTCTCCATTGGGAAAATTGGCCATTTAGCCCTACCCTCTGCTTTCTATCTTTTAACCAGTTCCTGATCCACAATAGTACACTGCCTCCTATCCCATGACTCTTTAGTTTTGCCAAAAGTCTCTGATGAGGGACCTTGTCAAAGGCTTTCTGAAAGTCCAGCTACACAATATCAACCGATTCACCTTTGTCCACCTGTTTATTCACTCCTTCAAAAAAACATAACAGATTAGTAAGACAAGATCTTCCTTGTCTAAAGCCATGTTGGCTGTCTCCCATTAGGTTGTGACTATCTACATGCTGAGTAATTTTATTCTTTATGATGGTTTCTACCATTTTTCCCGATACTGACGTCAGGCTCACCGGTCTGTAGTTTCCCGGATGACCCCTGGAACCCTTTTTAAAAATTGGTGTTACATTGGCGATCCTCCAATCTTCAGGTATTAGAGATGATTTTAATGAGTTCACAGATTACTGAAAGCAGTTCTGCAATCTCATATTTCAGTTCTTTCAACACCCTTGGATGTATACCATCCGGCCCAGGTGATTTGCTACTCTTCAGTTTATCTAATAGTTGTAAGACATCTTCCCGATGTATCGATATTTCCTTTAATTCTTCCGCACCTTTAAATACCACTTCAGTCATGGGTAACATCCCTACATCTTCCTCAGTAAAGACCGAAGCAAAGAATTCATTCAGTCTCTCCGCTATCGCCTTGTCGCCTCTTAGTGCTCCTTTAACCCCTTTATCATCTAATGGACCAACTGACTCTCTCACAGGTTTTTTGCTACGAATGTACTTGAAAAGGTCTTTATTTCGTGTTTTTGCTTCCGCAGCAAGCTTCTTCTCAAATTCTCTCTTTGCCTGCCTTATTAATGCCTTGCATTTGACTTGCCAGTGCTTGTGCTGTTTCCAGGTTTTGTCGTTTGGCTCTTTTTTCCATTTCCTGAAAGATGCTTTTTTGGCAACAACAGCCTCTCTGACCTCACCTTTAAACCATGCTGGCAGTTTTTTGGACTTCCTTCCACTTTTCTTAAAGCGTGGAATACAGCTGGTCTGGGCTTCCAAGATAGTATTTTTCAATAACACCCAAGCTTGATGTACATCTTTAACCTTCGCAACTGCTCCTTTTAGTTTTTTCTTAACTGTTTTCCTCATTTTATCATAGTCTCCTTTTCGAAAGTTAAAAGGTAGTACTGTGGATTTCCTTACTATCCCTCCTCCACTAATTAAATCAAAGGCAATCATGTTATGATCACTTTTGCCAAGTGGCCCCAACACCCTTATCTCTTGCACTAGATCTGGTGTTCCACTAAGGACTAGGTCTAATATGGCTTCCCCTCTGGTCGGTTCATAAACCAGCTGCTCCAAGAAGCAGTCATTTATTTCATCTAGGAACTTTATCTCCCTAGCATGTCCTGACGTGACACTGACCCAGTCGATACCGGGGTAATTGAAATCACCCATTATTATTACTGCGCTGTAACTTTTGTTAGCTTCCTTGATTTCTTTGAGCATTTCATCATCCATTTGGTCATTCTGACCAGGTGCTCGATAGTACACCCCCACTGCCATCGCCTTCCCCCTTTTATATGGAATTTCAATCCATATAGATTCTACAGCAGATTTTGTTTCCTGCAAAACTTTAATCCTTTCTGACTCAATGCCCTCTCTAACATAGAGCACAACCCCTCCACCAATTTGATCAGCTCTATCATTACGATATAGTTTGTACCCAGGTATCACAGTGTCCCACTGGTTGTCCTCCTTCCACCATGTCTCTGATATTCCAATCATATCTAACCTTTCATTTAGTGCTATATATTCTAACTCTCCCATCTTATTCTTTAGACTTCTAGCATTTGCATACAAGCATTTTAGAGAATGTATTTTATTCATGTTAATTTGGCTATTGTTAGACATGGGTAAATTGGGATCTTTAAGCTCTGTCTGCTCCATACTTGAGGGCATTTGGGCTACTTTACTCTTTTGTGGAACTTCTCTGCTTTTGGTAGTATCCTTCAAGGATACATTCTTCCGAACCATCCGCTCTTGGGCGACTGTCGGCTTTCCCCTAATATCTAGTTTAAAAGCTGCTCTATCTCCTTTTTAAAGGCTAATGCCAGCAGCCTGGTTCCATCCCGGTTAAGGTGAAGCCCATCCCTTCGGAAGAGCCCCTCCTTTCCCCAGAATGTTCCCCAGTTCCTAACAAATCCAAAACCCTCATCTCTGCACCATTGTCTCATCCACGCATTGAGACTCCGGAGCTCTGCCTGCCTTTTGGGTCCTGCGCGTGGAATAGGAAGCATTTCGGAGAATGCTACCCTGGACGTTCTGGATTTCAACTTCCTACCTAAAAGCCTAAATTTTGCCTCCAGAACCTCCCTACCACATTTTCCTATGTCATTGTTACCGACATGTACCAAGACAGCAGACTCCTCCCCAGCACTATCTAAGACCTTATCTAGGTGGCGCGTGAGGTCTGCTACCTTCGCACCCGGCAGGCATGTTACCAGGCAATCCTCACGTCCACCAGCCACCCAGCTATCTACATGCCTAATGATCGAATCACCAACTATAACGGCTGTCCTAACCCTTCCCTCTTGGGCACATGGCCCTGGAGATACTTCCTCGGTGCGAGAGGGTTTTACATCACCTGGAGGACAGGTCCTAGTTACAGGAACACTTCCTGCCACACCAGGGTGATGCTCTCCTGTCACGTGACCTCTCTCCTCCATGGCAACAGGGGTGCTGCCAGACTGGAGGTGGGACTTCAGGACTATATCCCTGTAGGTCTCATCTATGTACCTCTCTGTCTGTCTTATGTTTTCCAAGTCTGCTACTTTAGCCTCTAGAGAACGGACTTGTTCCCTGAGAGAAAAGAGCTCCTTGCACCTAGTGCACACGTAAGACCTCTCACCAACTGGGAGAAAATCATACATGTGACACTCAATGCAAAAGACTGGAAAGTCCCCATCCCGCTGCTGGACTGCTGTCTGCATCTTAGTTTTAAGTTTGTGTCTAGATCTTTAAGTTCTTACTTACTAGGGGTTGCTATGGGTATTTATACCAATAAAACTGTACCTAATACGTTTAATATACCTTGTTCACCTGAAGCTTAATTAATCTCAGGTCCTTAGTGTATGACTGATTTGGGTAATGAGTTTCACCTGAAAGCACCTCCTGTCTTTTAAGATGTGTAAGTACCTATAAAGCTGTGATTATCCCAGGGGAGGGTGGGTGTGGGGAGGGAGGGAGGGAAATAACACTTATTAAAAGAGGGCTGCTACACAGTACCCTGTCTTGTGCTGCTGAGGTAAGCTAAATTCTGATTTGATTTAAATGATAGCTCTTAGCTGCTGCTAGGCTCTAACTTCTTATGAAATTTAAACTACAAGCTCTCTGCTGAGTACTAAATTTAACCAGAAAGCTCTCTTCTGTGTGTTAAATTTAAACTAAAAGTACTTTGCTGTTACTTGGCCCTGAGTGACTATTAAATTTAAACTACAAGCTCTCTGCTGGGTATGAAATGTAACCAGAAAGCTCTCCTCTGTGTTTTAAATTCAAACTTTAATTGCTGCTACTAGGCCCTAACTGATCCAACAAAAAAACAGTGGGTTCACAGATTAAGTAGCTTTAATACAAAGAATTCTTTTTAGAAAATTACCAGAAGTATATACTCACAGTTGCAGATTTTTCTCCAGAAGTAACAGTCCCCCTTTCTAGTCCTTCAATGAAGGATAGTGTAGACTATGGCCAATACAGCCCATGCAATAGCCAAAGACCAGCACCATATGCCATGCACTAAACATAGAAGACTTAGTGGGACTCCACAGCACAAACAGTGACCCAAAAAGGCATGCCTTTCCTTTGCCAAAGGCCACTATGAAAAACCACAAACCCTCATTTAAAAAGTTGTGTCTACAGAGGACACAAAAGGAGACCTCTTGGCAAATGCACACCATTGGGACATCCAAGAATGAAGACAGGAGTGTGCAATGGGAAAATATCACATGTCCACAGCTAGATATGGTAGATGTGCCACTAAGTTGTGCTTGCTGAAGGACTACAGGCCAGAAATGTATTCAAGGAATCATGATGTCACAGGACTATCATGGTGTATGAGTGCAATGTGCTACCTAGGATCGGCAAACAAGGTCTGCGTCAAAATTCATAGGTCACAGAACGCAGAATGATGCTGGACATACATCCCAAAGTACAATATCATAGTTGCTGAAGACAAAATGGATGGTATGAAAATGTCCAGCATAGAAACATGATGGCAGAAAAAGACCACATGGCCCATTTAGTCTTCCCTTCCATATCAACTGCAATAGTCCCCTTTTTTCCTTTAGAGATCCTTTGTGTTCGTCTCATGCTTTTTTGAATTCAGATACTGTCCTCATCTCTACCACCTCCACTGGGAGACTATTCCATGCATCTACCACTCATTCCATAAAGAAATATTTCCGCATATTACTCCTGAATCTATCCCCTTTCACTCTCATCCTATGTCCCCTTGTAGTAGAGCTTGTCTTCAATTGAAAGAGACCATCCTGTGCATTGATGCCACGGGGGTATTTAAATATCTCTATGATATCTCCCCTATCCCACCTTTCCTCTAAAGCAGGGGTCTCAAACACGCGGCCCGCGGGCCGCATGCGGCCCGCGAGAGACCTTTGTGCGGCCCGCGATGCACAGAAAAAAAATAAAAACCCGGCTTCTGCAGCCTCTGTCTACAGCCACCACAAGCCTGATCAGCATCGGGGAGTTGAGCAGGAAGGAAAGCTCCTCCCCGATCACTTCCACAAGGTCAATCAGGCCCACCGGAACCCCCGGACACAGCAACATTCCAAAGGAAGCACCTCCAGGTGCTGCTTAATGCCGCTACAGCCACCACAAGCCTGATCGGCGTCGGGGAGGTGAGCAGGAAGGAAAGCCCCTCCCCGATCACTTCCACAAGGCCAGTCAGGGCCACCATAATCCCCGGACACAGCAACATTCAAAAGGAAGCACCTCCAGGTGCATCACTGCCTCCCTCTGCTTTTCTGGCTCTCCAGTCTCTTACCGTACTCTCCCACTTGTCTCTGCTGTCTGGTATTGCCTATGTGCATCAAAATCTTAAATCCGGCCCTAGCTGTTGTGGTGGTTGAGAAGAAATGAGATACCTTAAGCCCGTTGGGATTTTCAGACAGCTGGGAGATTTGGGACTAGAATCGGAAAGCAGGTCGCAGAGCAGGTAACCAGGGAGCTTGACTTGAGCTGTTTGTAACTATGCCAATTGATGTATCTTTCTACTACATTTTTTCTGTCTTTGATAAAAAATATGCAAAGAACTTGATGCTCCTCTCCCTTTATAAATGAATAAAGTTTCCTGAATCGGAAGTAGCGGTTCATAGCTGCTCAGAAACGCTACTTGTATGGGATTCGTGCTTTTTTGGTTACTGTTTTAAGTGATACACACTTTGCAACTGTGTCCTTCTCAGTTATGTTGTATCCTCTCATACGTAATGTGCAGGTTTAATTAGTCAGACCAGATAGCGATTGATCGCGAGACCACGCTTCTCCGCGTTAGCGCTTCTTTCCTGACCCGGCTCATACAGATCAGCTGAGCAGAGAGTGGCCAGACTGGTTGGCTGAGAGTCTGTCCCCTCCCAGTGACGTCACCAGCAGACCCGGAATCCGGAAACGAGGCTGCAATCAGTGGGAGCCGCGAGCCTGAAGCCGGGAAAATGGTAGGCTTTCCTTTGCCAGCAAAACAGGTATATTTATCAGACGAGCTCCGACAGACTTATTTGGTTTTCCAAAAGCTCGTGTATTGTTATGAGAGAGGCTGTGAAATTTGTTTCTCTCTTCTTTGGGGGGAGGATGATTTGCGTTTTCTGTCGCCCTTGGCTGAAAGGAGAATTACAGATGCTTTCCTAGATTAAGCTATCGCTTCCATTTGGAGCCTAACAGCCAAGAGACAAGCCGTGACTATTCTCTGAAATGTGTTGATTTAATATTTGCAGTGTTGCCTTTTGATAGTTAGGGTATGGTGCTTTGTGAGTCCTGGTAGTGCTGTTAGGACACGGCAGGTTTGCTATGGGTTCTAAATGAGCAGTGTTTCTAGTAGTTCCTAATGTGCCTGGCGGTTGGCACTGGTTTATAGTAATGTAGAAATCTTTTAGTCTTTCTTTATCCATACACTCATTAAGAGGCATGTTTACTAAAAGTTAATGTATGGTAACATTATGCAAATATTTATGCAAATGATGCCCTTATGCAAATGAGGCCTGCGTCTTGTGCGGCCCCCGGGTTACTCTACAAGTCCTCATTTGGCCCTCAAAGCAATTTGAGTTTGAGACCCCTGCTCTAAAGTATACATATTAAGATCTTTAAGTCTGTCCTCATATGTTTCATAACAAAGACCACTAATCATTCTAGTAGCTACCATCTGCACCAACCTGCTTATATCCTTTTGAAGATGCAGTCTTCAGAATTTCACACAATACTCCAAATGAAGTCACACCAGGGACATACAGAGGCATTATCGCCTCCTTTTTTCTGCTGGCCATTCCTCTCCCTATACACCCAAGCATCCTTCTGGCTTTTGCAGTCACCTTTTCTACCTGTTTAGCTACTTTAAGTTCATTAGACACAATTACGCTTTTAAGTTGAATAAGAGTAATACTGGTAGTAGGGGTTCCTGTCTCCATGTACTTACTGTCTGTGGGTAGTCACACTTTGCTTTGTAGCACTTCACCACATGCTGCCATGACTGTTGCAGTCACCTCATGTCATGGCACACACCTGAGAAGGGGAACAATTTCCTCTGCTTACAGCAGATGAGATTGGCCAGGAGGTGCAGGTCACCTTCGAAGAAGTGTGGCTTCTGTGAGTAGGCTGCCATGCTGTCCTCGTGCAGTGTGCAGCGGGCCCGCTGACATCATATGTTATCTGCGTCAGCAACACACATTGTGAACAGAGGGTGCTACCTGACTACAAATTGTGTTATGTGACAACAAAGCATATTATGCAGCTGCAACTTGCATCTCAGAGATGTAAAATGGGTGTAAGTAGTATACAACAGCTGGAGGTATCCCTGAGATGCGAGTGAACAGCCAGCACAGAGTGCATGAACCACAAGTGCCATGTAGCCAGGGAAGGAAGATGTCCATGCAGTAATCAAAGTTGAAGATGCCCCACCTACCTCTCAGTGCATGCAACATCTCATTTTACTTTATTTGTTCATTTTATTTTTTATTTATTTAACAGGTTTTTTTATACCACTTTATCATTTCCGTCAAAGTAGTTTGCATTGTAACTAAAACTTTGTAATGTACATTAAACAGGGACATTGATAACTTGGATATTTTTTCCCTGAGGCAATAGAGGGTTAAGTGACTTGCCCAAGGCCACAAGGAGTGTTAGTGGGAATTGAATGCTGGTTGTCTGGCTCCCAAGTCAGTGCTCTAATCATTAGACTACAGCTGAACACTCTTTTCTGAAGCAGTGTCTATGATTACGCAGGCAACTGGTGCCTGGCTGGAGTGGCCACAGGCCACAGGCCACGACAGGACACAGCACTGCTGGCACATTCTGTGTCCTTTGGGAACCAGACTTAGTACCAGCATGCTGCATAACACATGCAATACAGACTGTCACAGACACTCAATGCTACATCTATAAGAACATCACACAGCTGCTGGCACATCTCCTGTACAAGAGCCAAGCCACATCCTGGAGGCAGATGCCCATTGCACCAGGGTTTCTCTAGGGCTACATGAACCTCACACACGGAGGTGTGCTCAGCCAGAGTGTGACAGAGATAGCACATGTTATGGGCATGCATTGCCATATGAGGTGCAGTACACAGCAAGAGAGGTAATTTGGTATGTCCACCATGAGCATACCACATCACTGACCCCGGTGGGCCATTGCTAACCATCCTGTCCTCTTCATGGGGCCTTGCACACATGCTGCCCCATCATAGACTACATGCAGGTATTGACCAAAGCCCCAGTGTTCTCACTTGTCACTCTGGCAGCAATAGGGGCTGTGTGTTCCGTTCACAGTTTGCATAAATTTTTCCCATGATGCACCTCATCATCCATGCAGACAAATGCCACTTTCTCCAAGTCAATGATATCAAAAATCCACCACATCAGCTCTGTAATGACTGGCCATTTTCTGCTTCATGGCACCCTGAACTTGCGCAAAAGATCTTTGGGAGCAGTCACCATAAATGTGAGAAGGGTTACACAACACTTGGTTCACTGCAATAAATGGGCATTCCAGATGCTGAAACTGATTGATTGTACTGCAAGCTTGCTGAGAGTCATTTAGTCTTCTGAGGAATTGCAGTATATCAGAGGAGCATGGGTTTACTGGGGTGATGGAGTGGGAGCTGTGTGAACCATGGTTGACAGTGCACATTATGAAACATCACCATTTATGGGTGTATGCAGATGCCACAGCCTCAGCATACTATCATATTTGGCAGAGTACAGGAGGGAGACTAGCATAACAAGTGGCTCAGCTGGATGTGTTGGCTGAGGACTTCCTCATGGGATGGTCACTGGTTCATGCATAGAATATAGTCATCATCTTATAACAGAGGGGTAAGGGTGGTAATTTGTCTATTGCCAAGTGCTGTTATCATATTGTATTGTATGCCTGCCTCCACCAACATGCAGATATCCACCCAAGTTGGGAATATCGGTCCATTCCTGGTGGCACCTTCCCCCAAAGGTAGTGTTGTACTGCTAGTGGGTGCAAGATGTGAGAGTCTTGCACTTTGAGACATAGGCGGTTGTCAGGCCCCAACACATGCACAATCAGAGTTGTTAAACAATAGCACATGACTGACAATACTTCCCAGTCTCTCTATGTTATGGGGTCCACATTTGTGATGTGTATGGACACTATGTATTTGGCATGGCAATGCATTCTACCACAATGCAGGCTATGTGTTGCACAATGTAGTCTAATGTCCTCTCATAGTAACATAGTAAATGATGGCAGATAAAGACCAGTATGGTCCATCTAGTCTGCCTAGTAAGATGGCAGGAATAAGATAGCAGGAGTAGGTGAACCTTCCCCATGTCTTTGTTTAGAGGTGCACCCACCAGGAGTAGGTGCACCCCTCCCCATGTCTCTGTCCAGGGGTGCACCTGCCACTAGATGGCTCAGTTTATTTTGATTTATTCTGTTGCTGTAAAGGGATCCACTGTGTAAGTCCCATGCCATTTTGAATTCCGTCACTGTGTTTGCCCCCACCACTTCCATCGGGAGAGCACTCCAAGCATCCACCACCCTACATAAGAACATAAGATATGCCATACTGGGTCAGACCAAGTCAATCAATCCCAGTATCCTGTTTCCAACAGTGGCCAATCTAGGTCATACGTACCTAGCTGTTTCCCCAAAAGACACAGGTTCCACATGCTTGTATTGTGTCAAGCATTGATATCCTGGGTCCCTTCTTGATAATGGTTTATGGACCTTTCCTCCGGGAACTTGTCCAAACCTTTTTTAAACCCAGCTACACTGACAGCCTTTACTACCCTTTCAGTGAAAAAGTATTTCCTGACATTGCCTTTCAATTTACCACCTTGCAGCTTCCCCGTCTTTGGAAGAGGTTTGTTTGTTCATTATTTCTCTTTAAGTATTTAAAGGTCTGAATCATATCTCCCCTATCCCTCCTCTCCTCCAAAGTGTACATATTCAGGTCTTCAAGTCTCTTCTCATAAGGCTTCTGACGCAGGCTCCAAATCATTTTGGTGGCCTTCCTCTGAACAGTTTCCATTCTTTTTACATCCTTTGCAAGATATGGTCTCCAAAACTGAACACAGTATTCCAAGTGAAGCCTCACCAGTGACTTATACAGTGGCATTAGTATCTCTTCCTTTCTGCTGGTAATTCCTCTTTGTATGCAGCCCAACATCCTCCTGGCTTTTGCAACCGCCTTGTCGCACTGTTTTGCCACCTTTAGATCTACAGAAATAATCACACCAAGGTCTTTCTCCTGATCCGTGCACACCAACCTCTTGCCCCCTATCACGTACATTTCCCTTGGATTTCTGCTACCCAAGTGCATGACACTGCAGTTCTGTGCATTGAATCTTAATTGCCAAGCATTAGACCATTATTTCAGCTTTTGTAGATCATTTCTCATGTTAAGCACTCCCTCGGGGAGTCCACTGTGTTGCAAATTTTTGTGTCATCTGCAAAAAGACAGACCTTTCCATTCAGTCTTTCAGCAGTATCACTCACAAATACATTGAACAGTCCCTGGGGCACCCCGCTAATCACCTTCCTTTCATCTGAGTGAGCTCCATTTACCATCACCTTCTGTCATCTGTCAGTCAAACAATTTCTGATCCAGTTCACCACCTTGGGACCCATCCCCAACTACTGAGTTTATTGATAAGCCTCCTATGAGGGACAGTATCAAAGACTTTGCTGAAATCCAGGTAGATGACATCCATTGCATGCCCCTGATCTAGTTCTCTGGTCACCCAGTCAAAGAACTCAATCAGATTTGTTTGGCAAGATCATCCTTCGGTAAAACCATGTTGCCTCAGATCTTGCAACCTGTTGGTTTTGAGAACGTTCACTATTCGCTCTTTCAGGAGTGCTTCCATTACTTTTTCCGCCACCAAGGTAAGGCTCACGGGCCTGTAGTTTGTCACTTCTTCCCTGTCACCACTTTTGTGTAGAGGTACAACATCAGCCATTCTCCAGTCCTGAGGAACTTCTGTTTCCAGGATCTGTTGAAAACATCCTTTAACCGCCCTGCAAGAACATCTCTGAGCTTTTTCAGTAATCCTGGGATGTATTCCATCCGGTCACATGACCTTGTCCACTTTCAGTTTTGCAAGTTGTTCTAACACATCTTCTTCTGTGAATGGTGTGGTATCTACTTCATTCCCATATTTATGTTTTGGAGTCACAGGTGGTCCTTCTCCAGGATTTTCTTTAGTAAAAATAGAGCAGAAGTATTTGTTTAGCAATTCCGCCTTTTCAATGTCACTTTCCACGAGTCCGTTCCCAGCACTTCTGAGTCCTGCAATTCCACCTCTGATCTTCTTCCTTTCCCGAATATACCTGAAGAAAGCTTTGTCGCCACACTTCTCATCTTTAGCCATCTTTTCCTCTGCCTTTGATTTTGCTATCCTTATTTCTCTTTTTGTCTCTTTGAGTTTGATCCTGTATTCATTTCTGTGTTCCTCTGTTTGCAAGCTTTTGAATTTTGTGAAAGCTGTGGTTTTTACCTTTATTTGAGCAGCCACTTCTTTGGAAAACCAAATAGGTTTCCTTGTCCATTTTTTAAATTTACTTTTCTTACATATTTATCTGTTGCCCCTTTTGTTGCCAACTTTAGTTTAGCCCATTGCAATTCCATTTCCCTTATCTCCTTCCGCCCTGTCAACTCTTCCTTTAGGTACTCGGCCATTTTATTGAAGTCAGTGACGTTTAGGACTTTGAGCTTGCTATGGTTGGATTGCACCTTGGCTTTTATCTCAAACCACACTGTGTGATGATCGCTGCTGCTCACAGGGGCACCCACCCAGACATTCGACATGCTATCACTGTTGGTGAGCACTAAATCTAGCGTTGAGCTTTCCCTGGTTGGTTGCATCACCATTTGTCTAAGTAATGCATCTTGGAGAGCATCCACAATTTTTTTGCTTCTTTCCAGATTTGCAGAAGGAGTAATCCAATCCACATTGGGTAGATTGAAGTAACCCAATATGATCGCTTCCCCCTTATTGGCTATATTGGCAATGTCTATAATCAATTCATTATCTATCTCTTCTATTTGAGTCGGAGGTCTGTAGACTACAGCAGTATGGATGACAGTGCCATCTCCTCTTTCCAACACAATCCAGAGCACTTCTTCTTTTCCCTTGTCCCCTGTATTTCAGTAGCTTTAATATTGCTTTTGACATACAAGGCTACTCCTCCTCCTTTTCCATTTTCTCTGTCTCTTCTGAATAGATTATAGCCAGCTTGGGCTATAGCCCAATCATGCAATTCATTAAACCATGTTTCTGTAATGGCCACAATGTCCAAGTCCATTTCCACCATTAGAGCTTCCAGATCTGGAACTTTGTTGGCTAAGCTTCGAGCATTTGTGCTCATTGCTTTCCAGCATTTAACTGGCTTGTGTGTGTTTTACATTGATTTTGTTCTGCCCACTTCTTCCCACTTGTTTTTGATGTGTGGTTTAAAAGTATGGCTGTTTCTGATGTTATTCTGCTTTTGCAGGGAGTGATGTCCAGAATGTGACCTTCCCCCTCCGTCACCCCTTTTTTCTAGTTTAAATGCATATCCACATACTGCCTGCATTTTTCATTTAGGATTTTTTTTCCCTGCAAGAGAGAGACACAGTCCATCAGCACAGTATAGTCTCTTGTTGGTCCATCTGTTTCCCCAGTCGCCTATAAATCTGAATCCTTCCTCTTTGCACCAGGTCTGGAGCCATGCGTTAAAGCTGTTTATGCGATGTATCCTTTCTGCCCCCTTACTAAGAATAGGTAGAACTTCTGAGAATGCTACAGTGTTAACAATGGGCTTTAGTTTCTCCCCCAGAGTTTGAAAGTCCCTTTGAACTGTAGTGGCACTGTTTCTAGCCAGGTCATTTGTACCCAAGTAGATGATAACATCAATTTTGGAGTGCTCATTTTCAGCGCTAAGTACATCAACAATTTGGTTTGTATTCTTGCTAGCTGAAGAGCCTGGGAGGCATTTGACTAACTTCCCTCCTTTGAACTGTGTTTCCACGTTGGTGCCTCTAATAATGGAATCAGCAAGTAGTAGTAGTTTTCTGTTCCTTGAGTTTTTCTTCATATTTGGTGCTTTGTCAGGAGATTGGGCATTGACTGTCTAATTTAAGGGCCCTTCAGCTTCCCTGGCTTGGCATCCTCATTAACCAAAGCAGAGAAGGCATTATGCAGTGATAGCTCATGATATACAGGGTGTTTCTGCATTACAGGACGCAGTCTACCAGAGCCCACTGTGATCCATTTGTTCTTGGGTTGTTTGATTCTATGTGGGAGTGGCGGAGGACTTTGTTTGGTTTGTATCCTAGAAGAGGTGTGTTTCATTGCAGCTACTTCTTCCCTTAATAGAGTCAATTCTTTATGTATGGCTGCCAACTTGAGGCATATAGGGCAAGCTCTTAGGTTCCAGATAATTTGTCTCAGAATGAAGGCACCACAATTATTGCACTGAATACAAGACATTTGTGATCCTAGAAGGAGAAGAGATGGCGGACTTATCACCAAATTAAGAGGATATATGTCAATGTATATGACTGCTATGTAGGCAATGCTGCCCTGGGGTGGGTGGGGTGAGGGGTGGGGTGGGTGGGAACCTAGGTATCCTTGGCCAGCAGACCTTACATGAACCGAGGGCACATGTAGATTTCTGATTTGAGGGCTACACAAGGAATGTAGGCAGTCATAATATTCCCAGAAGTGAATGTAAAACCAGCAGTTATCTTTTATATCAGCTACAGAACCAACAGAATAGGTAAGAGATACCAAGCTGGAAGCTTATTAAAAAATACAAATCTGGAAGCTTATCTGCTTATAGGAGAAGCTGTGGAGCCCAGGTTCGACCAGGTGTCCTCAATAAAACAGCCTCATCCTCCTTTCTGCTGTGCTGCCTCCTCTCTCCCTCACACTTCTTCTCCTTCTCCTTCTGTCTTCTAGTTAATTAATCCTAATCCTGGCCCCCCTTCATCTTTCTCTCTCCACCATTACATTTTCATCCATATCCCTCTCCTTCTCCCCCTCCTCTCTCCCCTTCTGTTGTGCATTATGGAATGCTCATTCCATTTCTAACAAACTTCCCTTTACCAATGATCTTTTTTTATCTCTTATGCTTTTCATCTTCTTGTTCTTACTGAAACCCAGCTCCTCCCCGATGACACTACTTCAGTTGCTGCCCTCTCTCATAGTGGCTTCCAGTTCTCACACACCCCTCGTGCCTCTGGCCATGCTGGTGGTGGGCTTCTACTTTTTCCTTGCCAATTTCAACCCCTCCTTCTGTTCTACTCCTTTCCCTCCTTCAAAGTACACTCCATCTGTCTTTTCAGTCCTCTTCCTCTTTGGGTCACTCTTATCTATAGACCTCCAGATAAGTCCATTTCTACTTTCCTCACTGATTTTGACTGCTGGCTCTCCTTATTCCTGGATTCTTCATCACCATCCCTTATTCTTGGTGACTTTAATTTTCATATTGATAACCCCTCTGATGTGACTAAGCTTCTTTCCCTTACCTTCTCTTTCGAGTATCTTTGCTCTTCTGCCCCCACTCATCAGCTCGGTCACTGCCTTGACCTTGTTTTCTACTCTAATTGTTTACTCTCTAATTTTTGCACCTCAGTACTTCCCTTATCTGACCACCACCCCTTAAGCTTCACTCTTCATTACTCTCTGCCTCAATCTCGACCTATCTCCTCTTATCCTTTTAGGAATCTTCATGTTATTGACTCACTGACTCTTTCTATATCTGACTCTTCTCTTCTTTCTTCCACTTTGTCCTCTAAGTCTGTCAATGAAGCCATAATTTCCTATAACACTACTCTCTCCTCCACTCTTGATACACTTGCTCTGCCCGTAGCACACATCATGAGGCACACTTCTCCTCAGCCCTGACTGTCTTCTACTACCCACTACCTACACTCCTGTACCCGCTCAGCTGAATGCCTTTGACTTAAATCCTACTCCCTTTCTGACTTCCTTCACTTTAAATTCATGCTTAATTCTTTCCAGTCTGCAACTGTACACACTAAGCAAAGCTATTTTATCCATCAAACTGTCTTGACTCTAACCCCCATTGTTTCTTATCCACTCTCAGTTCCCTTCTTGAGGCACCCCACCTCCAATCCCTCCTTCTCTCTCTGCCAAAACTCTAGCCAACTATTTCATTGTGACAAAGTCCTTAAGATCACCCTTCAAGTCTCTATTAATTCCTCTTTACCCCCTCTTCCCCAATATCAACTTTTTTCCTCAACTTCCCCCACTTTTTCATCCTTTTCTAAAATCTCTGAAGAGGAAACCTCCCTTCTACTTTCCTCCTCTAAACTCACTACCTTTTCTTCTGATCCCATCCCCACCAATGTCCTCAACTCCATCTCCTCTTCTGTCATCCCGTCCATCTCACATATTTTCAACCTTTCACTCTCCATTGCTACTTTCCCTGCAGCCTTCAAGCATGCTGTGATCACTCCTCTTCTCAAAAAACCTTTTTTTGACTCTACTGGTCCTAATTATCAACCATCTCCCTTCTTCCTTTCATTTCCAAGCTTCTTGAATGTGAAGCTCTCCACCACTGCCCCGATTTTTTTTCTTTTCATGCCCTCCTTGATCCTCTCTTCTGTTTTTTGTCATTTTTATTCTACTGAAACGGCTCTTGCCAAGGACTCCAGTGACTTGTTCCTGACTAAGTCGAAAGGCCTCTATTCAGTTCTTATTCTTCTTGACCTTTCTGCTGCTTTTGATACTGTTGATCACTTTCTCTTCCTTGACACATTATCCTCTCTTGGTTTTAGAGACTCTGTGCTGTCTTGGTTCTCTTCTTATCTCTACCATGCTATTTCAGTGCTTATTCTGGTGGTTCCTCCTCTATTGCCATCCCTCTCTCAGTTGGTGTACCCCAAGGGTCTGTTCTAGGCCCTCTCCTTTTCTTTCTCTACACCCAATCCCTTGGTGCCCTCATGGCTTTCAGTATCATTTTTATGCTGATGTCTCTCAAATCTATCTTCACCTGACATTTCTCTTGCACTCCAAGCTTATATCTGCTTGTTTATCTGACATTCTGCCTTTGAAATTAAACATGGCTAAAACCAAGCTTCTTATCATTCCACCTAAAACCTCCTCCCACCGTCCTCCTTTTTCCATCACTGTTGACAATACTCTTCTTATTCCTGTTTCCTCAGCCCATAACCTTGGGGTCATCTTTGACTCCTCTCTTTCCTTCTCACATATTCAGCAGATTGCTAAAACTGGTCATTTTGTTCTCTATAATATTAACAAAATTTGCCCCTTCCTCTCTAAACACACAACTAAAACTCTTGTTCACAACTAAAACTCTTGTTCTTTAGTTACCTCCCGTCTTGCCTACTGCAAACTCCTCCTTGCTGGTCTCCCTCAGTGTCGTCTCTCTCCTCTTCATCTATTCAGAACTGTGCTATGCAGTTAATTTTCTGCCAGCCCCGTTATACTCATATAACCCCTCTTCTGAAATCACTTCACTGGCTCCCCTTCCATTTCTGTATTCATTTCAAACTTCTTCTTCTAACCTATAAATGAATCCATTCTACTGCCCCTTATTATCTTTTCTCTCTCCTCTCTCCCTATACCCCTCCTTGTGAATTTCACCCCTCTTCTGGCTTCATTCTCTGTATGCCTTTTTCTTCTAATGCCAACTCCAGGCTTTGATCCTTTTACCTTGTTGCTCCTTATGACTGGAACAAGCTTCATCTATCCTTACGTCGTCTCATCCTCTTCAAATCCATGCTAAAAGCCTACCTCTTTGAAGCCACTTTTGGATCCTGATCTCTTGTTTCCCTTGTGTCTCCTTTCCCTATTTAACCCTTCCTTCTCTTGTTTTGATACTGTCTGTCTTAACTAGATTGTAAGCTCTTCAAGCAAGGACTGTCGTCTTACTTGTTTGTAAAGCATTGCATACACCTTGTAGTGCTCTTAGTAGTAGTAGTAATAGTGATGCCTGATCACTCCTAACTCGGCTGCTCATGGCACAATACCCAGAGATGTGTGATCCAGTGAACAAACCAGGCAGGTACTTAGGTCCACCAATCAGTGGGTATGTCATGCTGTCTTATTCCTCACTTCCTACAATCATGCCACAGGCAACAGATTAGTACTGTAAGTGGACTTGAGGCGGTGGAACACAATTAGCTAGTCACAGCATGCTACTCCTGCCCCCCCCCCCCCCCAGCTGGTGTTGTGGGAAAACACGCTGCCGCCTAGACCTTCACCAGTACAAGGACAGAGGGAATCGCAATGCCTTTCACTCTCAATGGCAGTGACATTCTTGGAAGATCCATGACTGTAGTCACAGCAGCATTGCACCTGACATAGAGGGGCAGTACTCAGCTTTCCCCAGCTGCAGGCAGAGATGCCTGCAGCCTCCACCACCATCCGCACACAATTCTCACATGTTTGTGTGGTGGCAGCGGTAGTGGGCTGAATCATTTCAAACAGAATTATCATGTATGTGTGCCACAGTTATGACAGCAGAGCCACCACAGACATCACATAGGGGTAGCTTCTCCAAATGGGTTAATTTTGCACATATTATGGTAGTCATGAACCTCACTTCTAAGCCAGGGTATACCTGACATAGTGGTAAAGAATAATAACACCAGAATGACATTGATAATAGAAGTGTCGGTACCGAGTGATTATTCTGTGAATCGTGTGGAGAGCAAGAAGATCCTGAAGTACTAAGAAATGCAGTCAGAGATCAAGAAAATGTGACAGAAAGATACAGAATATTTCCCATTGTACTGGGAGCCACAGGTTTGATAAAGAAGAATTTCCAAGCACATCCTGACAAATTACCCATACATGTTACATCTTACAAACTCCAGCAGGAGGTGATAGTGCTTCTGAATAAGTCTTTGGTGCGACCTCATTTGGAGTATAGTGTGCAACTCCAGAGACTGCATCTTCAAAAGGATATAAACAGGATGGAGTCAGTACAGAGGGTGGCTACTAAAATGGTTAGTGGTTTTCATTATAAAGCATATGAGGACACACTTAAGGTTCTTAATATGTACACCTTAGAGGAAAGGCGGGATAGAGGTGATATGATTGAGATGTTTAAATACCTCTGTGGCATAAATATACAGGGGGAGAGCCTCTTTCAATTGAAAGCAAGTTCTGCTACGAGGGGACATGGGATGAGGGTGAAGGGGGATAGATTCAGGAGTGATATGCGAAAATATTTCTTTACGGAAAGAGTGGTGGATCCATGGAATAGTCTCCCAGTGGAGGTGGTAGAGATGAGGACAGTATCTAAATTAAAAAAAGCATGGGACAAACACAGAGGGTCTCTATAGGAAAAAAAGGGACTGTTGTAGTTGTTGATATGTAAGGACAGACTAGATAGGCCATGTGGTCTTTTTCTGTCATCATAGTTCTATGTTTCTATGTTTCTTTGGCTTGATGCAAGTATTACACTGAGCATTAACAGTAAATTTGAGATACTAAGATTATACTCCACATACCCTGGCTTAGAAGTGAGGTTCACGACTGCCATAGTATGCGCAAAACTAACCCATTTGGAGAAACTACCCCGAGTATACCATTGGCAGGTGCCTGGACAGTCTAGGGGACCAGCATGACTAACTGCAGTGCTCCTGTGCGTCCTCCAGAGGCAATCAGGCACCAATAATATAGTCCACCTAATTTCTGGCAATTCCCATGTTGTTACTGGCAATGGAGCAGTACTATCACTAAGTCCGGGGCTACAACAGGCATCTCACATCTCACACTGTAAACACCTATCTTCCTTCAGAGTTAAACATAAGCTATACGCTGGTAATGCGGTTCTGGCCAGCTGCACTTCGAATGCATGGTTACAACACCCAGTGGTAATGGAACACTCCCTATCCCCACCAGCTCTCCAGCCCATGACCACCCACTCTGCACGCCTATTCACCTTAATGCTTGGGCACCTGGTAACAAACATACTTCAAACATTCACAATGCTTGCCACAGCAGTAGTCACACACAGGGGCCAGGACCGCCTGTTCCCGGCACAGAGGCTACATTCATTCTTGTTAGTAACCACATCTCTAGCATTTATCCCTGAAAATCACAGTTCTGTTTTGCTCAGTGTTTTATTGTACCATTCATGGGCCAGTATCCCACTGCCACAATCAGGCACATAGGTGCGTTGGGACTCTCATTTGGGGTAATGTACTGGATGCTTTGGCTAACAAACAGTTCACAGTGTTGAGGTGGTGTGTGTTGAGGTGGTGACATCTCTGATACATACCTTCCTGTATGTGTGCACACTGCATGGGGTAGAGAGTACCCTTAATTATACTCTGAAAATATAGCATGGGCCATGAGCAACATACATGCAGGTAATTCACATATTGCTGCCTGTATCACCAACAATCTGAATGCATTGGACATTCACAGAGGCCAGCCCTTGCCCTAAGCCTAGTTGCCTCTATGCTGCAGATGTGCCTGGTGGACTGTCACTGTTGCCACAGATACAACTGTCCTGGCATTTGACATTAATCAGGCCTCTCACCTGTACAAATAGGTGTGTCCTGCAGTCTGGGGGCTGAATCAGGAGTGAGGGTTGCAACACACACACATGTGTCTGTTCTGCTCACCCCTGTCAGACCAGCAGATGATTGGGGAGCTGCACAACAGTGTCCTGTTGTGACATTCGTAGAGGTGACAGGTGTGACATGACTGGGAGAGAGCAACAGCATCACAGGCACAGGCAGTGCCACCACTTTACCAGTGCAAGGTGCATGTGCCATGCCAGGCAGCATGGGTGTGGCACAGCAGCGCTATATACGTAGAATACCCCCTGCCATATGGTGGCACATGGTCTGAGCTACACTGTGACCTGTCCTCAAGCCGCAGTGGGCATGAATGCATACTGTGCTATCAGTCCTACCTGAGTATTACTGTCTGGGAGTCCATGAACACATATGTTGCAGTCGCACCATAGTGTGTGGCTATGGCATCCTACGGCAGATAGCTGTCACACAGATGTTAATACCATTGGCACACAGGAACCTATGTGGGTACCGGATCAGGACTTTGGACAGGGCATGGCGTGGCTGCATGACATATCCATGTATGTGCTAAAGGCCTACGCAGGTAGCCAAACACCGCCATCACGCCTGAGCTACTCAATGACAGACAGCACCAAAATGGCCAAAGCGAACCCAGAAGGTGAACTTCACACCCTCTGAGACTTCTATAGCCCTGGGGTTCATCATGCAGAAGCATGCTGTCCTCTTCCTGGCAGGAGAGTCAGTGCCATCAATCACCACAACAGGGTCGTGGAGGATATTAAGAAGAAGTTGCGGATGGCACAGCAGGCTTCGAAGGAGAAAAGGGTTAGATTCAATCCTCTGGGGGAACAGGTACTGCAGTTTGTGGAGGAGGTCTCCATCTCAGGGGTTGCGGGCTTTGACAGCATCACCCCAGGCACACAGGAGGGTGAGTAGTATTTTTAAACAACACCCAAGCTAGATTTATTTATTTATTTATTTAGACAGACTAGTATACCACCATATCCTTCAATCAAGGTGGTTATGTAACATCACAATTGGAGGGTTACAAGTAACATTAGAGTACATGTAAACATTTAGACAGTACAGTTACATAAAAGCATTTAGACAGTACAATTAAAGGTAACATTTAACATGAGGGTATTTAATAACTTGGTATGATAAACTTGTGTGTGTGGATATAACATGGTATGATAAACGTGTGTGTGGATAGGATGGGTAAGTGTTTAGTAGGCGGGGTAGGTGGTATTTATTTATTTATTTATTTATTATTTTTTTTATACCGCGCTCTTTAGAATCAGTGCAGTTTACATGTATACTAACAGGTACTTTTTATTCCCTTGTCCCCGAGGGCTCACAATCTAAGTGTACCTGAGGCAATGGAGGGTTAAGTGGCTTGCCCAAGGCCACAAGGAGTGGCCATGGGGCTAAAGACCCCAGTACCTCCGGCCTGAGGTTGCTTGTCCCCATGTGGGAATTGAACCCCGGCCCTCCGGCCTGAGGTAACCTGTCCCAACCAATGTTTGGGGATGGGATGTTGCCTGGATGCTCATATGTTTCTATAAATAAATATGTTTCGAGGTCTTTGCGGAAGTCTTTAAAGTCATCTAATGCTCTCAGGCTCGTTGGGAGGGAGTTCCATAGTGTGGATGCCAGTAGTGATGGTGCTCTTTTTGATGTTGTTTGTTTGGTTTTGTGATAGCCTGCAGGTGTGCCGATCATGTTGTCATTATTGGTTCTTCTTGGTCTATTGCTGATGTCATAAGAACATAAGAACATAAGATATGCCATACTGGGTCAGACCGAGGTCCATCAAGCCCAGTATCCTGTTTCCAAAAGTGGCCAATCTAGGTCATATGTACCTAGCCGTATCCTCAAAAGACACAGGTTCCACAATGCTTGAACTGGGTCAAGCATTGATTATCCTGGGTCCCTTTTTAATAATGGTTTATGGACCTTTCCTCCAGGAACTTGTCCAAATCTTTTTTAAACCCAGCTACACTAACGGCACTTACTACATCCTCCGGTAACAAACTCCAGAGTTTGATTACACGTTGAGTGAAAAAATATTTTCTCTTATTTGTCTTAAATAGTTTACCCTGTAGCTTCATTACATGTCCCCTAGTCTTTCTATATTCTGATAGCATAAACAATCGATCTACGTTTACCTGTTCCACTCCATTCATTAATTTATAGACCTCTATCATATCTCCCCTCAGCCGTCTCTTTTCCAGGTTGAAGAGCCCTAACCTTTGTAGCCTCTCTTCATAGGAGTAGCCTTCCATCCCCTTTACCATTTTGGTGGCTCTTCTCTGTACTTTTTCTAATAACGCTATATCCTTTTTAAGATACGGCGACCAGAATTGCACACAATATTCAAGGTGTGGTCGTACCATGGAACGATACAGAGGCATTATAATATCCTTTGTTTTGTTCTCCATTCCTTTCCTTATGATACCTAGCATTCTATTTGCTTTCTTGGCCGCCGCTGCACACTGGGCGGAGGGTTTTAACATGTTATCCACGATGACTCCTAAATCTTTTTCCTGGGTGGTGGTTCCCAATGTGGAACCTTGCAGCATGTAACCATAGTTTGGGTTGTTCTTCCCTAGGTGCATAACTTTGTACTTGTCCACATTAAATTTCATCTGCCATTTGGATGCCCAGTCTTCCAATTTATCCAGATCCTCCTGCAGTTTTCCACAGTCCTCTTGGGTTTTAACAACTTTAAACAGTTTTGTATCATCTGCAAATTTGATAACCTCACTAGTTATTCCCTTTTCTAGGTCATTTATGAATATATCAAAAAGTAGCGGATCCAGTACAGATCCCTGGGGTACTCCACTATTCACCTTTTTCCATTGTGAATATTGGCCATTTAGCCCTACCCTCTGCTTTCTATCTTTTAACCAATTCCCGATCCACAATAGTACACTGCCTCCTATCCCATGACTTTTTAGTTTTGCCAAAAGTCTCTGATGAGGGACCTTGTCAAAGGCTTTCTGAAAGTCCAGATACACTATATCAACTGACTCACCTTTGTCTACCTGTTTATTCACACCTTCAAAAAAACATATCAGATTAGTAAGACAAGATCTTCCTTGTCTAAAGCCATGTTGGCTGTCTCCCATTAGGCCATGGATATCTACATGCTCTGTAATTTTGTTCTTTAAGATGGTTTCTACCATTTTCCCCGGTACTGACGTCAGGCTCACTGGTCTGTAATTTCCCGGGTCTCCCCTGGAACCCTTTTTAAAAATTGGCGTTACATTGGCGACCCTCCAATCTTTATTCTATATATACACGTTACAACCACATGTTTAAAGCAATACAATCAAGTCTACATCAAGAGGAGCACTGCCCTGTTACAATTACATAACACAGCAAAATACATCCATAAAGAACAAGCAATAAGAAAGCTGATTGGATTCCCAAACATTATAAACCCCTAAATACTAGGTCAAGAAGTAAACAAACTCATACGTTTTCCTTATTCAACAAAAATGCCTCCAGTTGTTCAAGCTCAAGAAAAACATATTTAACAGATTGAAATATAATAATACATTTACAGGGATATTTTAATAGAAAAGAAGCCCCCAAAGCAACAACTCTAGGCTTTAACACAAGAAAAGCCTTCCTTTGCTTTTGAGTAGATCTACACACATCCGGAAAAATCTGAATAGGATGCCCACAGAAAATTTGATCTTTTTTTGCAAAATATAACCGCAAAACCAAATTCTTATCAGCCAACGATAAAAAGGAAACAATCAATGTAACCCGATGAGGGATAACATCCAAGGAAAACTCCAAAAAGTCAGAAACATTTAAGGATTGCGTTAAAGGAGAAATCCCTTTAGGTGAAGATGCAGCCTCCATGGTGGTCAGTTTAGGTACATAATACACAGAAGAAAATTTTATTGCTTCTGGATCATCCAGTAACAAAACTTTCCTGAAATACTTATGCAATAAAATATTAGGAGAAAGATAATGTGTACAGGGAAAGTTTAAAAATCGTAAGTTTTTTGATCGAGCTGAATTTTCCAAGTATTCTGACAATGTATCGTAAGCCTATCCCTAATAGAAGATGACATAGCTGCCTGAACCATGGAGACCTGCCCTTCTTTATCAATAATAACCTCGTGGTCTGCGAGCTTCTGAACCACATCTTTAGAAAATTGCGTAATCTGAGAGAAAGAGGACCGCAACAAACACTCAATGCTGGCCACTACCTCCCAGACATTGTGAAGAGAAACATCAGAAGGAGGAATAACTGACGCAGCAGAAGCTTTCGAAGACCCAAAGTCCAAAATTGCCGGTAACTTTGGCTTCTCTTTAATTACTTTGGATGTCAATAAAGAAGAAGAGGCATCTAATAAAGTTATTACAGATGATTTTAATGAAAATTCACAGATTACCAATAGCAGGTCTGCAATCTCATATTTCAGTTCAGGTGATTTGCTACTATACAGTTTATCAAATAGTTGTAATACATCTTCCCGGTGTAGTGATATTTCTCTCAATTCCTCTGCAGTATCACCTTTAATTACCACTTCAGTCTTGGGTAACATCCCTACATCTTCCTCAGTAAAGACCGAAGCAAAGAATTCATTCAGTCTCTCCGCTACAGCCTTGTCTCCTCTTACTGCCCCTTTTACCCCTCTATAATCTAATGGTCCAATTGACTCTCTCACAGGCCTTTTGCTACAAATGTACTTGAAAAAGTCTTTATTTCGTGTTTTTGCTTCTGTAGCAAGTTCCTTTTCAAATTCTCGCTTTGCCTGCCTTATCAATGCTCTGCATTTAACTTGCCAGTGCTTGTGCTGTTTCCAGTTTTTGTCATTTGGCTCTTTTTTCCATTTCCTGAAAGATGCTTTTTTGGCAGCAACAGCTTCTCTGACCTCACCTTTAAACCATGCTGGCAGTTTTTTGGACTTTCTTCCACTTTTCTTAATTCGTGGAATACAGCTGGTCTGGGCTTTGAGGATAGTATTTTTAAATAACACCCAAGCTTGCTGTAAGTCTTTAACCTTTGCAACTGCTCCCTTTAGTTTTTTCTTAACTATATTCCTCATTTTATCATAGTCTCCCTTTCGAAAGTTAAAAGGTAGTACTGTGGGGGGGCGGAGCCTGATGTCCAGCGGGATGGTCGCATAACGCTGAGGCTCCCGAGAGGCCTACTCAGAATCCTGAATTAACACCGTACATACTTGGAACTTCTACTCTGATCTTGCCGGGGCACATTGGTGAGATGGCGGGGACCAAACCCACGCGCCTGGAATTTGGATCTCCAGCGGCTTCTCACGGCAAACGTTCCAAAACTGAACCTCCGTCCCCGCAGAAGGGGCTGGCCTTGCGCGAGGGCCCCGAAATGCAGCAGGAAATCCTCGCAGAGATTAGAGGGGTCAAAAACCTCGTGCAGTCAAACGGTGAAGCACTCCGAGCGCTGCGGGAAGATTTTGGTGTGCTGCAAAGCAAGCTAGAAGGGCTTTCTTCGCGTCAGGACAAAATGGAGAGCATATTGGACTCCCATGCGGCCCGGTTGTCCAAACTCGACAAAGTTGAACGTCAGGTGCGGGCCTTGCAGAAAGAAGTGGAAGATGGCAATAATAGAGCGCGCCGCAACAACATACGACTCGTGGGCATACCGGAGGGAGCGGAATCGGGAGACATGAAAGAGTTTTTATGCAAAATCCTCCCTTCCCTGCTCCGAATCACCTTTACCAAAGATTTGGAGATCGATCGCGCTCATCGTGTACCCACAAGCATAACGCTCAACAGGAAGACCCCGCGGCCTATCATTTTTCGACTTTTGAGATATCAACACGTGGAGCAAATTCTAAGTGCCTCTCGGGCAAAGGGCCATATGGAGTTTGAGAGCCACAAGATCTCCTTCTATCCCGACTTGGCTAAACCCACGGTCGACCGCCGAAAGCGCTTTCTGGAATTCCGGCCGAGGCTTCAACAACTACAAGCACGCTATGGCCTGATGTACCCGGCCAAGCTCCGAGTCACGCTTCACAATCAGACAAGAACATTTGAGGACCCTGATCTACTAGCGGAGTTTTTGGATTCCAAAGAAGCCGACTTGATGCGCTGACTTCCAGAATATTCCTGCAGGTATTCTCATATCCGCTGTACCTGCCATATTGGATCTGCCGCAGCCCAGCAAAGAGTCTGGCGAGGGCAGTTTGTTGCCTTACTTTTGATGATATCTGTGACCCGACTCCATCTACCCACAGTAGCCTCGATGAGTATCAGAGACAGTGTTAATTATGGACTCTGGTGTTTCTTTTCTTTTTTTTTCATGTCTTTCTATTTCCTCTCTAGGGCCTCCTCCCGCAGACATATGGTCGCCATATTCTTTGGGGGTTTTGCTTCTTCTCTAAGATACTTTGGTACATACTTTTCAATATGGGGTGTATTAGCCAGAATACTCGGTGATTATGTCATTGTTGCACAGATTCTGATTATGTTGTATGTTTTCAAGCGCCCTTACCTAAAATGTCTATTACCGATTGATGGCACCATGTAAGATTTTCTCATTGAACGTAAAAGGACTCAATAATCCAATAAAACGGAAGAAAATCCTAAGCTACCTAAGTCAGGAAGCTGCGGATCTGATTTTTCTCCAAGAAACGCATTTAAATTCGAAGGAAACTCTTAAACTCAATATTAAACCTTACATGGTGGCCGCCTATTCCCCAGCCGTTTCTAAGAAATGTGGGATTGCCATACTGGTTAGGAAATCTTTGCATGCTACTCTTCTTTTTTGCACACAGATGCTTTTATACCCCAGAAAAAATAGCCAAATGGTACACAAATGCTAGGGACCAGTGTTGGTCTTGCCATACTGCTGTGGGAACCTTCGCTCATGTTATTTCTGAATGTCCTCAACTACAGGTTTATTGGGGGCGGGTCTGGGGTTGTATTCAACTTATCTTATACCTTCACGAACCTCTCTCTTGGAAGATCGTGGGACTCCGCTCTGTGGCGGAGGTCCCCTCTCTTCCTAAGAAGGGTCGCTTTCTCCTTGATTTCATGCTGGGTATAGCCATATGCTTAATCACGAGGAATTGGAAGGATAGCTCTCGACTTACTGTCAATGAATGGTGGAACCTCGTCTGCTTATATAGTAAATATGAGCAGATACCCCGGAGAGCTATTCCCCATGCCCAAACTCACTCTCGCTTGTCTAAATGGCAGATGCTTAATGATTATGTACAATCTGCTCATTGTTCCAACATGCCTGTATAATGTGCACTCATCATGTTTCAGATCACCGTTAGGTTTTGTAGCACAATAATATAAGTACACGCCCGCTTCGGGAATGTTCAGTTTTCTAGAGAAGAAGCAGGGGGGAGGGGGGTGGCAGAGGTTTACTTTGGTGTATGTATTACACTTTATGTATCTGTCTTTTAGCTGTATGTCTTCCTTTTCCTTTGTTGTTATAAAACGAAAATAAAGAATTAAAAAAAAAAAAAAAGGTAGTACTGTGGATTTCTTTACTATCTCTCCTCCACTAATTAAATCAAACACGATCATGCTATGATCACTATTGCCAAGTGGTCCCAACACCCTTATTTCTTGCACCAGATCTGGTGTTCCACTAAGGACTAGGTCCAGTATGGCTTCCCCTCTGGTTGGTTCATGAACCAGCTGCTCCAAGAAGCAGTCATTTATTTCATCTAGAAACTTTATCTTCCTAGCATGTCCTTTATCTCCCTAGCATGTCTCTTGTTATGACATTTTGGAGTATGTCTGCTGAGAGATGGTGGATGACTTTGAAGATGATCATGATTGTTTTGTATTTAGCTCTTGTTACCATTGGGAGCCAGTGCAGTTGCTGTAGGACGGGAGTGATGTGCTTGGTCCTTGGTGTGTCTGTAATGATGCGTGCTGTGGTGTTTTGTACCATCTGTAGTGGGTGGAGTGTCTGCTGAGGTAGGCCTTGACATAGTGAGTTTCCGTAATCAAGCAGTGGTATGATGAGTGCTTGACACACTGTGCAGAAGTGGTCCTGGTGGAGCATTGGTTTGATTTGTCTGATTGTTTTCAATCATTGATAGGCCTTGTTTGCGGTTTTGGTGATGTGAGATTTCAGGTTTAAAGCTCTGTCTAGTATGATGCCCAGATACGTAACTTCTTCTTTGACTACTATGTGTTTGTCTAGGATGCTGATAGTTTGTGGAGGTATGAAGGTGGGGTTCCTGGTGAAGAACATTGCTTCAGTTTTATCATAGTTGACTGTTAAGTTGTTGGCTCTGAGCCAGTCATTCATGTCTTCGAGGCATTTGGTTATTGTTGTGTTTAGTGCTAGTATGTTGATTGGAGTCTACACCATGATGTCGTCTGCATAAATGTGATAGTGAAGTTGTGGTGCTTGATGATGTTGCATATGGGCTGTATGTAGATGTTGAAGAGCATTGATGATAGGGCTGAGCCTTGAGGTATTCCCTGTGTGACGGGGAATTGTAGTGATTTCTTTTGGTCACATTTGACTTGTTGCGTTCGCCCTTCCTAGTATGATGTGAACCACTTCAGGGTATTCTTGCATCTGTTGTAAGCATTGCAATAGCTTGGTGTGGGACACAGTGTCAAAGGCCGCCGAGATGTCCATGAACACTAGCAGGAAGCTGTTTTTTTATGTTGTCCATGCCTCTTAGTAGGTTGTCAAAGAGGGAGGTTAGTAGTGTTTCCACGCCCTGTTGGGGTTTAAATCCATGCTGATGTATGTCCAGTGGGGCATTAATATCAATATGGTCCTGAAGTTGCCTTTTCCATGATTTTAGCAAGGAATGGCAGGCTGGAGATGGGACGGTATGATTTTGGTTCGGAGGGGCTCAGATTGCTACTTTTAAGTATTGGTCGTATCATTGTGTGCTTTAAGGGTTGCGCCATGTATCCTTGTTGCAGTGAATCTTTGACCATTTTTTGAATGTGATGAGAGAGTTGGCTTTTTGTAGCTTTGAGCCATGTTACTGGGCATGGGTCTGACGGTGAAGTTGTGGTGTTTAGTCCAGATATAATGTCTTCTGCTTGCTGCTTTGTTGGTATGTTGAAGCTCTCCCATGTTTGATGCTGTATTTTTATCGTGTGATCGTTTGTTTGTGGTATGGTTGAGCATGTTTGGTTGGAGTTTTTTGACTTCATGTAGTCTGCATATTTTTGTGGGTCAAGATGGTGGGTGCTTTGTTGCGTCTCATCCTTGGTGAGCTTATGAACAGTGCTAAAGAGTTCTCTTGGTCTATTAGTATGTTTCATGATTAGGTTGGTATGGTGTTGCTGTCTACGCTCATTTATTAGATTGTTATATTCCCGTTGTTTTTCTCTGTATTGGGTTAGGAGGTTGTGTGATTTGTTCCGTCTCCATTTTCTTTCCAGTCTTCTGAGTGCACGTTTTGCAACACTGATCTCATGTGAGTACCATGGGCCGTTAGATCTCTTGCGTGTTTGTGGTTCTTTAATAGCTGGGGCAGATGCTGCATTGGATATTATTGTGTTCCATTCTTCTATATTTAGGTCAAGGGTGCCGTGTTCCTGTTGAAGTTGTGGTGTGATTTTGTTTATGAATGAGTCTCTGTTAAATATTTTGAACCGTCTGATTATTCTTTCATCTTCTTTGCATTGGGCAGGGTTATTCAGGGTCATGGTGAATTCAATTACATGTTGGTCTGACCAGGGGACTGGCGTGATTGTTGGTTTTGTGGTCTTGTTCTGTTCCAATAATTGCATTGGCATGAAGACCAAGTCCGGAGTTGTACCATGCTGGTGCGTTGGGGCGTTAATTGTCTGGCAGTATTTTAATGACTCCATGGCTTTTAAGAATGTTGTGGTTTCTTTGGTGGGAGCAGATGTTAGGTTGTAGTCTCCCAGTGCAATGAGAGGTTTGTGTCTTCTGTTATGTGCGCATATCATTTTGATTACTGTGGGTAGGTGTTCAGTTGTTCTTCCAGGTGGTCTGTATGTGAGGGATATGCTTAGGTACTTGTTAGCTATAGTGAGTGTATTGGATTCAATTGTGTTAGTGGTGTGAATTGTTTTGAATCTGTATTCTTTTCTGGTAAGTATTAATACTCCTCCTCCTCTCCTTTGTTCTCTGATACAGTTAAATGCCAAGTATCCTGTTGGGGTTACTTGGTTTAACATGACCTGGTCCGAGTCGTCAAGCCAATTCTTAGTGATGCATATTATATCTAGCTTCTTATCGTGGATTAGGTCAAGGATAGTATTTGGTTTGTTCCTGATAGATCTGGCGTTTAGAAGAGCACACCTGATGTTTGTTGTTATGATTGGGTTTGTATGTTCATTATTTGTGTGGTGTGCAGGTTTATTATGTGTAGCATTGTATGGTTTATGGGCTGTATGCTTTGGTTGTTGGCGTTCTTTGTAGATGTAAGTCTTTAACCTTTGCAACTGTTGCTTTTAGTTTTTTCTTAACTATTTTCCTCATTTTATCATAGTCTCCCTTTCGAAAGTTAAAAGGCAGTACTGTTGATTTCCTTACCATCCCTCCTTCACTAATTAAATCAAACGCGATCATGCTATGATCACTATTGTCAAGTGACCCCCAACATCCTTATCTCTTGCATCAGATCTGGTGTTCCACTAAGGACTAGATCCAAAATGGCTTCCCCTCTGGTCAGCTCATGAACCAGCTGCTCTAAGAAGCAGTCATTTATTTCATCTAGAAACTTTATCTCCCTAGCTTGTCCTGCAATGATACTGACCCAGTCAATACCGGGGTAATTGAAATCACCCATTATTATTACTGTGCTGTAAATTTTCTTACCTTCCCTGATTTCTTTGAGCATTTCATCATCCATTTATTTATTCTGTCCAGGCGGTCGATAGTACACCGCCACTGCCATCACTTTCCCCTTTTTACATGGAATTTCAATCCATAGAGATTCTACAGCAGTGCCCTCTCTAACATAGAGTGCAACCCCTCCACCAATTTGATCAGCTCTATCATTACGATATACTTTGTACCCAGGTATCACAGTGTCCCACTGGTTGTCCTCCTTCCACCATGTCTCTGAAATACCAATCATATCTAACCTCTCATTTAGTGATATATATTCTAACTCTCCTATCTTATTTTTTAGACTTCTAGCATTTGCATACAAGCATTTTAGAGACTGTATTTTATTCATATTAATCTGGCTATTGGTAGGCAGGGATAATTTTGAATCGTTAAGCTCTGTCTGCTCCATACTCAAAGGCATTTGGGCTGCTTTTGTCTTTATTGGAACCTCTCTGCTGATATGCCCTAACTTCATTTTTTTTGGTAGTATCCTTCAAGGATACATTGTTCTGAACCATGTGCTCTTGGGTGACTGTCGGCTCTCCCCTATCATCTAGTAGTCACCCCATGGCCTGGGTAGCACCATAATGGCCACGTATGTGTCCCCACCATAGTTCCTTCCACCAAGGGCCTGCCTGTCTGTCTGTTGGTCCTTGGATGATGTGTGTGTTGGGGACAATGCGGACTGGAGATCACCTTGCCACTTTCATTGTGGCACCCCATAGGCTGACCTAGCAAGCCATGTCACTAACCTCTGTCACCTTTGCTCTCCAGCAGACATGCCAGCGACCCAACCCTCATAGTCTGGAACCGATGCATCAGGGGGAGCCACACCACCCACTGCGGATGATGCCAGTGTGCAACCGGAATGCAGCACAGCCACAGGAGCTTCTGTGGTACAGTCTGGTGTGACACCCAGGGCAGTGGAGCAGTCTGGTGTGACACCCAGGGCAGTGGAGCAGTCTGGTGTGACACTCAGGGCAGTGGAGCATACCGATGCATCTCCCAGGGCAGTGGAGTTGGTCAGTGTGTCTGCCACTGCTGGGGAGGTGGAGCTAGATGATGCCCCACTCACTGAGCTACAGTGCTACATCCTGGATGACCCTGCGGATGCAGGAGGCACAGATGTGGACCAGGAGCTACTGAAGGAGGGTGCACGCCTGGTGGCCAGCACCAAGAGCATAAAGGCTGAGCTATACAGTATCCGGCAGGACCTGCAGGCAGCCACACAGGTGAGGCAGGATGAGTTTGAGGCATGGCAGGAACACCGATTGTGAGTGGAGCGCCATTTGGAGGGACACCTGCATCTGATGAGGGAGATGGTGACATACCGGGCAATGATTGCTGGTTCCCTGTGCAGTTTGGTGGCCCTTCTGTGGGTCCATGGGGTGGGTGCTGGAGCTGACAGCACACCAGCACAGCCACCCGGTAGCCCTGAACCAAGTGCAGCATTCTGCCTTGCAGGGGAGGGTGATGACACTGCCAGCACGTCATCAGAAGTTGCTCCACTGCGTTGCAGTTCACGTGTCAGCAAGCGCCCAGGGGCAAGGGACACACATGGAGGGAAATAAGTACTCTGCACATGTAGTGTCATTGCGAGCACTCTATTGGGGAATGTATGTATCCTATCCTGGTGATGGTGTGGGGTAGTCAACTCAGAAAGTGCCTCGTATAAGTCGTGCACGGTGAGACAGTGCATGGGCCTGCTGATGGCTCCCGGCCTCTGCGCCATCACCATCTGCTGCCTCTGCAGCTTTCCACTCCTCTGCAGATGTGGGCTCTGGGTCAGACAATCCCTGCATCCATGCAAAGTTGTGGAGTATGCAGCATGAAGCAAATATTTGGCATACATGCTCCGGGCTGTAGAGGTGTTCCCGCCACTCCTGTCAAGGCACTAGAAGTGGCTCTTCCACACCCCTATTGCTCGATCCACAACCACCCGGGTATGCTGATGGGCTGCATTGTACCACTCCTCTGCCAGCTCATCAGGTGGGGCACAGGAGTAAGCAGCCAGGTCCTGAAGGTATATGCATGGTTGCCTGTGGGGACAATGTGAGATGTGCAGATAAGCATGGGACAGGTGTTGGTTACAGTCTATGGACTGCTATAGACAGCATACAGCAAACCATCTACTATCAGGGTGGGGTGCAATATGTAACATTCAGAGACACTGTGGCTGTGAGGGGACACCAACATATGACTTGTGCAACAGTCAGGCATTTGGAGAAAGGCAATGGGGGACCGTGACATGGACTAGACTGTGGGAAAGGGGAGGTAGGGGCATGGCACAGAGATTTGGCTGAGGGATCTGTGGCTGGGATGGGGGCAGACATGGATGTGCATGTGGCTGCACTATATGGCACCAGCCCACACTCTACCAAATGCAAAATGTCAGTGCATAAGAACATAAGAACATAAGACATGCCATACTGGGTCAGACCGAGGTCCATCAAGCCCAGTATCCTGTTTCCAACAGTGGCCAATCTAGGTCATACATACCTAGCAATATCCCCAAAAGACACAGGTTCCACAATGCTTGTACTGGGTCAAGCATTGATATCCTGGGTCCCTTTTTAATAGTGGTTTATGGACCTTTCCTCCAGGAACTTGTCCAAACCTTTTTTAAACCCAGCTATACTAACAGCCCTTACTACATCCTCCGGTAACAGATTCCAGAGGTTGATTACACATTGGGTGAAAAAATATTTTCTCTTATTTGTCTTAAATAGTTTACCCTGTAGCTTCATTACATGTCCCCTAGTCTTTCTATACTCTGATAGCGTAAACAATTGATCCACGTTTATCCGTTCCACTCCATTCATTAATTTATAGACCTCTATCATATCTCCCCTCAGCCGTCTCTTCTCCAGGCTAAAGAGCCCTAACCTTCTTAGCCTCTCTTCATAGGAGTAGCCTTCCATCCCCTTCACCAATTTGGTGGCTCTTCTCTGTACTTTTTCTAATAACGCTATGTCCTTTTTAAGATACGGTGACCAGAATTGCACACAATATTCAAGGTGCGGTCGTACCATGGAGCGATACAGAGGCATTATAGCATCCTTTGTTTTATTCTCCATCCCTTTCCTTATGATACCTAGCATTCTATTTGCTTTCTTGGCCGCCGCTGCACACTGGGCGGAGGGTTTTAACATGTTATCCACGATGACTTTTTCCTGGGTGGTGGTTTCTAATGTGGAGCCTTGCATCGTGTAACTATAGTGTGGGTTGTTCTTTCCTAGGTGCATAACTTTGCACTTGTCCACATTAAATTTCATCTGCCATTTGGATGCCCAGTCTTCCAATTTATCCAGATCCTCCTGCAGTTTTCCACAATCCCCTTGGGTTTTAACAACTTTAAACAGTTTTGTGTCATCTGCAAATTTGATAACCTCACTAGTTATTCCCTTTTCCAGGTCATTTATGAATATGTCAAAAAGCAGCGGACCCAGTACAGATCCCTGGGGTACTCCACTATTCACCTTTTTCCATTGGGAATATTGGCCATTTAGCCCTACCCTCTGCTTTCTATCTTTTAACCAGTTCCCGATCCACAATAGTACACTGCCTCCTATCCCATGACTTTTTAGCTTCGCCAAAAGTCTCTGATGGGGGACTTTGTCAAAAGGTTTCTGAAAGTCCAGATACACTATATCAACCGACTCAAATTTGTCTACCTGTTTATGCACACCTTCAAAAAACATATCAGATTAGTAAGACAAGATCTTCCTTGTCTAAAGCCATGTTGGCTGTCTCCCATTAGGCCATGACTATCTACATGCTGTGTAATTTTGTTCTTTATGATGGTTTCTACCATTTTCCCAGGTACTGACATCAGGCTCACTGGTCTGTAATTTCCTGGGTCACCCCTGGAACCCTTTTTAAAAATTGGTGTTACGTTGGCGACCCTCCAATCTTCAGGTATTACAGATGATTTTAATGAAAGTTCACAGATTACCAATAGCAGGTCTGCAATCTCATATTTCAGTTCTTTCAACACTCTGGGATGTATACCATCCGGTCCAGGTGATTTGCTACTATTCAGTTTATCAAATAGTTGTAATATATCTTCCCGGTGTAGCGATATTTCTCTCAATTCCTCTGCAGTATCACCTTTAAATACCACTTCAGTCTTGGGTAACATCCCTACATCTTCCTCAGTAAAGACTGAAGCAAAGAATTCATTCAGTCTCTCTGCTATAGCCTTGTTTCCTCTTACTGCCCCTTTTACCCCTCTATCATCTAATGGTCCAATTGACTCTCTCACAGGCCTTTTGCTACAAATGTACTTGAAAAAGTCTTTATTTCGTGTTTTTGCTTCCGTAGCAAGTTTCTTCTCAAATTCCCGCTTTGCCTGCCTTATCAATGCTTTGCATTTAACTTGCCAGTGCTTGTGCTGTTTCCAGTTTTCATCATTTGGCTCTTTTTTCCATTTCCTGAAGGTTGCTTTTTTGGCAGCAACAGCCTCTCTGACCTCACCTTTAAACCACGCTGGCAGTTTTCTGGACTTTCTTCCACTTTTCCTAATGCGTGGAATACAGCTGATCTGGGCTTCGAGGATAGTATTTTTAAATAACACCCAAGCTTGCTCTTGGCCTTGGAGCTTCCCCTGGTTGTTACCACAATGTGTGACATGACCTGCTCTGCACATGGATCCATGGAACAGCAGCACATGTGTACGCAGTGGTCATCAAGTGTTGCAGTACGTATGTAACACATATATCCCCACCTGTTGGCATTACTCATAGCATCATACTACATCAACTGTTTGTTCTAGGCTTGTCCTGGGGCTCACATATGTGCTCATTTACCTAGCAGCCACGCATCTCAGAGCTGATCCCTGGCTGTTGCCTGTCCTAGACTGGACGGCAAGGACAAATGCATCGTGGCAAGACCCCAGGTAGTGGGCACACACATCAGTGAAACTCATGTTGGCATCCACAATGACCTGCATATTCATCAATGTGTAATCATGTCTGTTCCGGTAGGCCCTCTGCTCCAGCTGTGGTACCCGCAGTGCAATGTGGGTGCAGTCTATACTTCCAAGCACCAATGGGAATCCAGCAACATTGTACAATGCCTGTGTGGTCTCTTGCCACATCTTCTGTGCCCTGGGGAAGGCTATGAGGAGGCGCATCCTCCGCAGCATGGCCCTGGTGAAGGCACTTATGCAATGGCTGGCAGTAGACTGAGTGATTCCAACAGTTGCCCCTATGTTATGCTGGAAGCTTCCAGTTGCTAGATATCCCAGGGCAGTGGTCACCATCATAGCCACTGGCAGGGCCTGGCCTCTGGAAGTGGAGGGCTCCAGGTCCACACTGAGTGAGCTGCACAACTCAGTTATTGTTGCCCCATCCAGTCTACTACTATTTATTTATTTAACAGTTCTTATATACCGCGCTCTTTGTCATCAGTGCAGTTTACATTGAAACTAAATAACACTTGGTCAGTCAATTCTGGCCTATGTTTACAATTAACAGGGCTTTAACATGGAGGTAAACAGGGGAAACTATTTACATTTTGAACAATATACTTGCAGGTGCTCAATTGGCTATATTAAGATTCTAGCATGTCTAAAGCACTACTACTACTACTAAGCATTTATAAAGGTGCGCTACCAGGTGCACGCAGCGCTGTACAATGAAAACACAAAAAGACAGTCCCTGCTCAAAAGAGCTTACAATCTAAAAAGACAAAGCAAGAAAAGGAGTAGAAAAAAAGATAAGAACAAGGGCAAAGAGACAAGAGCAGGAGAGACAGGACAAAGGAAAGTGGTAAGAACAAGTGTAAGAGGAAGAAAGAAAGGTGAAATAAAAGAGGGGAAGGAAGGAGAACAGCAAAATCAAGTGCCAAAGGCAGTCTGTATCTCTGGTAGACTTCCTCCTCCATCAGTTGCAAGTAGCTCACCCTGGGCTTTTGTACACATGGAGCATGATACCTGTGTCTCGGGTGCTGGGCTACTGCTTGCTGACGGATACGCACTGCCTACCACATCCTTTGCTGTGCCTGGGCATGCTGGGCACGTTTCCACCTCTGGAATACAATGTGCATGGCCTACATGGCTTCACTGCCAGTCCAGCAATGTTTTACCTCTGCTCAGTTAGGGTATAGGCCTGACCATGCTCTCCTCACTGTACTATGCACTGTAACGCCAGTACACAGGTTCCCGCACACCATCAGCAATCGTATGCTCTGGGAAATATCACTTAGGCTTCTGCGGTTAGTGATGTCCAATGTCGGCAAACATGGCTTTCGGAAATCTGCTTTTCTGCCCCCGGGCCTCGGCACTTGGTGCTGTGCAGGTAGCTGGGACTCTCTGATTCAAGCTGCCTTGTTGAATATCTGGTTTACATGGATATTGCGGTTTTACACGGGTAAGGCCATCTTTTACACGTGTAGCATGCGCCTATGGCTTTGAAAATCAGGCCCAATATAACTAGCTAAAGGGCTGAAATAAATATTGAACAACAAAGAAGATAATGGAGACCCCTGTGGCACACCTATCTGACATTCATAATCTTTACACTTTTGTCCATTAAATTCTACTCTAAAAGATCTCTTTGTCAAAAAGGAGGCACACCAGTTTAAAGCATTAAACACTAATACTTATAGATTGAAGTCTAGATATTAACCATTTATGACAGATTGTGTCAAAGGCCAAGAATAAATCTAATGAAACTAAGAAACCACAATTCCCTTTATCTTCCCATCTCAGCATCTCATCCACCAGTGCTACCATCACATTCTCTGTACTAAAAGTAGCTCTAAACCCCGATTGACAGCTATAACATGTAATTGAGAGGTAACAGTGGATTCAAGCACCTTACCCACACAAGATAGATTTGAAACTGGCTGATTTATTCACCTCATCTGCAGATGAGGAAGTTTTTTAAAGACTGGCCAAACCAATGCCCATTTCAAGGTTAAGGGAAAAACACCTTCTTGCAAGGATTGAATTATCATGGACTTTAAATATTAAAAAGGATTCTTTGGAAGCGAGCACAAAAATTGTGCTGTACAGGGATCAACTGCACTATATTCTGTCATAAACCGGCTAATTAATGTCTGCAATTGATCTTCATCTTCAAATGCAATGACTACCTACACTGCAGTGAAGCCATAACCTTTTTTCCAAATCCTGCACATTACCAAATTCTTTCTGAATAGCATCAATCTTCTCAACAAAATATTTTGCCAGATCTTCACTACTCAATTTGGTCTGAACCCCATCTTTTCTCTTCCCACCCAAAAAATCCTTTACAATCAAACATAATTCCCTAGCCGAATCCTCAGAATCCAAAATTCTGCATATTTCCTGAAGCTGCATTCTGACATAATACGACTTTCACAACTGCCTTGTCAAATCTCCCCATCATGCATGTATATCATTGACATGCTGACTTGCCCTCTATCCTGTGGAGCAATAGCTTTTCATTTTCATTTGGGGCACCTCGGTAAACAATATGTCACTCATCTCTGCACTCTTTTCTTGATAGCTTGAGGATCTGTGCAAGAAGGGGCAGAAGTTGAGTTGGAAGTGCCCTGAATATTTGCAGCAAGTGCTGGAGGAGCTGCACCAGGAGCAGGAAGGTGAGTCCATATGACTTTCACATGCACAGAGACACACAGCCCTGTAAGCACAACATCCATTGCAATATTGTTGTACATGACCATTGGGCATGTTTTGATCCAGCTTCTACATATGGATATTTTGCACAGGGGCATATATAAAAGAGTATGCACTAAGCTATGCAGTGCAGCACATAGCTGGTGTTACCAGGTGCTATATCTCTGGCATTGCACACAGCACTGCAGTTCTGACACAGTCAATGCATATATGTGTTTACCTAATATTCTGTCTCTGTCCCTGCCTACCTGCCTGTCTTATGCATCTCTCCTCTGCATATATGTGACCTCTGACAACTCCGACATGACTCATAACCTATACTTCTTTTCATAGTCAGGTGTGTGGCTATACAACTTATGGTACTTTGATCCTAAAAGTACCAAAGGTGCACTACTTCCATCATGGGCCTCTCATTTCAGTGTTAGTGTATTCTGCTTAGCTAACTGTAGTTGACATGCACTATCTCATGACCTCATTATAGTGCCTTTGCTCATCTTGTCAATGGCAGCCTTTCATCTCTCACAGCTCTGATGCATGCTTTCCCTACCCCATTGAATAAAAAGGTGTGTTATGGCTGCACACACAAGTATGCTGAGTCCACCATAGCTATCCATTATGTCTGACCCAGAGTACAGATGTCCATCTATGTTTATGTTTATTACATTTGATATACCGCTCAAGCCAAAGCATCAGAGCGGTTTACAATATTACATAAAAGTTACAGAAAATATGAAAAGAACACCATTAATTAGATAGGACAAAATAAGAGATACAGTGATAGTTAAAGGAATAGAGGAGACAAGAAGAAATGCTCCACATAGCATCTGAAGAGGTAGATATCATACTACCAGGTGTTTAAGCTCCCACTCACAACCTCCGCTGTCAACATCACCCCTCCACTGCTCCGATCACCCCTCCACTGCTCCACAGCAAGCAGAACCAATGTAGCAGCATTTTAAACGGCCCCACATGGTCCTATGCCTAAGGGCCACGCCAAAGGGCCCTCTGGCAAGGCCCTTAGGCACGGGCCCGCAAGGCGCGGGCGCGCCAGTGGAAGTGACGGTTTTAAAGCCGTTAAAGGCTGCTGGTATGGGCAGGCTGAAAGGAAAGAGGTGGAGCTTGCTGGGGATGCCTAATATTTTAGGACCATTCTAAAAGGACAAGGATATTTCTGAGAATTATTTCTATTGCTTTATTGCTGTCGACTGTTTGACTGAATGTGCAGTGATTTGCCAGTCAGACACAATTGGTAGCAAAGCCAGCAGACATATCCCCTCACACAGAACATACACTCTAACAGAGACTATATTCTAGAAGCATACCCCTAATCACAATAATGTACTCTGAGTTGTGGGGATGTAGCTGGTACCAGGGTGTTCCCACACCTCCACAGTGATGTTTGTGACCTACTTGTTACTTCAGAATCCCTAAGAAATGCTTATGACATGTGACCCGGAGGCCTATGAGTCACAATCAGTAAGGATTTGCTGTGGAGCAACAGGTGCACATGAAACACAGTTGCAATCCTGGAAAGTACTGACCCCTGCAAACTCTTGTGTATATTTTTCTGACCTCAACTACCTCAGGTTTCCACCTAGTGGTCCATATCCAACTATGCTGTGTGAGTACAGCCTCCTCAGCACCATGCATGCTTTTATTCCTGGTTGACAAACACCTACTCTGGTGCTGCGCAGAGAACATTAGGAAAATCGTGCCACCCCCATACACTACCTACAATCACATTTCTGCATGCCGATAGGTCCATTCCCCTGGAAGGTATGCAGACTCATGGACCAGCTAAACATGAGTATTATGTGGCGCCAGTGCAGATGGTATGCCATGTCTTGCCTATTGGCAGAAGGATGACTTTTATCCTTACTGTTCAGACATGTACCAGATGATGATGGCCCTCGGTCCATATGTTACCCCATGCAGAGAGTGCAGCCAGTTGATATCTCATCCAAAAGGTGCTGATGTCAGGCATTAATAGATGTCATCTCCAACGGGAAACCCATCCCACACAAATGGGACTGCAGCACAGCACACTGACAGGGGTATGAGAGGCAAGGGCTTCACAAACAGCATAATGATTTGGTGCCTGCACATCCAATTGGTCCAGATATGAACTGGTCATCTGTGAGGTGAACATTATCAGATTCACCTTTTGGAACTTAGAGAGAATGGTGTGTGCTTCTCAACTCTGCTTAAGTTCACAATGTTGCAAACTAATATTGGGGATCTATTTATTTAACATTTCTTATATACCGCCTTTCATGATATCAAGGTGGTTTACATTGAACAAACTGAAATTACATTGAACAGGGCATTATAACTTGGAGATAACTATTTTACAGGGAACATGGGCTATGGAGGGTTAAGTGACTTGCCCAAGACCACAAGGAACACCTAAGGGACTAGAAACCCCAGTCCTTCCAGCCCAAGGCTGCTGTCCTCTAGTGGGATTTGAACCCCTGACCTTCCGGCCTGAAGTACCTTGCCCCAACCACTAGGCCACTCCTCCACTCTATGTGGATATTGTAGCAGCAAAGCGCAGACAAACCAATGATACCAGGAGTCTGTTCAGAAGGTCCAAATCATTTATTTGTGCACAAGTCTCGAACCAGTCAATTTCAAAATGGCTGAGCAAAGTTTTCAAGCATTACAACAACCTTTATAGACTTCTGTTCCATTCTAGGTATAGAAAAACATTTCATTGGTCCCGGTAACCTTCCGTACCTCCCGTACCTCTTCTATTGGTCCCGGTACTGATAAGTTTATCCAATTATGTCCCTCCAGTGGGCATGACACCTGCATACCCCCCTTCTAGTCCCAATTACAATGGTCAGTTCATCAACTTGTTACTTTCACACTCTCAAGGCCATAGAACCAATTTGTACATGCAGAGGAGCTGGGCTCTGCAACTCATCTGTCAGCACTCCCAATTATTTCTTTGCAGATGTACTTTTTCTTATCAGTAACTTTTAAACATGTCTTTTCTGTATTTTTCCATCTTTCAATACTGCAGTTCTGCTTACCTAAGCTAATTCAATACTTCTACTGAGTTCTATCTTACAATAGCAGCATATTGGGGGATGTGCAATCCTATATGCCTCTCCACAGGCCTCATTTACAGGTCAAGCTAGCCATGCTGGCCTGCTTATGTTCGGACACTGTGGGTCACAGGCCTGCACCTGCCACATTCCCCCCTTTGATTAATCTCACCCTATTACTTAATAAGGTGTGAGAATTAAATCACTTTCTGAAGAATCACATCCTGGCTAAAGGATTTCTACCAGGACTGGCTGTATATAAAGCCATGATTTTTGTTGCGGTCTTCCGCTCTACCGTACTATCAATAGTGTTATGAATGGAACGCATACAACATGGGATTAAACATGGTAATAAGAAGATAACAGCAACAAGGATTAGTACCAATACGATGAAAGTCTTAAATCCTCCCACCCATGAAAAGAGGTTAGCAAACCAATTAGGAAATTTCAATGAGTGCCAAGTCTGCACTGGCACATAAGCATGTCTTCGCATATCTTTAGCAATTTCTTCAACTACTTGACCTTTATCATCTATTTTCAAACAGCAATTGGTTAAGTTCAGTTTACCACATACTCCTCCTTCAGCTGCTAACAAATAATCAAGTGCTAAGCGGTTCTGATATATCGCAGTGCGCATCTGTGTACTTTGTCTAGCTAAAAGCGTAAGAGCATGACTAGTTTCGTTAGTTATTATTTCAACTACTGCTTGTAAGCGAATAATACGATTAATCATATAAATTGGGGTACGATAACCATACATACCATCATCATTCCAAGTGGCAGGTCCATAATACTCAATAATTCTTTCTGGTGGCCAATCATCACCTTGCCACTTCTCCCACTTACCTATCTGTAAGGCTTCTCTTTTCTGTCTCAATACTCTTTTGTCTCTGTGAGTAGTGTATACTGGGTATCCTAATTGTTCTCCATGTTCAGTGTTTAACAGGAAGAAAGAAGGTCTGATGGTTCCTAAGACACATGCTCCTCCCCAGTGTGGCGGGAGTTGTGCATATGCTCGGTTTCCACAGATCCAATATAGGCCAGGTGGGGCTTGCCAGGCTTGGACTTTGGCAAGGTTAGTCCATAGACCTGCAAGTTCAGGAAATCTGGCTAATGGGTTAGGAGGTTCAGGATGTCCAATTCCTGACCACCATGCTATCTTCTTGGTCGTGGCATTATAGTACTTCTGGCTAAGACAGACCAGCTGTCCTACCTTTTGGGTGAACTGGGGTCCAGTTCTGGCATAGCAAAGACGTCCAACGATTGAGTGCGCTAACACCCATTCACTGGTAGTCTTGTGTAATTCAGTCGGATTGTAAATCATGGAATAATTCAATTCTTCGGCTTCCCATGGCCACTGATCTCCCATTTGGGTTCCGCCACAGAAATAACAATCTGTGATCTTAAGACTAGATACTACTGCTCCGGCTAATTCTAGAAATAAATTCTGTGAGGGGTGAGGGATCTCAAACTTATTTACATGCATGGCTTCATAAAAAGTATTATGAATATGATATTTAGATGACTTGTGGGCTTGGGTATTTAATCTGATATACACAATGGTCCCTGGATCTATTGCTCCTCCAGCAATACGTAAACCAAACTTATATCCTTGTTTCCATGCATGGGGATTGTGTATACGTAAGTGTAAGGGGTTACAAGCATCTTTCTGACATTTATCATTTGTGGTTGGCTTGGTTAAAGTAGCCATTCGTTTATCTATTTTCTCATCAGTTATACCAGTATTCCAGGTAGCATAAAAAACACATCCCCAATACGGGCAATAGTAGTCTGCTGCTGGGGCAGTACTATAGCCTGGTTCCTTTTTACCTGTACACTTTCTCCATCCTGTGGCACCTTCTGGACACATATACTTATGGTCATTTCGATACGCTTTCTCCCATGTACCACAGGTGGAGTAACTATCTCTATTAATAGCATTACATGCATCAAAATTCAAAACAGCAGGTTTAGTAATGTCCTTAAGTGGTGGCGTTGCAGCTAATATAGGTCCATCTGCATCCTTCCATCTTATTTCCATCGTGTAATAGGATGGATTCTGATGCGGATTATAGCATGTTTTAATTTTTCCATGAGTGCAAACATTTAGTTCAGTGGTGTTATAGATACACCGAGTTACTGTTCCCTTGCAGGTATAGTAAGAATGATAAAGCAAAGTCTGAGTTACTTTCAGTCCAGTTCTAGTAGAAGTAATACAAGCAGTGCATGGAGGTAAAGCATAAGTCTGTTCAAAACCTCCAAAGAAGGCAACCAAAGCAAAGCAAAAGTAAAGATGCATGTCGATGTTGATTGGAGTTCTTCTGAATCCTCAGCTTGCTGATCTTGATCACGACGGTCTTTTATTCTTCGTCCCGTCTGCTAATGAAGCAATTTAACGGGTGCTGAGTGTTGATTGAAGATCCTCAGGTTGTCCAGTACACATTAACCAACTTATTAGCAATTTCAGTTGGCTTGTGAAGTCTGGCTTAGTCAATGTAGTCTCTAAGTAGTGTGTCAAATCACACACAAATTGGGTTCGTTGAAACAAAGCTGTTGCTGCATGGAAAACAGCAATCCTCTTCGAAAGACTTGGCTACTGCAAAGCACTTGTGATGAAGTGTCTAAGCTGCTGGTTGCCGTCTCAAAGTAACTCGCAAGGGTGCATCAAGATGCTGTTCTGCTGTCCACTGCTCAGGTTCAGGATCAGCGGCGGGCTTGACTCTGCTGTGGTGGATCCAGGCGTCGATCTCGGCTACCTTTACTGCAGTTGGGGTAGACAGGATGACGGTGTACGGTCCCTTCCAATGGGGTTCCAACGGTGTCCTCTTCCAATCTTTGATCCACACCGAGGTACCAGGCTGGTAGGGATGCAAGGGTTCCGTCAAGTTGATAGGCAACTGGTCTTGGATCCACGTATGGAGAGTCTGCAGAACAAAACTAAGAGCTAGAAGTTCTTGTCTGGTTATTTCCGGACCAATTTGGGCTAGACTTCCTTTGATTCCCTGCACTATTGGTGGGGGTTTACCATACAAAACTTCAAAAGGGGAAAATCCTGTTGACTTTACAGGAGCTGAGCGTATTCTGAGTAAAGCTATGGGGAGCACTTGGGGCCACTTCAATTGTGTCTCTTGGCAAAGCTTGGACATTTGGGCTTTCAAGGTACGATTCATTCGCTCAACTTTCCCTGAACTCTGGGGTCTGTATGCAGTGTGGAGCTTCCACTGTATCTGCAAAGCTTTTGCTAACTGCTGAGTAACTTGGGAGACAAATGAGGGTCCATTATCTGACCCTATTACTGCTGGAATTCCAAATCTGGGGACAATCTCTCTCATTAAGACCTTGGTAACTTCTCGGGCTTTCTCAGTTCTGGTTGGGAATGCTTCTACCCACCCAGAGAAAGTACATACTAATACTAATAGGTAATGGTACCCATTGGCTTTTGGCATTTCGGTGAAATCAACTTGGAGGTTGTGCATGGGGGTCACACCTCTTGACTGAACTCGGGGTGCTGTAATAAGGCCTTGCTTGGCATTATTCTTGGCACAAGTTTGACATTGTCGTGCTACTGAAGCTATATCAGAGGGATGTAGAAATGTGGTCTGAGTGCTTTTTCCATGGCACTCTTCCCATAGTGGGTAGCTTCGTGGAAAGCTTTGACAAAGGCTGGTCCTAATAGTTCAGGAATTACTATTCGTCCTGGAGGTTGACTGCCCTCTTCTGGTGGCAGCTCAATCCATCCATCTTTCAGTACTCCATTTTCTCTGTCACAATAGTAATCCAATTCTTTGGTGGTATATCGTGGGGTCCATAGATTCAAAGGTACTGGAAACAATGCTGCTTGCATTGGCGTAGCTTGTGGGGCAATTTGTCCTGTCATAGCTGCTTGTCGTGCTGAGGCATCTGCAAATCTATTTCCTCGGGCAACTTCTCCTTTTCCTGCTTGATGTCCTCGACAATGCATGACAGCTACACGTGTTGGGGCCCAAACTGCATCAAGTAATATCAATATCTCGGGACCATATTTGATTGATTTTCCTCCGGATGTGATGAGTCCTCTTTCTTTATAGAGAGCTCCATGGGCATGCAGGGTAGTGAAGGCATATTTGGAATCTGTATATACATTCAGTATAAGTTTTTCTCCTAACAACAATGCTCTGGTGAGTGCTATCAATTCGGCTTTCTGGGCTGATGTGCCTGAAGCTAGAGCTGATGATTCAACTACTTCATGTTGGGTGACGACTGCATATCCGGCACAGCGTCTTCCATTGAGGATGAGACTGCTCCCATCAACATAATAGATTTGGTCAGGATTGTCTATGGGCACATCTGTCAAGTCGGGTCGACTGGAGAACACAGTTTCCATGACTTCAATACAGTCATGTTCTGGGAGTTCTTCACTGATGGGTATCAAGGTGGCTGGATTCAAGGCATGGCTCACTTCGAGTTGTATCTGTGGATTTTCACATAACATGCTCTGATACTTCAACATTCGGGAATTGGTGAGCCAATAATTTGCTTTCTGGTCCATAAGGGCAAGGACTGCATGTGGCACAGTGACTCGTATGTTCTGTCCTAGTGTGAGCTTGTCTGCTTCGCTCACTAGTAGCGCTGTAGCTGCAACTGCTCTCAAGCAAGGTGGCCATCCTTTGGCCACAGGATCCAATTGTTTCGATAGGTATGCCACAGGTCGCTCCCAATTTCCCAATTTCTGAGTCAACATGCCCAAGGCATTTCCCTGTGCCTCATGTACAAACAAGTGGAAAGGCTTGTGGACATCTGGTAGTCCAAGTGCTGGTGATGACATTAATTCTTCTTTTAACGTCTTAAAGGCTGTATCCTGCTCAAGTCCCCACTCCAGTGGTGACTTTTCTTCTCCTTTTGTGACTTCATACAGTGGTTTGGCAATTTGGGCAAAGTTGGGTATCCAAATTCGGCAATATCCTGCCGCTCCCAGAAAGGCTCTGACTTGCTTTCTGGTTGTTGGAGTTGGAATTCTGCATACCGCTTCTTTTCTTTCTCTGCCTAATCTTCTGCTTCCTTGGGTGATACGAAAACCCAGGTATTTCACTTCTTTTTGGCATAGCTGTGCTTTGGCTCTGGAAACTTTGTATCCAGCTTCCTCTAGTAACTGCAAGAGATCTTTGGTGGCTAGTATACATTCACTTTCTGATACAGCAGCTATCAACAGATCATCCACGTATTGGAGAAGCACTCTCTTCCCCGGGGCTACTGGATAGCTTGAAAGGTCTTGATTCAGTGCGGCACTAAAGATGGTAGGCGAATTCTTGAATCCTTGGGGTAATCTTGTCCAGGTAAGTTGGCCCCCTCTTCCAGAGATGGGGTCCTGCCATTCGAATGCAAACAATATTTGGCTTACAGGGGCTAATCTTATGCAAAAGAATGCATCTTTCAAATCCAGTACAGTGAAATGGGTAGCTTCAGCAGGTATCAGTCCTAGGAGGGTGTAAGGATTGGGTACGACTGGATGTATGGTCTCAGCTGCATCATTTACTCTTCTCAAATCTTGCACTGGGCGATAATCATCTGTCCCAGGCTTCTTTACTGGCAAAAGTGGAGTGTTCCATGGGGATTGGCATACTTTTAGTAGGCCATACTCAAGCAATCTTTGTAGGTGGCGATGAATGCCTTCAATTGCGGCTCTTGGGAGAGGGTACTGTTTGACGTGCACTGGTGTAGCACTAGGCTTGAGGGTTACAATCACTGGAGCTATATGCTTGGCTAGGCCTGGGGGACTGCCTTCTGCCCATACTCCAGGTGGTACATCGATGTTCTTTATAGTTTGTTCAAAATAGGTATCTTGAATGGAGTCATCAACGTAATACCTCCATTCTTCTTCTCGAGGAACTGTCAGCAGCATTACTCCTGCTGGTTTGGTTTGGGGATTTACTGTCATTTGCATTTCTCCTTGTTCAGAGAAAGATATCTGTGCTTGAAGCTTGGCTAACATATCTCGTCCCAGTAGTGGCACTGGACATTCGGGCATGTAAAGGAATTGATGAGTTACTTGCTGTCCTCCCAGACTGCATATTCGGTTTTGAAGAAAAGACTTTGTGGCTTTGGCACCAGTTGCTCCTATAATGGTGACTGCTTTTGTAGTGAATGGGGCTATCTTTTTGTCTATTACTGAATGTTGTGCTCCAGTATCAACCATAAAGTCCATAATTTGGTCTCCTATTTGTATTCCGACCATAGGCTCCTGGAGACCTAAAGCAAACTTGGAGCCCGGTCTGTCCTAATCCACGTCATTCTCATCAAGGGCTGGTGTGGCCAATGCTTGAATGGCTCCTCCTCTCTCTCGCTGGAATTGTTCTCGATTGGCTCCTCCTCGGCTTCGGGGATAGCTTCGTCTTTCTTCTCGCCACTGATGGCTGCTGTCGTCATCATGCTGGGCGTCTTCGAGTTGCGGGCACGTATCTCTCCAATGTCCTTCCTCTCTGCAATAGGCGCATTGGTTCACGCCTAGTCTCTGGGTCCGGCCTCCGCCTTGACCCCGCCCTCTTCCTCTGCTCCTTCGACTAGGGACACCTCCCCTTTTCTGTTCCACTATGGCCGCAGCCAAAAAATCAGCTTTCTTCTTCATCTTTCTATCACATTCTCTCTGTCTTTCAGTATCACGATTCACATACACTTTATGAGCGACTTCCAGTAACTGTGTTGCATTCATGCCCGCAAACCCTTCTAACTTCTGTAATTTGCGTCTAATGTCTGGTTGAGACTGGTTTACAAAAGCAGAATTCACCATACATAAACTTCCTGGTGCCTCAGGATCATAGGGAGTATACATTCTGTATGCTTCAGTTAATCTCTCATAGAAATCTGCTGGGCTCTCATCTATTCCTTGAATTACTCCTGCAACTTTGGAAAGGTTCATAGCTTTCTGGCCCCCCCTTTTCAGGCCTTGTAAAAAGTCTTGGCGAAAACGGGCTAGGGCTGTGGATCCTTCATCTGTATTTGGATCCCATTGGGGGTCTTCATTCGGGAATTCTCTCTGAGCTGCTTCTCGACGGTCTATTATATTCTGCCCCTGTGCCGGAGCTACAGGGTTCTCTGCCATCCATTCAATAGCTGCTTTTCTAATTCTTGCTCGCTCTTCTGTCGTGAATAGGGTGGTCAGGAGCTGACGGCAATCTGGCCAAGTGGGTTGGTGAGTTTCCATAATACTAGTTACTAATTCTGTCAGCTCCTGGGGCTTACTAGTGTAGGAGGCATAATGCGACCTCCAATTCAATAAATCAGTTGTAGAGAAAGGGATATATACATAAGTTAGGGGTCCCGCTACCACTTCATCATTATCATTCTTTACGGGCACTCCCGGGACTTGCCGTAAGGGAAACAGTTTGGCTGTCATGGGTGTCTTTTGGGATCTAAGGGTTATCGTTGTTGCCTTTGCAGGAGTCACTTTCTTTTTCTCAACAGGTTTTGCTTTGGGTTTCTCTCTCACTGGCGTGCTAGTGCTAGCGCTGGCTTTCTCAATTATTTGTACACTTTCCTCCTCATCTGGGGGATTCTCTCTTTCTCCTTCTTCTGTCTCCACTTCTGACTCGCTTTTTAGGTCCTCCTCTTCTTTTCCCGCTAATTCTTCCTCTTTCTCTCCTCCGGGAGGGGGATCAGGGGTTGGGTCCCGCCTCGGCTCTGGCCGTCTCTGGGGTTCTGGGGCAGGACGCCGGGCTACTCTTACTGGACCTGGGGTTCGGGGCTGCCTGAGAGTTATTTCTGGGGAATCAGGATCTGCCAGGATGGGCTTCTTTCTGGCTTTCTTATCCTGCTCTTTCATTCTAGGCTGTTCCGTTTTCTGTCTAGAATCTGTTTTAGCTAACATTATTCTGCACTGTTCCTCATAACAGCGCTGCGCCCAGGGGGGCGGATCTTCACAAATACTTAACCAGGAATCTATATAGGGGTACTGATCGGGGTGCGCTATCCGCACTCTACGGTGTATTGACTGAATAATCTCTACATTGAACGTTCCTTCTCGGGGCCAGATGGGGTCTAGATCGGGCCACTCCCTAGTACACAAAATCTGCAAACGGGCTGCTGTCATTTTAATACCATAATCTCCTGAATATCCCTCTTTAAAATGTGCGATCATACATTCTAGTGGAGTGTTTCTAGTAGACCCCGCCCCTCCCATTTCGATGTGTGCGCGCAACAACAGACAGAAGGGAAAAGGAGGGCGGACCGTGGGTAAGGGGTCCACACGGCCCTGGAAACGTATAAGGAGTACAAATAACAAGACAAAACGACAATCGCTTCCCCCTTTTCGCGACCTGAACGCGGTCGCCCGGTCAGGAAATGCGCTAATCAGGGGTCCGCCTTCACTTGGTCCGTGCTGCCAGACCTCTCATTCACACTTCGTTCACACAATCATGCTAGCAACGTATCCCAGAATGCATTCGTTTCTATCTGTTCTGACTAGTCTTTTCCAATTTCCCAATTACAAAAAGGATGGGGGTTTCACCCGGCGAATTCCCATGCGGGGTTACTCGGCCCTTCCTTGAGAGTTGATCATGCTCTCTTACCAATTCCCAATATCTCGAGATTACAAATTCCAAAGTTCCAAGTTCCAATGGCAGTACTGCTCTTTCTATTTCTGTCTAGACCCAAAATCAAAACTATACTCACCGGATCCGGTCCTCAAACTTCCCAAGCAGGCGCATGAGTTGGACCTCGGACTCCCCTCACTCGGGTTCGAGGCGTTGACTCCAGCCGGGCTCGTCACCCGCCGAGGTCCGACCAGCTCCCTCCGATACAAGGGACCGGTGGCGCCAGGGAGCAGCCCTCGTCGGAAGGGCGCGATCCCGGCAGGACCAAGCCTATAGAGGCGGAAAGTCGTGGTATATTGCCCTATATACACTTTGATTCCACAACTTCCCGGCCAATGCACCAAGGAATATGTAGCAGCAAAGCGCAGACAAACCAATGATACCAGGAGTCTGTTCAGAAGGTCCAAATCATTTATTTGTGCACAAGTCTCGAACCAGTCAATTTCAAAATGGCTGAGCAAAGTTTTCAAGCATTACAACAACCTTTATAGACTTCTGTTCCATTCTAGGTATAGAAAAACATTTCATTGGTCCCGGTAACCTTCCGTACCTCCCGTACCTCTTCTATTGGTCCCGGTACTGATAAGTTTATCCAATTATGTCCCTCCAGTGGGCATGACACCTGCATACCCCCCTTCTAGTCCCAATTACAATGGTCAGTTCATCAACTTGTTACTTTCACACTCTCAAGGCCATAGAACCAATTTGTACATGCAGAGGAGCTGGGCTCTGCAACTCATCTGTCAGCACTCCCAATTATTTCTTTGCAGATGTACTTTTTCTTATCAGTAACTTTTAAACATGTCTTTTCTGTATTTTTCCATCTTTCAATACTGCAGTTCTGCTTACCTAAGCTAATTCAATACTTCTACTGAGTTCTATCTTACAATAGCAGCATATTGGGGGATGTGCAATCCTATATGCCTCTCCACAGGCCTCATTTACAGGTCAAGCTAGCCATGCTGGCCTGCTTATGTTCGGACACTGTGGGTCACAGGCCTGCACCTGCCACAATATGACCCAGTCTCAGCACTTGCTGACTGTGGGCTCACCATGAGCATCAATTATGAGGCTGTTAGACATGAATCCCCTGGTGATGTGATGAGCACATCAGTCTTGGTATCATGCCTTTACGTCATCTATCATCAGAGCAGTCATGTAACCCGTACATGTTCTATACACACTGTCGCTGACAGGGAACCCTACCCCCTTCCAATTATAGCTCACACATAGCGGAACAGATCTGGGGAGTCTCAGGTGATATTGGACCAATCTTGTTTCTACCTTGTCAGTGTGATCAGGGGAGTCCCAGGTTATGTTGGGCCAATATTGTTTCTACCTTGTCAATGTGATGCCTGTCAGTGAGCACATAGGTTTTACAACAGCAAACATATGAATTTAGAGGGGGAGAGAAACATGAACATATCCTCACCCCAGACGTTAATTGTCATGCTACAGCTTTGTTATGATGTTGATATTAGCATATGTGTCTCATATCCCCTCGTGTTAAATGTATCCCCCAATAGACCGCTTTGACCCGGTGAAAAGCGGGATATAAATACAGCTAAATAAATAAATAAAATAAATTCCTTAGAAGCATGGCACACAGACACTTATGCATACAAAGATTTCCAGACCATGCAATGTCCTAGCCAGTCTCACAGAGCTATGGTCCAAATGGCTACCATTCTCCCTTCCTTCACCTGTGATCCTCTGGTTCAGGATGCCCTTACATGCTTCCATTGTCATGGGGGGGGGGGGGCGATGCCAAATGCATTACAGTGTCAAAGACATGGCTGATGATGCACCGCTCAGTCTTTGACAAAATATCACAGTGTGGGTGTAATCTTATCCCTGTAAGCAGTCAGATATGGCCTCACTCCTAACATGAAGCACAAGAAGGGAACATCCCACCTGCAGCGACTATAAGGCAGCAAAAATAGCAGGACACACTATGCCATAGGATACAATGGAGAGCTTTATTGAGTATCCACGAGGTCTCCCTATATATATTTTGATCTAAGCCTTCTTCAGGGGATAATGACCTCTCTAGAATAATCATCACATTACAATAAATATATAAATATGATAAAAATCATAAGAAAATATAAACATATTACATATGCAATTAATAAAATATAAATAAGAATAAATATAAATGATAACAAAACCATATCACACCAAGGACACAAGTAAACAGTAAAATATATATTACATCCAGGTATCATCACTTAGAATCAAGTCAATATTTAAAATTATAAGAAGATGATTGATAAATGTAAATCCAACAAAATGAAGAAGTAGGCCTGGCAATCTACTTCCAGTGATACATTGCCAAGAAAACCCAGAGGCAACTGGGTTTCCAGGAGTCAGCACTGACTTGACGGCACTAAAAAAAAAAAAAGAGTAATAAAGCAAAGTAAGGGGACAATAATTGACAGCAGGGCAGAACAATGGGAACATCCAGAGGAGCAAATTAAGACACCTATAACAAAAGGGTAATTCACCACAGTAGGGATACTAATACAAACTCTCTCTCCAGATATTGAGCTGTTTATAAAACCTGTTAAGCATATATGTAGAAATAAAAATATGCTAAAGTCAACTAGTCACTAATAGCTGGCACAAAACGTCCACAGACAGGAAAAATAAACAGTGCCACATTTGTGATTGAATCTCCTACTTCATGAAACAGTCCATTATACAAAGTGGAACCATCGGAGAAACTTAATCTGTTCAGCCTTATTAAGTAAAGTGGAAGCAGACACCATCACGGTCCAAATTAAAACTAAAATGTGTCAGTAGGCAGATATACTATCAAGGTCGCCAAATGTAATCGTATTTCAAAAGACTGATGTATAAACATAGACCGAACTGAGCAACATTGGGAAGTTAGAAAGTTCATAGTAATTTGATATGTCATCATATGTAGGCAGATAACATGTATGATGACAGGACAATGACTTGATGGTATTATGGCCACATGCACAGGCAACAGCAGCAGATCCAGGATGTCTGGGTTGCCATACAACTGTCTTAGCAGCATCCTACATATTCCAGCACAGTGATAGATGGCAATTTCTGCCACATAGTACTGGACATTATTGGTCTGCCATATACTGGCAGCCCTGGCCTTGACTGATGGACCTTCTCTGGTCCAGCATTCATGCGATAATGTTCCCACTTGGCCTGCTTAGGCGTGACACCACTTCAGCAACATACAGTCAACACCCCTCTGTTGCCGTCACAAGGCAGCCCATGAGCCTTTTCAGCCATTTAAATTCAAGGGTATCTTGGGGAGAGGGGGGGGGGTGCCTGTACATGTCATAGGTATGCATGTGGCTATGCCATGCATGGCTCTGCCTACATCTTATATCCTGTGCCACACATCACAAGCCCAGTGTAACACAGTGACTTGTGATTTGACATACCATTGGCCTTGAGATGTGCCCTCCAGAGAAAAGGACTGGGTGGCCATCTGTGATAACAATATCTGTGCTGGCAGTTAGCAGTGAGGCCCTATGCATATGCACAGCAAATGGTGATTTAATTCTTCTTCATTGTGTACACTCTTAGCTGACTGCCAGCTGCATTTCATATTACACTGTATGGTGGGGCTGGCCATCTGATACAGTTGCGGTCAACATTATTGGCACTTTTGCAATTCAACCCCTTAATGTCCAATATCTCATTTAAAAAGTGGCCAGTGAAATGGCTTTGGACTATATATGCACACATATTTGGCACATAAAAGAATCAAATAAAACAAGACCAATTAAAAAAGGAAATAGTATAAAAACTGGAACACTGGCAGTGTAAGGCTGAGTCAAAAATAGAGTTCAATAAAGTGAATAAATTTGTATAGGATTCTTTGTCTAAAGGAACTGAGTTTTAATCCTGATTTGGAAGTGGCCTGATGCAGAGCTCCTAAAAAAACATAGTGAGCTCAGAACACAGTCTGTGTCACTTATATTCAGTTATCGGGTTAACTTTGACTTCATCCATGATTCACGATATGTGATTTGTGATTTCAATAACCTTTGAAGTAGGAGTTTTTGCATCTACAAGCTAAGTGCTATTTTGTTATGTATCTTGATGTATTCACTTTGTAGTATTTTACGTTACCATGCTCTGGTGCACATGTTTTATAATAAGAATATAAAGGAAATTTTGTTACAAGAGTGACTTTCAATCCCTCTAGACAAAGAATCCTACACAAATTTATCCACTTTATTGAGCTCTATTTTTGACTCACCCTTATACTTTAGAACATGATTATTGGCACCCTTATAAACAATTCAAATCAGTTTGGAAAGAAGAACCACATTTCCATTGCAGTAAAATTAGACACACCTATGATCAATTGTCAGTACTCACAAGACTTGAATCAACCAATGAATGATGGCTCTAATGTTTAAAAGGACCACATTCACTTCCTGTTCCATTTTCACAATGGTGAAGACAAAAGAGCTGCCTGAGACTGTGAGAAAAACCATTATCATCAAACTTCAGACTTCAAAGGGGTACAAGGCCATTTCTAAAGACCTTGGGATTCCTGTATCTATAGTTTGCAATGTTATTAAGAAGTTTTCTGTTCATGGAACTGTCAAAAACCTCCTAGGATGTGGTGGGACGAGGACAATTAATCTAAGAATTCTTCAAAGGTTAGAGTAAACTGTTGGAAAAATACCATGTACAACATCCACAGAGCTTAAGGCTGACCTTGAGCAATTTGGAGGAGTGGTTTCAACCTGCACCATTCGCCATACACTAAACAAAGAAAGACTTCCTGGGTGAAGGCCAAGGAGGCACTCACTATTCAAAGACAGACATAAAAAGGCACACCTGATCTTTGCCCAAAACCACCTTGAGAAACCACAATCCTTCTGGGAAAATGTCCTGTGGACGGATGAAACCAAACTTAAGCTCTTTGGCAATGCAAACCAGCGATACATTTGCAGGCAAATAAATGAAACGTATAAGGAAAAAAACACATTATTTGCAGTTAAATATGGTGGAGGTTCCATAATGTTGTGGGGCTGTTTTGCTGCCTCAGGAACTGAAGGCCTGAATGTATTAAAGGAATCATGAAGTCAGACGACTACCAAGATATTTTGGAGAGAAATGTGCTACCTAGTGTCAGAAAGCTAGATCTAGTTCGAAGTTCATGGGTCCTCCAACAGGACAATGACCCAAACCAGCTATCCAAAAGTACGAAAGAATGGTAAAAAAGGAACAAATGGACTGTTTTAAACTGGCCAGCAATGAGTCCTGATCTCAATACAATTGAGAATCTTTGGAAAGAACTGAAATCCACCACTGGTAAAAGGAATCCTAGAAACATTCATGAGCTGGAACAAATTGCAATTGAAGAGTGGGAGAAACTACCAGCAGATGGATCTACGAAACATACAGATGGCTAAAGGTAATATTTGGAGGCTGTCATCACTGCCAAGGGTTGTGCAACCAGATATTAGTGAAGGATGCCATTAATCCTATCTGAGTCATATTTTGTTTTTTCTCAGAAATTACTACATCTAAGTTGCACAGACAACATTTTTTTGTTGTATACCTTTGAATATTCTATTAAAATATTATGACATACAGTTGGAATATTTCCAATTATTTCTCAAGATATTGTACACAATGTATCTAAAATGCAAGGTGCCAATAATGTTGACCACAACTGTATGTACAGAGATTTGCATTTGACATACCATGGTCACATGGGCATATAAGTGCCCTCCACCTCCCGGAGCAATGACACACATATTGAAGGTCCTAGTCATCACAGTGCAAGAGCTGTATCAGGCTGGAAGCCCTATATGTGGGAGGCAAAAAGATGCTTACAGTGCTACCTACCACATCAATCCTTTTACCCAACACCACTCATAGGAGAGTTTGGGTTAATATGACCATGGATGCAGTCACCAGTCTATTTGGCATTACGCTGTCTGGCATTATGCTCTCAGACCTGCATTGTGCTGCTGAATAGACACCCTCCCCCATTATTCCTGATGCCGGCATGCTTACCACATGACCAAGCATGCATTGTACTTCTTAATACTGCCCCCCCCCCCCATGATTCCTAATGCCGGCACACTGACCACGTGACCAGGAATGCATGGTGCTGCTGAATAGACCCCTCCACACACACAATTCCCAATGCCAGCATGCTGACCACATGAACAGGTTAGTTGACCCAGAAGGGACCCATAAAGCTATCAGTATTGTGGCATTTTTTATTTTGTATTACTGTATGTAACTATCACTGTGCTGCTGTTATTGCATACCAGCATCGGGCATCACGAGGGGCTCTATTCACCAGCACAAATCATGACTGAGAGAGTAATGCCAGACAGCCTGAGAACTGACATTAACCATTAAAAGGGAGAAGGAGCAGTTTTTAAACTAGATAATAAGGGTGTGATGAGGTATATAAAATGTCACCCATCTGTCTCCTTTAAAAGAGTCTGCAGCCAGAGTTCAGAACTGGGAAGGCATGGCTCTCAGGGAGAGGTTAAGAACTCAGCAGGCTTCAGGAAAGAGAGAGGCCTGTGAAGTCAGATGTCCCTTCCAAGGCAAGCCCTGCAAAGGAGTTCTGAGGTAGGAACTTTAACTGGGGCTGGAAGATGGGGCAAGAGAACCAGCTTGTGGAGGATTAACAAGCTGGGACAGAAGTAAGCTGATTTGTGTTTTCCCTGAACTACTGCCTGTTCTGGGTTTTGCTTTGTAGAGGTTTAACAAGCTGGGACAGAAAAAAAGCTGTATTTGTTTTCCCTAAACTGCTGTTTGGCCAGTATTCTAAAGAAACCCATTCCCACCGCACACCCTACTATCACAAGGAGAAAGCCGACAGTCGCCCAAAAGTGCAAGGTTCAGAAGGATGTATCCTTGAAGTATACTAGCAAAAGAGGGAAGTTAGGGCATCCTGATAGGGAGGTTCCAATAAAGATAAAAGTAACTCAAAAAAGTCTTTAATAAAGAACAGAGCTGAAAAATTCCAAATTATCTTTCTCAACTGATAACCTGATTGTTAATATGAATAATATACAGTAAAATGCCTGTATGCAAATGATAGAAGTCTAAAAAATAAGATGGGAGAGCTAGAATATATAGCAATAAATAAAAATGTAGATATAATTGGCATCTCAGAGACCTGATGGAAGGAGTATAACCAATAGAATACTGTGAAAACGACATGCAAACTATATCACAATGATAGGATAGATCAAATTGGTGCAGGGGTTGTACATTATGTTAGAGAGGGCAATGAGTCACACAAGATAACAGTTTTGCAGGAAACAAAAACACACTGTAGAATCTCTATGGAGAGAAATTTCATGTAAAAGGGGAAGGCAATGTCAGTGGGGGTGTACTACTGTCTGCCTAGCCAGAATGAACAGATGGATGATGAAATGCTAAAAGAAATGGGGGAAGCTAACAAACGTTACAACACTGCAATAATGGAAGATTTCAATTACACCGGTATCAACTGGGCCAATGTCATATGCTAGGGAGATAAGGTTTCTAGATGAAATTAATGACTGCTTCTTGGAGCAGCTGGTTCATGAACCGACAAGAAGGGAAGCTATTTTGAACCTAGTTCTTATTGGAACACAGGATCTGGTGTAAGAGACAATAGTGTTAGAGCCACTTGGCAATAGTTATCATAACTTGATTGCATTTCATTTAATCAATGGAGGGGGGGCGGCAAGGAAATCCACAGTACCGTTTAATTTTCAAAAGGGAGACTATGATAACATGAGGAAAATAGTTAAGAAAAAACTGAAAGGAGCAGCTGCAAAAGTTAAAGGTTTATATCAAGCATGAGCATTGTTTAAAAATACTATCTTGGAAGCTCAGACCACATGTATTCCATGCTATAAGAAAAGTGGAAGGAAGGCCATAAAACTGCCAGCATAGTTTAAAAGTGAGGTCAGAGAGGCTGTTGTAGCCAAAAAAGCATCTTTCAGGAAATGGAAAAAGGAGCCAAATGAAGGAAATGGAAAACAAAATAAGTACTGGCAAGTTAGAAGCAAGGCATTGATTAGGCAGGTAAAAAGAGAATTTGAATAAAAGCTTTTTGTGGAAGCAAAAACGCACAATAAAAACCTTTTCAAGAACATTCATAGCAGCAAGCCTTTGAGAGAGTGAGCTGGACCATTAGATGACAGAGGGGTAAAAAGGGTGCTAAGGGAGGACAAGGCCATAGTGGAGAGTGAATGAATTCTTTGATTCGGTCTTTACTGAAGAAGATGTAGGGAAGTTACTCATGCCTGAAATGGTGTTTAAAAGTGATATATCAGAATAACTGACACAAATCTCGATAAATCAGGAAGATATATTACAACTATTTGATAAACTAAAAAGTAGCAAATCACCTGGACCGAATGGTATATATCTGAGGGTGCTAAAAGAACTAAAATATGCAATTTCAGACTACTATTAGTAAGTAGTAGTAGTAGTAGTAGTAGTAATTCTGAGTAGTATCTGAAGATTGGAATATGGTCAATATAGCACCAATTTTTAAAAAAGGTTCCAGGGGTGATCCGGAAAATTACAGACGAGTGAGTCTGACATCAGTAATGGGCAAAATGGTAGAAACCATTTTAAAGAATAAAATTACTGAACTTAATTTTATGTATTTATTTATTTATTTGGTTTTATATACTGCACTATTTAGATTCAGTGTGGTTTACAGAGGAACAACTTGATACATAGAACATGTTTACATTGAACGTCCATACATTGAACAAGTAACGGTAACAGAGCTTACAGTAGATAGTCATGGTTTAATGAGAGAAAGCCAACATAGATTTAGCAAAGGAAGATCTTATATTACTGATTTGTTATATATTTTTGAAGGTGTGAATAAACAGATAGATAAAGCTGGTCGATGTGGAGCCCAATTCCAGAACATGCATATCCAGTTGCGAGCACATCCAAGTTGAAAATGGGCCCGATTTAAATGTGATTCTGCAGCCATGAGGATAGACACACCCACAGTTTCGAAATCGGGGACATAGATGTTGTTGGCATGGTATGAACAAAGCACTATGGAGTATAAGACACAGCTAAACACAGCAAATTGCTTTGTACGTCCCTGTGCTCACAGTATTCTGAAACTGACGTTTTCAATCCTGCCAGTCTCTGCTATATACCCACGAACGGTCACAGCCCCTGTAAAATGTGCATCTCCTAAGCTGCTTCTCTCACTGACAGTGTTGTGCTGCTGCAAACTATACATGAAAACTGATGAAGATAAATGTTGATGCAAACTAGACTATATATATCAGTCTGTTGCATGCCAAGAACACTTCTAAGTAATCTCAGTGCACTCTAAGATAGTATAAAAGCTGATAGAAAGTGATATGTTTGTCATGACTTACCTTGCATCACCACATACATGGCAGTAGACGGCATCTTTAGTTATGCTTGCTTTGGTCATCTCTGAAAATAGTCTGTATTAGTATGGGCCAGAAAAAAAATCAGAAGAGTTTCTCCATAGCGAAATGTCAAAACATATCCCTGTCACTAATAAGGAACCCTCAGAATGGGAGCTTTCAACAGTGCAAACAGCACTAATACATGCCCAAAGGCACTATCATCGTTCTCTACAAATGTGCAGATTTTTAGAGACCAATGGTGGTGCTTCTGGGCATGTCTTGGCATTTTGCTATAGAAAACCTGCTCCGATTTATCCTGCCCAATCACACTGGCACCTAGTGATGCTGCAGTCATCCCAACTGTGCAAGTACTGGCCAGGCATTCATGTCCCCCCAGATTTGCAGATGAGCACACCAGATCCTCCTGTGCAACACTCAAACCACATGCACGGACACACACACACACACACACACACTCACTTGCAATCACAAATAACATAACTCTGACAAAAATCATGCCCTGCACCTATAAACAACTGCTGTGAAGACATAATGGCATGGAGGCTCAGGACACCACATCTGATCTGCATTTCTCAGCCAAACACGATTCTGCTCCATACTACCTCACCTGACATCCCTACATCTACATTCCCATTTTTCCAAACAGTGGAATTGTTAGGGAAGTGGAAAATAGCCTCTTTAGCACAAACAGAAAATGTCAGCATAGCCAAAATAAAAACTATTTCTTTAGGGGTGTATTTTATTGTACCTTAACATTACAAACAACCCTTACCTGTGCATTGTGCCCTACCAGACAGCAGACACACCAGTTCAATACAGATGCGTCACAGTCATTCATCTCTATGGGACGTATCTCAGATCAGAGCAGAACGTTTTCCAAGTCCTTGCTGTTGGTATAACGTAGCCGTCCGCAGAAAATACTCAGGACATATATGGGCCTTTCCTGAAAATGCTTTCTATGTATCCACGCTTGCCATGCCCCCGTTCCACCTCCTCCCACCCATGTTCTGAGTCTCTGTGCTAGCACCGTGTACGTGCAGGCCTCATGGTTTCGGAATATGGTTCTAGACGTTTTAGTGAGAAAAATGTCTACCCCGCACATCTAACTGGCTTATTCATGTTCTGAAATGACCTCCATAGTGTATCTGAATTTACAGAAAGACTTTGACAATGTACCTCATGAGAGACATTGAAATATCACTGGAAAGGCAGGAGCTAAATATAAATATAAAAATAGAGACTTGGCAAAATTAAGAAGTGAAGGGATAGGATGCAGTGTATTACTGTCGATCAGGAACTAGTTAAAAGATAGAAAGCAGAGAGTAGGGCTAAATGGCCAATCTTCTCAATTGAGAAAGGTAAATAGTGGAGTACCCCAGGGATCTGTGCTAGGTCCACTGCTTTTTAACATATTCATAAATGACCTGGAAATAGAAATAATGAGTGAGGTGATCAAATTTTCAGATGACACAAAATTATTCAAAGTTGTTAAAACACAAGGTGATTGTAAAAAAATGCAAGAGGACCTTGTTAAATTGGAAGACTGAAAGTCCAAATGACAGATGAAAGTTAATGTGGACAAGTGCAAAGTTATGTACCTAGGAAAGAACAACCCAAACTGCGGTTTCACGAGGCAAGGTTCCACATTAGAAACCACCACCCAGGAACAGGATTTAGGCGTCATCATCGATATTACGTTGAAACCCTCTACACAGTGTGCAGCAGCAGCCAAGAAAGCAAATAGAATGTCAAGAATCCTAAGGAAACGAATGGAAAATAAAACCAAGGATATAATAATGCCTCTGTATTGCTCCATGGTGTGACTGCACTTCGATATTGTGTGCAGTTTTAGTCACCATATCTTAAAAAGGATATAGTAGAATTAGAAATGGTACAGAGAAGAACCACCAATATGGTATAGGGGATGGAAGGATACCCCTATGAGGAAAGGCTTAAACAATTAGGGTTCTTTAACTTGGAAAAAAGACGGCTGAGGGGAGATATGATAGACGTCTATGAATGGCATGAAAGCTACAATGTAACCCATTTAAGACTAATGAGAGAAATTATTCTTTTACCCAACGCATAGTCAAACTCTGGAATTTGTTACCAGAAGGTATAGTGAAAGCTGTTAGTGTAGCTGGGTTTAAAAAAGGCTTGGACAAGTTCCTGGAGGAAAGATCCATAAACCATTTTTAAAGAGGACCTGGGAAATCCACTGCTTACCTCGTAGAAGCATTTTGGAACCTCTGTACCATTTTGGGAACCTGACAGGTATTTGTGACCTTGATGAGTCACTGTTGGACATAGAATACTGGGCTTGACTTCCAGTGATGTCATCGGGCTGAATGGCGGTGTGAAGAAGGAGCTCCGCCGTCAAAGCCTGCTGCAACGGGGTAAAACACCCCTCAGAAGAGAAAGATCACAGCGAAATGAAGCGGGCAAGGTAGAGGCAACACCAGTGATGTAGCGGGAGGCAGAGTGAGTGGCTGTGAAAGACCGGTCAGTGGGGCGCTGAAGGAGCCGTGGGGCCCGAATGGCAGAGCACGTGGCCGAGAAGTGCGGCGGTCTGGGGAGCCGAGGCAAGAGTGATCCCAGCAAGAATGCCGGTGAATAAAGGCGGTGCAGGGTTGGAGACCCAGCAGAGAGGGCGGAAGCAGCAGCGGAGAAGAGAGGGGAAATCAGCGCTGACCGGTGGAGGCGGTGGAAGCAGGCAAGCAATGGAGGGGGGGGGAAAGGCCTTCACAAAACAAAATAAAGTAAATCAAATTTAATAAAACAAAATAAAAATATATATTGATGTATTATAAAGGCAAAGAACATATTAAAAGAGTGAGCAGAAGGACAGACAAGAAAGTGACACAGGCTGAAGTTAAAAGGCACAGAGCATTGCAGAAGCACTTTGAGTATCAGGAGAGGTGGAGAGAGTGCAGATGGAGAAAGCAAGAGGAGGGATGTCAGCCAAGAAAAAGCTGGCAGAATTTAGATCTTCTTATGTGTCATCAAAAGGAGGGAAAGAAGGGGAGAAGGAAGGTAAAATGGTGGCTGAACATGTGGCTGAGCAGGAAGATGAGATGGAGGGTCCATGAAGCCCGGGAGTAGCTGACATGATTAAGATGTGGTTAATGGTGCTGAAAGAGGAATTCAAAGTGGAAATCAGTGGAGTTAAAAATGAGTTAAAAGAGACATTACAATCTCTAAGACAAGACATAGTGGACCTGGGATCCCGGGTTGAAGAAACAGAACAGCAGTTGGAGCAACAAGAGGAAGTAATGGAGGATTTACAAAAAGGATGGGAGGAGTTAAAGCAAGCTCAAGAAGAGCTGAAAGAGAAAATGGAGGACCTGGGAGACTGTTCACAGAGATGCAATATAAGAGTGAGAGGTATCCCAGAGGACTCTAAATATAAAAACTGTGATGAAGTTATTACAAAAGTATTTGGACACTTGTTACAAGCTGCAGCTCTAGAGGAGGTAGTAGAGAGTGAGCCTCTGCAAATTGAGTGAGCACATAGGGGGCTGGGGCCCATACGAGACAATCGACCAAGAGACATTGTGGTATGCATGAATTTCTTCAAAAACAAAGAGTGCATTTTGAAGGCTTCCAGGAAACTGGGACATTTTAAGTAGGAAGAGCTCGCGGTGGAACTGTTTCAGGATTTGTCCCTTGATACGTTACAGCGCCGGAGAGAGCTGAAGGAGGCGAAGGCCTATTTGAGGAGGAAGGGGATGTGCTATAAGTGGTTGTACCCTTTTGGCCTACTAATAACAGTGAAAGTTGTGTCAAGACGGGTGAAGACAAGCAAGGAAGCATGGAGCGCACTCAGAGACTTGGGACTAACTAACCTTCAAGAAGGTGCTGAGGGGCAAGCAAAAATAAAAACAAACACAGCAACCACATCTAGGGTGGACAGTTTGAGGTGGCACAGAGCACCAGCCAATGGTCGGAGGTTGCCGAGACTTACCAAGGGAAGCCATGGAGGGAAAACGGCAACGAAAGAAATTGGCTGAGGAGGAAGACACCTGGAAGCTGAGCTAAAGAAGAATCAACAAATGAAGCGGGACGATGGACATTGCTAAGTGATGTAAAGGGATGCAGTTCAATGGGGACGGGTGGAGGGTGAGGGGAAAGGGGGGAAAGGAGGGGAAATGGGGAGAAGAGATATGGATGGATGGGTTGGGAAGGGTGGGGAAGGGGGGTATTGATGGGATAATGATATTAAAAGTTAACCATTGGAGGTGGTAAATGGGACAGAGAAGAGGGAGGTATGGGTTAAGGGGGCGTTAAGGAAGGGGTAGAGATGGAGGGTAATGAATGGGGAGGGGGGCTTTCAGCCAAGGGGGAAGGGGAGGATGATTGCTGGGAGAAGTAGGCCTGGGGCTTTTCGGGGGGAGGGACAGGGAATGGAGGGGAGGCGAAATGGTAAGATCTAGGGCAGGAGGAGGCACCAATAGAGTCACCACTTATGGAAGGAGAGTCTCCACGAAGAGGGCGGGGAAAGGGGAAGGGGGGAAGGGAGGGAGGAATGGATGAAGTGAGGAGATTGGGGATGGAGGGAGTGGGGGAACAGCAAAGAACACCAGCTAATGTTTATTATAAACAATAGCGAGAATAGGTACAATTAACGCGAAAGGTTTAATATTTATTTTTATTTATTTTTATTTATTTATCACACATTTATATACCGCTCTTTCCCAAGTATCAAGTGCGGTTTACAATGAACAGAGAAAATTGAAGGTACATGAGTAATCATGTCCTAGTCATTTACAGGGAACAGGTTTACATATAACAGTATAAATAAGCATGCAAACATTGTTTACATCCTGAGATATAGTGAGGATGTAATGAAAACTTTTTACATATTTACATTAGTTTTATACAGTTTGAATTACGTGAAAGCAACATTGTATTAACAGTTTTTACATTTTTTATTATCAGATAGGTGTGTGTCTAGTAGTTTATTAACCTGTATCTCTTTGTTTGGTTTGGTTAACCAGAGGTGTGTAATGTGAGGTAAATAGGTGTGTTTTTAGTTTTTTTCTAAATTCTTTAATTTCGGTCAGGAGGCGAACGTTGTCTGGTAGATTATTCCAGAGAGTCGGTGCACAGTGAGAGAAGGCCCTATTATTGGTTAGTTTTCTAGCTTTTTTAAAGTCTTTAGGTAATGATATTGTGTTTGTATTTCCACTCCTTTGAGATCGCTTATTTGGTTCCATGTTGATTAGGTTGTTAAGCGCGGATGGTGCTAGTTTGTTTATCATTTTGAAGGTGGTAACTAGTATTTTGTATTGTATTCTATTATGAATTGGTAGCCAATGGAGTTTAGCAAGTATTGGTGTAATGTGTTCTTTTGAATTTACATTCATAATGATTATATTACATTCATATTATTATATGATGATAATATAATAATAATATAATAATAATATAATAATATAATTATTATTATATTATTATATTATATTATATTATATTATTATTATATTATTATATTATATATTATATATTATATATTATATATATATATTATATTATATTATAATTATATTATATAATTATATTATATTATTATATAATTATATTATATATTATATTATATAATTATATTATATAATTATATTATATTATATTATAATATATTATATATTATATATTATATATTATATTATATTATATGATATTATATATTATATATATTATATTATATTATATTATATATTATATATATATATTATATTATATTATATTATATTATTATATTATATTATTATTATAGTATTATATTATTATATTATTATTATATTATTATATGATGATTATATTACATTCATAATAATACATTCATAATAGCCTGCAGAAGAGACGACAGTTGTTCAGGGAAGCGGAGAGATTATAATGGGATATTATCTTGGCACAAGAAACTCATTTAAAGGGTACGGACGAGAGGTTGTTGAATAATGGACAGTTTCCACAGCAATTTTTTGGTAGGGGGAAGGGAGAGGGGAGGGGGAGAGAGGGTAAGAAAGGGGGGGTGGTAATTTTAGTGCGCCGAGGATGTCCATTTCAAGTGGGGGAAGTGGTTCGGGACAGAGCGGGAAGGGTCTTAATTTTAGTGGGTGAGTTGAATGGGGAACAGGTAATGATTGTAAATTTATATGCACCCAATGGGGGCAGGCTCCATTTTGGAAAGAAGTAAGGGGGCTGTTGGATCAGACGGTGCAAGGGAAACTGGTACTGGGAGGAAATTTTAACTTAGCACTACACCCCGAATGGGATCGGCAGATGACAGGGGGAGAGGGGAGTGCCCGAAGTAGGAGATTAGTGAAGGGGATACTCAGGAAATTCCACTTGTTAGACGTGTGGCGGGAACATAACAGAGTAACAAGAGAGTACACCTTTTACTCGCATCCCCACAAAACTTATAGTCGGATAGATTATATATTGATAGATAAAATGTGGGGGACAAGAGTGAGGGGAGTGGAGATTGGAAATATCACATGGTCAGATCATGCTCCGACGTGGGTGGATATACAGGGTGGACAAGGAGAAGGGGGTATAAGATTCTGGAGGATGAATGAGAGCCTTCTCCGAAGGGATGAAATAGTAAAAAATATTAAGAAACATTTGCAGGAATACTGGAAGCTGAATTATACCGGAGAAGTGAGTGAGTCAGGAGTGTGGGAAGGAATGAAAGCGGTAATTCGGGGAGGTTGATTATGTGGGCTGCTAAACATAAAAAGTACAGAAAAGAGAGGGAAGATAAACTGCATGTTGAGATCAAAGAGGCTACAAAGCTGTATAATAGGCAAGGGTCAGCCAGGCAACTGAAATATTTAAATCAATTGCGACTGGAGTTACATAAACTACAGTTAGAAGCCATTGCTTACCAGATGGAGCGAGTAAAACAAAGGTTCTATGAGTGGGGGGATAGAGCTGGGAGATTGCTAGCTAGGAAACTTAAGAAACAGGAGGTAATGAATGCAATTGTAGCCATTAAGGGAAAAGAGGGGGACATTGTGAGGGGAGGAAAACAGATAGGGGATAGATTTTGTCAGTACTATTCAGAATTGTATTCTCAGCGAGGGGGGGGGGGGGTGGAGGACTCCTCTATAGGCAAATGTTTGGGAAAAGTGGAGCTGTCCAAAGTGGGAGAGGAGCTGGGGGCAAGACGAGAGGAGCCCATTTCCATAGAAGAAATTGAGAAGGTGATTAAAGAAATGTCACTGGGGAAGGCACCAGGCTTGAACGGCCTACCTAATTTGTTCTATAAGACCTTCAGGGAGGACTTGGTGGAATTTCTGGGGAGGCTGTTTAATGGGCTAGTGGGGAATGGGGGCCAACTATCACAGGGAAGGTTGACAGTGGGTATAACAGTAATACCAAAGGCAGGGAAAGACCCGCTGAGCTGTGGATCGTATCGCCCAATATCGTTACTTAATACCGACGTGAAGATTCTGGAAAAAATATTAGTGAATCGCTTAGCCCAGGGAATGCCTACTCTTGTTAATATTGACCAAACAGGGTTCATCAGTGGTAGACAGGCTTCTGATAAAATCAAGAGACTGTTAGAGGTGATATAGGGGGCTCACAGAGGCAAGATTAGTATGATCCAATTCCAAAGTACCCACAACATGTATTTGTATATAGTTTTTTGTACATAGTTTACAAGCCAGTTTGCTATTTTGCACTAGTTCATGCTGTTAACCATTACTTTTATTGTTACAAAATGTTCGATGTAAAACTAAGCTTATGCTTTGTAGATTGTTGTTTTATTGTGAACCGCAACTGAACTCTGGAAGTTGCGGGTTATAAATATATGTTAAATAAAAATAAAATAAATAAATAAATGATGGTGCTGTCTATTGACGCGGAAAAAGCATTTGATCGAGTCAGTTGGGAATATTTATTTGCAGTACTGGAAAAGATGGGTTTTGGTGACAACTATGTTGCTTGGGTGCAGGCTCTGTATACTGGTCCGCAGGCTAGGGTGCGAATTAATGGATGATTCTCCGAAGTTTTCCCCCTGCAGAGAGGTACTAGACAGGGGTGCCCTTTATCTCCCTTGCTCTTTGCGTTGGCTATGGAGCCGTTGGCACAGAGGATAAGGGCGGAGGATAGGATTAAGGGGGTCTGAGTGGGGGAGAGACAACATAAGATATCATTGTTTGCAGATGATATCCTATTAACAATAACGCAGCCAGAAGAGACATTGGGAAAAGTTTTAGAAGAGATAGAACAATATGGAGAGGTGTTGGAATTTAAAAATAAATATGGGAAAGACTGAGGCGCTCAATGTTAATATGGGGGGAGAGGGGTTACATAGGTTAAAGGAAAAGTATCCCTTTAAATGGGCAAAGAAAGCAATTAAGTATCTGGAGGTGTATCTTACGGTGCAGCCACGGCATTTATATGGGGCAAATTACCCCCAATTATGGAAACAGGTGAGTCAAGACTTACAGGAATGGATGGGAATGGAGATATCCTGGTTGGGCCGCATAGCGGCGATTAAGATGAATTTAGTACCAAGGGTGTTATATTATTTTCATGCTCTCCCCATAGAGGTACCAGAGAGGCAATTAAGGGAACTTCAAGGGAAGGTATTTAATTTCATATGGCGTAAGCGACCACCTAGAGTAGCGCTGGTGGTACTGTACCAGTCCAGGGGGGAAGGGGGACTGGGGGTTCCGGACCTCCAGGCATACTATCGAGCTGCCCAGATTAGGCATCTGATGGACTGGAGAGTCGGAGGGGAATGGAAAACATTTGCAGATATGGAAGGGGAGGGGTGTAAGGAATACCATGGATTAGGGGGAAGTATAGGAATAGGGGTTTCCTAGAGAATCCATATACGAGGCACGTTTTGGCTATATGGGATAGAGTGAGAAGGGGGGAAGGAGGAAAAGGGGCATTGAGTTTTTCAGTAATGCAAAGACTGTGTTATACGGGTGACTTTACCCCAGGAAGGGAGGGGTAGGGAATATAAACAGTGGGAGAGGAAAGGTCTGAGGTGGTTTTATCAATTTATAGAAGGGGGAATGGGTCTCGTTTTAGGATTTGCAGGAGGAATACCAATCAGGGACGGGGGAGTCATTTCATTATTGTCAAGTGATACACTATTTGAAAGGAAAGCTGGGGAAGGAGGGGTTAGAGCGAGAATTTACTGTATTGGAAGTAATTTGGTATGGGAAAAAGCGGTCCAGAGGGCTAATCACAGTATTCTATAGAGCAGTGTGAGGGGGGCAAAGGGAGGAGAAAAAGGGTTATATGAAGGCGTGGGAAAGGGAGATGAGTAGGAGTTTGGAGATCAGTCAATGGAAGGCCATTTTGGAGCAGGGACATCATCTGCCGATCTCGATAGCTGTTCGGGAAAATTGGCACAAGGTGTTAATGAGGTCGTACTTCACACCAGTGCAATTGAATAAAATGTACCCAACAGCATCAAAGAGTTGCTGGAGAAAGTGTGGAGAGGATGGCACAATGTACCATATATGATGGGAGTGTCCACAGATCTGGATTTTCTGGGAAGGGATTCAGGGCTGGATACGACGGGTGGTGGGTGAAGAGGTTACAAGGGACCTGGAAATTTTTTTGTTTGGGTGGTGGCGGAAGGGAGGTTCGAATGAGAATAGGAAACAAATTCTAGCATGTCTAAGTATGGGAAAATGTGAAATAGCCTTTCGGTGGAAACAGGAGGAGCCGCCACAGGTGGCACACTGTGAAGACAGGCTAAGGCACATTTACCTAATGGAGAAATTAACAGCAATACGAAAACAAACAAGGTCCAAGTTTGATAAACTTGGCGGAAAGTATTGGTGTACTTACAAGGGGGGGGGGATAGGGGAGGGGAGACAAGAGGGGGATACAGGGGGGGAGAGGAACTAGGGTAGGCCTGATATGTAGGAATGCTGGTTAAGAAATGTCGGGAAGGCATGTATATGGAATATGGCTGATGTTCAGTGAATTAATCGACACGAGTACATAAATATGCAACTGTTTAAGGGGTGGGGGTGATAATTAGGAATATTGTTAAGTTGTGACAATGTACTAAAGATAGAAAAGAAATGTACATCAGTTGTTGAATGTTAGCTGTGTAAATGCAAGAGTACGTATGTATGTTATCAGATGATCAAAAGAAAAGAAAATAAAACCTTTAAATTAAAAAAAAAAGAATACTGGGCTTGATGGACCTTGATCTGACCCAGTATGGCATTTCTTATGTTCTTATTGCATGAATATTCTCTCTGTTTTCCTTGCTACAGGCATATTTTATGGTTTATTAAGAATTTGATATACCGCCTTTTGGTAACATCAAAGCAATGTACAATAAAAATATATAAAGTAGCAATAGGAAGGAAGTGGAAAATAAGTGTGTCTTCAAAGAAGCATTACATTTTGCAAATTTTGTTGCTTCCCCGTGATTCCTGACACTGACCAGCTGACCACATGACCAGGTCAGCTAACCCCGAAGGGGCCCATAAAACTATCAGTATCTCAGAGTGCGCCCAAGGAGCAGGTCGTGCTCCTTGGGGCGACTTCACCAACTTGATTCTATAGGATACCTCCTGCTTCATTGTTGGCTGCCTCATGGCACCCACAGTCCCCTATCTTTATCTCTGTGCTCCTGTGGCTTTTGTTTGTATATGTGATCCCTGTCTCTTGGGGCTATCACCCTCCTACCTTGCTCTGCTCCAACTGCCATCACAATGTGAGTAACCTCATTCAGTGTCCTCTTTTGCCTTCAGCTGCTTACTTCCGACGATGCCTTGCCTCCCCCTTCTCTCTGCCACTGTACTTTCCTGAACTCCCATCCAATTCATGCCAAGATCCCATTGCTATCTGATTTCATCACTCTATACTCTCTTGATCTGGTCTTTTTGACTGAATCCTGACTTCACGATGGGATGGAGTCTTTATCAATCTTTTCCTCCAGACTTTATTGTCCTCTCCATCCATCGGCTTTCTCATTCTGGGGGCAGTGTTGTCATCATTCATCATTCCTCCTTGTATCTTGCTGACGTCTGCTTCTCTATCCTTCTCTATCCCAAAAGATTTCTTGTTTCCCTTAACTCCTCCCCTGCTATTCACTTCCTTCTTCTCTAATGTCTCCCTACCCCACCATCCTACCTCTGGGACCAACTCACTCTTTCCCTCTCTGAGACAATCCTCCAAGCCTTATGATTGTAGGAATTTAATATACACTTTGACTCAGAGCCATACTGAGAGTGAATCACGCCCTGTGTGACTTGCACATCAGGCACGTGCTCCCCCTCCCCCCCCCCCCACCGCACTTCCATCCAGCCACTTTCTGGATGGTGGCAGGAGAGAAGAGGCGCTCCCAATGTGCAAGTCGCTGGTGTGCTAAGCCGATCTGTCTCTCCCTGCTCTGACGCCACCTCAGAGGAGGGAGGGACCAGACCTGCTTAGCATGCCACGAGAAGGCTCATTTCAGCTGTCTGACATTGCCTGCTGCCACTGAGAGAAGAAAAAGTGGCGGGCAGCAGGCAACAGCAGACATCTGAAATGCACCCCTTAAGCCTTTGTACCCTGTGCGGCTGCACTGCTCGCACAGGGCTAGATATGGTCCTGCTTTGACTCCCTAGATAGACCCAGAGACAGGCTTTTTCTTCATCTGACTGCTGGCCTCTCATTGTCCCAACATGATCTTCAATCTACACATTTGGCTGGACATATATTGGATTTGACTTTCATTACTCAGGATTTTCATTTGTCTCCCTCTATTTCCACTATTCTTCCTCTTCTTTGGACAGATCATTATTGTGCTTCTTTCAATGTATTTTTACTACTTCCTCCCAGTGCCCCAGTAGGGTCGGATTACCCCTGAAACCCTTTCTGCATTTCCATCCTCTCACACCCTTTTTCCTCCTGAGTTTGAGTCCCTTGTATTGGATGAGCAGGTACATGTTTGGAACACCCCGCTTTCCCTTTGATTCCTTGATTCCTTGGCCCCACTTCAGCCCAGACATTTCCTATCAAAGCATCAACCACGGTTTCATCCTGGCCTACATCTCCTCCACCATCAGCTATGTCAACTGGAGTGCTAGTGGCAGAAGGCTCACAGTGGAAACAGGACACCAGTTGTATAGCTGGACATAACATGTGTATAGGTTTGCTCGGCCCTTTCTGCTGATTCGCAGCACAGCAAAGCAAGGATTGGAACTGAAAGCCCTGGCAGTACGTTGATATTACATGCCCTTCTCTGTCCCCAAACATTGAACTATGTAAATAGTTTTCCAAGGCCAAGAGTTCTGGTTCATCAAACTAGTGCACCTAGGGCCCATGTGGTTGTGTCCCTTGCAAGTCACAGATGCACCTCACTGTTTCACAGGGCTGATGATAACCATGACATCAAACCAGACAGACCTCCATGGATGATGCCAGTCCTTTCAATGATTGAATTGGCCTACTCATCTTTGTCACTTCTTAAAATAATGTTAAGGTGAGGGAGAGACCATCAGATAGAGCCACAATTAGTCAAAGTGTTGTACCACAAATCATAGGCTCTCCTTATCATTCCTCAGTATCATACAGAGAAGTCCAATAAAGTGCTATGACTATTTTTATTTGTGAACATCTTATATTTGTAGAAACATCTGTATTTTCCTTAGAACTATTGTATATTGCTGCTTGCTCCACCACATGACACGTAACAGTAGCAGTCGCTCACTGCAACATACAAGGGGCACTAAATCCTCCACTATCATGTTTCCAGAGACACGTATCTGTGTCTGCATAAACACTGTTACACTACATCAGTGTTTTCTCAGCACCACACTTCCCTTTGATGACTAACTGCTCCATCCTCCTCCCTGGCCCAATGTGAACTTAGCCTTAAGGTTGTGACTCCTTCTTTGAGGCTGGCAATTGTCAGAGTTAAAATCATAGCATTTCCACAGCACAATGGTGACAGACATTTTTGGGGTTGAGCACTGAGGTCACCATGACATGCCAACTGTAACTAGCAAGGCCATGTGTCATGCATGGGCATTAGGAAAACTGTTGACACACATAGCGGATGCCCTGCCTATATGCATTTTGCAGGTGTTGGAGTTACATGCTACCATAGCATAACTGTACATGTCATAGACAACAGCTATGTATGTGCTCACAGCAGCTGACTTATAGAAATGAGAAAGGCAAGCAATGTATTCACAAGTGTGCACAGGATCTGTGAGGGAGAGAGGGGAGGGATTTCAGCAAAACTGGGGATCCCTCTTTAGCATTTATGCAAGCCACATGACATGGACTAGTATGCCACAAAAGGCTAGGTTTGAGGAAGCTAATAACCCTGACACCCATAAAGGCATGGCTGTGTCTGTACACCACAGTGGCATCTCTGATATACACCACACAATGACACATATGGATCATGATGATGTGTTATGATTGGACATTTGGGCTGTGAGCATGCACATACCCATTAGGCGTGTCTGACAGCATAACCTTGTTTGCTCTGCTGCCCATGCCACCCTGTGTTCTAGTACTGAAGCAAGTATCTCCATAATACATGGGAAATAACTGACCACAGCTTTTAATGAAAACCTTCAGAGCACATATGTAGATGAATTATACATAATATGTGTTATATGGCCCCAAGTCACACTCCTGGGTGGACTGCCTTCTTTGCTCTATATAGTCAATATTAGTGGATGACTGGTGTGTCATATCATGTGAGGACCCTTGCTGCTGCATATTGTTTGCATAGACATATCAGGAGAACATGCCTAGGATGGCCATAGCCAAATCTGGAGAAGTGCATCTTATGGTAACATGCAGCCTGAAGGGAGGTTTGGTTGTCACGTTCTTTGATTATAGAGAAGTTACTTGTCCACTTTTTAGATGCATATGTGTCAGGAGGATCATGGCATTATGTGAGCAGTTGGGAGAGCTGTGGAATAGAGACATGTTATTATAGGTTTCTTGCAGCAGTGGAACTATTTATCAGAAGCGATAAAATTGATGCTGGCAGCATTTTAGAGAGCAAATCTGGGACACCTGGCCAGGACAGAGCTGGGCTGGGAGGGGCCGGAGTCCTTCCTTGTCTGGGTACTTCCCCCACACCCCCTCAATTTCCAAATGGGCAGTGTCGATACATGAATAGGTTAGCAAAAGAATGTTGCTGCCTTTGGGGGTTAGACGCATGGATAGCAATAATAGTCTTCTTAGTTTTATTTGTTTAGATTAGATTGATTTCTTTTACTTATTTGTATTTAATTTATTTTGTATAAGTTTATTGATATGTTATGATGAATTGGCAATGTCTTTTGTTATCCACCTTGGTCATTGTGTGTGTTATAAATACTTTAAATAAATAAATATGCACTCAGACTTTTTTTTATACATCTCGCAGATTATTCCATTTGTCGTGTTAATTGCAAATCTTCTTCTAGATGAGGGGCCATGTTTACATCCTCTCCTTCCTGGAGCATGGAGACTGCACTGGGAGGTTGGCATGAGAAGCGCTGGCCTTGGTCTCTGTCCCCACTAAACATGACAGACAGATACTGGTTCAGGTCATGATATCTGGGAACATCTGCTTACCTTACATACAACTAATACGGGGGGGGGGGGGGAGGTAAGTTTTGAACTCTTAGCCTTTGATGTATAGGGAAGTTAAATAGTCTGACCAGGATGACCACTTCAGCTGACCTTTCCACTTTGCAAGTGACTATGTCTATGACTCCATCTCTCTCTCCCTCTCATCCAACCATCCCCACTCTCCCTAAGGCAACTCCACCCTCGCTTCCACCACAATGTCTCCTCTCGACCCCGTACTCTGCTACTTCTTCTCCTCCTCTCGTCCAGTAATATCAACCCTAATCCTGGCCCCCTTAGTTTTAAATCTCACTCTGATAAGAGGCCTTCACATTACTTGTCTAACCTTATCCTTATCAACCCCATTCCTAGACCAACTCGATTTATCTCTCACTCTGAAAAGAGCCTTTCACGCAACTTGTCTAACCTTATCCATATCATCCTCTATCCTGGTCCCCCCCCAGACCTATCTCTCACTCCATGAAGAAGTCTTCATGCAACTTGTCTAACCTTATCCATATTCCTATCCTCTCCCCCTCCACTCTCCCCTTATCATGTGCCTTGTGGAACGCACACTCTGTCTCCAACAAACTTGCTTTTACTCACGATCTTTTTATCTCTAATGCCCTTCACCTCCTTGCTCTAACTGAGAGCTGGCTTCTCCCTCATGATACCGCATCCACTACTGCTCTCTGTCATGGTGGCTATCATTTCTCCCACACGCCTCAACTCTTTGGCCGTGGTGGTGGCACTGGACTTCTGCTTTCCCCCTCTTGCCAATTCCAACCCCTCATCCTGCCCCAATCTCACTCCTCTCTCTCTTTTGAAGTCCACTCCATCCACCTCTTCACTCCACTTCCTCTCTGGGTCGCTGTTATTTATCGCCCTCCTAACAATTCTGTTTCTACCTTTCTCACCGACTTTGACTCATGGCTATCGGTCTTTCTTGACCCCTCCTCCCCCACTCTTATTCTTGCGGACTTTAACATTCATGTTGATATTCCCTCTGATCCTCATGCTTTAAAGCTCCTCTCCCTTACCTCCTTGTTCAAACTCCAACTCTGCTCCACTGTCCCCACTCACCAGCTTGGCCACTGCCTTGACCTGATATTCTTCTCTAACTGCTTACCCTCAAACTTCTGCAACTCAGTTCTTCCCTTATCTAACCATCACCTTTTACGTCTTAACATTCACCATCCTCTGCCCCAGCCTCGTCCTGTCTCTGCCAACCTATTTAGAAACCTTCATGCTATTGATCATCTAGATCTCTCCTCCGCCATCTCATCACCTCTCTCTTCCACTTTGTCTTCTACATCCGTTAACGATGCAGTAACTTCCTATAATGCTGCACTCTCCTCGGCCCTGGATACCCTTGCTCCGATCACCCCACGCCCTGTGAGGTGTTCGATACCCCAGCCCTGGCTCACTTTCACTACCCATTATCTACGTTCTAGTGCCTGTTCTGCTGAGTGTGTCTGGCTCAAATCCCGCTCCTGTGCTGACCTTCTTCACTTCAAATTCATGCTTGTCTCCTTCCAATCTGCCATAGCTCTCGCCAAGCAAGATTACTACGTCCATCTGACCAACTCTCTTTCCTCCGATCCTCGCCGTCTCTTTAATACTCTCAACTCTCTCCTCAAGGTCCCTCCACCTCCAATCCCTCCCTCCCTTCCCGCCCAAACCCTGGCTGACTACTTCCATGACAAAATCCATAAGATCACCCTCCAATTCCCCCCTACCCCTACTACCTCTCCCCAATCCCAACTCCCCCCCTACTACCCTCTCTTCCTTCCCTGTGATCTCTGACGAGGAAATCACCCTCCTTCTCTCCTCCTCCAAACTCACAACCTGCTCCTCTGATCCTACCCCCACCCGTCTCCTAAGCCCTATATCCTTCACTGTTGTCCCTTCCATCGCTCACATTCTCAACCTTTCGCTCTCCACCGCTACCTTCCCTGCAGAATTTAAGCATGCCATGGCCACACCCCTCCTCAAGAAACCCTCACTCGATCCCACATGTCCCTCCAATTATCGACCCATCTCTCTCCTTCCCTTCATCTCTAAACTACTTGAATGCATGGTCCACCACCGCTGCCTTGACTTCTTCTTCTCTCATGCCCTCCTAGACCCTATACAGTCCAGCTTTCGTCCCCTACACTCTACCGAAACTACTCTCACCAAGGTCTCCAATGACTTGTTTCTAGCAAAATCCCATGGTCTCTACTCTGTCCTCATCCTTTTTGACCTCTCTGCTGCTTTTGACACTGTTGATCACAAATTTCTCCTCAACACCTTGTCCTCACTTGGTTTCAGTGGCTCTGTATTATCCTGGTTTTCCTCCTACCTCTCCCATCGATCCTTCAGTGTGTGCTCTGGTGGTTCCTTCTCCTCTGCTACCCCGCTCCCAGTTGGTGTACCCCAAGGCTCCATCCTGGGACCTCTCCTTTTCTCCCTCTATACCCAGTCCCTTGGCGCGCTTATCTCTTCCCATTGCTTTCAGTACCACTTCTGTGCTGATGACTCCCAAATCTACCTCTCTATGCCTCTAATCTCTCTGGCCATCCAGACCAAGATCTCTGCCTGCCTTTCTGACATTGCTAACTGGATATCTCACCGCCGCCTTAAACTAAATATGTCCAAGACAGAGCTCCTTATCTTTCCCCCCAAAATCTCCCCCCAAACTCCCCTCCTCTTCCTCCCCTCTCTGTCTCTGTCAATAATGTTGTTATCCTCCCTGTTTCCTTGGCCCGCAATCTTGGGGTTATCTTTGACTCCTCTTTCTCCTTCTCCACTCATATCCAACTAGTAGCCAAGGCCTGCTGTTTCTTTCTCTATAACATTAGCAAAATTTCCCCTTCCTCTCCGAACACACTACGAAGACGCTTGTCCACTCTTTAATCACCTCTGGTCTTGACTTCTGCAATCTGCTCCTTGCTGGTCTCCTCGTGAACCATCTCTTCCTCCTTCAGTCTATTCAACATTCTGCTGCTCGACTAATCTTCTGCCAGCTTCGCCATTCCCATATTACCCCTCTACTCAAATCACTCCACTGGCTCCCTATCCGTTTCCGCATCCAATTCAAACTTCTCCTCCTGACCTATAAATGTATTCACTCTGCAACTCCTCAGTATCTTTCATCCCTTATCTCGCCTTACAACCCCTCTCGGGTACTTCGCTCTTCTGACAGACTGCTTCTATCTGTGCCCTTCTCCTCTACTGCTAACACCAGACTTCACTCCTTTCACCTTGCTGCACCCTTTGTCTGGAACAAGCTACCTGAGTCTATACGCCAGGCACCCTCCTTGGCCCTATTGAAGTCCAGGTTAAAAACCCATCATTTCACCATTGCTTTTAGATCTTGACCCCTGTCTTTGGTCCTGTCTAGACTATAAGCTCCATATTTTGTGTTTTCACTTTGTATTATATGTTAACTGTTACTCTGTTATTCTGTATTTTGTCTCAACTTAATTAGATTGTAAGCTCTGATGAGCAGGGACTGTCTCTTTTATGTCTGTACCTTTAGTTTACATTTAAAACACAGAAGAGAGCTTTCTGGTTAAATTTGGAACCCAGCAGAGAACTTGTAGTTTAAATTTAATAGTCACTCAGGGTCTAGCATCAGCAAAGTACTTTTAGTTTACATTTAAAACACAGAAGAGAGCTTTCTGGTTAAATTTAGAACCCAGCAGAGAGCTTGTAGTGTAAATTTCATAATAGGTTAGAGCCTAGCAGCAGCAAAGAGCTATAATTTAAATCAAATGAGAATATAGCTTAGCACAAAAGGCAAAATGGGGTCAGTACTCTTTGAGCAACAAATAAAGTCTTCTAGAGACATTTACAAAGAGGCCGTCTACCTAGGGGGCAAGAGACCTGTGAAACTTTTTCAATAGGTGTTAACACCAGGTGGCAGGTCAAAAGGCCATTTTGAAAGAATCCTTCTATCCAAGCAAGGACTGTTAATCACACAGGAAGTTGGTCACAGCTTACCTCAGCAGCACAGGCATAAATAGCTCAACCAGAGCTCTGTGATCCTCAGTCTTAAAGGACTAGAAAAGGGGACTGTTACTTCTGGAGAGAGATCTGCAATTGTGAGTATATTAAATTTGGAACCCAGCAGAGAGATTGTAGTTTAAATTTTATAGTCACTCAGGGCTTAGCATCAGCAAAGTACTTTTAGTTTACATTTAAAACACAGAAGAGAGCTTTCTGGTTAAATTTAGAACCCAGCAGAGAACTTGTAGTTTAAATTACATAAAAAGTTAGATCCTAGCAGCAGCAAAGAGCTATAATTTAAATCAAATCAGAATATAGCTTACCTCAGCAGCACAGGACAGGGTACTGTGTAGCAGCCCTCTTTTAAAAAGTGTTATTTCCCTCCCTCCCTCCCTAACACCCACCCACCCTTGGGATAATCGTAGCTTTATAGGTACTTACACATCTTAAAGGACAGGAGGTGCTCTCAGGTGAAGCTTGTTACCCAAATCAGTCATACACTAAGGACATGAGATTAATTAAGCTTCAGGTGAACAAGGTATATTAAACATATTAGATACAGTTTTATTAGTATAAATATACATAGCAACCCATAGTAAGTAAAGAAATTAAAGATCTAAACAAAAGCTTAAAACTAAGATGCTGACAGCTGTCCAGCGGCGAGATGGGGGTTTTCCAGTCTTTTGCATTGAGTGTCACATGTATGATTTTCTCCCAGTTGGTAAGAGGTCTTAGTTGTGCACTAGGTGCAAGGAGCTCTTTGCTCTCAGGGAAGCAGTCCGTTCTCTACAGGCTAGAGTAGCAGACTTGGAAAACATAAGAAAGACAGAGAGGTACATTGAAGAGACCTACAGGGATATAGTTCTGAAGTCCCACCTCCAGTCTGGCAGCATCCCTGTTGCCATGGAGGAGAGATGTCACGTGACAGGAGAGCATCACCCTGGTGTGGCAGGAAGTGATCCTGTAACTAGGACCTGTCCTCCAGGTGATGTAAAACCCTCTCGCACCAAGGATGTTTCTCGAGGGCCATGTGTCCATGAGGGAAGGGTTAGGACAGCCGTTATAGTTGGTGATTCGATCATTAGGCATGTAGATAGCTGGGTGGCTGGTGGACGTGAGGATCACCTGGTAACATGCCTGCTTGGTGCGAAGGTAGAGGACCTCATGCGCCACCTAGATAAGGTCTTAGATAGTGCTGGGGAGGAGTCTGCTGTCTTGGTACATGTCGGTAACAATGACATAGGAAAATGTGGTAGGGAGGTTCTGGAGGCTTAATTTAGGCTTTTAGGTAGGAATTTGAAATCCAGAACTTCCAGGGTAGCGTTCTCCGAAATGCTTCCCGTTCCACGCGCAGCACCCAAAAGGCAGGCAGAGCCCCAGAGTCTCAATGCGTGGATGAGACAATGGTGCAGATATGAGGGTTTTGGATTTGTTAGGAACTGTGGAACATTCTGGGGAAAGGAGGGGCTCTTCTGAAGGGATGGTCTTCACCTTAACCAGGATGGAACCAGGCTGCTGGCATTAACCTTTAAAAAGGAGATAGAGCGGGGAGGGGGGCGCTCGTGAGCCCGACAAAATGGCCACACTTTAGTGACTCTCCGTAGCCTCACTCCCTCTCTGATGGCTGCCTGCGACTGATTTCACTGATCTCTGCCTGGAAACCACTCTTCTCGATTGCCTATGACCGGCTGATTCTGAAAATGTTTTCGGTTCCGATTGGGGAAGCCTGGCTGAAGTGGAGTGGGGCTGATCGGCGCGGACCGATTTAATGGAGTGAGGGGCAATGGGAAGCTGTGTGAGAGAGGTGGGTGAAGCCCTGAAATGAGAAAGTGCAGCGAAGTGACAGCGCGAGACAGGGCAGGAGTTTCTCCCCTTCTCATCGGGTCCTTGCCTGTTGGAAGCGCCTAACTTGAAATATGTTTTGGAGGCACAGAATGCTTTAAAAGAGCCAGAAAGTTGATTAAATGCAGCAGTGATTTAGCAATCGCATTACCGGCATCGCGGATTTGATTGGGAGCAGCTAATCCATGTGAGAGAAGTCTGTGAGTGCTGAGAGGGGGCCTATGGGAATGTATTGAGTGCCATACGCTGAGAAATAGCCATTTTGCAGCGAAAGTCTACTTACTGGAACGCAGGACTGTGTTGGAGTTGAGGCGGGAAAAGAAGGGTGGAACGCAGCCCTGTGTGTCTCGTGGCACGTAGAGGTCCTGCCTGTGCTGGAAGCTGGAACGCAAAATTGTTGTCCTAAAATGGCCGCCGATTGATGTGCACGTCAGTGGAACGCATGACACACCTCCTTAAAGGAACACAGGATACCAGAGAAACCTGCGGTTTGTCGGAGTTGGAGTGAAGGAAGATTTTGTTGGAAGGTGCAGAGGGCAAATGAAGCCCTGTGAGCAGTTCTGAAACGCTAAGGTTTGCCTTTGTGAAGAGGCTGTCTCCCTCTGCTGTTTACGGACAATTCTTTTGAATCTGGAGGTATTTCTCAGAAACAGCACATATTGATGAATGAGCTTGGAGCTCCACCTACTGGCAGTTTGGCTCGCTGCAGGGATTCTGAGAGAAAGTTAATGCTCTTTAAATCAGTTTTGTTAATGATAGTCAGTAGTATATGGCAGAGCAGCGCACAATAAGGGAGATCCAGCAGGATTTCAAGAGAATTGTCCCTCCCCAAAGCATCATTGGGGTTTACAGGGACGTGGAAAGAATCTAAGACTCTGTAGTTTGGGGACTGTGCTGCAATAGACCTCACAACCTGATAAGGATGGCTAAAGCAAAGAAATTATGCCTCAGCGCTTTCCAAATTTTCAAGATCAGGGGAGGATCCACCGAAAATCACTCCTGACTCGGAACATCAAGGGACGCCCAGAGTAATTGAGGAGGCGATGCTTTCTACATTGGCGAAAAAGCAGGATCTGGCGGAGATTCTGCAAGAGCTTAAACTTTTTCGCACAGATTTCACCAAAGTGATTGCTGGCGTGCGCGCAGATATTAAAGTCCTTGATGACCGGATATCTCATACTGAGCTCCTTATTGGAGAACAAATGGACTCTGCGATAGAAGTTCAGACCAAACTGAGGAAGTTAGATCAAATGTCTAAAGAGACGCTGGATCGGCAGGAGGATCTTGAGAACCAACAGCAATGGTGCAATGTGCATATTCTCGGAGTCCCGGAAGGGTCGGGGGACAAGGACAATTCGGCAGACATTGTGCAAGAGATTTTTGCATTTTGTGTCCCCTCAGCAGAGCGACCTGTTAAGTTGGAGCAGGCACACTGTACCCTGGGGCCCAGGAAAGTGAATAATACTCATCCACGCCCTATAGTGGCTTGCTTCTCTTTCTTCGAGGATAAGATGGCTCTGCTTCGTAGCACGCGGGGTCAGCGGTCCTTTGTTTTCAAAGGGCATGAGTTGCAGATCTTTCAGGACATTGCTCAACGAACTCTGGAGCGGAGGAAAAGTTTCCATCCCTTAACACAGGTGCTGCAGAAGCGGTCTGTCCAGTATTGCTGGGGATTTCCCTTCTCATTGTGTTTTGAGTGGGAAGGCACTCAGAAGAGGATTTCAGAGCTCTCGGAGTGTTTATGTTTTTTGGATTCTCTCCAATACGGGGACCGAGCACCAACACACCGTAAGCCGAATGGGGACTGGGAGGTCTCTGTGCCCAAGAGGAGGAAAGTTCCAAGATCTTGCTGCTCTTCTGAGGCGGATGCTGAGGGAAGCGGAAATACTGGAATGGACACCTCCACGCCCACCTGAACGAGAGACAGTATCTTCTTTGATATGTTATTATTCTGTTTAATTTCCTGCTGGTTGGGTGTGGGGCATACAATATTTATATTAGTTTCATGCTGCTAGGTCGGGGTCCTCCTCAAGATGGGATTGGCTTTAGGATGCTTTGTAGTCTTGTTTGATTCTCACTTTCTTTTATTTAAGGGTTGGAGGGTTGGGCTCGGCTCCTATGGTTCTGGGCTTATAGTTTTTGATTGCGTACAGTGGGGCAATGGCTAGTTGACTTGTTTCTGAGGTGGCTAGTTGGAGAAGGGAGGGGGGGCAAGATGTGGTCGAAGAACTTAAGTTCTTAGAGCCCCCACCAGGTGGGTGGTTATACTGCCCACGAGCCAAACTCTCATCGGGAGAATAGTTGGGTTCATTTAGCTCCTTAAAATGAGTTTGGATTCTTGAGATGGGGTTAAGGGAGGGGAGTGTAGGGGGGAGGGGTGGGGAGGGGAGAAGGAGGGCGAGGGTGGGTAAGATTGGTCATGGTAAGTGGAAAGCAAAGAGGGAGGTTTGGATTAGGAGATGGAGGACAATACGGGGAGGTTGGGGAGCCTTTTGGATAGCAGAGGAGATAGAGCTTTGGTGGCGTTGTTGGGTAGGGGGAATATCGGTGTTTGTATGGGCACGAGGTGTTAGGAATGACGTGAGTATAAAGTTCCGAGGAGATAATTCAGAGAATGGTTAAGTTATTGTCGTGGAATGTGCGGGGTTTGCACCACCCGATTAAAAGACGGAGGGTGATGGCAGAGTTGAATAGAGAACGTGCAGATATAGTCTTTCTTCAAGAGACCCATTTGGCCTCGGGAGTTCACTCGTGTCTACTGTCCCGAAGATTTTCTACAGTATATTCCTCAGGTTTTTCATCTCACAAAAGGGGAGTAGCGATTTTGTTTGCTCAGAAATGTCAGTTTCAATTGGTTAACCAAATCCAGGATCCTCTGGGACGCTTTTTGATAGTTTCCGGGGTACTTAATGGGGCGGCAATCACTTTGGTAAATGTGTATGCTCTGCTTTGGTAAATGTGTATGCTCTCCCCGCGGATGTGGTGAGGTCATTAGAGTGTCTGTTTGATATCTTAACAACCAAAGTGACAGGGGATATTGTAATGGGAGGAGATTTTAATTGTGTTCTCTCAGCGGTTGATAGGTCCTCAGGTCCACACACATTGTCAGGAGCATCTAAAGCACTTTCCATGTTGCTCTCGTCTCTTGCTCTGGAGGACATGTGGCGCTCCCGTCATCCAGGAGAGAGAGATTACACCTTTTTTTCCTCAGTTCATCACTCGTATTCGCGTATTGATATGTGGCTTACTTCTCAAACACTATCAGGACAGATTAATAAGGTTAAGATAGGTACAAGAGGCCCATCTGATCACTATTTCATTGTCTTAAATTGGGAGCCCTTGGGTTCTGAAAATCCGCCACGTGTGTGGTCCTTTCCTAGGCAGTTACTACAAACTGAGGGCTTTGTAAGGCAGCTAGAGGAGAGCTGGAAGGAGTACCTGACTCACAACGATAAGGGAGGAATTTCACCGTCCTTACTTTGGGAGGCCAGGAAGGCGGTAATTCGGGGACAGGTCATTTCCTTGGCGGCTTCCTGCAAGCGTCAGAGGGAACGCCTTAAAGCGGATCTTAGATCACAAATTAAGGTTTTGGAAAGACAGCACAAGCAGGGTAAAGGGCCCCTGATCTTTCGCCAATCGACAGAATTGCGTGGTAAGTTAGCGGCCCTGGAAACAGCGGACATATCCTCTGTTATGCTGAGGACTCAGAGGCACTTTTTCGAACATGGAGACAAAGCCCACAAATTACTCTTGTGGCAATTAAAAAGACAGCGCGTGAGGCGCAGAGTGTGCACGGTCTGGGATGAGAATCATAAGCCGGTGATCAAGTCCGGTGAAATAGCTGAGCGGTTCGCTCGATTCTATAAGGATTTATATTCTGCCCAGCTGTCGGTGGAAAACTCAGTGATAGAACAATTTTTGGCAGGTCTTCCCCTGCCGAAATTGTCGCACGAGGATAGGAGTGCCTTGGACAGAGAAATTAGTATTGCCGAGGTGCGAAGGGCCATACAGCAGTTAAAGTTGGCGAAAGCAGCAGGTCCGGACCTGCTACCGGCAGAATTTTACAAATCCTTAGCGGAACATTTGGCGCCTGTTTTAACTAGGGTTTATAACATTGCTGAGTCAGTCGCTTCCAGAATCACAGCGCCAAGCTTTAATTACAGTAATCCCTAAGGAGGGTAAGGATGCTTCACAAGTCAGTAATTATAGACCTATTTCACTGCTAAATATAGACTACAAGGTTACTAAGGTTGCTAAATATAGACTACAAGGTTACTAAGGTTCTTGCGGCCCATCTAAACTCTAAGATATCGGCATTAGTGCATCCCGATCAGACCGGGTTTATTTCGGGGTGGCAGGGGTCGGATAACGTTCGGCGTCTCATTAACATCCTACTTGGAGTGAGGCGGTTAGAGGGCAATTACGGGGTCTTGTCTTTGGACGCAGAGAAGGCATTTGACAAGGTGGAATGGAGATATCTTTTTGGTGTATTACGGCACTTGGGGTTGGGACCCTTGTTTCTTACTTGGCTTTCAGCTATATACGCGGCTCCATCAAGTCAGGTGCAAGTTAATGGGTTTATGTCAGCGCCGTTTGCCTTAGAGAGAGGGACCAGGCAGGGATGCCCTTTCTCGCCTCTCCTGTTCGCGTTAGCATTAGAGCCCTTGGCGGTTCAATTAAGGATGAAGGAGGCCCGATTGGGAATCCCTTTGGCAAACCAATTTCATGTGGTTTCGCTTTATGCGGACGACATGTTAATTTTCCTTCAGGAGCCAACTTCAGCTTTACCGGAGGTGATTGCGATCCTAACGGATTTCTCTAGGTTGTCAGGATATACGATTAATTTTATGAAGTCGGTCTTTATGCCATGTGTAGCTTTATGGGGGACATGTCAGTTAAAGGGAGACACTGTTTTTTCTCTGAGACCAGGCTTCAAATATCTAGGCATTCAGATTCGTCAGAAAGTGGAGGAGCTCTTTGCACACAATTACGCTCCGCTCCTTACTGCGCTAGCCAAGGAGACGGCAGCTTGGCATCCGCTATCGGTTTCCTGGCTTGGTAGGGTGAATACCATTAAGATGTTGCTCATGCCAAAAATTATCTTTCTATTTCAGCAACTCCTGATCTCGGTTCCTAGGGCTTTCTTTCTTCGCCTGCGTCGGATACTTATGCAATTCATTTGGAAGGGGAGAAGATCGAGATTAAGTTGGGGCAATATGATGAGGCATAAAACGGGAGGAGGGGTGGGTCTCCCTGATTTCGAGCTCTATTATCTATGTGCTTGCTTGCGAGCTATCCCAGTATGGTGTTTGGGGGGGGCTCCGGGTTGGGTGGAGCTGGAGGCCTCGAGTGTTGCCCCTCTGCCACTAATATCGGTTCCTTTCGTAGAAGACACACGGGTACTTAGGCTAATTCGTTCGCATCCTTTTTTAGGCCCCGTATGGATGGCTTGGCGTAGAATATGTGCCAAAAGAGCTCGCACCTCGGTGTGGTCCCCCTGTACCTCAATGGGGACTTTTGCCTTTGTGCGAAGTCTGTCTCCGTTGCTGCAACGCACGTTGAGCACTTTGCAGCTGGCCTCTCTACGTGGACTCTTCCCGAAGCTCTCGAAAGAGGGGCTAGAGTCAAAGTTTCATTGCCCACTTTCCGAGTTTCAATTCATACAATGCTGTTCTTGTTTTTCGGCCTCGGAGTTACGGGATGCGGCTACATTGGTCCCTGCACCTTGGGAGAGACTTCTTTTCCTGTCTAACTTTGGTAAAGGGCTTTTAGCAAAGTTATACCGAGCACTAGTGATCGCGGTTGCCCAAGTAGCTCCAGTTCCAAGGAGGTGTAAGCAATGGGAAGAACTCATACAGTCCCCAGAGGAGAACGTCTGGGAGGAGGTGTTACACACATGCTCAATTTCCCTATCGCTAGTCAACACCCAGCTTCGGATTGTCTGGAGGATGTCAGTAGTTCCGGTTGACCTCTACTGTTGGGGGAGGTCTGATGATCCCCTATGTTGGCGACTATGTGGGGAGGATGGTACCTTCACACACATGTGGTGGGGCTGTCCGATGATTAGGTCCTACTGGGGCCAGATTTGCGCTTTGATTTCCAAGAAATTGGAGATCCCCCTCCCTTGTGATGTGGAACACTGCATTTTGGGTTACTTTCACCCGGACCTGCCATCCAAGGAGCACACCCGATTGGCTCAGTGCTTGTTGTTGGCTGCTCGTTCGGTGGTTAGTCATTTTTGGAAGAGGCGGGCTGTCCCTACTTATGAGGAGTGGATGGTTAAGGTATGGGATCTATTTTGTATGGAAAAGCTGACGATGGAACTGCGTGGTAGGAGATGTAAGCTGAATGCTTTGTGGAGCAAATTCCTACCCCTGTAAGGTAGTGAGTGTGAGCATGTCTGTCCCGCCTGTGGTGTGATAGGCTGGAAGATAAGGTTACTGTGCAATGGCTAGTTACCGTTAGAATGTAAGGGGGGTGCAGGTACGGGCTTACATAGTCTGGGGTCGTGAGAACTTCCCATTTTTGGGGAGCTGAGGGTGTGGAACAGGGTGATTTTCGCCCCTCTTTCCTCTCACTCTGTGAGGGTTGTGGTACTATGACGGATAGTTGGGGTGGGGGGTGAGGAGGAAGGGGGGGGGTTAGGGAGATATATTAAAGGGGGGAAGGGGAGGTGCGGGAGGGGGGATGGGGGAAATAAAGGAAGTCTCGACTTTAGGGGTAGCTTCTGTCTTTTGATCTCTCCTTCTTTCTTTCTTTCTTTCTTCTAGAGTGATGGGCTTATGTTTGAAGTTCTAAATGGTGCTTGGGGGCTAGGGTTTTCTTCTAGGTTTGGGAAGTTTCTTTCTCTCTTTCCTCTCTTTTCTACGTTCTTCCTTTCTGGATTGTACTAGAAGTACCACATTATGTTATAGAAGTACCAAACTATGCTCTAGAAGTTCCTAGCTATGTACTTGAGTCACCTTATAAATGTTTATGCATTAGTATTGTTATAAGATGTTAGTGCGGGAGTTATCCTGTGTTTGTTTGTTTCTATGACTTTCAATAAAACTTTATGCACAAAAAAAAGGAGATAGAGGAGCTTTTAAACTAGATAATAGGGGAAAGCCGACAGTTGCCCAAGAGCGGATGGTTCGGAAGAATGTATTTATTTATTGTTCTTATATACCACACTCTTAAAAATCAGCGCGGTTTACATAAAACAGTTCTGTGCCAAATAGGTTCCTATTAGGCACTTACAAAGAACAGGAAGTTAAACTTGGGTTTCAACTGGGGGAACTATGTACATCAATTTCAATTTATCTACAGTATGAAGGATACTACCAAAAGCAGAGAGGTTCCAAAAAAGAGTAAAGTAGCCCAAATGCCCTCGAGTATGGAGCAGACAGAGCTTAAAGATCCCAAATTACCCATGTCTACCAATAGCCAAATGAATATGAATAAAATACAATCTCTAAAATGCTTGTATGCACATGCTAGAAGTCTAAAAAATAAGATGGGAGAGTCAGAATATATAGCGCTAAATGAGAGGTTAGATATGATTGGAATATCAGAGACATGGTGGAAGGAGGACAACCAGTGGGACACTGTGATACCTGGGTACAAACTATATCGTAATGATAGAGCTGATCAAATTGGTGGAGGGTTTGCGCTCTATGTTAGAGAGGGCATTGAGTCAGAAAGGATTAAAGTTTTGCAGGAAACAAAATTTGCTGTAGAATCTCTATGGATTGAAATTCCATGTAAAAAGGGGAAGGCGATGGAAGTGGGAATGTACTATCGACCGCCTGGCCAGAATGAACAAATGGATGATGAAATGCTCAAAGAAATCAAGGAAGCTAACAAACGTTACAGTGCAGTAATAATAATGGGTGATTTCAATTACCCCGGTATTGACTGGGTCAGTGTCACGGCAGGACATGCTAGGGAGATAAAGTTCCTAGATGAAATAAATGACTGCTTCTTGGAGCAGCTGGTTCATGAACCGACCAAAGGCCATATTAGACCTAGTCCTTAGTGGAACACCAGATCTAGTACAAGAGAAGAGGATGTTGGGGCCACTTGGGAATAGTGATCATAGCATGAACGTCTTTGATTTAATTAGTGGAGGAGGGATAGTAAGGACACCACAGTACTACCTTTTAACTTTCGAAAGGGAGACTATGATAAAATGAGGAAAATAGTTAAGAAAAAACTAAAAGGAGCAGTTGCAAAGGTTAAAGACTTACATCAAGCTTGGGTGTTGTTGAAAAATACTATCTTGGATGGCCAGACCAACTGTATTCCAGGCTTTAAGAAAAGTGGAAGGAAGTCCAAAAAACTGCCAGCATGGTTTAAAGGTGAGGTCAGAGAGGCTGTTGTTTCCAAAAAAGCATCTTTCAGGAAATGGAAAAAAGAGACAAGCAATGAAACCTGGAAACAGCACAAGCACTGGCAAGTCAAATGCAAGGCATTGATAAGGCAGGCAAAGGGAGAATTTGAGAAGAAGTGTGCTGTGGAAGCAAAAACGCGAAATAAAGACTTTTTCAAGTACATTCGTAGCAAACAATCTGTGAGAGAGTCAGTTGGTCCATTAGATGATAGAGGGGTTAAAGGGGCACTAAGAGGCGACAAGGCAATAGCGGAGAGACTGAATGAATTCTTTGCTTCAGTCTTTACTGAGGAAGATGTAGGGATGTTACCCCATGACTGAAGTGGTATTTAAAGGAGCAGAAGAAATGAAGGAAATATCGATACATCGGGAAATGTATTACAACTATTAGATAAACTGACGAGTAGCAAATCACCTGGGCCGGATGGTGTACATCCAAGGTTGTTGAAAGACCTGAAATATGAGATTTCAGACCTGCTATTAGTAATCTGTGAACTATCATTAAAATCATCTCTAATACCTGAAGATTGGAGGATCGCCAATGTAACACCTATTTTTAAAAAGGGTTCCAGGGGTGATCCAGGAAACTACAGACCGGTGAGCCTGACGTCAGTACCGGGAAAAATGGTAGAAACCATCATAAAGAATAAAATTACTCAGCATGTAGATAGTCATGGCCTAATGGGAGACAGCCAACATGGCTTTAGACAAGGAAGATCTTGTCCTACTAATCTGTTATGTTTTTTTGAAGGTATGAATAAACAGTTGGTTGATATCATGTATCTGGACTTTCAGAAAGCCCTTGACAAGGTCCCTCATCAGAGTCCTTTGGCAAAACTAAAGAGTCATGGGATAGGAGGCAGTGTACTATTGTGGATCAGGAACTGGTTAAAAGATAGAAAGCAGAGGGTAGGGCTAAATGGCCAATTTTCCCAATGGAGAAAGGTGAATAGTGGTGTACCGCAGGGATCTGTGCTGGGTCCTTTGTTTTTTGACATATTCATAAATGACCTGGAAAGTGGAATAACGAGTGAGGTTATCAAATTTGCAGATGACACAAACCTATTTAAAGTTGTTAAAACTCAAGAGGATTGTGGAAAATTGCAAGAGGATCCTGATAAATTGGAAGACTGGGCACCAAAATGGCAGATGAAATTTAATGTGGACAAGTACAAAGTTATGCACCTAAGGAAGAACAACCCAAACTATGGTTACACGATGCAAGGTTCCGCATTAGGAACTACCACCCAGGAAAAAGATTTAGGTGTCATTGTGGATAACATGTTAAAACCCTCGGCCCAGTGTGCAGCGGCGGCCAAGAGAGCAAATAGAATGCTAGGTATCATAAGGAAAGGAATGGAAAATAAAACAAAAGATATTATAATGCCTCTATATCGTTCCATGGTGAGACCACACCTTGAAAATTGTGTGCAATTCTGGTCGCCCTATCTTAAAAAGGATATAGCGATTTTAGAAAAGGTTCAGAGAAGAGCCACCAAAATGGTAAAGGGGATGGAAGGATACTCCTATAAAGAAAGGTTAAAAAGGTTAAGGCTCTTTAACCTGGAAAAGAGATGGCTGAGGGGAGATATGATAGAAGTCTATAAATTAATGAACGGAGTGGAACGGGTTAATGTAGATCGATTGTTTACGTTAGCAGATTATAGAAAGACTAGGGGACATGCAATGAAGCTACAGGGTAAACTATTTAAGACTAATAAAAGAAAATATTTTTTCACTCAACGTGTAATGAAACTCTGGAATTTGTTACCGAAGGATTTGGTAAAGGCTGTTAGTGTTGCTGGGTTTAAAAAAGGTTTGGACAAGTTCCTGGAGGAAAGGTCCATAAACCATTATTAAGAAGGGACCCAGGATATCAATGCTTGACCCAGTACAAGCATTGTGGAACCTGTGTCTTTTGGGGAAACTGCTAGGTACGTATGACCTAGATTGGCCACTGTTGGAAATAGGATACTGGGTTTGATGGACCTTGGTCTGACCCAGTATGGCATATCTTATTTTCTTATGTTCTTATGTTTCAAGATGTTGGGGCAAGAGCAGGAGCACATGGGCAGCCCTCCAGTTCGTTTCTAAGAGCACGCCACCGCCGAAGATCAAAGGGCAATCGGCCCTTTAAAAGCGGTCTGCTCCATCGGGGGACCCAGAGCACGCCGCCGGCGGTGATCAAAGAGCAATTGGCCCTTTAAAAGCGGCATGCTCCATCAGGGCACCCGCGCCTGGCGGGCCCACGCCTGAGGGCCTCACCAGAGGGCCCTTTGGCGTGGCCCTTAGGTGCAGGCCATGAACCCTGCTCCTCCTAATCATCACGGCTGCCTGGAGCCGGTCCTGGATCCGGGTAGGCATGATCGCTCCTCCACACTTTTACTCCAGACCTCAACCATCTCGCCAACACCACCTTCCTTCAAGCAACTTTCCTTGACTTGCTGCCCACTGCTGACATTGACCTTTCCCTCCATTACCCGCCTTGTACTTGCTACCCATTGTCTGCTTAGTACTAGTACTGTTACCTACTGCCTGCCTAGAGCTCCTAACCATTATTTGCACTGAACCGCTACCCACTGTTTGCCTAGACCTGTTGCCCACTGCCTGCACTGAACTGCTACTGAGTACTTGCACAGAACTGTTGCCCAGTGCCTGCACTGAACTGCTACCCAGTACTTGCACAGAACATTTGCCCACTGCCTGCACCCACTACCTGCACTGAACTGCTACCCAGTGCTTGCACAGAATTGCTGCTCACTGCCTGCACCCCAGCAGAACTGCTACCCATTGCTGGGCAGAATTGCTACCCATTGTTGCTTAAAACTGCTACCCATTGTTACATAGAACTGCTTCCCAGAGTTACTTAGGACTGCTATCTAGTGTTCCGTAGAACTGCTCCCAGTATTGCACAGAACTGCTACCCATTGTTGCCTCGACCCGCTACCCATTATTGACTAGATCTGCTACCCAGTGTTGCTTAGAACTGCTACCCATTATTGCCTAGATCTGCTACCTATTGTTGCTTAGAACTGCTACCCATTATTGCCTAGATCTGCTACCTATTGTTGCTTATAACTGCTACCTATTGTTACGTAGAATTGCTACCTATTGTTGTGTAGAATTTCTACCTATTATTGCGTAGAACTGCTACCTATTGTTGCTTAGAACTGCTACCCATTATTGCCTAGAACTGCTACCTATTTTGCTTAGAACTGCTACCTATTGTTGCATAGAATTGCTACCTATTGTTGCGTAGAACTGCTACCTATTGTTGCTTAGAACTACTACCCATTGTCTGCTCACCCCATGGCCCCACATCTCATTGTCCTTCTCTCCCTCATCATCCCCAACAGCCTCCCCTCCTATCAATACCCTCCCTCCTCTCCCCTCCCCTCCTCACTTCCCCCTCCTCTTTTTCCCCTAACCTAGCATCTACCTTCCTCACTTCTCCCTCCACTCTCCTCCCTAGCCTAGCATCTGCTTTCGATCCTCTCCACACTATCTCCCGCACTTACCCATCCCTCCTCTCCACCTTCCTCACTTCTCCCTCCATTCTGCCCCCTACCCTAGCACCTGTTCTTGAGCTTCTCCACACCATCCCCCACATTCAACCTGCCCCCCTCTCTTTAAGGCAACCCCAACCTCGCTTCCGCCATACTATCTCCACTTTACCTCGCTCTCTAATACTCATTCTCCTTCTCTCATCAGGTAATATCAACCCTAACCCTGGTCCCCCCGATTTCTCTCCCACTCTATAGATAGTTCCTCACGTACCCTATCTAACCTCATCCACATCCCACTCCTTTCTCCTTCCACCCCCTCCCAGTCATCCCACAATCACCCACCCATAAATATCAACTCCAACCCTACCCCCCCCCTCATATCCTTCTCAGGAAGCACATACACCCAAACATACCCACCCTCACCCTTCTCCATCTAAAGCTCACTACTACCCTAAAAATAGACCCCGGCGCTATTCTAATAAGAAATCCACACATAACTTATCCAACCTTATCCATATCCCTCTCCTCCCCCCCCTCCGCCCTCCTGTTTACTTGCGCCCTATGTAATGCATGCTCAGTCATTTAAAAAAGCTCTTTTATTCACAATCTTTTCATCTCTAGTGCCCTACACCTCCTTGCCCAGACCGAGACATGGCTCCCCCCAGATGACACCGCATCCATTGCCTCTCTCTGCTATGGGGGCTACCAGTTCTCCCATACACCTCGATCTACTGGTCGCGGTGGTGGCGTTGGCTTCCTACTCTCTCCCTCTTGCCAATTGCAACCCCTCCTGCCATCACAATCACACTCCCCCCTCTCCTTCGAAATCCACTCCATTCGCCTCCTCACACCACTTCCCCTCCGAGTAGCGGTTATTTATCGCCCACCCGACTACTCCAAATCAACCTTCCTCGCCGACTTCGACTCCTGGCTCTCTGCCTTTATGGATCCCTCCTCCCCCAATCTTATTCTTGGCGACTTCAACATTCAAGTTGACAACCCCTCCGACCCCCACGCCTCAAAGTTCCTCACTCTTACTGCCTCGTTTGACCTCCAACTTTGCTCCACTGCTCCCACACACCTACACGGCCATTGCCTTGACCTAATACTCTTCTCCAATTCCTCTCCTTCAAAATCCACAAATCAATCCTTCCCTTATCTGACCATTACCTCTTAACTTTTACTCTACAGCTCCCGCCATCCCAACCTCATCCTGTTTCCTCCAACCTATTTAGAAATCTGCATAATATTGATCCCCTGACTCTCTCCTCCACCATTTCTCCATCTCTTTTCTCCATTTTATTATCTGAGTCCATCGATGAGGCATTATCCTTGTACAATTCTACACTTCCCTCAGCCCTTGACACTCTTGCCCCTTCCACCCCACATCCTGTTAAACGATCTACTCCCAAACCCTGGCTTTCACCCACAATCCATTACTTACGCATCTGCGCCCATTCTGCCGAACGAGCCTGGTCCAAATCCCGCTCCCCAGAAAACCTTCTACACTTCAAGTTCATGCTTGGCTCCTTCCAGTCAACCTTAGCACTTGCCAAACAAGACTACTACATTCATATGACTAATTCCCTAGCCTCTGATCCTTGCCATCTCTTTAACACCCTCAATTCTCTCCTCAAGGTCCCCCTGCCCCCAATCCCGCCCTCCCTCTCCGCCCAAACCCTAGCCGACTACTTCCACGACAAAATCCTCAAAATAACCCTCCAATTCCCTACCCCCTCATCTACCTCCCCTCCTACACATTTCTCCTCCCCATCCATACCCCCGCCACCCTCTCCTCCTTCCCTTCAATCTCTGACGAAGAAACCACACTCCTTCTTTCCTCCTCCAAACCCACCACCTGTTCTTCAGACCCTATCCCCACCCATCTCCTATGTTCCATCTCCCTCACCATTGTCTCCTCCATCACTCATATCCTCAACCTTTCACTCTCCACTGCAACTGTCCCCACTGACTTCAAACACGTTGTTGTCACACCCCTCCTCAAGAAACCCTCACTTCATCCCACATGCCCTTCTAGCTACCGACCTATCTCCCTCCTTCCCTTCATATCCAAACTATAAGAACGAGAAGTCCACCATCACTGTCTTGACTTCCTCACCTCTCAGGCCCTCCTGGATCCACTTCAATCCGGCTTCCGTCCCCTACACTCCACTGAAACGGCTCTCACTAAAGTCACAAACAACCTGTTCCTGGCTAAATCCAAGGGCCTCTACTCTATCATTATCCTTCTTGACCTTTCTGCTGCCTTTGACACCGTTGACCACGACCTTCTCCTCATCATCCTCTCCTCGCTTGGCTTCAAGGATTCCGTACTATCCTGGTTCTCCTCCTACCTCTCCCATCGCTCATTCAGTGTATGCTCTGGTGGCTCCTCCTCCTCCCCTACCCCACTCCATTTAATAGTACCCCAGGGATCTGTCTTGGACCCCCTCCTCTTCTCTCTCTATACCCAAGGCCTTGGCGCGCTCATCTCCTCCCATGGCTTTCATTACCATCTCTATGCCGATGACTCCCAAATCTACCTCTCTACACTTGATATTTCCCCGGCAACCCAGTCCAAGATCTCTGCCTGTCTTTCGGACATCACTGCCTGGATGTCTCATCGCCAATTAAAATTGAACATGGCCAAGACTGAACTCCTTGTCTTTCCACCTAATCCCTCCCCCCCACTTCCCCCTCTCTCAATCCATGTGGATGGATCTACTATCCTTCCTGTTCCCTCGACCCGCAATCTGGGGGTTATCTTTAACACCTCTCTCTCCTTTTCTGCTCATATCCAGCTTGTAGCTAAGACCTGCCGCTTCTTTCTCTACAACATCAGCAAAATCCACCCCTTCCTCTCTGAACACACTACCAAAATGCTTATCCACTCCTTAATCTCCTCTCGCCTTGATTACTGCAACCTACTCCTCGCTGGTCTTCCCGCTAGCCACCTCCTCCCCCTCCAATCTATACAAAATCATGCCACTCGACTAATCTTCTGCCAACCTCGACATGCCCATGTTACTCCTCTTCTTAGGTAGATTCACTGGCTCCCTGTCCAATCCCGCATCCAATTCAAGCTTCTCCTGCTAACCTATAAATGCATCAACTCTATGGCCCCTAACTACCTCTTATCTCTTATCTCTCTCCACATCCCCTCTCGAAATTTGCGCTCCACTAACAAATTACTTCTATCAATGCCTTTCACACGCACTGCGAACTCCCGACTGCGTCCCTTTCACCTTGCTGCACCTTATCACTGGAACAGCCTACCAGCGTCTGTGCACCTGGCATCCTCCTTGGCCCTCTTCAAATCCAGATTGAAGACTCACCTCTTCACTGTTGCATTCAGATCCTGATTCCTTCCTTATCTAACCCTAACCCCCATCATCATCATTTATGACCAAACTACTGACCAAACCGTACCTTGTGAAGAACTGACTAATGCTCTACCTTGCGCAGAACTGACTAATGCTCTATACTGTTCTAACTTATGTTTTGTTCTAACTAGATTGTAATCTCCGATGAGCTTGACTCTGACGGGCAGGGACTGTCTCTTGTATGTTGGCTACCTCTTGTTAGGTCAGCTGTACAGCGCTGTGTGAGTGGCACTTTACAAGTGCTGAATAGTAGGCCACTAGGTTTATTTTTAGTTGGGATGGGGGGGGGGGAGGGAATTGGGGTTGCTGGGCCACCAGGGATTCGCTTTCTGTCGGGGGCACTGGCCCCCAACAATATTTTGATGGCATTGGGCATTTCCCCAATGCCTGGATCATTTTTGACATTTCTCCTCAGATGATCCAAGTATCAGGGAAAGCACCCCAATGCCATCAAAATACTGTTGGGGGTCACGCACTAGATGTTTAAGCCATCTCAAGACCAGGCGTAGAGATACTGGTGCTAAAGCTGGTTGCAAAATTCTCTATGTGTTTCTCTGCAACAGGTGCAGACATTATTTGCATACTATTTTATTATGTACAGTTCATTTGCCTATAATTTAAATACATTTAAATACTCTTGGCATTAATTGTGCACTAGTTTTTCCTTTGCTGTTTACGCTTACATCCATCTCTTTTCTGCATTTGGCAGTAGTAGTAAGTGTGCTTAAAAGTGACATTATGAGTGCTTAAAGGCCTGTAAGAATGGGAAAAAAAGAAAAATGTTTGAAGTGATTTGTTTGTTTTAAAGACAGCTCTGAGTTGGTTCAAGCTGAGACTTTAGCTTACAAGAGGGAGGAGACTGTTGATAACAGCAAAGAGACTGTAATAGTGACAGAACTGTGGACTGTGAAAACACTGATTTTTCTACTTATCTTTTATTTAATAATGTCTGAGGATAGTGGCTGAAAGTCTTTGTAGCTGAGCTGAAAGCTCATTAAGAGCCAAATTAGGACAGCTGACAGCTGTAATCAAAGAATGGAGTGGGAAATGGTTGCAATGCTTTAGATTGCTGACAGCTGTATTTGCTGTATTTGAATGAAGCATTTTGATTTAGCTCTGAAAATACTGTGGGTTTATTATTTGTGTTTAGTGTTTTTCCTGGACTTATTTAACCCATTTTGGACAGCTCGCATATTCTTTCTCTGTTCTGGATGATTTATTAGATTTGTTACACTCAAACAACTATGAAATACAGGCAATAATAAAAAATATTAAAACTTTGCAGAAAATAGAAGTTTCACATAGTGTATGTTTTTCATAGACTGGCCCAATGTCCGTCTTCCAAGTGATCAGAAAAGTTATGATTCAGTATCAATATTCATTGACATAAACATACTGTATGATACTATTGAAACTGCAGTTTTCATTTCATTTATTATGATATAACATAGTTTGTCAACAGTCCATTCTGATGGCGGAATATGATACACGTGAAAACACTTCTGATGCAGTGCGTCAATATTGCACCACTGAAACACCGAACGCGTGACCGCAATTAGTCTCGACAACATATTGGCCCAGCGTATAAGAAACATACAAGGCCGATATACGCACCAATAACTCTGACACTAAGTAACTTATAGTTATCTAAACCTGTTTTCTAAAGTCTACAAATACTTTTATTTGTAAAATAGTAGCTATTATAGCATTATAAGCTACTTACTATTTTTTGTGATCTTTTTATGTTGAGCCGCCAGTACCGTCAAAATCAGCAGACTTTGAATACCTATTAAACTAAATAAATCTCAAACAAAAAATCTGTACATAATGCTTTTTGAAATAACGATAATAGATAAACATAGTTCCATTGAATTTATAACCATTAATTAGTAAACAGTTGAGTAGTAAGTATGGAAACCTTATGTCTGTAAAACATACGCTGGTCCAAAACGGGCTAAGAGGAAAAAAAACCTGCAAGTGTTGTTTGGCCACTGTAAACTGGAAGGCAGTGGCCAATTTAGACCCCATTAAAGAAACCTATTGGACTAGTTAAAAAGGGAAACTTGTACTTTTACTGTGGACATTAAGGACACTGAATTGGAAGCTGTATTAGGCATTGAACTGGAAGCTTTACTAAAGGAGAAGTTTAATAATCTATTTTGCTTTTTGTGCCACAAGAAAGAAGCTGGTGTTTCACAGGGTGGCTAAGAGAATGAACTGATAATTGGCCTAATTGCTTGTTTGGGTTGTTTTAATAAGGAGACTTATTTGAGATCCTTTACAGACAATCACTTTTGTCAAGTCTAAGATACCTGACCTAATACAGTATGATGACCTCAGTACTACATCCCTACTAGTGACAGCAGCTACTCCTGCTCTAGGGTAGGTATAACTGCTGCAGCTAGGTTAAGGCACATCACTATATTTTATACAGTAAAGTTGACTGCACAGCAGTTTATAAAATTATCTTCATAATGATGACCCAAAGGCCAGTAGTGACCCAGTCATTATACAAACTAGACAGTCTCCTAGGGTAGCAGCTTTGGTGGTGGAAGGGGGGTGGAGGGTGGAGAAGAGCAGGAAATTCAAAGATAAACAATAGATTCTGATGCCATTTGGGGGCATAAGGCTTAAGGTTTGCGTAGGGTGCAAACACCTCGAGCCAACTCTGGGCCCGGCCCTGCCAAAGGCACACAAAAAGATGTAAAGTAGGAGGATGATGAAGCGTGACCCAAAATAAACCAAAGCACACTGCTCACAGAGCAATGCAGAAAGAGTAACATGAAACACTCAAAATCAGCAGGAATGGAGCAAATGGAAGCAGAGAGGCAGGCCATGATAACAGTGATAACAGAGTGTTACCCCTTCCATCTGTCATATTCTCAAACTATTGCTTTCCACTGTAACTGTTCCTGCAGCATTAAAGCATACTGTGGTTACACCTCTCCTCAAGAAACCCTCACTAAACCCAACTATCTTTCTAAATATCGACCCATCTCCCCTTTCCCCTTTATTTCTAAACTATTTGAATGTGTGGTTCACTGCCGCTGTCTTGACTTTCTCTCCTCTCAAGCCCTTATGGAACCATTGCATTCTGGCTTTCTCCCTCTACATTTTACTGCAACAGCTCCAGTGACTTGTTCCTCACCAAATCCAAGGGCTTTTATTCAATCTTCATCCTTCTTGACCTTTCTACTGCTTTTGACACTTTTGATAAATGACCTATTTTTGACATATTCATAAATGACCTGGATTGTGGAAAATTGCAAGAGGATCCTGATAAATTGGAAGACTGGGCACCAAAATGGCAGATGAAATTTAATGTGGACAAGTACAAAGTTATGCACTTAGGGAAGAACAACCCAGACTATGGTTACACGATGCAAGGTTCCACATTAGGAACCACCACCCAGGAAAAAGATTTAGGTGTCATTGTGGATAACATGTTAAAACCCTCGGCCCAGTGTGCAGCGGCGGCCAAGAGAGCAAATAGACTGCTAGGTATCATAAGGAAAGGAATGGAAAATAAAACAAAAGATATTATAATGCCTCTATACCGTTCCATGTTGAGACCGCACCTTGAATATTGTGTGCAATTCTGGTCGCCGTATCTTAAAAAGGATTTTAGAAAAGGTTCAGAGAAGAGCCACCAAAATGGTAAAGGGGATGGAAGGATACTCCTATGAAGAAAGGCTAAAAGGTTTAGGGCTCTTTAACCTGGAAAAGAGACGGCTGAGGGGAGATATGATAGAAGTCTATAAATTAATGAACGGAGTGGAACGGGTAAACGTAGATCGATTGTTTACGTTATCAGAATATAGAAAGACTAGGGGATATGCAATGAAGCTACAGGGTAAACTATTTAAGACTAATAAAAGAAAATATTTTTTCACTCAACGTGTAATCAAACTCTGGAATTTGTTACCGGAGGATGTAGTAAAGACTGTTAGTATAGCTGGGTTTAAAAAAGGTTTGGTCAAGTTCCTGGAGGAAAGGTCCATAAACCATTATTAAGTAGGGATCCAGGATATCAATGCTTGACCCAGTACAAGCATTGCGGAACCTGTGTCTTTTGGGGAAACTGCTAGGTATGTATGACCTAGATTGGCCACTGTTGGAAACAGGATACTGGGCTTGATGGACCTTGGTATGACCCAGTATGGCATATCTTATGTTCTTATGTTCTTGATCACTACCTTCTCCATGGTACCCTGTTCTCACTTGGACTTAGGGGCTCTCCTCTGTCCTGGTTTTCTTCTTCTCTCTCTCTCTCTCACTGCACTTTTAGTGTATGTTCTGGTGGATCCTCCTCTACTGTTATCCCACTTTCAGTTGGTGTATCCCAGGGCTCTGTCTTGGGACCTCTCCTTTTCTCTTTCTATCCCCAGACCCTTGGTGCACTCATCTTCTCCCATGGTTTTCAGTGCCATCTCTACTCTGATGACTCTCAGATGTACCTCTCTTTATCTAAAATCTCTATAGGAATCCAGACCTGGATCTCTGCCTGCTTATCTGATAGTGGTTTCAAAAATAAAATCTCTCAGGAAAAGGGCCATTCAGGCATAGCTTCATGGAGCGGCTATGCTCTAATATTTAAAAACAAGAATAATCCCTCGGGGCCTTCGTATGCCGCGGGCTCCCAAAATGTTTCTATCAGACGTTGAATTTGTGTTGAAATGGAACTGCATCTTAAATAAATGCAGTTTTGATTTGATTGCTCTCATCATAGATCGTACAACAATTGAAGAAACAGTAATTTCCACAGAGTTGGAGGAGGTGAAAACGTCCCCCCGTGATGCTCGGGGGGAGGAGGTATTTTCTAAAAAAATGGAGGACACGGAGCAGCAACTTCAAGGCTTTTTTGATTATTTATGGGCATTTAAATCCCATAAATTTCAAAGGGATAAAACAGATTATGACTCAAACAAAGTTTACCGTTGGATGTATGAAAAGCCCGAAATTGATTCCAGTGCTTCTGTGGCAGATAAACGGGTTACGTTTCAGCAGTCCTCTGAGGACACTGAGTCTAGTGATTCTTCTCAGGATCGTTCAAAAACCTACGGATCGGCTGGAACAACAGAGGGTTTTCACTCGGGCTGATGTGGCAGAGGGGGTCGATCCCGCTGGCCCTATACCGACGATCATTGGGAACCCCCCAATACCAGACAGAGATTACATCAACAACAGCAGTCATCAACACCTCAGGACTGGTATTAACGCCCATACAATTGGAAGTCCTGGATCTCGGTCTTTAATTTATTCCGACGGTTCAGTATGACCCCTTCGAAATGAGGGTGGCATTGTTTCGTTTTTTTCTAAAATTACGTGTAATTCAGTTTTTTGCGGATAAACCTGGGTCAGCAGATGGCTCTATTCTAAGTCCTAGATCTCATTGGGTCCCTCCAGGGGCGGCGGATCCGGCTATTTTGACCTATCAATCATTGGTTTTACGGGAGTTAACATCTTGTGAAAAAAGTTTTTCACAACGTCATTCCAACATTTCTAATAAACAAAGTTCAGCAATTATGCAATTGGCATCCAATCGAGATGTGGTGATACGGGGAGCTGATAAGGGAGGAGCTGTTGTAGTACAATCTTCGTCTGAGTACCAAAGGGCTTTATTATCTCAGTTGCAGGATCTGAAATATTATAAACCTCTAATTGCTGATCCCACAATGCCTTTACAGATCGTTATTCAGTCTTTGGTTAAAGAGGCACGTCTAAAGGGTTGGATTACAGCTCGTGAAGCTTCTTTTTTAGTACAGAGGCATCCTTCTATACCGGTAATTTATACGGTTCCCAAAGTACACAAATCCTTGATGACCCCTCCGGGGCGCCCAATAGTATCATGTAGGGGCAGGGCCAGATTTACCTATACGCCATGTACGCCATGGCGTAGGGCCCACAGCTGGCAAGGGCCCACAAAAATGGAACAAGTTAGGCTTTTTTTTTTTAAATAAAATTTAAAAAAAAACCTGCTGGCTGCCGCCGCGGGGCCCCCTCTGCTGCCGCGGCAGCATGGACTGACCCGCGGGGGCCCCCTCTGCAAGCTCGGTCCCTCCCTCCGTGCCTCCCTCCCTCCGTGCAGACTGTGAGAGACGCGAAGGCAGACTGTCTCCCTCGCGTCTCTGTTAAGCCCGCAGGGGCTGATGGGAAATTTCCCATCAGCCCCTGCGGGCTTAACAGAGATGCGAGGGAGACAGTCTGCCTCGCACCTCTCACAGCCTGCACGGAGGGAGGGAGGGACCGACCGAGCTTGCAGAGGGGGCCCCCGCGGGTCAGTCCATGCTGCCGCGGCAGCAGAGGGGGCCCCGCGGTGGTAGCCAGCAGGTTTTTTTTTAAATAAAATTTTACTTTAGGCCGGGGGGGGGGGGAGGACGGGTAATGGGCTATTGGGGGGGCTGGGGCTGGGACTGGGACTGGAAATGGGTTGAGGGATTAAGGCTGGAGGTGGGCTGATGAGGTTAGGACTGGTAATGGGCTGTGGGCTGTTGGGGGGGTTAGAACTGGTAATGGGCTTTGGGGGGGGTTAAGACTGGTAATGGGCTGTGGGCTGATGGGGGCTGTCTGGTAATGGGCTATGGGCGGGCTAGAACTGGAAATGGGCTGGGGGGGTTAAGACTGGAGGTGGGCTGATGGGGTTAGGACTGGTAATGGGCTGTTGGGGGGGTTTAGAACTGGTAATGGGCTTTGGGGGGGTTAAGACTGGTAATGGGCTGTGGGCTGATGGGGGCTGTCTGGTAATGGGCTATGGGGGGGCTAGGACTGGAAAGGGGCTGGGGGGGTTAAGACTGGAGGTGGGCTGATGGGGTTAGGACTGGTAATGGGCTTTGGGGTGTTTAAGACTGGTAATGGGCTGTGGGCTGATGGGGGCTGTCTGGTAATGGGCTATGGGGGGGGCTAGGACTGGAAATGGGCTGGGGGGGTTAAGACTGGAGGTGGGCTGATGAGGTTAGGACTGGTAATGGGCTGTGGGCTGATGGGGGGGGGTTAGGACTGGCAATGGGCTATGGGGGGCTGACTGGAAATGGGTTGATGGGGTTAGGACTGGAAGTGGGCTGATGGAGGGTTAGGACTGGTAATGGGTTATAGGGGGGCTTAAACTGAAAATGGGGTGATGGGGGGTTAGGACTGTAAGTGGATTGATGGGGGGCTAGGACTGGTATTGGGTTGGGGGGTTGTTAGGACTGGAAATGGGCTGATGGGTGGCTAGGACTGGAAATGGGCTGATGCAGGGACTAGAAGGGAATGGATGCTGGGTGAGGCTGGAACTAGAAGGGAGCTGATGTTGGGGGAGGATTAGAATGGGATGGGGCTGGAAGAGTAAAATGGAGAAGGGAAAAATATTTTGTGTGGGAGGGATAAAAAATCTACAATTGGCCGGGTATTGGGAGAGTAAGTGGGGATTGAGGATGGAGGGGTAAAATTTGAGTGGATGAAATAGGAATGAGGAAAGAGCAAAAGGAGAAAGATTAGTATGTTAAAGCAGATGTAGAGAGAGAATGGAAAAAAACTAGAAGAGAGAAGAAAGGACAAATGGACAGCAGACGATGGAGAGTTAGCAGAAGACACGAAGAAACCAGAAGAAAGTGGCTAGAGCAATTGCAGCTGAAAAAAATGCACAAAAGGTAGAAAAATATCTCTTTATTTTGAATTTATTAATTGTTGTACATTCCAAGTTTGACTTTTGGGATTCCCAGTTTAATTATTGTCTTCCTGTTTCTAAATTGTGATTACTTGTTTGGTGATGGTCTATGTTCTGCATGTGTAACTGAGCTGAGGTGTTCTGTTTATATAATTCCTATTTGACATTGCCACTTGTTCTCTTTCCCCAGTAGGTCATGTATTGTTGTTCTCTGAAATGTATTGGTTTAATATTTGCAGTGTTGCCTTTTGATTGGTAGAGTATGGTGCTTTGTGAGTCCTGGTAGTGCTGTTAGGATACGGCGGGTTTGCTATGGGTTCTAAATGGGCAGTGTTTGTAGTAGTTCCTAATGTGTCTGGCAGTTGGCACTGGATTATAGTAATGTAGAAATCTTTTAGTCTTTCTTTATCCATACACTCATTAAGAGGCACGTTTACTAAAAGTTAGTATATGGTAACATTATGCAAATATTTATGCAAATGAGGCCCCTTATGCAAATGAGGCCCCGCACCCCCCTTGGGCCGCCCCTGCTGGGGGCCCACAATTTTTGTTGGCGTAGGCCTCACTCAAGGTATATCCGGCCCTGTGTAGGGGTTCTATTTTAGAACCTTTGTCCCAATTCAGAGATGTATTTTTAAGACAAGAGGCCCGATGTATGAAATCGTATTTGAAGGACACTTCCCATTTTCTTACTGTTCTTTCAGAATTTACAGAACCATTAGATAACCTCATATTGGTCACATTAGATGTATAGCACTGTATACGAACACAGTCCAAGACGTGAGGAATGTGGAAGACAAATTTATTAACTCACAGACCTAGGCAACCCGACACAGGCCGTGTTTCGTAACCTTCATCAGGGGTTGTAAGGCAAATTTACTATAAACATAGAAACATAAATGACATATTAAAAGTAAAGGAACAGGCAGATTCATCAAACAGACACATAAAAGACATAATAAAAAGTGTGTCATAAAATTAATTAAAACAAATTATATAATAAATATATAATAAATAATATATAATATAAATAGTGTTATATATTATTTATTATATATTTATTATATAATTTGTTTTAATTTAAGCATTAAGCATTATGGAGTTTTTAATCTTGTAGCAATAAAAGTGCCCTCCCGACGCTGAGGGGGGAGTTTTTCCTCTCCCCTCTCATGCCGGATGGTCCCGACAAAAAAAGATTGTATACAAGTTTATTGAAAGCTTTGAGAGAATCCAATGGTGGTCTTTCAATGACTTTTTGTTTTGATATCTGATAGTGGTGCCTGGATGTTCTGCCACCATCTGAAATTGAACATGGCCAAAAACAACTTTCTTATCATGCCCCATAAACCTGTTCTCCCTTCCTCCTTTCTCTCTTTCTGTGGATAACACTCTACTCCTCCCTGTTTCCTCGGCTCACAACCTTAGAATCATCTTTGACACTGGCCTCTCCTTCTCCACACACCTCCAACAAATAGCTAAAATCTGTCATTTCTTTCTCTATAATATCAACAAAATTCATCCCTTCCTTTCTGAACACACTACTAAGACCCTTAATCATTCTCTAGTCACCTCTGTCTAGACTATTGCAACCTACTCCTTGCTGGTCTTCCTCTGAATTATGTCTCCTCACTTCAATCTGTTCAAAACACCGATGCATGGCTAATCTTCCACCAGTGTGACTATGCTCATGTCACCCCTCTTTTCAAGTCACTTCATTGGCTCTCTACCCATTTCTGCATCCAGTTCAGACTTCTACTACTGACCTATAAGTGCCTTCATTCAGCTGCTCCACACTAACCTTCTTCTCATCTCATCCCTACACCCTTCTATCTGTGCACTTCTCTTCTACTGCCAAATCCAAACTTCAGTCATTTCACCTTGTTGCTCCTAATGCTTGGAATGAACTACCTGAGCCAGTATGTCAGGCTCCATTTCTGGCCCTGTTCAATCCAAGCTAAAAACTCACCTCTTTGAGAATGGCCTTTAGATCCTGATCCCTTTAGTCTCCTATGAACCTCCTTTTTTTAAGTGCTGTTAAATCAATGCTGACTCCTGGCAACCTAGCAGCCTCTGGGTTTTCTTGGCAAGGTATGACTGGAAACAGATTGCAGGACCTTTCTTCTGAAGCCATGGAGAATAAAGCGACTTGCCCAAGACCACAAGGAGTGCCAGTGGGAATCAAACCTTGATATCTTCGGTACTAGGCTCGTCCTCTAACCTAGATATGCCCTATTCACCTATTGTTGTGTTGTCTGTCTTAGCTAGACTGTAAGCTCTTAAGAGCAGGGACTCTCTCTTACATGTCTTGTACAGTGCTGCATATTCCTTGCAGAGCTACACAAATGATAAGCAGTAATAGTAAGTAGTAAGTTCAGCTGATGTGAGCAGGCCCAGCAACAAGGAGGCAGGCCATGTCAGCGATGGCATCACAGCAAGATAGGCACCAGTAGCAGGAGAAGATTTTTTAAATTTCTTTTTGACTTATATTTTTTGTTTGTTATGCCATGTGGGCATAAAGGGATCCAATACAAATGAAATAGTACACCACAGAGCAGTTGTGCAGGCAGCCACAGAAGTGGCAACCACAGTGAAGATTCAGCTCAAGAAAGCAAGCCCAGTAACAAGAGGGCAGACCATGACAGCAATAGCTGCATGAGACAGGGATGAGTAGCAGAGACTTCTAAAAATAATACAATTTGTATTTCTTTTTTGTTGGTATTTCTTTTAATTTAATTTTGTTTTTGCTTTCTTCTTCTTAAGTTTTGGCACCCAATGGGAAAGAGCACATCCCTCTGCCCCTGCGGGCTTAACAGAGACACGAGGGAGACACTCTCCCTTCGCGCCTCTCAAAGCCGGCACAGAGGGGCTCAGCCGGGCAGAGGGGGCCCCGCGGGACAGTCCATGCTGCCGCAGCGGCAGCGGCCAGCATTTTATTTTTTTTTTATTAAAGTTTACTTGAGCCGATGGGGGGGGGGGGGGCTGGGACTGGAAATGGGCTGGGGGGGTTAAGACTGGAGTTGGGCTGACACGAAGAAACCAGAAGAAAGTGGCTGGAGCAATTGCAGCTGAAACAAAATGCACAAAAGGTAGAAAAATGTCTCTTTATTTTGAATTTATTAATTGGAATATGTCAGCTCTGGTAAATGTGCATCATTAACGTCTGCACTTTGTTTAGTACAAGAGCAAATTAATGTATAGTTTTATTTCTACAGTGTTGTACATTCCAAGTTTGGCTTTTGGGATTCCCAGTTTAATTATGACGTCAGGGCCAACAGCGCGCAGCTGATCCGGCGTGCTCGTTTTTATCTTTTCTGGGGGCCCACAATTTTTGTTGGCGTAGGGCCTCACTCAAGGTAATTCTGGCCCTGCCCCTCCCCATGCCTTTGTTTAGGGGTGTAACCACCACTCCGTGCAGGTCACCCCTATTTGTACAGATATAAGAGATAGTTATATTTATTTTTATTTTATCCTGTTGCTATAAAGGGATCCACTGTGTCTGTCCCAGGCCATTTTGAATTCTGTCACTGTATTTGTCCCCACCAAAGTATTTGTAAGAGTGTCACTCCAATCTTGATGAACTATGTGTAGTCAAGTGATTATGTTTATGTTTATTATGTTTATTATACATTTGATATACTGCTCAGGCCAAAAAGCATCAGAGTGGTTTACAATACTACAATAATGCTACGGAAAATATGAAAAGAACGCCATTTATAAGATAGGACAGAGTAGGAGATACAGAGATAGACAAAAAATAGAAAAGATAGGAGAGAGAACAGCAGATATTACCTTCACAAACTACCAGCATGACAATTGGGCTCACAGCTTTTATACGATTTTTTAAAAAAATCGCCATGAACTCCGCCTAAGGGCCACGCCAAAGGGCCCTCTGGCGAAGCCCTCAGGCGTGGGCCCGCAAGGCGCGGGCGTGCCTCCGAAGCGGTGGTTTTAATGCCGTTGAGCAGGGCAAGTGATTGGCAGTGAGGTGAAGAGCAAGTCCCGCCCCCACACACTCAGCTGGTAACTGCTGCTTTCCCCAGTCCCGAATGAGTCTCCGAAGCGATGGTTTTAATGCTGTTGAGCAGGGCAAGTGATTGGCAGTGAGGTGAAGAGCAAGTCCCACCCACACACTCAGATGGTAACTGCTGCTTTCTCCAGTCCCGAGTGAGCCTCCGAAGCGGCGGTTTCAATGCCGTTGAGCAGGGCAAGTGATTGGTAGTGAGGTGAAGAGCAAGTCCCGCCCACACACTCAGCTGGTAACTGTTGCTTTCCCCAGTCCCCAGTGAGCCTCCGAAGCGGTGGTTTTAATGCCGTTGAGCAGGGCAAGTGATTGGCAGTGAGGTGAAGAACAAGTCCCGCCCACACACTTAGCTGGTAACTGCTGCTTTCCCCGGTTCTGAGTGAGCCTCCGAAGTGGCGGTTTTAATGCCGTTGAGCAGGGCAAATGATTGGCAGTGAGGAGAAGAGCAAGTCCCGCCCACACACTTAGCTGGTAACTGCTGCTTTCCCTGGTCCCGAGTGAGCCTCCGAAGCGGCGGTTTTAATGCCGTTGAGCAGGGCAAGTGATTGGCAGTGAGGTGAAGAGCAAGTCCCGCCCACACACTCAGCTGGTAACCTCCGAATAAGGTGCAAAGCAGGGGAAGACTGATAGAGGTTTTAGTTCTGTGGAATGCAGACTCATTTTTCAAGTTAAGCAACTCATCTCTAAAAGCCCTTAAGGGAAGGAGCTATATAGAAATTAGGAGGCAATAGCATCCCAGGATACTGAAGGAGCTTAGGGCCTTTAAAGGATGTTTTTAATAGATCCTTGGAGACGGGAGAGGTTCCACCTGAATAGAGAAAGGCTGATGTGGTACATCTTCACAAAAATGGTTATAGGGAAGAGATGCAACTATAGGCCAGTAAGCCTTACCTCTGTGGTGGGAAAAGTAATGGAGGTGCTTATGAAAGAAAGAATAGTGGATTTTCTCAAAACTAATGGATTGCATGATGCAAGGCAACATGGTTTTACCAAAGGATGATCATGCCAAATCAATTTGATTGATTTCTTTGATTGGCTGACCAGAGAACGAGATCAAGGGCATGTGATGGATGTGATATACCTAGATTTCAGCAAAGCCTTTGATACTGTTCTTCATAGGAGGCTTATCAATAAACTGAGCAGCCTGAGGATAGGTCCCATGGTGGTAAACTGGATCAGAAATTGGTTGACTGACAGATGACAGAAGGTGGTGGTAAACTGAACTCACTCAGAAGAAAGGAAGGTGCATATTAGCATGCTTCAGGGATTGGTCCTGGGACCAATACTATTTTATATATTTCTGAGTGATACTGCAGAGGGACTGAATGTAAAAGTCTGCCTTTTTGCAGATGACATAAAAATTTGCAAGAGGGTGGACACTTCTAAGAGAATGGACAGCATGAGGAAAGATTTAAAAACACTGGAAGAATGGTCTTATGCTTGGCAGTTAAGATTTAATGCGAAGAAGTGTAGAATCATGCACTTGGGATGCAGAAATCCAAAGAAACCCTATAGCGGTTGGTGTGCACAAGCCAGGAGAGGGACCTCAGAGTGCTAGTGTCTGAGGATATGAAAGCGACGAAACAATGCGACAAGGTGGTAGCCCAAGTCAGAAGAGGGGGGATGATCTGCACGAAGCAGCATTTACAACCTTAAAATAGGCATAGAGTGGGGTGACCTCCACGGACCTGCAGTTACTACTACTACTACTTTACTGGGCAGACTAAATGGACCATACTAGTCTTTATCTGCCATCATATACTATGTTACTATAACATGGCACTGCAATTCAGTGACTAATGGAAATGTGCTGCTTGAGAATTTTGTGTCCAAGGAAACATTCTACCTACCTACCAAACACCTGATGGAAGGGGGTGAAGATATCATGGAGTTGTAAGTACATTAGTCTAATTAAAGAGTTTGCGCCCAATATTTGAAAGGCATTACATGGTACACCACCCTGTAAACCATGTAAATGCTGCTCAGCGGGATATTCAATGGTACTAACACGGTTAATGCAGCTGAATAACCCCTATCCCCTCCACTACACGCCCTGATGTTAACCGCTTAACATCGGTGCATGTTGTGGGTGATCTGGGGCATGTCATGGTCAGCAACAGAGGCTAACCGGGTAGCAGCGATATTGCACTGCTACCCATTTAGCTTCTATGAGTAAAAGATAGGCCCTGCAGGCTTATCTTTACCTGTAGAAGCTAACTAGGCAGTGGTGCAATATTGCCACTACCCAGTTAGCCTCTGTGGCTTCCAGGCATGTGCGGCAATCTCAAATATTCAATTCCAGGGCTGCATATGACTCCAACATTGAATATCAAGGGTTAGAGGATGGCAGCAAAGGCTAGTGCACTGTGCTCGCGCCTAGCCATCCTAACTCATTATTGGGCCCTTCATGCCTGTCACATCCTAGAACTGGACAACCTGTGGTAAAGTACTATTGTTTTTATGTGTAAGCTATTAAAATTAAACAAACCTGAATATCTTTTTTACATAATAATGACTTTTTTTTAAACTTTAACCACTTTTATTAATGTTTTTTTAATATTACAATTACAAATACTGCATCATTAACCAAACCAAACTACTCACAGAAATTACTAACCCTCTTTCCCCCTCCCCCGTTCCTTCCCCCCAACCCCAAGCACATAAGATATAATATAATATAACCGGGTTGCATAAAAATTGCCCTGGCCATCTAGGCCTAACTATAGATGAACCCAAGTACTTACACTCAGGGTTGTACTCCCCCTTTCACCCCCATCCACTCCATAAGGGGTTTCCACAGTTGTTCTCTCTCCTCAGAGCTGTTAGTTTCTCCAAGCTATATATCTCATGCAAGTTTGTTTTCCAAACATTCACATTCACCAAGCTTAAGTTTTCTCAATGCTTAGCTATTGCATTTCGCGCAGAAGATCTAAACCTTAAGGGACGTTCTACTCCATCTGCCTGCAAAATTTTGACCCACTTCTGTGACCCATGTCATCCCATGGTCTGACCAGGAAATAGGTTCATAGTCAATCTTCCCTACCTCTGCCATTAGAGCCATCTGGAGCAATATCAAATTAATAAGTGTCATGCGGCACCAAGTAAAAGGAGAAAACCCTGCTCCCTGGGAATAACTCTTGCCACCCATCCAACAGCTGCCATGTGCATTAATTTTTTCAGCTGCTTCCTGGCCTTTCGCCCTCCCCTCCCCCCCCCCCCGCCTCCCGCCAGTGCTATCTAAAGATGGAGACAGTACCATATTAAAATCCCCTAAAACCACCACCCTTCCTTCTAAAAACCCAGACAGCTCGAGCCCTAATCGTTCAAAAAATACCCCTTGGCAGGAATTCGGGGCATATATTTATTTATTTATTTAATCCGTTTTGTATACCACCTTATCCTTCAATCAAAGTGGTTAACAGGACAACAAAAGGGTTTACATTGGGGCATGGAGGACAGAGAGACTAAGCATAGTAATGCTCAAACCGTGTAGTCGACCCTTCAGTGCCACATTTCTCCCTTCCACATCACTCATAACCCCTGTTTCCTCAAATGGGACTGAATCCCGCAGGACTATAACCGTTCCCCCTGTTTTCCCCCCTCCTCTTTTAGAGGCACGAAAACATCTATGGCAATTCTTATCTTGTAACAATCTATAGTCCTGTATCTTTAGATGAGTTTCCTGTATACAAGCTATTTCAATCTGCATTCTGTATAATTCTTTAAATAATAAATGCCATTTTCATGGTGAATTCAGCCCTTTCATATTTATAGTGCTCACCCTTAACCCCGGCATGGTTTATCCTTACCTTCCCCTCCCAATTACAATTCCCTAAACTTGGGGCTTATCCACCCTCCCTCCTCACCTCTATCTCCCCCCACCCCCTCCCATAGTATCCACGCTGCCTACACTCTCCTGGCAGCTCCACTCACGTGAGCAAGTGACGTTCATCCCCTCCTTCCTTCCTCTTTCCTCCCCCACCCACCTCCCTTCTCCTATATTGCTGAACTTGAGAAACATTTCTCTATTTTATAGTTATGGTTATAGTCTTATCTTGCTTCCTCAGCCCTATTAATTACTCCCCTGCTTGCCCCCCCCCCCATTTCCCTCCCTCTACCCTTTCCACATGCAGACCCGCTCACTTCCTTTCACTCATCACAACCTTTCCCCTTATCATCTTCCCCTCCCATACAAGACCTCAGTCATTATTGTCCATATTTTGAGATGCCTCTGGAGGGGTCCACTGATGTCTCAGGCGTTTTCCTCCCACAACTCTCTGCCAAGCTGTTGTCCTTCATAACTCTGCAGGCCTCTCCACTGGAAAATCCCCATCTGTCACTATGTCCAGCTCCTTCAGCGCCTCTATGACTTCCGCCCTCGTGCGGCTGCGAATTGTCCGCCCCTCTTTGGAGATGGATATGGCAAATGGGAACTGCCACCGATATCGGATCCCTTTTTCACGCAACTTCCCAGTAATATCACAAAGCTCTCTCCTGCACCACAAAGTGGCCGGGACCAGATCCTCATAAATTTCCATTTGATGATTCTACCAACACAAATTGCCCTTTTTCCGTGCCCTTGCCAGCACCTGCTCTTTATTGGTATAATGGTGAAAACACACCAAAATATCTCTCCCTCAGGCCTCTCTTGGCGGTCACAGGGCTCTATGCACTCTATCCAATGTCATTTTAGGGTACTCTCTTCTGCCCACAATTGTTGCAGGATAAGCCAAACCACTTCTCCACAATCTTGGGAGGCCACTTCCTCGAGGACCCCATGTATCCTAAGATTGCACCTCTGATTCCTGTTCTACATGTACTCAACCTTGTCTGCCAGAGCCCAGTGAACTGCTGCTAACTCTGCAATTTGTCCATTATGTTCCACAATTTTAGATGCATGCTCAGCCACCTACTCCCTCCACTGATTCAATGTGGCAACCAACCTCGTATATTTCCACTCTAAGGTCCACAGCCATTGTTCCCAAGTCCCCTCTCAAGCTCTGAATCTCAGTTTTCAGCTCCTTTAACAGGGTTCACGGTTCTGCATCTCTCAACCCAGCATTTCCTACCTTCCCAATCTCACCCCTCACTCCATGCTCTCCCCCAGTGCATGGCTCTGTGACGCTTCTCCTGGTGCCATCTTGGGCTCTCTGCATGGCGTTGCCGCTTTCAAGTAAGCAAAGTCTTTTATATCAAATTTCTTTTTGCTCATCATATGCACGCTATTGCTCCCCACTTGAAACCCTCTGCGGCTGATATGTTTCGGGAGGGTAGCTGTAGTTTTGCTTCATTTTGCTATAGGGGGTGTTGGGAGCTCCAGCCTCATACCGCCATTCCTTGGGGTGACGTCATTTCCCCTCCAATAGTGACTTTTAGAGTGGAGGAGGAGTAGTGGTTACAGCACTGACTTGGTAACCAAGAGACCAGGATTCAATTCCCACTAGCACTCCTTGTGGCCTTGGGCAAGTTATTTAACCCTCCATTGCCTTGGATGAAAGGCCTGGCAATCTTCTTCCAGTCACACTGCCAAGAAAACCCAGGAGCTGTTGAGTCACTAGGAGTCAGCATCGACTCAAAGGCACATGATGGTGACAAGTCACTTGCTTTAGCAAATGAAGTAATACTTTTATTACGATGCCTAGACTACATAAGAAATTATTAGTCAAAAGCCTTTAGCCCCATTTAAGTATGATCATAAATCTTAGCGCACTTTAACATTTGTGAATGCATATTAATATTTAATGAGCATGTCTCTAAATACCATTTGAATGTACAGTGAGGATAAAGAAAGCCTACCATTTTCTATATTACTATCCTCTAATGCCATCTTCCTACTACATTAGGAAGTACTACAAAACCCTGCTCATTTAGATCCCACTGCAAATCTGCTATATTATAACAGCACTACCATGACTTACACGCACCAAACCCTACTTATCAAAAGGTAGTAGTGCAATTATTAAACCAATACATTTCCTACTAGGAAAAGAGAACAAGTGGGACAATACATCTCCTACTAGGAAAAGAGAACAAGTGGGACTGCTTCCTAGAAACTAGAATACCACAGACTGGTCACACATGCTAAACATAGGCAGACCATCACCAAATATAGAACAAGGGAATTTAGAACTATGAAGACAATAATTAAACTAGGATCCCCAAAGTCAAACTTGAAATGTTCAATAACACTGGAGAAATAAAACAATAAATTAAATTTCCTCTTGTAATTAACAAAACACAAAGACATCAGCGAAGCACATTTCCCAGAGCTGACATATTCCAATTATTAAATTCATAATAAAATAGTTTTTCTTCCTTTTGTTGTTTGGGCAGTTTATTTTTTAGTTGCAATTGCACCAGTCACTTTTTCTTTGGGCCCGATATTCAATTTATTTAATTTATTTGAGAGGTTTTTTTATGCCGCTTTATCATTTCAATCATTGGGATGGCTATGTGTCACTACAGCACATAACTGTTGCTGTCGACCTCTAATCCAAGATATTCAATACTGGAGTCATATGTGGTCCTGGCATGGAATATCCAGGGTCACCACACAGCCTTCGATGCCGCAGAGGCTAACTGGGTTGTGACAGTATTACACTGCTACCCGGTTAGCTCCCATGGGTAAAACTATGCTAGTTTTTGCTTTGCCTAGTTTTACCCACAGGTCATTACCAGGTTAGCGAATGTCGGGATATTCAATGGTACTAACACGGTTAGTGCCGTTGAATATCCCTAATCATCTCCCCTACATGCCCCATGCTAACTATTTAGCATCAGGGCGTGTTGTGGTTGTTTCAGGGAGAAGTGCGGGTGGCGATATTTCAGGCTGTCCCGTTAGTAACCTACAGCTAAAAGATAGGCAAGCTTTTGCTTCACCTATCTTTTAGCCGCAGGGGCTAACCAAGCAGCATTCAATATCACTGCTGCCCGATTAGCCTATGCAGCTTTGGGGCATATGCAGCAAACTGCATATGACCCCGGCGTTGAATATTAAGGATCGGTGCAGACGGCTATGCACCAGAGCAGCGCATAGCCGCCATAATCCAATATCGGGCCCTAAATATCCAGGGCTGTGTTAAAGCAGTCAAGACCAACCTCTTTAATTGTGCTGGCTGTCATTGCTGAATATCGGTCCCAACATTTACAGCCACTTGTGCCTGCCAGCTAATGTGCCTAATAACTCCATTGGGCAGGTGGAAGATGCATCCTTTTGCTAACTGCAACTCAAGTTAGTACCTACTGAGACCGAGATCCTGGGACATGAGATCATCCAGGGACATGAGATCAACTTCTGTTGAGATCTGAACTACTTGTTGAACTATAAAGCTTCTCACACTTTTGACTTTTGTGTTGATTGTAGATTATAACTTTGTTTCCAGTGATGAGGACATTTTGTTTCATTTTATTATATCACTTTATCATACCTTACAGATATGGGCTTTGTTCTGCCTCATGAAAGGTCTTACAACACCCACGAACTGCATTTATGGCACTATGTAGCATCATTGTCAAATCTGAGATTCCCCATGAGATCCTTTAATAGTCTCCGGGTATGGCTAAGACGTAGGTATAGCTTTTGAGCCTTATCACACAACATTATACAGTATTAGTGTAGCTGGTTTAAAAAAGGTGAGGAATAGTCCATAAACCATTATTAAAGAGGACCTGAGAAATCCACTACTTACTACAGGATAAGTAATGTGGAATCTGTGTACCTTTCTGGGAACCTGACAAGTACTTCTGACCTGGGTTGGCCTCTGTTGGAAACAGATCTGATACTGTGTTTGATGGATCTTGGTCTGATCCAGTATGACATATCTTATGTTCTTATATTCATCTCTTTACTTGTATTACATGCACCTGACTATTATCTGTTCTCACATAACTTATGCAAGGTGTGCACTGTGTACTATTGTAAATTGCCCTATAATTAGTGCCATGATTTAAGCTGAGTTAAACTACTGAAGTACTGATACCCTAAAGTTTTATGCATCACACTGGAAGCATTGACACTTTTGTATTCAATTTTAATCTTGTAATATTTCATTAACAGTGCAACCACTTATATAAATCATTGTCTTTCCAATTCCAATTGAACTGTAGTTAGCAGCAATTAGGTATAAGATGTAAGGCATCTTCTCGGATACCATGGACCGATTCAGCTATGGTGAATAGAGATGGACACTGACCCATTAGTCTCAGATGGATAGCGATAGAAGCCAGACACCCTTGAAGTGGGCTTCAGTGAGGCCCTGTACCATGCTGAGAAGCTGAGCTGGCCTGGCCTGACATGTTTAGCTGAATGAGAGAGCTCACCTGCAAATGACTGGTATCTAAAGCAGGGGCAGTCCAAGAGTGATGCAGAGACTCATTGCATAAATATTTGTGTAACCACTAGGCCTTATTTGCATAAATCTATTTTATTTTAAAATGTATATGCTGCCCATATAAAATTTTGAACGACTTTCAAAGGGGCACTTCACAAGCCTTTTTGTCCTGAGAATGACTGAAGGGCATGTTTACTAAACCTTACTATGCGTTTAGTGCCACTGTGCCCATAGAAATAAAAGAGTGCTGCTGCACTTAGCACGCATTCACATTTGTGAATGCACACTAACCTTTAGTAAACATGCCATTTAATGAGTGTCTAATACCATTTGCATGTTCAGTAAGGATAAATAAAGGCTACCATATTTCTCCCTCACTTGGTTTGCAGCTTGTCGTGCTGTGAGGGCTTGTGTGCATCAGAGATGCCAAGAGCTAAACTATCAGTAGTTTAACTACTGGCAGGGTCTCCCAAGATGGACAGGTCTCAGCTGAGGTGCGAGACCAAGACAAACCACCCATCTGGGCAGCAGCAGAATGGGATAGTGTTGATGGCGGAGGATCACATTTCTGTGACAAGGGCAACAACACAAAACTTAAACTGCGCGGAGGAAAGGCCCGACAATCTACTTCTATATCTTGCCATGAAAACCCAATGGATAATTACAACAAAACAAATTGTGCTATAGTGCTGGAAGATGAGATCCCCAGGTCGGAAGGCACTCAACTAGCTACTGGGGAAGAGCTGAAGACTTTTCAGAGTAAAGCCAGCATTTATGATGTGGTTGGATCAAAGCCTTCAGGACATCTGACTGCTGATGTAGCTGCGCATGAAATGAGAGTCAGAAACTGTAAAGATGTCTTACACATTGGAACATAGAACGTACGAAGCATGAACCAAGGGAAGTTGGAGTTGGTCAAGAATGAAATGGAACGTGTACAACTTGATCTGTTGGGTGTCAGCGAATTGAAATGTACTGGCATCGGGCATTTTGCATCAGATGATCACATGGTCTACTATGCTGGAAATGAAAGACAAAGAATAAATGGTGTTGCATTTATAATAAAGAAGAAACTTGCAAGAACTCTAATGAAATACAATGCAATCAGCGAACGCTCAATCTCTATTCATCTACGAGGAATGCCTATCAACACAACTATAATTCAAGTATATGCTCTAACAACAGCTACAGAAGAGAATGAAATTGAAGAGTTCTATGAGCAAGTACAAGCTGAAATTGATAGAACATGCAAACAGGATATCCTGATAGTCATGGGTGACTGGAATGCAAACGTTGGCAACAAAGAAGAAGGCAAAGTAGTTGGAAAATATGGACTTGGCAACAGAAATGTAGCTGGAGAAAGACTGATAGAATTCTGCAAGACCAACGATCTATTCATCTAAAACACCTTCTTCCAGCAACACAAGCGGTGACTGTACACATGGACTTCACCCAATGGATTGTATAAAAGTCAAACTGACTACATCTGTGGAAGTCAACAATGGAAAAGCTCTGTAACATCAACAAAGACAAAACCTGGAGCTGACTGTGGTGCAGGTCATCAACTACTAGTATGCAAACTCAGGCTAAAGTTGAAAAAGAGCAAACCACTCATGAATGCAGCAAAATATGACCTTGAGAAAATACCACTGGAATTTAAAAGCCTGCAAAATCGATTTGCTGCTTTAGATACAAATGGCAGAGCTCCGGAAGAGTTATGGAATGACATCAAGAAAGCAAAAGGGAGAAGTCTCTATAAAAGGTGAAAAAGCAATAACGGCCAAAATGGATGACGGAAGAAACTCTGAAAATTGCCCAGAAAACGCAGAGACGCTAAAGCCAGAGGAGAAAGAAAGACAATCGCAGAACTCAACAGAGATTTCCAACATGCAGCAAGACAGGACAAGGAAAAGTACTACAATGACGCATGCAAGGAAATAGAAGCAGAAACTATTAGAGGAAGAACAAGATCGTCTTTCCTAAAGCTACTAGAGTTAAAGAAAAGGTTCCAGCCTCGAATTGGAATGTTACAAGATTCTCAAGGTTCTATGTTGAATGATGCTGAGAAGATCAAGAAAAGGTGGAAGGAATATACAGTTTTTATATGATAAATATCAAGTGGACCAACAGCCGTTTCAACCTGTACCTTATGATTGGGAACCATTAGTGATGAAAAAAGAAGTTGAAGCAGCATTGAAAGCCTTGTCAAAGAACAAAGGACCAGGCATTGATAGCATTCCCATAGAAGTATTACAGCAATCTGATGCAGCTGTTACCGTACTTACAAGGCTCTGCCAAGAAATATGGAAGACAACATCATTGCCAACTGACTGGAAAAGATCTGTGTTTATACCAATACTAAAGAAAGGTGATCCAAATGACTGTGGAAATTATCGCACAATCGCTCTGATCCCACATTCCAGCAAGATTCTACTGAAGATTATTCAAAAGAGACTACAACCATACATGGAACAAGAACTACCTGGAGTGCAAGCAGGGTTTAGGAAAGGGCGAGGAACGAGAGACATCATCGCGGATGTGAGATGGATCCTTGAAAAGACTAAAGAATACCAAAAGGATATCTATTTGTGCTTTATTGACTATAGCAAGGCTTTTGACTGTGTAAACCATGAGAAACTCTGGGCCACATTAAGAAGCATGGGTATACCAGAACACCTGATCATTCTCTTGCACAATCTGTACATTGATCAAGAAGCAACAGTTCAAACGGAACAAGGAGAAACAGAATGGTTTAAAATAAGCAAAGGTGTAAGACTTTCCCCCTACCTGTTTAATTTAGATGCAGAACAAATCATCAGAGAAGCAGGATTGTATGAAGACAACAGAGGTGTGGAGATTGGTGGAAGACTCGTCAACAACCTTTGCTATACTGATGATACCACATTACTGGCTGAAAGTGAAGATGATCTGAAACATTTGCTTCTCACAATCAAAGAACATAGTCTCAAAATGGGCCTGCACCTTAATGTAAAGAAGACAAAGATCATGACAACTGGCATAATCAACAGGTTCGTTGTTGAAAGAGAAGAAATTGAAATTGTGAACAACTTTAAGCTACTTGGATCAGCTATTAATAAAGAAGCAACAAGCAGTCAAGAAATCAGACGACACATTGCTCTTGGCAGAATAGCTATAGTAACATAGTAAATGACGGCAGATAAGGACCAGCATGGTCCATCTAGTCTGCCCATCATGATGGCAAGAGTAGGTGCACCTGCCGCTCCATGCAGGCCACCCCTCCTCCCCATGTCCCTGTTTAGGGGAGAACCCATCACTCCATGCAGGACACCCCTATTTGCTGAGAATTTGGATGGTTCAGTTTATTGTTATTTTATCCTTTTGCTGTAAAGGGATCCACTGTGTCTGTCCCATGCCATTTTGAATTCTGTCACCGTGTTTGCTCCCACCACTTCCATTGGGAGGGCATTCCAAGCATCCACCACCCTTTCTGCGAAAAGGATTTCCTGACATTGCCTTTCAATTTACCACCTTGCAGCTTCCTGTTATGCTCTCTAGTTTTACAGCTTCCCCGTCTTTGGAAGAGGTTTGTTTGTTCATTATTTCCCTTTAAGTATTTAAAGGTCTGAATCATATCTCCCCTGTCCCTCCTCTCCTCCAAAGTGTACATGTTTAGGTCTTCAAGTCTCTTCTCATAAGGCTTCTGACGCAGGCTCCAAATCATTTTGGTTGCCTTCCTCTGAACAGTTTCCAGTCTTTTTACATCCTTTGCAAGATACGGTCTCCAAAACTGAACACAGTATTCCAAGTGAGGCCTCACCAGTGACTTGTACAGTTGAATAAGCACCTCTTCCTTTCTGCTGGTGATTCCTCTTTGTATGCAGCCCAACATCCTCCTGGCTTTTGCCACCGCCTTGTCGCACTGTTTTGCCACCTTGAGAACTTCAGAAATAATCACGCCAAGGTCTTTCTCCTGATCCGTGCACACCAACCTCTCGCCCCTCTATCACGTACAATTCCCTTGGATTTCTGCTATCCAAGTGCATGACTCTGCACTTCTTTGCATTAAATCTTAATTGCCAAGCATTAGACCATTCTTCCAGCTTTTGTAGATCTTTCCTCATGTTAACCACTCCCTCGGGGGAGTCCGATCTGTTGCAAATTTTTATGTCATCTGCAAAAAGACAGACTTTTCCATTCAGTCCTTCAGCAATATCACTCACAAATACATTGAACAGTGCCAGGCCCAGGACCGACCCCTGGGGCACCCCGCTAATCACCTTCCCTTCATCCGAGTGAGCTCCATTTACCATCACCCTCTGTCGTCTGTCAGTCAACCAATTTCTGATCCAATTTACCATCTTAGGATCCATCCCCAAGCTACCGAGTTTATTGATAAGCCTCCTATGAGGAACAGTATCGAAAGCTTTGCTGACATCCAGGTATATGACATCCATCGCATGCCCCTGATCTAGCTCCCTGGTCACCCAGTCAAAGAACTCAATCAGATTTGTTTGGCAAGATCGTCCTTCGGTAAAACCATGTTGCCTCGGGTCTTGCAACCTGTTGGTTTTGAGAAAGTTCACTATTCGCTCTTTCAGGAGTGCCTCCATGACCTTTCCCGCCACCGAGGTAAGGCTCACTGGCCTGTAGTTTGACACTTCTTCCCTGTCACCACTTTTGTGTAGAAGTACGACATCAGCCATTCTCCAGTCCTGAGGAACCTCTCCTGTTTCCAAGGATCTGTTGAAAACATCCTTTAACGGCCCTGCAAGAACCTCTCTGAGCTCTTTCAGTATCCAGGGATTTATCCCATCCGGTCCCATGGCCTTGTCCACTTTCTGTTTTGCAAGTTGTTCTAACACCTCATCTTCTGTGAATGGTGTGGTAACTACTTCTTTCCCATTTTTATATTTGAGAGTCACAGGTGGTCCTTCTCCAGGACTTTCTTTAGTAAAAACTGAGCAGAAGTATTCGTTTAGCAATTTCCCTTTTCCAATGTCACTTTCCACGAGTCCGTTCGCAGCACTTCTGAGTCCTGCAATTCCACCTCTGATCTTCTTCCTTTCCGGAATATACCTGAAGAAGGTTTTGTCACCACACTTCACACATTTAGCCATCTTTTCCTCTGCCTTTGATTTTGCTATCCTTATTTCTCTCTTTGTCTCTTTGAGTTTGATCCTGTATTCATTTCTGTGTTCCTCTGTTTGCGAGCGTTTGAATTTTGCGAAAGCTGTGTTTTTTGCCTTTATTTGAGCAGCCACTTCTTTGGTAAACCAAATAGGTTTTCTTCTCCTCTTGTTTTTGTTTACTTTTGTTACATATTTATCTGTTGCCGCTTTTATTGCCACCTTTAGTTTAGCCCATTGCAATTCCACTTCCCTTATCTCCTTCCACCCTGTCAGCTCCTCCTTTAGGTACTCGGCCATTTTATTGAAGTCAGTGTTTTTGAAGTTTAGGACTTTGAGCTTGCTATGTTTGGCCTGTACCATGGCCTCAAACCACATCATGTGATGATCACTGCTGCTCACAGGGACACTCACGCAGACATTCGACACACTGTCACCATTGGTGAGCACTAAATCCAATGCTGAGCTTTCCCTGGTTGGTTCCATCACCATTTGTCTAAGTAACGCATCTTGGAAAGCATCCACAATTTTTTTGCTTCGAAGGAGTAATCCAATCCACATTAGGTAGATTAAAGTCACCCAATATGATCGCTTCCCCCTTTGAGGCTATGTTGGCAATATCTATAATCAATTCGTTATCTATTTCTTCGATTTGAGTCGGAGGTCTGTAGACTACAGCAGTATGGTTGACAGTGCCATCTCCTCTTTCCAACACAATCCAGAGCACTTCTTCTTTTCCCCATGCCCCCTGCTTTTCAGTAGCTTTAATATTGCTTTTGACATACAAGGCTACTCCTCCTCCTCTTCTGTTTTCTCTGTCTCTTCTGAATAGATTATAGCCAGGTATGGCTATATCCCAATCATGTGATTCATTTAGCCATGTTTCTGTAATGGCCACAATGTCCAAATCCATTTCCACCATTAGGGCTTCTAGGTCTGGAACTTTGTTGGCTAAGCTTCAAGCATTTGTGCTCATTGCTTTCCAGCATTTAACTGTCTTGTGTGTATTTAGCATTGATTTTGTTCTGCCTACATCTTCCCACTTGTTTTTGATGTGTGTTTTAAATGTGTGGCTGTTTCTGATTTTAATCTGCTTTTGCAGGGGGTGACGTCCAGAGATTGACCTTCCACATCCATCACCCCCTTGTTCTACTTTAAATGAATATCCACATATTGCTTGTATTTTTCACTTAGGATTCTTTTTCCTGCGACAGAGAGATGTAGTCCATCAGCACAGTATAGTCTCTTGTTGTTCCATCTGTTACCCCAGTCACCAATAAATCTGAATCCTTCTTGCTTGCAGCAGATCTGGAGACATGTATTAATGCTGTGAATGCGATGCAGCCTTTTTGCCCCCTTACCAAGCACAGGTAGAACCTCTGAGAATGCAACAGTGTTAACAATGGGCTTGAGTTTTTCTCCCAGAGATTGGAAGTTCTTTTGGACTGTAGAGGTACTGTTTCTAGCCAGGTCATTTGTGCCCAAGTGGATAACCACATCAAGTTTGGAGTGTTCACTTTCTGCGCTAAGTACTTCAACAACATGGTTTGTATTCCTGCTGGCTGAAGAGCCTGGGAGGCACTTGACTATCTTCTCTCCTTTGAACTGTGTTCCCAAGTTGGTGCCACTGATGATGGAATCACCAAGTAGTAGTAGTTTGCTGTTTAGTGAGGTTTTCTTCATATTTGGTCCTTTAGCAGGAGATTGGGCATTGTCTGTCTCATTTAAGAGCCTTTCAGTTTCTTTGGATTGGGCATCCTCATTCGCTGTCTCATTTAAGAGTTCTTCAGTTTCTTTGGATTGGGCATCCTCATTCGCCAGGGCAGAGAAGGCATTATGCAGGGATATCTCCTGATGCATAGGATGCCTCTATGTCACAGGTTGCAATCTATCAGAACCCATTGTGATCCATTTGTTCCTGGGGTGTTTCATTCTTTGTGGGAGTGGTGGTGGACTTTGTTCAGTTTGTATCTTAGAAGAGGTGTGCTTCATTGCAGCTACCATGCATAAAGAACTGACTCTACTAAGGGAAGACCTAGCTGCAATGCATAAAGAGGTGGCCCTACTCAGGGAGGAACTGGCTGCAATGAAGCACACCTCTTCTAGGATACAAACTGAACAATGTCCACCACCGCTCCCACAAAGCATCAAACATTCCAGGGACAAGGGGATCACAGTGGGTTCTGGTAGATTGCGACCTGTAACGCACAGGCATCTTATTTATTTATTTACATTCTCTTATATACCGCGCTATTCTGCATCAGTGAGGTTTACATTGAACAAACTGAAATTACATTGAACAGGGCATTATAACTTGGAGATAACTATTTTACATGAAACATGGGCTATGGAGGGTTAAGTGGCTTGCCCAAGATATGCATCAAAAGATATCCCTGCATAATGCCTTCTCTGCCTTGGCTAATGAGGATGAGGAACTGAGGGAGGAACTGGCTGCAATGAAGCACACCTCTTCTAAGAGTGAGGCGATCCCCACTAAATCCTGTGGTGACCCCCGTGGGGGTCGCAACCCACAGGTTGAGAACCGCTGCCTTAAAGGAACAGTATCTTCAATGTAAAAGTGCTGATTTTAGATAATTTAAGAGTTGAAATTAAAGAAATATAAAGTTAGAGTTCAGGTGCAGGAGATGTGCTCTCCCGGAAAACATACTCGGTTTTGTGAAAAAGTGTTCATTAATGCCAGAAAATCACTTGTTTTTCCCCAGGGGCAGGGGTTTCTCCTCAAAGTTTAAGTACCTTCCTAAAGGCTTGTAAATATCCCAAAAAGGACTAATTCATGCTTTTTAGACTTTAAAAATACCATCATAGAGGTAAAAAGGATTTGTTTTAGAAAAACGAGTTCTGGTTCCATTAAAGTCTATGGCAGGCTAGAGGATCTCTTTAAAAGGAAGCAGCCACTTGTGATGCATTAAAGTGTTTTTGTCTTAGCTGCTCTAATGAAGTAAGATGAGTTCTTGTGAAATTTAATTCTAAAACCATTCTTTTAGGAAAAAATAATTTGAAATAAAGGTTTTGAGTCTTAGGGTTCAAAAATTCTGGTTGCTAAGGATCTATTTTGAAGGTGGTGGGGGAGGTGTCCTGGAGAGCAAGAGAGAAAAGAATGTGGGTAACTGTTTATCTCCAGGAATAAGCAGCAAGTCAATCTTCACATATGGGTGACATTGGCACCGACGGAGCCTGGCACGGGAACACTCCCCAGCATTCAAAAGGAATCCTTTTGGAAGCATTCCTCCATGCATGCATGGCTGCCTTCCCGCCTTCCCTCCTGGTCTCAGTCATCTTTTTTCTGCGGAGCCATCGAGACTCCGTCCCTCTCTGCTGCTTTTAAAGACTATTTTTTCTTCAAAGTACCGTCAAATGTACTCCAGTTTGCCTTCCCGTCGACCGCCTTGACTTCTGTCGATTCCGGTACCTCTCCTTTTTCTTATTTTTAATTTAATTTTTATTTTTTATAGTTTTTCATTTGAGGCCTACGGCCTCTTTGGGCACCATTGTCCAATTTGATTTTGCCTCCATTCTATTTTCAAAAATGGAGAAACCCCGTAGTGGGTTCAAGAAGTGCTCTAAATGTTCCAGTACAATTTCTATTATTAATGAGCATTATTGGGGCCTAAAGTATCTAGGGCCCAACCACAACATCGATTCCTGCCTCTCCTGTCTCCACATGACCTCCAGAGGTCGTAAGAATTGAGACAAACTGAAGGCTAAGTTGTTTCCATCAGACTCAGCTCCTTCGGTGTACTCCTCGGGGTTGTTGACTCCGTCTAAGCCTTCTCATGCCTCCAAAACCTACCAGCAAAGGAAAAGCATCACTCAGAGTCACCAGCACTTAAGAAAAAGAAGACATCAGCTTCGGCATCAAGGTCATCGACTTCCAGGTTGACGTTGGCTTCCGACACTGAGCGTCAGCATCGGCATCGCCATTCTTCTCATTCTGATGTAGACCATCCATCCACACAACCCCGGTGGGAGGTATCACCCTCCAAAGCCATTCAGAGGTTCGGGGATGCCCCCAAGGTCCAATCCTCGATGGAGCCCCCGATACCAGCATCGGGAGTTGTGGCCCACACATCTGTGTCTGGAGCCTCTCCTCCCCTGGTAGCATCACTGGATGACCATGTCATCACTATTAAGCGTAGCATCGCTAAACTCTTAGCAATTGTTATGCCGATGACTTCGGAGGCTCCACAGCCGGCACTGGTACCAGTTCCCCTGGTACCACCAAAGATCACAGCCATTGGTACTCTGCCACAGGTATCCCCGATTTCACAGGGCATGGAGAAGCTGATACCGAGGCCCCTCAACATCACATCAACGATCATTAGAGCATCGGAGGTATCATACATCTCATAGAGATTATTTCAATTTCCTTCCGGACTATGATTACGAGGACATGTCTGAATTGGAATCAGTCAATTCCAATGCACTGAGTGCGGTTCTATCGGAACCTTCGCCTCCTTATGAATGGAGACGTTCACCACCTGAAGACATGTCCTTCCAGGATTTCATGAAGGATATGGCGGCAGCTCTGGATTTCTCAGTGCTGACTGAAACTGAATCAACAGCTGAGGAGTTCAACATACTGTAGTATCCTTCGGCACCAAAGGAGGCTGCTTCTCTTCTGGTGCATAACATCTTAAAGAACTTGATGATTCATATGTGGGAAACCCTCGTGTCAATCCCTGCAGTATGTAAAAGGCTTGATATCCTGTACAGGGTTCCTCCCTCTCCAGTCTTTCAAAAGCCACAAATTCCCCATCATTCTATGGTGGTGGAGTCCGCCATGAGTCTTGAAGGACTACAAAAAGGGACTGCTACTTCTGGAGAGAGATCTGCAATAGTGAGTATATACTTCTGGGAATTTTTCTGAAGGGAATTCTTTGGATTAAAGCTGGTTAATCTGTGAACCCAGTGCATTTGTTAAATCAGTGAGGGCCTAGTAGCAGCAGTTTAAGTTTAAATTTAAAACACAGAAGAGAGCTTTCTGGTTAAATTTAGAACCCAGCAGAGAGCTTCTAGTTTAAATTTCATACTAGGTCAGAGCCTAGCAGCAGCAAAGAGCTGTAATTTAAATCAAATCAGACTATAACATAGCATAAAAGGCAAAACAGGGTCAGTATTCTTTGAACAAGAAATTAAGTCTTCTAGAGACCTTTACAAAGAGGCCTTCTACCTAGGGGGCAAGAGACCTGTGAAACTTTTTCAATAGGTGTTAACACCAGGTGGCAGGTCAAAAGGCCATTTTGAAAGACTCCTTCTATCCAAGCAAGGATTGTTAATCACCCAGGAAGTTGGTCACAGCTTACCTCAGCAGCACAGGACAGGGTACTGTGTAGCAGCCCTCTTTTAATAAGTGTTATTTCCCCCCCTCCCGCCCCAACACCCACTGGGATAATCATAGCTTTATAGGTACTTATACATCTTAAAGGAAAGGAGGTGCTCTCAGGTTAAGCTCGTTATCCAAATCAGTCATACACTAAGGACCTGAGATTAATTAAGCTTCAGGTGAACTAGGTATATTAAACGTATTAGGTGCAGTTTTATTAGTATAAATATCCATAGCAACCCTTAGTGAGTAAAGAACTTAAAGATCTAAACACAAGCTTAAAACTAAGATGCAGACAGCAGTCCAGCAGGGAGATGGGAGCTTTCCAGTCTTTTGCATTGAATGTCACATGTATGATTTTCTCCCAGTTGGTGAGAGCTTTTACGTGTGCACTAGGTGCAAGGAGCTCTTTGCTCTCAGGGAACGAGTCCATTCTCTAGAGGCTAGAGTAGCAGACTTGGAAGACATAAGAAAGACAGAGAGGTACATAGACGAGACCTATAGGGATATAGTCCTGAAGTCCCAACTCGAGTCTGCCAGCATCCCTGTTGCCATGAAGGAGAGAGGTCATGTGACAGGAAAGCATCACCCTGGTGTGGCAGGAAGTGATCCTGTAACTAGGACCTGTCCTCCAAGTGATGTAAAACCCTCTCGCACTGAGAAAGTTTCTCCAGGGCCATGTGCCCATGAGGGAAGGGATAGGACAGCCGTTATAGTTGGTGATTCGATGTTCGTCTGATAGAAGTGCCTAATGATCGAATCACCAATCACTTTTATCAGGCGAACTGAGGCGGTCGCCTCAGGCGGCAGTTTCTAGGGGGAGGCACTATTTGCCGCTCCCTAGAAACTGCCAATGATAGAATCGCCGATAACTTAAAATCAAATGAAAGCAGCTGCGGGACCATTTCTCCATTCCCGTGGCTCTGCTTTCAAACTGCTGGGTCGCTGACTGCCTGCCTTCAATCTTCCTGGAGCCGGCAGGGGGGGGGGGGGGGAGGTCATCTTCTGCTGCCCTTCTGCTTCCATTGCTGCTGGCTGCTTCAACAATGGAAGCAGAAGGGCGGCGGAAGCGATGACCTTGGGCCCCTCAAATTCCGCCAGCTCCAGGAAGATTGAAGGCAGGCAGGCAGGCAGCAGCGACCCAGCAGTTTGAAAGCAGAGCCGCGGGAATGGAGAAATGTTCCCACGGTTGCTTTTATTTTAAAGGATAAATCAGTGAGGTGAGGTGAGGGGGGGAGGAGGAGGGAAGGGAGCAGACACAAGGGGGGGCCTGGAAGGGAGCAGACACATGGGGGGGGCCTGGAGGGGAGCAGACACAAGTGGGGGCCTGGAAGGGAGCAGACACAAAGGGGGGCATGGAAGGGAGCAGTCACAAAGGGGGGCATGGAAGGGAGCAGTCACAAGGCGGGGCCTGGAAGGGAGCAGACACATGGGGGGGCCTGGAGGGGAGCAGACACATGGTAGGGCCTGGAGGGGAGCAGACACAAGGGGGGTCTGGAAGGGAGCAGACACATGGGGGGCCTGGAAGGGAGTAGACATGGGGGGGCCTGGAGGGGAGAAGACATGGGGGGCCGGGAAGGGAGCAGACAAGTGGGGCCAGGAAGGGAGCAGACATGGGGGGCCTGGAAGAGAGAAGACATGGGGGGCCTAGAAGGGAAGCAGACATGAGGGGAGTTGGAGGGGAGCAGACATGGGGGGGAGCTGGAGTGGAGCAGACATGTGGGGAGCTGGAAGGGAGCAGACAGGGGGGCCTGGAGGGGAGCAGTCTGGGGGGGGAGATGGAAAGGAGCGGAGCAGAGCAAACATGGGTGGGGGAAGTTGGAAGGGAGCTGACACCCAGGGATGGCACTGGAAGGTGGATGGACAGGGGAGAGGGGGAGCTGGAAGGGAGCTGACATGGGAGGGGGCACTGGGACTGGAAGTTCGCTGATACCTGGGATGGTATTTTAACTAGAAGGGGCTGGATGATGGGGAAGGAGGGGGACTGGAAGAGAATAGACACCAGTGGTGGTACTGGAAAGGCAAGGGGGTTGGTACTTGGAGGGGAGGCTGTAAAGGGGGCTGATACTAGGGAGAGTTACTGGGACTGAAAAAATGCTGATGGAAGAAAATGAAGAAAGCAAAAGGAGAGACAAGAAATGGCAGCTGGACTATAGACCATAGAAAAAGAGCTAAGAGAAGACAGAGGAAAATGGAAACCTCAGATCAGGACCAGCATGATCAAAAATCATCAGACAACAAAGGTAGAAAAAATAATTTTATTTTCGATTTAGTGATTGGACTTTGTGCTATCTATATTTCACACAGTATGGGGAACTGCATCTCTTATCTGGTGTGGCACCGAATGCGGAGTCTGGCTTCTTGGGGTTTCATTTTAATTTTTGTCTACATATTTTTATTTTTGCTTTAGATTGTGGTCATTTATTCTGTACTTGGTGAGGGTCTGTGTTCTGAGGGTGCAATCCAGGCCAGGTGTTCTGTTAACATGGAGTTTGTACGTAAGGATCTCTACTGCAGTAATTTGACTTGTTCAGCTTTTCAAATAGGTGTGTGGATGTTTTGGGGCCCATTGCAGTGTTTATAGTGCTGCTTTTTTCTTGGTAGGCCCCTTATTGTATGAGTTTTGGAGGTTTATGCTGGTATGGTATGGTAGATTTGGCCTTGCAGATCTTAGTGATTTTAGTAGCTAAAAAGTCATGGGATAGGAGGCAGTGTACTATTGTGGATCGGGAACTGGTTAAAAGATAGAAAGCAGAGGGTAGGGCTAAATGGCCAATATTCCCAATGGAAAAAGGTGAATAGTGGAGTACCCCAGGGATCTGTACTGGGTCCGCTACTTTTTGACATATTCATAAATGACCTGGAAAAGGGAATAACTAGTGAGGTAATCAAATTTGCAGATGACACAAAACTGTTTAAAGTTGTTAAAACCCAAGAGGATTGTGGAAAACTGCAGGAGGATCTGGATAAATTGGAAGACTGGGCATCCAAATGGCAGATGAAATTTAATGTGGACAAGTGCAAAGTTATGCACCTAGGAAAGAACAACCCACACTATAGTTACAAGATGCAAGGCTCCACATTAGAAACCACCACCCAGGAAAAAGATTTAGGAGTCATCGTGGATAACATGTTAAAACCCTCCGCCCAGTGTGCAGCGGCGGCCAAGAAAGCAAATAGAATGCTAGGTATCATAAGGAAAGGGATGGAGAATAAAACAAAGGATATTATAATGCCTCTGTATCGCTCCATGGTACGACCGCACCTTGAATATTGTGTGCAATTCTGGTCACCGTATCTTAAAAAGGACATAGAGTTATTAGAAAAAGTACAGAGAAGAGCCACCAAATTGGTGAAGGGGATGGAAGGCTACTCCTATGAAGAGAGGCTAAAAAGGTTAGGGCTCTTTAACCTAGAAAAGAGGCGGCTGAGGGGAGATATGATAGAGGTGTATAAATTAATGAATGGAGTGGAACGGATAAACGTGGATAAATTGTTTACGCTATCAGAATATAGAAGGACTAGGGGGCATGTAATGAAGCTACAGGGTAAACTATTTAAGACAAATAGGAGAAAATATTTCTTCTCTCAACGTGTAATCAAACTCTGGAATCTGTTACCGGAGGATGTAGTAAGGGCTGTTAGTATAGCTGGGTTTAAAAAAGGTTTGGACAAGTTCCTGGAGGAAAGGTCCATAAACCACTATTAAAAAGGGACCCAGGATATCAATGCTTGGCCTAGTACAAGCACTGCAGAACCTGTGTCTTTTGGGGGAACTGCTAGGTACGTATGACCTAGATTGGCCACTGTTGGAAACAGGATACTGGGCTTGATGGACCTCGGTCTGACCCAGTATGGCATTTCTTATGTTCTTATGTTCTTATTAGTTCCCAATATGCCTGGTACTGGAGAATTTCTTGTCGGTGAGATGATCAGAATCAGCTTTTATATATATATATATATATAGTCCTGTGGGTGAATGTCCTACCTCTGCTCTGCACCTATTGTTGAGGAGGGGGTTCTGTGAATGCAAAATGTATGTTCGAAAAGAAAAAGCAAGCACCATAATGCAGTTTATAACAAAATGCACAGGAATTATAATTTGGAGTTATAAACTGCTGTGGTTCTCACTCTCTTTTAGTTCCTTGGTGTGTGAACATCTTGCATTTGTTCCACATTATCTAATTGGCTTTTTGATTTGGTTCAGTCCCTGCCTGGAGTTTTGAGAAAGATCCCCCACCTGGGGGGGGGGGGCGCATGCCGGTGGTGGGGGAGGGTGCGCGCGCCGGGGGGGGGGGGGGCGCCATCTCATCGCTCACCTCAGGCAGCAGATTGCCTTGAGTCACCCCTGATTAGGCATACAGATAGCTGGGTGGCTGGTGGACGTGAGGATCGCCTGGTAACATGCCTGCCTGCTGCAAAGGTAGCGGACCTCACGCGCGACCTAGATAAGGTCTTTGATAGTGCTGGGGAGGAGTCTGCTGTCTTAGTACATGTCGGTACCAATGACATAGGAAAATGTGGTAGGGAGGTTCTGGAGGCTAAATTTAGGCTTTTAGGTAGGAAGTTGAAATCCAGAACTTCCAGGGTAGCGTTCTCCGAAATGCTTCCTGTTCCACGCGCAGGACCCAAAAGGCAGGCAGAGCTCCGGAGTCTCAATACGTGGATGAGACAATGGTGCAGAGATGAGGGTTTTGGATTTGTTAGGAAATGGGGAACATTCTGGGGAAAAGAGGGGCTCTTCCAAAGGGATGGGCTTCACCTTAAATGTGATGGAACCAGGCTGCTGGTATTAACCTTTAAAAAGGAGATAGAGCAGCTTTTAAACTAGATAATAGGGGAAAGCCGACAGTCACCCAAGAGCGCATGGTTCAGAAGAATGTATCCTTGAAGGATATTACCAAAAGCAGAGAGGTTCCAAAAAAAGAGTAAAGTAACCCAAATACCCTCGAGTATGGAGCAGACAGAGCTTAAAGATCCCAAATTACCCATGCCTACCAATAGCCAGATTAATATGAATAAAATACAGTCTCTAAAATGCTTGTATGCAAATGCTAGAAGTCTAAAAAATAAGATGGGAGAGTTAGCATATATAGCGCTAAATGAGAGGTTAGATATGATTGGAATATCAGAGACATGGTGGAAGGAGGACAACCAGTGGGACACTGTGATACCTGCGTATAAACTATATTGTAATGACAGAGCTGATCAAATTGGTGGAGGGGTTGCGCTCTATGTTAGAGAGGGCATTGAGTCAGAAAGGATTAATGTTTTGCAGGAAACAAAATTTGCTGTAGAATCTCTATGGATTGAAATTACATGTACAAACGGGAAGGCAATGGCAGTGGGGGTGTACTATCGACCGCCTAGCCAGAATGAACAAATGGATGATGAAATGCTCAAAGAAATCAAGGAAGCTAACAAATGTTACAACGCAGTAATAATAATGGGTGATTTAATTTACCCCGGTATCAACTGGGTCAGTGTCACAGCAGGACATGCTAGGGAGATAAAGTTCCTAGATGAAATAAATGACTGCTTCTTGGAGCAGCAGGGGGAAGCCATATTAGACCTAGTCCTACACTACTCACAACACAGCGACCCAAACACACCCACCATTCAATTTTAAGCTATAGAATTATGCTTACAGTGTAGATAGTTGTAGATAACTGTAGATAGTTACCCCAGTTTTAAACCAAGTTAGATGTCCTGTTCAATGTAAGTGCATGACAGTCCCTGTCTACGCACAAAGCTCTTATCTGTAAACCACAATGATTTTAAAGAGCGCGGTATATAAAAGCAATAAATAAATAAATAAATAGTGGAACACCAGATCTAGTGCAAGAGATAAGGGTGTTGGTGCTACTTGGCAATAGTGATCATAGCATGAACGCATTTGATTTAATTAGTGGAGGAGGAATAGTAAGGAAATCCGCAGTACTATCTTTTAACTTTCGAAAGGGAGACTATGATAAAATGAGGAAAATAGTTAAGAAAAAACTAAAAGGAGCAGTTACAAAGGTTAAAGACTTACATCAAGCTTGGGTGTTGTTGAAAAATGCTATCTTGGAAGCCCAAACCAGCTGTAGTCCACACTTTAAGAAAAGTGGAAGGAAGTCCAAACAACTGCCAGCATGGTTTAAAGGTGAGGTCAGAGAGGCTGTTGTTGCCAAAAAAGCATCTTTCATGAAATGGAAAAAAGAGCCAAATGACGAAACCTGGAAACAGCACAAGCATGGCAAGTCAAATGCAAGGCATTGATAAGGCAGGCAAAGGGAGAATTTGAGAAGAAGCTTGCTGCGGAACAAAAATACGAAATAAAGACTTTTTCAAGTACATTCATAACAAAAAACCTGTGAGAGAGTCAGTTGGTCCATTTGATGATAGAGGGGTTAAAGGGGCACTAAGAGGCGATAAGGCGATAGCGAAGAGACTGAATGAATTCTTTGCTTCAGTCTTTACTGAGGAAGATGTATGGATGTTACCCATGACTGAAGAGGTATTTAAAGGTGCGGAAGAATTGAAGGAAATATCGATGCAACTATTAGATAAACTGAAAAGTAGCAAATCACCTGGGCCAGATGGTATACATGCAAGGGTGTTGAAAGAACTGAAATATGAGATTGCAGACCTGCTATTGGTAATCTGTGAATTTTCAGTAAAATCATCTGTAATACCTGAAGATAGGAGGATCACCAATGTAACACCAATTTTTAAAAAGGTTTCCAGGGGTGATCCGGGAAACTACAGACCGGTGATCCTGACGTCAGTACCGGGAAAAATGGTAGAAACCATCATAACAAACAAAATTACTCAGCATGTAGATAGTCATGGCCTAATGGGATACAAATGAGTTAGTGGTCTATTATCGTCAGAGCAGTAGTATAACTATAAAGAAAGCAAGCTCTGCATTCACTCTAGAAAGTAGACTGTACTATTTCAGACTTGTGATATTCTTTACAATGATTAAACCAATCAACTGATGGAATCAGTGGCTATAAAGGTCTCAGAATGAGGGGCTGCCAGGGACTGTCAATGTGAGGTCACATGGCATCACTGCCCCTTTAAACATCAATGACCCAAACTGAAAAGCCACTGTTCAGAACAATCTTAAAACATTATTAAAGCATTTGAAAGTAGAAGAACTTCTTAAACAGTTCCAACATGTTAGTACTTAATGTTCAGGAATAGAACCGTGAATTTCCGTGAATTTCCAGTACTCAATTGTAAGCTGTACTTATCTTCTGGAAGTTCCACACTGTGGAAATTACCGGTTGAACTTCCAGAAGGTAAGTACATCACGTTCCTCCACTGTAGCATCCTATCTCTGACACTGGCTAGTCTGGGTCAATTGGAAGTGCTAGGCAGATCCCAGATCCCTTCTTTGTTTTTGACTCCCAATATGCATACCTGGCTAAAAGGTCTTACTTATATTAAGTTATTCTAACAACATTTATATGGGCAGTTGGAATGGCAGAGTAGCCTAATGGTTAGAGTACTGGTTTTAGCACCAAGAAAATAGGGTTCAATTCCCACTAGCATTCCATATGACCTTGGGCATGTCACTTAACCCTCCATTGTCTCAGAAACATTCATGTTATGAATGTCCTTGTTTAATGTACATTATCACGTTTAAGTTACAATGTTAACCACTTTGACTGAAATAATTAGGCAGTATTAAAAAACCTGTTAAATAAATGTCAACTCCCTTGTCTATGTGGAATAAAAGAACATTAATATAATAAAATATACAAACATCAAAACATTTGAATAAATATAAAGAAGTCAAATTTAAACCCTCTAGAACTTTTCCCAAACCTTTTATTAAATCCAGTTATATGATTCAATAATGAGTATCCCTCCATCACCAAAGCATTCCACTGACAAGAACATTTTAATCTGATTTCAAGCCAATGTGTTATGTGAAAATTGATCCAAAACTGACAGTCGTGTAAAAATTGATCCAAAACTGACAGTGCTGAATATTGTGTGCAATTCTGATCGCCGTATCTTAAAAAAGATATAGCATTATTAGAAAAGGTACAGAGAAGAGCCACCAAAATGGTAAAGGGTTTGGAAGGATAACCCTATGAAGAGAGGCTGAAAAGGTTAGGGTTCTTCAACCTGGAAAAGAGACGGCTGAGGGGAGATATGATAGAGGTCTATAAATTAATGAATGGAGTGGAACGGGTAAACATAGATCGATTGTTTACATCATCAGAATATAAAAAAGACTTAGGGACATGCAATGAAGCTACAGGGTAACCTATTTAAGACTAATAAGAGAAAATATTTTTTCACTCAACGTGTAATCAAACTCTGGAATTTATTACCTGAGGATGTAGTAAAAGCTGTTAGTGTAGCTGGGTTTAAAAAAGGTTTGGATAAGTTCCTGGAGGAAAGGTCCATAAACCATTATTAAAAGGGACACGGGATATCACTGCTTGACCCAATGCAAGCATTGAGGAACCTCTGTCTTTTGGGAAAACTGCTAGGTACTTATGACCTAGACTGGCCACTGTTGGAAACAGGATACTGGGTTTGATGGACCTTGGTCTGATCCAGTATGGCATATCTTAGGTTCTTTGTGCTGCTAGATGCTCAGAGAACTTATAGATTTCTCACCATTATTAATTTTCCTTTAAAACTGTTCATCAAAGCTTTTGGATGAAATCAGCCCTCAAATTAAAGTTTTGAATCCCAGCCTAACCATCCTTCTGCCCATCCCAGAGAATGTACATGCAGGTGGATTGTGTAAAGGTAAAGTACCCTCTGATCACTGAGCTTCTTTGGGAAGTAATTCTGAAAATGGATTAATGTGAAAAATAAGTAAAGTACTTTTCAGGCCTTTGTACCATTTGCTCACTTATTCAGATGCTGAGCACTCTACAAACATTTTATAATATTACATACAGCACTCAGCCCAGTTGGGAGCACAACCCACTGATGCTCTTCCAGGAATACAATGTCATTAATGAAAAATATAGGAAACTTACAGCAGGTGATGATGATAATAAAGAAGAAATAGCTCTGCTTCTCCATCCTGCTGCTGTCTGCGTCTCTCCAGGTGCTCATGCATCGGCTTGCTTTCCTGATATTCTGTAGATGTGGTGTCATTTTGAATCCTTTGTGATATAAGCAAGAATGGAGAGCGAGGTCACCTTCCTGTGCTCTAGTGATTCCTCACAGTGTTAGAAATAGCAGATCAAACCTGTTCTGTCTTTCAGGAGCAGGTTTCCTCCAAAGTAGTCACCTCTAACAAATTCTTTGAAACTTTGGAATGCTACAGTGATCCTCAAGTTATAAATATAAAAAAAGAATGCAAAATGAGAATCTATACATAGTAACATTATACGACAGCAAATAAAGACCAGTCTGCCCAGTACAGCGGCTGGAATGAGTGCAGCTGCAGCTCCATGCAAGTCACACCCCTCCCCCCCACCACCACACTCTATGCCTGTGTTTAGGGTTGTACCTGCTGCTTGGTGCAGATCACTGTCTGGTATAATAGCATTTAAACAGAGATCCACTAATGAAATGTTCCCGGTTCACTGTAACTCTCCCACTATATAACACTTGCAAGCAGGGTTTGTGCAAGGATATCGGTCAACCTAGGTGAACCTTCAGCCATGTGCGCTCTCCCTCAAATGCACACACACAATTAACTTTTGAAAATTGATTTTGTGTCCTCTGCTTAGAAATAACTGTTTGGGGCACAATATCTTTCATGATGAGGTTACATCAACTGAAAATTTAAAGTTTTTACTAATAAATGGTTTTTCTAAAACAGGATGTTTACAAGCATAGTAAACCTATAAAAAGAGGTATTAAAAGTATAAAGGCACAATTTAGAAAAAAAAACATTTATGTAGAGGAAGTAATATCAAAGTGAAAATGTCTGCCAATCCATGTTAATTTCAGAAGAAAGGGTGTGCACATGTGAAGCCAGTGTAAAATCAATATATCCCCCCTTTTCTCGCCCCCCCCCCATCAAAATGGATATGGTTTCTTTTAAGTTCCACAGTAAAATACATAATTATGTGTTAGAAAATAGTGCCGCATACATGTGTAAACCCAAAAGATAGAAAGGTGGCAAAGACATGCAAGTGCAATCTAAAATGGGGGTGCATAAGTGGCACAGAAATCAGTTGCATGTGCAAACTATAGTGGTGTCAATAGGGCAGCTGCAAGTGCAAATGGCTGCATTTTGGGGCACACTGCAAATCTATTCTAATGTGTAATTTCTATTTGGCAGCAAAATACACATGCCCAATTACACTTCATAGGGGTCATTTTAGAAGACTGTTGGCAGCAAGAACGCCACCAAGGACGTAGAAAAGGTGGGTACGTGCCTAACATTATTTTAGAAATTGGTAGTTCTGCATGTCTCCAAGGTGGCCATGTCCATCTCTGAACATCCCGATAGGGGTCAGTCTGGGGGCATTTCAGGATGTGTTAGAGTGATGCATGCAGCTGCACATCCAAGATGTACAAGGTATGACAAAAAAGAAATGAGACTGTGGCAGCCACGCCCATGACTCAATGCCAATTGGCTAACCGCTTATATCATTGTGTTGTGCAACATCTCGCCACTATTCTGCTAGAATATTTTTCATCTCTCTCACTCTGTTTTTCTTTTTCAAGTTTTTTTGTATCACACTGCTCCATCGCTTTGTCATACAACTGGAGGTGGCAGAAATATGGAGCAAAGAATCAACTTGAAATTTCTGGTTAAGTTGCAAGGCAGTGAGTCTTTGAGTGGCACAAATGCTGCAAGACTGGCCGTGAGGAGGTGGAGGATGACCCCAAGTCAGGACAGCCTTTCACGACAAAGATGGCTGAGAACATTGACAGAGTGAACCAGCTGGTGTGGAGTGATTGCAGACTGACGATGTGGATTAAAGCTGAGGAGCTCAGCCTGAACAGGGAGTCAGTGTGGACCATCTTAGTGCAGGAGCTGGGGATGCGCCAAGATGGCGCCCAGGCTTTTATCAGATGACCAGAAGGAGCACTGGATCAATGTTTGTCGAGACTTGGTAGAGAAGATCGGAGAAGATCTATAGTTCGTTGGCCGAGTCATCACAGGAGACGAGACTTGGGTCTTCCAGTATGACCCTGAAAGCAAGAGATGGAGCCTACAGTGGAAGACTCGACTTTCACTCAGACCCAAGAAGGTGCGCATGTCCAAATCAAGGATCAAGATCATGCTGATCGCATCCTTCGACCAGAAGGGAATGGTCCATCATGAGTTTGTGCCTGACAGTCAACCAGCACTTCTACCAGCAGGTCCTCAATCACCTCCGTGACCGGGTTCACCGCAGCAGGCAGGCTCTGTGGAGAAACAAGTCATGGCTGCTCCACCACAACAATGCGCCTACACACACTGCGCTCAGTGTGAGGCAGTTCTTGGCCAACAAACAGCACAGCTCTTGACCACCCTCCTTATTCCCCAGATCTCGCACCGTGTGACTTCTGGCTCTTCCCCAGGCTGAAGATTGTGCTCAAAGGAACTCATTTCACCTCTGTAGAAGAGATTAAGGCCACTGTGAGGAGGGAGCTGAGGGACCTCAAGGAGGAGGACTTTATTGAGTGCTTCCTTATGTGGCAGAAGCGAGTGCAGATGTGCATTAACTCGGGGGGGGATTACTTTGAAGGGGACAATGCATAATTTCTCAGTAGATTTTGTAATAAAACATTTATGAGACAGTCTTATTTCTTTTTTGTCACACCTCATATGTCACATAGCCATGGGGATGTGCTGGATGGGGTATGCAAACATCCCTTACTATACCTGCTATAAATCACAGATTGGTAAGTGATTTAGCTGTCCATGCTGACCTTGGTTTGTGATTGTGCTTGGAGGAATTTGTACTGGAAAGAGATTGGTCTGCCTGTAGTCCATGTCTACCAAGTAGTCTCTATAGCAATCCTCCTATGTCTCTGCTGTGTGTCCCTTTCCCCCTGTCATGGTTCCCATACCCAACTGCTGCCTATTTACAAACCCCTAACCCACAACTCCCCCTCACCTCCCTTACCCCAACGACTATGACCTCCCTTGTCTGGCATCTGTGTACCCCCCCCCCCATGCTTTCACACAATGCTAGCATCTCTGTGGGCCCCTGACTGTTCCCCAGCTGTGAATGTGAATGTGTCTGTGTGTTATGGCATGCTGGAGAGTTTGCATGTGAGTGCCTTGTGAGGTGGGGGATGCATATGTGTGTGAGTGTGTGGCTCTGTGTGTATCTCTTTCTGTCTGCATTTCAGTATGCACAGTGCACAAGGTATTAGTGATGTGTTAAAATAGTTAAATACTATACTATTACTACTAATCATTTATAAAGCACTATAAGGCTTACTCAGCACTGTACAAATATAGATAGAGACAGTCCCTGCTTGTGAGAGCTACAATCTAATTAAGACAAACAAGACTAAGAATAAGATGGTGCTCCCAGGGTGTTGGTGCTGGGAATAGAAAGATTGTTGTTGGTGGAATAAAAAAGGTGTTGGTGGTGGGTAAAAGTCATGGACACTATCTTGGAAGCCCAACAGGGTAGAAATACAATATTTATGCAGATGATATTATGCTGTACGCTTCGATATATATACTAGTGCCTAACTTTAATCCCATGCTCTACTGCCTCAAAGACCTCAACAATTGGCTAACTGATAACAATCTGAAAATCATCCTGGACTTCCGTAAATCCCTTAAGACAGTCCTATTTATGGGATTTTGTAACCAAGAAACTTATGAACTCTTTTAACAATGCATAAATTTATATATTACAAACAGGCATTAATGTAATACTTTCCCTTTGTAAGTTATGTTATGTCATCCTTTAGTCAATGTAAACTCGTCCTTTGTAACCACCACTTTGATTGAAGGAAAAAGTGGTATACAAATCTGTATAAAAAAATAAAGGAGGGAGAGAAGAGGGCACCCAAACCAGAGAGTGTACCGGGCCAGCATTCAATACCTGGACCTCACTGATGAACAGTGTCTCACTCAGTTTAGATTTGATAAGGCTGTCATTCATCATCTATGTCAGGAGCTGGATCCCTTCTTCTGATCAACCACACAGATAGACCAAATCATGCTCATGCACTTAAAGGCAGCACAGCCCTAGCATTCCTGGCCACATGCAGCTTCCATTCTGTGCTGGCTGCCACTGCATGCCTCAGCCAGTAAGCTGGGTCACCAGGGTATGAGATGCCCAAGGGAGCCCTCAATCCTGCTGCTCCCTACTTCCACCCCTATCCCCACTGCCACTGTTGCCGCCCCTTTCTGGTACCTGCAGTGGCAGCAATACCATTTAAACAGCAAAGCAGCACTTACCCAAACTCTCTGGAGCTCTGGCCATTTCTTCTCTTTCTATGACCTGCCCCTTCTACCCTCTCTGATGCATACTCTGTAATTAGTTACCCCTGTTACCTCCAGGTTATCTCGTCCATGTTCAATGTAAAAACTCAATTGTCGTGTGACATTGCAGTATGTTTTTTGTTCAATTGTAAATCGCACTGATTTTAATAGCGCGGTATATAAAGAGAAGTAAATAAATAAATAAATAAATAAATACCCCTCTTTCCACTTCAAAATCAATGTGTCCTCCCTCACCCATTGCCCATACTCAAGGCACACACTGCATTTATTTATTTATTTAGCATTTCTTTTATACCGCGCTATTAACATCAGTGCGGTGTACATCAAAACAGAAACATATGCATTCAGGGTTACTGAAGGTGCATTTACATTTGAACATGGATTTAGAACTTGGATAACAGGGTAATTAACAACAATTATACAACCTAGTATTTACAATTATGTACATGGTGGGCGTAATTCTCCTGTTGGGGCTACGTCGGGACATGCATGCAGACAAAATCCACATTTGGACATAGAGATGGAAATACAGAATCCAAGACACAAGATGTGGACTCCCCATAGACATCATCACCTGTAATGGTGGTAGGGAATTTATGAGGTATTCCATCCCCTACTTTCTCCCTTCCCCGTGGGCCCTTATCCCTTGCACTCTGCCCCTGGCTGGATTGTAGGGACAGTGATGATGTGGTTGAGGGGGGTTGCACTGCTATCTGAGGAACAGGAAGAGTCCTTCTCCTCCTCCTCTTCTACTCCTTGAGTGGCATTGTGGAATTCAGGGAAGCATAGAGGGGGCCCAGAGTCACAGGGCACATGTCCCAGAATGTTGGTAGCTGGTGGATTGCACTGCATGGGCTGTGTGGCTGATTGTTCTGTGCCACTTCTGTTTCAAGATTAAAGGAAAAAGGCCATTGGCTAGCTGCCTATGCTGTTTTGGTGTTCTGACCACTGGCTGAAGGCTGCATATTGGTGGACCTTTTCAATGCCTTTTTGGAGTCAGGAGTGGTGCCGGAGGATTGGAGAAAGGCACATGTGGTCCCTTCTACACAAAGCGGACATAAGGATGACATTGAGAAATACAGGCTGGTTAGCCTAACCTTTGTGGTTAGTAAATTAGTGGAAAGGCTACTAAAAAAGTGAATAGTGAGGTTTCTGGAGTCCAATGGTTTGGAGGATCCAAGACAGCATGGATTCATCAGAGGCAAGCCTTGTCAGACAAATCCGATTGATTTCTTTGACTAGGTGACCACGGAGCGGGACCAAGGAAGAGCCCTAGATGTGGTTTATTTAGATTTCAGTAAAGCCTTATAAACAAACTGAGCACCCTAAGGATGGACTCTAAAGTTAATGATTGGGTTAGAAATTGATTGAGTGGGACTCAACAAAGCGTACAGGTAAATGGAGTTCACTCTGAGGAGAAGGAGGTTACCAGTGTTATGCCACAGGGATTTGTTCTTGGTCCGATTCTTTTTAACATCTTTGTCAGTGATATTGCAGAAGGGCTGTTGGGTAAGGTTTGCTTGTTTGCAGATGATACTAAAATCTGCAATAGAGTAGACACCCAGGAAGGAGTAGATAAGTAAAGAATGTGTGTTTGCCAGTTGTGATTCTTTGTCTCTCGACTCAAAAGCCCAAGATTGAAATCAATTATTGAGGAATGCCCTTGGTAAGATAGCCGCTTCGAAGGAATTATATCCAAAGAGAAGAATTTCTCATCCCTGGTATATTACCAAGTTGAGAATTTTGAAAATGTATTTTACATCAGCAGAAAGAAAATGGAGGAAAGATTCATTGAGAATCAGTTGGTTAGCCTATAAGAAATTGCAATCAGAGGATGGTAAAGTCAAAGAAAATTTATATGTTGTTGTTGTTAAGTGCCGTCAAGTCAGTGTCAACTCATGGCAACCCTCTGAATAGTTGTCCTAAATTATGTTCGGTCTTCAGTCAGGAGTCTCATTGTTGACAGACTGGCACCCTTAGCTGCTGTTACTGTATCAATCCATCTCATTGCTGGCCTTCCTCTTTTGTGTTGACTTTCTATCTTGCCAAGCATGATGTCTTTCTCTAATGATCTCTCTCTCTATGCATGATATTTCCAAAGTATGAAAGTCAAAGTCTTGTCATCTGAGCTTCTAAAAAAAGCTTAGGTTTGATCTCCTCTAGTACTGACTGGTTTGTTCTTTGGGCAGTCCATGGTATGCTCAGTATTTGCCACCAGCACCATAATTCAAAGGCATCAATTTTCTTCCTGTCTATCTTTTTCACTGTCCAACTTTCGCATCCATATGATGTTATTGAAAATATCATGGCTTGAACAAGTTGAATCTTTGTATGGAGAGAGACATCTCTGCTCTTGAGAATCTTGTCTAGGTCCTTCATAGCCATTCTGGAAAGAGCAATATGTTGTTGGATTTCTTGATTGCTTGCTGCTTCATTATTAATAGTTAATTTTAAAAATTCATTCATTTTTTGAACTCTTCTACTTCACCATTGGATAAAATTCCTACTTCCTTATTAAAAGAATTATATTTTTATTTTTCTCCTATCATTCTTGACTTAGTCAATCAAAGTCAAGATATACCATACTGGGTCAAACCAAATGTCCGTCAAGCCCAGTATCCTGTTTCCAACAGTGGCCAATCCAGGTCACAAGTACCTGTCAGATTTCCAAAAGATAGCCTACTTGCTCCAGAATAAGAAGAAACTGCACTGAAAACACTTTAGCCATGCCCCATCATATCCACTCCATGAGCAATTATACCAGCACAAGGGCATTTTCATATGTTACCCCAGCATTATGGAATGCCCTGCCTGACAACCTAAGAACTATAAAAGATTTACAACAGTTCCACAAAGACCTGAAACACATCTTTTTAACATCTTTGTTAGTGATATTGCACAAAGACCTGAAACACATTTGAGACAGACACCTATAACTACTAAGATTCACATAAGGTTGTTTGTGTAATATGTTTATTGTTCATTGGAAATAGTTAATTGACACAGTTTCATGTAACGTTGCCTGTAAATAGTTATAACTGGCGAGGCCGCGGACAGGGTCCCGGCGGCCGACCCTAACCGGGCGCGCGGCCTGGTGCTAGGATCCTGCATGCGGCCACAGCAGCTTTAAATTCATTGGCTCCCGGCAGATGCAGCCGCGTGGGAGCCAATCAGGGAGGGACATGGCAGCGTGGTGGGTGGGTTGGGCCCGGCAGGCAGCCTCCGCATGGTCATTCATGGTGGAGGCTGCTCGGGGGTGCCGGCTTGTGTTGCGGGGCATCGGGTGCTGTGGCCTGAATCGGGCGGCCCGGCGTGAAATGGCTGATCGGCGCGGAGGCAGCAGGAAGGCACTAGGGTTCCCGGCGGGGACTGGCCTGAGCGGCGGTAGCGGAGTTGGTGCAGCTCGTTGGGCCACGTGGAGGAGCTGGTCACCGGCTGACAGTTCCCAGCAGTAGCTGGTTCGACCTGGAGTGCAGGCAAGTGTGGACTGCCGGGGCAGGGGGACCGTTGGTTGCCAGAAGGGGATCCCTTGCTGTGGAGGAAGGGGATTCCCTTGCTGTAGGGCCTTGCTGTTGAAAGAAGGTGGGTCCCCTGCTGTAGTCGGCAGGTGATTCCCTTACAGTGGGTAGCTGATTGTGACATTGTGAAAGGGTTTAAAAAAAAAAAAAAGTAAAGGTAAAGGAGAAGGGGGTATAGGTTAACTTCGAGTGCCGCCTCATAGGAGACATGTGGGACGGGCAAGGGGACAGGGCAAGGTGTTGGGACGTCATCGCACACCTGCATAGGTGGAGCCAGGGGGTCATGAGAATGGTGGGGGGAGCGAGATTGGGGGGGAGACTGGGTGTTCGGCGGTTGGGTAGGGGCAGCAGGGACGTGGGGCTCCGTGGAGGGGTGCCTTGGGGTGTGTGGGGCTGTTAGTGGGCATGGAGGGTCCCAAGTGGCACGGACGTCGGGTGGGGGGAGAGCTCAGGGGAGGGGGAGCAGTGCGCATGAGCCCCTCCCTCAGAGGGCCCGGCGGGCTAGAGGTGCGCAGCTCAGGGGGGTGGGGTTGGCGAGAATATGGGCTGTGGGAGGGGGGCCTGTGGTCTGTGGTGGCGAGTTGGCGAGTTACCTGGGGGTAGCGGTGGGGGAGCGAAGGGAGCCCGGGCAGGGGGGGTGGTTACAGCCAGGTTCGGCGCAATGGGGGTCGAGGAAACCTCGCTCCTGCGGGCTGGCTGCCAGTCCAGGGTAACTATATGGTGGCAGGAGGGCCTTCGCCTTTGGAGCATTGGCTTGGGGAGGGTCAGAGTACATCTAGAGAAGAGTAGGGTGGGCCCTTGCCCCATGCATGGTTGCTGGCAGTCCCCCCCCCCTGTTTTTTCTATTATGTCTCCTCAGGGGCTTGCGATGGCGCAGCCTTCGTGGAGGCCTGGTGCTGGCAACCAGGAGCTTTGGCCGAGTCCAGGCGGTGGAGTGCTGTGGCGGAGGCATCTGGTGTGAGGAGCGGTGAGACGTCGCGGACCAGCGAGGAGGTCAGCCATGTGGAAGCCGGGACTGCTGCTGCCACTGCGGCAGAGTGTCGTGAGGCAGGTGAGTGGTCGTGCATCCCGGGCGAGGGGATGCCAGGGCAGGAAGGGAGGGAGAAGGCGAGGGGTAGAGCGCAGAAGAAAAGGCAGCGTTCTTGTCGGCGGCATCATAGCTCAGAGTCGTTGTTGCAGCAGGGGGGGGCAGGGCCTAGGGCTGGGGGAGGGGCCCCTTAGGTGGTTGCGTTTCCGGAGCTGTGGGAGGGGGTGCCGAAAAGGCTTTGACACATAATCCGAAAACGGCGATATATAGATATATTTCGGCTGTTGGAAGATAGGAAATGCTCTGAGGAGAGCCGGAAAAAGAGGAAGGAGGATGTGAAAGCGGGGCGGGTTAAGAAGGTTGCGTGCAATGTGGTGAATTGGACTCGATCCTTTCTGCGCCTAGCCAGTGTTTGGGGACATCACACACCTGAGCATTATGGTATGCTATTGGTGTACGCAGATTCTATATTGGCAGCGTACCAGACACATGTGGTTGAACTATGATGAAAAGTTCAGGGACAAAATGGAGGAGAACAGATTGTTATCTTGGGGCACGCAAGATATTAACCTCTGGCTGACCCAAATGTCCGCTCGGTAAGGTGGAGGAGCGGGGGTGGGGGGAGAGGCGGTGCGATGATGGTGGCAGGGGCGGTCCGTTCCTTTCACCCGATGTCGGTCAGTTTGCAGCAGAAAGCAGGGGCGGGGGGGGGGGGTCGGTGATGTATGTGGGAGGTTCAACAAGTCAACCTGCCCATTTCCTGTAAGTTCAAGCACTTCTGCTCAATTTGTGGTGGAGGACACTCCGCCACAAGGTGTGATATGAAAGGGACACCGGTGCCTCTGGGCCAGCCCCCAAGCCTCAGTGAGGTGGGCGGTCATGCGCCAACTCCGATACGGGTGGACGCCTTGCAGGGGTGGCTTCAGCGGTATCCAAAGCGGCGGGATAGGGTTGTTCTAGGGTTCGGTTTTCAGTTTGGCTTTGTTATTCCAGTTCGGGGCAAAGTGGCAGCGCCTAGTGCTAGGAATTCGCCGTCGGTGAGGCGTTTTGCAACCATGGTACGGGATAAGTTATTAGGGGAGTTGAGGTTGAGCAGAATTGCGGGCCCGTTTAGGGATCCGCCTTTCCCGAATATGGTGATTTCCCCACTGGGGATAGTACCTAAGAAGGAGCCTGGGAAGTTCAGGCTAATTCATAATTTGTCCTGTCTGATGGGGGCATTGGTAAATGACCACATTCCGCGCGAGTTGTGTACGGCGAGGTACGCGTCCTTTGATAGGGCGGCAGAGATGGTGAGAGAAGCGGGTCGGGCGGCATTGCTGGCCAAGGTTGAGATTTCATCGGCCTTTTGCCTGTTGCCGGTGCATCCAAGCGGCTCGGCGAATGTGGTGCATTACCTGGATGATTTTCTGTTTGTGGGGGCGGCTTAGTCAGATGAGTGCCAGGAGATGTTAAACGGGTTTGCAGAGCTATCGCGGGAATTAGGTGGGCCATTGGCGGAGGGTAAGACGGAGGGTCCAACGACGAGAATAACTTTTTGGGAGTGGAGTTAGACTCGGTGGATATGGTAGCTCGCCTGCTGCGGGAAAAGGTTGCTGGTTTGCGGATTTTGTTGGCTAATTTATTTATTTATTTATTTATTTAGCTGTATTTATATCCCGCTTTTCACCGGGTCAAAGCGGTCAATTGGGGGATACATTTAACATGAGGGGATATGAGACACATACACTAATACTTACAGGGAACATGGGCAATGGAGGGTTAAGTGGCTTGCCCAAGACCACAAGGAGTGCCTACAGGACTAGAAATCCCAGTCCCTCCGGCCTGAGATTGCTGTCCCCAGGTGGGACTTGAACCCCGGGCCCTCCGGCCTAAAGTACCTTGTCCTAACCACTAGACCACTCCTCCCTAATGTTTTGGCGTCATCCAAGCTGACCTTGCGGGAGATGCAGGCATTATGGGGATCTTTGAATTTTGCGTGTGGGGGGATACCGATGGGAAGGGTGTTTCACGGCGGTTGGTGGTTTCCACGGTGGGGGTGCGGAATCCGCACCACCGGGTTGGAATCACGGAGTCGATGTGGGCAGATTTGCGGGTCTGGAGTCGCTTCTTGGCCAATTTCAACGGGACATCGGTTTTGATGGAGGCGGAGGTGTCCAGTGAGGAGTTTCAGCTCTACACAGATGCGGCGGGGAGAGCCGGGTTGGGAGTGTACTTCAGAGGGGCCTGGTGCGTGGGCGGATGGCCACAGTCTTGGCAGGTATCGGGATTGACTGCCAATATCACCTTCCTGGAGCTGTTTCCGCTCAGGGTGGTTTTGGAGTTATGGCCAGATAGGCTCTGCAACCATACGGTGGTATGGTGGTGCGCCAATGCGGCTGTGGTCAGTGTGGTCAATTGTTACTCCCCCAGGTGTTTGCAGGTAGCGGGTTTAATGAGGGAGGTGGTGTTGGCATGTCTACAGTTGAATGTGTCGGTGAAGGCTTGGCATATACCTGGCTGTATTAATGAGATTGCCGAGGCTCTTTCTCGTTTACAATGGGGGCGGTTTCGGGCTCTGGCCCAGAAGCGGACAAGGACGGATCAGTGGTCCCAGAGAACTTATGAGGCATTGGACAGGGGAGATGTTGAGTTTACTGCAGAGTTCGGTATCAACGTGGACGTGGTCTGGGTATCAGTGGGGTTGTGACAAGGTGGTCAAATTTTGGTTGCACACGGGTGGCAACTGGGGTGGGTGCCGGAAAGATTGCTTGGTAGATATATAGTGGAGGCAAAAGGTGTGGGGGTTCTCCAGAGCAGCGGTGCGTTCGCAGTTGGCCGGTTTCAACTTTTTTGCGAAGGCGGTGGGGTGGGGATCGCTTGTTGGGGGGAATTTTTAACTTGCAGGCTACTGCGGGGTGGGAGCATGCTCGGCCAGCTCCTCAGGATCCGAGGCGGTCCATCACGCACGATTTGCTGGTATCGCTCCTTGAGGCTTTACCACGTGTGGCTGCATCGGGGTATGAGGCCGCCATGTTTTGGGCAGTCTTTTGTCTTGCCTTTTTTCGGGGCCTTTAGAATGGGGGAGTTGGTGGCGAATTGGGGTAGGACAAAGGGCGGGGGCGGGATACAACGGTGCCACATTTGGGTTGAGGCGGGGCAGTTACGGATGTTTTGGCAAGTCTAAGACTGGTCAGCGTGGAAAAGGTTGTGGGTATGTTTAAGGGGGATGATGGCTTGGTGACGTGCCCTGTGGCTGCCGCTGGCAATACCTTCGGGTGCGTCCCTGGCAGGCTGGGGGTTTCTTATTCGCGAGAGTGTTGACCTGTTTTCAGGTGACCGGGGTGTTAAGGATGGCGCTGCGTTTGGTGGGTGAAGATCCTACGCATTTTGCTCCGCACTCGTTTCGCATCGGGGCGGCCTCAAAGTGCGGTGGCAGCCAGGTTGTCTGAATAGGTCATACAGAGCTTTGGCAGATGGCGCTCTCGGGCGTTTAGGGGTTATGTGCGACTGTGAAGGCTGGGGGGGGGGGGGTCGGGAGGTTGGGGATTTTCATTGTTCATTTATTTTGCAGATGGGGGTCTGGAGCCTGCTGGATGTTGGGTGATTGGTCACTCCTTTGTCCAACGGGCAGGATGGCGAGTTGCGGCAAGGCTGGTGGGTGCCAATTTGGGGATTGACCTGGTTTTGGTGGCTGTATCATGGCTGGGTGAGCGCGGACTCCGATGGTCGCAGCTCCTTCCTTTGCTACAGCACCAAGGGAGGATATCGCGACCGCCTGCGGTGTTGCCTGTGCATTTGGAGGCAACGACCTGGTTCCGGGTCATGCCGGCAACTGATAAGAGCGGCGCAGGAGGATTCGGTGGGCTTTTGCGGATGTTTCTGGGTATAATTCTGATGTGGTCTGACATTATTCCAAGGCCTGCATGTGGGAGCCAGCGGCGTTGGTCGCGGGATCTGACTAAACTTAATTGTCAGATTGGTCGCTGGGTTGGCCAACATGGGGGTACCAGATAATGCATTCTTGGGGGAGGTTGAGTGTTCGGGGCTTTATAGGGGTGATGGGGTGCATTTATTGCCAGTCGGGATGGATCTGCTCCTTTACGACTGGCAGGAGGCCTTGGAATATGTGTTGGTTTGTGATGCTCGCTGGTCGCAGCTTGGCGTTGGGGGGGTGGCACAGGAACAGGGTTGTCACCTTGCCGGTGGCGGGATCCCGGAGGTTTCCGGGGTCCGGAGCCTCAGGCTACACTTGGGCGGGGGCGGGGTGCCCCTAACCCGGTCAAACCCTGACCGACTTTTGCTAATAGCATGGCGAAGTCGGGGGAAGGGTTAGGTAACTTGTCGGGGGGTAAGTTATGGCGTTAGCGGTGGCAAGGCACTTTGCTAAGGTATGGCTGGTGCGGCCGGGTGCCGCTAATCGATTGAGAAGGTCTAGGATGTTGGCATATTGTTAAATTGATAAAAGGTTAATAAAGCTGCGACCAGTTGTGTTCCATGAACTGTTGGTGTGGTGTCTTTTGTGGGGTTGGGATATCGGGGGTGATGGGGGGGTGGAGGAAAGGGACCCGAAGCACCAGGTCCGCCTGCCTCGGTTACTGCTGTTCCATGTAAAATTGTTGAATTGTTCCCTGTAAACCGCCCTTGATTTCTGGAAGGGGCAGTATAGAAGAAAAGCATAAATAAATAAATAAACAAATCTTTTTATAGAGCATTATGGCACCACCCATGAACATCCTTTAAGTACATCATAAATAATTCCTTCAGTTCAATGTATTTTCTATGACAATAACTGTAATACTGTAAATAGTTATTATTAATGTTACCATGTTTATACCTAATATTGTTTTATAAGTTGCATATACTGTCCCCCTCTCAGCCCCCTCTGGTGGCGGCGGAGTGGTTCCACGGGGCTGGGGAGCTCATAAGAAATAGGGGTTTTAGGGTTGACCTGTTGTGAGAGTCAATGAGGTAGCAGCCCTCTGTGTCAGCCTCATGGTCAACTTCCCAAAAAGCAACTCTTAGCTAAAGAAAAGGCATTTATTTCACCTTTGCGCAAAAAGAAGTTCAAAATAGGCGGTTATGAGTAACAGAGCGATAACTTTCCTTGTATCAAAAATGTAAATCAGCAAAACATTCAAAGTAACATGGTTAACCTTCACCAACTCAAAGCATAAGGTCTCCTGTATTCTTTTCATACATTGGGTTTGCTTCCCTTAACTTAAACACGTCTCATTGTGCAATAATTACAGTCCATCGGTTCGATGGCTTCCATAACCTCAGATTCCCCTGGCAGCCATTCCATTTCTGAGGGGTCCGAATCTGATGTCTCAGGGATGTTAAAATCTGACTTTCTAAAAGCATGCCATACCGTATCCCAGTGTTGGCTTGGCAGTTTGGGGCGTCGGCTTTTAGGTATGTTGTAACACCCTGGATTTTTTTCTGTTACAGGATTAAAAGTATGCTTATTCCAGTCTTTGGCAGCACTAACCTTTTTCCTATAAAGATTATCTGGTATTTCTGGTTTAAAACTGTCCTTATCATCCAGATAAAAGTTAGTCCTTGGTTTCTCTCTTGGTCTAGGCCTTGGTAGACAATTGCAGGCACCAACTGTTTCCCCTTTAAACTTCCTGCAATCCCTTTTGTGTAAGGCTTGAGGCCTAGTCTGAATGTCCTCCGCTTCAGGCAGTTTCCAGTGATCCCAGGATATCTTTCCTGCTTTAGAATAGGGTATAACTCTTTTGAGGCAGGGCTGCTGCTGAGGCGCCTGTCTTCCACCTCCACCCCTGTGGCAGTTGGCTACTGGCCGCGCCCTCTCAGCTATGTCCTCTTCCCCATGCCTCTGAATCTTTCTTTCATCTTTCAGGTCACTTTTATAAAAACTTTTAAAAGTACCTTTTCCTCCTTGAAGGTTCCTTTCCAGTGGATATATCTTCCTCTGCTTGTATCCCCGTCCTTCTCCTTGGACAAGGCTTCCTCTCCAGCTGGAAGGGTAAGCACCTCCTTCCTTGGCTGCACTCTGTAATACTGCCCCTTGCAGTTGTGTATGGCCTTCCTCTAGGCCTGCTCTTGGGCCTTCACCTCGGCCTGCTCTCCCAGTAGCTTTCACTCCTTGAGTTATTCTGGGTCTGTCAGTGACTTCACCCCGGTCTCTGACTCCGGCTTCTGGAGCTGCTCTTGGCACTGCTTCCTGTAATGCTCTCTGTGAAGCTCTCTGCCAAGCTCCTTGCCTCCCTTGTAATGCTCTCTGTGAAGCTCTCTGCCAAGCTCCTTGCCTCCCCCCTTGTAATGCTCTGTCCCTGCTTAAATCGAGACCAGCTGCTTCTGGGTCCTGCCCATAGAGGCGTGGTTCCTCTGCTTCCAGGCTTGCTCTCCTGCTCCCTCTATGTGTACCTTCATGTAATTGCGGGTAAATCTTGTTTTTTTCAAGATTTAAAACTTTTTTCCTTTGTGTCAGAAGGCCTGCAGTATCACATATCCCCCTTCTCAAAATATTACGGGCTGGGGGAAGCTCTTCACCGCAGCACGTAATACGAGACATGGTGTCAGCGTTACAATGTAGCTTCCCAGCTCTATGCTCCACACGAAAGTCGTAAGGGTGTAAAGCCATATACCACCGGGTTAGCCTGGCATTTTCGTTCCTCATGGTATGCAGCCATTTCAGGGGGGCATGGTCTGTAATGAGGACAAACTTCCTCCCGGTGAGGTAAAATTTTAATGCCTCAATGGCCCACTTGATAGCGAGGCATTCGCGTTCAATTGTGGCATATTTTCTTTCCGCTAATGAGAGCTTTCTGCTAAGGAACAGAATAGGATGTTCTGCTCCTTCTTGTACCTGGGATAAAACGGCACCCAGTCCGGTTTCTGAGGCATCGGTTTGTAGCAGGAAAGTTTGCTGAAAATCTACCCCGCGTAGAACGGGGGCCTGGCACAACTTCCCTTTTAATCTTTGGAAAGCAGCTTCTGCTTCGGGCGTCCATTGTACTATATTCGGGGCATTTTTTCTGAGCATCTCTGTAAAGATGTTGCTCTCTTCGGCAAAGTGCGGTATGAACCGACGATAATAACCTATGAGCCCGAGGAAGCTTCTCAGCTGCTTCTTATTCTGTGGAACTGGAAAGTTCCTGACACACTCAACTTTATCCAATAATGGCCGTACGGTTCCCCGACCTACTAGATGACCCAGGTACTTGACTTCTTCCGCTGCAAACGTACATTTCTTAGGATTAAGGGTGAGGCCCGCTCTCCTCATAGCCTCTAATATGGTGCCTATCTGCTGGAGATGTTCTGTCCACGTGGCGCTGTGGATCAACACATCATCCATATATGCGGTCGCAAAATTCTGATACGGTCGAAGAATCACATCCATTAACCGCTGGCATGTGGCGGCTGCCCCATGCAAACCAAAAGGCATTCTCCTAAATTGGTAAAGCCCCAAGGGTGTACTAAAGGCAGTTTTCGGCTTGGCATCTCGCGTTAAAGGGACCTGCCAATATCCTTTGGTCATGTCCAACGTCGTTAGGTATTTTGCTTGCCCGAGCCAGTCTAATAGCTCCTCGATACGCGGCATCGGGTACGCGTCGAAGGTGGAAATCACGTTGACTTGCCGAAAGTCTATGCAAAAACGCATAGAGCCATCTGGCTTTGGTACTAACACCACCGGGCTGCACCAGGGACTATGTGACTCTTCTATTATTTCCATTTGTAACATTTCTTGCACCTGGTTAATGACCTCCTGCTTTTTCACTTCCGGCAGTCGGTATGGACGCTGTCGGATAATTTTACCGGGAGGAGTCTGGATTTCGTGCGCCACCAACGAGGTCTCTCCAGGCATTGGAGTTAAGACGTCTTTGTATTTATTTAACAATCTGGTCAAATCTTCCTTTTGTTTTACCGAGAGTTCCTCTCCTAGCTTTGGGGTAGAGCTTTCTTTACAATCCTCCAGACGAGGGCCCAATTCTTCTTCGGGTGGATCGGTCCCTATGGCCATTAAATTTTCCACTTCTGCTCTCCCCGTTGAGCCGAAACCTCCCACTCCTCGGCTTGTGGGATTCAGCATAGCGACTTCCTCCAGATCAGGAAATCCTACCCACTCACAAATGAGCTGTGCCACTCTGTCGCCGGCTTGAACCTCGTAGTCCTTCTCTGAAAAGTTGCATAAGAGGACCTTTAGGACGCCCCTATAATCAGGGTCCACGACTCCTGCAGCCACATCAACGTTGTATTTGGCGGCCAGTCCGGACCTTGGGGCTATTCTTCCATAACATCCCGGCGGCAGCTCAATTTGTAAGTCCGTGGTCACTAATATTCTCCCTCGCTTTGGTATGACAATATCCACGGCACTATGGAGGTCATAGCCTGCAGCTTGTGCCGATGCTCTTTGAGGCGTCCGCGCTCTTGCGGATGTTTTACAGTACCGGAGCACAAACCTTTTGAGCGGCTGTGACCTATCCTTCACCACGACCTTCGGGGGTTTCTCCCACAGTGGGCTAGGGATCGTAGTATCCGTAGCAGCAGCTAGGCTGCTCCGCTGTACTCTAGAGTTTTTAACAAGGTCAGGTGGCATGCCAGTGGAACCTGGTTTAACTTGAGGCAAACACTCTTCCTTCAAAGTTTTTCTAAATTGGGGCCAATCTCGGCCCAGGACTAGGTCCTGCGGTAACCTTGGCACCACTGCCATTGGCATCTCTTTCACAATACCCATCCCTTTTATCCACAACTTATAAATGGGGTAGCGTGTGGCTGCTCCATGTATACATTTAATTTTCACATACCCCTCGGGTGATTCTGGAACCGAGAGTCCATGATCCTGGATGGTCGACCATAACTTCTTAGAAAGCATGGTCTGGTCGGCTCCAGAATCCAACAATGCTTGTACACTTATTCCGTGTATTTTTACATTGACCAAAAACCCATCATGCAATAGTCTTGGTGACTCCCCCACCAAGGCAGTTCGTGCATGACATTCGTACTGTACATGTCCCTTCTTACCACAAGCAAAACATTTTTTTGTATTCACTTTATCTAGGGGTTTATAACTCTGCCACCTACCACATGGAGGACGTGAGGGACTTCCCCTTCCTTGTGCCTCCAATCCCATGGCACCTCGTAGGCTTGTACTAGGCTGTGTCACTTTTTCAGCTTCTAAGTATCTTTCTGTGAGTACTATAGCTTCAGTGGTATTGCCACAATTTTGGAGCATCAGAAAGTTTTGCACCCTACTAGGTAGTGCATTCATATACTGCTCTAAAATTATCGCATCCATGAGCGTACTTATACTTCTCTTTTCGGGTTGTAGCCACTTATAAGCAAGACTACGTAACCTGTGGCCTAATGCCTTAGATGTCTCATTTACCTTAAGCATAGCAGCTCTAAACATTTTATTGTACGCCACTGGCGTAAGACCAACACGATCTCTAATTGCTGTCACTACATCATGATATGAATTTGCTAGTTCTGGGGGCATTGACCTATAGGCCGCCAGCGCTTCACCCGTGAGTGATGCCGCTAGGCGTATTGCCCATTGCTCCTCAGGCCACTTAGCCGAATTCGCAATCCTAGCAAAAGTGTCTAGAAAGTCATCAATATCGTCACTCGGACTGAGTTTCCCTATCATCAAGTCCGAACAAGACCATTGTCCGTGTTCAGGGTTTACCCGTCCGGTGAGTGATGTTCCTTCCTCCTTGCTTCGAGCCAGCTCCTCTCGCTGTTGCGCAAGCCATGCGCTCATAGTTTCTATGACAGGTGTTTGCTGCTCTTTCATCGCCTTCAGCGCCTGCTCCTGGCTCTGTTGTGCCAGCTCAGCCTGTTTGCTGAACTGGTGTGCCATCCAGGCACACAGTTCCTTGGGCTCCATCACACCTGTTGATAAAACAAACAGAGAGAAAAACCCAAGTGCGGCTCTTTCACAAATATATTTTTTTCTTTTTTTTTTTTTTTTTCCCCAGACCCTCTACTTTTTTTTTTTTTTTCTCAACTTCCCCAGGTGTCCAACACTAGGTAGGGTTATATACGCCTTACCTTGCTCTAGTGTTGCATCAGCTTTTGGGGAATATATGTGCGGTCGTCCAGGGGTTGCTCCACCGCTTCTGGATTCTCCAGAGGATCTCCCACCTTCAGGATTTTCTTTTTTCTTCTTCCCGGTCCGGTCTGGATTTCAGGACTCCTTGTTTTTAACTCCGGTCCACTTTCTTGTAACCGCTCCGGTCTCCTGGTTTTTCCTTCCGATCCAGGTTTTTAATGCAGGACGGTCCGGGTTTTACTTGCAGTTTTTTTTTTCAAAAAGGAAAGAGCTTCTATTTCTCTTTTGTGTAGTTGCCAACGTCGCTCTGTACACTCAAGAGTACCTCCCAAAAATCCGTAAAACTACGCCACTTATGTCCCCCTCTCAGCCCCCTCTGGTGGCGGCGTAGTGGTTCCACGGGGCTGGGGAGCTCATAAGAAATAGGGGTTTTAGGGTTGACCTGTTGTGAGGGTCAATGAGGTAGCAGCCCTCTGTGTCAGCCTCATGGTCAACTTCCCAAAAAGCAACTCTTAGCCAAGTGTAGGGTAAAGAAAAGGCATTTATTTCACCTTTGCGCAAAAAGAAGTTCAAAATAGGCGGTTATTCCAAAATTACTGGAGAAAGATGTTTAGACCTTGTAGTAAATATCCATGGGAAAAAGCATCACAACTTTTCCTTTTTTCAGTTGTAGTCCTCTTTGTGTGGGAAGTCATTGGAAGGTAGTGACTGGTGCACAGTTTGCCTCTGACCCTTGGGGCTCTTGCTGTTCTCGGTGCTTGGCTCACAACTTCCAGCTCACATCTTGTGTATAGATGATCAACAGCTGATTGTGAGTTATGAAAAGCTTGCATGCTGTAGTAATTAAAACAACCTGCAATAAATACTCCTGCTGCAATTCTGCAAATACAATTCAAACTTCTGTGTCAAAAGGTATGAATTATGCAAAATTCTGCATGTTTTGTCAAATTAGCAAAGCATTTTCTTTTTGAATGCTACTTAATTTAAAATGCAATACAAAGAAAAAAAATATCACAAAGTACAAAATATTGAATTAGTGTGTGCAGAATTCCAGCAGGGATGAATATAGCAACTCAATACATTTTACTACTCATCGCTTCCTCAAAATCCAAGGAACAGCTATGACTGCAGCAGTGTCTGGCCATGTGCTGTGTGATGTTATCTTTGACCAAATAGCCAATACGGATCAGTCAGAAAGTCCCAAATATGTTAACTTTTGACTTGCTAAGGTGGCTGCTTCCAAGGAAGCCAGGAGGCTTGCTTCAAGAATTGTAACCAGTAATGTTTTCATTGAAAAAGTGTGTGTTATTACCAGTGATATATACTTGTAACAGCACAGTACAACTTTCAAAACAGACGTATGGATGTATTTTTGGCCTATATGTGCCAATTCCTGATGATCTGTTTCAAAACATTTTAAGTGTAGTTTTAGGATATGTTGTATATAGCACATGTTTTAAATATATATTTATTTGGGAGTCCAAAAACTGGCAAGCTAATTAGTCATTCTTATAATCTTTAAATGAATGTTGAAACTGCTGTGTGCCACCAGAAATTGCTGGCTTAGATGATGGAATTCAGTTATCCAAGGACCTGGTTTTCTTTTTTTTTTTATAAAGCTGTACTGTATGTGAATCAAGCAGAATATGGGTAGAAGGGGGATTTTGCCACTACTGCAGTCATGTCATATAAGCAGATAGGTGAGAGGAGACGTTTGGAACGTTTTATAGAGTAGCAACTGGAATTTGTAAAAGGCATTTAAATCATTTTTTTGGAAAGCATAGCAAAGCTTTGCATCCCATACAGACCACAAGCCTGACTTAAAGCTTTTTATAGCACACTGTGCCCAAATGAAGTCTAACTTCTGGGTCAATTTTTATCTTGGCAAGCATTCCTTCCACAACTACAAACTACTTTACATTTCCCCATCAGGAGCACAAGAAACTCATGCTTTTGAATAAATGGGTCAGGAAAATGCTGTAAGATTCTTGAATTTATTAGTTTTTCTTGCATTTAGGTAAAAAAAAAAACAGCTACCCTTTTGGCTGAGGAATTAGTAAAATAGCTGAATGTCTAACTTTCAGCAGTTCATTCCATAAAAAAGGAGCTGTTGCCAACTCATTTTTTTAAATATTGTATAAATAAATATTTGTATAACCTTTGTTACTTTTAAATCTAGAGTGATTCTTTTTCCTGTAAATGAGCAGAGTTATGTTGGATGTACTGTGGCCTTTCCAGTTGTGTGTATTGATGGTTCTTTTTAAATACTGGATATGGTTTAAAACATGTTTAAATGAATAAAGTGTGCACAAAAGACAAAAAAAAACAAACAAAAAAAAAAAACAAAATAGGCGGTTATGAGTAACAGAGCGATAACTTTCCTTGTATCAAAAATGTAAATCAGCAAAACATTCAAAGTAACATGGTTAACCTTCACCAACTCAAAGCATAAGGTCTCCTGTATTCTTTTCATACATTGGGTTTGCTTCCCTTAACTTAAACACGTCTCATTGTGCAATAATTACAGTCCATCGGTTCGATGGCTTCCATAACCTCAGATTCCCCTGGCAGCCATTCCATTTCTGAGGGGTCCGAATCTGATGTCTCAGGGATGTTAAAATCTGACTTTCTAAAAGCATGCCATACCGTATCCCAGTGTTGGCTTGGCAGTTTGGGGCGTCGGCTTTTAGGTATGTTGTAACACCCTGGGTTTTTTTCTGTTACAGGATTAAAAGTATGCTTATTCCAGTCTTTGGCAGCACTAACCTTTTTCCTATAAAGATTATCTGGTATTTCTGGTTTAAAACTGTCCTTATCATCCAGATAAAAGTTAGTCCTTGGTTTCTCTCTTGGTCTAGGCCTTGGTAGACAATTGCAGGCACCAACTGTTTCCCCTTTAAACTTCCTGCAATCCCTTTTGTGTAAGGCTTGAGGCCTAGTCTGAATGTCCTCCGCTTCAGGCAGTTTCCAGTGATCCCAGGATATCTTTCCTGCTTTAGAATAGGGTATAACTCTTTTGAGGCAGGGCTGCTGCTGAGGCGCCTGTCTTCCACCTCCACCCCTGTGGCAGTTGGCTACTGGCCGCGCCCTCTCAGCTATGTCCTCTTCCCCATGCCTCTGAATCTTTCTTTCATCTTTCAGGTCACTTTTATAAAAACTTTTAAAAGTACCTTTTCCTCCTTGAAGGTTCCTTTCCAGTGGATATATCTTCCTCTGCTTGTATCCCCGTCCTTCTCCTTGGACAAGGCTTCCTCTCCAGCTGGAAGGGTAAGCACCTCCTTCCTTGGCTGCACTCTGTAATACTGCCCCTTGCAGTTGTGTATGGCCTTCCTCTAGGCCTGCTCTTGGGCCTTCACCTCGGCCTGCTCTCCCAGTAGCTTTCACTCCTTGAGTTATTCTGGGTCTGTCAGTGACTTCACCCCGGTCTCTGACTCCGGCTTCTGGAGCTGCTCTTGGCACTGCTTCCTGTAATGCTCTCTGTGAAGCTCTCTGCCAAGCTCCTTGCCTCCCTTGTAATGCTCTCTGTGAAGCTCTCTGCCAAGCTCCTTGCCTCCCCCCTTGTAATGCTCTGTCCCTGCTTAAATCGAGACCAGCTGCTTCTGGGTCCTGCCCATAGAGGCGTGGTTCCTCTGCTTCCAGGCTTGCTCTCCTGCTCCCTCTATGTGTACCTTCATGTAATTGCGGGTAAATCTTGTTTTTTTTCAAGATTTAAAACTTTTTTCCTTTGTGTCAGAGGGCCTGCAGTATCACAATACATAGTTATTGAAGTTCAATGTAAAGTTATGTTCCAATGTAAACCACTCCTGATCTTGGGAAGGAGTGGTATATACATTCATGATAAATAAGTAAATAAATAAATAAATATATATCAAAAACTGTGAAAATGTCTTTATATGTGCCACACAACACAGTTAGTAGTCTCCAAGGACTATTCAACTGATACTTTTATACATTACAATAATATCCTCAAATGTTTCAAAAGTAGTAATCACATCATCTCATCTACATCAATTTATAAATTTAACTCTTATTTCAAAGTTCATATGTACAAATTCATACTGTTGCAAGGAGTGCAAGAGTAACAATCAAAATCCCACAATATGTTTTTTTTTCGGAGAAAAGAGCTTAATTCATCCTTTCAATCTCAAAAACCTGAGCCTTGAGCTGGCATTTCATCATTGCTCAAACTCCCCCTTTTTTTAAAGTACTTGCAATTAAAAATACTTGTGTTACATAATCACTTATTTTAAAGCTGAATTCCTCAATCAATTCATGGATTATTCCTTAGATATATCCTGCCAGCATCAGAATATATCCAGTTCAACACCTCATCGGTTTCTTACTATTAATGTATGAAGTACATTGCAGTTTCTTCCTCTCATTATATCTCATGGCCGGTATAGTATTAATTTTAGAAGCTGGTATCATTATGGTATGGTAGATTTGCATTATAGGTTTTCAGTGACTTTTGTAGATGAAAGGAGGCTTGTTTGTACAGGGCTGTGTACACTGTGAAGGTACTCAATAAAGTATATCACTGAAAGCCCTCAGAAAGAATTAACACCACAGATTTAGAAGCTCAGACATTCCAAAGCCTATTACTAAGCTGATGATCTTGAAGAGACTCTACTAAAAACTTTGCTGAAAGTTCAGATAACAGAGAAACTGTAGTCCTGTTTACAGTACTCAAAGTGCAGGGAAGAACTTTCTCTTCAGTCTTGAAATACGAGTATACACTCTGAAAACTGTTTGTGTTAGAATTATTGGTTAAGAAGTTATGTCTGGGAATAGATGTATGCCTCCTCCTAATAAGATATGATCTATGACACAGAGATGCACCTTACGAATATGCATTAGTAAAAGATGTAACGTGATGCATGACGTAGAATAATAGAGTGGAAATTATGCTGAAAGATGGCATTTTAAACCAATAAAAGATGAACGAAGCAGGGGGGGTTTAGAGAGAGAAGTTGCAAGCTTTGCTCTCTCTCCCAAAGCGCTTTGGTCCTTTGTGTACCACAATTGTGTGTGTGAATTGTATTATTAATTGTTATTGCTTCCTTCTCATTGCTCTGAGTGTGGAGATCCATTCCCAAGAGCCTAGGTGCTGTTACTGGTGTTGAGTGGAGCAGAGTACAATCAGTTGGTGCTGTGCCACAGATACGCCTCTCTGCATTCAAGGCAGAGGAGACAGACGGTGTCAGATTTGTGAGTATTACCAACCATGGGTAATCTGTGTAATATGATAGGTTCAATCTCAGATGTGTAAAATGCATGACAGAGCTAGGGCTTTAGCATTTAAGAAAGGTAGCCCTTCATACTGTATGTGTAAGAAGCATGGGGATGTGACCATTCCATAGCACATTGGCATTCAATGACTAGAGATAATAAGGATTTGCAGTTTCATCTGGAGGGAATTTTCTCCATAGATAAGCTTCTTTACCTGAGATATGAGTTGGCATTTAATGGCAAACCGTGTAATAGTCATGAATGGATTGTGTTCACCTAGTGGGAACGGATGGCACATGAAAAAAAACCCGATAGTAATGAAGTTCAAGATTTGAAACAAAAGTTGTTTGTGTTAGGAAAAAAACTGATGATTTTTGTAAGAGGGGGGTAGATGAGGAAAGTGAGTGACTGATTCCTGGCCGCTGTTCCTCCAGCATATGAAGCAGACGTGACCGCGCTGGTAATTTCAGCCAGACTGTATTCTGCTCTTTCTCCTCCTCCTCTTCCTTCAGTATCTCAAGAGACACCAGCTGAGCGAGTGCAGGTCACTTGTGCAGCAGAACTAAGGGAAGAAATACTTAGAAAGGAACAGAAATTAGGGGGAGAAGAATTGTGTAATTTGGATATTTGTAATATCTCCCAGCTCAAAGAATTGAGAGCACATGTTTACAGAGAAATAGAGTGTTGTGCAAGTAATAGGGACCTTAAATGTGGCAATAGGTCATAGTGTTACTATTGTAAAAGAATTAAGGGTTACTGATGAACTTATTTAAAGAATTGAAGGAGATTTGAACAGACATTATGAAACTTATAAAGAGCAGCATGACAGATTATATCATGATCTTGGATCTATTTGAGAAGCTATGCACCAGCAGAATAGCACAGTTAAATCTGAATCAGCAGCTGAGGAAAGCAAAGTTGTGCCTACTTATTCTTTCTGTTTGTACCAAGCGAACTTCACAGGTTCTATGACTATATCTGCAAATCAGAGCCCTAAAGAAGTGTTTGATTTGGCTAAAGCTTTTCCTAATTACAGGGATAACCCTAGTAGATTTGTGTCTTTATGGTCTCAAATAATTAATAGCTACAATTCCACTTGGGCAGATATGGATAATTTGCTTAGAGTTGCGTTTTTTAATCCAGCTGATTTTCATCGTGTTACTCATCCAGTCCATGAGGATAACTGGCAGTGGCCACTCACAGACCCTGTGACAGATTTGCAAGAGAAAACTCAGAGAGATAGTTTAGTTTTGAGTAGAGAAAAATTGTTAGACTCTATTAAAGTAGTATGTAAGCCTGTAAAGTATAGGTTGACATATCTAAGGCAGGATAGGGATGAAAAGGTTACAGATTTTTCACTCTAGGTGTATGCTAGTTTTAAAGATTATTCTGGAGAGGAAGAAGAAAAACCTTCAGGATTCACTAATATTTTTGTGAATGGCTCACATCTGACAATAAAATAAATTTTGGAGACCTCATAAGAACATAAGAACATAAGATATGCCATACTAGGTCAGACCAAGGTCCATCAAGCCCAGTATTCTGTTTCCAACAGTGGCCAATCTAGGTCATATGTACCTAGCAGTTTCCCCAAAAGACACAAGTTCCACAATGCTTGTATTGGGTCAAGCATTGATATCTTCGGTCACTTCTTAATAATGGTTTATGGACCTTTCCTCCAGGAACTTGTCCAAACCTTTTTTAAACCCAGCTACACTAACAGCCTTTACTACATCCTCCGGTAACAAATTCCAGAGTTTGATTACACGTTGAGTGAAAAAATATTTTCTTTTATTAGTCTTAAATAGTTTACCCTGTAGCTTCATTGCATGTCCCCTAGTCTCTCTATATTCTGATAAGGTAAACAATCGATCTACGTTTACCCGTTCCACTCCGTTCATTAATTTACAGACTTCTATCATATCTCCCTCAGCCGTCTCTTTTCCAGGTTAAAGAGCCCTAACCTTTTTAGCCTTTCTTCATAGGAGTATCCTTCCATCTCCTTTACCATTTTGGTGGCTCTTCTCTGTACCTTTTCTAAAATCGCTATATCCTTTTTAAGATACGGCGACCAGAATTGCACACAATATTCAAGGTGCGGTCTCACCATGGAACGATATAGAGGCATTATAATATCTTTTGTTTTATTTTCCATTCCTTTCCTTATCATACCTAGCATTCTATTTGCTCTCTTGGCCGCCGCTGCACACTGGGCCAAGGGTTTTAACATGGTATCCACAATGACGCCTAAATCTTTTTCCTGGGTGGTGGTTCCTAATGTGGAACCTTGCATCGTGTAACCATAGTTTGGGTTGTTCTTCCCTAGGTGCATAACCTTGCACTTGTCCACATTAAATTTCATCTGCCATTTTGATGCCCAGTCTTCCAATTTATCAAGATCCTCTTGCAATTTTTCACAATCCTCTTGGGTTTTAACAACTTTAAATAGTTTTGTGTCATCTGAAAATTTGATAACCTCACTCGTTATTCCACTTTCCAGGTCATTTATGAATATGTCAAAAAGCTGCAGACCCAGCACAGATCCCTGGGGTACACCACTATTCACCTTTCTCCATTGGGAAAATTGGCCATTTAGCCCTACCCTCTGTTTTCTATCTTTTAACCAGTTCCTGATCCACAATAGTACACTGCCTCCTATCCCATGACTCTTTAGTTTTGCCAAAAGTCTCTGATGAGGGACCTTGTCAAAGGCTTTCTGAAAGTCCAGATACACAATAAAAACTGACTCACCTTTGTCCACCTGTTTATTCACTCCTTCAAAAAAACATAACAGATTAGTAAGACAAGATCTTCCTTGTCTAAAGCCATGTTGGCTGTCTCCCATTAGGTGGTGACTATCTACATGCTGAGTAATTTTATTCTTTATGATGGTTTCTACCAATTTTCCCGGTACTGACGTCAGGCTCACCGGTCTGTAGTTTCCCGGATCACCCCTGGAACCCTTTTTAAAAATTGGTGTTACATTGGCGATCCTCCAATCTTCAGGTGTTAGAGATGATTTTAATGATAGTTCACAGATTACTGATAGCAGTTCTGCAATCTCATATTTCAGTTCTTTCAACACCCTTGGATGTATACCATCCTGCCCAGGTGATTTGCTACTCTTCAGTTTATCTAATAGTTGTAAGACATCTTCCCGATGTATCGATATTTCCTTCAATTCTTCCGCACCGTTAAATACCACTTCAGTCATGGGTAACATCCCTACATCTTCCTCAGTAAAGACCGAAGCAAAGAATTCATTCAGTCTCTCCGCTATCGCCTTGTCGCCTCTTAGTGCTCCTTTAACCCCTTTATCATCTAATGGACCAACTGACTCTCTCACAGGTATTTTGCTACGAATGTACTTGAAAAGGTCTTTATTTCGCGTTTTTGCTTCCGCAGCAAGCTTCTTCTCAAATTCTCCCTTTGCCTGCCTTATCAATGCCTTGCATTTGACTTGCCAGTGCTTGTGCTGTTTCCAGGTTTCATCGTTTGGCTCTTTTTTACATTTCCTGAAAGATGCTTTTTTGGCAACAACAGCCTCTCTGACCTCACCTTTAAACCATGCTGGCAGTTTTTTGGACTTCCTTCCACTTTTCTTAAAGCGTGGAATACAGCTGGTCTGGGCTTCCAAGATAGTATTTTTCAACAACACCCAAGCTTGATGTATGTCTTTAACCTTCGCAACTGCTCCTTTTAGTTTTTTCTTAACTGTTTTCCTCATTTTATCATAGTTTCCCTTTCGAAAGTTAAAAGGTAGTACTGTGGATTTCCTTACTATCCCTCCTCCACTAATTAAATCAAAGGCGATCATGCTATGATCACTATTGCCAAGTGGCCCCAACACCCTTATCTCTTGCACTAGATCTGGTGTTCCACTAAGGACTAGGTCTAATATGGCTTCCCCTCTGGTCGGTTCATGAACCAGCTGCTCCAAGAAGCAGTCATTTATTTCATCTAGGAACTTTATCTCCCTAGCATGTCCTGACGTGACACTGACCCAGTCGATACCAGGGTAATTGAAATCACCCATTATTATTACTGCGCTGTAACTTTTGTTAGCTTCCTTGATTTCTTTGAGCATTTCATCATCCATTTGGTCATTCTGGCCAGGCGCTCGATAGTACACCCCCACTGCCATCGCCTTCCCCCTTTTATATGGAATTTCAGTCCATATAGATTCTACAGCAGATTTTGTTTCCTGTAAAACTTTAATCCTTTCTGAGTCAATGCCCCCTCTAACATAGAGCGCAACCCCTCCACCAATTTGATCAGCTCTATCATTACGATATAGTTTGTACCCAGGTATCACAGTGTCCCACTGGTTGTCCTCCTTCCACCATGTCTCTGATATTCCAATCATATCTAACCTTTCATTTAGTGCTATATATTCTAACTCTCCCATCTTATTCTTTAGACTTCTAGCATTTGCATACAAGCATTTTAGAGAATGTATTTTATTCATGTTAATTTGGCTATTGTTAGACATGGGTATATTGGGATCTTTAAGCTCTGTCTGCTCCATACTTGAGGGCATTTGGGCTAGTTTACTCTTTTGTGGAACCTCTCTGCTTTTGGTAGTATCCTTCAAGGATACATTCTTCCGAACCATCCGCTCTTGGGCGACTGTCGGCTTTCCCCTAATATCTAGTTTAAAAGCTGCTCTATCTCCTTTTTAAAGGTTAATGCCAGCAGCCTGGTTCCATCCCAGTTAAGGTGAAGCCCATCCCTTCGGAAGAGCCCCTCCTTTCCCCAGAATGTTCCCCAGTTCCTAACAAATCCAAAACCCTCATCTCTGCACCATTGTCTCATCCATGCATTGAGACTCCGGAGCTCTGCCTGCCTTTTGGGTCCTGCGTGTGGAACAGGAAGCATTTCGGAGAATGCTACCCTGGGAGTTCTGGATTTCAACTTCCTACCTAAAAGCCTAAATTTTGCCTCCAGAACCTCCCTACCACATTTTCCTATGTCATTGGTACCGACATGTACCAAGACAGCAGACTCCTCCCCCGCACTATCTAAGACCTTATCTAGGAGGCGCGTGAGGTCCGCTACCTTCGCACCAGGCAGGCATGTTACCAGGCGATCTTCACGTCCACCAGCCACCCAGCTATCTACATGCCTAATGATCGAATCACCAACTATAATGGCTGTCCTAGCCCTTCCCTCATGGGCACATGGCCCTGGAGAAGCTTCCTCGGTGTGAGAGGGTTTTACATCACCTGGAGGACAGGTCCTAGTTACAGGATCACTTCCTGCCACACCAGGGTGATGCTGTCCTGTCACGTGACCTCTCTCCTCCATGGCAACAGGGGTGCTGCCAGACTGGAGGTGGGACTTCAGGACTATATCCCTGTAGGTCTCGTCTATGTACCTCTCTGTCTGTCTTATGTTTTCCAAGTCTGCTACTTTAGCCTCTAGAGAACGGACTTGTTCCCTGAGAGAAAAGAGCTCCTTGCACCTAGTGCATACGTAAGACCTCTCACCAACTGGGAGAAAATCATACATGTGACACTCAATGCAAAGGACTGGAAAGCCCCCATCCCACTGCTGGACTGCTGTCTGCATCTTAGTTTTAAGTTTGTGTCTAGATCTTTAAGTTCTTACTTACTTGGGGTTGCTATGGGTATTTATACCAATAAAACTGTACGTAATACGTTTAATATACCTTGTTCACCTGAAGCTTAATTAATCTCAGGTCCTTAGTGTATGACTGATTTGGGTAATGAGCTTCACCTGAAAGCACCTCCTGTCTTTTAAGATGTGTAAGTACCTATAAAGCTATGATTTTCCCAGGGGAGGTTGGGTGTGGGAAGGGAGGGAGGGAAACAACACTTATTAAAAGAGGGCTGCTACACAGTACCCTGTCTTGTGCTGCTGAGGTAAGCTAAATTCTGATTTGATTTAAATTATAGCTCTTAGCTGCTGCTAGGCTCTAACTTCTTATGAAATTTAAACTACAAGCTCTCTGCTGGGTACTAAATTTAACCAGAAAGCTCTCTTCTGTGTTAAATTTAAACTAAAAGTACTTTGCTGTTACTTGGCCCTGAGTGACTATTAAATTTAAACTGCAAGCTCTCTGCTGGGTATGAAATGTAACCAGAAAGCTCTCCTCTGTGTTTTAAATTCAAACTTTAATTGCTGCTACTAGGCCCTAACTGATCTAACAAAAAACAGTGGGTTCACAGATTAAGTAGCTTTAATTCAAATAATTCTTTTTAGAAAATTACCAGAAGTATATACTCACAGTTGCAGATTTCTCTCCAGAAGTAACAGTCCCCCTTTCTAGTCCTTCAATAATAGACTGGCCAGCTAGAACAGCAGATGCAATTCTGGAAGGTGCCCGATACAGTGAATTGAAATTTATTAAGGAACAGCTGGAAGAGCAAACCAAGATAGAGGCAAAATAGACTAAACTGCTTAATTTACAGATTGGTTCTATGCAGCCACCTGTTGGCAGGGGTAAGGGTAAAGCCAGAGGTAGAGAAGGTTATGTGAATTCCCTGCAAGGATGTGGACAGTCAAAAGGAATGTGTGCTTGTTATACTTGTGGTGAGATTGGACATTTGCAGCGTTAGCTGTCCCCAGAATCAAAACCTTGATGTCCAGAAAGCTGATTTCACTCTAGCAAAATCTGAATTCACCCCCATATAGCAGTGTTACTCTAACCCAGAAGATTTTGAAGGTGATACATGCGATGCATGACTATTTTTGCATGTAAGCTTAACCCCTCAGGGTGAGTTAGAAGCTAAACTTGAAGAATCTAATTTGAAGTTTATTACTGATACTGGAGCTACTACTTCAGCACTGTCGTGGTTTAATAGGAAAAAGCCAACACGGATTTAGCCAAGGAAAATCTTGTCTCACTAATCTGCCATATTTTTTTGAAGGTGTGAATATATAGGAAGATAAAGGTGAGCTGATATGATGTATCTGAATTTTCAGAAAGCCTTTGATATGGTCCCTTATGAGAGACTCTTTAGAAAATTAAAAAAAAATCATAGCATAGGAAGCAAAGTACTGTTATGGATTGGGAGCAGGTTAAAAAATAGAAAACAGAGAGTAATGCAAAATGACCAATTTTCTCAATGGAGAAAAGTGATCTGTGCTGGGCTCACTTCTTTTTAACATATTCATAAATGACCTGAAAATGGGAACAATGAGTGAGGTAATCAAATTTGCATTATTCAAAGTTGTTAAAACACAAGAGGATTGTGAAAAATTGCAAGAGGATTTTGAGAAATTGGGAGACTGGGCATGCAAATGGCAGATGGAATTTAATGTGGATAAACACATCCTGCATGTCCTACCCCTGTACTGCCGGGCAGAATTGGGACATGCAGCTGTAGCACCCGATTCTGATCCTGCGGGGGCTAGATCTGTCCGTGGGATCAGAATCAATGTTTGCCAGCCTGGACATGCAGGTAAGGCCCCGATTCTGATCAGCCTCAAACCCAGCACAAACCTGGCTAACTCAGCCAGGCTCCTGAATGGAGCCGCAGTGCCATGACATCCCGTCGCCATGGCATCGCAATTCTATTCAGGAGCCGAGCTCACCGGCCGACACACAGAGCTGTGTCTCCTCGCAGCCTGATCCCTGATTGGACCTTCCAAGGCCAGGGTCGGGCTGCAGGGAACCCCCTGTATCCCCACACCTGCTCCTCCGGGTCTGTGCCATGATCTTCCTTCTATTTTGAAGGCCCCGGACGTACAGGGCCAACCTTGGAATTGACCCTGTACGTCCAGGATCAGTAGCCGCCCACTGTCTGCCCTCGCTCCTCCCCGGCCCACCTTCTCCCTCCCACGAACAGAGCTCCCTGCATAAGTGAGCTATATGTGCGGGAAGCTCTGTCACTAGCAGCATGATCTGGACATGTAAACTAGTATCAGAATGACCCCCTGAGGGAAGAAAAACCCAAACTACAGTTACACGATGCAAGGTTCCACATTAGGAATTACCATCCAGGAAAAGGATATGGGCGTCATCGTGGATAATATGTTCAAACCCTCTGTTCAGTGTGCAGCGGTGACAAGAAAGCAAATAGAATGCTGGGAATCATAAGAAAAAGAATGGAGAATAAAAACAAGGATTTGGAATGCCTCAGTATCATGAGAACATAAGAACATAAGATATGCCATACTGGGTCAGACCAAGGTCCATCAAGCCCAGTATCCTGTTTCCAACAGTGGCCAATCTAGGTCATACGTACCTAGCAGTTTCCCCAAAAGACACAGGTTCCACAATGCTTGTACTGGGTCAAGCTTTGATATCCTGGGTCCCTTCTTAATAATGTTTTATGGACCTTTCCTCCAGGAACTTGTCCAAACCTTTTTTAAACCCAGCTACACTAACAGCCTTTACTACATCCTCCGGTAACAAATTCCAGAAATTGATTACATGTTGAGTGAAAAAATATTTTCTTTTATTAGTCTTAAATAGTTTTCCCTGAAACTTCATTGCATGTCTCCTAGTTTTTCTATATTTTGATAATGTAAACAATCGATCTACGTTTACCCGTTCCACTCCATTCATTAATTTATAGACTTCTATCATATCTCCCCTCAGCCATCTCTTTTCCAGGTTAAAGAGCCCTAACCTTTTTAGCCTTTCTTCATAGGAGTATCCTTCCATCCCCTTTACCATTTCGGTGGCTCTTCTCTGAACCTTTTCCAGTATTGCTATATCCTTTTTAAGATACGGCGACCAGAATTGCGCACAATAATCAAGGTGCGGTCTCACCATGGAACGATATAGAGGCATTATAATATCTTTTGTTTTATTTTCCATTCCTTTCCTTATGATACCTAGCATTCTATTTGCTCTCTTGGCCGCCGCTGCACACTGGGTCGAGGGTTTTAACATGTTATCCAGAATGATGCCTAAATCTTTTTACTGGGTGGTGGTTCCTAATGTGGAACCTTGCATCGTGTAACCATAGCTTGGGTTGTTCTTCCCTAGGTGCATAACTCTGCACTTGTCCACATTAAATTTCATCTGCCATTTTGATGCCCAGTCTTCCAATTTATCAAGATCCTCTTGCAATTTTCCACAATCCTCTTGGGTTTTAACAGCTTTAAATAGTTTTGTGTCATCTGCAAATTTGATAACCTCACTCGCTATTCCACTTTCCAAGTCATTTATGAATATGTCAAAAAGCAGCGGATCCAGCACAGATCTCTGGGGTACACCACTATTCACCTTTCTCCATTGGGAAAATTGGCCATTTAGCCCTACCCTCTGCTTTCTATCTTTTAACCAGTTCCTGACCCACATTAGTACACTGCCTCCTATCCCATGACCCTTTAGTTTTGCCAAACGTCTCTGATGAGGGACCTTGTCAAAAGCTTTCTGAAAGTTCAGATACACTATATCAACTGACTCACCTTTGTCCACCTGTTTATTCATACCTTCAAAAAAACATATCATATTAGTAAGACAAGATCTTCCTTGTCTAAAGCCATGTTGGCTGTCTCCATTTAGGCCATGACTATCTACATGCTGAGTAATTTTATTCTTTATGATGGTTTCTACCATTTTTCCCAGTACTGACATCAGGCTCACTGGTCTGTAGTTTCCCGGATCACCCCTGGTACCCTTTTTAAAATTGGTGTTACATTGGCGATCCTCCAATCTTCAGGTATTAGAAATGATTTTAATGATAGTTCACAGATTACTAATAGCAGGTCTGCAATCTCATATTTCAGTTCTTTCAACACCCTTGGATGTATACCATCCGGCCCAAGTGATTTGCTACTCTTCAGTTTATCTAATAGTTGTAATACATCTTCCCGATGTATCGATATTTCCTTCAATTCTTCTGCTCCTTTAAAAACCACTTTAGTCATGGGTAACATCCCTACATCTTCCTCAGTAAAGACCGGAGCTAAGAATTCATTCAGTCTCTCTGCTATCGCCTTGTTACCGCTTAATGCCCCTTTAACCCCTCTATCATCTAATGGACCAAGTGACTCTCTCACAGGTTTTTTTGTTACAAATGTACTTGAAAAAGTCTTTATTTCGCATTTTTGCTTCTGCAGCAAGCTTCTTCTCAAATTCTCCCTTTGCCTGCCTTATCAATGCTTTGCTTTTGACTTGCCAGTGATTGTGCTGTTTCCAGGTTTCGTCGCTTGGCTCTTTTTTCCATTTCATGAAAGATGCTTTTTTGGCAACAACAGCTTCTCTGACCTCACCTTTAAACCATGCTGGCAGTTTTTTGGACTTCCTTCCACTTTTCTTAAAGCGTGGAATACAGCTGGTCTGGGCTTCCAAGATAGTATTTTTCAACAACACCCAAGCTTGATTTATTTATTTATTTTATTTATTTACTATTTCTTCTATACCGCACTATTCGTTATCAGCGCGGTTTACATGGAACGAAACAATCAGACGGGCACATAAGTCTGAGTTTACAAATAACAGGAAAGCCAACTTGGATAACTAGAGATAACTATTTACAAAAAACATTGTCATAGAAAAACAAAGAGAGAGATTTACTAGTCAAGGACCTCTTGCATGGTGTGGTCCTCTGGATGACAAGGTGTGTTGGAACAGTTGTAAGAAAATGAGTGGGAATGTGATTCATTGCTCTCTAGAAAGTATTTGAGGAAAAGGAAGGGTTTAAGGGCCTTCCTAAACTGGATTAGGTTGGTGGTTGACCTGATGTTTGTTGGTAAGGAGTTCCAAAGTCTTGGGGCGCAGAGACTGAATGCCCTGTTTGCAGTTGCCGAGGTGCATCTTGTTAATTCTCTTGGCAATGTTAGCATATTTACTGCTGTGGATCTTCTTGGTCTATTAGGGGCTGCTGTTTGGATAAGGTCAGATAGTGAAGAGGAGGAGAGATTATTGACAGCTTTGAATGTCAGCAGCGCTGTCTTGAAGAAGATCCTGGCATGTATAGGGAGCCAGTGTAACTGCTTTAGAAGGGGAGTCACATGGTCTCTCTTAGATGAACCATGAAGAATCCTCGCTGCACTATTCATAGCGAGCTGTAAGGGGTTCAAAGTGGATTGGGGGAGACCTTGTAATATGGTATTGGCGTAATCAAAATGTGGTATTATCAGGGCCTGGTAAATTGTCCGAAAATCTTCCAGATCAAGCAAGGGGCGTAGATGTCTGAGTGAACGGATCTTGAAATAGATTGCTCTTACAGTGTTCGCTATGTGTGCCTTCATGTCAAGGTTTTGATCTAGTGTAACTCCCAGGTAACGAATTGTGGGTTTTGCTTGTAGATCGGCTTCTTTCACCTTCAAGTATTGGGGTGGGCTGAAGCACGGGTTCCTCGTTTTGAAGAGCACCTCAATTTTCTTGTGTTGAATTCTAAGGTTTTGTGAAAGGAGCCATTCAGATATGGCATTGAAACAGTTGGTTAAAGGGGAGAGGATCACTTGATCTATGGAGAATGGCATATATAGCAGAACATCATTGGCATATACCATACAACAGACATTGAAAGACCGGCTGATATTGCAACTGCTCCTTTTAGTTTAACCTATATGATACTTTATTAAGGGGAGTTGATGACACCAAACAAGCATTCATCCTAGTATTCCTCGACATCTCGGCAGCATTTGACAGTGTTAATCACTTAACAATGCTAAACAGACTGCAACAAATTGGAATAACATCTACTGTATATAACTGGTTCAAATCCTACCTATCAAACAGAACACAAACAGTGAGAATCCTCAACCAAACATCTACTACTTTCAATCAAACACAAGGCCTCCCACAGGGATCCGCGCTATCAGCACTATTATTCAACATTTATATACAACCTGTCTGTAGCATCTTTAAACGTCATGGCATATATTACCATATTTACGCTGATGATATAATGTTCTACCTCCCGTTTAAAATCCCGCACCCTCCAATACAACAAATAACAGAATGTTTTAAAGAGCTGACTATATGGCTTAACGATCAGAATCTACACATCAATTTTTCAAAAACTGATGTACTATATATCACCAAAAATCAAACATATATACCCCCAAGCACCATTACACTAGACAACCACGAGATCAACATAAAAAAAGAAATAAAATACCTAGGTGTGATACTCGACAATAAACTTAACATGGATTCACATATAAAATATCTGACCAAAAACATACACTACAAACTCAAGACATTGAGACAATTAAGACCATTGATTCACTTACAAGACTTCATAACTATAATTCAATCCATCATAACCCCACACTTTGATTTTGCAAATATAATCCTTAATGGCATCACAAAGCAAAATATGAAAAAGATACAACTAACTCAGAACATAGCAGCAAGGATAATAATGAATATAAACTCAACAGAACATATCACACCGATCCTGGCTGAACTCCACTGGCTACCCATTCACTGCAGAATAAAATATAAAATTATTTTAACCACATTTAAACCAATAAATAACTTAGCTCCATCCATACTCAATACATTCATTAACATAGAATTAGATAAACGATCACAAAGGAGCAGAAACACAAACACTATAGCAGTTCCAAAAGACTACACAAAAGCAAGAAAACAAACCAACAAGAGGGCCTTCTCTCATTCTGCACCTATTCTATGGAATACTCTGCCTGACAACATCCGCCAACTATCAGACATAAAGGAATTTAAAAAAAACCTAAAAACCCACTTATTCTCTCTTCATTACAATACACTACCTAATCAGAAAACACAAAGAGACACAGGTTAGCAACCATACTACAACACTACATAATACACAAAATTTAAATGCACCACAATTTTTGTTTTATCATGTAATTTGTAAGTACCCATAATGTAAATACGTTATAATTTTTACTGTTCAAAAGTTATATTTGTTACGTGTAAATAGTTCCATCTGTTCAATGTAAAACGACTAGGTATGTAATTTCACATACCTTATAATTTACTGTTCATTGTAAACCGCACTTGATACTTGGGAAAGAGCGGTATAGAAATAAGTGTTAAATAAATAAATAAATAAATAACCTTTGCAACTGTTCCTTTTAGTTTCTTCTTAACTATTTTCCTCATTTTATCATAGTTTCCCTTTCGAAAGTTAAAAGGTAGTATTTATTTATTTATTTATTTAGAACACACTTGTATACCGCTGCTTCCTACGATCAGCAGCGGTTTTTACAGATCAGGATGGGCTGTACAGTACAGCAATTTGCATGCTATACATTTTGATTGCTAAGGATTTGTACACAGCACAGCAAATAGATCATGGAATTTACATTTGATTGAGTGGGTGTGGGTATGCTTACATATATACATTTGATTGGTTGGGTGTGGGTGTGTTTACATATATACATGTAGGTTTGATTGAGTGAGTGTGGGTGTGCTTGGGTATATACATATACACAATATTTACAGAACGAGATCGTTGTTGCCTTTGTCATAAGTTTGGAACCATTTTGGTGCGGAGATAGTAGAAGGTGCACTGTCTAGGTTGGGTGGTAGTGAGACTGAAAAAGGTGAGTTTTGAGTTTTTTTCTAAAGTCCTTCAAGTCGCTTGTTAGTCTTAGTACGTGAGGCAACTGGTTCCAGAGACGTGGTGCTGCGTATGAGAATGCTCTGTTACTCGTTTCTGCTTTGACAGTTCTTATACTGCTGGGCACGCAGAGAGTGTTGAGGTTTACGGTTCTTCTGCTCCTGTTGAGTGGTTGGATAGTGATCAGATTGGTGAGGTATGAGGGTGCTATGTTATGGATGAGTTTAAAAGTGGTTACTAGTATTTTGTATATGATGCGGGCGGCAACAGGGAGCCAATGCAGTTCAATTAGTACTGGAGTGATGTGTTCGGTGATGCCTCTTTTCATAATGATTCTAGCAGCAATGTTTTGGGCCATTTGCAAGATATTTAGGGTGTTCTTTGGAAGGCCTTGTAGAATGGTGTTGCAGTAGTCTAGGTGCGGAATGATGAGAGCTTGTGTCACTGTTCTGAAGTCGGATTGGTCGATGATGTTACGGAGTGGTTGAAGAACTTTTAATTTATGGAATATGGCTTGGTTTGTTGTCCGGAGGTGTTTATCCATCCTTAGGTTGCTATCCAGTAGTACCCATAGATATTTTATTCCAGGTTTGGTGTGATAGATGTTGTTGTTAAGAGTGACTGTGGCAGGTGGGATGAAGTCCGTTTTCTTGGAAATGAACATCACCTCTGTTTTTTTGTGGTTTATTGACATGTTGTTTTGTTGTAACCAGGTTTGGAGCATGTTGAGGCAGTCTTCCAGTTGGGTGTAATTTGGTTGGTTTAAGTCAAGTTGAGTATAAAGCATTAGATCATCAGCATAAATGTGATAACTGATTTTGTGCTTCTGAAAGATTTTGCAAACTGGTTTTATGTATAAATTGAATAGGAGGGAGGATAATGCTGAGCCTTGCGGAATGCCTTGGGTTTGGGGGAAGGCATCTGCTTTTTCATCGTTGAATTGGACCTGCTGCATTCTATTTGATATGTATGATGAGAACCATTTTAGAGGGGTCCCTGTTATACCTATGGATGCGAGTCGTTTTATTAGAATACAGTGGTGTACTGTATCGAATGCAGCAGATATGTCGATAAATATGAGTATGAACATCTTGCTTCTGTTTTCGACGCCTTTTAGGAGGTTGTCAAGGAGTGCTGTAAGTAGGGTTTCCACTCCATGATGCTGACGGAACCCATATTGGTGCATATCTAAGGCTTTCCAGTCGTCGATGTGGTCCTGTAGCTGTTGTTGGACTGCCTTTTCAATGACCTTGGCTAGGAAGGATATGCTTGAGAGTGGGCGATAGGATGTTGGATCGTTCTTGTTGAGTGATTTGTTTATGATGGGCCTAATGAGTGATCTTTTGAGTTGTGTTGGCATGGAACCTTGCTGGAGGGATTGGTTTACAATGTGGGAGATAGGTTGTGCAATTTCGTTCTTTGTTGCCTTGATCCAGGCCGCTGGGCATGGGTCAAGAGGGGAGGTTGTGGTGTTTAAGTTGGTGATAATGTTTATAATTTGCCGTTCTTCGATATGTTGGAAAGCACTCCATTCTGCGTTTTGCTCCGTGTTTGTGGATGAGCTTGCTTCCGGTGTGGTGGTGTCTGAATCAGAGACTTGCTTGGTGTGGGTGAGTATTTGTGGGTTTAGCTTCTTGGCATAATAGTACTGTGGATTTCCTTACTATCCCTCCTCAACTAATTAAATCAAAGACGATCATGCTATGATCACTATTGCCAAGTGGCCCCAACACCCTTATCTCTTGCACTAGATCTGGTGTTCCACTAAGGATTAGGTCTAATATGGCTTCCCCTCTGGTCGATTCATGAACCAGTTGCTCCAAGAAGTAGTCAAAGTCTAGGAACTTTATCTCCCTACATTGTCCTGCCGTGACACTGACCCAGTCGATACCGGGGTAATTGAAATCACCCATTATTATTACTGCGTTGTAACGTTTGTTAGCTTCCTTGATTTCTTTGAGCATTTCATCATCCATTTGTTCATTCTGGCCAGGCAGTCGATAGTACACCCCCACCGCCATTGCCTTCCCCTTTTTAAATGAAATTTAAATCCATAGAGATTCTATAGCAAATTTTGTTTCCTGCAAAACTTTAATCCTTTCTGACTCAATGCCCTCTCTAACATAGAGCGCAACCCCTCCACCAATTTGATTAGCTCTATCATTATGATATAGTTTGTACCCAGGTATCACAGTGTCCCACTGGTTGTCCTCCTTCCACCATGTCTCTGATATTCCAATCATATTTAACCTCTCATTTAGTGCTATATATTCTAACTCTCCCATCTTAGTTTTTAGACTTCTAGCATTTGCATACAAGCATTTTAGAGACTGTATTTTATTCATATTAATTTGGCTATTGGTAGACATGGGTAATTTGGGATCGTTACGCTCTCTCTGCTCCATACTCGAGGACATTTGGGCTACTTTACTCTTTTTTGGAAACTCTCTGCTTTTGGTAGTATCCTTCAAGGATACATTCTTCCGAACAATCTGCTCTTGGGCGACTGTCGGCTTTCCCCTTTTATCTAGTTTAAAAGCTACTCTATCTCCTTTTTAAAGTTTAATGCCAGCAGCTTGGTTCCATCCCGGTTAAGGTGAAGCCCATCCCTTCGGAAGAGCCCCTCCTTTCCCCAGAATGTTCCCCAGTTCCTAACAAATCCAAAACCCTCATCTCTGCACCACTGTCTCATCCACGCATTGAGACTCCGGAGCTCTGCCTGCCTTTTGGGTCTTGCGTGTGGAATGGGAAGTATTTTGGAGAATGCTACCCTGGAAGTTCTGGATTTCAACTTCCTACCTAAAAGCCTAAATTTAGCCTCCAGAACCTCCCTATCACATTTTCTTATGTCATTGGTACCAACATGTACCAAGACAGGAGACTGCTCCCCAGCACTGTCTAAGATCTTATCTAGGTGGCGTGTGAGGTCCACTACCTTCGCACCAGGCAGGCATGTTACCAGGTGATCCTCACGTCCACCAGCCACCCAGCTATCTACATGCCTAATGATGGAATCACCAACTATAACGGCTGTCCTAACCCTTCCCTCATGGGCACATGGCCCTGGAAATACTTCCTCGGTGCGAGAGGGTTTTACATCACCTGGAGGACAGATCCTAGTTACAGGATCACTTCCTGCCACACCAGGGTGATGCTCTCCTATCATGTGACCTTTCTCCTCCAAGGCAACAAGGATGCTGCCAGAATGGAGGTGGGACTTCAGGACTATATCCCTGTAGGTCTCGTCTATGTACCTCTCTGTCTTTCTTATGTTTTACAAGTCTGCTACTCTAACCTCTAGAGAACGGACTCGTTCCCTGAGAGTAAAGAGCTCCTTGCACCTAGTGCATACGTAAGAACTCTCACCAACTGGGAGAAAATCATACATGTGACACTCAATGCAAAAGACTGGAAAGCCCCCATCTTGCTGCTGGACTGCTCTCTGCATCTTAGTTTTAAGTTTGTGTTTAGATCTTTAAGTTCTTTACTTACTAAGGATTGCTGTGGATATTTATACTAATAAGACTGTACCTAATATGTTTAATATACCTTGTTCACCTGAAGCTTAATTAATCTCGGGTCCTTAGTGTATGACTGATTTGAGTAACGATCTTCACCTGAGAGCACTTCCTGTCTTTGAAGATGTGTAAGTACCTATAAAGCTGCCATTATCTCAGGGGTGGGTGGGTGTTGGGGTTGAGGGAGGGAGGGAAATAACACTTATTAAAAGAGGGCTGCTACACAGTACCCTGTCCTGTGCTGCTGCGGTAAGCTATATTCTGATTTGATTTAAATTATAGCTCTTTGCTGCTGCTAGGGTCTAACCTATTATGAAATTTAAACTACAAGCTCTCTGCTGGGTTCTAAATTTGACCAGAAAGCTCTCTTCTGTGTTTTAAATTTAAACTAAAATTACTTTGCTGATGCTAGGCCCTGAGTGACTATTAAATTTAAACTACAAGCTCTCTGCTGGGTTCAAAATTTAACCAGAAATCTCTCTTCTGTGTTTTAAATGTAAACTAAAAGTATTTTGCTGATGCTAGGCCCTGAGTGACTACTAAATTTAAACTACAAGCTCTCTGTTGGGTATGAAATGTAACCAGAAAGTTCTCTTCTGTGTTTTAAATTTAAACTAAAAGTAGTTTGCTGATACTAGGCCCTGAGTGACTATTAAATTTCACTCCATGGTGTGAACACAACTGAATATTGTGTGCAGTTCTGGTTGCTATATCTTAAAAAGAATGTAGCAAAATTAGAAAAGAACAAGCAAAAAGGGGATGGAAGTATATCCCTATGAGTTAAGGCTTAACAGGTTAGGGTTCTTCTAGTTGGAAAAGAGATGGCTGAAGGAAGATATGATAGAGATCTACACATTACCTCTCAAATAAAATACAAAACAATACTAAGAAAACCTCCCAGAAATAGACCAAGAAGACTTAACACAGCTAACCAACTAGACATACCAACTGAAAAGCGCACCAGTAGTCAAAGGACAAATGACAGAACATTTAATAACTATGCTCCTACTAATTGGAATAATCTTCCATCGCAATTAAGAGCTATTGAATCCATTGAGGATGTCCGCAAGAAGCTCAAAACCCATCTGTTTCTGGAATTCTATGGTGCAGATCCTCTCTAAAATTAAACCAACATGATTAATGTCCCCTCTCGTAACCCCTGATTGTACGAGTATATATTCAAAATCTATATTCAGGTTCCTCTGTACATAGTTAACCCCCTATTTTTCCAACACTGCCCTATGTTATCCTCAAAGCCTTCCCCACCCACAACCCCCACCTTAATTTTTGTTCAATGTAGTGCACAACCTTGTTATCTATTGTTCATGTTTAAAGCACTGTGTTACCTGTAAACCATCTTGACTTGTAGAAAGACAGTGTAAAAAGAAGTTAAATAAAAAAATAATAAAAAATAAAATAAAAAGCTATAAAACAATGAATGGAGTGGAACAAGTAATGTAGACTGGTTGTTTACACTCCTTTTGCGCTCTTTTTATCAAAGAATTTTCTTTCATTACTTAAGTGCTCTTCATAGTCTGTGAGCAGCATCCCCCCTTCCTTAGCCTCCTTTATTTCTGAACAAGCTGTTCATTCAGCCATACAGATCTCTGTAATTAGAAGCAGTGGCTGAATGGGCATCTTGTTCAGAAATTAAGGAAGCTAAGATAAGTTATGAAATTAAGATAAACCTTTTTGGTGTTCACCAATTGGGAAGAGCACAGCAGAGGTAAGCCCTATAATGGAAATGGATGAGGATGGGGGGATGCTGGACATCAGGGCAGAAGTAGTGAATGGAAGATGAGATGCTGAATACTTTGGGGGTAAGTAAGAAGAAGGACTATGCTAAACACTTGGGAAAGAAGTAGAGAAGAGGAAGGGAGATCCTGGATACTTGGAGGGGGTCGGAAAGAGGAAGGTATATGATGGACACTTGGAGCCCAATTCACAAAGGGGCACATCCGCCCTGTCAGAATGTCCACAATATGGATGGGGCCACAGCACACCTGGTTCTGCACCACGGGAGCTAGATGTCCCCGCAGGTACAGTATTGGGCACATAGACAGTCCAGGGCTCCCCTGATCCTGCCGCGGGAGAAGGTCGAGCTGCTGCCCATCCAGTCCACACCATGCTCGTGCTGGTGTGCTGGTGCCATGGCGTCCCGACTCACCAGAACATTGCCTTTCCCCGCCGCCCGACCATCGGAGATGTCTGTCACAGGGGGAATTGGGCGGCAGGGCCTCACCGCTAGCGGCTCCATGTACTGAAGGGGACTGCTGGGCCTGATTGTAGGGGCACCTTTCACTTATTCCACCTCTGAGGTGGAATAAACTGGGCGCCCTAATGGAGCCTGTCAGACGTACAGGGCCCTGACCAGAATAGGCCATGTACATTCCAGTGCATAACCCTCCCCTTCGTCTCTCCCCCTCCCGCTCCCATCCAGCGCTCCCCACATAGAGGCCCTATACATGCGGGGAGCCTAGCTTGCAGCATACACTCCATACGAATAGCCCCGCTATTTGCATCCAAGAATGACTTCCTTGAGGGGTATAGATGATGTTGGATATGGGGGCAGGGCCTTGAGCTGGGAGGGGCCGCACTGCTGAAGTTTCTCCTAGGGTGTCAGAGGAGGGGAACACACAGCTGGTTCACCTAGGGAATTGAGGGGGTATGCGCACAACTGAAGGTTTGCCTAGGGAGTCAGATACCCTTGGGCCAGTCCTGATCATTATTGAAATTGTTTATTTTGACTTGCTCATTGAGATCTGGCTTGCAAGAGCTAGTGTTCTAGTAGTTTCTGAAGTATACTATGGATACTTTTAAAGTCTACCTTTAATTAAGGCTTATTTTTCCTCATATGGTGAATAATATATAATTTGTCTGTATGTATGTTTTTCAATTGTATTGCTGCTTAGAAGTGAACTTTATAAGTAGTTTATAATTGAAATTAATGAATTGAAATTAATGGTGGCTCTGTATTGGCCTTGATAGTCTTGGTATGCTAACCTGTTGAATAGTAGGGCTCCTTTTACATAATGGATCCAACCCCATTCTCTTTTGGCTTGGCCATAAGAACCTAATAAATGCTATAATGGGTCAGACCAAAGGTCCTTCATGCTCAGAATCGTGTTTCCAGCAGTGGCCAATTCAGATCACAAATACCCAGCAGAATCCTAAAGGGTAAATCCATTCCTTGTTACACCCAGGCATAAACAGTGGCTTTCCCAAAACTATCTGGCTAATGATGGTTGATGGACCCTTTCCCCAGGAAGTTGTCTGAATTCCTTTTAAAACCAACTTGTTAACTGCCTTAACCACTTCTTGTGGCAGCAAATTCCATTCTACTGTATAATTGTGCATTGAGTGAAAAAATACTTCCTCCAAATAGTTTTAAAATGCTACCTATTAACATCAGGAGTGTCCCTAATTTTAGTCCTATTTGAAAGGGTAACCATTCCCTGTTTATTCATTCCACCCCACTCATTATTTTATAGTCTCTATCACATCTCCTCTCAGCTGAAGAGCCCTAACTTATTTAGTCTTTCTCTACAGGGTAGATGTTTTATCTTCTTTTATCATTTCTTTGATCCTTCTATATCTTTTTTTGAGATGAGAGAACCAGAGCTACAGACAGCTCTCAAGGAATAGTGACACAATAAATTAATACAGAGACATTATTATATTCTCTGTTTATAGTTTCCATTCTTTTTTTATTAGAATTTATGCTTTACTGTAAAAGCAATATATACATGAAATAACTAGAAATTAGCTCAAAAAATAAGAAATAATTCAAAAATAATACATTTATGTTTTCTAGCCCCTGTTCTGAGAAGCAGGATTAACACTTGTGTTTGGAAAATCAACAGTTTAGGATAACCCCATCCCTATTAGAAAATAAATAACTCTGCAAAGAAAGGAAATAGAATATTATAGTAAATAGAATATTATAGATATCAAGTCTTCATTTACCATCCAGGAAAATTTCAAGTTGCAAGGGATCTACAAATACATAACGTACCCGTTGATAGAAAATTAGATGCTTACAAGGAAAACGGAGAAAAAAAGTACCCCCAGCTACCAACACATGTGGCTTAAACTGGAGGAAAGATTTTCCTTTATCTTGTGTAACTCTGAACTCAGGAAAGATAGTAATCTTTTATTTTTTATTCAACTTTGCGCATATTACATATACAAACATGATGAAAACAAGGCCATGCAACTAGAAATAATCTACTGGACATAACAAAACAAATTATATATATACACTAGGGTGGTCCACTGCCATAGGGAAAAAAATAACAGTAGGAATTTCTTTGCTCCCTGGCCTGATTCTGGTTCCATTTATGTAGAAAACAATGTGTGCAAAGTTTGAAGCCAATCAAATAATATTTAGGGGTGGCTCAAGGTCCCTATCTATCAGGCCCCTGGATCCCCCCCCAGGGTTCGTCAGACCACTGGGTATTATCCGCTCATAGACGGGGGTATCATGCTTGCCAAGCACTCAATGTGGTCCAGATGCTAGTAAGGACTTTGACGATGTGGGGAATATCTTACAGTGTTGCGAGACAACACCCAGAAGGAAATGGAGTTGCTCTTCTTTTGTGGTGTGTCGGCCATTGAACTCCTCAATGAGTTTGACCCCTCGCTCAGCCACATCGTTGATCACTGGAAGATTTTTTACTTTCTTCAGACCGTCTTTGAATGATGCATTCTCTTCCCAGTCTTCTGGGTCTGCATTAAGAAAATCACTGTTGATGTTGAGGTGTTTCAGGAAACGGATTGACTTGCGAGATGCAAAAGATTCAAGTGGTGGAATCATGGAACTTTTCAATTTGACCCGCTTTGGGGGATCTTCGTCTTCGTCATCATCCTCATCGCTTTCATCTGATTCTGACGGGATCATGGCCAACACTATGGCCCGCTTTGTCGGTGCTGAAACAGCTTCATCGAACAGTGACAGTGCCACAAGCTCCTCTGACACATACCACAGATGCTGTTGCAGTTTGTCTCTGGCCGCTCTTCCAACACGGTCATTGTGGTAAGAGTGTAGTTTCTTCAGCATCTCCAAATCTGTTCGAGGAGCAACTGCGGCATCAGGGGCAGAAAACCAGGCTTCCACATGAATCAGGATGGAGAAAATGCTCACATCACGAACACAGGACTCCTCCCATTGGGTAAGATCTTTGAGTTGTCCTCGGAACATCCAAATCTTGAGACAGTACAAGACTTTTGCCATCCATCTGGCATGATGGAAAGCTCCGGGTTTCTTGAAATTGAAACTAGGAAGATTCCCTTCAAGGCAGACAATCGTTAACTCTAAGAATTCCAGGTAATCATCTCGGTGATTGCCCTGTGCCAACTTGGATTCCGCAAACTTCATGATGCGATCCCTGTCAGGTTGTAGCACCTCCAAGTCTTTTCCAGTTTGATAGTTGGACTTGTCAAGGGAGCCCCAATTCTTTTGGAACCAGCGAAAGAGTTGGACATTGGGACCCGATGAAGCTCCAGAGCATTAGAGAATACTGCACCAAGAATTATTTCGTAAATGTGATGGCGGTATGTCAAATGAAGGACTTGCGACGGAGTCTCTGTTCTAGAAGAATGCACGCTCCTGATCGACGTCCTGTGTTCGATGCAGTTGTATCAAAGTAGAAGCCTGCAACCTTTTCATCCAAACACCATTCCTGTAACAGTTCATAAACTGCTGCAGCTTGATTCTCGCCCGTTCCTGATGTCAGTTTTGGTACACCAAGAAGTTGTGTTTCTCCAGTGGAGACAGCCGTTATCAAAACTGGAAGGCGGTCAATGGATGTGGTTGAACTGAGGAGAGATGGCAATAACTTGCTATCCCAATGCACAATGCATGTTTTGCCTTCGGCTTTGAATGCATTGTGCAGGTCCATCCATTGTTGCTGACGGTGCTTTTCTCTATGGTGCTTGACGCTGGAGCGGCTGATATTGAGCTCCCCAAGATAATGTCCCAGACTTCTGGCGGTTTCAGCTACCACAAACAGAGCATTGCGATCCGTTGTCCCTGTCCGATCCAGGGCTGCTGTAAGCTCTGGGGTCCAGACATTGTTAGGTCGAAACTGCTTCGTTTGTGGAGTTGCTTTCTTCTGTCCATTATCTGAATCCGCAGATGTCGACGAGTCTTCACCTGACTCTGCTGAGGAAGAAGATCCTTCCAGCTGAACTTGGCTTGTAGTTGCCTCGGCTTCGGCAACATGTTTTTGTCTGCGCCTTTTCAGTTCTTCTTCTCGCTGCGATCTTGCTTCCATGTTGGCCAGTTTCTTGTCCATCGCGCACATTGAGCCGCGGCGCCCTGGTTCTCATTGCGCTATTAAGAATTCTTTGTCTTCTTGAATATGAATTAAAGACATTGCATTGGCATGCGCCACATCAAATAGGTTTTTCATTGCAACCTGGAATTCTTTTTCATTTGCCTCTTGTTTCCCTCCTCTCCCTTTTTTTTCTTCAAAAGTTTCCACTGATTGAACAATTTCTTTACTTTTTCTTGAATTTTGTCATTTCTTTGAACAGGAAGCCTGGCCTTTTCCCAGTAAGCTTCTACTTCACTTGTTACAATAGATGCACTTTCACTAACGCCTTTGTTTAATGTCATATGGTGATGTAAAAATACACTTAACACTTGCTCCTTGCTGGGGAGCTTGGCCCCCAGAATTGTGGTGGACATTTCTTCAATGAGATAAAAACCATGTTTTTTTCGCCATCTGAAAAGAATAAAGATACAAAGATAATAGTACAATGTCTTTGCCACCTCTCAGAGACGAGATTAGTTCAAATATGATGCAATCAAATGTAATCAGCGTGGAACTGAGTGGATGATAGAAGATGAAGCAACATTTCGTCATCTGCTCTCAGGGGGAAATCTCAAGACTTGTTGAGCCACCCCTAAATATTATTTGATTGGCTTCAAACTTTGTACACAGTGTTTTCTACCTAAATGGAACCAGAATCAGGCCAGGGAGCAAAGGAATTCAGGAATTCATTTTTATGGACCACCCTAATATACACAGTATATATAAGTATAGCAGTTGTCCACATCAAGGAAAGAAAGAGAGCAAAATATCAAAGGAACAAAAATAAAGAAAAATTAGGAAAACAAACAGAGATAGAAGGGGAACCAATCCCCCTCCACCCTATCATACTTATGAGCTGAAAAAAAACCTATGAAGGACCCAAACCCCTTATACTTTCTTATCTGCTAAGAATTCCTCTAATTGTATAGGATCATAAAAAACATACATCACACACTGCAAGGATATAATGCACTTACAGAGGTAGTGCAAAAAGAAAGTAGCCCCTAATTCCACAACTTTAGACCTCAGGGCCAAAAAACTCCTTCTATGCAACTGAGTACTCCTGGCTACATCCGGGAATACGTTAATTTTTTGACCACAAAATTTAGAATCCTCATATTTAAAGAAGGATTTCAAAACCCTAAGCTTATCAGCAATTGAAACAAAGGAAACCAACAAAGTTGCCTGTTTAGCAATCTTGTCACCTGAATCCTCCAAGAATTTAGTCAAATCCTGGTTGATATCAGGAGACAAGATATCAAGCCCCTCCCCCTTCCAGCACCGACTTCCCAATAGTGTAGCATCTCTGTACTGAAACCTTATCCACAAAAAACAATATTTCATGAAAATATTTCCCTAACAATATCTCAGCTGACAATAAAGTGGTGATGGGAAAATTAAGAAAACGTAAATTGGATGCTCTAGCAGAATTTTCCAGAGCCTCCAATTTAGAATGGATAGACAGGGAATCCTTTATAGAAGAAAAACTGGTCTGTTGCATGACCTGCAATTGACCCTCCAATCTGGAAATTGCATTAGACATTTCCATCATCCTATTGTCTACTTCTTGAAACTGCTGTAGAGACTGATCAGGGAACAAACACAAAGACTGAACAGTATTAGATCATTTTGAGTCTATATTAGCAATTGCTGCCCACAGATCTTTTAAGGTAACATCTTGGATTGGCACAGTCAAAGGAGAGGCCCCATCTGCATATACTACTGGGACCGGGAGCGGTCGTGGGGAAGAGGCACTTGGCATCCCAGATAAGACAGGTGAAGCAACAGTAGAAGAAAGCTGTGGAGTGGGACCCAAAAGGGGGGTCCTTTCTAGTGAGCTGATAGAAGCCCCATCAGCGGATACCTGTAAAGGGGAAGCAAGACCAACATGTTTGTCCAAAGGTCCTATCACTTTGTGGGAATCCTGTGCCAAGGGAACCTGTGCAGAAGCAGGTTTTTTTGCCATGCGTTTCCCCATTGAGGATAGAACAACTCCTCAACAGTACAACACACACAGAGTACCTTGTCACAATAAGATGAAAAATGCCCACCAGCTCATCGCTGGGTCATCAAAGGGGCATCTAAGGGGCGTATCTTGCCCCTTTAGTCATGCCCCTTCAGGCCACGACCCAGAAGGCCTATGGAAGGGTTTATCAGCTGTCTTAGGGCTTCAAGCGCTGATGACAAAGGAAAGGGAAGGGGGGTCGTCTGCCCAGATGCCTGCAATGCCTCACTCTCTGATGTTAAGCACTTCCATAGCAGCGCAGCTCACCAGGCTGAAGCATAAACTCACATTCTTCCCGATAGTAATCTTTTGACCACAAAATAATTTATCTATCTTACAAAAGTAAACTTTCAAACTAGTAACTTTATCTAAATCTGTAAGAAATGAAACAAGGTGGCTCTGGAGAATATTTCATCAGTTGATTCAAGGAAATTAGTTAAATCCAAATTAGCATCCTCCTCTACCTGAGTCATCTCATCCCCATCTTGTGTCAGAGTTCTAATTGATAAGTAATACATGTTAAGCATGTTAGACACTACCAAATTATCTAATTCTGGCAATAACAAAATCTCTTTGCAATATTTCTTCAATAAAAACAAAGGAGATAACAATCAAGTCTTTGGAAAATACAAAAATCTAAGATTCTTAGAATGAAAAGAACTCTCCAAAGACTCAAAGGGTTATGTTTACTAAAGCACGGTAAGGTAAGAGGTGTTAACGGCCACGATAAGGGTGCATCGTGCGTTAAAGGCATGGGGCGGGCAGTGAGCGTTATGGCATTAAGGGGGCAAGGGCTCGTTTAGCGTGCTCTAACAAGATAACGTGTGTTAAGATGCCCGGTGTGCCCCTTAAAATGCAAAAATGGCAGACATCCTAACATTGGATAAGGGGGAAGCAGGAAAGGCAATGGTAATGGATAGAAGGACAGGTGGGAGATGATGGATCCGACAGATCAGTGACCATCTAATGGTGCATCAGTAAATGGGATGAGCATATGAGATGCAACATTAATGTATCAGTGGGTACACGTAAGTTCAAAGAGGCCACACCTGTCCACTGCATGGGGTACACATCTGCTGTAACATAGAAGCAATACTTTGTAATGGATCAAAGCAGAAGCAAGAAATTCTGGCCAGGATTGTAATGAGTATGCCTCAAAAATAGAGCACAATAAATGATATAATGCAGACTCCCTGCACTGGTCTGCATGGTATATGTGGAGGTGAATTGGAAAAGTAAAAAACAACCCCATGTGTCATGTACAAAGACAGTGATCAAACCATTATGCTACTCCTTCACAGCACCTGTCATGGGTTGGGGTACTACTAAAGGGACTGTACATGCAGGCAAGGAAGAAACAGGTTTTCAGCTCAATAGGATGCACATGTGTGTCATCTAGTGAAAATGCCCCGTAACCATGTCCCTCATTGTCAAATGAGGGACACAGATATACTGTCTGAGATGGACCTCAGTCTGACCCAGTATGTCATATTTCCCTAGGTTCATATGTGACACCAGGCCAGCTGGCTGGTCTGCCCTGTGCTCCAGCAACCCACACTGCCTGACCCATGTGCAACCACAGTGGCCTATTTGCACCATCAACATAGTGCCCTGTCATACATGGCCACCATGCTGCTACAGCTCATGAAGCACTACTATCACTGTCTGTGCCTTCACTGTCAGTGCATCACACTGCAGATATTTACATAGGCTCTCTCCTCTGTATATACACCCACACAGCTAGGTTTCACATGGTGTTAGGGCCCATAGCATTCAAGTACCTTTACACACGTTGCACAACAGGTATTGAGGGAGCAATAGCCAAATTAATATGAATAAAATACAGTCTCTAAAATGCTTGTATGCAAATGCTAGAAGTCTACAAAACAAGATGGGAGAGTTAGAATATATAGCACTAAACGAGAGGTTAGATATGATTGGAATATCAGAGACATGGTGGAAGGAGGACAACCAGTGGGACACTGTGATACCTGGGTACAAACTATATCGTAATGATAGAGCTGATCAAATTGGTGGAGGGGTTGCGCTCTATGTTAGAGAGGGCATTGAGTCAGAAAGGATTAAAGTTTTGCAAGAAACAAAATTTGATGTAGAATCTCTATGGATTGAAATTCCATGTAAAAAGGGGAAGGCGATGGCAGAGGGGGTGTACTATCGTCCGCCTGGCCAGAATGAACAAATGGATGATGAAATGCTCAAAGAAATCAAGGAAGCTAGCAAAAGTTACAGTGCAGTAATAATAATGGGTGATTTCAATTACCCCGGCATCGACTGGGTCAGTGTCACAACAGGACATGCTAGGGAGATAAAGTTCCTAGATGAAATAAATGACTGCTTCTTGAAGCAGCTGGTTCATGAACCGACCAGAGGGGAAGCAATATTAGACCTAGTCCTTAGTGGAACACCAGATGTAGTGCAAGAGATAAGGGTGTTGGGGCCACTTGGCAATAGTGATCATAGCATGATCACCTTTGATTTAATTAGTGGAGGAGGGATAGTAAGGAAATCCACAGTACTACCCTTTAACTTTCGAAAGGGAGACTATGATAAAATGAGGAAAACAAGGAAGAGCAAGAGTCGTAGGTGGGTAAAATCGGATTTTATTACCCCTACGCGTTTCGGCCGTAGCCTTCTTCAGGGGGCACACAGCTAAATGACATACAACATAGAAAACATATAAATATATTTAAAATCATAGTACATGATATAAATTGATGGACCAATATTGTAAATATATATATAAAAAATATATATATTAAAAAACATGTTTTATATATGTGCTCATAAGATTAAAATGACAAATCTAAAAAATTAAAACCAATACATTTATAATAACGAAAAGAACGCAGGGTGGAGATACAGGAATCAATAGAAGTGTACATATTGTGCATACCAATAATTATTATTAAAATAGAATATATTGTATATTTTAAAAACATAATAAATAAATAAAATGTATGAATGATGAACTAATTTTAAGAATTGATAGGACGAGGGGGAGGAGGAAGAGAAAGGAGGAAGAAGGGAGGAGGGGAAGGGATGGTGGAAGGGGGAGGGGGGGAAGGGAAGGGGGGGACGGGGGGAGAGGGAAAAGGGAGGGGGAAGGGAGAAAGGGAAGGGGAAGAAAGGGAGGGGGGAGGGGGAAGGGGATAAGGCTGTTTCTTAACTAGCGTACACTGCTTCCTACTCAGGTGTTTTTCATTACACCCCAAGCCTGCACTTAGGTTAGCGGAGCTTGGGTGTGGCCTGACTTCAGTGACTGTGTGTTTTCTTCCTTTACCTGCACTCTGGAAGGTGTGAATTCCCTGCCTGTCTCTCTCCTTAAAGGCATATTTACAATTTTCCTCTATTTCCATGGGCTCAGCAGAGCTCTCCTCATCACAATAGTTAACATGTTATCCAAGTTAATTCTCCCTGTTATCTGTAATTTACGGTGTAACCCCACCGTAAAAACTCTTTGATGTTCCATGTAAACTGCACTGATGTCAAATAGCGTGGTATATAAGAGTATTAAATAAATAAATGTCTGCCACCATGGCCTGGTGCAAACACCACACAGACATACATACATATGAACAGAACACAGGCATACATACAAACAATAGACATACACACCACAGGATTGCTGTGGTCCTGGTACCAGAGGGGGCTAGATGGTTGGCCAGCCACACATGGTGATATCCACATATATCTAAACATGATGTGCCAGCCATTGATGTGTGCAGTGACATGGTGGCCTGCCAAAAACGTCTGACTAGTGTGCACACTATGGACAGGTGCAGGCAATGTCTAGGTACAGTGCCTGACAAATGTATTCAACCCCGAGGTAACCATTGTCTTGTGTTGCATTGCATGATGTACAACCTGCATTGGAGATGAGTGTCATGTGGCCATTAGGTAAGTTACCTTTAAGTAAGGTCCATATTGTTGAGGTGGAATGGCAATATGTTCACGGTGCACCTAAAAAGCACCAGTATTAGCCAACAGATTGTAAGTGCAGATGTATTCACCCATAGTCCTATGAAACGCCATCATGAGCAATGGGCCAACCAGTGAACCTCAGAAGGCACAGATATAGTTGTATAGGCCTCTCCTGTGTGCCATCAGAGTCACATGAATCCTCAAATGTGGGTTCCACGAAGAGATCAGACCCAAAACGACCCTGACATTGTAAGTGGAGTGGAACGGGTAAATGTAGATCGATTGTTTATGCCATCAAAATATAGAAAGACTAGGGGAAAAGCAATTATACTACAGGGTAACCTATTGAAGACTAATAAGAGAAAATATTTTTTCACTCAACGCGTAATCAAACACTGGAATTTGTTACCGGAGGATGTAATAAAAGCTATTAGTGTAGCTGGGTTTAAAAAAGGTTTAGACAAGTTCCTGAAGGAAAGGTCCATAAACCATTATTAAAGGGGACCTGGGATATCCACTGCTTGACCCAATACAAGTATTGTGGAACCTGCTAGGTACTTGTGACCTAGATTGGCCACTGTTGAAAATATGATACTGTAGTACAAATGAATTAATATTGACTACTAGGAGCAAAAAGAAAATGGGCTTTATCTTTATCGTCATTTGATATACCTCCCTGATACTAGAAAGCAGGAAATCTGGGGATTATCTGCAGCACTCACTGTGGTGCACCCTGAGCCTGTGCCTCACTGGCTCACCTCTTAAGCCGGCCCTGAGCAGTAGCCAAGAGGACAGGTGGAGTACATACCGAATCATGGGGAACAAAATGGAGAATGTAATCAGGGATGTTGTGGTGCCTTTGTGTTTCTCCATTGTATTGTGTGCAGTTCTGGTCACCATGACTAGAGAGGCATGCAGTGAAATTGGAAAGGTGCAGAGAGAAGTGACTGAACTATAGGGGGCTTGAAGGGTTGGGGTTCTTCAGCTTGGAAGAAGTATTGCTGAGGAGAGATATGCACGCAGGCAACGACAAACAGGGCTTCTAGTTTCTACGCGCCCAGACGCTGGAATGCCCTCCTACCCAACATACGGGCAATCTCTGACCTGGCCCAATTTAGAAAGGCATTAAAGTACCACCTCTTCCTCAAACACTACTCAGATGACAGTGCACATACAGTCACTCCCCACCACCAGGCCCACCACACCAACACACACAGCACGCATTAAGGCATCTACACCCCCTGGCGCCAGCATCAACTATGCTTACCTGTAAATAGTACCATGTATATATCCCTGCCTGTTTGATTACGCATGCCTTGTAAATAGCAGCTTGTATATACCTACACCCTGTAACGATATATATACTCTGTAAATAGTTACCCCAGCAATGTCCAAGTTTATAGTACCTTGTTCTCTGTAAATACAGTGCAGCTGTCTGCGCCGTATAAAACCTTTGTTGTATGTAAACCGCACTGATACTAAATAGCGCGGTATAGAAGAGATGTTTAAATAAATAAATAAATAAATAAATTATGCATCAGCAGTGAGTTAGGAGTTAATTGAACCTCAGTTTTACAATTTTGTGAGAAACTGCTTGCATAACTACAGACAGATACTGGTACACAAGATAAGAACTTTTCACCTGTCAAATGTATATAAGATAAGAAGAACTTTTCACCTGGCAAATACATACACAATAAATAGATTATCAATTGTAGAGTTTTGAGCTTCTAAAAACATGGGATGGGGAATGTATCCCTTGAGCATTCTCAGACGTCTGGCCAGCATCTTGATTATGTTTGTCGCCCTGCCGCGGCGCCAGCCCCCCCTGGTGGCGGCGTAGTTTTTCCACCGAAGGGCTGGGCCCGGGGCCACTAAGATGTTTGGGATTGGGATTGGCCAGGTGCGAGGGTCAAGGGCCAGTGCCTTGTGCCGGCCTCGTTGCCAACTCCCAAAGAGAATACAGTCTTGCACAAAAGTGGAGGGAAAAAGAAAAAGGCTTTATTTTCCCTTTTTGCGCTAAGGGTTCAGAACATAGGATAAACACATTGGTAGACGTAGCAAAACAAGTCCTTACAGCAGCTTTTGTAAGCACAAGAAAAACAACCAGAAACTGTTAACTTCACAGCATAAAAGCTACCAAAACAATATTGCTTCATTCACTCCAAAGGGCTCTGGAGTGACTCTATATCACTCACGGCACAATATGCACATTCCATAGGGCTATCAAGTAGGGTTGCCAACTGGCCGGTTTTCAGCCGGCCTGGCCGGTTTTTCCACGGCCAGGCCGGCGCAGAGGCAAAACCGGCCCTTTAAAAGCCGGTTTTTTTGCTCTGGCCACAAAATCGGGAGCGGCCTGAGCAAAAAAACCGGCTTTTCTCCGCTTCAGAGGGAGCCGGGGAAGCCCGCGCGAGGCCCCGGCTCCCTCTGAACAGCCACCAGCGTGAAGAGCCTTTACCTTCACGCTGGCGGCTGTTCCTGTGAAGCCACGAATGCTGGGAAAGGTTAAAGGGCAACCTTTAACCTTTCCCAGCATTCGCGGCTTCACAGGAACAGCCACCAGCGTGAAGGTAAAGGCTCTTCACGCTGGTGGCTGTTCAGAGCCTTTACCTTCACGCTGGCGGCTGTTCCTGTGAAGCCGCGAATGCTGGGAAAGGTTAAAGGGCAACCTTTAACCTGTCCCCGCATTCGCGGCGTCACCGGAACAGCCGCCAGCGTGAAGGTAAAGGCTCTTCACGCTGGTGGCTGTTCAGAGGGAGCCGGGGTCTCGCGCGGGCTTCCCCGGCTCCCTCTGAAGCCTCAGACAGCCGCGATGCTGGTCCGGGGGGGGGGGGGCAAGGACTGCATGGGCTGTGATGGGGGGACCTGGACTGGAAAAGGGCTAAGGGGGGGGAGACTTGGACTGGAAAAGGGCTAAGGGGGGGGGGGACTTGGACTGGAAAAAGGCTAAGGGGGGGGACTTGGACTTGGACTGGAAAAGGGCTAAGGGGGGGGACTTGGACTGGAAAACGGCGAACGGGGGGGCCGTGGACAGGAACAGGGCTAAGGGGGGGACTTGGACTGGAAAAGGGCTAAAGGGGGGGACTTGGACTGGAAAAGGGCTAAGGGGGGGGGACTTGGACTGGAAAAGGGCTAAAGGGGGGGACTTGGACTGGAAAAGGGCTAAGGGGGGGGGGGACTTGGACTGGAAAAGGGCTAAAGGGGGGGACTTGGACTGGAAAAGGGCTAAGGGGGGGGGGACGTGGACTGGAAATAGGCTGTGATGGGGGGGGACCTGGACTGTAAAAGGGTTATGGGGGGGACATGGACTGGAAATGGGTTGTGATGGGGGTGGAGGGGACCTGGACCAGAAAAGGGCTATGGGGGGGGGGGAAACAAGGACTGGAAATAGGCTGTGATGGGGGGGGGGGGACCTGGACTGTAAAAGGGTTATGGGGGGGGGACATGGACTGGAAATGGGTTGTGATGGGGGTGGAGGGGACCTGGACTGGAAAAGGGCTATGGAGGGGGGGGGGAACTTGGACTGGAAATGGGCTATGGTGGAGGAAGGGGGATCTTGGACTGGAAATAGGCTGTGATTAGGGGGGCTAGGACTGCAAATGGGCTGTGATGGTGCGGGGGGACTCGGACTGCAAATGGGCTGTGATAGTGCGGGGGGACTCGGACTGCAAATGGGATGTGATGGTGGGGGGCCTAGGACTGGAAATAGGCTGTGATGGGGGACTTGGACTGGAAATGGGCTGTGATTGGGGGGGGGAGCTAGGACTGGAAATGGCCTGTGATGTGAGGGCTAGCACTGGAAATGGGCTGATGAAGAGCTGGAATAGGACTGGAAATGGGCTGATGTGGGGCATGGGAGAATGGGACTAGAAGGGAGTGGATGCTGGGTGGGTCTAGAACTATAAGGGAACTGATTTGGGGGGAGGACTAGAATGGATGGGGAATGAGAATAGAGAGGGGAAAAAATATTTTGTGTGGAAGAAAAGTCTATGATGGGCCGGTATTGGGAGAGTTAGAGGGGCTTGAGAATGGAAGGGTGAAATTTAAACGGATGATAAAGGAATAAGGAAAGAATTGGGGGAAAGAGCAAAAGGGAAACAATCAGTATGTTAAAGCAGAAATAGAGAGAGAATGGAAAACATCTGAAAGAGAAGAAAGGACAAATGGATAGCTCGCAGAAGACACGAAGAAACCAGAAGAAAGTGACTGGAGCAATTGCAACTGAAAAATAAAACGCCCAAACAGAAGGTAGAAAAATACTTTTTATTTTGAATTTATTAACTGGAATATGTCTGGTCTGGGAAGTGTGTATTGCTAACATCTTTGCGTTTTTGTTTAGTGCAAGAGGAAATTACTTTATAGTTTTATTTCTCCAGTGTTGTACATTTCATGTTTGGATTTTGGGGTTCCCAGTTTAATTATTATCTGACCAAGGAAGTTAGCCTACACGTATCCTCGGTAATTTTTGTGGGTGGGGCTGGGGGCGGGGCAGGGGTGGGACTAGGGGCGGAGAATGGGTGGAGCATGGCGAGCCACAGGTGTCGGGTTTTTCTCGGTGAAAAAGTTGGCAACCCTACTATCAAGATCTTCATGTACGGATTCCACCTGCATGGCCTCTTCTGACTGTTCTGAAGAGTCAAGATAGGTGTCCTTTATGTGGGTTTGGCTCACTGCTTCCCAGGACTTAGCAGTTTGTTTGGGCCTACGGTTCTGTGTGGTGGAATACCATGATGGCATCTCTTCCTCTAGAGGTTTAAAAACATTTTCTTTATAATGCTTTCCTCTAAAAGTTCTGTCCTTGCTCAAACTGTCTTTTAACTTTGGCTTTGGCTTGTGCTTTAGGTAAGGAGACTCTCCCTCCCAAGGTTCTTCTCTTAACTTGGCTTTAGGAAAACAGTAGCAAAGATTAAAAGCTTTACCTCTGGATTTTCTTTTGATTCTCTGGGGCGAGACAGGAGGCCTACCTTGGCTGCTGCCTTCCGTATCAGTGCTCTCAGGTATTCTCCTTCAGCTCTCCCAGTCTTTCCTCCTCAGGCCTTTGAGGCCTGCCCTCCTGTGGGTTTCAGGGCCCGGTCTGGTTTGGCTTTGGCTTTCTCGGCCTGGCCTTTGGCTTACAGGACTGGTTCTCCTCTCCCAGCCTGTCTTTTTACTCAGGTTTGCTTTTGGACTAGATCCCAATCTTGCTCTGGTACCTTCATAGCATGTCCTCAATCTCTCTCTGGAACAGGCTCCCGCTTGTTCTCTCCCAGCTGAGGAAGGTAATCCTTCCACTGCTTCCCCAGTAGTGGATCTCCAGGCAGATGAGATTCTAGCAGCTGAGCTTTTTGCAGGTAAGCTCCCAGCGTATGAGCTTCCTCCTGACTCTTGCTTGCCTCCCCTTAAATGTGAGCTTTTGGAACATAAGTCCTGCCCACAGAGGCGTGGTTCTGTGGTCTCTGTCCTGACTCTCCCGCTCCCTCTAGGTGGATCCTCTGGATATTGCAGGCAACTTCTTTTTCTTTCAGAATCCAGAACTGTTTTTCTCTCCAAAGGAGGGTCCGCTGCATCACATGTTTAATGAATAACTGACCCTATACTATGTGTATGTCACCTGATGGAAAATAACTGGTTGCTGTTGCAACAGGTTAAAATGGTTGCCTTTTTCAGCCGGTGAGAAGGAGTAAAGGGATCCCATACCTGGAGTGGGCATGTGCACTGCCTGGAAAATCTCCCGACTGAGAAGTCTCTCATGCCTGGCTGAATTAGGGATCGATTTAGTCAAAGTGTGGCATGAGATGGTTCATAACGCTGTCGGTGATGTATCATTCTCCTGTAATTACTTGCTTTCTAGTTATCTTTTCCAACTAATTATAGGTAAATAAGTGAATTACTTGCTTTCAAGTTATCTTTTCTTTGTTTTATAAATAAACTGCTCATCTTTATTACAAAGTGTGTTAGCCTATATTTTCGCACCCCGTTCAATTAGCAAAACAGATACTTGGCTTGATGGACCTTGGTCTGATCCAATATGGCATATCTTATGTTCTTATGCTCTTAACTTGGCCATGTGGCCTAATGGATAATGCATCTGACTTTGGATCAGAAGATTAAGGATTTGAGTTCTTTCATGGTCAGCTTTTCCCTTAGAAAGAAGAGTCCCAATGAGATCTTCTTGGAAATGTGTTGTTGCTGTTGTTTAATGGACATTGTGTAGTCAGCTCTAAGCTCCCAGCTTGGTAAGTGCACAGAGAACACTTAACTTGCCCTGTTGCTGGGATTCTGTTGGCTTTAATACAAGAATTGAGGAACCTGTGTTTTTTGTGGAGACTGCTGGGTACTTATGACCTAGATTGGCCACTGTTGGAAACAGGATACTGGGCTTGATGGACCTTGGTCTGACCCAGTATGGCATATCTTATGTTCTTATGTTCTTAACCACTACCATGTTAATCAGTGAGCCCTGTAAACATGGGCATGATAAATTTGGAGAGGCAACAATCATGATTGGGTCATTAATCAAAGAAATCATGAGTATTCCATTGGATCACCATGCAGTCATGTAGAAACCATTGGAATTGAAGTCTTGAAGGACTAGAAAAGGGGACTGTTACTTCTGGAGAGAGATCTGCAATTGTGAGTATATACTTCTGGGAATTTTCTGAAAGGAATTATTTCTATTAAAGCTAATTAATCTGTGAAACCACTATTTTTTTTAAATCAGTCAGGGCCTAGTAGCAGCAGCTTAAGTTTAAATTTAAAACACAGAAGAGAACTTTCTGGTTACATTTCATACCCAGCAGAGAGCTTGTAGTTTAAATTTAATAGTCACTCAGGGCCTAGTATCAGCAAAGTACTTTTAGTTTAAATTTAAAACACAGAAGAAAGCTTTGTGGTTAACTTTAGAACCCAGCAGAGAGCTTGTAGTTTAAATTTCATAATAAGTTAGAGCCTAGCAGCAGCAAAGAACTATAATTTAAATCAAATGAGAATATAGCTTAGCACAAAAGGCAAAACAGGGTCAGTACTCTTTGAGCAACAAATAAAGTCTAGAAGAGGCCTTCTACCTAGGGGGCAAGAGACCTGTGAAACATTTTCAATAGGTGTTAACACTAGGTGGCAGGTGAACAGGCCATTTTGAAAGACTCCTTCTATCCAAGCAAGGACTGTTAATCACCCAGGAAGTTGGACACAGCTTACCTCAGCAGCACAGGAATAAATAGCTCAACCAGAGTTCTGTGATCCTCAGTCTTGAAGGACTAGAAAAGGGGACTGTTACTTCTGGAGAAAGATCTGCAATTGTGAGTATATACTTCTGGGAATTTTCTGAAAGGAATTATTTCTATTAAAGCTAATTAATCTGTAAACCCACTATTTTTTGTTAAATCAGTCAGGGCCTAGTAGCAGCAGTTTAAGTTTAAATTTAAAAATCAGAATATAGCTCCTGGGTTTTCTTGGCAGTGTCACCGGAAGTAGATTGCCAGGCCATTCTTCCGAGCAGCCCTCTTTTAATAAGTGTTATTTCCCTCCCTCCCTCCCCAACACCCACCCACCCCTGGGATAATCACAGCTTTATAGGTACTTATACATCTTAAAAGACAGGCAGTGCTCTCAGGTCAAGCTCATTATTCAAATCAGTCATACACTAAGGACCTCAGATTAATTAAGTTTCAGTTGAACAAGGTATATTAAATGTATTAGGTACAGTTTTATTAGCATAAATATCCATAGCAACCCTTAGTAAGTAAAGAACTTAAAGATCTAAACACAAACTTAAAACTAGGATGCAGGCAGCAGTCCAGCAGCGAGATGGGGGCTTTCCAATCTTTTGCATTGAGTGTCACATGTACGATTTTCTCCCAGTTGGTGAGAGGTCTTACGTGTGCACTAGGTACAAGGAGCTCTTTACTCTCAGGGAACGAGTCCGTTCTCTAGAGGCTAGAGTAGCATACTTGGAAAACATAAGAAAGACAGAGAGGTACATAGATGAGACCTACAGGGATATAGTCCTGAAGTCCCACCTCCAGTCTGGCAGCATCCCTGTTGCCATGGAGGAGAGAGGTCACATGACAGGAGAGCATCACCCTAGTGTGGCAGGAAGTGATCCTGTAACTAGGACCTGTCCTCCAGGTGATGTAAAACCCTCTCGCACTGAGGAAGTTTCTCCAGGGCCATATGCCCATGAGGGAAGGGTTAGGACAGCCGTTATAGTTGGTGATTCGATCATTAGGCATGTAGATAGCTGGGTGGCTGGTGGACGTGAGGATCGCCTGGTAACATGCCTGCCTGGTGCGAAGGTAGCAGACCTCACGCGCCAACTAGATAAGGTCTTAGATAGTGCTGGGGAGGAGTCTGCTGTCTTGGTACATGTCGGTACCAGTGACATAGGAAAATGTGGCAGAGTGGTTCTGGAGACTAAATTTAGGCTTTTAGGTAGGAAGTTGAAATCCAGAACTTCCAGGGTAGCGTTCTCCAAAATGCTTCCTGTTCCACACGCAGGAACCATAAAGGCAGGCAGAGCTCCAGAGTCTCAATGCGTGGATGAGACAATGGTGCAGAGATGAGGGTTTTGGATTTGTTAGGAACTGGGGAACATTCTCGGGAAAGGAGGGGCTCTTCCGAAGGGATGGGCTTCACCTTAACCGGGATGGAACCAGGCTGCTGGCATTAACCTTTAAAAAGGAGATAGAGCAGCTTTGAAACTAGATAATAGGGGAAAGCCCAAGAGCGGATGGTTCAGAAGAATGTATCCTTGAAGGATACTACCAAAAGCAGAGAGGTTCCAAAGAAGAGTAAAGTAGCCCAAATGTCCTTGAGTATGGAGCAGACAGAGCTTAACGATCCCAAATTACCCATGTCTACCTATAGCCAAATTAATATGAATAAAATACAGTCTCTAAAATGCTTGTATGCAAATGCTAGAAGTCTAAAAAATAAGATGGGAGAGTTAGAATATGTAGCACTAAATGAGAGGTTAGATATGATTGGAATATCAGAGAAATGATGGAAGGAGGACAACCAGTGGGACACTGTGATACCTGCATACAAACTATATCGTAATGATAGAGCTGATCAAATTGGTGGAGGGTTGCGCTCTATGTTAGAGAGGGCATTGAGTCAGAAAGGATTAAAGAATTGCAGGAAACAAAATTTGCTGTAGAATCTCTATGGATTATAATTCCATGTAAAAAGGGGAAGGCGATGGCAGTGGAGGCATACTATCGACCGCCTGGCCAGAATGAACAAATGGACGATGAAATGCTCAAAGAAATCAAGGAAGCTAACAAAAGTTACAGCGCAGTAATAATAGTGGGTGATTTCAATTACCCTGGTATCGACTGGGTCAGTGTCACGGCAGGACATGCTAGGGAGATAAAGTTCCTAGATGAAATAAATGACTGCTTCTTGGAGAAGCTGGTTCATGAACTGACCAGAGGGGAAGCCATATTAGACCTAGTCCTTAGTGGAACACCAGATCTAGTGCAAGAGATAAGGGTGTTGGGGCCACTTGGCTATAGTGATCACAGCATGATCACCTTTGATTTAATTAGTGGAGGAGGAATAGTAAGGAAATCCACAGTACTACCTTTTAACTTTCGAAAGGGAGACTATGATAAAATGAGGAAAATAGTTAAGAAAAAACTAAAAGGAGCAGTTGTAAAGGTTAAAGACTTACTTAGACCTAGAAGATTATCCACCTCAAACACCCTCAATACCCCAAGAAACTTCGCTAAATCACGCAAATGTACATCACAACGAGCAATTTCTTTGGCTGCCCCTTTGATTTGGAACTGTCTCCCTCCTGATTTACGTGCAATTGATGTTTTAAGTGACTTTCGTAAGCAATTAAAAACTTTACTTTTTATTGAGCACTATGGATCAACAAATGACTAAGATATCATCTATTGTATATATTTTATAAATAATCCACTATTTTGTTAACCCTTGTTATTTTTCCTACATTACCATATGTTGTCATGTCTATACTGTTTGTTTCCCTTGTTTATACCTTGTATTTCTTGTGACCGCTTTGATTGAAGGAAAAGGCGGTATAAAAAACTTGTTAAATAAATAAATAAATAAAGAGTCATGGGATAGGAGGCAGTGTACTACTGTGGATCAGGAACTGGTTAAAAGATAGAAAGCAGAGGGTAGGGCTAAATGGCCAATTTTCCCAATGGAGAAAGGTGAATAGTGGTGTACCCCAGAGATCTGTGCTGGGTCCGCTGCTTTTTGACATATTCATAAATGACCTGGAAAGTGGAATAACAAGTGAGGTTATCAAATTTGCAGATGACACAAAACTATTTAAAGTTGTTAAAACCCAAGAGGATTGTGGAAAATTGCAAGAGGATCTTGATAAATTGGAAGACTGGGTATCAAAATGGCAGAAGAAATTTAATGTGGACAAGTGCAAAGTTATGCACCTAGGGAAAAACAACCCAAACTATGGTTACACGATGCAAGGTTCCACATTAGGAACCACCACCCAGGAAAAAGATATAGGCGTCATTGTGGATAATATGTTAAAACCCTCGGCCCAGTGTGCAGCTGCGGCCAAGAGAGCAAATAGAATGCTAGGTATCATAAGGAAAGGAATGGAAAATAAAACAAAAGATATAATAATGCCTCTATACCGTTCCATGGTGAGACCGCACCTTGAATATTGTGTGCAGTTCTGGTCGCCGTATCTTAAAAAGGATATAGCGTTATTAGAAAAGGTTCAGAGAAGAGCCACCAAAATGGTAAAGGGGATGGAAGGATACTCCTATGAAGAAAGCTTAAAAAGGTTAGGGCTCTTTAACCTGGAAAAGAGACGCCTGAGGGGAGATATGATAGAAGTCTTTAAATTAATGAACGGAGTGGAACAGGTAGATGTTGATTGATTGTTTACGTTATCAGAATATAGAAAGACTAGGGGACATGCAATGAAGCTACAGGGTAAACTATTTAAGACTAATAAAAAAAATATATGTTTTTTCACTCAACGTGAAAGGCTGTTAGTGTAGCTGGGTTTAAAAAAGGTTTGGATAAGTTCCTGGAGGAAAGGTCCATATACCATTATTAAGAAGGGACCCAGGATATCAATGCTTGACCCAGTACAAGCATTGTGGAACCTGTGTCTTTTGGGGAAACTGCTAGGTACGTATGACCTAGATTGGCCACTGTTGGAAAAGGATACTGGGCTTGATGGACCTTGGTCAGACCCAGTATGGCATATCTTATGTTCTTATGTTTATGTTATGGAACGAATAGGACTATGCAACAGACTTGCCTAGAGAAGACTTGCAACAAAACTAAGGACCGTACAAAGAGGGCATGATTCAGACATGTGACAAAGACAGCAACAATTATACTGAAAGAGATCCCATGTTCCACAGAGGAGATGGGAGTATATGTCCTTAGGACCACATTAGGCTGTATGCTCCACAGAGCATGGTGTTACAGAAGAGTAGCAAAAAACAGTCACTGCCAAAACAAGGACATGAGAAAACAGGTGGTAAGCCAGCACAGATATATGAGGTGGCAGTTAATACAGACAGGACAAAGGTTCACCTTCCACCAAACCAATGAAACCAAAATATAATGGCCATGTAGCACTGGAGTGCCCAAAATGGATATATCTACATGCCCTGGAATAGTGTATTCAAAGGCAGACCGCAATGCAGGTGTAAATCTGTGCCAGGACAGAAGGAGAACCATATACCAAGGCAACACATCAAAGAGAAAAGCACTGGATCAGGTTTTCCTGAGGAATGGCTGAAGATACTAGTGGATGGCTCTGTGAAAGTAAGAGAGACATGCAGCACGGAAGTTGCAAACATCATTGCAGCAATAGGTGTTGCCACAAAGTATGGACTGTGGGAATGTGGAACCATATGCACACAGCTGATGTCAATGTCCCTTGTGGTCTGATGCAGTGCCTGTATCATATTAAGGTATATTATGCATCTTCACAGTCATAGGCAGTTTGTGTCTATCACATGGTGCGAAATCCCTAAACCACATTGTACCTCCAGGTATTCATGGGACAGGACAGGACAAACATGTAGGGGATTAATACATTTGTGAGGCACTGTATCATGTATGAAGGTTATTGCTGCATGTGCAGACATTTGTGGATATCACTATGTATGGCTATGAAACCATGGCTGCAGCAGAGGAGAGGGAAGCTGGGAATGCACAGCTCATGGTGATGGGGTGCCAGAAGATGATGTGTCTGTTTAACGGTGCGGTGCAGATGAGGTGCTTCTCTCCATTCTGAAGAGTCAGCAATTAAGCTGGCCTACATTTGCATCCAGCTCCTCCGCAACCACAGAGAAGTGGCACTGCACCTCAACCATGGGGGACATTCCCATAACCACAAGACTCTGTGGATCACCCAGTGTGACTGCCCACATGTATGGGGTCTGCATGCCAAAGTCCAAGAGTTTTGTGGCTGTGGCAGTGGCCACTAGTGCAGGTATGCACCCCTCAAACCCTGACATGCTGGGGAGGATCTTGGTGCCATCTCATACATCAGCTGCAGCCAGGAGCCCTGCAGGCGATAGAGGCAGATGGATGGGGCTGTATGCAGCATCTGTATTAAACAGTCTGACTGGGATGCTGCCGGTGTCCACATAAGTCACCAGGTGGATGGGGCTGCAAGCAGCATCCCTTATGACATGGTGCTGCACCATGCCACTGCCTGGTGACACAGCTCCATGCACCTCCTGCATCACATTGTTAATGGCCATAACTACCTGACTACCCACATTCCCTAAACCCTCCCCCCATCAGGTCAGGGATGTCCCCGCTCTCCTCAGCTGTGGCAGGCCCCAGATGTTCTCCCACAGGTACCTCCTCTGTGTCACCTTCCAGGGCTCACTCGACACAGCAGCAGTCAGTCTGGGTGTCTGCTGGTCAGCCTCATGGGATGTGGAGGGCCATAGGTCTGTTGGTGGGAAACAGAGAGAGGTCCATAAGCATCTGGGACACAAGAGGCATCATAAATACACAATCATTTGTTGGCAGATAACCGTATCATATCTGTTGACCAACATATTCACATGGCTACAAAACACACCAGGATCATATGTCCTCACACCATTAACACCTTAAACATGATGCACAAAGGGATGGGATGGTGGAAGGTCAACCAAGACATGTGGCTGTGGCACCTAGCAAGAGAAGGCAAGAACAGATGCATGTGGCACACATATGGAGAAATGGAGGGCCATAGAGGTGAAGCAGCATAATAGGTGTGAAACAACACATGGAAAGGCTGGGTATCCTCAAGGACAACATAGAGTGGTTGCAACCATGATAGGAGGGTGGTGTGGGTAGGTTGGGGCAGCCATCACAAATGGACAATCCAAATGGGGTCCAGGAGGGGGAAGGGAATACAGGACTGTGAACCAAGCAGGATATATGCCCCCAGGGACTATGGGCACAGCAGTGGCATCAGATTGAACCTGCGGGACAATGTACAGAGAATATCTGCACTGTGCACCAAAGGCATGACATGGGCAGTTCACATGCTGTTGGTACAGGTTTTGACATCATCAAAGGCTATGTGTAACTGAGTGTCACTCACCATCAGCTGCATGGCGCATTTCTTCATGAACACAATATAGGTATTAAGGCCGGTCACAGCACAGGTGGTTTTTCTTGCGGCGCAGGTCATCCACCTGTGTATGACAGAGAGTAACACTAAGTGCCCTGTATGCATGGCTGGCACCTAACATGTGAGCCTCATTAACAATCAGGTCAATGTTCACTGCCCTACTGGTTTACATGTGGTTGCATGTTCATGTACTGGCCAAGAAGCATATAAGCAATACCTACATCATCACCATGTGTAACAAACCAGCAAGTTAACAGGTAAGGTACAACACCATGGTAGCCCTGTGTGACTAATCACACAACCCTTTTTATGAAGAGGTCTGTTCAACACCAATCCCAATATTGCCTTAATACATTTTTTAAAATGAGGAGAAATGATCATAGCGATGAGGTACACCTTATGACAGCTAGTCATCCACCAACAGGGAAATAATCTTACCAACCATCATTGATCGCAAAAATGTGTCACAATGTATTAGGTCATTGAAAGTTGATCCTGAATAGGACACCCACTACTGAATTAAGTTCCATGGGCATCTACATCAAAATCCTATATGGTTCCTGCTGAAACACCAATCAATATAATAGAAGACCAGTAATTGAACCAGGCTATGTTGAGTCCATCAAATCCATTACTTTTGGCAGCTAAAACCACCTCACCAGCATCTGTAGCAAAGAGAACACATATATCTTACCCATATTGACATATTGTCACCCCTCCCCCGTGGTCTGGCCCTGATGAGCCCACCTGGAGAAAGACAGTCTGTTATGGGCTGTGTAAAGTAAGTTTTTCTCGTCAAGGGACACAAGCACCATTGACATGACATATCTGGTTGCTCATTGAAGCCCCTTATGACAACATGTTTATGACATCACTGTTCTCCATATTCCAGATACTGGTAAGGTGGTGTTGGCTGCCTTCAGTGATACGGTTGAGGAACCCAATGCAATGAGTTTCAATTAGTGAATTAATGATAGGTTGTGTGGATAATACAAAATAATGTTTGTATGTATGTTCATGTTCATGCGTGTTGAGCTAAGCTCAGCCACTCAATTGTACATTTCCTATGAATGCACACCTTTACATGGAATATCATTTATGACTAGGGCTTTGCACAAGTGTTGTATAGTAGGCCTGGTCCCCTGATGGCGGTTGACCATAAATCATTATTGAGGCTCACCCAGGTCATCCTCAGCCTGTCCGTCAAAGAGAATTGTGGCCCATATGCATGTCAACAACAGGCCATACACCCTGTGCATCATCATGGTGAAACAACATGCCCCACCCAGACATGTGAACGTTGGAGCTCAAAGCACAGTACATTTACATCAAGTCAAGTGCTGGGTGGCTACCCCCACACCACCAAACCAGAGCACTAATGAGGTCATATGCTTCAGGAACATGGACATTTCTGTCATTTATATATGTGACTGAAAACCTGTGCCTTGCTACATAGCACATCTGACCCACTGTGTTATATGTTGTCCACCTCCCTGTACCCAAGTATGTACTGTCCATGGGTAGTCCCTTTCTGCATTGAATTTGTCTGCAATACACTGCCAAGAGCACTGCAGCCACACCATGTCATGCTGGACTGAGGAGCCAAGAAAGATCCTGCCCTGCTTATGGCATATCAGGGTGGCCATGAGCCAGATATCATGGTCCAGGATTTTCTTGATCTTCATCACATGTCTAACTGGTGTGCTGTCTTGCAACTCACGATACAAATATTTTGCAGTCAGCAGTTACAATCAGCATCACCTACATGCATTCCGTATAACATGCATAATATATATGCATGGCACATTGCACATGTGCACCACACATTCCATGCCATGTGAATGCACAAGGCACGGAATGTCAGCAGAATGTGTCTTGTGCATGTGTACTGTATGTGCAACATGCAGAATGCACCATGCGCCTGCACATGGCTCATTCTTCTGATGTTCCATGCCTTGTACAAGTGCAATGCATGGAACATCAGTGGAATGTCAGCAGAATATGCTATACCCATGTGCAAGGCACAGAATATGTTATATGCATGTGCAAGGTGTGGAATGTCAGCAAAATGTGTCCTGCACATGCGCAAGGCATGGAACGTCGATGGAATGTGCTATCCCCACGTGCAATGCATGGAACATGCCATGTGCATGTGCAAGGCCTGGAATATCAGTGGAACATTAGCGGACCATGTTTTCTGCATGCGCAAGGCATGGAATATCAGTGGGACATGCTATTCCCACATGCAATGCACAGAATGCACCATGTGCATGTGCAGGACACATTCCATTGACATGTGCATGACATGTTATGCTGATGTTCCATGCCTTGCACATGCGCAGGATACATTCCGCTGATGTTCCGCACCTTGCGCATGCCCATGGCACATTCCACTGATGTTCTATACCTTGCGCATGTATATGTCACATTCTGCACATCGCACATGGGGTTAGCACATTCTGCTGATGTTCTGCTGATGTTTCGTACCTTGTGCATGCGCAAGGTGCAGAACGTCTGTGGAACATGCCATGTACAGGTACATGGCATGTTCCTCACGTTGCACATGAGCATGCACAAGACACGTTCCACTGACGTTCCATACCTTGCACATACGCATGTTGCGGAATGTGTGGTGCACATGCACAATGAACCCTGCATATATATTACTCGCATTACGTGGAATGCGTGTAGGTGATGCTGATCGTGACAGCTGTCTGCAAAACAGATATATACTATAGATTACAGAAATCGCAGCAATACCTGTGACAGCATAGCACACTATAGGATGGACCCACTGCACAGACAGAGTGAGGAGGGGGATAATGGTGCAGAGCAACAGGCCAGTAAAGGTTAACATACACAGGAGGGGAGGTTGAGCAGCTGCCACAAGGACAATCATCAACAGTGATGGTGATGTCCCAGAACAGGATGATGAGCAGCCTGGCACATCTGGTGAGGTACAGGCACAGCAACCAGCTGACATCCCAACAACTCCAGCATCCCCTGGGATTCCACATAGGTGCAAGAAGAAACATGTCCCCAAAGAGTTATGAAAGAGGGCACAACCCTTTATTCAGGAGGAGAACAAAGTGCTCATTGAGCAAGAGCTGGAAAACTATGAGGAGCTGTTTGGCAGGCTCAGCTCACAGACCCCTGTCAGTACCCGCAATGCCATCTGAGAGCCAATAAGGCAGGCTGCATCAGAGTTTGATGGCCAATTGCATGATTGTGAAGGGATACAGAAATGCTACAATGACATCAAGTGCTCAGTCAGGGCACGACTCACAGCAGAGCGCCAACACACACTGGGAAATGGTAGTGGTGGACCTAGGCAGGCAAACCTCATGCCCATGTAGGAGCAGCTAGTGCAATTACTAGCACCAATGTATGTTCATGGACTGCTGCCAGAGCTGGACACAGTCCATCCACATGCAGGTATGTGTTGACACACATCTACAGTATGTGTGGACCTGTCATGGGTGGAGGGGGTGTTCCCTGCTACCCACACAATGCAACCATTCTTGCATCAACAACCCTGAGGGCTCCCCTCCCATCCAGCTCCTAGTGGTCATCATTATGTCCACAGGGGCCTGTACATGGCCTCCCAGGTCACATACACACACACATATACCACTCTCACAACAACTGTCAGGTATCACCTAGTCCCAATACCACAGGCCACCGCTGCCTGCAGTGTGCAGTGCTGCCAAGAAGAGCTGCTCCCTGGGCCCATCCCATGTGCACACTGCCTGCCTGCATGGCAGACCCCAGACACATGGGACCCCTCAAACCAATGCAACTCTGTTCTTCTCCATATACCCTGTCCTGTGCAAGCAACCAACACATCCTGTAGATATGTATGGCCACATGGTTACACATATACTATGTAAGTATGCATGTATGTAAGTGTGTGACCTTTTGGTCTGTTCTACTATCACATACCTGGTGCCTGTGAGGGTTAAGGAGAGGACAATGAATCAGTACCAGCTGGGTTGGACTGCACAGAATACCAAGGATATATTATAGGGAGGAACGTCACATAACATATGATTGAGGTCCAGGCTGTTCTAGACAGGGTGCTTAGATAGAACTATGTATATACAACTGTGTACATTGTCCTGATCTGTGTTGTGGTACAGTGAACATGAGGTCTGTTACAATGTGTGAATGCTGACATATGTATGTCACATCTGTGAGGAGGGGTACTGTATATGGGTATCATTGTAGCAGGATACATGTGAGGTACCACTTCTGGCCTGCACATCTATTGTGAAAAATAGTCCGTAATGCATGATGGCATGATCAGCATGGAGAATGTCGATATGCCACCCACATCTCATAGGGCAGCTGGAGAGGAGCGCTATGCTCTCTTTATTGATGATCGGACCACCCTCCCTAGTAGTCTGGTGATTCTCAGTGAGGCCTGTGAACCAGCACTTTGTTGCCTTAGTTGTGTGGGTATCTGGAGTGTGACACTGTGATATGTTGTTTGTAACTGCCTGTCTGTGTCACAGGTGTCCTGTAACTGAGACCCTGTGTGACTGGTATCTGGTGGAGTTGCTGTAGGATGGGTGTTATGTGCCCTGTCCTGTTTGGCAACTGATGGTACATGCAACAGAGTTCTGTGCCATTTGTAAGATGTGCAAGGTATGTTATGTGAGGCCCTGCAGGATGCTGGTGGCCAAATCAGAGTGTGCACCAACCATAGCTTCAGTTCTGAGCAGTCACCTTTGTTTCAGAGACAGTGGCATAGGTTCTCTAATGTGACTTTTTGTTGTGTTGTCTATGCTGTCATGTTGATGGATTGCATAAGGTTGTCCTTCTGATCCAACATCATCTTCAGGTGTGCTATTCCCTGTACCGGTGTATGTACATTGCAATGTACCAGTTGAGGTGAGGTGGTGAGACATCTCTGCCCATGGAGTTGATGACTAATTGTGTTTGGCCATGGGGTCCTGTGAGGTTGATGACATGCAGCCATTGTGAGATATCATTGGAGCCTCAGGTGATTTGTTTGTATTGTTTTTTTATTTTTTTTATTTAACATGTCTTATATATCGCCTTTCATGATATCAAGGTGGTTTACATTGAACAAACTGAAATTACATTGAACAGGGCATTATAACTTGGAGATAACTATTTTACAGGGAATATGGGCAATGGAGGGTTAAGTGGCTTGCCCAAGACCACAAGGAGCACTATTGTGTTCCCTGTGTTCTGATGGTTGGAATATTCAGCATGTTGGTGCTTTACACACCGTATGCCATGTAGAGTGGCCTGTCTCTGGCACAGATGCGCTGATGGTAGGTGTTATGAGGTTATGTGGATGGAGATGGGCCCTAGGTTTAGCCATGGGGCTGACATGTGTCTTCTGAGCGAAAGACCAGTGCTGCCTGTCTGTCTGTAGTCTGATAGGTCTGATATGCACCATTGGGATATGGTGCCACCAATGTTCAGCTGTCAAAGGCCATGATGTAGGTGGCACATCTACAGCTGCTTGTTGTTACCAATTCCATGGATTAGGTTGCCAAAGAGAGGTATGTAGGGTGTGAGCATGTCACTGTGTGTCTGGATGAGATAGTGACATGTTACGTGTCACGTTTGTATAGCAAAAGGAGTGTGTAGGTGCATCTGTACAGTCTCATCACCTGACAGCCCTGACATGTCTCCTAGTCCCACAGACACACCTCACAGGTGCCCTAACATATACCTTGAGGTCATGCTGTCACTGTGGCCATGCAATGACAATTCCCAACTAACCCATGGAACCACCAGGAACCTGTGCCATGCCCAGTCAACAGCACCTACAGCCCCCCCACCCCCACATGCCCAAAGCCAGACATGCTTACCATGACATTATCACATGGCCAAGTTCCCCACAGTGCCCAACCCAACCACCCAAGTTAGTTACTGTGTGCAGCACTCCGCTCCTCTTTCTCACCTGCAATTTTCCCCTCACCTAAATGGATGCCGATGTGCTGCAGAAACACACGCCACCAGACCAGTCACACACATCTGACAACAAAGCCAGTGCTATTGGAGGGCTGCACTGTCCCTCCATGCATCCTCTCCCTACAACAGTATAAGATGGCAACAAGTGGTCACACACCATCCTTTCTGCACCATCACCCATTTCCCTACCACCGCACATCAGTGTCCTGGCCACAGATACCATGCCACTGTGTCCCTGCATGCACCAATGTGGAATGCCTTAGTGACATGTGACCTTGGCCCATCTGAGGATGCACCACTGTCATGCACATGGGCAGCATGTATGTACAGTGCATTTCAAAGGTATTCATCCCCTCTGTGTTTGTCTTGTCATGTTGCAGTACAACCTGGAATCAACATGGGGTTTGGGGGGTTAACACCATGTGATATACACAACATGCCTGCAACTGTAAAGGTGAAAAATATACTTCATTGTGACACAGACAATATGTAGGCCAGATAATACATGAGAGCAGGAATGTGCATATGTATGCACCCCCTAATGTCAATACATTGTAGAACCACCTTTTGATGCAATTACATCTGCAACTCTCTTGGGGAATATCGCTATTGGCTTAGCACATCTAGACACTGTGATGTTAACCCATTCTTTAAGGCCAAACTGCTCCAAATCCATCAAGTTTGATGGGATGCATTGGTGTACAGCAATCCTCCAGTAATGCCACAGATTCCAATTAGACTGAGGTGTGGTCTTTGACTACTCCACTCCAAGGCATTCAAATTTGTCACATTAAAGCAACTTTAGCAGTTTGTTTAGGGTCATTGTCCTCCTGGAAGGTGAACCTTCATCCCAGTCTCAAATCTCAGGCAGACTGAAACAGGTGTTCCACAATAAATGCCCTGTCTTCAGTGCCATCCATCGTTCCTTTACCCCTGGCCACTTTTCCTGTCCCTAACAATGAAAAATATCCCCGCAGCATGATTCTGCCACCACCAAGTTTCACTGTGGGAATGGTGTTCCCAGGGTGATAGGAAGTGTTAAGAACATAAGACATGCCATACTGGGTCAGACCGAGGTCCATCAAGCCCAGTATCCTGTTTCCAACAGTGGCCAATCTAGGTCATACGTACCTAGCAATATCCCCAAAAGACACAGGTTCCACAATGCTTGTACTGGGTCAAGCATTGATATCCTGGGTCCCTTTTTAATAGTGGTTTATGGACCTTTCCTCCAGGAACTTGTCCAAACCTTTTTTAAACCCAGCTATACTAACAGCCCTTACTACATCCTCCGGTAACAGATTCCAGAGTTTGATTACACGTTGAGTGAAAAAATATTTTCTCTTATTTGTCTTAAATAGTTTACCCTGTAGCTTCATTACATGTCCCCTAGTCTTTCTATATTCTGATAGCGTGAACAATTGATCCATGTTTATCCGTTCCACTCCATTCATTAATTTATAGACCTTTATCACATCTCCCCTCAGCCGTCTCTTTTCCAGGTTAAAGAGCCCTAACCTTTTTAGCCTCTCTTCATAGGAGTAGCCTTCCATCCCCTTCACCAATTTGGTGGCTCTTCTCTGTACTTTTTCTAATAACGCTATGTCCTTTTTAAGATACGGTGACCAGAATTGCACACAATATTCAAGGTGCGGTCGTACCATGGAGCAATACAGAGGCATTATAATATCCTTTGTTTTATTCTCCATCCCTTTCCTTATGATACCTAGCATTCTATTTGCTTTCTTGGCCGCCGCTGCACACTGGGCGGAGGGTTTTAACATGTTATCCACGATGACTCCTAAATCTTTTTCCTGGGTGGTGGTTTCTAATGTGGAGCCTTGCATCGTGTAACTATAGTGTGGGTTGTTCTTTCCTAGGTGCATAACTTTGCATTTGTCCACATTAAATTTCATCTGCCATTTGGATGCCCAGTCTTCCAATTTATCCAGATCCTCCTGCAGTTTTCCACAATCCTCTTGGGTTTTAACAACTTTAAACAGTTTTGTGTCATCTGCAAATTTGATAACCTCACTAGTTATTCCCTTTTCCAGGTCATTTATGAATATGTCAAAAAGTAGCGGACCCAGTACAGATCCCTGGGGTACTCCACTATTCACCTTTTTCCATTGGGAATATTGGCCATTTAGCCCTACCCTCTGCTTTCTATCTTTTAACCAGTTCCCGATCCACAATAGTACACTGCCTCCTATCCCATGACTTTTTAGCTTCGCCAAAAGTCTCTGATGGGGGACCTTGTCAAAAGCTTTCTGGAAGTCCAGATACACTATATCAACTGACTCACCTTTGTCTACCTGTTTATGCACACCTTCAAAAAAACATATCAGATTAGTAAGACAAGATCTTCCTTGTCTAAAGCCATGTTGGCTGTCTCCCATTAGGCCATGACTATCTACATGCTGTGTAATTTTGTTCTTTATGATGGTTTCTACCATTTTCCCTGGTACTGACGTCAGGCTCACCGATCTGTAATTTCCTGGGTCACCCCTGGAACCCTTTTTAAAAATTGGTGTTACATTGGCGACCCTCCAATCTTCAGGTATTGCAGATGATTTTAATGAAAGTTCACAGATTACCAATAGCAGGTCTGCAATCTCATATTTCAGTTCTTTCAACACTCTGTGATGTATACCATCCAGTCCAGGTGATTTGCTACTATTCAGTTTATCAATTAGTTGTAATATATCTTCCCGGTGTAGTGATATTTCTCTCAATTCCTCTGCAGTATCACCTTTAAATACCACTTTAGTCTTGGGTAACATCCCTACATCTTCCTCAGTAAAGACCGAAGCAAAGAATTCATTCAGTCTCTCTGCTATAGCCTTGTCTCCTCTTACTGCCCCTTTTACCCCTCTATCATCTAATTGTCCAATTGACTCTCTCACAGGCCTTTTGCTACGAATGTACTTGAAAAAGTCTTTATTTCGTGTTTTTGCTTCCGTAGCAAGTTTCTTCTCAAATTCCCGCTTTGCCTGCCTTATCAATGCTTTGCATTTAACTTGCCAGTGCTTGTGCTGTTTCCAGTTTTCATCATTTGGCTCTTTTTTCCATTTCCTGAAGGTTGCTTTTTTGGCAGCAACAGCCTCTCTGACCTCACCTTTAAACCATGCTGGCAGTTTTTTGGACTTTCTTCCACTTTTCTTAATGCGTGGAATACAGCTGGTCTGGGCTTCGAGGATAGTATTTTTAAATAACACCCAAGCTTGCTGTAAGTCTTTAACCTTTGGAACCGCTCCTTTTAGTTTTTTCCTAACTATATTCCTCATTCTATCATAGTCTCCCTTTTGAAAGTTAAAAGGTAGTACTGTGGATTCCTTTACTATCTGTCCTCCACTAATTAAATCAAACATGATCATACTATGATCACTATTGCCAAGTGGTCCCAACACACTTATTTCTTGCACCAGATCTGGCGTTCCACTAAGGACTAGGTCCAGTATGGCTTCCCCTCTGGTCGGTTCATGAACCAGCTGCTCCAAGAAGCAGTCATTTATTCCATCTAGAAACTTTATCTCTTTAGCTTGTCCTGCCGTGACACTGACCCAGTCGATACCGGGGTAATTGAAATCACCCATTATTACTACTCTGTTGTGACTTTTGTTAGCTTCCTTGATTTCTTTGAGCATTTCATCATCCATTTGTTCATTCTGGCCAGGCGGTCGATAGTATACTCCCACTGCCATCACCTTCCCCTTCATAAATGGAATTTCAATCCATAGAGATTCTACAGCAAATTTTGTTCCCTGCAAAACTTTAATCCTTTCTGACTCAATGCCCTCTCTAACATAGAGCGCAACCCCTCCACCAATTTGATCAGCTCTATCATTACGATATAGTTTGTATCCAGGTATCAGTGTCCCACTGGTTATCCTCCTTCCACCATGTCTCTGAGAGTGCAATCATATCTAACCTCTCATTTAGTGCTATATATTCTAACTCTCCCATCTTATTGTTTAGACTTCTAGCATTGACATACAAGCATTTTAGAGACTGTATTTTATTCATATTAATCTGGCTATTGGTAGGCATGGGTAATTTGGAATCTTTATGCTCTGTCTGCTCCTTACTCAAGGGCATTTGGGCTACTATACTCCCTTTTGGAACCTCACTGCTTTTGGTAGTATCCTTCAAGGATACCTTTGTCCGAACCATGCGCTCCTGGGTGACTGTCGGCTCTCCCCTATTTTCTAGTTTAAAAGCTTCTCTATCTCTTTTTTAAAGGTTAATGCCAGCAGTCTGGTCCCATCCTGATCAAGGTGAAGCCCATCCCTTCGGAAGAGCCCCCCCTTTCCCCAGAATGTTCCCCAGTTCCTAACAAATCCAAAACCCTCATCCTTGCACCATTGTCTCATCCACGCATTGAGACTCCGGAGCTCTGCCTGTCTTTTGGGTCCTGCACGTGGAACAGGAAGCATTTCGGAGAACGCTATCCTGGAAGTTCTGGATTTCAACTTCCTACCTAAAAGCTTAAATTTAGCCTCCAGAACTTCCCTACCACATTTTCCTATGTCATTGGTACCAACATGTACCAAGACAGCAGACTCCTCCCCAGCACTATCTACGATCCTATCTAGGCGGTGCGTGAGGTCTGCTATCTTCGCACCAGGCAGGCATGTTACCAGGCGATCCTCACGTCCACCAGCCACCCAGCTATCTACATTCCTAATGATTTAATCACCAACTATAACAGCTGTCCTGACCCTCCCCTCATGGGCACATGGCCCTGGAGAAACGTCCTCGGTGCGAGAGGGCTTTACATCACCTGAAGGACAGGTCCTAGTTACAGGATCACTTCCTGCCACACCAGGGTGATGCTCTCCTGTCACGTGACCTCTCTCCTCCATGGCAACAGGGATGCTGCCAGACTGGAGGTGGTCACGTCCATGTACTTCTCTGTCTTTCTTATGTCTTCCAGGTCTGCTACTCTAGCCTCTAGAGAACGGACTTGTTCCCTGAGAGCAAAGAGTTCTTTGCACTTAGTGCATACGTAAGACCTCTCACCAACTGGGAGAAAATCATACATGTGACACTCAATGCAAAAAACCGGAGAACCCCCATCTTGTTGCTGGACTTCTGTCTGCATCTTAGTTTAAAGCTTGTGTTTAGATCTTTTAAATTATATATATAATAAGGATTGGTGTAGATGCTTATACCAATAAAAGTGTATCTAATACCCCTAATACACCTTGTGTACCTGAAGCTTAATTAATCTCAGGTCCTCCGTGTATGACTGATTTGGATAATGAGCTGCACCTGAGAGCAGCCCCTTTCCTCTAAGATGTGCAAGTACCTATAAAACTACAATTACCCCAGGGGTGGGTGGGTGCTGGGGAGGGAGGGAGGGAGATAAGTCCTATTAAAGAGGGCAGTTACAAGGTACCCTGTCCTGAACCCTCAGCAGGGGGGAGGGGGGAGGGGGGTACCACACAAAGCCCAGTTAGTTGAGAGAGGCAAGGTAAGTTACAGCTGAGAAAGCTGAACTAGCACACCACTAAGACAAACAATAAATAATTAAATAAACACTTAGACAAACAATAAATAGTTAAATAAACAGCTAGAACTCACAGCAAGGTGTCTCAGGAGGCAAAATCCACTTTTCCAGCAGAGCACTGTAAAAAGCACTGCTCCTCTCTGATCAGAGAGAAGCAAACTAAAAACAGACTATGCACACGTGGAGGAAACAGGAAGAAGGCTACACAATACCTCAGCAGGGGGGGGGAGGGGAGGATTCACTCAGGAAGGCTAGGGCAGGAAAAAGGTTTAACACACAGCAGGGTCTGGGGAGAGAGATTTAATTTAAAATGAACAGTTATCCTGGCTACCACACAAAGCCCAGTTAGTTGAGAGAGGCAAGGTAAGTTACAGCTGAGAATGCTGAACTAGCACACCACTAAGACAAACAATAAATAATTAAATAAACAGTTAGACAAACAATAAATAGTTAAATAAACAGCTAGAACTCACAGCAAGGTGTCTCAGGAGGCAAAATCCACTTTTCCAGCAGAGCACTGTAAAAAGCACTGCTCCTCTCTGATCAGAGAGAGAAGCAAACTAAAAACCAGACTATGCACACGTGGAGGAAACAGGAAGAAGGCTACACAATACCTCAGCAGGGGGGGAGGGGAGGATTCACTCAGGCAGGCTAGGGCAGGAAAAAGGTTTAACACACAGCAGGGTCTGGGGAGAGAGATTTAATTTAAAATGAACAGTTAACCTGGCTACCACACAAAGCCCAGTTAGTTGAGAGAGGCAAGGTAAGTTACAGCTGAGAAAGCTGAACTAGCACACCACTAAGACAAACAATAAATAATTAAATAAACAGACAAACAATAAATAGTTAAATAAACAGCTAGAACTCACAGCAAGGTGTCTCAGGAGGCAAAATCCACTTTTCTAGCAGAGCACTGTAAAAAGCACTGCTCCTCTCTGATCAGAGAGAAGCAAACTAAAAACAGACTATGCACATGTGGAGGAAACAGGAAGAAGGCTACACAATACCTCAGCAGGGGGGGGGGGAGGGGAGGATTCACTCAGGCAGGCTAGGGCAGGAAAAAAGTTTAACACACAGCAGGGTCTGGGGAGAGAGATTTAATTTAAAATGAACAGTTAACCTGGCTACCACACAAAGCCCAGTTAGTTGAGAGAGGCAAGGTAAGTTACAGCTGAGAAAGCTGAACTAGCACACCACTAAGACAAACAATAAATAATTAAATAAACAGTTAGACAAACAATAAATAGTTAAATAAACAGCTAGAACTCACAGCAAGGTGTCTCAGGAGGCAAAATCCACTTTTCTAGCAGAGCACTGTAAAAAGCACTGCTCCTCTCTGATCAGAGAGAAGCAAACTAAAAACAGACTATGCACACGTGGAGGAAACAGGAAGAAGGCTACACAATACCTCAGCGGGGGGGGGGGGGAGGGGAGGATTCACTCAGGCAGGCTAGGGCAGGAAAAAGGTTTAACACACAGCAGGGTCTGGGGAGAGAGATTTAATTTAAAATGAACAGTTAACCTGGCTACCACACAAAGCCCAGTTAGTTGAGAGAGGCAAGGTAAGTTACAGCTGAGAAAGCTGAACTAGCACACCACTAAGACAAACAATAAATAATGTTAACTTTGTGCCACATATGGCGTTTCCCATGATGGGTAAAGGGTTAATTTTTTCATCTCATCTGACCTTATAACCATCTTCTATGTGTTTGGGGGGGGGGGGGGTCCACCACATGCTTTTGTGCAAAACCCAAATGTGTTTTCCTATGTCTTTCTTTGAGCAATGGCTCATTTATGGACACTGTTCCATTAATCCCCACACTGTGGAGTGTATGGCTTAATGCGGTCCCATGGACAGATACCCCCATCTCTTCTGTGGACCTTTGCAGCTCCCTCAGTTCTATCTTTCATGTCTTTCTAGCATCTCTGATCATTGACCTCCTTGCCCAGTCTGTGAATTTTGGTGGGTGGCCTCTCCTGTCAAGTTTGTAGTGGTGCTATATTCTCTCTATTTTGTTATGATGTATGTAAGGGTGTCCATGAAATAATCAGAATATGGGATATTCTGTTACAATGGAGTGGAACGGGTAAACGTAGATTGATTGTTTACATCATCAGAATATAGAAAGACTAGGGGACATGCAATGAAGCTACAGGGTAAACTATTCAAGACAAATAAGATAAAATATTTTTTCACTCAACGTGTAATCAAACTCTGGAATTTTTTACCAGAGGATGTAGTAAAAGCTGTTAGTATAGCTGGGTTTAAAAAAAGGTTTGGACAAGTTCCTGGAGGAAAGGTCCATAAACCATTATTAAAAAGGGACCCGGGATATCACTGCTTGACCCAATACAAGCATTGTGTAACCTGTGTCTTTTGGGGAAAATGCTAGGTACGTATGACCTAGATTGGCCACTGTTGGAAACAGGATACAGGGCTTGATGGACCTTGGTCTGACCCAGTATGGCATATCTTATGTTCTTATCTAATGCAACCCTGATTTATACGTCTTCACAACTTTGTCTCTGACCTCTTTGGAATGGCCCTTGGTGTTCATGTTGCCTGCTTAGTGGTGTTGCTGAGTCAGCAGCCTTTTGGGACACATATATTTATACAGGTATCATGTGTACAGATCATGTGATACTGATTGCACACAGGTGGACCCTAATCAGTTAATTAGGTGATGTCTGAGGTCAATATTTGGGACTCTATTGGTTTGGCGGGGAACAAGAATGGTCTCCAATTGCTCCTGTTCTATCGGGCATCTGGCATCAAAATACCAGCAGATGTCTTCCTGCTAGGGATTAGGTTGCCAAATATGAGTGTGCCTTTCTGTACTTCAAGATTACCACTAGGGCTCAGAAGTGCCATTTTGATGTTGTGCCCTCAACAGGCATGACAGGGGATTGCTCCTGGCTCCCATTAGATCACCAGGCTTATTCCCTGGTAGGAGGAGGGGAGTCTGCTAAAAAGTGTTGAAGTGGGGGTTTGGGGGGAGGAGAGGTAGTCATGGGATGTTGGGGGGGCGTGCCTTCTGTCAGCACTTGTACCTGTCCCTTGCCTGAGACTCCTGTAGCAGGTGTTCTCTGTATACAGCATGAAGATGCCCTCACATATGGATGACATCATCTGACAGAGCCCAAGCAGGATCACTCTTCATCTACTAATAAAGGCTTTTGGGAACTTCCTCTGTGCATGCACACCATCTTCCTGCCTGCTGCAGCAACACCATTTTCTCATACTATAGCTGTAGTAGAATACGACTCCCAGGGGAGATGGGAGGGTTGTGAGGAGTTTTTCCTGCTGTCAACAGAGAACACCTGCTCCAGGTGAGTGTTTACCTTTTCTCCATGGACAAACAGGAAATTTGTCCTTATGTATGGGACTGTCTAGCTACAGGCTACTTTAAGAAAAAGAAGAATGCAAGTTTCACCCAACAAGGGCAACTAAGGGATATGTTTACTAAAGCATGCTAAGGTAACATGCGTTAGCATGCACTAATGGCAGCGATAAGGTGTCTTCATGAGGAAAGAGCCCTGGGCTTGTAGGAGGCATGGCGGCATAAAGTGCCCTATGTGTCCTTTAATGCGCGTTAATGAAACATGGTGCGGTAAGGTGACAAGCATGCACTTTAACGAATGAAAAAGGCTGTAACCCCAAAACAGGATAAAGGAATATCAATGGAAGACAATCTGAAAGTGATAGATGGATGGACAGGTGGTAGTTAATGGACCAGACAAACCTTTGCCATCTGATGTTGTAGCCTGTAAGTGGGATGTGCAGATGACACCCAAGAATAATATATCAGTGTGGTGTGCACGTTTAACTGTCAGTATTGTCAGTGTTTTGCATAGGAGAGGCCTTAAATTTGTCTGGGTGGAGTCAGCATTCTAATGATATGCTCAGCAAAAGAAGGACTGAGCATGAGAGGTGATATGGAGCAGTCATAGGAGAGGTGCGTTGTATCTGTTGAGCAGTTGCACATGTTCTTGTATGTGTCATGGTGTAGCAGCTGCATGTCACCATATGGGCATATGGTGAGTATGGATCTGTGGTTCTGATGGTGGTAGCAGAGAGTGTGTTATGTCTGGGCCGGTCTGATGTTGTAAATGTGATGGCACAGATGCAGTTTGGGTCTGTTTGTCCAAGAAGTAGGTGTGCCATGGGGACCATGAAATACTATTGTAGTGGGTGTGTTGGCTGCCTTAGCTGGTCTAATAACCACACAATCTACCTGATACATGTGGATGAAATAAATGTCATGTCTTTGTCTCAATCATAATGTGGAGCAAGTAATGACGTGTGAGGATTGCAGCAGATGGGCATTGAAGGAGTGGAATATAATTGTATGTGCAACATATATGTGTCAGAGTTTCCAGTGGCCAGTCAAAGTTAGGGTACCATATTTCAATTATGTGCTACATGTGCATTCTAATGTGTCTGCTCAAAATCACCCTAGTGGTATATGTCTACATGTGGTGTATATATGGTATAGAGGGGAAGATGTGTAGTTACAGTTTTGACCATATATACTGTGACGCTCGCGCCCCTACCAGGCGGTTGCCTAGTAGGGACGGCTGGCCATCTGATATCCCTTCTAGGATTTTTGTAGTTGTGTCCGAAAGGAAGAGCCAAGTGGTTAATAAAGCGCACAGGAAATTTTATTCGGTTTCCAGGCTGGTAAGTGATGAACATAAAATTCTTCAAGCATAAGTTTTTTTCCAGACAAAAGAAAATACAGGATAACTTCTCCAGAAATCAAAATGTCCAAAACAGTGTAACCTGGAACAAACTCATAGTAGTTCCTGTTCCTTACTGCAACTGCTTAACATTATAAGGAAAAGCATTTGTAAAACTCTTCACACAGTGAATGGGTTATCCGCTTCAACCCTGCTGTTGCCAGAGACAAACAGTTTCAGCTGTTTGAACCTTCCCTGAGCTCCTGCAGTTTCAGCTTCCTAGGAGAAATTCTTAATCCTTTACATTCAGGCTTTTCTCCCTCTCTTCCGCTTCTGAAACTGCCTTTAAGTTACAACAGCCCTTTTTATGTTCCACTGTTTCTAGCTCACATTACTAGGCCTTAGTGCACAGCTCGCATTCCATTTCAGAGACCTCAGAATTAACAACACTTTCTTCAGGGCCTACCTCCATGCTCTCTATTGAGCTACAGCTGGGTGCTCCTTGAAAGTGCTCTGGGCTCTTTTCCTTAAGAGTCTTCACAAGATTAAACAGTCTCTCCCAGTGCCTGGCCTTGCCTTCTCCAGGCCGGTCTCTTGGGGGTCTCTCCTGTTTAACTTCCCTAGTGAGATATTTCTTGCTGTGCTGAGCCTTCTGGGGTATGACAGTCTCCTCTGAGTCAGAGCAAGAACTATCCTGCTGGCAATGCTTGTTCCCTGCGTACCTTTCTTGGCTGCCTCTATAGTGGTTTCTCCTTTTGCTGCTCTCCTTGGCTGCAAAGCTTCTCCTCAGCTTGGCCCCAGATCTTTCCGGTCTGTGCCTTCTGGGAACTGGACTAGAACCTGGACTGGGCCTGGAACTGCAACTGCCGCTTGTGCTTGCTCTTGCACTCCTCCTGGACCTTCTTCTCAAAGCCCCTTCCAAACTCAAACTGGCTCTCCCTCTTGTGTTTGTTTTCTCCCTGTTAACTGCTGAGCAGGGCAACTCCCTTCCTGACTCCTCCCACTTGGACCTCCTACTCCTATGCAGGGTTGTCCTGTGGTCTGGGATTGGTTTACCCTTAGCTCTGCCCCCTAGGTTCCTTTCTGGGCTTCTAGTATGGAGTATGTGATTTTGTGCACCCATCCGCCGTAAAGAAGAAAAATCCTTCTTTTTTTCAGTTTTCCCTAGCTGGGCTGCACCCTCCTTACCACATATCCCCCCCCCCTTAGACTATTTCGGGCTGTCGCTGTATCCCGCGAACAGCACGAAATACAAACTATGGGCTGAGAATCCTCACTCATTTTTGGGGCTAGTTGGGTACTCCCTATACGTTCTTGCCACTGTCGCAATAGATTAACATGATACACTTGGGACTTCCCCCGTCCAGTATCCACCACATAAGACACTGGCCCGAGCTGTTTTATTATTCTATAAGGGCCCTTCCATGAGTTCTCAAACCGAGAATTCGCTGTGGCTATCATAACCATAACTCTATCCTCGACCTTTAAAAGTCGGGGCTTGGCCCGCCGATCGTGATAGGTTTTCTGTTTCGTTTGACTCCTTTTCAAATTTTCCTCCGCCATGGTAGCTATCCGCTTTAGGCAATTCTTCAGGTCTGTTAAAAATCTAGGAACCTCCTGTACATCCTCTACCGGTGCTACCCATTGTTCTCTTAATATATCTAATATCCCCCGCGGCGTCCTCCCATACATAAATTCATAGGGCGAGGTGCCAGTAGAGGTCTGTCTCCTCTCCCTGCATGTGTAGAGCACAAAAGGCAACATCGTATCCCATTCACTAAACCTGCCCTCCAAGCTCCTTCTTAAGAGGTTCTTTAAGGTTTGGTTAAACCTTTCCACCAACCCATTGGTTTGGGGATGGTAAGCTGCGGTACGGATATGCCGAATACCGAACGCATCCCATACCTGAGCTAGATGTCGAGACATAAAATTTGTTCCTCGGTCTGATAAGACCTCTCGAGGGAACCCTATCTCGCAAAATAAACATATGAGCTCTAGAGCTATCACTCGGGCTGAGGTATTTCTCAAGGGAATGGCCCACGGAAAGCGAGTGGCATGGTCCATTATGACCAGAATATACTGGTGACCTCTAGGAGTTTTTAGTAAGGGTCCCACTATGTCCACCCCCAACCTATGCACCGGCTCCTTTATAACTGGTAGGGGAATTAAAGGCACCTCCGGTGGATGGTTACTAGAGACCCTTTGGCAAGCCGGGCAGGCAGCGCAGAATCTCGCAGTTTCTGCATATACGCCCGGCCAGTAGAACCTATCAAGGACCTGATCCAGGGTGCTCTGTACACCTTTGTGTCCCCCCACGGGGTGATCATGGGCCAATCTTAAAATGATATTTTTAAAAGAAGAAGGTATCACCAGCTGCCTCTGTAGCTCACCTGTCCGAGGATTTATACCCTCCCTATACAACAAATTACTATCCCATAAAAATCTTGGTAGGGCCTCAGATCCCCTCTGGGCGAATTCACATGCTCGCACCAAAGCAGGATCTGCTTTTTGCTCATCCGGGAATGAGGGAAACTTCGCTATTATCTCCTCAGAGACCCAGGGCAACTCCTGACCTGACAATAACTGACCCCTATTCTGAGTTCTGAGTCTCCTCCCTTGCCTCCTTTCGGCCTTCCCTTTCCTGGGGGTATCCTTGGCCGGGGTTATTAGGTCATCGTGAAAGGAGGTCCCTGGTATGGGTTCCTCCTGGGAATCTACCCCCTCCTCTGAGGGCCTAGAGCCTGCACGCGTGGTAACCAGGCCTGCCTTTTCTTGCAGCTCTTTCTCCCCTTTTCCTTCTCCTGAAGGTTTTACATCTGGGCTTGTGATTACCAGGCCTGTTCTCCCTTGCAGCTCTTTCTCCACCCCCTTCCTAAACTGGGACCAATCTCGGCCCAGTATGATATCATGAGGGAGTCTTGGTATCACTGCTACTGCTACCTCCCTTCCACTGCCTAAGCCCTTTATCCTAACGGCTTGGAGCGGGTAGGTAGAGGCAGCCCCATGCACACATTTAATTTTAACCTGCCTCCTTGAGGACTCTTGGGCGCACTGCTTCTGGGCCTCTATCACTTTCCATAATTTCCTAGAAATCATGGACTGACTAGCCCCTGAATCCAAAAGTGCTTCTGTTGTTATTCCTTCCACCTCTACCGATAGGAGGAATCCTTCACCTATCTCCTTGGGTGTGTTATAACAAAGGCCTTCTTTGTTTTACAATTTTTCTTGAGGTGACCGGGCTCACCACAAGAAAAACATTTTCTTTGCAGGTTAAACTTTTCCATGGGTTTATCTCTATCTGTCCTATACTTACTAAAGGCTGCATTCTTTTCCTGCACACCTGTACCCTGAAAAATGCCCCCTTTCTTTAGGCTCAATTTCTGGGCCTCCAGAAAGCAGTCTGCCAAGACTATGGCTTCTCGGGTGTTTTTACAGTTTTGCTTTATCAATAAGCTTTGCATGTCTATAGGAACAGCTTCAATAAATTGTTCTAGTATTACTGTATCAATAATGGAATCTATATCCTTCTTTCCAGGCAGTAGCCATTTAAAGACTAAGCTCTTTATTCTATAGTACAGAGCTTGTGGTATTTCACCTTCTTTTAACACAGATGCCCTTAGAAGTCTTCTATAGGCGGAGGGACTTAAGCCCATCCGATCCCTTATGGCTTCTTTAACATGCTCATAGTTATGAATTAAATCAACCGGCATTTCCCTGTAGGCGGCTAATGCCTCACCGCTTAGGGTAGTGGCAAACCTTACAGCCAACTGCTCTTTCGGCCACTGAGCCAGACCAGCTATTCTTTCAAAAGCCTCTATGTGGTCGTCAAGGTTGTCCTCCTTGGTTAAGCGTCCACATGAGAAAGGTCCAAAGGCTAATCCTTCCCCACCTGTACCAACAGGCTGTGTCTTTGGGACAGTCTGTGCTTGTTTTGTTGCCTCTTCCTGGGTCCGGATCCACTTGGACATCATCTCCAGCAGGGGTTGCTGTTGGGCCCGCATCATGGAGCTCGCCTGCTCCTGGCTCAACGCTGCCATCTCCCTCTGCTTAGCGAATTGGTCCGCTACCCAAGCCAATACATCCGCTGCCTCCATCCTGGATTGCGGTCTCTGCAACACAAACACACAGAACACACACAAAGTGCGGCACTTTTTTTTTTTTTTTTTCTTTTCCACACCCACTTCTCCTAGTGAGCAGCTGGTGGCCCCCTTACACCAGAATCCAGGCCTACCCCTTCTAGTCTACGGGTTACCTGATTCTGATGCAGGTCTCAGCATTTGCCACCAGTCACAGCGCTTCCGATCCGAATCCGCTCCGGTTTTTTCCTTCCGTTGCCTCTGTCCGGTCACCGCCCTTCCTGGATTTCTCCGTCCAGAGGTATGGCTCGAAGACGCTCCCCTTGACCACTGGAACACCGCATCCAAGAACTACGCCACCTGTGACGCTCGCGCCCCTACCAGGCGGTTGCCTAGTAGGGACGGCTGGCCATCTGATATCCCTTCTAGGATTTTTGTAGTTGTGTCCGAAAGGAAGAGCCAAGTGGTTAATAAAGCGCACAGGAAATTGTATTCGGTTTCCAGGCTGGTAAGTGATGAACATAAAATTCTTCAAGCATAAGTTTTTTTCCAGACAAAAGAAAATACAGGATAACTTCTCCAGAAATCAAAATGTCCAAAACAGTGTAACCTGGAACAAACTCATAGTAGTTCCTGTTCCTTACTGCAACTGCTTAACATTATAAGGAAAAGCATTTGTAAAACTCTTCACACAGTGAATGGGTTATCCGCTTCAACCCTGCTGTTGCCAGAGACAAACAGTTTCAGCTGTTTGAACCTTCCCTGAGCTCCTGCAGTTTCAGCTTCCTAGGAGAAATTCTTAATCCTTTACATTCAGGCTTTTCTCCCTCTCTTCCGCTTCTGAAACTGCCTTTAAGTTACAGCAGCCCTTTTTATGTTCCACTGTTTCTAGCTCACATTACTAGGCCTTAGTGCACAGCTCGCATTCCATTTCAGAGACCTCAGAATTAACAACACTTTCTTCAGGGCCTACCTCCATGCTCTCTATTGAGCTACAGCTGGGTGCTCCTTGAAAGTGCTCTGGGCTCTTTTCCTTAAGAGTCTTCACAAGATTAAACAGTCTCTCCCAGTGCCTGGCCTTGCCTTCTCCAGGCCGGTCTCTTGGGGGTCTCTCCAGTTTAACTTCACTAGTGAGATATTTCTTGCTGTGCTGAGCCTTCTGGGGTATGACAGTCTCCTCTGAGTCAGAGCAAGAACTATCCTGCTGGCAATGCTTGTTCCCTGCGTACCTTTCTTGGCTGCCTCTATAGTGGTTCCTCCTTTTGCTGCTCTCCTTGGCTGCAAAGCTTCTCCTCAGCTTGGCCCCAGATCTTTCCGGTCTGTGCCTTCTGGGAACTGGACTAGAACCTGGGCTGGGCCTGGAACTGCAACTGCCGCTTGTGCTTGCTCTTGCACTCCTCCTGGACCTTCTTCTCAAAGCCCCTTCCAAACTCAAACTGGCTCTCCCTCTTGTGTTTGTTTTCTCCCTGTTAACTGCTGAGCAGGGCAACTCCCTTCCTGACTCCTCCCACTTGGACCTCCTACTCCTATGCAGGGTTGTCCTGTGGTCTGGGATTGGTTTACCCTTAGCTCTGCCCCCTAGGTTCCTTTCAGGGCTTCTAGTATGGAGTATGTGATTTTGTGCGCCCATCCCCCGTAAAGAAGAAAAATCCTTCTTTTTTTCAGTTTTCCCTAGCTGGGCTGCACCCTCCTTACCACAATACCAATCCTTTGCACTCTCTGGCTCACACATATGCTGTGGTCACAGTAGCAACAGTCTCTCAGGTTTCACAGCAGAGTGAAAACCAGTCTGGCTGCCGTATAGTCATTATTATAATGAGTATGGTAGAAATATCTATGAGCATAAATAGGGACATGGGTACCTGATTTAATGCAGACACTGCACAAGTTTGGACAGAAGATTGAGAAGGGTTTTAAAAAGCATCCATTACAAAAATTGAGCCGGTGTCTGGTATGTCCAAAGACAGTCTCTAATCATCATGTTAAAGCTGCATAGCATCTGCCATAGCAGGAATTACCAATAAAGGGAACATATGTATCTGCCTGCAATGTAGAAACAGGTTGATAGATCCACATCACCCCTGTAGGATGTGGCTACATGTTCAGTATGTATGCGATGGAGGCCCAGACCAGCTCCCACAGTTAGGGTCCAGTCTCCCAAACCTATCCACTGTGTGGGTCATGCATCTGTTGGGGTCACATTACCAACATTCTCCAATGGGCCACAGCTGAGGCAACACAATCTACCTGTCTGATAGCCTGGATTGAAAAGAGCATGCATGAAATATCTCACACTGAATAGGTACAAGGGTGTCTTAGGCTTTGCTGAACCTGCATCCTTTTGGATGGCATTTGGACCAGCCCAGAACAAAATAAACAGAAAAGAACCTGTAGGCATTGAACCAGGACTCTGGTGTGTCCAAAGACAGTGCTTTAATCATTATGCTAAACTTGCATAGCAGTTACCATGGCAGGAATTACCAATAAAGGGAAGTATGTATCTGCCTGCAATGTAGAAACGGGTTGATAGATCCACATCACCCCTGTAAGATGTGGCTGCATGTTCAGTATATATGTGATGGAGGCCCAGACCAGCTCCCACAGTTAGAGTCCAGTCTCCCAAGCCTGTCCACTGTGTGGGTCATGCATCTGCTGGGGTCATATTACCAACACTCTCTAATGGGCCACAGCTGAGGCAACACACTGGATTGAAATGGGCTGTTGCTGAACCTGCACCCTTTGGGATGGTATCTGTACCAGCCCAGAATAAAATGAAAAAAAGAAAGAAAAGGAACCTGTGAGCATTGAACTGGCTCTTTGGTGTGTCCAAAGACAGTGCTCTAACCATTATGCTAAGCTTGTACAGCATCATCCTTGGGAAGACTCACAAATAAAGGGAATGTATGTATATATCTGCCTGCAATGTATCAGCAAGTTGTCAGCTCATTCTCACTGGACTGTGATTGACCTGCATGTTGTGCACATACCTGTCATGGTTCAAAGTACCTGATGCCATGGTTTGGGTATGAGACCCGACTCATGTTAAATGCATGTGTCAGACATCTGCTGCCCTCACACCAACAACCCTGTGCAATTTCCCAAACCTCACTCAAAACAGAAATGACTCGGGTGCATGTCTCTGCCCTCTGCATGTTATGAAAGAGATCATGGGAAATGACATCTGTTGGCAAGTACATACAGATGCAGCATGGTGCTTTGCACTGCATGCAGTTGAGTCAGTCTCATGCTGCATACTAACAAGTGTAATTTACACTGGGCAGTGCTGTGTACAAGGGCAGTGCAAGAACCCTGATGCTAGGCCTTTACAACATTTAACTGTGGAAAATCAACAAACAATGCAACAACATGTGCTTGCCTGCAATGTGGGAACATGTAGGTACCTCCCCATGTCAGCAGTTGATGGGCTGGTGTTAGTGCAGATATGGGAAAGACTCAAGGTATGTTTTTCACAGATCCCATGTACAATTATTGATATGTCCAAAGCTCATCCCCAGGACAGAGCTGGTGTAGGAGCTGGATTATATGCATTGTGCTGTATGCCTCTCATTGCAATCCTACATTCTGCTGGCCTGATTATCATGAGCCTGTGTGTTGACAGTATGTGAGTCATTTTGAGGCACCGACACTGATGATCTATGCCATGTCCTATATTATTTATTTATTTATTTATTTAACTTTCTTATATACCGGGCTCTTTACACCAGTGCGGTTTACATGTAACGCAATTATGCAGAGCAGGGGATTAAAATATTACATTCCTGCCTGTTATTTTAACCATGCCAATCCAGCAAATGCATACCCTGAACCAACAGTGGAGATGTATGGAGAGCCTCAGATGCGGTTGGCATGGTGTGTGTACAAGGAGGTGCAAGTGGGGGCTGTCTGTCGCTCATCAACCCTGATGCCCATTGTTGAATTTGTCATAGGCCATTCATGTCCTTGGTAGGCCTTTCAGATGGGGATGTTATTTGACCTACAAGCTGCCCAAAGTCATCCCGGATATGGGGTAATATCTGTGGACAACATGAAAAAAAGAAAGGAAGGGGTGTAGGAGCTGACATGCAGCTGAGCCTTGGCTATGGACTGGCATATTGTGGCTCTGGAAGCATGGCAATAACAGTGTTGTTTGCTGGACTGGGATTTGAATTCCATAATGGAGTGCACAGACATGGAGACACAACACCATGCAACTGTTTTGCCATTATGGGGCCCTGCTGCATCAGCTGTGTATCTGCTTGCTGTGGACCTCATGAGAATTGTGCCATGGAATGCATGTTGAGGCTGTAAGGCCTCATTCTGTACATGTAGACACAACTTACACCTGTTGATCACTATCTCATCTATTGCTGTGTGCCCCGATGAAGAGCAACTATACAGGGTATGGATGGGTAGCATGAACTGAGTCGCTATGTGTGTTTCAAACACAATGTGAAGGCAGCATGAAAAACAATGTGTGCAGTGATGTTGGTAAGCAATCATGAAGATGATGGCTCCCTTGCCACTCCATGATATCTGGCATATGACTCAACAGTCTATTGTATGGGTAAAGGTAATATACGTATATATGTGGTGACTGTGTGCACCAAGGGTGCTGCTGACAGTCCCACATACAGATCCTGTGCAAGAAATAGAAAGCCCAGCTAAATATGAGCATACTTAAAACATGTCATCTATGCCTCAGACACTGTGTTAGTTAGCTGGCAACACTTTCCAGCAAGGGATGTCTGTGTGAACCACAGGTCAGATATCAGTAATTAAGGCTCTGTTGATGTATGATGTGTGCAGAAATATGAGCCTCATAGCTACCTCTGAGTAATGACCAGGTGAAAGATGAATAGTGTACCTTCCCTTATGGCTATGAACCTGTGAACAAACACATTGCTCCCACATCCAAATATTATTGGTGTGCACCTTTGTACACATGTGCTGTTTCATGGAGGTTTAAACCATGCATACTATATTTGGCAAACCTTGCTCACAGATATGTTTGATATATATCCATACTGGCCATTGATGACATTTAGTGATGTTGGGATTGCAGTGCTGCGAGTGAGTTGGAGGGCAAGCAATGAGGGGTCCTGCATTACCCCTAGAATCCCCATATCACATATGGGGCATGGCTGATGTTTCAACACAGTTCTAGTGAAAGTGTGTAGGCAATGATAAAAAATGATATTGTGAGTTGAAGGGACAATAACCTCTTGGATGTGGCACAGAATCTTTAGACCAATGCATGCCCCCTGATGGCCTGCTAGATAGCAATGAGAAGGTGTATCCACAGAAGATATTGCCACTACATGTCAGTGTGCATGAAAGCAAATGCTGCTATAGCTCAGGGAATATATGTTCCTTGGGCATATGCCAGAGTTAGATGAGAATGGCAAGTACATGTATGGATGATATGTGCTGAAATTTTCATCTGGGTGGTACAAAGCGCTGTGTCGGTGCATAGTACAACCGCCATCTGTCTAACCTGGATTTGAATGCTGTGGTAATATGTGGCTCACCCACTGAAAATCAGGGTCCTCACCACACAAACAAGAAGGTGCAGGAGCTAGCCAAGTAGGGAAAAATTAACAGGCTAACCGCCCAGACCCTATGCCTGAAAGATAACTGAGGAAAATCAGTTCTGAGCTTTAAAGCACAGATGGCTATGTGTGCTACATAGAAAAATGTTGCTACCTACCAACCAAGTTTATCTGACCCTGCCCTGCCACACAATGCCCTAAAAACACCCTGATGCCAACCACATAGCATAAGGGTGTGTCAGGGAGGTAACTAGCATCTTGAAGGACTACAAAAGGGGACTGCTAATTCTAGAGAGAGATCTGCAATTGTAAGTATTTACTTCTGGGAATTTTTCTAAATCTTGGGGAAAAAGGAACTCTTTAGATTAAAGCTGATTAATCTGGCCTAGTAGCAGCAAGGCGTTTTTGGTTTAAATTTAAAACACAGAAGAGAGCTTTCTGGTTAAATTTAGAACCCAAAACTCCCTCTATCCAAGCAAGGGCTGTGGGACTCCCCCTGGAGATTGATCACAGATTACCTTAGAAGCACAGGCAGGGTACTGTGTAGCAGCCAGCTTTTAATGTCTTCTTTCCCTTGCTGACACCCACCCACCCCTGAGATCTGGGAAACTACAGACCGGTGAGCCTGACGTCAGTACCGGGAAAAATGGTAGAAACCATCATAAAGAACAAAATTACTCAACAAGTAGATAGTCATGGCTTAATGGGAGACAGCCAACATGGCATTAGACAAGGAAGATCTTGTCCTACTAATCTGATATGTTTTTTGAAGGTGCGAATAAACAGGTAGACAAAGGTGAGTTGGTTGATATAGTGTATCTGGACTTTCAGAAAGCCTTTGACAAGGTACAGCATAAGATACTTTTGGCAAAACTAAAAGGTCATGGGAAAGGAGGCAGTGTACTATTGTGGATCAGGAACAGATTACAAGATAGAAAGCAGAGGGTAGGGCTAAATGGCCAAGTTTCCCAATGGAAAAAGGTGAATAGTGGAGTACCGTAGGGATCTGTGCTGAGTCCGCTGATTTTTGACATATTCATAAATGACCTAGAAAAAGGAATAACGAGTGAGGTTATCAAATTTGCAGATGACATTTCCAGTAAAGAAAGTTGAGTCCGATGGTCCTTCTGTAACTTGTGATAAGGAAGCTTATCATAGCTCAGGAAGGAGCTATAGAGAAGGTGAAGTGACTCTGAACAAGCAACCTGTCAGTTCTGGTAGAAATAAGAAAACAGAATTTTCCCATAAAAGACTACCAGTCCCAGAATGCACCAGGTTTCCAACAGCCATTAGAGGAGCTGAAGTGGGGAAACGTGTGTTCAATCAGGAGGGCTATGAGGTAATCCCTAAGCACTCATCTCAAAGGGCAGGGCCTGATTCAGCACAGCTGCGCTGTGTTAGGGAGGAGCACTCATCTAAGCAGAATAAAGGTAGAGTTTATTCTACAGAGAATTATCCTCAGGATCATCATCATCTTCATGATAAGCTTGAGCTTGATCGTCTTCATCATCTGAAGGATCAGCAGAAGCAGAAGCCCAACCGGACGGACAGAGAGGGAAAGAAACCCTTTGGAAGAAAGAGGAGAAAAGCCTTTGAGAGGTCTAGAAGAGTCCAGAGCAGTACGTATACTGGGAGGCATTCCAAGGGCCAGCATACACCATTGGACTGGGGAAAGCCAGAGGAATGGTGCTGCAGAGCTAGGAATCTCCAGACGGTACCTGTGAGGGAGACGGCTGCACGTGGAAGGGACCCTAAGACCCGTGCCAGAAGGTATGTGAAGAGAGATCCAGTGTCCAGGGATCTGGATTGGAAGGCTGGACATAAGAACTGGACTACATACTGGCCAGGCTATATAGAGAGGAACTCTAACAGCAATGGAAGCTCAGGTATGAACACTGATCTATGCCCTAGCTATAACCTTGAAAGACAGCAGGGAAACAAGTATTCTCCTGAAAGTGCTCCATTGGGAGATTCATCTGTGCCAATCCATGATATTGAACCCATGCTTGTTGAAGAAGAGGGGGTGATAGCAGATGAAGAATCTGTTTACATGAACTGCTCTCTGTCTAAACTCCTTTGGTGATTTTCTGTTATCAAGTACAGCAACCATCACAAAGAAATACAAACTTGTTCTTTAATCTACTCAGAAAAAATCCTGAGTAGGATTTTTAGCCACGCAGTAGAAAGCAAGCCAGCTAAGGGGTTTCAGCTGGATAACTGCTAGCAATTGAGCCTTACCTAATTGCTTGTGAGCTAGGAGAGAATCACTTCTGAATCTATGTGGGAAGATATAAGAAGTTAACCTGAAAAGAACAGTTTTTCTCTTCTTTGTGGCTTTTGGTTTATTGTTTGATATATGCTAAGAAAATATTACTTAAAGCCTACAGAAAAGACCAGTTTATTACCAACCAGGTCTTATTTCTTTTGCTTTGATTACCTGACAAGTTTAAATGTTGTTTTCCTGGTTTTGTTTTTTTCAAGTTTAACACTGAAAGCAAGTAACCTGATTTATGTGCTACCAAGCATATCTGTGTTGGGAGAAATAACCCCATAAATAAATATCTTATTGGCTTTACCCAAAAGCACAACTAATTATTGTGAGCAGCTGTGTCTGGTGTGAATGAACTGCATTGCCCACAATCCCTTGCAAATCATATAGATATATGCACTTGCCAAGACTGTGAATATTCTCACCCAGGCAGCCGTCTGACAAACTGTTCCTGATAATCTTACCAATTTCCTTGAGGGCTCTTCTTTCCAAGTACAGAATCGTTCTACTTTATTGGTGTCGTTTGTTTTTGAATCTGATCTCTCTAGAGTATTGTCATTATTTTTTAAAAAACTTACTGTTCCCTTTTTTGGTGAATGTATACGGATTTTTCCAGATGTGAGTTGCGCCACGCAGGAGCGTAGACATCAGTTTTTGAAAATGCGGTCGGAAACTATAGCAATGGGGGCTAGCTTTTGCTTACGGTACCCTTGTAAATGTTTTATTTCATTCCTAGGGGTTAAATATATATTTTTTGTACCTGAGCAGCTACGGTCCTTTCTTGACCTTAAGAAATTTTCAACTGGGACTAATTTGGGAGGAGAAGCAGTATGATATAAGATAGAACACGTAATGTAAAGAGCGTTGGGGCACTGCTTAGAGCCTTTTCTTTTTTTCCTTTAACTGTATTCCCCTTTAAATGTATAACTCCGTCCCCGACATTTGTTGGGGTCTAATTCTGTAGTTGTTTTGTTGTTTTCCCTGTAATATTGCAAATGATATGTTTATTGTGTTTGCAATTTTACAACTCTATAGTTTCTTTTACAAGACATAATGCTTGTTAAAATGTGTTAAAACTTATAAATAAATAATTTTAAAAAAAATTTGCAGATGACACAAACTATTTAAAGTTGTTAAAACCCAAGAGAATTGTGGAGAATTGCAAAAGGATCTTGAAAAATTGGAAGGCTGGGCATCCAAATGGCAGATGAAATTTCATATGGACAAGTGCAAAGTTATGCACCTAGGAAACAACAACCCAAACAATGGTTACAAGATGCAAGGTTCCACATTGGGAACCACCACCCAGGAAAAAGATTTAGGTGTCATCATGGATAACATGTTAAAACCCTCCACCCAGTGTGCAGCGGCGGCCAAGAGAGCAAATAGAAAGTAAAGAGAAGAACCACCAAAATGGTAAAGGGGATGGAAGGATACTCCTATCAAGAGAGGCTAAAAAGGTTAGTGCTCTTCAACCTGGAAAAGAGACGGCTGAGTGGAGATATGATAGAGGTCTATAAATAAATGAATGGAGTGCAACGGGTAAATGTAGATCGATTGTTTACGTCATCAGAATATAAAAAGACTAGGGGACATGCAATAAAGCTACAGAGAAACCTATTTAAGACTAATAAGAGAACATATTTCTTCACTCAATGTGTAATCAAACTCTGGAATTTGTTACCGGAGGATGTATTAAAGGCTGTTGGTGTAGCTGGGTTTAAAAAAGTTTTGGACAAGTTCCTGGAGGAAAGATCCATAAATCATTATTAAAAAGGACCCAGGATATCACTGCTTGACCCAATACAAGCATTGTAGCAAAGAATCTGTGAGAAAGTCAGTAGGACCATTAGATGATAGAGGGGTAAAAGGGGCAGTAAGAGGGGACAAGGCAATAGCGGAGAGACTGAATGAATTCTTTGCTTCGGTCTTTACTGAGGAAGATGTAGTGATATTACCCATGACTGAAGTGGTATTTAAATGTGATACTGTGGAACAATTGAAAGAAATATCGATACAACGGGAAGATGTATTACAACTATTTGATAAACTGTAGAGTAGCAAATCATCTGGACTGGATGGTATATATCCAAGAGTTTTGAAAGAACTGAAATAAGAGATTGCAGACCTGATATTAATAATCTATGAACTATCACTAAAATCATCTGTAATACCTGAAGATTAGAGGATGGCCAATGTAAAGCCAATTTTTAAAAAGGGTTCCAGGGGTGATCTGGGAAACTACAGACCAGTGAGCCTGACGTCAGTACCAGGAAAAATGGTAAAAACCATCATAAAGAACAAAATTACTCAATATGTAGATAGCCATGGCTTAATGGGAAACAGCCAACATTGCTTTAGACAAGGAAGATATTGTCTTACAAATCTGTTATGCTTTTTTTGGAGATGTAAATAAATAGGTAGACAAAGCTGAGTCGGTTGATATAGTGTATCTGGACTTTCAGAATGCCTTTGACAAGGTCCTTCATCGGAGACTTTTGGCAAAACTAAAAAGTCATGGGATAGGAGGCAGTGGATTGTGGATCAGGAACTGGTTAAAAGATAGAAAGCAGAGGGTAGGGCTAAATGGCCAATTTTCCCAATGGAGAAAGGTGAATAGTGGAGTACCCCAGGGTTCTGTGCTGGGTCTGCTGCTTTTTGATAAATATTCATAAATGACCTGGAAAAGGGAATAACTAGTGATGTTATCAAATTTGCAGATGACACAAAACTATTTAAAGTTGTTAAAACCCAAGAGGATTGTGGAAAATTGCAAGAGGATCTTGAAAAATTGGAAGACTGGGCATCCAAATTGCAGATGAAAGTTATTGGACAAGTACAAAGTTATGCACCTAGGAAAGAACAACCCAAACTATGGTTACACAATGCAAGGTTACACATTGGGAACAACCACCCAGGAAAAAGATTTAGGTGTCATCATGGATAAGATATTAAAACCCTCCGCCCAGTGTGCAGCGGCGGCCAAGAGAGCAAATATAATGCTAGGTATCATAAGGAAAGGAATGGAAAATAAAACAAAGAATATTATAATGCCTCTGTATCGTTCTATGGTGCGACCGCACCTTGAATACTGTGTGCAATTCTGGTTGCCGTATCTTAGAAAGGACATAATGTTATTAGAAAAGGTACAGAAAAGAGCCACCAAACTGATAAAAGGGATGGAAGGTTTATCCTATGAAGAGAGGCTAAAAAGGTTAGGGCTCTTCAACTGGAAAAGAGACGGCTGAGGGGAGATATGATAGAGCTCTATAAATTAATGAATGGAGTGGAATGGGTAAACGTAGATCGATTGTTTATGTCATCAGAATATAAAAAGACTAGGGGACATGCAATGAAGCTACAGGGTAACCTATTTAAGACTAATAAGAGAAAATATTTTTTCCACTTAACGTGTAATCAAACTCTGGAATTTGTTACCGGAGGAGGTAGTAAAAGCTGTTAGTGTAGCTGGGTTTAAAAAAGGTTTTACAATCTGTGGAACTAATTTTTAATCATGATTCTATTATTCTCACATGTATTTATGTTTTTTAGTTTCTTGTTTCAGTATATTACAAGAATGCAACGTGTTTTATGATTATTGTCAACTATTATGTAATAACATATGATTTTATAGTTATTTTTGTTTTATGTAGCTGTCTCTAGTCATGTTTTTGATAGAAGTTGCTTTTTATATATATTGCACTTATTTTTCCGTTTAGTGGTATTATAACAATTTTTTGTTACCCTTCCCTCCCTTTTAGTTTTCAGTTTATTGGTTATATATTCATATGCCTAGTCTAATCTATTTGTTTATTTACCTTAAATTGGGAAGAGTGGCTTGTTCCACCCTTTAAGTCACATACTACATTTATTTCTCTGTACCCCTTGGTAATGTATTTTTAATTTCATTCAAATTTGTTCTCCCATCTTACATTTTTGTTTTATGTATTGTGTTTATTTATTATTTAACTATTTGCTTATGTGTCTGTTTCTTAGACCCCTGATGAAGGCATAGGGCCAAAACTTGTAAAGTTGTGTCTACAATAAAGTTCCCCTGTTTTTATCTAAGTGTTTGGCATGTGGTTTTTTGCCCTCCGCTGGTTTTTCCTCCTTACCTGTTTGTTGCGGAAAGCCCTCCTCTCCTGCTTTCAGTGTGCCTATGTGCACCTAGCTGTCTGCAGGCTCTGTGACATATTGCACAACTGCATCTATAGTTTCATTGTAAAGCTATAGTTTGGAAACATGAGGATTGGCATGGACAACAGTGTGGGTGATAGGTCCCTGGCGAGGTGTGGAACTAGGGTGAGAGGCACAGGTGGCGAGTTGGTTGGAGTAAAGACAGTGTGTGCTTCCCTCCCTAATGATTGTAGCAGAGGGTGAGAGAGTAACTGAGGTGAGGAGTGGGTTGGACATAAAGGGGGAAAGGTGGGGATGTGGCAGACTTCACAGTAACTGAGGTGGTACTTGTGAATATGATGAGGCATGCTTGTCATAGAGAGGAAGGGGGTAATTGCTACCCAGCTATCTACATGCCTAATGATCAAATCACCAACTATAACAGCTGTCCTAACCCATCCCTCATGGGTACATGGTTTTGGAGAAGCCTCCATGGTGAAGGAGCATTTTACATCACCTGGAGGACAGGTCCTAGCCACAGGATCACTTCTTGCCACACCAGGGTGATGATCTTCTGTCATGTGATCTCTTTCCTCCATGGCAACAGAGAGGCTGCCAGACTGTAGGTGTGACTTCAGTACTCGTCCCTGTAGGTCTTATCTATATACCTCTCTATCTTCTTTATGCCCTCCAAGTCTGCTACTCTAGCCTCCAGAGATCGGACTCGTTCCCTGAGAGCAAAGAGCTCCTTGCACCTAGTCCACACATAAGACCCCTCACCAACTGGGAGAGAATCATACATGTGATGCTCAATGCAAAAGACTGGATGGTCCCCATCTCACTGCTGGACTGCTGTCTGTATCTTAGTTTTAAGGTTTTGTTTACCTATTTAAGTTGTTTACTTACTATAGTTTGTTGGGGATAGTTGTACTAATACAACTGCTTTAAACCTAATACATTTAATGGACCTTGTTGACCTCAAAATTAATTTCAGGTCCTTAAGAACATAAGAACATAAGATATGCCATACTGGGTCAGACCAAGGTCCATCAAGCCCGGTATTCTGTTTCCAACAGTGGCCAATCTAGGTCATACGTACCTAGCAGTTTCCCCAAGAAACACAGGTTCCACAATGCTTGTATTGGTTCAAGCATTGATATCCTGGGTCCCTTCTTAATAATGGTTTATGGACCTTTCCTCCAGGAACTTGTCCAAACCTTTCTTAAACCCAGCTACACTAACAGCCTTTACTACATCCTCCGGTAACAAATTCCAGAGTTTGATTACACGTTGAGTGAAAAAATATTTTCTTTTATTAGTCTTAAATAGTTTACCCTGTAGCTTCATTGCATGTCCCCTAGTCTTTCTATATTCTGATAAGGTAAACAATCGATCTATGTTTACCCGTTCCACTCAGTTCATTAATTTATAAACTTCTATCATATCACCTCTCAGCCATCTCTTTTTCAGGTTAAAGAGCCCTAACCTTTTTAGCCTTTCTTCATAGGAGTATCCTTCCATCCCCTTTACCATTTTGGTGACTCTTCTCTGAACCTTTTCTAAAATCACTATATCCTTTTTAAGATACGGCGACCAGAATTGCACACAATATTCAAGGTGTGGTCTCACCATGGAATGATATAGAGGCATTATAATATCTTTTGTTTTATTTTCCATTCCTTTCCTTATGATACCTAGCATTCTATTTGCTCTCTTGGCCGCCGCTGCACACTGGGCCGAGGGTTTTAACATGTTATCCACAATGACGCCTAAATCTTTTTCCTGGGTGGTGGTTCCTAATGTGGAACCTTGCATCGTGTAACCATAGTTTGGGTTGTTCTTCCCTAGGTGCATAACTTTGCACTTGTCCACATTACATTTCATCTGCCATTTTGATGCCCAGTCTTCCAATTTATCAAGATTCTCTTGCAATTTTCCATAATCCTTTTGAGTTTTAACAACTTTAAATAGTTTTGTGTCATCTTCAAATTTGATAACCTCACTCGTTATTCCCTTTTCCAGGTCATTTATGAATATGTCAAAAAGCAGCGGACCCAGCACAGATCCCTGGGGTACACCACTATTCACCTTTCTCCATTGGGAAAATTGGCCATTTAGCCCTACCCTCTGCTTTCTATCTTTTAACCAGTTCCTGATCCACAGTAGTACACTGCCTCCTATCCCATGACTCTTTAGTTTTGCCAAACGTCTCTGATGAGGGACCTTGTCAAAGGCTTTCTGAAAGTCCAGATACACTATATCAACCGACTCACCTTTGTCCACCTGTTTATTCACACCTTCAAAAAAACATAATAGATTAGTAAGACAAGATCTCCCTTGTCTAAAGCCATGTTGGCTGTCTCCCATTAGGCCATGACCATCTACATGCTGAGTAATTTTGTTCTTTATGGTGGTTTCTATCATTTTTCTTGGTACTGACATCAGGCTCACCGGTCTGTAGTTTCCCGGATCACCCCCTGGAAGCCTTTTTAAAAATTGGCGTTACATTGGCGATCCTCCATTCTTCAGGTATTACAGATGATTTTAATGAAAATTCACAGATTACTAATAGCAGGTCTGCAATCTCATATTTCAGTTCTTTCAACACCCTTGGATGTATACCATCCGGCCCAGGTGATTTGCTACTCTTCAGTTTATCTAATAGTTGTAATACATCTTCCCGATGTATGATATTTCCTTCAATTCTTCCGCACCTATAATACCACTTCAGTCATGGGTAACATCCCTACATCTTCCTCAGTAAAGACTGAAGCAAAGAATTCATTCAGTCTCTCCGCTCATGCCTTGTCACCTCTTAGTGCCCCTTTAATCCCTCTGTCATCTAATGGACCGACTGACTCTCTCACAGGTTTTTTGCTATGAATGTACTTGAAAAATTCTTTATTTCGCGTTTTTGCTTCCACAGAAAGCTTCTTCTCAAATTCTCCCTTTGCCTGCTTTATCAATGCCTTGCATTTGACTTGCCAGTGCTTGTGCTGTTTCCATGTTTCATCATTTGCTTTTTTTTTCATTTCCTGAAAGATGCTTTTTGGCAACAACAGCCTCTCTGACATCACCTTTAAACCATGTTGATAGTTTTTTGGACTTCCTTCCACTTTTCTTAAAGCATGGAATACAGCTGGTCTGTGCTTTCAAGATAGTATTTTTCAACAACATCCAAGCTTGATGTAAGTCTTTAACCTTTGCAACTGCTCCTTTTAGTTTTTTATTAACTATTTTCCTCATTTTATTATAGTCTCCCTTTATATATAAAGCACTTCTTTAATTTTATTATATTATTACAGACCGTTCAGGATTACAGGCAATCTATTCTAGTAACTATGGATTTTCCAGCTTTATGTACAAACATACATCAGGAGGAAGCCTTAGACATTATTGCTGGACTTCCTATCTTATTGCCAGCTAGGATTCCAAGGGAGTTTGTATTACAATTATTACGAATGGTATTGGAGCATAATTACTTTATGTATGACTCCACTTTTTACATGCAATGTTTTGGAGTGGCCATGGGGGCAACAGTTACACCATCAGTGGCTACATTGTATATGTCAGACTTTGAGGGACAGTATCTTTATGAGTCATTATGATTCCAATACATACCATTTTGGAAACGATTCCTTGATGATATATTCTTCTTTTGGACAGGTTCTGAAGTGATGTTAGCATTTTTTGAATGGATCAATACTATTAAAAATAACATACAATTTTTAGTAAAGTTTCACAAAGATCGAATTGAGTTTTTAGATCTGTGGATTTATAAAGATGAGAATGGGTTATCTACCACTTTATATTGGAAAGAGGCCCAGCCTCTTATTTATTACAATATAACAGCTACCATACAGGTTCTTTACATAGGGTGCTGCCTCTAAGCCAATTTTTAAGGATTCGTTGATTGTGTGCATCTCTTTGTGAATTTCACAGATATGCAAAGGAGTTAAGCTCTAGGTTGCATGCTCTAGGATACCCAGTACCCTTAATAAATAAAGCTTATAAACGTGCCCTATACAGTCATCCTGAATGGTGGCAGGACAGAAGAACTTCGGAAGCTGATGAAGAGACGTCTAATAGATTTGTTGGTCTACTTCCATACATGCCGAATACAGTGGCATTGACGCATGTTCTTAAAAACATTGCCTATTTTGACACTTCACAATTGTTTTCAAAGGCCTTTAATGAATTATCAGAGAGGAAGCAATATTAGTGACTTAATAGTTCACACTTCTTCATTTACAAGGGATGGATCAAATCCATTGAATTGTGGTCATTATGCCTGTGGGTCCTGTGATTTTTGTGACAGCACGTTGGAAGGCGAGCAATGGACTGACTTACAATCTGGTGTTACTTATAAATTGTATCATAAAACTTCATGATTATCCTCCTTTGTAATATATGTCATCATCTGCCCCTTCCAGCTTAAATATGTTGGCAGAACCTCTCGATTTGTTAAAAAACTTCTGCAAGAGCATCGTTCGCATATTAATTCTTGGGTTTTGGCTGCCCCAATGATTTCACATTGTCTTCAATTAGAGCATCAATTTGAGGATTTGAAATGGTTAGTGACAGCCATGTGCTCTCCCACCCGCATGTTTTTCATACCCTAGGCAGCTGCCTATGTTATATGCACTTTACCTCTTTCACTCCCCTTTCTTCATTGGGGCTTTAACAGGTAACATCATGAGATTTGGGTCATACAATGGTCAACACAAAGTCTGTGGGTCCCTCCAACTATGGATGGTGTCCAAGGGGCATGTGCTAAGATGGCTTCCAATCGAGCTGCATGGATCTATGTTAGTCCCATCAGGATCACAGCACATGACATTTTGGGCCTGCTATATTGCTACATATGGCTAGCATATGGGAATAGTTGGAATATTCCACCTTGCTGTAAACATTGGTGTGAGCAATGGGAAACCTCATGCCATCCACATGACACTGTGCTCTATAGAGCACCCATTGAAGCATAATATGATAGTATGCACCATGCTGAAAGCTAGCTCAATAGTTGGGCATCCTGACATCATTCCCACCTACCACACATCAACACAGTATCCATGCACACTATCTGTGATAATGTTACAAACCCAATTGACCATATCCACCTACATTGCTGCATGTGGTACTGAGCGTGTGTCCTGCATGGGATTTGCACACGTATGTTCTACAGTTGTGGCTGGGTGATTCTGACCCAGTCGTATGTCCATGACACAGGTTCCTGAGACACCACTGTGAGGTCTCAGTAAGAAGCTCTTGTGAAGGTCTGCTGTTCTATGGAAGTGTAGGGCTTCTCAGGTCAACCATGCAGATGTACAGCCAGGCCTTGTCTGCCATCAACCTCAAGCTGCTTGTTTACACCACATCCCTGTAAGTGAGTTTACCACTAAGGAGACTATATGGGTCTGCGGCTGCTACCTGCAGCTGCAGGTGTTGTGGCACTGTAGTATACGGCAGCGCCTTCACCACAAAACATGCATGGCAGAGGATGGTGCCTGCCATAGCCAGCAATGCTTCCTGATTTTGAGGACAAAAGCATGTGACAAAAAGCATACTTCATCTTCTACTGACAATGGTATCAAGAGGCCCTGGGTATGGCAGTGACTGTGATTCACAGAATGAGGCATGCCTGCTAGGAGAGCAAGCACAGCAAGTAGTGGCCAAGATGGAAGAATATGAGGAAAGTTTCGATGTAATGCATAAGTAAGCTGGTGCTGCTGAAACTCAGATAACATCCGTCCAGTCAGCTATGGGAAGTTTTATTAAAGACAGTCTCTCATTCCATTATAAAATGGAGGTGATGGAGAATGCTAATAGGGCCAAGAATATCAATGGCTGTTGAACTCTCCTAAGATCAGGCTATTGTCTGCCAAGGAACTGTGGAGAATGTACTGTATTTGAAGGATATATTGAAGATCACTAACCCAAATGAAATATATCTCAGCCAATTGTTTTATTTGCCTACCAGGCACCTGAAGAGGAGGGTGGTATAGACTCCTTAGTTTCCACTGTCAGTTTGGATCTGTCTGCCTTTCTAGAGTCCTCTATGAATAATATCTCTACTTGGGCTACTCTGATTGCTGTGCTGGGCTCAGATGCTGATAAGTCTAAACTATTTAAGTTGTATGTCCAATGGTGTGAGGTTTCCTTTTGTGGGCAGAGGGTTCAGGTGTTCTCTGATGTTGCTAGAGCCACTCAATCAGGAGAAGTTTCCTCACTTTGAGACCTAGAATTCTTGCAATTGGGGGGGGGGGGGGTAGGCTATTTTTTAAGAGTCCCCTTCAAGTGCATTATACGGCATTAGGGGAATGCCTTTACATTCTTTGATCCCATGCAGCTTACAGCTTTTCTTGATGATAAATGTTTTCTGATTTTTGCTTTTTTCTATTTGTACATTCTCTGCTGAGGGTTTAAGAGGAAATTGAATTTAATAATTGTCTGGTTGCCATTTTTTCTTCTATTTCTTGTTTTGGGACTATATTGATTGATTTAATTGCTAGATCCCCTCTCTGATTAGGTTTCTTTGCTAGTGGATTGCAGTATACAGGTGTACTTAGAAACATAGAAATATGACGACAGGAAAAGACCACATGGCATTTCTAGTCTGTCCTTCCATAACAACTACAACAGTCTTATTATTATTATTACTACTTATTATGAATGTGATCAATTTAACCTCTGTTTTTTTTAATTGTATTAGACTATGTGTACTTTTTTCCTTTATGTTACTTAATTGTATTTTTTGGAAAACTGCATAAATAAAAATAAAAAAAAGAACATGTGGCCAGGAACACCAGGGTGTCCAAGGGGATGTAGTGTGACAACTACCATTGCATGCAGTCAGGACACACACATGCAGTGCCTCGCCATTCATTGGGGGGCTGTCTTGGGATATCGCACATATGGCTCGCCAACCATGGGTGGCTATGCAATGATCCCCATGTGGGTGGCCATGAGATTTCTACTGGTCTGCCGTGGTGGACAACTAGAACCGCCCTTTGGAGAAGACTAGTCTGAAGGCCTGATATGGGGTCAATTTTGGTGAACCCTGTCATCCATTGAGGGAGTGCTGTGGGCTCACAGGTGCAGACATCAGTAGCGAAGGAAGGGCATGCAGTTAAGAACTCTTCAGACTCCCATATGCAGGTCTACTTGTGCAGCATTCCCCATACCCTGACTCCCACAATACACATGCCCACTTGTCATTTATACCACACAGCCTACTAATGGCAAGCCCCCACTGCCTAGGGATAAGAGCCAAACCAAACACAGATGTATGGAAGTTAGACATACTTTATGTATGAAAATATTTGTTGAAAAACAGCTATCAGGTAGCAAATAACAGAGGTACATAGAAAACATGGTGCAAAACATATCTGTACATCATACCACCCATTCTGTCCGTCCCCTCAATTGCCCTCCACAAAACATTCACATATGCCCACCCCGTGCCCACACCAAAACCCCCACCTGGGCTCCCTCTACTCCCCCTTTCCCCCAAACCCTACCCCCTCATGCTCTATTCCTACTTAACTTGGTGTCATGGGCTCTCACTCCCACTGTGGGTGCAGTACAGCACCATTTTCTGTGTGGTCTAGTGTCCCCCTCGCCTGGACACCTCAGCCTGAGTGTTGCTCTTGCAGCAGGATATTGGTGAGGGCCCATAGGACTGTCGCATATTGCCTCTTCTGCCCCCTCCACTGCCTCCTTCATGAGCCGCAGCTCATGCACCACTGCATCCCTAGAGCACACAGGCTCCTGAGTTCTGCCATTGTCAAAGGGATATGGGGGAGCAGTGGAGATGGTCATTGGGGGCTGCTGTGGCAGCCTTTGACTGGCTAATCCTACATGGGTGGACCCCTGGGCCTAAGGATCCGATGACATGCTTATGGAGTGAATGGCCCTGGAGGATGTTGGGTGATGCAATGGCAGCCCTTCAGCTTCAGATGCCTCCCTTGCCTCCACCTTTACAACTGTTGCTAGCAGCACTGCAGCCACAGTGACAAATGGTTCTCAAACCTCCACTACTGCTGTCTGCCCCTCTCCAGGGCCAGTTCTATGACTAAGCAACTTCTGGAGGGCTTCAGGCCCCTCATCCATGAATTCCTGTACCTCCCTCGTGTCCTCAACATTTCCTTCGTCCTCCAGATCCTTACTGTCTGCCTCTTCCTTTTACATCATCTTTGTCCTCATCTTTCTCTCCTTCATCCTCCTCCTCCTCTTCCATGTCTTTCTTCTCCTCCTCTTCTCTGTCTTCCTCCTCCTCTTCAGTGTCTTCCTCTTCTCCTTTCTTCTCCTCCTCCACCATGTGTTCTTCCTCCTCTTCCTCTTTCTCTTCCTCCTCCTCCTCTTCACCATCCTCAGAACTCACCTGCTGCTCAGGCCCCATGCTACCAGCCATGGAGACTGTCTCAGTAGTTGTGGTGCTGGTAGAGATGCTGCAATGATGGGCCAGTCCAGATATGCTGCTGGCCCCTGTGAAGCATCCTGCTGCCATTGTGCTGCGTAAACCAAGGTTTCCCATCAGTACATAATCAGTACATTTGACGTTACATGGTATGTCACAGCTAGATGTTGTAAAGTCACATAGCAAGGAAGGCCCATACTACCTCGGTTATACTACGACATTCTCTGTGGTTGTGGGACTAGGCCTTCCCCTCTCTATTCCCAAACCCTGGGTTCCCTGATCTACTTCCATGGCTTTCTATTCCATGCTTGCAATGCCGACTGTCTGAATGACCTCTTAGACATGACATGTACTGCAGAACCACAGGCCCACATCACTGCCAACCTAGCTGACATAGCTTTCTGCAGGTTCACTGATATGTGTTTTTGTGACATGGGTAACTCCTCATTCACCTGCTGCAGCTGCTATCTCTTCTTGGAGGTATTGGATAGGTCTGTTGCCTCATAGTTCTGAACCTGCATTTCAGGACCTTCAGGGTCCGCCTCACACCGAAATCCCTGTGGCAGAGATTGGTGGGATCATAAGGTGTTCTTGAGGCTTAAGTCAGCACTTCAGGCCTGCCCCCCCCCCCCCACATATGCATGATGTACTAAGCAGCCACTGCCTCATATGCCCTCCTCTGTACCTTCTGGACTGCCGTTTCCCATCCCTCCACCACGGATCCTGCAGTACCTTCTCCAGGCATTTTTGTCATCTTTTGTTGTTGCTGCATATACACAGAGCTTATAGGACAACTGGCCCCCAGCCTCTATATGACCCCTTTCTCCTCCTTTAACACACATATCACTCCCCTGCCTCTACATTCCCCTTACCCTCACGCCATCTTTGACCTTCTTCTGCCACCCCCTGTTCAACATTCCCCTCTTGCCCTCTCAGGCGATGGCTGCCACACACACACACGACTATGCTTCCTAAAATCAATATCCTTCCAAGGGGTCATACAGGGGCCAGGAACACACACTACTCCAGCAAACATATTTATCTTTGGGCTGCCACATAGCAGAGATTAGCATTACAAAAATTAATGGCTGATAGTGTGGAGACCTTGCACGGTGTACTGGTTCTGTGATACTGTGTCAGACTTGAACGTTTGTTCCCTTGGTTTGGCAGGAATGCTTTTCTAGGCTGAGCTATTGTGCCTGCTTTGTAGGTGGCTGGCTGGTTGTTTGCTATAGCGGCAACCCTGGGTTGTGTGACATTGCAGGATTGGATGCTGTTTCCTCCCAGAGACTGTTTTCTCTTGCATGATGGATAGATTTTGGGAGGTGGGCTGAGGTTGTGGGTTTGAGGGCCATCCCCTTTTGGCCTGCCAACTGTCATGCTCCTCCACCCACCACTTGGCACCAACGGCTTACTCACCCATGCAGCAGCAACTGGATGGTCCTTCAGATGCATGTGACCAGCTGTAGATTGGCCCTGCGGTGGCCCCTGGGGTACAGCCCTCCCTCTCACCTCAGCACCATGCGTGCTAGGACCTCTGCCTCCTCCATGTTGAAATTCTCCTGACATCTCCGACTCACTGTTTGGGGGATGGGGAGCCAAGTCAGGAAGTATGTCAATGGGAAACCCTGCAGTGGTCACCTGTGCATCGCAACATGGATTTTTTTGTTACCCGTGTTTGTGGAGTGCCTGTGCTATGTGCTATATCACATGGGTATATGGATAGCAGATTGATTGGTTCCCTCCCCCCCCACTCCCATGTAAGAGGTAGCCCTGTTAGGGTATTTCTACGATATGTGGTTAGTCTGCTATGGGTCCATATACAGAAACATAGAAACATGATGGCAGAAAAAAACTCACATGCCCTATCTAGTCTGCTTTTCCATGTTGTTGTTAAGTGCCGTTGAGTCGGAGTCGACTCATGGCGACCCTCTGGATAGCTATCCTAAATTGTGTTCGGTCTTCAGTCAGGTGGCTCATTGTTGACAGACTGGTACCCGTAGCTGCTGTTATTGTATCAATCCATCTCATTGCTGGCCTTCTTCTTTTGCGTTGACCTTCTATCTTGCCAAGCATGATGTCTTTCTCTAATGATCTCTCTCTTCGCATGATGTGTTCAAAGTATGAAAGTCGAAGTCTTGTTATCTGAGCTTCTAAAGAAAGCTTAGGTTTGATCTCCTCTAGTACCGACTGGTTTGTTCTTCGGGCAGTCCATGGTATACACAGTATTCACCGCCAGCACCATAATTCAAAGGCATCAATTTTCTTCCTGTCTGTCTTTTTCACTGTCCAGCTTTCACATCTATATGATGTTATTGAAAATACCATGGCTTGAACAAGTCGAATCTTTGTATGGAGAGAGACATCTTTGCTCTTGAGAATCTTATCTAGGTCTTTCATAGCCATTCTGCCAAGAACAATGCGTCGTTTGATTTCTTGACTGCTTGTTGCTTCTTTATTGATAGTTGATCCAAGTAGGTTAAAGTTGTTCACAATTTCAATTTCTTCTCCTTCAACAATGAACCTGTTGATTATGCCAGTTGTCATGATCTTTTTTTTTTTTTTTTTTTAATTACAAAGAAAACATTACATAAACTGTAATATCCAGTCCACATCAAGGAGCAGCTTCACACATTTGCAGTCAAATTTAAAAGGAAACCTGAGAAAACCAATAAGCTCAATATACTAAATCAAGTGATACACTATATTCCCCCTATAATTACACCAAGTTATACAAGTTCCCTCTCACTCAACAAGCTGACTAATTGATCAGGTTCAGAAAATATATATCGCTTACCTTGTAAGGTAATCTGACATTTACAGGGAAATTTAAGATAAAATAACCCCCACAAAGCAAGAACACATGGACGGAGAGCTAAGAAAGCCTTACGGCGTTCTTGTGATGTTAGCCACATCTGGAAATATCTGAATAACTTGACCACAGAACTGTTCGGTTTTCTTCTGAAAGTAAACCGTCAAAACCCTATCCTTATCCATCTCCCGAACAAAGGAAACTGATAAGGTATCTCTTGTAGGAATATCATCTGTGGAAGATTCAAGAAAGCCAGATAGATCCAGAGTGGAAGAAGCCAGCTTTTCACTTTGGATATTCCCTGACATGTTACCATCCAAATCTTTTTTAACTCTAGGTATATAATACAATTTTGAAATTAAAATATCCGAAGCGTCTTTAAACATCAGAATTTCCTTAAAGTATTTTTGCAACAACAACAAGGGGAATAAGTAATGTGTCCTAGGAAAATTTAGAAAACGTAAATTTTTTGACCGATATACATTTTCTCGAAATTCATCCTGTCGTTGCAAAGAACTAAAACCCTGGGAAAATTTCAAATTAACTTCACTTTGAGAGGAAACAAATTGCTCAGTAGAATTAACAAGCCTTTCCACAGATGTCAGCCGAGCTTCATGATCAGTTAGTTTACCAACCGTCTCTTTCGAGAAAACAGATATCTTCTGCAATGAAGCACTTAACGCTGTTTCCATCTTTATTGATAGTTGATCCAAGTAGGTTAAAGTTGTTCACAATTTCAATTTCTTCTCCTTCAACAATGAACCTGTTGATTATGCCAGTTGTCATGATCTTTGTCTTCTTCACATTAAGGTGCAGGCCCATTTTGAGACTATGTTCTTTGATTGTGAGAAGCAAATGTTTCAGATCATCTTCACTTTCAGCCAGTATTGTAGTATCATCAGCATAGCGAAGGTTGTTGATGAGTCTTCCACCAATCTTCACACCTCTGTTGTCTTCATACAATCCTGCTTCTCTGATGATTTGTTCTGCATATAAATTAAACAAGTAGGGGGAAAGTATGCAGCCTTGTCTTACACCTTTGCTTATTTTAAACCATTCTGTTTCTCCTTGTTCCGTTCGAACTGTTGCTTCTTGATTAATGTACAGATTGTGCAAGAGTACGATCAGGTGTTCTGGTATACCCATGCTTCTTAATGTGACCCAGAGTTTCTCATTTTTTACACAGTCAAAAGCCTTGCTATAGTCGATAAAGCACAAATAGATATCCTTTTGGTATTCTTTAGTCTTTTCAAGGATCCATCTCACATCCGCAATGATGTCTCTTGTTCTTCGCCCTTTCCTGAACCCTGCTTGCACTTCAGGTAGTTCTTGTTTCAGGTATGGTTGTAGTCTCTTTTGAATAATCTTCAGTAAAATCTTGCTGGCATGTGGGATCAGAGCGATTGTTCGATAATTTCCACAGTCAGTTGGATGACCTTTCTTTAGTATTGGTATAAACACAGATCTTTTCCAGTCAGTTGGCCATGATGTTGTCTTCCATATTTCTTGGCAGAGCCTTGTAAGCATGGTAACAGCTGCATCAGATTGCTGCAATACTTCTATAGGAATGCTATCAATACCTCGTGCTTTATTTTTTGATAAGGCTTTCAATGCTGCTTCAACTTTTTCTTTAATCACCAATGGTTCCCGATCATAAGGTACAGGTTGAAACGGCTGTTGGTCCACTTGATCTTTATCACATAAAAACTCTGTATATTCCTTCCACCTTTTCTTGATCTTCTCAGCATCATTCAACATAGAACCTTGAGCATCTTGTAACATTCCAATTCGAGGCTGGAACTTTTTCTTTAATTCTCGTAGCTTTAGGAAAGCCAATCTTGTTCTTCCTCTAATAGTTTCTGCTTCTATTTCCTTGCAAGTGTCATTGTAGTACTTTTCCTTGTCCTATCTTGCTGCACATTGGAAATCTCTGTTGAGTTCTGCGATTGTCTTTCTTTCTCCTCTGGCTTTAGCTTCTCTGCGTTTCTGGGCAATTTTCAGAGTTTCTTCCGTCATCAATTTTGGCCGCTTTTGCTTTTTCACCTTTTGTAGAGACTTCTCGCTTTCTTCCAACACAACCTTCTTGATGTCATTCCATAACTCTTCCGGAGCTCTGCTTTTCCATATCAACTACAATAGTCCCCTTTTTTCCTTCAGAGACCCTTTGTGTTTGTCCCATGTTTTTTTGAATTTAGATACTGTCCGCATCTCTGCCACCTCCACTGGGAGACTATTCCACGCATCTACCACTCTTTCCATAAAGAAATATTTCTGCATATTATTTCTGAGTCTATCCCCTTTCATCGTCTTATGTCCCATCGTAGCAGTGCTTGCTTTCAATTGGAAGAGGCTCTTCTCCTGTGCATTTATGCCACAGAAGTATTTAAATGTCTCTATAATATTTCCCCTATCCCGCCTTTCCTCTAAAGTATACATAAGATCCTTAAGTCTGTCCTCATACACTTTATAATGAAGGCCACTAATCATTTTAGTAGCCACCCTCTGCACTGACTCCAATCTGTTTATATTCTTTTGAAGTTGTGGTCTCCAGAATTGCACACAATACTCCAAATGAGATCACACCAAAGACTTATACAGAGGCACTATCACCTCCTTTCTTCTACAGGCCATTCCTCTCCCTATACACCCAAGCATCCTTCTAGCTTTTGCCATTGCCTTTTCTACCTGCTTAGCTAGTTTAAGATCATCGGACACAGTCACTCCCAGGTCCCGCTCTTCTTTTGTGGACAGAAGTACTTCACTCCCTACACTGTACAGCTCACGTGGATTTTTGCAGGCCAAATGCATAACTCTGCATTTTTTAGCATTAAATTCCAGCTGCCAGATTCTAGACTATTCTTCAAGCTTAACTAGATCCCTCCTCAGATTATCTACTCCTTCCTGGGTGTCTACTCTATTGCAGATTTTGATATCACCTGCAAACAGGCAAACCTTACCAGATAGCCCTTCCGCAATATCACTAACAAAGATGTTAAAAAGAATCAGGCCAAGGACAGATCCCTGTGGCACACCAATTGTAGCATCCTTCTCCTCAGAGTCTGCTCCATTTACCTGTACCCTTTGTTGCCTCCCACTCAACCAATTTCCAACCAAAGCAGTAACTTTAGAGTCCATCCTTAGGGTGCTCAGTTTGTTTATAAGTCGCCTGTGCGGAATGGTGTCAAAGGCTTTACTGAAATCTAAGTATACGACATCTAGGGCTCTCCCTTGATCCAACTCCCTGGTCACCCAGTCAAAGAAATGAATCAGATTTGTCTGACAAACCTGCCTTTGGTGAATCCATGCTGCCTCAGATCCAGTAATCCATTGGACTTCAGAAACCTCACTATTTTCTCTTTCAGCAGCATTTCCAGTAGTTTATTCACCACAGAGGTTAAATTAACTGACCTGTAGTTTTCAACCACATCCTTACTTCCGCTTTTGTGTAAAGCGACAACATGTGCCTCTCTCTAGTCCTCTGGGACCACTCCAAAGAGGCACTGAAAAGGTCAGTTAGTGGAACTCTAAGAATGTCCCGCTATTTCTTCAATATTATTGGATGTATCCCATCATGACCCAGCACTTTATCTACTTTTAGTTTAGCTAGTTCCTCACACACATAGTCTTCTGAAAATTGCTTGAGATCCCCGTCGCTTCTGTTCCTATTTCTGTGTGTTTTCTGAGGTCCTGCTCCCGGTTCTTCATCTGTGAGCACAGAACCAAAATATTTGTTAAGCAATTCTGCTTTATCCTCATCAGCTTTTGCAATAGCACTTTTGCCCTTTCTCTTCTCACTAACATATCTGAAAAAGGTCTTATTCTCCTTTTTATTGTATTGGCTATTTTTTCTTCTTTTTGTATCTTTGCTTTCATGACTACTTTGCTAGTTTCTCTAAGTTGTTTTAAATATAGATGCCTGTCTTCCTCTCTCTGTGATCTCTTTTATTTCCTGAAGGCCTCCCTCTTTTTCTTCAACTTTTCAGCTACTTCTTTTGAGAACCATAGCGACCTCTTTTTCCTTTTACCTTTATTTACCATTCTAAGAAAAAGGTTGGTTGCCCTTAAAAATCTGCTAAGACCCTCGCTTTTGAATGTATTTTATCAGCCCTAGTCATAATACTAAACCACACCATCTGGTGATCATTGGGTGCCAGATGATCTCCCACTATAACATCAGAAACACTTTCACCATTGGTATGCACTAAGTCCAGTATAGTCCCTTCATGTGTGGGATCTGTTACAATTTGCCTGAAAAGTTCTCCATGTAGAGAATCCAGGATCTCCTTACTTCTAGATGGCACTGCAGCAGGGATGTGCCAATCAACATCCAGAATGTTAAAATCATCTATCAGTAGCACGCCCCCTTTCCTGGCAATGCTGTGTATGTCTTCTATTAAATCTCCATCCACTTCTTCTCCCTGTGAGGGAGGCCTGTATATTATGCCAATGCAAATGGATTTCTCTTTTCCTCTTTCTAGTTTAACCCACAGTGCCTCTCTCTCCCTTTTAAGCCCTGTAATTCTATAGCTGTAATATTATTTATTACATACAGTGCCTTGTGAAAGTATTCAACCCCTTGGTTTTTATCTTGTTTTGTTGCATTACGTATAACCTGGAATGAAAATAGAAGTTCATTTGGATGTTAGGTAATGGACCTACCAATATAATCCAAAATTAGAGAAGTGAAATAACAATAAAATACCTTGTATGTTAAAAAAAAAACAAGTAAAAACTGAAAAGTTGTGAGTGCATATGTATTCATCCCTTTTGCTATGAACCCCCTAAATAAGATCTGGTCCAACCAATTAACCTCAGAGGTCACATAATTAGTTGATTAGGGTCCACCTGTGTGCAATCAGTGTCACATGAACTGTCATATGATGCCTGTATAAATATACCTGTTCTGAAATGCTCCTGACTCTGCAACACCACTAAGCTAGCAACATGAAGACCAAGGAGCACGTCAAACAGTTCAGAGATAAAGTTGTAGAGAAGTATAGATCAGGATCACATTCTAAAAAAATATCCCAAATTCTGAATATCCAACACAGCACCATTAAATCCATTATAACAAAATAGAAAGAATATGGCACTACTACAAAACTAACAAGAGAAGGCCACCCACCAAAACTCACAGACCGGGCAAGAAGGACATTAATCAGAAATGCTACAAAGACACCAAGGATATCACTGAAGGAACTGCAAAGATCCATAGTGGAGATGGGAGTATCTGTCCATAGGACCACTTTAAGCCATACATCCACAGAGTGGGGCTTTATGGAAGAGCGGACAGAAAAAATCCATTGCTTAAAGAAAGAAATAAGAAAACACGTTTGGAGTTTGCACAACAGCATGTGGCGGACCCCACAAATACATGGAAGAAGGTTTTCTGGTCAGATGAGACGAAAATTGAACTTTTTGGTCCTGATGGGAAACACCATGTGTGGTGCAAACCCAACTCTTCCCATCATCCCGAGAACGCCATTCCCACAGTGAAACTGGATGGTGGCAGCATTATGCTGTGGGGATGTTTTTCATTGGCAGGGGCAGGAAAACTGGTCAAAATTGAAGGAATGATGGATGGCACTAAATACAGGGCAATTCTTGAGGGAAAACCTGTTTCAGTCTGCCAGAGATTTGAGACTAGGATGAAAGTTCACTTTCCAGGAGGACAATGACCCTAAACATACTACTAAAGCTGGTTTAAAGGGAAACATTTAAATGTCTAGGAATGGCCTAGTCAAAGCCCAGACCTCAATCCAATTGAAAATCTGTGGCATTACTTGAAGATTGCTGTACACCAACACAACCCATCTAACTTGAAGGAGTTGGAGCAGTTTTGCCTTAAGGAATGGATAAATATCCTAGTGGCTAGATGTACTAATCTAATAGAGAGATACCTCAAGAGACTTGCACCATTAATTGCAAAAGGTGGCTCTACAATGTATTGACTTTTGGGGATGAATACATATGCACACTCCTGCTTTCAGGATTTTTTTTGTCTTAATTATTGTTTGTGTCACAGAATATTTTGCAACTTCAAAGTCGTAGGCATGTTGTGTATATCACATGCAGTTAACCCCCAAAACACCATTTTAATTCCAGGTTGTAATACGACAAAACAGGACAAACAAAGAGGGGATAAATACTTTTGCAATGCACTGTATAGTGCCACTCCTCCTCCCCTTCTTCCTACCCTGTCCTTTCTGAATAAAGTATATCCTGGTATAATTATACCCCGGTCATGGTTGTCTGTGAACCATGTCTTTATAACTACCACTAAATCCAAGTCAGCCTCTTCCATTAAAGCCTCAACATCTGGGACTTTATTTTCCATGCTACGGGCATTTATACACACCACTTTCCAGATGTTGCCCCTTTTACCCATTTCTATAGAGGTTTTTGATGTTTCACTTACCTGGCGGCTTTCTTCACCCATCCCCAATGAATCTAGTTTAAAGCCCTCTTCAATAGGTTAGCCAGCCTGCTACTGAAGACACATTGACCCTTCTTGGATAGATGGATGCCATCTCTGCTCTGCAGCCCTTGGAACATTATCCAATAGTCCAGGAAACAAAAATGCTCTTGATTGACAACATCCATGCAGCCATGCATTTATCTCCAGGATGTGAGCTTCTCTGTCTTAGCCTTTACCCTCAGCAGGGAGGATTGAAGAGAAAGCCACCTGTGTAGCTATCTGCTTCATCCTCTGTCCCAGAGCCATGAAGTCACGTTTGATATGCTCAGAGGGTATTTCATCCCCTACACGCATTGCCTGGATTCCTCCAATATGGTCACCATCCTCAGGCTGCATACACAGCTTCTGCCCGGGCCGCTGCACATTCGCAAACCCTCATATTCGTGGTTGCCTGTGTTTAATCTGCCTTACTCATAATTGGTGCCTTTCTTTGAGCATGTGTTTTCCTGTGCATTGTGATGCCTTTTCTGCCTTGTTGAATATTGGGCCCTTTATCTCCCTAGCATGTTCTGATGTGACATTCACCCATTTGATACTGAGATAATTGAAATCACCCATTTATTATTGTGTTGACATTTTTATTGGCATCCCTAATTTTTGTTAGCTTTTCATCATTTGTTCATTTTGGTCAGGCGTCTGGCAGTCCATCCCTAATGCTATTCCCTTCGTCTTCTCATTTTGATTTCTATCCATAATGATTCTACAGTGTATTTAGTTTCCTGCAAAACTTTTATCCTGTTTAATTTGATGCCTCTTTAACATGCAACACCACCTCTACACGAATTTGATCTTCCCTATCACGTGACATAATTTATACAACGGTATCATAGTGTCCAATTGATTATCCTCCTCCTGCCAGGTCTCTGAGATACCAGTTATATCTTCCTCTTTGTTCAGTGCTTTATACTCTGATTCTACCAACTTATTTTTTAGACTCCTAGCATTTGTATAAATGCAATTCAAAATATGTTTTTAAGGCTAATATTCAGCAGTAGTGGCCAATAATGTTAAAGCGACTGGCCATCGCTACTTTAACTAGTCCTGGATATTCAATACCGGGGTCATATCTGGCCACCAGCAGCGAATACCAAGGTTGGCTGGATAGAGCTTCATCTAATCGAGCAGCAGCAATGTTCAGCTGCTGCCCAGCTAAGGCAGCTAATGTTAGGATAGCCTTTTTTACCTAGCTAGAAGCTTTAATATAACCATTGACCAGTAATCTTTGGTGCCTCTCTCAGAATGCCCACAAACCACCCTGATGCTATGCAGTTATCATCAGAGCATCTAGTGATGTTAGAGGAGGATATTTAGTGACACAAACCAGCTATGTGCTGTTGAATATCCCTCTCAGTGTGATTAACATGGTTAACAGGACTAGTAACGGTGTTTAATTCCCCTTTGCTCATATTAATATCCCATCAGTGATAGGAATAATTTGGAATCTTTCAACTCTGTCTGTTGTATATTTCAGAGCAGCATAATACTTCTACCTTTGTTGGAACGCTCTATTGGGATGCGCTAACCTCACTGTTTTGGTATTATCCTTCAAAGATTCATTATTCTGAACCATGCACTCCTGGGTTATTGTCAGTTTTCCCCCAATAACTAGTTTAAAGTTGCTCTATCTCCTTTTTAAAGGTTAGTGCCAGCAGCCTGGTTCCACCCTAGTTAAGTTGGAGTCCATCCTTCCAGAAAAGGTCCCCTTTTACCCAGAATGTTTCCCAGATTCTGACAAATCTAAAGCCCTCTTCTGTACACCATCATCTCATCTGTGCATTTAGACTCCAGAGCTCTGCCTGTCTCTTGGGTCCTGCATATGGAACAGAGAACATTTCTGAGAATGCTACTCTGGAGGTTCTGAATTTCAACTTTCTATCTAAAATCCTAAATTTGGTTTCCAGGACTTCCTTCTCACACTTTCCTATGATATTGGTGTCCACATGTATCAATACTGCTGGCGGTTTTCATTTATTAGTTGAAGGCTACAGCAGTAGTTTTCTTTGGGGTCCTTCTTTCAGTAGTTGGGACAAATTAGATTGTGTTGTGGTTACTACTGGCATGCAGTCATACTAGTGTTACCCCTCACACTAGATCCTGCATTTCAGTAAGAACTAGATCTAAAGTAATTCCCCGTCTTGTCTATTTCAGATCGAATTGCTCCATGAAGCAGCTATTTACAACATCTAAAAACTTGACTTCCCTATCATGTCCTGATGAGACATTTGCTAGAACAATATTGCAGTAATGAAAGCCTCCCATTAACATTGTGTTACCAAATGTATTAGCCTTTTTAATTTCTGTTAACGTTTTACTCTGGTAATTCATTCTGTCCAGGTGGATGGTAGTATACCCCAACAACTATATTTTTTTCCTTATCACACACAGAATTTCTATACATAAAGGGCACATTGCACAAGGCACCAAAGAAGCCTCTAACTGGTTACAAATGCCCTTTCGTTAAAAGAGCATGAATAGTGAATTAGGTGGTGCACACGCAGGCAAGCACTGAATATGGGAGCTTAGAGGTCCATGGTGGCCAGCGAGTAAATTGTCTTATCCGGGCAGCCATTAGGTGAGAATATACATCATACCCATAAAACGGGGCGCAAATGAATGTCCGGCCATAATCCATGCAGAGCGCAGAAAAAGGAGAGAAACTGGGCTGGACATCACAGAGCAGACAAGACTGATATTTTGCCAGTTGGGTAGAGCTGGAAAGTGGGCAGGGATACAATATATCACTGTGCATGAGTAAGGGGGCACATAGAATACACGGGTCGCAGTCACCATACATCACACATATAACAGAACCTAAACCTGTATATAGTTAGAGCAGATACTGCAATATATAGCTATTTATTTATTTATTTAACAATATTTTTATACCACTTTATCATATAATCAAAGCAGTTTACATTGAAACTTTAACTGTTACAGAGAACTTGAAAGTAAACATTAAAACTCAAACAATAGTAACAATTTTCTTAGGGAAACAAAAATGGGGGGGGGGGAGTGAAAGGGTACCGCTAGGAGCACAACTTATGTACATAGTGATGTATTAATAGATTCCTGGATTGGGGGAATGGAATGAGTGGTTATCTGGGTGTTGAGACTGTTCATTGAAATGTTCAGAAAAGGGGAGAGTCTTGAGTTGTTTCAGAAAGTCCTTTAAATCCGTGGTTGATCTTAGTTTTTCCGGGAGAGAGTTCCAAATGGTGGGGGCAGCAAGTGAGGTAGTCCTTTTGGTGGTGTGTTGTTTGGCCTTTGTATATACATTGGGGATTGGTATAGTGTTTATGGTGCTGCTTCTCTCAGGTCTGTTGCTGGTCTTGTTACAGATGAGGTCCTGTAAAATTCCTGCTGTGATCTTATTTTTTATTTTAAACATGGTAAGAGTGGATTTGTATTTAATGCGTGAGACAACTGGTAACCAGTGGAGTTCATACAAGATGGGAGTGATATGGTCATATTGTGATGCTCCAATGATGATTCGGGCGGCGGTATTTTGTACTAATTGAAGGGGTTGAATGGTTTGCTTGATAATCCTTGGAAAAGGGTATTGCAGTAGTCTAATGTTGGTGTTATGATGGCTTGCAATTCTGTACGGAAATGTTCTTGGCTGAGGAGGGGTTTTAATCTTCGGATGGTTGCGAGTTTGTAGAAGGCAGTCTTGGAGGTCTTGTTGATGTGTGCTTGTAGGGTAAGGTGCTTGTCAAGGATGACCCTGAAGTACCGAACTATGTTTTTTATTGTATTTGGCATATTGGCAATATTGATTGAGGTGGGGGGTGGGTGAATGTAGTTTCCCGTGTGATTATGATTGCTTCCATTTTTTGATGTTGATATTGAGGTTGTTGTTTGTGAGCCAGGTTTTCATTTCTTGCAGGCAAGTTGATATATGGAATGGGGTATAGATCATAATGTTGTCTGCATATATGGTGTATTAAATCTTCTATATGTTGAATATCTTGCATATAAGCTGTATGTAAATGTATGGAAATTAGCTATCCTAATTGTATATAGTTAATTGATGAAACTAGCTAGATATTACACATACTGTGTAATTAATGAATTAATTGTTATGGAAACCTATCAATTAACCAAGATGATTATACTGTTCTGTGTACTAAGATGTTTATCTATTCCATATAACAAATGTTTTGTTCAATTTAAACCGCTTTGACCAGTGAAAAGTGGTATATAAGCCTAGTTAAATAAATAAATATATTCACGTCTGTTCTGCCTGTGCAAGAGCCCCCTCTGGTTGGCCTGATATTCAGCAGTAGCATGGCGTTGTGGAGGACTGCAAACTTTAGCCCTGATGAAGCAGAGGCCTTGGTCAGATTGGTCTTCAAATTTGAGGGAGTGCTCTACCCCAGGAGCAATAGGAGGGCCAATCTGCAGCTTTTCATGGTGATATGGAGGAGGATCCAGCTCTGGCTGTGGAGGTGAGTAGCCAATGGGATATGTAGGGCCAGGGATCACAGTGGGGGATGGTCAGAGCTGCAAGTCAGAGCTAACACACTGCTACAGGCCTTGCTGTGGGACTGCGCATGCAAACAGTGATGATAGGTCATGGCACATGCTGGAGTCAGCACCCATGTATCTAGGTCATGGCCCTGCCAGGTGCCTACAACAGTATGAAGCTGCAGACATAACATGGGCAGAAGCTAGAGTTCCCCCTGGTGGGGGATGGCTAACAAATACATGGGCCACAGTCAAATCATCACAGTATGGGAACTGTTATAGCCTTGGGCCTATTCATGGTGTTGCATGTTGGGGTGCCACTGTAGTCGTTGTAGTTCTTAGTCTTCACCTGCTGCAACTGCCCAGCATCCAGGGCATACCACAGTCTCTACATAAGGACATTTGTAGAAAAGTGAATCTCACAGATGGGAACAGATATGGATCCCCCAGCATGTCCAAAACATGGCCCCTATGTTCCCACATAGCACCACATCTTGTGCAGCTGTGAGTTGAGTGCAGCACCAGATGGCTGGCTGCATACAACAATAACACATATGCAACCAAACACCCTTACAAACCACATACCATGGCTATTTACTCTAAGAGTGGTGCCACATGAGGGAGGTACAGAAGGGGTGTGTACGACATAAGCATTACATGGGGTCCAGAGGGAAGGGAAGGAGGGCTGGGGCAGCAGAGTGAGGGGGAATGTGTCAGATGACCTGGATGAGATGAGATGTGATATAGTGGGATGTGGGGTTGGAAATGCTGAGAAAGAGATGGTATAGAAAGTGGAGGCACACAGCGGGGTGTATGGACCCGGGGGTGTCATTTGGGGGCAATGAGGGGTCAGGTGCTGAGGGAATATGGGCCCATGGCATACACAGGGGGAAACACAGGTATCAGAGGAAGCAGATACAGGGACAAGGTGACAAGTACACTGTACCAATACCCAGAGCATAGCAAAGGCTAAGGATTACAAGGGGATGCTGGTGTGAGTGACTAGATAGTGTCCGCAACTCCCTACATTTACTGCCAGAAAATAATGGGATCCACAAAGAGCTGCAACAGAAAGGCTGCCAGGGGCTAATATTCTCTCCAGTGTCTCAGGAGCTGGAAGCATTCTGTGTCACCTGTACATGACTCCATCTGTGAACACAACTATAACACCACATAAACACAAGGGTGTGTGTGAACCCTGCCGCAGGGTACCCAAAGTTGTAATAACTGACAGATATTGTAAATGTCCCCCTGAAAATTAAGGTACATGCCCCTGCTGCTAGGATGCCCAGCTTGCCTGTCAACATCTATGTATGTAAATGCACAATTGGGTAAATGTGCACACAAAAGAGGTTTAATGTGAACCTTTACCTCCATCCCACAGTGAATATGGTACTCCACACACTGGAGGCCCTAAAGTGCCAATTTAGGATGATGTTGTACCAGAGGCCAGATACCATCCAGTGCCTCAGGGAGCAAGTTGCTGCAGAAGTCACAGCAAACAACAGCCATGACTGAATGAAAGGCTGACATGTATACATGACAGTGAAGATGTTGCATGCAGTACAGCATAGGTGTGCTGCAGGCCTCATGGCTGCAGCACACCTATGGTGTCATTAGCCACATGTTGCTTGTAGAGTGCTACTTAGTAAGCTTTGAACATACATGGCATTTAAATCTGTCTGCAGAGAAACCCATACTGTGTGTGCTGTCTCTCTCAGTGTATACTTCTCACATGGCTCACACACAGACAGCTGTTTCAGATGTACCACAGACATCATGGCAATATTGTTCCCAGGGCCTGTGACAATGTAAATGAGCAGGAGTAGACTGGTCGAAACCCATGTAAACACTGTGGAGTGGTGCTGAAGGCACTATCCGATGGTGCAACATACAGGCATACCTGTAAGCTCTAACACCATGCACTGGAGCCCACATCTGAATGTTGCATGACATGGAATGAGCATAAAGGAGAACACATCACAAGCAGTGTGCCATCACATATAGAGCATACCTGCCCACTCAGCCAACCATGGTGCCTTCTCTGACTCTTTTCAAATCCAGGCTGAAAACTCACCTCTTTGCTGCTGCTTTCGGATCTTGACTCACCTTACCATTCCCTCTAGATCAGTGGTTCTCAACCTTTTTTGTACCGTGACCCCTTTTACCATTGGTCAACTTGTGTTGACCCCAATGATAAAATCAAATGCGTCTCTCTTCCTTTACCGTTAACGCATTGTTGCTGTAATCATTTGTTGAATTATTAATATATAATAGGCCTTTGCAATATGTTTTTATTTATAAATGTACTTATTTAAACCACAATAATTAATCACAATAACAAGTAACAATATTTGATTTCAAAATTATTATGATTTTGTAGTCAAATCACTAATATGAAATAAAATTATTTTTTCTACCTTTGTTATCTGACCAATTTATTCTCTGATCATGCTGGTCCTGATCTGAGGTTTCTGCTTTCCTGTCTTCTCTTAGCTCTCTTTCTGTGGTCTATGGTCCATCTGCCATTTCTTATCTCTTCTTTTGTTTTCTTCACTTCTTTCCATCAGCCTATTTCCAGTCCCAGTAACCTCTCCCCAGTATCAGCCCCTTTCCAGTCCTCACTCCCAGTACCTTCCAATGTCAACTTACATTCCCATGACTGCCACTGGTGTCCATTCTCTTCCAGTCCCTCTCCTTCCCCACTGACCAGTCCCTTCTAGTACAAATACCATGGCAGCCCCTCTCAGATCCACTCCCTTCCAGTTCCATTCTCCCATCCCCTCATAGCAGCCCATTTGTAGCCTTAGCCCCCAGTTTTCTTCCAGGGCCAGCAGCTTTATCCTCCGCGCCACACAATCAGCCCATTCCCAGTCAAAGCCCCCCAATCAGCTCACTTCTACTGCTAATGCCCCCCTCAACCCCATTACCAGTGCTAGGCTCCTCTAATCAGCCCATTACCAGTCCTACCCCCCCATCAGCCCATTACCAGTCCCAACCCCCCTTGATCAGTCCATTCTCAGTCCTAGCCTTCCCTAATCAACCCATTACCAGTCCTAGCCCAACCATCTGCCCATTACCAGTGCTAGCTCCCCCATCAGCCCATTATAATCCTAATCCACACTGTCTCTCGCCTCTGTCCGACATTTATCCCATCTGTCCAGTATGTCCCCTTGTCTCTCCCCTTTGTCCATGCCAGCCCCCCTCCCTCCATCCATCCATCCATATCAGCCCCCTCCCTCCCTCCATGTCAGCCCCCATCCCTCCCTCCCTCCATCCATGTCAGCCCCCCTCCCTCCATCCATCCATCCATATCAGCCCCCTCCCTCCCTCCCGCCCTCTGTCCATGTCAGCCCCCTCCCTCCATCCATCCATATCAGCTCCTTCCCTCCATGTCAGCCCTCCTCTGTCCATGTCAGCCCCCCTCCCTCCATCCATCCATATCAGCCCCATCCCTCCCTCCATATCAGCTCCCTCCCTCCATGTCAGCCCCCCTCCCTCCATCCATCCATATCAGCTCCCTCCCTCCATGTCAGCCTCCCTCCATCCCTCCATATCAGCTCCCGCCCTCCATGTCAGCCCCCCTCCCTCCATCCATCCATATCAGCTCCCTCCCTCCATATCAGCCCCCCTCTGTTCATGTCAGCCCCTCCTCCCTCCATCCCTCCATGTCAGCCCCCCTCTGTCCATGTCAGACCCTCTCCCTCCCTCCATCCATCCATCCATCCATCCAGATTAGTCCCCCCTCCCCCCTCCCTGTTGATGTCAGCCGTGTTGCAGGTTCCCTGCCCCCTCATCACCTCTCCCCATGTCTGCCTCCCTTCTAATGCAGCCGCGGCTCCCTGCCTCTTAGGGAACCGCGGTGGTGCCTGTAAAATCGTTGCGGAACCTCCCTGTCTCTCGACGGGCTCCGTGCAGCATTGTCCCGCCTCCAAAGGAAGTTTTATCATTGGGGGTCACAACAAGTTGACCAATGGTAAAAGGGGTCACGGTACAAAAAAGGTTGCGAATCACTGCTTTAGAGGGTTTTCCGTGCCTCTCTTTTAGGCACAGATCGCTAACTGGGCAGCATGCAATATCAACCATTGACTGTGGAGTAATCTAATTATTATCTGACAGTAAAGACTGCAATAAAGGACAGAATAGGCTCGACCCGGGAGCATTATCATAGGTTCTTCAGGGCTGCTCAAATTCTTCCACAGTATCACCTTTAAATACCACTTCAGTCATGGGTAACATACATACATCTTCCTTAGTAAAAATCGAAGCAAAGAATTCATTCAGTCTCTCCGCTATATTCTTGTCCCCTCTTAGTGCCCCTTTTACCCCTCTATCATCGAATTGTCCAACTGACTCTCTCACAGGTTTTTTGCTATGAATGTACTTGAAAAAGTCTTTATTATGTGTTTTTGCTTCCACAGTAAGCTTCTCTCTTTGCCTGCCATATCAATGCCTTGCATCTAACTTGCCAGTGCTTGTGCTGTTTCCAGTTTTTGTCATTTGACTCTTTTTTCCATTTCCTGAAAGATGCTTTTTTGGCAACAACAGTCTCTCTGACCTCACCTTTCAACCATGCTGGCAGTTTTTTGGACTTCCTTCCACTTTTCTTAAAGCATGGCATACAGCTGGTCTGGTCTTCCAAGACAGTATTTTTAAACAACACCCAAGCTTGATGTAAGTCTTTAACCTTTGCAACTGCTCCTTTAAGTTTTTTTCCTTAATTATTTTCCTCATTTTATCATAGTCTCCCTTTCGAAAGTTAAAAGATAGTACTGTAGATTTCCTTACCATCCCTCCTCCATTAATTGAAACAAACGCGATCATGCTATGATCACTATTGCCAAGAGGCCCCAATACCCTTATCTCTCACACCATATCTGGTGTTCCACTAAGGACTAGGTCCAAAATGGCTTCCCCTCTGGTCACATCAAGAACCAGCTGCTCCAAGAAACAGTCATTTATTTCATCTAGAAACTTTATCTCCCTAGCATGCCCTGCCTGTGACACCAACCCAGTCAATACTGGTGCAATTGAAATTGTCCATTATTACTGTTCTGTAACTTCTGTTAGCTTCCCTGATTTCTTTAAGCATTTCATCATCCATTTGTTCATTCTGGCCAGGCAGTTGATAGTACATCCCCACTGCTATCACCTTCCCCTTTTTACATGGAATTTCAATCCATAGAGATTCTACAGCAAATTTTGTTTCCTGCAAAACTTTAATCCTTTCTGACTCAATGCCCTCTCCAACATATAGCGCAACCCCTCCACCAATTTGATCAGCTCTATCATTACGATATAGTCTGTAACCAGGTATCACAGTGTCCCACTGGTTGTCCTCCTTCCACCATCTCTCTCATATATCTAACCTCTAATTTTGTGCTATATATTCTAATTCTCACATCTTATTTTTTAGACTTCTAGCATTTGTATATAAACATTTTAGAGACCATATTTTATTCATATGAATCTGGCTATCGGTAGGAAGGGGTAATTTGGAATCCTTAAATTCTGTCTGCTCCGTACTCAAGGGCATTTGGGCTACTTTTGTCTTTATTGGAATCTCTCTGCTGATATGCCCTAACTTCAATCTTTTGCTAGTATCTTTCAAGGATACATTGTTCCGAACCAAGCATTCTTGGGCGACTGTCAGCTCTCCCCTATTAACTAGTTCAAAAGCTGCTCCATCTTCTTTTTAAAGGTTAATGCCAGCAGCCTGGTTCTATCCCAGTTAAGGTGAAGTCCATCCTTTTAAAAGAGCCCCTCCTTTCCCCAGAATGTTCCCCAGTTCCTAAAAAATCCAGAAGCCTTATCCTTGCACTGTCGTCTCATCCATGTATTGAGACTCCGGAACGCTGCCTGCCTTTTGGGTCTTGCGCGTGGAACTGGAAAACATTTCAGAGAATGCTACCCTGGAAATTCTGGATTTCAACTTCCTACCTAAAAGCAAAAATGTATCCTCCAGAACCTCCCTACCCCACTTTCCTATGTCATTGGTATTGACATACCAGGACAACAGACCCTCCCCAGCATTATCTAAGCCCTTGTATAGGTGGTGCATTAGGTCTGCTACCTTTGCACCAGGCAGGTATGTTACCAGGCGAACCTCACATCCACCAGTCACCCAGATTTCTACATGCCTAATGATCGAATCACCACCTATAACGGCTGTCCTCACCCTTCCCTCATGGACACATGGCTCTGGAGAATCTTCCTCAGTGCGAGAGGGTTTTACATCACCTGGAGGACAAGTCCTAGTTACAGGATCACTTCCTGCCACACCAGGGTGATGCTCTCCTGTCATGTGATTTCTCTCCTCCATGGCAACAGGGATGCTGCCAGACTGGAGGTGGGGCTTAAGTACTATATCCCTGTAGGTTTCGTCTATGTACCTCTCTGTCTTTACTTATTACTTCAAGTCTGCTACTCTAGCCTCCAGAGATCAGACTCGTTCCCTGAGAGCAAAGAGCTACTTACACATAGTGCACACGTAAGACCCCTCACCAACTGGGAGAAAATCATACATGTGACAACACAAAAGACTGGAAAATCCCCATCTCACTGCTGGACTGCTGTCTGCATCTTAGTTTTAAGGTTGTGTTTAGGTATTTAAGTTCTTTACCTAATAAGGGTTGGTGGGGATACTTATACAATTAAACTACACCTAATACGTTTAATGTACTTTGTTTCTCCTGAAGCTTAATTAATCTCCGGTCCATAATGTATGCCTGATGAGGACAAACAGCTGCACCTGAGAGTGAATATGGCACCTCCTTTCCTTTGAGAGGTTTATGCACCTATAAAGTTACAATTATCCCAGGGTGGGTGGCTGTTGGGGAGGGAGGGAAGGAAAAAGACTTGTCCTGTGCTTCTAAGGTAATATGTGATCGAATTTCCAGGGGGAGTCCCACATCCCTTGCTTGGATAGAGGGAGTCTTGGGGCTAAATTTAACCAGAAAGCTCTCTGCTCTGTTTTAAATTTAAACTGAAAGCTCTTTGCTGCTACTAGGCCCTGACTGATTTAACAAATACACTAGGTTCATGGATTAATCAGCCTTAATCTAAAAAATTCCTTCTTCCCCAAGATTTAGAAAATTCCCAGAAGTAAATACTTACAATTGCAGTGATCTTCAAAACTGTTGTCTGGCTGGTGATTCCACAAACCAGGGGTCAGCACCATTCATACAAGCCTTTGGTATCAGGCACCTTCGGGCACCCCGTGACATGATATTGTGTCATTCAATTATGTGTGTGAGTTTGACCCTAGGAAGAGTGTGATACTGTTGACTACATGTCTGATCTGTCATCACCATCTCTGCTATGTGCATTTGTTGCATGAACACAGCAGCCATGCACATGTTGCATCACCACATAATTACATGTGGGTCCATAGTGCGCATCTAGGTTGGCAGTTCAGCCACTGCATGTTAATGTGTACCTCTATGTGGTCTGGACAGGGTCCCATTCTGCCAGGCCAGGCATGCTTGCACATCCATATGTATATGTGCAGGTAACATCATATTTGGTGCATGGTGCATGAACATATGCCTGCTGGTGCAGTCCAATGGGGTCATATGGCCATGGTCATTGCATCACACATGCTGTTGTGCCACACACATGCCACATTATTCACTGTCTGTGACTGCCCTCAGCTCCTCCTGCAGCAGTTGGAGGAACTCCGGCTGCTTTCAGCGCAGCTCCCACCCCTTTTTCCACAGCTCCTCCAGCTGGGGGAACAGGGATAGATGCCATCAGTGCCATTCCAGACATACCATTGGTGACATGACAGCAGACCCATCATGGGTATGTGGTATGTCACAGTATTCTCGTTGCAGGCTGCAGCTAGCCAGGCCCTTCAAAGTCATTGTCTGCAAGGACAATGAAAAAGCCGAATGCCAAGCCGCTAAGCAACCAGCTTGGCATTGGTGCTTTTTCATTGTCCTTGTTCTTCTTCTATTTTCTCGGATTAGCAACATCTTTATGCAGAGCTCCCTGAAGAAGACATTCAGGTGAAACATCCGGTGTCGGGGCTCTGGGTTACTGCTATGAACGTTGCTCAGGTCATAAGAACATAAGATATGCCATACTGGGTCAGACAAAGGTCCATCAAGCCCAGTATCCTGTTTCCAACAGTGGCCAATCTAGGTCATAAGTATCTAGAAGTCTCCCCAAAAGACACAGGTTCCTCAGTGCTTGTATTGGGTCAAGCAGTGATATCCCGAGTCCCTTTTAATAATGGTTTATAGACCTTTCCTCCAGGAACTTGACCAAACCTCTTTCAAACCCAGCTAGACCAACAGCCTTTAATACATCCTCCGGTAACAAATTCCAGAGTTCACACGTTGAGTGAAAAAATATTTAGAACATAAGAACATAAGATATGCAATACTGGATCAGACCAAGGTCCATCAAGCCCAGTATCCTGTTTCCAACAGTGGCCAATCTAGGTCATACGTACCTAGCAGTTTCCCCAAAAGACACAGGTTCCACATTGCTTGTACTGGGTCAAGCATTGATATCCTGGGTCCCCTCTTAATAATGGTTTATGGACCTTTCCTCCAGGAACTTGTCCAAACCTTTTTTAAACCCAGCTACACTAACAGCCTTTACTACATCCTCCGGTAACAAATTCCAGACTTTGATTACACATTGAGTGAAAAAATATTTTCTTTTATTAGTCTTAAATAGTTTATCCTGTAGCTTCATTGCATGTCCCCTAGTCTTTCTATATTCTTTTTTTTTTATTTTTTTTATTTATACAATTTCAAAATAACTCGCAAGATACATCCTGTTACAGTAAAGAATATTCAAAAGAAAATAGTACAATCAATACAACCTATAGAGAGCACTTGGCCCTCATAAATTAATAAAGTAACTATTCACTAGCCCACAACCAATTAAGGGGGAACCAGGCACAAATCAAAGGCAATAAGTTTAGGAAATGTAACACAAGAAGGAGCTGTATTTATAAATCCCGAATGCTAAACCAGGAGAGCACTCCGACCTACTATAAACTGGGTTAGATGGGAAGGCTCAAAAAAAGTATAACTAACACCCTGATATTTAACTAAACATCGACAGGGATATCTAAGGAAGAAAAGACCTCCCAGCTGTAGAACCTGGGGTCTAAGCAACAAAAAACTGCTGTCGACGTTTCTGTGTGGCTTTTGAGACGTCAGGAAACATCCTAACTACACCCCCCATAAATGGCTCATTTTGAAACTTAAAGTATAATTTCAACAAAAAGTCCCGGTCTGAATCAAAAGCAAACGTCAACAGCAGAGTCGCTCTAGGAACATATGCAGGATCAGTAGTTTCCAGGAACCCAGTCAGATCCAGTGAATCCATTGGAGGCGAATAAGCAGGAGAGGAAACACCATGGGTCTTACGCTTAGCCGTTGGCAAGTAAAAAACCCTAGCCAAAGGAGGGACAGATTCCAGGGGTATTTTCAGAATAGAGGTAGCATATGTAAGGAACAACTCCTTCGGCGACTTTACTGGAAGACGGGGAAAATTCAATAAGCGCAGGTTCCTCTTGGGAACCGAATTTTCTAACATCTCTATCTTCCCATGGACTATAGACAAATCCTTAATAACAGTACCTGGAATTGTAACTGCATCCTCCATCTTTACTTCCAACTGGGCAACCTTGGATGAAATGTCTGCCATCTCTTGCTTCTGCTGCATGACCAAACGAGCCAAAGAGGGAAAAACCTCATACATAGCAGCAAATTGAGATGTAAAAGAGGTTTCTAACGCCCTAAGGCCATCCCACAAGGATTCCAACGTAACAACCTCAGGGCGGTGAAGAGCAGATTGTACTGGCGTTTTAAAGCAAACATCCAATCCAGCCACTATGTTCATGTCCGTCGGGGTAACTCCTATAGCAGCTGACGACTTCTCTCCACCAGCGGACTCTTTCTATATTCTGATAACGTAAACAATCGATCTACGTTTACCCGTTCCACTCCGTTCATTAATTTATAGACTTCTATCATATCTCCCCTCAGCCGTTTCTTTTCCAGGTTAAAGAGCCCTAACCTTTTTAGCCTCTCACTTGGTTTGCAGCTTGTCGTGCTTTGAGGGCTTGCGTGCATCAGTGATGCTGAGAGCTAAACTATCAGTAGTTTAACTACTGGCAGGGTCTCCCAAGATGGACAGGTCTCAGCTGAGGTGCCAGACCAAGACAAACCACCCATCTGGGCAGCAGCAGAATGTAATGAACTGTAATGAAATACAATGCAGTCAGCGAACGCTTAATCTCTATTCGTCTACGAGGATTGCCTATCAACACAACTATAATTCAAGTATATGCCCCAACAACAGCTGCAAAAGAGAATGAAATTGAAGAGTTCTATGAACAAGTACAAGCTGAAATTGACAGAACATGCAAACAGGATATACTGATAGTCATTGGTGACTGGAACGCAAAAGTTGGCAACAAAGAAGAAGGCAAAGTAGTTGGAAAATATGGACTTGGCAACAGAAATGAAGCTGGAGAAAGACTGATAGAATTCTGCAAGACTAATGATCTATTCATCTCAAACACCTTCTTCCAGCAACACAAGCGGCGACTGTACACATGGACTTCACAGAATGGATTATATAAAAATCAAATTGACTACATATGTGGAAGTCAACGATGGAAAAGCTCTGTAACATCAACAAAGCCAAAACCTGGAGCTGCCTGTGGTACAGATCATCAACTTCTAGTATGCAAACTCAAACTAAAGTTGAAAAAGAGCAAACCACTCATGAATGCAGCAAAATATGACCTTGAGAATATACCACTGGAATTTAAAGACTGCCTGCAAAATCGATTTGCTGCTTTAGATACAAATCACAGAGCTCCGGAAGAGTTATGGAATGACATCAAGAAGGTTGTGTTGGAAGAAAGCGAGAAGTCTCTACAAAAGGTGAAAAAGCAAAAACGGCCAAAATGGATGACTGAAGAAACTCTGAAAATTGCCCAGAAACGCAGAGAAGCTAAAGCCAGAGGAGAAAGAAAGACAATCGCAGAACTCAACAGAGATTTCCAACCTGCAGCAAGACAGGACAAGGAAAAGTACTACAATGACACTTGCAAGGAAATAGAAGCAGAAACTATTAGAGGAAGAACAAGATTGGCTTTCCTAAAGCAACAAGAGTTAAAGAAAAAGTTCCAGCCTCGAATTGGAATGTTACAAGATGCTCAAGGTTCTATGTTGAATGATGCTGAGACGATCAAGAAAAGGTGGAAGGAATATACAGAGTTTTTATATGATAAAGATCAAGTGGACCAACAGACGTTTCAACCTGTACCTTATGATCGGGAACCATTGGTGATGAAAGAAGAAGTTGAAGCAGCATTGAAACCCTTATCAAAGAACAAAGCACCAGGCATTGGTAGCATTCCCATAGAAGTATTGCAGCAATCTGATGCAGCTGTTACCGTACTCACAAGGCTCTGCCAAGAAATATGGAAGACAGGATCATGGCCAACTGACTGGAAAAGATCTGTGTTTATACCAATACTAAAGAAAGGTGATCCAACTGACTGTGGAAATTATCGCACAATCGCTCTGATCCCACATGCCAGCAAGATTCTACTGAAGATTATTCAAAAGAGACTACCACCATACCTGGAACAAGAACTACCTGAAGTGCAAGCAGGGTTCAGGAAAGGGCGTGGAATGAGAGACATCATTGCGGATGTGAGATGGATCCTTGAAAAGACTAAAGAATACCAAAAGGATATCTATGTGTGCTTTATTGACTATAGCAAGGCTTTTGACTGTGTAAACCATGAGAAACTCTGGGCCACATTAAGAAGAATGGGTATACCAGAACACCTGATCGTTCTCTTGCGCAATCTGTACATTGATCAAGAAGCAACAGTTCGAACGGAACAAGGAGAAACAGAATGGTTTAAAATAAGCAAAGGTGTAAGACAAGGCTGCATACTTTCCCCCTACCTGTTTAATTTATATGCAGAACAAATCATCAGAGAAGCAGGATTGTATGAAGACAACAGAGGTGTGAAGATTGGTGGAAGACTCATCAACAACCTTCGCTATGCTGATGATACCACATTACTGGCTGAAAGTGAAGATGGTCTGAAACATTTGCTTCTCACAATCAAAGAACATAATCTCAAAATTGGCCTGCACCTTAATGTAAAGAAGACAAAGATCATGACAGCTGGCATAATCAACAGGTTCATCGTTGAAGGAGAAGAAATTGAAATTGTGAACAACTTTAACCTACTTGGATCAACTATCAATAAAGAAGCATCAAGCAGTCAAGAAATCAGACGACGCATTGCTCTTGGCAGAACGGCTATGAAAGACCTAGATAAGATTCTCAAGAGCAGAGATGTCTCTCTCCATACAAAGATTCGACTTGTTCAAGCCATGGTATTTTCAATAACATCATATGGATGTGAAAGCTGGACAGTGAAAAAGATAGACAGGAAGAAAATTGATGCCTTTGAATTATGGTGCTGGCAGCGAATACTGTGTATACCATGGACTGCCCGAAGAACAAACCAGTCCGTACTAGAGGAGATCAAACCTAAGCTTTCTTTAGAAGCTCAGATGACAAGACTTTGACTTTCATACTTTGGACACATCATGCGAAGAGAGAGATCATTAGAGAAAGACATTATGCTTGGCAAGATAGAAGGTCAACGCAAAAGAGGAAGGCCAGCAATGAGATGGATCGATACAATAACAGCAGCTACGGGTACCAGTCTGTCAACAATGAGCCGCCTGACTGAAGACCGAACACAATTTAGGATAGCTATCCAGAGGGTCGCCATGAGTCGACTCCGACTCGACGGCACTTAACAACAACAACAACAACCTTTTTAGCCTTTCTTCATAGGAGTATCCTTCCATCCCCTTTACCATTTTCTCTCTTAGTCTTAAATAGGCCACCCTGTAGCTTCCTTGCATGTCCCCTAGTCCCTCTACATTCTGATGATGTAAACAATCGATCTGCGACTACCCATTCGATTCCATTCATTAATTTATAGACCTCTATCATATCTCTTCTCAGCCGTCTCATTTCCAGGTTGAAGAGCCCTAAACGTTTTAGCCTCTCTTCATAGGAGTTTCCTTCCATCCCCTTTACCATTTTGGTGGTTCTTCTATGAACCTTTTCTAATAATGCTATATCCTTTTTAAGATACAGCGACCAGAATTGCACACAATATTAAAGGTGCGGTCGCACCATGGGGCAATATAGAGGCATTATAATATCCTTTGTTTTATTTTCCATTCCTTTCCTTATGGTACCTAGCATTTTATTTGCTCTGTTGGCTGCCGCTGCACACTGGACGAAGGGTTCTAACATGTTATTCACAATGACGCCTAAATCTTTTTCCTGGGTGGTGGTTTCCAATGTGGAACCTTGCATCGTGTAACCATACTTTGGGTTGTTCTTCCCTAGGTGCCTAACTTTGCACTTGTCCACATTAACTTTCATCTGCCATTTGGATGCCCAGTCTTCCAATCTATCAAGATCCTCTTGCAATTATCCACAATCCTCTTGGATTTTAACAACCTTAAATAGTTGTGTGTCATCTGCAAATTTAATAATCTCACTCGTTATTCCCTTTTCCAGGTCATTTATGAATATGTCAAAACGCAGTGGAAGCAGCATAGATCCCTGGGGTACTCCACTATTCATCTTTTTCCATTGGGAAAATTGGCCATTTAGCCTTACCCTCTCCTTTCTGTCTTTTAACCAGTTCCTGATCCACAATAGTACACTGCCTCCTATCCCATGAGGGACCTTGTCGAAGGCTTTCTGAAAGTCCAGATACACTATAACAACTGACTCACCTTTGTCTACCTGTTTATTCACACCTTCAAAAAAACATAACAAATTAGTAAGACAAGATCTTCCTTGTCTAAAGCCATGTTGGCTGTCTCCCATTAAGCCATGGCTATCTACATATTGAGTAATTTTGTTCTTTATGATGGCTTTTACCATTTTTCCTGGTACTGACGTCAGGCTCACCGGTCTGTATTTTCCTGGATCACCCCTGGAACCCTTTTTAAAAATTGGCATTACATTGGCGATCCTCCAATCTTCAGTTATTACAGATGATTTTAATGAAAGTTCACAGATTACTAATAGCAGGTCTGCAATCTCATATTTCAGTTCTTTCAACACTCTTGGATGTATACCATCTGGTCCAGGTGATTTGATACTATTCAGTTTATCAAATAGTTGTAATACATCTTCCCGGTGTAGTGATATTTCTCTCAATTCCTCTGCAGTATCACCTTTAAATACCACTTCAGTCTTGGGTAACATCCCTACATCTTCCTTAGTAAAGACCAAAGCAAAGGATTCATTCAGTCTCTCCACTGTAGCTTTGTCCGCATGGGCTCTGTTGGTGCCAATATCATCCATATGTGAGGACTGATTCCTGTGTCCCCAGAGAAAGCACAGTTACTTATCTGTAACAGGTGATCTCTGGGAACAGCAGGAATTAGTCCTCACATATGGGTACATCGGTACCGACGGAGCCTGCGCGGGAATGCTCCCCAGCTTCCCAGAAAGAAAGCTTTTGGGGCATCCCACAGCGCATGCGCGCTGCCTTCCCGCCTTTCCTACCAACTCTCCTCAGTTCGAGTTTAAAGCTGAGACAATAGAGAGAAAGAGGAAAGGAAAGACAGAGAGAGAGATACAACTCCTAGGGGAGGTGGGAGGGCTGTGAGGACTAATTCCTGCTGTTCCCAGAGATCACCTGTTACAGGTAAGTAACTGTGCTATCTCCAGGAACAAGCAGGAATGAGTCCTCACATATGGGGACTCCCTAGCTAAGATGCCTGGGAGATCCCCAAGGGTATGAGACCCTGAAGGGTTCCTCGTCTTCCTATGGATCTCAGGCATCCATTAAGGGAAGGAGGGCAGGAGTTGTTCAAGAATGGAACAGGTGTTTGAGGACAGCCTGACCAAAGAAGGCATCCCGGCGGGAGTCCTTGTCCAAACAGTAATGGGCTGTGAAGGTATGAACCGAGGCCCAGGTGGCTGCTCGACAGATCTGGTCAATGGACACAGAATGAAGATGAGCCATAGAGGCGGCCATGGCTCTCACATTGTGAGCTGTGACATGGCCCTCCAGAGAAAGGTTCTTACTCTGGTAAGCAAAAGAAATACACTGAGCAATCCAATTGGACAGTGTTCTTTTAGAGACTGGAAGTCCTAAATGAGAAGGATCAAAAGCAACAAAAAGCTGGGAAGACTTTCTATGTTGCTGTGTCCTGTGTAAGTAAAAAGCAAGAGCTCTTTTACAATCTAGAGTATGAAGGTTCCTCTCTGCACTGGATGCATGAGGAGCTGGAAAAAAGACAGGTAAATGTACCTCTTGATTAAGATGAAAAGGTGAGACCACTTTAGGCATAAAGTGAGGATTTGTCCTAAGGACTACCTTATCATGATGGAACCTTGTATAAGGTGGATTAGCCACTAAGGCCAGCAGTTCACTGATGCGGCGAGCCGAAGTGACTGCAATAAGGAAAATAACCTTCCAGGAAAGAAATTTCAAGGAGGTAGTGGCTAAGGGTTCAAAAGGTGGCTTCATAAGCTGACCAAGAACCAAGTTTAAGTCCCATGCCACCGGAGGGGGTCGAATGGGAGGTTTAGTTAAAGTTAGACCTCTCATGAATCTTGCAATAAGAGGATGAGAGGAAACAGATTGTCCATTGATAGGCTGAAGAGATGCTGCAATAGCACTTAAATGAACCCTTACTGAATTCGTCTTAAGGCCTGCATTGGAAAGATGCAGGAGATATTCTAATAGAGAATTCAGAGGAAGTGCCAGAGGGTCAAGACCCTTCTGAGCACACCAAATGGAAAATCTTTTCCATTTAAAAGCATAGGAATGCCTAGTGGAAGGTTTCCTTGAAGCATGGAGGATATCCTTCACTTGCTGCAAAAGATTGAAGTCTTGAAGGTCTAGGCCTTCAGTAACCAAGCTCTGAGGTTGGGGTTTGGATGCCACAAAGTCCCCTCCTCCTGAGACAGAAGATCTGGGACAGCTCCCAAGTCCAGGGAGGGGGCTTGGGAGAGATGCAGAAGTAGAGGGTACCACACTTGGCGTGGCCAGCGTGGAGCTATGAGGATCATAGATCCTTGATCCCTCTGAAGTTTGAACAGAGTCTTGGGAATCAAAGGAATGGGTGGAAAGGCATAGAGGAAGTCCTGACCCCAATGAAGGAGGAAGGCATCCTTGGCCTGAACTCCCTGACACGGAATTCTGGAACAGAACCGGGGAAGTTTGGCATTCCACGGACTTGCAAATAGGTCTATGTCCGGGGTTCCCCATTCCTGGAAGATTCTGAGTACCTGATCCATGTGCAGGGACCATTCGTGTGGAAGCAGAACTAGACTGAGTCTGTCTGCCCAAGAGTTTTGAATTCCTGGGAGGTATACTGCCAGGAGATGGATTTGATGCTCTCTGGCGAAGGCCCATAATCTTAGAGCTTCGTTGCAAAGCGACAGAGAGCCAGTTCCTCCTTGCTTGTTTATGTAAAACATGGCTACCTGATTGTCCATTTGAATGAGGACTGTCTGGTAGCTGAGGAGGGTATGAAAGACCTTGAGAGCTAGGAACACTGCTCGAAGTTCCAAGAGGTTGATATGAAGAGAGGTCTCCTGTGGGGACCAAGTGCCTTGGGTGGAGAGGTCCTGTAGATGAGCTCCCCAACCTGTTTGGGAGGCATCTGTTGTGAGGATTGCTTGGGGCAACAAAGGTTGGAAGGGGGACCCCATCAACAGATTTTGAGTGGACTTCCACCATTGGAGAGACCAAAAAAAAGACATTTGGAGTTTGCTATTTGGTCTGAGAGAGCTCCTGAAGCTTGAGTCCACTGGGTGGACAAAGTCCATTGAGCTGCTCTCATGTGTAGGCGAGCATAGGGCACCACATGTACTGTGGAAGCCATGTGGCCTAGTAGTTGTAGCATCTCCCGGGCAGTTAAGTGGCTCTTTGACTGAATCTGGGAGGCTAACTGCACTAGACGTTGGCAACGAGCCTGGGGAAGATAGGCTCTTGCAGTAGTGGTGTCCAACCAGGCCCCTATGAATTCTAGGGACAGAGTAGGGGTGAGCTGAGACCGGGAGGTTTACCACAAGTGCCAAATACTGCAGAATGCGCCTGGTGCGGTCCAGGGAAATTTGGGCTTCTGACTGAGATGGAGCTCGGATGAGCCAGTCATCCAGGTAGGGGAAGACAAATATCCCCAGAGTGCGTAGAAATGCAGCAATTATTGCCATGCATTTGGTAAACACTCTTGGAGCAGAGGCTAGACCGAAAGGAAGCACTCTGTATTGGTAATGTTTTCCCTGGAACAGAAAACGTAGGAATTTTCTGTGGGATGGATGGATGAGTATATGAGTGTACGCATCCTTGAGATCTAGAGAACAAAGCCAATCCTGACTCTGTAGGTATGGAAGGAGAGTGCCTAAAGAAAGCATCTTGAACTTCTCCTTGCACAGAAATTTGTTTAATTCTCTGAGATCTAGAATGGGTCTGTATCCTCCTGTTTTCTTTGGAATGAGAAAGTAGGGGGAGTAAAACCCTGACCCCTGTTGAAGAAGAGGAACTTCTTCTATGGCCCTCTGGGCCAGAAGGGTGGTTACCTTCTGATCCAGAAGGTCGAGGAGAGATGTGGGAGAATTGAAATGTCTCACCATGGTGTAGGGAGGAAGGTCTGAGAAATGAAGTTTGTAGCCCTCTCTGAAGATGGAGAGGGTCCACTGCTCTGATGTGATTTGCTCCCATCTGGGAGCAAAATGAGCTAACCTTCCTGGAATGGTGAGAGGTTCTGGCTGTTGTAGAGCCAGAAAGGTTAAGTTCTCTAGTATCAAGTCAAAAACCCTGAGGGGCTTGGGACTGCTGGGTTGCAGCAGCCCCTGCAGGTTTAGGCCTGGCTTGTTTAGGTTGCTGACGCTTAGTAGCAAAGCGACCTGTAGAAGACTGTTGACCAGAAGTGGAAGGAAATCTGCCCTTCTTGTAAAAAGACTTTTTAAAAGATTTTTTCTTGGCCGGAGTGGAGGTAGACTTAGAAAGTCTATCCAGAGCAGCATTTTCTGCATCCATTTGAGTGGCTTTAATTTGCCACTCTTTGCCAAAGAGATTTTCACCTGTACAGGGCAGATTTCCTAAACGATCTTGAACCCAGGGTTCTAGATTGGAAGCCTGGAGCCAAGCAATTCTACGAGCAGCTATGGCAATGCCTGAGGCTCTGCTGGCACCTTCAAAAGAATCAAAGGCTGCCCTGTTGGAAAACTTTGAAATGTCTTGAGTATGCTTAAGCCAAAGAAGGAACTCATCCCTTTTGTCCTCTGGAATAAAAGGGAGAAAGTTGTGCAGCTTTTCTGCAACCTCCTTCAGAAACATACCCATATAAAGGCTGTATGAATTGATTCTGGCAATAAGCATGCTAGCTTGGAAGATTTTCCTACCAAAAGCATCCAAGGTACTGCATTCTCTTCCTGGAGGAGTAGAAGAGTGTCTTTTGGTACTCTTTATCCTCTTCATAGCTGAATGCACCACAATGGAGTGGTGAGGAAGCTGAGTTTTTTGAAATCCAGGAGAAGGAGGGACACGGTACATAGTGTCCAATCTACGAGAATGAGGAGAAAGGGTGTCTCCCACAATTCAATCAAATGTTCTTGAAGAATTTCATGAATTGGCAAGGTGACTGCCTCTCTGGGAACCTTAGAGTATCCCAAAATATCTAATTTTTTTGCTCTAGGTTCTTTTTCAGAGGTTACTGAAATAAATAGTCCTTTAGCTACTTCTATTTTGAAGTCTTGAAAGGACAAATCCTCTGGAGGAGACATTCTCCTTTTTGGAGAAGAAGGCTCCTCAGGAAGGGTAACAGATACTTCAGGGGACTCATCCGATGAATCAGAATCATCAGAAGAATCGAAGTATTGTCTGCTGGATTCCAAAGATCGATAGGCGTATCGATCGGTACTGACATCGGGTGTCCCCGGTACCGGGTTGGTACCGAGAAAGAGCCCAGGACAGGGAGCCCGAATGGGTATCCTGGCCGATGTCGATACAGTCGGTACCGGTACCGGCGTCGGTACCGACAACGGAGCTTGTTGTGGCACCGACGGCGTCGCAGCCTTGATGAAAGCCAATATAGCCTGCTGCATGGATTGCACAGTGTGATCCATGGACGCCACGACTGCCTGGATATCGGTACCGGGAGATTGAGCCGGTACCCCAGAGCAGTCTAACAGGTGATCGGTCGAGGCCGTGCCATCGATGTCAACCTGTAACCCCATAGGAGGAGCTTTGGAAGCCAGAGCTTCCCGCCGGGGTTGTTTGGCCGGGGCAGGATCCTCAAGGGCAAGGCCGGAGGCATCTCGATGCTTAGAGGGAGATTTGCCCTTCGAGGACCTGCTAAAAGTATGTTTGGTTACCTGAGACCCATCAGGAGAGGAAGACCTGGAAGATGTCGATGCCACCGCCGGTGCATCCGTGGGAAACAGCACATGGAGCTTGGCTGCCCGGTTCTGTAACCCTCGTTTAGACATTAAAGAGCAGGCTTGGCAATCCGGAATGGAGTGTTCAGGCCCCAAACATTTAAGACACCATTCATGGGTGTCTGTAACAGAAATTGTACCGCTGCACTTAGTGCATTTTTTAAAACCAGAGGCTGGTTTATCCATGAAGGAAAAATTCTTGTGGGCCTGTAGGCCTAAGAAAAGAAATACACTAAAAGTGCATTTTTTAAAACCAGAGGCTGGTTTATCCATGAAGGAAAAATTCTTGTGGGCCTGTAGGCCTAAGAAAAGAAATACACTAAGTGAGGAAAAGTATATTATTTATTTATTTATTTTTTAAAAGAAAAGAAAAGACCGGCGGTACCGGTCCGGCGTCGGGGAAGGCAGACACGCGACCAAAGAAATAAATTAAAATAAAGAACTTTTTCAGCGGTGACAGGAACACGACCTGCTGGCTCCGCGGAAAAGAAGAACTGAGGAGAGTTGGTAGGAAAGGCGGGAAGGCAACACGCATGCACTGTGGGATGCCCCAAAAGCTTTCTTTCTGGGAAGCTGGGGAGCATTCCCGCGCAGGCTCCGTCGGTACCGACGTACCCATATGTGAGGACTCATTCCTGCTTGTTCCTGGAGATCACCTGTTACAGGTGAGCAAGTTTGCCTTCTATACAGAAAGGTATGCGCCATTTGAGTCCATACTTTGGGTGATTGCCATTCTGTAAGAGTGCATGAGAGTTTTATCATGCATACTTTCAGTTTGGATGTGCACAGGGGTGGGACTTGATTGGAGTCTCAATTTAAGTAAGTAGTATAATGGGTACACTGCTTGTCAAATTGATTGACAGGTAAGATAAGGATGGTGTCAGCCAATAAGTTTTCGCTTTCGAGTTAAGACCCGCCCCCAGCCCCGCCCATACCCTGCCCCTCCTATAGAAATGAATGGGGGATAACTCCACCCAGCCACACCCTCATATCCGCCCCCTGACTTGGCCATACCCCCACCCCTGACATGCCCACGGTCTGCCAATCAGTGCTCACTTCTGAGTTTGTGCTCCAACCACACACCACAGCCTACATCAGGGGTCTGCAACCTTTAAGACGTAAAGAGCCACTTGGACCCGTTTCCGAAGGGAAAAAAAAAACTGGGAGCCGCAAAACCATTGCGACATTTAAAACAAATCTAACACTGCATATATTGTTTCTTACCTTAATGCTATATACGACCCCCTACTTTTCCTGTTAAAATATAGGTGTTTGGCCTATACTCGCCGTATAAGACTACCCCTCTTCCTTCACACACAAAAAAAAAAACGCCAGAAAATATCACAACAACAAGTAACAATATTTGATTTCAAAATTATGATGATTTTGTAGTCAAATCACTAATATGAAATAAAATTATTTTTTCTACCTTTGTTGTCTGACCAATTTATTCTTTGATCATGCTGGTCCCGATCTGAGGCTTCTGCTTTCCTGTCTTCTCTTAGCTCTCTTTCTGTGGTCTATGGTCCATCTGCCATTTCTTATCTCTTCTTTCGTTTTCTTTCTTCACTTCTTTCCATCAGCCTATTTCCAGTCCCAGTAACCCTCCCCAATATCAGCCCCTTTCCAGTCCTCACTCCCAGTACCTTCCAGTGCTAATCCCCCCTCAACCCCATTACCAGTGCTAGCCTCCCCTAATCAGCCCAATACCAGTCCTACCCCCCCATCAGCTCATTACCAGTCCTAGCCTCCCCTAATCAGCTCATTTCCAGTGCTCGTCCCCTCAACCCCATTACCAGTGCTCCATCCCTCCATGTCAGCCCCCTCCCTCCCTCCATCCATATCAGCTCCCTCCCTCCATGTCAGCCCCCTCCATGAAAGCCCCCCTCCCTCCATCCATGTCAGCCCCCTCCATCCCTCCATGTCAGCCCCCCTCCCTCCATCCATATCAGCTCCCTCCCTCCATGTCAGCCCCCTCCCTCCATCCATCCATATCAGCTCCCTCCCTCCATGTCAGCCCCCCTCCCTCCATGTCAGCCCCCTCCATCCCTCCATGTCAGCCCCCCGCCCTCCATCCATCCATATCAGCTCCCTCCCTCCATATCTGCTCCCTCCCTCCATGTCAGCCCCCTCCCTCCCTCCATCCATATCTGCTCCCTCCCTCCATGTCAGCCCCTCCCTCCATGTCAGCCCCCCTCCCTCCATCCATCCATGTCAGCCCCCCTCCCTCCATGTCAGCCCCCCTCCCTCCATCCATCCATATCAGCTCCCTCCCTCCATGTCAGCCCCCCTCCCTCCCTCCCTCCATATCTGCTCCCTCCCTCCATGTCAGCCCCTCCCTCCATGTCAGCCCCCCTCCCTCCATCCAGCCATATCTGCTCCCTCCCTCCATGTCAGCCCCCCTCCCTCCATGTCAGCCGCCCTCCCTCCATCCATCCATCCATATCTGCTCCCTCCCTCCATGTCAGCCCCCCTCCCTCCATCCATCCATATCAGCTCCCTCCCTCCATATCTGCTCCCTCCCTCCATGTCAGCCCCCCGCCCCCCCTCCCTCCCTCCATATCTGCTCCCTCCCTCCATGTCAGCCCCTCCCTCCATGTCAGCCCCTCCCTCCATCCATCCATATCTGCTCCCTCCCTCCATGTCAGCCCCCCTCCCTCCATCCATCCATATCTGCTCCCTCCCTCCATGTCAGCCCCCCTCCCTCCCTCCCTCCCTCCCTCCATGTCAGCCCCCTCCATCCATCCATATCTGCTCCCTCCCTCCATGTCAGCCCCCCTCCCTCCATGTCAGCCCCCCTCCCTCCATCCATCCATATCTGCTCCCTCCCTCCATGTCAGCCCCCCTCCCTCCATCCATCCATATCTGCTCCCTCCCTCCATGTCAGCCCCCCTCCCTCCATCCATATCAGCTCCCTCCCTCCATGTCAGCCCCCCTCCCTCCCTCCCTTCCTTCCTCCATCCATCCATCCATATCAGCTCCCTCCCTCCATGTCAGCCCCCTCCATCCATCCATATCTGCTCCCTCCCTGTCAGCTCCCTCCCTTCTTCTGCAGCCGCGGCTCTCTGCCTCTTAGGGAACCGCGGCTGTGCTTTTAAAATCATCTCGGAGCCCTTCCTGTCTTGACGGGCTCCGTGCAGCATTGTCCCGCCTCCAAAGGAAGTGGTAAACAACTTCCTTTAGAGGCGGGACAATGCTGCACGGAGCCCGTCAAGACAGGAAGGGCTCCGAGATGATTTTAAAAGCACAGCCGCGGTTCCCTAAGAGGCAGGGAACCGCGGCTGCAGAAGAAGGGAGGGAGCCCATAACGCCATAAATACCGGGCGGGCAGTGTGCTCCGGAGCCGCGGCAAAGGTGAGAAAGAGCCGCATGCGGCTCCGGAGCCGCGGGTTGCCGACCCCTGGCCTACATCATCAGAAATGACATCACCAGAAACAGGGTGTCATCGGAAATGGACAGTGTCACTTTTCAATGACATCACTGGAAACAGGGTGTCTGACCCCAGAAATGTGTTTTGCTTCCAGTTTACGTTGACATCAGTGTAAGCAGAGTGACTGACCATGTAATATTTTTTGCTTTCGGTTTATGTTGACATCAGTGGAAGCAGGAACTCAGAAATCACAAAATAAAAATGCATTTTTTCTCCCTGCCTGAGTTCTTTTTTTTTTCTCACAAAGCAGTGCAATACTTTTGTGTGTATTGCAAACTATTTAGAACTGATTGTTAAAAATAGCCCTTTGGTAGCAAGAAGAACTGACAGTGTATTCATTAGTGAAAAAAAAAAACAGACCTGGATCTGTAATGTGATGCTGGCACATGACATTTAGTATACAGACTTTTCTTTCCACATGTTAATGCAATTACTGAGGAAGATGTAGGGATGTTACCCATGACTGAAGTGGTATTTAAAGGTGATACTGCAGAAGAATTGAAAGAAATATCAATACAACGGGAATACAACGCCAATTTTTGAAAAGGGTTCCAGGGGTGATCCGGGAAACTACAGATTGGTGAGCCTGACATCAGTACCAGGAAAAATGTTAGAAACCATAATAAAGAACAAAATTACTGAACATGTAGATAGTCATGGCCTAATGGGAGACAGCCAACATGGCTTTAGACAAGGAAGATCTTGTCTTCCTAATTTGCTATGTTTTTTTGAAGGTGTGAATAAACAGATACACTATATCAACCGACTCACCTTTGTCTATCTGGACTTTCAGAAAGCCTTTGACAAGGTTCCTCATCAGAGACTTTTGGCAAAACTAAAAAGTCATGGTATACGAGGCAGTATTCTATTGTGGATCAGGAACTGGTTACAAGACAGAAAGCACAGGATAGGGCTAAATGGCTAAATTTCCCATGGAGAAAGTTGAATAGTGGTGTACCCCAGGGATCTGTGCTGGGTCCGTTGCTTTTAGACATATTCATAAATAACCTGGAAAAGGAATAACTAGCGAGGTTATCAAATTTGCAGATGACACAAAACTATTTAAAGTTGTTAAAACCCATGAGGATCATGGAAAATTGCAAGAGGATCTTGATAAATTGGAAGACTGGGCATCCAAACGGCAGATGCAATTTAATGTGGAGAAGTGCAAAGTTATGTACCTAGGAAAGAAAACCCAAACTATGGTTACACGATGCAAGGTTCCACATTTGGAACCACAACCCAGGAAAAAGATTTGGGCGTCATCATGGATAATATGTTAAAATCCTCTGTCCAGTGTGCAAGCAGCACCAAGGGAGCAGATAGAATGTTTGGTATCATAAGGAAAGGAATGGCAAACAAAACAAAGGATATTATAATGCCTCTATATCTTTCCATGGTGCGACTGCACCTTGAATGTTGTATGTAATTCTGATCGCCGTATCTTAAAAAGGATATAGCGTTATTAGAAAAGGTACAGAGAAGAGCCACCAAAATAGTAAAGGGGATGGAAGGATACCCCTATGAAGAGAGGCTAAAAAGGTTAGGGCTCTTCAACCTGGAAAAGAGACGGCTGAGGGGAGATATGATAGAGGTCTATAAATTAATGAATGAGTGGAACGGGAAACGTAGATCAATTGTTTGCATCATCAGAATATAGAAATACTAGGGGACATGCAATAAAGCTACGGGGTAAACTATTTAAGACTAAAAAAAGAAAATATTCTTTCATGCAACATGTAATCAAGCTCTGGAATTTCTTACCAGAGGATGTAGTAAAACCTGTTAGTGTAGCTGGGTTTAAAAAAGGTTTAGACAAGTTCCTGGAGGAAAAGTCCATAAAACATTATTAATAGGGGCCCAGGATATCACTTCTTGACCCAATACAAGCATTGTTGAACCTGTGTCTTTTGGGGAAACTGCTAGGTACTTATGACCTAGATTGGCCACTGTTGGAAACAGGATATTGGGCTTGATGGACCTTGGTTTGATTCAGTTCGGCATATCTTATGTTCTTATTTAGCCTTTTCATGTTCAGACATACCAATGATTTGTAATATTGTTTTTGTATTTCTTCATCTAACTTATGAATGGTTGCGGTTCTAATATTTTCTTCCCGATCTGGCGGGTTTCTCAAACGCTCGAGTTGTTAACTAGGGACTAGGTACATTTTTTCATTGTGCTGCATTAGCAGTTTGTCAGAAGCTCCATTATCAATGGTAATGCAAAACTTAACCGGGGGCCAACAAAACCACCTGATTGTCTCACCAATTGCTTCTTTTTTTAATGGGTAGTCTTTTATCGCAGAGACTCTTTATGGCGTGACGCTTCCCTTTTAAACCTTTATCTGGTGTTGTGAAAGAGGAATGTTACCTTTTAGGGTGCTGAGAGCAATTTCAGCTATAGCAGCTACCAAATCATGAGAAGTTGTATCCAGGATGGCTTTTCTGTGCTACAGAGAGGCTTGAACAAAATGTTTTAGAAGGGGCAGGTTTCTCTTTACACGATGAGACATGTTGTCTTAGACACACAAGCATGTATGAAGGGCTGGTTACATATTCACTTCTTTTTATGGGGGGTTTGTGTTTTTTCACAATATGTTGTTGTTAAGTGCTGTCGAGTTGGTGTCGACTCATGGTGACCCTCTGGATAGTTGTCCTAAATTGTGTTCCGTCTTCAGTTAGGCGGCTCATTGTTGACAACTGATACTCGTAGCTGCTGTTATTGAATAGATCCATCTCATTGCTGGCCTTCCTCTTTTGCGTTGACCTTCTATCTTGCCAAGCATGATGTCTTTCACTAATGATCTCTCTCTTCGCATGATGTGTCCAAAGTATGAAAGTTGAAGTCTTGTTATCTGAGCTTCTAAAGAAAGCTTAGATTTGATCTCCTCTATTACTGACTGGTTTGTTCTTCGGGCAGTCCATGGTATATGCAGTATTCGCCGCCAGCACCATAATTCAAATACATCAATTTTCTTCCTGTCTATCTTTTTCACTGTCCAGCTTTCGCATCCATATGATGTTATTGAAAATACCATGGCTTGTTCGAGTTGAATCTTTGTATGGCGAGAGACATCTCTGCTCTTGAGAATCTTGTCTAGGTCTTTCGTAGCCATTCTGCCAAGAGAAATGCATCATCGGATTTCTTGACTGCCTGTTGCTTCTTTATTGATAGTTGATCCAAGTAGGTTAAAGTTGTTCATGATTTCAATTTCTTCTCCTTCAACGATGAACTTGTTTCACAGTATACAGTAGTCCAATCTGGCAGGAAGATATCCATCCTCAGTCTGTAAGGCTCAGGCATTGTGGTGTTTAAATCCACAACAAGATAACCATATGGCTTTCTGGTGGCATCCTCAAAGACTTCTAAAAAGAATTTTGATTTTACAGGGTACATCTGCCTGGCTAGAATGGAAATCTGTAACAAATCTCTAGAAGTTTTAAAGAGCACCTTGTATTTGGTATTTAAAGTTATAGTTCGGCTTGCTTTGCCTTGGCAGAAAACATTCTGAACAATATATATGATGTTCAGGTTTCTGTGATGCACATACTTGGTAAAGACTTTCTCTGTACAGGCAGAATCCATTAGATCATCTACAATAATCAACTTTATTGGTTGGAAACATTCATTCATCAATAAAAGTATCAGGTAAAGTGTCCATAAATGTGATAAAAGGATATTTATTTATTTATTATACATTTGTATACCGCTACTTCCAGCGATCAGCAGCGGTTTTGATTACAGATTGGAGATTGTCAAATCATGACAGGAAATTTTTTTTGAGGTATAAACACATTGATTAGACAGGAAAGCACAGCACACAGAGAACTATTTTACAGGGAACATGGGCTATGGAGGGTTAAGTGGCTTGCCCAAGACCACAAGGAGCACCTGTGGGACTAGAAACCCCAGTCCTTCCGGCCCAAGGTTGCTGTCCTCTAGTGGGATTTGAACCCCCGACCTTCTGGCCCGAAGTACCTTGCCCCAACCACTAGGCCACTCCTCCACATATTTCACGTTTCTTTATACAAAGGTTGCCAGCAACTGTAACACCATACAATATTGTCAGGCATGACAGTCAATACACACCCGGAATGTTCTAACAGCTTTTTAACAAAGAAGCTCTTGCCTGAATTTGATGGCCCAGCTAAAATATAAGAAAAAGGATGTGACCAGCGCACATCCACCATGCTAGTATCCATAGGGTAGTGTACTAAAGCTATCCTCCACCTTCACTCTTTTGTCATATACAACCTTTTGTGTTTTTTTAATCACATTAACCAGTGGTTCCCAACCCAGTCCTCGGGGAACCCCAGGCCAGTCAGGTTTTCAGAGTACCCATAATGAATATGCATGAGATAGATCTGCATGCACTGCTTCCATTGTCTGCAGATCTATCTCATGCATATTCATTGTGGGAACCTGATTAGTCCAACTCTTTTTGTTTCTTATAATATCAGGTTGTACTCCTATTTTTTTCTGGGGTAAATTTGCTGCCCCAGGCTTATTGTCAAAAACTAGATCTTTCACTCTAATGAAATTGATTTTCTGACAGTTTTTTATGTTTAGTGTAATCCTTTTACTTTCATACAGGTCTTTCCACTTGAGATCTTGTAACCATATGTTTTAGGTCCCGCTGATAGAAACTCTATGACATGTTCATCTGCGGGTATCTCACTTGTGAATTCGCCTAAATAATCACCCAAAGATGGGTTCCAATCACCCTCTCGACTTAGAAATATTACAGAATCTGTATCATGATACAGGCAGCGCTCTTGCAAACTGTCTAGAAGATTTTACAACTCTAGAATGCATAAGGCTTTGTAAAACAGGCAATGAAAACATTGGTGCTACCCGACAATATGCATCGGTCTTTTGAGTGCCTCCAAGACACACAGGCTGTTTCATCATCAATAAAATCGCATGATGAAACCTCGAATTCACGAGAAAAGAAATATTTAAAGAGATCATAAGGTTCTCTCACAATGCTTGTGGTAGGCTGGTTTGTTCTTTGACCAAATTTACCCCACAGAGAATTTAAGAAAAGTTTTGCTTTTTGATGCTTAGTGGGGTTTACATTAATCTGGTCTGCACACAAACACACTCCCTCTTTTCTGTAGAAATCAGCTATGTACACATTTTGTTTTTCAGTATCATTGCATCACCGAGGGTAGCCAGAAGCCTCTTGTTTTTGACAGAGGTGCATATTGATGTATTCAGAAAAGAGATTATCAGATTTTTGCTCGAAATACCAGATTTCATAGATTTCCTGTTGCCATGTGTCAGCACATGTATGACACAGAGGAAACTTAAGCTTACCACCCAACCGTATGGATAGCACTGGGAAAAAGAGCTTTTGTGGAGGATGTACTTTTGCTTTTATAAAACCAAAGTAATTTATGGTAGGACCAAATTTGTCATAAATGATTTGTGGATGGCCTATTGGATATTCCTTTGTTTTATTGACAAAAGGGTATAGACTAGAAAAATCATAGTATTTTTCCCCAGGTTTTGTTTTGTAGTTACAGATAAATGGCATCTGTTCTACCCCCAAGAAGGGCATCTCATAGAATCAGAGGTTGTGGTAATGCTGAGCCTGCCAGGAAATCTGCACAGCCCCTGTCATTTTCTTTTACCATCCGCTTCCACTCGTGCTCACATAGACTTACGACCTTGAACCCCCGGCTTTCCAGGAATGCAGCTTTTTGCTGTGTTTTGTAATAAAGAAAAGCAAAGGCTGCAGCTGTTACAGGATTCTGGTCTTTATCGTTATAACAGCTTGGACAGCCATGATGAAAACAACCATTAAAGTCAAAAGCTGTTTCTACCTCATCGATCACTGAATAACCATCAAGAAAATAAGACCCCGCCTTTTTTCACCCCCTTTTAGAGCATGTGTGATCTGTATATTTTCTTTGGTATCTACATACATCAGCCATTGATACATCAGCTGGTGATAGTTATCCGGTGGAATGAGTGCCACAGTCTTGGGTTCTAAAAACATTAATCTGAACATAGCCATACATACAGATGCAAGGATTATACACTGGAAAGGGTCTAAATGACTTGTTAGAATTTTTGATACATCACCCTGCTCTACAACCACTTCTTTCTCTGTCATTTTCATGATTTCAGCTCAGTAGAAAACACAGGCCTGTCACAAAATAGATACATCCTGTTGGCAGTAATAAGCCAACTCTTTTTGCAAATTAAAAGTTTTATGCTAATTGTTGTTGTACCATTTTAAAAATTCCTCTTTTTCTTCAGGCTACATGTTTCCCACACCATAATGTTCAACATCTGCCATAGGGCCCACATAATTTAGATTTTTCAGTGTGTTAAAAAAGTGTGGCAAGTACCCCTTGCAGCCTATAAAACCCATGACTTGTGGAAGCTTGCTAAGTTTCATTGGCAGGAAATTTAGAGAGTCTATAAAATGAATAGTCAAAGGTTTGACAGTAATTTGTAAAATTTTACCACCTTGAACCAGCAGACCTCTACTCATCTTTTCCTTTAACAGCTGTTTAAGAACAAAATATCTGTCATAACCTTTGGAATTATGAGTTATGAAGGTATAACCTTTAAATTTTTTGTCACAAAAAATTTGTATAAAGGCAGAAATACATTCAATTCCCTTGAATTCCTAGTTTCTTACATCATTTAAGTCCGTCGCATATATGTAATTAGGGATATGCCAGCCTGTTTCTTGCATACATTCATAATCATAAAAAATATACTTTTCAGATGTTTCAGTGTTACCAATAGGGATCATAAAACAAAAGTGGCCGCCGTCCCCGGTTAAGGGTTCACTGCATAGTTTACAATGTTTACCCTTGTACTTATGTTTCTTGTGTGATGAGGAGAGTATGGCTGAGCCCATGGAAATAGAGGAAAATCAAAAATCTACCTTTAAGGAAAGAGACAGGCAGCGAACCCATAGCTTGCAGAGTGCAGGAAAAGAGAAAAAACACGCAGTTGCTGAAGGCAGGCCACACCCAAGCTCTGCTAACCTAAGGGCAGGCTTGGAAACTAATGAAAAACACCTGAGCAGGGGGCAGTGCACGATAGGAAAAAAAACAGCTTTATAAACCCAGAGGAACAGGAAGGAAAGGGAGTTCACCAGAGAGTTCACAAGGGAGTTCGACCAGGAATTCGATCGGGGAATTGACCGGGGAGTTGGAGTTGACCACAGAGACTGCTGGAGAGAGAAGCACCCAAGAAAGACCCAGAGAGTTCACAGGGGAGGAGACCGGTGGAGATTTCCGTGGGGACTTCAGAGGTGAAGGCAACACCCCAAGAGAAAGTCAGGCTTGCAGGAAAAGTACAAGTAGTTCTGAAGCCAGCAGAGGTGTGGCTGGGAGAATTACTGGCCAGCAGCAGAGTGCAGTTTCTACAGTTCGTGAACCATCTCTAAGGGTTCAAGCTCCCAGAAGGTGGGTGAACAAAAGTACAGCTAACAGTGACCTGAAACAGTTAGAGGCACTGTGGCATTTAATTCAGAAAAAGAATCTTCACCTTCCAGGTGAAAACCTTGCTCGTAGTGGAAAGCCTCAGTGGAGAAAAGTTCAGGAGCTTTTGGAGTGCATTGAGCTAGAAGCGTTGCATGGAGCTTTAGGGGTATGTTTACTAAACCGTCCTAATGTGCGCCCGGCGATAGTGTGCAGGTTGCCATAAAAGGAGTGGGCGTTTCAGTCTTAAAGCAGCAAAACGGGAGTATCGCACGATAATGCGCGCTGCTGCGCACATTATTGGGCGAAGCGCCGCTAAGCGCGTTAACACGCGGTAATCTTAAGTAGGCGCCCAGACATACAAACATAGAAACAGAGGTGTAGCACAATGGTTAATAAACTGACTGATGATACAGGGGTCATGAGTTCAATCCCCCAGTGTGCCTAATGCATAAGGTTGGCTGAGGCATCAGCTTTTATATGTAAGTATTGTTTCTTGATGCAGTTTATTTGTATTTTAATTATTGTTGCCAGCAAACACACCCTCACGTGCCGTAACCTAAGGTGCAGCATAAGGCACCCTATAAGGCACTCCATAGGATACCTTATAAGGCACCTTATATAGACGGTAACCATAAGGTGCCTCAGAAGGCGCTTTATAGGGCGCCCTATAAAGCACCTCCTGAGACACCTTATGGTTACAGTACGCTGAGGGTGTTTTTGCTGGCAGCACTAATGTACATTAAAAATTTGAACAGCCCTATCAAATAAAACCACTGTGGGTTTGAACCCATGCCCTCTGGCTCCACTGGCAGTGAAGTAACCAGTGGACTACAGCTCTATAGCTGCAAACAAGCCCCTGACTGGCTGCAGAAGGACTGCACGTAATCACCAGGATAGGGTTAACCCACCCGTACCCATGATGCACTGCACATGCAAATCAGCAGTCTACAGATGAACACAAGATGGGGTATGCACCCCCACAGCACCTCGGCCTGGTAGGGGTAACTGACCGTGTGTGTTACTGGCACAGAGTAGCTACACACCATCACATTGTGCGGGTACTGTGCTCACCCTGAGGGTGAGGTGGGGCGCCCAGCAGGGGCGGCCCAAGGGGGGTGCGGGGCCATGTGCAGAGACTCGGTGCGGGGCCTCATTTGCATAAGGGGCCTCATTTGCATAAATATTTGCATAATATTACCATACACTAACTTTTAGTAAACATGCCTCTTAATGAGTGTATGGATAAAGAAAGACTAAAAGATTTCTACATTACTATAATCCAGTGCCAACCGTCAGGCACATTTGGAACTACTACAAACACTGCCCATTTAGAACCCATTCTAAATCCTGAATCTCGTATGTCTCCCACATATATAACCAACAGACTTAGAGAAACATTCACACATACATATTTTTGTTGGAACTCACACTTTGAAGGACAATCCTTCTCGTGGCGTGCTGTTCCCTTTTATTCTTTATATAGGGACGCAACCCTAACATGCGTTCAAAGGGGATATCTATCCCTCAACATCAACCAGTTAACATTCTTTCATTCAGGAAAAACCCTCTTAGAAGCCACTTATCTGAACGGAGACTTTCCACAGTTCATAGGCAACTCAGCATCTTCCCCAGCTCATAGATAGACACTATTCAAGTAGCAACCATACGAGAGTCTGAAAATGACAGAAAATGAGGGGAGACTCTCGTATGGTTGCTACTTGAATAAGTCTCAGAAGTCATAACGGATGACCTTCCCTGTTGGTTACATTGATTTGGAGGTGTTGGGTTTTACCCGGTATCGGCGGCTGATAAAGGGACTTCTCCATTTACCATCAGGAGTGGACGTTGAGTCTATCTATGAGCTGGGGAAGACGCCGAGTTGCCTGTGAACTGTGGAAAGTCTCCATTCAGATAAGTGGCTTCTAAGAGGGTTTTTCCTGAATGAAAGAATGTTAACTGGTTGATGTTGAGGGGTAGATATCCCCTTTGAACGCATGCTAGGGTTGCGTCCCTATATAAAGAATAAAAGGGAACAGCACGCCACGAGAAGGATTGTCCTTCAAGGTGTGAGTTCCAATAAAAATATGTATGTGTGAATGTTTCTCTAAGTCTGTTGGTCATTTAGAACCCATAGCAAACCCGCCGTATCATAACAGCACTACAAGGACTCACAGAGCACCAGACCTTACCTATCAAAAGGCAACACTGCAAATATTAAACCAATACATTTCAGAGAATAACAATACATGACCTACTGGGGAAAGAGAACAAGTGGCAATGTCAAATAGGAATTACATAAACAGAATACCTCAGCTCAATTACACATGCAGAATATAGACCATCACCAAACAAGAAATCACAATTTAGAAACAGGAAGATAATAATTAAAATGGGAACCCCAAAAGCCAACTTAGAATGTACAGCAACACTGTAGAAATACAACTATAAATTAATTTCCTCTTGTACTAAACAAAGCATAGACGTTAATGATGCACATTTCCCAGAGCTGACATATTCCAGTTAATAAATTCAAAATAAAGAGATATTTTTCTACCTTTTGTGCATTTTTTTTTCAGTTGCAATTGCTCCAGCCACTTTCTTCTGGTTTCTTTGTGTCTTCTGTTAACTCTCCATCATCTGCTGTCCATCTGTCCTTTCTTCTAGTTTTTTTTCCATTCTCTCTCTACATCTGCTTTAACATACTAATCTTTCTCCTTTTGCTCTTTCCTCATTCCTATTTCATCCACTCAAATTTTACCCCTCCATCCTCAATCCCCACATACTCTCCTAATACCCGGCCAATTGTAGATTTTTCTTCCCTCCCACACAAAATATTTTTCCCCGTTCCATTTCACTCTCCCAGCCCCATCCCATTCTAATCCTCCTCCAAAATCAGCTCCCTTCTAGTTCCAGCCCCACCCAGCATCCGCTCCCTTCTAGTCCCCGCATCAGCCCATTTCCAGTCCTAGCCCCCCATCAGCCCATTTCCAGTCCTAGCTCCCCTATCCATTTCCAGTCCTATCTGAGTCCCTCCATCAGCTCATTTCCAATCCCAGCCCCCCATCAGCCCATTTCTAGTCCTTTTCTAGCCCCATCATCAGCCCATGTCAAATCCTAGCTCCCCTCCACTCAGCCCATTTCAATCCAAGCCACCTATGAGCCTACTTCCAGTTCTAGCCCCTCCATGAGTCCATTTCAATGCAAGCCCCCCACCACAGCCCATTTCCAATCTTAGCTCCCACCAACAGCCCATTTTCAGTCCTATCCTAGCCCCTCCATCAGCCCATTTCCTGTCCTAGCTCCCCCCCCCCACTCAGCCCATTTCCAGTCCTAGCTCCCTCCTCTCACAGCCCATTTCCATTCCAAGTCCCCTCCCCATCAGCTATTTGCAGATCAAGTCCCCCTTCCACTCAGCCCATTTCCATTCCAAGGCCCCCTCCCCATCAGCTATTTGCAGTTCAAACCTCCCCTTCCACTCAGCCCATTTCCAGTCCTAGCAACCCCCCCCAACCCATTACCAGCCCTAACCCCCCATCAGCCCATAGCACATTACCAGTCCTAACCTCATCAGCACACCTCACGTCCTAACCCCCCATCAGCCCATTTCCAGTCCTAACCCCCGCCCAATCAGTCCACAGCACATTACCAGTCCTAACCCCCCCCCCCCTTCAGCCCATAGCACATTACCAGTCCTAACCACCTCAGCCCACCTCAAGTCCTAACCCCCCATCGGCCCATTTTCAGTCCTAGCCCCCCCCCTAGCCCATTACCAGTCCTAACCCCCCCATCAGCCCACAGCACATTACCAGTCCTAACCCCATCAGCCCACCTCAAGTCCTAACCCCCCATCAGCCCATTTCCAGTCCTAACCCCCCATCAGTCCACAGCACATTACCAGCCCTAACCCCCCCCATCAGCCCATAGCACATTACCAGTCCTAACCCCATCAGCCCACCTGATGTCCTAACCCCCCATCAGCCCATTTCCAGTCCTAGCCCCCCCCCATAGCCCTTTACCTGTCCTAACCCCCCCATCAGCCCAAAGCAAATTACCTGTCCTAACCCCATCAGCCCACCTCAAGTCCTAACCCCCCATCAGCCCATTTCCAGTCCTAACCCCCCCCCCCATCAGCACACAGCACATCACAGTCCTAACCACATCAGCCCACCTCAAGTCCTACTCCCCCCCCCAGCCCACATCAAGTCCTACTCCCCCCCCCCGGGAAAATTAAAACTTTAAAAAAAAGCTGGCTGCTGCTGCTGCCGTGGCGGTAGCAGCAATATCGCATGTCCCGCGGGGCCCCCCTCCTCCTCCTGCCCGGCAGATCACTTCCTGCTTGCCTGCCTGCTTCAGTCAGTTCTTCTCCGCTTCGACTTAGAACCGCAAAGGGAGAGCTTCTCCCTCGTGACTCTGTTAAGCCTGCTGGGGATTATGGGAAATTTCCCATCTGCCCCGGCGAGCTTAACAGAGTCGTGAGGGAGAAGCTCTCCCTTCGCGGCTCTGAAAGCCGAAGCGGAGAAGAACTGACTGAAGCAGGCAGGCAAGCAGGAAAGGATCTGCCGGGCAGGAGGAGGGAGGAGGGGGGGCCCCGCGGGACATGCGATATTGCTGCTACCGCCGCGGCTGCGGCAGCAGACAGCTTTTTTTTTTAAATTCTACTTTTAAAGCGGAATGTTCTTTGCACGGGGCCCCCTGAAACGCGGGGCCCTGTGCAAAAAACATTCTCGCTCAATGGACGGGCCGGCCCTGGTGCCCAGCACCAGTTCCACAGCACCTTCCATGGCAGAAATAGGCCATGCTGCAGGTCCCCAGCAGTGCTAGTGTGTGAGATAAGTAGTTCCTGCAGACACACCTTGGATACATCTGTATGTCTCAGTCAGGCTTAGCCCTTATGGACCCATTGGCAGATTATGTACCACCACCCCACCCTCTGGGGCTGAGCGTGGGAAACAGGGTCTCCCACCAACAGATCCACATTTCACCTCCCTGCAATAGCAGCAGTAGAGGGGACCATCAACCACAGCCCTGCTGGGGATTAGACACCCTACAGGGCAGTCAATGCAGCTCTGTACACATCTATAAAGCAATAGCAGCCAGACATTAGGCCCAGAAATGCTCAGCTGCACCCCACTACTATCTGATATTCTCCTGCAACAAGCCTCCAGCTGCTGCACCCTGCAAGGTGTTCCAGCAAGACACATACTAGCTGCAGACAGTTTGCTAGCTAGTCCATAATGCATGTTCCTGGAGGAGATGCATGCACCCAGAACTGGGATGTCAGCATACACACCAAGCAGATAAGTCAGTGATTGGGCCCCAAAAGAAAACCCATAAATATCACATGAGAGAAATGTTATAGGGCACTATGGGGTAACCTAGCCATGCCGTGGTCACTGCTCAGTGAGGGTGAGAGTGATCTCCCAGCAGGACATGCTGTGGCCACCCTGTCTGTGCAGGTGGTGGCCAGGCACTACAATGTCCCAGCCATTGCCCTATGCCCTGTGCAGATGCATCCTGGCCAGGCCACCCTGTCCTGGCTATACCCATGGTACCTTGCTCCTCATTATGCACATTGGCAGGCCAATACTGGCAACAGTGTTGGCAGTGTGGGCTGTGGAGGGTGTTTGCAGCCACCACACACTGGATAGACAGACACACACTCCAACACCTATGCCAGCATTGTACAACTATAGAGGTGTTTTGCAGCCCTGGCCACCGCTCCAGTCCTGGGCACAGTTCAGGCATGACTATGGTACGCAATACTGTTGGGGTCACTCCTCAGGGTGGTAAACACTGTCAGACACAAGACCTGTAGCACACTCCACAGACATCAGAAAGGTTGCCATGGTGCAGCTCAATCAGAAAATTGTACTTAACATCAGAATTGCTATCTGCCAGTAATCATAGCAACCTTTTGATAGCTGTGTACCATATTCCCGGGTTTAGGGTGGCATTGCTAAGGTATGCAAGTGCTAGTATTGGGAGATGCATGCAGGGTCCAGTGTCCTGCCTCTCCAGGAGGCATTGGATAATGGAGTCTGTGGGTGCGGGTGTGTCTGCCCCTGTTTGCTGCTGCTTTACGGCAGAGGTTCCCAACTCCAGTCCTGGTGTGCCAAACACTGTTCGGGTTTTCATGCTGTCCCTCATCAATATGCATGAGAGGCATCTGCATACCATGGGGGCGGCACATAGAAATGCAGCACAGGCATCTTTATTAGAGGCAGCATGGAACCTGAATGGTGTTTGGCCCTCCAGGACTGCATTTGGGAGACTCTGCTCTAGGGTATGCGCATGTTTATGGTGTCCGTGCTCTGTAGGGTAAAATGTAGGTGTTTTGGGCATGTTTACGTCATCTGCAATAAAGGTTCTGTCTGTATAAGAACGTTTTAGTAGTGGGTAAAATATGGGGACTGGGTTGGCAGGAACCACAGCTGGGACTTGAACCTGTGACCTTCTGCTTCTGAACACACTGGCTGTGTGCACTGCACCACTGTGTTGCCACAGAGACAGTGCATTCCCTGGTGATGCCATGACTGTTCGTCAGACAGGGCCTGTCTGTTGCAGTGCATGGCACCCACCTACACAGGGCTAGGCCACGGTCTGCTCTGGGCAGCTGCCACTGCCCCCTCCACCACCAGTATCCCTCTGCCACCATGTTGACATGCCCTTCTGCTGGTGGTGCTGGTGGAGCACAGTCTCAGGCCATCCAGTGTGTGGGTAGGCGGCTGCCAATGGTGCGGGTTCTGGGGTAGGGGTGCCTGCATAGCTGTCCATGCTTCCCCCCAGCACCGCATGCCAATGTTCCGTGCCCTTCGGGGTACCTGCTGGGTACTATCCCCTGTGACACTGTGGGAAGCACACTCGTGCCCATGTTGGGCCCTCAGAGGTTGCTGTCTGGCTGCTCTACTGTTTCAGCATTCCTATGGGCCAGCTAGGCATCACCCTAGTCCGCACTGTGGGCCAGCTGCACCGCAGCATGTGCCGCCTGCAGCCCTCTGTGTCCCCTTTCCCAGCATCTATCCAGTTGCCCATTCCGACATGCCTGCCCTGCTGTTGTGGAACATGTGCACGCCATGGGAAACCTGGCCGATGGAGTCGGAAACCCTGCTCAGCGCAATTACACTGTGGGCTCATTCACCTTGTATGCGGACGGAGCATAGACCCTTCCAAGATTCATATCTTTTTTTTTGGAGCTTTCTTGGGAGTGTTTTTTTATGTTTCCCATTGATATCACTATTGGCCAGCTTGGTTATTTTATTTTTACATTTTCTGCTGTACATATTCAAGGTTTATTTGCCCTTTTGTTCCTTGCACATGTATCACACATCACTTTTTTGTAGGTTTCCCTGGTTTTGCTGTACATTGCTGATGGAAATGGTTTCTTTTCCCTTTAAATCTGCTCTAACGCCAGGGTTTCACTGGCGTTAGTTTTGAGCCTCGGATTTCACAGCGTTAGTGTGCAGGGAGCCTCTCCCCTCCCACTCTCCACCCATTGACCCCTTCTCTCCGCCCCCAGATATAGAATACATATTCTAAAGATACTGATCATCCTATAGGGATTTGAGGAAAACTGATAGAACCTCTTACTAGCATAACTTTCCCCTCTTTTCCACCCCTCCCCTCCCTCCAACCCCAAACCCCTTTCCTTCTCTGCTCTCCCTCCCCACCCACCCACCGCATTGTACAACCCCCAAACTCAAACTTGACCTCCTATTGAACATAAAATGCTAGAGGGGACATTAAGCCAACATGGGGAGATATGAAGTATATAGATGGAAAATGTTTGAATGGATCACTGGTCAGAAGCTGCTGTCACACACTAGCTCACTGCTAAAAATTGCACTAGTTGCCCCATCTGTCCTCTTAGATCAGTTGTAAATTTCTCCATCCCACACCTTCACCATCCATTCTGTTAAAAAGGGGGCCAAGGCTCTTTTCCAGAATCGACTAATAATGGAACACACTAGCTTTATTATCTGCCTGGGGCTAGAGCTCCTCCTGTTGCTGACCCACTTGCTGTAGTTTCTAAAATTCAAGCTGATTCTATGGATCTGTCAGCATTCATAGAGTCATCTCAGGATTTGATTTCTTCTCGTGCTACGCTTCTTGTATCTTTTACCACAGAAGCGGATAAGAATTCTGTGATGAGATTATTTTTTGCTAATAAAGGTGCTCTTTTTTGTGGGGCAAAAATAACCATTTTTCCCGATGTTTCGAGACAGACACAGTTGAGGCGCAGGGATTTTTTAGATCTGAAGCCCCGGGTCTTAGCTGTGGGTGCATCATTCTTTCTCAAATTTCCCTGTAAATGCGTGGTGGTCTTAGAGGGAACTAAATATGTTTTTTCTGAAACGTCGTCGTTAGAGACATTTATTATACATCAGGCTCCTTCAAAGCTGTAAGATTTTTCCTTATTATTCTGTTTTCTGTAATGCAAAGTAATTAGAGCTTATGTATTTTTCAGGGCTGTATTTTCCTTTGTTTTCCTGTAACGCTGAGTATTTTCTTATATGTTTTCTTAATGATTCACTTGTACTCCCCCTTAATGTGGACTAGATTGATTGCTGTTATTTTCTTATTTCAAATATTGTTATTGTTTCTTTGATAATTTGAATAACAATATAATTCAAAAAAAAAAATAATAATGGAACACACTGCCAAAAAAGTGTCCATTGGCAAAGTGAAATAAGTGAATTAAATCCCAGCATGCAAGTATCCGCCTCTAAAGGGAAATTGATCCCCAGAGTCAGTGTGATACAACTATGAAATTGTGTCCAAAAATCTGTATTTTTGGACACTTCCACCACATATAGAAAAAGGTGCCTTATCGACCATTCAATCTCTAGCAGAGGAAATCATCTGCTCTTCCCCATCAATATAAATCATCGGGAACCACCAATAGACGATAAAGAATTCTCAACTGTATACTGACTAAGGAAAGTGATATAGAGCATTTGTGCGTGTATTGGTACACCTCAAGCCAGAAGTCATCTGATTTTTTTGGGAGATCCGAATCCCAATTTTTCCGGAAGGCCAGATGTCTTGTCAGCTGAAACATTGATAGCTGCTGCTTTGTAAAGGTGAGCAAGTAAAACCTTTGTCCGCTGAGAATCAAAGAATATTCATTACCAAACTCTAGGAGAGCGAGTACCTGTGGAGATTATCATTGATTTATCAAAGCAATGTCGAAGTTGAGAGTACCGAAAGGTAGAAACTGGTGTGCCCAGCAGCTGATTCTCATACGACTGGGTGAGGAAAGACGAATGATCAAAGAATGAGGATAAATGCCTCATACCTCCCCAAGTGTGGACCAAAATTACGAACAAATGGGAAAGACCCTATGGGCATATATGGAGAGAGTTGCGGAGATAAATAGCATCCAGCACAGGGAGCGGGCCTGAAGCTCCTCCCACTCCCTGCACTGAAGGCCAATCAGGCCCCACCAGCCGGCAAGTTAAAATACAGCACTGGAAGGTGTGCCCGCACCTGAGGGTCTCATTAGAGGCCCTTAGTCATGGCCCTTGAGTGGGGCACTGAGCAACTTACATCAGTGTCATCACTATGCCCCAGCCACCAATCAACCCAAGCTAAAGCCATCTGTTGCAGCCCCTCACTGAATGGAACACTAGCTGAGATAGGCACCGCCCCAAACTGAGGAAAATCCAAGCCCCTACACAATCTCTGTGCTACAAGACAAGAGCCTTTTACATCTATCCTGTATGTATCTGAACTCTGTCATTGTTTTAGCTCCTATGACCTCCACTTGAAATTATTCCACTTCCGGGAGCACGCCCGACAACCAGCACAACATCCAGGCACAAATCCTATATGACACCCCAGCAAGACTTAAAGAGCTAACAACCTTCCAGGCATGCCTGCTCCTGGCAAACCTGCCTCAAAGAAGCAATAGGACAAATCAGCCTACAATCATGATCCCCTCCTGTACTGATCAACAAGCAGTAAGCTCACCTCAACTCTCTGACACCAACATACCTATTCCAGAGATCTCAGCACCAACACCACTAACAAGACCCAGAGATTACAACACCCACCCATTTGAGTGCTCTTAGATCAAAGAACTGACCAGACCTCCCAGCTAAAATCCTACTGAAACCCCAATTAAACCTTCAATCTTAAAGAATAACTCCAGTGGTGGTCTCACTCCTTCAGACATAAAAGAAACTAGAGGTATTCAAAAATCCTCTCTGAAATCTACATAATGAATAAGAGAATATTAACCCTTATACTCCTCATACTTTTACTCCTCAAACCACCATGCCTGAAGGCCGGGGACTCCACCCCCCATCAAACAACACAGAAGATTCCTATAATCCAAAGAAGTGGATATGAAATGAAAAGGATACATATCCACCAAAATATACATGGTAGATCACAAAGGCTTATCCAAATAAATCCAGTCAACCTACCAAAAATAGCTCCAACTGGGACTCAACAACATAGCCCACTTAAATGTGCACTAATTAACGCTTTCTCCATTTGGAACAAATTCCATAAGTAGGGAGGAGTGGCCTAGTGGTTGGGGCAAGTTACCTAAGGTTGGGGGTTCAAATCCCACTAGAGGACAGCAACCTTGGGCCAGAAGGACTGGGGTTTCTAGTCCCACAGGTGCTCCTTGTGGTCTTGGGCAAGCTACCTAACCCTCCATTGCCCATGTTCCCTGTAAGTATTAGTGTATGTGTCTCATATCCCCTCATGTTAAATGTATCCCCCAATTGTGTTGTGATCACTTTGATTGAAGGATAAGGTGGTATACAAAACTGTCTAAATAAATAAATACTGGACTAGATACAGGACCAAGACAAAGATATAATATGCATCATTGAAACATGGTTCTCAGACACAGACAATGACCAAATGACCAAATGACCTCCCAAGCATACACTATACACAACTGCATAAGGCCCTCTTGAAGGAGAGGAGGTGTCCTCATTGCAGCAAAATCATAACTCAAGTTCACAACCATCTTCTCTTATCAATCAAAAGGAAGTAACATGATAACAATCTCGAATAAGAACATTGCAATATGCCTAATATACAGGGCACCAAGCTCTGATACGGAAGCCATCCTCACTCAATTCAAAATAAACCCCTCCTTGTACTAGGAGACCCAAACCTCCCCTCTTTATCTCACAACGATTCAACCTCATTTCCCAGATGCTATGAAGGACCTACACTACACCCAGATGATAAATACTCCAACACACAAGAAAGGGGGAACACTTGACCTTATATTCCTACCCAACCAATACATTGAACACAACCTGCTGATATACCTGGACACCACTCCAATCCCATGGTCAGACCATTACATGATCAACTTCTCCATTAATGCACCTGTGACAAAAGGAACATCAGCTGAAATCCCGAAAGAAAAGAGAAAATTTAGAACTTTCAAGATACTTTTCTGAAGCAAGTTCTACCAGAGCTGGAACAGAAAACATCAGATTTAGACTCTATAATTAATAATTGGAACCGCACACTCAACAATGTAGCAGCAGCCCCAAACAGAATAGTCAAAGACAGAAGGAAACACAATGCGCCATAGTTCTCAATGGAAATCAACAGCCAAAAGAAACTGCTACGGAAACTTGAAAGAAAATGGCATCAAAATAAAGACAAAGAACACCTAATCAAATACAATGACATGCAAGCCTCATACCACAGCATGATAAATAGATACAAGAAGGAATATTATAGAATTCTAATTATGAAGTCACTCAAAATAAACAAGAGAACTTTTTGAAATAGTTAACACACTGATTACAATTCCACAACAGCCAAAGAACACCAACTCCCCAGATCCTCAAGAAATGGCAGACTACCTAATGCTAAAATACAAGAGTGTACCATCCTCGGATCTTACTCTGCTAGATCTGCAGCAGTCACACCACAAGAATATAAACTTATGGAAATCCTTTCACATTCCCTCAGAAGAACACCTTGAAATCAGCATAACCAGCATAAAGACAACTACATCTCCTCTAGATCCATGTCTAACCACATGGATCAAATTCACAAAAGAATGTCTAACACCCTCCCTAGTGGAAATTACCTGGTCATCACTCACACAAGGATACCTATCCTCTCATCTTAAAGAAGCATCGATACGATCCATTCTATAAGGCAAGAACTTCAACACCAAGGACATCAGTTCATATCAGCCAATATTAGGCCTACCATTCATAACCAAAGTGATCGAAAAAGTAGTCCTACAACAATTACAAGACCACATAGATGAGCATTCCCCATTAAACGCACACCAGTATGGATTCAAACCCAATCAGTGTGGAAACACTAATTACATCACGCCTTGATACCATAACTAATAGATAACATATAACAAGGTTTTATCTTGCTTTTCATTGACATCACAGCAGCTTTTGACTCTGTCAATCATAGGACCCTGCTGAAAAAGGCTTCATGAAATAGGGATCCTGGAACAGTGATGAATTGGTTCACATCCTATCAAACCGAAATCAACAAGTGAGATCCGGCAGCCAACAATCAAGACCATTCACACAGCAACAAGGTGTCCCACAGGGCTCTGCCCTCTCTGCATTGCTCTTCAACATTTACATACAGCCACTCTGTAACATCATAAAGCAACACAAAATCCAATACAAGATATACACAGACAACATAATGGTCTTTACCCCAATAAACAATGAACAACCCAATTACACACATATCACCACATACCTGGAAGCAATGACTGGATGGCTCAAAGAACACAACCTCAATATAAACTTCAAAAAATCAGAAGCACTACACATCACCAGGAACATGCTATTCTCTCCATTTGAATCAATGAAGTCAGATACCTTGGAGTGACATTCGAGAGACAGCTCAACTTCCAGACCCACATCAAGAGAATAACCAAGACAGCATATCAAAAGCTAAGAACCATACATAGACTCAAACCCCTACTCAGTGACGGTGACTTCAGATCAAGCTGCCAGGCCATTATAACCCCCACATTAAATTACTGTAATATAATCGATCAAGGTCTCCCGAAGAAAAGTACACTTCCATTCCAACTTGTACAAAACACTACTGTGCGCATAATAACCAGAACAGCAAGATACTGCCACATAACCCCTACACTACAGCAACTACATTGGCCTCCAGTAGCCGCATGTTCCAAATACAAGGCCTTATTGATGATCTTCAAAATAATCCACAACCTAGCACCCCCAGTTCTTCAACCACTGAAAAAAGACACCAGAGGACAGAACAAGACGAACCTTGAATAACAACACTCTGAACATCTCCACGCACAAGAGGAAAGCCAAACAAATGGCATGTAAAAGAGCATTCTCCCAGTATACTCCCTCCCTATTGAATGACTTACGTAACTCAATAAGAGCCATCAAGGACATATCAGACTTCAGAAAAGCAATAAAGACCTTCCTATTTACTAACACTACGGAAACACTCCATGAACAGTAGATACAAACTGAAACACCTCAGTATAAAGACCCAAATCTTCCCAACTGTCTGCCCCCTCATTCTCTCCAACCCAACCTAACCCTCTTTCACCCATCCGGCTTTACCTTCCATATTCCCTACCTGTATCACCCACAATGATACATGTGAATTATCTTTAAGCCCATATAATCATCCAAGTTTAACACCCTTGTTCAATGTAAACTTTTATGTTATTGTTGGTTCATGTTATATATAAACCGCTCTGAATCCTAAGATAGGACAGTAGAGAAAAACTGTTAAATAAATAAATAAATAAATAAAATGAGATCTCTTGCACAGGAATTACCAAGCATGCTGCACTGGACCAATAAAAAGGTGAGAGAGAACCAGCTTCTTTTCAGATGAAACTTGGGTGAACGGGGTGGCTATTAAAGGAATCGGGTCTACCCAAGCTGCCTCTGTAGCCAGCCAAGAGGAACAAGAATTGGTCACCCAAAAGTAAAGAATATGTATGCAGGTGCACCCGTGTTAGAATTCGTAGTGCGGGAGCCCAATGCCTCTTAGGCACTTGCAAAAAAACAAAGTGAACCAGCTAACCCAGGGACGGTGTCCCTGCCAGATAAACTTTGTCAGCAACATACAAAGCGTCATGAAAAAGGATCTGGGTATGAATATAGGAAACTGGAGAAATAAGAAAAGTACTTTTGGTAACAGTAGCATCTTGATCGTGTGTACCCGACCCAACCCAACCAAGAGATCAAAAGAGAGTGTCACCGAAATAGGTCCCTGTCCATGGTCCGTAAAAGAGGTTTATAGTTAAGCACATACAGATCACACAGGTTTTTTCAGGATAGTGATGACCAAGTACAGGTGTGACACCCTCAAAAAGCCATGGGTATTTGGTATCTTAGACATACCAGAGGCAGACAGGCATGCAAGAAAGCACAGTTACTTACCTGTAACAGGTGATCTCTGGGAACAGCAGGAATTAATCCTCACATATGGGTACGTCGGAACCGACGGAGCCTGCGCGGGAAAGCTCCCCAGCTTCCCAGAAAGGAAGCTTTTGGGGCCTCCCACAGCGCATGTGCGCTGCCTTCCCGACTTCCTGACCAACTCTCTTCAGTTCGAGTTTAAAGCTGAGACAATAGAGAGAGGAAAGGAAAGAGAGAGAGAGAGATACAACTCCTAGGGGAGGTGGGTGGGTTGTGAGGACTAATTCCTGCTGTTCCCAGAGATCACCTGTTACAGGTAAGTAACTGTGCTATCTCCAGGAACAAGCAGGAATGAGTCCTCACATATGGGGACTCCCTAGCTAAGATGCCGGGGAGATCCCCCTCCAAGGGTTCCTCATCTTCCTATGGATCTCAGGCATCCATTCAGGGAAGGTGGGCAGGAGTTGTTTAAGAATGGAACAGGTGTCTGAGGACAGCCTGACCAAACAAGGCATCCCGGCGGGAGTCCTTGTCCAAGCAGTAATGGGCTGTGAAGGTATGAACCGAGGCCCAGGTGGCTGCTCGACAGATCTGATCGATGGATACAGAATGAAGATGAGCCATAGATGTGGCCATGGCTCTCACATTGTGAGCTGTGACATGGCCTTCCAGAGAAAGGTTCTTACTCTGGTAAGCAAAAGAAATACACTGAGCAATCCAATTGGACAGTGTTCTTTTTGAGACTGGAAGTCCTAAATGAGAAGGAACAAAAGCAACAAAAAGTTGAGAAGACTTTCGATGTTGCTGTGTCCTGTGGAGGTAAAAGGCAAGAGCTCTTTTACAGTCTAGAGTATGAAGGTTCCTCTCTGCATTGGATGCATGAGGAGCTGGAAAAAAGACAGGTAAATAAACCTCTTGATTAAGATGAAAAGGTGAGACCACTTTAGGCATAAAGTGAGGATTTGTCCTAAGGACTACCTTATCATGATGGAACCTTGTATAAGGTGGATTAGCCACTAAAGCCTGCAGTTCACTGATGCGGCGAGCAGAAGTGATTGCAATAAGGAAAATGACTTTCCAGGAAAGGAATTTCAAGGAGGTAGTGGCTAAGGGTTCAAAGGGTGGCTTCATAAGCTGACCAAGAACCACGTTTAAGTCCCATGCCACCGGAGGAGGCCGAATGGGAGGCTTAGTTAAAGTTAGACCTCTCATGAATCTTGCAATAAGAGGATGAGAGGAAACAGATTGTCCATTGATAGGCTGAAGAGATGCTGCAATAGCACTCAAATGGACCCTTACAGAATTGGTTTTAAGTTCTGCATTGGAAAGATGCAGGAGATATTCGAGTAAAGAATTTAAAGGTAGTGCTAGAGGGTTAAGACTCTTTTCAGCACACCAAATGGAAAATCTTTTCCATTTAAAAGCATAAGAACGCCTGGTGGAAGGTTTCCTAGATGCATGGAGGATATCCTTCACCTGTTGAGAAAGATTGAAGTAACCAAGCTCTGAGGTGAAGGGACTTGGGGTTTGGGTGCCACAAAGTCCCCTCCTCTTGAGACAGAAGGTCTGGAGCAGCTCCCAGATCCAGGGAGGGTGCCTGGGAGAGATGCAGAAGTAGAGGGTACCACACTTGGCGTGGCCAGCATGGAGCTATGAGGATCATAGATCCTTGATCCCTCTGAAGTTTGAATAGAATCTTGGGAATCAAGGGAATGGGTGGAAAGGCATATAGGAAGGCCTGGCCCCAATGAAGGAGGAAGGCATCCTTGGCCTGAGCTCCCTGACACGGAATTCTGGAACAGAACCGGGGAAGTTTGGCATTGCACGGACTTGCAAACAGGTCTATGTCCGGGGTTCCCCATTCCTGAAAGATTCTGAGTACCTGATCCATGTGCAGGGACCATTCGTGTGGAAGCAGAACTCGACTGAATCTGTTTGCCCAAGAGTTTTGGATTCCTGGGAGGTATACTGCCAGGAGATGGATTTGATGCTCTCTGGCAAAGACCCACAATTTTAGAGCTTCGTTGCAAAGCGACAGAGAGCCAGTCCCTCCTTGTTTGTTTATGTAGAACATGGCTACTTGATTGTCGGTATGAACAAGGACTGTCATGTTGATGAGGAGGGTATGAAAGACCTTGAGAGCAAGGAAAATTGCTCGGAGCTCCAAAAGGTTGATATGAAGTGTGGTCTCCTGTGGAGACCAAGTGCCCTGAGTGGAGAGGTCTTGGAGATGAGCTCCCCAACCTGTTTGGGAGGCATCTGTAGTGAGAGTTGCTTGGGGTAACAAAGGTTGGAAGGGGGCCCCCAACAACAGATTTTGAGTGGATATCCACCATTGGAGAGACCAAAAAAGACGTGTTGAGGTTGCTATTTGGTCTGAGAGAGCTCCTGATGCTTGGGTCCACTGGGTGGACAAAGTCCATTGAGCTGCTCTCATATGTAGGCGAGCATAAGGCACCACATGAACTGTGGATGCCATGTGGCCTAGCAGTTGTAGCATCTCCCTGGCAGTCAAGTGGCTTCTGGACTGTATTTGAGAGGCCAACTGCACTAGACGGTGGCAACGGGCCTGAGGAATATAGGCCCTTGCAGTGGTGGTATCTAGCCAGGCCCCTATGAATTCTAGGGACTGAGTAGGGGTGAGTTGAGACTTTGGCAGATTGATGACAAGTCCCAGATACTGCAGTATGCGTCTGGTGTGGTCCAGGGAAGTTTGAGCCTCGGACTGAGATGGAGCTCGGATGAGCCAGTCGTCCAGGTATGGGAAGACAAAGATTCCCAGAGTGCGTAGAAATGCAGCTACTATTGCCATGCATTTGGTAAATACCCTTGGAGCAGAGGCTAGACCGAAGGGAAGTACTCTGTATTGGAAATGTTTTCCCTGGAACAGAAACCGTAGGAATTTTCTGTGGGATGGATGGATGAGTATATGTGTGTACGCATCCTTGAGATCTAGAGAACAAAGCCAGTCCTGACTCTGTAGGTATGGAAGGAGAGTGCCTAGAGAAAGCATCTTGAATTTCTCCTTGTATAGAAATTTGTTCAATTCTCTGAGATCCAGAATGGGTCTGTACCCCCCTGTTTTCTTGGGGATGAGAAAATAAGGGGAGTTAAAACCTGACCCTTGTTGAGGAAGAGGAACCTCTTCTATTGCCTTTTGGGCGAGAAGAGTGGTCACCTCCTGGCCCAACAGGTACAGGAGAGATGGGGGAGAATTGAATTGTCTCACCATGGTATGGGGAGGAAGGCCGGAGAAATGTAGTTTGTAGCCCTCTCTGATGATAGAGAGGGTCCACTGTTCTGATGTGATTTGTTCCCATCTGGGAGCAAAGTGAGTTAACCTTCCTGGAATGGTGAGAGGCTCTGGTTGTTGCAGAGCCAGAAAGGTTAAGTTCTCTAGAATCAAGTCAAAAACTCTGAGGAGGTTGGGACTGCTGGACTGTAGCAGCCCCTGTAGACTTTGTTCTGGCCTGTTTAGATTGCTGACGCTTAGGAGCAAAGCGAACTTGGGAAGATTGCTGGCCAGTATTTGTGGAAAATCTGGTCTTTTTATAGAAAGGCTTCTTAAAAGGTTTTTTCTTGGCAGGGGTAGAGGTAGACTTAGATAGTCTATCTAAAGCAGCATTCTCTGCATCCATTTGAGTGGCTTTGATTTGCCACTCCTTGCCAAACAGATTTTCACCTGTACAGGGCAGATTGCCCAAACCTTCAAGCCTTCTTGTACCCAGGGTTCCAAATCAGAGGCCTGGAGCCAAGCAAGTCTGCGAGCAGCTATGGCAATGCCGGAGGCTCTGCTAGCTCCCTCAAAAGAGTCAAAGGCTGCTCTGTTGGAGAACTTTGAAACATCTTGAGTTTGCTTTAGCAAAAGAAGGAACTCCTCCTTTTTATCCTCTGGGATAAAGGGGAGAAAATGACGTATCTTCAGTGCAATCTCTTTCAAAAACATGCCCATATAGAGGCTGTATGAATTGATTCTGGCAATAAGCATGCTAGCTTGGAAGATTTTTCTACCAAAAGCATCCAGAGTCCTACATTCTCTTCCTGGAGGAGTAGAAGAGTGCCTTTTGGTACTCTTTATCTTTTTCATAGCAGACTTCACCACAATAGAGTGGTGAGGGAGCTGTGTTTTTTGAAAACCAGGAGAAGGAGGAACCCGATACATGGTATCCAAACGTCGAGAATGTGGAGATAGGGTGAGAGGAACCTCCCACAAGTCCATCATGTGTTCTTGAAGAATTTCATGTATGGGTAAGGTGGCTGCCTCTTTGGGAACCTTAGAGTATCCTAAAATATCCAATTTTTTTGCTCTAGGTTCCTTTTCAGAGGTTACAGATATGGAGAGTCCTTTAGCTACTTCAATAATGAAGTCTTGAAAGGACAAATCCTCTGGAGGAGACATTCTCCTTTTTGGAGAAGAGGGCTCCTCAGGAAGAGTAAAAGAGACATCAGCAGATTCATCTGAGGTATCAGAATCTTCAGATGATTCAAAGTACCGCCTATTAGCTTCCAGAGATCGATACGCGTACCGACCGGTATCGACATCGGGCGTACCGGGAATCGGAGCGGTATCGAGAAAATCTCCGGAACCGGAGACCGGAACCGGCATACTACTGGAAGTAGATGCTCTGGGTACCGGTATCGGTTGCAGTACCGGAACCGGAGTCGGAACCGATTGTCGCAGTACCGAGGGCATTGCAGCGTTAATGAAAGCCAGTATGGCCTGCTGCATGGATTGTACCATAGTACCCATAGATGCCACAACTGCCTGGATGTCGGTACCGGTGTTAGCCGGTACCCCAGAGCAGTCTAACAGGAGATCGGTCGAGGCCGTGCCATCGATGTCTACCTGTAACCCCATAGGAGGAGCTTTGGAAGCCGTAGCTTCCCGCCGGGGTTGTTTGGCTGGGGCAGGGTCCTCAGGGTCAAACCCAAGGGCCTCTCGCTGTTTAGAGGGAGACTTGCCCTTTGAGGACCTGCCTGAAGAATGTTTGGTTACCTGAGATCCATCAGGAGAGGAAGACCTGGAGGATGTTGATGCTGGAGTATCCGTAGAAAACAGCATATGAAACTTGGCTGCTCTGTTCTGTAAGCCCCGTTTGGACATCAGAGAGCAGGATGGACAATCCGGAATGGAATGGTCAGGCCCCAAACATTTAAGACACCACTCATGGGTATCTGTGACTGAAATAGTACTGGTACACTTGGTGCATTTTTTAAAACCAGAGGCTGGTTTCTCCATGAGGGAGAATCTGAGAAGGCCTAGAAGCCTCACAGAAAAAACACACCATGTGAGGAAAAGTAATTATTATTATTTTTTTTTTTTTTAAGAAATAAATGAAAAAAGACCGGCGGTACCGGTCCGGAATCGGGGAAGGCAGACACGCGGTCAAAGAAACAAATTAAAATAACAATTTCTTCAGCGGTGACAGGAACACGACCTGCTGGCTCCGCGGAAAAAGAAGAACTGAAGAGAGTTGGTCAGGAAGGCGGGAAGGCAGCGCGCATGCGCTGTGGGAGGCCCCAAAAGCTTCCTTTCTGGGAAGCTGGGGAGCTTTCCCGCGCAGGCTCCGTCGGTTCCGACGTACCCATATGTGAGGACTCATTCCTGCTTGTTCCTGGAGATACACCAAGGGAGGAGTGCCCTAGTGGTTGGGGCAAGTTACCTCAGGCCAGAAGGTCAGGGGTTCAAATCCCACTAGAGGACAGCAACCTTGGGCCAGAAGGACTGGGGTTTCTAGTCCCACAGGTGCTCCTTGTGGTCTTGGGCAAGTCACTTAACCCTCCATTGCCCATGCTCCCTGTAAAATAGCTATCTCAAAGTTATAATGCCCTGTTCAATGTAATTTCAGTTTGCTCAATGTAAACCACCTTGATATCATGAAAGGTGGTGTATATAAGAAATGTTAAATAAACTTATGCATATTTATGGTAAATCCAGAGATATTAGAGAATGTCCCTAGAAGATCATCTGTGATGGGTGGGTGTTGCAAAAAAAATTAAAGTATCATCCACATACAGAGAAACCCCATGAAGTTGGCCTCCTAAGGACATAGCAGTGGTTAAGGCAGATTTTCTCAAATAGACCACCAGAGGTTAAATTGCCATGGCAAAGAGGAGCGGGGAAAGAGGAAACCCTGTCGCGTCCCCCGTTCCAGTTCAAATGAAGGGGAAGAAAAACCATTTACTTGAACTGAGGCTAAAGGAGCCTTATAGAGAGCAACAATCCAGTGTCTATAGGTAGGCCCAAACCCAAAATGCTCCAAGACTGTTAGTAAGTATTACCATTCCACCTTATCAAAGGTTTTTCGGCAACCAGGGAGAGGATGGCAAGTTTATGTTTATGCTTATGTTTATTGATAACTTAATAGACCGCCCATCACGACAGCGTCTGAGCGGTTTACAAAATACAAAAAAGCTGCTTAGAAAGTTGGGAAAGGAACGCCATAGTGTGATAGGAAAGAAGAGAGAAGAGTAAAGGTCAAGGCTAGATTATAGTAACAGACACAAGGGAAAACATCAGCATGGGGGTGGTGAAAGGGGGCACGGCGGGGGGGGGGGGGGGAGAGAGGCCAAAAGCTAGACAGAAGAGATGAGTTTTTAAATTTGCCTTGAATGTTTTGAGTGAGGGTTCCAAGCGAAGGTCTGGGAGGAGCGAGTTCCATAGGCAGGGACCAAGGAAGTAAAAAGCAGAGGAACGGGTGGTTTCTAGGTGGGCCTGGGATGGGGAGGGTAAGGTTATGCGGTTCATGTGGATTGTGCGGAGGGAACTGTGGGGAGTGTGGAGGTGGATTAGATCGGCAAGATAAAGGGGAGTGCCAGTATGGATAGACCTGTGAACAAAAAGAAGAAATTTGTACTGAATACGGAAAGGGATTGGGAGCCAGTGCAGGCGAATGAGGAGAGGGGTGATATGGTCGAAACAGGAAGAGGAAGTGAGGATACGGGCAGCAGTGTTGTGGACTCATTGCAGACGTTGAAGTTGCGATTGGAGAGACCAGCTTAAGAGACGTTACAATAATTGAGGCGTGAGACAACTAGAAAGATGAGGAGGGTAGTCATAGCGGAGAAAGAGAGGAAAGGGCGTACAGATCGGAGTTGTCTTAGGGTGAGAAAGCAGCGCTGAACTACAGATGAGATATGTGCTTTGAACGATAGGGAGGAGTCAAGGGTCACACCAAGGTAGCGCAGAGAGGTAATGATGGGGATTGGATCGGAAGAGAGCAGTGGAATGAGGGAAGGGGCAGGGCTACCGGCAGTGAACCAAATGGCTGAGGTTTTAGAGAGATTGACATGCAAGAAGTTGGAGGAAAGCCAGGATGCTACTGAGAAAAGACAATTGTTGAAGGGGGTAATATCAGGGGAGACAGAGTTAGTGTGATAAAGAAGAAAGATATTGTCAGTGTAATAATAAGCGGAGACACCGTGTTGTTGGACTAGGAGTGCGAGAGGAGCCACAAAGACATTAAAGAGGAGGGGAGCAAGGACAGAGCCCTGGGGGACAACGCAAGGAAGGGGAGTGGAGGGTAAAGAGAGAGAACCAGTGGAAACTGAAAAGGAACGGTCAGAGAGGAAAGAGTGAAACCAATGAAGAACTGTGCCGGTGATGCCGGCATCTTGGAGGCGTGAAAGGAGAGTGCGATGATCAACGAGGTCGAATGGGGCAGAAAGATCCAGAGAGACAGCGAGAGTGACAAGGCCATGATCGTGAGCGGTGTGTAATTCGTTTAGAAGAGAAAGGAGAACAGACTCCGTGCTGTGACCGGGGCGGAAACCTGATTGTTGAGGGTGAAGGGTGAGAGAAGCTTCAAGGTGTGATGACAATTGAGTGAAAACAAGTTTTTCTAAAAGCTTGGAGAGGAAAGGGAGATTAGAAATGGGGCGCCAGCTAGAGGTGGAAGAGTGAACTGAAATGCATCTCAGGCTAAACAGGATATTCAACACGTGATGAATAGTTTCAAAACCATAACATTCTCTAATGAAACCAGTTTGGTCCGGGTGAAAAATCTCCAAGATTCATAACTCTAGGCAAGCCGAGAGAATCTTTACGAAAATCTTAAAGACTATATTAAGTAAAGATATAGGACAACAACTACTGCAGAGCGGGGGGTCCTTCCCCTCTTTGGGGATCACTGTTACGGAAGCCTGTTACATGGAATTGGGTATCATTAAAAATATTCTGTAACACTGGGGCAACCAAATCTGACACTGCTTTGTACAACTCAGCCAGGAAAATATCAGGGCCTGCCGCCTTAGCATTTTTTAACTGTCAAATAGCCAAGTGAACCTCTGCCAGTGAGATTGGGTGATCTAATGCTTCTTGTGCCTCTCTAGATAACTATAGTAACTTCGCCTCAGCTAACCATTTATGGAGAGTCATGTCATTTACAGCTAATTGAGAGATGTATAAGTTATGACAGAACTGAGCAAAGCACCCCACAATGGACAACGATTTTTGAGTTGTTGACCCCTGCGATGTTGACACAGCCACATTCCAATGGGATTGACGCCACTGCTTCAACTGCTACAGAAGTAATCTACTCGCTTTCTTCCCATGTTCGTAAAAATTCCAGATATTGTTTAGCAGTTGGAAGCGATCTCTTCTGTTTCCAGAGTTGCCAAGTTTCCCCTTAGGGATGTCAGTTAACGCCACATCAAAGGGGTACATCTTCTCCTGTGTTTTGGTTCTAATTCTGCGATTGTTTTCCTCAGCTCATCTTGCCTCTCCTCTTTTTGTCATTTGAAGGCTGTGGAAAGGGAGATCAACTGAACTCACAATACTGCCTTCCCCACCTCCCAGAGAAGAAAGTTTGGCACCCCTTCCGTCTCATTAAAGTGCAGACACTCTTGCCATCATTTCCGCATATCAGCTAAGAACCAGTCATTCTTCTAGGTACCAGGGGAAAGTCCACGAGCGGGGTGGAGTTTCTAAGTCCTCCATGTGCCACTCCAGGTTCACTAGATGGTGAACAAAAGAACCCATAGTCCCTATTGTGACTCGCCAGAACAGCAACAGCATTGACCGGGAGATTAACCACACGTCGATGCACAAGTAAGCTTGATGCATTGGAGAGTAGAAGGTGTAATCCCTTTTTCTAGGGTGAAGCAATCTCCAGACATCTCCAGACAGGTTCTGCAGACACAGAGGCTAAAGAATAAGAATGCTTAGACAGAGTCCCATCCCCCCTCCACCAACTTATCTATACCTGAAAAAAGTACAATTGAAGTCTCTCCCCATTAGGATCTCCCTCTGAGTATGAGTTTTTCGAGCAATTCCAACAGCGAACTTGAAATCTCTGTGGGTGAAATGTAGACATTCACCAAAGATATCTTTGTATCGTTAGTGATCCCACTAATCAGAAAATGACCTTGAGAGCCACTGTATTGGGTTGAGAGTTGAAAAGGGCATTGTTTAGAGAACAAAATAGCCACCCCTCACTTATGAGATGAGAAACCGGATGCAAATACTTGAGGAAATCTTCGCGATGTTAACCGAGAGTGAGTCCCTGGAGCCAGGTGTGCTTCCTGGAGAAAAAAACACATCAGCACACTCCCTGTGTAACTTATCGAATCCTCTTCGTTGCTTGACCAGGTTATGGAGGCCTCAGACATTCCAAGAAAATAGTTTAATCATTGGCCCATTGACTCAGACATGAAAGGAAAAAACCCATACCGTGTCTGGGATCTCTCCACTTCTCCCAGAGTATCCGTAGTCATCCCCATCCCGGGTGATAATAACTTTTCTCAATGTTGGTGTTCACATCCCATAACCTCCCCAGTGCCACCCATATCCCATCCCCATCCCCCTTTTCCTCACCCCCTCCCTTCCCTCTATGATAAAACCCCTAGCCCTCGATACAGAGGGTCTACATATCCCCATCCATCCTAACTTCATGATGTGAGGCATCACCGTCTCCTGCCCAAGCCCAAATCAAATCCCTCTACCACTTACCTCTCCTCCACTCCCCTCAGGGTACCCTGCGCTGACCCCCTCAATCCCTTCCCCAGCCCCTTCTACCTCAATCCCGATCCAAATCATGAATCCGCCGCCCCCCCTCCCTCCCAACTATCGCTCTGGCCATATCACAGCCCTACAACTTATTTGTATAAAGTTGCTTAAGCATCAATCTGAACACTACAGGAAAAACTCAATTATCAAAACAACAACTGTGAAGCAGTCAGAAAGTCCAGGAGATTATCAGCCAGGTCCCACAGGAAGGACTATGAGAAAACCAGGTTCCTCAGTGCAGCCGCTCAGGGAGGTGCAGTAACATCCATTGCCTTGTTCTGTAGCTCTTCTGAGTCCCCTTCAGAATGACTGCATGAACGAGGGACTTTCTGATGTTTTGGAGTGGAAACCTCCCACACAGGTTGCACATTCCTTTGTCTTGTGTGTAAAACCCCTCATTCTGGAGATGATCTACAAAGTCCATGCAGGCAGCAAGCTCTGATATTTTATGCAGGCCATTATTCCACTCGAACACCAGTGCAAAGGAAAAACTTGCAACAGCTGAGTAAGTGTCTTAAAGATCCGTTATCTCTCTAATGTATATTGAGAGAGATCCTGATATATCTGTATTTCCCAGTCCCGAAAGGAAATGAATCTTTTACGCTGCAAATTCTGCAGCAGAGCCACTTTGTCCTCGAAGAAGCTGAAGCAGGTTACAATGGGGCATGGGCGGAAATCTCAACCTGTTCGGAGACTTCCATCTCTATGTGCTCTCTCCAGTTTAATAGGACCTGAGGATCCAGCTACACAGAAGGCATAAATGTCCTGCACAATTTCTAAAACATTTTCTGTTCCTCTTAAAGGTTCAGGCACTCCCAGAATGTGGATTTTGGAACATCGCTGTCTGTTCTCATCACTCTTCTTCAAATCTTTAGTGAGTTGATCCAACTTGTGAAGCTCAGATTGAAACAGGGCTGTGGTATCAATCTGTTCTCCTATATTAATTTCATTTTGCGTCACATGATCATCAAAGGATTTCATATCAGAGTGGAGGTCCAATATTGCTTTGGAAAAGTCCATCCGAAAAGAGCGTATTTCCTGAAGTATTTCTTACAAGTCAGCTTTGACTGCAGTTTGTCTTTCACCACATTCATAACTTTGCCATGTAAGGGAACTTGAGGGTTGCATATGAGTCCTTTGAGGACTGCCAGAGTTGGTAGTATCAGATTTCCAAGAGTACTTGGAAAGCGCTGCCACGTAGGTGTTCTTAGTTGACATGATTTCCAGGAGCAGATTAGTAAGGCCACACCCAGAGAGAAGCAAATTGAAGAGGTTGTTGTCCAAGAGGTTCTTCCACAGTACAGCACCGCAAGCTTTTAAACCACTCTTCAGCACTCCGATGCTATAAAGAGAGGGTCTATGTGGCTCACAGAAATGCTAAGCAAAAATACCATCAACAATCACTGGAGGAAGCTCCAACCATAAGAATCAAGCTAGCTCAGCTGCTATGTACAACGCGTTTTAACTGTGAGGGAGCTTACCCTTCAGATCTTCCTTTACCAGGCCTGCATATATGATACAGTCCAGGACAAAGCAGCAGAAGCCCCAGCATCTGAGGGAACCGGAGAACAGAGCAAGGTCACCGAACGTCCATTCCCCTGTGGGATTCCCACCACTGGATCTCAATAGCTGTCACATTAGTGAGACCGGAAGAGATGCTCATCCCACTTGTGTGCCTTTTGCTTGTGTTCCAGCTGTGCGTTTCACTGCCACGCAGTTATGGCTGCTGTTTGGAGGTAGAGCTGGGGAGGCAGAAAAGGTGTCCATCAGCCTTTCCAACACCTACAAATTTGTGTGAGAGGTAATTCAAGAGCCACGGTTTACTGATCGGTAGCCAACCAGTGGCGCTAAGGGGATCCAATCCCTGCTCTAACCGCATCAGCACGTTGTACTCTGGCTCAGCAAGAGCGAAGGAGAGAGCTGTGATTGAGTACATTCAGTCAGACAGTCACCCATTTAAGAGTGGGATTAAGTGGGGTGCTTCCATCCATAGTGCTATACATCATTTACTGGTACTCCTGGAACATCAGTGGCCATGGGCTGCAGGCGCAGCATGGAGGAGGGCAGGTAGTCAGTGGCAGAGAAGAAAATGGCACAGTATGTCCGCCGCTCAAATGACCTTGGTGAGTTCTCAGGTATGGGGCAGAGAGTTGGAGTTACTTGATGCCCATCAGGCATAAAATCTCCTCAGGCAGGCTTATAGCTAGGCTTGGATCAGTGTTAAAGTGCAGCCATCTTTAGTGGGCTCCCTCAGGAACTTCTTTACACCTATATTTTATAAAGCAAAGTATTGCTGAACTTCACTTTATAAAATACATTCCAAATCCACTTGTGACAATGTCCATTAACTCCATGGGAGTATGTAAAATTATTTTCAAATACCTCTGTGGTATAAAAGCACAGCAGATAATCCTCTTCCAGTTGAGAAGAAGCTCTAGAATGAGGGGTTCATAGAATGAAGATGAAAGAGGTTAGACTCATGAGTAGGCTGAGAAAATATTCCTTCTGGAGGTGGTAGCGAGAAAAATATATCTGAATACAAAACATGGGACAAGTACAGAGGATCTCTGAGAAAGAGATTGTAGAACTTAATTGTTCTTATGAATGGGCAGACTGGATAGGCCTTATGGTCTTTATCTGCCTTCTTTTTCTATGTTTCCACATTCCTACACAGGCCAGGGAGCTGCAGAGAAGACGATGGCCTAAGTTGGGGAGGGGGAGCTGATGAGCACCCCTCCCCATTTCTGCCTGTAACTGCAGCAGGCTACTGCATTTTTAAATCCTTTTCCTAAAATCAATAGCAAATAGCAGGCAGATCCTAAGTATCACAAAAATACAGGCATAGACATCTGCTGAGAGTATGGGAGCCATATGGAGTAGGCAGATGGAGAAGGTGTAGGCTAAATTAGGGATGAAAGGTAATTCAGAGGGGTCATTGTACAATTTGGTTGGCTGAACACAAGAGGGGTAGAGAGATTTAGGGGAAACTGGCTCCGGGCAGAGGAGGAGAGTGAGGCATTTGTGGAAGGGGAAATAGTGCTGAAAAAAGAGTTGAGGGGAATTGCTGTTGGACAGAGGCAGAGAGACAGGGATTGGGGTTCAGAGGGGGAAATGTTGTTAAGAAGAGAGAAGGGTTGGGTGACTGGTTCTAGACAGAAAAGGGGCAAATGGGAAAGAGCCAATATTGGAAAGGAGTTTGGGAATAATGCTAGGAAGGGGGAGAGAGAGGGATTTGAAAAGTAATTAGTACTGGACAGAGATGGGAAGAGAGAGAGGTTGTGTGCTATTGGTGTTGGGCATAGGGGGAGAATAGAGAGGTATGGGGAAATAGAAATGTTGCTGAGCAAAGGGGAAAGAGGGATTGGGGGGATGATACTAAGCAAAAGTGGAGGGATCAGCGTTCTGTGGGAAAGTATTTTTGAATGGAGGCATAGAGGGATATTGGATGGGACTGGTCCTAGTAGGGAGCGGATGATATTAGGCAGAGGTAGAGATAGAAAGGTTTGGGGGAAGGGGATGGAGCTGGGCAGAGAAGGATGCCAGACATATGAGAAAGCAAAGGCTTTGAGATGAGCTGGGGTTGAACATGGTTTTTGAGGTGAATAGGTGCTGGGCAGACATGAAGAAAGGGTTGGGAGGGAACTGATCATGGATGAGGGGCTTGGTGCTGAACAGAAAGGGAGCATAGGAGAGCATGGGATTTGGGGGATAGGGCTAGTACTGGGCAGAGACAGGGAGAGAGGGGCCCAGAATCTCAGTTACAAAAATGCTGTAAGTTGTCTTGAATATTCTTTGGAAAGGAGAGTTGTAAATCCAAATTTGCCTTTCGGGAGTTGAGTGGGAGGAATTGGGGGGAGGGGGTGGCAGCAGGATTGGGGATAAACAGAGAGGGATAGGGGAAGCAAGAGACAGGGTATGGTGCAGGAAGATGGAAAGAGGCTTTAGGGCATCATACCAACATATAGAAAGCTCTTTTGAGATGGGAGCTTTTGGAGCTCAATGTCTACAAATGCTGAAAGTTGCCATGTGCGTTCATTGAAAAAGAGGAGTCAAAACCCACATTCTCCTTTTATTTTCCAGGAAGTGAGAGAGAAAGGGGACTATTGTAGTTGATATGGAAGAACAGACTAAATAGGCCATGTGGTCTTTCTCTGCCGTCATGTTTCTATGTTTTTAAGGGGCATGGTAGCAGGATTCACAAAGGGAAATATGGGGGAAGGACGCAAGAGAAGCAGAAGCGATGGAGATACTGGTGCTATGCAGAGGCTGGATAGGGATGGAGAGGGTTGAGGGGCAGGTAGTGAGGGGGGGGGGCAAGAAGCATACTGATGCTAGGCAGAGAGTGGGGAGAAAGAGATGAAACAAAGTAATGCATGTGGGGGGATCACTGAACCCTTGTGTAAAAGAGTTATGTTTGTACTGCCAAGCCTTCATGATTCTTTTGTTTATGGGTGCTGTGTTGAAGGCTGCCAAGCTCCCCGTGGTCATTCTTGGGAGGTGGAGGTTAGCTGTTGTGTTAGGGGCTTTTGTGTTAAGCCCATTGTGGCCTGCTGTCAAATGGGACTGGGATGCAAAGTATGTGTGAAGGAGAATTAAGAGAGAGAGGGGGCCAGAGATGATATGGTGCTGGGGCGAGAGCAGATAAGTACATTGTCGAAAACCCATACTACACCACTGGATGCAACCATTTCTCTATTTGGAACCAAATTTGACAGAGCCACCACTAATTTTGGATCATGTATCTAATTCCATTATTTTTCATTACCCAGTTCTAATACATTGTACATATCAAAACACTATAGCTTTTCCAATTGAATAGCAACTGAAACTGATAATTATGTTTCAAAGATAGAAGCTATTTGCTGCATTGCCTACCACCGATCCAATTCTTTGATGCCTTTTCCTTGAGTTCTTATCCACAGCTGTTTTGGATTCTCTTCTGTTGGCATATTAGAACTCAGCAAGGGGCAATTGTGGTACTACAGGACTTGGTCTAAATTTGATTCTTTAACAAATGGGAACATGCAGGATGCTTTATACACAGCACAATGGGAAATACCCACCCTCTCAGTTTAAAGTATGTCTTCAAAGAAAGGTGAACTAAAGGACGGCAGTTCTGGCTCACAATTACTTATACTAAACTTATAATTAAAACACAAACTATTTTTACAGCTTCAGTCCCTCTGTAGTGGAATAAGATTCTAAAGTTCATGATGTGTTTTATTTCTCACTTGCCAATTAGACAAGATGAAGAAAAAAACAGAAAAAAGATTTATAGTAATGAGTAAGTTGCCAAAGCTTTGCACCTACACCTGAGGCAAAGACCATACAACAATGAACTTTTGGGGCTTAAAACTGATTGCTCGGTGCTTATAATCACTTTTATTTTATTCCTTGTTATTGCAGGTAGGATATAAACTGTGAAGCTTGAGATGTGTTTTTTTCTTAACAATGCCAGCACTATTTAATTTATTCTCACTGTGCAGGACTTGGGGGGGGGGGGAATAAAAAATACTTTTAAGCAGTAAAATGAACAAGATGGTCATGGAGTCATAAAGCAAGGGATCTTAGAATTACATAAGGACTTTATTACCAAGAAGATAGTAAAAATAGAGTTTGTTTTTGTCACTATAAAGTTGAAGATTCCTTCTGAAATGGAGAGCTGGTCTCTCTGAATAATAGTATTATCAGAAAATATTAGGAAAAACACAGCTTGGGATTCCTATTTTAATTTCTCTGCAGTTGTGGCTTCTAAAAGCTGTGATAGTCTTTTACCAATACATAGAACAGATATAAGCTGCTAATTAGAGAGTGGCTGTAACCAGCAGTGCAGATGTTGAATTCTTGCTATTATCTCTTGGGGAGCAATTCTTCAATATTACTAGTAAGACATTATAGGATGTCTCATGTCTTTCAGTTAAGTATGTTTTATAGTTAACAATGTATATGAAGATTTGTAGAAATGTTCAGTTATAGAACACTTGGTAGCCACCATTGTCAGGTCTCAGTTTGAAGTCATATCTCCCCGTCCTCCGCTGGCGGTGACATGCCACAAGTGCTGTGACTCCTGCCACAAAGGCACAGACAGCAATGACAATAAGAGCGATATATTCTGGAGCAAGGTATTGATCCTTCATGCTCTTTGAATGGGAATCTAGAAGCAGAAAGGACAGGTGAGAGTCAATAACAGAAAACCTGGTGCATCAAATTACTAGAAGGGGCCACAGCCACCCAAATCCCTTCTCAGATCATGGCAGGATTGAAAGGGCATTTATACTTGTAGATTGGTATACACATCTAAATGGCATTTTAGAACAGGTGCTTTTAAAATATGGAAATGCTTATCATGTATAAAAATCTTGGCAGCATGGTGAGGCAGGGAAAGGGAATAGTTTGGGCGCCTACAACATGAAGTGGATTCCCCATTTCATATAGGGAGTCCATATATGCAGAGGAAAATGTAGACATCAGTGCCTGCTGGCAGGGGGAACTGTCAGTGCTGAGGTCTGGGACCCCCCATCACTCCCCCAGACCTTCATCTCCCCTCATGACTGTGAACCCACCTTCCGGGCTCCCGCATAACATCTGAACCCCCTATATTTCCTTTCAATGCCTCTGATCACCCCATACCTCCTCCCAATGCTTCTGGTGTTCAGTAAAACTAACTCCCCCACAACATGGCACGGTTATCCCCACCAGACTCACCACCACTGGCAATAAATACACCCCCAAGATCTCAAGCAACAGCACTGCCCACACTCAATCCTTTTTCCTGGCCTTACTGGGGTACCCGGTGCCTAATGGGAACAGGAGCAATGCCCACTCACTCCTGCTCCTTCTGTGCCAGAGTGGTCCCAAAGACCCTTAGTAATAATCTCATGGTCTTCATCATCATCATCCAATTGTCGTGCTGTGACAAGATTTCCGCTAGGAATCATCGATACCATTTTGAATCTGGGTGCAGAATGAGCAGGAGCTCCTGCTCCCACTAGGGCACAAGGGACTCTGATAAGGCTAGGGAAAAGGATAAGGGGTGGAGAGCGCTGCTGCAGCTGGGAGCCTCAGGGAGCTAGGGCACATATCCAGTGAGAAAAAGGGATCATGCTGTGGGGGGATGCTACTTTTACTGAACAACACAGGATTGGGATGGGGTATAGAGGTGATTGAAGGCATTGACAGGGGATGTAGAATGGGATCAGGGCCATTGGGAGGGAGTGTAGGGGGGAATGGGATGAAGTCAGAGGGACATCAATGTTGGGGAGTTATGGGGGAGGGGGAGAGAGAAGGAAAAATGGTACTGGAATGGCTGCATGGTGAAAGCAGAAGCAATAATTTTAAGAAGTTGTTCCCAACGCATATGAAGAGGGTTTTTAAATGTTTTGATTCCCCACATACAGCTTCTTAAAATCATTGCTCCCACTGAATGTGGAGCATACCCATGCTCTCCTGAACCTATTTTACTAGGTTCTAGGTTCAGCAGAGCCTCTTGTAAAGTACTAGTGGAATTCTCCACATTCTGACCTAGATATGTGAAATCTCCTCTGCATGTCCTATCTAAATTGTGTCTTTTAATATGATTGATCAAAGAATGCAATAGATACAGTAAGTGGGATTAATCAGTAGCTCTGTTGTCTGTGATTACGGCAATGAAGTACAACCTGTATACCACCTTCTAAGCTGTCAATAATGCTCAGCCAGGGATCTGCAGTGTGCAATGGCTGAGTCATTGCATGTTCACAGTTTTTTGAACTTTCATTTTCAGAGCTGGGCTGGCTGCTTTTGGAGGGACAGTCTCTTGGGGGGATGATGGGTGGGGCTCAGGCAAGTGAGAACGAGACTTTGCAAATACTTACAAACAGAGGCAGCCCAAGAGAGACATGGGGCCATGTGCAGAGACTCATTGTGGGGCCTCATTTACATACATTTAATTAATTTAAACATTTATATACTGTCTATCTAAAATTTTAGTAGGCTTTCAAAGAAGCTCCTTACAAACCTCTTTTTTGTCCCAGCAATGAATTGGGGGCATGTTTATTTAACATAAAGTGTGTTAAGCACCATTGCACCCAAAGAAGTAAATGAGTGCTGCTGCACTTAGTGCGTATTAACATTTGTGAGTACACATTAACCTTTAGTAAACATGATTCATAATGAGTGTTTTAATATATTTCCATTGACAGTGAGGATAAGGAAAGACTACCATATTTCTACATTACTACCATCCTGTGCCAATGCCAAGTGCATTGGGAAGTACTACAAACTCTGCTCATTTAGAACCCATAGCAGCAAACCCATCATAACCCATAGCAGCAAACCCAGCACAACCAGGTCTCAACACAGCACAAAACCCTCTCAAAACCCTATCAAAAGGCAGCCCACATATTTAAAACCAATACATCTAATAGAAAACCAATGCATCTCCTAATGGGAAAAGAGAACAAGTGGGACTGTCACACAGAAACTACACACACAGAATATCGCAGCTCAGTCACACATGCAAACCACAGAAACACCATCACCAAATGCAGAAGAAGAGATTAGAAATATAAAGCCAATAATTGAACTAGGAACCCCAAAAGCCAAACTTGGAATGCACCATAACACTGGAGAAATAAAACTATGATGCACATTTCCCACAGATGACATATTCCCATTAATAAATTAAAAATAAAATAATTATTTTCTACCTTTTGTTGTTTGGGCATTTCATTTTTCAGTCACAATCGCCCCGTCTCTCTCTCCTGCTTTCTTCTTATTTTCTGCCAATTCTCCGTTGTCTACTGTCCATTTGTCCTTTCTTCTCCCATCTCTTATTTTTTCCATTCTCTCTCTTCATCCGCCTCTGTCATTTTGATCTTTCCCTTTTTGCAATTTCCTACATTTCTTTCTTTACTCCTTCTTCATGCACTCATATTTCATACACACACATCCTCAGTCACCCTTTAACTTTTCACCTAGCAGCTTTCCATCTACTCCTCTATCCTCCAGCACAATTCATCTCTTCCATTTCCTCTCTCACTCCTTTGTTAGTCGCTTATTCCCTTTACCACATTTATACTCTGTAATGATCATCGTCCTCTCACTCATCTCCTTGCCAACATAGCCTCTATCACATAGTTCTACAGTGTGATTGAAAAGTCCCTCCGTACTGAGTGCTGAACTACTACTACTGAACATTTGTATAGCACTACAAGGCGTACGTAGCACTGCACAAACCCATGAAAAAGATGGTCCCTGCTCATCAGAGCTTACAAGCTAATAGAGGCAGTCAACACAGTAGCTGTAGACATGGGATACAGCTAGGAGGAATGGTATGGAAACACAAAGGACTTTAGGTGAGTCAAGATCCGAAAATGGCAGTGAAGAGGTGAGTTTTCAGCCTGGATTTCAAAAAAGGGTCAGAAAAGGCACCTGATGTACAGACTCAGGTAGTTTGTTCCAGGCGTATGGAGCAGCAAGGTCTAGAGTTGGCAATAGAAGAGAAGGGCACAGATAGAAGCAATTTGCCACAAGAGCAGAGTTTCAGAGGAGGGGTGTAGGGAGAGATAAGAGAGGAAAGGTAGTGAGGAGCTACAGAGTGAATGCATTTATAGGTCAGCAGAAGAAGTTTGAACTGGATGTCGAAACAGATAGGAAGCCAACAAAGAGACTTGAGAAGAGGGGTAATATGAACATGATGAGGCTAGTGGAAGATTAGCTGTGCAGCAGAGTGTTGAACAGATTGAAGAGGAGAGAGATGACTCAGAGGGAGACCAGCAAGGAGCAGGTTGAAAGAGTCTAGATGGGAGGTGACTAAGGAGTGAATACATGCTTTAGTAGTGTGTTCAGAAAGGAATGGGTGAATTTTGTTGATGTTGTAGAGAAAGAAATGGCAGGTTTTAGATATCAGTTGGATGTGTGTGGAGAAGAAAAGAGAGGAATCAAAGACAACCTCAAGGTTGAAAGTTGAGGAGACAGAGAGGAACAGAGCATTATCCACAGAGACAGAGAAAGGAGGAAGGGGAGAGAAGGATTTGGGGGGAAAAATAGGAAGCTCAGTTTTGGCCATGTTCAGCTTCAAGTGGCAATGAGACATCCAAGCAGCAATGTCAGAAAGGCAGGCAGAGATCCAGGCCTGGATTGCCGGAGAAATTTCAGGTGTAGAGAGGTAGATCTGGGAGCCCTCAGTGTAAAGATGGTACTGAAAGCCCTAGGAAGAGATGAGTGACCAAGGGACTGGGTATACAGAGAGAAAAGGAGTGTACCCAAGACTGATCCTTGGGGTACACCAATTGAGAGTGGGATAGCAGTAGAGGAGGATCCACCAGAACAAACACGAAAGAGCAATGGGAGAGATAAGAAGAGAATGAGGATAGCACGGAGCCCTTAAAACCAAGCGAGGACAAGGTATCAAGGAAAAGGTTATGGTCAACAGTGTAAAAAGCAGCAGAAAGGTCAAGAAGTATGAGGATTGAGTAAAGGCCCTTGGATTTTGCCAGGAACAGGTCACTGGAGACTTTGGCAAGAGCCGTTTCGGTAGAATGTAAAGGACAAAAGCCAGATTGTAGAGGATCCAGAAGGGCTTGAGAGGCGAGAAAGTCAAGGCAACGGCAGTTAACCGCACATTCAAGTAGTTTAGAAACGAAGAGGAGGAGTGAGATGGATCAATAGTGAGAAGGACAGGTAGGATCTAGTGAGGGTTTCTTGATGATAGGTGTGACCACAGCATGCTTGAAGGCTGCAGGGAAAGTTGCAGTGGAGAGCGATAGGTTGAGAATATGAGAAATGGAAGGGACTATGGTGGAGGAGATGGAGCTACAGTGCATTGCAAAAGTATTCATCCCCTCTGTGTTTGTCCTGTTTTGTTGCATTACAACCTGCAATTAAAATGGAGTTTTGGGGGTTAGCTCCATGTGATATACACAACATACCTACGACTTTGAAGGTGCAAAATATCCTTTGAAAGTGCAAAACTATAATTAAGACAAAAAAAAATTGAAAACAGGAGTGTGCATATATATTCACCCCCGAAAGTCAATACGTTATAGTGCCACCTTTTGCTGCAATTACAGCTGCAAGTCTTTTAGGGTATGTCTCTATTAGCTTAGCACATCCAGCCACTGGGATTTTCATCCATTCCTTAAGGCAAAACTATTCCAGCTCCTTCAAGTTAGATGGGTTGTGTTGGTGTACAGCAGTCTTCAAGTAATGCCACAGATTCTCAATTGGAATGAGGTCTGGACTTTGACTAGGCCATTCCAAGACATTTAAATGCTTCCCTTTAAACCAGCTTTAGCAGTATGTTTAGGGTTATTGTCCTGCTGGAAGGTGAACCTTCATCCCAGTCTCAAATCTCTGCCAGACTGAAATAGGTTTTCCCTCAAGAATTGCCCTGTATTTAGTGCCATCCATCATTCCTTCAATCCTGACCAGTTTTCCTGTCCCTGCCAATGAAAAACATCCCCACAGCATGATGCTGTCACCACCATGTTTCACTGTGGGAATGGTGTTCTCAAGGTAATGGGAAGTGTTGGGTTTGCATCACACATGGCGTTTCCCATGATGGCCAAAAAGTTTAATTTTCGACTCATCTGACCAGAGAATCTTCTTCCATATGTTTTTGGGGTCTGTCACATGCTGTTGTGCAAATTCCAAATGTGTTTTCTTATTTCTTTCTTTAAGCAATGCCTTTTTTCTGGCCACTCTTCCATAAAGCCCCATTCAGTGGCGTGCATGGCTTAAAGTGGTCCTATGGACAGATAATCCCATCTCCACTGTGGATCTTTGCAGTTCCTTCAGTGTTATCCTTGGTGTCTTTGTAGCATCTCTGATTAATGTCCTTCTTGCCCGATCTGTGAGTTTTGGTGGACAGCCTTCTCTTGTCAGGTATGTAGTAGTGTCATATTCTTTTTATTTTGTTATAAGTTAAAAAGTTATATGTAAAAAGTTAAAAAGTTCTTGTTCTATGTAATGTTATACGAATGTATACAATTGTTCCATGTAAACCGCCCCTGATCTCTGGAAGGGGCGGTATAGAAGAAATAGATAAATAAATAAATAAATAAAATAAAATAATGGATTTAATGATGCTTTGTGGGATTTTCAGAATTTGGGATTTTTTTTATAATGCAACTCTGAACTACAACACAACTTTGTCTCTGACCTGTTTGGTGTTCTCCTTGGTCTTCATGTTGCTTGTTTAGTGGTGTTGCAGAGTCAGGGGCCTTTCAGAACAGGTATATTTATACAGGCATCATGTGACAGATCATGTGACACTGATTGCACACAGGTGGACCCTAATCAACTAATTACATGATCTCTGATGTTAATTGGTTGGGCTAGATCATATTTAGGGGTTTCATAGCAAAAGGGATGAATACATATGCACTCACAACTTTTCAGTTTTTACTTGCTTTTTTTTATATTTACAAGATATTTTATTGTCATTTCACTTCACCAATTTGGACTATATTTTTAGATCCATTACCTAACATCCAAATGAACTTCCATTTCCATTCCAGGTTGAACTTAATGTGACAAAACAGGACAAAAACCAAGGGAATGAATACTTTTGCAAGGCACTCTAAGGAGATGGGTAGGAATAGAATCAGAGGAACGGGTAGCGAGTTTGGATGAGGAAAGAAGGTAAATGGTTTCCTTCTCAGAAATAACAGAAAAGGAAGAAAGGGTAGCCAAGGTGGGGTGGGGGGGGGGGTGAAAGTAAAGAGTGGGAGAAGGGGGAGTAGCTGACCTCGTGGGGAATAGGAGTCTGATCTTGTGGATTTTGTCATGGAAGTAGTCAGCCAGGGTTTGAGCAGAAAGGGAGGGAGGGATCAGAGGCAGAGGCACCTTGAGGAGAGAACTGAGAGTTGTAAAGAGACAGTGAGGGTCAGAGGCAAAAGAATTAGCTAGATGGATACAATAGTCTTGTTTGGCCAGTGCTATGGCTGACTGGAAAGAGACAAGCAAGACTTTGAAGTGTAGAAAGTCTGCAAGGGTGCAAAATTTGAGCCAGGCACACTCAGCTGAGTGGGCACAGGAATGTAGATAGCGGGTAGTGGAAGACAGCTAAGGTTGAGGTACACTACACCTCACAGGATATGGCATGGGCAGAGCAAGAGCTTCCAGGGCAGAGAAGAGTGCAGCGTTATAGGAAGCTACTGCCTCATCAACAGATTCAGATGACATACTGAAGGAAAGAGGTGATGAGACAGTGGACAAGAGAGCCAACAGGTCAATACCATGAAGATTTCTAAAGTGGTTGGAGGGCAAGGTTGAGCTGGTGAGTGATGAAGAGTGAAGTTGAGCAGGTGATGGTCTGATCAGGGGAGAAGTGAGGTACAGAAGTTTGAGAGTAGGCAATTAGAAAATAATACAAGGTCAAGGCAGTGGCCTTGCTGGTGAGTGGGGGCAGTTGAGCAAAGCTGGAGGTTGAATGATGAGGTAAGGGAGAGGAGCTTTAAAACATATGCATCGAAGGGGTTATCAACATGCATATTAAAATGGTGGACCTGTCAGGAGTCGATAAATAACAGCTAGTTAGAGAGGTAGTAGGGTAAAAAGCCAGTAGAAACCACCAATGCCCTTCATCCCCAGCAAGCAGGATTCCGGCCAGGGCACAGTACAGAAATTGTCCTTCTGGCCCTCTTGAATGAAATCCATATCGCTCATGACCGTGGAGACGTTACCCTCATTGTTTCTCTTGACCTTTCCTCAGCATTTGACTTAATTGACCATCAGACTCTTCTTTCTCGCCTCTACGATGTTGGGTTGCACGGCACAGTATGGCAGTGGTTTTGTTCTTTTCTCACAGCTCGCTCTTTTACTGTCCATTCCAACAATCAGTCCTTCTTCTCTCTCCCTCTTGCATGTGGAGTGCCCCAAGGCTCTGTCCTCTCCCCTTTGTTATTTAACATCTTCCTCTCTCCCCTACCTCTCTTGATTCAACAGTATCCAGTCTCCTCTTACATCTACGCTGATGATATTGTCCTACTTTTTCATACCTCGCCAGTAAACTTAGATATCTCACAGCTTAATTGTTGCCCCTCTCACATTGCCTCCTGGCTCTCTCTGAATTATCTTCATCTGAATCCCTCCAAATCCATGGCTATGTGGGTCTCCTTGAGTGGCCCTTGTCCAATCATTGCACCTCAGATCGACCTCATTCCCATCCCCCTCACCTATTCCTTTAAATACTTGGGTGTAATCTTGGATTCTTCTCTCTCCTTTCATAACCGCTTATCCACCCTTACTCATCGTTCCTTTGCAGCTCTGCGGCAAATCAGGGCAGTTCGCTCCCTTCTCCCCTCCAGTTCACTAATCACCCTAGTTCTGGCCCTGGTCACCAGTAGACTCGACTACTGCAATGTGTTCTTAGCTAACCTACCAGCTTATCAGCTTCAGTGCCTACAGCTCTTACAAAATACTGCAGCTCGTCTTATCATATATGCCCAACGGTTTGATCATGTCACTCCCCTCCTCCTCTGCCTCCATTGGTTGCCTATTCGTGTCAGATTTCAATACAAATTTCTCATTTTGATGCATAGGGCCATTTACACATCAAACCCTCTCTATTTAGCAAATCTTATCTCTCTTCATACACCGTACCGTCAACTCTGTTCATTGCATGCTAACCGTTTGTCCTTACCCTCCCCTTCTCAGGCTAAATGAACAGACTCATCACTCTGCCTTCTTTTTTCTCAGCCCCTCGCTCTGGAACACTCTACCATCTTCCCTCCATCTGGAACCTTCATACCCTAAATTTAAAGAATTGCTAAAAACCCACCTGTTTCAACAGGCCTTTGACCTCCCCTATGACATCCCCCCTAAGTATTTTCTCTTTGTTTTTTATTTATTGCTTTGATTTTGCTGCTGCTTCTCTCTCTTTCCTATTTTTATGGTATTCTTTTTCCTTAGTTTAATGGCGTAGACCTATTTATTGTAAACTGCTCTAATGTCTTGACAAGAGCGGTATATAAAATGTAGAAATATAGATAAAGATGGAATGGACTTCAAAGGAAAAAGGAGTGAAAATGAGACAGAAAAAGGGGTTGAAACTGACAGGAAGGAGAGAGTAGAAGCCTAACACCTCAACCACGGCCAGTAGGATGAGGTGTGTAGGAGAACTGACAGCCACCATGACAGAGAAGAGCAACTCAAGGAGGGTCCAGGTCTCATTTAGAGCATTAGAGATAAAGAGATCATGAGTAAAAGCAAGTTTATTTGAAATGGAGTGTGTGTTCCACATGAGAAAGGGAGAGAGGAAGGGGTGAGGATAGGGATATGAATAAGATTTGAGCTGTAGCGTAAGGATCTATTCTGGGAGTGTGACAGAAGTCTAGGGGGCTAGGGTTGGGGTTGATATCTGCGGAAGAGAGAAGGAAGAGGAGTAGAAAAGTGTGGGGGCAGAGAGGAGACAGCATGGCAGTAACGAGGGAGCCAGGAGCCTCCTATCCCCTTCCCATTCTCTATTCTCTCCCCCTCTAGTGGTCCGACATCTCTCCTATCTCTCCCTTCCAGCATCTCAAGGAAAGGGCATTATCAGGTAAATAAAATGTCACTTTCCACGTCATCCTGCTAGGCCTGTCCAGACAAGTGCAACGTACCAATGCTACACCTCCACTGGGCAGGAAGAAAACACGGGAGCCATCAAAACATCTACACTGAAGGCTGTAGCTGCTTGAGTGTAGACATCCAAGTGTGATGCTTGATAAAAGTGGAAGATGATGATCAAGCTGCGTGCCACCCAGGAGGAAGTCTGAGCCGATGTGGAAAGCGTATGCAAGCCCTACAGGACTGGTTGGTCCCAGAACAGATAAGCTGAGATTATTGACTCCTTTATCCAGTGGCCCATGTAAGACTTTGCAGCCACTTTGTCCTTACATGGGCCTTCAAACAAGATAAAAGTCTGTCTGACTTTCAGAAGGCATTCCTGCCCAGACTTTGGCTGATTACTTCCATGACAAAGTCCACAAGAGTACTCTCCCCCCCCCCTCCCCCGGGGTCATCTCCATCTCCCCTTCCACCTCTTCATTCTCAAATCCTTCCCTCAATCTCTATTGCCCTTTCTTCCTTTTCTAAGATTACTGAGAAAGAAACAACACATCTTCTTTCCTCCTCTAAACTCACTAACTGCTCCTCTGATTCCATTCCCACTAATCTACTAAACTCCATCTCCTCCACTGTTATATGCTCAACCTAATGCTTTCTGCAGCCTTCAAGCATCCTATGGTTACACCTCTTCTTAATCCTACCTATCCTTATAATTATTGACCCATCTCTCTCCTCCCCTTTTTTTCTAAACTATTTGAATGTGTGGTTCACCACCGCTGTCTCAACTTTCTCTCCTCTCAGTCCCTTCTGGATCCACTGCAATCTGGCTTTCACCCTTTACATTTTACTGAGATAGCTGTTGCCATAGTCTCCAATGACTTGTTCCTCACCAAATCCAAGGGCCTTCACTCAGTCCTCATCCTTCTTGACATTTCTGCTGCTTTTGACACTGTTAATCAACATTTTCTCCTCGATACCCTGTCCTCACTTGCATTTAAGAAGCCTGTCCTGCTTTTCTTTCTATCTCTCCCACCACTTTTAGGGTATGTTCAGTTGGCTCTTCCTCTACTGCTATCCCACTTTCAGTTGATATACCTCAGGGCTTGGTCTTGGGACCTCTCCTTTTATCTCTCTACATTCAGTTCCTTGGTGCACTCATCTCCTCCCATGGTTTTCAGTACCATCTCTATGCTGATGACTCTCAGATGTACCTCCCTGCACCTGAAATTTCTTTGGGAATCCAGGTTCTCTCTGCCTGCTTATTTAACATTAGTGTCTTGATGTCTCACCGCCATCTGAAATTGAACATGGCAAAAACTGAGCTCCTTATCTTTCCACCTAAGCCTATCTCCCCCCTTCCTCCTTTCTCTATTTATTTGGATAACACTCTACTCTTTCCTGTTTCTTTGGCTCACTACTTTTCATCTTTGACTTCTCCCTCTCCTTCTCCACATACATCCAACAGATAGCTAAAACCTCTCCCATCTTTCTCCATAACAATGGCAAACTTTGTCCCTTCCTTTCTGAACACACTACTAAGATCCTTATCCATTCTCTAGTCACATTCCATCTAGACTATTGCAACCTCCTCTTCACTGGTCTTCCTCAGAATCATCTCTCCCCACTTCAATCTATTCAACATTCAACTGCACAGCTAATTTTCCATCAGTGATGCTATGCTCATGTCACCCTTCTTCTCAAGTTACTTCATTGTCTCCCTATCTATTTCTATATCCAGTTCAAATTTCTACTACTGACATAAATGCTTTCATTCCGATGCTCCTCACTAACTTTCTTCTTTTATCTCTCCCTACACCCCTCCTCGGAAGCTACGCTCTTCTGGCAGATCCTTTCTATTTGTGCCTTTCTCTTCCAGTTTCAACTCCAGACTTTGATCTTTCTATCTTGCTGCTCCTTATGCCTGGAACAAACTACCTGAGTCAGTACATCAGGCCTCATCTGTGGTCCTGTTCAAATCAAGGCTAAAAACTCATTTCTTTGAGATTGCTTTTGGATCCTGATTCTCCTGTTCACCTCCTATGTGTTACTTTACCATTTACCTAGATATATCCTAGTCTCCATTTGTTGTGTTGTCTGTCTTGATTAGACTGTAAGCTCTTATGAGTAGGGGCTGTCCCTTACATGTGTCTGTACAGTGCTGCATATGCCTTGTAGCGCTATACAAATGGTAAGTAATAGTAGTAGTAAGGCGTTAGTAACCTTCAAGTGTCTAAGAAAATCCATCTAATATCCACCAGAAGAAGGCCCTTATCCTTCCTCTGGCATTGTTCATTTAGGAACAATACCAAGTTGACCACCTGGTTGACATGGCAAACCAATACCGCTTTAGGCAAAAAGGAAGTATAGGAATCTTGGCACGACCAAGTCTGCAACTCCAAGATGCACTGCTGTGCAAAGAGGCTGCCTTAAGGGACAAATCCTAGACTGTAACCCTCTGCAAAGGCTCAGATGGCTCAGTCACCAAGGCCTGAAGAACCGAGAACTGATGAAGGAACAACCTAACACAGGGAAGAGTGCAAGTGCTGAACTACTCTCAGGAAATGGGCCATGTCTGGATGCAAGGCCGGGGATCACTCCATCACTGGCCCTTTAAAACAAGCCAAGGATACACCTTAATCCTCAGAGAACAGAAGGAAAGACCCTTGTCAAATCAATCCCTGGGAAAGGAAGGCAGAGCTGACAAGTCTGCCATGCTCGGACTGATGTGGTCTCTCGACTCCAGTCTCAAAAGACCCCAGATGCACACATAGGCTAGACAGGAGAGCCTCTTTCATTCAGATGCAGCAGAATAGCCCTTACATACTAAGTGTCACTTCTCAAGAGCCAAACCAGAAGCGAGATGGGAGCTGGAACATCCAGCAGGACTGGCTCCTGCCTCAAGAGACCCCAGACCAATGGAAAGTGCAACTTGCTGGAGGCACAGCAGTTCCACATGTCACATTTCCTTCAGCCAGGCTGGTGCCACCAGCACCACTGGATCCAGATGACGCTCCACACGATGAAGTACTCACCCAGGAAAGGCCACAAAGGAAACACATAAAGCAGAACTTGCCTTGGCCAATGTTGAATTAGAGTGACTATGTCCTCTGAGTCTGCCTCTTTGCAGTGGCTGAAGAACCTGCTCACCTTGGCATTAGACCAGGTCACTATCAAATCTATCTTGGCGCGATCCCACATGTCCAAGATCCTCTGGAATGCCAGTTGGTTCAATTCCCAATCCCTGCTCCTGCTCCACTGACCCAGCATCTGTCAGCCACAGGGCAGAGGAAACTTAATCAATTAGTGCTACCAGCTCCTCTTTCCAAAACAGATGAACAGTGAGAATCATCTTGGTCATCCATCGCCAACACATCATCTTCTTCACTCATGAAGTCACTGGTTGATCCCCTAGTATGCAAGGCAGATCCTTGCCACAGAAGAGTTGAGTGGGGTACCCTAAATCTATTCTCTTCTGGGTGTACTTCTGCGGGGAAGCCCTTTCAGGAGACTGTCCATCTGCAACAAGAGACTATCCTCTGAGTGAGAGAATAGGAGGGCCCCGAGGGTGATAGGTCTGAATTTCTATTTCAGAAGAACCATGCTTGTGGAAGAAAGGAGAAGAATTCTGATGAAGATAAGCCAGATACTGGGGAATCCCACTCGGAAGGTTCTGATGGGCTGAGCTCAAAAGAATGGGCAGAGGAATCCTGAGCTAGGGCACTGTCTCTCTCCAGTCAACCTCCAGTCCATATCCAACAACTGTAAAGATGATACCTCCAAGAGGCGAGCAGAAGCCTCTGAATCAAGTTGTAGAGGGAGGGCAGAAAGCATAGTTACCACCTGTAACAGGTATTCTCCAGGAACATCAGAAATCAGTCCTCACATATGGGTGATGTCACTGACATAGCCCATATGGGAATGCATGCCAGTTTCCAAAGGAAGGTTTTGAAAGGTACTTCACACATGCATGCCGGTCTTTCCACCTGAAAGAGCCATCTGACCTCTGATGGCATAGCTTAAGCAAGAAAAAGGGAGGAAAAGGAAACTCCGCATACACAGAGAAAAATGTGGTCTTTCTCTGCTCGTAGGCTGCACTTGATAGCTTAAGCAAGCCCAAAAAGAAATCAACTCCATGGGGAGGAGGGAGGGTAGCGAGTACTGATTCCTGCTGTTCCCAGAGAACACCTGCGAAAGATAAGTTACTACGCTTTCTCCGGGACCAAGCAGGAAGTCAGTTCTCACATATGGAACTCCTTAGTTACACGCTATTGAAAAAAACAAAAAAAATGAATCAAGAAAACAGTGGGAAACGCTGAGGTTTGAAGAGTCAATATCAGACTCAGGCATCAAACAACAATCGATTCTCCGGTAGCCTGGACAGACAGAAGGGAATAACGAGTGAGGTTATCAAATTGCAGATGACACAAAACTATTTAAGTCATTAAAACGCATGAGGATTGTGGAAAATTGCAAGAGGATCTTGATAAATTGGAAGACTGGGCATCCAAATGGCAGATGAAATTTAATGTCGACAAGTGCAAAGTTATGCACCTAGGGAAGAACCCCCCAAACTATGGTTACACAATGCATGGTTGCACATTAGGAACCACCACCCAGGAAAAAAGATTTAGGTGTCATTGTGGATAATATGTTAAAACCCTCCACCCAGTGTGCAGCAGAGGCCAAGACAGCAAACAGAATACTTGGTATCATAATGAAAGGAATAGAAAATAAAACAAAGCATATTATAATGCCTCTGTATTATTCTATGGTGCGACCGCACCTTGAATATTGTTTGCAATTCTGGTCGCCGTATCTTAAAAAGGATATAGCGTTATTAGAAAAGGTTCAGAGAAGAGCCACCAAAATGGTAAACGGGATGGAAGGATACCCTTATGAAGAGAGGCTAAAAGGTTAAGGCTCTTCAACCTGGAAAAGAGATGGCTGAGGGGAGATATGATAGAGGTCTATAAATTAATGAATGGAGTGGAACGGATAAAGGTAAATCGATTGTTTACATCATCAGAATATAGAAAGACTAGGGGACATGCAATGAAGCTACAGTGTAACCTATTTAAGACTAAAAAGAGAAAATATTTTTTCACTCAATGTGTAATCATACTCTGGAATTTGTTACTGGAGGATGTAGTATTTAATTATTTGATTTTTATTTAACAGTTTTTTTATATCGCTTTATCATTTCTATCAAAGTGGTTTACATTGTAATTTAAACTTGGTAAATGTACATAAACAGGGACATTGATAACTTAGATTTTTCTGAGCAATGGAGGGTTAAGTAACTTGCCCAAGGCATCCTAGTGGAGATTGAACCCTGCTCTCTTGGTTCCCAAGACAGTGCTCTAACCACTAGGTTACTCCTCCACTCCAGTAAAAGCTGCTAGTGTAGCTGGGTTTAAAAAAAAGGTTTGGACAAGTTCCTGGTGAAAGGTCCATAAACCATTATTAAAAGGGACCCAGGATATCATTGTTTGACCCAATACAAGTATTGTGGAACCTCTGTCTTTTGGGGAAACTGTTAGGTACTTATGACCTAGATTGGCCACTGTTGGAAACAGGATACTGGGCTAGATGGACCTTGGCCTGACCCAGTATGGCATATATTATGTTCTTAAGGGCCAGAGGGAAGGAGTTGCATTGCATTAATTGCATTAATTCCCAAAGAGTTGCCGGAGTTCGGCTTGGCCGAAGGTTCTGTCACACTGGGAATCCTCATCCAGCCAGTAGTGGGCTGCAAGGGTGTGGACAGACAGCCACGTAACAGCCCTACAAATTTCCACTGTGGAGATGAAGTGCAAATGAGCCATTGACACTGCCATAATGCAAACATTATGCGCTGTGACTTGGCACTCTTAGGTAAGCCCAGCATCACAGGCATAAGCAAAAGAGATGCAGTCAGCCACCCAGATGGATAGGGTGCACTTGGAAATGGCTACCCCCCAGACTGTTGGGGTCATAGGAAACAAAAAGCTGAATGGAACGGTGATAGGGCTTTGTCTGTTCAAGATAAAAAGTGAGCGCTCTCTTACAGTCCAAAGTATGGAGAGAGGCTTCTGCCCTGGTGGTGTGAGGCTGTAGGAAAAGGCGGGTAGTATCATGGACTGGTTTAAGAGGAATGCTGAAACCACCTTAGGGAGAAACTAAGGATGATTGCATAACACCACTCTTTTTTGTAGAACCTGGTATAAAGCGGGTGTGCTACAAGCTTCTACAGCTAACTGATGGAAACAGGATATTGGGCTTGATGGACCTTGGTCTGACCCAGTATGGCATATCTTATGTTCTTATGTTCTTATATACTGTGTGCTGAAGTAAGCGCCACCAAAAAGATGGCTTTTCAGGTGAGGAACTTGAGAGAACAGATAGCCAGTGGTTCAAAGGGTGCCAAGAGCAACTGTCTTAGGATGACATTGAGATCCCATGCCACCAATGGTGGTCGAATTGGGGGAGGAGAAAGCAGAAGGCTCCACATAAAGGTTCCTATGAGTGGATGAACAGAAAGGGGACGATCATCATCATTGCAGTGATATGCTGCAAGAAAACTCAGTTGCACCCTGACAGAGTTAGACTTCAGTCCGGAGTTGGAGAGGTGAAGCAAGTAAGTCAGCACTGTCTCTACCGAGCAAGTAAAGGGGTTGAGGGCTCGGTCCGCACATCAGACTTAAAATCTGCGCCACTGGAAAGCATATGCCTTCCTGGTACAGTCCTTGCGATCTGTCAGGAGAATGTTCTCGACATTATGGGCAGATGTAACTACACCAGAGCTACCTTCTCAGCAGCCAAGCCGTGAGTGATAGGGAGTGGAAGTTGAGGTATAGTAGGGTGCCCTCCTCCTGAGTAGATCTGCAGCACAGCCCAGGGGAAGGGGAAGTGCCTGAGACAGCTGTAGTAACAAGGGGTACCATGGTAACGGGGCCACTGTTGGGCAATGAATATTGAGGGCCTGTCCACTTCAACCTTGAAGAAGGCCTTGGCCACCAGGGGTGTTGGTGGGTAAGCATTGAGGAAACCCTCGCTTCAGTTCAGGAGGAAGGCATTGGATGCCACTTGACTGAGACAGGGCATCCTGGAACAAAACAGTAGTGGCTGGGCATTGTGAGGAGATGCAAAGAGGTCCATGGTGGGAGCGCCTCATATCTGAAAGATCTTATGGACCACCAGACTATTGAGAGCCCACTCGTGCAGTTGCAGGACTCTGCTGAGCTTGCCAATAGAAACATAGAAACATAACAACAGAAAAAGACTGCATGGCCTATCCAGTCTGCTCTTCCATATCAACTACAATAGTCCACTTTTTACCTTTAGAGGTCCTCTGAGTTTGTCCCATGCTTTTTTGAATTCAAATACTAACCTTGTGTCTACCACCTCCACTGGGAAACTATTCCATGCATCTACCACTGTTTCCATAAAGAAATATTTCTACATATTATTCGAGTCTATCCCCTTTCACTCTCAACCTATATCCCCTCATAGCAGAGATTGCCTTCAATTGAAAGAGACTCTCCTGTGCATTTATGCCATAGAGGTATTGAAATGTCTCTATCATATGGCCACTATCCTGCCTTCCCTTTAAAGTATATATATTAAGATCTTTAAGTTTGTCCTCAAATGCTTCATAACAAAGACCACTAACCATTTTAGTAGCCACTCTCTGCACCTGCTTAGATCCTTTTGAAGGTGCAGTCTCCAGAATTGCACACATATTCCAAATGAGGTCAACCAGAGACTTATACAGAGGCATTATGACCTCCTTTTTTCTGCTGGCCATTTCTCTCAATATACATGCAAGCATACTTCTGGCTTTCACAGTTGCCTTTTCTACCTGTTTAACTACTTTAAGATCATCAGGCACAATTATGCCCAGGTCCCGCTCTTCTTTTGTGGACAGAAGTACCTCACCCCCTGCACTGTACTGCTCCTTTGGATTTTTGCAGCCCAAATGCATGACCCTGCATTTTTTAGCATTAAAATTCAGCTGCCAAATTCTAGATCATTCTTCAAGCTTAGCTAGATCCCTCCTCATGTTATCGACTCCTTCCTGGGTGTGTACTGTATTGCAGATTAAGGTATCATCAGCAAACAAGCAAACCTTACCTGACAGTTCTTTTGCAATATCACTAACAAAGATGTTAAACAGAATCGGACCAAGGAAGATACCTGCAGTACATCATTGGTAACCTCTTTCTCCTCAGTGAGCTCCATTTGTCATAAGAACATAAGAACATAAGATATGCCATACTGGGTCAGACCAAGGTCCATCAAGCCCAGTATTCTGTTTCCAACAGTGGCCAATCTAGGTCATATGTACCTAGCAGTTTCCCCAAGAGACACAAGTTCCACAATGCTTGTACTGGGTCAAGCATTGATATCTTCGGTCACTTCTTAATAATTGTTTATGGACCTTTCCTCCAGGAACTTGTCCAAACCTTTTTTAAACCCAGATAACAGCCTTTACTACATCCTCCGGTAACAAATTCCAGAGTTTGATTACACGTTGAGTGAAAAAATATTTTCTTTAATTAGTCTTAAATATTTTCTTTTATTAGTCTTAAATAGTTGTCTGTAACCTTTGTTGCCTCCTCCTAAAACAATTTCTAACCCAATTAGTTACTTTAGAGTCCATTCCTAGGGTGCTCAGATTGTTTATAAGTGTGACATGGAAACCTATACAGAGCCTATGATAATAGAGGAAAAAGAGAAATTTACCTTAAAACCTGTTAGGCAGCCAGCACACACAGCTCAGAAGGAGCAAAGAAACAGTGGAATAGGATTACCACACCCAAGCCATGATGCAGCAAGAAGTTTAGGATCTGATTATTATCACCTGTCCAGGAAAGCACAGGGAACGTGTAGTGGAGAGGGAGATAAAAACTGCTGGGTAGATCCAGCAGAGGTCAGTGTGAGCAGCAGCAGTGCAGGAAGCAGAGGTCACAGAGAGAGAAGCCTGCTGAATCCAGGAAGCAGTGGGAGTAGCCCTGGAACAGGAAGCAGCAAGGGAAAGGCTTCAGAAGAACGTGGCCGTCGAAGTGCTCAGAGTGCTAGCAACTGGAGGTCTGAGGTGGAGCCTGCTTACAGCCAAGAGGTAGAAGCTATAACTCCAGAGAGAAGGAGAGACCAAGCTGAGGTCAGAAAGTTGTCCAGACTGGGAGAGCAGGGGAGTCCACAGTCCTCATTACCAGAGCGAAGACCTCACCATTTATACAGGTGGGAACCAAGCTTTATCAAAGGGAAAGCTAAAAAGTCTGTTTGTACCAAAGGGTCAGAGCAGTGCACAGAGCATGAATTAACTACAGGAAGATATAAAACCATTCCTAGTCGTTGGAGGTTAGAGGAGGAGAGCCAGAGAGGACGTACTGCAGTAACAGGTATTCCAAAACCTACTTGCTTAGAACTGTACCCTTGCAGTCCAACTGAATCCTCAGAGAGAGGCTTGTACAAAAACAGCTATGAGGATTTAAACCCAAGTGTAACACCGGGTGAATGCGAGCTGATGCAGTGGGAAAGTATAACAATATGCCTGAATGTGCTCCCATAGACTGTACGTTATGCATGTCGGATAATTTATTTATTTATTTATTTAGCTGCATTTATATCCCGCTTTTCACCGGGTCAAAGCAGTTGGGGGATACATTTAACATGAGGGGATATGAGACACATAGACTAATACTTACAGGGAACATGGGCAATGGAGGGTTAAGTGGCTTGCCCAAGACCACAAGGAGCACCTGTGGGACTAGAAACCCCAGTCCTTCCGGCCCAAGGTTGCTGTCCTCTAGTGGGATTTGAACCACCAACTTTCCGGCCTGTAGTACCTTGCCCCAACCACTAGGCCACTCCTCCCTAGGATAATGTTGAATCCTTGCACTGAAGACCTGTAAGCTACAAAGGAAAAAAACATATTTTTCTTTGGAAGTACTGTTTTGTTTCCAAGTTTTGTTGTACCAAAAGATATCCTTGAGGGAAGGGGAATAAAGCCCTTATCTTTGTTTTGCCTTAACACTCGACTGAAGACTATTTTGTTCTGCAAGATAGGAGGCAACTATAAACCCGGGGCCCTAGGTGAAGGCCTATACGGGACCTGTGGGGTCACATAAGTCACCTAACATGAGGGGGATCTAGCTAAGCTTGAAGAACAATGTCAAAGGCTTTACTGAAATCTAAATACACCACATCTAGGGCTCTCCTTTGGTCCAACTCCCTGGTCACCCAGACAAAGAAATCTATCAGATTTGTCTGACAAGATCTGCCTCTGCTGAATCCATGCTGCCTCAGATCCTGCAATCCATTGGACTCCATAAACCTCACTATCTCTCCTTTAATAGCCTTTCCAATAATTTTCTAACCACAGGTTAGACTAACCATCCTGTAGTTCTCAATGTCATCCTTATGCCTGCTTTTGTGTAAAGGGTTCTGCAATCCAGTCCTCTGGCACCACTCTTGACTCAAAAGAGTCATTGAAAAGATCAGACAGTGGGAGCCATTAGAATGTCCCCAAAGTTCCCTCAGTATTCTTGAATATATCCCATCCAGACCCATGGCTTTATCTACTTTTAGTTTAGCTAGTGCCTCACAAACACAGTCTTCTGAAAATTGTTCGAGATCTCCATCACTTCTGTTCCTATTTGTGGCTGTTTTCTGAGGTCCTGCTCCTGGCCCTTCATCTGTGAACATGGAACAGAAATATTTGTTAAGCAATTCTGCTTTTTCCTCATCAGTTTCTCCATATTCCTCCCCAGCACCATTGAGTCTGACAATACCACTTTTGCCCTTCCTCCTCTAAGGCATTGTCCTCACCCAGGAGATACATTGCCCAGAGAAGCATTTGGTGCTTCACAGTGAACCTCCAGAGCCTAATTGTCTCCAGCAGAGGAGGTGCAAGTTCATGCCTCCTTGCTTGTTGACGTAGAACATCACCACCTTGTTGTCTGTTTGTATGAGAATGACCTGAATGACCAGATGTGACTGGAAAGCCTGCAGTGCATTTGCAATGGCTCTGATTTCGAGGAAGTTTATCTGGTGTAGGTTCTCTCCCTCCGACCAGAGGCCCTGTGTGCAGAGGCTGACAAGATGGGGTTTACAAATCGAGACAAGAGGGTACCAGAAAGGCAAAAAAACGACTGTAAGAAAATCAACATCTCTGGGATTGAGATGGACATCCAAAGGGCTTCACAGAAAAAAGAAGACTGAGGTAAGATGATTCCTTCAGATGGGAAGGCCAGCATGCATGCATGCTGTACCTTCCAAAAGCTTTCTTTGGAAGCATTTCCGTGAAGGCTCCATTGGTGAAATCACTCATATGTGAGGACTGACTTCCTGCTTGGTCCTGGAGAAAAGCTGGATCTTCTCCCAAAAGACAAATGCCTATGTCAAGCAGAGCAGCTTCCTGAAGCAAATCGTGCTTAAAGAGGGCACACCTGAAGCATGGGCACACCTGAAGCATGCTGCAGAGATAGCGCCCTGAAGCAAGCACTCACAGAATGCAATGCAGGCACATGATGAAGCTCACACTCATGGCACACAACAAAGTGCACAAATGCACGCAGCAAGGAACACAGCCAAGTGCTGGTAACACATGCACGCAGTGTCAGTAACAAGGCAGGAACAGATGGAAAAAAGACCACAAGTACCAATGGTTCCAATCCCTGACAATTGCTCTACTAAATGGCAGAAGTCAGAGGCCCCTAGAGACAATATTGAAGAAGCACAAAAGGGAGTCTGACAGATAAAGAGGAATTTAAATCTGGTTCTTATCCCCAGGGAGCCCAAGCAGCCATGGTGCTGGGCTCTGCTATTCCCCTGCTGCCAAGGCCTGCAGCCACATACCTCTTGAATCTTCATGCCATTTGTGGGGGAGAAGTGGGAAGGAGGAGGGTAAAGGGGGCAGAGGATGTGCAGCTAATGACTCCTCCAGGGTCCTGATCCAACTATTCTGGCTGTTTAACTGGCACTTCACAGGATAAAGATGGGGAAATGAATCGACATCCCTCCTTTCTTGGCAAACCTAGGAGGGCACCAGTTTCAAGGATGATCCAGCAGGTGCCTCCCATGTTGAGCTCAAGTGAGGAAGTCACCCCTAAGAGCGGTGGCTCATGAACTAAATCAATCTTTCTCAAAGTTTTCACAGTTGCTCCAATGTGGCCGCACTCTGCTTTAGACAGAGAAATGCTGGGATAGTATTCCCTCTAGCTGCTCTATATATAGTACAGGATGAGATCATCAGAAATCTCAGATATTTTCTCTGTCTCCACCTCTGCTGGTAAGGGAACACGACCCACTTATCTGGACTGGCCTAAAAGGATGATAAGGAAACTGGATTATTGAGCAGGTCTATGGTCATCCTTCAGAAGACTCTAAGCAACCTATTACCTTAGAGATGAAGTCTCTTACCTGAATTTCGCTGAACTTCAAGATTTGCCAGTTTTGGATGAAATGCACTATGTGTGGCTTTTTGATTCTAATAGTGGGATCAATAGGTTATCCTCAGCCAGGGCCGGATTTACCTTGAGTGAGGCCCTACTCCAACAAAAATTGTGGGCCCCCAGAAAAGATAAAAACGAGCACGCCGGATCAGCTGCGCGCTGTTGGCCCTGACGTCATAATTAAACTGGGAATCCCAAAAGCCAAACTTGGAATGTACAACACTGTAGAAATAAAACTATACATTAATTTGCTCTTGTACTACACAAAGTGCAGACGTTAATGATGCACATTTACCAGAGCTGACATATTCCAATTAATAAATTCAAATTAAAGAGATATTTTTCTACCTTTTGTGCATTTTTTTTCAGCTGCAATTGCTCCAGCCACTTTCTTCTGGTTTCTTCGTGTCAGCCCACCTCCAGTCTTAACCCCACCAACCCATTTCCAGCCCCAGCCCCCCCCCCCCCCATCGGCTCAAGTAAAATTTAATTTTAAAAAAAAAATGCTGGCTGCTGCCGCGGCAGCATGGACTGTCCCGCGGGGCACCCTCTGCCCGGCTGAATCCCTCCCTCCGCGACGGCTGAGCCCCTCCGTGCCGGCTTTGAGAGGCGCGAAGGGAGAGTGTCTCCCTCGTATCTCTGTTAAGCCCGCAGGGGCTGATGGGAAATTGGAAATTTGAGTGAGAATAAGCACTTTGAAAACATAACGGAACTTCACCGGAAGCCAGTGTAAGGTGAGAAGGCAGGGGGAGACATGGGAGTGAGCTGAGGAACCAGTGACAAGACTGGCGGCGGTATTTTGTACTAGTTGGAGGCGGCGGAGCTGAATAGAGGGGAGGCCTGCATAAATGGCATTGCAATAATCTAGCCTGGTTATTACCAAGGACAGAACGAGGGTAACAACGGAGGAAGGAGGGAGAGAGGATTTGACGGCCCGGATCCGACGCAGGTGGAAAAAAGATGAGCGAATAATGGAGGAGATGTGTTGGTGGAATGAAAGGGCGGAGTCCAGAGTGACACCTAAGTAGCGGAGAGTTGGAACAAGGGGAATGGGGCGGGAGGACATGACAGGCGATAAGCTAGGGGAGGGGAGCCCAAAGGAAAACCAGATCGCGGAGGATTTGGCGGGGTTAACGTGCATGAAATTAGAGTCGAACCATGATGCAACAGAGGAAAGACAATGGTTGAGTGGAGTGAGGTCGGGGGCAGAAGAGGAGGTGTGATGGACCAACAGGATGTCGTCGGCGTAGATGTATGATGAGATGCCGGATGAGCAGGGCCAGGGGCGCGAGGAAAGCGTTGAAGAGTAGAGGGGCGAGAATAGACCCCTGAGGAACACCACATGGTGAAGGGGAGGGGGTGGAGGAAGAACAGCCAACGTGGACTGAGAAGGTGCGTGTAACCAAGAATGAACGAAACCACTGCAAGACAATCCCACGAACCCCGAAGTCAAATAGACGAGACAGGAGGGTGCGGTGATCGACAACATCGAAAGCAGAAGAAAGATCCAGGGACACCACGAGAGAGAAATCACCACGGTCATGAGCACGGTGGAGCTCAGAAAGTAAGGCTGTGAGGATAGTTTCAGTGCTATGGCCTACGCGGAATCCAGATTGGCGAGGGTGAAGGGCAAAAGTGGAATTGAGGTGGGTTGCAAGCTGGGAGAATACCAGTTTTTCGAGGATTTTTGAAAGGAAAGGGAGGTTGGTGACTGGTCGCCAATTTGTGGGGATTGCAGGATCGAGGGTGGGCTTCTTCAGGAGGGGGCGGACAATGGCATGTTTCCAGCTGGAAGGGAAGAGACCGGACAGAAGGCTAGTGTTAAAGATAGAGACAATGTATGGCACAAGAGCAAGGTCCGGTTTAAGCAGCCAAGAGGAGGGCAAGGGATCTAGAGGACAGGTGGTCTGATGGGCTGACGAGATGGCCTTGAGGACTTCAGGGGCAGAAACAGGTGAGAAAGTACACCAAGTATGGGGGAAAGCATGAGAAGGGGATGGAGGGCTGGCAGGGGGGGAAGGAGAAGGGGAAGGGGAAGTAGGGGGAGGAGAAAGAGGGAGAGGGCAGGCGGGAAAGGAGGAACGGAGGGAAAGGACCTTATTGGAAAAAAAGGAAGCTGTGAGTTCTGATGGAGGAAAATTTCTATACAGAAAGGCACAACAAAGTTGCACGTCTCATACATTGGAAACTCTGTAAACACAACAGTCTATAAATTAATGAATGGAGTGAAACGGGTAAACGTAGATCGATTGTTTATGTTATCAGAATATAGAAAGACTAAGGGACATGCAATGAAGCTGCAGGGTAAACTATTTAAGACTAATAAAAGAAAATATTTTTTCACTCAACGTGTAATCAAGCTCTGGAATTTGTTACCGGAGGATGTAGTAAAGGCTGTTAGTATAGCTGTGTTTAAAAAAGGTTTGGACAAGTTCCTGGAGGAAAGGTCCATAAACCATTATTAAGAAGGGACCCAGGCTATCAATACTTGACCCAATACAAGCATTATGGAACCTGTGTTTTTTGGGTAAACTGCTAGGTACGTATGACCTAGATTGGCCACTGTTGGAAACAGGATACTGGGCTTAATGGACCTTGGTCTGACCCAGTATGGCATATCTTATGTTCTTATGTTCATGACTGTCCTAATATGCATAAAACAAACCCATTTGGAGAATCTGCCCCAAGAAAAGGCTAAAGAGGTTTGGTCTCTTCATCTCAGAGAAGAAACAGCTGAGGGGAGATATGATAGAATCTATAAAATCCTGCATGATGTGGAACAGGTAAATGTGATTTGATTCCTTACTCTTTCAAAAAGTACAAAGACTAGGGGACACACTATGAAGTTATGAAGTGGTGCATTTAAAACAATAGGAGAAAAAGCTTTTTCACTCAGTGCATAGTTAAGCATTGCCAGAAGATGTGGTAAAATCAGTTAGCATAACTGGGTTGAGAAAAATTTTGGACAAGTTTCTGGAGAAAAGGTTAGTAGACTCTTATGGTTTTATTCCCGGGGGTAAGTAGTATGGAATCTACAGTTGTAGTCAATATTAATGACACCCTTGCAGTTCAAACCCTTAATGTCAAATATCTCCTAAAAAAATAAGTGGCCACTGAAATGGCTTTGGACTATATATGCACACATTTGACACATACTGTTGTTACGTGCCGTCAAGTCAGTGTTGACTCATGGTGACCCTCTGGTAGTTGACCTAAACTGTGTTCGGTCTTCAGTCAGGCAGCTCATTGTTGATAGAGTGCACCCATAGCTGCTGTTATCGTATCAGTCCATCTCATTGCTGGCTTTCCTCTTCATTTTTATTACAATGCTTGATAGACCACCCAATGGAAGTCATCTGGGCGGTTTACAATGTTATAGGTAGGTACAGAGCCAGAGAAGGACAAAAGAACTACAATACCAGACACCGAAAGTGTCAAAGCCTAAAGAGAATGGAAAGCATAAGTGGAGTGAGAAGAGAAAGCAAGGGGATCAGGGAGGGGGAGGTCGTAAGCGGTGCAGAAGAGGTAGGTTTTCTTGGAGAAAGATTGTTTCTGATGGATTAGGGAAGGAAGGGAGTTCCAATGTGATGGGGCTAAGAAAAAGAAAGTGGAGTGCCGAGTTTGCTCCAAGTGAGCATGGGCTGGGGAGAGTAGGTCAAGATGGTAGGTGTGCAGGGATCGGAGGCTATAGGGTATCAGATGGAATTGTATTGACTCTGCCAGATATTGAGGAGTGTGCTTATGTATCGCCCTGTGATTCAAAATCATGAATTTGAAGGTGATATGATAGGGGAGGGGGGGCCAGTGTAGGTGAGTCAGAGAAGGTGCATTGGCCTTCTACCTTGCCAGGCAAGATGTTTTTCACTAATGATCTCTCTCTTTGAATGATGTGTCCAAAGTATGAAAGTCGAAGTCTTGTCATCTGAGCTGGTTTGTTCTTCGGATAGTCCATGATATACAAAGTATTTGTCGCCAGCACCGTAATTCAAAGGTGTCAATTTTCTTCCTATCTATCTTTTCACTGTCCAACTTTTGCATCCATAAGATGTTATTAAAATGCCATGGCTTAGACACGTTGAATCTCTGCTTTTGAGAATCTTGTCTAGGTCCTTCATAACATTCTGTCAAGAGCAATGCATCATCGGATTTCTTGACTGCTTGTACTTTATTGATTGTTGATCCAAGTTGGTTAAAGTTGATCTTCTCCATCAATGATGAATGTATTGATTTTGCCAGTTGTCAGGATCTTTGTCATTTTAACACTAAGATGCAGGTCCGTTTCAAGACTGTTCTGTGATCTTGAGAAGCAAACGTTTCAGATAGTTTTCACTTTCAGCCAGTAATGTTGTATCATCAGCATAGTGAAGGTTGTTGAGTCTTCCACCAATCTTCACTCCTTAGTTGTCTTCAGACAGTCCTGCTTCTCTGAAGATTTGTTCTGCATATAAATTGACAAGACTGCATATTTTCCCCCTACCTATTTAAACACCTTTCCTGATTTTAAACCATTCTGTTTTCCCTAGTTCCATTCAAACAGTTGCTTCTTGATCAATGGAAAGGTTGTGCAAGAGAATGATCAGGTGTTCTGGTAAACCCATGCTTCTTAATGTTGCCCAGAGTTTCTGATGGTTTACACAGTCAAAAGCCTTGCTGTAGTCAATAAAACACATAGATGTCCTTTTGGTATTATTTTGTCTTTTTAAGGCTCCATATCACATCCATGATGAGGTCTCTCATTCCTTGCCCTTTCCTAAACCCTGCTTGCACTTCAGGAAGTTCTCATTCTAGGTATGGTTGCAGTCTCTGCTGAGTGATCTTGAGTAGAATCTTGCTGGCATGTGGGATCTGAGTGATTGTGCGATAATATCCACAGTCAGTTGGTTCACCTTTCTTCGGTATTGGTATAAACCCAGATCTTTTCCAGTTAGTTGGCCATGAATTTGTCTTTCAAATTTTCTGGCAGAGCCTTGTCATTATGGTAACAGCTGCATCTGATTGATGTAATACTTCGATAAGAATGCCATCAATGCCCAGTGCTTTATTCTTTGAAAAGGCTTTCAATGCTGCTTTGACTTCTTCTTTCATCACCAATGGTTCTTGATCCTAAGGCACTGATTAAAATGGCTGTTGATCCACTTGCCTTTTATGATATAATGACTTTGTATATTATTTCTACCTTTTCTTTATCTTCTCAGCACCATTCAACATGGATCCTTGAGAATCTTGTAGCATTCCAATTCGAGACTGGAATTTTTTCTTTAACTCTCGTAGCTTTAGGGAAGCTGATCTTGTTCTTCACTCTAGTTTCTGATTCTATTTCCTTGCATGCGTTATTTTAGTGCTTATCCTTGTCTTGTCTTGCTGCATGTTGGAAATCTCTGATTTCTGTGATTTCCTCTCTTTCTTCTCTGGCTCTGCGTTTACGGGTAATTTTCAGAGTTTCCTCAGTCTTCCATTTTGACCATTTTTGCTTTTTCACCTTTTGTATAGACGTCTCACTTTCTTCCAACACAACCTTCTAGACATCATCCCATAACTCTTCTAGAGCTCTTTCATTTGTATCTAAAGCAGCAAATTGAATTTGCAGGCAGTCTTTAAATTCCAGTGGTATATCCTCAGCCATATTTTGCTACATTCATGAGTGGCTTGCTCTTTTTCAACTTCAGCTTGAGTTTGCATAATAGTGGGTGATCTGTACCACAATCAGCTCCAGGTTTTGTCTTTGTTGATATTATAGAGCTTTTCTATCATTGACTTCCACAGATTCAGTCAATTTGATTTTGTACAATCCATTGGATGAAGTCCATGTGTTCGGTCGGTGCTTGTGTTGTTGGAAAAAGGTGCTTGAGATGAATAGATAATTGGGTTTACAGAATTCTATCAGTCTTTCTCCAGCTTCATTTCTGTTGCCGAGTCCATATTGTACCCCAAATTAAAACCGACCTATCCATACACTCATGAACACTAAACTCACAGCCACTGCATGCCGACACCCCCACACTACCCTACGTGATTGGTTTATAGTGAAATCTGCTTTGATTCAAGAATAAAGTGGGATATAAATACTTTAAAAAAAATAAAATAACAGATTAGTAAGACAAGACCTTCCTTGGCTAAAGCCATGTTGGCTGTCCCAATTTAGCCATGACTAATTTTGTTCTTTATGATTGTTTCTTCCATTTTTCCCAGTACTGACGTCAGGCTCACCAGTCTATAGTTTTCCGGATCACCCCTGGAAGCCTTTTTAAAAATTGGCATTACATCGGCCATCCTCCAATCTTCAGGTAATACAGATAATTTTAATGATAGTTCACAGATTACTAATAGCAGGTCTGCAATCTCATATTTCAGTTCTTACAACATCCTTAGAGGTATACCATCTGGTCCAGGTGATTGCTACTCTTCAATTTATCAAATAGTTCAAATACATCTTCCCAGTGTACCAATATTTCTTTCAATTCTTCCGCAGTATGACCTTTAAATACCACTTCAGCTATGGGTAACATCCCTACATCTTCCTCAGTAAAGACCAAAACAAAGATTTCATTCAATCTCCGCTATGGCCTTGTCCCCTCTTAGTGCCCCTTTTACCACTCTCTCATCTAATGGTCCAACTGACTCTCTCACAGGTTTTTTGCTACAAATGTACTTGAAAAAGACTTTATTACATGTTTTTGTTTCCACAGCAAGCTTCTTCTCAAATTCTCTCTTTGCCTGCCTTATCAATGCTTTGCATCTAACTGGCCAGTGCTTCTGCTGTTTCCAGTTTTCGTCATTTGGCTCTTCTTTTCCATTTCCTGAAAGATGCTTTTTTGACAACAGCTTCTTTGACCTCACCTTTAAACCATGATGGCAGTTTTTTTTACTTCCTTCTACTTTTCTTAAAGTGTGGAATATAGCTGGTCTTGGCTTCCAAGATAGTATTTTTAAACACCCCACAAGCTTGATGTAAGTCTTTAACCTTTGCAACTGCTCCTTTAAGTTTTTTTTTTTTAAATTTGTTAAACTATTTTCCTCGTTTTATCATAGTCTCCTTTCGGAAGTTAAAAGGTAGTACTGTAGATTTCCTTACCATCCCTCCTCCATTAATTAAATCAAACACGATTATGCTATGATCACTATTGCCAAGTGGCCCCAACACCCTTATCTATTGCACCAGATATGGTGTTCCACTAAGGACTAGGTCCAAAATGGCTCCCCCTCTGGTTGATTCATGAACCAGTTACTCCAAGAAACAGTCATTTATTTCATCTAGGAACTTTATCTCTCTAGCATGCCCTGCCGTGACACTGACCCAGTCAATACCGGGGTAATTGAAATCACTGCAACTTTTGTTAGCTTCCCTGATTTCTTTGAGCATTTCATCATCCATTTGTTCATTCTAGCCAGGCAGTCGATAGTACACCCCCACTGCCATCGCCTTTCCCTTTTTACATGGAATTTCAATCCATAGAGATTCTACAGCAAATTTTGTTTCCTTCAAAACTTTAATCATTTGTGACTCAAATACCCTCTCTAATATAGAGCACTACTCCCCCAACAATTTGATCAGCTCTAACATTATGATATAGTTTGTACCCAGGTATCACAGTGTCCCACTGGTTGTCCTCCTTCCTCCATGTCTCTGAGATACCAATCATTTCTAACCTCTCATTTAGTGCTAAATATTCTAACTCTCCCATCTTATTTTTTTGACTTATAACATTTGCATACAAGCATTTTAGAGACTGTAATTTATTTATATTATTTTTATTTATTTATTTAGTATACATTTGTATACCGCTACTTCCAGCGATCAGCAGCGGTTTGATTACAGATTGGAAATTGTCAAATCATGACAGGAAATTTTTGAGGTATAAACACATTGATTAGACAGGAAAGCACAGCACACAGAGAACTATTTTACAGGGAACATGGGCTATGGAGGGTTAAGTGGCTTGCCCAAGACCACAAGGAACACCTGTGGGACTAGAAACCCCAGTCCTTCCGGCCCAAGGTTGCTGTCCTCTAGTGGGATTTGAACCCCCGACCTTCCGGCCTGAAGTACCTTGCCCCAACCACTAGGCCACTCCTCCACTCCTTAATCTGGTATTGGTAGGCAGGGGTAATTTGGAATCTTTAAGCCCTGTCTGCTCCATATTCAAGGGCATTTGGGATACTTTTGTCTTTGTTGGAACCATTCTGCTGGTATGCCCCAACTTCATTCTTTTGGTGGTATCCTTGTTCCGAACCATGCATTCTTGGGCGACTTTCGGCTTTCCCCTATTATAAACTGCTCTCTCTCCTTTTTAAAGGTTTATGTCAGCAGCCTGGTTCCATCCCCGTTAAAGTGAAGTCCATCCTTTCAGAAGAACCCCTCCTTTCCCCAGAATGTTCCTCAGTTCCTAACAAATCTAAACCCCTCATCCTTGCACCATCGTCTCATCTACGCATTGAGACTCCGGAGACCTGCCTGCCTTGTGGGTCCTGCGCCTTCTCCTCTACAGGTTTCCAAAGAGGTTCTCACTCCTACAGGGGATGTTGGCAATCTTGCCCTGGACCCATGCTCCAGGTCCGAAGACTGGTGGGTGGTGATATTGTAGACATCCTATACCATGAACTTTAAGCAATCCTTGCCATGAGTCACCAGAAGATGGTCTCGGAAACAAGGGTGGCAAAGTCCTCCAGGTCCAACATGACATCCTTGAGGAATAGGCTCATGTAGGTCTGGTTAGCCAGAATCCTGGTGATCAGCATGGAACCATGGAGGCATTTTCTCTCAAGGAGTCCAAGGTACGAGCATCATGACTCAGCGGGACCGAGGTGTGCATCTTAGAACTCTTTGCATGCCTCAAAGCCAACTCCACCTCAATGGAATTATGGGGCAGTTGAGAGTTCTCAAATCCTGGGGCCTTCTGGACCAGGCACAGTGAGTCAAGCCAGTGGCTGATAACCAGTAGTATGAGCAGTGCCTCCCATTGCTGCAGCTGCAGGACATGGTGCATGGGAGTCATCACAATCTCCTGGGGGCCGAAGGGTACTGGAGAAATTTCAGTTCCTTTGCCCTCAGTTCCTTCTCTAATTCCAGAAAAAAGGAGATGGCCTTGGCCATATTCCAAACATAGTCCTGGAAGAATATGTCCTTCGGGGCTGACTTATGTCGTTTGGGTGGAGGCGATTGGTCAGACAAGAGGTCCAGGGACTGGATGTCTGACACAGTTGATCCTGCCTGTCTCCCATTATGGTTTGGATTCCAAGAGGAAGTCAAAATAGTGCCAAGTTTCCTCCTCCCATGGGCTACGCGGCTTAGGAGAGGGTGTATGCTGATGGCCCTTGTTCTGCTCAGGAAGCCGATGGCAATGTTCATGGGCCTGGAATGTAATGAAGAAATCATGAAGTCAGAAGACTACCAAGGTATTTTGGAGCAAAATGTGCTACTTAGTCTCAGAAATCTAGGTCTGGGTTGAAGGTCATGAGTCCTCCAGCAGGGCAATGACCCAAAACATGCGTGCAAAGGTACAAAATAATGGTTAAAAAGAAACACATAGACGGTTTTAAACTGGCCAGCAATGAGTCCTGATCTTAATCCAATCAAGAACCTTTGGAAACAGCTGAAATCTGCCACTGGTAAAAGGAATCCTGAAAATATTCATGAGCTGGAACAAATTGTAGTTAAAGAGCGGGAACAACTACCAGCAACCAGATGTACGTAACTTACAGATGACTGCAAGAAATGTTTGGAGGCTGCCATAACTTGCAAGGGTTATGCAACCAAATATTAGTGAAGGGTGATATTAATCCTGTCCTAGTCATATTCTGGTTTTTTTTCCCCAGAAATTAATAGGTCTAAGTTGCACATACATATTTTATTTGTTGCACATATTTGAACATACCATTCAAATATTATGAGAATACAGTTGGAATACTTCCTATTATTTCTCAAGATATTGTACACAACATACCTAAAATACAAGGATGCCAATAAGGTTGGCCACAACTGTAGCTATTTTTTCAGATCCTGCTAGGATACTGGGCTTGATGGACCTTTCATTTGACTCAGTATGGCAATTCTTATGTTCTTATGTCATCACGGCTGGTGCATGATTGGCAAAGACATAAGGGACAATGACATTACAACGTCCCAATCTGAAGCAGTAATAGTGTGGTAAAGGGAAATTTTACTTACCAGATAATTTTCTTTCCTTGACTTCTGCTATTACAATCCAGACAAGTGGATAGTGCCTTCCTGCCAGCAGATGATGGGGACAGAGAAAGACTAGAAGCTTCTAGTGACATTAACACTGGTACTAGGACTGGTGCAGCTAGGGGAGCCTTTATAGCTTACTTATCCAAGCATATAGATCCAATTGATAAAGGGCAAACCCAAGACAACAAAAGATAATCACCAAGGATGCCTACATAAGAACATAAGAAATGCCTTGGTCCACCAAGTTAAGTATCCTGTTTCCAAAAGTGGCCAATCCAGGTCACAAGTACCTTTCAGGTTCCCAAAAAGGTACACAGATTCTACAATGCTTATCCCAGGGTAAGCAGTGAATTTCCCTGGTCCTCTTTAATAATGGTTTATGAACTTTTCCTCCAGGAACTTGTCCAGACCTTTTTTAAACCCAGCTACACTAACTGCTTTTACTACATCCTCAGGTAACCAATTCCAGAGTTTGATTACTTGTTGGGTGGAAAATATTTCTCTTATTAGTCCTAAATGGGCTACATTGTGGCTTCTTTGAGTGTCCCTTAATCTTCTACTTTTTGAAGGAGTAAACAACTGATCTACGTTTACCCATTCCACTCCAGACATTAATTTATAGACCTCTATTATATCTCCCTTCAGCCATCTCTTTTCCAAGTTGAAGTGTGCTAACTTTTAAGCCTCTCCTCATAGGGGTATTCTTCCATCCCCTTTACCATTTTGGTGGCTCTCTCTGTACCTTTTCTAATTCTGCTATATTCACACCATGGAATGATACAGATTGAAATAAGCAGCATCAAGCCAGCGACTGGGCTTGGGGATCCCCCCCCTGGGCCGGGTACAGGGGGTCCCCGCCACCCAATCCAGGCCCTGGCAAGTCAGCCATGGGTCAGGTGGTGGGGAAAAGGGGGCGCTGAGCCACAGCACCCAGGGGAGCCTGTGAGGAAGATGTCCCCGCAGGAAGGCAGGGGCACGCCAGGATGTCCTTGGACCCAAATCTGGTTACTATGGGAACATTCTGTTTCCGCGGTCCAGAATCAGGTCCTAACTGGATCATCTTCCTCGGGAATGTCCGGAAGTCCTCCTCCCTGAATTGGGCTCCATATCATCTGGCTCACCTCAGTATACATGTTTATTCATACCTTCAAAAAAATATAACTGATTAGTAAGACTTTCCTTGGCTAAATCCATGTTGGCTTTCTCCCATTAAACCATAACTGTCTATATGTAAAGTAATTTTATTCTTTATAATGTTTTCTACCATTTTGCCTGGTACTGATGTCAGGCTCATGGGTCTATAGTTTCCTGGATCACCCTGAAACCCTTTTTAAAAATTGGCGTTGCATTAGCCATTCTCTAGCCTTCAGGTGATACAGATGATTTTAATGATAGTTCACAGATTACTAATAGTACTGTAGGTCTTCAATCTCATATTTCAGTCCTTTCAACAAACATGGATGTATACCATCCAGTCCAGGTGATTTTCTACTGTTCAGTTTATCAAATAGCTATAATATATCTTCCTGGTTTATTGATATTTCTTTCAATTCTTCTGATACCCATCCCTGAAATGATATTTAAAGGTGATGTAACTTCCATACATCTTCTTCAGTAAAGACCAAAGCAAAGAATTCATAAAGTCTCTCTGCTATGGCCTTGTCCTCACTTACTGCCCCTTTTACCCCTCTAGCATCCAATAGTCCAACTGACTCACAGGGCTTTTGCTATGAATGTACTTGAAAACATTTTTATTCTGTGCTTTTGCTTCCTCGGCAAGCATTTTTTCAAATTCTCTCTTTGCGTGTCTTATCAATGCCTTGCATTCCTGCCAGTGGGGGGAAGTGCAAAGCGATTGTACTTAGGATCACACGACATAGGCAGATATCAAGGGATCTGCCTATGCTGTGTGATCCTAAGCACAATCGCGTGTCACCTCACCCCAGTGGCAGGAATACCAGCGGAGGACTCCAGCGCAGCTTCAAGCTGCTTAGAAGGAACACTGCCTGCCAGTGCTTATGTTTCCCATTTTCATCATTTGGCTCCTTTTTCTACTTCCTGACAGATGCTTTTTTGGCTACAACAGCCTCTCTGCCCGCACCTTTAAACCATGCTGCCAGTTTTTTAGCCTTTCTTCCACTGTTCTTAAAGAATGGAATACATCTGGTCTGCGCTTCCAAGATAGTATTTTTAAACAACACCCATGCTTGATGTAAGTCTTTAACCTTTGGAGTTGCTCCTTTTAGTTTTTTTCTGAACTATTTTCATCATTTTATCACGTCTCTCTTTTGGAAGTTAAAAGGAAGTACTGTGGATTTCCTTGCCATCCTTCTTCCATTTATTAAATCAAATGTGATCATGCTATGATCACTATTGCCAAGTATCTCTAGCACCAGATACTGTGTTCCACTGAGGACTAGGTCCAAAATAGCTTCCCCTCTTGTTGGTTCGAAAACAACTGACCCTTTATGTAAATTGAACAGGCTGTTTGTTCTGTTTGCTGGGCTGCATAAGGGAGAAGCAGTCTTCAAATCCATTTTAGGATGCTGGATTAGGGAAACGGTGGCCTCTGTTTACATTTTTAAAACAAGCCCATGCCAGAGGGTCTGAGATCTCATTCCCCTTGGCCACAAGCATTATCATGAGTGGAGGCAAGCTTCATTGCACCAACTGACATTTGTCAGGCAGAGTCTTGGTTTTCATTTGCTACTTTTGTCAAGCACTACCATATGCACCTCCATGCCAAGGCAGATGCAGTCTTCAGTGTAGAGGGCTTTAGGATAGCTGTGCCTTTCTGCCTGGTTGATTTGTAGTTTTGGTACTTCCCACTTGTGTGAACTGGTCTAAAAGGATGGTATGGAAGGTGAAACTTTACTTACTAGATAATTTTCCTAGAGTCTTGCTGGACCAATCCAGGACCCACACTGGAGGACTAGATGTTGTCTGTGATAAGAGTGTCACAGAGTTAATGAACATAAGAACATAAGATATGCCATACTGGGTCAGACCAAGGTCCATCAAGCCCAGTATTCTGTTTCCAATAGTGGCCAATCTAGGTCATATGTATCTAGCAGTTTCCCCAAGGGACACAGGTTCCACAATGCTTGTATTGGTTCAAGCATTGATATCCTGGGTCCCTTCTTAATAATGGTTTATGGACCTTTCCTCCAGGAACTTATCCGAACCTTTTTTAAACCCAGCTACACTAACAGCCTTTATTACATCCTCCGGTAACAAATTCCAGAGTTTGATTACACGTTGAGTGAAAAAATATTTTCTTTTATTAGTCTTAAATAGTTTACCCTGTAGCTTCATTGCATGTCCCCTAGTCTTTCTATATTCTGATAAGGTAAACAATCGATCTACGTTTACCCGTTCCACTCTGTTCATTAATTTATAGACTTCTATCATATCTCCCCTCAGCCGTCTATTTTCCAGGTTAAAGAGCCCTAACCTTTTTAGCCTTTCTTCATAGGAGTATCCTTCCATCCCCTTTACCATTTTGGTGGCTCTTCTCTGAACCTTTTCTAAAATCGCTATATCCTTTTTAAGATACGGCGACCAGAATTGCACACAATATTCAAGGTGCGGTCTCACCATGGAACGATATAGAGGCATTATAATATCTTTTGTTTTATTTTCCATTCCTTTCCTTATCATACCTAGCATTCCATTTGCTCTCTTGGCCGCCGCTGCACACTGGGCCGAAGGTTTTAACATGGTATCCACAATGACGCCTAAATCTTTTTCCTGGGTGGTGGTTCCTAATGTGGAACCTTGCATCGTGTAACCATAGTTTGGGTTGTTCTTCCCTAGGTGCATAACCTTGCACTTGTCCACATTAAATTTCATCTGCCATTTTGATGCCCAGTCTTCCAATTTATCAAGATCCTCTTGCAATTTTCCACAATCCTCTTGGGTTTTAACAACTTTAAATAGTTTTGTGTCATCTGCAAATTTGATAACCTCACTCGTTATTCCACTTTCCAGGTCATTTATGAATATGTCAAAAAGCAGCGGACCAAGCACAGATAGTTTCCATGTAAAAGTTGTTTAACTGTTAACTGTAAACCACCCTTGATCTCTGGAAGGGGCGGTATAGAAGGAAGAAATAAATAAATAAATAAATAAATATAGTTGGGCTGGTTATCCCTTCTTTCTGGGCACTTCTGCTCTTATAGGCTTTTTGCTCTCAGGGAATGAGTCTGATCTCTGGAGACTAGAGAAGCAGACTTTGAGGAACTAAGGAAGACAGAAAGGTATATAGACGAGACCTACATGGACATTGTACTGAAGCTCCACCTTCAGTCTGGCAGCCTTTCTGTTGCCATGGAGGAGAGAGGTCATGTGAAAGGAGAGCATCACCTTGGTGTGGCAGGAAGCGATCCAGTAGCTAAGACCTATCCTCCAGGTGATATAAAACCCTCTTGCACAGAGATTTCTCCAGGGACATGTGCCCATGAGAGAAGGGTTAGGATGGCCACTATAGTTGGCAATTCAATCATTAGACATGTAGATAACTGGATGGTTGGTGGACATGAGGATCACTTTGTAACACACTTGCCTAGTGCGAAGGTAGCAGACCTCATGCACCACTTAGACAAAGTTTTAGATAATGCTAGGGAGGAATCTGTTGGCTTGGTACATGTGGTACCAATGACATAGGAAAGTCTAGGAGGGAGGTTCTGGAGGCCAAATTTAGCTTGTTGGTAGAAAATTGAAATCCAGAACTTCCAGGATAGCATTCTCTGAATTGCTTCCCATTCCATACACAGGACCCAAAAGACAGGCAGAGCTCCGAAGTCTCAATGCATGGATGAGATGATGGTGCAAGGAAGAGGGTTTTGGATTTGTTATGAACTGGGCAACATTCTGGGGAAGGGAGGGTCTTTTACAAAAGGATGGGCCCCACCTTAACCAGCATGGAACCAGGTTGTTGGCATTAACCTTCTCTCTAGTCCTATTAGTGAACCACATTACAACATCCAAACGAGTTTCATATTACTGTATATATAACATTAAGTTAATCTGTACATAGTACATTAAGTTAATCTGTACATAGTTCCCCCGGTTGTCCTATTGTTGAAGTTCCCTGTTTAATGTAAAACTCAATGTTACTTGTATGCATTGTAGTATGTTCTTGTTCATTGTACACCGCACTGATTGTAATAGCGCGGTATAAAAGAATTGTTAAATAAATAAATAAAAATAAATAAATAAAAATTAAGCTTTAGAAAGGAGATAGGACAGGTTTTAAACTAGATAATAGGAGAAAGCCGACACTCGCCCAAGAGCGCATGGTTCAGAAGCATGTATCCTTGAAGGATATTAGCAAAAGAGGAAAGTTAGGGCATCCCAATAGAGAGGTTTCAATAAAGATAAAAATAACCCAGATGTCCTTAAGTACAAGCAGACAGAACTGAAAGATTCCAAATTGTCCCTATCAACTGATAACCAGATTAATATGAATAAAATACAACCACTAAAATGCCTGTATGCAAATACTAGACTTCTAAAAAAATAAGATTAGAGAGCTAGAATATATGACACTAAATGAAAGGTTAGATATAATTGGCATCTCAGAAACCTGGTAGAAGGATACTTTGATACTTGGGTACAATCTATATCGCAATGATAGGGTAGATCAAATTGATGGAGGGGTTGCACTCTATGTTACAGAGGGCATTCACAGGATTGAAGTTTTGCAGGAAGCACAATACTATGGATAGAAATTCCATGTAAAAAGGAGAAGGTGATGGCAGTGGGGGTGTACTACTGACCACCTGGCCTGAACGAACAGATGGATGATGAAATGCTAAAAGAAACAGGAATCTAACAAAAGTTACAACATAGTAATAATGAGTGATTTAAATTATTCCAGTATTGAATGGATCAATGTCATAGAATAAGAACATAAGAAATGCCATAATGGATCAAACCAAGTTCCAGCAAGCCCAGTATCCTGTTTCCAACTGTGGACAATGCAAGCCACATGTAGATGGCAGTTTGCCAAAAAGACACATGCAGCAGGAAGATAAAGTTTCTGGATGAAATAAATGACTGCTTCTTGAAGCAGCTGGTTCATGAACTGACAAGAGGGAAAGCTAGTTTGGACCTAGTTCTTAGTGGAACACAGGATCTGGTGCAAGAGATAAGGGTGTTGAGGTGACTTGGCAATAGTAATCATAGCATGATCACATATGATTTACTAAATGGAGGGAGGATGGCAAGGAAATCCACAGTACTATCTTTTTACTTTCAAAAGGAAGACTATAATAAAATGAAGAAAATAGTTCAGAAAAAGCTAAAAGGTTCAGCTGCAAAGGTTAAAGATTTATATCAAGCATGGGTGTTGTTTAAAATGGTTGAAAGGTGAGGTCAGAGAAGCTGCTGTAGCCAAAAAGCATCTTTCAGAAAACGGAAAAAGGAGCCAAATGGCAAAACTGGGAAACAACATAAGCACTGGCAAGTTAGATGCAAGGCATTGATAAGGCAGGCAAAAAGAGAATTTGAAAAAAAGTTTGCCTTGGAAGCAAAAAGGCACCATAAAACTTTTCAAGTACATTTGTAGAAAAAACCTTGAGTCAGTTGGACCATTAAATGATAGAGGAGTAAAAGGGGTGCTAAGCGAGGACAAGGCCTAGCAGAGAGACTGAATTAATTTATTTTGGTCTTTACTGTAGGGAGGTTACCCATGCCTGAAATATTATTTAAAGGTGATGTTCATTACTGGAGGATGAAGTAAAACTGTTAAGAGTAGCTGGGTTTAAAAAAGGTTAGGACAAGTTCTTGGAGGAAAGATCCATAAACCATTATAAAGAGTACCAGGGAAATCCACTGCTTACCCCTGGACAAGCATTGTGGAATCTGTGTACTTATTTCGGAACCTGACAGGTACTTGTGACTTGGATTGGCCACTGTTCGAAACAGGATACTGGGTTTGATGGACCTTGGTCTGACCCAGTATGGCATTTCTTATGTTCTTAAGTAACAGAGATGCACCCCACGGACATCAAAAAGTGAAGGTCCTTATCTTTACCGCTGCACTGTTCAGAAGAGAAAGACAGCAGAAACACCAGCTGGTTAACATGAAAGGCAGAGACCACTTTGGGCAAGGACAGAAAGAACCAGGTAAAGAGAAACCCCTTAAGCTGAAGAGGTCAGGTAAGGGTCCCAAGAAGAGGGGGTCTGCTACTCGGAGATTCGGTGTGCTGAACAAATAACCACCAAAAAGACTGTCTTGAGGGACAGATCCTTAAGTGTGTCCTGCTTCAATGTCTCAAAGTGAAAATTCTCTAGGGCGCTAAAAACCAAGCAAAGATCCCACAGTGGGACTACGGCTGCCCGGGAAGATGCAAGTGATGCATGCCCTAGAGAAAGCTATAGGGCAACCCAAAGCCGGTCCTCATAAGTATGTCAACACTGCATCTTGAACTTTCCGGAAACTCGGTGAGACCCTTGTCAAAACCATCCTGAAGAAACACGAACAAACAGGGCAGATCCACCTGCCAATAAGACAAAATCTTCTGTCAATACAAGGCCTCAAATATATAGCAAACCCAAACACAGGCTAAAACAGAGTCACGCCTTGCTTTTAAGAGAATGGAAATCCCTGCCAATGAGTAACCCTTCTGGCCTGAGAGGGCACCTTTCAAAGGCCAAGCTGTAAGTGAGAAGGGAGCCACAATTAGAAAACGTACAAAAATGATAAAGGGGATGGAAGGATACCCCTATGAGGAAAAGCATAGGGTTCTTCAACTTGGAAAAGAGACGGCTGAGGGGAGATTTGATTGAGGTCTAGAAAATTATGTGTGGAGTGGAACAGGTAAATGTAGATTGTTTGTTTACTCCTTCAAGAAATAGAAAGACTAAGGGACATGCAATGAAACTGCAATGTAGCACATTTAAGACTAATTGGAAAAAATATTTTTTTTTTCAACGCATAATCAAACTCTGGAATTTCTTGCCGGAGGACATACTAAAAGCTTTTAGTAAAGCTAGGTTTAAAAGAGGTTTGAACAAGTTCCTGAAGGAAAAGTCCACAAACCATTATTAAATTGGACTGGAAAATTCCCCTTCTTACCCCTGGCATCCTGACAGGAACTTATGACCCAGACTGGCCACTGCTGGAAATGGGCTTGATGGACCCTTTGTCTGACTCAATATGGCACATCCTATGGACCCCTAGAGCAGCAGACCCCAGCCCAGCCTGAAAGGAAGAGTATGACCTGCCAGAAGCCTCACCAGGTTGGCATACCAGGGACTCCATGGCCAATCTGGAACAACTAGAATCTCTAACCCTAGATGGTCCTCTGTCCTGCTGATCACATGCCCGATCATAGGCCACAGTGGAAAGACATACAGAAGGGGCTTTTGTGGCCAGGTTTGCAGCAGGGAATTGACACCTCTAGAGTCGACTTCCTAGCAATATCTAAAGAGCATTTGCACCTTGAAATTGGCTCAGATCACCATCAAAATTATGGATGAGTGCACCAACCATTCCAGAATATGCTGGAATGCTGATGGCACAAGCTATGATTCTTTGGGATCAAAAATATGCTGACTGAGATAATCTGCATTAACAATGTCGACGCTTGCAATGTGTTGTGCTAAATGCACCTGCAGGTGGCACTCCATCCAGAGAAACAAAAGCCTCCTCTCAGGCAGTACTCTCACACTCTTGGTCTCCCCCCAGCCTGTTCACATGTACCACTGCCGTGGCATTGTCTGAGAAAAACCCAGACTGCATAGTCCCAAGCAAGGTGGCATAACCGAAGCAGGGATAAGCAAATAGCTCATGCCTCAAGATGATTGATGGGCCAGGATAGGTATGATCCAGTGACCCTGAACTATCAGACGTTGGCAGTGAACTCCCCAACCTGATAGACTGGCTTTGGATGTCATCAGCAACCACTGCAGAGACTCCAGGGGTATGCTCTTCATTAGATTGGAGGAACAGGACCATCATAGAAGGCTCTGCCACTGCGGGGTGCAGGGGAAGCCAAATATCGGAATCCTACATGAGGAGACCACTGTGACAGCAGCGCTTTCTAGAGCAGATGCATGTGGGCCCATGCTTATGGCACCAGTTCTAACGTTTGCTGCCATTATGACTAACAGTTACAAATAATCCCCAAGCTCTGGAAGACTGTTGGCTTCAGAATACAGCTGGGCTAGGACCTTGGTCTATCTCTTGCAAACATACCCCAAAATACTCCAAGGACTGGTACAAAAAATACCGTAATAATAGAGCTGATCAAATTGGTGGAGGGGTTGCGCTCTATGTTAGAGAGGGCATTGAGTCAGAACGGATTAAAGTTTTGCAGGAAACAAAATTTGCTGTAGAATCTCTATGGATTGAAATTCCATGTAAAAAGGGGAAGGCGATGGCAGTGGGGGTGTACTATCAACTGCCTGGCCAGAATGAACAAATGGATGATGAAATAAATGCTCAAAGAAATCAAGGAAGCTATCAAAAGTTACAGCGCAGTAATAATAATGGGTGATTTCAATTATCCTGGTATCGACTGGGTCAGTGTCATGGCAAGACATGCTAGGGAGATAAAGTTCCTAGATGAAATAAATAACTGCTTCTTGGAACAGCTGGTTCATGAACTGACCAGAGGGGAAGCCATATTGAACCTAGTCCTTAGTGGAACACTAGATCTAGTGCAAGAGATAAGGGTGTTGGGGCCACTTGGCAATAGTGATCATAGCATGATCACGTTTGATTTAATTAGTAGAGGAGGGATAGTAAGGACATCCAAAGTACTACCTTTTAACTTTCGAAAGGGAGACTATGAAAAAATGAGGAAAATAGTTAAGAAAAAACTAAAAGGAGCAGTTGTAAAGGTTAAAGACTTATATCAAGCTTGGGTGTTGTTGAAAAATACTATCTTGGAAGCCCAGACCAGCTGTATTCTACGCTTTAAGAAAAGTGGAAGGAAGTCCAAAAAACAGCCAGCATGGTTTAAAGGTGAGGTCAGAGAGGCTGTTGTTGCCAAAAAAGCATCTTTCAGGAAATGGAAAAAAGAGCCAAACGACGAAACTTGGAAACAGCACAAGCACTGGCAAGTCAAATGCAAGGCATTGATAAGGCAGGCAAAGGGAGAATTTGAGAAGAAGCTTGCTGCGGAAGCAAAAACGTGAAATAAATACTTTTTCAAGTACATTCATAGCAAAAAACTTGTGAGAGAGTCAGTTGGTCCATTAGATGATAGAGGGGTTCAAGGGGCACTAAGAGGCGACAAGGCAATAGCGGAGAGACTGAATGAATTCTTTGCTTCGGTCTTTACTGAGGAAGATGTAGGGATGTTACCCATGACTGAAGTGGTATTTAAAAGTGCGGAAGAACTGAAGGCAATATCGATACATTGGGAAGATGTATTACAACTATTAGATAAACTGAAGAGTAGCAAATCACCTGGGCTGGATGGTATACATCCAAGGGTGTTGAAAGAATTGAAATATAAAATTGCAGACCTACTATTAGTAATCTGTGAATTTTCATTAAAATCATCTGTAATACCTGAAGATTGGAGGATGGCGAACGTAACACCAATTTTTAAAAAGGGTTCCAGGGGTGATCCGGGAAACTACAGACCAGTGAGCCTGACGTCAGTACCAGGAAAAATGGTAGAAACCATCATAAAGAACAAAATTACTCAGCATGTAGATAGTCATGGCCTAATGGGAGACAGCCAACGTGGCTTTAGACAAGGAAGATCTTGTCTTACTAATCTGTTATGTTTTTTTGAAGGTGTGAATAAACAGGTAGACAAAGGTGAGTCAGTTGATATAGTCTATCTGGACTTTCAGAAAGCCTTTGACAAGGTCACTCATCAGAGACTTTTGGCAAAACTAGAGTCATGGGATAGGAGGCAGTGTACTATTGTGGATCAGGAACTGGTTAAAAGATAAGAAAGCAGAGGGTAGGGCTAAATGGCCAATTTTCCCAGTTGAAAAAGGAGAATGGTGGTGTACCACAGGGATCTGTGCTGGGTCTGCTGCTTTTTGACATATTCATAAATGACCTGGAAAGGGGAATAACGAGTGAAGTTATCAAATTTGCAGATGACACAAAACTATTTAAAGTTGTTAAAGCCCAAGAGGATTGTGGAAAATTGCAAAAGGATCTTGATAAATTGGAAGACTGGGCATCAAAATAGCAGATGAAATTTAATGTGGGCAAGTGCAAAGTTATGCACCTAGGAAAGAACAACCCAAACTATGGTTACACGATGCAAAGTTCCACATTAGCAACCACCACCCAGGAAAAAGATTTAGGCGTCATTGTGGATAACATGTTAAAACCATCGGCCCAGTGTGCAGCGGCGGCCAAGAGAGCAAATAGAATGCTAGGTATCATACAGAAAGGAATGGAAAATAAAACAAAATATATTATAATGCTTCTATATCATTCCATGGTGAGACCGCACCTTGAATATTGTGTGCAATTCTGGTCACCGTATCTTAAAAAGGATATAGCGATTTTAGAAAAGGTTCAGAGAAGAGCCACCAAAATGGTAAAGGGGATGGAAGGCTACTCCTATGAAGAAAGGCTAAAAAGGTTAGGGCTCTTTAACCTGGAAAAGAGACGGCTGAGGGGAGATATGATAGAATTCTATAAATTAATGAACGGAGTGGAACGGGTAAACGTAGATCGATTGTTTACATTATCATAATATAGAAATACTAGGGGACATACAATGAAGCTACAGGGTAAACTATTTAAGATTAATAAAAAGAAAATATTTTTTCACTCGTGTAATCAAACTCTGGAATTTGTTACCGGAGGATGTAGTAAAGGCTGTTAGTGTAGCTGGCTTTTAAAAAGGTTTGGACAAGTTCCTGGAGGAAAGGTCCATAAACCATTATTAAGAAGGGACCCAGGATATCAATGCTTGACCCAGTACAAGCATTGTGGACCCTGTGTCTTTTGGGGAACTGCTAGGTACATATGACCTAGATTGGCCACTGTTGGAAAAAGGATATTGGGCTTGATGGACCTTGGTCTGACTCAGTATGGCATATCTTATGTTCTTATGAGGACAAAATTACTTTTGCCATGGTTCTCTACTCAACCCAAACTCTCCAGAAACTGCATCACATGGGTCATGGCTAGAGCCCGTCTTCCAGCTAGGGGTGGAAAGAAACACCCTCGTGTTTCAGAGTCTCTGCTACAGTAAGTTTGAAGGGCAAGGAACAGAACTAAAAATGTGCACCCAAAATGAGAATTGCAGAAACCATTACTGATCTTCTTGGATGAGAATATGAAAGTATGTCCAGGGATGTGATAAACTCTCCCTGGTGGGCTGCCTGGATAAGAGATCTTAAGGTTTCCATCAGAAAATGAGACACCCACAGGCAAGTACTGACCCCCTTAAGATCTAGAATAGGCCTAAAGGACCCATCTTTGAGAGCAATGAAGCAAATGGAGTACCTTCCCATCCCTCTCCTCTCTGAGGGGAGGCACAGGGCGGGAAGTAACTGGTCTCAAGAAGTTATCATCACAGGTCCTGTGGGCACTGTGAAAGGGCTGGGACTTGTCCCAAGGCTTGTTAAACAGAGCCAAATTTTTTTAATGCTAGATATCAATTGATTTCCTTGCCCATCCTTCCTGGGATATGAAGACGTTAGATTGGTTTATGTGCTGGGGCATTCAGGTTGAATACTTGTTTTTTTCCTTCCCCCCACCACCACCTTTAAATGGGGTTTACCTTTTCCATTATAGGTTCATGTCTTCCCTTCTTATTTGTGGGCTTGTAGCATACTCTCAACCCACCAGTCTAGCACCATCTATCACACACCCAATTAGGAACTCATGAGCTACTATCAATGCATGTACATAATGTAAATAAATTGAAATTGATGTATATAGTGCCCCCGGTTGAAACCCAAGTTTAACCTCCTGTTCACTGTAAGTGCCTAATAGAAACATAGAAACATGATGACAGAAAAAGACCACATGGCCTATCTAGTCTGTCCTTCCATAACAACAACAACAACAGTCCACTTTTTACCTTTAGAGATCCTCTGTGTTGGTCCCATGCTTTTTTGAATTCAGTTACTGTCCTCATCTCTACCACCTCCACTGGGAGACTATTCCATGGATCCACTACTCTTTCTGTAAAGAAATATTTCCGCATATCACTCCTGAATCTATCTCCCTTCACCCTCATCCCATGTCCCCTCGTAGCAGAACTTGCTTTCAATTGAAAGAGGCTCTCTCCCTGAACATTTATGCCACGGAGGTATTTAAACATCTCAATCATATCACCTCTATCCCGCCTTTCCTCTAAGGTGTACATATTAATATCCTTAAGTCTGTCCTCATATGCTTTATAATGAAGCCCACTAATCATTTTAGTAGCCACCCTCTGCACCGACTCCATCCTGTTCACATCCTTTTGAAGGTGCGGTCTCCAGAATTGCACACTAAACTCCAAATGAGGTAGCACCAAAGACTTATACAGAGGCATTATCACCTCCTTTTTTCTGCTAGCCATTCCTCTCCGTATGCACCCAAGCATCCTTCTAGCTTTTGCCGTCGCCTTTTCTACCTGTTTAGCTACTTTAAGATCATCAGACACAACCACGCCTAGGTCCCGCTCTTCTTTAGTGGACAAAAGTACTTCACCTCCTATACTGTATTGCTCCCTTGGATTGCTGCAGCCCAAATGCATGACCTTACATTTTTTAACATTAAATCCCAGCTGCCAAATTCTAGACCATTCTTCAAGCTTAGTTAGATCCCTCCTCATGTTATCTACACCTTCCTGGGTGTCTACTTTATTGCAGATTTTGGTATCATCTGCAAAGAGGCAAACCTTACCCGACAGCCCTTCCGCTATATCACTAACAAAGATGTTAAAAAGAATCGGACCAAGGACAGATCCCTGGGGCACACCTCTGGTAACATCCTTCTCCTCAGAGTGAGCTCCATTTACTTGTACTCTTTGTCGCCTCCCACCCAACCAATTTCTAACCTAAGCAGTAACTTTAGGGTCCATCCCTAGGGTGCTCAGTTTGTTTATAAGTCGCCTGTGAGGAACAGTGTCAAAGGCTTTACTGAAATCTAAATACACCACATCTACAGCTCTCCCTCGGTCCAACTCCCTGGTCACCCAGTCAAAGAAATCAATCAGATTTGTCTGACAAGACCTGCCTCTGGTGAATCCATGCTGCCTCGGATCCTGTAATCCGCTGGACTCCAGAAACCTCACTATTTTCTCTTTCAGCAGCATTTCCAATAATTTACTCACCACCAAAGTTAAACTAACCGGCCTGTAGTTTTCAACCACATCCTTACTTCCGCTTTTGTGTAAAGGCACCACATGAGCCTCTCTCCAGTCCTTTGGCACCACTCCTGACTCCAACGAGGCATTGAAAAGGTCAGTCAGTGGAGTTGCTAGAATGTCCCCAAGTTCCCTCAGTATTCTAGGGTGTATCCCATCCGGTCCCATCGCTTTGTCTACTTTAAGTTGAGCTAGTTTCTCATGAACACAGTCTTCTGAAAATTGTTCAAGATGTCCCTCGCTTCTGTTCTTATTTGTGGGTGTTTTCTGAGGTCCTGCTCCTGGTTCTTCATCTGTGAACACAGAACAAAAATATTTGTTAAGCAATTCCGCTTTATCCTTATCAGCTTCTACATATTCCCCCCCCTGAACCCTTGAGTCTGACAATACCACTTTTGCCCTTCCTCTTCTCACTAATATATCTGAAAAATGTCTTATCCCCCCATTTTATTGCATTGGCTATTTCCTCCTCCTTTTGAATCTTTGCCATCTTGACTACTTTGCTAGCTTCTCTAAGGGGCTTGTTTTCAAAGCCGCGGTATCGCTTCGCGATCGTTATCGGAGCCGCAGCCCCATTGATTTCAATGGGGCCGCGGCTCCGATAACGATCGCGAATCGCTACCGCGGCTTTGTAAACAAGCCCCTAAGTTTTTCCAAATACAGATGCCTGTCTTCCTCTCTCTGTGATCTCTTGTATTTCATGAAGGCCTCCCTCTTTTTCTTCACTTTTTCAGCTACTTCCTTCGAAAACCATAGGAGTCTCCTTTTCCTTTTGCCTTTATTTACCATTTTAACAAAAAGATTGGTTGCCCTTAAAATACCCCCTTTCAGTTTTGCCCACTGTTTTTCTACATCCCCCAGCTGTTCCCATCCCACTAACGACTCCCTGAGGTATTGGCCCATCTTCACAAAGTTAGTCTTCCTAAAGTCTAACCTAAAGTCTTCCTAAAGTCTTCCTATTCAGCACAGAATCGTTGTATGTAAACCGCGCTGATTTTTAACAGTGCGGCATATAAGAGCAATAAATAAATAAATAAATTGTGAGTTTTCTGCAATTAGTTTTCTTTTTCCTTATTTATATTTTCCTCAGGACTGGAGAAGGGCGGATGTGGTACCTCTTCACAAAAGTGGTGACAGGGAAGAAGTGACAAACTACAGGCCCGTGAGCCTTACCTCGGTGGCAGGAAAAGTAATGGAGGCACTCCTGAAAGAGTGAATAGTGGACTTTCTCAAAACCAACAGGTTGGATGATCCGAGGCAACATGGTTTTACCAAAGGACAATCTTGCCAAAAAAATCTTATTGAGTTCTTTGACTGGTTGACCAGAGAACTAGATCAGGGGTATGTGATGGATTTCATCTACCTGGATTTCAGCAAGGCCTTTGATACTGTTCCTCATAGGAGGCTTATCAATAAACTCAGTAGTTTGGGGATGGGTCTCAAGGTGGTGAACTGGATCAGAAATTGGTTGACAGACAGACGACAGAAAGTGATGGTAAATGGAGCTCACTCGGATGAAAGGAGGGTGATTAGCGGGGTGCCCCAGGGTTCGGTCCTGGGCCCGGCACTTTTCAATGTATTTGTGAGTGATATTGCTGAAGGACTGCATGGAAAAGTCTGTCTTTTTGCAGATGACACGAAAATTTGCAACAGAGTGGACTCACCTGAGGGAATGGATAACAAGAGGAAAGATCTACAAAAGCTGGAAGAATGGTCTAATACTTGTCAGTTAAGATTTAATGCAAAGAATTGTAATGTCATACACTTGGGAAGCAGAAATCCAGGAGAAATGTACGCAATAGGGGGCGAGAGGTTGGTGTGCACGGACCAGGAGAAGGACCTTGGTGTGATTATTTCTGAGGATCTCAAGGTGGCAAAACAGTTTGACAAGGCAGTGGCAAAAGCCAGGAGGATGTTGGGTTGCATACAAAAAGGAATTACCAGCAGAAAGGAGGAGGTACTTATGCCACTATACAGGTCGCTGGTGAGGCCTCACTTGGAATACTGTGTTCAGTTTTGGAGACCATATCTTGCAAAGGATATACAAAGACTGGAAACTGTTCAGAGGAAGGCGACCAAAATGATTTGGAGCCTGCATCAGAAGCCTTATGAGAAGAAACTTGAAGACCTAAATATGTACACTCTGGAGGAGAGGAGGGACATGGGAGATATGATTCAGACCTTTAAATACTTAAAGAGAAATAATGAACAAGCAAACCTCTTCCAAAGATGGGGAAGCTGTAAAACTAGAGGGCATAACATGAAGCTGCAAGGGGTTAAATTGAAAGGCAATGTCAGGAAATACTTCTTCACTGAAAGGGTGGTGGAAGCTTGGAATGCCCTCCTGATGGAAGTGGTGGGGGCAAATACAGTGACAGGATTCAAAATGGCATGGGGCAGACACAGTGGATCCCTTTACAGCGACAGGATAAAATCAAAATAAACTTAATTATCTAATTTCTCAACATACAGGGGTGTCCTACATGGAGCGTTGGGTTCACCCCTAAAACAAAGACATGGGGAGGGGTGCCCTGCATGGAGCAGCAGCTGCACCTACTCTTGCCATCTTACTGGACAGACTAGATGGACCATACTGGTCTTTATCTGCCGTCATTTACTGTTACTATGTTACTTCTTTTTCCAAATAAGTGGATGATTGACATATATCTGAAAATTCAATAAATAAACAATTTTAGAAAAAAAAAAAACAACAACAAAAAAACCCCAGAGCTGATTGCTTGCCCGAACTGTAATATCTGGAGTCTCGAAAATGAGAGTGAGACGCACAAAATGAAAACTGTTTAGAGGAAGCTCTTGGCTTATCCTCTGATAGTCACTGATGCTTGGTCTCACCCAAGTCCTTCACCAGCTTCTCCAGGTTTTCTCTGAAAAGAAGCCTACCCTTCAATGGTGACTTGGGCAACCTGGCCTTGGAGACTGTATCTGCTGTCCAATGCTGGAGCCACAACCAGAGCTGAACCACCTTAACCGCTGAAATCTCTTTATTAGAAAGACTAATGAGATCATATGAGGTGTCCACTGGAAACACTGCAACAGACTTCAGTTAGGCGAATGAGTCCCCTGACAGCAGTTGAACCCAACGCTGAAGCACCCACACTTCCGGGCCCCCACAAATAATCACTTGGAGACTTAGTGAGCAGGCTGAGAAGACAGTCTTCAATAAAGCCTCTATCCTACAGTCCTGCTGCACCATCCTCTGTCAGAATACTGATGCACTTAGTGACCATTGCCACCAATGCATCCACTTTAGGAAAGTGAAACTAACTGTTGATATCCACTTAAGAAAGGGCATAAAGTTTGCTCATGACCTTGTTCCCAGGCAGGGGGTAGTTAGGAGAGTTCCATTCTTCCAAGATCATATGGCAGAGGGCATGCGGAAAGGCCTATGGAGGCCCTCCAGAATCGTGTCTCTGTCCAACTTCCCCTTGTTCTCTATGGGCCCCTCAGCTATCTGCAGTGAAGTCAAGATCTCAGCAATCAAAGCTGACAGCTCATCCGGTCTGAAAAAGCACACCACCAGGAAGCCATCCTCCTTCTCCTCTTTTGGGGGAGACGACTTTCCCTCCTCCAAGCTCCTTATGCTCCTGGAGCTTCCAGTGACAGAGTTTTTATTCCTGATCACTAAGACCAGTCTGCTGCTGATGTTCCAATGCCTCCTCAGAGGCCAAATGCCCTCCTCTGCATGTTACTTGGGACACATCCACTTCCCCTAGTCAGGAGTGCTTCTGTGAAAGTACCCTGAAAGCTGTGGGGTCTCCAGTGGACAGAGCCCACCAAAAGCTGAACTGATGCTTTAGAGGACCCTGAATAGTGCAAAAAAGACCCTTCTTAAGAGGATAAAGTTACAATCAAAATAGAATGAAATCCTCTCGATAACCAACCCCTCAAAAACTTCCCCAACTCCTTAAGTATACAAATTTATAAACTACTCAGTATATGTTTAGTCTTTTTGTCGGAGCATGCCGAGGGAGGGCCAGAATCAAAAATCCAACCCCCTCCAGAGGCAAACTTCATTTTAATCAACTGAAAGGTTTCCAAACAACATAAATCCCTACAAAAGAGGGCACTTATCTGTATGTCTTTACCACGGTAAAAATATCCAAATCCTGCAGTTGCTCAAATATCAATGATGTTCGCACGACGTGCATGTTTCGGGATAAACCCTGTATCAAGTGCAGTGAAAATTCAATCTTTTTCAGGCAATCGTTTCAGCAAGACGCCGTCATTGCGGCCAGGATTCCTCTTTCCTGGCCGCAATGACGGCGTCTTGCTGAAACGGTTGCCAGAAAAAGATTGAATTTTCACTGCACTTGATACAGGGTTTATCCCGAAACGTGCACGTCGTGCGAACATCATTGATATTTGAGCAACTGCAGGATTTGGATATTTTTACCGTGGTAAAGACATACAGATAAGTGCCCTCTTTTGTAGGGATTTATGTTGTTTGGAAACCTTTCAGTTGATTAAAATGAAGTTTGCCGTCTGGAGGGGGTTGGATTTTTGATTCTGGCCCTCCCTCGGCATGCTCCGACAAAAAGACTAAACATATATTGAGTAGTTTATAAATTTGTATACTTAAGGAGTTGGGGAGGTTTTTGAGGGGTTGGTTATCGAGAGGATTTCATTCTATTTAGAGGACCCTGAGACATCTCTACCACCCACCAAAGCTTCCCCCCCCCTTGATTGGTCCTGCCTCAGAAAGTAGGCATGGGGGGAATAATCGGAGGCTGCCCACGTGGCCCAAATAAATGGCAACAGTTCTTGCCTTTGGCATCTCTAAAGTCCACTGCGGTGATGCATGCACAGATGAATTGATGGTGCAGAGACATATGGAGCATGGCAGGCCTCTCCTCTGATGATTCTCCCATATGAAACAGCACAGAGCTCACCCATGCTGTTTGCAGGGTCCAGTGCTTGCCGCAGCCAAGCATGCATGTGCGTGGTCTCACAGAAAGCTGCAATAAAGACTGCACTATAGCTTGGGAAGTTTACTGGCCGAGAAGAAGGCAATACAGGAGCAAGGCCCAGTTCTGTGACGCCAACGAAGAGAACATTCACTTGCGCTGCCCAGAAGCTCCTGATCCCATGGAGCGGGAAGAAGAAGAGAGGAGGGGGAAAGCCAGCCAACAGCACTCAAGTCCAGGAATCCATGGCAGCCCAAAGTGGCAAAGCAGACAGGCACAAAAATAAAGGTACAGTGTCCCCTCTCCCTCTGGATGGTCAGCTGTTGAGACAGCACCAGCCACAAGAGGCTCCTCTGCTGCCTCTTGTCTTTGCTTCTTTTTTTTTCTTTTTTAAATCTGGGCCAAAATTAAGGGGAATAAGTGGGAAGAAAAATAAGAGATTGCGAGAGAAAGAGAGGCTGTGAATGAGAGTCCCAGGACAGCTTTCTATAAAACTGATGGTGAACCCAGTGAACCCAGTCCCTCTGTCTACATGGGAAACTGCAGCAGGGTATCTGCAGATACGCCTTGGAGATGTCTGCCAACTGGTTTCTGCTGGGAAGGCCCCCTCAGGATAACTGCTCAGAAGATATCAAATTCCTCACTACACCAGTCCAGCATCCACCATCTACTGGAGACAGTAATCCAATAGCTCAAGTGATCCTACTTTAAGTTCAAACAAAAATCCAAACAAAGACACACACAACATATAATGATGAACATGTGGTAAAATGATGAAATTCCCATACTTTGATTCATAGGATCTTTCCAAATCATTCTCTCAATAGTTCGTTCACAATAGTTACATTCCTGACATTTAAAATGTCTCCTCTGAAGTTGTACATTAGGGTACACAGTAGGACTCACTGCTCTCACTATCCAAACTGCCAGACTCTAATGTACAACCTCAAAGGGGCATTTTAAATGTCAGGCATGCAACTATTGTGATCAAACCTTTGAAGGAACAATTTGGGAATAATTTGGGAAGATCCTATGAATCATAAAGTATGGGAATCTCACTGTTAAGGATAAGCTGATGAGCTAACATGAAAACAGAGAAGAGGTAGGAGATTGGATTTTGAATGGTTCACAGCGAATATGGAAAATTTATCATGAAATGACTTGGGACTCTATATCTTATATCCATAGTGATTTTTACCACGGTGTACTGAATCTGTATAAAATGCTACTCATGATAATGTGGATGACAATCCTTGGAATTGCAATTTTTTTGAAGTTGACTCAGTTAAAATTCATCTGAAGCAGGATTGAGAAATTGTAAACAATCCAAAATACAATACTATGTTGTTTTTCTCCTTTTTCAATGGTATGGCATCAGTCAAGGATTGAGTAGATGCTATGTTAATTGATTGGGCCATTATAGGATTTTTTAATATCTTCATTTTATTTAAATTTTGTTATGGTACAACTTTTTTATAAGAATGAAAAGGGAGAAAGAGTAATACTGAAGGATATGCCTTTATGCATCACTGGAAACTTCTAGTCTTCCTTTGCTCCATTATCTGCTGGCAGGGGGACACTACCCACTTTTCTGGACTGGAATGGAATTTAATTTCAAGTGTAACTATTGTCTTGGTCATAGAATTTATTATCAGAATTGTCTAGTCCATGCAAACAAAAAGATACACTGGAGAGAGACCACAGCTGTAGATATACAGATGTTCTTCAATCAAGGTTTACTATGGGGATTTTGACTAAAGCACATCTTTATTACTACAACTGTGGTCTCTCTCTGGTGTACCTTTTTATTTGCATGGATAGCTGATTACAGAGTTTCCCTTCTCTCTTTTTTTCCTACATTCATCAGAATTGTCTACCCTAATCTCACCATTTACTGATGTAGGAGGTAAACAGAACACTTATTAGAGCAACTCTGAAATACTTTGATATTAAATTAATGCTTTCTTTAGCCCTGTCAATGAATTTGTCAGCCTTCGGTAAACTGAAAACTTCCAGTAAGCGATATATAACAGCAATAATGATCTGAAAAGTTAGACAAGAATAACTTACTGCTGACTCCCTGGCATAGGGGTCCCCAGGAAGCATGACGTGTCACATACATGTTACTGCTCTTCAGAGTACGGATGCCGTTGCAGCTCTGCCACAAAGAAACACATGACAATCCTTTTTTTACATTATTTATTTTTATGCATTTATAAATAAACATACAAAGATAACATTATCTAAGAAATACTCTGTAAAATTTAAAAAATACATATTAAAGCATTCTTATATAAATTCACAATCATGCCAATAAGTGTAAGGCCCTACAATAAGATGTAATAATGTGAATAAATAAAAGGAAAATAGAACATCAAAAGGAAACTCCCACAGATCATCACCATAATTAAAAATAACAAACATGATCCAGCAAACTTTTTATGGTAACAAAACTGAAGTTCTAATCAAGTAAAGAAATTCATCTGACTCATCAAAATTAAACTGAACAGAACCCATATTTATAGAAATAAGCAGGCATGCAGTCTTCACATATGCAGCTTGTCGTGCTGTGAGGGCTTGTGTGCATCAGTGATGCTGAGGGCTAAACTATCAGTAATTTAACTGCTGGCAGGATCTCCCAAGATGGACAGGTCTCAGCTGAGGTGCCACACCAAGACAAACCACCCATCTGGGCATTTCTGTGACAATGGCAACAACACTAAACTTAAACTGCGTAGAGGAAAGGCCTGGCAATCTACTTCTGTAGCTTGCCATGAAAAACCAATGGATAGTCATAACAAAACAAAACTATAGTGCTGGAAGATGAGACTCCCAGGTCGGAAGGCACTCAACTAGCTACTGGGGAGCAGCTGAAGACTTTTCAGAGTAAAGTCAGAATTTATGATGTGGTCTGACTACTGATGTAGCTGTGCATGAAATGAGACTCAGAAGCTGTAATGATGTCTTACATATTAGGACATGGAACGTACGAAGCATGAACCAAGGGAAGTTGCAGGTGGTCAAGCATGAAAAGAACATGTACAACTTGATCTGTTGGGTGTCAGCGAACTGAAATGGACTGGCATTGGGCACTTTGCATCAGATGATCACATGGTCTACCATGCCAGAAATGAAAGACAAAGAAGAAATGGTGTTGCATTTATAATAAAGAAGAAACTTGCAAGAACTGTAATGAAATACAATGCAGTCAGTGAATGCTTAATCTCTATTTGTCTATGAGGAATGCCTATCAACAGAACTATAGTTCAAGTATATGCCCAAACAACAGCTGCAGAAGAGGATGAAATTGATAGTTCTATGAACAAGTACAAGCTGAAATTGACAGAACATGCAAACAGGATATCCTGATAGTCATGGGTGACTGGAATGCAAAAGTTGGCAACAAAAAAGAAGGCAAAGTGATTGGAAAATATGGACTTGGCAATAGAAATGAAGCTTGAGAAAGACTGATAGAATTCTGCAAGATCAATGATCTATTCATCTCAAACACCTTCTTCCAGCAGCACAAGTGGCAACTGTACACTTAGGGGCTTGTTTACAAAGCCGCGGTAGTGGTTCGCGATCGCGATCGCAACCGCGGCCCCATTGAAATCAATGGGGCCGCGGCTCCGATTACGATCGCAAACCGCTACCGCGGCTTTGTAAACAAGCCCCTTAGACTTCACCCAATGGATTGTACAAAAATCAGATTGACTACATCTGTGGAAGTCAACGATGGAAAAGCTCTATAACATCAACAAAGAGAAAACCTGGAGCTGACTGTAGTACAAATCACCAAATACTAGTATGCAAACTCAAGCTAAAGTTGAAAAAGAGCAAGCCATTCATGAATGTAGCAAAATATGACCTTGAGAATATGCCACTGGAATTTAAAGCCTCGAACTGGAATGTTACAAGATGCTTCAGGTTATATATTGAATGAGAAGATTAAGAAAAGGTGGAAAGACTATACAGAGTTTTTATATGATAAAGACCAAGTGGACCAACAGCCGTTTCAACCTGTAAATTATGATCCGGAACCATTGATGATGAAAGAAAAGTCGAAGCAGCATTGAAAGCCTTATCAAAGAACAAAGCATCAGGCATTGATGGCATTACCATAGAGGCATTACAGCAATCCGATGCAGCTGTTACCATACTTTCAAGGCTCTGCCAAGAAATTTGGAAGACAACATCATAGCCAACTGACTGGAAAAGATCTGTGTTTGTACCAATACTAAAAAAAGGTAATCCAACTGACTGGAAATTATCACACAATCACTCTGATCCCACATGCCAGCAAGATTCTACTGAAAATTATTCAACAGAGGCTACAACCATACCTGGAACAAGAACTACCTGAAGTGCAAGCAGGGTTCAGGAAAGAGTGAGGAACAAGAGACGACATCCCGGATGTGAGATGGATCCTTGAAAAGACTAAAGAATACCAAAAGGATATCTATTTGTGCTTTATCGACTACAGCAAGGCTTTTGACTGTGTAAACCATGAGAAACTCTGGGCCACATTAAAAAGCATGGGTATACAAAAACATCTGCTCATTCTCTTGCACAATCTGTACATTGATCAAGAAGCAACAGTTTGAAAGGAATAAGGAGAAACAGAATGGTTGAAAATAAGCAAAGGTGTACGACAAGGCTGCTCTTGGCAGAATGGCTGTGAAAAACCTAGACAAGATTCTCAAGAGCAGAGATGTCTCTATTTTCAATAACTTCATATGGATGCAAAAGCTGGACAGTGAAAAAGATAGACAGGAAAAAAATTGATGCTGGCGGCGAATACTGCATATACCATGGACTGTCCGAAGAACAAATCAGTCAGTACTAGAGGAGTATAAACCTAAGCTTTCTTTAAAAGCTCAGATGACAAGACTTCGACTTTCATACTTTGGATACATCATGCGAAGACAGAGATCATTAGAGAAAGACATCATGATTGGCAAGATAGAAGGTCAATACAAAAGAGGAAGGCCAGCAATGAGATGGATCAATACAATAACAGCAGCTACGGGTACCAGTCTGTCAATAATGAGCCGCATGACTATAGACTGGACACAATTTACGACAACTATCCAGAGGGTCGCCATGAGTCGACAATGACTCGACAGCACTTAACAACAACAACACTGACGGAGTCTGCGTAGGAACGCTCCCCAGCAACCAATAGGAAAGCCTTTGGGAGCACACCACTGCACCTGTATGCCTGCCTTCCTGCTTTCCCAACTTCTCTCCTCAGTTCTTCATTTTCTGAGGAGCCAGCAGGACGCATCATCCGGTCACTGCTGAAAAACATCTTTTTTTTTAAATATCGTGCTTCTGCCTTCCTGTTAATGCCGGTTCCATCGAATATCACACCAATCGCAAATAATTTTTTGTCTTTTTTATCTTACAAAATTGTTATTTCTTTCCTCTTCATTTTTAATGCAGTGTTCACTGCTAAACTAGGCTTCTAGGCCTCCATAGTCTTATCTTCAATCTCAAAGACAACTTTTTTGAGGCATGGAAAAGCCAACTAGTGGTTTTAAAAAATATATCAAGTGTGCTGGTGTCTGAAATGTTTGGGCCCTGTACTAGCAAATGACAAAGAGAGGCCTAAAGAATCGAGCCTGACAGTATGGATCGTTGTTCACCTTGGACTCACTTTCAGTGGCTTCTACTTCATTGAGGGCATCGACTTTCTCTAATGGGTCTCAAGTTTCTTCAAAGTCCAAACATAAAAGTAAATCAAAGTCTCTGGCCACTCCATGTTTTGCGACTGTGGCTCAGATCCTCATGGGTGATTCCACCCAGACATAGGCCTTCTCCCTAGAACAATGCATGCTGGCTCTCAAGGGAAGTTTGGCAGTACTCCTGGCAGCCTCAGTACCAATAACATCAAGAGCTCCAGGAGTGCAGGCTTTAGCACTGTGCCTACAGCCAGGTGTGTCAGCCCCAATGCTGCCCCTCAAACTGGCATCGGAACTGGCATTGTCGGAACCCCCGAGGCTGATACCTTCATTGGAACAGACCGATAACCCCGGTATCCAACAGACTCAAATAGTCATGGCTCTCAGTTCTGATACCTCTGAATATCATTATCATCATTGACCTTCGATATCCATGAAGCATCGAGGTCGAACCTAAGACTGTCAATACTTTGACTTCTTACCAGACTCTGATTTCACTCTTCAGAATCTGACGAGGGATCACTCAGTCCCCAAGAACTTTCTGACAGTCTTTTGAATCCTTTGCTGCCTCAAGAACCACGTCGGTCCCCGCCAGAAGATATGTCCTTTCAGGACTTCACATGTGACATGGCAGCAGGGCTCACCATCACCGTAGCCTCGGAAAAGGAACCAAGAGCAGAGGAATTGGAAATACTCCAATACCCTCCCGTGCCCAAGGAAGTGGCTACATTCCCGATAAATCAGATCCTGAAGGATATTTTGATCCGAATGTGAGAGGCCCCACTCACGATTCCACCTGTAAGCAAGAGGCTTGATACCATGTACCGAGTACCAGAGTGCCCAGGCTTCCAAAAACCTCAGTTCCCCCACTACTCAATGGTGGTAGAATTGGCAATGTGCCAAATAAAGAGCTTTAAGAAGCCTCCTTCCATGCCACCTGGCAGAGACTCAAGGACACTTGGGTGTCAGTGCTTCCAAGAATGCATGTTGGCCTCCAACATAAATTCTTGCATGCTATACATGGGCATGCTTCTGAAGGATGTCACCAGGGATCTAGATACTTTCACCTCCCTGCTTCTTGAGGATAATCGGAGTGCATTCCAGATACTCATCAAACAGGGCCAGAACATTTCTAGGTTTCTTACCAGGGCTTCTTTTTATACCTTTGAATCAATCAGCAGATCTTCAGCAATCTGCATTGGGGCTCACAGAATTGTCTGGTTATTGGCATCTGATCTCGAGAAATGGGTCCAGGATAAATTGGCCAATATCCGATGTACTGGAGAAAACATTTTTGGCAAGGACTGGAGGGAAAAAGCAGGGGTGATTGAGACAGATGATCTCACCCTCAAATTCCTTTCCAGGAAAACAGCTGACCCATCCAAGATGAAGGCTCTTCCCAAGAAATCTTTCTATCCTAAAAGGAATAGATACTATCCTTCTTATCTGCCTCTGATGCCTATCAGCCTCAACATCCTCAGCAGAGACAGCAGGGCCCTCAACAACCCAAGAAACCCAAAGCTCCTAAGCTCAACCAGTTGCACAGTCACAACCTGCACCTAGTTTTTGATTCCTTCCTAGAGAGCATTACCAATTTGCCTCTGCAGGGTCCCCAGCTCCTCTACAAAGCAGGCAGACTTTGTCACTATGTCCACAGGTGGCACCTCATAATATCAGAGCACTGGACACACCGGATTGTTCAAAGGAGTTATCAGCTTCATTTCAAAACCTTAACCCCCACCAGCTTCATAGGGGATTATCCCACACAACTCCTTCAAAACATTCTCTTAAAAGAAGAGGCAACCACCCTATTGTCCCAGGGTGCTATAGAAAGAGTTCCTCTTCCTCAAGAAAGGATGGGCTTGTACCCTCCATATTTTATCATTCCAAACAGGAGATTCAGACCCATCTTGTATCTCGGTGATCTAAACAAGTTCATGGCCCAAGAAAAATTCAAAATGATTTCTCTAGGAACTCTTTTACCATACCTCCAGAGACATGACTGGCTATGTTTTGTACACCTTAAAGAGGTGTACATGTATTTACTGATCCATCCCTTGCACAGACAGTTTCTGCACTTCATGTTTCAAGGAAATCATTATCAATACCGGGTTCACCCCTTCGGTCTAGCCGCTGCGCCAAGAGTCTTCACGAAATGCATAGCAGTAGTCGTTGCCCACCAATGCACCTTGAAGGTATTTGTCTTCCTTTACTTAGATGATTGGCTGATCAGGGGAGACTCCCCTCAAAAGGTAAGGCTCTCCCTTCATCACACCATTACAATGCTCCAACACCTGGGATTTGTCATAAACTTCCAAAAGTCTCACCTTGCTCCAATCTAGTGACTGGAACACTCTTAGACACTCAATGGGCCTGAGCTTTCCACCCACAGGATCTCTGTGCCCACCTCATTAAGCAGGCAAAAGGAGTACAACAGCAGAGTAACAGCTCGAGAGATGCTATGACTATTAGGACACATGGCCTCCATGGTCCCTGCCATCCCCTACACTTGATTAAGCGTAGTTACTCATCTGTAGCAGGTGATCTCCTGGAACAGAAAGAATTTAGTCCTCACATATGGGTGACATCGGGTACCAATGGAGCTCACGCGGGAAGCTCCCCAGCTACCAAAAGAAAAGTGTTTTGGGAGCAGTCCACTGTGCCTGCACTGCTGCCTTCCCACTCTTCTAACTGACTCTCCTCAGTTGAGTGTATAGCTGAAGAAAAAGGAGAGAACCCTACAACTCCTAAGGGAGATGGGTGGGTTGTGAGGACTAAATTCCTGCTGTTCCCAGAGATCACCTGCTACAGGTGAGTAACTACACTATCTCCAGGAACAAGCAGGAATGTAGTCCTCACATATGGGACTCCCTAGCTTCCAGATCCCATGACGGTTGAAGCTTTGGTAGATTTGTTGATCTCAACTTCCCTGGCACAGAGATCTGGATTGAATTGGGTGGGGGGTAGGAGTTGTCCTATGTTCCAAAAGCCACATACCGGCGGGAGTCCTTGTCTAAGCAGTAATGGGTTGAGAAGGTATGGACTGAGGATCATGTAGCAGCCTGGCAGGTTTCAGTAATTGGCACTGCCCATAGAGTTGAAAGGACTTTATTTTGGCTTCTGTTCTTTGTATGTAGAAAGCCAACGCTCTTTTGCAGTCCAGGATATGCAAAGTTGCTTCCGCCTCGGAGGCATGTGGTCTGGGAAAGAACACCAGAAGGATTACACAGGTACACTAAAAAAAAATTTTTTTAAACTGCCTCTAATGTTTCGATTGATTTTTACGTTTTTTGGTGCGCTGAATCCAAATCTGGTAACCAATTTGCTCCATCACGTACAGATTTTTTGCTACATTGGGTTAGCAGTTTGAGGTGAACGTTTCAGATTGAGTGCGATCGAGATAAAAGTTTCTTGGATGAATTCTTTATACTAATTGTTTAGTAGTTATTCAAATAAGAATAAAGAAAACTGTAACGAGGCAGCACATAAGAATAGAGTAATGTCAACAAAACACACTGTGATGGTAGCAAAATTGTCTGCACTTAAAACAGCCACATACATGTGCACAAACATTGAGCATATAAGAGCGAGGTTAGACACAAAGCAAAGCAAAGAAATGTGCAAAAAATGTTGTACAGGTATGTATGTAAGAATAGAAAACGCAAACCGCACCATTGCAATCCATGAAGACAAACACCCGATGGTGTGAAAATAAAATTCTAATAAATGAGATCCGACACTGTGGTAATAACTAGCAAATTTTTATTTCAAAGTTTAGTAAAAACACGATATTTGTCAACACAGTTTAGATTTTAAAGTCATTCTTGGGTCAATCAATCTCCTGGTGGGCCCGTTTCTTCTTCCCCCGAATGCTTCTCTTGGTGCGCTGCTTGGCGTATTTTTCATCTGGGGTTTCCCGCAGCAGCAACCAGCAGAAATCAGCCATCATAGTGGTGTTCCATCTTCCTTGGTACCTTCTCTCTGCGTCCTTGATGTCCTGGTGAAACCTTTCACCTTGTTCTTCACTGTACGCCCCCAAGTTTTCGGGAAAGTAGTTCACATGGGAGTGCAAGAAATGGACTTTCAGGCTCATGTTACAGCCTTGTTCTTTGAAGGCATTGAGCATCCTGGCAACAATATCCTTATAGTTCTCATCCCGCCTGTTCCCCAAGAATTTGAGAACAACATCCTTGAAGGAATCCCAGGCTTCTTTTTCCTTCTCAGACATCGTTTCAGCGAATTCTCCATCTGAAATGAGTTTCCTTATATCAGGGCCAACAAACACTCCTTCCTTTAGCTTTGCTTCAGAAAGTCGGGGGAACTTTGAGCAAAGGTACCGAAAGCACTCACCATCTTTTGGAAGGGACTTGATGAATTGCTTAATGAGACCCAACTTAATGTGGAGAGGTGGTAATAGAATTTTATCACGAGGTACCAAGCTCTCATGAAGAACATTTTTCTCACCGGGTCTCAAATACTCCCGAATTGGCCAGTCTTTTTTCCCCCAGTGTAGGTCGCGGGCCCGGCTATCCCACAAGCAAAGGAAGCAGGGATATTTGGTGAAACCGGATTGCTGCCCTAATAGCATGGATAGAATTTTAAAGTCTCCACAAATCATCCACTTATGCTCATCATAACGAATCTTCTGAAGAATCAGGGCCAAATTCTCGTATTTTTCTTGGAGAATAACAGAGTGAGCAATAGGAACTGAAGCGAATGTGTTGCCATTATGAAGAAGAACACCTTTTATGCTGTCTTTTGACGAATCAATGAACAGCCGCCATTCAGCAGGATCATACTTGAGTTTAAACTTTTCCATCACTCCGTATATATCGTTGCAAAATACCAAATCTTCCTCTTTGCTGAAATACTTCAAAAATTGTGTCTCGCGGTTGCGGTACCAATAAAAAGTTGTTCCTGGTGACAATAGATTTTTCTGTTTAAGCCGAGAACCTAGCAGTTGGGAAGCATCTTTTGGGAGTCCTAAATCCCGGACTAAATCATTCAATTCAGCTTGAGAGAAAAGTTCAGGTTTCGGATCTGGTTCAGTTTCAAACTCGGAAGTACTGGACTCATCGGGAAAAGCCATCTGATGAGTCTCATCATGATCAGAACCGTCCACACAAATATGATCCAAAGATTTTGGTGGTTCAGGCACAGGTACTTCGTTGCTATGAGGCATAGGCCTAATTGCTGAGGGAAGGTTGGGGTAACTTATTACGTTCTTATTTTTTAAGTTGTATCCCTTCACAATGCAAGAGCAAAAATATCAGTCACTGCTGTGGTCTCTTTGTTCACGCCACATCATAGGTATTCCGAAACGAAATGCTTGTTTTTTACCTTTCATCCATAAGCGTAGATCTTCCTCACATGTCTTGCACACTTTGTGAGGAGCCCACGGTTTGTCTTGATCGCCTAACTTCAAACCGAAATAGGCGAAATATACTTTTTTAATAAATGCAGAAATGTTCCTCTGCCGCTTTTTCACGGTATATTCCCCACAAATAAAACAAAAACTGTCCGGAGAGTTGACGCAACCTCTGGCTCTGTGAGCCATCACAAATACACAGCACTGCAAACTACAACTGTAGTGAACCACTTCGGAATAAAGCTGGATTACGACTGAGCAAACAAAAGGTAATAATGAACTTGCAAGAAACTGAAATTTGACAGGAACGTTCATGTCGCAACCACCGTGTTTGAGCGAGCGAACGAGGCGAGGCGAACAGGAAAGAACATGCGCCAGCGCGAGTACTGGATTTAGCCCCCCGCCTCCCAATTGTCCTGTTAATGTATAAAATGAATACAAAACACTCTAAAATATCATGAGGGAGTGTTTCTAGTTAGTTAACCATTACAACCTCTATTTTGGGCCAAGAAAATAAACTGCAGTTGGCTAAAAAGAAATTATGTGAACATTCCTTATATGGGTAAGAAATCTAATTTTGCAAGAAAACGTGACGTGATTGAACATTTTGGCTATTTTTCCTGGATTCAGCACCCCAAAATCTATAGGAATCAGTTGCAAAACTGGAGGCAGTTTTTTGGTAGTGTACCTGTGTTACTGATTGATTGATATGGAAGACGGAGACCACTTTCAGAAGGAAGTGGGGGTATGTTCATAGAACCCCTTTGTTGTGGTGGAAACATGTGTATGGGGTATGGGCCACTAGGGCCTGTAGCTCACTGACACGTCTGGCTAAGGTGAGGGCTATGAGGAAGTGCACCTTCCAAGTAACGTAGCAAAGTTGGGTGGTAACTAGTGGCTTGAAGGGTGGTTTAAGCAGTTGAGCTAAAACTACATTGAGATCCCATGCCACTGGGGGTGGGTGAATGGGTGGTTTGGTAAGCAGGAGACCTCTCATGAACTGTGATACTAAGAGGGCAGAGGAGATGGGTTTACCCTTCTCCAGGACATGGAAAGCTGAGATTACACTTATCGAGGATGATTTGAGGCCTTGAAAGGAGAGGTGCAACAGGTAGTGGAGTAGTGTTGGAACAGATGTCTGAAATAGATTGTGCACAAGTTGCGAGCACCATGAGTCATATCTGCTCTACTTTAGTGAATAGACTTTCTCATGGAGGGTTTTCTGGAAGATAGGAGAATATTTCTAACTTCCGTGGATAGAGGACAGTTGCGCAAGGCTAAGCTTTCAGGAGCCAAGAGCGCATGGTTCAGAACGATGTATCCTTGAAAGACACTACCAAAACAATGAAGTTAGGGAATATCAGCAGAGAAGTTCCAATAAAGACAAAAGTAGCCAAAATGCCCTTGAGTACAGAGCAGACAGAGCTTAAAGATTCCAAATTACCCTGCCTACCGATAGCCAGATTAATATAAATAAAATACAGTCTCTAAAATGAGTTTATGCAAATGCTAGAAGTCTAAAAAATAAGATGGGAATATAGAGCACTAAATGAGAGGTTAGATATGATTAAAACATAGAAGCAGAGGGTAAGGCTAAATGGCCAATTTTCCCAATGGAGAAAGATGAAGAGTGGAATACCCCAGGGATCTGTGCTGGGTCTGCTGCTTTTTAACATATTTGTAAATGACTTGGAAATGGGAATAACGAGTGAGGCAGTCAAATTTGCAGAAGATACAAAATTATTCAAAGTTGTTAAAACCCAAGAGGACTGTGGAAAATTGCAAGAGGATCTTGATAAATTGGAAGACTAGGCATCCAAATGGCAGATGAAATTTAATGTGGACAATTGCAAAGTTATTTACCTAGGAAAGAACAACCCAAACTATGGTTACACGATGCAAGGTTCCACATTAGGAAACACCACCCAGGAAAAAGATTTAGGCGTCATAGTGGATAACATGTTAAAACCCTCGGCCCAGTATGCAGCGACTGCCAAGAGAGCAAATAGAATGCTAGGTATCATAAGGAAAGGAATGGAAAATAAAACAAAGGATATTATAATGCCTCTGTATCGCTCCATGGTGCGACCGCACCTTGAATATTGTGTGCAATTCTGATCGCCGTATCTTAAAAAGGATATAGTGTTATTAGAGAAGGTATAGAGAAGAGCCACCAAAATGGTAAAGGGGATGGAAGGATACCCCTATGAAGAGAGGCTAAAAAGGTTAGAGCTTTTCAACCTTGAAAAGAGACAGCTGAGGGGAGATATTATAGAGGTCTATAAACTAATGAATGGTTTGGAACGGGTAAATATAGATCGATTGTTTGTCATTAGAATATAGAAAGACTAGGGGACATGCAATAAAGCTACAGGGTAACCTATTTAAGACTAATAAGAGAAAATATATTTTACTCAATGTATAATCAAACCCTGGAATTTGCTATCGGAGGATGTAGTAAAAGCTGTTAGTGTAGCTGGGTTTAAAAAAGGTTTGGACAACTTCCTGGAGGAAAGGTCCATAAACCATTATTAAAAGGACCCAGGATATCACTGTTTGATGCAATAGAAGCATTGTGGAAACTGTGTCTTTTGGGGAAACTGCTAGGTACTTATGACCAAATTGGCCACTGTTGGAAACAGGATACTGGGCTTGATGGACCTTGGTCTGACTCAGTATGGCATATCTTATGTTCTTATGTTCTCCCAACTGGTATGCCAAACATATACATGAAAAATGTACACAGTTACAATTGAGGCCAGGTGAGGAGCTATGGGTCAACAACTGTAGCCTTGCTGAATATGGAAGTAGGATGCAGTAGGGGACCTGCATGTGGAATAAAAATTTGTAGGGTGACATGACAGAAACTAGGCACATCTCCTGTAAAGCAGTGAATCTATTAGATACAGTCTGTACTTAACAGTGGCCTAAAGAAATCCTTGCTGCCAGTCCTTTTTCTCAAACATTCCCCAGCTGATGCAATTAACAATGGTGAGCAAATGTCATAGCTGGGTCAGTCATTAGGATGTGCAAACAAACACCACAATCCTAATACCTAAGGATATTGGGAGAGCACATACTGAAATTCCACATAGGTAAAGATGTGCATATGGCACACTCTGTCTTTTATATAGCTGCTTATATTCTCTCTGAAATCCAGCTTTGTGTGGAGGAATAGCTGTCACTGCATTGGACTAAGATGTGTACGCTAACACATATGGTCACTGTGCTATCTGAGGGTCAAGATCAGCAGGTATATGTTGTTTGAAGTTGTGGAGAGCTGTCCCACCACATAGAAAATCATTGCCATTAAACTCAAGTAATGGGTGCAGGAAACGAGTTGGAGATATGTCATCTTCCATCAGTCAGAATGTGAATCTGGGTAGTTGCATTTAAAAACCATACGAGAGGGATTCAGTGAGGGGCATACTGGATAACAATGCACTGATTAGGCCCATGATGAAATAGCTATGTAGCCAGTCACAACTGGACTATCTCACACTTGTATAATGGGATGTAGTCACAGAGGACTACAGAAAGACATTAGAAGCAGGGATGCCATCACTACTGTGAGATTAGACATTTGTGCTCATCTGTGCAATATGCTACTTCCTTCATTACATAAGAACATAAGATATGCCATACTGGGTCAGACCAAGGTCCATCAAGCCCAGTATTCTGTTTCCAACAGTGGCCAATCTAGGTCATAAGTACCTAACAGTTTTCACAAAAGACAGAGGTTCCACAATACTTGTATTGGGTCAAACAGTGATATCCTGGGTCCCTTTTAATAATGGTTTATGGACCTTTCCTCCAGGAACTTGTCCAAACCTTTTTTAAACCCAGCTACACTAACAGCCTTTACTACATCCTCCGGTAATAAATTCCAGAGTTTGATTAAACGTTGAGTGAAAAAATATTTTTTTTATTAGTCTTAAATAGTTTACCCTGTAGCTTCATTGCATGTCCCCTAGTCTTTCTATATTCTGATAAGGTAAACAATCGATCTACGTTTACTCGTTCCACTCCGTTCATTAATTTATAGACTTCTATCATATCTCCCCTCAGCCGTCTCTTTTCCAGGTTAAAGAGCCCTAACCTTTTTAGCCTTTCTTCATAGGAGTATCCTTCCATCCCCTTTACCATTTTGGTGGCTCTTCTCTGAACCTTTTCTAAAATCGCTATATCCTTTTTAAGATACGGCAACCAGAATTGCACAAAATATTCATGGTGCGGTCTCACCATGGAACAATATAGAGGCATTATAATATCTTTTGTTTTATTTTCCATTCCTTTCCTTATCATACCTAGCATTCTATTTGCTCTCTTGGCCGCCGCTGCACTCTGGGCCGAGGGTTTTAACATGGTATCCACAATGACGCCTAAATCTTTTTCCTGGGTGGTGGTTCCTAATGTGGAACCTTGCATCGTGTAACCATAGTTTGGGTTGTTCTTCCCTAGGTGCATAACCTTGCACTTGTCCACATTAAATTTCATCTGCCATTTTGATGCCCAGTCTTCTAATTTATCAAGATCCTCTTGCAATTTTCCACAATCCTCTTGGGTTTTAACAACTTAAAATAGTTTTGTGTCATCTGCAAATTTGATAGCCTCACTCGTTATTCCACTTTCCAGGTCATTTATGAATATGTCAAAAAGTAGCGGACCCAACACAGATCCCTGGGGTACACCACTATTCACCTTTCTCCATTGGGAAAATTGGCCATTTAGCCTTACCCTCTGCTTTCTATCTTTTAACCAGTTCCTCATCCACAATAGTACACTGCCTCCTATCCCATGACTCTTTAGTTTTGCCAAAAGTCTCTGATGAGGGACCTTGTCAAAGGCTTTCTGAAAGTCCAGATACACAATATCAACCGACTCTACCTTTGTCCACCTGATTATTCACTCCTTCAAAAAAACATAGCAGATTAGTAAGACAAGATCTTCCTTGTCTAAAGCCATGTTGGCTGTCTCTCATTAGGTCATGACTATCTACATGCTGAGTAATTTTATTCTTTATGATGGTTTCTACCATTTTTCCCGGTACTGATGTCAGGCTCACCGGTCTGTAGTTTCCCGGATCACCCCTGGAACCCTTTTTAAAAATTGGTGTTACATTGGCGATCCTCTAATCTTCAGGTATTAGAGATGATTTTAGTGATAGTTCACAGATTACTAATAGCAGGTCTGCAATCTCATATTTCAGTTCTTTCAACACCCTTGGATGTATACCATCCGGCCCAGGTGATTTTCTACTCTTCAGTTTATCTAATAGTTGTAATACATCTTCCCGATGTATCGATATTTCCTTCAATTCTTCTGCACCTTTAAATACCACTTCAGTCATGGGTAACATCCCTACATCTTCCTCAGTAAAGACTGAAGCAAAGAATTCATTCAGTCTCTCCGCTATTGCGTTATCGCCTCTTAGTGCTCCTTTAACCCCTTTATCATCTAATGGACCAACTGACTCTGTCACTGTTTTTTTGCTACGAATGTACTTGAAAAGGTCTTTACTTCGTGTTTTTGCTTCCGCAGCAAGCTTCTTCTCAAATTCTCCATTTGCCTGCCTTATCAATGCCTTGCATTTGACTTGCCAGTGCTTGTGCTGTTTCCAGGTTTTGTCGTTTGGCTCTTTTTTCCATTTCCTGAAAGATACTTTTTTGGCAACAACAGCCTCTCTGACCTCACCTTTAAACCATGCTGGCAGTTCATTATATTCTGTTGGTGGAAAGGAATGTTGCCAATCTCATGATGCTGACTTAGGTAAGATAGCATTACTTATGCAGGTTCTATATACCTCTAAGTGATATATGAGTACAGTCGGAGCGCAGATTTCAGTTACTAGCTACTATCTCTCTGTCCCTCACAACTGTACCTGCCCAAATACTTGGCAAAAATAGGCTGGTGCCTAGGACAGCAACCTCTGGAGGGCAGTAAATGCAGGGCATTCAAAGGTAAATACAAGATTTTGACATCTGTAGGAGGTGTAAAACTTGAGGTCTGCCAAGGGCTCCCACACCTTGGACCAAATCTCAGGCCAGCCCTGCCTCACACCAATGTTCCAACCTTTGTGCTGTGACTTCCTCATCACTGTGGACATAATGGTGGGCACAGCACCCATCATAATAGTGCATTCACATTGGATGTACATTCTGTAATTTTTGTCCAATGAGAATTGAAAATTCCTAAGAGAGACAAAGCTCATGAATTCCATACTCAACAGTTGGAAGGCAGCACTGTAAACAGGTTCTCTTTGGTCAGGTTGCCCATTAGCTGCCTGTGGAAGTTCTGCAGACATGTTGCCTGCAATAACCTCTCTTGGCATCATGCTGTGTGGACATGATAGCAAAAATGTTCCACTCTAGGCCTATGTTGTTTGTGAGACTACATTTCATATGCATTGAGCCAATGGCCAGTGGACACATTCATGTAGGCCTTGTCTGTCTACATATGCAACCAATGTTACAATATTGCATGTTCTGACTGCAGGTGATACTGGATATGGTTGCAGAGCCTGGTTACTGACCCCAATTCATTTCCCACAGTCACATGCAAAGACCAGGTACAATGAGGCCCATGCCACTACTCACTCTGTCATTGAGCACACTTTTGGTGTACTGAAATGTCGCTTCAGGTGCCTGGATAAAATAGGCGGGGACTTACAATAGCAGCCTCTGACTGTGGCTAAGATCATTCTGACCTGCTGCATTCTGCACAATATTGCAATCAGGCATCGCATCCCAGTTGAACTTGACCTGAATCTGCTACTACTACTACTACTGAACATTTGTATAGCGCTACAAGACATACGAAGCGCTGCACAGACACATGTAAAAGATGGTCTCTGCTCTTCAGAGCTTACAATCTAGACAAGACGGACAACACAGTAGCTGTAGACATGGGATACATCTAGGGGAATGGTAAGGAAACACAAAAGTGATCAGGTGAATCAAGATCCGAAAGCGGCAGCGACGAGGTGAGTTTTCGGCCTTGATTTGAAAAGGATCAGAGAAGGTGCCTGATGCATAGACTCAGGTAGTTTATTCCAGGCATAAGGAGCAGCAAGGTGAAAGGAGCGAAGTCTGGAGTTAGTAATAGAAGAGAAGGGCACAGAAAGAAGTGATTTGCCAGAAGAGCAGAGTTCCTGAGAAGGTTTGTAGGGAGAGATAAGAGAGAAAAGGTAGTGAGAAGCTGCAGAGTAAATGCACTTATAGTTCAGCAGGAGAAGTGTGAACTGGAAACGGGAACATATAGAGCGCCAATGAAGTGATTTGAGAAGTGCTGTCTTGAGGGACATATTGCCGATTGCAAAGACCAAGGATGTAAAAACGTGAGCCCAACCTGTTATGGGTCCTCATTTTATAGCATAATACTTTGTGTTATACAGGACTGACCTCCCCAAATCTGCCCTGAATCTTAGTTCCACTAGGATATCATCTTGTGCCGGCTGTGAGGGATATAAGAAGGGCAGTGTTGTCGTGGGATGTGAATCACATCATAAATGTAGCAAATTGCATGCTGAACATTTATAGTGCACTTTGGAGGAGTCTCACATGATAATCATTGTCTCTCATGTTCCAATCTGGCTTGTGTGTGATGCATGATGCTACTGTCCAGTGTGCATTGTGAGGTAAGATGTAAGTCTAGAGATGGATCATCACTGCACAAAAGTATCTGAAGATCTTATGAGGGCACTAGACTGGGATAACATAGCTCATTGGGGTAGGTCATCTTCTGCATATAGTCAGTCACACCAGAGTCAATGAGGCTTCAGTGTTGGTATGTTATGGTCCAATGTCCTGGACCACACTGTCCACCCCAAGTTAGAAAGATATGTCTACATCAAGTGCTCACTTATTGTAACATTTATTTGGACAAGCACTTTGCCCAACGACAGCAATGTGGAAGGTTCGGATACAGTGGCTGATATGATGTTACTATGTAGATTATGGGCTCTATAAACTGATCAATTGTCTCAATCTGTAGAATCCATTTAATGTATACTGCTGATGCACTTTCTAGCAGATAGTATAATATGTCTTGCTACAGCATTTGAATTGTGGATTTCCATGACATGGCACATCTTCTGGCAATTTTTGCACTGTGGGATGTGAATGGCGTTTGACAGCTCTGACTTATTCTCAGATATCTCCTTGATATGGCGCTGAAATGATCTGATGTTCAAAAACCGTGACACATCTTAGAAAGTGGTGAATTCCATGAGGCTACATCACTGTCATGATGTGGAGTAGCAGGTGAGGTGTATAAAGTGTGATAAAGTGCTCATCACTAACTACTTTGATAGCAAACACTGCTGTGTATATGTATGTCTACCTGGTTTCTAAGCACACATGTTATGAGGTGTTCAAGTGGCAAAGCATTGCCATAGTGCAATATGTCTTCGTATGGACCCACACAGACTGTAATATAGGAAAATACCCATAGATATGTGATTTGCCACATAGCTGTGAATGTTGCCAGAGTCACCAGATGGAGATGCTCAGAATCTTTGTGGAAAAATGTCAAAGTATTTCATTGTCACAGATATGCATCTCTCTGATGGAATACCAAATGTTTCTCTACAGAACAAGTGTCTTGGGTGTGTCAAAGCTCACAAACATGGAATGGTCATGAGATGTGATCTGCCACACCAGCCATCAGGATAAGCCACTGTAGAAGGTATGTGCACAAGACAGATTCAAGTCATCCATAATATGTGCAGACTGGCCAAAAGGCATAAAGACATATTCAAGTGGCATGCCTGTCTAATGGCCATTGCTGATGTATAACACAACAGCTCGGATGGTATATTGGACAAGCATGCAGACATGTAACTCTGTGTATAATAGATGTTAAGCATTGTCTGCCATTGCAAACCACTATGATGTCTGTTAGGGTGTCTCTCAGATGTTTAAGTATCACAAGGGCAAGTACTTTGTTTGTGGAATACTACACTTAACTTGCGACAATATGCCTGCAGCTGCATAGTAGGGCCAGGTACACTTTCAAGTGCTGACAGGGAGAATGTGATCAGCAGAAAAAGAGGAGGCAATGTAGCTTGAAGAGCTCATATGTGCCCATGTACATCTTGTAGTACTATTCAAATGTCTGGTAATAGTAGTAGTAGTAGTTGTAATGTTGACTGCTTCTCCACATATGAAAGGTTGCTGATATGTTTTTTGCTAACCCAATTCCACCAACCTCTGTAACGTAACAGAATTCTATCATGTTTCATTTCAGTGTTTTCGATGTGACTGTTCCAAAGTTAATGATTAAAACTCATATATTCTGTTGGTCTGTAGGTATGAAGCCAAAAGGTCACAGAACAACAGAGACATTGTGACAAAAGAGTGTTGAGCAGTTTTGAAATATCTGTACTTATAAGCGAACATGGCAAAAACAATTGATGATGCTGTGGATGTTACATCAGGTGATAAGTATCCCTCCTACACTACAATCAATAACTGACAATCAATGACTATCACCTGTACCCTAATCTCCAAAATTACTTGAAGGGAGGAACGTCTTCAAGCATTGACAACGCTGCATCAGTTGCTGAAAAATGGTTTGCAAAGCAACCAACAGATTTGTATTTGGAGGGCCTGAATAGGTTGGAGCAACAAAGTGATATGTGTGTGGAGGTCAGGGGTGAATATGATGACTAAACATACATGTTTAAACATGTAGACTCATGTTATCATCATGAAGCCAAACATTTATTAGCTTGTATGCTGTGGACACATTTAAAAATGTAAAAGACATAGCAAGTGGGAGTGGACACACATACTGCATTCCACAACACATCGCTCCAGTGATGTGTAACAGACACGATGTCCATAATAAGGCTGTCAATATCCAAACTATTAAGCTATATTATATTGATCAAAACAACTCAGTGCTGGGACATGCATCTTTAAGAGGTAGGGCTTGTTGCTCCAGGTGAAATGGCAGATGTGGAGTCACATATATTCTGGTTTCCTCATAACATGTCAACTTGATACCATAGTGATAGGTAGCACTAGAAATATTGATATATGTGCAACAGATGCAGCCTAATTAATTCATCCGCAGTGGATACCACCACAAATTGTGTATGGTCCAAAGGTGGCCCATATATCTGTCACATGTGTAGACAATGAAATGGTGTACTCTGTCTCTAACACAACATTGTGTATCAAGATCCAACAGAATGCAGTGAGGTTAGACAGTGAGGTTGCAAATCACACCCAATAGGACTCAATATAGTATATGGACAAATATTCAAGATGTTATCACATGTCAATGAGATTAATGGATGGTGGTTGTGCACATTACTTGCCAGTATGATTGTCCATTTGCATGTACCTTACAATGTACTCTACATTGTTTCCTGAAACCAATTCAGCTGTGACCCCCATATGTTATCATTATGGGAAATCATGGGCACCAGAGCACTGCAATGGTACACCTTCAGACATATGACTGCTATGACTGTGTCCACACTTCAAGTATTAGTAAGGAACACAAATATATATCAGCAGCCCAAAAGTATCCCACGCAGTTCCGCATTAGCAGATAGGTGACCATGCATGTCAATGAATAGCACATATCCCTTGTACTGAAAGCAATAGGCTGTTCTTTGTAGAGGGATAGGTACCAGCAAAGATGTCCTTTAGTGATATGCACTCTGTTAGGTTATGGTGTCATCCATTTGCTTCATTTTACAAATAGAGATTTCTGGTTTGTCTGCATTGTATTTTGGGGTCCCATGTAGTGACACATCAGGAACCATCTGGCCCCAAAATACCCTACAGCACAGCAAAGGCCACATGGAAAGGTGAGGTGCTAAAACATGTTATGGCATAAAGGTAAATGACACATTACACCCCATGTAGCTAGTGACTGCAGGAACCCCACATAATAACTATGATGGTTGCAGATGTAGCAGCCCCTCACTGCCCAAGTAAGGTATATGGCCCCTGCTTAGATCCATGCTCTAGCTGCAGTACTATGTGAACAGTGTCTCATGGGCATTCAGAAGATGACTGTGATGATGTGCCTTTAAAGTGTGTATGAATATGTACAGGGCTGGGACCTATATATGGTGGCTCACTCATGATTATAGCATTCTACATACCCTTGAATGAAGTGCTAAAGGGTCTATGTGAAAATGTGTCTGTCCAACGTGTACAAATGGAAAGGGGCAACACAATAGAAAACCTCAGTATGCTTGCTGTACCAATGGAAAAACATGATCTATGGCTTAGACACAGATAAAGAGCTCCACCTCCTCTGTTTCACATGGGTCATAGTACAAATATGTGTAGCAATGGAGAGCCATCACAACTTTGTGTGATCTGGGAGGGAGTGTTAACATTTTTCACACCCCAAAGATAGGGAACAGCAGGGAACAGGACTGTCACCACACATGTTTTGTAACAATACAACAGAAAATACTGCTGCCACATACCAAATAGAACTGGCAGGTAGGTCCTGTCCAAATCACATGCTCCACAAACATGTTTATGCAGAATACTAGAATAAATACAAGGATGGGTGGGAAAATACCTGGGACTCCCCCTTATGTGTGTTGTTGTATAATGGTACCAGTTGTGCAAGAACTGAGCCAGGCCATATTCTCATATTCTCACTTTCTCCACCATCTTGGCATAGGATAGGCAGTAACATGCACCAATTGTTGTATGTCTCCTGCCGTTATACATATCTTTGGTTTAGGGTACATGCAAGAATGAGAAATGCAAACTGGACAAAGTGAAGTGGCCTTTCCAAAGGGCAGTGCCTCCTCTATCAGAGATGCAGGTTGTGAGAGATCTGTATATCTGTATAACATGCTGTATGTATCTCTATGGCGCTTAAGCATCAAAACTGTGTGATGTACATTTGACATGTGCATGTCTGGCTCAAGGTAGATATGTAAGCCACAGGTGCTCACCTTATACAAGTGCCTCAAGGTTAGACCAATTATTGTGTGTTTTGTAGCACATAGGTTGACTTGCTAATGCACCACAATATCACAGTTGTAGCTGTCACACTAACAAGAGGTGCTCTCCCATGTTGAACTAACAAAGACATATGAGATCCATCAAGGGCAATTGAATAAGGAAATTGTTCTGTGTGTGGGATGGCACCATGATGAAAGAGGGAATGATATGTAGATCATGACATATTGCTGCCAAGAGCACAGCTGGTTTACACACATCACGTGTGCAGACTTAGGGTGCAGAGTATGTGTAGGCCCACAACAAAAGACTATGAAATGAGACATGCACACATGTAGCAAGACAACCATATTTATAACCTAGTCAAAGAAATACACCCACTACTCTATGGACAGTGACCTACACGCAAATAATGCCCTTCTGAACAAGTCTATCATCATTTGGGAGGACATTCTCATCCTCTCCTTGGCGCTCTGCCTGCAACTTCTGCAGTGCCATTAGAGCTTTTCCCTGGTGTTGGTGGTTGTTGGCGTTTTGCAGCAGTTGTCAAATTGCTGCATTGAGTCGGTCAATGGCACCTGTCACAGAGGTGGACATCTCCTTAAAGGCAGCTCTGACTGAATGTCCCACATCAGATATGTAGCCTTGCATATCCACCAGATCTTGATGAATAACTGGGGAGATGTCAGAAGAAACACAAGGTCAGACAATTGTTGCATAAGCAGACATCATGTTGGGGTAGATGGTGGTAGTGAGATTTCTGAAACATGTCAACACATGATTTGCGCACATGGCTGCATGCTGTATAGTGACCCAGTCAATGGAAAGCAACTCCCAGTAGTTGTGCCCATGTGGAGACATGGCATGGCATCAGCCCCATAGTATGATCTGTGCAGCATTATACTGATGGGGTTCGCTTCCTACTGAATGCCCAGAAATGCGTCACTCGTGGGGTCAGATGTGATCCAAGTCAACACTCCTTTCTGGTGGTCAATGTGTCTGTATGTGCTGCACATCATGGATAAATGACCCCTCCCCCCAAATCAGTAGCACAGAAGGATCACATTGCATGCGTGTTATTGTACCAAGCAGTGTTTTGGAGAAGACATGTCTGCATGATGTCCCCATTCATTCCCTGATCTTGCTTGGATTGATAAGAAAGGATAGGCTTGTTGATATAAGGGAGGAGCAATACACCTATGTATTCCAAACCGCAGTTAAGACCTACAAAATAGTTACAAGTACAGCCCTGAGCAAACCCAATGGGATATGTGGTATGTCATTACAAAGGCCACACAATATACAGCATGATACAATGCAGAGATTTGGCATGACAGGTGTGATTCACACTTAAGCAACTGGGTACTGGACAGTAAGACATGACCTGCATCTTCTGACATTGGTCTAATGGACAGTTGCCAAGCATCATCTGGATAGACATCACTGTCCAAACAATGTATCCAGGCACCTCACACAGAACCACATATTGGTGTTTGGGCAGAGAGAGAAAGAAAGATCAGAGGCGGAGATACCTTGAGGAGAGAGCTGAGATTTGTAATGAGATGATGAGGGTCAGAGGCAAGAGAACTAGTCGGGTGGACATAACAATCTTGTTTGGCGGGTGCTATGGCTGACTGGAAAGAGGCAAACATGATTTTGTAGTATAGAAAGTCCACAAGGGTGTGAGATATGAGCCAAGTGTGCTCAGGCATGGGTAGAGGAACATAATAGATAGGGGGTAGTTAAAGACATTCAGGGCTAGGGTGCAATACGTCACAGGATGTGGCATGGGTAGAGCAAGAGCATCCAGAGCATATGAGAGTGCAGTGGAAGCTACTGCCTCATCAACAGACTCAGATAAGATAGTGGAGGAACGAAGTGAAGTGACAGTAGTAGAGCAAGTCGATGAGTCAATAGCATGAAGATTTTCAAAGAGGTTGGAGGAGGCTGGCTGAGATTGATGTAGGGGGTCATGAAGAGTGAAGTTCAGCATGTGATGGTCAGATGAGGGAAGAGCTGAGGTACAAAGGTTTGAGGATAAGCAATCAAAGAAGAAGACAAGGTCAAAGCACACAAGTGCTGGTGTGTGGGGGCAGTACAGCAAACCTGGGAGTAAAATGAAGAAGTAGGGGGAAGGGTCTTAGAAGCATAGGGCTCAGAGGGGTTATCAACATGAATGTTAACATCCTCGAGAATAAGGAAGGGGAAAGATGAATCCAGAAAGAAGGAAAGCCATGAGTCAAAGTCAGTAAGAGAGGTAGAAATGGACTTGTCAGGGGGTCAATAAATGGAGAGGTAGTGGAGTGAAAAGGTATATGGCATGAGCTTTGAAAGAAATAAAGGAGTTAGAATGAAGCAGAAGAAGGGTTTTCAAATGGCAGGACTGAGTGAGCAAAATCCCACCACCACCACCATGGGCAGTGGATCGAGGCATGTGAGAGAACTGGAAGCCGCCATGAAAGAGGGCAGCAAATGAAGCAAGTCATCAAGGAAGAGCCAGGTCTCACTTAGAGCAAGAAGATGGACAGCATGAGAGTAGAGATAAAGAGTTCATGAATGAAGGTGCTTATTTGAGATGGAGTATGCAGTCCACAAGGCGCAAGAAACAGGGAGAGAGGAGGAGGAAAGTAGAGGGATATAATCTTGAGGAGTTGTGTGTGGATCTGACCTGGAAGCATGCCTGAAGTTTGGTGGGAGGGAGAGGGAAAGGGTTGGGATTGATATCTCCAGATGACAGGAGGAGAAGAAGCAGAACAGTGTGGGGTAGAGAGGAGACAGTATGGCGGTAGCAAGAGTGAGGTTATTTCAGAGAGAGGGGAGATGTCTGAGTGAGAGGGAGAAAATGGTGAAGCTCAAGAGCTAATGATAGGGTAGATGAGAAGATGATGGGAGAGGTAAGGATGGTGGAGATGGGATACTAAGGAGAGGGGGCTTGAGGCTGTTGGTAAGAGGAGAGAAAATTAGGGAGAGAAGATTATAGAGTGTCGACAGTAGGGAGAGAGCGTGATGTGGAGCCAAAATAAAGGAAACTGGGAGGAGAGCAGACACCAGGCAAAAATTATGAAGGAAAGGCAGGAGAAAGGCTTCAGAGAATTGGGGTGCACCTGTGAGTAACAGTGGTAATGAGCCTAGGACATCTATGAGAGATTGTTAGCCAGGGGCTGGGTAGGGGGCAATTAGGAAGTGAAAAGGAGATGCCAGAGCCAGACAGCTGGAAATGAGAGGTAAATCAGATAACAATCCAGAAATGCAGATAAGGTAAAAAAGCACACTAACATTGATAAAATAACTAAATAAATATATACATATCAAGATAGAAAGAGAGGACTCACAAATAGGCAGCAAACAGTGTGGCCCAGGAGCTGGGAGAAGAGCTAATAATGAAGCTGCACCTTCCACAGCAAGAACTAGCAAATGGCAGAAGCACATGTGGGGAGGGGAGATGAAGAGGGTTAGACAATGCTTCAATTTGGGGGGGGGGATTATAACTACTGTGGATCAGGTATTGGTTAAAAGATAGAAAGAAGAGGGTAGGGCTGAATGGTTAATTTTCCCAATGGAGAAAGGTGAATAGTGGGCTACTCCAGGGATCTGTGCTGGGTCTGCTGCTTTTTAACATATTCGTAAATGACCTGGAAATGGGAATAACGAGTGAAGTAGTCAAATTTGCAGATGACACAAGATTAACCAAAACTGTTAAAACCCAAGATGATTGTGAAAAATTGCAAAAGGACCTTGATAAATTGGAAGACTGGACGTTTGAATGGCAGATGAAATTTAATGTGGACAAGTGCAAAGTTATTCACCTAGGAAAGAACAACTCAAACTATGGTTACATGATGCAGTTACACATTAGGAACCACCGCCCAGGAAAAAGATTTAGGCGCCATCGTGGATAACATGTTGAAACCTTCCGCCCAGTATGCAGCTTTGCAAAGAAGGCAAATAGATGCTAGAAAACATAAGGAAAGAAATGGAGAATAAAACAAAGGATATTATCTCTGTTATCGCTCCATGACTGCACCTTGAATATTGTGTGCAATTCTGGTCACTGTATCTTAACGGAATTAGGAAAGGTACAGAGAAGAGCCACTAAAATGGTAAAGGGGATGGAAGGATACTCCCATGAGGAGAGGTGTAAAAGGTTAGGGCTCTTCAACCTGGAAAAAAGACGGTTGAGGGGAGATATGATAGCGGTCTATAAATTAATGAATAAAGTGGAACGGGTAAACGTAGATCAATTCTTTACATCATCAAAAAGTAGAAAGACTAGGGGACATGCAATGAAGCTACAGTGTAATCCATTTAAAACTAATAAAATAAAATATTTTTTTCACTTAACACATAATCAAACTCTGGAATTTGTTATCGGAGAATGTAGTAAAAGCTGTTAGTGTAGCTGGGTTTAAAAAAGATTTGGACAAGTACCTGGAGGAAAGGTCCATAAACCATTATTAAAGAGGACCCGTGTAATCCACTGCCTGCTCTAATACATGCACTATTGAACCTGTATGTCTTTTTGTGAAACTGCTAGGTACTTGTGACCTGGATAGGCCACTGTTGGAAAGAGGATACTGGGCTTGATGGACTCTGGTCTGACCTAGAATAGTATTTCTTATGTTCTTATGTTACTGCACAAACAGGTAGGTTAGCAAGCAGGCAAGGGGGTATTTACAATACTCAGTGAAGAGCAGCACAGACAGAGGTAGCAGTGAATAAGAGATCTGAATTGTGATCTCATGAATATAGGTGTGTATATTGTGTGGGAGACCATGAACCAATACCACCAGGGTGGTTGTGCTCTGCTGCACCCCACCAGCACCAGTCCTGCATGGGCTAGGAGCTGATACACATGCAGTATATGGATTGCTGCACATAGGCAGGGGCCAAGGTACCACCCTATGTGGACAAATCCTAATTGCTGGGATGGTTAGCCACATCCCATTTGAAGGTATACCAGTGGAGGACTCTAAGCCAGGACATAGTGCTTAGAGGGTCAGGTTTGCACACATCCCATTGTAGCCTACATGGCTGTAGGACACACCCACCCTGTAATTGGGGACATCTGTGTTGTGTGATCACGTACCTCAGTTAGCAATTAGGCACCATACCCACTCTGTCCCATGTCCCCTGTGTGAGCTACATGTAACATACTAGTTACCTGTACTCACAAAGAAATGTATCAAACATGCAAGAAAACTAACCTGAGAGATCCTCATGGCTGCCTGTAGTTTAAGTGACAAGATTAGACAGGAGACCCACCATAATGTCCCATAGTCTGCTCGGTGCAGCCTCTGCACCTTCAACCTGGGCTTCCGGCTGAGCAGCTCCTCAACATCCCCTGTCCCTCTTGCCTCCTGAGGTCAGTTCTGCACCTCTTATGTCTGGCCACCTTCCATTTCAGACTCAGATTCTGACTCCAGATGTAGTATAATGTTGGCTCCGGTCTCATTTTCCCCAGTTGTGGTGAACTGACATGTCCATTTCTCCCATCCATGTTCTTCATAGGTGAGTGAACCATAATGCCAAGAGACTATCGCCATGCCACTTACTGCCACTCAGGATGACTCCTCCTCGGTGGATTCCTGTGAGCCATTGCCAAGGATATTCTGTGGCTTTGTTTCTTGTAGGGTTCCCATAGCTCCTACTGCAGGCCTAGATGGTGCTGTTGGGACAGCTGGGAAGAGAGTCACATGGTATTATAATCAGACATCAAGCATGCAGCAGTCATCCCCACATGGCAGCAGTTGACAGCTATTCTGAATGTTTTGGTGAATACAAGGCCATTGACATCATGCATGGGTGCAGTCAGTTCACCTCTCCAATGTAAGCTGCAGAGCAAGTCCTGCATGTCCCCTCCATAAGGTGTAATGTCTTTCTACCACAGGTGCACTGAGGCAGACAATACCAATCACCATGAGCCGGATGTTATGTTCCTGGGGAATGAATGATCAGCGATGCAATGTTGAATGATGTTTTCCCATCATGTCTCACACACATGGTAATTTGGTATCATCTGTCTGAGTTCCTATGTTACTGTGGTGCAGCCAGGGACAGCTAGATTGCTGACATGCAACAACATAGTAACATAGTAAATGACGGCAGATAAAGACCAGTATGGTTCATCTAGTCTGTCCAGTAAGATGGCCAGAGTAAGATGGCAGGTGTAGGTGCCACTCTGTGCAGGCCACCCCTCAGGCCACCCCTCCCCATGTCTTTGCTCCATGCAGGACACCCCTATTTGTTGAGAAGTTAGATGGTTCAGTTTATTTTGATTTTATTCTGTTGCTATAAATGGATCCATTGTGTCTGTCCCATGCCATTTTGAATTCTGTCACTGTATTTTCCCCCACCACCTCCATTGAAAGGGCATTCCCAGCATCCATCACCCTCTCAGTGAAAACGTATTTCCTGACATTGCCTTTCAATTTTCCACCTTGCAGCTTCATGTTATGCCCTCTCATTTTACAGCTTCCCCATCTTTGGAAGAGGTTTGTTTGTTCATTATTTCTCCTTAAGTATTTAAAGGTCTGAATCATATCTCCCCTATCCCTCCTCTCCTCCAAAGTGTACATATTTAGGTCTTCAAGTCTCTTCTCATAAGGCTTCTGACGCAAGCTCAAATCATTTTGGTTACCTTCCTATGAACAGTTTCCATTCTTTTTACATCCTTTGCAAGACACGGTTTCCAAAACTGAACATTCCCTGTGCATGTTACTGTCAGAGATTGCTGTCTGTCTCCAATGTCTGACCACTGTATGGGTTGCATCATTGCCCAAACCAATGTGGACTCCATGACCACCCCCATGGACAATGATGTTAAGAAGATCGTAGCACTGACAGGTGACAATAGACTGTCACTGCCAGTGCAAATGCAATGGCACTGGCATTGATTGTCCCATGGTGGCATGTTAGTGCTGTATACGATTGTCCTTTTCTTGACTGTCAGTGCATCTCTCAGGGACATGTATACTGGGCCTCATGTCTACTGTGGCAATCTGTCTGATGGATGCAGGCTCCCTCCTGTGTGAAGTCTATATTTTATGATGTTGTCAGAGTCATGCATGTGTTTGAGTAATGGCCTGGTTCTAGTTTGGAAACAGTCTCCATATGTGCATGAGAGTTTTACAACTGTGCAGAGGTGTCCCCATATCACGCACTGCCTTCTAATCATGCTTATGGTATGGAACACCATAGTAATGGTAGACATACATATCCCAGCATGCAATGTGTTGAATACAGGAGTGAATGTTTCTTGCCAGGCACATCTGGAGATGTGGCATAATGGAAACATTGGTGATAACACTGAAGGGGCATCCTGCTGGAGCATGTGCATGTGATAGCCATGGTCAAGACAGAACAGCATCCCTATATCTGAGCACAGTATAGCCTGAGCATCTACAGATATATCTGTTGTCTGAGCCTATATGCCATACATTCGTGGGGTGAGGATACAGATTGTGGAGCCTGTTGAGGTGCTTGCATCTTACCCAGCTGCTCTGTCACACACAGACAGCAGACACAGACCCAATGTGCTGTGTGGATGATCCCCACAGTGGCAGTTTCAGCGCTTGCAGGTGTGCACCTGTGTAAACAGTTCCAGCTTCACCATATGAGCAAGGGAGGTTAGTTAAGTCTTTGGCCTTGTATAGATTGTAAAAAGCTGTTTTATGCCAGTTAGGCTATAGAACTACAGGGTTCACAAACTGAGATATATGGGTCATAGTCGTGACATTCTGCACAGTCACAGTATACCCAAACACATTAGACAGGATATATTATGTATTTGGGGAAAAGTGGGGGAAGGGAAAACCAGACTTATCAGTCATACCTCATATATGTACATGATGCCAGACTAGCACCCTGCACAGAGAGCCATTGATGATGTCATGTATGCATAAATAAATGAACTAGTATAATACTGAACCTTAAAAATGTAAATATTACTACCTCGGAAAAATCAAAGAGAGTACTATATAGTGCTAACTCTAGCCCACACTGGAACTACGGGAACAGGGAACACCCGGTCCACCTTTTTAAGCTCATAAATGAGCACAGTAAAATAAAATAAAAATAGTCCTAATTAAAATCGCTTGAATAATGGCAATTCTCCTTGCTGTATTTGTGCCTGATCAGAACCAATCTCAACATAGACAGTAATAAATAATTAAAAAATTAAAAAGGAGTACTTGCCTAAATACCAAACCGGCATCTATAAATAAATAAATTATTGCCCTCCCTAAAGATAAGAGCATAAAGGACAATAAAAGCCAAAGAACAAAGTATGCAAAGGGGGTAGACTTAAAAAGAATAAGCGTGAACCATACTAACACTGATTTTAGGTAAAATTCAGTCATTAAAACATGTACATGAGAATGAAACGACCCCATCAGAGAAAAGAGGTAGAATATTATAACTACTATGGGAAACTATATGGACATCAAGGCACAAAATAAATAAATATATAAAACTATGCACTCCCTTAAAAATAATTCAAGATGTAGGGGCTTAAAATATTAAAAACGCACATGCATAAATACAGAAAACCAAGAGATCCCGACACGGAGGTAACTAACAAACAGCAAAAAGGAGGGAAGGGAAGGGGAAGAAGAAGGAAGGGAGGAGGAGAGGAGGGGAAGGGGGGATAAGTGGGGAATGGAGGAGGGGAACAGGGAGGGGAGGGAAGGAAGAGGAGGGAGAGGCAGAAGGGGAAAGAGGAAGGGGGTGGAGGAAGAGAAGGAGAGAGGGAAAGGGAGAGGGGAGGAGGGGGAAGAAACAGAGAAACATAGAAATATGATGACAGAAAAAGACCACATGGCCTATCTAGTCTGTCCTTCCATATCAACAACTACAACAGTCCCCTTTCTTCCTTTAGAGATCCTCTGTGTTTGTCCCATGCTTTTTTGAATTCAGTTACTGTCCTCATCCCTACCATCTCCACTGGGAGACTATCCCACGGATCCACCACTCTTTCCGTAAAGAAATATTTCCACATATCACTCCTGAATCTATCCCCCTTCACCCTCATCCCATGTCCCCGCGTAGCAGAACTTGTTTTCAGTTGAAAGAGGTTCCCCCCCTGAACATTTATGCCACGGAGGTATTTAAATATCTCAATCATATCACCTCTATCCCGCCTTTCCTCTAAGGTGTACATATTAAGATCATTAAGTCTGTCCTCATATGCTTTATAATGAAGACCACTAACCATTTTAGCAGCTACCCTCTGCACCGACCCCATCCTGTTCACATCCTTTTGAAGCTGCGGTCTCCAGAATTGCACACTATACTCTAAATGAGGTCACACCAAAGATTTATACAGAGGCACTATCACCTCCTTTTTTCTGCTAGCCATTCCTCTCCTAATGCATCCTTCTAGATTTTGCTGTCGCCCTTTCTACCTGTTTAGCTACTTTAATATCATCAGACACAACCACACCTAGGTCCCGCTCTTCTTTAGTGGACAAAAGTACTTCACTCACTATACTATATTGCTCCCTTGGATTGCTGCAGCCCAAATGCATAACCTTACATTTTTTAACATTAAATCCCAGCTGCCAAATTCAAGACCATTCTTCAAGCTTAGCTAGATACCGCCTCATGTTATCTACACCTTCCTGGGTGTCTACTCTACTGCAGATTTTGGTATCATCCGCAGAGAGGCAAACCTTACCCGATAGCCCTTCCGCTATATCACTAACAAAGATGTTAAAAAGAATCAGACCAAGGACAGATGCTTGGGGCACACCACTGGTAAGATCCCTCTCCTCAGAGTGAGCTCCATTTACCTGTACTCTTTGTCGCCTCCCACCCAACCAATTTCTAACCCAAGCAGTAACTTTAGGGTCCATCCCTGGGGTGCTCAGTTTGTTTATAAGTCACCTGTGAGGAACAGTGTCAAAGGCTTTTCTGAAATCTAAATACACCACATCTAGGGCTCCCCCTCGATCCAACTCCCTGGTCACCCAGTCAAAGAAATCCATCAGATTTGTCTGACAAGACCTGCCTTTGGTGAATCCATGTTGCCTCAGATCCTGTAATCCACTAGACTCCAGAAACCTCACTATTCTGCAGAAGGGGGAGGGTAAGGGAAGTGGGAGGGGATGATGGGGAAGGGGGGAAGGGAAGGAGGGAGGAGGGGAAGAGGGGGAGGGAGGGAGAGGAAGGAGGGCAGGGGAAGGAGGGAGGGAGGAGGAAAGAGAAGGGGTGAAGGAAGGGGAGGGGAATGCCTGGCAGGGCCGGCCCGTCCATTGAGCAAGAATGTTTTTTGCACAGGGCCCCGCATTTCAGTGGGCCCCGCGCAAAGAACATTCTGCTTTTTTTCAAAATTAAATTTAAAAAAAAAAAGCTGGCTGCTACCACTGCCGCCGCTGCCGCCGCAGCAGCAGCAGAATGGAGTGTCCTGCGGGGCCCCCTCTGCCCGGCTGAGTCCCTCCCTCCCTCCCTCTGCGATGGCTGAGCCCCTCTGTGCCGGCTATCAGATTCACGAAGGAAGAGTGTCTCCCTCGTGTCTCTGTTAAGCCCGCAGGGGCAGATTTCCCATCAGCCCCTGCGGGCTTAACAGAGACGCGAGGGAGACACTCTCCCTTCGCGAATCTGAAAGCCGGTACAGAGGGGCTCAGCCATCGCAGAGGGAGGGACTCAGCAGGGCAGAGGGGGCCCCACGGGACACTCCATTCTGCTGCTGCTGCTGCGGCAGCGGTAGCAGCCAGCTTTTTTTTTTTTTTCCCTTGAGCCGATGGGGGGGGGGGGGTGTTTAGGACTGGTAATGGGCTATGGAGGGGGTTAGGACTTGACTTAAGGTGGGCTGTGGGTTGATGGGGGGGGTTTAGGACTGGTAATGGGCTATGGGGGGGCTAGGACTGGAAATGGGCTGGGGGGTTAGGACTGGTAATGGGCTGTTGGGGGGGTTAGGACTGGTAATGGGCTATGGGGGGCTAGGACAGGAAATGGGCTGATGGGGAGGGGTTAGGACTTGAGGTGGGCTGTTGGGGGGGTTAAGACTGGTAATGGTCTAAGGTGGGCTAGGAACGGAAATGGGCTTATGGGGTGGTTAAGACTGGAGGTGGGCTGATGGGGTTAGGACTGGTAATGGGCTGTGGGGGGTTTAGGACTGATAATGGGCTATGGGGGGGCTAGGACAGGAAATGGGCTGATGGGGTTAGGACTGGTAATGGGCTGTGGGCTGTTGGGGGGGTTAGAACTGGTAATTGGCTATGGGGTGGGTTAAGACTGGTAATGGGCTGTGGGCTGATGGGGGCTGTCTGGTAATGGGCTATGGGTGGGTTAGGACTGATAATGGGCTATGGGGGGGGGGCTAGGACAGGAAATGGGCTGATGGGGAGGGGTTAGGACTTGAGGTGAGTTGATGAGTTTAGGACTGGTAATGGGCTGTGGGCTGATGTCGGGGGGGGGGGGGTTAAGACTGGCAATGGGCTATGGGGGGCTGACTGGAAATGGGCTGATGGGGTTAGGACTGGAAGTAGGCTGATGGGGGGTTAGGACTGGTAATGGGTTATAAGGGGGGCTTAAACTGAAAATGGGGAGATGGGGGTTAGGACTGGAAGTGGGTTGATGGTGGGTCTAGGACTGGTATTGGGTTGGGGGGTTGCTAGGACTGGAAATGGGCTGATGGGCTAGGACTGGAAATGGGCTGATGCTGGAACTAGAAGGGAGCTGATGTTGGGGGAGGATTAGAATGGGATGGGGCTGGGAGAGTAAAATGGAGAGGGGAAAATATTTTGTGTGGGAGGGATGAAAAATCTACAATTGGCTGGGTATTGGGAGAGTAAGTGGGGATTGAGGATGGAGGGGTAAAATTTGAGTGGATGAAATAGGAATGAGGAAAGAGCAAAAGGAGAAAGATTAGTATGTTAAAGCAGATGTAGAGAGAGAATGGAAAAAAACTAGGAGAGAAGAAAGGACAAATGGACCGCAGACGATGGACAGTTAGCAGAAGACACGAAGAAACCAGAAGAAAGTGGCTGGAGCAATTGCAGCTGAAAAAAAATGCACAAAAGGTAGAAAAATATCTCTTTATTTTGAATTTATTAATTGGAATATGTCAGCTCTGGGAAATGTGCATCATTAACGTCTGCGCTTTGTTTAGTACAAGAGGAAATTAATTTATAGTTTTATTTCTACAGTGTTGTTGTACATTCCAAGTTTGGCTTTTGGGGTTCCCAGTTTAATTATTGTCTTCCTATTTCTAAATTGTGATTCCTTGTTTGGTGATGGTCTATGTTCTGCATGTGTAATTGAGCTGAGGTATTCTGTTTATGTAATTCCTATTTGACATTGCCACTTGTTCTCTTTCCCCAGTAGGTCATGTATTGTTATTATCTGAAATGTATTGGTTTAATATTTGCAGTGTTTCCTTTTGATAGGTAGAGTATGGTGCTTTGTGAGTCCTGGTAGTGCTGTTAGGATACGGCGGGTTTGCTATGGGTTCTAAATGGGCAGTGTTTGTAGTAGTTCCTAATGTGTCTGGCGGTTGGCACTGGATTATAGTAATGTAGAAATCTTTTAGTCTTTCTTTATCCATACACTCATTAAGAGGCATGTTTACTAAAAGTTAGTATATGGTAACATTATGCAAATATTTATGCAAATGAGGCCACTTATGCAAATGAGGCCCCGCACCGAGTCTCCGCACATGGCCCTGCACCCCCCTTGGGCCGCCCCTGATGCCTGGAATTGAGAAGATAAGAGAAACACAGAAAGATCAAAATCCTGGTTCAACCGCAAAGGGTGTAAAGTTTTTGGGTGATAAATAAATATCTGTTCTAGTTGGAGACATTTGTTTACTTCATCTCCTCTCCAATGTCTGCGAAATACCTTTAGGACAACAAAACGCAAATCTGAAACTTTATGATTCTCTTTGATCTAATGATCAACAAGAGGTCTTTGACCCTTCTCTTTAAGCAGCTCTTATGTTCGCTGATCCATGTTTTTATACTCCTCTTGGTCTTAGCAATGTAACAGAGTTTGCATGGGCACATAATAAGATAGCTCACCTGCTGTGTTTCACAGTTGGAAAACTGACAGGATGAAGAAAAACTTCCCTCGTCATGAGGGAATTCTCACATACAGTTCATCGTCCACATCAAAAATGACCTCGCACTTTCAGGACAGCTCGGGGATTGGTAAGAGCTGAAGGCACCAAATGTTAGTAAGATTTGGATTCCTTTTGTTTGCAATTGTTAGCTTTTTGTCTTTTAGTGCTGGTACAGATTCCAAAAGTTGCCAATCTTTCTTAATGATTCGTATAATGTCTCTAGAGATGTCAGAAAAAGTTAAGGTACAGACGATTCAATCTTCATCCTGACAGGCGCGACCTTGGAGAAGTGTAACACGGTTGGACAGTTTAGCTCTATGATAAACTTCTGAATATATCCTTGTGGGTATCCTTGGTCCTTGAAGTGACATTTCATTTCCTATGCATGGAACTCGTATTCCACATCAGTGGGCAAAGTCTCTGGATTCTTAGAAATTGGCTCACAGGTAAATTATTCTTAAGGGCATAATTGTGAAAACTAGAAAAATGTAAAAGTGAGTTCTTATCAGTTGGCTTCTTATACAAGGTAGTGGTAAACCCGTGTGCTCTTTTTTTAACAATATATCAAAGCATGCAACTTGTTGGGAACTGTATTGATATTCGAATTGCAAGTTATGGCTTCAACAAAACAATATGAACATCAATCATAAAAAAACGGAAGTAATGTTTATCTCTAAAACCCCAGAATTTAAACATCCTTCCACAATCCTACTAAACAATATTTCTTACAACATCAAACAAGAATTAAAGTACCTAGGTGTGACCCTTGATAAGACTCTTAGCATGGAAACTCACCTAAGACTATTAAACAGAACAATTTTTCACAAACTAAGAATCTTACAACCCCTACACAATATCATCGAACAATCAGATTTTAGAACAATAGTACAAACACTCATAACCCCACATCTGGACTATTGTAATGGCATCCTACATGGACTACCTAAAAAAACAATCAACATACCAATGGCCCAGAACATCACAGCTCGAATATTAATGAACGTACGGTTTTCAGATCACATCACACCCATTCTAATGGAACTTCACTGGCTATCTATCCAAGCACGCATAAGATACAAAATAATAATTACAACATTCAAGTTAATACACAATATCACCCCATCTTTCCTCGCCACACTCCACTGGAGTGGAGGAGTGGCCTAGTGGTTGGGGCAAGGTACTTCGGGCCAGAAGGTCGGGGGTTCAAATCCCACTAGAGGACAGCAACCTTGGGCCGGAAGGACTGGGGTTTCTAGTCCCACAGGTGCTCCTTGTGGTCTTGGGCAAGCCACTTAACCCTCCATAGCCCATGTTCCCTGTAAAAAATAGTTCTGTGTGTGCTGTGCTTTCCTGTCTAATCAATGTGTTTATACCTCAAAATTTCCTGTCATGATTTGACAATTTCCAATCTGTAATCAAAAAAAAAACAAAAACGCTGCTGATTGCTGGAAGTAGCGGTATACAAATGTATACTAAATAAATAAATAAAATAAATTAAAATACAACCCCCTAACAGAAAAAGATGTACACACAATCTAAACACTCTACAAATTCCACTCTCTATACGCAAGGTGAAAATGAATACCAGCAATAGAACATTCATTTACCTAGCTCCCACACAATGGAACAAACTCCCTGACACACTAAGAGCCAACAAGGACCTCCAATCATTCCGAAAAAACCCTCAAAACTTACCTATTCCAAGAATATTATAATCTGTCAGAAATAACATCAATCAAATTGTATTCAAGTATAATCATATCATGATGGATTCCAACAACTCCATCGTCATATGCCACACCAAACCCAACAAAGTATATTAAAATGTAAACCCATTAGCCATGTGACATTTCCATTGTACGTCAATGTAAATATTATGTATATAGTTAACTGAACATACACGGTTCTCTATGTAAATAGTTTTGAGTTTTGAATTCCTATGCTTCCTTTGCTATGCACATAGTTTCTATATTGTTATATGTAACTGCTGTCATTGCAGAATTAAATGTTAATGCTGATCACTGGAGGGAGCGGTATAAAAATGAATTCAAATAAATAAATAAAGTTGACATCGAGTGAGTTCATCCAAGTAAATAAACTTAAAAGTTCCACCTGTGATCTTTCCCAAATTAAAAACACGTTGTCTATGTACCTTTTCCACATGTGTACATGTTTTTTTTTCCCTCACTTGGTTTGCAGCTTGTCATGCTTGAAGGCTTGTGTACATCTGTGATGCTGAGTGCCAAGCTATCAGTAGCTTAACTACTAGCAGGGTCTCCCAAGACAGACAGGTCTCAGCTGAGGTGCCAGACCAAGACAAACCATCCATCTAGGAAACAGCAGAATGGGATGGTGTTGATGGCAGAGGATCAAATTTCTGTGACAATGGCAACAGTACTAATCTTACACTGCACAGAAGAAAGTTCTGGTGATCTACTTCCGTATTGTGCCATGAAAACCGAATGGATAGTCACAACAAAACAAATTGCACTATAGTGCTGGAAGATGAGACTCCCCAGTTTGGAAGACACTCAACTAGCTACTGGGGAGGAGCTGAAGACTTTTCAGAGTAAAGTCAGCATTTATGATGTGGTGGGCTCAAAGTCTTCGGGAGGTCTGACTGCCGATGTAGCTGCACATGAAATGAGAGTCAGAAGTTGCAAAGATGTCTTAAAATTTAGGATGATTATCCAGAGGGTCGCCATGATCGACACAGACTCAACACCACTTAACAACAATAACAACAACACATGTTTCTTAAAGGGATGTCTTGTAAGAAATTTATTTACAAAATGTGTGACATACAAATTGGCAACATCTGATGCCATAGAGGAAGCCATGGCAACTCCCTTTATCTGTTTATAAAAGAGCTCACGAAAGCATTGTCATTGCTAATGTGGCCAACTGAATTAAAAAAGAATTTGAGGTCTGTACGGGTCTAGCTCTGGTGATAAGTATGTCTAAAATGGGCAAAGCGGCATTTTGTGGGATATTGGTATATAGTGAATTAATATCTAAAGTGAATAATATAGTCCCCTCATGAAGACTAGAAAATTATTCTAATAATTGCAACATTTGTGAAGAATCCACGCACATATGATGGTGCCTGTTGTACAAATGGTCTAAGGAAAACATAGAGAAACTTAGAAACTGGTTTGAACAATGAGCCAATAGCTGATATAATGGGCTGTCCAGGTGGATGATCCAAAGACATGTATTTTAGGAAGAACATAGACTGTAGGTGTCAATGGATACTGCATTGTTAGAAATTCACATTCCTTCTGTGTCAAACAGGCAGCCTGTTGGCCCACATAAATAAGTGTGTCTAACTTGCTCTTAAGGGCAGAGGTGGGATCATCATATAATCTAATGTAAAAGGTTGTATCTTTAATCTGGCGATACATTTCCTGTACATAATCAGAATGATTTTGAATAACCAGTGAGCCTCCTTTATCGGCAGGTTTAATGTTGATGCTATGATTATTGCTGAAATTTGATAGTGCATGTCTTTCATCTTTTGACAAATTGAAAAAAGTATGGGACTTCTTTTTATAGAGGTCTTCAACCCTGTGGGAAACCACTTTTTCGAAGGCCTCAACAAGGACATTACCTGTATTAGGAGGTATCCAAGTAGAAGACTTCTTAGTCACTGACGGATCAGAGTGGATATATGGTCGGTTGTCAAAAAAATCCCTTATCATTAATTTATGAAAGAACTTATATAGCTTCTCCTGGGTAATAAAAGGATCATGTTTTTGTGGGTACAAAAGACAGGTGTTTTCTTAATACTCTATTTGCCTCCTGTTTCAAAACATAATTAGATAAATTAAAAATTCCCTCTATCTCTCCCAATCCATAGTGTTCTGAAATCTGTCGTTCCTCCCCCTCCCTTCCCCCTTTGTGGATAATATATTCGATGTTGTTCTCATGCATGTTGGAGAGGGTATATCCCTTGTTTTTGATCTCCCCCTTTCCAGAGAGATTCCATTGTTTGTTCATCCAGGCATATACATTCCCTATTCTATAGTCCTCCTCATCTCTTTTAAATTTCTTCAATTTCCTTTCCTTTACAATTTTTTTGTGTTCAGAAATGTTCCTATCGTAGTCTTTCTTTGAAGTCTCAAACCGTGCATCAGCTTCTATAAGAGCATCAAGTTTCGAATCAATGTCAAGTCTTACAGATTCAGCTTTACATTGTGACATATTAATCAGTAATATCATTAAGTCCAGAGAACATTTATTTAAAATTTTGGCCCAATCTGCCAAAAAATCCATATCATCATTGTACATGCCTGGAGCTTAATTGATTCCTCTGGGAATAATCTTGTGCTTACACTTCTCTAGTAGTGATGAGACATGCATCTCTTCTCTTATGAGTTTCTGGATAAGCCGCACAGTAGTCCTCCATTCTTCCTTGATTCTGCAGACAATTTCATTCTTTTCAGAGGAGGAGTCCTCAGGAAGTATTCTTTGTAATTCACTCTCACTGTAGCTCACGACCTCCTTCCAAGGGGAAAAACCCAGCAGTCCAATAGGGAGCAAGGGTGGACCCGCAGGAAAGTCAAAGAAACAAAAGAGCCGGTGCAGTGGATGGTAGTCAACAGACTTTATTGTTCATTATTTATTCTAAATTTGTTTTATCTCCAAGACTTGTACCCCCTGAGGAAGGCCAAGACACTGAAGCACATTGGGATTTTAATAAAATCTGTAGAATGACATCTACTGCACTGGCTCTTTTGTTTCTTCTTAATGGGTGGTTTGGAAAGCAGGAGACCTCTCATGAAATGTGCTACTAGCAGTTACATGGAGATAGGCTGTCCATCCAGGAGATGGTAAGAGGCTGCAATGGCACTGAAGTGGACTCTCAACAAGTTGGTCTTTAGACCTGTCAAGGACAGGGGGAGGAGATACTGGAGGAGTGACTCCACTGGAGCAGAAAAGGGTTTGAGATCTTTCTGGGAACACCACACAAAGAATCTACACCACTTAAAATGCATGAACGTCTGGTGGATGGCTTCCTTGAAGCCAAAAGGATCTCTTTAACCTCTTGGGTAAGATCAAAGCCCTGTAAAGCTATGCACTCCACAGCCAAGCCGTGAGGTGGAAAGACTGTGAATTGGGATGCAGCAGTGAGCCGTCATCCTGGGAGAGGAGTTCCAGCACATCTCCCAATCGCAGAGGATCTGAGTCAGACGTAGTAGCAAAGGAAACAGCAGTTGCCGTGGTCAGTGAGGGGCTATGAATATCATGGAACCCCTTTCGGACTGAAATTTGAAAAACGTCCTGGGAATGAGGGGTATGGGAGGGAAAGCATAAAGCAGACCCTGACCCCATTGTAGGTGGAAGGCATCCATTGGTTGGTTGGTGGATATTGGAGTTCTTATGCAGAAGTGAGGAAACTAGGCATTTTGGGGAGACGCAAACTGATCTATATCTGGAGTTCTCCAGGTCTGGAAGATATAGGATATGGTGTCTGGATGGAAAGACCATTAGTGGGGAACAAGAATGTGACTCAGTCTGTCTGCCAAAACATTGAACTCCCCTGGGAGGTACACCACTAGGAGGTATATCTGATGAATAATGGCAAAGGACCACAGGTTTAAGACCTCTTCGCAGAGACACCAAGAGCCTGTTCCTCCCTGTTTGTTCACATAGAAAATGGCCACCTGATTGTCCATCCTGACTAGAACTTGTCGTGCTTTGAGGTGGTGTTGAAACACCCAGAGGGCATTGGAGATAGCACGAAATTCCAGCAGATAGATCTGAAGTTGTGACTCTTCAGTTGTCCAGAGCCCTTGTGTGGTCAGGTTGCTGAGATGTGCTCCCCAACCCATTTTGGAGGCATCCATCTTCAGGGTGTATTGAAGTGGAGGCATCTGAAAAGGTGACCTTATGAGCAGATTTTCAGGAGTATACCACCACTGAAGGGATATGATGATATGGGCAGTGATCTGGATCCTGTCTCGGAGCTATCCGAGACCTGTTTCCACTGGGAGGCATGAGTCCATTGGGCTATCCACATATATAGTCAGGTATGTTGGAAAACTGCATCTATTCTTATACAGCCAGACTCACATACATAATGTTATATTGAGGTAAGAACTTAAGAACATAAGATATGTCATACTGGGTCAGACCAAGGTCCATCAAGCCCAGTATCCTGTTTCCAATAGTGGCCAATATAGGTCACAAGTACCTAGAAGTTTCTCCAAAGGACACAGGTTCCACAATGCATGTATTGGGACAAGCAGTGGATTTCCTGGGTCCCCTTTAATAATGATTTATGGATCTTCCCTCCAGGAACTTGTCCAAACGTTTATTGAACCCAACAACACTAACAGCCTTTACTACATCCGCCGGTAATGAATTCCAAAGTTTGATTATGTGTTGAGTGAAAAATATTTTCTCTTATTAGTCTTAAATAGATTACACTGTAGGTTCTTTGCATGTTCCCTAGTCTTTCTATATTTTGATGGCGTAAACAATTGATCTACGTTTATCTGTTCCACTCTATTCATGTAACACCAATTTTTAAAAAGGGTTCCAGGGGTGATCCGGGAAACTACAGACCGGTGAGCCTCACGTCAGTACCGGGAAAAATGGTAGAAACCATCATAAAGAATAAAATTACTCAGCATGTAGATAGTCATGGCCTAATGGGAGACAGCCAACATGGCTTTAGACAAGGAAAATCTTGTCTTAATAATCTGTTATGTTTTTTTGAAAGTGTGAATAAACAGGTGGACAAAGGTGAGTCGGTTGATATAGTGTATCTGGACTTTCAGAAAGCCTTTGACAAGGTCCCTCATCAGAGACTTTTGGCAAAACTAAAGAGTCATTGGATAGGAGGCAGTGTACTACTGTGGATCAAGAACTGCTTAAAAGATAGAAAGCAGAGGGTAGGGCTAAATGGCCAATTTTCCCAATTGAGAAAGGTGAATAGTGGGGTATCCCAGGGATCTGTGCTGGGTCTGCTGCTTTTTGACATATTCATAAATGACCTGGAAAGTGGAATAACGAGTGAGGTTATCAAATTTGCAGATGACACAAAACTATTTAAAGTTGTTAAAACCCAAGAGGATTGTGGAAAATTGCAAGAGGATCTTGATAAATTGGAAGACTGGGCATCAAAATGGCAGATGAAATTTAATGTGAACAAGTGCAAAGTTCCTTTGAATTATGGTGCTGGCGGCGAATACTGTGTATACCATGGACTGCCCGAAGAACAAACCAGTCGGTACTAGAGGAAATCAAACCTAAGCTTTCTTTAGAAGCTCAGATGACAAGACTTCGACTTTCATACTATGGACACATCATGCGAAGAGAGAGATCATTAGAGAAAGACATCATGCTTGGCAAGATAGAAGGTCAACGCAAAAGAGAAAGGCCAGCAATGAGATGGATTGATACAATAACAGCAGCTACGGGTACCAGTCTGTCAACAATGAGCCACCTGACTGAAGACCGAACACAATTTAGGATAACTATCCAGAGGGTCGCCATGAGTCGACTCCAACTCGATGGCACTTAACAATAACAACAACAAGTGCAAAGTTATGCACCTAGGGAAGAACAACCCAAACTATGGTTACACAATGCAGGGTTCCACATTAGGAACCACCACCCAGGAAAAAGATATAGGCGTCATTGTGGATAGCATGTTAAAACCCTTGTCCCAGTGTGCAGCGGCGGCCAAGAGAGCAAATAGAATGCTAGGTATCATAAGGAAAGGAATGGAAAATAAAACAAAAGATATTATAATGCCTCTATATCGTTCCATGGTGAGACCGCACCTTGAATATTGTGGGCAATTCTGGTTGCCGTATCTTAAAAAGGATATAGCGTTATTAGAAAAGGTTCAGAGAAGAGCCACCAAAATGGTAAAGGGGATGGAAGGATACTCCTATGAAGAAAGGCTAAAAAGGTTAGGGCTCTTTAACCTGGAAAAGAGACGGCTGAGGGGAAATATGATAGAAGTCTATAAATTAATGAATGGAGTGGAACGGGTAAACGTAGATCGATTGTTTACGTTGTCAGAATATAGAAAGACTAGGGGACATGCAATAAAGCTACAGGGTAAACTATTTAAGACTAATAAAAGAAAATATTTCTTCACTCAACGTGTAATCAAAGTCTGGAATTTGTTACCGGAGGATGTAGCAAAGGCTGTTAGTGTAGCTGGGTTTAAAAAAGGTTTGGACAAGTTCCTGGAGGAAAGGTCCATAAACCATTATTAAGAAGGGACCCAGGATATCAATGCTTGACCTAGTACAACCATTGCGGAACCTGTGTCTTTTGGGGAAACTGCTAGGTACGTATGACCTAGATTGGCCACTGTTGGAAACAGGATACTGGGCTTGATGGACCTTGGTCTGACCCAGTATGGCATATCTTATGTTCTTATGTTCATTCATTTACAGATCTCTATCATATCTCCCCTCAGCCATCTCTTTTCCAGGTTGAAGTGCTCTAACCATTCTAGCCTCTCCTCATAGGGGTATCCTTCCATCTCCTTTACCATTTTGGTGGCTCTTCTCTGTACCTTTTCTAATAACGCTATATCCTTTTTAAGATATGGCAACCAAAACTGTACACGATATTCAAGGTGCAGTTGCACCATGGAAAGATACAGAGGCATCATAATATCCTTTGTTTTATTCTCCATTCCTTTCCTTATGATTCCTAGTATTCTATTTGCTTTCTTGGCTGCCACTGCACACTAGGCTGACGGTTTCAACATGCACTCCACGATGATGCCTAAATCTTTTTCATAGGTGGTGGCTCCTAATATGGAACCTTATATCTTGTAACCATAGTATGGGTTGTTCTTTCCTAGGTGCATAACTTTGCACTTCTCCACATTAAATTTCATCTGCCATTTGAACATCCAGTCTTCCAATTAATCAAGGTCTTGCAATTTTTTCACAATCCTCTTGCGTTTTAACAACTTTGAATAGTTTTGTGTCATCTGAAAATTTGATTATCTCATTTGTTATTGCCAGATCATTTACAAATATGTTAAAAAGCAGTGGACCCAACACAGATCCCTGGGGTACTCCACTATTCACTTTCTCCATTGGGAAAATTGGCCATTTAGCTCTATCTTCTGCTTTCTATCTTTTGGACCAGTTCTTGATCCACAATAGTACACTGCCTCCTATCCCATGACTTTTTAATTTCACCAAGAGTCTCTCATGATGGACTTTGTCAAAGGCTTTCTGAAAATCCAGATACACTATATCAACCTACTCATGTTTGTCTACCTTCAAAAAGACATAATAGATTAGTAAGACAAGATCTTCCTTGTCTAAAGCCATGTTGGCTGTCTCCCATGAAGCCATGACTATCTACATGTTCAGTAATTTTATTCATTATGTTAGTTTCTACCATTTTACCCGGTACTGACGTCAAGCTCACCGGTCTGTAGTTTCCCAGATCACCCCTGGAACCTTTTTTAAAAACTGTCATTACATTTGCCATCCTCCAATCTTCAGGTATTACAGATGATTATAATGATAGTTCACAGATTATTAATAGCAGGTCTACAATCTCAAATTTCAGTTCTTTCAACACCCTTGGATGTATACCATCTGGTCCAGGTGATTTTCTACTCTTCAGTTTTTTCAAATAGTTGTAATACATAGATAGATTATATACTCCATGTAAATAGTTCTCCCATGTTATCCAAGTTGATACTCCTGTTATATGTAATACCAAACAGCCTGTTGTTCTGGTTCCTTTCTGTTATTTGTAAACCGCGCTGATGTCAAAGAGTGCGGTATATAAGAAGTTGAAATAAATAAATAAATAAATAAATAAATAAATACATCTTCCTGGTATATCAATATTTCTTTCATTTCTCCTGTGGCATCACCTTTAAATACCATTTCAGTGATGGGTAACATCCCTACATCTTCCTCGGTAAAGACTGAAGCAAAGAATTCATTCAGTCTCTCCGCTCTGGACTTTTCCCCTCTTAGTGCCCCTTTTACCCCTCTATCATCTAATACATCATAGACCATAGTTTGTTATGTTATCCATTACCTCAGAACATACATGACCTCCACCTATTTGGGTAGGACTGGTCTGGTGTGTGAAAGCTCTGCTGTAGACCATTCTTGGCAATGTGGCCCAGTCCCAGGGTATATGACAGACATCTGCTAGAATGTGGAACCCAGAAACAATTGTTGAACTACGCTACATCTCACACTTAGGCAGCACACATAGCAGATAAACAAACTACCTATACCTGTTTCCTCTTACGAACTCCAGAAGGAAACTCTCTTTGGCATGATGCAAGTATTACGCTGAGCATTAGCAGTAAATTTGAGAGTCTAAGATCATATCCCCATTTCCTGGCTTAGAAGTGAAGTTCACGGCTGCCATAGTATATGCAAAACTAACCCATTTGGAGAAACTACCCCCATATAAACACATAGGAGCACATGTGAGTGGTATCACATATTCAAAGCTACATTGTTAGGTACTATCAGTCTGGGAACAAGATTGCAAGCATACAGTATGCAGAACACATCTATCTCAATCTGCCACCATTGCACTGTGACACAGCACTTACACATGGCCTTCATGGTTGTTGTGGTATAACATGTACAGTGGCTGTAGTTCCAGCATGGCACTGATGTTGCTTCAGTCTTTACTGAGGAAGATGTAGGGATGTTACCCATGACTGAAGTGGTATTTAAAGGTGCGGAAGAATTGAAGGAAATATCGATACATCGGGAAAGCACAGTTACTTACCTGTAACAGGTGATCTCCGGAACAGCAGGAATTAGTCTTCACATATGGGGTTCGTTGGCGCCGACGGAGCCCGCACGGGAATGCTCCCCAGCATCCAATCAGAAGGCTTTTGGGAGCATCCCTCGTGCCTGCGTGGTAGCTTCCCGCCCTTCCCACTGCCTCTCCCCAGTTGTGTTTCATAGCTGAGACAGAAGGAGAGGAGAGGAAGGAAGAGAGAGAGAGAAAATTACAACTCCTAGGGGAGGTGGGTGGGTTGTGAAGACTAATTCCTGCTGTTCCGGAGATCACCTGTTACAGGTAAGTAACTGTGCTATCTCCAGGAACAAGCAGGAATGAGTCTTCATATATGGGGACTCCCTAGCTGAGGGTGCCAGAGGAGATCCCAGAATGCGCGCCCCTGGACAGGGCGGCATCGCCCAACCTGGATCCCCGGCGTCCCCTGAGGGATGGAGGGTAGGAGTTGAGAAGAGTTGCCAAGGCACAGCAACCGAAGACTATAGGTGGAGTCTTCAAAACCACGTCAAACATCATTAAACCGTTAATGATCTAGCACAATCTAGAGCTTACCTACTGGATTGTAGAAGGCAGAGCTGCGACGGGTACTGTAGATGCAGTAGCGAAGTCTTCAAGGGAACTTCACCACAGAGAGGACGAAGTTCCCAGTCCGGGCGGGCTGGAGACGCAGGTGTCAACCGGCACCGGAAGGACGGCAGGTCTTCACAAGGAGCTCTAAGAGAAGCTGAGAACTCCAGTAGGAGCAGAGTCCCCAATCCGGAGGACTAAGCAGAAGACTGACCAATCTGGGAGAACCCAGCCCGGAGAAGAACAGGAGTGTACCCCGAGATACCGAGGGGTACACTGTCTACCCTAGCCGGCAAGGGATAGGAAGACATTGGGTTCGAAAACCTCCAGACAAGGAGGCGTAAACCAAGGGGCTGTTGACTTCACAGCAAGTTTAAGCATAACCGGTCCAAGCACCCGAGCCGCAGAACGCAGGCAAGCGGACCGGCCGGACCCCGTAAGAAATAACAAAACGTCAGTACCGACAATTGGGAGATAGTCGGTAAGACACAGGGCGCTATAACATTTCCCAAAAGCACCCACCTGTACCGATATATATCCAATAACAGGTATAGATGTATATCGGGCTATAGTTGGGCCCGGGAACGCCCACCCAGGTTACTAAACCGGTATGCAGGGAACATGCACACGTGAGAACGATACTGCCAACTCAGACCGGCCCTTGCTCCACAGGAGGGCGCCCACCTGGAAGGTGGCGGGGGGAAGGGCCATCCAAGTGATGGGCCGATGTGCGTGGTGCAGGGCAGATCGGCGAGAGTAGCAGTATGGTTGCGTGACCGCCAGATCAGTTGGGGAGGAGCACATCAGGAGTACGTAGGCCCCTGAGGCGTCCACCTGACAGCCACGCAGAAAAACGTGTCCTCCATACCACAGGGAAGGCAGGAGGATAGAAAACCCTATAGCCACGGTGTGACCGTGGTGGTCATCTCCGGCATATATAAAAAAAACCCTCGGGGGTAGGGCCAATGCCCTCCGCCGCTCCGAGGAGTGCAGGGAACGGAGCCAGGGATCGACATGGGTCATTGGGACTCCTGTCCACCGTAACCTGACAGACCCAGGGGTTTCTCTGCGAGAGTGGAGACACAAACCAGAGGGCGGGGGTGGTCCGGCCCTGTCGAGGATTAGTTCGGGCCATGCTCGGAGAGTAGCGACCAAGGCCTACACTGGGAGAAGGAGATTCGGTGCGCGATCCCCTCAATCCGGGGGAACCAGGCAGAGGGGAATTCGAGGGACGTACCCGAGGGTAAGTCCGAAGAAGACTAGCATGGCCCTGAGGAGCCAGGCTAACCTAGTGTGGGAAGGGTCCCCCCACCCGGGGGAGGGGGCTCCATACCTCCAATCAAGCAGCCGAACCACTTGTCATACTGAAAAGAACCCCAGTGTAGAACTGGACAGTAACTTCTGGTAAGAAGAGTTAAGAGCAAACTGCCGCATACCAGAGCCTAAGGCTGCTTGGCATGGGCAGCCTGGCGCGAGCCCTGGCACCGCCGACCGGTGTGAGATGTCCCTGGCATGGGCGCACCCGACAGGTGGGCAGGGGGATGAAACTTCCTCTTCTTCGGAAAGGAGGGTCGGGAAGGACATTTCCTACCCCCGGGAGAGGGGGAGGGCCGCGGGCGGCCAGCGCCAAACAGGTCGGCGGAGTACTGAGCAACCTAACACAAAGCCTCGCCACTGAAGAGGTTCTCCCCGGTGCCCGGGGAATTACCCAGATTATGTTGTTCCCAGCTGCACAAGTCGGAAGCCTGCAACCAGGCTGTACGACGCGCCCCTATGGCGACAGCAGAGGACCTGCTAACTGACTCAAAAGAGTCCACGGTAGCACGAGAAAGAAACCAAGAGATATTCCTGCAATGGTAAAGAAGCAAGGAATAGTCAGGGGCCCGAGGGGCCGACACAAAGGGAGACAAAAGAGATAACCTCTCGGTGACCTCCCGAAGCGCCAGGCTCATATAGAAAATATATGAGAGAATCCTGGAAGCCAACATGGATGTTTGGAAGGTTCGCCGCCCAAAGTTGTCCAGAGCTTTAGACGCACGATTCGGGGGGCGGGAAGAGTGCTTCTTCTCGCTTCCGACCTTCCTCAGGGCTGATTCCACCACAATGGAATGATGGGGAAGCTGGTGCGTCTGGAAACCCGGAGAGGGGGGCACCCGATACAGGGCATGCATGGCTGTAGGCGGCGCCGGTACCTGTAAGGGCGAGCGCCAAATCCCGAGCAGGAGATCCCGCAGGGAGGGATGTAGAGGAAGCATTATGGCTGCCTGTTCCGCAGGACCCGGACTTAGCGAAGGGCCCGGGATAGGAATGGCGAGCAAGTCCGCCATGTCAAGGAGGAAGTCCTGAAAAGACGGCTCTCCCAGAGGGGCTATTCCGGGGGAGGCCGAGGTGGAGGGGCCCGCTTGAACACCAGGGGACCCACCGTGCTGGTGCACGGGAGGAATCGCTCTAAACAGAGGAGGGTACTGACAGTCCCAATTCGAGGCAGTTGGTACTGCATCGTCAGAGCCCGGGATTGATTCCAAGCGGGGCATCGAAGGGAGCGACGTCCCCTATGGGCCTGCGGGACTCGGCCTCGGCCCGACTCCGGGAGCGGGGCCGCCCCCGGGGCAATCCGCAAGGGCAGCTGGAGTGGTGCCGAGGCAGCTGGAGAGCAGGCGAGCGCAGCACTGCACCGTCGGAAGAGACCGGGGTCGGATCCGAAATGCGTCGGAGCCACGCTTTCCAGACTGGAGATCGATTTGAGGCTGGGCATCGAACCGAGCGACGCCTCCGTAGGAGGCCCCGGTGTCGGCGGCCGCACCGGTGTTGCCACTCCCAAGAATCGAGTCGGGGCCGTGACGATCGGTGCCGAGGGCAACGAGGGTTTCCCAGGCCGAAATTCGGCGAAGAGGGAAACACCCGAAGTCGGCTCCGACGTCGGGAGAGAGGCCCTTCTAGACGCCGGGGTTCTTCCCGCGCCTGTTTTATTGAGCGGGAAACCCTTATGGGGCATACTATGCGGCCTCGAGGGTACCCAGGTAACCCGCCGACGAGCCCCGGCGGGGAGCGAGACGCACAGCCCCGGCTCCGCGGTCGTGGCGCTTCTTTGGGTTGACTCGACCGAAGGTCCCGGGTCCCGCGGGCAAACTCTAGGGACGAGTGGAGCACTCAACGCCCGCGTAGATGCCGGGAGGTCGGCCGCGCAAGATGGGGGTGCCAACCCGCCCGACCGGGATAGATCGATCGGCTCCGCAGGTGGAGCCCGGTGGCGACCCCTGGCGAATAACGGGGCCCTCGTTCCCGAGACCGCCGCCGGAGGGGCGGAGCCGCTCAAGGCCAGTATCGCTCCCGTGGAAGCCGGGGACGAGTCGATCGGCCCTGACGGAACCGAGGGCACCCGGTGGCGATCCCCGGCGGGGAGTGGAGCCACCGACTCCGACGCCGATGCCGAGGACTTGGTCCCGCTCGAAGCGGTCACCACCTCCGCGCATGGCAGGGGTGTGGGCATGCCATACCGGGTCAGGTTGGTCAGACGATCCCCGGTAAAGAGTGGAACACTCGACACCGACGCCGATGCCGAGGAATCGGCACCGCCGAAAGCGGGTACCGCCCCCGCGCAGGGCCGGGATGCCGTAGAGCCAGACTGTGTCGAGTCGATCGGCCCCAAAGGTACCGAGGACACCAGCTGACAGTCCCTGGCGAAGAGTGGAACACTCGACGCCGGCGCCGATGCCGAGGGATCTGCACCGCTCGAAGCGGGTGCCACCCTCGGGCATGGCTCGGGAATGTTCTGTGAGGAGCGAACCTCAGGAACAACCCGAAACCCCGTGGAGGCTCTGGAGCCGGAAGACTCCCTCCGGGGTGTAAGGGACTGGAGGGGGAGGCCGGAGCCGTCGTCATGCAGCGCATGAGACTCACCCCTCAAGGCTCGGTTAGTCTTAACAGACTGTTGTTGGGTTACCTGATCCTGGCAAGGAGAGAAAGCCGACGACCGCACCTCAGAAGGAAAGACGTCATCGAGGGACACTCGAAACAGGGAGGGTCTTCTCCCGATGCTGAAGCCCAGGGAACCGGGGGAGAAGGGGTCAGGGCCCAAACAGGAGAGACACCAGGCATTGGAGTCGAAGAAGAAGACAACGTCTCCACAGTGGGGGCACTTCTTAGGGGAATAATGCTCCATGCTGGAAAGCCAGGTAGGCCTCAGAATAACATGAGGAGGATGCTCCTCGAAGGAAAATAAAGGAAAACAAAAAATAAGGAAAAAAGGGAGGCACCAGCGGTGCCAGAGTCAGCGGGAAAAAAAACGCGACCACAGGAAACAAGAAAAAGAAGAAAAGTTTCTGCGGTGACAGGAGGTACGTCCTGTCGGCTCCGCGGAAAAACGAAAACTGGGGAGAGGCAGTGGGAAGGGCGGGAAGCTACCACGCAGGCACGAGGGATGCTCCCAAAAGCCTTCTGATTGGATGCTGGGGAGCATTCCCATGCGGGCTCCGTCGGCGCCGACGAACCCCATATGTGAAGACTCATTCCTGCTTGTTCCTGGAGATGATGTATTACAACTATTAGATAAACTGAAGAGTAGCAAATCACCTGGGCCGGATAGTATACATCCAAGGGTATTGAAAGAACTGAAATACGAGATTGCAGACCTGCTATTAGTAATCTGTGAACTATCATTAAAATCATCTCTAATACCTGAAGATTGGAGGATCGCCAATGTAACACCAATTTTTAAAAAGGGTTCCAGGGGTGATCCGGGAAACTACAGACCGGTGAGCCTGACATCAGTACCGGGAAAAATGGTAGAAACCATCATAAAGAATAAAATTACTCAGCATGTAGATAGTCATGACCTAATGGGAGATAGCCAACATGGCTTTAGACAAGAAAGATCTTGTCTTACTAATCTGTTATGTTTTTTTGAAGGAGTGAATAATCAGGTGGACAAAGGTGAGTCGGTTGATATTGTGTATCTGGACTTTCAGAAAGCCTTTGACAAGGTCCCTCATGAGAGACTTTTGGCAAAACTAAAGAGTCATGGGATAGGAGGCAGTGTACTATTGTGGATCAGGAACTGGTTAAAAGATAGAAAGCAGAGTGTAGGGCTAAATGGCCAATTTTCCCAATGGAGAAAGGTGAATAATGGTGTACCCCAAGGATCTGTGCTGGGTCCGCTGCTTTTTGACATATTCATAAATGACCTGGAAAGTGGAATAACGAGTGAAGTTATCAAATTTGCAGATGACACAAAACGATTTAAAGTTGTTAAAACCCAAGAGGATTGTGGAAAATTGCAAGAGGATCTTGATAAATTGGAAGACTGGGCATCAAAATGGCAGATAAAATTTAATGTGGACAAGTGCAAGGTTATGCACCTAGGGAAGAACAACCCAAACTATGGTTACACGATGCAAGGTTCCACATTAGGAACCACTACCCAGGAAAAAGATTTAGGCGTCATTGTGGATACCATGTTAAAACCCTCGGCCCAGTGTGCAGCGGCGGCCAAGAGAGCAAATAGAATGCTAGGTATGATAAGGAAAGGAATGGAAAATAAAACAAAAGATATTATAATGCCTCTATATCGTTCCATGGTGAGATCGCACCTTGAGTATTGTGTGCAATTCTGGTCGCCGTATCTTAAAAAGGATATAGCGATTTTAGAAAAGGTTCAGAGAAGAGCCACCAAAATGGTAAAGGGGATGGAAGGATACTCCTATGAAGAAAGGCTAAAAAAGTTAGGGCTCTTTAACCTGGAAAACAGACGGCTGAGGGGAGATATGATAGAAGTCTATAAATTAATGAACGGAGTGGAACGGGTAAACGTAGATCAATTGTTTACCTTATCAGAATATAGAAAGACTAGGGGACATGCAATGAAGCTACAGGGTAAACTATTTAAGACTAATACAAGAAAATATTTTTTCACTCAACGTGTAATCAACCTCTGGAATTTGTTGCCGGAGGATGTAGTAAAGGCTGTTAGTGTAGCTGGGTTTAAAAAGGGTTTGGACAAGTTCCTGGAGGAAAGGTCCATAAACCATTATTAAGAAGGGACCCTGGATATCAATGCTTGAACCAATACAAGCATTGTGGAACCTGTGTCCCTTGGGGAAACTGCTAGGTACATATGACCTAGATTGGCCACTGCTGGAAACAGAATACTGGGCTTGATGGACCTTGGTCTGACCCAGTATGGCATATCTTATGTTCTTATGTCATTTATATGACCTTCCCAGGTGGAGGATCTGCTTAAGAAGGCCCAGAAGCTGCAGCACATGTAGCCTGATTTCATCCAGCAGGTGCAGGAGTAGCTTCACTGTAACAGATATGTGGTCCCATGTCCACAAAATGTCCATATATTGTCATGCATATCATAGCCTTAGGTGACTATCCTAGCTCATGTGCTCCAGGAAATGCATGCATCTAGCAGCAGCTGCCAGGATCCTCTCACCCCTGCAGCTGGGACTAATCAGGATCACCATTTTGCCAATCCACTGGACCTTTAAACACCAGCTTGCTCCGACGCCACTCCAGCCACAGCCAGCCCTGATCAGCAGCAGCTGTAGGAAGTAGAAACGCAGGATCCTCCCATCCCTGCAGCCGGGACTAATTGGGACTGCCATTTTGCCAGCCCATCAGACACTTAAAGAGCAGCGTGCTCCAGCATGCCCATGCCTGGTGGGCCCACACCTGAGGGCCTTGCCAGAGGGTTTTTTTGTGTGGCCCTTAGGCAGGGACCAGAAGGAAGACAAGTGCTACTACCGCCACTACTTACCAGATTAACTACAACAGTAAAACGGCGCCCAGCGACTACTCAAGCCAATTGATACCGTCGCTCTGCTCTGCCACAGATCACTTGCTTCTTGAGCTCCCTGGCACTTCCCACTAGCACTCCAAGATGTTCAGCTGGACCACTCAGGAAATAACGGTAATTCAACCATTCACCAGGACATCTATACACCACCCCAAACCATAACAGTCCCCCACTGGATCTGCCCCTACTTATGGAAGGACAGACTAGATAGGCCATGTGGTCTTTTTCTGTCATCATGTTTCTATGTTTCTATGTTACTTGTTAACCTTCAGACTACTCATATACCATGCACAAACCACTCCCTCACCCACAACCACCATACTGCTACCTCCACCACCCACTCTATGCCACTACCCACCATGGCAGCACACTTACAGATACTCATACAAAAAGAACCACAACCTCACACATATCAGGTCCATACCACCCACATATAATCTGCACACAAAACTCCCCCCAATCAGCCTTGAACTCATCAATACTAAGTCATAGAAACATAGAAACATAGAAATATGACGACAGAAAAAGACCACATGGCCTATCTAGTTTTTCCTTCCATATCAGTCAAGAACAAAACTTACACCCTCACTGACTACCTCCAATGCCACCAAACTGGCATCTGCTGCATCACTGAATCCTGGTTCACTGCCTCTGACCAAGTCATCCTGAACCAACTCACTCCTCCAACACACCCGGCATTCAACTGCCCATGCAAAAATAAAAGAGGGGGAGGTGTTCTGATCCTATCCAGAACCCTATTCAGATTCAAAACATATGTGAAGCAAAGCATGGAACACTGCAACACTATAATCATAGAGAAGAAACACCTAGCCATCTGCATCATCTATAGAGCCCCCAAAAGCACTGTGGAAGAACTATCCACAACCCTAGAATCAGTGTGTGCTTCAAATTCTCCCCACAAGCTGCTGATTGTCCTTGGGGACTTAACCTCAATCACTACCCAACAAGGAGGCAAACACCTTCCACGAAGCTATGAAAGCATTGCACTATACACAAATCATCACCGAACCTACTCACCAACTGGGATCCACACCTGACCTGATTTTCATCCCGAAAAGCATTATGGAAGACAAAAGCATAACTTCCCCCCTAATCACACCTATACCATGGTCAGACCTTCACAGCATAAGATTCTGCTTGCCCCACTCCAGTCTGACCCCACACAAGATATCGCAACAATCGCAATGAAGATGCAAAAGCTTTGAAAAGTACCTGTTCCTGCATAAAATCACTCATTCACTAAACCTGGACCACACTGACCTTGACAAAGCTACACAACAATGGAATGAAATACTCAGGGAAGCAGCCCAATACCTGATAAAAGAGTCACTAAATGCAACATAAAATGGGGAAGATCCACACCCTGGTACTCCACCGAAATAAGAAAGGCTAAGAAAGCTCTTCACAAAACAGAGAGGGCCTGGAGAAGGAAGAGGACCCCAACCACACAGCAACTATACATAACAAAACAGGATGACTACAACAATCTCATCAACAAATACAAATGAGAATATCACACTAACCTTATATTAAAATCCACCAACAAACCAAGAGAGCTCGTTGAAATTGTCCACATCTTTACCAAGGAACCCACCCCCACAGGAACGGAGATGATCAATCCCCAGACATTTGCCAACTTCCTTATCACAAGAAACAGTACTCAACAAAAACAGAACCTCTCTGCCAATAACCTCAGCACTGAAATCATTCCCCCCAAACTCATCTGGAGCGACTTCAGCATGCCCACCATTGACCATATCTCCAATACCATTTCCACACTAAATATCAGCACTGCGCCAACTGACCCCTATACAGGTCCATGGATAAAATCAACAAAAGAGGAAATCTGCAAATACATCCACAAAATTGTCAACTCCTCCCTAACTCAGGGCTTTGTTCCTCAGTCCCTCAAACTTGCAACTATACCCCCAGTCCCCAAAACTACCACCCCCTGCAAAGAAGACCCATCAGCATATCACCTAATCTCCAGCTTACCCTTCCTCGCAAAGATACTTGAGAGGACAGTCCACCTTTAACTTCAGGACCATATACAGGGTGGCCCAAAAAAAGTGAGAACATCTTGTAAATTAAAAGCTTAAATAGTTTACTTATTTACCTTTTTTAGCTATATAACATCTTTATTTCGACAATTTCCGGTCGCCATCTTTATTTTTAAATTTGTCAATCGTTTACATCTGTCTTTTTGAATTTTTAAATAACTTATATGCTTTGAGATGTTCTCACTTTTTATGGGTCACCCTGTATATTCTCATGCATCGCTAGAACCCCATCAACATGGGTTCAGCGCCAAACACAGTGTCAAATCGCTAACATTGCTCCTAGACAACTTAAACAGAGAACAGGACAACCTGAAAAAAGGCTTTCTACTCATCTTCATAGACATATCTGCAGCCTTTGACACTGTATCCCACAGCATCCTCCTGTACAGACTCCATGACATCGGCTTACAAAACATCACACTCAAATGGTTTACATCATACCTCAGTAACAGGCAACAACAGATCAAGGTCAGCTCTGCCACTTCCTCCACCTTCCCATCTACGCAAGGAGTACCCCAGGGATCAATTCTATCAGCCATGATCTTCAACCTCTACATATGCCCCATCTGTGATGTCATCAGAAAACATAACATCCAATACACAGTGTGTGCAGATGACATCATACTTTACACCTCCATCAACCTGAACAACCCGGACTACACAGCAATAACAACCTGCCTCTAAGACATGTCTGGTTCTCCCACAATAACCTGAACATAAATTACAGCAAAACCAAAGCCCTCATCATCACATGCAATACAAACTTTGTCTTCGTCCAGTCAATCATCCTGCATAACCAGACTATACGCATCGAAGACAAAGTTAAATACCTGAGCGTCATGCTAGACAATAACTTGAATTTTCATTCACACATAAACAAGACCACAAAGAATGCTTTTCACAAAATGGCCATTATACAAAGATTAAAACCCTCCTTAACCAAGACCATTTCAGATCTGTATGTCAAGCCATCATAACACCCATCTTGGACTACTGTAATTCCATATACATTGACCTACCCAAGCAGACAATCCAACCCCTGCAGATGGTGCAAAACATGGTAGCCTGCATCATCACTGACTCATCAAGGCATGACCATATCACTCCAATACTGAAAGAACTGGACTGGTTCCCAATTGCATCCCGCGTCCAATCAAAACCACCCTGAACATATTAAAAATCAAGCATAACATGTACGTCAACAGTGTTGTAGGCTTAACCAGCCCTGACAGAAGCACCAGACTAAGAAGACAAAATAGAACAGACATCTTCCAAATACCCAGATCTTACCCCAGGCCCACACAGGCTGCATCAAGAGTCTTGTCCCTCACAACACCATCCCTATAGAACACCCTTCCCAATGAGTTGAGAGCCACTATAACATCAAAGACTTCTGAAGGAAATCGTAAACTCTATTCTTCAACAACCACTTTGGACCTACCACTTCATGCACAGCACCCACCCATGCAGTACCCTGAACAAGAACCACCCAGACACCCCATCCCTCCATCTGACCAAATCCCCCAGCACTACAATATGTATATATCCGACTATGTAAATAACTTCTTCCTAAGCTCCCCTGCATGCATAAGTACTATACTTAATGTTGTAAATAAGTTGCTCACTATGCTTTCCCCCACCGTTTGCTGTTTACGCTACTTGTTATGCTATGTAAACCGCTTTGATTGAAGGAAAAGACGATATAGAAAATCTGTTAAATAAATAAATAGTTGTGCAGCCCAACATTATAACCTTGACAGCCCTGATAATGCCTTATATTCTCAATATGTACATGTCAGCCATGTCTTCTCTCTCCAAATGTTTCGCCAACTTAAAGGTCAATGTGCATGTACGATGTTGCAGCCGAACCCACAAACATTGTATAGACACCGTTCATATACCAGACATGTTTTGGACAGAAACAATTCCTCCACAGGGCTACATATATCCTTTCACGGAATCACACTTGAACCTACATCTCATGTGAGCACTCGCCTAGTACTTCTGAACCTAAGCACTGTAAGAGGGAACCCAGATATTCCATGATCACATCAATAATCCGCTATTTCCCTGGTCACCAAACATATTGGTCATCTATCATAGAATACATGCTGGTATGCCCTTGACATGCTGCTGCTCCAATGTCCAGCTCAACGTCACCTACTGGGAAGGACACAGTGATTTACACATAAATACCTACCTGTGTGGAGTGCCCTGAGACATCATCTGTTGGGTATCTTCTCTTGGGTTTCTGTAGGTTTCTCGTATTCACCACATGACATACTTTCGGTAGAGGCATTGTGTGGGATGACACTACATTGGGGTGGGAGCCTGAGCTACATCGGAGTGACCCCATCAAGTACACACAAGCTGTCATGTTCACATATTTCCCAAAGATGACACAGCAAGGGACCACACCCGAACGCATCATTGCAATTGCGGAAGACTTCTGAGTTCCTACTTGCTTTTGGATGTGAATGTATATATGGATGACATGTGGACTCCTGTTGCCATTTGTTCACATGGGAGTGTCTGTAGAGCAACTTTTTTCAATACATACCATGCTGACTGCAGTACGGCAATGATGTCCTGGCCTAAGGGATTACATGTGCCCGATCCACATAACTGGATAGGCCTATCCATGACCTGCCCAATAGCTGGATTCTGGATATTATGATATTAGGCAGTCACAGCAAATCATCAACTATTAACTCCACATTTCCATTCCTCTGGATACATGGTGAGGTCATTTGCATGCTGCATGTGTCTACCATTATTGTGTCTGTGACATACCTGCAGTACAAGGGAGCTTCTCATATGACTATATGGCTCAGGATATGCCAACATCATATGCACTGAGTTCATCACATTTGTTAGTCTTTCAGTAATTGCTGTGAGCTGCTAAAGTGATTGTTTTTTGTTAAGCATGTCACACTGTCAGGTGACAATTGGAGACAGAGCCCTGATAATGCCTTATGTGTGATGCAGCTCATGCTTACCTGTATGTTCTTTTTTCACAGATGCCGGGCCTTTGACAGCAACTGTGGGGAGCAGCACAGTTCAGGAGCCCACCCCGGAACCTGAGCAAGACCCAATGGCTCCAGGAGAAGAGGAGGAGGAGGATAAACCCCTGAGGAGGGATTGGCCACCCCAGAACAGGAGGATACTAGGCCAGAGGAGGAGGAGGGGGCCTGGAGAAGACTCAGGACAGGGCCATGGAGGAGGAAGCCCATGGCCAGAACACTATGGCCACACCAGAGGGGCCAACCTGCAGGACCCAGGTTTCAGCAACCAACCCCATTCTGCATTTCCCAGTTCAAGGACCTCTGGCTGCAGAGGACCCCGGGGAGCAGACTCAGCTGCTCGATAGTACACCAGGGTCTGACAAGCAGCCATCTGTGCCAGCAGCCACTGCTTCAGACATGCCACTGTCAGAGGCTTACACACAAACCCCATTTATGTGGAATGTTTGGGTGGGGGACCTTGACAGTGTCATGGCTCTGGCAATGGCAGCCAATATTCAGATACAACATGACCTGACGATGTTTGTAAAACAGCTGACCAACTATGTGGCAGGGGTGGTTGATCATCTAGAGAGGCTGCAGAGTGGTTGGGCTATCAGCTATTCCCTCCTATGCCATGTGAGGTGCCATCCAAAACTAACAGGACATGTGTTTTAGGGCATAGGTGTTTGCACTGAATTGGTGTTCATCAACAACTGCTGGACAAAATGTGATGCATGCGCTGGGGCATTATCACTCTGCCGTCTTATAAGAAAAGGCCATTTCTGCAACATGTCCAAAGTGGGAGGTGGTACTCCATATTGATGGTTATGCCTTTTTGTGCCTTATTATCCATAGCTTAACGGATGAACAAGACATTCGAAAAATAGGCGCTATCATAGTCACACTACCTACAACATCATCCTGCATTACTATCGGAAGCCTTGCACTAATAGGTATGCCATTCCTAGCTGGGTTCTTTTCAAAAGACACAATCATTGAAGCCATAAACACATCAAACACAAACACATGGGCCCTTACTATTACCATAATTGCAACAATATTTACATCAATCTACAGCCTACGAATCATTACATTTTCACTTACAGGGCATACACGAATATCATCAATCCAACCAATTAATGAAAACACAATAATAAACCCAATTAAACGCCTAGCATGAGGTAGTATCCTCACAGGGTTCCTAATTACAACAACCATTGTTCAACCCAAAGCACAGATAGTAACAATACCAATAACATCTAAATTAGCAGCAATACTTGTCACAATTTCAGGATTAATAGTTGCCATAGACATCCTCACCTCATCAAATAAACAAGTGGAGTGGAGGAGTGGCCTAGTGGTTCGGGCAAGGTACTTCAGGCCGGAAGGTCAGGGGTTCAAATCCCACTAGAGGACAGCAACCTTGGGCCGAAGGACTGGGGTTTCTAGTCCCACAGGTGCTCCTTGTGGTCTTGGGCAAGCCACTTAACCCTCCATAGCCCATGTTCCCTGTAAAATAGTTATCTCCAAGTTATAATGCCCTGTTCAATGTAATTTCAGTTTGTTCAATGTAAACCGCACTGATGCAGAATAGCACGGTATATAAGAGAATGTAAATAAATAAATAAAGTAAATAAGGCACATCTATTCACAACATCACTTGGATTCTTCCCCATAATTATTCACCGAATGTATCCAAAAGCAACCCTAATGCTTGGACAAAACATTGCAACGAGCCTAGTTGACCAAACTTGATTAGAGCATACTGGACCTAAAGGCCTAACAACCCAACTGCCCTCCATCAAAATAATTACAAACTTACAACAAGGGTTGATAAAAACATACCTCACAATTTTCCTATTTACCTTTTTAATCGCCCTTTCTATTTAACTGCACTTACAGCCTGAAACGTACCCCAACAAACCAACTCTAATACCACAAACAAAGTTAATAATAATACTCAACCAGAAATCAATAACCACCCACCTGAATAATACAGCACTGACACCCCCGCCGAATCGCTTCGAACCAAACAAAACTCTGAGACACTTACTACATCAACAGAATCAACCAACAAATAACCAAACACCAGCGCACAAATATACCCTACTACATAAAAAATAACAGACCAAACCCCCCATGTCTCAGTATAAGGCTCCGCCGCCATCGCTGCTGAATAAGCAAAAACAACCAACATCCTACCTAAGTAAATTAAAAACAACACCAATGACAAAAAAGACAACCCAACTATAACCAAAGCTAAACAAGCCCCAGCAGAAGCCACAACTAACCCAAATGCACCGAAATAAGGAGACGGATTAGACGTGACAGCCACCAACCCAAATACAAGACTAAACATTCCGACAAAAGTCATATATGCCATAATTTTTACTAGGAATTTAACCAAGACTAATGATCTGAAAACCACTGTTGTACTTCAACTATAAAAACTAATGACCCTTAACACACGAAAAACCCATCCAGGCTTTATTAACAATTTATTCATTGACCTCCCATCACCATCAAACATCTCATCACTTTGAAACTTCAGCTCACTCCTCGGAATCTGCCTTATTTCACAAATCATCACAGGATTATTTTTAGCCATACATTACACAGCTGACACAACCTCTGCCTTCTCATCAGTCGTCCAGATCTGCCGAGACGTTAATTATGGCTGACTTATATGCAACATTCATGCCAATGGAGCATCAACATTCTTTATCTGCATCTACGTACACATTGGACGTGGAATTTACTACGGATCCTATTTATTCAAAGAGACATGAAACATCAGAGTTATACTCCTACTACTAGTCATAGCCACAGCATTCATTGGCTATGTCCTTTCATGAGGACAAATATCATTCTGAGGAGCCACAGTAATTACAAGCCTCCTATCTGCCATGCCCTATGCTGGCGACACATTAGTACAATGAATCTGAGGTGGTTTTTCAGTAGATAAAGCCACACTAACCCGATTCTTTTCATTTCACTTCATTTTACCATTCCTAATTATCGGTATAAGCATCTTACATCTTATTTTCCTCCATGAAACAGGATCAAACAACCCAATAGGACTAGACTCAAACACCGACAAAATTTCATTCCACCCATACTTCTCATACAAAGACGCCCTAGGCTTCATAATCATACTCTCATTATTAGCCAACATAGCCTTATTCTTTCCCAATCTTCTAGGAGACCCAGAAAACGTTACGCCAGCCAACCCACTAGTAAGCCCCCCACACATCAAACCAGAATGATACTTCCTTTTCGCCTATGCCATCCTATAATCAATCCCAAATAAACTGGGAGATGTCTTAGACCTCCTCCTCTCAATTTTAATCCTATTTATTGTCCCAATACTCCACACATAAAAACAACACACTATAACAGGAGTGGCCTAGTGGTTGGGGCAAGGTACATCAGGCCAGAAGGTTGGGGATTCAAATCCCACTAGAGGGCAGAAACCTTGGGCCAGAAGGACTGGGGTTTCTAGTCCCACAGGTGCTCCTTGTGGTCTTGGGCAAGCCACTTAACCCTCCATAGCCCATGTTCCCTGTAAAATAGTTATCTCCAAGTTATAATGCCCTGTTCAATGTAATTTCAGTTTGTTCAATGTAAACCACACTGATGCAGAATAGCACAGTATATAAGAGAATGTAAATAAATAAATATAACATTTCGCCCAACCACACAAATAATATTCTGATTAATCGTAGCAAACATAGCCATCCTTACATGAATTGGAGGTCAACCAGTAGAAGCACCATTTATTACAATCGGACAGATCTCATCAATTCTTTACTTTGGCCTTGGGCAAGTCACTTAACCCTCCATTGCCTTGGAAGAAAGGCCTGGCAATCTATTTCCGGTGACACTGCCAAGAAAACCCAGGAGCTTCTGGGTCGCCAGGAGTCAGGACTGACTCAAAGGTACACATTGCATTTTGCAATCCCACTAATTGGACTCACAGAAAACAAATCATTAAATTAATGTCTAAGTAGCTTATTAAAAGCATTAGTTTTGTAAACTAAAGATAGAGGTTAACCCCTCTCTTAAACTGCCCGAGAGCCGCCACATAATAATACAAATTTTATTTTCAAGGAGGATTTTTCACCTTCGCCAATAGCTCCAAGACTAACCCACTAGTAACCCCCCCCCCCCCACCAAACCAGAATGATACTTACTTTTCGCCTATGCCATCCTACGATCAATCCCAAATAAACTGGGAGGTGTCTTAGCCCTCCTCCTTTCAATTTTAATCCTATTTATTGTCCCAATACTCCACACATCAAAACAACGTGCTATAACATTTCGCCCAGCCACACAAATAATATTCTGATTAATTGTAGCAAACATAGCCATCCTTACATAAATTGGAGGTCAACCAGTAGAAGCACCATTTATTACAATTGGACAGATGTCATCAATTCTTTACTTTGGCCTTGGGCAAGTCACTTAACCCTCCATTGCCTTGGAAGAAAGGCCTGGCAATCTATTTCCGGTGACACTGCCAAGAAAACCCAGGAGCTTCTGGGTCGCCAGGAGTCAGGACTGACTCGAAGGTACACATTGCATTTTGCAATCCCACTAATTGGACTCACAGAAAACAAATCATTAAATTAATGTCTAAGTAGCTTATTAAAAGCATTAGTCTTGTAAACTAAAGATAGAGGTTAACCCCTCTCTTAAACTACCCGAGAGCTGTCACATAATAATACAAATTTTATTTTCAAGGAGGATTTTTCACCTTCACCAATAGCTCCAAGACTAACCCACTAGTAACCCCCCCCCCCCACACCAAACCAGAATGATACTTACTTTTCGCCTATGCCATCCTACGATCAATGCCAAATAAACTGGGAGGTGTCTTAGCCCTCCTCCTCTCAATTTTAATCCTATTTATTGTCCCAATACTCCACACATCAAAACAACGTGCTATAACATTTCGCCCAGCCACACAAATAATATTCTGATTAATCGTAGCAAACATAGCCATCCTTACATGAATTGGAGGTCAACCAGTAGAAGAACCATTTATTACAATTGGACAGATATTATCAATTCTTTACTTTATATTATTTATTATCCTAATCACACTAATTGGACTCTCTTAAACTACCCGAGAGCTGCCACATAATACGAATTTTACTTTCAAGAAGGAGGATTTTTCACCCTCGCCAATGGCACCCAAGGCCAAAATTCTTTTTAAACTACTTCCAGCTAAACCCCTAGAATTTTTCATACTATGTATAAATGTGCATTCATCTATATTCCATACGAATATTATCCAATACTACTAAAAGATATCAGTAACATGGGTGCGGGAAACCATCATCCCGACAGACAGGGATCCATTGTGCGAAATTTCTCAGGCAGATTACCTAAGAGTGTCATTTCAGTTGCATATCAACAGCTGATTGATGCTTGAATTACTATACTGCCCATGAAGAAGCATAACTGTAATCTCGCACCTTCATAATTTTTTTTATTTTCACCTTTCAGCCAACATCTCAGAGTGTTTAACAGCATTTTAATCTAAAACGTGAACATGTATTGCATAATTATTGATCCACTGAAACAATTATAAAAGTTGATAATAATGAATGATTTACGGACATAAATTGATTTTTAATGCTGCTTTATCACACATTTTACCTATATTATTCCCCCCCCCCAACAAAAAAAAAATTGTCCAGCTAAACCCCCCCTTACCCCCCATAACATGCTATCTACCTCTCGCCAAACCCCTAAATCCGAGTCTCAACTAACATGCCTTACCTGGAGAGCAATCTACTGTTGGCCACCATCCCACCCAAACAATATATATATTATGTAAGTTGTCCACATAGCTAAACTTATAGTGCAACACTAAGATGCTGAGATGAAACAAAAATTTCCATCGACATTAAAAGTTTTGTCCCAGCTTTATAATCAATCAACTACAACCTGTATTACACATGCAAGCATCCGCAAACCAGTGAGAAAGCCAATATAATTTGGAGCCGATATCAGGCACAACATAAGTTAGCCAATATCATCTAGCTCAGCCACACCCCCAAGGGTAAACAGCAGTGATAAACATTAGTAAATGAGCACACAAGCTCGAACTAGACATGGCCAAAAGGGTTGGCCAATCTCGTGCCAGCCGCCGCGGTTATACAAGGAACCCGAGTTGACAGCCTACGGCATAAAGTGTGATAAAGAATAAGTCTGCAACATAAGACTTAAGCCCAACTAAACTGTCATACGTATTAGTAGGTGATAAATCCAATTATACAAAAGTAGTCTTAACTAAAAGACCTTTCATCAAGTTGTTCCATGTACTATTGTACCACCATTGTATATAGTTAACCAGAATATCCTTTATCAGATAACCCTCATTGTATTTAGTTTCCCCTATTTCGCCAAGTTATACTTCCTGTTAAATGTAATGACCAGACATATGTAAATTGTCGGATGTTTTTTGTTCAATGTAAACCGCGCTGATGCCTAATAGTGCGGTATATAAGAATTGTTAATAAATAAATAAATAAATAAATAACAAATAATTGAGTTAAACCATACAAATGGATAAATTAATACTAGAATTAGTAATAACAAAACATGGCTTTCTCTATGCGAACCCGTAAATCAGATCGAACTAGTCCCTGATAATAACCGACCCTATCAATGGAAATAAATACTAAAAATAAACAAGAAAAACATTAAACACGAACTCGTTAACCCCACACAGGCTTGCAATAAGAAAGACAAAAAGACAAAGAAGGAACTCAGCAAACAAAACCTCGCCTGTTTACCAAAAACATTGCCTCTAGCAAAACTAATATTAGAGGTATCGACTTCTATCATATCTCCCGTTCAACTGCTTCTTTTCCAGGTTGAAGAGTCCTAACATTTTTAGCCTCTCCTCACAGGGGTATCCTTCCATCCCCTTTACCATTTTAGTGCCTCTTCTCCGTACCTATTCTAATAACACTATATCCTTATTAAATACGCGTACAATGACCAGAATTGCACATAATATTCAAGGTGCAGTCGTACCATAGAAGGATAATATCCATTCCTTTCTTTATGATTCCTAGATTACTAAAGGTAGGTCTGCAATCTCATATGTCAGTTTTTTCAACACCCTTGGATATATACCATCCAGTCCAGGTGATTTACTACTCTTCGGTTTTTCAAAACGTTGCAATATATCTTCTTGGTGTATTAATATTTCTTTCAATTCTTCTGTGGCATCACCTTTAAATACCATTTCAATCATGGGTAACATCCCTACATCTTCTTCAGTAAAGACCAAAGCAAAGAATTCATTCAGTATCTCCGCTATGGCCTTGTCCCCTCTTAGTGCCCCTTTTACACCTCTATCATCTAATAATCCAACTGACTCTCTCAAACGTTCTTTGCTATGAATGTACTTGAAAAAGTCTTTATTATGCGTTTTTGCTTCCACAACAAGCTTCTTCTCAAATTCTCTCTTTGCATGCCGTATCAGTGCCTTGCATCTAACTTGCCAATGCTTATGTTTTTTCCAGTTTTTATCATTTGGCTCCTTTTTTCCATTTCCTGAAAGATGCGTTTTTGGCAACAACAGTCTTTCTGACCTCATCTTTAAACCATGCTGGCAGTGTTTTTTGACTTTCTTCCACTTTTCTTAAAGCATGGAATACAGTTGGTCTGGGCTTCAAAGATAGTATTTTTAAACAACACAAATGCTTGATGTAAATCTTTAACCTTTGCAGCTGCTCCTTTTAGTTTTTCTTAACTGTTTTCCTCATTTTATCATAGTCTCCTTTTTTAAAGTTAAAAGGTGGATTTCCTTACCATCCTTCCTCCATTTATTAAATGAACCACGATCATGCTGTGATCACTATTGCCAAGTGCCTCAACACCCTTATTTCTTTCACTGGATCTTGTGTTCCACTAATAACTAGGTCCAAATGGCTTCTCTTCTGGTCGGTTCATGAACCAGCTGCTCCAAGCAAAAGTTATTTATTTCATCTTGGAACTTTATCTCCCTAGCATGTCCTGCCGTGAAACTGACCCAGTCAATACTGGGGTAATTGAAATCACCCAATATTATTATTGTGCTGTAACGTTTGTTAGCTTCCCTGATTCTTTGAGCATTTCATCATCATCGAAGACTTCTAGTATTAATTTCCCTCTTCCCACCACATCCTGGGAAGTTCTTGAAAGTTCCATGAGCAGAGACATTCAAAATAATATTGCACGCCACTGACACAGGAATCCTGAGGTTCGTGATGGTCTGGTATGGCTTCAAAGTTTAATCTTAGGTCAATAATGGCTTTTTCTGATGGTCTCAGCCAATTCTCTTGTCTTCACCATTGTGAAAACTGGAACCGTGATTGAATGTGGCCATTTTACATATTAGAGCCATCATTTATTGGTTGATTCCAGTCATGTGAGTATTGACAGCTGATCACATGTGCCTCTCATGATACTTCATTGGGATTATGGTTCTTTCTATTACAACTAATGTGAATAGTTTATAAGGATGACAATCATCATGTCCTGGCAATGTCACAGTTTTTCAAATCTTTCCGACTAATGTCTCATTTAATTAGTCTTGTTTTATTTGATTCTTTTATGTGTCACATATATGTGCAAATATTGTCCCAAGCCATTTCACTGGGCACTTTTCTTTATGAGATATGTGACATTTAGGGGTTGGACTGAGAGGCTGCTAATAATGTTGACCACAACTGTACTCATGCTGAACAAGGCGCTGCTAACCCACAAAAACTGTGATCATGACATTCACATAGCTCCTCTCCTGGCATCCATTATCAAGCTTGGAAGAGTCTGGAGTCTTGCATTATGAGGACTGACCCTTAATTTCTGAGTCATAACCACACGTCCATGAATAACTGACCACTAATCATTTAGATGGACACAGAGTCGTTTTATGTACATTCTGACAACTCCTTGGCTGCTGACAGGCCACCTTCATTTTGTTCTGTGTCCAGGACTTTCTGCAAAGACTCTTCAGACACACATCTCATCCATAAACTGATAATATGACTGTACTTTGCACAGCAGAAAATGCTTTCCATATCCTCAGCAAGTGCATAATGCAGCACACACTGCTTCAACTTTTTCTTCATTCCTGCTCATGTGTGGCCTTCCAGAACATTTGTCAGTGTGCAGACTTTGGCAAACATCCTGAACATATTTGGACCAGTCATGCAGTGGGACACAACTCCAGCATTCATCCTCATACAATGGATGCAATTTGCCATACATTTCTTTGCAGGCATCTCCATGCAGAGTTGAACTCAAATTGGCAGTTCAACTTTTCCCAGTCATCATCTATGTCACAGACTGCTTTGACAGAATACCCAACAACATAGGATTACTGCAACATACTGTTATAATCAGGCACACCACATTCAATAAATGCACAGCACATAACTGTATCATTGCATGCCTAATATCATCCTGGTGCAACTAATGTTGTTCTATAGCAACACAACACATGCCAATAAATTTGGATGACACCTCGTATGACCTGTCTCTCCCTTGACTACCCCATCCGCATGTTCCCATTCACGTTTGTGTTAATTTGCAAGAGTGGTAGAAATAAATATTTTTCTATGTTATTATATTCTTAACTCATATGTGTGCTTCATTGGGTTCATGTCTGTTCACTGCTTCAGACAAATGGCAAGTGGTAACTGGAGATGTGATAAGCACTAATTTTAGACACACATAAAGATGTCCATTCAATGCACCTTTTAATAGGTGAATGCATATTGGCAGCTGCAGCATACTAGAACATACATCAGCAGGTATGCTGACATGATCCAGTTATTGTGAGTGACATATATGAAACTGTACCCACATGTATACTTGCAAATGTGACTCCTGCCTAACAAACTTGGCAAACATACCCTTGATACCTTGACTGTCCCCTCACCCCTAACTTGACAAATGTTTTCCTGGACCCAATACAGCATACCTTTACTCTATGTTGAAAGATTGGCAAGATGTCTGCTGTAGACACACCTTCACAATCCTATGCAACAGCCCATCACTATGCATGCATTCACCTGGCCATCCCTTGCAAAGTCAGAGAGGATATTGTCCCTTAGGCATACCACATTATTTATTGTAATGCCTCCTCTGATTCACAAGATGTAAAGTGATGCATCTGGCATGTGATATATCTGACATAGCATTTACTGAGATACTGCATGACACTGCATCACATATCCTCCTACTCACTCATGGCACTGACATCCAAAGGTAATGAAACTGCATGCTGACAGCAAATGATAGGTAGCAACATATATCTGACCAGAAGGGATCCAGGATATCAATGCTTGACCCAGAACAAGCATTGTGGAACCTGTGTCTTTTGGGGAAACTGCTAGGTACGTATGACCTAGATTGGCCACTGTTGGAAACAGGATACTGGGCTTGATGGACCTTGGTCTGACCCAGTATGGCATATCTTATGATCTTATGTTATGTTATGTTCACCCAGGTTTATCAAATATACAGTGAGTGCACATAAATTCCATATCAAATAATGTGTGTATACAACTGCACATGGATGTATAAGCAATCAGTTATATGCCTTCAGCCCAGCAATGCACAGTGTTATATGGTTCCTCTATGAACTGTGCATTTCAGACAAACAACAGTGATGCTCATATTTCTTCACAGATGATGGAGCAACATAGCAGGCGCAATTGAGGTCAGACATGGTAATCTCACTGCCATTCCTTGCTGCAAACAGGTCCAGGCTCCCTACAACGACGCAGCTCTGATCATTGTATGCATGTAATTCATAAATCGCATATGTTGATTTGCCTCTTGTTTCTGCCACAGACTGCTTCACACCAGGGATACATCTTGGATTCCCAGTAGCACTCATGGTGCCCACAAACTATTAGACCTCCATTGCATTTGCGGATACCACCAACTATTCTGTCACATTCTGCAGGAATGTGCATTTGCAGGAATCCTTACCGACATCAGGACACACAAATGCTTAGGATTCTGCCTTCACAATTTGTTTGGACAGCACATTGTGTCTGTAAGCAAGGACATCACAACCATGCCATGCAGACTGCATGACTGTATGGTGGCTCATGCAGCACATTGCAATTTGGCATGCTCCTGCAGGCTATTTGTCCAGGACATCAGAATTTGAGCTGTCAGTGATAGTGCATGATACCTGCCGGCCAAGGACTTTGCTTCCTTCACATATATGCCGTGCACACTGCCACATTCCACTCCTGTGATAGTGAGCTGCATACATGTTCACACATCTTTTCTTTGCTTAATATGCACAGAATGACAGACTGGTCATTTCACAGACATGACTGGACAGCAGTAGAGTCAATTCATGTGAGTGAGTCTGTGACACCATGATATATCACAGCACAGCTGCTGGGCTAACACCCTCAATGTGGCCAAGCCCTATGTGGTTGCAGAGCATTTGGCATTTAGATGCTACACGTACATATTAGTCATTATTATTTCCTGTCATCATGGCTTACTTAATTTGACAGGCAGTGTATGCATGTATGTCCCACTAACTGTCTGCGTATTAGAGCATCTAATGCAAATATGTGGGGAAGCTGCTGTGGGGCAACGTGACCCAAGGGTTTCCAGGATTTGTGGCACACAATGAATCAAATGACAGCAACATTATTTATTTATTTAACTGGATTTCTATACCGCTTTATCCTAAAATCAAAGCGGTTTACAGTGCAACTTATATGTTTACAAAGAACAATACTTCATAAATTTAAATAAGAGACTTCATCAAATCTAAACATATTGCAAACATTTAAGTACAGCCAGCGAGTGAGAGCCTCAGAAAAAACTCACTGATAAAACCAAATCAGGAGTTAAAATAACATCAGCGGTTCTCACTCGCTCTTCACCTCAATCAAGATTCACAATATTACATCCAATTTTAAGCAATCTCAACTCTAAACTTTAAATTTATCACCAAGTTCATGAATCAAGATGGGATTGAGTGCCCCCAATGCCTTTTCAAGACATCTTACATTAGCGTTTCGCTACAGCTGTTTCAAGGGGATTCAACTCTAAAAAATAAAAATAAACATTGCTTAGTATAATGCCGCAACCTACAAAAGAAACTCCCTACTTACACTAAACAAAGCCCTAAGAACTTACCAAAAAAATTGCTTCAAGCACCAGCCATGAACATCAAACCTGTTAACCACCCTACATCTAAGCTGGTCTCAAGACAGCTTATACTTCCGGACACATGATATATACCCGGAACACCGACAAGACAATCCAAATCAGCTGAATCGTTGTTCAGCCGAAAAGGACAGCAACTCGCATTCAATAGAGGCCATTAAGAGGAAGAGATAAAAATCTTCTCAATCCAACATTCTATTACACACAGTTATCCTAAATATAGAACACAGATATAACACTATAAATAATCAGATCAAAGACACGTTCCCCATTCAATACAGGAATTCAATCCATGAGGTGAAACTGTATTTAAATGAAAAATCCACCATTGTTCTCTGTATAAAAGAAACCGATCACGTGACATACCCTTCGAGCCACTCCGAATTTGTTGAATCACAAAACATTGTAAATCACCAAATTTATGATGAAAAGTTAAATAATGTTCAACCATTGGGGCTTCCTTCCGCTGACAGTGAAGCTTACTTTTATGACTGTACTTAAATGTTTGCAATATGTTTAGATTTGATGAAGTCTCTTATTTAAATTTATGAAGTATCATTTTGAGGCTTTGATATAGGCTTTATAGTTTTGTTTGTTACAATGGAAAGCCACGTACAATGGGAGGACACTCTGAGTTTTTCAGAGGCACATGTTGCTAAATTGATGAAAGAAAAAACTCCTTTTGCTGAACAAGACCTAACGTCTTCTTTAAATGATAACAGTTGGAGCTCATTGACAGCATTACATAAAAGGGTAATTAGATCAGATTTGCATCGATCTTCATTGATAGAGTATGTCAAACGTAAACAAATCCCTAGAGGGTTACGTATGTATAAGGAACCGAGATTGTTTGCTTCAGATATTACGTTTTTAGAAAAATGGGACAAGATCCTTAATAAATGTTCCTTGGACTTAATGGTGCTCACGATTGAGTACTTAGGACAAAAGCTTGAACATGTCCGGAAGGATATAAAATCAATGACTGATAGTCTTCAAAGTATGGAATCAATGGATGTTTTTCAACAACGAACTAATGACATTGATAAACAGGATACGCAACTACGTGCTGATGTTATGAAAGTGAAATTGAAAAAACTCAAAAGGGATCATGATGATTATACCACGGGTTACGTTTATCCTTGGCATAATGTTAACCAACGACGGGAACGTAGAAGCCGTAAAAAAGATTCTTCTGAATGGTCATCAGATGATTCGTCTGAATCACAATCGCAAGCATCACGTGGTAATTTTTTGGAGGAAGGAAGACAAAAACGAGAGAAGAAAAAGGACAAACTGAAAGACAAATAAGTTTAATGGAGGAGTCTTTAGTAGTTAATCTGTCTTCTTATACATTGACTGCAGTACAGAAGCATATTTTGTGTAAAGGGTTTTCTTTTGTTCCACGATCATGTTATGATTCATTTCAGTTTCGTATTGATTTTGAGAAATTCATGAGAAAACTTATTCTAAAGAATTTTTTTGCTGAGGCTGACAATGGTTTATTATGCAGAGAGGAGGTGGTTCCTTTAGGATCTCAGGATACGGGTATTTTTGGGCGCGTTGCCCTTCCATTTAGGTCTACCTCGCTTCCACCAGGTCCAGTTCATCCTAATATAACAGTATTTAAGCAATTAGTTTTACATGATATTGGTGATATGGAAACCCGTAGTAAATTCTCTGCTCGTAATGCTTTTACACGGGCAGAATATGCATCCCTGAATGACTTAAAAAATAATAATGAGATAGTTCTTAAGAGAGCAGATAAGGGTGGAGCTATCGTGATTTTGAATCGAAACGATTATTTGCTTGAAGCTTATCGCCAGCTATCTGATGTAACAATTTATATAAAATTATCACTAGATCCAACGCATGATTTACAGGATCAGATTAAAACTCTAACAATGCAAGCTTTTCAATCACGTATTATTTCTAAAAAGGAACAGAAATTTTTGAATAATATTTCTCCATCAATACCACAATTTTATCTGTTACCTAAAATACACAAAAATTTAGGGGTATGTTTACTAAACTGCGTTAGTGCAATTCGCGTTAGGAGCCGCGTTAGTGGAAGGAAAGCCAAAAAAGGACATGGGCGGGACATCGTATCTGATAACGCACAGTTGTGTGCGGTATTACGCGCGGCACAGCAACGATCGTTACAGCGCGCGCAAGCGTAAGACAGCGCGCAGACACCCAAAATCAGAAACAAAGCTGTAGCACAATGGTTACCACACAGACTGATGGTACAAGAGTCATGGGTTTGAATCCCCAGTGTGCCTAATGAGCAAGGCTGGCTGAGGCGTCCTGTGTAACCCTTTGAAAGCCGACTATGATATTTTAATCCGCAGTCTGCAGGCGGGTTACAGTTTGCATATGTCAGGAAAAGTGTACCCTTCCTATGAAATATGTGCCAACAGTGACGTTCGCTCTGACATGGTACTATATATTATGTAGTATATATTATATATTATATACCTGTTGACAGGAATATGTAGGCGCTCCCTATAAGGCGAAGTGTAAGGCTCGCCCTATAGGGAGCGCCTAAATATTCCTTTCAAATGGCATATAATGCATATAATATAGGGCGAAGTGTAATGTGTGCCCCATAGGGTGCCGCGTAATGTTTGCCCTATAGGGCGCGGGATAAGACGCGCCCTATTGGGCGCCGTGTAAATCGCGCCCTATAGGGCGCCATATAAGGCGTTCAATAGGGCGCCTTATAAGGTGCCCTATAGGGCACCCCTTGAGCTACCCTAAGGTGACCGTACCCTGAGGGTGGTTCTGCTGGCAGCACTAATATACAGTAAACATAGACAATGCCTAAGACAGCCCTATCAATGAACCCCACTGTGGGTTGTGAACCTATGACCACTGGCTCCGTGGGCAGTGAAGTAATCAGTGGGCCAGAGCTGCTAATAAACACATGGCTGGCTAGAGGAGGACTGCACGGCCCCACACCCACATTCAGCTGTGGTTACCAGGGAGATTACATACCACCACCCAACGCACCCTCTAGGGCTCAGGGTGGGGGACAGGATCTCCTGCCCACAGATCCACCTTCAACCCCCTGCAATGGTGGCAGTAGAGGGGACCATCATCCCAGTCCCACTCGGGATCAAACACCCTACAGGGCAGGCAATGCAGAGCAGTACACACCCGTACAGCATGAGCAGACAGACAGCAGATCTGGAAATGCTCAGCTGCCCCCCACCATTATCTGACATTCTCCAGCAGCAAGCCTCCAGCCGCTGCACCCTGCACGGTGTTCCAGCAAGACACATACCAGCTGCAGACAGTCCACCAGCTAGTCCATAGTGCATGGTCCTGGAGAAGATGCATGTACCCAGAATGGGGATATCAGCATACACACCAAGCAGATTTTATTTATTATTTTATTTAGTAATAAGTCAGTGAGTGGGCCCCAAAAGGAAACCCATAAATATCACATAAGAGACATGCTATATAGCACTATGGTGGAACCTAGCCATGCCATGGTCACTGCTTAGTCAGGGTGAGAGTGACCTCCCAGCAGGACATGCTATGGCCACCCTGTCCGTACAGGTGGTACCGGGCACTACAATGTTCGGCCATTGCCCTATGCCCTGTGCAGATGCGGACGGGCCAGGCCACCCTATCCACGCTATTCCCACGGTACCTTGCTCCTCATTATGCACATCGGCAGGCCAATACTGGCAACAGTGCTAGCAGTGTGGGCTGTGGAGGGTGTTGGAAGCCACCACACACTGGATGGACAGACACACACTCCCCACACCTATGCCAGCATTGTGCAACACTAGAGGTGTTGAGCAGCCCAGGCCACCACACCAGTCCTGGGCACAGTGCAGGCATGGCTATGGTATGCAATACTGTAGGAGTCACTCCCCAGATTGGTAAACACTGTCAGACACAAAACCTGTAGCACACTCCACAGACATCAGAAAGGTTGCTATGATGCAGCTCACTCTGAAAATTGTACTTAACCTAGGAATTGCTATCTGCCAGTAATCATAGCAACCTTTTGATAGATGTGTACCATATTCCCAGGTTTAGGGTGGCATTACTAAGGTATGCAAGTGCTAGTATTGGGAGATGCATGCAGAGCCCAAGGTCCTGCCTCTCCAGGAGGCTTTGGATAATGGGGCTTGTGGGTGCGGGTGTGTCTGTCCCTGTTGGCTGCTGCTTTACGGCAGAGGTTCCCAACTCCATTCCTGCGGTGCAAAACACTGTTCGGGTTTTTATGCTGTCCTTCATGAATATGCATGAGATACATCTGCATACCATGGGGGTGGCGCATAGAAATGCAGCACAGGCATCTTTATCAGAGGCAGCATGGAACCTGAATGGTGTTTGGCCCTCCAGGACTGCATTTGGGAGGCTCTGCTCTAGGTAATATGCATGTTTATGGTGTCTGTGCCCTGTAGGGTAAAATGTAGGTGTTTTGAACATGTTTACATCATCTGCAAGACCGGTTCTATCTGTATTAGCCCGTTATAGTAGTGGGTAAAATATGAGGACTGGTTTGGCAAACACCACAGCTGGGCCTTGAACCTGTGACCCTCTGCTTCTGAATACACTGGTTCTGTGCACTGCACCACCATGTTCTCACAGAGATGGTGCGTTCTCTGGTGGTACCATGACTGTTGGTCAGCCAGGGCCTGTCTGTTGGAGTGCACTGCACCCACGTGAGGGGGGCTAGGCCACGGTCTGCTCTGGGCAGCTGTCACTGCCCCCTCCACCACCAGTATCCCTCAGCCACTATGCTGACATGCCCTTCTGCTGGTGGAGCTGGTGGTGCGCAGTCTCAGGCCATCCAGTGTGCAGGTAGGCGGCTGCCTATGGTGTGTGTTCTGGGGTGGGGGTGCCTGCATAGCTGCCCACGCTTTCCCCCAGCACCGCCTGCCACTGTTCCGTGCCATTGGGGGTACCTGCTGGGTAGGGCCGGATTTACCTTGAGTGAGGCCCTACGCCAACAAAAATTGTGGGCCCCCAGCAGGGGTGGCCCAAGGGGGGTGCGGGGCCTCATTTGCATAAGGGGCCTCATTTGCATAAATATTTGCATAATGTTACCATATACCAGGGGTAGGGAACCCTGGTCCTGGAGAGCCGCAGACCAGTCAGGTTTTTGGGATATCCCTAATGAATATGCATGAGATATATATGCATTAGAGATATCCTGCCAACCTGACTGGTTTGTGGCCCTCCAGGGCTGGATTTGGAGACCCCTGCCTTACACCTCTGTCATTTAAGATTGTGAGTGGGCAAAGTGCAGATGTCCTAGACATCGAAAGGGTATATAGAATGTGTCACATTCCTCCTCGATTCTCACCACCACCAAAAAGTTGTCTAATAGACAATATTTTGGTGGTGGTGAGAATCGAGGAGGAATGTGACACATTCTATATACCCTTTCGATGTCTAGGACATCTGCACCTTGCCCACTCACAATCTTAAATGACAGAGGTGTAAGGCAGGGGTCTCCAAATCCAGCCCTGGAGGGCCACAAACCAGACAGGTTGGCAGGATATCTCTAATGCATATATATCTCATGCATATTCATTAGGGATATCCCGAAAACCTGACTGGTCTGCGGCTCTCCAGGACCAGGGTTCCCTACCCCTGCCATATACTAACTTTTAGTAAACGTGCCTCTTAATGAGTGTATGGATAAAGAAAGACTAAAAGATTTCTACATTACTATAATCCAGTGCCAACCCATAGCAAACCCGCCGTATCCTAACAGCACTACCAGGACTCACAAAGCACCATACTCTACCAATCAAAAGGCAACACTGCAAATATTAAACCAATACATTTCAGAGAACAACAATACGTGATCTACTGGGGAAAGAGAACAAGTGGCAATGTCAAATAGGAATTATATAAACAGAACACCTCAGCTCAGTTACACATGCAGAACATAGACCATCACCAAACAAGTAATCACAATTTAGAAACAGGAAGACAATAATTAAACTGGGAATCCCAAAAGCCAAACTTGGAATGTACAACACTGTAGAAATAAAACTATACATTAATTTGCTCTTGTACTAAACAAAGCGCAGACGTTAATGATGCACATTTACCAGAGCTGACATATTCCAATTAATAAATTCAAAATAAAGAGATATTTTTCTACCTTTTGTGCATTTTTTTTCATCTGCACTTTCTTCTGGTTTCTTCGTGTCTTCTGCTAACTCTCCATCGTCTGCTGTCCATTTGTCCTTTCTTCTCTCTTCTAGTTTTTTTCCATTCTCTCTCTACATCTGCTTTAACATACTAATCTTTCTCCTTTTGCTCTTTCCTCATTCCTATTTCATCCACTCAAATTTTACCCCTCCATCCTCAATCCCCACTTACTCTCCCAATACCCGGCCAATTGTAGATTTTTTATCCCTCCCACACAAAATATTTTTCCCCTCTCCATTTTACTCTTCCAGCCCCATCCCATTCTAATCCTCCCCCAACATCAGCTCCCTTCTAGTTCCAGCCTCACCCAGCATCCATTCCCTTCTAGTCCCTGCATCAGCCCATTTCCAGTCCTAGCCACCCATCAGCCCATTTCCAGTCCTAGCAACCCCCAACCCAATACCAGTCCTAGCCCCCCCATCAACCCACTTCCAGTCCTAACCCCCCATCACCCCATTTTCAGTTTAAGCCCCCCCTATAACCCATTACCAGTCCTAACCCCCCATCAGCCCACTTCCAGTCCTAACCCCATTAGCCCACCTCCAGTCTTAACCCCCCCAGCCCATTTCCAGTCCTAGCCCCCCCATAGCCCATTACCAGACAGCCCCCATCAGCCCACAGCCCATTATCAGTCTTAACCCCCCCTCATAGCCCATTACCAGTTCTACCCCCCCCAACAGCCCACAGCCCATTATCAGTCTTAACCCCCCCATAGCCCATTACCAGTTCTAACCCCAACAGCCCACAGCCCATTACCAGTCCTAACCCCATCAGCCCACCTCCAGTCTTAACCCCCCCAGCCCATTTACATTCCTCTCCCCCCCATAGCCCATTACCAGACAGCCCCCATCAGCCCACAGCCCATTACCAGTCTTAACCCCCCATAGCCCATTACCAGTTCTAACCCCCCCCAACAGTCCACAGCCCATTACCAGTCCTAACCCCATCAGCCCACCTCCAGTCTTAACCCCCCCAGCCCATTTCCAGTCCTAGCCCCCCCCCCCCATCGGCTCAAGTAAAATAAAATTTAAAAAAAGCAAAACCACTGGCTGCTACCAAGGCCGCGGCAGCATGGACGGTCCCGCGGGGCCCCCTCTGCCCTGCCGAATCCCTCCCTCCGTGACGGCTTTGAGAGGCGCGAAGGGAGAGTGTCTCCCTCGCGTCTCTGTTAAGCCCGCAGGGGCTGACACTCTCCCTTCGCGCCTCTCAAAGCCGGCACGGAGGGGCTCAGCCGGGGATTCGGCAGGGTAGAGGGGGCCCTGCGGGAACGTCCATGCTGCCGCGGCAGCTTTTTGTGGGCCCTTGCCAGCTGTGGGCCCTACGCCATGGCGTACATGGCGTATAGGTAAATCCGGCCCTGCTGCTGGGTACTATTCCCTGTGACACTGTGGGAAGCACACCTTGCACATGTTGGGCCCTCAGAAGTTGCTGTCTGGCTGCTCTACTGTTTTGGCATTCCTATGGGCCAGCTAGGCATCACCCTAGTCCCCACTGTGGCCCAGCTGCAGCCCTCTGTATCCCCTTCTCCAGTATCTGACCGGTTGCCCGTTCCGACATGCCCGCCCTGATGTTGCGGGACATGTGCACGCCATAGGAACTCTGTCCAATGGTGGGGAGGTCCCTGGGCAGTGCTATTTCACTGTGGGCGCATGCACCTTGTATGGGGACGGGGTATGGAACCTTCCGCGGTTTATACATACATAACTAAAATAGGGGAATACATAAATATCTGTTCAATGGAGTTTACTCGGAGGGGGGGGGGTTGATGTTTCTCATTGATACCACTATTAGCCAGCTTGGTTGCTGTTTTTTTCCAGTTTGTTGGGGTCATTTTCAGTGTTTCTGTGCCCTTTTGTTCTGTGCACATGTATCACACTTATCACCTTCTTTTGGTTTCCCTGCCTAGGCTGTACATTGCTGACATTTAAATGGTTTCTCTCCCCTTTAATATGCCTTTAACGGCAGGTTTTCATTTGCGTTGGAATTCACCTCTGAAAATCAGCGAGTTAGCCTCTCCCCGCCCACTCTCCGCCCATTGACCCCTTCTCTCCGCCCTCTCTCCTCCTTCTGCATTATTTTACCGCGCCATGGAGCATCACGCAGGTTAGCGCATGATACTGCGCGCTGTAGCACGTTTACGATCGTTAATGCGCTACAGCGCACGGTATCACACGCTAACGATCGTTAACATCGTACAACGCACGTTATTCCCGTTTACCGCAGTTTAGTAAACATACCCCTTAGTTAAACCTCCTGGACGGCCCATTGTTTCTACACGTGGGTCCGTACTGGAGCCATTGTCACAGTTTATAGATTAGTTTTTGCGCCCGTTATTAATAACTATCCCTTCATACATTCGGGATACGATGCATTTTTTACAGATTATAGCTGATGCTTCTGCTTGGGCTAAATATGACTCTGAGATATTGGTAACACTTGATGTTGAAGCTTTATATATGAGCATTCCGCAAGAGGCGGCTTTGCAAGCCATTAAGGAGGGTTTATTACAACGGGGCAATGTTAATAATGATATGCTTGAATTTCTAATGATTTGTGCAAATTTGGCTCTTTGTCATAATTATTTTAATTTTAATAATGAGATATTTCAACAGATAGGTGGTATTGCCATGGGGCGTCTTTTGCCCCTTCTGTTGCTAATCTCTTTATGGGACTTGTCGCGCCCTTCCCCCGCCTAGGTGGCTGCCTGACGAGGAAAGGGGGTGCGAATGTTCCTTTCAATAAACTCCAGGGCAAAGGCCTCTGGGATTTGTAGTACTTGAGCAAATGTAGTTGTAATAAAAAGTGCTGAGCCGAGAGTTGAAAGCAAACGCAGGAATATTTTTTATTCGCCTCCCTTAATAGCGGGAACTTCAAATGAAACTTGGTATTCACGTGTACAAAACATCCACAAGAAACTAAGGTCAGAATTGCTCTTGCTTACTTCAGCAAACAAATGTTATTTCTCCAGAAATAAAGCTTCACTTCACAGTGCTTTAAACTGAACTCAAAATGTTCATTGAAACTTCAATGCAGCAAAATTATAGCAAACAAACTTCTTCAATGCAGCAAAATTATAGCAAACAAACTTCTCTTCTTTGTTTCAAAAGCTTTAAGGGTTTTAATCAGTTATCCAGAGACTCCAACCATCTTCTTTAGCAAGCCTCATTTAAAACAGCAGCCATACTAATTAAAACTTCTTTGCTCTTTGAAACACCATGCATATCACAGAAATGGAATTTTCTTCACACTTATATTTCTAAACATTCTTACTTCACTACCAGGGATAACTCACATTCCATAGCCTCTTCAGGCTCACTCAAAAGATCATTTTCCCCGATGTCCATGGACTCACATTCTGAACACGATTGTTCTGTGACGTCGTTAGAAAACAGCTGTTCCCCTCGAGCCTTCCCTCGGTATACAGCACTGTTCTCTGCACAGGTTACTTCCTGATCCTTTAGCATACGTTTTACCAGTTTTAAAACATTCAAAGTTTCTTTACTGAGAGGCTTCCTTCTCAGCCCTTCCTGGGTTCTTGAACCACCCTCAGGTTTCCTATAACCCTGATGCTGGTTAAACTGTTGGAGCTGGCTTAGGGGATATCTTTCCCTCCACTTGCTGTCTGGGGACTTTTCCTGAGACCTTTGGCTAGTAACTTTAGCAGCAATACCTTTGGGGAGTTTCTTCAGCAATGCTTCACTGCCTTCTCTCTGGCCATGCTGTTTCCTGGTGAAGTTAGCCCTCTCGTCTCTCTTCCTCCTGCAAAAGTGAAACTCTTGCTCCGAATGAGGCTCCCTCTCAGACTCCGCCTCTGAATTAGAGTCAGCTCTCCTCCTCTCGTGTCCTGGCAATCTCCTTGCCTGCCTTGGCTGTCCTGCGAATCTTGTTGCCTCCCTTGGCTGTCCTGCGAATCTATCTCTCCCTGTTCTCTGGGGCTTATAAGCGTGGGACTGGCCAGTATCTTTCCACCCCGCTCCCAGCTGTCCTGCATTACCACCCTCAGCTGCCATGGAGCTGGGGCGTGGCTTTTGGACAACAACCTTTGACAGGTTTTTTTCAGCGTTAGCTGCACTTTTAAAATGACCATTTCTTTCCCTTTCCCTCAGACTAGGGGAAACTGCTTGTACTTTTTCTATCTCCATAGGGACCTGGCTGTCCTCGCCACCACAGACTCTATGAACAACGGTGGTTGCAATCATCTAAATATCATTCCCATATGTTAATTTGGCGTCATTATATTGATGATGTTTTTATGTTGTGGGATGGTCCCCTTAATCTTCTGATAGAGTTTCATACCTGGTTAAACACACTGGATTCTCATATACAATTTACTATGAATTACAGTTTTCAAGAAATAGTATTTTTGGATGTTAAAGTGTTTCGACAAACAGAGTCATGGGGTACAACTGTATCTCGTAAAACTACTGATAGAAATACATATTTACATTTTTCCAGTATACATCCTGTGGGTTTGTTGAAAGGGTTACCATTTTCCCAATTTATACGATTTAGACGTAATTGCTCTTCAGTTGAGGACTATAAAGTTAAAGCATTGAGTTTAAAGCAGGATTTTTTTGATCGTGGTTATCTTTTAAAGGTTGTGAATCGAGCCTATAAAAGGGCACTGTATAATGATAGATCCTGGTTGCTATCCCCTAGATCGAGAGTACAGACCGACAGTGATCACGTGAATTTGATTTCCCGTTATTCCCCTCATAGTAAACAGATTCAATCAATTTTACAGAAATATAGGCATGTTTTGGGTATAGTTCCTGGTTTGGAATCTAAACAATTACGATGTGTATGGCAACGTAACCCAAATTTGAAAGATATTCTGAGTCCTTCTTTTTTACGATCTTTATCTCCCATAACATCTGAGGGCCATGGACATAGAAAATGTGGAGATTGTTCATGCTGTGATGTGATGTGGGAAACTGATAGGTTTGTATATAATGGTCAACAATTTTGTTTGAAAGATAATACTTCGTGTAATTCAGATTTTGTCATTTATGGCATCTTTTGTCCATGTAGACTTCTCTATAAAGGTAAAACAGTTCGGAGACTCCGTATTCGGCTAATTGAACATAAAAGTAAGCTTCACTGTCAGCGGAAGGAAGCCCCAATGGTTGAACATTGTTTAACTTTTCATCATAAATTTGGTGATTTACAATGTTTTGTGATTCAACAAATTCGGAGTGGCTCGAAGGGTATGTCACGTGATCGGTTTCTTTTATACAGAGAACAATGGTGGATTTTTCATTTAAATACAGTTTCACCTCATGAATTGAATTCCTGTATTGAATGGGGAGCGTGTCTTTGATCTGATTATTTATAGTGTTATATCTGTGTTCTATATTTAGGATAACTGTGTGTAATAGAATGTTGGATTGAGAAGATTTTTATCTCTTCCTCTTAATGGCCTCTATTGAATGCGAGTTACTGTCCTTTTCGGCTGAACAACGATTCAGCTGATTTGGATTGTCTTGTCGGTGTTCCGGATATATATCATGTGTCCGGAAGTATAAGCTGTCTTGAGACCAGCTTAGATGTAGGGTGGTTAACAGGTTTGATGTTCATGGCTGGTGCTTGAAGCAATTTTTTGGTAAGTTCTTAGGGCTTTGTTTAGTGTAAGTAGGGAGTTTCTTTTGTAGGTTGCGGCATTATACTAAGCAATGTTTATTTTTATCTTTTAGAGTTGAATCCCCTTGAAACAGCTGTAGCAAAATGCTAATGTAAGATGTCTTGAAAAGGTGTCGGGGGCACTCAATCCCATCTTGATTCACGAACTTGGTGATAAATTTAAAGTTTAGAGTTGAGATTGCTTAAAATTGGATGTAATATTGTGAATCTTGATTGAGGTGAAGAGTGAGTGAGAACCGTTGATGTTATTTTAACTCCTGATTTGGTTTTATCAGTGAGTTTTTTCTGAGGCTCTCACTCACTGGCTGTACTTAAATGTTTGCAATATGTTTAGATTTGATGAAGTCTCTTATTTAAATTTATGAAGTATCATTTTGAGGCTTTGATATAGGCTTTATAGTTTTGTTTGTTACAAAGAACAATAAACAAATAGGCGGGGCATGCAGGGGAGGATAAAAGGATTTACAGCATAACTTATATGTTTACAAAGAACAAAAACAAAAAGGAGGGACATGCAAGGGATGTTTAAGCTAGCTTATATACAAGAACTATGTACAATTGTAAAAAGTGGGGGGAGGGAAATATGATATGTAGTCAGTATGAATGGGGAAGTGTCTATTAGGTGATGTCACCAAAGTGACATCACCTAATGGATGATTAGGTGATGTCACAAACATACTTAAAATGCAAGGGTGCCAATAATGTTGACAACTGTATAAATGTTGTCAGTGAGTAAAACCCAGTTTTACATGTTTAAAAGAGGTTTATAAAATTGCCCCAGGGGTTACACATATAAAAGTACACGTTGTGAACAAGAAAGCGTTCACTTTTACATGACCCATGTGTAGGTGGATTCTGGAGCGGAGTATGGGTGGAGCATGAGCAGAATCATGAATTACCAGTTTAGCGCTGCATTTTTCTGTTGCTTTTCTCAGGTTAGGCTTGCTCTCCAGTGCAGAAAGCAAGTTAGCACCAGCAAAACACCAAATAACAACCACGCTAAATTGCAGTGCACTTGGCATGCAGATGAAATGCAAATTGCTGCATAGGTAATTGCGCTCAATGTAAAAGACCACACTGAAACTCAGCACGGATTTTTACAGTTTTCTAACACAAGATCTTCAAGCCAGATTCAGGAGGCGTAAAGTTCCAGCCAGGAAGAAAAGTATCAACTGAGGCGAAGCTTGACACTTCACCTCAGATGATCCAGGCATCGGAGAAAACCCTCAATGCCATTATGGAGCTCACATAACCTACAAAGTGCCAGGACAGGGATGCAAGGCAAGGGGCATGGTCCATGCTTGTCAGACTATTTGACAGAACAGTCTTACATGTGAGGATCCCTAACCATCATGCATTCTATATATACTGTGGTCAGCAAATTGGCAGTGTCCTCTACATTACAATACATTCCTATAATACTATCAATGGCCTTCAACGTCCACTGAAAGGTGTTCACATTTAGATTTATAGAATCCTTTCCCCTTCTTCCCTTCCTTGGTCATTACCCATCACACCTACAAAAGGGGACTGCTACTTCTGGAGAGAGATCTGCAATAGTGAATATATACTTCTGGGAATTTTTCTGAAGGGAATTATTTGGAATAAAGATAATTAATCTGTGAACCCAGTGTATTTGTTAAATCAGTCAGGGCCTAGTAGCAGCAGTTTAAGTTTAAATTTAAAACACAGAAGAGAGCTTTCTGGTTAAATTTAGAACCCAGCAGAGAGCTTGTAGTTTAAATTTAAAACTCTCTCAGGGCCTAGTAGCAGCAAAGTGCTTTTAGTTTAAATTTAAAACACAGAAGAGAGCTTTCTGGTTAAATTTAGAGCCCAGCAGATAGCTTCTAGTTTACAATTCATACTAAGTCAGTGCCTAGCAGTAGCAAAGAGCTTTCATTTAAATTAAATCAGAATATAACTTAGTATAAAAGGCAAAACAGGGTCAATATTCTTTGAGCAATAAATAAATTCTTGTAGAGACCTTTACAAAGAGGCCTTTTACCTAGGGGGCAAGAGAGCTGTGAAACTTTTTAAATAGGTGTTAAAGCCAGGTGGCATGTCAAAAGGCCATTTTGAAAGACTCCTTCTATCCAAGCAAGGACTGTTAATCATCCAGGAAGTTGGTCACGGCTTACCTTAGAAGCACAGGATAAGGTACTGTGTAGCAGCCCTCTTTTAAAAAGTCTTATTTCCCTCCCTCCCTTCTCAATACCCATCCACCCCTGGGATAATCATAGCTTTATAGGTACTTACACATCTTAAAGGAAAGGAGCTGCATACATTAAGGACCTGAGATTAATTAAGTTTCAGGTAAACAAGGTATGTTAAACGTATTAGGTACACTTTTATTAATATAAGTATCCACAGCAACCCTTAGTACGTAAAGAACTTAAAGATTTAAACGCAAGCTTAAAACTAAGCTGCAGACAGCAGTCCAGTCAGATGGGGGCTTTCCAGTCTTTTACATTGAGTGTCACATGTATGATTTTCTCCCAGTTGGTGAGAGGTCTTACGTCTGCACTAGGTGCAAGGAGCTCTTTGCTCTCAGGGAACGAGTCCGTTCTCTAGAGGCTAGAGTAGCAGACTTGGAAGGAATAAGAAAGACAGAGAGCTACATAGATGAGACCTACATGGATATAGTCCTGCAGTCCCATCTCCAGTCTGGTAGCATCCCTGTTGCCATGGAGGAGAGAGGTCACGGGACAGGAGAGAACCACCATGGTGTGGCAGGAAGTGATCCTGTAACTAGGACCTGTCCTCCAGGTAATGTAAAACCCTCTCGCACCGAGGAAGTTTCTCCAGGGCAACGTGCCCATGAGGGAAGGGTTAGGACAGCCATTATAGTTGGTGATTCAAACATTAGGCATGTAAATAGCTGGGTGGCTGGTGGACTTGAGGATCACCTGGTAACATGCCTGCCTGGTGTGAAGGTAGCGGATCTCACGCGCCACCTAGATAAGGTTTTAGATAGTGCTGGGGAGGAGTCTGCTGTCTTGGTACATGTCGGTATCAATGACATAGGAAAATGTGGTAGGGAGGTTCTGGATGCTAAATTCAGGCTTTTAGGTTAGGAGTTGAAATTCAGAACTTCTAGGGTAGCGTTCTCCGAAATGCTTCCCGTTCAATGCGCAGGACCCAAAAGGAAGGTAGAGCTCCGGAGTCTCATTGCGTGGAAGAGGCGATGGTGCAAGGATGAGGGTTTTGGATTTGTTAGGAACTGGGGAACATTCTGGGGAAAGGAGGGGCTCTTCTGAAGGGATGGGCTTCACCTTAACCGGGATGGAACCAGGCTGCTGGCTTTAACCTTTAAAAAGGAGATAGAGCAGCCTTTAAACTAGATAATAGGGGAAAGCCGACAGTCGCCCAAGAGTGCATGGTTCAGAAGAATGTACCCTTGAAGGAAACTACCAAAAGCAGAGATGTCCCAAAAAAGAGTAAAGTAGCCCAAATGCCCTTGAGTATGGAGGAGACAGAGCTTAAAGATTCCAAATTACCCATGCCTACCAACAGCCAGATTAATATGAATATAATACAGTCTCTAAAATCCTTGTATGCAAATGCTAGAAGTCTAAAAAATAAGATGGGAGAGTTAGAATACATAGCACTAAATGAGAGGTTAGATATGATTGGAATCAGAGTCATGGTGGAAGGAGGACAACCAGTGGGACACTGTGATACCTGGATACAAACTATATCGTAATGATAGAGCTGAACAAATTGGTGGAGGGGTTGCACTCTTTGTTAGAGAGGGCATTGAGTCAGAAAGGATTAAAGTTTTGTAGGAAACAAAATTTGCTGTAGAATCTCTATGGATTGAAATTCCATGTAAAAAAGGGAAGGCGATGGCAGTGGAGGTGGATTATCGACCGCCTGGCCAGAATGAACAAAGGGATGATGAAATGCTCAAAGAAATCAAGGAAGCTAACAAATGTTACAGCACAGTAATAATAATGGGTGATTTGAATTACTCCGGTATCAACTGGGTCAGTTTCACGGCAGGACATGCTAGGGAGATAAAGTTCCTAGATGAAATAAATGACTGCTTCTTGGAGCAGCTAGTTCATGAACTGACCAGAGGTTAAGCCATATTGGACCTAGTCCTTAGTGGAACACCAGAACTGGTGCAAGAGATAAGGGTGTTGGGGCCACTTGGCAACAGTGATCATAGCATGATCACATTTGATTTAATTAGTGGAGGAGGGATGGTAAGGAAATCCAAAGTACTACCTTTTAACTTTCGAATGGGAGACCATGATAAAATGAGGAAAATAGTTAAGAAAAAACTAAAAGAGCAGTTGCAAAGGTTAAAGACTTACATCAAGCTTGGGTGTTGTTGAAAAATACTATCTTGGAAGCCCAGGCCAGCTGTATTCCACGCTTTAAGAAAAGTGGAAGGAAGTCCAAAAAACTGCCAGCATGGTTTAAAGGTGAGGTCAGAGAGGCTATTTTTGTCAAAAAAGAATCTTTCAGGAAATGGAAAAAAGAGCCAAAAGATGAAACCTGGAAACAGCACAAGTACTGGCAAGTTCAATGCAAGGCATTGATAAGGCAGGCAAAGAGAGAATTTGAGAAGATGCTTGCTGCGGAAGCAAAAATACATAAAAAAGAGCTTTTCAGGTACATTTGTAGCAAAAATCCTGTGAGAGAGTCAGTTGGTCCATTAGATGATAGAGGGGATAAAGGGGCACTCTGAGGCGACAAGGCGATAGCGGAGAGACTGAATGAATTCTTTGCTTTGGTCTTTACTGAGGAAGATGCAGGGATGCCCCATGACTGAAGTGGTATTTAAAGGTTCAGAAGAATCGAAGGAAATATCAATACATCGGGAAGATGTATTACAACTATTTGATAAACTGAAGAGTAGCAAATCACCTGGACCGGATGGTATACATCCAAGGGTGTTGAAAGAACTGAAATATGAGATTGCAGACCTGCTATTTCTAATCTGTGAACTATTATTAAAATCATCTGTAACGGGGGGCGGAGCCTGATGTCCAGCGGGTAAGACGCTTCGCGCTGAAGCTCCCGAGAGGCCTACTTAGAATCCTGACTTAATACCTATACAAACTTACTATTTCGCTCCGAGCTGACCGGGGTACCTCGGGGGGGATGGCGGCCCATAAATCAGCGCGCTTGGACTTCGGGTCTCCTTCTTCTTCTCACGGAAAACGCTCCAAAACAGAGGTGTCCTCCCCACAGAAGATGGTTCCCTTTCGTGAAAACCCCGAAATGCACCTGGAGATTTTAGAGGAAATACGCGGCGTGAAGGAATTGGTGCAGTCCAATGGAGAAGCGCTTCGAGCCATGCGGGAAGACTTTGGAGTGCTCCAGGACCGACTTGAAAGTCTCTCATTACGGCAGGACAACATGGCGGGGGTCCTCGACTCGCACGCGGTGCGCTTGGGCAAACTGGACAAGGCTGAGCGCCAGATACAGAATCTCCAAAAGGAGTTGGAAGATAGCAATAATCGAGCCCGTCGCAACAATGTGAGGCTCCTCGGAATACCGGAGGGGGTGGAAGCAGGAGATATAAGAGAATTCCTGCTCAAAACTCTTCCCTCCTTGCTGAAGATCACTTTTCATAGAGAACTGGAAATCGATCGTGCACATCGTGTTCCTACCCACATGGCGCTCAACCGAACGACCCCCCGGCCTATTATCTTTCGCTTGCTACGATATCAACAAGTGTAACAAATTTTAAATGCTGCCCGGGCGAATCATCATTTGGAATTTGAAGGTCGCAAAGTCTCCTTCTTCCCTGATTTGGCAAAGCCTACCGTTGACCGTCGGAAGAAACTCCTTGCTTTTCGCCCTCGACTTCAACAGCTACAGGCTCGCTTTGGCCTGTTGTATCCAGCGAAGCTCCGAGTGACTCTCCACAACCAAACTAGGACATTCGAAGATCCTGATCTACTATCAACATTTTTAGACTCCAAAGAAGCAGAGCAGATGCGTTAATCCAAAAACTTGGACTTTTATCTACCGGCTCTGTCCGCCATTTTGAAGGGCCCGATGCGGCGGTCATAGTCAAGCACAGAGACTACCTGGACTTTCTTCCTTTCTCTATATGACTTTTTTGTTTTTTGGTCTCCTATCCCTCCATGATGTGTGCCTCGGTCGGATTCGGAGCACGCACAGTCCTACAGGTTATGTGTTTTTTCAATTTCGGCCTTCTCTGGGGTTTCTCCCCGCAGACACATGGTCGCCAGTTATTTCTGGGGTTCTGCTTCTCCTCTACCGCACTGCGGTTTTCTTTGTTAATGTGGGGCGCTTCATTGTATTATATTAGCTTATTTTTTTATGTCATGTGTACAGCCAGATACAGTCAATATGAGGGACATTGTGAAATTATGTGCGCTATCATGTTCAGAATTTTTAACTTTTCTGAATGGCCTTATGTAAAATATTATCACTCAACGTAAAAGGCATTAATAGTCCACTCAAAAGAAAGAAAATCCTTAGCTATCTTAGCCCTGAGCATGCTGATTTAGTGTTTCTTCAGGAAACGCATCTAAACTCTGCTGAAACACTGAAACTCAATGCTAAGCCTTACATGGTGGCTGCCTACTCTCCCGCCGTTTCCAAACGGTACGGGGTAGCCATTCTGGTTAAGAAGTCTTTGCAAGCTACTGTAATTGATACTAGCGCTGACAAGGAGGGTAGATGGGCCCGTGTACACCTGGAGGTTGGAGATAGTGAATTCACGTGTATTTGTATTTATGCCCCGACTGTGGACAACCCTGCTTACTATGCAAGTATTGCGCAGTTGGCATAGGCCTCTGCCAATGCTCCATTAATACTTGGTGGTGATTTTAATCAAGTGTTCCATCAATCTTTTCTTCTCAAACAAGGCGCTCGTTGGCTGGAAGATCCAGTACCGAGTAGACCTGTGTGGCTAGACATGGAAGAGGACCTTTGCAAACCGATTCCTCTTACTTTTCTCCCTGGTATGACTCTCCCATCAGACTCCCACTATCCACCAATGCTTTTAGACACTTTAGGTGCCTTTAATACTCTTATGCAATCTTTAGACCCCCGACTCTGTCCGTTCGACAGGCTCCCGCTTTGGTACAATACTCGATTTCGAATACAAAATAAGTTGATGGCGTGGAGCCCCTGGTACACTAGGGGCATTTGGATTCCTAGCCAGTTGTTCCATGATGGTCGCTGGAAAACTTTTACTGAATTGCAAATTGCATTTGGTTTCCCAGCGAAATACCACTTTCAGTCGGTGCAACTTCAGCATTGCCTTCGGAGTGCTAAGGTACTCCCGCCATCGGCATCCCCTACACAAGGTTGATCGGAGACTTTCCGATCTATCGGTAGTTCACCGGGTGTAGCATCCAATTTTACAAAACCTTCTGTAATGCCATAACTAGAGATACCCCTATAGCGCAGAAAGCCTGGGAGAGAGAATTGCATGTGACTTTGACCTCGGAGCAATGGAGCCTTGTCTGGAGTAGAGCGGCACGGGTTTCCCGATCCGCCTCACTCACTCAGACCCTCTTCTTTCTAGCCCACCGGTGTTTGTACACTCCTGATAGATTAGCCAAATGGAACACTACTCAGGGCAATAGTTGTTGGACATGCCATGCGGCCATTGGTTCACTACTTCATGTTATATATGAATATCCCGCACTACAGTATTTCTGGCGTCGGATCTGGGGTCGTATCCAGTCTATTTTGCACTTTCAAGAACCCCTTTCTTGGAGGATAGTGGGACTTCGCCCAGTTGCGGGGATCCCCTCTCTTCCAAAACGGCTTACCTCCTTTTGGACTTTATGCTTGGCATTGCTGTTTCCCTAATTAAGTAATACTGGAAAATAGCTCCCATCTGAGCCCCAATGAATGGTGGAATCATGTCTGTCTCTACAGTAAATATGAACAAATACCTTGTATGTTTGCTTCCCCCGTTCAGACTCCTCATCATCGGTCTAAATGGAAGATGCTCAATGACTATGTACATTCTGCTAAATGCTCTCATCTGACTGTCTAAATTTGTATATATCTCTGTCCCATGATCATTCTGTATCGTAGATGCTCTTTTGATCGTTTTGATGTATAATCACTGTTAATTGGAAGCGCTCACATGCTGCCATAATCGGCTAGAGAAGAAGCATCGGGGTGGGGGGTAATTGGGTTTACTTTTCCTTATTGTATACTTGTTTTGTCTCCTTTGGTGTGTTGTTTCTTTTGTTTGTTGCAAAATGAAAATAAAAGTTAAAAAAAAAAAAAATCATCTGTAACACCTGAAGATTGGAGGATAGCCAACATAATGCCAATTTTTAAAATGGGTTCCAGTGGTGATCTGGGAAACTACAGACCGGTGAGCCTGACGTCCGTACCGGGCAAAATGGTAGAAACCATCATAAAGTACAAAATTGCTGAACATGTAGATAGTCATGGCTCAATGGGAGACAGCCAACATGGCTTTAGACAAGGAAGATCTTGTCTTACTAATCTGTTATGTTTTTTTTTTTTGAAGGTGTGAATAAACAGGTAGAAAAAGGTGAGTCAGTTGGATACTTGTCAACATGGATTCAGGGAATCCCACGGGGTCGAAACCCTCCTTACTTCACTTCTCAACAGCCTAAACCGTGGTATCGATAACATCAAACAGGGCTTTGTTCTCATCTTTTTAGATATTGCGGCTGCTTTTGACTCGGTTTGTCACGAGCTCCTCATTATCCGCCTAAGAGAGAAGGGCATTTGTGGAAATGCTCTCGATTGGTGCATCTCATACCTCTCTGAGAGATGGCAGCAGGTTCGCTCAAATGGCGAAACATCAGATCCATTTCACCAAGGTCAAGGAGTCCCGCAAGGTTCCTCTTTGTCATCACTTTTATTCAACATCTACATGCAACCCTTATGCAACATTATCAGGTCCTTCAGTGTCAACTATATGATTTATGCTGATGACGTGTTACTATATATTCCGTTCTACATAGATAAGATGAACCTTACCCCCATAACCAACTGTTTTAACGCCATTTCAAATTGGCTACTGACCCAAAACCTCAGAATCCAGAACAAAAAAACAGAGGTCCTTTTTATCTCAAGGAACTCTAAATTCACACCACCCACATTCCTTGAAGTTCAAGATGCCAAGCTGCAAGTAAAATCCCACATCCGATACCTTGGAGTGACCCTGGATCAAAATCTAGATATGAAGTCCCACATAGCCAATACTGTAAGGTCAGTTTATTTCAAGATTCGCTCCCTCAGAAACCTCCGCCGAATGATTGATCCAGATGACTTCCGTACAGTCTACCAGGCCCTAATTATCCCACACTTTGACTTCGCAAACTGTATACTACAGGGGCTCCCCCAATCCACCCTTAACCCGCTTCAACTAGCATTAAACAGCGCAGCAAGAGTGCTTTTCGGGATACCTAAAAGAGAACATGTAACACCTCTCCTGAAACAATTACACTGGCTCCCTATCCAAGCAAGAATCACCTTCAAGACCCTGCTACTAGCCTTCAAAGCTCAAAAAGGACTTGCTCCCTCTTCACTATCAGATTTGATCCAACCAATCCCTTCCAATAGGCTTCGAAGAACCACGGAACTAAACATGCTAAAAGTTCCAAAAGAGTCCTTAAGATACATCTCCGCAACTGTAAACCGATCCTTCAGTTTATGCGCTCCGAAAATGTGGAACACCCTCCCACCACACATTAGGGCCATCGCTGATCTCTCCCAGTTTAAAAAGGCCTTGAAGCACCACCTGTTCATCAAATACTTCCCAGAGAACACAGTAACACAAGCTCACTCAAGTAGCACCAATCCCATTCCTAACACGCAACCCCTGCTAACCCATTAACACTGCATACCCCGCTCATACTACAAGGCTCTTTTCATGTACTACTGCATCCATATGTATATAGTTCAATGTCTATTACTCATTGTAAATAATTACCCCGGTTACCCAAGTTTTTGTTCCTGTTCCATGTAAAAAAACAGATAATATGTATCTTATCTGATGTTTTATTGTTCTTTGTAAACCGCGCTGATTACAAATAGTGCGGTATATAAAAGATGTTAAATAAATAAATAAATAATAAATATAGTGTATTTGGACTTTCAGAAAGCCTTTGACAAGGTCCCTCATCAGAGACATTTGACAAAACTAAAGGGTCATGGGATAGGAGGCAGTGTACTATTATGGATCAGGATCTGGTTAAAAGATAGAAAGCAGAGGGTAGGGCTAAATGGACATTTTTCCCAATGGAGAAAGGTGAATAGTGGTGTACCCCAGGGATCTGTGCTGGGTCCGCTGCTTTTTGACATATTCATAAATGACGAGTGAGGTTATCAAATTTGCAAATGACACAAAACTATTTAAAGTTGTTAAAACCCATGAGGATTGTGGAAAATTGCAAGAGGATCTTGATAAATTGGAAGTCTGAACATCAAAATGGTAGGTGAAATTTAATGTGGACAAGTGCAGTTATGCACCTAGGGAAGAACAACCCAAAAGTATGGTTACACGATGCAAGGTTCCACATTAGGAATCACCACCCAGGAAAAAGCTTTAGGCGTCATTGTGGATAACATGTTAAAACCCTCCACCCAGTGTGCAGCAGCAGCCAAGAGAGCAAATAGAATGCTAGGTATCATAAGGAAAGGAATGAAAAATAAAACAAAGGATATTATAATGCCTCTGTATCGTTCCATGGTGCGACTGCACCTTGAATATTGTGTGCAATTATTATCGTCGTATCTTAAAAAGGATATAGTGTTTTAGAAAAGGTTCAGAGAAGAGCCACCAAAATCATAAGGGGGATGGAAGCATACCCCTATGAAGAGAGGCTAAAAAGGTTAGGGCTCTTTAACCTGGAAAAGAGACGGCTGAGGGGAGATATGATAGAAGTCTATAAATTAATGAACAGAGCGGAATGGGTAAATATAGATTGATTGTTTACATCATCAGAATATAGAAAGACTAGGGGACATGAAATGAAGCTACAGGGTAAACTATTTAAGACACATAAGAGAAAATATTTTTTCACTCAACGTGTAATCAAAGTCTGGAATTTGTTACCGGAGGATGTAGTAAAGGCTATTAGTGTAGCTGGGTTTAAAAAAGGTTTGGACAAGTTCCTGGAGGAAAGGTCCATAAACCATTATTAAAAAGGGACCCAGGATATCAATGCTTGACCCAATACAAGCATTGTGGAACCTGTGTCTTTTGGGGAAACTGCTAGGTACGTATGACCTAGATTGTCCACTGTTGGAAACAGGATACTGGGCTTGATGGACCTTGGTCTGACCCAGTATGGCATATCTTATGTTCTTATGTTCCTATGGGATACACAAAGGAGCAAGAGATGAAAGAGGTTTGGATGTTCGTGAACCTTTAATGTTAGAAAACCCCAACGCGTTTCGGCGTAACCGCCTTATTTATTTATTTTATTTATTTATTTATCTATATTTTTCTATACCGCCCCTTCCAGCGATCAAGGGCGGTTTACAAGGAACATTTTAACAATTGTACACAGATGTATACATTTACATTGAACAATCAGATTCAACTATTTACAATGAACGGTTAAGTTTAACTATTTACATTGACCAAAACTTCAACTTCATGATGTATTAGTAATACAAACAACCATTAAATTATTTACATTGGATATTTACAGTGGTTGTGTGTTGTGTATATTTTGGAATTTATTTCCTTTTATGACGTAAATCGGGGGTGTGTATGGGGTGTCAGACAAGGGGGGGGGTGAGTTATTTAGTTTTAAGTAAGGGGGTTCGTGTGTGTAATACCATGGTTATGGAGGTGTTTTGGGGGAATATGGGATTTCAAAGTGTTCAGTAAAGAGGTAAGTTTTTAGCTCTTTCCTGAACTGATAGAGGTCATTTATGATGCGAAGGTCTATTGGGAGGTCATTCCAGAGCGTAGGGGCAGTGAATGTGAATGCTCTGGAGCTAGTGGTTTTCTTTGTCTTCTTGAAGGCTTTTGGTGTGATAAGGGAGTGGGCTTCGTTTTGTCTGTGTGATCTAGTTTTGTTTGGTGATTGCAGTAGTGTGGATAGGTGTGAGGGGGCTATGTCTTTTATGAGTTTAAAGGTTGTTAGGATAGTTTTGTATCTGATTCGGCTATTGATTGGGAGCCAGTGTAGTTCTAGCAGTATTGGGATTACGTGGTCTGTTAGACGTGCTTTAGCTATTACTTTTGCACAGATGTTCTGAGCTCTTTGAAGAAGGTACTGTTTGTGCTTTTTTGAGGGAGGCCTATTAATAGACTATTGCAGTAGTCAAAGTGGGGGGTGATTAGTGTATTTACTACAGATCTAAAATCTTGAGTTTCTAGGAGTGGCCTTAGGTGCTGAATAGTTTTTAGTTTGTAGTAGATGGTTTTTACGGTTTGTTTTATGTGTGGTAGCATGGTGAGTGTGTGATCTATTATCACACCTAAATATTTTACTTCTTTTCTAACAGGTATGGATGTTCTGTTAATTGTGATTGTTTCTGGGAAGGTGTTCTCTGTGGTTGATGTTACGAACATTGCTTCCGTTTTTTTGAGGTTGATGCTGAGGTAGTTAGATTCTAACCAGGAGGAGGTCTCAGTCATACATTCTGATAGTGTGTCATATGAGGGGTTTTTAACGGTTATAGGGATAGCGAGCATGATGTCGTCGGCGTATATAAAGTGGTTAATCCTGTGTTTTTTAAATATGTTTGCTATTGGTTGTAGATACAGGTTAAATAGGAGGGCGGAGAGGGCTGATCCTTGGGGTATTTTCCTTGGCCTTGGGGGAATGGTTCTGATGCTTCTTGGTCAATTTGTACGCGTATTAGTCTGTTTGATATGTAGGACTTGAACCAATCAAGGACAGTCCCGCCTATTCCTAAGCTTTGTAGTCTGTTGATCAGTGTGGAGTGGTTAATGCCTTCATCAGGGGGAATACAGCTTAAAAACAAATAGTAATAAACATTGTTAAAATACATATAAATAAAAAATAATGAATAATAAATAAATGTCAGACATGAAATAAAAATGAGATTGAAAAATTAAAATTTTAAAACTAATAAATACATCTATATGAATAACAGTATAAATAACTGTACAATTTCACCTTTAAGTTATCTCCAAATATAGACATATATACATTAATACAAGGAATACTGTACATTAATTTTAAGATTCTTGCAAAATGATGCAGAGAACTCCATATAAAAAATGCTAAAAATGCAGGACATGAGGTCGAAACCGTGACTTAAAAAACATAGTAGACAAACAAAATTAATGAAATATAAATATTAATAAAAAAATATATAAAAAAATAATAATAATAATAAAAATAATAAGAAGCAAGGTACAGTGTTTTACTTATGGAGCATTGATAGGATGCTTTATAAAAGCTCGCAATTCAGATTGTGTATATTCAATCCAGAACTTGATTTTGGTAATTCTCATCATTATATAATAAAAAAGCCATGATATTGGCTATCAGACCAACCGAAACAAACTAATCTAAAAACCTTTAAAATGCTACTGTTCAAAAATTATACTAATGAATACATTGTGAAACACCTATTGAGTTTTAAATCTTTCTAACATATTTATTAGAGATAACTGTTGGGTCTACTAACCTGATGGTACTACTCAGCTTGTATGTATCTTATGCTTGAGATGTACAAAATCTGCTCATCTGTAGGACCGAAAGGAGATTGATAAGTACTTATATAAACTGTAGAGTCTACAAGGCATAAGGGAATAACTTGTATAAGTATATACAATAAATAATGTCTGTCTGTAAAAAAAATAGTATATGCGTGTACTAAAAGATGGCAGTTGTTATGCGTATTGAAGATCAATGCAACTAGGCTCTCTGTGATATATGCGATTATATTGAGAACCAACTTTATATAGATAAATTAAAACCGAACACCCTGGTCTGGTCTTGTAGTTGTGAATATGAGTAGACACATCAAACTCAAGAGTCCCTGTCTTGCATCATAAATGTGATGGCCAGATTATAAAGGATCATCGTTGTTCTAGTGCTTGCTACTCAATATATAGCCCTCTAAAACTCTGAAATCAATAACGGAAAGAGCATATACATCGTTCTTATAAAAAGTGTCAATATACATAGTAATTTGTGTAGACAGGTCTGACATGGAGGTTTATTATAAGGTTCTTAGATTAGTTTGTTTCAGTTGGTCTGATAAACAATATCATGGCTTTTTTATTATATAATGATGAGAATTGTCCTGCGTTTTTAGCATTTTTCATATGGAGTTCTCTGCATCATTTTGCAAGAATCTTAAAATTAATGTACAGTATTCCTTGTATTAATTTATATATGTCTATATTTGGAGATAACTTAAAGGTGAAATTGTACAGTTATTTATACTGTTATTCATATAGATGTATTTATTAGTTTTAAAATTTTAATTTTTCAATCTCATTTTTATTTCATGTCTGACATTTATTTATTATTCATTATTTTTTATTTATATGTATTTTAACAATGTTTATTACTATTTGTTTTTAAGCTGTATTCCCCCTGATGAAGGCGGTTACGCCGAAACGCGTTGGGGTTTTCTAACATTAAAGGTTCACGAACATCCAAACCTCTTTCGTCTCTTGCTCCTTTGTGTATCCTGTTGGTTGTGCAAGAAACGCTGCTCCTTATGTTCCTATGTTCATGACTGTCCTAATATGCATAAAATGAACCCATGTGGAGAATCTGCCCCAAGAAAAGGCTAAAGAGGTTTGGTCTCTTCATCTCAGAGAAGAAACTGCTGAGGGGAGATATGATAGAATCTATAAAATCCTGCAAGATGTGGAACAGGTAAATGTGATTTGATTCCTTACTCTTTCAAAAAGTACAAAGACTAGGGGACACACTGTGAAGTTATGAAGTGATGCATTTAAAACTATAGGAGAAAAAGCTATTAGATAGCATTTGCTACTGTGGGCCAGGCATATGTATAACACATGCACACATGTGATATTGGCATCAAGCATGTCCTAATGAAATTTGTCACCCTTGGAAGGTCTTCAGTACAGACCCCTGTACATCATTTCACCTCAGAGAAGGGGCATAATAGCAATCGTTCAATGGAGCAGATGCACCGCTGAATGCATTGCAGGGTTCCAAGGCTTCCAAGTTACAGCACACAGCACCATGACCCCTGATCCACACAGACTCCTCCCGAAGTAAAAAGTATTGTCAATCACCATCAGTTTCATTCACGCCAATTGCTTTGATTTTATTTATTTATTTATTAGCTCTTCTATACCGCGCTCTTTATTATCAGTGTGGTTTACATTTAACAAAATAACTCTCAGTCAGGAACAAACTGTCCTGAGTTTACATATAACAGGGATAGTAACATGGATTTGAAATGGGGGAACTATGTACGAGGGTCATTTTTAAAGTAAGAACTGATTGCGCATCGTGTCCGCGCGATCTGTCAAGTGACGTCCGTTCAAGGTCAGCCACTCTTGGCCAGTCTCTCACTACACCGCCATTACATTTCACATCTCTGCCAGTGTTGGTTGTATGGTTATACTGCTTCGTTTGTCGCCATGTCAATCAGTAATCCCTCCGATTGTGAAGTGCGCTCGGTTATCCGGTTTTAATGCAAAACAAGTTCGTCCAGCATTTTCGGCACCCATCTCGCACACATTTTTTTGTAGTGCAGTTTCTCAGTAACAATGTGATAAACTACTGATCTTGAAACTTGTGGAAATGTCTGATGCAGCTCGTCTATAGTGAAGCACCTGTTTTGGCGAATTTCCTCATCAACTTCTTGTGTCAGGTCTTCATTCATGACAGTAGGCCGTCCAGATCGTTCTTCATCATGAACATTTGTCCTTCCTTCCTTAAACATCATCCATTACACCTTCCCCATACACTTCAACAAGCTGCCGGTGAATTTCAGCTGGACGAACTTGTTTTGCATTTAAAAAATGGATAACCGAGCGCACTTCACAATCGGAGGGATTACTGATTGACATGGCGACAAACGAAGCAGTATAACCATACAAACAACACTGGCAGAGACGTGAAACGTAATGGCGGCGTAGTGAGAGACTGGCCAAGAGTGGCTGACCTTGAACGGACGTCACTTGACAGATCGCGCGGACACGATGCGCAATCGGTTCTTACTTTAAAAATGACCCTCGTACAATTTTGGTAGGGAGTGATAACGGTTAGAGTTCGATTTACAATGTTGGAGTTCTATTTCCAGTAATGTGCATTTGGAAGCAGTACATGCTACATGCATTTCCCCTCAGGGCTGGCTTCTCCCAACCTCTGGACTTCATATATAACTTCCAGCCCCCTCTGACAGGATATTCTTTTGGAGGGACATCAGCAGCAGGCCATGAGGGCATCTGCATGCAAAAGTATTGATCCAGTCACAATGTGGGAAATGCTGGCGATTTAAAAATGTTTTTCTTGGAGTCAACTTACAGTCCTACCCAGACGTGTGGTTTCACTCATGGGTGGGCCAGCCCTGCTTGGCATTGTTGAGTCTTAACCCCCCAACCTTCATTGTATGAAGCAATTACATTGCAATTGTGGTAGCAGATGAAGCTGTTACATGGGTGTTACATCATGACACTTGACAAAGATATGGAATCACCCTGCTGAGCCAGGGTAACAGTCTTCATTCCATGAGTGCAGCCAGTGTTGACTCATCAGGGGTTGTAGCATACAGTTGTCTCAGTTTTGATCATTGACAGTTTGACAGAACACACAGGCCCTGATAGTAAATGTGTTCTGTGCGGTGACCAGTGAGTGGCTGCTTACAACCCTCCGCAGGTAATATAGAGAAATTAGAGCTTACCTGCTAATTTGCTTTCATGGAATCCCTCCAGTCCAGTCCAGACAATTGAGCAGTGTTTGCCCATCAGCAGCTAGAGACATATATGCAAATGTTTTCTAGTGATGTCACCCCTTAACCCTAGAGGATCTTTCCTCCTCCTGCCAGTATCGCTCTGTCAAACAACTGTATAACCCTGCCCCAAACAAAGGTAAAATAACACACTAATTCTAACTAGGTAACATTTCTAACCAGGAAACAAAAACTCAGGAGAGCATGACCCATTGCTTCCCTTGAAGCGGCTCAGAATTGAACTCGCCATGCTTATGTATCAAAGTACCCATAAGTGCTTGCCCAGAATCCTTTTTTTTTCCAGAAATTATGGTGCTGCAAGAGTCCTGCATACCCTGTTGGATCCAAGAGTAGTCTGCCAGCAAACGAACAACCCACATGCGCTCTACCAGGATCCCAATAGCTCATCTCCCATCATGGGCGGCTCACTACAACCACAATCCAGAAACTAGGGCGGGTTCTGGACTGGACTGGAGGGACTCCATGAAATCATATTAGCAGGTAAGCTCTAATTTCTCTTTCACTCCTGTCCCTCCAATCTAATTCAGACAATCGGGATGTACAATAGCAGTACTTAACCCAGGGAGAGACCAGCGAGCCCCGCTCATAACACCTGTGCATCAAACCACGCCTCTGAGATAGCCTCCACATCCAAACAATAATGCTTCACCAATGTATATAAGGAAGACCACGTTGCTGCTTGACAGATGTCCCCTGGCGAAAACAGACAGACTTCCACCCAAGAAGCTGCCTGTGATCTCGTGGAATGAGCGCACAAACCCTCCAGCACTGAGGCAGGTCTTGTCAGACAAATCTGATTGATTTCTTTGACTGGGTGACCAGGGAGTTGGACCGAGGGAGAGCCCTAGATGTGGTGTATTTAGATTTCAGTAAAGCCTTTGACACTGTTCCTCACAGGCGACTTATAAACAAACTGAGCACCCTAGGGATGGACCCTAAAGTTACTGCTTGGGTTAGAAATTGGTTGGGTGGGAGGCGACAAAGAGTACAAGTAAATGGAGCTCACTCTGAGGAGAAGGATGTTACCAGTGGGGTGCCCTAGGAATCTGTCTTTGGTCCGATTCTTTTTAACATCTTTGTTAGTGATATAGCGGAAGGGCTGTCGGGTAAGGTTTGCCTCTTTGCGGATGATACCAAAATCTGCAATAGAGTCGACACCCAGGAAGGTGTAGATAACATGAGAAGGGATCTAGCTAAGCTTGAAGAATGGTCTAGAATCTGGCAGCTGGGATCTAATGTTAAAAAATGTAAGGTCATGCATTTGGGCTGCAGCAATCCAAGGGAGCAATATAGTATAGGGGGTGAAGTACTTTTGTCCACTAAAGAAGAGCGGGACCTAGGCGTGGTTGTGTCTGATGATCTTAAAGTAGCTAAACAGGTAGAAAAGGCGACGGCAAAAGCTAGAAGGATGCTTGGGTGCATACGGAGAGGAATGACTGTATAAGTCTTTGGTGCGACCTCATTTGGAGTATAGTGTGCAATTCTGGAGAGCGCACCTTCAAAAGGATGTGAACAGGATGGAGTCAGTGCAGAGGGTGGCTACTAAAATGATTAGTGGTCTTCATTATAAAGCATATGAGGACAGACTGAAGGATCTTAATATGTATACCTTAGAGGAAAGGCGGGATAGAGGTGATATGATTGAGATGTTTAAATACTTCCGTGGCATAAATGTTCAGGGAGAGAGCCTCTTTCAGTTGAAAGCAAGTTCTACTACGAGGGGACATGGGATGAGGGTGAAGGGAGATAGATTCAAGAGTGATATGCGGAAATATTTTTTTACGGAAAGAGTAGTGGATCCATGGAATAGTCTCCCAGTGGAGGTGGTAGAGATGAGGACAGTAATTGAATTCAAAAAAGCATGGGACAAACAAAGAGGATCTCTAAAGGTAAAAAGTGGACTGTTGTAGTTGTTGATATGGAAGGACAGACTAGATAGGCCATGTGGTCTTTTTCTGTCGTCATATTTCTATGTTTCTATGTCCTATGTTTAAGGAGAGAAGCTGAAGCTATCACTTCTCTAACCCATCGGGAAATCGATGACTTGGATGCGGTCTCCCAATGATGAGGACAGCCAAATAACACAAAAAGATGATCAGACTGCCAAAAGGGCTGCATATGCTTCAAAAGGCAGTGCAACGCTGAGCCTGCAGAAGAGTCACTGCCTGATTGACGTAGAAGTATGAGACCACCTTAGGCAAAAAAGAAGGAACAATTCAAATAGTCACACACTCCTTAGACAATTGCATGAACAGCTCTCAACAGGACAAAGCCTGCAACCGCAAAAATGATGCGCTGAGCAGATAGCCATCAAGAACACCGTCTCCAAGGTCAGATCTTTTAGGGTGGAGCTGCCACCATAGCTGACATGACCACATTCAAGTCCCAAGGAGGAACAACTGCCCGCGTCAGCAGCCGGAACTGTTTTACAGCCTGCAGAAAACAGATAACATCTGGGTGACAGGCAAGGGAAGCCCGCTGAAACTTATTGTGATAGCAGGCCAAAGCTACCACTTGTACCTTCAAGGAATTCAGGGCCAATCTCTTCTTCAGACCGTCTTGTAGGAAGGCCAGGATGTCTACTTGTAAACAGGATACTGGGCTTGATTGACCTTGGTCTGACCCAGTATGGCATATCTTATGTACTATCAAAGCCCCAAAGGTACACCAGTCACGTTGCTCACACCAGGCCTCAAATACCCACCAAATTCGAATATATGAAAGAGTGGTGGATCTCTTTCTGGCTTTCAGCAGCGTTATAATCATGTTAGCTGAATATCTGTGCTTCAACAGCCGTGCCCGCTCATCCATCTGCAGCATTCTTATCGGTTCCTGCTTGAGAAGGCCCGGTCGCAGCAGTACACCACGGACTGTCCACCACCAAGCAAATCAGGTTCACGCACCATGGACTCTGTGGCCAGTCCAGTGCTACAAGGATCACTCAACCTGAATGCCATGCAATGCGAAGCAGTACCTGACTGATCAGCGCACAGGAAGGGAAGACATACAGAACTCCCCTCTCCAGCCAGGGCAGGGCATCCAGGCCTTCTGACATTCACCCTTGCCTTCTGCTGTAGAACCAACCGATCTTAGCATTTTCTGCTTTGGCCATGAGGTCCATCACTGACTGACCCCAGCGGTGAATGATACTGTCGAACACTGAATCCACTAAGGCCCATTCTTCTGTATCTATCCGATGATGACTGAGATGGCCTGAATGTTTTCTTTCCTGACCACGTGTGTCTCAGAGAGCATGCAGAGGTGCTTCTCGGCCCAACTTAGAAGGGGAGTTACTTCCTCTGTCAGCTGCACACTGCCTTGCCTGTTGATGTAGGCCACTTTTGTGGTGTTGTCCAAGAACACCCTGACCTCCTGTGCCTCCAGAAGCATTGTGATGTGTTGCGATGTATCTCCAGTTGATTGATGGACCAGGAGCTCTCCTCCATGTCCACCTCCACCAGCATGCAGCAATGGGTTCCCCAGCCGCTGAGGCTGACATCTGTAGTCATCAGCACCCACTCCGGCTGCTCCAGTTGCAACTCCCTTCATCAGATGCTCCTCTGAAGCCACCATTTCAACTCTCTCCTTGTGATCTCTGGGCACTGAAGCCTGTGAGATAAGGAATGGTTCTGGGGAAACCATCTTGAGAGCAATGCTCTCTGAAGCAGTTGCATGCAAAACCTGTCTCAGGGTACTAAATCCAATGCTGCCGCCATCAAGCCAAGCATCTGTAGGTAATGCCACCCCGGCAGGCACAACATCCAGAGAAACTGCCACAACAGGGACTGGAGCTTGAGGACATGCTCCTCTGTTAGGGAGACCAGTCCAGGCACCATATCAAAATGGGCTCGGAGGTAGATCAACTGCTGAGATGGATCCATCTTGCTCATTGTCAAGTTGACTACCCATCCCAAATTCCGCAGAAGGACTATCACCTTCCACTTTACCTGCATTTTGTCTTGGCTCAAATGAGACCAACATCCAGATAAAGGTGAACTAGGACCCCCTGCTTTCTCAGGGCTGCCACAGCCACCATCATTATCTTGATGAACGTCTGTGGAGCCATCGCCAGACCAAAAGGCAGCGCCTGAAACTGGAAGTGACCCAAAAAAGTCACCAACAGGAGGAAGCGCTGATGCTCCAGACAGAAAGGGATGTGGAGGTAAGCCTCAGTGAAGTCCAGAGCAGCGAGAAACTCCCCCTTTTGAACAGCCACTATGATGGAACAGAGCATTTCCATGTGGAACCTGGGTACCCGCAATGCTGTATTTACGTGCTTGAGGTTGAAGATGGGCTGGTAAGTGCTCTCCTTTTTGGGCACCACAAAATAGATTGTGTACTGACCTAATCTGCATTGGCCGGGTGACACCAGCACCACTGCCTTCATGTCCAGGAGGCACCATAGCATGTTGCAGACCTCTTGGCACTTGGCCAAAGCCATGCACAGAAATAGCACAAAGGCACCCTGCAGGGGATGCTGGAATGCCAATGGGCAGCCGGTGGATCATCTCCAGGACCCATTGATCTGAGGTGATCAGGACCAGGAGTGGTAGAACTGCTGAAGACGACCCCCTATGCTCTCTACTGACTTCTGGGCCCTCCTAACTTCATTGTGGTTTTTGGGTACTCCCGAGGAGCCCATGTAATAATCTTGGCCTGACCCCCGAGCTCAAAAGAACTGTCCCTGCTGTGAAGCGGGAAAATGGATGGGCCGAAAACAACAGAAGTCCTTCGATCCCCCCGGCGACTAGGTCAACTGCCCCTTACCCCCGCGGGGTTTGTCCTCCACAGTCGGCCTCCCTTGGATGCCCCCAAAAGAAGAATGGGCAACGGCTGCACTCACCACATGCATGGTCTTACCATCTATATTCCACAAATGGAGGCTTGCAGTGACAAGGCGTTGACCTCAAACGCCTGTCTCAGGAGTGCTTCCAACCAATGGTCCTGTGGGTCCTTGAGAGCCATTCTGCCCTACACCAGAATCATGGTCTTCTTTTTCACCACAGTGACCAGTGAATCCACCTTCAGATTTTGAAAGAGATCCCACTCCGCTGGAGGCATGGGATAAAGGCGAGCCATCACTCACCCCCCTCAAATCCGGCCTTGGGGGTCTCCCACTCTGCCTCAATCATCTGTATAATTGCCTTATGCACTGTAAAGGAATGCTGTCGCATGTGCATGTCTTGCAGGAGAGGGTCCTCCAAAGCTACCTCCCTCCTACAGAGCCCTAAAAGGGAGGTTCAGTGCCACCAAAGACTGGGAGATTAGAGAAATCAACTCTTCCTTCCGGAAGACCTGAACAATGGCGGGGTCTTCTCCTAGAGAGGAATCATCTTCTACCAGGCCTAGACCTCCCAGATCTTCCTCGAGATAGAGGGACCTTCCCCCGTGTCCTTTTCCTCCCCTTTGACGCTGGTTCTGACCAACTCATCTACCTCACAAATTTCCATGAGACAGATGCTTCTCCACACCCTATTCTCCACTTGGAGCCAGGTGGCGCTTAGTAGCTCCCGGACTCCATGCGAGAGGAGAGGAGAGGATAGCAGAGCCCCCCAACATGGCCTTGTTCCAATCTGTAGGCTCTGTGGAGGAGCAGGACAAACTCTAGAGAAAATAAAGACCTTTCTTCTTGAGCCTTTAGCCAGGCCCCATGAGAATCCTGGCTATGCACTCACAACTCTGAGGCTGGAGTGTCTGCTGGCAAAATGGAGGCTGCGGCATTTAAATTGGCTGCCAGAGATTCTTACTTGAGAAAGTTCCCACCTTGCTGACTGGGACCCCAAATATTGTTCTTCCTGCCCGGAACCAGTTTCGTACCTCAGTGAGTCCTCCTGCAGAGTTCTCCCACTCTTCACAGCCTTTTTCGGCATCACGGCTCTCTCATTCACAGATGCAGCAATAGCCTGCCTCTGAAAGAGAGCTTCAGCATGCCACACACACGGCACAGGTTGATTTGGCACTAGGCATCAGGAATCACAGTCACATTAAAATGCTCCAATTTCCACCTGCACTCTGACAAACCTTCGTCTCAGAAAACTGTGACATGTGCTGTATCCACAGTTGCAGCAGCCTCCGTGAAAAACAACTCACCACAGCACAAGTGACAGCCTAGTAGGAGCTCAACAGCCCCACAGGTATGTTTTCCACTGTCAGGAGACCTGATGCCAGCTTAACGGCTCACGGGTTTCTATGGAGGTCTCTCCTAACCCACTGAAGGGCTCAGGATTACACCTCTTAACTTTGTTTTTTTTTTTCAAAGAACTTTGTGTTGCTTCAAGATTTATTCAGTGCAGTAGATGGAAGGTGGCAAGCTGAAAATAGAGTAATGAGAACTTTGTGATACGTGAACTCTTGCTAAAAAAAATGTGTTCATCTTCTAAGGACTGCCGGAAGTAAAAGCTGGGTGGGATTAGATTCACATAGGCTGGTTAATTCTAGAGCTGGCTAAGTGTAAAATGGCATTTTGCCGGCTAACATCCTTGAGCTTAAGGCTTTTGTTGGAAGCAGGGCTGGCCCGTCCATTGAGCGAGAATGTTTTTTGCACAGGGCCCCGCGTTTCAGGGGGCCCCGTGCAAAAAACATTCTGCATTAAAGGTAAATTTAAAAAATAAAAAAAAGCTGGCTGCTGCTGCTACCACCGTGGCAGCAGCAGAATCGAGTGTCCAGCTGACCCCTTCCTGCCAGAGCCCTCCCTCCCTGCATCAGTCCCTCTACATCTGGCTTTCAGAGCCGCAATGGGAGAGTTTCCCGTTCACGGCTCTGTTAAGTCTGCTGGGGCTGATGGGAAACAGGAAATGCCTGTTTCCATCAGTGCCAGCGGGCTTAACAGAGCATGAAGGAGAAACTCTCCCTTCGCGGCTCTGAAAGCAGGCCAGAGAGGGAGTGATGCAGGGAGGGAGAGAGGGAGGGCTCTGCCGGGCAGGGGGGGCCTCCAGCCACTCGATTCAGCTGCTGCCACAGTGGCAGTGGCAGCGGTAGCAGCCAGCTTCTATTTTTTATTTTAAATGTTCCCTGGGTTGATGGGGGGAGGGGGGTTAGGACTGGTAATGGGCTATGGGGGGGCTAAGACTAGAAATGGGCTGAAGGGGTTAGGACTGGAAGTGGGCTGATGGGGGGTTAGGACTGGTAATTGGCTATGGAGGGGACTAGGACTGGAAATGGGCTGCTGGGGGGGTTAGGACTTGAGGTGGGTTGATGGGGGGGTTAGGACTGGTAATGGGCTATGGCGGGGGTGCTGACTGAAAATGGGGTGATGGGAGGTTAGGACTGGAAGTGGGCTGATGGGGGGCTTAGGACTGGTAATGGGCTATGAGGGGGTTGCTAGGACTGGAAATGGGCTGAGTGGAAGGAGAGGCTTGAACTGCAAATAGCTGATGGGGACGGGGGCTTGGAATGGAAATGGGCTGAGTGGAGGGGAGCTAGGATTTGACATGGTCTGATGGTGAGGCTAGGAAAGGACTAGAAATGGGCTGATGGGGGCTGGGATTGGAAATGAGCTGATGGAGGGACTCGGATAGGACTGGAAATGGATGGGGGAGCTAAGACTGGAAATGGGCTGATGCGGGGACTAGAAGGGAGCGGATGATGGGTGGGGCTGGAACTAGAAGGGAGCTGATGTTGGAGGAGGATTATACTGAGATGGGGCTGGGGGAGAGGGGAAATATATTTTGTGTGGGAGGGAAGAAAAATCTACAATTGGCCGGGTATTGGGATAGTAATTGGGGACTGAGGATGGAGGGGTAAAATTTGAGTGGATAAAATAGGAATGAGGAAAGAGCAAAAGGAGAAAGATTAGTATGTTAAAGCAGATGTAGAGAGAGAATGGAAAAAAACTAGAAGAGAGAAGAAAGGACAAATGGACATCACACGATGGAGAGTTAGCAGAAGACACAAAGAAACCAGAAGAAAGTGGCTGGAGCAATTGCAACTGAAAAAAAAATGCACAAAAGGTAGAAGATATCTCTTTATTTTGAATTTATTAACTGGAATATGTCAGCTCTGGGAAATGTGCATCATTAATGTCTGCGTTTTGTTTAGTATAAGAGGAAATTAATTTATAGTTTTATTTCTACAGTGTTGTACATTCCAAGTTTGGGGGTGGGGGGGAGGGTGGGGAGGGGAGGGGATGGGGGAGGGGTGGGGTGGGAGGAGGGGAGAGGGGTGGGGAGGGGTCATCAACCCCAGTCCTGCTGGGGAACAGACATCCTACAGGGCAGCCAATGCAGAGCTATGCACATCCATAAGGCAATGGCAGAAAGACAGTAGGCCTGGAAATGCTCAGCTGCCCCATCACCATCTGACATTCTCCAGCAGCAAGCACAGTGAGTCACCAGCCACTGCAAGGTGTTCCAGCCATACACATATAACTGCAGACAGCCTGCTAGCTAATCCACAGCACATGCTCCTGGAGGAAATGTGTGCACCCAAAACTGTGATGTAAGCACACCCACCAAGCAGATAAATCAGTGATTAGGCCCCAGAAAAGAGAACCCATACATTTCACTTGAGAGCACTATGGGGGAACCCAGTCATGCCATGGTCACTGCACAGTCAGGGTGAGAGTGACCTCCCAGCAGGACAGTGTCCGTGCAGGTTGTGGCCGGGCACTACAATGTCCGAGCCATTGCTCTATGCCCTGTGCAGATGCATCCAGGCCAGGCCACCCTGTCCAGGCTATATCCACAGTACCTTGCTTCTCATTATGCACATTGGCAGGCTAACACTGGCAACAGTGCAAGCAGTGTAGGCTGAGTAAGGTGTTGGCAGCCACCACACACTGGATAGACAGACACACACTCCCACACCTATGCCAGCATTGTGCAACTATAGAGGCTTTTGGCAGCCCTGGCCACCGCACCAGTCCTGGGCACAGTGCAGGCATGGCTATGGTACGCAATACTGTTGGGGTCACTCCCCAGGGTGGTGAACACTGTCAGACACCAGACCTGAAACACACTCCACAGACATCAGAGAGGTTGGTATGATACAGCTCAATGAGCAGATTGTGCTTAACTTAGGAATTGCTATCTGCCAGTACTCATAGCAACCTTTTGATATATATGTACCGTATTCCCAGGTTTAGGGTGGCATTGCTAAGGTATGCAAGTGCTAGTATTGGGAGCTGCACGCAGGGCCCAACATCCAGCCTCTCCAGGAGGCTTTGGATAATGGAGCCTGTGGGTGCAGGTGTTTCTTTCCCTGTTGGCCGCTGCTCTAGGGCAGAGGTTCCCAACTCCAGTCCTGGTGGGTCAAACACTGTTTGGGTTTTCATGCTGTCCCTAATGAATATGCATGAGATACATTTGCATACCATGGGGGCAACGCATAGAAATGCAGCACAGGCATCTTTATTAGAGACAGCATGGAACCTGAATGGTGTTTGGCCCTCAAGGACCCATTTGGGAGACTCTGCTCTAGGTAATGCGCATGTTTATGGTGTCTGTGCTCTGTAGGGTAAAATATAGGCGTTTGAGGCATGTTTATGCTATCTGCAATAAAGGTTCCGTCTTTATTACCACGGTTTAGTAGTGGGTAAAATATGGGGACTGGATTGGCTGGAACCACAGCTGGGACTTGAACCTGTGACCTTCTGCTCCTGAACACACTGGCTGTGTGTACTGCACCACACGGACAGTTCATTCCCTGGGGATACCATGACTGTTTGTCAGACATAGCCTGTGTGTTGCAGTGCATGGCACCCACCTAAACAGGGCTAGGCCACGGTCTGCTGTGGGCAGCAGCCACTGCCCCCTCCACCACTAGTACCCCTCTGCCACCATGCTGACATGCCCTTCTGCTAGTGGTGCTGGTGGTGCGCAGTCTCAGGCCATTCAGTGTGCCGGTAGGCGGCTGCCTATGGTGCGGGTTCTGGGGTAGGGGTGCCTGCATAGATGTCCACGCTTCCCCCCAGCACCGCCTGCCAATGTTCTGTGCCCTTGGGGGTACCTGCTGGGTACTATCCCCTGTGACACTGTGGGAAACACACTCGTGCCCATGTTTGGCCCTCATCAGTTGCTGTCTGGCTGCTCTACTGTTTCAGCATTCCTATGGGCCACCTAGGCATCACCCTAGTCCGCACTGTGGCCCAGCTGCACCACAGCATGTGCCGCCTGCAGCCCTCTATATCCCCTTTTCCAGCATCTGTCCAGTTGCCCGTTCCGACATGCCCACCCTGCTGTTGCGGGACATGTGCACGCCATAGGAAACCTGTCCAATAACAAGGGAAAACCCTGATCAGCGCTATTTCACTGTGGGATCATTCACCTTGTATGGGGACCGAGCATAGACCCTTCCAAAATTAATATCTTTTTTTTGGAGCTTTCTCGGTAGTGTTTTTTGCTGTTTCCCATTAATATCACTATTGGCCAGTTTGGTTATGTTCTTTTTACATTTTATTCAGGTCATTTTCAATGTTTATTTGCCCTTTTGTTCCGTGCACATGTATCACACTTGTCACTTTTTGTAGGTTTCCCTGGCTTTGCTGTACATTGCTGACGTAAATGGTTTCTCTTCCCTTTAAATCTGCTCTAACGCCAGGGTCTCACTGGCGTTAGCTTTCAGCTCCGGATTCCACAGCGTTACTGTGCAGGGAGCCTCTCCCCTCCCACTCTCCACCCATTGACCCTCTCTCTCCGCCCTTGGGGAGCCTTCCTCCGCCCTCCGGGAGTCTTTCTCCACCCTCAGCGCTCGTTTGCACTGCTGCGCGCGATATCGCGTGCTAAGGTACCTCTGTGCCTGATAAAGCGCCATTATTGCGCGATAAGGTACGTGTCAGTAGTTCGAATAGCGCCCTTTAGTAAACATACCCCTTAGGCTCCCAAGGAGACAGCCACTTTGCCCATTCATGAAATTCTTCATGATTTGATGCTCAGAATGTGGGAGACACCTTTGACCACATCTCCTCATTCTAGGAGACTCGATAAAATGTATCGAGTTCCACCATGTCCTGGTTTTCAAAAGACACAGCTGCCACACCATTCAATGGTAGTGGAGTCAGCCATGCGTAGGATGAAAAGTGCAAAAAGACATGCATCCAATCCTCCAGGTCGTGAATGCAGGACTCTTGACACTTTTGGGTGTCGAACATTTCAGGCTTCCATGCTTTCAGCTAGGATCAGCTCATATATTTTATATATGGGAATGTTCCTCAAAGAAGTCACAGGAGATTTGGAGCTTATGAGCCCCCTTCTCCCTGATGACAAATGACAAGACTTCCTTACACTTGTGAAGCATGCTCATGGTGTCTCCAGTTTGTAAATCATGCAGCCTGTGACTGCTTTGAATGCATCAGCAGAACCTCTGCTATTGCCATTGGGTGCACGTCGGATTGCCTGGCTTCAGGCATCAGACTTGGAGATTTGGGTACAGGATAAATTAGGAAACATCCCTTGCACAGGAGAAAACCTCTTTGGCAAGAATTGGCAGGAAAAGGCTAATGAGATAGATGCTGACAAATATCACTTTAGATAGATTGTCAAAATCTACAGCTGCTCCAGCCAAAATGAAACCCTATAAAAAACCCTTTTTCAGCAAAACGAGGAAGTTTTATCCATCCTATACCCAGCAAGGTCAAGTTGCCCAGAAAGGTCAACAACAACAATCCAGACAACAAAAGAAGCCAAAAGGCCTTAGAGGTCAACAAGCTCCACAGGTCCAGCCCCCTCAATGGCTTTGACTCCTTCATAGAGAACTTAGCCTTCCTGCCTCTGAAAGGTCCAGAACCCCTAAACATTCCAGGCAGGTTGTGTCATTTTGCCAACAGATGGCACCAAATAACAGCAGAAAATTGGACTCTGTCCATTGTGGGAGAGGGGTACAAGATTCATTTTCACAGTATACCCCCTCCTACAATCATAAGACGGTTCAATTCCCAAACCTCTACAGACAATCTACTGGTTCGAGAGGTCTCAACACTCATTGCTCAAGGAGAAAGAGAGGAGGTGCCCATTCTTCAACAGGGTACAGGGTTCTACTCCCCCTATTTTCTTATTCCAAAGAAAACAGGAGGACACAGACCCATTCTAGACCTCAGAGAATTGAACAAATATCTGTTCCGAGAAAAGTTCAAATGATTTCTCTGGGAACTCTTCTGCCATATCTTCAAAGTCAGGATTGGCTTTGTTCTCTAGATCTAAAGGATGCATATACTCACATTCTGATCCATCCAGATCACACAGGAAATTCTTACGATTCCTTTTCAGAGGAAAACATTTCCAATACAGGGTTCTTCCCGTTGGTCTGGCTTTGGCACCAAGAGTATTCATGAAATGCATGGCAGTAGCAGCTACATTTCTGCAAACCCTAGGGATATTCGTCTTCCCTTACTTAGACGACTGGCTCATTCGAGCCCCCAGGTTCCAGAGGCCAACTCTGCACTGTCTCACACAATGCAAATCCTTCAATACTTGGGATTGGTCATAAACCTCCCAAAATCCCAACTTGCTCCGTCTCAGTCCCTGGAGTTCATAGGAGCTAGTTTAGATACCAGACAGTCAAGGGCTTTTCTCCCACAACCCCGCTGTCTTCGCATAGTGCAGCTAGCTTCTCAAGCAGCGGTGAAGTCCTCCCTAACTGCTCGAGAACTACTACAACTATTGGGACATATGGCATCCACGGTTCATGTGGTTCCCTATGCTCATCTTCATATGTGAGCAGCCCATGGACTCTATCCACACAGTGGACACAGGCCACAGGACATCTGTCGGACAAGATATCAAACTCACAGCAACTGATTTTGTCCCTCCAATGGTGGCAATCACTGGAAAATCTTCTAGTGGATTCTCCTTTCCAGCCACCCCTATTCCAGGCCACCCTAACAACAGATGCATCACAGGTGGGATGGGGAGCAAACCTGCATCATATCTCTACCCAGGGTACCTTGACGCCACAGGAGGCTTGTCTTCACATAAACCTCATGAAACTCAGGGCAATCTATCTAGCTCTTCGAGTATTCCATGCCCAGCTCAGCTACAAGACAGTACTAGTCCACACAGACAATCAAGTAGCCATGTTCTACGTGAACAAGCAGAGCGGAACAGGCTCTCTGTCATTATGCAACAAAGCTTTACAACTATTGGCCCTCGCCAGAGAGCATCAAATTCACCTTCTTGTGGTATATCTTCCAGGCATTCAAAACCTTTGGGCAGACAAACTCAGCCGAGTACTGCTGCCTCACGAATGGTCTCTCCACCTAGACCAGGTGGCCAAGATATTTCAGATCTGGGGAACCCCAGACATAGACCTATTTGCAAGTCCACTGAATGCCAAACTTCCCCGGTTCTGTTCCAGAATTCCGGCTCAAAATTGCCAGGCAAGGGATGTCTTCCTTCTTCACTGGGGTCACGACTTCCTCTATGCCTTCCCACCCATTCCCCTCATCCACAAAACACTCTTCAAGCTTCAGAGAGACAGGGGTCGTATGATACTCATAGCGCCACGGTGGCCATGCCAAACGTGGTATCCCCTGCTTCTACATCTCTCTCAAGCTGCACCTCTGCAGTTAGGGTGTGCTCCATATCTTCTCTCCCAAGAGAACGGGATGCTATTGCACCCAAATCCCCAGTCCCTGCATCTCAGGGCCTAGTTGCTGAAAGCTTAGACCTTCAGGATCTCAACCTTTCCCAACAGGCAAAAGATATCCTTCAGGCTACTAGAAAACCTTCCACAAGACGCTCTTACGCCTTCAAGTAGAAACGTTTTACTATATGGTGTTCACAGAAGGGGTTAAACCCCCTTATGATACCTTTGGAATCGATACTAGAGTATCTACTTCATTTATCAAATTCTGGTCTAAAGACAAATTCAGTAAGAGTCCATCTTAGTGCAATTGCAGCTTCCTATAAACCTCTAAATGGACAACCAATTTCCTCTCATCCACTCATATCAAGATTTATGAGAGGTCTTCTATTAACAAAGCCTCCCATCAGGCCTACACCGGTGGCATGGGATTTAAACCTAGTTCTCGGGCAGCTCATGAAACCACCCTTTGAACCTTTAGCCACTACAACCCTAAAGCTTTTGTCCTGGAAGGTCATCTTCCTAGTTGCAATCACCTCTGCATGTCGCATTAGTGAATTGCAAGCTTTAGGTTTCACCATGATAAGGTTGTTCTCAGAACTCATCCACACTTTATGCCAAAGGTGGTTTCGCCTTTTCATTTAAATCAATCGATTTATCTTCCTATATTCTTTCCGAGGCCTCATGCCTCTAATGCAGAAAGGAACCTTCATACTTTGGATTGTAAAAGAGCCTTGGCTTTTTACCTACAAAGAACACAGCAACATAGAAGGTCTTCTCAACTTTTTATTGCTTTGATTCTAGTCATTTGGGACTTCCATTCTCCAAAAGAACTCTATCCAAATGGATTGCACAATGCATATCCTTTGCTTATGAGAGTAAGAGTCTTCCCCTTCAAGGCCATGTCACAGCTCATAATGTGAGAGCCATGTCAGCCTCTATGGCTAACCTTCACTCTGTGTCTATTGATGACATTTGTCGAGCAGCCACCTGGGGTTCAGTACACACCTTTACAGCCCACAACTGCCTACATAAAGCCTCCCGTCAGGATGCCTTCTTTGGTCAAGCTGTTCTTCAAAATCTCTTTCAGGCCTAATTCAACTCCTACCCACCAACCCTCGTGGGATGCCAGAGATCCATGGGAGGAAGCATGTCCCACCTTACTATAGGTGGCAGCTTCCTGGGGTTATCTCCCTGGCATCTTCAGCTAGGGAGTCCCCATATGTGAAGACTACATTCCTGCTTGTTCCTGGAGATAGCGAAGTTACTCACCTCTAACAGATGATCTCCGGGAACAGCAGGAATTTAGTCTTCACAATCCACCCACCTCCCCTAGGAGTTGTCTCTCTATCTCTCTGTCTCTTTCCTCTATCCCTCTATCCTTTCATTCAGCTGCAAACTTAACTGAAGAGGGACAGTTGGAAAGGCGGGAAGGCAGCGCGCATGTGCTGAGGGATGCTCCCAAAAGCGTTCCTATTGGACGCTGGGGAGCGTTCCCACGCAGGCTCCGTCGGTACGGACGATACCCATATGTGAAGACTAAATTCCTGCTGTTCCCAGAGATCACCTGTTACAGGTGAGTAACTATGCTATACTGAATTCTTTCTTATATGCCATCATTACTTTTCTTTTCTCTGGCCTAGAAAAAGTGAGAAATAATGTTTATGTGCACAGTGCGAATGGTGTATAGAAATTGAGCTTGTTTTCTGTACCAAGAGTGGGCCATCCACTAATGAAATAAAGTTTAACATGAGATGGAAGGCTACTCAATCAACCTGCAAATGACCCACAGCACCCCCTAGCTGTGACAATAGATGCCACTCATTTGGCAGGATTGTGGTTTATGGTTCATTAAAATGTAATATACTGCCTTTATGGAGTACAAGTTTATTCACATATTAAAACCAGTCTTAGAGCAGGAAAGGAATGTCAACTAATTTGACAGGATAGCAAAAAAAGAAACTGAAGGCTACCAAGAAAGATAAGAAGGCGCAGACACTGCCATCCAGGGCCAACACACCAATTACTAAATCCCAAAGACTGCCAGTATTGGGTCCAAAATAAACCTATTCTCTAAGAAGCTGATTCCAAGCCACGTTTAGCGGGGCTGAACGTCCGATCCATACATCCAGTCCCACTGAATGCTGGTGTGGTAATTCTGTTGTTGGAGCTCCTCACAGGTAGATTCCAGTTGTGCGGGGAGCTCTGTTCATGGGCAGGAGAGGTTGGCCAGAGGAGGAGTGAGGCTGGGGAGCTGGCAGCACCCTGACCCCAGACGTACATGGCCGATACCAAGGTCGGCCCTCTACTTCCAGGGTCGGCCATTAGCACGGGGGAATTATTTGGAGGTGGAATAAGTCCCCCTGGACAGAGGAGGATAGAAGACCCAGGCCAGGAAAGGAAGGTGAGGGGGTGCAGGGGCTCCCCGAGGCCCGATCCTGGTCACGGCAGGCACGATCAGGAATTGGGCAGCAGGGGAGGGGCTGAATTGCCCGATCGGGACGTCGCCTGCCTTCTCCCAGCCACCCCAGAGCAGAGAAGAGCACCACACCGTGTGGCCTGGGAGCTCCAGCCCAATCGGGGCTGTGGGAGGGGCTGAATTGCCCGATCGGGATGCCGCCGGCCTTCTCCCGGCCACCCCAGAGCAGAGCACTGCACCGTGTGGCCTGGGAGCTGCAGCCCGATCGGGGCTGTGGGAGGGGCTGAATCGCCTGATCGGGACGACGCCGGCCTTCTCCCGGCCACCCCAGAGCAGAGCACCGCATCGTGTGGCTTGGGAGCTCCAGCCCAATCCGGGCTGTGGGAGGGGTGGAGGTCTCCCTAATTAGGACCCCTCACCCAGGCGCCCGCGCCTAAGGGCCACACCAAAGGGCCCTTTGGTGCGGCCCTTAGGCATGCCGTAACCGTAATCGTCACCCCAAAAATAACCCATCCACCTTCCACCCTATGACAAGCTGCCCATACTTCTCTAATTCCTCTCCCTCAAACATCCGCAACTCAATCCTTCCCTCACCTGACCATCACATTTTAACTTTAATCTCCAGCTTCCGTTGTCTCAACCTCATCCTGTCTCCTCCGACCTATTTAGAAACCTTTATAATATTGATCCCTTGACTCTCTCCTCTGCCATTTCTCCATCTCTTTCCTCCATTATGTCCTCCAAGTCCATCGACGAAGCAGTATCTCTTATAATGCTGCACTATCCTCGGCTCTTGACACTTTTGCCCCACCCACCCCACGTCCTGTCAGACATTCTGCTCCCCAGACCTGGCTTTCATCCACAACCCACTATTTACGCACCTGTGCCCGTTCTACTAAACGTGCTTGGACCAAATCCCGCTCCCCGGAAGACCTTCTACACTTTAAATTCAAGCTTAGCTCCTTCCAGTCAGCCATAGCACTTGCCAAACAAGAATACTACATCCACCTGTCTAACTCCCTTGCCTCTGATCCTCGCCGCCTCTTTAATACCCTCAATTCTCTACTCAAGGTGCCACTGCCCCCGGTACCGCCCTCCCTTTCTGCCCAAACCCTAGACGACTACTTCCATGATAAAATCCATAAGATTACCCTCCAATTCCCCACTTCCTCATCTACCTCCACCCCTCATCAATTCTTCCCCCCCCCCCCAAAAAAAACTTCCTCTGTTACCCTCTCCTCCTTCCCTACGGTCTCCGAAGAGGAAACCACACTCCTCCTTTCCTCCTCCAAACCCACCACCTGTTCCTCTGACCCTATCCCCACCCATCTCCTACACCCTATCTCCCCCACCGTTGTCCCCTCCATCTCTCATATTCTCAATCTCTCACTCTCCACTGCAACTGTCCCCATCGACTTCAAACATGCTGTCGTCACACCTCTCCTCAAGAATCCCTCACTCGATCCCACATGTCCTTCTAACTATTGGCCCATCTCCCTCTTTCCCTTCATATCTAAACTACTAGAACGAGCAGTCCACCACCACTGCCTTGACTTCCTCACCTCCCAGGCCCTCCTGGATCCACTACAATCTGGCTTCCATCCCCTACACTCCACTGAAACGGCTCTTACAAAAGTCTCCAATGACTTGTTCCTGGCTAAATCTAAGGGCCTCTACTCAGTCCTCATCCTTCTTGACCTCTCCGCTGCCTTTGACACTGTTGACCACAATCTTCTCCTCACCACCCTCTCCTCGTTTGGTTTCAAGGGCTACGTACTATCCTGGTTCTCCTCCTACCTCACCCATCGCTCCTTTAGTGTATGCTCTGGTGGCTCCTCCTCCTCTCTCACCCCGCTCCATGTTGGTGTACCCCAAGGATCCGTCATGGGTCCCTTCCTTTTCTCCCTCTATACCCAATCCCTTGGCGCACTCATCTCTTCCAATGGCTTTCAGTACCATCTCTATGCCGATGACTCCCAAATCTACCTCTCTACACCTAATATCTCTCCAGCAATCCAGACCAGGATCTCTGCCTGCCTTTCTGACATCGCTGCCTGGATGTCTCATCACCGCTTGAAGTTGAACATGGCCAAGACTGAACTCCTTGTCTTTCCCCCCAACTGATCCCCTCCTCTTCCCCTCTTCTCAGTCTCTGTGGATGGATCTACGATCCTTCCTGTTCCCTCAGCCCGCAATCTGGGGGTTATCTTTGACTCCTCTCTCTCCTTCACCACACTTATCCAGCTTGTAGCTAAGACCTGCCGCTTTTTTCTCTACAACATTAGCAAAATCCACCCCTTTCTTTCTGAACACACTACCAAAACGCTTATCCACTCCTTAGTCTCCTCTCGCCTCGACTACTTCAACTTACTCCTTGCTGGTCTCCCCGTGAGCCATCTCTTTCCCCTTCAATCTATACAAAATTATGCTGCTCGACTAATCTTCTGCCAGTCTCGCCATGCCCACATTACTCCTCTTCTCAAGTCGCTTCACTGGCTCCCTATCCAATTCCGCATCCAATTCAAACTTCTCCTACTGACCTATAGATGCATTCACTCTGTGGCCCCTCAATACCTCTCATCTCATTTCTCCCTACATCCCCCCTTGGGAACTTCACTCCGCTAACAAATTACTTTTATCTAGGCCTTTCACTCGCACCGCTAACTCCCGACTTCGCTCCTTTCACCTAGCTGCACCTTACACCTGGAACAGCCTACCTGTGTCTATACGCCAGTCACCCTCACTGTCCCTCTTCAAATCCAGATTGAAGACCCACCTCTTCACTATCGCTTTCAGATCCTGACTTCTTTCCTTCATTTCAACCTGACTCGTCAATTTTCATGACCGAATTGTAAAGATCATATTGTGCTTTGCACCGACTTGACTAATGCTCTGTACTGTCTCAACTAGATTGTAAGTTCGGATGAGCAGGACTCCGATGAGCAGGGACTGTCTCCTGTATATGTGCCTGAACAGCGCTGCGTGCGTGGTGCTATATAAGTGCTAAATAGTAGCAGTAGTAGTAGTAGAGGAAAGGAGTTTCTCTGGGTCCACCGAGGATCATGGCTCCTGCATGGAGCCACAGTGCCATGGCAACGGGATGCCATGGCACTGCAGCTCCATGCAGGAGCCTGGCTGGGTTAGCCGGGGAGTTGACAGGATGTCTAGGAGTCCAGAATCAGGGAGTCCACAATTAAGTTTTATGCCTACTTTGTCACTTATAATGCTAGAAGTCTCTTGCAGAGAGAAGTGGCCTTTTTACTTTTGTGCTATGGTCTAATAGCATATCCAGGCATGCACTGGCTCATCCTGACTCTCATCTGACTGCCACTGATCTACCTATTCCCTCAGGATGCCTACATTCCTCTCTCATAGAATTACAGTATGTCTTGAACATTGCTTAAAAGTCTGAGCTTCATGTTATCTTGAAAAGTTGCTCTATTAGCAATGGATAACCAAGTGACAAAAGGGAAGATGAATAGCATCCCAATGACATTGGTATTCATCAGCTGTTAATTCTAAATATTTGGCACCTTGATATTTTTGAGGATGGCTATTAACATCAAGCTATATTTTATCAGTTGTTTACTCTAGATTAACTAGAACTTGGTTAAATAAGACCATAAGGCACATGACTGGTTACTTGGCACTATAACAAGGAATTTGTACAGGGAGGCTTAAATGGAGGCAGGAAGGTGCATTGCGGAGGTCAAGTAAGGATGAGCAGTGGGCAGTCCGAGGCCCTGATTCTGAAGTTGGCCCTGAACATCCGGGGCCTCGGACCTAGACGGGGGATGGTACACCTGGCCAGTGGCAGGAAGATGAGGGGGTGCAGGCGGTTCCCCGTAGCACATCCCTGGCCACTGAATGAAGATTGTTCAGCATAGTAAAGTCCATAACAGGTGAACCGATCTCAGCACAACCCCCTATGCCTCAGCCGCAGGACTACGCAAACTACCTCCAATCAAAGATGATTAAAACCAACACAGACTTAAATGTCAATAACGCCTCCACTTCACCTAAGACATCCCATGCAATGCCACTACACAACTTCTCCACTGTATCAAATAGAGAGGTTGTGAACATTATTGCCTCAATCAACCCCAGTACAGCTCCTAACGACCCGTGTCCAGCCAGCTGGATGAAGGACATGCGACATGACCTCAGTCAAATACTGAGCAAAATACTGAACCAGTCTTTCTTAACAGGTTCATTCCCACAGAGTCTAAAACATACCTCCATCAAGCCCCTACTGAAGAATAATAGACTGGACCCATCCAAGGTTGATTCCTTCAGGCCTATCTCAAGCATCCCACAGCTTGCAAAAATCATTGAGAAGGCCGCCCAACAACAAATCCAACATCATATTGACACTGAAGCACCACTAGATCCATCTCAACATGGCTTCAGGGAAGCACATGGAGTTGACACAGTCCTTACAACCCTATTCAATGTTCTGGTAACAGGAATAAATAACATACAACAGGGCTTCGTCCTCATCTTCCTGGACATCTCCGCCGCTTTCAACTCTGTGAATCATGACATACTCCTACAACGTTTGAAAGATAAGGGGATTCAAGGCACAGCACTCGAGTGGTGCAAATCCTACCTATCTAACAGATGGCAACAGGTAAAAACGGGCCACGCATCCTCAGAACCTTTCCTGCAATCACAGGGAGTACCACAAGGATCGTCCTTATCGGCACTAATGTTTAACATCTACATGCAGCCGATATGTGACTTGATCAGATCCTTTAATGTACAATGTCTCGCTTACGCAGATGACATCCTCCTATATATGCCGTTCACAATTGAACATCCAGTATTCTCCCCAATAATCAACTGATATGAAGATGTAGCCGAATGGTTGCTAGCACAAAACCTTCGGATTAACCACAACAAAACTGACGTTCTTTTTGTCACAAGGAATCGTAAGTTCATACCTCCTCCATCACTACTCGTCAACAACATAGAGTTGAAATCAAAAGCTACCATCCGTTACCTCGGCATCACATTGGATCAGCACTTGGATATGACAACGCATGTCAAGAACATCACAAAAAATATATATTATAAAATCAAATCGCTACGTCACCTCCGCTCTCTACTTGATCCCACAGACTTCCGAACAACCTTCCAGGCATTAGTCCTCCCACACCTGGATTTTGCCAACATCATCCTCCACGGCCTCCCTCAATCAACTTTAAATCCACTCCGCCTAGCCATGAATACAGCCGCCAGAGTCCTCTCCGGCTCATCAAGATCTGAACATATAACACCCATCATGAAGGAACTGCATTGGCTACCATTACATGCCAGAATCCAGTATAAGTCTTTAGTCCTTACATTCAAGGCACTAAATAACTGCCCCCCTACGCCAATCAGCAAGCTTATCCACTGCACCCTGGAAAACAGAAAAAGGAGAACCACATCAATGAACACCTTAATTGTCCCAAAAATAATAACGAAGTGCACTAAGGCCACCTCCAACAGGGCCTTCTCCTTATTTGCACCTCTAAACTGGAATGCGCTACCTCACGAAATCCGTGCTATCAAAAACCTAACCCTATTCAGAAAAGCATTGAAATACCACTTGTTCACAAAATGCTACCCAGAAGTCAACCCGTACATTAACAAAACTATCACCTCAATACAACCCGAAAAGGGCTAGTTGGCCAACCTTCTCTCTAGTCCTATTAGGAACCACATTGCAACATCCAAACGAGTTTTATATCACTGTATATACCATTAAGTTAATACCATTAAACAAGATATGCCATTAAGTTAATCTGTACATAGTTCCCCCGGTTGTCCTATTGTTGAAGTTCCCTGTTCAATGTAAAACTCAATGTTACTTGTATGCATTGTAGTATGTTCTTGTTCTATGTACACCGCACTGATTTTAATAGCGCGGTATAAAAGAATTGTTAAATAAATAAATAAAATAAATAAATAAATAAGATTGTGGTTAGCAGCCATGGATTGCGGCACCTGAATGGAGCCGCAATGCCATGGCAAGGGGATGCCATGGCACCGCGGCTACATTCAGGTGCCTGACTGAGTTAGCCAGGCAGGGGTCTGTATGTGCAGGCCAATTTGAATCGGGTCCCGACTGCATGTACAGGCCCAGACCAGATTCTGATCCCACAGGGCATGTCTAGCCCCCGTGGGATCAGATTCGGGTCTGCCTCTGTGCGTCTCGATTCTGATCAGGCGCACAGGGGCCGTGACGCACACATTAGAATGTGCCTCATAGTACATGATGGCAGATAAAGACCAGCATGGTCCATCTAGTCTGCCCATCAAGGTGGCAAGAATAGGTGCTCCCGCTGCTCCATGCAGGTCACCCCTCCCCATGCCTTTGTTTAGGGGTATACCCACCGCTCTGTGCAGGTCACCTCCACTTGTTGAGATATCAGAGACAGTTAAGTTTATTTTGATTTTATCCTGTTTCTATAAAGGGATCCACTGTGTTTGTCCCATATCATTTTGAATTCTGTCTCTGTATTGCCCCCACCACTTCCATCGATAATAGAAGTGCTTCCCTTTGCTTAAACCTGTGCCATCAAATCCTACTCAATGGTGAATATTCTGTAACTTTGTAATATGTGCTGTACATAGTTCTCACCCAAGTTCTCACCCAAGTTATTCCCCTGTTCATTGTTCATTGTAAGAACAATGTGTTTTTGTTACATTGTACTATTGTTCTGTTCACTGTAAACCGTACTGATCTTAATAGCGCGGTATATATGAAACGTAAATAAATAAATAAATTGAGAGGGCATTCCAAGCATCCACCATCCTTTCAGTGAAAAAGTATTTCCTGACATTGCCTTTCAGTTTACCCCCTTGCAGTTTCATGTTATACCTTCTAGTATTACAGCTTGTAGATAGCAAACTCCACAAAAAAGGAGCTGTACTACACTGTGTTCACTTTGCAGCTGGAGAAGTAAAAGGGCCTTAAAGCATAAAGAAATTAAGGGAAGCTGGAGCGAGGCCAAGCAGACAAAAAATGAAGGAGGGTATCACTTCTAATTCCTCCACCTCTTTCTGCAAATATCAGCTAGGAGCAGCAGCAGACAAGTTTCCTATTGCCCCATAGTTAGTAAGCAACCTGCTGAAACTCACCGTCTTACAGGTCCTTCCAGGGGCCTCCAGGCAGATATGCAGCTTGCAGTGCAGGTAAACCACAGATGTGTTCACAAATGCAAAGATCTTTGTCTTAAACTGAGCTTTGTGAGAGACTCCATTCTCTAGCATGACAGTGAAGGTGTTTGGGAGTGAGCAGCTGTGAAAAGAAATTAAACGAACCCATTATGTGCATTTAATAATTATATCCCTATTTAATATACATTGATACATTAGAGCGAGTGATGTTGCTACCTGCCATTGATAAAGATGAAAGAAACAGGATCCAGTGAGTTGCTGGTGGGTGTGGCCCAACATTCAGTTAGGACGACCTTCAACTGACTGTCTTCAGTGGTAATTTGCACCTGGATTCTCACTTCATCGCTGGGAGACAGTGTAGAGTTCTTTGGGATTGGGTTGTCTCCATCGAACAACTGAAACTCAGGCTCAAAGCTCCCATCTCCTTGGAGGTCCTCAATAATGGTGTAAAGCCTGCAGGACAAGAATCATATGCTGGGATAATGGAAGTGTCTATGGGCCTCACTGAACCATTATTCATCCCAGGAACAGGTACAGCTCTCACCAGTAACTGAAATATCCAGCACAACATCTAAGCAATAATGTTCTATGGCTGGGGAGTTTACCAATATTGGAAATATCATCTTGTTAAGGGCAGTTTAAGGTCATGGCAGTTTCAGATCTGAGCAGTGTATGACAAGTTACCCAGTGCCAGATTTCCATTACTGACCACAAAAACTTGTAGGGACATCAAATACTAGTCATTTGGTGAGGTATAAATAGTTAAATAAATAAATAAGTAAAATATGCCATATTAGGTCAGACCAAAGATCCATCAAGCCCAGTATACTGTTTCCAATAGTGGCCAATCCATGTCAAAGGTACCAGTCCAGTTCCCAAAAGCTGGACAGGCTCCATACTGCTTATTCCAGGTATAAGCAGTGAATTTCCACAGTCACTTTAATAATGGTTTATGGACATTTCCTCTAGGAACTTGTCCAAATCTCTTTTAATACCTGCTGCAGTAACAGCTTTTACTGTATCTTCCAGCATTGAATTCTAGAGCATTGAGTACAAAAATATTTTCTTCGATTAGTCCTAAAGGTACTACATTGTTGCTTTATTGTGTGTTCCCTAGTCATTCTACTTTTTAAAGGGTAACAAATGATCTATGTTTACCCATTCCATTCTACTCATTTCTAGACCTCTATCATATCTTCCCTCAGACATCTCTTTTCCAAGCTGAAGAGCCCACCTTTTATGCCTTTCCTAATAGGGGTATCCTTGCAACCCCTTTATTATTTTGGTCGTTCTTCTCTATATCTTTTCTAATTCCACTACAGTATATCCTTTTTGTAGATATGGCAACCAGAAATGCACACAGTATTGAAGGTGCAGTCGCACCATGGAATGATAGAGATGCATAATAATATTCTTTTTCTTATGATTCCTAGCATTCATTCTGTTTGCTTTCTTGGCCACTGCTACATACTGAGCAGAGGGTTTCAATGTCCATAATGTCACCTATATACTTTTCCTGAGTGGTGATTCCTAATGTGGCACATTGCAATGTGTAACTATAGTTTGAGTTGTTCTTCCCTACATTCCTAACTTTGCACCTATCCACATTAAATTTCATCTACTATTTGGATACCCAGTCTCCCAATTTCTCAAGGTCCTCTTACAATTTTTCACAAAATTTAACAACTTTGAATAATTTTGTATCATCTGCAAATTTGATTGGCTCACACATTTCCATTTCCAGGTCATTTATGAATGTTAAAAAGCAGTGGGCGCAGCATAGATCCCTGGAGTACTCTACTATTTGCCTTTCTCCATTGAGAAAATTTGCCATTTAGTCCGACTCGCTTGTTTTCTGTTCTTGCCAACGCTCTCTCTGCAGCCTGAAGAGAATCATGATGGGATAGATTAGAAAGAAAATAATCTTCCTTAGTAAATTTAGGAGATGCCTCTACCAGCAGATTAACTGAAATGTTATACAGTGAAGGTAAAAAGCCAGACTGTCTCATCTGGTAGCACTGGTCTGATGTCTGAGTCCAGGTGACTGCTTTGAACACCTTGACCCCTAATGGTTTCAACTTGGATACGGATTTGTCCGATTTTTTTAAATCCCTTTTAAGCACATACTGGGTTTGACTTACATTTTAATTCTTATGTTTCTGATTCTAATGTATTTATTTATTTATACATTTTATGTAATTTTTAATCTTTTTAATATAAAGGTCGCAAGATATAAACTCGGAGGTAGAACTAGATTCTCCGCGCATGATAGCCAGTTATTATTTTCCTTTCATTTTAACATTTTTAGATGGTCATCCTAATTTAGTGTTAGTGTGTTTTTCAATTACTTTTGATGTTTTCTATTATTTAATATCATATAGGTGGCTGTACAAAAGAGTTTTTTAGTGGCTTATAATAATAGAGCCGTGGATAATACATTGAAACCCTCTGCCCAGTGTGTAGTGGCAGCCAAGAAAGCAAATAGAATGCTAGGAATCATGAAAGGGATGGAAAATAAAACAAAGGATATTATAATGCCTCTCTATTGCTCCATGGTGTGACTGCACCTCGAATTTGTGTGCAATTTTGGTCAGCGTATCTTAAAAAGGATATAGCAGAATTAGAAAAGGTACAGAGAAGAGCCAACAAAATGGTTAAGGGGATGGAAGGGTAACTCTATGAGGAGAGGCTTAAAAGGTTAGGGCTCTTCAAGCTGGAAAATAGATGGCTGAGGGGAGATATGATAGAGTTCTATAAATTAATGAATGGAGTGGAATGATTGTTTATGCCATCAAAATGTAGAAAGACTAGAGGACATGCAATGAAGCTATAGTGTAACTCATATAAGATTAAGAGAAAATATTTTTTCACTCAACGCGTAATCAAACTCTGGAATTGCATTACAGGAGGATGTAGTAAAAGCTGTTAGTGTAGCTGAGTTTAAAAATGGTTTGGACAAGTTCCTGGAAATGTCCATAAACCATTATTAAAGGAGACCCAGGAAATCCACTGCTTGTCCCAATACAAGCATTGTGGAACCTGTGTCTTCTGGGGAAACTGATAGGTACTTGTGACCTAGATTAGCCACTGTTGGAAACAAGATACTGGGCTTGATGGACCTTGGTCTGACCCAGTATGCCATATCTTATGTTCTTATGATGGCTGAGCTTTCCACTCCTTGCTCTTCCCCTTCCCTTTCCTCTCTCCCTCAACCCCCCTTTCTCCCTCCTTCCCCTTACCTTCTTCTTCCTCCCTCCCCCTTTCTTCTTCCTCCTTTCTCTCCTCACCTCTCCCCTTCTCTCTCTCCCCCTCCCTTCTCCTTTCTCCCCTTCCCTTCTTCCTCTTCCCTTCCCCACTCTTCCCCTCCTTTCCTTTCCTTTCCTTCCCTTCCCCTCCCCACTCTTCCCCTCCTTTCCTTCCCTTCCCCTATCTCCTCTCCCCCTTTTCCTCTTCCCCCATTCTCCCTCCTTTTTCTTCTTTCCCCTAACCTCTGTTCCCCCTTCCCCTTCTTCCCCTCCCTCACCCACTTTCATCCTCCCCTCCTTTCCATTCCCTTCCTTCCTCTTCCCTTTCCCTCCCCATCCCTCTTTCTCCCCTCTCTTTCCCCCTCTTTCCTCATCCCCTTTCCTCCTTCTTCCTCCTTACTTCTTCCCCTCTCCCCCTTCTCCCTTCCCCTCCCCCTTCTCTCACCTTCTTTCCTTCCTTTTCTCCATCCCCTCCCACTCCCCTTTTTTCCTCCCCCTCTTCCCCTTTCCCTCTTACCTGCTTTACTCCCCTTCCTCCCCCCCCCCTTGGTTTCTCCCCTTTTTAGGATTGCTAATGGTTACTTTTACGTGGGTCCTTTTTTTCCTTTTTCATTTTTATTTATGCATTTAGAACTGGACAAAGCTTTTTGTGTATACTATTTTTAATCTCCCTTCACACCCCTTACATAGTAACATCATATATGATGGCAGATAAAGCGTAGTTACTCACCTATAACAGGTGATCTCCGGAAACAGCAGGAATTTAGTCTTCATATATGGGTGACATCGGGTACTGATGGAGCCAACACAGAAAGCTCCCAATCTACCAATAGAAAAGCTTTTGGGAGCAATCCACCATGCCTGCGCTGGTGTCTTCCCACTCTCCCAACGTATTCTCCTCAGTTAAGTATATAGCTGAAGAAAAAGAAGAATATAGAAGAGGGACTAGAAAGAACCCTACAACTCCATGGGAAGGTGGGTGGGCTGTGAAGACTAAATTCCTACTGTTCCTGGAGATCACCTGCTACGTGAGTACTATGCTATCTCCAGGAACAAGCAGGAATGTAGTCTTCACATATGGGACTCCCTAGATTCCAGATCTCAGAGGACACAGTTAATATTGGACAAGGTCGTTGACCTCAACTTTCCTGTCATGGAGATCTTGTCAGAGTGGGTGGGAGGTAGGAGTTGTCTCTACATCCCAAAGAGATGCTGAAGGATCACCTGGCCAAAGGCAACATTACAACATTCCAACCTTCCAATAGGTGAAGAATCTCTTTAATTATTATGCCCCATTTTGGGGCATAATAATTAAAGAGATTCTTCACCTATTGAATTGTTGTCAGTCCTTGTGTACCTGCTTGGTTAGTTCCTTATCTAGTGTGCAGGTACCAGTTGCTCTCCTTTGGTACCCAAAGGCAACATTCCGGCATGAGTCCTTGTCCAAGCAGTAGTGGGCCACAAAAGTATAGATGGAGGACCATATAGCAGCTTGGCAAATGTCAGCAATGGGTACGGTACGTAAGTTGGCCACAGAGGCCGACATTGCTCGGAAATTGTGAGTAGTGACATGTCTTTCGAGGGAAAGTCCTGCTTTGTCATAAGAGAAAGATATGCAGTCCACTATCCAGCAGGGAGATCCAAATGTGCTATTTTAAAGGACACAAACAGCTGTGAGGTTTTCCTGAGGTTTTGTGTTCTCTGGAAGTAGAAGGCCAGAGCTGTCTTGCTGTTGAGGGTATGCAGAGTTGCTACTGCAAGTGATGCTTGCAGACTTGGAAAGTAGACTGGGAGGATGACAGATTAATGTGAAAAGGGGAAACCACTTTTGGGTAGGACTACTTTGTAGTGTTGGAAACGTGTATAGGGGACGTGAGCCACCAAGGTTTGTAACTCACTGATGTGCCTGGCAGAGGTCAGGGAGACGAGGAAGAGCACTTTCCATGATAAGTAGCGGAGATGATTGGTTGCTAATGGCTCAAAGGGTAGTTTGAGGAGTTGAGCTAGCACCATGTTGAGATCCTATGCCAATGGTGACAGGCGAATAGGTGTATTGGTGAGGAGCAGATCCATCATGAATCATGCCACGAGAGGAACGATGGAGATAGGTTTGACATTGACCAGATTATGAAAAGCTGAAATAGCACTAAGGTGTACTCGGACAGAGTTTGATTTAAGTCTGAGTGAGGAAAATGATAGAGGTAGTGCAACAGCGTCAGCACTGATGCTTTGAATGGATTGTGAGCATTTTCAGAGCACCATGTAGCATATCTTCACTACTTGTAGGAATAAGCGCTTCTGGTAGAGGGTTTTCTTGAGGAAAGGAGGATGTCCTTGACCTCTTTAGATAGAAGATCCTGAAGAATTATCCTTTCAGAAGCCAGGCTGTTAAGCGAAGGGATCAGAGATTGGGGTGGAGGAGTGCTCCATTGTCCTGTGAGAGGAGACATAGTGAGGCTTGTGCCAGGTGTAATAGGTGGGAAAACCATGGTTGACGAGGCCAATGAGGAATGATGAGTATCATGGAGCCCTTGTCTGCCCTCAGTTTGAAGAGGGTTTTTGAGATTAGGGGGATGGGGGAGAAATGCATACAGGAGTCCCAGACCCAATTGGTTCATAAATGCGTCTGATGCCAGACTTGAGTTTGGATGGCATTTTAGAGCATTTACCTCAGCATCACAGGACAGGGTACTTGTGTAGCAGCCCTCTTTTAATAAGTGTTATTTCCCTCCCTCCCTCCCCAACACCCACCCACCCCTGAGATAATCGTAGCTTTATAGGTATTTACACATCTTAAAAGACAGGAGGTGCTCTCAGGTGAAGCTCGTTACACAAATCAGTCATACACTAAGGACCTGAGATTATTTAAGCTTCAGGTGAACAAGGTATATTAAACGTATTAGGTACAGTTTTATTAGTATAAATACCCATAGCAACCCTTAGTAAGTAAAGAACTTAAAGATCTAAACACAAGCTTAAAACTAAGATGCAGACAGCAGTACAGCAGCGAGATGGGGGCTTTCCAGTCTTTTGCATTGAGTGTCACATGTATGATTTTCTCCCAGTTGGTGAGAGGTCTTACGTGTGCACTAGGTGCAAGGAGCTCTTTGCTCTCAGGGAACAAGTCCATTCTCTAGAGACTAGAATAGCAGACTTGGAAAACATAAGAAAGACAAAGAGGTACATAGACGAGACCTACAGGGATATAGTCCTGAAGTCCCACCTCCAGTCTGGCAGCATACCTGTTGCCATGGAGGAGAGAGGTCGCGTGACAGGAGAGCATCACCCTGGTGTGGCAGGAAGTGATCCTGTAACTAGAACTTGTCGTCCAGGTGATGTAAAACCCTTTCGCACCGAGAAAGTTTCTCCAGGGCCATGTGCACATGAGGGAAGGGTTAGGACAGCCGTTATGGTTGGTAATTCGATCAGTAGGCATGTAGATAGCTGGGTGGCTGGTGAACGTAAGGATCACCTGGTAACATGCCTGCTTGGTGCGAAGGTAGCAGACCTCACGCGCCACCTAGATAAGGTCTTAGATAGTGCTGGGGAGGAGTCTGCTGTCTTGGTACAAGTCGGTACCAATGACATAGGAAAATGTGGTAGGGAGGTTCTGGATGCTAAATTTAGGCTTTTAGGTAGGAACTTGAAATCCAGAACTTCCAGGGTAGCGTTCTCCGAAATGCTTCCCGTTTAACACACAGGACCCAAAAGGCAGGCAGAGCTCTGGAGTCTCAATGCGTGGATGAGACAATGGTGCAGAGATGAGGGTTTTGGATTTGTGGGGAACATTCTGGGGAAAGGATGGGCTCTTCCAAAGAGATGGGCTTCACCTTAAACGGGATGGAACCAGGCTGCTGGCATTAACCTTTAAAAAGGAGATAGATCAGCTTTTAAACTAGATAATAGGGGAAAGCCGACAGTCGCCCAAGAGCGGATGGTTGTGAAGAATGTATCCCTGAAAGATACTACGAAAAGCAGAGAGGTTCCAAAAAAGAGTAAAGTAGCCCAAATGCCCTCGAGTATGGAGCAGACATGTCTACCAATAGCCAAATTAATATGTATAAAATACAGTCTCAAAAATGCTTGTATGCAAATGCTAGAAGTCTAAAAAATCAGATGGGAGAGTTAGAATATATAGCACTAAATGAGATGTTAGATATGATTGGAATATCAGAGACATGGTGGAAGGAGGACAACCAGTGGGACACTGTGATACCTGGGTACAAACTATATCGTAATGATAGAGCTGATCAAATTGGTGGAGAGGTTGCGTTCTTTGTTAGAGAGGGCATTGAGTCAGAAAGGATTAAAGTTTTGCAGGAAACAAAATTTGCTGTAGAATCTCTATGGATTGAAATTCCATGTAAGAAGGGGAAGGTGATGGCAGTGGGACTGTACTATCGACCGCCTGGCTAGAATGAACAAATGGATGATGAAATGCTCAAAGAAATCAAGGAAGCTAACAAAAGTTACAGCGCAGAAATAATAATGGGTGATTTCAATTACCCCGGTATATACTGGGTCAGTGTCACGGCAGGACATGCTAGGGAGATAAAGTTCCTAGATGAAATAAATGACTGCTTCTTGGAGCAGCTGGTTCATGAACCAACCAGAGGGGAAGCCATATTAGGCCTAGTCCTTAGTGGAACACCAGATCTAGTGCAAGAGATAAGGGTGTTGGGGCCACTTGGCAATAGTGATCATAGCATAATCACCTTCGATTTAATTAGTGGAGGAGGGATAGTAAGGAAATCCACAGTACTACCTTTTAACTTTCGAAAGGGAGACTATGATAAAATGAGGAAAATAGATGAGAAAAAACTTAAAGGAGCAGTTGCAAAGGTTAAAGACTTACATCAAGCTTGGGTGTTGAAAAATACTATCTTGGAAGACCAGACCAGCTGTATTCCACGCTTTAAGAAAAGTGGAAGGAAGTCCAGAAAACTGCCAGCATGGTTTAAAGGTGAGGTCAGAGAGGCTGTTGTTGCCAAAAAAGCATCTTTCAGGAAATGGAAAAAAGAGCCAAATGACGAAACCTGGAAACAGCACAAGCACTGGCAAGTTAAATGCAAGGCATTGATAAGGCAGGCAAAGGGAGAAATTGAGAAGAAGCTTGCTGCGGAAGCAAAAACGCGAAATAAAGACTTTTTCAAGTACATTCATAGCAAAAAACCTGTGAGAGAGTCAGTTGGTCCAGTAGATGATAGAGGGTTTAAAGAGGCACTAAGAGGCGACAAGGCGATAGCGGAGAGACTGAATGAATTCTTTGCTTCGGTCTTTACTGAGGAAGATGTAGCGATGTTACCCATGACTGAAGTGGTATTTAAAGGTGTGGAAGAATTGAAGGAAATATCGATACATCGGGAAGATGTATTACAACTATTAGATAAACTGAAGAGTAGCAAATCACCTCGGCCGGATGGTATACATCCAAGGGTGTTGAAAGAACTGAAATATGAGATTGCAGACCTGCTATTAGTAATCTGTGAACTATCATTAAAATTATCTCTAATACCTGAAGATCGCCAATGTAACACCAATTTTTAAAAAGGGTTCCAGGGGTGATCTGGGAAACTACAGAGCGGTGAGCCTGACATCAGGTACCGGGAAAAATGGTAGAACCATCATAAAGAATAAAATTACTCAGCATGTAGATAGTAATGGCCTAATGGGAGACAGCCAACATGGCTTTAGACAAGGAAGATCTTGTCTTAGTAATCTGTTATGTTTTTTGAAGGTGTGAATAAACAGTTGGAGTCGGTAGATATAGTGTATCTGGACTTTCAAAAAGCCTTTGACAAGGTCCCTCATCAGAGACTTTTGGCTAAACTAAAGAGTCATGGGATAGGAGGCAGTGTACTACTGTGGATCAGGAACTGGTTAAAAGATAGAAAGCAGAGGGTAGGGCTAAATGGCCAATTTTCCCAATGGAGAAAGGTGAATAGTGGTGTACCCCAGGGATCTGTGCTGGGTCTGCTGCTTTTTGACATATTCATAAATGACCTGGAAAGTGCAATAACGAGTGAGGTTATCAAATTTGCAGATGACACAAAACTATTTTAAAGTTGTTAAAACCCAAGGGGATTGTGGAAAATTGCAAGAGGATCTTGATAAATTGGAAGACTTGGCATCAAAATGGCTGATGAAATTTAATGTGGACAAGTTCAAAGTTATGCACCTAGGGAAGAAGAACACAAACCATGCTTACACGATGCAAAGTTGCACATTAGGAACCACCACCCAAGAAAAAGATGTAGGCGTCATTGTGAATTACTTGTTAAAACCCTCGGCCCAGTGTGCAGTGGCGGCCAAGAGAGCAAATAGAATGCTAGGTATCATAAGGAAAGGAAGGGAAAATAAAACAAAAGATATTATAATGCCTCTATATCGTTCCATGGTGAGACCGCACCTTGAATATTGTGTGCAGTTCTGGTCGCCCTATCTTAAAAAGGATATAGCGATATTAGAAAAGGTTCAGAGAAGAGCCACGAAAATGGTAAAGGGCATGGAAGGATACTCCTATGAAGAAGGGCTAAAAAGGTTAGGGTTCTTTAACCTGGAAAAGAGACAGCCGAGGGGAGATATGATAGAAGTCTATAAATTAATGAACGGAGTGGAATGGGTAAACATAGATTGATTGTTTATGTTATCAGAATATAGAAAGACTAGGGGACATCAATGAAGCTACAGTGCAAACTATTTAAGACTAATAAAAGAAAATATTTTTTCACTCTATGTGTAATCAAACTATGGAATTTGTTACCGGAGGATGTAGTAAAGGCTGTTAGTATAGCTGGGTTTAAAAAAGGTTTGGACAAGTTCCTGGAGGAAAGGTCCATAAACCATTATTAAGAAGGGACCCAGGATATCAATGCTTGACCCAGTACAAGCATTGTGGACCCTGTGTCTTTTGAAGAAACTGCTAGGTACGTATGACCTAGATTGGCCACTGTTGGAAACAGGATACTGGGCTTGATGGACCTTGGTCTGACCCAGTATGGCATATCTTATATTCTTATGTTCAGAACCAGGGAAGTTTGGATTTCTGCGGAATGGTAAAGAGATCTAGCCATGGAGTTCCACAGAGATGTAACAATTCTGATGCCCTCATTTGATTCAGAGACCATTCGTGGGGTTGCAGGATGTGTCTCAGTTGGTCTGCCAGGAGATTGCTCACTCCTGGAATGCAAACTGCACGTAAGTAGATGTAGTGTTGGTTGGCGAAGTCCCAAAGTTCGCAGGCCTCCTGACAGAGAGGGAGAGAGCCCATTCCCCCCTGTTTGTTGATATAAAACATTGCGACCTGATTGTCTGTCTGAATGAGGACTGGACTGTTGGAGAACTGATGTTGAAAAATATGGAGAGTGTTTGTGATTGCTCGAAGCTCCAACAGGTTTATCTGTTATTGGGACTCTTGTGCTGTCCAGAGACCCGGTGTGCAGAGAGAGTCCATGTGTGCTCCCCAACCCTGTTTGGAAGCATCGGTCATCAGTGTATGCTGAAGCTGGGGTGTCTGAAAAGGAGACACTGCTGGTAGATTTGCTGGGATGCACCACTACCGGGAGGAGTCAGCCATGAGAGCTCTTAAAAGGGTTCTGGTATATTTTAAAAGCAAAGTTACATTCTTTTTGGTGGTTTAGTGGCAATATTTTCTTTAGCAGAGTAGGTTTTAAACTCTAGTAACCTTCTCAGCTTGTGGGAACTGCTGACACCTAATCAGGAGTTAGTGGGCCTGATTAGCCTGTGAATGAACTGAGAGCAGCTGAGGCCTGCATAAAAGGCTTCAGAACCCTGCCCTGTTGAGGCATTCCAAACAGAGGCTCTACAGGTCAAACAACGGTAAGGATTTGAGGGTTTAGTTTTATTAAATTGATAGCTCTCTGACTGGGAGCTCTTAAAAAGGTTCTGGTATATTTTTAAAGCAAAGTTACATTCTTTTTGGTGGTTTAGTGGCAATATTTTCTTTAGCAGACTAGGTTTTAAACTCTAGTAACCTTCTCAGCTTTTGGGAACTGCTGACACCTAATCAGGTGTTAGTTCCCTCCCTACCCACCCCATCTCCCACCCATCCCTAGTGAGCAGTCTTGCTTTATAGGGCACCTCCCCATTTTAACAAAGCACAGGGACTTGGAACAGCACATTTTGAATATAATTAAAGTGATTTAACTGTTTTTTTCTCTGAAGGACAGTTGGGAAACCGGCTGGTACTTAGGTAGATCTCTCTCTTTTGCTTTAACAGATACCTAAGCTCCACGAACAGAACAATGGCTGGGAAAAATTGTATCGCTAAAGCTGTTGCCTCCATTACAGCTTCTGCCTCTGTCCAGACAGAGGTCCCAATGCCAGTTGAAGGACCGGTTCCATGTGCAGGGTGTCTGCATGCTGAAACTCTGAGGAAACAAATGGAGGAACTCAGAGAGGAGGTGGCGAGGCTGAGGAGCATTCAGGACAATGAGAAGTACATTGATGAGATGCTTCTTGAAACATCCAAGCTCTCTAGCAGAGGAGAAGATGGGTGCCAACAGAATGACAAAGCTTGGACACAAGTCACCAGGGCCTGCAGAATCACCCATCCAACTTCTCCAGCCCTTGAATTGGAGAACCATTATGCAGCCCTGGAAGTGGAGGAGGTGAAAGTATCCCTGGAAAGGGAAGAACCAGAGCTCAAGTACCCCAAAGTTGCAGAATCAGTGACCACAAGGAAGCGAAGGGTAGTGGTGGTGGGTGATTCTCTCCTGAGGGGTACTGAGGCGACCATCTGCCGACCAGACTTGATGTCCAGAGAGGTATGCTGTCTGCCTGGTGCCAAAATCCAAGATGCTATGGAGGGTTTGCCGAGACTCATCAAGCCCACTGACTATTACCCAATGTTGCTTATCCATGTTGGAACAAATGATATTGCCAGGTATCCCTCTGAGCATATCAAAAGTGACTTCATGGCTCTGGGACAGAGGGTGAAGCAGTTAGATGCACAGGTGGTGTTCTCTTCAATACTCCCTGTTGAGGGTAAAGGACAAGGCAGAGAGGCTCGCATCCTGGAGATGAATGCATGGCTGTGTGGATGGTGTCATCGAGAGCATTTTGGTTTCCTAGACCATGGGATGCTGTTCCAAGGGATGCAGAGCAGAGATGGCATACATCTGTCCAAGAAAGGTTAACGCGTCTTCAGTAGTAGACTGGCTAATCTACTGAAGAGGGCTTTAAGCTAGATTAATTGGGGATGGGTGAAAAACGCCCCCAGATAAGTGAAAGCCCCCAGGTAAGTGATGCATTAAATACCTTTATGGCAATGGGTAACAGGGGTAACATATGGAAAGCAGTGTGTATAAATACCCAAAGCATGGGGAATAAGATCCCTGATGTTGAAGCTTTGGTGGGAGTGGCCGATTTGGATTTAGTGGCAGTTACAGAAACATGGTTCACAGAAAACCATGACTGGGATGTAACTATACCTGGCTATACTTTATTCAGAAAAAGGACAGGGTAGGAAGAAGGGGAGGAGGAGTGGCACTATATATAAAAAATACTATTGAAGCTTTGGAATTACATAGCTTAAAAGGGAGAGAGGAGGCATTGTGAGTTATACTAGAAAGAGAGATAATGAAATCTATTTGCATTGGCATGATATACAGACCTCCCTCACAAGAGGAATATGTAGACAGAGAGTTAATTGAAGAAATATGCAGCATTGCTAGGAAAGGGGAAGTGCTACTGATAGGGGATTTCAATATGCCAGATTTTGATTGGTACATTCCTGCTGCAGTATCATCTAGAAGTAAAGAGATCCTGGATTCTCTACAGGGAGAACTATTCAAGCAATTGGTAACAGACCCCACACGTGATGGGGCCATACTGGACTTGATGCTTACCAATGGCAAAAGTGTTTCTAATTTTATAGAAGGAGATAATTGTTCATCCAGTGATCACCAGATGGTGTGGTTCAGTATTAGGACTAGGACTGTGAGAATTCATTCAAAGGTGAGGGTCTTAGACTTTAGGAAGACTAACTTTGCCAAGATGGGCCAATACCTCAGGGAGTCGTTAGTGGGATGGGAACAGCTGGGGGATATAGAAAAACAGTGGGCAAAACTGAAAGGAGATATTTTAAGGGCAACCAACCTTTTTGTTAAAATGGTAAATAAAGGTAAAAGGAAAAGGAGGCCACTATGGCTTTCGAAAGAGGTAGCTAAAAAAGTGAAGAAAAAGAGGGAGGCCTTCATGAAATACAAGAGATCACAGAGAGAGGAAGACAGGCATCTATATTTGGAAAAACTTAGAGAAGTAGTCAGGAAGGCAAAGATTCAAAAGGAGGAGGAAATAGCCAATGCAATAAAATAGGGGGATAAGACATTTTTCAGATATGTTAGTGAGAAGAGGAAGGGCAAAAGTCATGACTTTTAAAGCTGCAAAGAGCCCATCTCTATCACCTATCAGCAACTTGATACATGTCACTCCAACTAACAGATCCAGGAGATCGGCTGCATTAAACGCCATAGACCTTCCGAAACTCCTTACGAAATGCTCTAAATCAACAGCCTCTAGAGCCTTCTCACTGTTTGCGCCCAGAGCCTGGAATGCCCTCCCACCGGAAATTAGAGCCATCACAAGTCTCATGGCATTCAGAAGGCCTTAAAATATCACTTGTTCCTACTTTACTACCCGGAAGCGACTACGATTGATCCTAGCCCTCATGTTAGTCTTTCCCACCTGTCCCCGGTGGAAAAGGGCTAATCATGATAACTCATACCTGTCCTCACCATCCACACTGTAATTATACTGTATTTTAATTGTAGCTATTTACCACTACCATGTTAACCAACCAAAATGCTATGTACATAGTTTACTCTATTTTATGCCTCTTGTCTGTATATAGTTAACCCTGTTTTTCTGCCAAGTTTTTGTTCCCTGTTCATTGTAAAAAAAACCAATGCTGACTGTGTCATTGTGTTTACATTTTGTTCATTTGTAAACCGCACTGATTAAAAGAGCGCGGTATATAAGAAATAAAAAAAAATAAATAATAAATAATAAATAAAATAAAAAGTGGTATTGTCAGACTCAAGAGTGAGGGGGAGGAATATGTAAAAGCTGATGAGGATAAAGGGGAATTGATTAACAAATATTTCTTTTATGTGTTCAGAGATGAAGAACCAGGAGCAGGACCTCAGAAAACACCCACAATTGGGAACAGAAGGGAGGGACATCTTGAACAATTTTCAGAAGACTATGTTCGTGAGAAACTAGCTCAACATAAAGTAGACAAAGTGATGGGACCGGATGGGATACACCCTAGAATACTGAGGGAACTTGGGGACGTTCTAGCAGCTCCACTGACTGACCTTTAAAATGCCTCATTGGAGTCGGGAGTGGTGCCAAAGGACTGGAGAGGGTCTCATGTGGTGCCTTTACACAAAAGCGGAAGTAAGGATATGGTTGAAAACTACAGGCTGGTTAGTTTAACTTCGGTGGTGAGTAAATTATTGGAAACGCTGCTGAAGGAGAAAATAGTGATGTTTCTGGAGTCCAGCGGATTACAGGATCCGAGGAAGTGTGGATTCACCAGAGGCAGGTCTTGTCAAACAAATCTGATTGATTTCTTTGACTGGGTGACCTGGGAGTTGGACCAAGGGAGAGCCCTAGATGGGGTGTATTTAGATTTCAGTAAAGCCTTTGACACTGTTCCTCACAGGCAACTTATAAACAAACTGAGCACTCTAGGGATGGACCCTAAAGTTACTGCTTGGGTTAGAAATTGGTTGGGTGGGAGGCAACAAAGAGTACAGGTAAATGGGTCTCACTCTGAGGAGAAGGATGTTACCAGTGGTGTGCCCCAGGGATCTGTCCTTGGTCCGATTCTTTTTAATATATTTGTTAGTGATATAGCGGAAGGGCTGTCGGGTAAAGTTTGACACTTTGCGGATGATACCAAAATCAGCAGTAGAGTAGACACCCAGGAAGGTGTAGATAACATGAGGAGGGACCTAGCTAAGCTTGAAGAATGGTCTAGAATCTGGCAGCTGGGATTTAATGTTAAAAAATGTAAGGTAATGCATTTGGGCTGCAGCAATCCAAGGGAGCAATATAGTATAGGGGATGAAGTACTTTTGTCCACTAAAGAAGAGCGGGACCTGGGTGTGGTTGTGTCTGATGATCTTAAAGTAGCTAAAGAGGTAGAAAAGCTGACGGGAAAAGCTAGAAGGATGCTTGGGTGCATAATGAGAGGAATGGCTAGCAGAAAAAAGGAGTTGATAGTGCCTCTGTATAAGTCTTTGGTGCGACCTCATTTGGAGTATAGTGTGCAATTCTGGAGACCGCACCTTCCAAAGGATGTGAACAGGATGGAGTCGGTGCAGAGGGTGGCTACTAAAATGATTAGTGATCTTCATTATAAAGCATATGAGGACAGACTTAGGGATAATATGTACACCTTAGAGGAAAGGCGGGATAGAGGTGATATGATTGAGACGTTTAAATACCTCCGTGGCATAAATGTTCAGCGGGAGAGCCTCTTTCAATTGAAAGCAAGTTCTGCTATGAGGGGACATGGGATGAAGGTGAAGGGGGATAGATTCAGGAGTGATTTGCGGAAATATTTCTTTACGGAAAGAGTGGTGGATCTGTGGAATAGTCTCCAATTGAAGATGGTAGAGATGAGGACAGTAACTGCATTTAAAAAAGCATGGGGCAAATACAGAGGATCTCTAAAGGAAAAAAGGGGACTGTTGTAGTTGTTGATATGGAAGGACAGACTAGATAGGCCATGTGGTCTTTTTCTGTCATCATATTTCTATGTTTCTATGTTTATTTGGATCAGATCTCGTAGACTCCCTGAGGCCTGAGTCCACTGCGTTGAGAGAGTCCATTTTGTCTGACGCATGTGGAGTCTGGAATATGGGACTACATGCACTGTGGAGGCCATGTGGCCTACCAGGTTTAGAAAGCAGTGTGATGAAGCCTCTTGGCTTTGTCGCATGCTTCTGGCCAATGCTTTTAAGCGGTCCATGCAGTCCACCGGGAGAAAAACTTTGCAGCTGTTTGGTGTCTAGGACGGCACCTATGAATTCCAACCTTTGTGTTGGAACAAGGTGTGACTTTTGAAACCCGAGGGATTGGAGAAGTGTTAGGGTCTTTTGCTGAGATGAGCAGAGTTCTCCAGGAGTGTCTGCATTTATGAGCCAGTCGTCTATGTAGGGGAAAACATAGATTTTGTGTTTTCAAAAATGAGTTGCCACTATGGCCATGTATTTTGTGAAAACTCTTGGTGCAGATGCCAGGCTGAAGGGGAGAACCATGTATTGATAATGGATTCCTTGACATGTGAACCTGAGATACTGCCTGTGGCTTGGGTATATCAGGATATGTGTATAGGCCTCTTTGAGGTCTAGGGAACAAAGCCAGTCGTTTTCCTGGAGGTAGGGAAGAAGGATCCCCAGAGAAACCATCTTGAATTTTTCTTTTACTAGGAATTTGTTTAGATTTCTGAGGTCCAGGATTTCTGAGGTCCAGGATCTGTGGCCTTCTGATTTCTTTGGAATGAGGAAGGAGGGGGAGTAGAAGCCTTTGAACCGTTCCCGAAGAGGAACTAGTTCTATAGCTCCTTGTGTAAGGAGAATGTTTATTTCCTGCTTGAGGAGGGCCTCCAGGGGGTTGGGTTGAAAGGATAGTCCCTTCTGAAATAGTAAGGGGGAAGCTCTTAAAAGTTGAGTTGATACCCATTCTGTATGATGGTGAGAGTCCAATTTTCTGTGGTAATGGTCTGCCATTTCTGACTGAACAGCGAGTGTCTTCCTGGAATGGGTATTTGATCCTGCAGAGTGTGCTGGGGACTGGCTATGTTCCCTATCTGGGAGTCAAAAACTCGACGGAGCAGGAGCTGGTTGATTTTGGGGTTGTGTTTTAGCAAATCTGGCCCTTCTTGGGTGGTAGGTTGGCTGGGGGTAAGAAGGGTAAAACCTTCTCTTCTTGGAGTAGAAGGCTTTCTTAGGTGGTGCCTTCTTTTTGAAGGGGTCAGATGTCTTCCTAGAGAATTGTTGGAGGGTGGTATCATTGGTCTCCAGTTCCTCTGCCTTCTCCCGCCAGTTCTTATCAAATAGGTTTTCACCTGTACAGGGAATGTTGCCAGCTTATTTTGAACCCATTGGTCCAAATCCGAAGCCTGAAGCCATGGCATCTGCCTAGTTCCTATAGCTATAGAAAATGTTCTGCTCGATGACTTGAATGCATTAAAGGCAACTCTGTTGACAAATTTTGATATATTCTGACTATGGGAAAGGACAGCCTGCGAGGAAAAGGGAGGAATCCTTCCCAGTTCTTGTTAAGTTCTTTCAGGAACATCCCCATGTAGATGATGTAGAAATTTATTCTACAAGCCAGCATCGATGCCTGAAAAGAGCATCGGGCAAAGGAATTGAGGTTCCTCAATTCACAGCCCAGAGGGATGGAATCACCATGGAATGATGAGGAAGCTGCGGTTTTTGAAAACTGGAGCAGTCGGGCACTCAATATATACTATCCAAATGACGACTTATAGGGGAGATGGTAAGAGGAGTCTCCCACATTCATAGCATTAAATTGTGTAGAATTCTATGTACTGGCAAGATGGTGGCTTCTTAAGGTGCTGCAGGGTACTGGAGGATCTCCAGCATCTCAGCCATTGGTTCCGGTTCCGATGCCGCCTCGATTGAGAGGCTGACTACCGTATTCCTGATGAATTCCTGAAAGGACATGTCCTCAGGAGGGGACTGTCTTCGGGTATTGGCCGATGGTTGCGAGGGTTCTGATGCAAAGTCCCAAAGGTCATCGCAGTCCAGTGACCGGTGATTGGAATCTGATACATCAGAATCAGACTCCGGTGAGTATCAATGGTGCTGAAGTTGAGTGTCACGTTGATACCTCTCGATGTCCTCAGGGTCAAAGTCCTGCACTGTCTAGGAGGGACAGCAGAGGAGTGGAGGAGTGGCCTAGTGGTTGGGGCAAGGTACTTCAGGCCGGAAGGTCGGGGGTTCAAATCCCACTAGAGGACAGCAACCTTGGGCCGGAAGGACTGGGGTTTCTAGTCCCACAGGTGCTCCTTGTGGTCTTGGGCAAGCCACTTAACCCTCCATAGCCCATGTTCCCTGTAAATAGTTATCTCCAAGTTATAATGCCCTGTTCAATGTAATTTCAGTTTGTTCAATGTAAACCGCACTGATGCAGAATAGCACGGTATATAAGAGAATATAAATTAAATCTGTGGATGGTAGTGTTATCAGTACCAGAACCAAAGTTTCAGTATCTTGAGGCTTCTGCTTCGACGTTGATGGTACCACTGGGGATGGCTGCTGGGGGATCAAGGTCAGTGCCACTAGCCAATTTGCTGGGACTGTCAGTGTCAGTGGTACTGATGCCACCAGGAGAGCTGCTAAGGTCCTTTCCCAGGACAGCATTTGCTGGACCAAGGATGGAGCCTGTGCCTGGTCCATAGATAGAACAGGGATGGGTGCCACTGTACCAGTGCATGGCATCAGGGGTTTCACAGAGGCTGAGGGACAGGGTACCTCCTGAATCCCCACTGGGGCTTTGGAGGACCTGTCCTCCCGCTGGGGATGCTTGTACCTATGGCTTGAGTCCGACGAAGTCCTGGACAATTCCCCGTGCGAATGGGAACGTTCTCTTGATTCCCAAAACTTACCGGATGAGTTCTTGAACTTATGGCTTGTTCCTTCAGAGTCTCCAAGGGTTCCTGGGGCCTATACTTATCTTTTTGAGGGTGAGACAGAGAAGAAGGCTTCTTTGATTTCTTCTCCCTATGTCTGGACTCCTTGGAATGTTTAGAAGTGTGAGAGCCCGACAACGCCCTTGAAGAAGTCGAGGCCAACGATACTATGTCCAAAGGACAAAGCTCTCCGAACTTCTTGGCCCAGTTCCCCTGGCCCATTTTTGTCATTTGTTTGCATAGGGAGCACTCTTGAGGGATGTGGTTGGGACCAAGGCATTTAAGGCACCAATCATGCTTATCAGTGATTGATATGGTGTCTGAACATTTTGTGCATTTTTTAAAGCCACTGGCGGGCTTTTCCATGATTGGAAAGGGGTGGGCAAGGTCCACAGGACACGAGGCCCTAAAGGAATAAGCCTACTTTTTTTAAAAAGTAAAATAAAGAATAAAGGGAAACTCAGTATCAATCAATAATGAAATTAAGCAGAAAAGGAAGGTATGTGATGATGCTTCAACGGTAACAGGGAAAGGTCCTGTCAGCTCTGCGGAAAAAGAAGAACTGAGGAGAGTATGTTGGAAGAGCAGGAAGGCACCAGTGCAGGCGAAGTGGATTGCTCCCAAAAGCTTTCCTATTGGTAGCTGGGGAGCTTCCTGCATGGGATCCGTCAGTACCTGAGGCCAACCATATGTGAAGAATACAAAAAGGGACTGCTACTTTTGGAGAGAGATCTGCAATTGTAAGTATTTACTTCTGGGAATTTTTCTAAATCTTGGTGAAAAAGGAATTCTTTAGATTAAAGCTGATTAAACTGTGAATCTAGTGTATCTGTTAAATCAGTCAGGGCCTAGTATCAGCAAAGAGCTTATAGCTAAACTGAAAGCTACATGTTGAGTTTTTAATTTAATTTTAAAACCCATCAGAGAGCTTCTAGTTTAAATTTAATACTCAGAAAAACCCTAGTAGCAGCAAAGAGTTTTCAGTCTAAATTTAAAACATAATCAAACAAAAAAGCCCCCAAATTAGTGATATCCAAATGATCTCTCCAAAAGAAATTATATCACCAAACCCCCTATGAAACTCACTTAACCTTTTTTTGTTGGATAATACCGGAAAGGGACATGGACTGAAAACCATGCTCTCCACACGGTTATATCCTATTTAATCATTTTTTAAAAAAAAGAGAACTCAATAAACATTCTCAAAAATAGATGTTTGTTACTTAGCTGATTCGAAGAACTAAGTAACAAACGTCTATTTTTGAGAATGTTTATTGAGTTCTCTTTTTTAAAAAAATGATTAAATAGGATATAACCGTGTGGAGAGCATGGTTTTCAGTCCATGTCCCTTTCCGGTATTATCCAACAAAAAAAGTTGAGTAAATTTAAAACATAGCAGAGAGCTTTCTGGTTAAAATTAAAACCCAAAACTCCCTCAATCCAAAACAAGGGCTGTGTGAATCACCCAGGAAAGTGGTCACAGATTGCCTTAGAAGCACAGGACAGGGTACTGTGTAGCAGCCAGTTTTTAATAAGCGTCTTTCCCTCCCTCCCTCCCTGACACCCACCAATCCCTCGGATAATAGTAGCTTTATAGGTGCTTAAATCCCCCAGTTGATGAGGGGTCTTACATGTACACTAGGCGCAAGGAGCTTTCTGCTCTCAGGAATGAGTCAGATCTCTGGAGGCTAGAGTAGCAGACTTGGAAGACATAAGGAAGACAGGAGTGTTCGGGCAACTGTGTTCATGGCCATTTGTAATGGTTGGAGAACATGCTTTGGGAGAGCAACCTGTCAGTTCTGGTAGAAGTAAGAAAACAGAGTTTTCACATAAAAGACTACCAGTCCCAGAATGCACCAGGTTTCCAGCAGCCATGAGGGGGGCTGAAGTGAGAAAAAGTGTGTGCAATCAAGAGAGCTATGAGGTAATCCCTAAGCACTCATCTCAAAGGGCAGGGCCTGATTCAACACAGCTGCGCTGTGTTAGGGAGAAGCACACATTAGGACAGAATAAGAATAGAGCTTATTCTTCAGATAACAGCTTCAGCTACAGAGACAGATACAGCAACAGCTTCAAGCTCAAGCACCAACATCATCTCGAGAAGCAGAAGCCAAGCCAAGCGGATAGAGAGAGAAGGAAACTCTCTGGAAGGAAGAGAAGAAAGGTCATTGGAAGGTCTGGGAGATTCCAAGGCAGTACCTATACTGGGAGGTATTCCAAATGCCAGCAGAGTCCATTGGACTGGAGTCAGCCAGAGGAATGGAATGGCAGAGATAGGAATCACCAGTGGCTACCTGGAAGAGAGAAGACTGCACGTGGAAAGGACTTTCAGACCTATGCCAGAAGGTATGTGAGGAAAGATCCAGTGTCCAGGGATCAAGATTGGAAGGCTGGACATCAGAACTGGATTACATACTGGCCAGGCCATACAGAGAGGAATTATGATAGCAGGAGAGGCTCAGGTATGAACACTGATCCAGACCCTATCTATAATAGTGAATGGCAGCAAGGGAATAAGCATTCTCATGATAGTGCCTTATGGAAAGACTCGTCTGTGCCAATGTATGATAGTGACCCTATGCTGATTGATGAAGGGGGAGATACAGCAGATGAAACTATTGATTACATGGACTGTTCTTTATCCAAGTGCTATTGCTAGCTTTCTGTGAGCAAACATATCAGCCATCACAAAGAAACCTATCTTTGTTCTTATTTCCACTGCAAACAGCTCTTAAAGCAGGATTTGGGTTCACACAGTAGCAGCCAGCCAGCTAAAGGGTTTCAGCTGGACACTTGATAGTAATTAAAGCTGCACCTGATTGTGTGTGTGAGCAAAGGAAAAATCACTGCTGGGACTGTGTGGAAAATATGCAGAAGTTAACCTAACAAGCAAAGTTTATTCATTTCTTTGTGCCTTTTTATTTGGTAATTATTTGCTAAGAAAACATTAGCTAATTGCCTGACAAGCTGAAGGTTGTTTTCTGATTTGCTTTGTGACTTTATGTTATCCATTTAAACACTGCAAGCAAGTAACCTCATTTATATTGCTACCAAGCATACTTGTGCTGGGTGAATTAAACCCCATCAATAAAAGAAGTATTTTATTGGCCTTACCACTGGTTTCACAACTCAATTATTGTCTTCAGCTGTGTTTGGGAGTGAATGAACTACATTACCCACAATACCTTGCAAGAATCATATGAATATATGCATCGTCAAGATTGTGTAAGTTCTCACCCTAGGCAGCTGTCTGACAGTATGTATGACCTAGATTGGCCACTGTTGGAAACAGGATACTGGGCTTGATGGACCTTGGTCTGACCCAGTATGGCATTTCTTATGTTCTTATATTCTCTGGTCGTTTCATGAAGTAGCTGCTCCAATAAGCAGTCATTTATTTTGTCTAGAAACTTTATCTCTCTAGCATATCCTGCCGTGACACTGATCCAGTCAATACCAGGTAATTGAAATGACCCATGATTATTACCGTTCTGTAACTTTTGTTAGCTTCCCTGATTTTTTTGAGCTTTTCATCATCCATTTGTTCATTCTGGCCAGGCAGTCGATAGTACACCCCTACTGCCATCGCCTTCCCCTTTTTACATTGAATTTTAATCCATAGAGATTCTACAGAGAATTTTGTTTCCTGTAGAACTTTAATTCTTTGTGACTCAATGCCCTCTCTAACATAGAGCGCAACCCCTCCACCAATTTGGTCAGCTCTATCATTACGATATAGTTTGTACCCAGGTATCACAGTGTCTCACTGGTTGTCCTCCTTCCACCATGCTCTGAGATACCAATCATATCTAACTTCTCATTTAGTGCAATATATTCTAACTCTCCCATCTTATTTTTTATACTTCTAGCATTTGCATACAAGCATTTTAGAGACTATATTTTATTCATATTAATGTGGTTATCGGTAGGCAGGGGTAATTTAGAATCTTTAAGCTCTGTCTGCTCTGTACTAAAGGGCATTTGGGCTACCTTTGTCTTTATTGGAACCTCTCTGCTGATGTGCCCTAACTTCATTTTTTTGGTAGTATCCTTCAAGGTACATTGTTCTGAACCATGCGCTCTTGGGCGACTGTCGGCTTTCCCCTATTATCTAGTTTAAAAGCTGCTCTATCTCCTTTTTAAAGGTTAATGCCAGTAGCCTGGTTCCATCCCGGTTAAGGTGAAGCCTATCCCTTTGGAAGAGCCCCTCCTTTCCCCAGAATGTTCCCCAGTTCCTAACAAATCCAAAACCCTCATCCTTGCACCATTGTCTCATCCACGCATTGAGACTCCGGAGCTCTGCTTGCCTTTTGGGTCCTGCGCGTGGAATGGGAAACATTTCGGAGAAAGCTACCCTGGAAGTTCTGGATTTCGACTTCTTAACTAGTAGCCTAAATTTAGCTTCCAGAACCTCCCTACCACATTTTTTTATATCATTGATACCGACATGTACCAAGGCAGCAGACTCCTCCCCAGAACTATCTAAGACCTTGTCTAGGTGGTGCATGATGTCCGCTACCTTCGCATCAAGCAGGCATGTCACCAAGCGATCCTCACGTCCACCAGCCACCCAGCTATCTGCATGCCTAATGATCAAATCACCAACTATAACGGTTGTCCTAACCCTTCCCTCATGGACACTTAGGAGAGGGTTTTACATCACCTTGAAGACATGTCCTAGCTATTGGATCACTATCTGCCACACCAGGGTGATGCTCTCTTGTCACATGACCTCTCTCCTCCAAGGCAACAGGGATGCTGCCAGACTGGAAGTGGGACTTCAGGACTATATCCCTGTAGGTCTCGTCTATGTACCTCTCTGTCTTCCTTATGTCTTCCAAGTCCGCTACTCTTGCCTCCAGAGATCAGACTCGTTCCCTGAGAGCAAAGAGCTCCTTGCACCTTGGGCACCATGTAAGTCCCCTCACCAACTGGGAGAAAATCATACATGTGACACTCAATGCAAAAGACTGGAAAGCCCCCATCTCGTTAGTGGACTGCTGTCTGCATCTTCATTTTAAAGTTGTGTTTAGATATTTAAATGCTTTACTTACTAAGGGTTGCTGGGGATATTTATACTAATAAAACTATACCTAATACGTTTAATGTACTTTGTTCACCTGAAATTTAATGAAGCTCTGGTCCTTAATGTTTGCTGATGAGAATAAATAGCTGCACCTGAGAGTGAATATGGCACCTCCTTTCCTTTAAGAGGTTAAAGCACCTATAAAGCTACGATTTTCCCAGGGGTGGGTGGGTGATGTGGAGGGAGGGAGGGAAAAAGACTTATTAAAAGCTGGCTGCTACACAGTACCTTGTCCTGCGCTTCGAAGGTAATCTGTGACCAATTTCCAGGGGGAGTCCCACAGCCCTTGCTTGGATAGAGGGAGTCTTGGATTCTAAATTTAACCAGAAAGCTCTCCTCTGTGTTTTAAATTTAAACTGAAATGCTTTGCTGCTACTAGGCCCTGACTGATTTAACAATTACACTGGGTTCACAGATTAATCAGCTTTAATCTAAAGAATTCCTTTTTTCCCAAAATTTAGAAAAATTCCCAGAAGTAATATTTACAATTACAGATCTCTCTCCAGAAGTAGCAGTCCCCTTTTGTAGTCCTTCAGAAATATGACTCACAAATACATTGAACAGTACCGGTCCCAGGACTGAACCCTGAGGCACACCGCTAATCACCTTCCTTTCATCTGAGTGAGTTCCGTTTACCATCACCTTCTATCATCTGTCAGTCAACCAATTTCTGATCCATTACACCACTTTGGGACCTATCCCCCAGCTGTTTAGTGTTTTGATAAGCTTCTTATGAGGAATAGTATGAAAGGCTTTGCTGAAATCTAGGAAGATCTATCCATCGCATGCCCTTGATCTAGTTCTCTGGTCACCCAGTCAAAGAACTCAATCAGATTTGTTTGGCAAGATCGTCCTCTCTCAAAACCAACAGGTTGCATGATACGAGTCAAAATAGTTGTACTAAAGTCCACTATTCACTCTTTCAAGAGTGCCTCCATTACTTTTCCCGCTACCAAGGTAAGGCTTACCATCCTGTAGTTTGTCACTTCTGCTCTATTACCACTTTTGTGAAGAAGAACCTCATCAGCCCTTCTCCAGTCCTGTGGAACTTCTCCTGTCTCCAAGGATCTATTAAAAACATCCTTTAATGGCCCTGCAAGAACCTCTCTGAGCTCTTTCAGTATCCTGGGATGTATCCCATCCGGTCCCATGGCCTTGTCCACTTTCAGTTTTGCAAGCTGTTCTAACACATCATCTTCTGTGAATGGTGTGGTATCTACTGCATTCCCATTTGTATATTTGTCAATCACAGATGATCCTTCTCCAGGAATTTTTTTTTTTTTTAGCAAAAACAGAAAAGAACTATTTGTTTAGTATTTTTGCTTTTTCAATATCACTTTCCACAAATCCGCCCCGGCACTTTTGAGTCCTGCAATTCCACCTCTGATTTTTTTCCTCTCCCAAATATACCTGAAAAATGTTTTGTCACCACACTTCACATCTTTAGCCATCTTTTCTTCTGCCTTTGATTTTGATATCCTTATATCTCCAGGAACAAGCAGGAATAAGTCCTCACATATGAGTAAGTCGGAACCGACGGAGCCCGCGTGGGAAAGCTCCCCAGCTTTTCAGATGAAAAGCTTTTGGGGCTTCCCACAGTGCATGCGCGCTGCCTTCCCGCCTTCCTTACCAGCTCTCTTCAGTTTCTCTATTTCCGCGGAGCCAGCAGGTCGTGTTCCTGTCACCGCTGAAGAAATTGTTATTTTAATTTGTTTCTTTTGACCGCGTACCTGCCTTCCCCATACCAAAACCGGTACTGCCGGTCTCTCTTTCTTTCTTTAAAAAAAAAAAAAAAAAATCTTTTTTTATTTTCTCAGCACAGCTTGGTAACTTTTGTTAGGCCTTCAGGCCTACACAAATTCTCCTCATGGAGAAACCAGCTCCTGGTTTTAAAAAGTGTACCAAGTGCAATGCTGTTATTTCTCTCACAGACACCCATGAATGGTGTCTTAAATGTTTAGGACCTGACCACTCCATACCGGACTGCCCATTCTGCTCCCAGATGTCTAAACGTGGTATGCAGAACCGGGCCAACAAGTTCCATGTGCTGTTTGCTTCAGATAATCCAGCATCACAGTCATCCAGGTCTTCCTCTCCGGATGGATCTCAGGTAACCAAACTTTCTGTGGGCAAATCCTCTAAAAGCAAATCTCTTTCAAAAGATCGAGAGGCTCTCAATCTTGAGTTCGAGGATTCTGCCCAGACCAAAAACCCCGGCGGGAGGCTCCGGCCTCCAAAGCATCACCTATGGGGTTACAGGTTGACATCGATGGCACGGCCTCGACTGATCACCTGTTAGACTGCTCTGGGGTACCGGTCGATACCGGTACCGACATCCAGGCAGCAGTGGCGTCCATGGGCAATACTGTCCAGACCATGCAGCAGGCCGTTTTGGCTTTCATTAAGGCTGCGACGCCCTCGGTACTGATTCCATCGGTACCGACCCCGGTTCCGGTATCCACACCGGAACCGAGACCATCGACTTCCAAGCGTCGATCGGTTCCGCTTGCTGGATTCAGGCTTTTGCCCGATACCAATCCCATGCCCAATACGCCCGATGTCAATATCGATCGGTACGCGTATCGTGAATTGCAAGCACAGAGAGAATACTCAGATTCTTCTGATGAGTTCAATTCCTCTGATGACTCTGCTGAGTTTGATCTTCCTGAGGAGCCCTCTTCTCTAAAGAGGAGGATGTCTCCTCCAGAGGATTTATCCTTTCAGGATTTCATTGTTGATGTAGCTAAAGCACTTTCTATTGCTACATCTGCTGAAAAGGAACCCAGATCAAAAAAATTGGATATTTTAGGATACTCTAAACCTCCTAAAGAGGCAGTTACTCTGCCTATCCATGAAATCCTTCAAGAACACTTGATGGATTTGTGGGAGACTCCTCTAACCCTGTCTCCTCATTCCCGTAGGTTGGACACCATGTACCGGGTCCCTCCTTCTCCTGGGTTTCAAAAGACTCAGCTGCCTCACCACTCCATTGTGGTGAAGTCTGCTATGAAGAAGATAAAGAGTCCTAAAAGGCATTCCTCTACCCCTCCAGGGCGAGAATGTAAGACCCTCGACTCTTTTGGTAGAAAGATCTTTCAGGCTAGTATGCTTATAGCCAGGATCAATTCTTACAGCCTTTATATGGGCATGTTTCTCAGAGAACTTGCCCTAAAGGTACGGCATTTAGCCCCCTTTATCCCTGAGGATAAAAAGGAGGACTTCACTACTCTGGTGACACAACTTTCAGAGGTCTCCAAGTTTTCCAACAGGGCAGCCTTTGATTCCTTTGAGGTTGCTGGCAGGGCTTCGGGAATCGCTATTGCAGCCCGACGTCTTGCTTGGCTCCAGGCTTCTGACCTAGAACCCTGGGTCATGGATGGCTTAAGGAATCTGCCCTGTACAGGAGAGAACTTATTTGGTGAGGACTGGCAAATTAAAAGCTGCTCAAATGGACGCAGAAAATGCCACTCTAGATAGACTTTCTAAGTCTACTTCTACTCCTGCCAAAAAGAAACCTTTTAAAAGGCCGTACTACAAGAAGGCCAGATTTTCCACAAATACTGGCCAACAATCTTCTCAGCCTCGCTTTGCTGCTAAACGTCAGCAATCTAAGCAAGTAAAGTCAAAGTCTGCAGTGTCTGCTACACCCCAGCAGGCTCAACCCACTCAGGGGTTTTGACTTGCCCCTAGAGAACTTACCATTTCTGGCTCTGGAACAACCAGAACCTCTCACCATACCGGGAAGGTTAGCTCACTTTGCTCCCAGATGGGAGCAAATAACATCAGAGCAATGGACCCTCTCTATCATTAGAGAGGGCTACAAACTTCATCTCTCCAGCCTTCCTCCCCATACCATGGTGAGGCAATTCAGTTCTCCCCCATCTCTTCTGACCCTGTTGGGTCAGGAAGTCTCCTCTCTCCTTGCCCAAGGGGCAATAGAGGAGGTTCCTCTTCCTCAACAGGAGTTAGGGTTCTACTCCCCTTATTTTCTCATAACAAAGAAGACAGGGGGCTTCAGACCTATCCTAGATCTGAGAGAATTGAACAAGTTTCTATTCAAGGAGAAATTCAAAATGCTCTCTCTGGGCATTCTCCTTCCATACCTTCAGAGTCAGGATTGGCTTTGTTCTCTAGATCTCAAGGATGCGTACACTCATATACTCATCCATCCATCCCACAGAAAATATCTTTGATTTCTGTTCCAGGGAAAACATTTCCAATACAGAGTACTTCCCTTCGGTCTCGCCTCTGCTCCAAGAGTATTCACAAAATGCATGGCAGTCGTAGCCGCATTTCTAAGAAGCATGGGAATCTTCGTGTTCCCATATCTGGATGACTGGCTCATCCGAGCTCCATCTCAGTCAGAAGTCCAGATTTCCTTGGACCGCACAAGGCGTATTCTTCAATATCTGGGACTTGTGGTAAACATTCCCAAGTCCCAACTCATCCCTACTCAGTCCCTGGAATTCATAGGGGCTTATCTGGATTCCACCACTGCAAGGGCCTACCTTCCTCTGGTCCGAGGCCAACGGCTAATAAGCTTGGCCTCCCAGGCTCAGTCCAGAAGTCACTTGTCAGCCAGAGAAATGCTGCAACTTCTGGGCCACATGGCCTCCACGGTTTATGTGGTGCCCTATGCTCATCTCCATATGAGAGCAGCTCAATGGACATTGGCCACCCAGTGGTCTCAAGCATCGGGACTGCTGTCAGACCAGGTACTCACCTCAAAACGTCTGTTTTGGTCTCTCCAGTGGTGGACATCCTCCAAAAATCTGTTGTTGGGGACCCCCTTCCAACCTTCGTTGCCCCAAGCAACCCTCACAACAGATGCCTCCCAAACAGGGTGGGGAGCTCATCTTCAACATCTCTCCACTCAGGGAACCTGGTCTCCCCAAGAGACCACCCTTCATATCAACCTTCTGGAACTGTGAGCAATCTTCCGTGCCCTCACAGTCTTCCATACCCTGCTTGCCAACCTGACTGTCCTAGTTCAGACAGACAATCAGGTGGCCATGTTCTATGTCAACAAGCAAGGAGGGACGGGCTCTCTGTCGCTTTGCAACGAAGCTCTCAGATTATGGGCTTTCGCCAGAGAGCATCAAATTCATCTTCTGGCAGTGTATCTTCCAGGAGTTCAAAACTCTCGGGCAGACAGACTCAGTCGAGTTCTGCTTCCACACGAGTGGTCCCTGCATATGGACCAGATACACAGAATCTTCCAGGAATGGGGGACCCCAGACATAGACCTCTTTGCAAGTCCGTGGAATGCCAAACTTCCCCGGTTCTGTTCCAGGACTCCGTGTCAGGGAGCTCAGGCCAACGACGCCTTTCTCCTGCATTGGGGTCAGGAATTCCTGTATGCTTTTCCACCCATTCCTTTGATTCCCAAGACTCTGTTCAAACTTCAGAGGGATCACGGGTCGATGATCCTTATAGCTCCACGCTGGCCACGCCAAGTGTGGTTCCCTCTACTTCTACAGCTCTCCCAGGGCTCCTCCCTGGACCTGGGAACTGCGCCAGACCTTCTGTCTCAGGAGAAAGGGACTTTGTGGCACCCAAACCCCAAGTCCCTACATCTCCGAGCTTGGTTACTGAAGGCTTAAGCCTTCATGAGTTTAATCTTTCTCAGCCAGTGAAAGATATCCTTCATGCCTCTAGGAAACCCTCTACCAGGCGTTCCTATGCTTTCAAATGGAAACGTTTTTCCATTTGGTGTGCTCAACAGGGTCTTGACCCTCTGGCACTTCCTTTGAATTCTCTACTAGACTATCTCCTGCATCTTTCCAATGCAGGCCTCAAGACAAATTCAGTACGAGTCCATTTAAGTGCTATTGCAGCATCCTTAAAACCTATAAATGGACAACCTGTCTCCTCTCATCCTCTCGTTGCAAGGTTCATGAGAGGCCTGACCCTAACTAAACCTCCCATCCGACCTCCGCCGGTAGCATGGGATTTGAACCTAGTTCTAGGTCAGCTTATGAAACCACCTTTTGAGCCTTTGGACTCTACCTCCTTGAAATTTCTTTCCTGGAAGGTTCTTTTCCTTATTGCAGTCACTTCGGCTCGCCGCATCAGTGAACTGCAGGCTTTGGTGGCTAATCCACCTTATACCAGATTTCATCATGATAAGGTGGTCCTTAGGACGAATCCCCACTTTATGCCCAAAGTGGTCTCGCCTTTTCATCTTAATCAAGAGGTATATCTACCTGTTTTTTTCCCGGCTCCTCATGCATCCAGTGCAGAGAGGAACCTTCATACTCTTGACTGTAAAAGAGCTCTCGCCTTTTACCTCAACAGGACTCAGCCACATCGAAAGTCTTCCCAACTTTTTGTGGCTTTTGATCCTTCTCATTTGGGACTTCCAGTCTCCAAACGTACACTTTCCAATTGGATTGCTCAGTGTATTTCTTTTGCTTACCAGAGTAAGAACATTTCTCTGGAAGGCCATGTCACAGCTCACAATGTGAGAGCCATGGCTACTTCTATGGCTCATCTTCACTCTGTATCCATAGATCAGATCTGTCGAGCAGCCACTTGGGCCTCGGTTCATACCTTCACAGCCCATTACTGTTTGGACAAGGACTCCCGCCGGGATGCCTTGTTTGGTCAGGCTGTCCTCAAACACCTGTTCCATACTTAAGCAACTCCTGCCCACCTTCCCTGAATGGATGCCTGAGATCCATACGAAGATGGTTTACCCTTGGAGGGGGATCTCCCAGGCATCTTAGCTAGGGAGTCCCCATATGTGAGGACTTATTCCTGCTTTTTCCTGGAGATAGCACAGTTACTTACCTGTAACAGGTGATCTCTGGGAACAGCAGGAATTAGTCCTCACAACCCACCCACCTCCCCTAGGAGTTGTATCTTCTATCTATCTACCTTCCTTTCCTCTCTCTATTGTCTCAGCTATAAACTCGAACTGAAGAGAGCTGGTAAGGAAGGCGGGAAGGCAGCGCGCATGTGCTGTGGGAAGCCCCAAAAGCTTTTCATCTGAAAAGCTGGGGAGCTTTCCCGCGCGGGCTCCGTCGGTTCCGACTTACCCATATGTGAGGACTAATTCTTGCTGTTCCCAGAGATCACCTGTTACAGGTAAGTAACTGTGCTTTCTCTTTTTGTCTCTTTTTGTGCTATCCTGTATTCTTTTATGTGTTCATCTACCACCCTTCCCCTCCCTTTCCTTTCTCCTTTTTCTTTCTCCCTCCTCTTCCCTTCCCCCTCTTCTTCCTCTCCTTCCCTTTCTTTACTTTCCTTCCCTCCCCCTCTTCCCTTCCTTTTACCCCCTTCTCTTTTTTACTTTACTATCCCCCTCTCCCCATTCCCTCCTCCCCTCCCCACTATTCCCTCCCCCTCCCATTCCCTCCCCCACCCTCCCTTCTTTCACTCTTCTCTCCCTTTCCCTCTTCTCCCATTTCCCCTCCCTCTTCTTTCCCCCTTCCTCCTTCCCCCTCTCCCTCCCCGCCACCCCCGTTTTTTCTCCTTTGATATATAACAAGTATGGTGCTGCTTCTTTATTATATTGGCACAGATGGAGGCTGGTTTTGGTTTCCCCATGGCTTTTTCATTTTTTCACTTTTTCATTTCCTCAGAGGCAATTTTATTTAACAATATGTACAAATCTACTGACAGTAAACAGAAGGTTACTGTGACATCTATCCTTTCGCACCAAAAATGAAAGTTCAAGATGGACTGCGGATGCGGGGCATCTCAATATAGACTACATTGTACCTAGTGGGTATAACTTTATGCTGGGTAAGGAAACCACTGCTTTTTAAACAACATTTGCTTCCTCTTGATTTTATATTTATATATGTATTCATATGTATACATATGTATGTAAAATATATATGATTTTATTTTAATACTAGTTTTTCCAGTGACTGTATCGAGAGTATGTGTGTTAATAATGTGTGATAGCAATTTTAATGGTAACAAATTGAAAAACAGTTTTCATACCCTTTTTTAAAAAAATAGTGGGTTTATTGTTTATAGGTTTCTACCGCCCTTTTTTACAAAAAATGGTTTTATTCTTTTCTGTTTCTCCTTCCCTTTTTGAAACAGTGATTTACTCTCCTCGCAGTTTCTATCAATAGTAATAAAAAATCACTCTGGTTTTTGCAGTGCAGATATTGTACTGTAGGCCATTTGGGACTCATTCATGTTTTAAATATCACTTCTGAAATTTCATAGTCTAACAAATACAATTGACATAGCACAGGCACTTTACTTATGATTTTTCTGATGGTAAGGTTAGCCACAAAATGTGGCCACTGGGTGGTTTACAAAGTACTCTAATGAGTACGGCTTCTTACTGGGTGATAAGAAATAACTCATAAGTTTACCAACTAATAGCTTTTTGTTTCTTTTATCATGCAACATATGTTAGAATTTTTAAGATACAAATGAAAATGACCTGTTAGAAAATTCATGGCTGTAGGATTCTCAATGGCAAGTTCAAATAAATGTTTGACATTAGTAACGTTGTTAAAAGTAGGATTTAAAAATATGTCTCTATCATTTTATAATAGAACCTTATATTTTATTTTCATTTAGTTGGAGTGAGACAGTGATTTTCTTTAGGATCAGGCACAAGAATCATAGGGGATGTTTACTAAACTGCGGTAAAGTTACCAGCGGTAAGGGCAGCATTAAGGTGCCTGAAGCAATATAAGGCAGTGGGTGGGTAGGGGGAATGATGGCGTTAGGGTGCCTTGGGCTATTTAATGTCAGCTAACAGGACGAAGTGCAGTAAGGTGACAAGGAGCCTTAAGTTAGGGTACCTTAAAGGTATCTCAAGTTAGGGCACCTTAACTTAGGGCACCTCAAGTTACTGTAGGGTGCCTTAACTTAGGTCATCTTAAAAGTGCCTTAACTTAGGGCGCCTTAAAGGTATCTTAACTTAGGGCACCTTAACTTAGGGCATCTTAATTTATGGTGCTCTAACTTAAGGCACTCTAACTTAAGGCACCCTAAGTTAAGGTTCCCTAACTCAAGGTGCCCAAGGGCATTAAGGTGGTTTAAGGTGACAAGCATGCACCTTGAGACACGAAAACAGCTGTAACCTAAACACTGGATAAAGTACTAAGGAATGTCAATGTAAAGGTGATGGAAGGAAGGACATGCAGGAGTTGATGGACCTGCCATATCGGTGGGCACCCTATGTGGCAGTCAGTAAATTGGATGAGCATGTGGGAGGCAGCTGAACCAATGCACAGGAGGGTGCCAATGTAAAAAGGCGCAATGTCAGTGTGTGGCATAGGATGGGGAAGACGTGTCACTCAGCGGAGGCAGAGGTGGCAGGATATTTGCAGTGACATGTGGACAGAATAGTAATGGTGACATGCAGATCAGGCACAAGAGAGGCTAGCGCAAAGAGCTGAAATGTGGAAAAGAGTACCAGTGTAGTTCATAGAGTAGCAGTCTGCACAAGAAGACATGACTGTACAGTCAACAAAGGCAGATAAAGGTCCGAAGAATGGATGGTGTTTGAGGAGAGGGTGTTATGAGCTGGCAGCACCAATGTGCAGAACCCTGACTGTTACAGGCATAAAAATGATCTTAGTAGCACAGTCATGAAAAGAACAGGTAGGAATCAAACATCTATCCCCTCCTTCAGGAGACACTACACTAACCAGTAAGTTACACTTCCACACCTCTCTACATAGCAATAGCTGGATACAAAGAGACTGCAGATCACTGCCTAAACTGTCTGCTATGTGTGTCAGTATAGGGTAGCCCCACCAGTACCTATGATGCAGTGCACATACCAAACAGCAGTCTACAGCGGATCCCCAAATGGAGAATGCACATATCCATCACCTCAACTCAGTAAGATGCACTGACAGTGTGTGATACAAGCACAGAGCAGCTACAAATTGTGCTACTGAGCAGTTTCTGTGTTCACCCTGATGGTGAGGATGGGTGTACAGCACCAGGTCCCTATTACCTGCAGTGCTAGAAATGGTCTCTGCCACCTATGCTACAGATCCCCATCACTGCCAGCATGTGGCAGGTATTGTCTGCGGTGTGATATGCTAGTCACCCTGTATCATGTGCCAGTTATATCTGGCTTTGTCTGAAAAGGACCCACCTGGAACAGTGCATGTCAATACCCAATGTGACAATGTTGATGCCATGTCTACCACTTACAGGGGGGGTGGCTGAACTTACATGGGGCTGTTACTAGGGTCCTGCTGGCCCTACCAGTACTACTGTGAGTAGGCCTGGAATTTCTCACATCCAAACCACCTAGGTCTATCATTCACCCACAGTAAACACAGTCAGACGGCATCTGCTGCACACCACTGGGTTTACCAACCATTCTAGTTAGTACATATTGCATTTGCACAGAGCAACCATATGCACCCAGCATGACACCCAGCATATTCAGCATGACACCCAGCAATTGGCTCAGTGATCAGGCCCCCAGAACAGGAAGCATACCCACATCACTAGAACCAGACACTATATAAGCACTATGTGGATACATAGCCATGCCATGGTCACTGCTCAGTCAGAGTGAAAGTGCCCTCCCAGCATGATGTGCTGTGACCACCCGGTCCTTGCAGCTGGCAGCTGGGTGCTATGACGTCCCAGTCATTGCTCCATACCTGATGCAGACACATCCTCGCCAATCTGCCCTTTTTCAGCCATTACTCACAATACTTTGCTCCTCATCATGCACATTTGCTTGCTAATGCTGGAAACAGTTTAGGCACTGCGAGGCTCAGTGAGGAATAGAAAGCCACAAATCAATGGATAGACATACACACACACACACACTCATATAAACACTCTTTGCAAAAATGGGGATGGTTGACATTCCTGCCTGCCACTCTGGTACCAATCTCAGCTCAGGCATTGTTAAGGTGTGCTCATTGTGCAGGAACTAGTAGTGCACTCTGATGTTGACACACGCTCAGTGTGCTGGCGCTGTCAGCCTGACTCTCCATCCAGCTGAGAATAGTGGAGCCTGTCTGTGTGGGTGTTTGTACCCTTGTTGGTCAATTCATTGGGGATTGCACATGTTTATGTTCTACCTGCACTGTGGGATAAAACCTAGCCGCAGAGACATGCACTGTATGATCCACACCTGTGACCCTCTGCTCTTATACATATCAACTGTGTGTATTGCGCCACAGTGCTACCACATGGTCACATCATTCCCTGGGGCTGACATGCTTCCCATAAGACAGACCTTGGTATATGTTGCACTGCACATGGTGCACTGGAGCAGGGCATGGTCTTGGTCTGCTGCAGACAGGTGCCGCTGCCCCCTCTGTCATCACCCCACATGCCATGCTGACATACCCATGTGCTGTCAGTGGGTGGTGCGCATTCCCAGGCTAGCCAACATGTGGGTTGGCAGGCGCCTAGGGTACAGGGTCTGGCGGGGGGGGGGGGCGGAGGCATATATGGACGGCCACTCATCCCCCCCCACAAACAATTTGCCTCTCCAGGGACTCCATCACCGCCTGCTAATGTTATGTCTCTTCATCCTGAGCAAGAGATGCCTGAGAGGTGTTATGTTAGAGGTCTAAAAAATATTGCCTGTAGTGGAATGGGCAAATGTAGATCGATTGTTTATGCCATCAGAATGTACAAAGACTAGGGGACATGCAATGCGGCTACAGTGTAACCCATTTAGGACTACTAGGTGAAGATATTTTTTCAGTCAATGTGTTCTCACATCCTGCAATTCATTATCAGAGGATGTAGTAAAGGCTGTTAGTGTAGCTGTGTTTAAAAAATGTTTGGACAGGTTCCTGGGGAGGGTCCATAAACCATTGTTAAGGAGGACATGTGATATGCACTGCTTGCCCCATTACAAGCATTGTGGATCCTGTATGTCTTTTGGGGAAACTGCGAGGTACCTAAGACCTTGATCGGCCACTATTGGACACAGGATACTGGGCATGATGGACCTTGGTCTGACACAGTCTGGCATATTTTCAGGTCCTATGTGCTTATGTGCAACTGCCTAGTCTGTCCTGTGCACCAGCAGCCCCCACTGCAGATCCACATGCACCCTCCTTTGCCCCATTTGCACCATCAACATAGTGCCCTTTCATACTTGGACACTATGCTGTTGCTGCTAATGGAGTACTACTATCACTTTCTTGGGCTCACTTATCTGTACAACACATTGCAGACATTTAAATAGGCTCACTCTCCTCAAAATGCACACTTACCAACAGGTTTTGATATGCGGTAAGATTCCTAGTGTTAAGGTGCCTTCGTTAAGGGAGCAGGGCCTTGTTCCCACCCACTCCCTGCCCAGTGACCCCTACTCTCCACCTACTCTCCACCCATAGGGCGCTTTACGCTGCCAGTCACGTTAGCACGTGCTAAGGCGATGTTTTATGCGTGTTAAGTGTGCAATTGCACCATTAGCGTGTGCTAACGGCACACTTGCTCCTTTAGCGCAGTTTAGTAAACATCCCCCATAGTGTGCCTATATTGGTAAGGTATAGACCACATGTGTTTCTTCGGGGGTTCGTATTTACATTCACCTTGTTTTATCTTTCATTAAACAAAAAATTATTTTATTTTATTTATTTTGTTTTATTTCACTTTATTTTACTGGATGATGTAACAACATTCTTTTGATTCATTGCTTACGCTATTGCACTTTTGATCTTTGATATCATTTTAATTTGGCATCTGTGGATTATTTTAAGGGATGGCTTTCCGTTTTATATTTATCCATCTATTGTTTTAAACATTTCATTGTATTTGTAAGTCTGGGTTTTTTATATGATTTTTAATGTGTTTTAGGTTTATGTTTATGTTTACATAGGCCAATTCCCTGACAAAGGCAGTGCCAACACACGGCTGTGTCGGGTGGCTTTACAGTCCCCCTAGGGGTGATTAATCAATAAAATAATTTGAGTTCACGCTTTGCTCTAGCCTGGTGGTTGCATTTGCAGTTAGGCCAGAGTAGATGAGTAGCCTAGTGGTTAGAGAATTCAGGATGTGTATTTAGAACTCTCTTCCTGGGCACTCTTGGCTCAGAATTAAGAACATAAGAACATAAGATAAGAACATAAGATATGCCATACTGGGTCAGACCAAGGTCCATCAAGCCCAGTATTCTGTTTCCAACAGTGGCCAATCTAGGTCATATGTACCTAGCAGTTTCCCCAAGAGACACAAGTTCCACAATGCTTGTACTGGGTCAAGCATTGATATCTTCGGTCACTTCTTAATAATGGTTTATGGACCTTTCCTCCAGGAACTTGTCCAAACCTTTTTTAAACCCAGCTACACTAACAGCCTTTACTACATCCTCCAGTAACAAATTCCAGAATTTGATTACACGTTGAGTGAAAAAATATTTTCTTTTATTGGTCTTAAATAGTTTACCCTGTAGCTTCATTGCATGTCCCCTAGTCTTTCTATATTCTGATAATGTAAACAATCGATCTACGTTTACCCGTTCCATTCCGTTCATTAATTTATAGACTTCTATCATATCTCCCCTCAGCCGTCTCTTTTCCAGTTTAAAGAACCCTAACCTTTTTAGCCTTTCTTCATAGGAGTATCCTTCCATCCCCTTTACCATTTTAAAAATGGTGGCTCTTTTCTGAACCTTTTCTAAAATCGCTATATCCTTTTTAAGATACGGCGACCAGAATTGCACACAATATTCAAGGTGCGGTCTCACCATGGAACGATATAGAGGCATTATAATATCTTTTGTTTTATTTTCCATTCCTTTCCTTATCATACCTAGCATTCTGTTTGCTCTCTTGGCTGCCGCTGCACACTGGGCCGAGGGTTTTAACATGGTATCCACAATGACGCCTAAATCTTTTTCCTGGGTGGTGGTTCCTAATGTGGAACCTTGCATCATGTAACCATAGTTTGGGTTGTTCTTCCCTAGGTGCATAACCTTGCACTTGTCCACATTAAATTTCATCTGCCATTTTGATGCCCAGTCTTCCAATTTATCAAGATCCTCTTGCAATTTTTCACAATCCTCTTCGGTTTTAACAACTTTAAATAGTTTTGTGTCATCTGCAAATTTGATAACCTCACTTGTTATTCCACTTTCCAGGTCATTTATGAATATGTCAAAAAGCAGCGGACCCAGCACAGATCCCTGGGGTACACCACTATTCACCTTTCTCCATTGGGAAAATTGGCCATTTAGCCCTATCCTCTGCTTTCTATCTTTTAACCAGTTCCTGATCCACAATAGTACACTGCCTCCTATCCCATGACTCTTTAGTTTTGCCAAAAGTCTCTGATGAGGGACCTTGTCAAAGGCTTTCTGAAAGTCCAGATACACAATATCAACCGACTCACCTTTGTCCACCTGTTTATTCACTCCTTCAAAAAAACATAACAGATTAGTAAGACAAGATCTTCCTTGTCTAAAGCCATGTTGGCTGTCTCCCATTAGGTTGTGACTATCTACATGCTGAGTAATTTTATTCTTTATGATGGTTTCTACCATTTTTCCCAGTACTGACGTCAGGCTCACTGGTCTGTAGTTTCCAGGATCACCCCTGGAACCCTTTTTAAAAATCGGTGTTACATTGGCGATCCTCCAATCTTCAGGTATTAGAGATGATTTTAATGATAGTTCACAGATTACTGATAGCAGGTCTGCAATCTCATATTTCAGTTCTTTCAACACCCTTGGATGTATACCATCCGGCCCAGGTGATTTGCTACTCTTCAGTTTATCTAATAGTTGTAAGACATCTTCCCAATGTATCGATATTTCCTTCAATTCTTCCACACCTTTAAATACCACTTCCAACATGGGTAACATCCCTACATCTTCCTCAGTAAAACCGAAGCAAAGAATTCATTCAGTCTCTCCGCTATCGCCTTGTCGTCTCTTAGTGCTCCTTTAACCCCTTTATCGTCTAATGGACCAACTGACTCTCTCACAGGTTTTTTGCTACGAATGTAATTGAAAAGGTCTTTATTTCGCGTTTTTGCTTCCGCAGCAAGCTTCTTCTCAAATTCTCTCTTTGCCTGCCTTATCAATGCCTTGCATTTTACTTGCCAGTGCTTGTACTGTTTCCAGGTTTCGTCGTTTGGCTCTTTTTTCCATTTCCTGAAAGATGCTTTTTTGGCAACAACAGCCTCTCTGACCTCAACTTCAAACCATGCTGGCAGTTTTTTGGACTTCCTTCCACTTTTCTTAAAGCGTGGAATACAGCTGGTCTGGGCTTCCAAGATAGTATTTTTCAACAACACCCAAGCTTGATGTACGTCTTTAACCTTTGCAACTGCTCCTTTTAGTTTTTTCTTAACTGTTTTCCTCATTTTATCATAGTCTCCCTTTCGAAAGTTAAAAGGTAGTACTGTGGATTTCCTTACTATCCCTCCTCCACTAATTAAATCAAAGGCGATTATGCTATGATCACTATTGCCAAGTGGCCCCAACACCCTTATCTCTTGCACTAGATCTGGTGTTCCACTAAGGACTAGGTCTAATATGGCTTCCCCTCTCGTCGGTTCTTGAACCAGCTGCTCCAAGAAGCAGTCATTTATTTCATCCAGGAACTTTATCTCCCTAGCATGTCCTGACATGACACTGACCCAGTCGATACCAGGGTAATTGAAATCACCCATTATTATTACTGCACTGTAACGTTTGTTAGCTTCCTTGATTTCTTTAAGCATTTCATCATCCATTTGGTCATTCTGGCCAGGCGCTCGATAGTACACCCCCACTGCCATTGCCTTCCCCCTTTTATATGGAATTTCAATCCATACAGATTCTACAGCAGATTTTGTTTCCTGCAAAACTTTAATCCTTTCTGAGTCAATGCCCTCTCTAACATAGAGCGCAACCCCTATTTAGTTTCCCCTATTTCGCCAAGTTATACTTCCTGTTAAATGTAATGACCAGACATATGTAAATTGTCGGATGTTTTTTGTTCAATGTAAACCGCGCTGATGTCTAATAGTGCGGTATATAAGAATTGTTAATAAATAAATAAATAAAAAAAAAAACTCCACCAATTTGATCAGCTCTATCATTACGATATAGTTTGTACCCAGGTATCACAGTGTCCCACTGGTTGTCCTCCTTCCACCATGTCTCTGATATTCCAATCATATCTAACATTTCATTTAGTGCTATATATTCTAACTCTCCCATCTTATTGTTTAGACTTCTAGCATTTGCATACAAGCATTTTAGAGAATGTATTTTGTTCATGTTAATTTGGCTATTGTTAGACATGGGTAAATTGGGATCTTTAAGCTCTGTCTGCTCCATACTTGAGGGCATTTGGGCTACTTTACTCTTTTGTGGAACCTCTCTGCTTTTGGTAGTATCCTTCAAGGATACATTCTTCCGAACCATCCGCTCTTGGGCGACTGTCGGCTTTCCCCTAATATCTAGTTTAAAAGCTGCTCTATCTCCTTTTTAAAGGTTAATGCCAGCAGCCTGGTTCCATCCCGGTTAAGGTGAAGCCCATCCCTTCGGAAGAGCCCCTCCTTTCCCCAGAATGTTCCCCAGTTCCTAACAAATGCAAAACCCTCATCTCTGCACCATTGTCTCATCCACGCATTGAGACTCCGGAGCTCTGCCTGCCTTTTGGGTCCTGCGCACGGAACAGGAAGCATTTCGGAGAATGCTACCCTGGAAGTTCTGGATTTCAACTTCCTACCTAAAAGCCTAAATTTTGCCTCCAGAACCTCCCTACCACATTTTCCTATGTCATTGGTACCGACATGTACCAAGACAGCAGACTCCTCCCCAGCACTATCTAAGACCTTATCTAGGTGGCGCGTGAGGTCCGCTATCTTCGCACCAGGCAGGCATGTTACCAGGCGATCCTCACGTCCACCAGCCACCCAGCTATCTACATGCCTAATGATCGAATGCAATTGTCTTCTACCAGGAGATATAAATTTGCATTTAGAGGATCCCACTGATACACAGTCACAGAATTACTTATTGTTCTTACAGTTGCTGGGCTTTATTGCCCAGATCTTTCAGTTCAGTCATGTTTCAGGCCATTAGCTGGACCAATTTGCATACTTTTTTAGATCTACTTTAGAATTTGCAATTACTGAAGTGGCAGTAGTAATTTACCAAGGGAAAATGTACAGAGACGGAAATATATTTACGCAGATTTGTATTGAGGAAAGGTTAAAGACAAATCATTGCTAGAAGGTTATCAGGAATATGGCGAATCTATAGCAGAATGGATCAACATTTCTACTGAGCTGGTGGAGGAGCTTGCACCTGTTGTAATTAAAACTAAATCCACAGCGAAAAAAGAAGCTGCCTGGTATCACAGACATTGAGTATATTAAAGAGGGAGTCTAGGAAAGCAGAGAAAAAATGGAGATGTACCTTGAAGGTGGAGGATAAAGTTTTGTGGAAACAAACCTACTGTAATATAAGGTGCAAACTCATCAGTCTTGGAAAAAATACTATGAGAAACTGATTACACAGGCACTCTCTCAATCTAAGATTCATTTTAGATTATCATCTATTTTAGTAAGAGAGAGGACTCAAGCAGCAGCTTTGCTACCAGCCAAAGATCTAGCAGACTTTAAGAATAAAGTGTTGTTAATCCAAGATAGTTTCTCAGAGGGAAAACCAGATGTTGCTGGATTGTTAGATTTAGCTACAATAAAGGAGAAAGGTTATCCAATTCCAGGAGATTGTTCTTGGTCTGGATTTGAAGTCCCAACGTTTAAAGAATTTGAGAGGTATTTTGGTAGTTAAACTAGAAAGAACTCAATTGCAGATATGTGTCCTATATACATAATGAGAGAGTCACCATTTACGTTTAAATGCTGGCTGTATGAAAAAAATACGTAGCGGTTTATACTGCGAATCTTAAAACTTTTTTATAAATGAATTTTTATTGTTGTATTATCATTGATAATTTTTAATTTTTGATAATGGTTGAGTGGGTTTAAAAGTCTTTTGATGTTTTTTAATCGCTCATACAAATGAAGAGTTTTTCCATCTCTTTTGACTTCATCGAGACATGGTTTGAGGTGGTCAGAGGCGTTTGTCAATGAAAATATTTTATTTGTTTAGAATTGATGTTGTTAACTTTTTTTAGATGAAGTGGCCTGTGTAGTATAATAACTGGTGAAATGGGCAGTTTGTGACTATTGTATATCATTTTTGAATATACTCTGACTACTTTCACGCATTCATGTTCCGTTGTGTCCCCCAATTTTGAATTGTTTTTTGTATTTCTTAAAAATCTATCGGATCGTTTTCACAGATGCCACTTATACCGTTTTGAGAATTCCAAATGGACGTTTGTTTTTAAAATCATAATTTGTTAATTTTGGTTAGTTTTTAGCCCTTGTTTTTATATCATCATCTTGGCAAATTGTTACATTTAATTATTTATACATTTTTTACGTTTTACAGATTGCACATTTATGATCATAGGAAGAGTTTCTTGGTCAGGTATCATTTTTACTTTCATTCTCTCATTTTATTACTCTTTTTTCAATTTACATGGGTTGTCTTCATCTCTCTCTAATATCAGGCCGATTTCTATTTATACCTTTTGAAATTAATAATTTATTATTTTTATAATTAATTTTTAATAATTTTTTTATATACATGTATGGATTTCATGATGTTTGTTTTGTTTTTTCTATTTAAGAGTAATTTATTTACAAGTTTTCAATTTAAATGTTTGTTTTTTGTTATAGCACAATTTTGAAGATATACACTGTTTTAGTCCTTTTTGGTTAATTTATACAGTCTGTTGATTCAGGTATGTGTAATTTTTATGTTTTTTAAATACATCATTTTATGCTATATTAAGAAACATTCATTATTCGTTGAAACATTTATTATTATTTATCTACATATTTACATTTACATATTTATATAATTTATATATCTTTTATATATATTTATATGTTTTTATCAATTGTACCGTCTAGGTGTCATATTTGTTATAGTATATTTTTGAAGACACACATTGTTTTAGTTCTTTTTGGTTAATTGATATAGTCTACTGATTCAGAGATATGTAATTTATATGTGTTTTTTTAAATACAATAATAATAATTTTTTGATTATATTATGTAATGTTTATTGTCTGTTGAAACATTTATTATTTATTTACAAATTTATGTTTATCAAATTTATATTTTATTATATATATATATATACTTTCATTCATTTTCAATTGTACTGTTTAGGTGCATTTTTGTGTCGTTCTGTTGTTAGCCGTACTTATTTGTTCCACCATTTATATTTATATTTATTTATTTATATATTTATATTGATACATCCGTTTATTAGAAAAATGTTTTTAATTTGTTATTATTTTTATATTTTAAACTGTTTTAGTATGCATTCATTGATGTCCGTGGTTTTAGCCAATTTGATTTTGTTTTTAAATAACTATTTTTGTTGTTTATTTTAATTTGTGTATTTGTCTTTAGCCATTTAGCCCCTGAAGAAGGGAATTCCGAAACACGGCCTGTGTCGGGCCTTGGCTGATTTGACCAATAAAGATTTTCACACGTCCTTCGTTGCTATCCACGTTTCTTTGTTGGACTGAAAAAAATCACTGCCACGCTTGGAGAGAGTAGGTTCTTGTCTGAGATAGGTCATATTATTCTGACACTAATCCCCAAGAATTGTGAGGAATGTTTAGAGGAGGTGTCTAAATTTTGCCCAATAGCGAATATACCTTGGTTTGCAAAAATAATGGAAGCCATAGTGGCAAACCAACTTATGCAATTTGTGGAAGAGCATAGTTGTTTGAATGATGCTCAGTATAGTTTCTGGAAAGGGCATAATACAGAATTATTACTGGGAGCCCTGATTTCATATATAAATAATATATTAGCACAAGGTCATATGGCTGTTCTGCTGCAGTTCGATCTAAGCTCAGCATTTGACACGGTAGATCATGAAATGTTATTAGCTATGCTTGATCTGGGAATAATGGGAAAGGAAGCAAATTGGTTGGTAGCTTTCTTACAAGATCATTCGTTTACAGTTCAGATACAGAATAAGAAGTCAAATTCATGGAATCGGTTTGTGGAATTCCACAAGGCTCACCATTATGTTATTCAACATTCTGATGATCTCTATAGTGTTGGATAAGGGTGTCCATCTGTATTTCCCAGTCACATCTAACCCTTGTGGACTATGAGTGCATATCCTGTGTGGTTGCCATGGTCACATGTTATAAGAGAAGAGTGGTGTTTGGACCCAACCCACCCTCTGTGGGTCAGAGTGGGGGACAGGATCTCCCACCATCAATGGTGGCAGTAGAGGGGACCATCAATCCCAGTCCTGCTGGAGAATAGGCACTCTACAGGGAGGTCAATGCAGATCTGTATGCATCACATATGGCACTGGAAGACAGGCAATAGGCCTGGAAAAGCTCAGCTGCCCCCCACCACTATTCACCAGCAGAGGGCACAGTCAGTCTCCACCCACTGGTCATTATCTCTCTGGTTTTTGCATGTTTTGTTACTGCACATGTATCACTACTATCACTTATCTTGGTCTCCCTGCCTTTGCTATACATTGCTGACTGAACTGGTTTATCTCTCTTGCAAATGTGCCTCTAACGCAAGGTTTTCAGTGGGGTTAATTTTCAGGCCCTGATATCACAGCGTTAGTGTGCCTGGGGCCTCTCCCCGCCCACTCTACGCCCATTGACCCCTTATCTCCGCCCTCTGGGGAGCCTTACTCCACCCTCTGCGCACCTTAATGCTGCCGGAGACGTTATCGCACGGTAATGTGCCATTATCGCGCGATAACGTCACTTATCACGTGATAACGTCGCCGCTGCGACAGCGCTGTTTAGTAAACATACCCCATAGTGTTATTGAATTGCACAAAGCAACAATTAAAGAGGATGCAGGTTTGTGGAATACTGCGGCAAAGCTGATTTTTGGGGTACAAAAATATGATCGAGTATCTCCACTGTTTGAAAGATTACGTTAGCTCAGGATAGTGGAGAGAATACAGTTTACGTTTTATGTTATGATATATAAGTTTTTCTATGGGGTGTGTTTACTAAAGGGTTTTAAGGAAGCCAGTGTGCCGTTAACACCCATTATCAGCACCCTTGAGCCTGTGAAAAAGTTGCATTAACAGGCATTAAAGGCTCCTGCAGTGTAAAGGGTGCAGTAGGTGGAAAGTGGGCATTAACGGGGAGGAGAGAGGACATTAACAACGAGTGTTCCCTTAATGCCTGTTGCGCTAATATGTGTTAAAGCCCTTTAATGCTGGGAACCCTAACAAAAGTAAAACCTTGCGGAAAGGGTGTATTTTGAGGAGAGAGAGCCTATTTTAATGTCTGCAGGGGAGCCCAAGATAGTGATAGTAGTGCTCCATTAGCAGCAACAGCCTAGTGCCCAAGAATGAAAGGGCACTAGGTTAATGGTGCAAATGGGGCAAAGGATGTGGCACATGGGTCATGCAGTGGGAGTTGCTGGTGCACAGGGTGGACAGGCAGCCACCAAGATGGCACATAAGAACATAAGATTATAAAATATGCCATACTGTGTCAGACCAAGATCCATCATGCTCAGTATCCCGTGTCCAACAGTGGCCAGTCTAGGTCACAAGTACCTAGCAGTTTCCCCAAAAGACACCCAGGTTCCACAATGCTTGTATTGGGGCAAGCAGTGGATATCCCAGGTCCTCTAATAATGGTTTATGGAACTTTCTCTGGGAACTTGTCCAAACCTTTTTTAAACCAAGCTACACTAACAGCTTTTACTACATCCTCTTGTAATGAATTCCAGAGTTTGGTTATATGTTGACTGAAAAAATATTTTCTCTTATTAGTCTTAAATGGGATACACTATAGCCTCATTGCATATCCCCTAGTCTTTCTACATTTTGATGGCATAAACAATCAATCTATGTTTACCTGTTCCACTCCAGTCATTAATTTATAGACCTCTATCATATCTCCCCTCAGCCGTCTCTTCCCCAGGTTGAAGAGCCCCAATCTTTTTAACCTCTCCTCATAGGGGTATCCTGCTATCCACATTACCATCTGTGATGTCCATCATGATCCCACAATGAAAGTGGCAGCACACAGACATGCTGCTGCTGCTGCTGCGGAAAGGAAATGTGCCACATGGGGCAGTCCAAGGGTCCTGGCACTCTTGGCAGAGATACAGGCTGGCCCCCTTCTGCTGCCACTGATCCCAGCTGTGGGGGAAGAGGCTAATAGTGTCAGCAGCCGTAGCCGTAGCTGCAACCTGCAGGAGCCCAGGAGACTACCACAGCAGTGGCTGTCATCCTCCCCCCGAAACGTAACGTTGGCAGGCAATGATGGGGTCCCTGCAGAGGCAGATGGTTTTGGAGGGGAGGGCTGTGTGGCCATCCATGTATGTCTCTGCCCCACCCCCCATTTGGACCTTGTGCCCTAGGCACCCACTAACCTGCATGTTGGATGGGTTGGGTGGTACACTACCAACAATGATAGCACACAGGCATGTCATCCTGGTGTGGGGATGTTGGCGGAGGGGACAGCGGCACCCACCTGCAGCAGACCAAAGTCATGTCCTGGTCCTGTGAACCATGCACATTGCAACATGTGCCAGGGTATGTCTGATGGGGAGCATGTTAGCCCCAGGGACTGTTGAACCATATAGCAGCTCTGTGGCTTAACACACACAGTTGACATTGCATCATATTAAATTGGCACCTCCCTGTACATCATTACAACTGCCTCCCACATGCTCATCCACTTAGGTTGCCACGTAGGGTGCCCACGGATATGGCAGTTCCATTAGCTCCCACTTGTCCTTCCATCCATCACCTTTACATTGACTTTTCCTGGTTCTCCTTTATCCAGCATTAGGGTTGCAGCCTTTTTCAGACGTTAATGTGCATGTTTGACACCTTAATGCCCGATGGCCTGTTAATGTCTGTTAAATGACCTATAGCGGAATGCCCCTTACCCGCCCAGCGCCTTTATGCGTGTAACACTCCTTATCGCTGAAGTTAATGCCTGTTACCTTACCACCCTTTAGTAAACATACCCATATAATTTGTACCTCTTGCATTTTCTGAGAAGTTACTTTCTGGTGCTAGTATTAGATCTAAATGATTGAAAGATTCATTGACATTTGTTTTTGCCTCTAGTAAGAGGTCAATAAATAAAAAAGATTTGGAAACACAATTGGCTATAAAGCAGCAGAATTATTGCCCTAACTTCCATACACATTGAAGGGGATTTCAGCTATTCCTATATTTTGTAAACAGCTTAAAACCTGGCTATTTACTTAGCGTTATTTGGCTTTTTGAGTGTTTGGATATATTGTAATTCTGTTATTCCCATTCAATTAGGGGAAATAAATATTAAAAGAATTGGATATTATAAAATAATAGACTTATAGGGTAAGCTTCTATCTATATAGAAGGGAAGCATTTTACTATTACAAATAACCAAGGAATTGGATACGAAGTAATAGAATTACTTATCTATTACTGTTGTAGTTGTTGATATGGAAGGATAGACTAGATAGAACATGTGGTCTTTTTCTGTCATCATTTTTCCATGTTTCTAATTATGGAATAAGTTTCAATATAAGTAGGAGGGAATATGTTTTTCTATTACGGCGCTAATTTAATTTTTGACTGTTCTTCTAAAGTTTTCTGGATTTCTGGGGACCTCTGGGCTGTAATGATTTTGCATGTTGACTGTAATTTTAAATCCTTTTGGTAAATAATGTGGCACCATTCTGACATTTTGGAAATTTTTGGTTTTATGTATATTTTCTGCAACTTCCTGTTACCTTAGGGTTCAAACTGTAATTATGCATTTGTTTGTAAACTGCGCTGATCTGATTAATTGGGATAGCTACAGTATAGAAATGTTTTAAATAAATAGATAAATAAAGCAACAGCCTAGCAGCCAAGAGATTAGGATTTGATTCCCACTGGCATTCCTTGTGACCTTGGGCAAGTCACTTTACCCTCCTTTGCCTCAGAAGAAAAGGCCTGGCAATCTACTTCTGATCTTACCTTGCCAAGTAAACAAAGGGGCTGCTAGGTTGCCAGCAATCAGCATTGATTTGACAGCACTTAAAAAAACAGTCTGGCTTAGGAAACAATACCCCTCATTGTCCAAATAGAACACAATTGATGTGGGGTGATGACATGAGAGTGGGTTAGCATACCTTTGAGCAATGATGTTGACATGGGATATAAACAGGTCCTTCTAAGCTGCCACTAAGAATTTTATTATATAAGCTTATATTTTATTAATACACTAGCTCAGCCACCATTTTGAGACATTTTTACAATCAAGGCCTGCCTACCTGTTTGTTATTACCCTAACCTGTCTGTTTCCTTTTTCTCCTTGCCTGGCTAAAAAGCATGTTACAGTACAACTAAAAGACATTCCTTTGTTTCTTGAAGCTTGACTCTGATAATGACACATAGGGCCGGCCCATCCATTGAGCAGGAATGTTTTTTGCACAGGGCCCCGCGTTTCAAGGGGCCCCGCGCAAAAAACATCTTGCATCAGCGATCAACCCAGCCCATAAAAAAAACCCACAAACCGGCTGCCGCTGCTGCCGGCAGCAGCAGAATCGAGCACCCCGCGGTGCCCCCCCTGCCCTGCAGAATCCTCGTTTTAGCATCAACTCCCTCAGCGTTGGCTGCCAGAGCCACGTTCTCCTCTTGCGGCTCTGTTAATCCCACCACGGGGTTGATGGGAAATCCCATCAGCCCCGCGGCAGGATTAATAGAGCCGCGAGAGGAGAAGCTCTCCCTTCGCGGCTCTGAAAAGCCTGTGTTTGGGAGCTGATGATGAAACGAGGATTCTGCAGGGCAGGGGGGCCCCTTGGGGTGCTCGATTCTGCGGCTGCCATGGCGGTTGCGGCAGCAGCAGCCAGTTTGTGTTTTTTTTTAATCTAGCTGGGCTGATGGAGGGGGGTTAGGACTGGAAGTGGACTGATGGGGGGTAGGACTGGTAATGGACTGTGGGGGGTTAAGACTGAAAATGGGGTGATGGGGCGTTAGGACGGGAAGTGGGCTGATGGAGGGCTTAGGACTGGTAATGGGCTGTGGGGGGGGCATAGGATTGGTAATGGGCTATGAGGGGGGCTGGGGCTGGTAATGGGCTGGGGGGGTTGCTAGGACGAAATGGGCTGAGTGGAAGGGGGGCTTGAACTGCAAATAGCTGATGGGGAGGGGGCTTGGAATGGAAATGGGCTGTGAGGAGAGGGAGCTAGGACTGGAAATGGGCTGATGGGGGGGTTAGGACAGGAAATGGGCTGATGGAGGGGCTAGGATAGGTTTGGAAATGGGCTGAGTGGAAGGGGGGCTTGAACTGCAAATAGCTGATGGGACGGGGCTTGGAATGGAAATGGGCTGAGTGGGGGGGCTAGGAAAGGAAATGGGCTGATGGAGGGGCTAGGATAGGTTTGGAAATGGGCTGTTGGGGGGTGCTAAGATTGGAAATGGGCTGTAGTGGGGGCTTGAATTGAAATGGACTCATGGAGGGGCTAGAACTGGAAGTAGGCTCATGGAGGGCTTGGATTGGAAATGGGCTGAGTGGAGGGGAGCTAGGATTTGACATGGGCTGATGGTGGGGCTAGGAAAGGACTAGAAATGGGCTGATGGGGGCTGAGATTGGAAGAGCTGATGGAGGGACTCAGAAAGGACTGGAAATGGATGGGGGAGCTAGGACTGGAAATGGGCTGATGGTGGGGCTAGGATAGGATTGGAAATGGGCTGATGGGGGGCTAGGACTGGAAATGGGCTGATGCAGGGACTAGAAGGGAGCGGATGCTGGGTGGGGCTGGAACTAGAAGGGAGCTAATGTTGGGGGAGGATTAGAATGGGATGGAGCTGGGAGAATGAAATGGAGAGGGAAAAATATTTTGTGTGGGAGGGAAGACAAATCTACAATTGGCCGGATATTGGGAGAGTAAGTGGGGATTGAGGATGGAGATATAAAATTTGAGTGGATGAAATAGGAATGAGGAAAGAGCAAAAAGAGAAAGATTAGTATGTTAAAGCAGATGTAGAGAGAGGATGGAAAAAAACTAGAAGAGAGAAGAAAGGACAAATGGACAGCAGACGATGGAGAATTAGCAGAAGACACAAAGAAACCAGAAGAAAGTAGCTGGAGCAATTGCAACTGAAAAAAAATGCACAAAAGGTAGAAAAATATCTCTTTATTTTGAATTTATTAACTGGAATATGTCAGCTCTAGGAAATGTGCATCATTAGTCTGTGCTTTGTTTAGTACAAGAGGAAATTAATTTATAGTTTTATTTCTACAGTGTTGTACATTCCAAGTTTGGCTTTTGGGGTTCCCAGTTTAATTATTGTCTTCCTGTTTCTAAATTGTGATTCCTTGTTTGGTGATGTTCTGCATGTGTAACTGAGCTGAGGTATTCTGTTTATGTAATTCCTATTTGACATTGCCACTTGTTCTCTTTCCCCAGTAGGTCATGTATTGGGAGGAGTAGCCTAGTGGTTGGGGTAAGGTACTTTGGGCCAGAAGGTCAGGGGTTCAAATCCCACTAGAGGACAGCAACCTTGGGCCAGAAGGACTGGGGTTTCTAGTCCCACAGATGCTCCTTGTGGTCTTGGGCAAGCCACTTAACCCTCCATTGACCATGTTCCCTGTAAGTATTAGTGTATGTGTCTCATATCCCCACATGTTAAAAATGTATCCCCAAACTGTGTTGTGACCACTTTGATTGAAGGATAAGGCAGTATACAAAAACTGTCTAAATAAATAAAATAAATTTTTATTCTATGCAATGTACTGGTTTAATATTTGCAGTTTTGCCTTTTGATAGGTAGGGTCTGGTGCTTTGTGAGTCCTGGTAGTGCTGTTAGGATACGACGGGTTTGCTATGGGTTCTAAATGGGCAGTGTTTGTAGTAGTTCCTAATGTGCCTGGCGGTTGGCACTGGATTATAGTAATGTAGAAATCTTTTAGTCTTTCTTTATCCATACACTCATTAAAAGGCATGTTTACTAAAAGTTAGTGTATGGTAACATTATGCAAATATTTATGCAAATGAGGCACCTTATGCAAATGAGGTCCTGCACTGAGTCTCCGTACATGGCCCCGCACCCCCCTTGGGCCGCCTCTGACGACACAGCTGCTTGATGTGAAATGATTAGCAACTCATAGTGAAAATCTAGTCAAGGACAAACTGTTTCTCCTAACAGAGATCAACAAAGTAGTTCCTTAAACCCCTTCTCCCCCTACTGGCTGTAAAAGCAACTTAGAAATAACTGCAATTATGTTCAGGATGTCACCTCATATGGTTCAGTTCTCTTCTCCTTATCTTTAGAAAGAGCTTCAGAACTCAGGTCCAAAAACCTAGTTCTCACACATATTCCTGAAGGGATTTATTAGCTGGGCCCCTTTGGCCAAAGTGATACTTTCACCCCCTCCTTCCTTGCACTCCTCCATATCCCACATCCTTATCACGCCTTTCCTCAACATGCCTTTTGTTCCTAAGGAAACAACCTTTAAAATAATTTACTGTGTTCATGGGAAAATTTCTAAGATGTATTTTAGCCTTCCTACTTTCCTTTTACCAGAAAAGGGTATAAAATTCTGTACTTTGCCAATGAGAGGGTTGCTTGTGTTTCCATTATTTGTGACCCTTTGCTGCAGTAAAGATATAGAATAAACTTGCTTTTGCTTTTCAGACTGGTGCTCTCTGTCTATTTTTCCCCACTGTAGTTCAGACCCAAGTGAGAGAGAGAAAGGATCAGGCCAAATCGGGGCGGCTCTCACAACAATGTCATCAGTATATGACAGGCTGTTTCATTTTTATAGGGTTTACCTTACCCCTCAGGGGTGTATCCAGAAGAAGCCAGAACATCATTTGGGAAAAGGCAGCGGATGGGGCTGATCAGCTGAGTGTGCTGCACTGGTTTGTGAGAGGGCATGTTATTCCGGAGGGTTGTGTTCACCATCGTGTGAGTCCTATTCTGTAACAGAAAAAAGAAAAGTTCCCTATGTAAGCATAGGTAACATGGGCATCAGCATCACAGCAGGCACTAAAGGTAAGCATAAGTAATACATATACAGGCATATTTACTAATGTGTGCTAACAGGTAGCATGGTGTTTAGTGCACAGTAAATGCGCCATGCTAGCAGCACAGGTACCCACGCTACAAATCTCACATTAATGGGGTAGCACTATCAGGTGGGGACTGGATGGGTTGTGAGCAGACCATGGGCATGGGAGGTGCTTTGCAGTTAGCCCAATTGTTTGGGTACATGCCAAATGCAAAGATAGCGGTTACTGCAGGTGCACAATACCACCTCAGTGGGTGGTGGTAAGTGCACTAGCATGTCAGTTAGCGTGGGGTCACACGTTAGCACTGCACTGTCATGGGACTGGACACACACACCCACAAAAGTTAGCATGGGTTAGCTAACTTTTTGCCTCCAAGGCACGCTACAAGTGCATCTTGTAGTAAACATACCCCCATGATGAAATGCTGAAATCTGCTAGCAACAAACTGCAAAACATAGTTACTCACCTGTTGCATGTGATCTCTGGGAACAGCAGGAATTTAGTCTTCACATATGGATGACATTGGGTATTGACGGAGCCCGTGCGGGAAGCTCCCCAGCTACCAATAGGAAAGCCTTTGGGAGCAATCCACTGTGCCTGTACTGCTGCCTTCCTGCTTTTCCAACTTCCTCTCCTCAGTTGAGTTTGTAGCTTAAGAAAAGGAATGGAAAAAAAAACAAAACTACAACTCCAAGGGGAGGAGGGCGAGTTGTGAAGACTAAATTCCTGCTGTTCCCGAAGATCACCTGTTACAGGTGAGTAACTACGCAATCTCCAGGAACAAGCAGGAATATTGTCTTCACATATGGGATTCCCTAGCTCCCAGATCTCTGAAGAATTGAACTGGGTCAGAAAGTCGGTCAAGGTCATTTGAACCTAGACTTTCCCATCAAGGAGATCTGGCAAGAAGTGGGCGTGAGGTAGGAGTTGTTTTTACGTTCGAAAGAGATGCTGAAGGACCACCTGGACAAAGGCTGGATCCCGGCAGGAGTCCTTGTCCAAGAAGTAATGGGCTGCAAAGGTATGGATAGAGGATGATTTAACAGCTCTGCAAATCTCTTCAATGGCTACTGACCAGAGGTTAACAACAGAGGTTGCCATTGCTTGGACATTATGTGCAGTTACATATCTCATAAGGGAAAGACCTGCTTGGTTGTATGAGAAAGAAATACAGTCTGCTATCCATTTGGAGAGTATACATTTGGTCATTGGAAGGCTCAGGTGAGAAGGATCAAAGGAGATGCTGGAGGACTTCCTAATGTCCTCAGTCATCTGGAGATAGAAGGCTAGAGCCCTCTTACAGTCAAGTGTATGTAAGGTGACTTCTGCACGAGAAGCGTGAGGTCTTGGGAAAAAGACCGGTAGGTTTACTGACCGATTAAGATGGAAAGGTGATACTACTTTTGGAAGAAAGTGGGGTGGTGTCCGAAGGATGACCTTGTCATGATGAAAATGTGTATATGGAAAATGAGCTACTAAGGCCTGAAACTCACTAATGTGCCTGGCCAATGTCAGGGCAATGAGGAATAATACCTTCCAGGATAAGTGGCTGAAGCAGGTGTGGTTGCTAAGTGATTGAGAAGTTGAGCTAGTACCACATTGAGATCCCAAGCCACTGGTGGTAGCCAGATGAGTGGTTTAATGAGACTCCTCATAAAATGTGCTACTAGAGGAGCTGTGGAGATGGGTCTGCTTTCCACAGGCTTATGAAAAGCTGAAATAGCACTAAGGTGCACTTGCACGGAGTTCTTCTTAAGACCCAGAGAAGATAAATACAAAAGATACTGGAGGAGCATAGGTACTGATGCTTCAAATGGTTTGTGACCATTCTGAGAGCACCATGAAGCTATCTACGCCATTTGAAAGAATAGGTCTTTCTGGTGGAGAGCGTTCTGGAGGATAGGAGAATATGTTTCACAGCAGTAGACAATGGCAAGTCCTGGAAGATTATGCTTTCAGCAGCCATGCAGTCAGTGGAAGGGACTGCAGATTGGGATGGAGAAATGCTTGATTGTCTTGACATAGGAGATCCGGCCTGGAACCCAGTGGGATTGGTGATGTTTCCGTTAGATGAAGTAGAAGGGGAAACCAGGGTTGACGTGGCCAGCGTGGGGCTAAGAGAATCATAGAGCCCTTGTCTGTTTATAGTTTGAGGAGGGTCTTTGAGATGAGGAGAATGGATGGAAATGCATAGAGGAGTCCCCAACCCCAGTGGATCATAAAGGCATCTGACACCAGGCTGAGTCTGGATGGAACTCTGGAGCAGAACTAAGGAGGTTGAGTGTTCTGTGGAGTGACAAAGAGGTCTATCACTGGTGTCCCCCACATGTGGAACAGTTTTGCTACTGCTGTTGGGTCTAAAGACCATTTGTGGGGTTGCAGGATCCGACTCAGCATTTTTTCTAGGAGATTGGATTCTCCTGGAATGTGCACTTCACGGAGGTGTAAGTGGTGGAGGATGGCGAACTCCCAGAGTTTGCAGGCTTCTTGACTTATTGATAGGGAGCCCCCACTTCCTGCTTGTTTATATAAAACATAGCCACCTGATTGTCTGTCCTGACTAGGATCTGACTGAGAGGTGGTGCTGGAAGGCCTTGAGGGAATTCATGACTACCCGAAGCTAGAGTAGATTTATCTGCTGCATGGATTCCTGGGTGGATACGGAATCCAGATGTGCTCCCCAACCCTGATTGGAAGCATCTATTGTCAGTGTATGCTGAGGTAGGGGTGTCTGAAAAGGTAACCCTATGGGAAGGTTTGCTGGGGTGCATCACCACAGGAGAGATTAGGCCATGGGTGGTGTATGACATCCCGAAGGCCCCCTGTGGACTGGGTCCACTGGGTTGAAAGGGTCTATTGCGACTGATGCATATGAAGTCTCGCATAAGGGACCATATGCACTGCGGAGGCCATGTGTCCCAAGAGGGATAGACAACATCGAGCCATAGCTGTCTGTTGTTGGTGCATTTTGGGGCTAGTTGCACTAACCTGATCATGTGATCCAGAAGGAGAAAGGCTCTGGATTATGTTGTGTCCAGAACCTATGAATTCCAACCTTTGTGTTGGAGTGAGTTGGGATTTTGGGAAGTTTATCACAAAGCCCAGGTACTGCAGAAGTGCAAGTGTTTTTTGTCGAGATGAGCAGAGTTCTCCAGGAGAGTCTGCCTTTATGAGCCAGTCATCTAAGTAAGTGAAGACGAAGACTTTACTACTCCGAAGATGAGCTGCTATGATAGCCATGCACTTTGTGAAGACTCTTGGTGCGGATGCCAGACTGAAAGGAAGGACCCTGTATTGGTAATGGGTGCCCTGACAGGTGAAGCAAAGATACGGTCTGTGGTCTGGATGTATCAAGATGTGAGTGTAGGCCTCTTTGAAGCCAGTCTTGTTCCTGTAGGTAGGGATGAAGGGTTCCCAGAGAGATCATTTTGAATTTCTTCTTGTCGATGAATTTATTCAGCTCTCTGAAGTTGAGAATGGGTCTGTGGCCTCCTGACTTCTTTGGAATGAGGAAGTAGAGGGAGTAGAAGCCTTTGAACCATTGATTTGTTGAAACTGGTTCTATGGCTCCTTGGGAAAGGAGAATCTTTATCTCTTGCTTGAGCAGTGTATCCAGGGGAGGTTTGGAATGAAGCTCTCCCTTAAAATGGGGAAGAGGAAGCTCTCGGAAATTTAATTGTTAACCTCTCTGGATTATGTTGAGAGTGCACTGCTCCATGATGATGGAATGCCACTGCTGAGTAAAATGAGAGTCTCTTCCTGAGATGGTGGTGGGCTCTGGTATGTAAAGGAGAAGGCCGGCTGTGTTCCCTATGTAGGAGTCAAAAACTGGATGTGGCAGAGCTGTGGCTGGTTGTGGCTTGGCTAGCCTGTGATTTTTAGCCTGTTTTTGGCTTTGTTGTTTTTATGGAGCCTGATAGGGTGACTGGGAGTATGAAGGATAGCATCTCCTCTTTTTGGGGTAGAAAGGCTTCTTATTAGGTGCCTTCTTTTTAGAAGGATCAGAAGTCTTTCTAGAGAGCCTTTTGAGTGTTTTGTCATCTGTCTCTTTCTCTATCTCCCCCGCTTTCTCCTTTTTCCTAAAAAACAGTAAAGTAGCCCAAATGACCTCGAGTATGGATCAGACAGAGGTTAAAGATCCCAAATTACCCATGTCTACCAATAGCCAAATTAATATGAATAAAATAACTTCTCTAAAATGCTTGTATGCAAATGCTAGAAGTCTAAAAAATAAGATGGGAGAGTTAGAATATATAGCACTAAATGAGAGGTTAGATATGACTGGAATATCAGAGACATGGTGGAAGGAGGACCACCAGTGGGACACTGTAATACCTGGGCACAAACTATATCGTAATGATAGAGCTGATCAAATTGGTGGAGGGGTTGCGTTCTATGTTAGAGAGGGCATTGCGTCAGAAAGGATTAAAGTTTTGCAGGAAACAAAATTTGCTGTAGAATCTCTATGGATTGAAATTCTATGTAAAAAGGGGAAGGCGATGGCAGGGGGGTGTACTATCGACCGCCTGGCCAGAATGAACAAATGGATGATGAAATGCTCAAAGAAATCAAGGAAGCTAACAAAAGTTACAGCGCAGTAATAATAATGGGTGATTTCAATTACCCCAGTATCGACTGGGTCAGTGTCACGTCAGGAAATGCTAGGTAGATAAAGTTCCTAGATGAAATAAATGACTGCTTCTTGGAGCAGCTGGTTCATAAACCGACCAGAGGGGAAGCCAAATTAGACCTAGTCCTTAGTGGAACACCAGATCTAGTGCAAGAGATAAGGGTGTTGGGGCCACTTGGCAATAGTGATCATAACATGATCGCCTTTGATTTAATTAGTGGAGGAGGGATATTAAGGAAATCCACAGTACTACCTTTTAACTTTTGAAAGAGAGACTATGATAAAATGAGGAAAATAGTTAAGAAAAAGCTAAAAGGAGCAGTTGCAAAGGTTAAAGACTTACATCAAGCTTGGGTGTTGTTGAAAAATACTATCTTGGAAGCCCAGGCCAGTGGAAGGAAGTCCAAAAAACTGCCAGCATGGTTTAAAGGTGAGGTCAGAAAGGCTGTTGTTGCCAAAAAAGCATCTTTCAGGAAATGGAAAAAAGAGCCAAATGACGAAACCTGGAAACAGCACAAGCACTGGCAAGTCAAATGTAAGGCATTGATAAGGCAGGCAAAGGGAGAATTTGAGAAGAAGCTTGCTGCGGAAGCAAAAACGTGAAATAAAGACTTTTTCAAGTACATTTGTAGCAAAAAACCTATGAGAGAGTCAGTTGTCCATTAGATGATAGAGGGGTTAAAGGGGCACTAAGAGGCGACAAGGCAATAGTGTAGAGAATGAATGAATTCTTTGCTTCGGTCTTTACTGAGGCAGATGTAGGGATGTTACCCATGACTGAAGTGGTATTTAAAGGTGCGGAAGAATTGAAGAAAATATCGATACATCGGGAAGATGTATTACAACTATTAGATAAACTGACGAGTAGCAAATCACCTGGGCCAGATAGTATACATCCAAGGGTGCTGAAGGAACTGAAATATGAGATTGCAGACCTGCTATTAGCAATCTGTGAGCTATCATTCAAATCATCTCTACTACCTGAAGATTGGAGGATCGCCAATGTAACACCAGTTTTTAAAAAGGGTTCCAGGGGTGATCTTGGTAACTACAGACCGGTGAGCCTGACGTCAGTACAGGGAAAAATGGTAGAAACCATCATAAAGAATAAAATTACTCAGCATGTAGATAGTCATGGCCTAAAGGGAGACAGCCAACATGGCTTTAGACAAGGAAGATCTTGTCTTACTAATCTGTTATGTTTTTTTTTAAGGTGTGAATAAACAGGTGGACAAAGGTGAGTCTGTTGATATAGTGTATCTGGACTTTCAGAAAGCCTTTGACAAGGTCTCTCATCAGAGACCTTTGGCAAAACTAAAGAGTCATGGGATAGGAGGCAGTGTACTACTGTGAATCTGGAACTGGTTAAAAGATAGAAAGCAGAGGGTAGGGCTAAATGGCCAATCTTCCCAGTGGAGAAAGGTGAATAGTGGTGTACCCCAGGGATCTGTGCTGGGTCCGCTGCTTTTTGACATATTCATAAACAACCTGGAAAGTAGAATAACGAGTGAGGTTATCAAATTTGCAGATGACACAAAACTATTTAAAGTTGTTAAAACCCAAGAGGATTGTGGAAAATTGCAAGAGGATCTTGATAAATTGGAAGACTGGGCATCAAAATGGCAGATGAAATTTAATGTGGACAAGTGCAAAGTTATGTACCTAGGGAAGAAGAACCCAAACTATGGTTACACGATGCAAGGTTCCACATTAGGAACCACCACCCAGGAAAAAGATTTAGGCGTCATTGTGGATACCATGTTGAAACCCTCGGCCCAGTGTGCAGCGGCAGCCAAGAGAGCAAATAGAATGCTAGGTATCATAAGGAAAGGAATGGAAAATAAAACAAAAAATATTATAATGCCTCTATATCGTTCCATGGTGAGACCGCAGCTTGAATATTGTGTGCAAGTCTGGTCGCCGTATCTTAAAAAGGATATAGCGATATTAGAAAAGGTTCAGAGAAGAGCCGCCAAAATGGTAAAGGGGATGGAAGGATACTCCTATGAAGAAAGGCTAAAAAGGTTAGGGCTCTTTAACCTGGAAAAGAGACGGCTGAGGGGAGATATGATAGAAGTCTATAAATTAATGAACGGAGTGGAACGGGTAAACGTAGATCGATTGTTTATGTTATCAGAATATAGAAAGACTAGGTGACATGCAATGAAGCTACAGGGTAAACTATTTAAGACTAATAAAAGAAAATATTTTTTCACTCAACGTGTAATCAAACTCTGGAATTTGTTACCAGAGGATGTAGTAAAGACTGTTAGTGTAGCTGGGTTTAAAAAAGGTTTGGACAAGTTCCTGGAGGAAAGGTCCATAAACCATTATTAAGAAGGGACCCAGGATATCAATGCTTGACCCAGTACAAGCATTGTGGAACCTGTGTCTTTTGGGGAAACTGCTAGGTATGTATGACCTAGATTGGTTACTGTTGGAAACAGGATACTGGGCTTGATGGACCTTGGTCTGACCCAGTATGGCATATCTTATGTTCTTACGTTAGAGAGTCTTTTGAGTGTTTTGTCATCTGTCTCTATCTCTGTCTCCCCCGCTTTCTCCTGTCAGTTCTTCCCAAACAGATCTTCACCAGTGCAGGGTATGTTGCCCAATTTGTCTTGGACCCATTGTTCGAAGTCAGAAACTTGGAGCCAAGCCAGATGCCTTGTCCCCTGGCAGTAGAGGAAGTCCTGCTTGATGACTCAAAGGCATCAAAAGCAACTCTATTCATGAATTTTGAAACATTCTGGCTGTGAGCTAGAACAGCCTGGAAAGCGTAGTTACCACCTGTAGCAGGTGATCTCCAGGAACAGCAGGAATTTAGTCCTCATATATGATCTCCGGGAACAGCAGGAATTTAGTTCTCATATATGGGTGAAATCAGGTACCAACAGAGCCCACGCGGAAAGCTCCTCAGCTACCAATAGGAAAGCGTTTGGGAGCAATCCACTGCGCCTTCACTGCTGCCTTCCCACTCTTCTAACTGATTCTCCTCAGTTGAGTGTATAGCTGAAGAAAAAGGAGAGTAGATAGAAAGGAGAGAACCCTACATCACCTAGGGAAGGTGGGTGGATTGTAAGGACTAAATTTCTGCTGTTCCTGAAGATCACCTGCTACAGGTGAGTAACTATGCTATCTCCAGGAACAAGCAGGAATGTAGTCCTCACATATGGAACTCCCTAGCTCCCAGATCCCATAAGGGTTGAAGCTTTCGTAGGTTCATTGACCTCAACTTCCACGGCACGGAGATCTGGATTGAATCGTGTGGGGGGTAGGAGTTGTCCTGTGTCCGAAAGATATGCTGAAGGACTGCCTGGCCAAAAGCTGCATCCCAGTGGGAGTCCTTGTCCAAGCAGTAGTGGGTTGTGAAGGTATGGATGGAGGACCATGTAGCAGCCCAGCAGATTTCAGTAATTGGCACTGCTCATAGGTTTGCCACTGAGGTAGACATTGCTTAGATGTTGTGAGCGGTGACCTGTCCTGCAAGGGATAATCCTTTTTTGCTATAGCAGAAAGATATGCAGTCCACTATTCAACATGATAGTGTGTGTTTGGTTACCGGAAGTCCCAGATGAACTTGGTCAAAGGATGTGAAAAGTTGAGAGAACTTTCTGATGGCTTCTGTTCTTTATATGTAGAAAGGCAAAGCTCTTTTGCAGTCCAGAGTATGCAAAGTTGCTTCTACCCGGGAGGTGTGTGGTCTGGGAAAGAACACCGGAAGGATTACTGATTGATTGATGTGGAAGACGGAGACCACTTTCAGAAGGAAATGGGGGTGTGTTCGTAGAACCACTTTGTTGTGGTAGAAACGTGTGTATGGGGCATGGACCACTAGGGCCTATAGCTCACTGACACGTCTGGCTGAGGTGAGGGCTATGAGGAAGAGTACCTTCCAAGTAACGTAGTGAAGTTGGGTGGTAGCTAGCGGTTCGAAGGGGGGTTTAAGCAGTTGAGCTAAACCTACAATGAGATCCCATACCACTGGGGGTAGGCGGATGGGTGGTTTGGTAAGCAGGAGACCTCTCATGAACTGTGATACTAAGGGGGCAGAGGAGATGGGTTTACCATTCACCGGGGCATGGAAAGCTGAGATTGCACTTAGGTGGACTCTTATCGAGGATGATTTGAGGCCTTGAGAGGAGAGGTGCCACAGGTAGTGGAGGTAGTTGGAACAGATGTCTGAAATGGACTGTGCACATGTTGCGAGCACCCTGAATCGTATCTGTGCCACTTTAGTGAATAGGCCTTTCTCATGGAGGGTTTTCTGTAAGATAGGCAAATATTTTTAACTTCCATGGATAAAGGAAGGTTACACAAGGCTAAGCTTTCAGGAGGCATGCTGTTAGACGAAGGGACTGGAGATTGGAATGGAGAAGTGTTCCATTATTCTGAGAGAGGAGACTCCCTATGTAGGAGTTGGGTTTGTGAGAGTTGGAGAAGGAGGGGGAACCATGGTTGGCAGGCCTAGAAAGGGGCTATTAGGAACATGTACTCCTTGTCCTCTTTCAGTTTCAGAAGTGTTTTCAGGATCAGAGAGCATGGGGGAAATGCATAGAGGAACCCCCGATTCCATCGAATCATGAAGGCGTCATCAGCTAGACTGAGCTTTCATGGCAATTTTGAGCAAAAGCAGGGAAGTTTGGCATTGAGTCGAGCAGCAAAGAGGTCGATCCATGAAGTCCCCCAGGTGTTGAACAATTGATTGGTTAGTGTTTGGTCTAGCGCCCATTCGTGAGGCTGGAGCAACCTGCTGAGTTTGTCTACCTGCAGGTTGTCTTGACCTGGAATGTATATTGCCCTGAGTTGCATGTGATGTTGAATGGAAAAGTCCCATATTCAGCATGCCTCCTTGCACAGAGGAAAAGAGCCCATGTCTCCTTGCTTGTTTATGTAGAACATGGCCACTTGAGGTTAGAACTGTTGGTGAGATGATGTCTAAAGACTTGGAGAGCCCTCGACACTGCTCGAATTTCCAAGAGATTTATCTGCTGTGTGGACTCGTGGGAAGACCAGCGACCTTTGAGTGGAGAGAATTTCCAGGTGAGCTCCCCAGCTGTGCTTGGAAGCACCCATCATTAGGGTATGTTATGGGTGGGGGGATCGAAAAGATGACCCTCTGAGAAGATTTTTTGGGGTCGACGAACTTTGGAGTGAGTGAACCATGGGTGGTGTTATTCTCATGGATGCATCCAGATCTTTGGTGGCTTGAGTCTACTGAGTTGATAGAGTCCACTGTGCTGTGTTTGATGCATGTGTAGTCTGGCATGTGGAACTACATATACCATGGAGGCCATGTGCCCCAGTAGCTTTAAGAAAGATCATGCTGGAGCACAATGCTAATGTTGCATGGTCTCTGCGAGCAGCTTGAGTCTCTGCATACAGTCTTGTGAAAGAAAGGTTTTGCACTGGGTGGTGTCCAAACAGCTCATATGAATTCTAGTCTCTGGATGGGGATGAGGTGGGATTTTGGAAAATCTATCACAAAACCTAGAGACTGAATAAGATCTATGGTCTTGTTTTGAGCTAAAAAAAACTCTCCAGGAGAGTCTGCAATTATTTCAGTTCTCAAGAAAGTGCTCTAACCATTAGGCTACTCTTCCACTCCTCACTCCACTCAATTATAAGCTAATCGTTTAAGTAGGGGAAAACATAGACGTTGTTGATGCGAAGATGAGCTGCCACTACGGCCATGCATTTTGTGAAAACTCCAAAAACGGCCATGCATTTTGTGAAAACTCTTGGTGTTGAGGCTAGGCCGAAGGGGAGCACCCTGTATTGATAATGCATCTCTTGGCAGATGAATCAGAGATACTGTCTGTGAGAAGGGTGGATGAGAATATGAGTGTAGGCCTCTTTGAGGTCTAGGGAGCAAAGCCAGTTGTTTTGCTGCAGATGAGGAAAGAGGGTTCCCAACGAGATAATTTTGAATTTTTATTTTACGAGGAACTTGTTGAGATCTCAGAGGTCTAGAATTGGCCTGAGGCTTCCTGATTTCTTTGGAATGAGGAAGTAGGGGGATTAGAACCCTTTGTGGTGTTCACGCAGGGGCACTAGCTCGATGGCTCCCTGTGTGAGGAGAGAGGTGATTTCCTGATTAAGAAGGCGTCGAAGGAGTTTTTGAAAGGAGCTTGTCCCTTGAATCAATGAGGGGGAAGTTCCCGAAAGTTGAGATGGTATCCATTCTGGACGAAGGTTAGTGTCCATTTTTCTGAAGTTATTGTTTTCCATTGTGTGAAGAACCTTGAGATCCTTCCTGGAATAGGGAGTAGTGCTAAATGGGAGGGACTGGCCTTGCTCCCTATGTAGGAGTCAAAAGGTTGGTACTGGGGCAGCTGGTTGAAGCTGAGATTGTTGTTTAGTCAACTTGGGTTTCTTGGCTTGTTTGGCACATTGTTGTTTGTGCTGTGAAGGGTAGGCTGGTTGGGAATATGCTGGGTAGAATTTCCACTTTTTAGGATAAAAGGCTTTTTTAGACTGAGACTTTTTCTTGGAGGGATCTGACGTTTTCCTTAACAACCTCTTGAGGTTCGTGCCATCGGTTTCAAGTTCTCCAGCCTTTACATGCCAGTTCTTTCCAAACAAGTTTTCACCTGTACAGGAGATGTTAGCCAGTTTGTCTTGTACCCACTGCTCTAAGTCAGATGCTTAGAGCCATGCCAGTCGTCTCGCTCCAATAGCTATTGAGGCGGCTCTACTGGAGGATTCGAAGGCGTCAAAAGCTGTTCTATTCATGAATTTGGAGATGTTTTGACTGTGGGTTAGGACTGTGGGTTAGAACTGTTTAAAAGGCTGGGTATTTATCCTCCAGGAAGAAAGGTAGGAAGCCCTACCAATCTTTATTCAACTCCTTGAGAAACATACCTATATATAAGATGTATGAGTTGATTTTGCTAGCTAACATGGAAGCCTGCAAGGTGTGTCGAGCGAAGGAATAGAGGGTTCTCAATTCATGTCCTGGGGGAACAGAGGTGTGGTTCTTCCCACTTTTTATCCGGCGCATCGCCGATTCTACCACGATGGAATGGTGGGGAAGTTGCGGCTTCTGGAAACCCAGACAATCAGGGACTCAGTACATGGTATCAAGATGTCTACTTAAGGGTGCAATGGTTAAAGGTGTCTCCCACATCCTTAACATTAATTATGAAGTATATGGTGCACTGATAAGATGGTTGCCTCTTAAGGTGCAATGGGATATTGCAATATTTAGAGCTCTTCTGCCCTAGGCTCAGGTTCCAAAGCTGCTGGTATGGTGGGGATTTTCTGCGGATACTGGACTTGAAGTCTCTGAGGTCAGAGTCTCTGAGGTCATCAGGTCATCAGAGTCCAGAAATCTGTGGTTGGAGTTTGAGGACTCAGAATCAGATTCCAGAGAGTACCAGCAGTGTCAGTGAGAGATCCATCAGTGTAGGTCGATATCCTTTGATTCACCACGATTCATGGAGCAGGATGGATCCGTGATTGGAAGTAGCAGTAAAGGCACTGGCATCGAGGAAGATCCCAGCATCGGGGAAGGTACCGGCATCAAGGAAGGTACTGGCATCGGGGAAGGTGTCAGCATCGGAGGCTGTGTTGACACAAAGGGTGCTGTTGGTGTTTACATCAACACTGTGATCGATATCGGCATTGAGACCGATATCAGGACAGTTGGTCTTTGTTGCACTGGAAGTGATGTAGATATTGATGCCAATGCAGTCTGCAGGGTCATCAGGGCCGATGGTGTTAACTGCACGAAGACCGCCAACAGAGCTGCTAAGGTCCGTTCTAGAGCCAGCATACACTGATCTAGCGATGTCACCGGTGCCTGGTCATCAGATGGAGCGGGGTCAACCTCCATCGGACCTAGGCACGACATCAAGGATTCCACAGAGGTTGGTGCTCTGGGTACTTCTCGACTCCCCACTGAGGCTTTGGAGGACAAGATCTCCCACCAGGGATGCCTGGACCTATGGCTGGAATCAGATGATGTTTGAGACGATTCCTGGAGTGTACAGGAATGTTCCTGGGACCGATACCTCAATGTTTTTGGTTTACCTGAAGGGCCTTTGGTTTTGCAACTTGGATCTTTCAGAATCTCTGAGGGTTCCCAGGTCAGCGACTTCTCTTTGGGCGGGTGTGATGGAGAGGGTTGTTTTTATTTTTTTCTCTCCATATCTGAAATCTGTAGAATGTTTGGAGTGCTTCAATGTCGGCAAGTCAGATGATACCCTTGAAGAGGTCGAGGCCAAGGAGAGGGTGTCTGAGGGGGAAGAGCTCTTCGAATTTTATAGCTTGATTCCCCAGGCCTCTTTTTGTCATTTGTTTACAGAGGGAGCACTCTGTGGGGACATGATCGGGGCTGAGGCATTTAAGGCACCAGTCATGTTTTTTGGTGATAGAAATTATGCCGGAGCACTTTGTACATTTTTTAAAGCCACTAGTGGTCTTTTCCATTCTTTCCTGAGTGCAGGCTTGGAAAATGAAGTCCCAAGTGTGGGCCTCAGGGAACTGGGAAAGTCCTGAAGAAAGATAGAAAAAACTATTTTTTTTTTTGAAAACGTGAATTAATATAAAAAGAAGAAGCAAGCAAAGAAGTAGAATTGAAGAGTATCGAGCGATACGGTGAAGGCAGTAATTCTTCAGCGGTGTCAGGAATTGATCCTGTCAGCTCCACGGAAAAATGAGAACTGAGGAGAGTCAGTTAGAAGAGCGGGAAGGCAGTAGCACAGGTAAAGTGGACTGCTCCTAAACGCTGTCCTATTGGTAGGTGGGGAGCTTCCCGCACGGGATGTCAGTACCCGATGTCACCCATATGTGAGGACTACATTTCTGCTTGTTCCTGGAGATAGCTGGATGCTTCTCCTCTTGAAGAAAAGGGAGAAATCCCTCCCAGTCTTTATTAAGTTCCTTTAAGAACATTCCCATGTAAAGGATCTACAGATTTATCCTACTGGATAGCATCGATGCTTGGAAGGAGCGACGGGCAAAGGAATCGAGATTCCTCGATTCCCTGCCCGTAGGAATCGATGCATGATTTTTCCCTCTTTGTATATGGCACATTGTCAATTCCACTACCATAGAATGGTGTGGGAGTGGTGGTTTTTGGAAGCCGGGTTATTCAGGCACTCTGGTGACTTATGGGAGAAACTGTGAGGGGGGGGGGGGTTTCCCACATCCTTAGCATCGGATTATGTAGGATGTGGTGTACCGGGAGGAATGCGGCCTCTTTCGGGGCTGTGGGGTACTGGAGGATCTCCAGTTCCTCTGCTTTTGGTTCTGGTTCCGATGCTCTCTGGATGGAGAGGCCAGCTGCCATGTCTCAGATAAACTCCTGAAAGGACATGTCTTCAGGAGGGGACTAACAGCAAGTGCTAATGGATGGCGGTGAGTGCTAATAGATGGCAGTGAGGTCCTGGAGGTCATCGGAATCGAGGGATCGGTGAACAGAATCAGAAGTTTCTGAATCCAATGTTGGAGATTATTGCTGATGTTGAAGGTGATCTGAGCGGCAGTGATGTTCTTCAATACGCTCGGATAATCGCTGTGCAGACCAGGGAGGTTGCATGGTACCGATACCTTAGTACTCGGTGCACGATGCATCAATGTCGAAGGCAAGACAGATGCTGGCTGTAGAACCGAAGTGGATAGAGTCACTGAGGTCAACGCTCCCGGCTCCATTCCTGAGGCTGTTGGTGCTAACGGTACCGAAGCCGACAGAAGAGCCGCTATGGTCCTTTCCAAGGTCAGCATACGCTGATCCAGGGAAGTAGCCTGTGTCTGGTCCACTAAAAGAATGGGGCTGGGAGCAACCATAACAGAGCAAGGCATCAGGGGCTTTCCGGAGGCCTCGGCTTTGGGTGCCTCCTGAATCCCCATCAAGGCGTTGCAGAACAAGTCTTCCTGCCGGGGATGTCTGGACCTATGACCAGAATCAGAGGAAGTCCTGGACAATTCCCGGTGAGTCAAACAGGATCATTCTCTGGAGTCCCGAGACTCTCCTGAGGTGTCTTTGGACCTTTCTCTTGGTTCCTTCAGTTTCTCTGAGGAATCTCGGGTTTTTGACTTATCTTTAGGAGACGTGGTTTTCTTAGTCTTTTTTCCCGAGTGCCTTGATTCCTTGGAATGCTTCGAACCAGGAGAGAAGGACGAAGCTCTGGATGAAGTAAAAGTCAATGACAATAAGTCCGAAGGGAAGAGGTCCCTAAACATTTTTGTCTGGTTCCCTAGGTCCCTCTTCATCATCTGCTTGCAGAGGGAACAGTCCTGGGGAATATGGACGGCACCAGTCATGTTTGTTGGTAACCGAGATGGTGCTGGAACACTTGTGCAATTTTTGAAACTGCAGGAAGGTTTCTCCATCTTAAGATGGTGGGCAGGGCCCAAGAGGCACGAGGCACTGAGGGAAAAGAATAAAGTGTTTTGTTTTTAGAAGAAAGAAATAAAAGTAAAAGGCTGAAGGGAGTAGTATCAAATGATACTAGTGCGGTTAGGCAGAGCAATTAAGAAAAAAGGTTTTAGAAATTCTTTTCAATGGTGATAGGGTAGTGACCCGTTGGCTCTATGGAAAAAGAAGAATGGAGGAGTGGGAGTTGGGAGAGTGGGAAGGCAGCAGCGCAGATGCAGTGGATTGTTCCCAAAGGCTTTCCTATTGGTAGCTGGGGAGCTTCCCGCGTGGGCTCCGTCAGACTATATTCCGTGTGGGCTCCGTCAGACTATATTCCTGCTTGTTCCTGGAGATAAAAAGGGCTTTACAAATAAGGAAAATAAAAAGATTATGATTTTCCAGAAAAAAGTAAAGAAATCTTCAAAACAAATTCAAATTTTATCTAAATAACCAAGAAGTAGAGCATATCACATACTATTCATACTTTGGTCTAACTCTACGGGATAATTTTATAAAGTATTTTTCATGCATAAACTGTGTTGTAGAGCAGATATGGAGGTCACATGCGCTTTATTGAAATTGAAAACACCAACGCGTTTCGGCGATTGCCTTCATCAGGGGGTGCTAGAGGACAACACAACAATATAATAAAATAATATCATATAAAAAATGAATTATAAAAACACAAAATTAAAAACATTGAAAGATATATATACACTATAAAAATAATACAGGAATAAACACATGTAAATGACCCTGCTTAATATGAAAAAGGACAAGCAGTCATAATGTAACATAACCGAGGCAGGCGGACCCGGCGCTCCAGGCCCCTACCTCTCGCACCCCCCCCTCCACCCGCTCCACCACAACCCCGCCCCCCCCCCACAAAAAACATCACACCAAAATTTTATGGAACACAATTGGTCGCAGCTTTTATTAGCCATAACAATTTAACAAAACAACCATGAACTTCCAAACCCCTCAATTAGCGGCACCCGGCTGCATCAGCCCTACCTCAGCAAAGTGCCTGCCACTGCTAATGCCATAACTTGCCACCCGGCAAGTTACCATACCCCTCTCCCTGACCTCGCCATGCTAAGCAAAAGTCGGCCGAGGGATTGACTGGGTCAGGGGCACCCCGCCCCCGCCCAATGTAGCCTGCTGCTCCAGACCCCGGAAACCTCCGGGATCCCGCCCCCACCCCCAGCTGCAACACCCCAACCCCCCCCCGCCTAACGGTTGGGTGGGTGGGTGGGACGCCGCCACCGAACGCAGCCTCCGCACGACTGACCACGCGGAGGCTGCTCGGCTCAACTCCCCCTCCGCTCCCCAACCCCCCGAGGCGCTAATTGGCTCCCGTGGGACCGCAACCCACGGGAGCCAATCAATTTAAATGATGCGCGCGCGCGCCGCCTCAGGGCCGCGCGCACGCACCCCTGCCCGAGCCGCGCACAGGGTCCCTGCGCCGGGCCGCGCGCCCGGTTAATATCAGCCGCCGGGACCCTGCCCGCGGCCTCGGGAAATTAAGGATGTACTTACAAGTAGTCTTTAGCAATATACTAGATGAAGCGCATATACTAGTAAAGATATGGCAAGGGACCAATCGTATAGTTGACAATGCTAAAAAATGAAAATACCATTAATAGCATAAATAAATAAAGGAACAATGAAAAATGATAGTAAAATACTAAACATGAATATCAACAATGGGAAACCCAGACCAAAGGGGAGTAATTCAAAACCCCGAAAAAAACTCTTCTTATATAAGAAACCTTTTATGGTAATATCTCCCCAAAATAAAACGTGCATACCACTATGATGAACAATAAAATACTAAAATAAAGTCCTTAAAGTTATACGTGTATTATAAAGTCGGGAGAGAACACACCGCACAGCTCAAACCGTTATAAATCAAAAACAGCTATGTGCAAACATGCAAACGGGCACTAACAATATTACAAAAAAACTAATGCAGAATAGTAAAGGTTCTAATATTGAATCAAACTAATAACATCTTAGCTAGAAACTTGAATTCTTATTGGAAGCGATTACCTTCAGCACCAGGGCCAGCCCGTCCATTGAGCAAGAATGTTTTTTGCACAGGGCCCCGCGTTTCAGGGGGCCCCGCGCAAAGAACATTCTGCTTTTTTTTTTTAATTACATTTTTTAAAAAAAACCTGTCTCTGGCTGCTGCCGCTGCCGCTGCCGCGTCCATCGCAGCAGCGGCAGAATGGAGTGTCCCGCGGGGCCCCTTCTCCTCGTTGAGCCCTCTGCAAGGGCTTTCAGATTCGCGAAGGGAGAGTGCTCCCTCGCGTCTCTGTAAAGCCCGCAGGGGCTAATGGGAAATTTCCCATCAGCCCCTCGCGTCTAAAGGGGCAGATGGGAAATTTCCCATTAGCCCCTGCGGGCTTTACAGAGACGCAAGGGAGCTCTCTCCCTTCGCGAATCTGAAAGCCCTTGCAGAGGGCTCAACGAGGAGAAGGGGCCCCGCGGGACACTCCATTCTGCCGCTGCTGCGACGGACGCGGCAGCGGCAGCGGCAGCAGCTAGAGCCAGGTTTTTTTTTTTAATTTGCCAGAAGGGAAGGGAAGGGAAGGGGAGGGGAGGGGAGGGGGTTAAGACTGGTAATGGGCTGGGGGCTGGGGGGGTGTGTCTGGAAATGGGGTGATGGGGGGTTAGGACTGGAAATGGGCTGGGGGGGGGGTTAGGACTGGAAATGGGCTAGGGGGGGTTAAGACTGCTAATGGGCGGGGGCTGATGGAGGCTGACTGGAAATGGGGTGAGGGGGGTAGGACTGGAAATGGGCTGGGGGGGGGGGGGGTTAAGACTGGTAATGGGCTGGGGGCTGATGGAGGCTGTCTGGAAATGGGCTGGGGGGGTTAGGACTGGAAATGGGCTGGGGGGGTTAAGACTGGTAATGGGCTGGGGGTTGATGGAGGCTGACTGGAAATGGGGTGATGGGGGGTTAAGACTGGTAATGGGCTGTGGGCTGATGGGGGCTGTCTGGAAATAGGGTGATGGGGGGGTAGGAGTGGTAATGGGCTATGGGGGGGGGTGGGGTTAGGACTGCTAATGGGCTATGGGGGCGCTAGGACAGGAAATGGGCTGATGGGGAGGGGTTAGGACTTGAGGTGGGCTGATGTGGTTAGGACTGGTAATGGGCTGTGGGCTGATGGGGGGGGGGGGTTAGGACTGGCAATGGGCTATGGGGGGCTGACTGGAAATGGGCTGATGGGGTTAAGACTGGAAGTGGGCTGATGGGGGGGTTAGGACTGGTAATGGGTTATAGGGGGGGCTTAAACTGAAAATGGGTTGATGGGGGGCTAGGACTGGTAATGGGTTGGGGGATTGCTATGACTGGAAATGGACTGAGTGGACGGGGAGGCTTGAACTGCAAATAGCTGATGGGGAGGGAGCTTGGAATGGAAATGGGCTGTGAGGGAAGGGAGCTAGGACTGGAAATGGGCTGATGGAGCAGCTAGGATAGGACTGCAAATGGGCTGTTGGGGGGAGCTAAGATTGGAAATGGGCTGTGGTGGGGGCTTGAATTGAAATGGACTCATGGAGGGGCTAGAACTGGAAGTAGGCTCATGGGGGGGCTTGGACTGGAATTGGGCTGAGTGGAGGGGAGCTAGGATTTGACATGGGCTGATGGTGGGGCTAGGAAATGACTAGAAATGGGCTGATGGGGGGCTAGGATTGGAAATGAGCTGATGAAGGGACTCAGACTGAAAATGGATGGGGGAGCTAGGACTGGAAATGGGTTGATGGGGGCTAGGACTGGAAATGGGCTGATGCAGGGACTAGAAGGGAATGGATGCTGGGTGACACTGGAACTAGAAGGGAGCTGATGTTGGGGGAGGATTAGAATGGGATGGGGCTGGGAGAGTAAAGTGGAGAGGGGAAAAATATTTTGTGTGGGAGGGATGAAAAATCTACAATTGGCCGGGTATTGGGAGAGTAAGTGGGGATTGAGGATGGAGGGGTAAAATTTGTGTGGCTGAAATAAGAATGAGGAAAGAGCAAAAGGAGAAAGATTAGTATGTTAAAGCAGATGTAGAGAGAGAGGATGGAAAGAAAACTAGAAGAGAGAAGAAAGGACAAATGGACAGCAGATGATGGAGAGTTAGCAGAAAACATGAAGAAACCAGAAGAAAGTGGCTGGAGCAATTGCAACTGAAAAAAAATGCACAAAAGGTAGAAAGATATCTCTTTATTTTGAATTTATTAACTGGAATATGAAAGCTCTGGGAAATGTGCATCATTAACATCTGCGCTTTGTTTGGTACAAGAGGAAATTAATTTATAGTTTTATTTCTACAGTGTTGTTGTACATTCCAAGTTTGGCTTTTGGGGTTCCCAGTTTAATTATTGCCTTCCTGTTTCTAAATTGTGATTCCTTGTTTGGTGATGGTCTATGTTCTGCATGTGTAACTGAGCTGAGGTATTCTGTTTATGTAATTCCTATTTGACATTGCCACTTGTTCTCTTTCCCCAGTATTCTCTGAAATGTATTGGTTTAATATTTGCAGTGTTGCCTTTTGATAGGTAGGGTATGGTGCTTTGTGAGTCCTGGTAATGCTGTCAGGATACGGTGGGTTTGCTATGGGTTCTGGGTTCTAAATGGGCAGCGTTTGTAGTAGTTCCTAATGTGCCTGGCGGTTGGCACTGGATTTTATTAATGTAGAAATCTTTTAGTCTTTCTTTATCCATACACTCATTAAGAGACATGTTTACTAAAAGTTAGTGTATGGTAACATTATGCAAATATTTATGCAAATAAGGCCACTTATGCAAATGAGGCCCCGTACCGAGTCTCCGTACATGGCCCCGCACCCCCCTTGGGCCGCCCCTGTTCAACACTGCCAGCAAGCTGTGACAACAATTCTTAGGAACGCTAAAATTGGCGCGCTTTTAAGGTTAAAGGGTGCATCGTGGAAGAATGCATATGTATGAAGCAACATGGAAAAAAGGGGAAATAAAAACTTAGAGCCAAATTAAGCCAATAAAAAGAATTGTAATATGAAAAAAACTTACAACAGGGTGCCGCAACTGAACTTGTTGCATACAAAACAGAGTACCGGCAATTCTTAAAAGATAATGAAGTGTGATTATTTACCATAAGCAACCAACACAAAACTTACGAAGAGTATGCAATAATTAAAAAGAGGGGGTAAAATGAATTAAAAAACATAAAAAACTAAATATGCAGCCTACCTTATAAAAAGCTTGCATAGGCTACAAAAAAAAGATTCGGATCTAATTCTTAAACGGGTAACATACGAGTTATAATGGCTATAATCCAGCGGGCATTGCTGCAGATCATCTGCTCTCACAAAAAAACAAAAACTAAAAAAGAAGCTTTAACACTAAACTTAAGAATTTAATGGAAGCGATTACCTTCGGTACTGCCATCAAATTGTAGCACCAACTTTTAAAAAAACGCTGAAAATGGCACGCTTTTAAGGTCAGGGGGGTGCATAAGAACACTGCATATGCATGAGGTAGCCTGAGTGTTATATAACAAAAATTCAATCTTAAAAACAACCAAATGACGCACTTCTCGTAGTAGGCATAGAAAAAAAAACCCAACTTAATCTGATATAATGTAACTCATGAGATTGATTACACAAGGAAAACTTACAACAAATAGTACAGCACTAATTGTTGCAAACAAAAACGATCACAGAACCAATGTAACCGGTGATCCTTAAGAGATGATTACATATGTATAACTGCGATAAAATTGTATACAAAAATTCATATAATGCAATAAGTGCTTAACCATAGGACTTATAAAAACAGTAATCAACAACTGATGAATATACATAAAAAGGCTGTAAAAGGGGGCCAAATTCAAGTCCTAGCCCTAAGGCTGAAATGCGTTGACACACAGGAGATGCTAACCATCATAATGGCTGTGCACAAAAAGTGAAAACAGGCACCGATGATGTAACAAACTATCAATCCTCATAAAAAAACAAGAACTTGAACACTAATTTGATAACACGGACCATAAAATTGGAGTCTTGTTGAAAGCAAACAAAGTGTAACAATAGCTCTTGAAATGCTGAAATCAGCACGCTTTTAGGATCAGGGGGATGCATAAGACAATGCTTATGCATAAGGTAGCCTGAGTATTCGCAAAGCAGTGTGCTTCAAAATTACATTCTCAAAGAAAAAGAAAAAATGCCACTCTTTCATATAGTAGGCATAGGAATAAAAACTAACATAATGTGACTCATAAAATTAACTGCATAAAGGAAACTAGAAACAAATTACCACAACACTAATAGTTACAAGCGGGAGTAATCGCAAAAACAATATAACCGGTTGTTACACTTTCTTTGCTTTCAACAAGACTCCAATTTTATGGTCCGTGTTATCAAATTAGTGTTCAAGTTCTTGTTTTTTTTATGAGGATTGATAGTTTGTTACATCATCGGTGCCTGTTTTCACTTTTTGTGCACAGCCATTATGACGGTTAGCATCTCCTGTGTGTCAAAGCGTTTCAGCCTTAAGGCTAGGACTTGAATTTGGCCCCCTTTTACAGCCTTTTTATGTATACTCATCAGTTGTTGATTACTGTTTTTATAAGTCCTATGGTTAAGCACTTATTGCATTATATGAATTTTTGTATACGATTTTATCGCAGTTATACATATGTAATCATTTCTTAAGGATCGCCGGTTACATTGGTTCTGTGATCGCTTTCGTTTGCAACAATTAGTGCTGTACTATTTGTTGTAAGTTTTCCTTGTGTAATCAATCTCATGAGTTACATTATATCAGATTAAGTTGTTTTTTTTTCTATGCCTACTACGAGAAGTGCGTCATTTGGTTGTTTTTAAGATTGAATTTTTGTTATATAACACTCAGGCTACCTCATACATATGCAGTGTTCTTATGCACCCCCTGACCTTAAAAGCACGTCATTTTCAGCATTTTTTTAAAAGTTGGTGCTACAATTTGATGGCAGTACCGAAGGTAATCACTTCCATTAAGTTCTTAAGTTTAGTGTTAAAGCTTCTTTTTTAGTTTTTGTTTTTTTGTGAGAGCAGATGATCTGCAGCAATGCCCGCTGGATTATAGCCATTGTAACTCGTATGTTACCCGTTTAAGAATTAGATCCGAATCTTTTTTTTGTAGCCTATGCAAGCTTTTTATAAGGTAGGCTGCATATTTAGTTTTTTATGTTTTTTGATTCATTTTACCCCCTCTTTTTAATTATTGCATACTCTTCGTAAGTTTTGTGTTGGTTGCTTATGGTAAATAATCACACTTCATTATCTTTTAAGAATTGCCGGTACTCTGTTTTGTATGCAACAAGTTCAGTTGCGGCATCCTGTTGTAAGTTTTTTTCATATTACAATTCTTTTTATTGGCTTCATTTGGCTCTAAGTTTTTATCTCCCCTTTTTTCCATGTTGCTTCATACATATGCATTCTTCCACGATGCACCCTTTGACCTTAAAAGTGCGCCAATTTTAGCGTTCCTAAGAATTGCTGTCACAGCATGCTGGCAGTGCTGAAGGTAATCGCTTCCACTAAGAATTCAAGTTTCTAGCTAAGATGTTATTAGTTTGATTCAATATTAGAGCCTTTACTATTCTGCATTAGTTTTTTTGTAATATTGTTAGTGCCCGTTTGCATGTTTGCACATAGCCGTTTTTGATTTATAACGGTTTGAGCTGTGCGGTGTGTTCTCTCCCGACTTTATAATACACGTATAACTTTAAGGACTTTATTTTAGTATTTTATTGTTCATCACGTTCACGTTTTATTTTGGGGAGATATTACCACAAAAGATTTCTTATATAAGAAGAGGTTTTTTCGGGGTTTTGAATTACTCCCCTTTGGTCTGGGTTTCCCGTTGTTGATATTCATGTTTAGTATTTCTCATTGTTCCTTTATTTATTTATGCTATTAATGGTATTTTAATTTTTTAGCATTGTCAACTATACGATTGGTCCTATGTCATATCTTTACTAGTATATGCGCTTCATCTAGTATATTGCTAAAGACTACTTGTCAGTACATCCTGAATTTGTTACATTATGACTGTTTGTCCTTTTTCATATTAAGCAGGGTCATTTACATGTGTTTATTCCTGTATTATTTTTATAGTGTATATATATCTTTCAATGTTTTTAATTTTGTGTTTTTATAATTCATTTTTTATATGATATTATTTTATTCTATTGTTGTGTTGTCCTCTAGCACCCCCTGATGAAGGCAATCGCCGAAACGCTTTGGGGTTCTCAATTTCAATAAAGCGCATGTGACCTCCATATCTGCTCGCTTCTTGTGTTTCTTGTGAAGACTTTGCGAGCAGTTGCTCCTGTTGTGTTTTAAACTGTGTTGTATACATGTAAAATGACTCTTAAAAAATTCATACTCATGTAAAAGTACACACAGTCACAAGGCGGCCCATATTTTTATGCAATCTAAAGGAAGGTATGATCAACAGCGGAGTTTGGGGGAAGAGTGGGTAGAGGTACAATGTGCACATATGGTTATAAAGTGCAGTTACTCACCTGTAACAGGTGATCTCCGGGAACAGCAGGAATTAGGTCTTCACATATGGGGTATCGTCGGTACCGACAGAGCCTGCGTGGGAACGCTCCCCAGTGTCCAATAGGAAAGCTTTTGGGTGCATCTCACTGCGCCGGCATCACTGCCTTCCCGCCTTTCCAACTCTCCCTCTTCAGTTGAGTTTATGGCCAAGACAAAGGAGAGAAGGAGATAAAGAGAGGGAGATACAACTCCAAGGGGAGGTGGGTGGGTTGTGAAGACTTAATTCCTGCTGTTCCCGGAGATCATCTGTTACAGGTGAGTAACTACGCTATCTCCAGCAACAAGCAGGAATGTAGTCTTCACATATGGGGACTCCCCAGCTGAGAGATACCAGGGAGATGACGCCAGAAAGCTGTGAAACCCAGGTTGAGATGGGTCATGCTTCCTCCCATGGACCTCTGGCATCGAAACCTGGGATGGCGGGTAGGAGTTGTTCTAAGTCTGAAAGAGATGCTGGAGAACAGCCTGGCCAAACGAGGCATCACGACCGGAGCCCTTGTCTAGGCAGTAGTGGGCTGCAAAGGTATGTACCGAAGCCCAAGTGGTTGCTCTACAAATGTCATCAATGGATACTGAGCGAAAGTTAGCCATAGAGGCTGCCATTGCTCTCACATTGTGAGCTGTGACATGACCTTCGAGAGAAAGTCCCTTACACTCATATGCAAAGATATGCAATTTGCAATCCATTTAGACAAAGTTCACTTGGAAACTGGTAATCCAAGATGACTAGAATCAAAGGCAACAAAAGGCTGGGAAGACTCTATGTTGCTTAGTTCTCTGAAGGTAAAAGGCCAAGGCTCTTTTACAATCCAGAGTGTGTATATTCCTTTCTGCATTAGAGGCGTGAGGCCTAGGGAAAAATACAGGAAGGTAAATTGACTGGTTTAAATGAAAAGGCAAAACCACCTTTAGCATAAAGTAAGGGTGAGTTCTAAGAACTACTCTATCATGGTGCAACCTTATATAAGGAAGATGCTCATTGATGCATCTTGAAGAAGTGAGGGCAATTAGGAAGATCACTTTTCAAGAAAGAAACTTTAGAGATGTAGTGGCTAAGGGTTCAAAGGGAGGTTTCATGATCTGCCCAAGGACAAGATTCAAATCCCATGCTACGGGTGGTGGCTTAATGGGAGGTTTTGTTAAGAGTAGACTTCTCATAAATCCAAGGGCTTGTGGAAAGCTGCAATGGTACTAAGATGGACCCTTACTGAATTGGTCTTAAGACCAGAGGATTATAAATGGAGGAGATACTCCAGTAAGGCCTTATAAGTTTCTTTTTAGAACACCAGATAGAGAACGTTTTCCATTTCGAAGACAAAAGGATATCCTTTACCTGTTGAGAAAGGTTGATATCCTGGAATTCTAGGATCTCAGCAGCCATGCCCTGAGGTGTAGAGCCTGAGGATTCAGGTGCAATAGAGTCCCGTTCTCCTGGGAAAGAAGATCTGGAGCACATCCCAACTCCAGAGGTCTGGCTTGAGAGAGGCGTAGAAGCAGAGGATACCACATTTGTCATGGCCAGCATGGGGCTATGAGGATCATATGGCCCCTGTCTCTCTGAAGCTTGAACAGAGTTTTGGGAATGAGGGGAATGGGTGGGAAGGCATAGAGGAAGTCCTGACCCCAGTGGAGGTGGAAGGCATCCCTTGCCTGACAGTTCTGAGCCGGAATTCTGGAACAGAACTGGGGAAGTTTGGTATTCTGAGGACTTGCGAATAGGTTTATATCTGGAGCTCCCCAGATCTGAAAAATTCGAGCAATTTGCTCTGGATGAAGAGACCACTCATGTGGCAGCAGTACTCTACTGAGTTTGTCTGACAAGAGAGTTTGTGTGCCTGGAAGATACACCACTAGTAGGTGTATTTGAAGATGTCTGGCGAAGGCCCTGAGGTGTAGAGCCTCATTGCACAATGTTAGAGACCCTGTCCCACCCTGTTTGTTCACATAGAACATGGCTACTTGATGGTTGGTATGGACCAGAACTGTCTTGTAGCTGAGGTGGGCCTGAAATACTTGAAGAGCATAAAAGATGGCTCTGAGTTCCAGGAGGTTTATGTGAAGACAAGCCTCTTGCTGGGTCCAGAGACCCTGAGTGGAGAGCCCCCCAACCAACTTTTTTTTTTTATTATTATTTATTTATGAAATTTCAAAATAAATCAAGAAAGGTTACAACGCCCCATTCTTGAAGCAATAGAAAGGCATACAGAAATAATCCACATAGACCAGGATACAATCAAGGAAAATATCATTACATAAGAACAAAATGCCTATTCTCTCTAGCCCACAGAGCCCCCCAACCCAACTTGGACGCATCTGTCGTCAAGGTGGCTTGGTGTAGTGGCTGCTGGAAAAGAAAGCCTACGAGAAGGTTTTCCAGCGATTTGCCATCACTGTGGGGACAAAATGAGATGTGTCAAGTTTCTGATTTTGTACGTTAGGCGACCCGTGTCCACTGAGAGGTTAGGGTCAACTGGGCTGCTCGCATGTGAAGGCGAGCATAGGGAACCACATGGACAGTGGATGCCATATGCCCCAGCAGCTGAAGCATTTCTCGAGCAGTTAGCAGAGTTTTCATAGCTGCTTGAGATGCCAGCTGGAGTATTTGAAGACAACGTGGCTGTGGCAGGAAAGCGCTTGACTGTCTTGTGTCTAGTCAAGCCCCTATGAACTCTAGAGACTGAGAAGGGGTGAAATGAGATTTTGGGAGGTTTATGACCAGTCCCAGGTACTGCAAGATTTGCATTGTGCAGGAGAGAGTGAAACTGGCTTCTGGAGCTGTCGATGCTCGGATGAGCCAGTCGTCTAAGTAGGAGAAGACAAATATCCCCAGAGTTCTCAGGAATACTGCTACTACTGCCATGCATTTTGTGAAGACTCTTTGGGGCAGAAGCCAGTCCAAAGGGTAGAACCCTGTACTGGTAATGTCTTCCTTGAAAAAGGAATCAAAGAAACCTCCTGTGATCTGTTTGGATGAGAATATGCATGTATGCATCCTTTAGATCTAGAGAACATAGCCAATCCTGACTCTAAATGTAAGGAAGAAGTGTTCCAAGGGAGATCATCTTGAATTTTTCTCAGAACAGATATTTGTTCAACTCTCTGAGGTCCAGTATGGGTCAGTATCCCCCTGTTTTCTTTGGGATGAGGAAGTAGGGGGAGTAGAAACCCATGCCCTGTTGGGATATGGGTACCTCTTCTATTGCCCCTTGAACAAGTAGCGAGGTGACCTCCTGACACAAGAGAGTGGTGGAAGGGTCCTGAGAATTGAACTGTCTTGTGATGGTGGGAGGGGGCATACAGTGAAAATGGAGTTTGTACACCTCTCGTACAATGGAAAGAGTCTAGTTTTCTGATGTTATTTGTTGCCATCTTCTGGCAAAATGACAAAGTCTGCCGGGGATGGTAAGAGGTTCTGGACCTTTCAGGGGCAGGATGACTAAGTTCTCTAGGAAGGAGTCAAAGCTCCTGAGGAGGCTGAGCTGGTTGAGCTCTCGGGACTTGTGCCTTCCTTTGCTGTCTGGGCTGTTGTTGCCCCTTCTGGGGAGCATGAACTGGAGAGTGGACAGCCTGGGTGTAAGATGGGTGGAATTTCTTTTTCTTGTTGAAAAAAGGGTTTCTTAGTTGCCTTTTTCTTTGCTGGGTTGGCTGTAACCCTTGATAATCTGTTCGATGTTATATTTTCAGACTCAAGCTGATTAGCTTTGTCTTGCCAATCCTTGCCAAAGAGATTTTCTCCTATGCAAGGAATGTTTCCCAGCTTGTCTTGCACCCATTGTTCTAAATCAGAAGCCTGAAGCCAGGCAATGCTACGTGCACCAATGGAAAAAGCAGAGGTTCTGCTAATGCACTCAAAGCAATCAAAAGTTGCACGGTTCATAAACTTAGACACATTCTGGGCATGTTTGACCAGAGTGAGGAAGCCTGTTCTTTTATCATCGGGGAGAAGTGGAGCCATGAGCTCCAGATCCCTTGTAACCTCCTTAAGGAACATTCCCATATAAAGAATGTAGGAGCTGATCCTGGCCGATGGCATCGAGGACTGAAAGCATCGATGCCCAAAGGCATCGAGCGTCCTTGCTTCACGGCCCAGAGGGTTAGAGGAAAGCATCTTAGCACTCTTGATCCTATGCATTGCCGATTCCACTAGCATTGAAAGGTGTGGTAATTGAGTCTTCTGAAAAACAGGGCATTGTGGAACTCGGTACATGGTATCGAGTCTCCGAGATTGTGGAGATACCGTTAAAGGAGCGTCCCACATTCTTATCATGAGGTTATGCAGGATTCGATGAATGGGAAGGGTAGCAGCTTCTTTAGGAGCTGCCGGGTACTGAAGAATTTCTAATTCTTCTGCTCTCGGTTCCTTCTCAGGGGTCACAGTGATTGATAGTCCTTGGGCTACATCACTTATGAAATCCTGAAAAGGCATGTCCTCTGGAGGAGACATTCTACGCTGAGGAGATGGAGAGGGATCCTCTGGTAGAATCACCCTGGTACCAGCAAAATCGTCAGAGTCATCGGAATCAGAAGACTCGAAGTATCTGCGCGTCGGGTGCTGTTGCATTGCTTGACACCAGTATCGATTGAAGTCAGCATCGGACTGTCTCGATACTGGGCCTTCAATACAGGATATTGATTCAAGAGCTGGCATGGGGGGAAGCACATCAGTTAAGGCAGGTGCGGTCGGTACTGGTACCATTGACTGCGGAACCTTTTGAAGCTGTCTGAGCGGTACCGAGGCTGCTAAGAGAGCTGCTAGATTGAGTTCAATGGCCAGTATACACTGATCCATGGCCCCTGCCGATGCCTGGATGTCGGTACCGGTGAAACAGACCACAACACCAGAACAGGGCACCAGGACTTCTCCTGAGGTGGAAGCTTCGGTAATATCCTGGAGCCCCGTTAATGCTTTGGAGGCCAGGACCTTCCACTGGGGCTGTTTTGCCGGTATGTTTTCCTCAAGGGCAATGCTAGTAGCATCTCGATGCTTTGAAGGAGATCTACCCTTTGAGGACCGGCCGGTCTTGGAAGACCTAGGTTTAGTTACCTGAGATCCATGGGAGGAAGATGAAGCCCTGGAAGACGTTGATGCAACGTACATCGCATCAGCAGCAAAGAGGGTGCCGAGTTTTTCAGCTTTGTTCTGCAGGCCCCTCTTGGTCATCTTTCTACAGAGGAGACACTCTGATGGTAAATGGTCAGGACCTAAACATTTAAGATACCAGTCATGGATGTTGGTAGCAGAAATGGTACCGCTACACTGAACATTTGTTGAAACCACTAGCTGATTTCTCCATTTTAGAAGAGGGCCTAGTGCCCAAAATGGCGCCTGGCACCTAGAGGGGACAGACCCTTCAAAAAAAAAGAATTCTTTTTCCTTTTTTTTTTTTTAAAAAGAAAAGAAGTAAGAAAATGAAGAAAAGACCGGTGGTACCAGTATAGGCATCAACAGTGAAGGCAGACGTGACCACAAAAAGAAAACTTTCTGTGGTGACACGGTTTGCTGCCTGTTGACTCCACGGAAAATGAAAAACTGAAGAGGGAGAGTTGGAAAGGCAGCAACGCAGGCGCAGTGGGATGCTCCCAAAAGCTTTCCTATTGGATTCTGGGGAGCATTCCCACACAGGCTCTGTCGACGATACCCCATATGTGTAGACTACATTCCTGTTTGTTCCTGGAGATAACATACACCTATGTGCATACTTCAGTCATTTACATGTCCACCAACTCTCAAGTTGATATAATATTGCACAGCCACATTTCAACTGTAATTTGGTGCTTTTGTAATGCTCTTTTACAAAGGCAAATTAAGAACTTAAGAACAAAGAAGTGCCATACTGGGTCAGACCAAGGTCCGTCAAGCCCAGTATCCTGTTTTCAACAGTGGCCAATCCAGGCACAAGTACCTGGCAGGTTTCCAATAAGACACACAGATTCCAAAATGCTCGTCCTGGGGCAAACAGTAGATTTCCATGGTCCTCTTTAATAATGGTTTATGGAGCTTTCCTCCAGGAACTTGTCCAAACCTTTTTTAAACCCAGCTATACCAACAGCTTTTACTACATCCTCCAGTAATTAATTCCAGAGTTTGATTACATGTTGAGTAAAACAATATTTTCTCTTGTCTGTCTCAAATGGATTACATTGCAGCTTCATTGTCTGTCTTCTAGTCTTTCTACTTTTTGATGGTGTAAAAGCCAATCTATGTTTACACATTCCACTCCATTCATTAATTTATAGATCTCTATCAGCTGCTTCTTTTCCACGTTGAAGAGCCCTAACTTTTTAGCCTCTCCTCATAGGGGTATCTTTCCATCCCCTTTACCATTTTTGTCGCTCTTCTCTGTACCTTTTCTAATTCTGCTATATCCTTTTTAAGATATGGCAAGAATTGCACACAATATTCAAGATGTGGTTGCAAAATGGAATGATACAGAGGCATTATAATATCCTTGGTTCTATTCTCCCTTCCTTTCCTTATGATTCCTAGCATTATATTTGTTTCTTGGCTACTGCTGCATACTGGGTAGAGGGTTTCAATGTGTTATCCATGCTGACATCTAAATCTTTTTCCTGGTTGGTAGTCTCTATGGTGGTACCTTGCATCATGTAACCATAGTTTGGGTTGTTCTTTCCTAGGTGCATAACTTTGACCTTTTCCACATTAAATTTCATCTGGCATTTGCAGGTCCAGTCTTCCAATTTATCAAGGTCCTCTTGCAATTTTTCAAATCATCTTGCATTTGAACAGCTTTGAATAATTTTGTATCATCTGCAAATGTGATCACCTCACTCGTTATTCTTATTTCCAGGTCATTTATGAATATGTTAAAAAGCAGTAGGCCCAGCACAGATCCCTGGGGTACTCCACTATTCATCTTTCTTCATTGAGAAAAATGGCCATTTAGCCCTACTGTCTGCTTTCTATCTTTTAATCACTTCCACAATACTACACTGCTTCCAATCCCAAACTTTTTAATTTCGCTAAGAGTTTCTCATGAGGGATCTTGTCAAAGGCTTTCAGAAAATCCAGATACACGATATCAACCAGCTAACCTTTGTCTACCTGCTTATTCACACCTTCAAAAATATAACAGATTAGAAAGGCAACACTTTCTTTTGGTAAATCCATGTTGGCTTTCTCCCATTAAACCATGACAATCAACATGTTCAGTAATTTTATTCCTTAAAATGGTTTCTACCATTTTGCCTGGTGGTCTGTAGTTTCCCGGATCACGCCTGGAACCCTTTTGGCATTACAATGGCCATTCTCCAATCTTCCGATACGATAGATGATTTTAAAGATAGTTCACAGATTACTAATAGTACGTCTGAAATCTCATATTTCAGTTCAATCAGTACCCTTGGATGTATACCATCCGGTCCAGGTAATTTTTTACTCTTCAGTTTATAAAAATAATTCTAATACATCTTCTTGGTTTATAGATATTTCTTTCAATTCTTCTGCTACCTTTCTATACTATTTCAGGCATGAGGAACTTCCCTACATCTTCTTCAGTAAAGACTGAAGCAAAGAATTCATTCAGTCTCTCCACTATGGCCTTGTCCTCCCTTAGGGTCCCTTTTACTTCTCTATCATCCAGTGGGCCAACTGACTGTCTCACGGGTTTTTTGCTACAAATGCACTTGAAAAGTTTTTTATTATGCATTTCTGCTTCCATGGCAAACTTTTTTTCAAATTCTCTCTTTGCCTGCCTTATCAATGCCTAGCATCTAACTTGGCAATGCTTATGTTGTTTCCCATTTTCATCATTTGGCACCTTTTTCCATTTCCTGAAAGATGCTTTTTTAGCAACAACAGCCTCTCTGACCTCTCCTTTAAACCATGCTGGCAGTTTTTTGGCCTTCCTTCCACTTTTCTTAAAGTGTGGAAAATATCTGTTCTGGGCTTCCAAGATTGCATTTTTAAACAATGCCCACACTTTATGCAAATCTTTAGCCTTTGCAGCTGCTCTTTTAAGTCTTTTGTTAACTACTGTCATCATTTTATCATAGTCTCCCTTTTGAAAGTTAAATGGGAGTACTGTGGATTTCCTTGCTGCCCTTTTTCATTTATTAAATCAAATGTGATCATGCTATGATCACTATTAACAAGTAGCCCCAACACTCTTACCTTTTGCACCAGATCCTGCATGCCACTAAGGACTAGGTACAAAATAGCTTCCCTTCTTGTCGGTTCATGAACCAGTAACTCCAAGAAGCAGTCATTTATTTCAATTTATTTCATCTAGAAACTATCTCCCTAGTAGGTCCTGCTGTGACACTAACCCAGTTGATACCCGGGTAATTGAAATCACCCATTATTACTGTATTGTAACTTTTATTAGCTTCCCTGATTTCTTTCAACATTACATCATCCGTTAATTCTGGCCAGGCGGCCGGTAGTACACCCCCCCCTGCTGCCATTGTCTTCCCCTTTTTAAGTGGTATTTCTATCCATAAAGATTCTACAGCATATTTTGTTTCCTGCAAAACTTTAATCCCTACGTGACAATGCCCTCTCTAACATAAAGCATAATCCCTCCACCAATTTGACCTACTCTATCATTGCAATATAGTTTGTACTCAGGAATGACAATGTCCCATTGGTTGTCCTCCTTCCACCAGGTCTCTGAAATAGCAATCATATCTAACCTCTTATTTAGCGCTATACATTCTAACTCTCCCATCTTATTTTTTAGACTTCTAGCATTTGCATACAGGCATTTTAGAGGTTGTATTTCAATCACAACAATCTGGTTATCAGTTGATAGGGGTAATTTGGAATCTTTCAGCTCTGTACTTAAGGGCATCTGGATAACTTATCTTTATTGGAACCTCTCTGTTTGGATGTCCTAACTTCCCTGTATTGTCAGTATCCTTCAAGGATACATTCTTCCGAAACATGTGCTCTAGGGCAACTGTTGGCTTTCCTCCTATTATTTATTTATTTATTTATTTCAACTTCTTATATACCGCACTCTTCGACATCAGCGCGGTTTACAGATAACATGAAGAAACCAGAACAACAGGCTGTTTGGTATTACATATAACAGGAGTATCAACTTGGATAACATGGGAGAACTATTTACATGGAGTATATAATCTATTAACTAGATAACATGCTCAAACTATTTACATAAAATTAGCAGGAATACTTGGAAAAAGGAGAGAGGCTGTGGATTTGTGGGTTGTATTAGGGTGGGGGCTATTATGTTACACTTCATGTGGGGTAGTATTTGATGAAAAGGTGCAGTTTAAGGGCCTTTCTGAACTGGGTTAGGTTGGTTATGGCGCGGAGATCAGGTGGGAGAAAATTCCAGCATTTTGGTGCGCTAAACATGAAAGCTCTGTTTGACGTTGATAGGCTGCACGTTGTTATAGCCTTTGGGGTTGTTAGTGAGTTTAATGCTGCCTGTCTCCTATTTCTGTTTGATGGGACGGTTTGGATGAGTTTAGAAAGTGATGTGGACGATAAACCATTTATGGCCTTAAAAGTGAGAGTGAGGGTTTTGAATGTAAGTCTTCCATGTATAGGGAGCCAATGGAGCTGTTTGAGGATAGGTGTGATGTGTTCATTTTTGGGCGCTCCTAGGAGAACCCTGGCAGTGGTGTTCATGGCAAGCTGTAAGGAGCTTACGGTGGATTGTGGGAGTCCTTGTAGAATGGAGTTGGCGAAGTCGAAATGCGGTAGTATCAGAGCTTGGTAGATGGTTCTGAAGTCTTCGTGGTCTAGTAGGGGACGTAGGTGTCTAAGCGTGCGTATTTTGAAGTACACAGATTTTACGATATTGTTTATGTGTGATTTCATATCGAGCCTATGGTCTAGTGTAACTCCGAGGTATTTTATTGTTTCCTTGGTGCCTAGGTCAGCTCCCTTGACACTTATGTGTGGTGGTGGAGTGAAGTTGGGGTCTCTTGTGATAAAGAGAACCTCAGTTTTCTTATGCTGAATGCGGAGGTTCTGTGACAGGAGCCATTGTGAGACTGCGTCGAAGCAGTTTGTTATAGGCAATAAATCCATTTGCATTGTGGAAAATGGCATGTAGAGTAGGATATCGTCAGCGTATATCATACATTTCACATTGAAAGACCTGATGATATCGCAGATAGGCTGCATATAGATGTTGAACATGAGGGATGAAAGTGAGGACCCTTGCGGAACGCCTTGTCTTTGATGGAAGAGTTTTGATTCTCCTGTTGCAGATTTAACGTATTGCATTCTGGTATCGAGATATGATTTACACCATTCAAGTGCTGAGTTGCATATGCCTTTTTCTTTCAGTCGACTGAGGAGGATCTCGTGATTTACCGAGTCAAACGCTGCTGCTATATCCAAGAAGATTAGCACAACGCCTTGTCGGATGTTGTCTATGGTATTGAGAACATCATTGAAGAGCGTGGTAAGCAGTGTCTCAACGCCATGGAATTCTCTGAAGCCGTGTTGAGAATGGTCTAGAGGGGCTGCGGAGTCAATGTGGTCTTGGATTTGGCGCTGTGCCTCTTTCTCAAAGATCTTTGCTAAGAGGGGGATACTGGCTATAGGCCTGTAGGAGTCTGGCCGTTTTGGGTCTAGTTTAGCGTTTTTTAGAAGTGGCCTGATGGATGTGAGCTTTAATGCAGATGGGAAGGAGCCAGTAGTGAAGGAGAGGTTTATGATTCTTGCAATGAAAGGGCTAAGTGCACACCGAAGATCCTTTATCCAAAAGGCTGGGCAGGGATCGGTCTGCGCGGTGGTTGTGTTGAGTGAGGTGATTGTGTCTTCAATGTGTTTAGAAGAAGGCGTGGTAAGTGCGGATAGGGATGTTGGGCAAGTTGTTTCTTGTATATTGTTTTTTTGAGAGTTCATCTGTCTGTAGGAGTTTTGATTGCAAGTAATCAGCGAATTCTTGCGGGTGGATATCATTATTTTGTTCAGAGGATGGTTCCTTTGATAGTGACTTAACCAGGTTGAAAAGGTCACGAGGTTTGTTCAATGATCTCTTGAGCATATCTGAGTGGTATTGCTTCTTTCTGGTTGTGATTGCCTCGCGGTGAGTTGAGAGGTGGAGAATGTAGGCTTCGTGGTCATCGATAGCTAGTGAGCGGCGCCAGCGTTTTTCGAGCCTTCGTAGGTGCGTAAGAGAGGACCGTAGCTCGGAGGAAAACCATGGAGCAGAGGTTCTTTTCCCTGATATGGACTTTTTGTGTGGTAGTTGAGCAACAGCGTTGAGGCTGTTGTTCCAGGCAGCGATTGACTCGTCAAGGTTGAGAGTTGTGTTGTTGAGGACTGGTTGGATACTTGACAGAATAAGTTCTCTGTTGAAAGGTCGAAAGCCCCGTGTTACTCTAGATGGATTGGCGAGTTTACTGGTGTTCAGACTATGATTGCTGTTCAGGGGAATTTGTAGGTTTATAAGTTTATGGTCAGACCATGGGACCTCGGTGATTGATTTTACAATGTTGCTGTTATGCTCAGAGACATGGTGGGGGGCGAATACCATGTCAAGAATGTTTCCTTTGGTATGAGTAGGCTCAGTGATTATTTGTTTGTAACCAAGATTTTCAATGGCGTTGAGGAGTGAAAAGGAGTGGTTTTGTTGTAGTGATGGGAGGTTCAGGTCTCCCATTATCCAGTTGGGAGTGTTGGGGTTGCAGGTATTGGCGGCCAGATCCAATATGGAGGGCAGGTCGTCTGGGGAGCTCGAGGGGGCTCTGTAGACCAGGTTCATGGAGCATTGTTTATTGGCTATGGTGATTATGTCCAGATTGTTTGTGCTATAGGAGTTAGTCATGTTGAAGAGGAGTTCAGACTTGGTGAGAATGAGTGCTCCTCCTCCCTTCTTGTTTTCTCTGTGGGTTGTGTGTATAGTGAAGTTTGGTGGAATGAGTTGGTTAATAAGGACATTGTCCTCTTTAGATAACCAAGTTTCGGTGATCATGAGAGCATCAAGATCATGAAGGGTAACTATATCTAAGATTACAGGCCATTTTTTTCGAATTGATCGAGCATTTATAAGGGCACATTTTAAGTTTTGTGAGGGCGAGGGTTTGTGTTGCTTCAAATTACTGGATTGCTGTATTGCAATGTGGATCAAGTGGGAGTGTCGGATACGAGCTTCCCTAGTCGGATAAAGTTATCTAGTTTAAAACCTGCTCTATCGGGGGGCGGAGCCTGATGTCCAGCGGGTAAGACGCTTCGCGCTGAAGCTCCCGAGAGGCCTACTTAGAATCCTGACTTAATACCTATACAAAATTACTATTTCGCTCTGAGCTGACCGGGGTACCTTGGGGGGGATGGCGGCCCATAAACCAGCGCGCTTGGACTTCGGGTCTCCTTCTTCTTCTCACGGAAAACGCTCCAAAACAGAGGTGTCCTCCCCGCAGAAGATGGTTCCATTTCGGGAAAACCCCGAAATGCGCCTGGAGATTCTCGAGGAAATACGCGGCGTGAAGGAACTGGTGCAGTCCAATGGAGAAGCGCTTAGAGCCCTGCGAGAAGACTTTGGAGTGCTCCAGGACCGACTAGATAATCTCTCATTACGGCAGGACAATATGGCGGGGGTCCTCGACTCGCACGCGGTGCGCTTGGGCACACTGGACAAGGCTGAGCGCCAGATACAAAATCTTCAAAAGGAGTTAGAAGATAGCAATAATCGAGCCCGTCGCAACAATGTGAGGCTCATTGGAATACCGGAGGGGGTGGAAGCGGGAGATATGAGAGAATTCCTGCTTAAAACTCTTCCCTCCCTGCTGAAGATCACCTTTCATAAAGAACTGGAAATCGATCGTGCACACCGTGTTCCTACTCACATGGCGCTCAACCGCACGACCCCCCGGCCTATTATCTTTCGCTTGCTACGATATCAACAAGTGGAACAAATTTTAAATGCTGCTCGGGCGAACCATCATTTGGAATTTGAAGGTCACAAAGTCTCCTTCTTCCCTGATTTGGCAAAGCCTACCGTTGACCGACGGAAGAAACTCCTTGCTTTTCGCCCTCGACTTCAACAGCTACAGGCTCGCTTTGGCCTGTTGTATCCCGCGAAGCTCCGAGTGACTCTCCACAATCAAACCAGGACATTCGAAGATCCTGATCTACTCTCCACATTTTTAGACTCCAAAGAAGCAGAGCAGATGCGCTGATCCAACGACTTGGACTTTTCTTTACCGGCTCTGTCCGCCATTTTGAAGGGCCCGATGCGACGGTCATAGTCAAGCATAGAGACTACCTGGACTTTCTTTCTTTCTTTCTATGACTTTTTTGCCTTTGGTCTCCTATCCCTCCATGATGTGTGCCTCGGTCGGATTCGGAGCACGCACAGTCCTACAGGTTATGTGTTTTTTTTTTTTATCCATATCGGCCTTCTCTGGGGCTTCTCCCCGCAGACACATGGTCGCCAGTAATTTTTGGGGTTTTGCTTCTTCTCTACCGCGCTGCGGTTTTTCTTTTTTAATATGGGGCGCTTCATTGTATTATCTAAGCTTATTTTCTTTTATGCCATATGTACAGCCAGATACAGTCAATATGAGGGACATTGTGAAATTATGTGCGCTATTATGCTCAGAATTTTTCACATGTTTAAATGGCCTTATGTAAAATCTTATCACTCAACGTAAAGGGCATTAATAGTCCAATCAAAAGAAAGAAAATCCTTAGCTATCTTAGCCATGAGCATGCTGATTTAGCGTTTCTCCAGGAAACGCACTTAAACTCTGCTGAAACACTGAAACTCAATGTTAAGCCTTACATGGTGGCTGCCTATTCTCCCGCCGTTTCCAAACGGTGCGGGGTAGCCATTCTGGTTAAGAAATCTTTGCAAGCTACTGTAATTGATACTAGCGCTGACAAGGAGGGTAGATGGGCCCGAGTACATCTTAAGGTTGGAGATAGTGAATTTACATGTATTTGCATTTATGCCCCGAATGTGGACAACCCTGCTTACTATGCTAGTATTGCGCAGTTGGCACAGGCCTCTGCCAATACTCCATTAATACTTGGTGGTGATTTTAATCAAGTGTTAGACCCTCTGATAGATAGACAGCCGCCTAGAACGAGTAGTCCACCCAAGAGTCTTGCTACCCTTACAGCTCTGATGCAAGATCTTGCGCTGGTAGATATATGGAGGCTGCTTCACCCCTCCGACTTAGAGTTCACTTTCTTTTCTGCCCCCCATCACTCCCAATCTAGAATAGATTTCTTTCTCATTTCCAAAGCACTGATTTCTCAAGTAGACACGACTAGGACTCATCCTCTCCATATTTCAGATCATGCTGCCATATCTTTATCATTACATATCACTGCGCGGGACGAATCTCCCCGAGCTTGGTTTTTTGATAGATCCTTACTGGGTCAAAAGGATTTTCAGGTTGATATAAAGGCCGCCATCCAAGATTATTTTCATTTTAACTCACCCCATGACACAGCGAGCTGGGCTTGGTGGGAGGGCTTTAAAGCATCTATCCGCGCAACTATAACTAGCTATCAAATTCGGCAGGGGAAACAAAGAAAGCAGCAATTACTGATTCTAGAGCAGCAGATACAAGCTGGGGAGCGTCTTCTCACGTCCCGTACTGACCCATGTATTTTACTCCGTTTACAACGCTTGCGTTTTCAATACAATCAGCTTTTGTACACTGCTGCTGTTAAAAATATTGAATCACAACAAGGGCTATATTATCGGGAAAATAATCGTGCTGGCAAACTATTAGCAAATGCCCTAAAAGGTCAAAAAGAAGCCAAGCGGGTTACCGCCCTCCGCAATCCGTCGGGGGGGGGGCTTGGTCACTAAAGATACCGAAATTTTAGAACTCTTTCGTGATTTTTATACTCAGCTTTATCAATCTGAATGTGATTTTGAGCCAGATGTATTCGAACGCTTACTTTCAGGGGTACAAAGACCGACCCTATCTGACGAAGATAGAGTGGCCTTGGACACACCCTTTACTGTCTCAGAAATTCACTCTGCTATCACGAAATGTGCCTCTGGTCGAGCCGCAGGCCCAGACGGTCTCCCTGCTGAATTCTACAAAACCTTTCACGCTGACTTAGCTCCAGTTTTGAAACTTTATTTTTCTGCTCTGGCCGAGGAGGGTTCTCCTTCTGGGTCCTTTTCAATGGCCAACGTAGTAGTTTTTGAGAAAGAGGGGAGAGACCCGCAACTCACAGCTAATTATCGTCCAATTTCCCTCCTAAACGCGGACTATAAAATATTTGCCACCATTCTCTCTACCCGGCTCTCTGATAGGATGCCTACCTTAATACACCCAGATCAATGCGGTTTCATTCCGGGTAGATCAACTGCTGACAATGCTCGGACTCTATGCCATGTACTGACTACCGCAGTTAATCTTGATCGCCCATTTGTTGGTCTCTCACTTGATGCTGAGAAGGCCTTTGATCGCTTGGAGTGGCCCTTCCTGTTTGCAGTCCTCCGCTGGTACGGATTCGGGGAAGGTTTTCTCCGTTGTCTTCGCACCATGTACGCACAGCCTACAGCCAGTATATGTGCCAACGCTTTAAAGTCTCAGCCTTTTCCCCTTCAACGCGGCACTCGCCAGGGATGCCCACTGTCTCCACTTCTCTTCGATCTCGCACTCGAACCCTTGGCTTTACTAATCCGGCAATCGGCGGAGATTCATGGAGTCCCCTTCACCCATAGGGAAATCAAAATTTCAGCGTATGCTGATGACCTTATGCTTTTTGTCTCTGTAGACTCAGTACCGGCTGTCCTAGAGCAAATTGATAAATACTCACAACTGTCCGGTTATAAGATAAATTGGACTAAGTCGGTAGCCTTTCCCTTAAATCCTTTGCTTCATCAGGCAGACATGCAACCCTTCCCTTTTTTATGGCAACCTCGCATGGTCAAATACCTTGGGGTTCACTATTGTTCTCCTTTGGAAGACACTATCTCCTTCAATGCCAAAGACTTAACCTCTAAAGTCCGGGCGCTTACTCACCGCTGGACTCCTTTAACACTTACCTGGTGGGGTCGATTAGACACCATAAAAATGATGATTGTTCCGAAAGTGAATTATATCTTAGAAATGTTGCCCTGTCTCTTACCTCGACGTATATATAAAGATATAGAGGGCCTTCTGACTAGATACTTGTGGCAAAACAAGACACCTAGGATAGCGAAACATAAGCTGCAAGCAGATAAGGAAAATGGGGGTGTCAGATTCCCTGATCTCCTGAAGTATCATCAATCTTTTCTTCTCAAACAAGGCGCTCGTTGGCTGGAAGATCCAGTACCGAGTAGACCTGTGTGGCTAGACATAGAAGAGGACCTTTGCAAACCGATTCCTCTTACTTTTCTTCCTGGTATGACTCTCCCATCAGACTCCCACTTTCCACCAATGCTTTTAGACACCTTAGGTGCCTTTAATACTCTTATGCAATCTTTAGACTCCCGACTCTATCCGTTAGATCAGCTCCCACTTTGGTACAATACTCGATTTCGAATACAACATAAGCCGATGGCGTGGAGCCCCTGGTACACTAGGGGCATTTGGACTCCTAGTCAGTTGTTTCATGAAGGTCGCTGGAAAACTTTTAGTGAATTGCAAATTGAATTTGGTCTTCCAGCGAAACACTACTTTCAGTTGGTGCAACTTCAGCATTGCCTTCGGAGTGCTAAGGTACTCCCGCCCTCGGCTTCCCCTACACAAGGTTGGTTGGAGACTATCCGATCTATCGGTAATTCACCGGGCGTAGCATCCAATTTTTACAAAACCTTATGTAATGCTATCACTAGAGATACCCCTATAGCGCAGAAAGCATGGGAGAGAGAATTGCATGTGACTTTGACCCCGGAGCAATGGAGCCTTGTCTGGAGTAGAGTGACACGGGTCTCCCGATCCGCCTCACTCACTCAGACACTCTTCTTTCTAGCCCACCGGTGTTTTTACACTCCTGATAGATTAGCCAAATGGAACACTACTCAGGGCAACAGCTGTTGGACATGTCATGCGGCCATTGGTTCACTACCTCATGTTATGTATGAATGTCCCGCACTACAGTATTACTGGCGTCGGGTCTGGAGTCGTATCCAGTCTGTATTGCACTTTCAAGAGCCCCTTTCTTGGAGGATAGTGGGACTTCGCTCTGCTGCGGGGATCCCCTCTCTTCCAAAAACGGCCTACTTCCTTTTGGACTTTATGCTTGGCATTGCTATTTCCCTAATCACGAAATACTGGAAAAATAGCTCTCATCTGAGCCCCAATGAATGGTGGAATCATGTCTGTCTTTACAGTAAATATGAACAAATACCTCGTATGTTTGCTTCCCCCATTCAGACTCCTCATCATCGGTCTAAATGGAAGATGCTCAATGACTATGTACACTCTGCTCAATGCTCTCATCTGACTGTCTAAATTTGTATATATCTTTGGCCTATGATTATTCTGTATCGCAGATACTCTTTTGATTGTTTTGATGTATAATCATTGTTATTTGGAAGTGTCCACATGCTGACATAATCAGCTAGAGAAGAAGCGTGGGGGTGGGGGGTAATTGGGTTTCTTTTTCTTTTTTGTATCCTTGTTTTGTCTCCTTTGGTGTGTTGTTTCTTTTGTTTGTTGCAAAATGAAAATAAAAGTTTAAAAAAAAAAAAAACCTGCTCTATCTAATTTTTAAAGGTTAATGTCAGCAGCCTCATTCCCTCCCAATTAAGGTGGAGCCCATCCCTTCGGAAAGCCCCTCCTATCCCCAGAATGTTGCCCATTTCCTTTTTTTTTTTTTTTTTTTTTAAATGGTAATTTTTATTCAGTTTAAACATATAAAATAACAGTACAAACGATCATGATATAGAAGGATACAAGCAGATGCTATTGATCAAAATAGCAAAAGAATATAATAACTTGAACAAGACAGTACAATAACTTTAACAAGAACTAGTATCAGTCCATGCCAGCACGCCACCCTCCCTCTCTCCGTTCAATGTGGTTACAGCAGAGACCATTCCACAAGGCAGCCTCCATCAATCACTTTCATCAAACATAATTTTGTAAAGCTGACCATTTCTTACTTAGTTTACCAGACCATGGGTTCTTGGCTATATAGATCTCTTCGTAGGTCTTGTGTAGGATTAAGAGACTCCACCAATGCTCGAAACAAGCTTTGTCGAGATTCTTCCAGTGTATTAGAACTATTTTAAGCGCTATCCCGAGCATTAAGTCCAGCAGTTTACTATCCCATTTCATCAGAGTAGGTTCCAGAGCTATGGATTTATATATTACTATCCGATAAGTGATAGGAGTTTGTAAGTTGAGGATTTGTGATATGCGTTCCCATACTCTGTTCCAATATATTTCCAGGGATTTACAATGGAACAACATATGTGCCAGTGTCCCAATTTCCATGTTACAGGACCAACATCGATTTCCCTCCTGTAGTGTCCATTTCATTTTCTTAGCCGGTGTAATATGCGCTCGATGTGTATAAAGTACATAGATTGTGTGAGAGACGCTGCTCTCGTGGCACGTATTTGAGTTCCCCAAAAAGTGTCCCAATTTTCCGGAGGTATATCTTGACCGGTTTCAGTAGCCCACACCGACTGTATCTTAAAACATGTCTTGTCACTTTTGGATCGGAGAATCGCAACACATCTCGAAACAGCTTTGGCATCTGTTTGTAATTCTTGAAGTTTCTGTCGCAGTGGCCATCCAGTACGTATCAAGACAGGTGACACACCCGCTTTGCTCATGCAGTATCGGAGCTGACACCATTGGAAATAGCATGTATTAGGCAATCGGAATTCCGTTCTTAATCTGTCAAAGGTTTTAAATGCACTTCCATTGATCAGTTGTCCAATGGTTATAAGATCATGTTCCACCCATTTTTTCCATAAGACAGGCTTCCCTCCGATGATAAGGCGCGGGTTCAGCCATAAGGGCATATCTGCGGCGAAGTCATCCCCTCCATCGATACATGATGCCAATAATCGACAGGCATGCTGTGTTTCTCGGATAATAGCATTATGTGGTATAGTCTGGTCTACTACTGTGCCAACCATTAGCCATGTAGGTAGGGGGGAATGTATGGCCCGCTCCACACTCAACCATCTAGGTCCTTTATCAGTGTCGTCAGAGTCGACCCATTGAGCACCCTGCTTTAAAAGAGAGGCAGTGTGCAGCCAGCCGAGATCTGGGAAATGGACACCTCCTTGTGCATTAGGTAACTTCAGTTTCCAGGCAGCTATTCTAGGTACTCGGTTGTTCCATAAAAAGGCTATCAGTTGACTATTCATTTTCTTATAGAAGGCTGACGGGAAGCGTAAGGGAATCATACTTAATATATAGCTGAGTTTTGGTACCAACATCATTTTTATCGTTTCTAGCCTGCCCCACCAACTCAAATGAAGGGGGGTCCACCTGCAGACGTTATCATGTACAATTTCTTGACACATCTTAATGTTGATTGCGACAGTCTCTTCCAAGGTGGTGCCATAGGTCACGCCCAGGTATCTAAAGGATGACTTCTCATATTGAAAGGGGTATCCACGCATCATTTCTTCGCTGACCTGTTCATTCAGAGGAATAATTGTTGTTTTATTCAGATTTACTTTATATCCGGATATCGCTGAATATGCATCTATGAGTTGCAGTGTTTCAGGAAGGTCTGATGGTTGTAGAAAAATGAGCAGGTCATCTGCATATGCTGACAATTTACAGGGACCATCAGCTAACTCAATTCCTTTTATGTTTTCCTTCTGTCGGATCGCTATTAATAAGGGTTCCAGGGCTAAATTAAAAAGCATCGGTGACAGGGGGCAACCCTGTCTGGTCCCTCTTTGCAACTGAAAAGGGGCTGAGAGGTGTGAGTTGACCGCTATTCGAGCTGTGGGTTTGGTATATAACAATTCAACGCGTTTTAGGAACTTTTCTCCTATCCCAAACCACCGTAGGGATCGAAATAGAAAGGACCATTCCAGTCGATCGAAGGCTTTTTCGGCATCCAATGCTAGCCCTATCAGGGGCTCGGCCTTAGTCTTGGCAGATGCCAGTACATGTGCCAATAATCTTCCATTATCTGTAGTGGATCTGTTTTGTATAAATCCACATTGATCCTCATGTATCAAATCTTTTAAGATCCATCCTAATCGGTTAGCAAGCACTTTAGCATAGATTTTATAATCAGAGTTTAGGAGAGAGATGGGTCTGTAATTCTCTATCTTTTGTGTATCCCTGCCCGGTTTCGGGTGAATTACCACCACAGCCTCTGCCAGGGCTCCAATCTCTGGAGATTCATCTTGCAGGCCACTGTAGTAGATCTGTAGCATGGGAGCCAATTGAATGCAATATTTATTATAGAATTCCAGTGGGATACCATCAGGACCGGCGGCTTTGCCACGAGCCATCTGTTTGATCGCATCTTGTATTTCAGTTACAGAGATCTCTTGTTCCAGCGTTCGACTTTGATGACTGGTTAATGTGGGTCCTACTATCTTGGAGACAAAATCTTCAAAGGCTCTGTCACTACATTGGGTATCTGAGCGATATAGTTCCTCATAGAATTCTTTGCAGCGGTCTAGTATTTTGTCAGATCTCAGGAGAAGGCCCCCGGAATTGTCTTGCAACGCCGCTATAGCGGTCTTGCTGGTCTTTGGTTTGAGCTGCCGAGCTAAGAGGGATCCAGAGCGGTTGCTTTCATAGTAGTATGTACTACGTTGTAGCTGGATACTACTCAGTGCTTCTTTGTTGAGGAGAGCATTATATTGGTATCGCAATTTTTGGAGTCTAATCAATATCATTGAGTCAGCTCTTTTGGCTAGTAACCTTTCCCCAGCTTTTATTTGGAGTTCCAGTTCATCTTTTTCTTTTTTCCTGGCTTTACGCCGTCTAATGGTGTAGGTGGTAATATGAGCTCGTATTGTCGCTTTAAAACCTTCCCACCAGCTCCAGATGGAGGTATCAGTGGGTGTATTATATTTAAAATATGTCTCAATTTCCCCTGACAGTAGCTGTACAAAGGAGTCATCTGCTAGTAGGGATTTATCAAATGTCCATCTTGGCGGAACATGTTGTGTAACGTTGGTATCCAGCACTAGGGAGACAGCGGCGTGATCCGATACCGTTGTAGCATATATCTCTGCGGACAACACTTGAGGCATCAGCTCTGTGGACAGTAGGAAGAAATCGATCCTTGTTTGGGTATTATGTGGGATGGAATAAAATGTGTAGTCTCTTTCTTGGGGATGAAGTAGGCGCCATGGGTCTACCAAGTGTAGCTCTGTTATGATTCCTTTAAGAATCGCCTGCGATTTGACTTTGTCTACAGCCCGATAGGGCGTGCGATCTAACAGTGGATCCAAGATGACATTGAAATGTTGCCCATTTCCTAACAAATCCAGAACCCTCTTCTTTTGCACCATTGTCTCATTTACACATTGATACTCCAGAGCTCTGCCTGCCTTTTCAGTCCTGTATGTAGAACAGGAAGCATTTCAGAGAATGCTACCCTAGAAATTCTGGATTTCAACTTTCTACCTAGAAGCTTAAATTTAGCCTCCAGAACCTTAGTCCCAGACTTTTCTATGTCATTGCTACCAACATGTACCAAAACAGCAGAATCTGCCCCAGCACCATCTAAAACCTTGTCTAGGTGGCACGTGAGATCCGTACCTTTGCACCAGGTAGGCCTGTTACCAGGTGATCCTCACATCCACCAACCACCCAACTATCTACATGCCTAATGATTGAATCGCCAACTATAATGGCCATTCTAACCCTTCCCTCATGGGCACATGGCCCTGGCAAAACCTCCTCTGTGTGAAAGGGTTAAGAAAAAACTAAAAGGAACACTTGCAAAGGTTAAAGACTTACAGCAAGCTTGGGTGCTGTTTAATAATACTATCTTGGACCAGCTGTATTCCATACTTTAAGAAAAGTTGAGGAAGTCCAGAAAACTGCCAGCATGGTTTAAAGGGGAGTTCAGAGAGGCTATTGTTGCCAAAAAAGCATCTTTCAGGAAATGGAAAAAAGAGCCAAATGATGAAAACTGGAAACAGCACAAGCACTGGCAAGTTAAATGCAAGGCATTGATAAGGCAGGCAAAGAGAGAATTTGAGAAGAAGCTTGCTGCGGAAGCAGAAATGCATATTAAAGACTTTTTCAAGTACATTCATAGCAAAAAACCTGTGAGAAAGTCAGTTGGTCCATTATATGATAGAGGGGTTAAAGGGGCACTAAGAGGAAACAAGGCAATAGCGGAGAGACTGAATGAATTCTTTGCTTCAGTCTTTACTAAGGAATATGTAGGGATGTTACCCATGACTGAAGTGGTATTTAAAGGTATGGAAGAATTGAAGGAAATATCAATACATTGGAAAGATGTATTACAACTATTTGATAAACTGAAGAGTGGCAAATCACCTGGACCGGATGGTATACATCCAAGGATATTGAAAGAACTGAAGTATGAGATTGCAGATCTGCTATAAGTAATCTGTGAACTATCATTAAAATCATCTGTAATACCAGAAGATTGGAGGATGGCCAACGCAATGCAAATTTTTAAAAAGGGTTCCAGGGGTGATCCGGGAAACTACAGACTGATGAGCCTGATGTAAGTACCGGGAAAAATGGTAGAAACCATCATAAAGAACAAAATTGCTGAACATGTAAATAGTCATGGTTTAATGGGAGACAGCCAACATGGCTTTAGACAAGGAGGATCTTGTCTTACTAATCTGTTATGTTTTTTGAAGATGTGAATAAACAGGTAGACAAAGGTGAGTCGGTTGATATAGTGTATTTGGACTTTCAGAAAGCCTTTGACAAGGTCCCTCATCAGAGACCTTTGGCAAAACTAAAGAGTCATGGGATAGGAGGCAGTGTACTATTGTGGATCAGGAACTGGTTAAAAGATAGAAAGCAGAGGGTAGGGCTAAATGGCCAATTTTCCCAGTGGAGAAAGGTGAATAGTGGTGTATCACAGGGATCTGTGCTGGGTCAGCTGCTTTTTGACATATTGTCCCAACGCCGCCCTAGTGGCAAAGAAGTGTCACAGTAGAGAGGGTGGACACAAAAATATTGGTAACTGAGTTTGGCTAAAAGACAGGGCCCAGGTTTTCTTTGTAGTCCTAGTAGCCTTCTGGTAACCAAATGCTGAAAGAAACATAATAGTCCGAGTGAAGGGAGAATAAAGGCTTTTATTTGCCCTATTGCACAAAAGGTTCAAAAGCTCAGATCTTTACAGCAACAGAAATTGTCCTTATTTCAGTTTGAAAGAAAACAAACAAGAACTGTATTTAACCTGTTAACTTCACAGTAATAACATGAGAAAACAAAGATTCACACATTCCCCCGGCTACAGCTCTATTCCTTGTCTAAAGGCTCAAAGCCTTCCGCCTGACAGTAGCTGCAATCCATTTCAGGGTCCGAAAGGTCGTCAGCAACATCCACCTGCATTGGTTCAAGGTCAGCGATATCTGGTAGCTTGCATTCAGGCTTTTTATACAACGTTTGCACGATGTCCCAATGTTCTGTGTTCAAAGGTAAGCCCTGGTTTTGTGTACCTCTAGACTGAGAACAGTCTCTCTTGCACACGGCTCTTTTACTGGAGAGTCTCTTACTTGCTATAGGCTTGTATCCTGAAGTATAAACAGTTCTAGTAGGACAACATTCCTCTATTCCCTGTTCCTCCTGCGTCACAGCGTTCCGGAAATTATAATCAGAAAAACAGTGATTACCTTTCTTTCTTGGCTTATCCCGGCAAGGTAAGGATTGAGGCCAATTCCTGCTGGGGTTTGGCCTTACTTGTACAATGGTAGGCTTTCGGTTCTCCCGGAGGCCTTCTGCTGGTGTTAAACCACATTCACACCTAAGCTTCCTTCTGTCTGAGCCCAGAAGGTTACCTTTGAAAGACGTTCTTTCATCTTCTTCTTGGTTACTCCATGTTATGTCCTTCAATGGTTGCTGGCCTCTGCCAAACTCAGGTCCAGGACTTTCTAGCACAGTCCTTCTGCTTCCAAGGGTAGCTCCCTTTCTGTATCTCTCCCTCTTGGAAGGCGTGTCCTCTCCACTCCGGGGATACTCGGGGCGAACTCCTTCACCTGGCTCTGCCTAGTCTGCTGGGCCTGTTCCTTTCCCCAGGACTCCTATTTCCTGGTCCTTCTCTCCCTCTTGGAAAGCTTCCCTTCTCCAGTCATCTGGGCTTTTTTTAAGAGGAACTCTTCCCTCCTCTGATTGAGTGCAGGCCGGTATTGCATCACTGGCTCTGGGGCGTGGCTCCTCAGTCCTCCGGAGGTCCCACTTGCTCCCCCTATATGGCTCCTTGTAATGCTGCAGCCGGTGTCTGCCTCTTTTTTCTAAGCTTAAAGCATTTTCTCCTGTCTGCAGAGGGTCTGCAGTACCACAATATTCATAAATGACCTGGAAAAGGGAATAACGAGTGAGGTTATCAAATTTGCAGTTGACACAAAACTATTTAAAGTTGTTAAAACCCATGAGGATGGTGGAAAATTGCAAGAGTATCTTGAAAAATTGGAAGACTGGGCATCAAAATGGCTGATGAAATTTAATGTGGACAAGTTCAAAGTTATGCACCTTGGGAAGAACAACCCAAACTATGGTTACACGATGCAAGGTTCCACATTAGGAACCACCACCCAGGAAAAAGATGTAGGCGTCATTGTGGATAACATGTTAAAACCCTCCGCCCAGTGTGCAGCGGCAGCCAAGACAGCAAATAGAATGCTAGGTATCATAAGGAAAGGAATGGAAAATAAAACTAAGGATATTATAATGCCTCTGTATCGTTCCATGGTGCGACGGCACCTTGAATATTGTGTGCAATTCTGGTCGCCATATCTTAAAAAGCATATAGAAAAGGTTCAGAGAAGAGCCACCAAAATGGTAAAGGGGATAGAAGGATACCCCTATGAAGAAATATTAAAAAGGTTAGGGTTCTTTAACCTGGAAAAGAGACGGCTGAGGGGAGATATGATAGAAGTCTACATATTAATTAAAGGAGTGGAACGGGTAAACGTAGATTGATTGATTGTTTACATCATCAGAATATAGAAAGATTAGGGGACATGCAATGAAGCTACAGGGTAAACTATTCAAGACAAATAAGAGAAAATATTTTTCACTCAACGTGTATTCAAACTCTGGAATTTGTTACCAGAGGATGTACTAAAAGCTGTTAGTGTAGCTGGGTTTAAAAAATGTTTGGACAAGTTCCTGGAGGAAAGGTAAACATTTACACTTGTCAACATTGAAATCGTTACTGACTTTAAAAGGTCCTAATCTGTATCTTGGTGAGCTGAACAGGAATATAACATTAAAAAAAATTATTGGCTCTCGTTTTGAAGATATTGCATGTAGTTCATTTTTGTCATTTCACCGTGTAAATTTATCCAGTAGGACATCAACAACATCCCAAATAAGCCTTGAATGATGTAATATTGCATCACATTGCATAATACCAGCATGCACACTTCATCCAGATTTGATTGCATCTTTTTCTGATACAATGCAATACTACTGCCAGACGGCTGCTGAAGCCATCTGAAGTCAGCAGTGTACTATACGCAGTCGGAAAGGAAAGTAATCTGGTATTCTGTTCCGATATTGAAAGCCTCATGAATGCCTTAAAACTCACTCACCACACACAAGACTGGAGACTATTTATAGACTTCGAAACTGAGTCTGAAGGCTGTGCTTTTGAACAATGGAAACCGTCTTCCATCTATTCCTGTAGCTCATGCTGTCCACATGAAAGAGACATACGATAACTTAAAGCATCTACTGACTTCCATTAACTACAACAAGTACAGCTGGCACCTCTGTGGTGACTTGAAGGTAGTTGCCCTTTTAATGGGACTGCAGCAGGGATATATAAAATGCATGTGTTTCTTATGTGAGTGGGATAGCCGAACAAGGGATTGGCACTACTTGCGAAAGGAATGGAATTGCAGACAAAATGTAACTGTTGGAGAGAAGAATATCCAGCACCCAGCTCTGGATGAGGCTCACAAAATCCTGCTACCACCCCTTCACATCAAACTAGGTTTGATGAAAAACTTTGTGAAAGCCATGGACCGCACTTCGCCAGCTTTACGATACCTGCATGAAAAATTCCCTCGGCTCAACGAAGCAAAGATTAAAGAGGGAGTTTTTGTGGGTCCTCAGATTCGAGAGCTCTTCAAAGATGACCGGTTCAACAACTTGCTGCAGGGTGATGCGAACAAACATGGAATGCTTTTTGCCTAGTGTCAACAAACTTTCTCGGGAATGTTAGGGTAGAAAACTACAAGGAACTAGTAGAAGACATGCTGATGCAGTATCAGAAACTTGGCTGCAATATGTCTCTAAACATCCATTTCCCTGATTCCCATCTCGATTTCTTTCCTGACAACTGTGGTATGGTTAGTAATGAACAGGGCGAACATTTTCACCAGGATATCGCAACGATGGAGCAAAGATACTAGGGAAAATGGTCCACTACAATGCTGGCTGACTACTGCTGGACACTCCCCAGAGAAGCTCCCGATCAGCTGTACAAGAGACAGGCGAAAAAATCTAAGAAGTAGTCTATGACTTGGTTTTTTACAGGTATTAACCAAATGCCTATTATATTTACTATTGACATGCATTTTGTGATGTAAACATTAATTCTTGTAGATTACAAAATATCTAGAACCAACTTTGCAATTTCACTGTCATATTCGTGTTCAGCATATAAAAATTGATAAGAAATGACTATTTTTATTTCAGTAACATGACTTTTGTAAAGATTTGTTGACCAGTGAAGGGATCCAGGATATCACTACTTGACCCAATACAAGCATTGTGGAACCTGTGTCTTTTGGGGAAACTGCTAGGTATGTATGACCTAGATTGGTCACTGTTGGAAACAGGATACTGGGCTTGAGGGACCTTGGTCTGACCCAATATGTCACATCTTATGTTCTTTTGTTCTTATGAGGGTTTTACATCTCCTGGTGGACAGGTCTTAGCTACTAGATTACTTCCTGCTACACCAAAGTGATGCTCTCCTTTCATGTGACCTCTCCCCCCTTGGCAACTGAGAGGCTGCCAGACTGGAGGTGGGACTTCAGTACTACATTCCTGTAGGCCTCATCAATGTACCTCTGTCTTCCTTATATCCTCCAAGTCTGCTACTCTATCCTCCAGAGATTGGACTAATTTCCTGAGGGCAAAGAACTCCTTGCACCTTGTGCACATGTAAGACCCCTCACCAACTGGGAGAAAATTGTACATGTAACTCTCATTGCAAAAGACTGGATAACCCTCATCTTGCTGCTGGATTGCTGTTTGCATCTTCGTTTAAAGGTTTTGTTTAGCTATTTAAGTTGTTTACTTAAAGTTGCTAAGGATACTTGTACTGATACAATTCCAATTAGGTTTAAAGGACTTTGTTTACCTCAAGAATAATTAATTTCAGGGCCTCAATTAATCTATTCCTGATGAGGATAACCAGCTGAACCTGCAAGTGAAGTTAACCACCTCTCCCCCTTTAATAAGTTTAAGAGTCTATAAATCTAAGATTCTACCTGGGGTGAGTGGGAGGGAATCAACACATAGTAAAGGCTGGCTTGATATACAGAGAATGCTTCTAAAATTGACTTTAATACCTATTCAAAACAAATTCCCAGATCTCTTGCCTCCTTACTGGAAGGCCTCTTTGTAAAGGTCTCTTGAAACAATTTATTTATTTATTTTGGCTCAAAGAATATATACCCTATTCTTCCTTCTATGCTAAGCTATACTCTGATTTGATTTATGTTGGCACTCCCACCCATAAAAGCTCTCTGCTGATACTCGGCCCTGAAAGACTTAACAAATACACTGGATTCTAAAATACACAGATGTATCAGCTTTAACCCAAAGAATCCCTTTTCCCCAAGATTTAGAGAATTTCCCAGAAGTAAATGTTTGCAAGTGCAGATTTCTTTTCAGCAGTAGCAGTTTCTTTTGATAATCCTTCAAGACTACAATTGTTCATGTGTTTTTATTAAATAGCCTCAAAATAGGTGTGTACTTGGCCTCCAAACCTAGGTGACTTGTTATAAAACTAAACTCCCAATGGCACATGGATGGTAAATTAGTTATAAAGACACAAGAAAAAGCTCCACATATAAGGAAACCCGTGATCAGTTATCAAGCCTCCAGGAAAACTTCTGTTAAAAAAATGGATAGCATAATTTGACCATTTCTCTTATATGGGAGTAAAATTTGGTGTCTTTCATTAACTGATAACTATACAGAATGGGGCAGAACTCCAACAGAAATCCTGTACCTCCACTTTGGCAAACTTTCTGCAGTCACAGAAATAGAGCAGAACTAGGATGCTTCCCCTGACTGCACAATATACAATAATGAATATTCAAATTCCAGTATTATTTAAGTAGTACAAACTTACTCCACTATCAAGCACCTAATGAAGTAAGACCAAATCCTGCTAAAAATGCACTAAACCCAGCCTATGTAGCAAGGACAATGATTGCACCAGTGCATTTACAGTTAGGAGATAATAAGGTCGCCATTAAACAGGAAGTATGATATCTAAGAGTGTTAGTTGACACCATTTTATCATTTAAATCACAAATTAATAATGTAATTGTAAATATTTGGATTATTGTAACTTACTTTATCTAGGCTTGACAGAAAAATATGTTGCCTGCAAAGGTCAGTGGGAGTTAGGCAGATGGTGGACGTTCTAATTTGTAATATCTACTATGGGCGTTTGATGCACACAGTAGCAGCTCCTTTTACAGGCTTCATGGATTCAGGTACCACTACCTGAATGTTTAATATGGATGCATAAATTTGTATGGCAGGAAGAGGTTAACAAGTTAGTGGATGTACTGAGAAAATATCATCATTTTAGAAACTTATGTTCAGTAGACCAGGGATTATTGCAGATTCTCTCACTATTTGAAGGTTGACTGACCTGTACAGTCAGTAGGGTTATGGAATGCATTACTATTGTCCATTTGACTAGAGAAGAATCCATTATATTTTTGGAGAAAATTAAAGACATATTTGTTTGCAATGGGACAGTCCTCTTGACAAATACAGTAGTCAGAGAGGTAGGGATATATATTTTGGTAAACATTGTAATCTGAGATACTAATGGTAGAAAGATGAATTCTGGGCAAACCTATGAGGGATTTAAGTGCTAAAAAAGAATAAAGTAAAATAGTTATTGTTAGGGAGCATACATGGTTATTTTCAACGTCATCTGTTTTTAATGTTATTTCATCGTTTTCTTACATAAGAACTTAAGAAATGCCATACTGAGTCAGACCAAGGTCCATTGAGCCTAGGCTTGCCAACTTTTTGTAAGAGAAAAACCTGCCATCTGTGGCTAGCCATGCTCCACCCATGCCTGTCCTCACCTTGCCCCCCTGCCCGGCCCATAAAAATAATTGCAGAGAGGGCAACAGTGCAGGAAGGGGGTACAAGAGTTTGGACTCTTCAGCACCTATTCAGCCACAGTACCTTTCTCAGGCCCTTCCAGCACACATATGCTCTCCAAACGTATATTCTGCAGCCACTGAACCCAGGCCCTTCCCCCCGGCCCCTTCCCCAACAATGTGCAGAGCACTTAGAACAGCGATGGCGAACCTATGGCACGCGTGCCAGCTGTGGCACACGAAGGCCTTGCAGCTGGCACGCGGGAAGGTCCGCAAAAAAAGAAAAAGCTGACTCTGACTGCTGCCGCGGACGCGGCAAGGGCAGAATGCAGCATCCCGCGGGGCCCCCTCCGCCCGCTAAGCCCCTCTGCAAGAGCTTTCAGATTCGCGAGGGAGAGCGTCTCCCTCGCGTCTCTGTTAAGCCCGCAGGGGCTAATGGGAAATTTCCCATCAGCCCCTTTAGACGCGAGGGACTGATGGGAAATTTCCCATTAGCCCCTGCGGGCTTAACAGAGACGCGAGGGAGATGCTCTCCCTCGCGAATCTGAAAGCCCTTGCAGAGGGGCTTAGCGGGCGGAGGGGGCCCCGCAGGACATTGCAATCTTCCGCGGCAGCAGCCAGAGCCTGCTTTTTTTTTTAAAAATTTGCCAGAGGGGGGGGGGGGTTAGGACTGCTCATGGGCCGGGGGGGTTAGGACTGCTAATGGGCTAGGGGGGGGTTAGGACTGCTAATGGGCAGGGGGGGGTTAGGACTGCTGGGCAGGGGGGGGTTAGGACTGCTAATGGGCGGGCGGGGGGGGGGTAGGACTGCTAATGGGCGGGCGGGCGGGCGGGCGGGTGGGTGGGTGGGGGGGTAGGACTGCTAATGGGCAGGGGGGGTTAGGACTGCTAATGGGCGGGCGGGCGGGCGGGTGGGGGGGGTAGGACTGCTAATGGGCAGGGGGGGTTAGGACTGCTAATGGGCGGGCGGGTTAGGACTGCTAATGGGCGGGCGGGCGGGGGGGGGGGTAGGACTGCTAATGGGCTGGGGGGGTAGGACTGCTAATGGGCTGTGGGCTGATGGGGGCTGTCTGGAAATGGGGTGATGGGGGTTAGGACTGGTAATGGGTTATAGGGGGGGCTTAAACTGAAAATGGGGTGATGGGGGTTTAGGACTGGAAGTGGGTTGATGGGGGGGGGCTAGGACTGGTATTGGGTTGGGGGGTTGCTAGGACTGGAAATGGGCTGATGCAGGGACTAGAAGGGAATGGATGCTGGGTGAGGCTGGAACTAGAAGGGAGCTGATGTTGGGGGAGGATTAGAATGGGATGGGGCTGGGAGAGTAAAATGGAGAGGGGAAAAATATTTTGTGTGGGAGGGATAAAAAATCTACAATTGGCTGGGTATTGGGAGAGTAAGTGGGGATTGAGGATGGAGGGGTAAAATTTGAGTGGATGAAATAGGAATGAGGAAAGAGCAAAAGGAGAAAGATTAGTATGTTAAAGCGGATGTAGAGAGAGAGAATGGAAAAAAAAACTAGAAGAGAGAAGAAAGGACAAATGGACAGCAGATGATGGAGAGTTAGCAGAAAACATGAAGAAACCAGAAGAAAGTGGCTGGAGCAATTGCAACTGTGTAACTGAGCTGAGGTATTCTGTTTATGTAATTCCTTTTTGACATTGCCACTTGTTCTCTTTCCCCAGTAGGTCATGTATTGTTATTGTCTGAAATGTATTGGTTTAATATTTGCAGTGTTGCCTTTTGATAGGTATGGTGTGGTGCTTTGTGAGTCCTGGTAGTGCTGTTAGGATACGGCGGGTTTGCTATTGGTTCTAAATGGGCAGTGTTTGTAGTAGTTCCTAATGTGCCTGGCGGTTGGCACTGGATTATAGTAATGTAGAAATCTTTTAGTCTGTCTTTATCCATACACTCATTAAGAGACATGTTTACTAAAAGTTAGTGTATGTTAGCATTATGCAAATATTTATGCAAATTGACGTGCTGGCACTTTGAGGAAATTCTTTGGTTTTGTGCGGCAGTTTGGGCACTCGGGCTCAAAAAGGTTAGCCATCACTGACTTAGAACCTTCCCAACAAAACTTACCATAAAAGAAAAATCCCTCACAATACCAAACATATTGTGAATTTAATCAGGGCGAGCCCTAAAGTTGATTCAAAAAGCAAATCTTAACCCGTATGTCCTCCCCTGGCTGTCAGAATTTACTGTCCAGCTTTCAATGCCCTACTCTCTGCTGACCCCTAGAAACGATTGCCTGATGGTTGGGCCAGCCCTGGTATTAGTACAAAAAAATCACTCGGCACCAAAAGCAAATCTACCATGCCGGTACTAATTTTCAAAACTCACACAAGAATCCTATCTAAAAAAAACAGCACCGTAAATATTGCCGTGGGTCCTAAAACATCAATAAACCTATTAGGAAAGCTGAACAAGCCTACTAAACATTCTTAAACAGAAATTAAACTAAAAGTTCAGAAAACCAGATGCTGCATGCAGTGCAACACCAGAGAAACAGAAAGAAATGCATTTCCTCCTAAACTGTACAAAAGACAGCAGATGTCAGGATTGGCATTAAGAAGGAAGCAACTGGGAAGTAGCCAGGGCAATTGCCCTGGGCCCCCAAACTAGAGAGCACCTTAGAATGGAGATTGGCAACTGATGTTTCCACGGCCCTTACATTGAAAGCGATAATGTGACCCTCAACAGAGAGACCAGTCTGATCATAAGCCAGTGAAATGAAGCTAGCAATCCAGCTGGATAGGGTGTGCTTTGACACCAGAAGACCCAAGTGGCTGGGGTGAAAAGAAACAAATAATTGAGAGGATTTTCTAAAATCCTTAGTCCTATGTAAGTAGAATGCAAGAGCATGCTTGCAGTCAAGGGTTTGCAATGCTGCCTCTGCTCTGGAGGCATGCAGTCGGGGAAAAAAGACCGGTAGCATCACCAACTGGTTAAGATAAAAAGTGGAGGCTACTTCTGGAAGGAAATGTGGATGGGTCCGAAGAACCACTTTGTCATGGTGGAATCGAGTATAAGGAGGATCTGCCACTAAAACTTGTAGCTTGCCGATGCGATGTGCTGAGGTGAGGGCAATGAGGAAGATGACCTTCCATGATAGGAATTTCAGAGGTGTGGTAACCAGAGGCTAAAACGGACCTTTGATAAATTGTGCTAGGACCACATTGAGGTCCAAAGCCACTGCAGTGGTTTGATCAGTGGCTTGGAAAGCAGAAGACCCCGCATGAATTGCTTCACCAGGGAGTGCAAGGAAATAGAAAGTTTATCCTGAGACCTGTGTTAGGCTGCAACATAAAGAAAACAGAAGTCCTTATAGTAACAAAGGACCCAGACTTCACCCCACCTTCACACCTCAACATTGGAACCACACAAATACAAATACAACCGCATATAAAGCATCTAGGAATCATCATAGATCAAGCACTCACACTCAAGCAACAAATCAAAAAGACCACTGGAACAATATTCCACAAAGCCAAAACAGTACAACGCCTCAGACCTCTCCTTGAACCACAGGACTTCAGAACAGTGATGCAAGCCATGACACTCCCCCACCTGGACTACTGCAATATAATCTACCACGGACTACCAGCCACCCACACCAACCCACTCCGAACTGCCTTAAATACCACAGCAAGGATTATCCAGAAAGCAAAAAAATGAGACCACATCACCCCTGTCCTAAGGGAGCTACACATACTCCTCCTCGAAGCAAGAACCAAATACAAAGCCGCCCTACTTACCCATAAAGCTCTCTACCAGACTCAGACCTCCCAGCTCCGCACACTACTACCCCGACCAACTCACAACAGAACAACCAGACAAACCTCCAACAACTCCCTCACCATCCCTGATAAACGAACCAAATGTAATCAATGGACCTGCAACAGAGCCTTCAAACTGTATGCACCAACCCTCTGGAACTCTCTACCAAGTCACATCAGATGCAATAGAGACCCCTCATCGTTCAGGAAACAGCTAAAAACCACCCTATTCCAGGAATACCTCGGACCAGAAACAAGCACCCACCTCTGACCACCCCCCAACCCCCCCCCCAGTTCACCTCCATGAACATATGCTCTAAGAGACTGTAACACAACATTTATGTCTATGTCCCAAGTATTTGTTAAAATCATTAATGTTGGACTCCTGGTGATAGCCCCCACCCCCAGAAGCTGATTATTGTCCACCCCCCCCCCCCACACTCAATGTTGCACCGCTTTGACCCGGAGAAAGGTGGGATATAAATACAGTTAAATAAATAAATAAATAGTGCTTAGATGAACTCTGACAGAGTTAGTCTTAAGCCCTATGGAGGGACAAGTGGAGAAGATATCGTAAAAGAAGCTCAACTGGGCAATCAGATGTCTGTTTCAGGCTGTACCAAAGGGTGAACCATCGCCATTTGAAAGCATAAGATCGCCTGGTAGAAGGCTTGTGGGAGGCAACCAGGAATAATGATTGCGGAAGATCAAGGCCATCAAAGGTCATGCTTTCAGGAGCCACACTGTGAGGGCTCATGGATTGGGATGGAGAAGTAGTCCCTGATCCTGCGAAAGGAGGTCGGGGACATGACCCAAATTGAGGGGTGGAGTCTGCGCTAGACAAAGTGGCAGAGGAAACCATGGCTGACAAGGCCAGTAAGGGGCCACCAAGATCACAGAGCCCTTATTGGCCTGTAGTTTGAACAGAGTCTTGAGAATCAGAGGGATTGGTGGGAATGCATAGGGCAAGCCCTGTCCCCAATTGAGGAGAAAGGTATCTGTTACCTGGCTGAGGGGGGAGGGGACTCTGGAGCAAAAAAGTGGTAGATGTGTTCTCCAGAGTGGCAAACAGATCTATTCTGGGGGTCCCCCACATCTGAAAGATCCAAGAGACAGTCTGATGATTCAGGGTCCACTCGTGTGGATGTAGAATGTGACTGAGTCAGTCTGCCAGGACATTGAGATGGCCCAAGAGATACACCGCTCGAAGGTGAATGCGGTGTGCAAATGCAAAGGACCAAAGGCGAAAGGTTTCCTGGCACAGGAGATAGGAGCCAGTTCTGCCCTGCTTGTTCACGTAGAACATGGCTACCTGGTTGTCTGTCTGGATTAAGACATGTTTGCCCAATAGTTGGGGTTGAAAAACCTGAAGAGAATTCATGAGAGCATGAAGCTCTAGGAGATTGATCTGCATCTGAGATTTGTGGTCTGTCCACAGCCCTTGCATGGTGAGGCTGTTCAGATGCACTCCGCATTCTAGCTTGGAAGCATCCATGGTTAGAGTGCATTGGGTTAGGGGCACCTGAAAAGGTGACCCTCCTAAGTGATTTTGGGGGAACACCACCAGTGAAGGGAGTTGACTAGAGGAGAGGTTACACAAATTTTGTCAGAGCCGGCCCATCGCTTGAGACCACTGGGACAAAAGTGTTCATTGGGTTTGTCTCATGGGAAGATGAACATATGGGATGAAGTGTACCATGGAGGCTATGTGCCAAAGAAGGTGTAGCATATCTCAAGCCATCACGACCCTTTGGCGTTTGTATCATGAGGGTCAGCTCGTTGAGGCGCATAGCACAATCCTTGGTAAGGAATGCTCGGCCCTGACAAGTGTTTAGAAGTGCTCCAATGAATTCCAGCTGTTGTTCTGGAACAAGATGTGACTTTGAAAAGTTTAGAATGAGTCCTAGACTCTGCAGCACTGTGACAGTGTGGTGAAGAGAGAGTTTTACCTCTTCTGGGGATTCTTCCCTTATCAACCAGTCATCTAAGTAGGGGGAAGATTGAGATCCCCAGCATGCACAAGTATGCAGTGACAACTAACATGCACTTTATGAAGACTCTGGGAGTAGAGGCTAGGCCGAAGGGTAGCACTCAATATTGGTAGTCAACTTGTTGAACCCTGAAATGCAGATATTTTCTGTGGCAAGGGTGAATCAGCAAATGCATTTAAGTATCCTTGAGATCTAGAGAATAAAGCCAGTCACCCTTCTGGAGATAGGGCAGAAGGGTACTGAGAGAAATCGTTTTGAACTTTTCTCAAATGAGAAAATTGTTGAGATCTCTCAGATCTAGGATGGGCCTCTACCCTCCCATTTTCTTTGGGATTAGAAAGTAAGGAGAGTAAAAAACCCTGCCTTGTGGGTGGGAGGGACTCATTCAATAGCCCCTTGAGTTAACAGGGTGGCCACCGCTGAGGATAGGAGACATGCCTGCAAAGCATTGGCAGTGTAAGCCCCTGGAGAGGTGGTTGGGGTAAGCTCTGGAAGTGAAGCAGATAATCCCTTATGACTATGTTGAGAGTCCAGTGAAGTGATGAGATGGGCATAGGCATAGGCATAAAGATAGCCTGATATGTGTAGGGACTGGGGACCCTGCAGAGATCAATTAGCTATGCTCTCTAGGAAGGAGTCAAAAACCAGGTGCTTGCTGTTGTGTAGCAGCTGGTTGAGGTTTAGAAGTCTTGGCCTTTTTGAGTTGACAAGGTCTCTGAGGCCTCTGCTGTTGTTACTGAGGCTGATAAGCAGTAGACTGTTGGTAAGAATGATAATATCTCTTCTTTCTAGAATAGAAAGACTTCTTAGAAGGTATTTTTTTCCTAGAGGGGTCTGAAGTCTTCCTGGAGAGGCACTTGAGGGTAAGATCATCTGTCTCAAGTTCCCCTGCTTTTTCTCTCCAACCCTTACCAAAAAAATGTTCACCAGAGCAAGGAATGTTGGCTAACTTATCTTGAACCCACTGCTCCAGATCTGATGCTTGAAGCCAGGTCATCCTATGATCACCTATGCAGACTACAGCTGGTAGACTGGTAGACTCAAAGGTATCAAAGGCAGCCCTAATAAAGAATTTTGAGATATATTGTGCTTGCTTGACTATCGTCAAGTATGAATCAGGTTTGTCATCTGGGAGGATAGGAGCAAAGTTTCCTAGATCCCTGGAGGAATTTTTAAGGTAATGCCCATGCATAGAAGCTTGGAAGCAGTGGCATCCAAAGGCACTGAGAGCCCTGGCATCCTTGCCGGGAGGTACTGATGAATGAGTCTTAGGACTCTTAATGCATCTCATTGCCGATTCCACCACCATGTAATGGTGTGAAAGTTGAGGTTTTTCAAACCCTGGGCATAGAGGAACTCCATACATGGCATCCAGATGTTTACTTATAGGTGCAACAGTTAGTGGGGCCTCCCACATACGTAGCATTAGATCCTGTAGGATTCAATGCACTGGTAATGTTGCTGCCTCCTTGAATGTCAAGGGGTAATGGAGAATTTCCAGTTCCTCAGCCCTCAGTTCCATGAAGCAGTGAGTTGAAGGCCCTCCGCCATATCTCTCATGAAGTCCTGAAAGGACATAGCCTCTGGCGGGGATCAATGCCATGTATGAGACAGAGAAGTATCAGATGGAATATCTCTGATGATCCTGGAGTCCTCTGATGTATCATTGGAATCAGAAGAGGATTCTGACTCTGAAAGGAAATTGAAGTATCGATGGTCCTCAGCTTATGTCGATACTCAATGTCGATATCGGAGCTCAGAGCATAACGCACTGGAATCAGTAACTGATTACAATCTGTCAATGCCTACCGGCTCCAGGGGAAAAATAGGAGGAAGGGGTACCACCAATACTGATCCCAATGGAGGAATCAGTGGAATCAGCGGAAGAGATCCCGATGTGACTAGCTCCAGAGCTGCCATTGGACCCACAGACACTGGCACCAAAGCGGGTGGTAGTGCCTGAATCACTGGGACTGTCAATACCTGCGGTACCACAGTGGCCAGGAGCTTCTCCAAAATCCTTTCGATAGCTAAAAAGCACTGATCGATGGATGTCACCGATGCTTGGGTCGATTGCAATATGGGGCTGAGAGCCATTGTCCCAGAGTACAGTACCAGTAGCTCTCCGTAGGTCAATGCGTTGGGAGAGTCATTGGGCCCCTGAGTGGCTTTGGAGGGTTAGTTCCAAATCCGGGGCAGTCAGTTATACTATCTAGCCTTGTTCTGTAGGCCTCGTTTGGTCATCTGCTTGCACAAAGGACAATTGTCTGGCTTATGGTCTGGACCCAAACATTTAAGACATCAATCATGGGAATCAGTGAATGACATAGTGCCAGAGCACATGGAACATTTTTTGAAGCAACTGACATATTTGTCCATAACAAACAAAAAATGTAGGCCTGAGACCTAAAATGGCAGTGGAACTGCTTGAAGAAAAAGATAGTAAAACTAAAGAAAAATAAAAAAAGAGTAGAGCTGGTATCCAGGAAGGGTACCGGCATTGACGGGAAGGCAAAGCACAGAAATAAAAACAAAAAAAGAAAAAGCTTTTTGGCAGAGACGGGAAAGGCTTACTGCTGACTCCATGGAAAAGAAAGACGTGAAGAGAGCTGTGAGGAAGGCAGGAAGGCAGCTGCACAGGCACAGTGGACTACTTGCAAAATATCTACTAATGGATGCTGGGGAGCGTTCCTGCGCAAGCTCCATCAGTACCGACGATACCATCTGTGCATTCCTGCTTGTTCCTGGAGATAAACCAGAATGGTCCATCTAGTCTGCCCAGTAAGGTCACTACACTAGAGTAGTTGTAATTGTGGATCCATGCAGATCACCTCCCTCCCATGCTTGTGTTTAGGATTGTACCTGCTGCTCGGTGCAGGTCAGCTTTCCCTCTATCTATTAACCATAAATGATACTTAAGTTTTCTTTGATTTTATCCTCTTGTTAGAAAGGGATCCACCGTGTTTGGCCCATGCCATTTTGATTTCTGTCACTGTATTTACCTCCATCACCTCCAGAGGGAGGGCATTCCAAGCATCCACCACCTTTTCAATGAAAAAGTATTTCCTTATATTGCTCTTAAGTTTACTGCCTTGCAGCTTCATCGTATGTTCTCTAGTTTTACATCTTCCCCTTCTTTTAAAAACGTTTGTTTCTTCATTAATACCCTTTAAGTATTTGAAGGTTGTATCATATCTCCCCACCATAAGAACATAAGAACATAAAATATGCCATACTGGGTCAGACCAAGGTCCATCAAGCCCAGTATCCTGTTTCTAACTATGGTCAATCTAGGTCATACGTGCCTAGCAGTTTCCCCAAAAGACACAGGTTCCATAATGCTTGTATTGGGTCAAGCATTGATATCCTGGATCCCTTTTTAATAATGGTTTATGGACCTTTCCTCCAGGAACTTGTCCAAACCTTTTTTAAACCCAGCTACACTAACAGCCTTTACTACATCCTCCGGTAACAAATTCCAGAGTTTGATTACACGTTGACTGAAAAAAATATTTTCTTTTAGTAGTCTTAAATAGTTTACCCTATAGCTTCATTGCATGTCCCCTAGTTTTTCTATATTCTGATAATGTAAACAATCGATCTACATTTACCAGTTCCACTCCGTTCATTAATTTATAGACGTCTATCATATCTCCCCTCAGCCGTCTCTTTTGCAGGTTAAAGAGCCCTAACCTTTTTAGCCCTTCTTCACAGGAGTATCCATTTATCCCCTTTACCATTTTGGTGGCTAATCTCTGAAACTTTTCTAATAACACTATATCCTTTTTAAGATATGGCGACCAGAATTGTGCACAATATTCAAGGTGTGGTTGCACCATGGAATGATACAGAGGCTTTATAATATACTTTCTTTTGTTTTCCATTCCTTTCCTTAGATACCTAGCATTCTATTTGCTCTCTTGGCTGCCGCTGCACACTGGGCCGAGGGTTTTAACATGTTATCCACAAATGACACCCAAATCTTTTTCCTGGGTGGTGGTTCCTAATGTGGAACCTTGCATCGCATAACCATAGTTTGGGTTGTTCTTTCCTAGGTGCATAACTTTGCACTTGTCCACATTAAATTTCAACTGCCATTTTGATGCCCAATCTTCCAATTTATCAAGATCCTCTTGCAAGTTTCGACAATCCTCATGGGATTTAACAACTTTAAATAGCTTGGGTCATCTGCTAATTTGATAACCTCACTCGTTATTCCCTTTTCCAGGTCATTTATGAATATGTCAAAAAGCAGCAGACCCAGCACAGATCCCTGGGAAACACCACTATTCAACTTTCTCCATTGGGAAAATGGGCCATTTAGCCCTACCCTCTGCTTTCTATCTTTAACCAGTTCCTGATCCACAATAGTACACTGCCTCCTATCTAATGACTCTTTAGTTTTGCCAAAGGTCTCTGATGAGAGACCTTGTCAAAGGCTTTCTGAAAATCCAAATACACCATATCAATCGACTCACCTTTGTCTACCTGTCTATTCACACCTTCAAAACATATTAGTAAGACAAGATCTTCCTTGTCTAAAGCCATATTGGCTGTCTCCCATTAAGCCATGACTATCTACAGGTTCAGCAATTTTGTTCTTTATGATGATTGCACCATTTTTCCAGGTACTGACGTCAGACCCACCGGTCTGTAGTTTCCCAGATCACCCCTGGAACCCTTTTTAAAGATTGGCATTATGTTGGCCATCCTCCAATCTTCAGGTATTAAAGATGATTTTAATGATAGTTCACAGATTACTAATAGCAGGTCTGAAATCTCATATTTCAGTTCTTTCATCACCCTTGGATGTATACCATACAGTCCAGGTGATTTGCTACACTTGAGTTTATCAAATAATTGTAATATATCTTCCTGATTAATTGATATTTCCTTCAATTCTTCCGCACCTTTTAATACCACTTCAGTCAGGGGTAACATCCCCACATCTTCCTCAGTAAAGACCGAAGCAAAGAATTCTTTCAGTCTCTCCTCTATCTCCTTGTCACCTCTTAGTGCCCCTTTGACCCCCTATCATCTAATGGACCAACTGACTCTCACGGGTTTTTTTCTATGAATGTACTTGAAAAAGTCTATATTACACATTTTTGCTTCTGCAGCAAGCTTCTTCTCAAATTCTCCCTTTGCCTCCCTTATCAATGCCTTGCATTTAACTTGTGCTGTTTCCAGTTTTCGTTATTTGGCTCTTTTTTCCATTTCCTGAAATATGCTTTTTTGGCAACAACGGCCTCTCTGACATCACCTTTAAACCATGCTGGCAGTTTTTTGGACTTCCTTCCACTTTTCTTAAAGTGTGAAATACAGCTGGTCTGGGCTTCCAAGATAGTATTTTTCAACAACACCCAATCTTGATGTAAGTCTTTAACCTTTGCAACTGCTCCTTTTAGTTTTTTCTTAACTATTTTCCTCATTTTATCATAGTCTCCCTTTTGAAAGTTAAAAGGTATTACTGTGGATTTCCTTACCATCCCTCCTCCATTAATTACATCAAACACGATCATGCTATGATCACTAATGCCAAGTGGCCCCAACACCCATATCTCTTGCACCAGATCTGGTATTCTACTAAGGACTAGGTCCAATATGACTTCCCCTCTGGTCGGTTCATGAATCAGCTGCTCCAAGAAGCAGTCATTTATTTCATCTAGGAACTTTATCTCCTTAGCATGTCCTGTCATGACACTGACCCAGTCAATACCGGGATAATTTAAATCACCCATTATTATTACCGTGCTGTAACTTTTGTTTATTTCTTGATTTCTTTGAGCATTTCATCATCCATTTGTTAATTTATTTTATTTATTTATTTATTTATTTAGCTGTATTTATATCCCACTTTTCACCGGGTCAAAGCGGTCAATTGGGAGATACAGTTAACACGAGAGGATATGACACACATATGCTAATACTTACAGGGAACATGGGCAATGGAGGGTTAAGTGGCTTGCCCAAGACCACAAGGAGTGCCTATAGGACTAGAAATCCCAGTCCCTCCGGCCTGAGATTGCTGTCCCCAGGTGGGACTTGAACCCTCGGCCCTCCTGCCTGAAGTACCTTGTCCTAACCACTAGGCCACTCCTCCCAATTCTGGCCTGGCGGTCGTTAGTACACCCTAACTGCCATCGCCTTCTCCTTTTTACATGGAATTTCAATCCATAGAAATTCTACAGCAAATTTTGTTTCCTGCAAAACTTTATTTCTTTCTGACTCAATGCCCTCTCTAACATAAAGCACAACCCCTCCACCAATTTGATCAGCTCTATCATTACGAGATAGTTTGTACCCAGGTATCACAGTGTCCCACTGGTTGTCCTCCTTCCACCATGTCTCTGAGATTCCAATCACATCTAACCTTTAATTTAGTGCTATATATTCTAACTCTCCCAGCTTATTTTTAGACTTCTAGCATTTGCATACAAGCATTTTAGAGACTGTATTTTATTCATATAAATCTGGCTATCGGTTGGCAGGGATAATTTGGAAACTTTAAGCTCTGTCTGCTCTGTACTCAAGGGCATTTGGGCTACTTTACTCTTTTTTGGTACCTCTCTGCTTTTGATACATTCTTCTGAACCATGCACTCTTGGGTGACTATCGGCTTTTCCCTATTATCTAGTTTAAAAGCTGCTCTATCACCTTTTTAAAGGGTAATGACAGCAGCCTGGTTCCATCCCTGTTAAGGTGAAGCCCATCTCTTCGGAAGAGCCCCTCCTTTCCCCAGGATGTTCCCCAGTACCTAACAAATCCAAAACCCTCATCCTTGCACCATTGTCTCATCCACTCATTGAGACTCTGGAGCTCTGCCTGCCTTTGGGTCCTGTGTGTGGAACGGGAAACATTTCAGAGAATGCTACCCTGGAAGTTCTGGATTTCAACTTCCTACCTAAAAGCCTAAATTTAGCTTCCAGAACCTCCCTACCACATTTTGCTATGTCATTGGTACCGACATGTACCAAGAAAGCAGACTCCTCCCCAGCACTATCTAAGACCTTATCTAGGTTGGTACCTTCGCACCAGGCAGGCATGTTACCAGGCAATCCTCATGTCCACCAGCCACCCAGCTATCTACATGCCTAATTATCAAATCACCAACTATAACGGTTGTCCTAACCCTTCCCTCATGGGCACTTGGCCCCGGAGAAATGTCCTCTGTGTGAGAGGGTTTTACTTCACCTAGGGGACAGGTCCTAGTTACAGGAGCACTTCCTGCCACACCAGGGTGATGCTCTCCTGTCACGTGACCTCTCTCGTTCATGGCAACAGGGATGCTGCCTGACTGGAGGTGGGACTTCAGGACTATATCCCTGTAGGTCTCATCTATGTACCTCTCTGTCTTTCTTATGTCTTCCAGGTCTGCTACTCTAGCCTCTAGAGAACAGACTCATTCCATGAGAGCAAAGAGCTCCTTGCACCTAGTGCACATGTAAGACCTCTCACCAACAGGGAGAAAATCATACATGTGACACTCAACGCAAAAGACAGGAAAGCCCCCATCTCGCTGCTGGACTGCTGTCTGCATCTTAGTTGTAAGCTTGTGTTTAGATCTTTAAGTTCTTTACTAACTAAGGTTTGCTGTGGATACTTAAACTAATAAAAGTGTACCTAATATGTTTAACAGACATTTTTCACCTGAAGCTTTATTAATCTCATGTCCTTAATGTATGACTGGATTGGATAAACAGCTGCACCTGAGAGCAGCTCCTTTCCTTTAAGATGTGTAAGTACCTATAAAGATACGATTAACCCAGGTGTGGGTGGGTGTTGGAGAGGGAGGGAGGGCAATAAGACCCATTAAAAGAGGGCTGCTACACAGTACCCTGTCCTGTGCTTCTACAGTAAGCTGTGACCAACTTCCTGGTTGATTAACAGTCCTTGCTTGGATAGAAGGAGTCTTTCAAAATGGCCTTTTGACCTATCACCTATGATTAACCTCTCATTACAACAAGAGTATCTACCCTCAACCCTCAAACATGCTCAGATACGCCCAATAATCAAAAATGGTACCCTTGACAAAACATCTCCCAACTCCTATCGACCCATATCGAGCATACCTTTTATGGCTAAACCAATTGAAAAAGTGGTGCAAATCCAAACCCAAGAATACATTGATACCTCAGCACCTCTTAATGAACAACAATACGGTTTCCGTCCATATCACGGTGTAGAAACACTACTTACAGTAATGCTAGACACTCTTATAAGAGGAATTGATAACACTAAACAAGCGTTTATCCTACGATTCCTGGACATCTCAGCTGCATTTGATAGTGTAAATCACTCAATAATGCTTAATTCTGCAAGACCAATGATCTATTCATCTCAAACACCTTCTTCCAGCAACACAAGCGGCGACTGTACACATAGGGGTATGTTTACTAAACGGCGCACTTGTGCGGGGCGCACTTGAGCGCCCTAAAATGATGCATTTAAGTACTCTTAAGCGCCCCGTATGTGTGCGCGTCACATTAACGGGCCCCGCACGCGTGCGCCGAAAACGCACACGTTTGCGGGGCGCTCATGTGCGATAGAGGCGTGGAAAGGCGAAATGAGGGCGGAGGAAGGCCCCCGAGGGGCGGAGAGACGGGGTCAATGGGTGGAATGTGGGAGGGGAGAGACTCCCCGCACAGGAGCGTGGCCGAATTTACAAGGAAAAAATACCGCGAGTGAAACACTCGCGGTAGAGCGCATTTAAAGGGAAGAGAAACCATTTCCATCAGCAATGTACAGCAAAATCGGGGAAACCTAAAAAACGTGAGCAGTGTGATACATGTGCACAGAACAAAATAGCAAATATGATATGAAAATGACCACAACAAATTCTAAGAAAATTATAATCCAGCTGGGAAACAGTGATATTAATGGGCAACCATACAAAACACTCCCAGGAAAGCTCCAAAAAAAAGAAATGATTTTTGGAAGGGTCTACGCTCCGTAAACTCATTCAAAAGCACAGCATTTTAATGGAGCTTTCCTGGGAGTGTTTTCCAGGTTGCCCATTGATATCACTGTTGCGCAGCTTGGTTATGGTTTTCTTCCCCTTTTTTGGAGGGCATTTGTGAGGTTTATTTGCACCTTTGTCCCCATACAAGGTCAACGAGCCCACAGTAAAATTGTGAAGAGCAGGGTGTCTGACTCGTGCGGCCATGTATCACATCTCCAGAGACTGCACTGTTTCTGTGGCCACAGTGTGGTGCAGCAGACACAGCCAGTACCTGTAGGACCACAGGTTCAAAGCCCAGCTGGGGCTCCTGCCAACCCAGTCCCCATCATGTTACCCACCACCAAACAGTGAGAATACAGACACTCTTTTATTGCAGAGAACATAAGCATGGTCCCAACACCTATATTTTACCCTACACCGCACACAAACCATAACAATGGGCATTGCCTACAGCCGAGTCCCCCAAAGTCAGTCCTGGAGTGCTACAACTCACTCAGGTCATATGTTTTTCCCAGATAGGAACATGTCTGCATGTTTGCGGAAGGATACAGGTGGCGGAGGGGGCAGTGGCTGCAAACCACAGCAGACAGTGGCCTAGGCCTGTGCAGGCTGGCACCGTCCACCGCAACAGACAGGCTCTGTCGGATGTATAGTCATGTACTCCCCAGGGAACACAGCATATCGGTGGCAACACGGTGGTGCAGTGCACACAGACAGTGTATGTAAGAACAGATGGTCACAGGTTTAAAGCCCAGCTGGGGCTACTGCCAATCCAGTCCACATATTTTTCCTACAACTAAACCGTGATAGTAAGGACAAAACTGTATAGCTAGGAACATATGCATGATTAATACGTCTATAGTTTACCACAGCACTCACAGACACCATAAACAGGCGCATTACCTGGAGCAGAGTCTCCCAAATGCAGTCCTGGAGGGCCCCACACCATTCAGGTTCCATGCTGCCTCTAACAAAGATGCCTGTGCTGCATAGCTATGCACCACCCCCATGGTATGCAGATGTAGCTCATGCATATTTATGAGAGATAGCATGAAAACCAGAACAGTGTGTGGAACACCAGGACTGGATTTGGGGAACTCTGCCGTAAAGCAGCAGCCAACAGGGCCAGACACCCCTTCCCCCACAGGCCCCATTGGCCAATGCCTCCTGGAGAGGCAGGACATTGGGCCCTGCCTGTATCTCCCAATACTAACAGTTGCATACCTCAGCACTGCCATCCTACACCTGGGTATACGGTACACAGCTAACAAGTGTTTCCCATTATAACAGGCAGATCTCCAGTCCTACGTAAAGCACAGTTTGCTCATTCAGCTCCACCATAACACTCAAACAGATGTCTGCGGTGTGTGCTGCAGGTCTGGTCTCTGACAGTGTTTACCACCCTGGGATGTGACCCCCAACAGTAATGCATACCATATCCATGCATGTACTGTGTCCAGGACTGGTGTGGTGGGTATGGCTGCTGAGCCCCTCTATAGTAGCACAATGCTGGCATAGGTGTGGGGGTGGCTGTCTGTCTATCCAGTGTGTGGTGGCTGCAAACACCTTCTACAGCCCACACTGCCAGCAATGTTGCCAGTATTGGGCTGGCAATGTGCATAATGAGGAGCAAGGTACCATCGGTATAGGCCGGACAGGGTGGCCTGGCCAGGGTGCATCTGCACAGGGCATAGGGCACTGACTGGGACATTGTAGTGCTCGGCCACCACTGACACAGACAGGGTGACCTCAGTATGTCCTGCTGAGAGATCACTCTCACCCTGACTGTGCAGTGACCACAGCATGGCTAGGCACCACCATAGTGCTATATAGTATTTCTCTCATGTGATAGATATGGGTTTCCATTTGAGGTTCAGTCACTGATTTATCTGCTTGCTGTGTATGCATCTCCACTGGGAGCATGCACTATGGACTAACTAGCAGACTGTTTGTAGCTGGTATGTGTCTTGCTGGAGTGGCTTGTAGGGTGCAGTGGCTGTTGGCTTGCTGCAGGGGAATACAGATGGTGGTGGGGTGCAGCTTACCATATCCTGGTCTTATGTCTGTCTGTCTGCTAGCTATTGTGGTATGGCTGTGTATAGAGCTGCACTGTGGGGTGTGTCTTCCTCAGCAGGACTGGGGTTGATGTTGCCCTCTACTGCCACTTTTGCAGGGAGGTAGAGTGTGGATCTATTGATGGGAGACCATGTTTGCTGCCCCTTGGCCTGGGGGGGGTGTCAGCCCCCCTCCATCCCAGGGCTGCACCTGACTGAGGCAGACACTACCTAATCTTACACATTAACACTGCTCTGGACCTCCCACATGGCCTCCATCAGCCATAGAAGGTGTTGTGGACCTGTTCCTGGGCGCCTCATTGCACACTCAGGGTGAGCACAGTACCCGCACGATGTGACGGTGTGTAGCTACTCTGTGCCAGTAAAACACCCGGTCAGTACCCCCCTACCAGGCCGAGGTGCTGTGGGGGTGCATTCCCCATCTGTGGACAGCTGATTTGCATGTGCAGTGCATCATGGGTACGGGTGGGCTAACCCTATCCTGGTGACCACAGCAGACTGTCTGTGTGGTGACGTGCAGGCTTTCTGCAGCCAGCCAGGGGCTTGCTAGCAGCTATGGAGCTGTAACCTAATTGTTACGTCCCTGCCTGTGAAGCCAGAGGTCATGGGTTCAAACTCACGTTGGGGTTATTTGTTAGGGTTGTCCAAAGCATTATTTGTCTTTAATGTACATATTTTGTTGCCAGCAAACAAACCCTCAGCGTACTGTACCCATAGGGTGCCGCTTTATCAGGCACCCTATGGTTTCCGTCCATATAAGGTGCACTATACATTATACTGTGACACAACCTATAGGGTGCCCTATAGGGGACATTTTAGGGTGCTGTGGCGGACAGTGCAATTTATAATGTGCCCTATGGAGTGCCGTATAGGGTGCCTTATACGGCATCTTCAATTACGGCACGTGAGGGCGTGTTTGCTGGCAGAAATTAATAAAATAAACATACGGTGCTGCAGGACAAAATATGTACATTGCAAACCTGCTGCCACAGCCAGCCTTCCGTATTAGGCACCATGGGGAGCAAACCCATGACCCCTGTATCAGCAGTCAGTGCCTTAACCATTGTGCTCCACTGCTGCTCTGCCTTGCATGTCAACGCACCTACCTATGCTTTTCATTCCTTAAACTGCACAGTGCTGCCATCGAAAACAGTACTCTGACCTTGCGGTACCTCATACGACACCCTCTACAGCGCCCTGTGAGCAACATTCTAGGGTGCCGTGGCAGACAGTGCACTTTACAATGTGCCTTATGGGGCGCATTATGTTCACACGCTTTAAGGGTGCGTTTGCTAGTACTGTAAATTAAAATAAACATAAATTGACTCCTAAAGCAACCTTCCCCATAATATGTAATGCTTCAGCTAACCCTGTTCATTGGGCACTGTGAGGAATTGAACCCTTGCTCCCTGCACCATTGGTCAGTGTCATAACCATTGTGCTGTGGTTCTATTCCTGTGTTTGTACATCAGCGCGCCGCCTTATGCCTCCTATTATTAAATAGCCTCCTTAAGCAATAGCCTACTGCCCGCCGCCTTATGCCGCCCATTATTTGTATGCCTCCTAAAATATCACCTCACCAAGCCCTGTTCATTGAGCACAGTGGGGGATCAAACCCCTGATCCCTGCACCATTGGTAAGTGCCTTAACCATTGTGCTGTGGCTCTATGTTTCTGTTTGCACATCAGCGCCCCACTTATACCTTTCAGTATGTGATTGCCACCGAAACCGGCATGCTGCCTTATGCCGCCCAGTAGTAATATGCCGCCAGAAACATCAGCGCGCCGCTTTATGCTGCCCAGTATTAATATGCCGCATAAAAACATCAGCGCGCCGCCTTATGCCGTCCAGTATTGATGTGCTGCCAAAAAAAATTAGCTTGCTGCTTTATTGGGCCCAGTATTTCTCTGCCTCATAAACTAACACCTCAGCAAGCCATTAGAATGGGTTCGAACCCCTGATCCCCACACCATTGGTCAGTGCTTTAACCATTGTGCTGTGGCTCTGTTCTTCTGTTTGAAGATCAGCGCGACACATATGCCTCCCGTTCAGCTCTCAGTTGCGGTAAGGTGCGGGGCACACATGGGCGCCGCGCACCTTAGCGCTTCTGTCAATCACGGCTTTTTTTCTTCAGGACGGAACGCCCACTCCTTATACGGCACACGCACTCGAACCGCAGCCCGCACTTTACCGGGCTTTTAGTAAACATACCCCATAGACTTCACCCAATGGATTGTATAAAAATCAAATTGACTACATCTGTGGAAGTCAACGATGGAAAAGCTCTGTAACATCAACAAAGACAAAACCTGGAGCTGACTGTGGTACAGATCATCAACTACTATATTTATTTATTTATTTATTTATTTAAAGTCTCTTTTATACCGCGCTATTCAGCATCAGCGCGGTTTACAATAAACAGTGAACATACACATTTCCAATAGTACTTTGTGTTTACATATGAACAGGATAATCAACTTGGCTAACAGGGTAACTATGTACAACCACAAAATATACAATATATACAATTTGTAGGCTGATCATGTGTTTGTATGGTTTTAGACAGTGGTGATTTGGGTGGATTCGGCAAATGGTGCTGAGTTTCTATTAGGTTCAGGGTAATGTATGAGGAAGAGGTAGTGTTTCACGGCCTTCCTGAATTGGAATATGTCTGGGATTGATCTAATGTTGTGAGGGAGGTTATTCCAGATCACTGGTGCATAAAGATTGAAAGTCCTGCTGGATGTTGACTTGGAGCATTGAGTTATAGATCTTGGGACTATCAAGGTGTTTTGAGCTACTGACCTTCTGTCTCTGTTGTGGGGTGTCATCTGGATTAGCTCAGTTAGTGAAGTTGACGAGAGACCTTTGGTGGCTTTGAAGGTGAGCAGCAAGGTCTTGAATGTAATTCTACCTTGAATCGGGAGCCAGTGGAGTTGTTTCATTATAGGTGTGACATGGTCTTTCCTGGATGCTCCGTGCAGTACTCTTGCTGCGGTGTTCATTGCCATTTGCAGTGGGTTTAGGGTGGTTTGGGGGAGACCTTGAAGTATTGCATTTGCATAATCGAAATGCGGGATAATTAGTGCCTGATAGATAGTCCTGAAATCATCTGGCTCCAGCAGAGATCTTAGGTATCTAAGGGATCTAATTTTATGATATACTGCCCTTACAGTGTTACTTATATGAGCTTGCATATTTAGGTTCTGGTCTAGTGTGATGCCGAGGTATCTGATCGCGGATTTGGTCTGGAGGTCTGCTTCCTTCACTTTCAGTACTGTTGGGGCAGTGAAGTTACGGTTCCTTGTAATGAACATCACCTCCGTCTTCTTGTGTTGAATCCGGAGGTTTTGGGATTGTAGCCAATTGGATATTTCGTTTATGCAGCATGTTATTGGTTCGAGGTCTGGGTTATCTGTTGCAAAAGGCGTGTATAATAGCACATCATCTGCGTATATCATGCAGTTAATGTTGAAAGACCGGATCAGGTTGCAGAGAGGTTGCATGTATATGTTGAATAGTAAGGCGGAGAGGGAGGATCCTTGTGGGACACCTTGGCTTTGGTGGAATGGTTCTGATGATGTGTTTCTGGATCTCACCTGCTGCCATCTGTCCGAGAGGTAGGACCTGCACCACTCGAGTGCTTTACCGGAGATTCCTTTTTCTTTGAGGCGTTCTAGGAGGCGCTCATGGCTAACGGAATCAAATGCTGCCGCGATGTCAAGGAAGACAAGGACAAAGCCTTGGCGGGTATTGTCGATGCCTGATATTATGTTGCTGAAGAGTGTGGTGAGAAGGGTCTCGACCCCGTGAGATTCTCTAAATCCATCTAGTATGCAAACTCAAGCTAAAGTTGAAAAAGAGCAAACCACTCATGAATGCAGCAAAATATGACCTTGAGAATATACCACTGGAATTTAAAGACTGCCTGCAAAATCGATTTGCTGCTTTAGATACAAATGACAGAGCTCCGGAAGAGTTATGGAATGACATCAAGAAGGTTGTGCTGGAAGAAAGCGAGAAGTCTCTACAAAAGGTGAAAAAGCAAAAACGGCCAAAATGGATGATGGAAGAAACTCTGAAAATTGCCCAGAAACGCAGAGAAGCTAAAGCCAAAGGAGAAAGAAAGACAATCACAGAACTGAACAGAGATCTCCAACGTGCAGCAAGACAGGACAAGGAAAAGTACTACAACGACACTTGCAAGGAAATAGAAGCAGAAACTATTAGAGGACGAACAAGATCGGATTTCCTAAAGCTGCGAGAGTTAAAGAAAAAGTTCCAGCCTCGAATTGGAATGTTACAAGATGCTCAAGGTTCTATGTTGAATGATGCTGAGAAGATCAAGAAAAGGTGGAAGGAATATACAGAGTTTTTATATGATAAAGATCAAGTGGACCAACAGCCGTTTCAACCTATACCTTATGATCAGGAACCATTGGTGATGAAAGAAGAAGTTGAAGCAGCATTGAAAGCCTTATCAAAGAACAAAGCACCAGGCATTGATAGCATTCCCACAGAAGTATTGCAGCAATCTGATGCAGCTGTTCCCGTACTTACAAGGCTCTGCCAAGAAATATGGAAGACAACATCATGGCCAACTGACTGGAAAAGATCTGTGTTTATACCAATACTAAAGAAAGGTGATCCAACTGACTGTGGAAATTATCGCACAATCGCTCTGATCCCACATTCCAGCAAGATTCTACTGAAGATTATTCAAAAGAGACTACAGCCATACCTAGAACAAGAACTACCTGAAGTGCAAGCAGGGTTCAGGAAAGGGCGAGGAATGAGAGACATCATTGCAGATGTGAGATGGATCCTTGAAAAGACTAAAGAATACCAAAAGGATATCTATTTGTGCTTTATCGACTATAGCAAGACTTTTGACTGTGTAAACCATGAGAAACTCTGGGCCACATTAAGAAGCATGGGTATACCAGAACATCTGATCGTTCTCTTGCGCAATCTGTACATTGATCAAGAAGCAACAGTTCGAACGGAACAAGGAGAAACAGAATGGTTTAAAATAAGCAAAGGTGTAAGACAAGGCTGCATACTTTCCCCCTACCTGTTTAATTTATATGCAGAACAAATCATCAGAGAAGCAGGACTGTATGAAGACAACAGAGGTGTGAAGATTGGTGGAAGACTCATCAACAACCTTCGCTATGCTGATGATACCACATTACTGGCTGAAAGTGAAGATGATCTGAAACATTTGCTTCTCACAATCAAAAAACATAGGGGTATGTTTACTAAACCGCGCACACGTGCGCGGCGCACAAGAGCAGATGCTAATGATGCACTTAAGTGCTCTTAAGTGCCACGCATGCGTTTGCGTCACATTAACGGCCCGGCGCACGCGTGCGGGACGCTCATGTGCGATAGAGGCGGGGAAACGCTTACGGAGGGCGGAGGAAGGCTCCCGAGGGGCGGGGGGACGGGGTCAATGGGTGGAGAGTGGGAGGGGAGAGGCTCCCCGCACAGGAGGGGGGCTGAATCTGGGCATTAAAAATACCGCGAGTGAAACCCTCGCGTTAGAGCCCATTTAAAGGGAAGAGAAACCATTTCCGTCAGCAATGTACAGCAAAACCGGGGAAACCTGAAAAACGTGAGCAGTGTGATACATGTGCACAGAACAAAATAGCAAATATAAATTGAAAATGACCACAACAAATTCCAAATAAATCATAATCCAGCTGGGCAACAGTGATATTAATGGGCAACCAGAAAAAACACTCCCAGGAAAGCTCCAAAAAAAAGAAATGATTTTTGGAATGGTCTACGCTCCGTAGACCCGTTCAAAAATCACTGCATTTTAATGGAGCTTTCCTGGGAGTGTTTTTCTGGTTGCCCATTAATATCACTGTTGCCCAGCTTGGTTTTGTTTTTTTCCCCTTTTGTGGAGGTCATTTTTGAGGTTTAATTGCACCCCTGTCCCCATACAAGATAAAAGAGCCCACAGTAAAATTGTGCAGAGCAGGGTGTCTGACTCGTGCGGCCAGGTTTCCTATCTCCAGAGACTGCACTATCTCTGTGGCCACAGTGTGGTGCAGCAGACACAGCCAGTGCCTGTAGGACCAGAGGATCACAGGTTCAAATCCCAGCTGGGGCTCCTGCTAACCCAGTCCACATTGTTTTACCCACCACTAAACAGTGATAGTACAGACACTCCTGAATTGCAGAGAACATAAACATGGTTCCAACTCCTATATTTTACCCCACACCGCACACAAACCATAACAATGGGCATTACCGACAGCCGAGTCCCCCAAATTCAGTCCTGGAGTGCCACAACTCAATCAGGTCATATGCTTTTTCCAGATAGGGACATGTCTGCATGTTGGCGGAAGGGTACAGGTGGTGGAGGGGGCAGGGGCTGCAAACCACAGCAGACAGTGGCCTAGGCCTGTGCAGGCTGGCATCGTCCACCGTAACAGACAGGCTCTGTCGGATGTACAGTCATGGACTCCCCAGGGAACCCAGCATATCTGTGGCAACACAGTGGTCCAGTGCACACAGACAGCATGTGCAGGAACAGAAGGTCAAAGGTTCAAAGCTTAGCTGGGGCTACTGCCAGTCCACATATTTTTCCTACAACTAAACCGTGATAGTAAGGAGAAACCTTTATTGCTGAGAACATACGCATGGTTCACACGCCTATATTTTACCACACCAAAGACAGACACCATAAACAGCCGCATTACCCAGAGCAGAGTCTCCCAAATGCAGTCCTGGAGGGCCCCACACCATTCAGGATCCATGCTGCCTCTGCTAACGATGCCTGTGCTGCATATCTCTGCACCACCCCCATGGTATGCTGATGTAGCTCATGCATATTTATGAGGGACAGCATGAAAACCCGAACAGTGGTTGGAACACCAGGACTGGAGTTGGGACACTCTGCCGTAAAGCAGCAGCCAACAGGGCCAGACCCCCCCCCCCCCCGGCCCCATTGGCCAATGCCTCCTGTATCCCCCAATACTAGCAGTTGCATACCTTAGCACTGCCACCCTACACCTGGGTATATGGTACACAGCTATCAAACGTTGCCCACCATAACTGGCAGATATCAATTCCTACGTTAAGCACATGTTGCTCATTGACCTCCACCATAACAATCATTGTGATGTCTGCGGTGTGCGCTGCAGGTCTGGTCTCTGACAGTGTTTACCACCCTGGGGAGTGACCCCCAACAGTAGTGCGTCCCATATCCATGCCTGTACTGTGCCCAGGACTGGTGTGGTGGGTATGGCTGCTGGACTCCTCTATAGTAGCACAATGCTGGCATAGGTGTGGGGGTGGCTGTCTGCCTATCCAGTGTGTGGTGGCTGCAAACACCTTCCACAGCCCACACTGCCAGCAATGTTGCCAGTATTGGGCTGCCAATGTGCATAATGAGGAGCAAGGTACCATGGGTATAGGCCGGACAGGGTGGCCTGGCCAGGGTGCATCTGCACAGGGCATAGGGCACTGACTGGGACATATTAGTGCCCGGCCACCACCTACACAGACAGGGTGACCTCAGTATGTCCTGCTGAGAGATCACTCTCACCCTGACTGTGCAGTGACCACAGCATGGCTAGGCACCCCCATAGTGCTGTATAGTATTTCTCTCATGTGATATATATGGGTTTCCTTTTGGGGCCCAGTCACTGATGTAACTGCTTGCTGTGTATGCATCTCCACTGGGAACATGCATTGTGGACTAACTAGCACACTGTTTGCAGCTGGTATGTGTCTTGATGGAGCAGCTTGTGGGGTGCAGCGGCTGATGACTTGCTGCAGGAGAATATCAGATAGTGGTGGTGTGCAGTTCACCATATGCAGGCCTAATGTCTGTCTGCTATGGTAGTATGGATGTGGGGGTGTCTGTTCCTCAGCAGGACATGGGTTGATGGTCCCCTCTACTGCCACCTTTGCAGGGAGGTAGAATGTGGATCTATTGATGGGAGACCCTGTTTGCCACCCTCAGCCCTGGAGGAGGGGGGGGCGGGGGTGATGGTGGTGGTGCATAGCCCACCTAGGGGTCCATCAGAGCTACACCTGACAGAAACAGACAGAGATATCCAAGGTGTTTGTGCAAAAACTACCTATCTCACACATTAACACTGCTTTGGACCTCCAGCATGGTCTCTTTCAGCTATGGAAGGTGTTGTGGACCTGGTCCTTGGCGCCTCATTGCACCCTCAGGGTGAGCACAGTACCAGCACAATGTGACGGTGTGTAGCTACTCTGTGCCAGTAAAACACATGGTCAGTACCCCTTACCAGGCCGAGGTGGTGTGTGGGTGCACATGGTCACTTCCCTCTACCGGGCCGAGGTGCTGTGGGGGTGCATTGCCCATCTTGTGTTAATCTGTGGACAGCTGATTTGCATGTGCAGTGCATCATGGGTATGGGTAGGCTAACCCTATCCTGGTGACCACAGCAGACTGTCTGTGTGGTGACGTGCATGCTCTCTGCAGCCAGCCAGGGACTTGCTAGCAGCTATATAGCTGTAGCCCAATGGTTACTGCCCTGCCTCTGAAGCCAGAGATCATGGGTTCAAACCCACAGTGGGGTTATTTGATAGGGTTGTCCAACACAGTATCTTTTTTTAATGTACATATTTTGATGCCAGCAAAAACACCCTCAGCGTACTGTACCCATAAGGTGCCTCTGAGGGTGCTTTATAGGGCGCCCTATAGGGAACCTTATGGTTCCCGTCCATATAAGGTGCACTATACATTCTCCTGTGACGCAACCTATAGTGTGCCCTATAGGGGACATGTTAGGGTGCTGTGGCGGACAGTGCAATTTATAATGTGCCCTATGGAGTGCCTCATAGGGTGCCTTATACGGCACCTTCAATTACGGCACGTGAGGGCGTGTTTGCTGGCAGCAATTAATAACATAAATATAAAGTGCTGCAGGACAAAATATGTACAATGCAAAGCTGATGCCACAGCCAGCCTTACGTATTAGGCATACTGGGGAGCAAACGCATGACCCCTGTATCAGCAGTCAGTGCCTTAACCATTGTGCTCCACTGCTGCTCCTTCTTGCCTGTCAGCGTACCTACGTATGCTTTTCATTCCTTAAACTGCACAGTGCTGCCATAAAAAACAGTACACTGACCTTGCGGTACCTCATACGGCACCCTCTAAAGCACCCTATAAGCAACAATCTAGGGTGCCTTGGCTGACAGTGCACTTTAAAATGTGCCTTATAGGGCACCTGCTGTTAACACGCTTTGGGAGTGCATTTGCTAGTAGTGGTAATTAAAAAATGAATAAAATGCCTCCTAAAGCAATCTTCCCCATAATATGTTATGCCTCAGCCAGCCTTGTTCATTGGGCAATTAAACCCCTGAACCCTACCCCATTGGTCAGTGTCTTAACCATTGTGCTGTGGTGCTGTTCCTGTGATTGCACATCAGCGCGCCGCCTTATGCCGCCCATCATTTATATGCCTCCTAAAATAATGCCTCAGCAAGCTGTCTCCATTGGGCACTGTGGGGGATTGAACCCCTGATCCCTGCACTGTTGGTCAGTGTCTTAACGATTGTGCTGTGGCTCTGCTCTTTTTCTTGCACTTCAGCGCGCCACTTATACCGCCCAGTATTATACTGCCTCCATAGACATCAGCGCCTTATGCCGCCCAGTATTACTATGCTGCCAAAAACTTAGCTCCCATGTCGAAGCTGTTAATGCTCTTCACCCTCGACAGGCAGGATTCCGCCAAGGCCACAGCACAGAGACCGTATTGTTAGCATTACTCAATGAATTACATATTTCTCATGATCGTGGTGACATTACCCTGCTCGTATCCCTTGACTTATCCGCAGCATTCGATTTGGTTGATCATCATACACTTCTCTCCCGACTCTCTAGTATTGGTCTTCGTGGTCCCGTCTGGTCATGGTTTCACTCTTTTCTGCTGTCCCGCTCTTTCTCAGTTCATATGAAGAATCAATCTTCATCCACCCTCCCCCTTTCATGTGGTGTCCCACAGGGTTCTGTTCTCTCCCCTTTGTTATTTAATATTTTTCTTGCCCCTCTGCCCCTGATCATACAACAGTATTCAATCTCATCCTATTTATATGCAGATGATATAGTCCTTTTGTTTCACACGTCACCACTCTCCCCTGATATCACTTCATTGAACCTCTGTCTTTCTCACGTTGCTTCTTGGTTATCGGAGAACTTTCTTCATCTTAACCCAGCCAAATCCTCAGCAGTCTCTAAAATGCTTGTATGCAAATGCTAGAAGTCTACAAAACAAGATGGGAGAGTTAGAATATATAGCACTAAACGAGAGGTTAGATATGATTGGAATATCAGAGACATGGTGGAAGGAGGACAACCAGTGGGACACTGTGATACCTGGGTACAAACTATATCGAAATGATAGAGCTGATCAAATTGGTGGAGGGGTTGCGCTCTATGTTAGAGAGGGCATTGAGTCAGAAAGGATTAAAGTTTTGCAAGAAACAAAATTTGCTGTAGAATCTCTATGGATTGAAATTCCATGTAAAAAGGGGAAGGCGATGGCAGTGGGGGTGTACTATCGTCCGCCTGGCCAGAATGAACAAATGGATGATGAAATGCTCAAAGAAATCAAGGAAGCTAGCAAAAGTTACAGTGCAGTAATAATAATGGGTGATTTCAATTACCCCGGCATCGACTGGGTCAGTGTCACAACAGGACATGCTAGGGAGATAAAGTTCCTAGATGAAATAAATGACTGCTTCTTGGAGCAGCTGGTTCATGAACCAACCAGAGGGGAAGCAATATTAGACCTAGTCCTTAGTGGAACACCAGATGTAGTGCAAGAGATAAGGGTGTTGGGGCCACTTGGCAATAGTGATCATAGCATGATCGCCTTTGATTTAATTAGTGGAGGAGGGATAGTAAGGAAATCCACAGTACTACCCTTTAACTTTCGAAAGGGAGACTATGATAGAATGAGGAAAACAGTTAAGAAAAAACTAAAAGGAGCAGTTGCAAAGGTTAAAGACGTACATCAAGCTTGGGTGTTGTTGAAAAATACTATCTTGGAAGCCCAGACCAGCTGTATTCCACGCTTTAAGAAAAGTGGAAGGAAGTCCAAAAAATTGCCAGCATGGTTTAAAGCTGAGGTCAGAGAGGCTGTTGTTGCCAAAAAAGCATCTTTCAAGAAATGGAAAAAAGAGCCAAATGATGAAACCTGGAAACAGCACAAGCACTGGCAAGTCAAATGCAAGGCATTGATAAGGCAGGCAAAGAGAGAATTTGAGAAGAAGCTTGCTGCGGAAGCAAAAACGCGAAATAAAGACCTTTTCAAGTACATTCGTAGCAAAAAAACCCGTGAGAGAGTCAGTTGGTCCATTAGATGATAAAGGGGTTAAAGGAGCACTAAGAGGCGACAAGGCGATAGCGGAGAGACTGAATGAATTCTTTGCTTCGGTCTTTACTGAGGAAGATGTAGGGATGTTACCCACGACTGAAGTGGTATTTAAAGGTGTGGAAGAATTGAAGGAAATATCGATACATCGGGAAGATGTCCTACAACTATTAGATAAACTGAAGAGTAGCAAATCACCTGGGCCGGATGGTATACATCCAAGGGTGTTGAAAGAACTGAAATTTGAGATTGCAGACCTGCTATCAGTAATCTGTGAACTATCATTAAAATCATCTCTAATACCTGAGGATTGGAGGATCGCCAATGTAACACCAATTTTTAAAAAGGGTTCGAGGGGTGATCCGGGAAACTACAGACCGGTGAGCCTGACATCAGTACCGGGAAAAATGGTAGAAACCATCATAAAGAATAAAATTACTCAGCATATAGATAGTCATGACCTAATGGGAGACAGCCAACATGGCTTTAGACAAGGAAGATCTTGTCTTACTAATCTGTTATGTTTTTTTGAAGGAGTGAATAAACAGGTGGACAAAGGTGAGTCGGTTGATATTGTGTATCTGGACTTTCAGAAAGCCTTTGACAAGGTCCCTCATGAGAGACTTTTGGCAAAACTAAAGAGTCATGGGATAGGAGGCAGTGTACTACTGTGGATCAGGAACTGGTTAAAAGATAGAAAGCAGAGGGTAGGGCTAAATGGCCAATTTTCCCAATGGAGAAAGGTGAATAGTGGTGTACCCCAGGGATCTGTGCTGGGTCCGCTGCTTTTTGACATATTCATAAATGACCTGGAAAGTGGAATAACGAGTGAGGTTATCAAATTTGCTGATGACACAAAACTATTTAAAGTTGTTAAAACCCAGGAGGATTGTGGAAAATTGCAAGAGGATCTTGATAAATTGGAAGACTGGGCATCAAAATGGCAGATGAAATTTAATGTGGAGAAGTGCAAGGTTATGCACCTAGGGAAGAACAACCCAAACTATGGTTACACGATGCAAGGTTCCACATTAGGAACCACCACCCAAGAAAAAGATTTAGGCGTCCTTGTGGATACCATGTTAAAACCCTCGGCCCAGTGTGCAGCGGCGGCCAAGAGAGCAAATAGAATGCTAGGTATGATAAGGAAAGGAATGGAAAATAAAACAAAAGATATTATAATGCCTCTATATCGTTCCATGGTGAGACCGCACCTTGAATATTGTGTGCAATTCTGGTCGCCATATCTTAAAAAGGATATAGCAATTTTAGAAAAGGTTCAGAGAAGAGCCACCAAAATGGTAAAGGGGATGGAAGGCTACTCCTATGAAGAAAGGCTAAAAAGGTTGGGGCTCTTTAACCTGGAAAAGAGACGGCTGAGGGGAGATATGATAGAAGTCTATAAATTAATGAACGGAGTGGAACGGGTAAACGTAGATCGATTGTTTACCTTATCAGAATATAGAAAGACTAGGTGACATGCAATGAAGCTAACGGGTAACCTATTTAAGACTAATAAAAGAAAATCTTTTTTCACTCAACGTGTAATCAAACTCGGGAATTTGTTACCTGAGGATGTAGTAATGGCTGTTAGTGTAGCTGGGTTTAAAAAAGGTTTGGACAAGTTCCTGGAGGAAAGGTCCATAAACCATTATTAAGAAGGGACCCAGGATATCAATGCTTGAACCAATACAAGCATTGTGGAACCTGTGTCCCTTGGGGTAACTGCTAGGTACGTATGACCTAGATTGGCCACTGTTGGAAACAGAATACTGGGCTTGATGGACCTTGGTCTGACCCAGTATGGCATATCTTATGTTCTTATATGTTATGTTCTTATGGTGTCTGTCCCACGCTTGCACCCTCTATTGGTTCAACTAACATTCCTCTTACTTCTTCTGTTCGGTATTTAGGTGTGACTCTTGATTCTTTCTTAACTTTTTCTGCTCATCTGTCCAATGTCACTCGTTCCTCCTTTTCTGCTTTACGTCAGATTAGGGCCGTCCGGTCTATTCTGCCTTCCAGTGCCCTCATCACGCTTGTTATCGCCCTTGTAATCAATAGACTAGACTATTGTAATGTATACCTAGCTAACCTTCCCAAATACTCTCTCCAACGACTACAACGTATTCAGAACACCGCCGCCCGTCTCGTCACCTTTTCATGCAAGTATGATCGCATCACTCCAATTCTGCTTCATTTGCATTGGCTCCCTTTCCAATATCGCTACCACTACAAGTTTCTGATTCTTCTTCACCGGGCTATTTACACTTGCACCCCTCGTTATCTCGCTGACTGTATCTCACGGTATACTCCTCACCGGTTGCTCCGCTCCACCCAAACAAATCGGTTATCTCTTCCTTCTCCCTCACAAGCTCGTCTGGAACAGACGCGGCATTCAGCTTGGTTTTTCCTTGGACCCTCACTCTGGAATACACTTCCCACCTCATTACGGCTAGAACCATCCTATTCCCAGTTTAAATCACGGTTAAAAACCTACTTATTCCACAAAGCTTTCGACCTGCCCTCTGAAGACCCACCCTGAATGGTCCTGTCGATGTGTCTAACTAAGTAATGTCTATGTCCACGTACCTTGTATTTGTATGCCCTGGTTTGATTATTGTTAATTTCTTTTGATTTGTTATGATTTGTTGTACATCGTTAACATCTGATGTGTCAAATTTATTATGAATTATGGTTTAGTGTCTTGCTTTGGTCACTGTCTCTTTTCCTTTCCTTTCCTGTTTTGAATTTGGCGTTCTTTTCCTGGACTGTAGTGTTAATCACATTTTATTGTACACCGCTCAATGCGCTGCTGTAGCGGTATATCAAATTTTAATAAAGATAAAGATAAAGATAAAGATAAAAACATCAGCGCGCCGCCTTATGACGCCCAGTATTAATATGCCGCCAAAAACATCAGCGCGCCGCCTTATGACGCCCAGTATTAATATGCCGCCAAAAACATCAGTGCGCTGCATTATGATGCCCAGTATTTCTGCACCTCATAAATTACTGCCTCAGCCAGCTGTCTTCATAGGGCACTGTGGGAGATTGAACCCCTTATCCCTGCACTGTTGGTCAGTGTCTTAACCATTGTGCTGTGGCTCTGCTCTTTTTCTTGCACTTCAGCGCGCCACTTATGCCTCTCGCGCAGCTATCCCATGCGCTAAGGTGCGGGGCGAACATGAGCACAGCGCACCTTAGCGCATATGTAAATTACGGCGTTTCTTCTTCAGCGGGGAACGCCCACTCCTTATATGGCACCCGCACACTACCACGGCCCGCACTTTACCGGGGTTTTAGTAAACATACCCCATAGTCTCAAAATGGGCCTGCACCTTAATGTAAAGAAGACAAAGATCATGACAACTGGCATAATCAACAGGTTCATCGCTGAAGGAGAAGAAATTGAAATCTTGAACAACTTTAACCTATTTGGATCAACTATCAATAAAGAAGCAACAAGCAGGAGTATCCTTCCCTCCCCTTTACCATTTTGGTGGCTGTTCTCTGAACCTTTTCTAATAACGCTATAGCCTTTTTAAGATACGGCGACCAGAATTGCACACAATATTCAAGGCGCGGTCTCACCATGGAATGATATAGAGGCATTATAATATCTTTTGTTTTATTTTCCATTCCTTTCCTTATGATACCTAGCATTCTATTTGCTCTCTTGGCCGCCACTACACACTGGGCCGAGGGTTTTAACATGTTATCCACAATGACGCCTAAATCTTTTTCCTGGGTGGTGGTTCCTAATGTGTATCCTTGCATCTTGTAACCATAGTTTGGGTTGTTCTTCCCTAGGTGCATAACTTTGCACTTGTCCACATTAAATTTCATCTGCCATTTTGATGCCCAGTCTTCCTCTTGGAATTTTCCACAATCCTCTTGGTTTTTAACAACTTTAAATAGTTTTGTGTCATCTGCAAATTTGATAACCTCACTCGTTATTCCCTTTTCCAGGTCATTTATGAATATGTCGAAGCAGTGGACCCAGCACAGATCCTTGGGGTACACCACTATTCACCTTTCTCCATTGGGAAAATTGGCCATTTAGCCCTACCCTCTGCTTTCTATCTTTTAACCAGTTTATGATCCACAATAGTACACTACCTCCTATCCCATGACTCTTTAGTTTTGCCAAAAGTCTCTGATGAGGGACCTTGTCAAAGCCTTTCTGAAAGACAAATACACTATATCAACCGACTCACCTTTGTCCACCTGTTTATTCACACCTTCAAAAAAACATAACAGATTAGTAAGACAAGATCTTCCTTGTCTAAAGCCATGTTGGCTGTCTCCCATTAGGCCATGAATATTTACATGCTGAGTAATTTTGTTCTTTATGATGGTTTCTACCATTTTTCCTGGTACTGACGTCAGGCTCACTGGTCTGTAGTTTCCCGGTTCACCCCTGGAACCCTTTTTAAAAATTCTGTGTTTTAAATTTAAATTTAAACTGCTGCTACTAGGATCTGACTGATTTAAAAAATCATCCCTCCTCTCCTCAAGGGTATACATATTTAGGTCTTCAAGTCTCTTCTTATATGACTTCTAGTGCAGGCTCCAAATCATTTTGGTCGCCTTCCTCTGAACCGTATCAAGTCTTTTTATATCCTTTGTGAGATACAGTCTCCAAAACTAAAAACAATACTCTAAGTGAGGCCTCACCAACAACTTGTACAGGGGCATTAATACCTCCTCCTTTCTGCTGATTATTCCTCTCTGTATGCAGCCCAGCATCCTTCTGGCTTTGGCTACTGCTTTGTCACATTGTTTCACCACCTTCAGATCCTCACATACTAGCACTCCAAAGTCCCTCTTCTGATCTGTGTACATCAACCTCTCTCCCCCTATTACATACGTTTTCCCCTGGTATATCCATGTTGCCTTGGATCATGTAATCCATTGGTTTCCAGAAAGTCCACTTTTCTTTCTTTCAAGAGCAACTGCATTACCTTTCCCACCACAGAGATAAGGCTTACCAGCTTATAGTTTGTCACCCCTTTCCTATTACCACTTTTGTGAAGAGGTAGCACATCAGCCTTTCTCCAGTGCTGCAGAACCTCTCCAGTCTCCAAGGATCTATTAAAAACATCCTTTAAAAGCCATGCCAGAACCTCTCTGAACTCCTTCAGTAACCTGAGATGTAGTCCATCCAGTCCCATGACCTTGTCCACTTTCAATTTTGCAAGCTGTTCAGAAACATTGTCTTCTGGGAATGGTGTGGTATCTGCTCCCTTCCCATTTGTATATTTGTCAATCTTATGTGGTCCTTCTCCAGGATTTTCTTGAATGAATACAGAACATAAGTATTTGTTAAGCATTTTGGCTTTTTCAATGTCACTTTCCACAAATCTGTTATTGGTACTTTTGAGTCTGGCAATTCCACTTCTGAAGTTCCTCTTCTCCTGAATATACCTGAAAAAAGTTTTGTCTCCACACTTCACACCTTTAGCCATCTTTTCTTCCACCTTTGCTTATGCTATCCTTTATATCTTTGTATCTTTTAGCTTTATCCTCTATTCTTTTCTGTGTTCCTCTTTTTGTGATCTTCCGAATTTTCTGAAAGCTGTATTTTTTGCCTTTGTTTTTGCAGCCACTTCTTTGGTGAACTATATAGATTTCCTTTTCCTCTTGTTTTCATATACTTTCCTTACATATCTATCTGTTGCCCCTGTTATTGCCTCTTTTAGTTTAGCTCATTGCAATTCCACTTCCCTTATCTCCTTCCACCCTGCCAACTTCTTCTTCAAGTACTTTCCCATTTTACTGAAGTCAGCATTTTTGAAATTTAGGACTTTGAGTGTGTTGGATTAACCATTGTGTTTCCAAAACTGGCCAATCCAGGTCTCAAGTACTTGGCAGGTTCCCAAAAAGGTACCTGGCAAGTACTCAGGATAATACTTGTCCTGAGGTAAGCAGTGGATTTCCCAGGTTCTCTTTAATTATAACCGTTTTTACTGCATCCTCTGGAAATGAATTCCAGAGTTTGATTACGCGTTGAGTGAAAAAATACTTTCTCTTATTAGTCTTACATGGGTTACATTATAGCTTCACTGCGGGTCCTCTAGTCTTTCCACTTTTTGATGGAGTAAACAACTGATCCATGTTTACTTCTACTCCGTTCATTAATTTATAGACATAGAAATATAGAAACATGACAGCAGAAAAACACCACATGACCTATCTAGTCTGCCCTTCCATATCAATTACAATAGTTCCCTTTTTTCTTTAGAGATCTGTGTTTACCCCATGTTTTTTTCGGAGATTCTTCTACTCATCTACCACTCTTTCTGGTGAAAAATATTTCCGCATATTACTCCTAAGTCTATCCCCTTTCACCCTTATCTAATGTCTCCTCATATCAGAGCTTGCTTTCAATTGAAAGAGGTTCTCCTCTTATGCATTTATGCCACAGAGGTATTTAAACATCTTTATCATATCTCCTCTTTCCAGCCTTTCTTCTAACAAATACATATTAAGATCTTTAAGTCTGTCCTCATATGCTTTATAACAGAGACCACTAACCATTTTAGTAGCCACCCTCTGCACCAACTCCATCCTGTTTATATCCTTTTGAAGGTATGGTCTCCAGAATTGCCCACAATACTGCAAATGAGGTTGCACCAGAGACATACAGAGATACTATCACCTTATTTTTTCTGCTGGCTATTCCTATGCACCCAAGCATCATTCTAGCTTTCGCTGTTGCCTTTTCTACATGTTTAGCTGCTTTAAGATCATCAGAAACAATCACACCCAGGTCTCGCTCTTCTTTTGTGGACAGAAGTACTTCGCCCCCTACACTATACTGCTCCTTTGGATTTTTGCAGCTCAAATGCATGACCCTGCATTTTTTAACATTAAATCTCAGCTACCAAATTCTAGACCATTCTTCAAGCTTAGCTAGATCCCTCCTCAGGTTATCTACTCCTTCCTGGGTGTCTACTCTATTGCAGATTTTGTTATCATCTGCAATGAGGCAAACCTTACCCAATAGCCCTTCTGCAATATCATTAACAAAGATGTTAAAAAGAATTGGAACAAGTGCAGATGCCTGCAGAACACCACTTGTAGCTTCCTTCTCCTCAGAATGAGCTCTATTTACCTGTGCCCTTTGTCACCTCCCACTCAACCAATTACTAACCCAGTCAGTCACTTTAAGTCCATCCCTAGGGTGCTCAGTTTTGTTTATAAATCGCCTGTGCGGAATGGTGTTAAAGGCTTTACTGAAATTTAAGTACACCACTTCCAGGGATCTCCCTCGGTCCAATCCCCAGGTCACCCGTCAAAGCAATCAATCAGAATTGTCTGACAAGACCTGCCTCTGGTAAGTCCATGATGCCTCGGATCCTGCAGTCCACTGGACTCCAGAAACCTCACTATTCTCTCTTTTAGCAGAGTTTCATCACAGAGGTCAGACTTTGGTTTTCGACATCATCCTTACTTCTGCTTTTGTGTAAAGGGACTACATGGTCCCAGTCCTCTGGGACCACTCCTGACTCTAAAGAAGAATTAAAAAGGTTAGTCAGTGGAGTCACTGGAATGTTCCTAATTCCTTCAATATTCTCGGATGTTTCCATTCCGGTCTCATCGTTTTGTCTACTTTCACTTTAGCTAGTTCCTCATGAACACAGTCTTCTGAAAATTGTTCAAGATCCCCGTCACTTCCGTTCCTATTTGTGGGCATTTTCTGAGGTCCTGCTCTTGGCTCTTCATTTGTGAACATAGAACAGAAATATTTGTTACGCAATTATGCTTTATCTTCATCAACTTCTACAGATTCCTCCCCTTCACCCTTGATTCTGACAATACCAATTTTGCCCTTCCTTCTCTCACTAACATATTTGAAAAATGTCTTATCCTCCCATTTTATTGCATTGGCTATTTCTTCTTCTTTTTCTATCTGCTTTCCTGACTACTTTGCTAGCTTCTCTAAGTTTTTTTCAAATATAGATACTTGTCTTCCTCTCTCTGTGATATCTTGTATTTTATGAAGGCCACCCTCTTTTTCTTCACCTTTTTAGCTACTTCTTTTGAGAACCATAGTGGTCTTCTTTTCCTTTTACATTTATTTACCTTTCTAACAAAAAGGTTTGTTGCCTTTAAAATATCCCCTTTCAGTTTTGCTCATTCCTTTTCTACAACCCCAGCTGTTCCCATCCCGCTACTGACTCCTTGAGGTATTATCCCATCTTGGCAAGGTTAATTTTCTTAAAGTCTAAGACCCTCACTTTTAAATGGATTTTATCAGCCCTCGTCCTAATATTGAACCACAGGATGTGAGGTGATCTCCCACTATGACATCAGAAACACTTTTCCCATTAGTAAGCACCATGTTCAGTATGGCCCCTTTACGTGCCGGTTCTGTTACCAGTTGCTGTAATAGCTCTTCCTATAGAGAATCTAGGAACTCCTTACTTCTAGATGATACTGCAGCAGGGATCTGCTAATCAACATCCAGCATATTGAAATCACCTATCAGTAGAACTTCACCTTTTATGGCAATTCTGTGTATGTCTTCTATTAAATCCCTATCCACCTCTCCTGAGAGGAAGATTTATATATCACACCCTTGTAAATGGATTTCCCTCTCCCTCTTTCTAGTTTAACCCACAGTGCCTCCTTGATCCCTTTAAGCCCTGTAATTCTATAGCTTTAATATTATTTTTACATACAGTGACACTCCTCCTTCCCTTTTCCTACCCTGTTCTTCCTGAATAAAGTATAGCCCAGTACAATTACATCCCAGTCATGGCTGTCCATGAACCATGTCTCCATAACTGCCATAAATCCAAGTCAGCCTCTTCTACTAAAGCCTCAACATCTGGGATCTTATCTTTATCTTTATTTCTCCATTTTATATACCGCTCTTGTCGGAACATTAGAGCGGTTTACAATAAATAAAAAGGTCTACGTTACTAAACTATGGAAAAGGAACGCCATGGTAAAATAGGAAAGAGGGAGAGAAAAGTGCAAGAAACACAGTAACTACACAAAACACAAACTGACAAATACTCAAGGAGGGATGTCAGGAGGGAGGTTGAAGGCTTGTTGGAACAAATGAGTTTTCAGTAGTTCTTTAAACTTAGGGTATGAGGGTTTCAGACGGAGGGAGGGTGGTAAAGCGTTCCAGAGTGAGGAGCCAAGAAAAAAGAAGGCCGAGTGTCGGGTCTTATGCTATGGGCATTCATACACACCGCTTTTCAGATGTTGCTCCTTTTACCCTTTCTACAGAGGTATTTAATGTTTCTTTTATCTAGGGGGTTTCACTTTCCTGGGGGCTTTCTTCACCCATCCCCAATGAATCTAGTTTAAAGCCCTCTTCAGTAGGTTAGCCAGTCTGCTGTGGAAGACACTTCAATCCTTCTTGGGCAGATGGACATGATCGCTGCCCTGCAGCCCTTGACACATCATCCCATGGTCCAGGAAACAATAACGCTCTTGATCGATACCATCCACGCAGCCATGCATTCATCTCCAGGATGCGAGCTTCTTTGCATTGGCCTTTACCCTTAGCAGGGAGGATTGAAAAGAGCACCACCTGTGCACCCACCTACTTCGTCCTCTGTCCCAGTGCCATAAAGTCACTTTTGATACCCTCAGAGGGATACACATTCATATGGCACTGGGACAGAGGTGTACCTAGCAATATCATTTGTGCTAATATGGATGAGAAACATCGGATAATAGTCAGCAGGCTTGATGAGTCTCAGCAAACTCTTTGTAACATCTCTGATTTTGGCACCTGGCAGACAGCACACCTCTCTGGACATCAAGTCTGGTTTGCAGATGGACACCTCAGTATCCGTCAGAGATGCCAACCACCACTATCCTTTACTTCCCTGTGGTCACTGATTCTGTAATGGCTCTTCTCTGTACCTTTTCTAATTCCGTGATATCTTTTTTGAAGATATGGAGACCGGAATTACACACTATATTCAAAGTGCAGTCACACCATGGAATGAAACAGAGGCATTATAATATCCTTGGTTTTATTCTCCATTTCTTTCCTTATGATTCCTAGCATTCTATTTGCTTTTTTGGCTGCCACTGCACACTGGGCAGAGGGTTTCAACATATTATCTATGATGATGCCTAAATCCTTTTCCTGGTGGTGGTTTCTAATGTTGAACCGTGCATCATGTAACCATAGTTTGGGATGTTATTAACTAGGTGCATAACTTTGCACTTGTCCACCTTAAATTTCATCTGCCATCTAAACATCCAGTCTTCCAATTTATCTCAGTCCTCTTGCAATTTTTCACAATCCTCTTGTGTTTTAACAATTTTGAATAATTTTGTGCCCTCTGTATATTTGATCAACTCACTCGTTATTCCCATTTCCAGATCATTTATGTGAAAAAGCAGCAGGCCCAGCACAGATACTTGGGTAATCCACTATTCACCTTTCTCCATTGAGAAAATTGGCTATTTAGCCTACTCTCTGCTTCCTATCTTTTAACCAGTTCCTGATCCACAATAGTACACTGCCTCCTATCCTGTGACTATTTATTTAATAGCTTTTCTATACAGCTGTGTCCTTCACTCAGAGCGGTTTACATTATAGCTCAACATTATTCATAGAACAATTTCTATCTCATATTTCAGTTTTTTCAGCACCCTTGGATGTATACCATGTGGTTCAGGTGATTTGTTACTCTTTAGTTTATCAAATAGTTGTAACACATCTTCCCGCTTTATCAAAATTTATATAATAACATAGTATATGATGGCAGAAAAAGACCAGTATGGTTCATCTAGTCTGCCCAGCAAGGCGGCAAGAGTAGGTGCACCTGCCACTCCGTGCAGGTTACCCCTCCCCAAGCCTTTGTTTAGGGGTGTACCCACTACTCTGTGTAGGTCACCCCTATTTACTGAGATATAAGATATTTATGTTTGTTTTTATTTTATCCTGTTGCTATAAAGGGATCCACTGTGAATATCCCATAATATTTTGAATTCTGTCACTGTATTTGCCCCCAGCACTTCCATCGGGAGGGCATTCCAAGCATCTACCACCCTTTCAGTGAAAAAGTATTTCCTGACATTGCCTTTCAGTTTACCCCCTTACAGTTTCATGTTATGCCCTCTAGTCAGGGGCGGCCCAAGGGGGGTGCGGGGCCATGTGCGGAGACTCGGTGTGGGGCCTAATTTGCATAAGTGGCCTTATTTGCATAAATATTTGCATAATGTTACCATACACTAACTTTTAGTAAACATGTCTCTTAATGAGTGTATGGATAAAGAAAGACTAAAAGATTTCTACATTACTATAATCCAGTGCCAACCGCCAGGCACATTAGGAACTACAACAAACGCTGCCCATTTAGAACCCATAGCAAACCCGCCGTACCCTGACAGCATTACCAGGACTCACAAAGCACCATACCCTACCTATCAAAAGGCAACACTGCAAATATTAAACCAATACATTTCAGAGAATACTGGGGAAAGAGAACAAGTGGCAATGTCAAATAGGAATTACATAAACAGAATACCTCAGCTCAGTTACACATGCAGAACATAGACCATCACCAAACAAGGAATCACAATTTAGAAACAGGAAGACAATAATTAAACTGGGAACCCCAAAAGCCAAACTTGGAATGTACAACACCACTGTAGAAATAAAACTATAAATTAATTTCCTCTTGTACCAAACAAAGCGCAGACGTTAATGATGCACATTTCCCAGAGCTTTCATATTCCAGTTAATAAATTCAAAATAAAGAGATATCTTCCTACCTTTTGTGCATTTTTTTCAGTTGCAATTGCTCCAGCCACTTTCTTCTGGTTTCTTCATGTTTTCTGCTAACTGTCCATCGTCTGCTGTCCATTTGTTCTTTCTTCTCTCTTCTAGTTTTTTTTCCATTCTCTCTCTCTACATCTGCTTTAACATATTAATCTTTCTCCTTTTGCTCTTTCCTCATTCCTATTTCATCCACTCAAATTTTACCCCTCCATCCTCAATCCCCACTTACTCTCCCAATACCCGGCCAATTGTAGATTTTTCATCCCTCCCACACAAAATATTTTTCCCCTCTCCATTTTACTCTCCCAGCCCCATCCCATTCTAATCCTCCCCCAACATCAGCTCCCTTCTAGTTCCAGTCTCACCCAGCATCCATTTCCTTCTAGTCCCTGCATCAGCCCATTTCCAGTCCTAGCCCCCCATCAACCCATTTCCAGTCCTAGCCCCCCATCAACCCATTTCCAGTCCTAGCCCCCCATCAACCCATTTCCAGTCCTAGCTCCCCCATCCATTTTCAGTCTGAGTCCCTCCATCAGCTCATTTCCAATCCTAGCCCCCATCAGCCCATTTCTAGTCATTTCCTAGCCCCACCATCAGCCCATGTCAAATCCTAGCTCCCCTCCACTCAGCCCAATTCCAGTCCAAGCCCCCCATGAGCCTACCTCCAGTTCTAGCCCCTCCATGAGTCCATTTCAATTCAAACCCCCACCACAGCCCATTTCCAATCTTACCTCCCCCCAACAGCCCATTTCCAGTCCTATCCTAGCTGCTCCATCCGCCCATTTTCAGTCCTAGCTCCCTTCCCTCACAGCCCATTTCCATTCCAAGCTCCCTCCCCATCAGCTATTTGCAGTTCAAGCCTCCCCTTCCACTCAGCCCATTTCCAGTCATAGCAACCCCCCAACCCATTACCAGTCCTAGCCCCCCATCAACCCACTTCCAGTCCTAACCCCCATCAACCCATTTTCAGTTTAAACCCCCCTATAACCCATTACCAGTCCTAACCCCCCATCAGCCCACTTCCAGTCTTAACCCCATCAGCCCATTTCCAGTCAGCCACCCATAGCTCATTGCCAGTCCTAACCCCCCCATCAGCCCTCAGCCCATTACCAGTCCTAACCACATCAGCCCACCTCAAGTCCTAACCCCTCCCCATCAGCCCATTTCCTGTCCTAGCCCCCCATAGCCCATTATCAGTCCTAACCCCCCATAGCACATTACCAGTCCTAACACCATCGCCCCATTTCCAGACAGCCCCCAGCCCCTTGCCAGTCTTAACCCCCCCAGCCCATAGCCAGTCTTAACCCCCCCATCCCCATCCCCATCCCCCTTGCCAGTCTTAACCCCCCCTTGCCAGTCTTAACCCCCCCATCCCCATCCCCCTTGCCAGTCTTAAACCCCCCTTGCCAGTCTTAACCCCCCATCCCCATCCCCCTTGCCAGTCTTAACCCCCCCCAGCACATAGCCAGTCTTAACCCCCCATCCCCATCCCCCTTGCCAGTCTTAACCCCCCTTGCCAGTCTTAACCCCCATCCCCATCCCCCTTGCCAGTCTTAACCCCCCCAGCCCATTGCCAGTCTTAACCCCCCATCCCATCCCCATCCCCCTTGCCAGTCTTAAACCCCCCCTTGCCAGTCTTAACCCCCCATCCCCATCCCCATCCCCATCCCCATTGCCAGTCTTAACCCCCCCTTGCCAGTCTTAACCCCCCATCCCATCCCCATCCCCCTTGCCCATCTTAACCCCCCCTTTTCAGTCTTTACCCCCATCCCCATCCCCATTGCCAGTCTTAACCCCCCCTTGACAGTCTTAACCCCCATCCCCATCCCCCTTGCCAGTCTTAACCCCCCCTTGCCAGTCTTAACCCCCCCATCCCCATCCCCATCCCCCTTGCCAGTCTTAACCCCCCCTTGCCAGTCTTAACCCCCATCCCCATCCCCATCCCCCTTGCCAGTCTTAACCCCCCATCCCCATCCCCTTGCCCCTTAACACCCCCCCCCCTTGCCAGTCTTAACACCCCCCCCCCCCCCGGGCTTATGGCAAAATTAAAAAAACAAACTGGCTCTGGCTGCTGCCGCTGCCGCTACCACCGCGGCAATGGCAGAATGGAGTGTCCCGCGGGGCCTCCTCTTCTCGTTCAGCCCCTCTGTAAAGGATTTGAGATTCGCGATGGGAGAGCGTCTCCCTCGCGTCTCTGTTAAGCCCGCAGGGGCTAATGGGAAATTTCCCATCAGCCCCTCGCGTCTAAAGGGGCAGATGGGAAATTTCCCATTAGCCCCTGCGGGCTTAACAGAGACGCGAGGGAGACTTTCTCCCTTCGCGAATCTCAAAGCCTTTGCAGAGGGGCTGAAAGAGAAGGGGAGGCCCCGCGGGACACTCCATTCTGCCGCTGCCGCGGTGGTAGCGGCAGCGGCAGCAGCCAGAGCCAGGTTTTTTTTTAAAGTCATTTTTAAGAAAGCAGAATGTTCTTTGCGCGGGGCCCCCTGAAACGCGGGGCCCTGTGCAAAAAACATTCTTGCTCAATGGACGGGCCGGCCCTGCCTCTAGTTTTACAGCTTCACCATCTTTGGAAGAGGTTTGTTGGTCCATTAATATTCTAAGTATTTAAAGGTCTGAATCATATCTCTCCTGTCTTTCCTCTCCTCTAGAATGTACATATTTTGGTCTTCAAATCTCTTCTCATAAGTCTTCTGAATCAGGCTCCAAGTCATTTTGGTTGACTTCCTCTGAACTGTTTCCAGCCTTTTTATGTTCTTTGCGAGATATGGTCTCCAAAACTGAACACAATATTCCAAGTGAGGCCTCACCAACGACTTGTACAGTGGCATTAGTACCTCTTCCTTTTTGCTGGTAATTCCTCTCTGTATGCAACCCAGCATCCTTCTGGCTTTTGCCACCACCTTGTCACACTGTTTCCCCACCTTGAGATCCTCAGAAACAATCACTCTGAGGTCTTTCTCCTGGTCCATGCACATCAACCTCTCGCCTCCTATCGCTCCTATCCTTGGGATTTTAGCTTCCCAAGTGCATGACCCTGCGCTTCTTCACATTAAAGCTTAACTGCCAAGTGACCATTCTTCCAGCTTTTGTAGATCTTTCCTCATGTTATCCACTTCCAGCTTTTGTAGATCTTTCCTCATGTTATCCACTCCCTTTGGAGAATCCAATCTGTTGCAAAATTTCCTAACATCTACAAAAAGACAGACTTTTCCATTCAGTCCTTCAGCAATATCACTCACATTGAACAGTACCGCCCCAGGACTAAACCCAGAGCACACCGCTTGTTTCAACTTTTGTGATACATCACCATTAAATACCATTTCAGGTATGGGTATTTTCCCTACATCTTCTTTAGTAAAGACTGAAGCAAAGAATTCATTCAGTATCTCTGCTATGACCTTGCCCTCCCTTCGTACCCCTTTTACTTTATCATCTAATGGTCCAACTGACTCTCTCACAGCTTTTTTGCTACAAATGTTGAAATAGTGTATCTGGACTTTCAGAAAGCCTTTGACAAGGTCCCTCATCAGAGACTTTTGGCAAAACTAAAAGTCATGGGATAGGAGGCAGTGTACTATTGTAAATGAGGAACTGGTTAAAAGATAGAAAGCAGAGGGTAGGGCTAAATGGCAATTTTCCCAATGGGGAAAGGTGAATAGTGGTGTACCCCAGGGATCTGTGCTGGGTCTGCTGCTTTTTGACATATTCATAAATGACCTGGAAAGGGAATAACGAGTGAGGTTATCAAATTAGCAGATGACACAAAACTATTTAAAGTTGTTAAAACCCAAGAAAATTGTGGAAAATTGCAAGAGGATCTTGATAAATTGGAAGACTGGGCATCAAAATGGCAGATGAAATTTAATGTGGATAAGTGCAAAGTTATGCACCTAGGGAAGAACAACCCGAACTATGGTTACACGATGCAAGGTTCCACATTAGGAACCACCACCCAGGAAAAAGATTTAGGCGTCATTGTGGATAACATGTTAAAACCATTAGCCCAGTGTGCAGCAGCGGCCAAGAGAGCAAATAGAATGCTAGGTATCATAAGGAAAGGAATGGAAAATAAAACAAAAGATATTATAATGCCTCTATAACATTCCATGGTGAGACCATGCCTCGAATATTGTCTGCAGTTCTGGTCGCCGTATCTTAAAAAGGATATAGCGTTATTAGAATAAGTTCAGAGAAGAGCCACCAAAATGGTAAAGGGGATGGAAGGATACTCCTATGAAGAAAGGCTAAAACGTTTAGGGCTCTTTAACCTGGAAAAGAGACAGCTGAGGGGAGATATGATAGAAGTCTATAAATTAATGAACGGAGTGGAACAGGTAAACGTAGATCAATTGTTTACATTATCAGAATATAGAAAGGCTAGGGGACATGAAATGAAGCTACAGGGTAAACTATTTAAGACTAATAAAAGAAAATATTTTTTCACTCAAGATGTAATAAAACTCTGGAATTTGTTACCAGAGGATGTAGTAAAGGCTGTTAGTGTAGCTGGGTTTAAAAAAGGATTGGACATGTTCCTGGAGGAAAGGTCCATAAACCATTATTAAGAAGGGACCCAGGATATCAATGTTTGACCCAGTACAAGCATTGTGGAACCTGTGTCTTTTGGGGAAACTGCTAGGTACGTATGACCTACATTGGCCACTGTTGGAAACAGGATACTGGGCTTGATGGACCTTGGTCTGACCCAGTATGGCATATCTTATGTTCTTATGTTCGTATGTAAAACATATTTATTGTGCGTTTTGCTTCCGGGGCAAGCTTTTTTTTTTTCAAATTATGTCTTCGCCTGCCTTATCAATGCCTTGCATACAGCTAACCAGTCTTTATGTTTCCCATTTTAATCTTTTTTTCCTTTTCTTGAAGGATGCTTTTTTGGCCCCAACAGCCTCTCTGACCTCACCTTTAACTATAATGGCAGTTTTTTTGGACTTCCTTCTACTTTTCTTAAAGGGTGAAATTCAGCTGGTTTGGGCTTCCAAGATACCATTTTTAAACACCACCAATGCTTGATGTAAGTCTTTAAGCTTTGCAGCTGCTCCTTTTAATTTTTTCATAACTGTTTTCCTCCTTTTATCATAGTCTCCCTTTTAAAATTTAAAAGGTAGTACTGTGGATTTTGTTGCCATCCTCTCTCCATTTATTAAATCAAATGTGATCATGCTATGATCACTATTGCCAAGTGGCCCCAACACCCTTATCTTTTGCACCAGATCCTGTGGTCCACTAAGGACTAGGACCAAAATAGCTTCCCCTCTTGTCAGTTCATGAACCAGCTGCCCCAAGAAGCAGTTATTTATTTCATCTAGAAACTTTCTCTCTCTAGCATGTCCTGCTGTGGCATTTACGTAATTGATACTGGGGTATATGAAATCACCCATTATTACTGTGATGTAAGTTTTGTTAACTTCCCTGATTTCTTTTAGTAGTTCATCAGCCATCTGACCAAGTAAACAGTAATATACCCCCATTGCCATTGCCTTCCCCTTTTTACATGGAACTTCTGTCCGTAGAGATTCTACAATGTTTTGGGTGCAGCAAAACTTTAATCCTATGTGACTCAACACCCTCTCTAACAGAGTGCATTGGTTGTCCTCCTTCTGCCAGGTCTCTGAGAGGCCAGTTATATCTATCCTTTCATTTAGTGCTATATATTCTAGCTCTCCCATTTTATTTTATAGACTTCTATCATTCGCATACAGAGATTTTATAGTTTAAAAGTTGCTCTATGCTGGAAAAGGTTAACCTCTCCCGGCATTCGCGGCTTCACAGATACAGCCGCCAGCGAGAGGGAAAGATTCCTCATGCTGGCAGCTGTGCAGAGGGAGCCGGGGCCTCGTGCGGGCTTCCCCGGCTCCCTCTGCAGCCATCCATTGAGCGAGAATGGAGTTCACGCGCGAACAACATTCTCGCTCAATGGACGGGCCGGCCCTGGATGGTATTGCTCAAAGCTGCAGATTTTCTGGGCAGCAGTCGGGTCTCATGTTTTTGGTATTATGGGGGTGCGCCCACCTTTTGAGTTTGAGACCTTTGCATTGGGAATTTTACGTTGGAGGTCTGGGACAGCGTTTTAAGCCATCCTAGTGAAACGTTTGCTGTTAGAGTGTAGTAGTTAGATGCTGGAGGCATGTTTCACTACCGACAATGATGGAGTGGGTTTCTAAGATCTGGGAGATTTACAAGATGGAGACGCTTACATCTGAGGTGCATGGGAAGCTGGGGCCTGTTTGCAAAGCGTAGTTACTCACCTGTAACAGGTGATCTCCGGGAACAGCAGTTATAAGTCTTCACATATGGGTACCGTCGACACCGACGGAGCCTGCGCGGAAACGCTCCCCAGCGTCCAAAAGGAAAGCTTTTGGGAGCATCCCACCACGCATGTGTGCTGCCTTCCCGCCCAACTACCTCTCTCACTTCAGTTGAGTTGAAAGCTGAGACCAAAGGAGAGAAGTAGAAGAAAAATAGAAAGAGAGAGAAAGACAACTCCTAGGGGAGGTGGGTGGGTTGTGAAGACTTATCCCTACTGTTCCTGGAGATCACCTGTTACAAGTGAGTAACTACGCTATCTCCAGGAACAAGCAGGAATGTAGTCTTCACATATGGGGACTCCCCAGCTAAAAATGCCTAGGGATGACCCCAGCATGTTGCAGATCTATGTAAGATGAGCCATGCTTCCTCCCAGGGACCTCAGGCATCCAAGAGTGGATGGTGGGAAGGAGTTGATCTAGGAATGGAAGAGATGCTGTAGAACAGCCTGACTGAACAAGGTATCCCGACAGGAGTCCTTGTCTAAACAATAGTGGGCAGTGAAAGTATGTACAGAAGCCCAAGTTGCTGCTTTGCAAATCTCATCAATAGCAACTGAACGAAGATTAGCTGTTGAGGCTGCCATGGCTCTAACATTATGAGCCGTGACATGGCCTTCAAGAGGGATTCCTTTACTCTGATAGGTAAAGGAAATACAGTCTGCAATCCACTTAGAGAGAGTTCTCTTAGTGACTGGAAGTCCTAAATGACTAGAGTCAAAAGCCAGAAAAAGCTGAGAAGACTTTCTAAATGGCTGAGTTCTGTGAAGATAAAAAGCCAGAGCCCATTTACAATCTAAGGTATGAAGATTTCTTTCCATGCTGGAGGCCTAGGAAAGAAGACTGGGAGATAAACCGATTGGTTTAAATGAAAAGGTGATACCACCTTTGGCAGAAAATGAGGATGAGTCCTCAAGACTACTTTGTCATGATGAAACCTCGTATAAGGCGGGTCAGCCACTAAAGCCTGTAGTTCACTAATGTGTCTTGCAGAAGTGATAGCAATTAGGAAAATGACTTTCCATGAAAGAAACTTTAGCTCTGAAGTAGCTAAAGGTTCAAAGGGTGGCTTCGTGAGTTGACCCAGAACAAGATTAAGATCCCATGACACCAGAGGTGGTTTGATGGGAGAATTTGTTAAAAGGAGACCCCTCATAAATCTTGAAACAAGAGGATGAGAGGAAATTGGTTGTCCATCGAAGGGTTTATGAGATGCAGCAATAGCATTAAGATGGACTTTAACAGAATTTGTCTTGATACCAGAAGCTAATAAGTGAAGGAGATAGTCCAGAAGGGACTCTACTGGTACCGAGGGGATTAATTCCCCTCTGGGAACACCAGACTGAGAACCTCTTCCACTTAAAAGCGTAAGAATGCCTTGTGGAAGATTTTCTGTAAGCTAGAAGAATATCCTTCACTTATTGTGAAAGGCCTAGATCTTGAAATTCTATGCCTTGATTAGCCAGGCCTTGAGATGAAGGGACTAGGGATTGGGGTGTAGTAGGGATCCGTTGTTCTGGGACAGAAGATCCGGAGCACTCCCCAACTCCAGAGGAGTGGCTCTGGAGAGACCTAAGAGAAGAGGATACCATGTTTGCCTTGGCCAACAGGGAGCTATGAGTATCATGTGACCTCTGTCTCTCTGGAGTTTGAATAAGGTCTTGGGAATTAGGGGAATTGGTGGGAAGACATAGAGAAAATCCTGACCCCAATGGAGCAGGATGCATCCCTCACCTGACAATTTTGAGCTGGAAGTCTGGAACAGTACCGGGGAAGTTTGGCATTCTGTGGACTTGCAAAGAGGTCTATGTCTGGTGTTCCCCAGTCTTGAAATACTCGAGCAAGGTGATATGAGTGGAGAGACCACTCATGTGGCAACAGAACTCGGCTGAACCTGTCCTCCCAAACGTTTTGAATGCCTGGAAGGTATACTGCCAATAAATGAATGTGATGCTCTCTGGCAAAGGCCCACAGTTGCAAAGCTTCGTTGCATAATTGCAGAGAGCCTGTTCCGCCTTGTTTGTTTAGGTAAAACATGGCCACTTAATTGTCGGTTTGCACCAAAACTGTTTTGTTTGGAAGCAAAAGACTCGAATAGCATTGGAAATGGCCCTTAGTTCTAGGAGGTTTATTTGAAGAGTAGCCTCCTGTGGGGTCCAGAGACCCTAAGTAGACAGATCGCCCAAGTGGGCTCCCCAACCCAACTTGGATGAATCCGTCATCAGGACAGCCTGAGGTAGGGGTTGCTGAAAAGGAGAGCCTACTGTAAGGTTTTCCAGAGATTGCCACCAATGCAGAGACGCAATCAGGCATGAGGTAACTCTGATCTTGTCCGACAGGCATCCTGAGGCATGGGACCATTGGGAAGCTAAGGTCCACTGGGACGCTCGCATGTGAAGGCATGCATAAGGAGTCACAAGGACTGTGGATGCCATGTGTTCTAGAAGTTGAAGCATCTGTCGGGCAGTGAGGAAGGTTTGTAGCACTGCTTGAGATGCTAGTTCGATGATGCGGAGACAGCGAGGCTGAGGCAGGAAAGCCTTTGACTGCTGTGTGTCCAAGCGAGCCCCTATAAACTCAAGGGATTGAGATGGGGTGAGCTGGGACTTTGGAAGGTTTATGATCCATCCCAAGTACTGCAGTATGTGCATTGCTCGGGATAGAGCATGACTTGCCTCTAGAGCTGACGGTGCTCGGATGAGCCAGTCGTCTAAGTAAGGGAAGATAAAAATTCCTAGATGCCTCATAAATGCTGCTACTACTGCCATGCATTTTGTGAAGACCCTTGGAGCAGAGGCCAGTCCGAAAGGAAGGACCCTGTATTGAAAATGCCTTCCCTTGACTAGGAATCGAAGGAATTTTCTGTGATCTGCATGAATAAGGATATGCATGTAAGCATCCCTTAAATCTAGAGAACATAGCCATTCTTGCTCGTGAAGGTATGGAAGAAGTATGCTGAGGGAGATCATTTTGAACCTTTCTTGGACTAAATATTTGTTTAGTTCTCTGAGGTCCAGGATTTTGTCTTAGTCCCCCTGACTTCTTTGGAATGAGAAAATAGTGGGAATAGAATCCTGTGCCCTGCTGGGACATTGGAACCTCTTCTATAGCCCCTTGAGCCAGAAGAGTGGTGACCTCTTGCCACAACAGGTCTGAGACCGGTGGTTGAGATTTGAACTGTTTTATTAGCATGGATGGGGCAAGCTGAGGAAATGAAGCTTGTATCCCAGACTCACGATAGATAGAGTCCAGTCTTCTGATGTGATTTGTTGCCATCTTCTGGCAAAATGGCAGATACGGCCTGGAATATTTAAAGGTTCTGGGCTTAGAATAGGAAGAATGGCTAAGTTCTCTAGACAATAGTCAAAGACCCTGGGGAGGCTGGGTCTGCTGAGCCTGCTGAGCCTTCTGAGCTTGTGTCTTTCTTTGTCTAGTTTGTTGTTGCCCCTCCTGGGGAACATGTGTTTGCTGGGTGGAAGATGGATAGAACTTTTTCTTTTTAGAGAAAAAGGGTTTTTTGAAAAACCTTTTCTTGGCTGGGTTAGCTGTAGATTTTGACAATCTGTCTAAAGTTGTATTATCAGTGTCAATTTCATTAGCTTTGAGCTGCCAATCCTTGCCAAAGAGATTTTCTCCTGTGCAAGGAATGTTTCCCAGCTTATCTTGCACTCATTCCTCCAAGTCTGAAGCTTGGAGCCAGGCAACACGACGTGCTCCTATGGATATAGCAGAAGTTCTGCTAATACATTCAAAACAATCAAAGGTAGCATGATTCATAAACTTAGGGGTCTGTTTACTAAACGGCGCACTTGTACGGGGCGCACATGAGCGCTCTAAAAGATGTATTTAAGTGCTCTTAAGCGCCCCGTACGAGTGCGCGGCACATTAACGGGTCCCGCAAGCGTGCGCCGACAACGCGCACATTTGCGGGGCGGTAATGTGCGAAAGAGGCGTGCAAAGGCGAAATGAGGGCGGAGGAAGGCCCCCTAGGGGCGGAGAGACGGGGTCAGTGGGCGGAATGTGGGAGGGGAGAGACTCGCCGCACAGGAGCGTGCCCGAATCTGCAAAGAAATATAACGCCAGTGAAACACTCGCGTTAGAGGTGCTGTGCAGGGAAAAGAAACCGTTTCCGTCAGCAATGTACAGCACAATAGTGGAAGCCCAAAAACCGTGAGCAGTGTGAACCATGTGCACAGATCAAACTCCGTAATGTCACAGGGCACTAACCACACGGGCGCCGCGCACCTTAACGCATCTGTCAATCACAGCTTCTGTTCTTCACGACAGAACGCCCACTCCTTATACGGCACCCGCTCGGTACCGCGGACCGCACACCACCGGCCTTTTAGTAAACAGACCCCTTAGAGACATTTTGAGCATGTTTGACTAAGGTCAAATGATCTGTCCATTTATCCTCTTGAAGAAAAGGGTTCAAAAGTTCCAAGTCTTTTGTAACCTGCTCAAGAAACATTCCCATGTATAATATATAAGAACTGATTCTTGCTGATAGCATGGAGGACTGAAAACATCGACGACCAAATGCATCCAGTGTTCTAGACTCATGACCTGGTGGATTGGAAGAGTGTCTTTTAGCACTCTTAATCTGCCTCATGGCAGACTCTACCACCATAGAATGATGTGGTAACTGAGTCTTCTGAAACCCTGGACAAGGTGGTACTCGATACATAGTGTCAAGACGTCTAGAGAGTGGAGATACTGTTAAAGGAGCTTCCCACATTCTTAACATTAAATCATGTAAGATCTGGTGTACAGGAAGCATAGCTGCCTCCTTTGGAGCCAAAGGATATTGAAGAATTCGCAATTCTTCTGCCCTAGGTTCCTTCTCTGGTACTACTGTAATGGCAAGACCCTTTGCCATATCACGTACAAAATCATGAAAAGACATATCCTCAGGAGGGGACATTCTGCGTTGAGAAAGAATTGAATCTTGTAAAAGTTCAGCTCTGGTACCTTTGGAATCATCCGAGTCATCGGAATCAGAAGACTCAAAAGGAGGCAGCACTGGGTTCTCCCGAAGCAAATGGCGTTGGTACCACTCGATGTCGGTGCCGAAATGAGTCGGTACCCGATCCTCCATGCTGGAGAAAGATTCCAAACTCGGCATCGGGGGAAGCATGCCTGTTGAAGCAGGTACCGAGGGCACTGGCACCGGTACCGGCATCGGTACCGGTGCCTGCGGAACCGTCTGCAGCGACTTTAGCGGTACCGAAGTAGCTAAAAGAGTCACTAGACTGCGTTCGATAGCAAGGAGTCTTTTGTCCACTGCCGATGACGGGGTGTCGGTACCGGTGGTAGCGGCCACAACCCCTGAGCATGGCACCAGTAGTTCCATCGAGGCCTCGGCCTCGGGAATATCCTTGAGCCCGATAAAGCTTTGGAGCCTGAAGACTCCCGCCGGGGCTGTTTTGCCGGTGAAGTATCCTCGAGGGCAACGCCAGTGGCATCTCGATGTTTAGAGGGAGATCTACCCTTCGAGGACCGGCTAAGACTTAGAAGACTTGTGTTTAGTTACCTGAGATCCCTGGGAAGAAGTAGAAGCTCTGGAAGACATCGATGCTACAGACATCGTGTCTGAAGCAAAAAGGGCACCGAGTTGATTCGCTCGATTCTGAAGACTTCTTTAAGTCAACTTCCTACAGGAGAGACACTCCGCAGGGCAATGTTCAGGACCTAAACATTTAAGACACCAGTCATGGGTGTCGGTAATAGAAATTGAACCACCACATTTTGAACATTTTTTAAAACCAGTGGCTGTTTTTTCCATGGTAAGGGAAAAGAGGGCCTAATGCCCAAAATGGCGCCAAGCACCAGAGCAGGGAAAAAATCCCTGAGAAAAGCACTAAAATTGAAATATTTTTAGAAGAAAAGAAAGAAAAGCACCAGTGGTACCGGTAGGCATCGATGGAAGGCAGATGCAACCACAAAAAACATAAAAATAAGAGAAGATTTTCTGCGGTGACAGGGGACACGTCCTGTCAGCTCCGCAGAAAACGAAGAACTGAAGTGAGAAAGGCAGTTGGGTGGGAAGGCAGCACGCATGCATGGTGGGATGCTCCCAAAAGCTTTCCTTTTGGACGCTGGGGAACGTTCCTGCGCAGGCTCCGTCGGTGTCAACAGTACCCATATGTGAAGACTACATTCCTGCTTATTCCTGGAGATAGTGTGGTCACAGTTTGTGGATTATGAGGGCTTCTGAATCCCTTATGTTGAATCCTTTAAGTTGTAACTCAGTGTTTGTTTGGTGGATTAGAGCATTGTGCTCCAACTCTGACTCTTCAGATATCCTCTGTGTGAAGGTTAAGATGGGATTCTGTATGCTCAAGTGAGGGTGGTGTTGGTTTTTTGGAGTATATAGAAAGACTAGGGGACATGCAATGAAGCTATAGGGTAACCTATTTAAGACTAATAAGAGAAAATCGTTTTTCACTCAACGTGTAATCAAACTCTGGAATTTGTTACCGGAGGATGTAGTAAAAGCTGTTAGTGTAGCTGGGTTTAAAAAAGGTTTGGACAAGTCCCTGGAGGAAAGGTCCATAAACCATTATTAAAACGGACCTGGGATATCACTGCTTGACACAATACAAGTATTGTGGAACCTGTGTCTTTTGGGAAAACTGCTAGGTACTTATGACCTAGATTGGCCACTGTTGGAAACAGGATACTGGGCTTGATGGAACCTGGTCTGATCCAGTATGTCATATCTTATGTTCTTATCGGTGGGAGGAAGATGGAAGAGATACTGAGGGAGGAAGGGGGTTCATTTGGTTCCATGCTGGTAAGGTTGGGGGTGAGTGTTGCCAAGTTGCTTTATGAGTTACACTCTATCATCTGTCCCCTCTACCATGTCTGATTTACCATGAACTTATCATCAAGCCCATCTCACCCATTCTCTTTATATCTAATACACTGTAAATATGTTAATCATTAGCACTATTCATGCTACCACAGCCTTATTGTCACCCTCAATATTACGTACATTTTGTTCTATGTAAATCACTCTTGCACACCTGTTAAACGTGTACATTCATTTGTTGTACACCAAGTTCATTGCAAATTGTTTTGATTTGTAGAAAAACAGTATATAAAAGATGTTAAATAAATAAAATAAACGAGGGGTGATGTTTTGTATCTTGTTCCATGTCAAGGGCTGGAGGGGATGTTTGTTGTGTGTAATTATGTTCTATGGCTGTTTCTTGTTCTTGTTATGACTTATCTCAATAAACAGATTGGCACAAATGAAATATTAAATATCTAAAGCTATAGTTCTAGGGGCTTATTTCAGAAGCATTCCCACATATAGAAGTTTTTAAATATATAAATTGCCTACACAATCTAATATACATTTTAGAAAGTTGCTATTTAGATGTGGTAATTAAACCACATCTAGACTTCAAGAAAACGTGGTTAGGCATGGAGAAAGAGTGGCTTGGGTAGCCCTAAAATATCGATACATATTTCCTAAATTTCAAGTGGAATATACATTGATATAAACAAAAATTCTAGACATTGGCATAAGTGTCTGCTTGAAGGGGAGGTGTAAAGGACATGGTCAGTCCCCCATTAGCCTTCCCAGCTTCAGTCCCCCTGCTGATACTCCACAGTATCAATGACTCCAACCAACCCTCACTCAGAGAACACCTGGCATCAATTACCCCAACCAACACCTCCTAATATCCAGAACTCTTTCATTACAGCCCCCCAATATCTAATGTCCCTCCCCCATGTGACCCCCCCTTTCTGGCAGACACCCCACTTCCATTCCCCCTCACACCAGTCTTATAGACATCCTTGATAGTCTAGTGGGAGCAGGCGTGATCCCCACTTGCTTCTATTCTTGGAAGTCCCGAGTTCAAAATGGCACTTGTGTACTATAGCAGTAATCATGTGGTGCTACTGCTAGAGGTCACTCTCTGCCTTTTTTTGGCATGAGGATGTTTGTGCTTGAGTAGAATGGGTGCAAAAACCCTCCAGAACCAGCTAGTTCTTTAACAGATATGCTGAAGCAACACCAGGGTTAACAGATATGCTCCAGCACCCCAGGGTTGACTTGGCCACCATTTCACTCTTGTGCACGCCAGCAAACAGCACAAAAAGATGATCAGACTTATGAAGGAATTTGTAGCCTCCAAGTAGCAGCAAAGCACCCTCCGGATATCCTTATCCTTCCCCCAATACTGCTTTTTAGAGAAGGAGGGCAGGCAAACCATTTGGTTCATGTGAAATGGAGACAGTAATTTAGGCAAGAAGGAAGGCAGAGGCCAAATGGAAAAGGCCACAGTTGAAAAGACAGATAAGGATCTCAGCAAAACAGCGCCTGCAGTTTGTAGATCCGCTTTGTAGAACAAAGCCGATAAATCTTGAGCATCCAATTCTTCAAGGTAGCATGCTTTAATGACTCAAGGGGACACCATTAAGGCCCTGAGCACCAGAGACAGATCCCAGGAAGGGATCACAGATGGAAGGGGATGGTGCAGATGTCAAAGCCCCTTGGAGAAAAGGGAGAAGTCTGGGTGCAAGACCAAGGACTTGGCTGCCACTTGGCCATGGAAATAGGCCAAGGCTGCTACCTGAATCTTCAGGGCACTAAGAGAGAGGAGAGAGGCCCTTCTTTAGGTCATCCTGCAGAAAGGCCAACAAGGGTGACATCTTGGCTGCCTCAGGAGCCAAGTGCCATGCACTACACCAGTGCTGCAAAAGGCACCATATCCGTACATATGCTAGCTTGGTAGACCGCCTCCAGGCACCAAGTATAGCAGAGATTACGGCTGGAAAGTATCCCTTACACGTTGTCAGTCTCCTTTCAAGAGCCATGATGCAAGCGAGGAGGGAGCTGGGTCCTCTAGGATGACCAGTCCCTGCTACAACAGTTCCCTGAGATGGAGACAGCTGAAGGAGAGGCACTTAAAGGAGACACATCAGGTCTCCAAACCCTGCTCTCTGCGACCAATCCTGCAACACCAGGACAATCCTGCCTGGATGGCACTCCATACACTGAATCACATGCCTCACCAGGGGCCACGAAGGAAATACATACAGCAATCGCTGAATGGGCCAAGGCTGGGTCAGTGCATTGATACCCTCAGACCCCATCTGTGTGTGGGGACTGAAGAAGCGTCACACTTTGGCATTGGAGCGGGTCGCCATCAGATTCATTTCAGGGTGACCCCAACGGTGCATAATCAACTGAATGGCTTCATGACTCAACTCCCACTCGCGGGATTCAGGGAATGCCGGCTGAAGACGTCCACTTCCATGTTGTCCACTCCAGCAATATGTTGATCTGACAAGGCTAGGAGGTTCTTCTCTGCCCAGGCAAACAGGAGATCCATCTCCGGCGCTTGATTCCAATGGCCCTGGGCCGTATGGTCTCAGCAATAGGCTCCCCAGCCCGAGAGACTGGCATCTGTCGTTAGCAGGATCAAGGAGAAATCGTCCAGCGGAACACCTTTCCTCAGATGACAGCGCTGCTGCCACCACTACCACAGGCTGGATGTCACCATCAATGGGAGCAGGAGCCTGCACTCAAACTCCTGAAAATTCTGTAAGCATCGAGTTAACAAGGACAATTGGAGCAGCCGCATGTGAACACATGCCCACGGACCATTTCTATAATTTCTGCCATCAACCTAAGAAGCTGAAGATAATCCAAATCTTTTGGCCCTCTGGAAGAGTAGCCTAATGGCTAGAGCACTGTCTTAGAAACCAAAAGACCAGGGTTCAAATCTCACTAGCACTCCTTATGGTCTTAGGTAAGTCTCTTAACCCTCCAGATACCTCAGGAAAAAATTATCAATGTCCCTCTTTAATGTACATTATCAAGTTTGACTGAAACAATAAAGCAGCATACAAAACGTGTTAAATAATATTGTTAGGAAATGCAACAGCCTTTTGACTTTGTCATCTGGCAGGAAAACTCTGCCCACCTAAGTGTTAAAACATGCTCCCAGAAACACCAAAGACTGGGAAGGCAAAAGCTGACTCTTATTTATTTAACAAGTTTTTAATACCACTTTATCATATCAGTCAAAGTAGTTTTCATGGTAACTTAAACTTGATAACATACATTAAACAGGGACATTGATAACTTGGATTTTTCTGAGGCAATGGAGGGTTAAGTGACTTGCCCATGGCCATAAGGAGTGCTAGTGGAAATTAAATCCTAGTCTCTTGTTTCCCAAGTCAGTGCTCTAACCACTAGGCTTCTCCTCCTGATTGATCACCCAGCCAAGGCTTTTCAAGAAGGACACCACTCAGGACATTACCCAAAACACTTCTGACGGAGAAAGGGTCCAGATGAGCCAGTCATCCAGATATGGATGCCCACCACAGTGCTGCAGCCGTCACCACCACCACCATGACTTTGGAGAACATTCTTAGGGCAGTGGAGAGCCCAAAATGAAGGGCAGTGAACTGATAGTGAGAGCTAAGCATGGCAAAACACAGTTACCTCTACTTATCTGCCCAGATAGGGATATGAAAATATGCCTTGGCCAGATCCAGAGAAGCCAAGAATTCTCTCCGGTGCACTGTTTGAAACATGGAATGCAAGGTTTCCATCTGAAACCGCAGGACCCTTTTGAGGTCCAGGATGGGCTGGAAGAAACTGTCCTTCTTTGGCTACACAAAGTAGATGGAGTATCTGCCCTTAACTTGCTTGCTTGAAGAGATGGGCACCACTGCCTTCAGGTGAAACAACTTGTCCAAGGTGGTCTGCACCATGGCACCTTTGATCACAGAACCACAGAGGGAGATGATGAAGACATCAGGAATTGGTTCCTTGCATTTCAGGATATAGTCAAACAGAAAGATTTCTATTGATTTTATTTACTTATTGAGCAGTTTTATATACCGCCTTTCAGCAAAATCAAAGCGGTTTACAGTGGACAAAAAATTGAAACATTACATTACAACTTATTCGAACAGGCAACTTATCAATAATATACGTAGAAAAAGTAGGATGTCTTAACCTATTTACATGAGGTCTAGCACCCAGCGATCCTTGGTAACCTGGGCCCACTCCTGAAAGAAAAAGGCAAAGCCTGCTGCCACCAGAGGTACCAGGGAATGAGCCGCCAAACCTTTCTTGCATGGTCTGGGAAGGTTCTCCTCTGAAAGAGGCCACGTCCCTGGGTCCATGTGCTCCATGAAAGGACTGAGAATGAGCCAAAGGCCCTGAAGCAGAGAGGAAGAAAGGCTTTCCAGGTCAGATGTGTCAATAGTCCCAAGATCCCCGGGAATCCAGCCAGCACGCTCTTGGCGATCAGGAGGAGGCTGATGAGAAATGGGCACTCGTCCGCTTCACGATCCCCCTGGACCTGTCTTCTGGAAGGTGGTAAGATTTTGTCTCCTTTACCAGTTTCTCCAAATCTGTTCCAAACAGGAAATTCTCCTTAAAGGCCAGTTGAACCAACCAGGCTTTGGATGATGTGTCCACCGCCCAGTGACGGAGCCAATACTGTGACATAATAATCAGGACACCATCCCTGGCCACCAGACACACCAGGTCATATATGGTATCAGAAAGGAAGGTTATAGCCAACTCCAAGAGAGTAGTATCATCAGGAGGAAGAGACTAAATTCACTGGAGCAGGGCTGTAGAAGTCAAGCTGGTGCAAACCCTCAGCTGCAGAACAGCCACCAACACGACAAATTGACTCTTCAGCAAGGAATCAACCTTGTAGTCCAGGACATCCTTTAAGGCTGATCCACCTTCTATGGAAATGGTGATCCATCTGGTAACTGCCGTGACCTGTGCATCCACCTTGTAAATGTTAAACCACTCATTGCGCTTGTGGAGAGCATAGATGTTCTTACAGACCCTTAACCCATTAGGCAGGGAGTTGGGCAAATCCCACTCGGACTGGGTCATATCTGTGATCACCTCTAGGAATAGGAAGATACTAGTGGATTTCCACACCCTTTGAAGAAGCGGGTGTATTTTTGGCTCCTGCGCCATGCCAGAAGCATCTGCCAAATTCAAAGTGGATGAGACCCTGGAAATCAATGCCACCAGCTCCTCTTTCCAGAATAGGTAGATCGCACCGGCTTCTTCATAGTCTTTTGAAAGTGAAAGGAAGTCCTCCTCCACATCAGAGGCCAACAGTGACTCATCGAGGTCCGAGGCATAGTCAACATCTCAGACAGCTCCCCAGAGTTGCTTACCTTCAGGGAGTGTCCTGCACTGGGGATGCTTAGCCAAAGGCAATTGGGCAGGGCTTTTGCATCCAGCCTGCTCGGTATGAGACTGCGTCCAGGGGCATCCAGAGGCCTCAGGGTCTGAATTTCCAAGCCAGAAGGACCAGGCCTGTTCTAAAAAGGAAAAGAATTCCAGGGAGGACAATCTGGACTCTGGAAGCTCTCCTCTCGGAAAGGGCTACCCAACACAAGGAGGCATAGCCGCCACAGACCCCATAGAGGATGAAGAGCGGCTTGCAGCATGGTCACTGGAGCCTCTTTCCAGTTGAGCATCCTTACCACTAGTGCCATCCTGTGCCTCCTGCCCTGAGGCAGGAAAGAGCAGACTAATTGTGTCCCTCATCTGAGAGGAGGAAACCATGCCCTCCAAGGGCGATGCAGAAGCTCCATACAGGAAAGGCAACGTCCAGACTTCAAAGATGAGGCTCCATAAGTCAAACAACATTTCCCGGAAAATAACAGAGAGTTAGGGTAAGTATCACAGAGCACATATTAAGGCTGGATCAGCCCATAGGTTTGTGTAAACTGCGCTTTTACAGAACACGTATTAAAGCTGCTAGGGAAGGAATGTATGTTGGAGCTTCTTGGGCAGAATGCGCATTAGGACTGCATGATCCACAGATGCACAATAGGCAAAACGTTACTAACATGTGCAGAAAATGGTGGGAATCCCTACCCAGTGCCAATGGTTGCTAACAATCCACCCCAAATTGCATCCCTCAGAGACAGAACCGGGAGCCCCCACAAGAACAATGACAAGGTCAAGCCTTGGAATTCACCCTCTGAGAGCCTGGGCAGTTGATTCATGCCAGACTCAGCTCTACTCCCCTGAAACTGCACTGATTTCAGCAGAACTGTGTGAAAGGTGGCTGGCAGTGTGAAAGGTGGTGGCTATGAGAGCCTTCTGCAATCCTTGAGAGAGAGCAGGGAGGAAGGAAGAGGAGGGAGAGGTGCTGAGGTTGTGTGAGGCTGATGCAGACTTCCATATCCTTCCAAATACTTCCAATTGTGGCTGCTCAACCGGCCCTTATTATGATAAAGATATAGAGCTGAACCAATTTCCCTCCTCCTATGGCTACCAAAAAGACTGCAGTCTTTTTTTTTTTTTTTTTTCAAATTGTTTATTTAAATTTTCTCAAATGCAAGAAAAATATAAAAATACATACTCACAATAAATAAACATTCAAGAACAAACTTCATATCCATATAATACACATCAAGGAGAGAAAACTGCACTAAATCCCATAAGGGTTACAATATAAATAGAAGCAAAAAGGAGTAAATGAAACTCCAATCAGGGAGCCTAAATACACAAACCATCCCACCTAAACATCTTCCTGTCTATCAACGCCCTCCTTATCAACAAGAAACTGGATGAGTGAAACCACATCAACATAAACATAATCATGGCCTTCATAAGTTATCAAGCAACGGCAAGGGAACTTCAAAAAAAAGGAAGCCCCCAATGCAATCACTCGAGCTCTAAGCTCAAGAAACTGTTTCCGGCGAGCCTGAGTGGCCTTACCCACATCAGGGAAAACCTGAAGCTTATATCCACAAAATACCACATGTTTGTACTTGAAATAAGCACGAATAATTCTCAATTTAAGTGATTCTGACCCGAAAGTCACCACCAAAGTACATCGCTTTGGGATGATATCAAGCGAATCTTGCAAAACCTCTGTAAGGTTAGGGCCAACTGACTCAGCCAAGGGAGAGACTTCCTTGGCCTGATCAGAAGCCCCCACCTTAGGAAAAAAAGAATACATTTGCACAACTTCAACAGAGTCATCTATATGCAAAATTTCAGTCAAATATTTCTTTAACAAAATCTCAGGAGAGAGCATGTGGGTGGATGGAAAGTTTAAGAAACGAAGGTTCCTTGCACGCTGGTGATTCTCCAAACATTCCAAGCGATAAGAAAGTGAGGAAATATCTTTCAGATAGCCTAACCGGCTATCCTTATACGATTGGAGTTGGGAATCAACCAAGGTTAAAGAACCCACAATATTGGTCATTTGATCATCAATCACATTTACTTTTTTAACAACATCATGTGTAAACTGACACAAAGAGGTAACAGTAGAAGAAAGACGTGTCTCAATATTCAGAAGCACTGACCAAATATCAGACAATGTCACCTCACTTTTAGAGGGTAAAGAATCTATAGTTGATGCAGCAGGGCTAACAGGAACTAACACCAGAGCAGAATCTAATGAAGGTACCTTCAAAGGAGTGGACGATGAAATAGGCAGAGGGATTGGAGGTGGTGTCCGGACAACAGGGCTCAAAGACGCCCCGTCCGGAGACTGGTTAGCAGGCGGATGGGCAGTTACATGCTTGTCCATGGGGCCAGACACCTTACCTCCTACTCCTGTCGATGTCTGAGCTGTTACTTTAGCCTTGCGTTTCCCCATAAACAAACCGAGCTGCAAATGCTTCTAACTTCCAAGAAGCACCCAAGGAGCACATAAGGAGCAGGAAAACCCCTTGTAACGTGCCCCTTAGAACGCGGTCCCGCAGGCCGCGTTCACGCAGCCGTGTAAAAAACACAGCTGAGCTTTGTAGGGCTCGTAGGGGGTCCTCCACGCCCGAGGGCGGCCACTCTCTGCCTGCGCTGGTCTCAGCAGGCACCGGGCTCCACGCCGACCACTTGCTCCGCGGTAAAAGACAACCGCGGCAGCTCCCACAGCTGACAGTTCTCTCCCAAAGCAGGTCTCACCTCAGCTGGGCTTTGTAGGGCTCGTAGGGGGTCCTCCACACCCGAGGGCGGCCACTCTCTGCCTGCGCTGGTCTCAGCAGGCACCGGGCTCCACGCCGACCACTTGCTCCGCGGTACAAGACAACCGCGGCAGCTCCCACAGCTGACAGTTCTCTCCCCCCCCCCAAAAAAAAAACAATTTCCCTCCTCCTATGGCTACCAAAAAGACTGCAGTCTAGTGGAGCCTCCCACGTTATGCTCAAGTGAAAGAGTCATCTCTTTAGGGCTTGAGGTCATTCACGAGCATTTAATCAATCTCTTTTCCTCTCAATCTTCAGATTTTCTACAGAGAGGAGAAAATCCATCCACCATTTGCTGGAGACAAAGAAATACTGAAGAGAGACCTCTAGTGGCTGAGGCTGATAGAGGCATGGAGTGACATCATTGACACCTGGGCTTTTCATTGGTTTTGTCTCAACCAATCTGCTGGTAGGGGAACACAACCCACTTGTCTGGACTGATCTAGCAGGACAATATTGAATGATGAATTTTTAATTGCTCCTGATGTAAAATGCTATGCTGAAATTTAATGATTTTTTATTCTTCATTTAGTTCTATATGCTAGTTTCAGATGAGTGTAAAGATGCAGCAGGGAGCAAAAAGACCATTACATATGAAGTCTGACACTTCATCTCTGATGACCAGACCCCCCTAATTGTGATCCTCATAGAACCAAAAAAACATCCTGGTGTCTCAGTAACCCCTTACTCCCACCCACCCCAAACCAAAGAAAATAGCCCGGTGGACCTCCAGGAACCATTGGGAACCCTCCAGTACCTTAACAGGGAAGAGGGGGGTGGGAGTGGGGCAACAGTGCCCACATTCTCCTGACTCCTGTGCTCCCATCTTCAAAAATGGCAATGCCTGGCTCAACACGGTGCACAGTGGCGTTTGTCTGCCCTATAAGGCAAAAATTACTTTTTATGGCAGGGTGACCTCCCCCCAGAGTGCATCCTGGGACACACAACGTGGGGTCAGATGGTCCTGGGATTAGTGCCATACCTAGCCCTGTGCGAGTGGTGCATTCACACAGGGCAGAAAAGACTAGGGGGCACGTTTAGCATTGCCAACCGCTGGCCTCAGCTGCCCCACACACTACCTGTCTGGTCTGCCTTTGCCCCGCCACCACTGTTCCTGTTCTCTTGGTGATGGCAGCAATGGACCTTCAATAAAAAAAAAAAAGCATGCATTTTTGCAACTCCATGCTTGCATGGCTGATCTGGTCCTTCTCTTTTCTGACTTGAGCATATGTCAGATGAGGGAGGGCAGCAAAGGGGGGGGGGAGCCGGCTGGACATGAGGAGGTGGGGTAAGATTGGGAGATGCTGGACATGGAGGATAGGGGCAGAAGAGCCATGCTGGGCATGGGGAGACTGGGCAAATGACAAAGGTCTGATGTCATTGTGGGGGGAACCAATTTGGCAAGTCTCACAGGGCACATTTATGGCTTGGTACAGCCCTGTCTAGGATGAACAGGTTTGGGGGTGAGGACTGAGTACTGCAGGCTACTGGGCACCAGAGCATTTTCTTGGTTGAGGCCACCTGGGTACTTTACTGGTCCAGCAGGTGGGGGGTTGAGGCCACTGGGCCACCAGGGAAGACTTAGAAGGCCGGGAGGCAGGGATCATGTTCTGGGGAAGGATTATGACCTGGGGCGGAGGACCGCAATTGGGGGTGAGTAGTTATCTTAGATGAGGTGTCAAACTTCACCTCAGATTACTTTTTTTTATTTTTTAAAGCAATCCAGCATGCACACAGGTGCCAAAATTAATGCAGACCCCTGTGTGCATGTGTCTGGCCTGTTCCACAGTTTGCACCCAGCTGAGTTACATGCTGTTTGCTTACAGCATCACTATGCAAAAGTCTGCATTAAACTTGCATTAGGAAATTTTGTGCTAGAGCTTTAGTGTTGGGTTTCTGCATCGAGCTGTCAGACTGCACTCATGTAGGTTGTAAAAGCAATAGGTACATAACTATACAATGAAAAACTAAGAGGCACATTTCACAATGGGCAGTCCAAGTGCAATCTAAAATGTCAAAGCCAGAATGTCTGAAAAAAAAAAAGCAGGCAAGTTCAGACACGATTTCACAAATGTGTATCAAATATCTATATAGATGTCCCCAGGAGAGCATTTCAGAATCAAGATGTATAGTAGCATAATGGTTAGAGTAGTGGCTGAAGGGTGGAGTGGTCAGGGTTCAAATCCCAGTGTGGGCCTTTGTGATCTAAGACTAGTTACTTAATTCTCCATCTTCTCTGTATGTTTAAAGATGAAAACAAGCACTTCCTGATGCTGGACTTGTAAGTACATTGACATGCCTCTATCATACCTACTTAGACATCCCTGCATGGGAGATATATGCAAACATGGATTTTAATGTCCACATGCACATCTTCAGATGTCCAAATCATGACTAAACCTTTAAAAATGGCACTCAAAATGACTTCAGTGGAGGAAGGGCTGACTACAGAGAACCCTTTCAATGAAACGGATGGCCCACCAAAGTAGCCCTCCAATGATGTCTTCCTGATAGTGACTCTGGAAAGGCTCAGGAGCACTTCTGCCATTGTAATGGTGGCAATGAGCACTCACTCCTGGCCACCCCCCTGAGCTGGTGATCTTAACAGATGCCTGTCCTATCTTCTCTTTCTCATGGCCCTGGGGCCTCCCCTTTGAGAGTTTCTTCAGGAACCACAAGTGAGATGTCAGGTGTACTGGCAGGTAGTGTGAAAGTATGTTTTGGTAGATTATTTCATTATAAATTGCTTTGTTATGTATATTTTTTGAATATCAAGATTATTAGCTTTGCTTGTTCCTAGTGAGAATGGTGTTGCTCTGATTTATGTATCTAGAAGGATAAACTTCACCTCAAGATTACTTTTTTGTTTTACCGTTCTATTACATTGTGCTTTGGTTTGCTTGTGTGCTATTTTGCCCTTGTCCTTACTTTTCATGTCTTGTGGTGCAGTTTGAATAGTGTTTCTCATACATTGGTTATTGTAAGCTGCCTTAATGGGCTTCTGAATGATGGTATATCAAAGTGTGGTAGGCGAAGGCCTATGATCCATGCTAATTGAACTAAACAGACAGGCCTAAGCAGCTTGACCTGTAAATGAAGCCTGTAGTTAGGCCCAGAGGAATGAACCCCCCCCCCCCCCGAATGATGACACCGTAGAATTGAAACTTAACTGAACACAATTTAGTATAGCTAAGCAGAATCGAAACTTAGAAAATATAGAAAAAGCAAGTCTAATTGGTACTGATAAGAGAGCACAGCTTCTATGGAATTAATTAACACTGCTGAAAGAAAAGTTACAGTGCCCTGCTTTCCCACATGTTCTAACTAGCTAAATGACCTTGGAGGAGGAAAGTATCTAAGTTGGTGAACTGACCATTGTAATTGGGACTAGAAGGGGGGTAAGCAGGTGCTGAGCCCAGACCAGAGTCCTAATTGGACAACTACGTAATGTTACCGGGACCAATAGATGGGTGAGAGGGGTTACTGGGACCAATGAAAAGTTTGCCTATGTCTAGAATGGAGAAGAACGGTATAAAAGTTGTTGTTTTGCTAGAAACCATTGCTCAGCCATTTTGAATTTGATTCTGCTTGAGTCTTGTGCACAAATAAATGATTTGGACCTTCTGAACTGACTCCTGGTATTATTGGGTTGTTTGCGCTCTGCTGCTACATATTCTTGGTGCGTTGGGCCGGAACGTGTGGTGAGTAGAGGGTATACGAGCTGATATACCACGACTTTCCGCCTCTATAGGTTTGGTCCTGCTGGGCTCGTGCCCTCCCGACGTGGGCTCGGCTCCCAGGCGCCACCAGTCCAGTTGCATCGGAGGGAGCTGGGCCAGGCCTCGGCGGGTGCTGGACCCAGTCGGAGCCAACACCTCGAACCCGTGAGGGGAGTCCGAGGTCCAACTCATGCGCTTGCTTGGGAACAGGGACTGGATCCGGTGAGTATAGATTTTGATATGTCTAGACAGATGAGTCAGAGCAGTACTGCTGTTTGAAACTTGGATTTTGTAACTTTGGAATTTGGAATTTTGGTAAGAGAACATGATCACCTCTCAAAGGTGGTCCAATTAACCTTGCATGAGTATGCGCGAGGTGAACCCACTGCCTTTTTGGAATTTGGAATTTGAATTTGCATTTGGTAAGAGAGCTCTCAAGACGGTCCGATTAACCCTGCATGAGTATGCACGGGGTGAAACTATCGTCTTTTTGATTTTGACTTCGAATTTGAAATTTGATATAGCCTAGTCAGAAGAGACAGGATTGGGCTGTGTCTTTCTTGGGATACGTTGCTAGCATGTGTGTCGTTTGTCTATGTGTCTTTGTTTAATGTAAGATTATATTCTGTTGGGTAATGTATGATAATTTACCGCTTGACTCACTGAAAAATCAAGAACATGTCTCACTCAGTCAGAGCTTTTCCTACAGTACAGCGTGAGACTGACAAGGGGCGTGTCTGTGCAGAGGTGCTTTTTAACCCTATCAAGGCATGTTTTCAACGTTCTGCTGCTGGGCTAATTGGAACTTATTTTAGGGCAATTATACCTGTTTTTATTTACTGTGTTTTAATAGTGATGTTCCTTCTACTATGGTCAGGTATTATATACCATTCGATAGGAATATTTAGTCAGAATTTTAGTTTTGAAGGTCGTATTAACCTCATCGGAGCTCCGTAAACTGTTTCTAGTTATATTCTCTGATCTGTCCGTAAAGTTTTAGTGTGCAGGGTGAGATTACTTACTCTGGTCAGATAGGCTGCTAGGTATAATACATTCGTGGGCTTAGCTTTGCCCTGTGTTTTATGGTTCAAACAGAAATGATAGAGAAACTAAGCACACTGCTTTTGTTTTTTTTTTCCTTTAACCTATAAAGTAATTATTAGATCACGACTTGACACTGATTTAAATGATTCTTGCTAGCATGTCTCTGTGTGTCTGTGAAACTAAATGTGATCATTTCGTTTCCAGTGAGCGAAGGAGTGTGGCTTTCACATAGCTTGCTAAAAAAAAAAAAAAGACTCCCGATTGAAAAGTCTCTTGCTTGTTTAAAATAAAGGATTCATTCAATCAAAGTGTGATAGGAGATGAATTTATAATTAGTTTTCTAGTTATTACTTTACAGCTGTGATAACTACAGTGACTCAGGAGTTCTTTTGTTTTTTGAAGTATATCTGTCGTTCCAAAAAACTAACTGACACGGACAAGAGAGAGCAAATAAAGTGTTTTTCCTTTGACCCTCAAAAATAGAGGTTGAGAACCTTGGGGGACGGTGCAGCATTCTGGGTTGGAAGTGTACCAGATTGCAACCTGAGAATGAATGGTTTAAATTCTGAGTGAATAAGAAATTGTGTATTATAAGTCATTTGAATGCATGCTTCCCCATACTGTAAGATTTAAGGTAATTACTTTGAATTGTTAAACTCTGTACTAGTGACTAATGACGACCTTTACAATTCAGGATAAATTCATCTGTTTTTCTGTATTTGAATTTTGTGTGTCTGTGTCCAGAGGAAAAGAGGGTGTATATGCATTCTAGATATCCACCAACGCTATGGAAAAGTATCTATTTCATGTCTCTTGAATATCTGCTTTCTGAACTGTAAGATTTAATGAAAATAAAAAATAAAATAATATTTTCTTTTGCAGAGACATGCAGACTACGGCTGGCAGTTAGTTTCCATGCTAAGTAATTTCATTCCAGTCATACGTAACAGATAGCTATAGTTCTCTCTATAAGAATAGATGTTATAACATGTTGCAAAATAATAGTTTTATATTTTAAGAACTATATCTAAATTGTATGTCTGTGCTTAATCTAAGCTTATGTTTTCTGCCTGCCCTATGTTTACGGTAATAAGGTTTTTTAATAAGTTTCTTTTCAAGTATGATCAAGAATTTCAGTAAGGGATTTACTGAAGACTATGGTAATAAAATGTCTCTGTCCCAATTAGGAATGCTATGTGAAAGGGAGTGGCTTCTGCTAGTTGCTCCATATTTCCTTAGTTCACCATATTTTGCCCCAGAATCTCTAGATATCCTGTCCCGTCAGTTTCTCTCTCTGTAAGTAGCTCCCCAAGAAGCCCCGGCTCTGTTCAGAGTGCTTAAGGGGGGGATGGGGCCCAGTCCACCGATGATGTCACCCCCCGGTAGGCGTGAACTAATGTGCCCACAGAGAGAAAAAAAAAAAAAAAAACCTCCCGGATAGAGCGTTGCTAGGAGAAACAGTGTGGGCTTAGGGCAGGGGTGGGGGGGACTCCACCCTGTAGATTCCCAAGTAGTTTGCCAGCCAGTCAGCTGACCAGACTTGTTTAGGTGCCTTTCCCTCTGCCACTGATTTATTGAACTGAAAGCTTTAGGATTTAATTGAACAAATGAACAGTGTTATTCAGCCAGTATTATTCAGCCTCACTATATACCCCATGCAATCCAGCAGCCCAGGAGAATTTGCATTTTTGTCAGTCAGTCCCAGAGAGATATAAAACAGAAATTACAGAAACTGGATGGATTTGCGGGCATGATAGTTACTGGAAGTTGAACAGAAAGTATGTGAATTGTTGAATGTGATAGAGAAAGTAAATGTAAAGATGGAGAAGAGAACAGATCTTCTTGCTGATGCTTTAGTTGAATGATGTGGAGGAGGTTATCCTGATCAAAGGAGCAGAGGAAGTAAAAACTGGGTGCGAGTCAGTGCGCCCATTGCAGAAAAGAAGGACATTAGAGAAGTGAATGCCCGCATCTTATCTCCACCCCAGGGGGGAGGAGGGAGTACTTGATTTAAAAAAAAAAAAAAGCCAGCCGGAGAAGGCTACAGCATGAATGAAGACTAGGACAGACCAGACTCCAAGTTTCCCTGGGTCCCCAGGAGTCAGTCTGAAAATAGGGGACCAATATATGGACTTTATGGGGGGTACAGGAGCAGAATACTAAAGCCAGTAGCCCCTGTGTTTTTCTCGATGTATCACCATTATCAGAGCTACTGGGGCTAAGGCCACAAAGCCTTTTCTGCAGAACCGCATGTATGAACAAGGGGAACAGAAAATAATGCACCAGTTCCTGTATATGCCTGAGTGCCCTATTCCACTTTTTGGAGCCGAGATCTGCTTGCAAAGCTTCAGGCACAGATATCCTTTGCTGGAGAGAGAGAAATGCAAATAACTGTGAACCCAGAGCCTGCTGGATTGATGGTGCTGACTGTTCCCCGAGAAGAGAAGTGGCGGTTCTATAGCACACCTCCAGTCAAGTCAACAAGTTCCTGTATACCTACCAACCCTATAGCCCCACCTGGAGTATGGGCAGAAGATAATCCACCTGGCCTAGCGAAGAACATAGCCCCTGTCATCGTCACCCTCAAGCCAGAAGCAGAACCAGTGCATGTGAAGCAGTATCCTCTTCCCTGACCAGCAGGAATCCACTGCCATTTAATGAAACTGCTGAAGTATGGACTTCTCAAGGAATGTCAGTCACCTTGGAACGCTCCCCTTCTTCCTGTTAAGAAGCCTGGGAAAGGTGATTACCGCCCACTGCAGGATCTAAGAAGACTGAATGATGCAGCTGGAACTATACATCCAGTTGTGCCAAATCCTTACACACTCTTAGGACTGATCTCTGCTGAAGCTACACACATTTCACCATTCTGGATTTAAAAGATGTTTTTCTGCATACGCTTAGCCCAAGACCCCACTACAGGAAGGCGGGGCCAACTCACCTAGACAAGATTACCTCAAGGATTCAAGAACTCGCCTCACTCAGCAAAAGATTTGACAAGTTATCCAGTAATTCCAGGAGAAAGAATTCTACTTCAATATGTGGACAACTTGCTTATAACCACCAACTCAGAAAGTGAATGTCTACAAGCCACCAGTGAACTCTTGCACCTTTTTAATGAGGCTGGATACAAAGTCTCAAGAGCTAAGGTGCAATTATGTCAAACAAGTTAAATACCTAGGATTCCAGTTGTCCAGCGGAATTCGACGCCTGGGACCCTTACCAGAATGCAAAGCAGCTGTATGCAGTATTCCTACTCCAACCACCAGGAGGCAAGTGAGAGCCTTCTTGGGTGCCACAAAGTATGTTGTATATGGATCCCCAATTTTGCGCTGCTAGCAAAACCGTTGCATCAAGCTATCAAAGGAATGGAAAAGTCTCCATTGGAATGGGGACTTGAACAGGATGCAGCCTTTTGATCTTTGAAAAAACACTCTGATGTTGTCACCAATTCTGGGTCTACCAGATGTCCAGAAAACCTTTCAGTCTCTATGTTCATGAGTCACAAGGAAATGTTCTAGGAGTGTTGACTCAATCTCTTGGACCTTATTTGAGAAGCTGTTACAGCTACAGCCTTCCTAGTGAGCAAAAACTAACAAAAAAATCCCTTTGAGACAGAATCAAGTTACTGTACCACACTCTGTTCTAACCAATATGAAATACAAAGGAAACTACTAGCTAACAAATCTATGAATGTTGAAGTATCAGAGTATGTTGCGTGGAAACCCTCAGATATAACTGAAGGTCAGTCAAGCTTTGAATCCTGCTATGTTGTTACCAGATGGTCTTGATCCCTTGATCATGACTGTTTAGAAATTATGGACACTGTATTCTCAAGCCGCCTGGATTTGACTGATGTCTCTCTGGAGAACCCTGAACAGATTTTCTTTGTGGCTGAAGGCAGTTTCATCATCAATAGACATTGTTGTGCTGCTGACCCCTGATTTGGTAGTTGAGTCCTCAGCCCTGGCCCCAGAAACTTGACCACAGAAAGCTGAACTGATAACCCTCACTAGAGCACTAACAATAGGAAAAGGGCTCTGTCTAAATGTGTACCCAGATTCCAAGTATGCCCTTACAATCTTGCATGCACATGGGACCCTGTACAAATAATGAGGGTGGATAACCTTAGGAAGCAAGTCCCTCAAGTATGGCCCCAAGATATTGACATTATCAGGTGCATACTACCTACAGCTTTCAAAACTTTAGGAAAAGTAGAATGTATGAATCGAACCTTGAAATCTCAGTTGTCCAAACTTTGCCAAAAGGTTTACCTGAAGTGGCCCCAGGTTCTTCCTATAGCCCTTCTTAGGATATACTTAGCCCCTGCTAAGTCTTTAGGAGTTCCCCTTTTTGAGATTCTGAGAATCTGTAGCCTATTTATAGGGAATAAAAGGAGATGTGAGACAGATAGGATCTGAAATTATTAGGCATGAACTATTGGTTTTAAGTTCTGTTTTGCAGAGTCTTCATACCTGGGTACAAAAATCGATCACCCATCAATTTGCCTGAACCCCTGCATCCTTTCAAGCCTGGAGTCTCGGTGTGGATCAAAGAGTGGAGAAGGATACCGTTAGCCCTGCATTGGAAGGGACCCTATGTTGTCATCCTGTCAACTCCAACTGCAGTAAAAGTCGCAGAATTCGAACCTTGGATCCATTATAGTCGAGTAAAGCCAGCAACTGCTTTTGAACCTGATCACTGGACTACTGTACAGCATCCTGAGACTCCATTGCGCCTCACCCTACGACAACAGCTATGGACCTAAGACTTATTGGTCCCTCAGAAACTGCACTATTTCAAGACTATCTGTTTATCTGAAGGTAAGCCTCGCATCTGGAGAAAGCTGCAATCATCAGAAATAGACTGTGTTGTGTTAAGAAATTGAGTCTTCTACGAAACTGTGTTCAAATGCTCTGATCTCCTCAAGGCAATAATAGCCTGAGAGACTGTACTATGATATTTTAAGAACCTGAGACATCCCAGAGGACAGTGATACTTTGGGATCTACAGCCCTACTCCTGCCACAAAGCTGGTAGGTCTACGTACGGCAGAAGCTTGAGGATCTACAATCAACTCTACATTTGTTATCTATTGTGGATGCCAACAGTTCCACCAATTTTCCAGAGACTATGCCCATTATGAATTCTTATTATTGCTTTATTTTGGCAGCAGCCTTGGAGTGCTTTGAAATGACTTTTGCTTTACCTCCTTGTGCAGCCTGTATAAGTAACACACGAACTGGGCTAAAGGTTCCTCATGCCTCCTTGTTTCTTGAACTTGCCGAAGCAGTAGCATCTAGTCTCCACATTTATGACTGTTTCTCTTTGTGGAGGAACCAAGATGGGAGATCAGTGGCCTTGGGAGGCTCAAGAACTGAATTATTCCATCCCCTATGATCAGATTGATTTACATAATACTACTAGTGAGTGGGTATTGGCCCACCCCATTGTTGACAGTTTGTGTTTTGTTCGCACCGGACCACAATTTGCTATGAAGATTGGACAGCTGGACTGTCTAAATCAGAAGTTTTACAACAGCACAACAAAGAAGACATCTTGGTGGTCCGGCATAAATGCTCCTGAACCTTCTAATCCTTTAGTTCTTTTTCCCACTCTTGCCAAACTATGGACTTTGACTATCTGCTTGTTGCTCCCTTGTTTCTTGTCATTTTGCTTGCGAATGATAACTTCAGTTATTAATAACACTGTAGAGCGTAAGGCAGCTACAAAGCTACCAGCTATGTGAAACTACTACCCTATACCACAGAGTGATATCTTTACCTAGTATTATATGATTTGATTCTCACCCTTTCTCACTAGCGGGTGAGAATAATCAAAGGGGGGAATGTGGTAGGCGAAGGCCTATGATCCATGCTAATTGAACTAAACAGACAGGCCTAAGCAGCTTGACCTGTAAATGAAGCCTGTAGTTAGGCCCAGAGGAATGAAAACCCCCCCTGAATGATGACACCGTAGAATTGAAACTTAACTGAACACAATTTAGTATAGCTAAGCAGAATCGAAACTTAGAAAATATAGAAAAAACAAGTCTAATTGGTACTGATAAGAGAGCACAGCTTCTATGGAATTAATTAACACTGCTGAAAGAAAAGTTACAGTGCCCTGCTTTCCCACATGTTCTAACTAGCTAAATGACCTTGGAGGAGGAAAGTATCTAAGTTGGTGAACTGACCATTGTAATTGGGACTAGAAGGGGGGTAAGCAGGTGCTGAGCCCAGACCAGAGTCCTAATTGGACAACTACGTAATGTTACCGGGACCAATAGATGGGTGAGAGGGGTTACTGGGACCAATGAAAAGTTTGCCTATGTCTAGAATGGAGAAGAACGGTATAAAAGTTGTTGTTTTGCTAGAAACCATTGCTCAGCCATTTTGAATTTGATTCTGCTTGAGTCTTGTGCACAAATAAATGATTTGGACCTTCTGAACTGACTCCTGGTATTATTGGGTTGTTTGCGCTCTGCTGCTACAAAAGCTTGTCAATAAATAAGTAAATAAATAAAACTATTCTTGCACTTTTGTATTGTATTGTAAACGATTGATTTTTTTTATGATGTACTTATCTGTTGCATTATTGTACCTCTTTGCTTCTTGCAATCCAGTTTAGGTCAGGACATTGTGAAACATGACTTCTCTCATTGATGCTGGAAGAGATTATGTTTCATAATGCTCCAAAATAAAAACTTGGTAGTTTCTCCAAAATAAAAACTTGGAAGTTTCTCCAGGGCCATGTGCCCATGAGGGAAGGGTTAGGACAGTCGTTATAGTTGGTGATTCAATCATTAGGCATGTAAATAGCTGGGTGGCTGGTGGACGTGAGGATCGCCTGGTAACATGCCTGCCTGGTGCGAAGGTAGCGGACCTCACGCGCCACCTAGATAAGGTCTTAGATAGTGCTGGGGAGGAGTCTGCTGTCTTGGTATATGTCGGTACCAATGACATAGGAAAATGTGGTAGGGAGGTTCTGGAGGCTAAATTTAGGCTTTTAGGTGGGAAGTTGAAATCCAGAACTTCCAGGATAGCATTCTACGAAATGCTTCCCGTTCCAAGTGCAGGACCCAAAAAGCAGGCAGAGCTCCAGAGTCTCAATGCGTGGATGAGACAATGGTGCAGAGATGAGGGTTTTGGATTTGTTAGGAACTGGGGAACATTCTGGGGAAAGGAGGGGATCTTCCGAAGGGAAAGGCTTCACATTAACCGGGAACCAGGCTGCTGGCATTAACCTTTAAAAAGGAGACAGAGCAGCTTTTAAACTAGATAATAGGAGAAAGCCGACAGTCGCCCAAGAGCAGATGGTTCAGAAGAATGTATCCTTGAAGGATACTACCAAAAGCAGAGAGGTTCCAAAAAAGAGTAAAATTGCCCAAATGCCCTCAAGTATGGAGTAGATAGAGCTTAAAGATCCCAAATTACCCATGTCTACCAATAGCCAAATTAATATGAATAAAATACAGTCTCTAAAATGCTTGTATGCAAATGCTAGAAGTCTAAAAAATAAGATGGGAGAGTTACAATATATAGCACTAAATGAGAGGTTAGATATGATTGGAATATCAGAGACATGGTGGAAGGAGGACAACCAGCTGATCAAATTGGAGGGGTTATGCTCTATGTTAGAGAGGGCATTGAGTCAGAAAGGATTAAAGTTTTGCAAGAAACAAAATTTGCTGTAGAATCTCGATGAATTGAAATTCCATGTAAAAAGGGGAAGGTGATGGCAGTGGGGGTGTACTATCGACCGTCTGGCCAGAATGAACAAATGGATGATGAAATATTCAAAGAAATCAAGGAAGCTAACAAAAGATACAGTGCAGTAATGATAATGGGTGATTTTAATTACCCCAGTATCGACTGGGTCAGTGTCACGGCAGGACATGCTAGGGAGATAAAGTTCCTAGATGACATAATTGACTGCTTCTTGGAGCAGCTGGTTCGTGAACCAACCAGAGGGGAAGCCATATTAGACCTAGTCCTTAGTGGAACACCAGATCTAGTGCAAGAGATAAGGGTGTTGGGGCCACTTGGCAATAGTGATCATAGCATGATTGCCTTTGATTTAATTAGTGGAGGAGGGATAGTAAGGAAATCCACAGTACTACCTTTTAACTTTTGAAAGGAAGACTATGATAAAATGAAGAAAATAGTTAAGAAAAAACTAAAAGGAGCAGTTGCAAATGTTAAAGACTTACATCAAGCTTGGGTGTTGTTGAAAAATACTATCTTGGAAGGCCAGACCAGCTGTATTCCACGCTTTAAGAAAAGTGGAAGGAAGTTCAAAAAACTGCCAGCATGTTTTAAAGGTGAGGTCAGAGAGGCTGTTGTTGCCAAAAAAACATCTTTCCAGAAAAGGAAAAAAGAGCCAAATGACGAAACCTGGAAACAGCACAAGCACTGGCAAGTCAAATGCAAGGCATTGATAAAGCAGGCAAAGCGAGAATTTGAGAAGAAGCTTGCTATGGAAGCAAAAACGCGAAATAAAGATTTTTTCAAGTACATTCGTAGCAAAAAACCTGTGAGAGAGTCAGTTGGTCCATTAGATGATAGAGGAGTTAAAGGGGCACTAAGACAAGGCGATAGCGGAGAGACTGAATGAATTCTTTGGTTTTTACTGAGGAAGATGTAGGGATGTTACCCATGACTGAAGTGGTATTTAAAGGTGCAGAAGAATTGAAGGAAATATCGATACATCGGGAAGATGTATTACAACTATTAGATAAACTGAAGAGTACCAAATCACCTGGGCCGGAGGGTATACATCCAAGGTTGTTGAAAGAACTGAAATATGAGATTGCAGACCTGCTATTAGTAATCTGTGAACTATCATTAAAATCATCTCTAATACCTGAAGATTGGATGGATCGCTAATGTAACACCAATTTTTAAAAAGGGTTCCAGGGGTGATCCGGGAAACTACAGACCGGTGAGCCTCACGTCAGTACCGGGAAAAATGGTAGAAACCATCATAAAGAATAAAATTACTCAGCATGTAGATAGTCATGGCCTAATGGGAGACAGCCAACATGGCTTTAGACAAAGAAAATCTTGTCTTACTAATCTGTTATGTTTTTTTTGAAAGTGTGAATAAACAGATGGACAAAGGTGAGTCGGTTGATATAGTGTATCTTGACTTTCAGAAAGCCTTTGACAAGGTCCCTCATCAGAGACTTTTGGCAAAACTAAAGAGTCATGGGATAGGAGGCAGTGTACTACAGTGGATCAAGAACTGGTTAAAAGATAGAAAGCAGAGGGTTGGGCTAAATGGCCAATTTTCCCAATGGAGAAAGGTGAATAGTGGTGTACCACAGGGATCTGGGCTGGGTCCACTGCTTTTTGACATATTCCTAAATAACCTGGAAAGTGGAATAACGAGTGAGGTGATCAAATTTGCAGATGACACAAAACTATTTAAAGTTGCTAAAACCCAAGAGGATTGTGGAAAATTGCAAGAGGATCTTGATAATTTGGAAGACTGGGCATCAAAATGGCAGATGAAATTTAATGTGGACAAGTGCAAAGTTATGCACCTAGGGAAGAACAACCCAAACTATGGTTATACGATGCAAGGTTTCAGATTAGGAACCACCACCCAGGAAAAAGATTTAGGCGTCATTGTGGATAGCATGTTAAAACCCTCGGCCCAGTGTGCAGCGGCAGCCAAGAGAGCAAATAGAATGCTAGGTATCATAAGGAAAGGAATGGAAATTAAAACAAAAGATATTATAATGCCTCTATATCGTTCCATGGTGAGACCACACCTTGAATATTGTGTGCAATTCTGGTCGCCGTATCTTAAAAAGGATATAGCGTTATTAGAAAAGTTTCAGAGAAGAGCCACCAAAATAGTAAAGGGGATGGAAGGATATTCCTATGAAGAAAGGCTAAAAAGTTAAGGGCTCCTTTAACCTGGAAAAGAGACGGCTGAAGGGAGATATGATAGAAGTCTATAAATTAATGAATGGAGTGGAACGGGTAAACGTAGATCGATTGTTTACGTTATCCGAATATAGAAAGACTAGGGGACATGCAATGAAGCTACAGGGTAAACTATTTAAGACTAATAAAAGAAAATATTTTTTCACTCAAAATGCTGAATTTTTTACCGGAGGATGTAGTAAAGGCTGTTAGTGTAGCTGGGTTTTAAAAAGGTTTGGACAAGTTCCTGGAGGAAAGGTCCTTAAACCATTATTAAGAAGGGACCCAGGATATCAATGCTTGACCCAGTGCAAGCATTGCGGAACCTGTGTGTTTTGGGGAAACTGCTAGGTACATATGACCTAGATTGGCCACTGTTGGAAACAGGATACTGGGCTTGATGGACCTTGGTCTGACCCAGTATGGCATATCTTATGTTCTTATGTCCTTATGTTCTAACTTCCTGAAGCAGCCAGCATGAAACACTGTTAGCCCTGGAGTTGGAGTTGGAGAAAACTGGCAATAAGATAAGCTATCATGGACAGTCATCCATTTAATTGAAAGTTTTAAATTATGACTAATTGGGCATCAATGTTATCTCAAGGATATTTCAGCAATGACATTAGTGGAATTGGAATAATAACAAAGGTTTTTTTCAGACCCATGATGGAGCATGAAGGCTTACCATATTAAAGAGTTTAGCGAGCACTGAGGTCTTTTTTCCTTCCACTAGTAATATATGTGAAAGATTGTCATGGTAGCATGTTTCTTCACTGCCGTGTTAAAGCTTTTTTAAACAGATAAGATATATATAACTTAAAGATTTGGGGTCATTATTTTGGGTCGATAGTCATTCTCTAATGATGTCTCATAGTTAAGTCCATCAGTTACAAAATGAACACATCCTCAATTATGCATTTCAATTCCTTTCAGCAGGAATTGTGTTTATAACAGTAAGATCTTAATCATTAAACAGAGCAGGTCTGAACCAAAAGCCACAGAGATTAAAAAAAAAAATGCCCCATACAATAGTCTCATCTTCATAAAGTGAATTTTATAGCCAAGTGGAATGAGAAGGGCATGACTTACACTCTGCACCAGGGTACCACACTCTGTCCATCCTGCCCGGAGCTCTACATGTGTTGCGTTGCTTGCACTGACAGTGCACTGAGGTTGTCCCAGGTACAAAGAGGATTCAGGGATTGATTTCTGCTGCAAGAACCACTTGTCAATTATGAGGACAATGTACTTGATTTCACAGTTAACTGTTGCTGCTTCTCTCATGGACATGTCATAAACAAGACTGTTGGAGGACCAGGTTGGTTTCACCTCTGGGAGCAATGTGGTTCCCAAGGTGGCTCCAAAGGTTGGCCTGGGTCGCACTCCAGGATTTGGTGCCTGGGGAGAGAATGTGCTGTTCTGCTGCACTGCTGCAAGAGAAGAGAAAAAAATATTAAAAAGTAGAATCAGAAATCAGACAGAACTTCAAAAAAAAATCAGTAAATACATAGAGCCTAATATTCAGCACTGGTGGCTAGCTCTACTAACATGGCTAGCCATTGGCACTGAACAGTAAACCCGGATATTCAATGCCAGGGTCTTATCCAGCTCTGGGACTGAATATCTTGGTTAGCCGCTCTGGCCAATCGGTAACTGGGTAGTGTCTCAATATTGCCACTGCCCAGATAGCAGTATGCAATGGTAGTTAGGTCAGAGTTACCTCTATTTAACCCTGGAATGTCCCCAAGAAGCTCCTATGCTAAACCGTTAGCATCGGGGCATGTACAGCCGACAGCTATGGATATTCAGCAACAGCAATCATGACAGAAGAGTGGCCTAGTGGTTAGAGACAATAGCCCAGAACCAAAGAGACCATGGTTCAAAGCCCACTAGCACTACTTGTGGCTTTGGGCAAGCCACATAACCCTCCATTGCCTCAGGTACAAACTTAGATTGTGAGCCCTTTAGAGACAAGGAAATGTATTTAGTACCTGAATGTAACTCACCTTGATCTTTTCCTAGAAAGGAATTAGCTAAATACTAAGTAGCCTTGGGACACAAAGAACAAGCAAGGGTAAGGATGAGGTAGAAGTTGACTACAAATCAAGTATGGTTCATGGCAACAAAATGAGTTGAGGCAATTGGACAGACTAGGAGCACCAATGTAAGAAACTAAGGAGCCCTTTGTCTAAGTGCCTCCTCATGCTTAATTTGCATTAAAGCATGACGTAACTGGTCACAGTGGATACCAATGTGTGGACATGCCAGCTACCAACTGCCAAAATACACATTAAGAAGCACTTAAAGTGCAGAGTGGATGTGGAGAACACATAGCACATGAGTGCAAGTAATGTGGCAATTAGAGTGGGTGCACCTCTGTGGGTGTCAGGTGCAGCCAAGTTAAGTGTGCTGCACATTAAGGTACTCGGTCGCATATTAGCTGCTGGAAACAGGCTGCTCATGCCCTCAAAAGCTAACATGGAGACTTTGTACTTAATATGCTTTTCTGGCTAGCCTTAGCGGGCTTTAGTAAAAAAGTCCCTATAAATGCTGAAAATTCTGGCAAGACACATCTTGAAGTGATTGAAAAGAAATACATTCTCTTGCTATGACTGAAAGCTCCAACCAAAGACATTTCCCAGAAATGAAAGAAGCAATACCTTTGCAGGCTCTCCCAGGCCAATGCAGATTAAGATCCATGAATCCATCTTTACAGCCGCATGTGTAGAAGCCCTGGGTGTTTATGCAGGTTGCATGCAGGGAGCAATCATCAGCATGATTCTTACATTCATCATAATCTGGTAGGTTAGAAAAAGAGAGGAGTCGTTGTGGCTCCTATTACACAGGTACACTAAAAAAATTTTTTTTTAAACTGCCTCTAATGTTTCGATTGATTTTTACGTTTTTTGGTGCGCTGAATCCAAATCTGGTAACCAATTTGCTCCATTACGTACAGATTTTTTGCTACATTGGGTTAGCAGTTTGAGGTGAACGTTTCAGATTGAGTGCGATCGAGATAAAAGTTTCTTGGATGAATTCTTTATACTAATTGTTTAGTAGTTATTCAAATAAGAATAAAGAAAATTGTAACAAGGCAGCACATAAGAATAGAGTAATGTCAACAAAACACACTGTGATGGTAGCAAAATTGTCTGCACTTAAAACAGCCACATACATGTGCACAAACATTGAGCATATAAGAGCGAGGTTAGATACAAAGCAAAGCAAAGAAATGTGCAAAAAATGTTGTACAGGTATGTATGTAAGAATAGAAAACGCAAACCGCACCATTGCAATACATGAAGACAAACACCCGATGGTGTGAAAATAAAATTCTAATAAATGAGATCCGACACTGTGGTAATAACTAGCAAATTTTTATTTCAAAGTTTAGTAAAAACACGATATTTGTCAACACAGTTTAGATTTTAAAGTCATTCTTGGGTCAATCAATCTCCTGGTGGGCCCGTTTCTTCTTCCCCCGAATGCTTCTCTTGGTGCGCTGCTTGGCGTATTTTTCATCTGGGGTTTCCCGCAGCAGCAACCAGCAGAAATCAGCCATCATAGTGGTGTTCCATCTTCCTTGGTACCTTCTCTCTGCGTCCTTGATGTCCTGGTGAAACCTTTCACCTTGTTCTTCACTGTACGCCACCAAGTTTTTGGGAAAGTAGTTCACATGGGAGTGCAAGAAATGGACTTTCAGGCTCATGTTACAGCCTTGTTCTTTGAAGGCATTGAGCATCCTGGCAACAATATCCTTATAGTTCTCATCCCGCCTGTTCCCCAAGAATTTGAGAACAACATCCTTGAAGAAATCCCAGGCTTCTTTTTCCTTCTCAGACATCGTTTCAGCGAATGCTCCATCTGAAATGAGTTTCCTTATATCAGGACCAAAAAACACTCCTTCCTTTAGCTTTGCTTCAGAAAGTCGGGGGAACTTTGAGCAAAGGTACCGAAAGCACTCACCATCTTTTGGAAGGGACTTGATGAATTGCTTAATGAGACCCAACTTAATGTGGAGAGGTGGTAATAGAATTTTATCACGAGGTATCAAGCTCTCATGAAGAACATTTTTCTCACCGGGTCTCAAATACTCCCGAATTGGCCAGTCTTTTTTCCCCCAGTGTAGGTCGCGGGCCCGGCTATCCCACAAGCAAAGGAAGCAGGGATATTTGGTGAAACCGGATTGCTGCCCTAATAGCATGGATAGAATTTTAAAGTCTCCACAAATCATCCACTTATGCTCATCATAACGAATCTTCTGAAGAATCAGGGCCAAATTCTCGTATTTTTCTTGGAGAATAACAGAGTGAGCAATAGGAACTAAAGCGAATGTGTTGCCATTATGAAGAAGAACACCTTTTATACTGTCTTTTGACGAATCAATGAACAGCCGCCATTCAGCAGGATCATACTTGAGTTTAAACTTTTCCATCACTCCGTATATATCGTTGCAAAATACCAAATCTTCCTCTTTGTTGAAATACTTCAAAAATTGTGTCTCGCGGTTGCGGTACCAATAAAAAGTTGTTCCTGGTGACAATAGATTTTTCTGTTTAAGCCGAGAACCTAGCAGTTGGGCAGCATCTTTTGGGAGTCCTAAATCCCGGACTAAATCATTCAATTCAGCTTGAGAGAAAAGTTCAGGTTTCGGATCTGGTTCAGTTTCAAACTCGGAAGTACTGGACTCATCGGGAAAAGCCATCTGATGAGTCTCATCATGATCAGAACCGTCCACACAAATATGATCCAAAGATTTTGGTGGTTCAGGCACAGGTACTTCGTTGCTATGAGGCATAGGCCTAATTGCTGAGGGAAGGTTGGGGTAACTTATTACGTTCTTATTTTTTAAGTTGTATCCCTTCACAATGCAAGAGCAAAAATAGCAGTCACTGCTGTGGTCTCTTTGTTCACACGCCACATCATAGGTATTCCGAAACGAAATGCTTGTTTTTTACCTTTCATCCATAAGCGTAGATCTTCCTCACATGTCTTGCACACTTTGTGAGGAGCCCACGGTTTGTCTTGATCGCCTAACTTCAAACCGAAATAGGCGAAATATACTTTTTTAATAAATGCAGAAATGTTCCTCTGCCGCTTTTTCACGGTATATTCCCCACAAATAAAACAAAAACTGTCCGGAGAGTTGACGCAACCTCTGGCTCTGTGAGCCATCACAAATACACAGCACTGCAAACTACAACTGTAGTGAACCACTTCGGAATAAAGCTGGATTACGACTGAGCAAACAAAAGGTAATAATGAACTTGCAAGAAACTGAAATTTGACAGGAACGTTCATGTCGCAACCACCGTGTTTGAGCGAGCGAACGAGGCGAGGCGAACAGGAAAGAACATGCGCCAGCGCGAGTACTGGATTTAGCCCCCCGCCTCCCAATTGTCCTGTTAATGTATAAAATGAATACAAAACACTCTAAAATATCATGAGGGAGTGTTTCTAGTTAGTTAACCATTACAACCTCTATTTTGGGCCAAGAAAATAAACTGCAGTCGGCTAAAAAGAAATTATGTGAACATTCCTTATATGGGTAAGAAATCTAATTTTGCAAGAAAACGTGACATGATGGAACATTTTGGCTATTATTCCTGGATTCAGCACCCCCAAATCTATAGGAATCGGTTGCAAAACTGGAGGCAGTTTTTTGGTAGTGTACCTGTGTTATTCTTTTAGCATCTCTAATGCCCTTGATTTATAGAGGGTCCTGGCCTAGTAACAAAGCAAATGATGGCAGAAAAAGATCAATTGGCCCATCTGGTCTAACTAGACATTCCTGCCCACACTGGTAAGGAAATTTTAATTTTGGTTAAAGGTATTTATTGGATATACACTGGAAAGCACTACCTCCCCTATTCTCTCATCCCTTCCCTTCTCTCATTCCTTCATTTGTCTTGTATCGTTCACTCAGTTGTTGTACCTTTCCTAAGTGTCAGAAATGTACATATTTGATTCTACCAGAAAAAGGACCAAGGTCCCAGTGACACGAGAACACTGCCAAACAAATTTTTGTATCCTCAAATAATCCCTAATTAGTTGGAAAATGAACATCTAAATTTAGAATTTATTTTACTTTTATACAAATTTCAAATTTAAAATATCCAGCATCAAACTCCTGTAAGGAACTGGAAAAACAAGTAGTAATCATCATATTTAGGAAATCAAACATTATATGAAATAAAACTCAATCTTCATCAAGTCCACTATGTTATGGGAGAGAAGCAAATAAATTCAAAAAGGTAAAAGGCAAACTATCAGAGGAAAGACAGCCGCCCCATAAACAAGCCTAAACCTCAATCTCAGTGGCTCAAAAAGGGAGAGATAGAGTAGTTACTCACTTGTAACAGGTGATCTACGGTAACAGCAGGAATTTATTCTTCACATATGGGTGACATCCAGGGGCGGCCCAAGGGGGGTGCGGGGCCATGTGCGGAGACTCGGTGCGGGGCCTCATTTGCATAAGTGGCCTTATTTGCATAAATATTTGCATAATGTTACCATACACTAACTTTTAGTAAACATGTCTCTTAATGAGTGTATGGATAAAGAAAGACTAAAAGATTTCTACATTACTATAATCCAGTGCCAACCGCCAGGCACATTAGGAACTACTACAAACGCTGCCCATTTAGAACCCATAGCAAACCCGCCGTACCCTGACAGCATTACCAGGACTCACAAAGCACCATACCATACCTATCAAAAGGCAACACTGCAAATATTAAACCAATACATTTCAGAGAATACTGGGGAAAGAGAACAAGTGGCAATGTCAAATAGGAATTACATAAATAGAATACCTCAGCTCAGTTACACATGCAGAACATAGACCATCACCAAACAAGGAATCACAATTTAGAAACAGGAAGGCAATAATTAAACTGGGAACCCCAAAAGCCAAACTTGGAATGTACAACACCACTGTAGAAAAAAAACTATAAATTAATTTCCTCTTGTACCAAACAAAGCGCAGACGTTAATGATGCACATTTCCCAGAGCTTTCATATTCCAGTTAATAAATTCAAAATAAAGAGATATCTTTCTACCTTTTGTGCATTTTTTTCAGTTGCAATTGCTCCAGCCACTTTCTTCTGGTTTCTTCATATTTTCTGCTAACTGTCCATCGTCTGCTGTCCATTTGTTCTTTCTTCTCTCTTCTAGTTTTTTTTTTCCATTCTCTCTCTCTACATCTGCTTTAACATACTAATCTTTCTCCTTTTGCTCTTTCCTCATTCCTATTTCATCCACACAAATTTTACCCCTCCATCCTCAATCCCCACTTACTCTCCCAATACCCGGCCAATTGTAGATTTTTCATCCCTCCCACACAAAATATATTTTTCCCCTCTCCATTTTACTCTCCCAGCCCCAGCCCCATCCCATTCTAATCCTTCCTCAACATCAGCTCCCTTCTAGTTCCAGTCTCATCCAGCATCCATTCCCTTCTAGTCCCTGCATCAGCCCATTTCCAGTCCTAGCCCCCCATCAACCCATTTCCAGTCCTAGCTCCCCCATCCATTTTCAGTCTGAGTCCCTTCATCAGCTCATTTCCAATCCTAGCCCCCATCAGCCCATTTCTAGTCATTTCCTAGCCCCACCATCAGCCCATGTCAAATCCTAGCTCCCCTCCACTCAGCCCAATTCCAGTCCAAGCCCCCCATGAGCCTACTTCCAGTTCTAGCCCCTCCATGAGTCCATTTCAATTCAAGCCCCCACCACAGCCCATTTCCAATCTTAGCTCCCCCCAACAGCCCATTTCCAGTCCTATCCTAGCTGCTCCATCAGCCCATTTTCAGTCCTAGCTCCCTTCCCTCACAGCCCATTTCCATTCCAAGCTCTCTCCCCATCAGCTATTTGCAGTTCAAGCCTCCCCTTCCACTCAGCCCATTTCCAGTCATAGCAACCCCCCAACCCATTACCAGTCCTAGCCCCCCATCCACCCACTTCCAGTCCTAACCCCCATCACCCCATTTTCAGTTTAAGCCCCCCTATAACCCATTACCAGTCCTAACCCCCCATCAGCCCACTTCCATTCTTAACCCCATCAGCCCATTTCCAGTCAGCCCCCCATAGCTCATTGCCAGTCCTAACCCCCCCCCATCAGCCCACAGCCCATTACCAGTCCTAACCCCTCCCCATCAGCCCATTTCCTGTCCTAGCCCCCCATAGCCCATTATCAGTCCTAACCCCCCCCATAGCCCATTAGCAGTCCTAACCCCCCATCACCTCATTTCCAGAGAGCCCCCATCAGCCCACAGCCCATGCCCAGTCTTAACCCCCCCCCATAGCCCATTACCAGTCCTAACCCCCCCACCAGCCCACAGCCCATTACCAGTCCTAGCCCCCCCCCATAGCCCATTATCAGTCCTAACCCCCCATAGCACATTACCAGTCCTAACCCCCCCATCGCCCCATCCCCCCCTGCCAGTCTTAACCCCCCCTGCCAGTCTTAACCCCCCCTTGCCAGTCTTAACCCCCCCATGCCAGTCTTAACACCCCCTCCAGCCCATTGCCAGTCTTAAACTCCCCCGCCCCCCGCCCATTGCCAGTCTTAAACTCCCCCCCCCTTGCCAGTCTTAACCCCCCCTTGCCAGTCTTAACACCCCCCCACAGCCCCTTGCCAGACTTAACCCCCCCCGCCCATTGCCAGCAATAAACTCCCCCCCCCCCCCCGCCGCCGCCGCCGCTTATGGCAAAATTTAAAAAAAAAAAAACTGGCTCTGGCTGCTGCCGCTACCACCGCGGCAGCGGCAGAATGGAGTGTCCCGCGGGGCCTCCTCTTCTCTCGTGGAGCCCCTCTGCAAAGGCTTTCAGATACGCGAAGGGAGAAAGTCTCCCTCGCGTCTCTGTTAAGCCCGCAGGAGCTAATGGGAAATTTCCCATCAGCCCCTCGCGTCTAAAGGGGCAGATGGGAAATTTCCCATTAGCCCCTGCGGGCTTAACAGAGACGCGAGGGAGACTTTCTCCCTTCGTGAATCTGAAAGCCTTTGCAGAGGGGCTGAACGAGAAGAGGAGGCCCCGCGGGACACTCCATTCTGCCGCTGTCGCGGTGGTAGCGGCAGCGGCAGCAGCCAGAGCCAGTTTTTTTTTTTTAAGTAATTTTAAAAAAAAGCAGAATGTTCTTTGCACGGGGCCCCCTGAAACGCAGGGCCCTGTGCAAAAAACATTCTTGCTCAATGGACGGGCCGGCCCTGGTGACATCGGTACCGTTGGAGCCCACGCAGGAATGCTCCCCAGGGTTCAATAGGAAAGCTTTTGGGAGCATCCCACTGCGCCTGCGTAGCTGCCTTTCCACCTTTCCAGATTTCCCTCCTCAGTTGAGTTTGTAGCTGAGATAAAAGGAGAGAAGGAGAAGAAAAGGAAAGTGCAACTCCTAGGGGAGGAGAGTGGGTTGTGAAGACTAAATTCCTGCTGTTCCTGAAGATCACCTGTTACAGGTGAGTAACTACGCTATCTCCAGGAACAAGCAGGAATTTAGTCCTCACATATGGGACTCAATAGCTTGGAGATGCCAGAGAGATGACCTCAGAGTGAACTATGGAACATAGTAGTAGGTCATATATCCTCCAAGGAAGTTTGGTATCGAAACACAGGATGGGGGGTAGGAGTTAATCTAAGTCTGAAAGAGATGCTGGAGAACAGCTTGGCCAAATGAGGAATCCCGGCGGTCGTCCTTGTCCAGGCAATAGTGAGCAGCAAAAGTATGGACAGAGGACCAGGTTGTTGCCTTGCATATCTCATCAATCGCCACAGAGCGTAGATTTGCCATGGAGGTAGCCATTACCCGAACATTATGTGCAGTGACGTGACCCTCAAATGAGATACAATCTGCTATCCATCTGGAGAGAGCTCACTTTGATACTTGTAGTCTTAGGTGACTCGAGTCAAAAGCGATGAAAGGTTGGAAAGCTTTTCTGTGCTCCCGAGTTCTCTAGAGATAAAAGGCCAAAGCACATTTGCAATCCAGAGGGTGACATGTTATATCTGCCCTAGAGGAATGAGGTCTAGAGAAAAAAAGCAGGGAGGTAAACCGACTGGTTTAAATGGAAGGGCGAGACCACCTTTGGCATAAAGTGAGGATGAGTCCTAAGGACTACCTTACCATGGTGGAATCGTGTATAAGGGGGATCAGCCACCAAAGTCTGAAGCTCACTGAGGCATCTTGCTGAAGTGAGGGCAATAAGGAAGGTGACCTTCCAGGTGAGAAACTTCATAAGAACATAAGAACATAAATATACCATACAGGGTCGGACCAAGGTCCATCAAGCCCAGTATCCTGTTTCCAACAGTGGCCAATCTAGGTCATACGTACCTAGCAGTTTCCCCAAAAGACACAGGTTCCACAATGCTTGTACTGGGTCAAGCATTGATATCCTGGGTCCCTTCTTAATAATGATTTATGGACCTTTCCTCCAGGAACTTGTCCAAACCTTTTTTTAAACCCAGCTACACTAACAGCCTTTACCACATCCTCCGGTAACAAATTCCAGAGTTTGATTACACGTTGAGTTAAAAAATATTTTCTTTTATTAGTCTTAAATAGTTTACCCTGTAGCTTCATTGCATGTCCCCTAGTCTTTCTATATTCTGATAATGTAAGCAATTGATCTACGTTTACCCATTCCACTCCGTTCATTAATCTATAGACTTCTATCATATCTCCCCTCAGCCGTCTCTTTTCCAGGTTAAAGAGCCCTAACCTTTTTAGCCTTTCTTCATAGGAGTATCCTTCCATCCCCTTTACCATTTTGGAGGCTCTTCTCTGAACCTTTTCTAATAACGCTATATCCTTTTTAAGATACGGTGACCAGAATTGCACACAATATTCAAGGTGAGGTCTTCAGAGAAGTAGCGGCTAGAGGTTCAAAGGGTAGCTTCATAAGCTGCCCTAAAACAACATTGAGATAACATGCCACTGGGGGTAGCTTAATAGGAGGCTTAGTTAATAGAAGACCTCTCATGAAGTGTGCTACAAGTGTCTTTAGAAGAGATGGGTTGACCATTTAAGGGCATGTGAGAAGCCGCAATGGCACTTAAGTGGACTCTTACCAAATTGGTTTTGAGTCCAGAAGAAAAGAGGTGGAGAAGATATTCAAATAATGCATCCACTGGAGCTGAGAAGGGGTTAAGATCCCTTTCTGAACAACAGAAAGAGAATCTACATCACTTGAAGGTATTGGAGCGCCTTGTGGAAGGTTTCCTAGAAGCTAAAAGGATAGCTTTCATCTGTTGAGAGAGGCTGATGTCCTGGAAGGCTATGTCTTCAGCAGCCATGCTGTAAGATGTAGGGACTGTGGATTGGGCTGCAGCAGTGTCCCATCCTCCTGTGAGAGGAGATCTGGAGCAGACCCCAAATCTACTGGTTGAACTTGAGAGAGACATAGAAGCAGAGGATACCACGGTTGTCATGGCTATCATGGGGCTATAAGAATTATGTAGCCCCTGTCTCTCTGGAGTTTGAAAGGAGCTTTGGGGATGAGGGAAATGGGAGGGAAGGCATATAGGAAGCCTTGACCCCAGTGAAGGTGAAAGGCATCTACCCCCTGGTTGTTCTGAGCAGACTTCTGGAGCAGAAGCGGGGAAGTTTGGCATTCTGAGGACTTGCGAACAGGTCTATGTCTGGGGTTTCCCAGATGTGAAAAATGTGAGCAACCTTATCCGCATGGAAAGACCACTCGTGGGGTAGCAGGACTTAACTGAGTTTGTCCAAGAGATTCTGTTTGCCTGGAAGATACACCGCAAGAAGGTGAATATGATGCAGTATGTTGAAGGACCAAGGGTGTAGGACTTTGTTGCAAAGCATCCAAGAGCCTGTTCTGCCATGCTTGTTCAAGTAAAACATGGCTACCTGTTTGTCTGTCTGGACTAGAACTGTGCAGAAGCGAAGGTGGTCCTGGAACACCCTGAGAGCATTGTGGATGGCTCTGAGTTCCAGCAGATTTATGTGGAGTTCTGATTCCTGATGAGACCAAAGACCCTGAGTGGAGAGATGGCCCAGAAGAGCTCCCCAGCCCAATTTGAATGCATCCGTCATCAGGGTACATTGATGTGGAGGCATCTGAAAAGGTGACCCTTCGAAAAGGTTTTCTGGGGATTGCTACCACTGGAGAGATGAGATGAGACGTGTAGAGAGCATTACTCTGTCTCCCAGGCGACCGGATGCCAGAGACCACTAGGAACATAGAAACATAGAAATATGATGACAGAAAAAGACCACATAGCCTATCTAGTCTGTCCTTCCATATCAACAAGTACAACAGTCCCCTTTTTACCTTTAAATATCCTCTGTGTTTGTCCCATGATTTTTGAATTCAGTTACTGTCCTCATCTCTACCACCTCCACTGGAAGACTATTCCACGGATCCACCACTCTTTCCGTAAAGCATAGTTACTCATCTGTAACAGGTGATCTCCAGGAACAGCAGGAATTTAGTCTTCATATATGGGTATCGTCGGTACCGACGGAGCCTGCGCGGGAATGCTCCGCAGTATCCAATTAGAAAGCTTTTGGGAGCATCCCACAGCATCTGCATGCTGCCTTCCCGCCTTTCCCAACTGCCTCTCTCCAGTTGAGTTTTAAAGCTGAGACAAAGAGAGAAAGAGAGAGAGGGAAAGAAAAGAAAAGAGAGATACAACTCCTAGGGGAGGTGGGTGGGTTGTGAAGACTAAATTCCTGCTGTTCCCGGAGATCACCTGTTACAGGTGAGTAACTATGCTATCTCCAGGAACAAGCAGGAATGTAGTCTTCACATATGGGGACTCCCTAGCTACAGATGCCAGGGAGAGACCCCAGAAGTTGTGTGCCCCTGTGAAAGGGCTCCACTTCCCCCCATGGATCTCTGGCATCCTACCGGGAATGGTGGGTAGGAGTTGATTAAGTATGGAACAGGTGTCGTAGAACAGCCTGACCAAACAAGGCATCCGGGCGGGAGTCCTTGTCTAAGCAGTAATGGACTGTGAAGGTATGAACCGAGGCACAAGTAGCTACTCAACAGATGTCGTCAATAGACATAAGAACATAAGATATGCCATACTGGGTCAGACCAAGGTCCATCAAGCCCAGTATTTTTATTTATTTATTTTTATTTTATTTGAACAGCTTTTATATACCGCTGCTTCCAAGGATCAGCAGCGGTTTACATTATAACAAACAGAACAGGTACATTGAACTTTTAAGAACTAGGAACATTTTACATTATAACAAATCAAATATCTGTTTCCAACAGTGGCCAATCTAGGTCATACGTACCTAGCAGTTTCCCCAAGGGACACAGGTTCCACAATGCTTGTATTGGTTCAAGCATTGATATCCTGGGTCCCTTCTTAATAATGGTTTATGGACCTTTCCTCCAGGAACTTGTCCAAACCTTTTTTAAACCCAGCTACACTAACAGCCTTTACTACATCCTCCGGTAACAAATTCCAGAGTTTGATTACATGTTGAGTGAAAAAATATTTTCTTTTATTAGTCTTAAATAGTTTACCCTGTAGCTTCATTGCATGTCCCCTAGTCTTTCTATATTTTGATAAGGTAAACAATCGATCTACGTTTACCCGTTCCACTCCGTTCATTAATTTATAGACTTCTATCATATCTCCCCTCAGCCGTCTCTTTTCCAGGTTAAAGAGCCCCAACCTTTTTAGCCTTTCTTCATAGGAGTAGCCTTCCATCGCCTTTACCATTTTGGTGGCTCTTCTCTGAACCTTTTCTAAAATCGCTATATCCTTTTTAAGATATGGCGACCAGAATTGCACACAATATTCAAGGTGCGGTCTCACCATGGAACGATATAGAGGCATTATAATATCTTTTGTTTTATTTTCCATTCCTTTCCTTATCATACCTAGCATTTTATTTGCTCTCTTGGCCGCCGCTGCACACTAGGCCGAGGGTTTTAACATGGTATCCACAATGACACCTAAATCTTTTTCCTGGGTGGTGGTTCCTAATGTGGAACCTTGCATCGTGTAACCATAGTTTGGGTTGTTCTTCCCTAGGTGCATAACCTTGCACTTCTCCACATTAAATTTCATCTGCCATTTTGATGCCCAGTGTTCCAATTTATCAAGATCCTCTTGCAATTTTCCACAATCCTCCTGGGTTTTAACAACTTTAAATAGTTTTGTGTTATCTGCAAATTTGATAACCTCACTCGTTATTCCACTTTCCAGGTCATTTATGAATATGTCAAAAAGCAGCAGACCCAGCCCAGATCCCTGGGGTACACCACTATTCACCTTTCTCCATTGGGAAAATTGGCCATTTAGCCCTACCCTCTGCTTTCTATCTTTTAACCAGTTCCTGATCCACAATAGTACACTGCCTCCTATCCCATGACTCTTTAGTTTTGCCAAAAGTCTCTCATGAGGGACCTTGTCAAAGACTTTCTGAAAGTCCAGATACACAATATCAACCGACTCACCTTTGTCCACCTGTTTATTCACTCCTTCAAAAAAACATAACAGATTAGTAAGACAAGATCTTCCTTGTCTAAAGCCATGTTGGCTGTCTCCCATTAGGTCGTGACTATCTACATGCTGAGTAATTTTATTCTTTATGATGGTTTCTACCATTTTTCCCGGTACTGATGTCAGGCTCACCGGTCTGTAGTTTCCCGGATCACCCCTCGAACCCTTTTTAAAAATTGGTGTTACATTGGCGATCCTCCAATCCTCATGTATTAGAGATGATTTTAATGATAGTTCACAGATTACTGATAGCAGGTCTGCAATCTCAAATTTCAGTTCTTTCAACACCCTTGGATGTATACCATTCGGCCCAGGTGATTTGCTACTCTTCAGTTTATCTAATAGTTGTAAGACATCTTCCCGATGTATCGATATTTCCTTCAATTCTTCCACACCTTTAAATACCACTTCAGTCATGGGTAACATCCCTACATCTTCCTCAGTAAAGACCGAAGCAAAGAATTCATTCAGTCTCTCCGCTATCGCCTTGTCGCCTCTTAGTGCTCCTTTAACCCCTTTATCATCTAATGGACCAACTGACTCTCTCACAGGGTTTTTTGCTACGAATGTACTTGAAAAGGTCTTTATTTTGCGTTTTTGCTTCCGCAGCAAGCTTCTTCTCAAATTCTCTCTTTGCCTGCCTTATCAATGCCTTGCATTTGACTTGCCAGTGCTTGTGCTGTTTCCAGGTTTCATCGTTTGGCTCTTTTTTCCATTTCCTGAAGGATGCTTTTTTGGCAACAACAGCCTCTCTGACCTCACCTTTAAACCATGCTGGCAGTTTTTTGGACTTCCTTCCACTTTTCTTAAAGCGTGGAATACAGCTGGTCTGGGCTTCCAAGATAGTATTTTTCAACAACACCCAAGCTTGATGTACGTCTTTAACCTTTGCAACTGCTCCTTTTAGTTTTTTCTTAACTGTTTTCCTCATTTTATCATAGTCTCCCTTTCGAAAGTTAAAGGGTAGTACTGTGGATTTCCTTACTATCCCTCCTCCACTAATTAAATCAAAGGTGATCATGCTATGATCACTATTGCCAAGTGGCCCCAACACCCTTATCTCTTGCACTACATCTGGTGTTCCACTAAGGACTAGGTCTAATATTGCTTCCCCTCTGGTCGGTTCATGAACCAGCTGCTCCAAGAAGCAATCATTTATTTCATCTAGGAACTTTATCTCTCTAGCATGTCCTGTTGTGACACTGACCCAGTCGATGCCGGGGTAATTGAAATCACCCATTATTATTACTGCACTGTAACTTTTGCTAGCTTCCTTGATTTCTTTGAGCATTTCATCATCCATTTGTTCATTCTGGTCAGGCGGACGATAGTACACCCCCACTGCCATTCGCCTTCCCCTTTTTACATGGAATTTCAATCCATAGAGATTCCACAGCAAATTTTGTTTCTTGCAAAACTTTAATCCTTTCTGACTCAATGCCCTCTCTAACATAGAGCGCAACCCCTCCACCAATTTGATCAGCTCTATCATTACGATATAGTTTGTACCCAGGTATCACAGTGTCCCACTGGTTGTCCTCCTTCCACCATGTCTCTGATATTCCAATCATATCTAACCTCTCGTTTAGTGCTATATATTCTAACTCTCCCATCTTGTTTTGTAGACTTCTAGCATTTGCATACAAGCATTTTAGAGACTGTATTTTATTCATATTAATTTGGCTATTGGTAGACATGGGTAATTTGGGATCTTTAAGCTCTGTCTGCTCCATACTCGAGGGCAGTTGGGCTACTTTACTCTTTTTTGGAACCTCTCTGCTTTTTGTAGTATCCTTCAAGGATACATTCTTCCGAACCATGCGCTCTTGGGCGACTGTCAGCTTTCCCCTATTATCTAGTTTAAAAGCTGCTCTATCTCCTTTTTAAAGGTTAATGCCAGCAGCCTGGTTCCATCCCGGTTAAGGTGAAGCCCATCCCTTCGGAAGAGCCCCTCCTTTCCCCAGAATGTTCCCCAGTTCCTAGCAAATCCGAACCCATCATCTCTGCACCATTGTCTCATCCACGCATTGAGACTCCGGAGCTCTGCCTGCCTTTTGAGTCCTGCGCGTGGAACGGGAAGCATTTCGGAGAACGCTACCCTGGAAGTTCTGGATTTCAACTTCCCACCTAAAAGCCTAAATTTAGCTTCCAGAACCTCCCTACCACATTTTCCTATGTCATTGGTACCGACATGTACCAAGAAAGCAGACTCCTCCCCAGCACTATCTAAGACCTTATCTAGGTGGCGTGTGAGGTCCGCTACCTTCGCACCAGGCAGGCATGTTACCAGGCGATCCTCACGTCCACCAGCCACCCAGCTATCTACATGCCTAATGATCAAATCACCAACTATAACTGCTGTCCTAACCCTTCCCTCATGGGCACTTGGCCCTGGAGAAACCTCCTCGGTGCGAGAGGGGTTTACATCACCTGGAGGACAGGTCCTAGTTACAGGATCACTTCCTGCCACACCAGGGTGATGCTCTCCTGTCACGTGACCTCTCTCCTCCATGGCAACAGGGGTGCTGCCAGACTGGAGGTGGGACTTCAGGACTATATCCCTGTAGGTCTCGTCTATGTACCTCTCTGTCTGTCTTATGTTTTCCAAGTCTGCTACTCTAGCCTCTAGAGAACGGACTCGTTCCCTGAGAGCAGAGAGCTCCTTGCACCTAGTGCACACGTAAGACCTCTAACCAGCTGGGAGAAAATCATACATGTGACACTCAATGCAAAAGACTGGAAAGCCCACATCCCGCTGCTGGACTGCTGTCTGCATCTTAGTTTTAAGTTTGTGTTTAGATCTTTAAGTTCTTTATGTACTAAAGGGTGCTATGGATATTTATACCACTAAAACTGTACCTAAGAAGTTTAATATACCTTGTTCACCTGAAGCTTACAGTAGTTCTGCCGAGGTTGAGGCCTCGAGAACATCCTGGAGCCCCGATAGTGCTTTGGAAGCTGAAGCCTCCTGCCGAGGCAATTTTGCCGGTACAAGTCCCTCAAGGGCAATGCCAGAGAAATCTCGATGCTTGGAAGGAGATCTACCCTTTGAAGACCGGCCAGATTTATGTTTGGTTACCTGAGATCCATGGGAGGAAGACAAAGCCCTGCAAGTCATCGATGCCACAGATGCTGCATCAGAGGGAAAAAGGGTGCTAAGCTTAGCAGCTCGGTTCTGCCGACCCCTCTTCGACATCATCCCACAGGCGACACACTCCGAGATGGAGTGGTCAGGACCTAAACATTTGAGGCACCACTCGTGAATGTCGGTGACGGAGATGGAACCGCCACACTTAGAACACTTTTTAAAACCCAAAGCGGGTTTTTCCATGTTGAGGAAAAATTGGGCATAGTGCCCCAAATGGCTCGTGGCACCTGAGAGAAAAAAGGCTGGAAAATCCAGATAAAAGATTAGAATTTTTTTTTTTAAGAAAAAAGAAAGAACTGGCGGACAGGAAGACGACCTTCCAGCTCCGCGTAAAACGAAGAATTGGAGAGAGGCAGTTGGGAAAGGCGGGAAGGCAGCACGCAGGCACTGTGGGATGCTCCCAAAAGCTTTCTAATTGGACGCTGGGGAGCGTTCCCGCGCAGGCTCCGTCGGTACCGACGATACCCATATGTGAAGACTACATTCCTGCTTGTTCCTGGAGATAGAAATATTTCCACATATCACTCCTGAATTCATCTCCCTTCACCCTCATCCCATGTACTCTCGTAGCAGAACTTGCTTTCAATTGAAAGAGGCCCTCTCCCTGAACATTTATGCCACGGAGGTATTTAAACATCTCAATCATATCACCTCTATCCCGCCTTTCCTCTAAGGTGTACATATGTCTGTCCTCATATGCTTTATAATGAAGACCACTAATCATTTTAGTAGCCACCCTCTGCACCTACTCCATCCTGTTCACATCCTTTTGAAGGTGCGGTCTCCAGAATTGCACACTATACTCCAAATGAGGTCGCACAAAAGACTTATACAGAGGCATTATCACCTCCTCTTTTCTGCTAGCCATTCCTCTCCGTATGCATCCAAGCATCCTTCTAGCTTTTGCCGTCACCTTTTCTACCTGTTTAGCTACTTTAAGATCATCAGACACAACCACGCCTAGGTCCCGCTCTTCTTTAGTGGACAAACGTACTTCACCCCCTATACTATATATTGCACCCTTGGATTGCTGCAGCCCAAATGCATGACCTTACATTTTTTTTAACATTAAATCCCAGTTGCCAAATTCTAGACCATTCTTCAAGCTTAGCTAGATCCCTCCTCATGTTATCTACACCTTCCTGGGTTTCTACTCTATTGCAGATTTTGGTATCATCTGCAAAAAAGGCAAACCTTACCCGACAGCCCTTCCGCTATATCACTAACAAAGATGTTAAAAAGAATCGGACCAAGGACAGATCCCTGGGGCAATACCACTGGTAACATCCTTCTCCTTAGAGTGAGCTCCATTTACCTGTACACTTTGTTGCCTCCCACCCAACCAATTTCAAACACAAGCAATAACTTTAGGGTCCATCACTAGGGTGCTCGGTTTGTTTATAAGTCACATGTGAGGAACAGTGTCAAAGGTTTTACTGAAATCTAAATACACCACATCTAGCGCTCTCCCTCGGTCCAACTCTCTGGTCACAAAGTCAAAGAAATCAATCAGATTCGTCTAACAATACCTGCCTCTGGTGAATCCATGCTGCCTCGGATCCTGTAATCCGCTGGACTCCAGAAACCTCACTATTTTCTCTTTCAGCAGCGTTTCCAATAATTTACTCACCACCAAAGTTAAACTAACCGGCCTGTAGTTTTCAACCACATCCTTACTTCCGCTTTTGTGTAAAGGCACCACATGAGCCTCTCTCCAGTCCTTTGGCACCACTACCGACTCCAACGAGGCATTGAATAGGTCAGTCAGTGGAGCTGCTAGAACATCCCCAAGTTCCCTTAGTATTCTAGGGTGTATCCCATCTGGTCCCATCGCTTTGTCTACTTTAAGTTGAGCTAGTTTCTCACAAACACAGTCTTCTGAAAATTGTTCAAGATGTTCCTCGCTTCTGTTCCTGTTTGTAGGTGTTTTCTGAGGTCCTGCTCCTGGTTCTTCATCTGTGAACACAGAACAGAAATATGTGTTAAGCAATTCTGCTTTATCCTTATCAGCTTCTACATATTTCTCCCCTGCACCCTTGAGTCTGACAATACCACTTTTGCCCTTCCTCTTCTCATTAACATATCTGAAAAATGTCTTATCCCCCCATTTTATTGCATTGGCTATTTCCTCCTCCTTTTGAATCTTTGCCTTCCTGACTACTTCTCTAAGATTTTCCAAATATAGATGCCTGTCTTCCTCTCTCTTTGATCTCTTGTATTTCATGAAGGCCTCCCTCTTTTTCTTCAGTTTTTCAGCTACTTCTTTCGAAAGCCATAGCGGTCTCCTTTTCCTTTTACCTTTATTTACCATTTTAACAAAAAGGTTGGTTGCCCTTAAAATATCCCCTTTCAGTTTTGCCCACTGTTTTTCTACATCCCCCAGCTGTTCCCATCCCACTAATGACTCCCTGAGGTATTGGCCCATCTTGGCAAAGTTAGTCTTCCTAAAGTCTAAGATCCTCACCTTTGAATGGATTCTAACAGCCCTAGTCCTAATACTGAACCACACCATCTGGTGATCATTGGATGCAAAATGATCTCCCGCTACAACATCAGAAACACTTTCACCATTGGTAAGCACCAAGTCCAGTATCACCCCTTCACGTGTGGGGTCTGTTACCAATTACATGCATGCCTTTTTGCACTCTTTATCCTTCTCATAGCAGATTCCACCACCATGGAATGGTGTGGTAATTGAGTCTTCTGAAACCCAGGACAAGGAGGAACTCGATACATGGTGTCAAGTCTTTGAGAGTGAGGAGATGTGGTTAGAGGTGTTTCCCACATCCTTAACATGAGCTCATGCTAGATCTCATGAATAGGTAAGGTAGCTGCTTCCTTGGGAGCTTTAGGGTATTGCAGGATTTCTAATTCCTTTGCCCTAGGCTCTTTTTCAGGAGCCACTGTGATGGAAAGACCTCAGGCCACATCTCAGATAAAATCCTGAAAGGACATATCCTCTGGTGGAGACATCCTACGCTGAGGAGAAGAGGAATCCTTGGGAAGAAGTACTCTGGTATCGGCAGAGCTTTCAGAGTCTTTAGACTCATCTGAGGATTCGAAGTATCTCTGATCCGGGTGATCGTGCAAAGCACGGTACCGGTACCGATCGAAGTCAGCATTGGAGTGGTCCGGTACCGACTTGTCGATGCCGGATAGACACGCATGACTCGGTCCAGGTAAAATATTTGCCGATGTTGATGCAGTCGGTGCCGGCACCAGAGTCATGCCAGTACCGGTTGAATTGTCTGAAGTGGTTTCAGGAGCATCGAGGCCTTGAGAAGACTGCGTTCAATAGACAAGAATCTCTGGTCTATCGACGCTGCCGATGCTTGGGTATCAGTACTGGATGAAGCGGCTGGTTCCCAAGAGCATGGCACCAGTAGTTCTGCCAAGATTGAAGCCTCGAGAACATCTTGGAGCTCCGTTAGTGCTTTGGAAGCCAAAGCCTCCCGCCGGGTAAATTTTGCCGGTGAAAGTCCCTCAAGGGCAACTCCAGAGACATCTCGATGTTTAGAAGGAGATCTACCCTTTTTTTTTTTTAATTATTTTACAATAAATCAAGCAATGCTTGTACAGAATAATAATGCTTGCAAGTAACATTAATAACAAAAAAAAAGTACAGGAAATAACTCAAATGCAAGAATTATAAGTAGCCCTCTGTAAGGGGGGGGGGGGGGGAAGCTAACACAAATTACTATATCAAACAGACAAACTTAGGAAACTAAGTGAAGACAGTATTCCAAGGAGTCCTAACACTAAGATGGAATCATATTACAGGAGAGGAAGAACCTGATAAGTGAGTACTCAAAAAAGCGGAAAGGTCTGCAGGAGAAAAAAAAACATACTTATGAGCTTTATAGGTGATCAAACATTTGCAGGGAAAACAAAGAGTAAACGTAGCACCCAGACAACCCACCCCAGGTTTTAATAATAGAAAGGCTCTACGCCGCTTCTGTGTTTCCCGTGCCACATCCGGGAAAAGAAGAACTTTTTTTTCATAAAACAAAGCAGCACGTTTTTTATAAAACAATTTCAGCAACCATTCCCTGTCGGAGGAGAGAGCCAACGTGACTAGCAAAGTTGAAACTGCTATCTCTTCTTCTTTAGGAGTAGAAAGTAACTCGGAAACGTTAAGAAAGTCCATTTCCAAACCACCAGTAGCACTCTTCCCTTCCCTTTTCCCTAAAGGAAGGTAATATATTTTCGAAACCGGAGGCATCAGATCTGCTGGTACCAAAAGCACTTCCTGAAGATATTTCTTGAATGTATCTATCGGCGCAGTCCCGGGCACAATTGGAAAGTTCAACAAATGAATATTTGATGCACGAGCCACGTTCTCCAATGACTCAATCTTGGCATGAAGAACTATGTTGTCTTTAACTAGCGAGTCAGTTAAATCAGCGACTTTGACAAGCTGCCGATCCGAATTATCTTGTTTAAGATTAACATCCGCTAAAGCAGACTGTAACGGTCGAATAGCCTCCTCAGTAGCTGCAACCCGATCAGAGAGTGTTGAAAATTGAGAAGCCACCATTGTAGACAAATGTGAAATAGCGTCCCAGATATTTTCAAGAGTAACAGATGCAGGGCGAACCAAAGCAAAGGAAACAACTGGAGGTCGGGGCAGAACTGAGTCCACGCTACTACTCGATAAATCAGGAACTTCACCAACCTGAATACCCCCGGAATGAGGCAAAGATGGCAACTCTGAAGCAACCAGGGCCTGCAATACCCCCACTCGATCCCGGGCACTCACCAGAGGCGAGTCCCGCTCAGAGGACGCGGCAAGATCCACAACCGTCGATGGCACGTCATCACTCGGCGACTGGGCAGCCCGAGTACCAGGGGGGAGCCGGGGGAGAACGTCCATCTGGGGAGAGTGAGATATCCTGGGCGGAGGACGCCAAGCCAGAATCCATCGGTGCCACCAAGCCCGCTCGGATCCCCTGAACCTGCTCCTTGGATAACCGGACAAAGCGGTCCATAGGCCCCTTCAGCAGAAGGTAAAGGCTCCGCGGGAGGAGCTTTAGCTTTACCCTTCCTCTTAGGCATAGTCGGTTAGTTCTCTACTGCTGCCATCTTAGACAAGCCCGGAGATCTACCCTTTGATTACCGGCTAGATTTATGTTTAGTTACCTGGGATCCATGGGAGGAAGACGAAGCCCTGGAAGACGTCGATGCCACGGAGGCTGCATCGGAGGGAAAAAGAGTGCTAAGTTTAGCAGCTCAGTTTTGCCGGCCCCTTTTTGACATTATCCCACAGGCAACACACTCTGAAATAGAGTGGTCAGGACCTAAACATTTGAGGCACCACTCATGGGTGTCGGTGATGGAGATGGTACCGCCACACTTAGAGCACTTTTTAAAAACCGAAGCGGGTTTTTCCATTTTGAAGGAAAAAGTTGGGCCTAGTGCCCAAAATGGCGCATGGCACCTGAAGAGAAAATTACTGGGAAGACTCCAGAAGAAAGTTGTTTTTGTTTTGTTTTTTTTAAAGAAAAGAAAGAAGAACCGGCAGTACCAGTGTAGCGTCGAGGGAAGGCAGACGCGACCACAAAAAAAGAAGAATAGAAGGGATTTTTTTCTGCGGTGACAGGATGTGCAACCTGTCGGCTTCGCGGAAAATGAAGGACTGGAGAGAGGCAGTTGGGAAAGGCAAGAAGGCAGCATGCAGGTGCTGTGGGTTGCTCCCAAAAGCTTTCCTATTGGACGCTGGGGAGCGTTCCCATGTAGGCTTCGTCGGTACCGACGATACCCATATGTGAAAACTAAATTCCTGCTTGTTCCTAGAGATAACATTTTTTTACTCAATGCATAATCAAATTCTGGAATTTGTTACTGCAGGATGTAGTAAAAGCTGTTAGTGTAGCCGGGTTTAAAAAATATTTGGACAAGTTCCTGGAGGAAAGGTCTAAAAATCATTACACAGGCCTGCGACTAAAAAGCTGTTTGATTATTTTCATCTAATTCCCATGTATTTTGGTGTGCTGAAAACAAATAAAATATTGAAAAGTTCCTAGACGTCATGATTTGCCACAACATGCAAAATTGTCTTCAAATTTATCAAATTTTTTCAAATTACTATTAATTAATTCAAATTACTATTAATTAATTCACATAAGTGCATTTAAGATATAAAATGCCATAAAAACCTTAAGGGGTTGTCCGAGTTATGTAAAAAAAATATAGCACTGTAAGTCTGATGGTCAGCAATATATACATAAGCTAAGCAAGTTTTAAGTCCATGCTTCTAATGGTAGAAGGGGTTAATCTTTCCTGAAGAATCCAGTGGGAGGGAGACACAGGGCAGATAGCAGCAGCTCCGGTCAGTGCAGGGGGGCGTGGCCAGCACTGTGACGTCTCGTGTACAGACACAGAGCTGCTCTCTCCTGCATGCCACACTTGTGCACGAATCATCAGGTTCTTGGTTCTAGGCTGTTGACACTTTTTCATCGCAATTCGTGTTAGCTCGTCATTCTTCAACCATTATGTTACGGCTCCGCGAAAGTGTATTAATTCGCCAGACAGTTTCTGTTTCATCTGTGGTGAATACACAGTGTTGAAGCAACAGCAGAATATTACAGACTTTGTGAAAAAGTATACTTTGCATACTTTGGACTAAAAATTGGAGATCAAAATAAAGTCTGGGCACCTCATAAAGTGTGCAAATGGTGTGTTGAGGACCTCCGAAACTGGTTCAAGGGTAAGAAAAAATCTTTCTGTTATGGGATTCCTATGGTATGGCGAGAGCAAAAGAACCATAGCGACAACAGTTACTTTTGTTCATGCGATGTGAAAGGGTTTAATTCCAAATGGAAGCATTCCATTTCATACCCCAGTCTTCACTCGGCAATTAGTCCCATCCCCCATGGCACAGATATACCAGTACCTAAGACCCCTGCTAACTTGGAAGAGATACCTAGCTCCGATGAAGGTGAAGTCATACCTGAACCAGATGATGAATCAAGTTCTGACTTTGAAGATGATACAAGACCAAAATTATTTTCTCAGGAGGAGATGAATGATTTGGTAAGAGACTTGAACCTTCCCAAAGATGCCACTGAGTTACTCGGATCAAGGCTGAAAAGCAGGAATTTATTGTTGCCAGGAGTGTCATCTTCATGGTTCAGACATCGTGAAAAGGAGTTTGTTCCTTACTTCGCCCAGGAAGACAAGTTGGTTTATTGCATCGATGTCGAAGGTCTGATGGGTCAATTTAAAATCCAATATGATTCAGAGCAATGGCGTCTTTTTATAGATTCTTCAAAAAGAAGTCTCAAAGCAGTTTTACTCCACAACGGTTTTTACGCTTCCATACCTGTAGGTCATTCCGTACACTTGAAGGAAACCTACGAGAACTTGGAATTGGTTCTTTGTAAACTTAAATATGAAGACCATGGTTGGCAAGTGTGTGGGGATTTGAAGGTCTTGTGTATGCTGCTCGGGCAACAAGCTGGGTATACCAAATATCCTTGTTTTCTGTGTCTATGGGACAGTCGAGACCGACAAAATCACTGGACCAAGAAGAGTTGGCAGCCGAGGATGCTAACAGTTGGGGAAAAAAATGTCCTCCGAGAAACTTTGGTACCTTCCCATAAAGTTCTTCTACCACCTCTCCACATAAAATTGGGATTGATGAAGCAATTCGTAAAATCACTTCCAAGAGATGGAGAATGCTTCAAATACTTGGTCACCAAGTTTCCAGGCCTGTTGGAGGCAAAATTGAAGGAAGGTGTGTTCATCGGACCAGAAATTAGAAGGCTTATAGTTGATCAAGAGTTTGTCAATACCATGACGGATCCTCAAAAAGAAGGGTGGATTGCATTTAAAGAAGTCGTACAGAAATTTTTAGGCAATAACAAAGATCCTCACTACAAAAAGATCATCAGACAAATGCTGAAAGCATTTCAAGCTTTAGGTTGCCTGATGAGTTTGAAAGTGCATTTCCTCCAGTCCCTCCTTGACTACTTTCCTCAAAATTTGGGAGCTGTGAGAGAGGAACAAGGTGAACGATTCCACCAAGACATTAAAGAGATGGAAAGGAGATACCAGGGAAAATGGAGCATTACAATGATGGCAGACTACTGTTGGATGCTTCAGAGAGACATTCCAGATGCTACTCACAAGCGTAAATGCACCAAGAGGAGCCTCACAAGGAAGAAGAATCGAGTTTAGTGTGTGTAGGTGAGCTCATTTCAGTTCAAAAAAGGATTTTCATGAAAATATTGTAATAAAACTTTAATTTTATAAGTCTATTTCCATTTATTTTGAGATATTGCCTTATTTAACATAGTTACCTAAATTGTCAGGAAACGTGATGTCCTACGACAAAATGGAGGTCATTTTCAGATTCAGCACACCAAAAAACATAAAGATTACGTAGAATAACCAAAACAGCTCTCGAAAACAAATTTTTTGCAGACCTGTTTTTTGCATAATTATTAAAGGGGACCCAGGAAATCCACTGCTTGTCCCAGTACAAGCATTGTGGAACCTGTGTGTCTTTTGAAGAAATTGCTAGGTACTTGTGACTTAGATTGGCCACGGTTGAAAACAGGATACTGGGCTTGATGCGCCTTGGTCTGACCCAGTATGGCGTATCTTATGTTCTTATGTTCTTATCTGCCTCTGCAGGGTCCCCAGCGCCGATACATCTCATGTGGGGGAAAGGCAGCCACTGGTGTGGTAGTTCCCCAGGTGGCTTCATCTTGTAGCTACCTTGAGGGCTACAGCTGCTGGCTCTATCGGCACCTCTTCTACAGATGGGTTCAGTGTCAGTGGTGGTGGCCTACCGGGATCTCTGCTTAGGCTGCCAGGACATCACCTACCCCCTTGGCATCAAAAAAGCAAATCAGCATTGTTTTGATGTTTGATTTGACTTGACGACATTTTTTTGGACGGGGTGACGATGACGTCTTCCATTGGTTTGACTGTTGCTTTGTTTCTGGGTCGTAACCATAGCACCATGACTCATCACCTGTAATGACCTTTGACAGAAAATCTGGATCAGTTTCAAGCTGTTGTTTCAAAACACGACATGTTTCAACTCGATGTTCCTTTTGATTGTGTCAGAACCCGAGGAACAAACTTGGCAGCAACCCTTTTCATTCCCAAATCTTCTGTTAAAATTCTCTGAACCGAGCTCCAAGATAACCCACTAATCTCTGACAGTTGATCAATTGTCTGTCGATGGTCTGTGAGCACAAGCTCTCTAATTTTTTCAATATTTTCTTCGATTCGGGCAGTTGATGGACGCCCAGAACGAGGTTTGTCATCAATCGACATGTCGCCATTTTTAAACCGAGCAAACCACTAGTACACTTGACTTTTTCCCATAGCGTCATCTTGATAAGCTGTTTTCAACATTAAAACAGTTTCAGCAGCATTTTTACCGAGTAGAAAACAAAATTTCACAGCTGCACGTTGTTCACTTAAACTTGTCATCATAAAAAAAGAAACAAGAACAAAACAGCGCTAGCAAAAACAATCACTGCAGATGAACAGAACAAGCCAGGTCGACAACACAGGCGGCACTGAACTGACAATGAGTTGCACTATACACGCCTAGCGGCAGAAGTGTGTACTACACAAGCTCCGCCCACGGCAATGTTATTCCTGTTTTTTTTGGGTACCCCCTCGTAGAATGCTAGGAAAGGAATGGAGAATAAAACAAAGGATATTATGATGCCTCTGTATCGTTCCATGGTGCAACTGCACCTTGAATATTGTGTGCAATTCTGGTTGCAGTATCTTAAAAAGGATATAGCGTTATTAGAAAAAGTACAGAGAAGAGCCACCAAAATGATAAAGGGGATGGAAGGATACCCCTATGAAGAGAGGCTAAAAAGTTAGGGTTCTTCAACCTGGAAAAGAGACGGCTGAGGGGTGATATGATAGAGGTCCATAAATTAATGAATGGAGTGGAACAGGTAAACATAGATTGATTGATTGCTTATGCCATCAAAATATAGAAAGACTAGGGGACATGCAATTAAGCTACAGGGTAACCTATTTAAGACTAATAAGAGAAAATATTTTTTCACTCAACGTATAATCAAACTCTGGAATTCATTACCAGAGGATGAAGTAAAAGCTGTTAGTGTAGCCGGGTTTAAAAAATGGGTTGGACAAGTTCCTGGAGGAAAGGTACATAAACCATTTTTTAAGAGGACAAGGGATTTCCACTGCTTGCCCCAGTACAAGCATTGTGGAACCTGTGTCTTTTAGGGAAACTGCTAGGTACTTGTGACCTAGATTGGCCACTGTGGAAACTGGATACTGGGCTTTATGGACCTTGGTCTGACCCAGTATGGCATATCTTATGTTCTTATGGATGTCAAGTAGTGGGCTTAGATGCTGTAAGGTCCTTAATTTGAAAAATATAGTTCTGGTGGTCTGCTTTATGTGTGATGTCATGGAGAGTGATTAGTCAAGTGCAATCCCGAGATAATTTACTTCCTTTTTCACTGGAAGCACAATGTTGTTTATGGTGAGTGTCAGGGGTGGGATAAAGTTCTGGTTTCTTGTGGTATAGAGCACTTCAGTTTTCTTGAAATTAATGTGAAGGTTATATGATTTTATCCAGTTCTCTGTTTCTTTGATGCAGGATGACATTATGTATTGGGTGGGGTTCGTTGAAACTATGGGGAGATAAAACATGATATCATCTGCATAGATATGATATCATACTTTAAATTTTCTGAATATTTTACAGGTTGGTTGTAGATATAGATTGATTAGAAGTGCTGAGAGGGCAGAGCCCTGTGGAATTCCTTGCTCGGGGTACTTTCTCTTAATGGGTTAGTTTTGCACATACTATTGCAGTCGTGAACCTCACTTCTAAGTCAGTGTATGTGGAATATGATCTTAATCTCTCAAATTTACTGCTAATGCTTGGCGTAATACTTGCATCGTGCCAAAGACAGCGTCCTGCTGGAGTTCATAAGATGTAACATGTATGGGTAGTTTGTCACGACGTGCTTGGAAATTCTTCTTTATCAGGCCTGTGGCTCCCAGTACAATAGGAAATATTTCTGTATCTTTCTGCCACATTTTCTTGGTCTCTGATTGCATTTCTTGAAACTTCACGATCTTCTCCCTCTCCACGCGATTCACAGAATAATCATTCAGTACCGACACTTCTATTATCAATGCCGTTCTGGTGTTCTTCTCCTTTACCACTATGTCAGGTTTTCTGGCATCCAGTTTCTTATCCGTCGGAATGGGAATATCCCAGGTGACCATAACCTCTTCATTCCTTGCTCCTGTATGACATTTGCGGAAGTCTTTTGTCCTACTTGTACTTGTTGTGTGCGGTCAGAGATGTATGGTTTAAATCACTGGAAAATTATTCCTTTTATTCCAATTTGGTCTAATCTGGTGAGTAAGGTGTCGTGGTTAACATTGTCAAACATGAAGGCGATGTCCAGGAATACAAGAATGAATGCCTATTTGGTGTCATCCATGCCATGTATGAATGTGACAAAAAGGACTAGCAGGTGTGATTCGACACCATGGAATGGACGGAAACTGTATTGCTGATCATCTAGTGGTGCGTTTAGGTCTATAAATTCCTGAAATTTAATTTGGATGACTTTTTCTATTACTTTAGATACAAATGATATACTAGCTAGGGCTATCTTTATTGAGGGTTTTGTTTTTTAGGATTGGTCGGATCATGGTGTGTTTGAGATCCCTTGGCATGATTCCATGATGGAGGGATTGATTTACTATATAGAAACATAGAAAAATGACAACAGAAAAAGACCACATGGCCTATCTAGTCTGTCCTTCCTCATCAACAACTACAACAGTACCCTTTTTTCCTTGAGAGATCCTCTATGTTTGGCCCATGCTTTTTTGAATTCAGATACTGTCCTCATCTCTACCACCTCCACTGGGAGACTATTCCACGGATCCATCACTCTTTCTGTAAAGAAATATTTCCGCATATCACTCCCTGAATCTATCCCCTTTCACCCTCATCCATTGTCCCCTCATAGCAGAACTTGCTTTCAATCAAAAGAGGCTCTCCCCCTGTGCATTTATGTCACAGAGATATTTAAACGTCTCAATCATATCACCTCTATCCTGCCTTTCCTCTAAGGTGTACATATTAAGATTCTTACATCTGTCCTCATGTGCTTTATAATGAAGAACACTAACCATTTTAGTAGCCACCCTCTGTACTGACTCCATCCTGTTTATAACCTTTTGAAGGTGCGGTCTCCAGAATTGCACACAATACTCCAAATGAGGTCGCACCAAAGACTTATACAGAGGCACTATGACCTCCTATTTTCTGCTAGCCATTCCTCTCCGTATGCACCCAAACATCCTTCTAGCTTTTGCTGTCACCTTTTCTACCTGTTTAGCTATTTTAATATCATCAGACACAACCATGCCTAGGTCCCACTCTTCTTTAGTGGACAAAAATACTTCACCCCCTATACTATATTGCTCCCTTGGATTGCTGCAGCCCAAATGCATGACCTTGCATTTTTTAACATTAAATCCCAGCTGCCAAATTCTAGACCATTCTTCAAGCTTAGCTAGATCCCTCCTCATGTTATCTACACTTTCCTGGGTGTCTACTCTATTGCAGATTTTGGTATCATTTGCAAAGAGGCAAACCTTACCCAACAGCCCTTCTACTATATCACTAACAAAGATGTTAAAAAGAATCGGAAGAAGGACAGATCCCTGGGGCACACCACTGGTAACTTCCTTCTCCTCAGAGTGAACTCCATTTACCTGTACCCTTTGTCGCCTCCCACTCAACTAATTTCTAACCCAAGCAGTAACTTTAGGGTCCATCCCTAGGGTGCTCAGTTTGTTTATAAGTCATCTGTAAGGAACGGTGTCAAAGGCTTTACTGATATCTAAATATCTAGTGCTCTCCCTTGGTCCAACTCCCTGGTCACCGAGTAAAAAAAATCAATCCATGCTGCCTCAGATCCTGTAATCCACTGGACTCAATAAACCTCACTATTTTCTCTTTCGGCAGCGTTTCCAATAATTTACTCACCACTGAAATTAAACTAACTGGCTTGTAGTTTTCAACCATATCCTTACTTCCGCTTTTGTGTAAAGGGACCACATAAGCCTCTTTCCAGTCCTTTTGCACCACTCCCGACTCCAATGAGGTAATGAAAAGGTCAGACAGTGGAGCTGCTAGAATGTCCCCAAGTTCCCTCAGTATTCTAGGATGTATCCCATCCAGTCACATCACTTTGTCTACTTTAAGTTTAGCTAGTTTCTCACAAATGCAGTCTTCTGAAAATTCTTCAAGATGCCCCTCGCTTCTGTTCCTGTTTGTGGGTGTATATGGAGGAGCTAAGGAGCTAGTTCAGTCTTGGATGCTTTAATCCAGGCAATGGGAGAGAGGTCTAGTATGGAGGTGGTGCTGTTAATTTTGGTGATTGTGTTTGGCAGTTCTTTTTGATCTATTAGATGGAAAGTGTAACATGTGTTATGGCTTGTTGGGGACGTAGGTTGGCCAGTGATGACCGATGTTTTTTTCTTTTTAGTTTGTCTGCATAATGATTGGCTAGTATTTGAGGGTTTATGATAATATTGTTTGCTTTGTTTTGAGATGTTTTAGTCAATGACTACATTTCAAAAAGTTCTCTCGGGTGATTGAGAGACTTAGTGAGTATTTTAGTGTGATAGGGGGATGTTTACTAAAGTGCGGTAAACGTGACTAACGCGCGTTATATAACGTTAACGATCGTAAGTGCCGTATAACGCGCGTACCGACGCGCTAACGACCGTTAACGTCATACTACGCGCGTTAACCGTAGTTAACGATCGTAAAGCTCCGGGGCGCGTTAAAACAGCGCAGAAGGTGGAGAGTGGGCGGAGAGAAGGGGTCAATGGGCGGAGAGTGGGCGGGGAGAGGCTCCCCTCATACTAACGCGCTGAATTTCAGAGCTCAATTCCAACGCGAATGAAAACCTGTCGTTAAAGGCATTTAAAGGGAAGAGAAACCATTTCCGTCAGCAATGTAAAGAAAAACCGGGGAAACCCACAAAACGTGAGCAGTGTGATACATGTGCACAGAACAAAATTTCACATAAAACGTTAAAAATGACCACAAGAAACATTTTAAAAAGCATAATTCAGCTGGGCAACAGTGATAGCAATGGGCAACAAGGAACAACACTCCCTGGAAAGCACCAAAATGAAAAGAAATGATGTGTGGAAGGGTCTACGCTCCACAGACCCTTACAAAGAGCATTACATTGTAATGGAGCTGTCCTGGGCGTGTGGTGTAATGTTTCCCAATGATATCATTGTTGCCCAGCTTGGTTATGGGTGTGTGCCCCTTTTGTGAGGTCTTTTCTGAGGTTTATGTGCACCTTTGTCTGCATACAAGGTAAATGAGGCAACAGTAAACCTGTTGCAGAGCAGGGTTTCTGACTCGTCAGGCCGGTTTAACTAACTCCAGGGACTGCACTGTCTTTGTGGCCACAATGTGGTGCAACAGACACAGCCAGTGCCTGTAAGACCAGAGAGTCACAGGTTCAAATCCCAGCTGGGGCTCCTGCCAACCCAGTCCCCATAGTTTTACCCACCACTAAACAGTGATAGTAAAGACACTCCTTTATTGCAGAGAACATACGCATGGCCTATATTTTACCACACTAAACACAGACACCAGAAACAGGCACATTACCTAAAGCAGAGTCCCGCAAATGCAGTCCTGGAGGGCCCCACACCATTCCGGTTTCATGCTGCCTCTAATAAAGATGCCTGTGCTGCATAGCTATGCACCACCCCCATGGTATGCAGATGTAGCTCATGCATATTTATGAGGGACAGCATGAAAACCCGAACAGTGTTTGGAACACCAGGACTGGAGTTGGGGAACTCTGCCATAAAGCAGCAGCCAACAGGAGCAGAGCTACTCAATTCCGGTCCTGGAGGTCTGCAACCCTGCAGGTTTTTGGGATATCCCTAATGAATATGCATGAGATATATATGCATTAGAGATAGCTTGCCAACCTGACTGGTTTGTGGCCCTCCAGGGCTGGATTTGGAGACCCCTGCCTTACACCTCTGTCATTTAAGATTGTGAGTGGGCAAGGTACAGATGTTCTAGACATCAAAAGGGTAGATAGAATGTGTCACATTCCTCCTAGATTCTCACCACCACCAAAAAGTTGTCTAATAGACAATATTTTGGTGGTGGTGACAAGCAAGGAGGAATGTGACAAATTCTAACCTTTTTGATGTCTTGGACATCTGCACCTTGCCCACTTACAATCTTAAATGACAGAGGTGTAAGGCAGGGGTCTCCAAATCCAGCCCTGGAGGACCAAAAACCAGTCAGGTTGGCAGACTATATCTAATGCATATATATCTCATGCATATCATTAGGGATATCCCGAAAACCTGCAGGTTTGAGGACCTCCAGGACTGGAATTGAGTAGCTCTGCAACAGGGACACACACCCACCCACAGGCCCCATTGGCCAATGCCACCTGGAGAGGCAAGACATTGGGCCCTGCCTGTATCTCCCAACACTAGCAGTTGCATACCTAAGCAATGCCACCCTACACCTGGGTATATGGTACACAGCTATCAAACGTTTCCTATGATAAATGTCAGATAGCAAATCCAATGTTAAGCACATTTTGCTCATTGAGCTCCACCATAACAATCATTCTGATGTCTGCGGTGTGTGCTGCAGGTCTGGTCTCTGACAGTGTTCACCACCCTGGGGAGTGACCCCCCAACAGTCTTGTGTACCATATCCATGCCTGTACTATGCCCAGGACTGGTGTGGTGGGTATGGCTGCTGACCACCTCTATAGTAGCACAATGCTGGCATAGGTGTGGGGGTGGCTGTCTGTCTATCCAGTGTGTGGTGGCTGCAAACACCTTCCACAGCCCACAGTGCCAGCAATGTTGCCAGTATTGGGCTGCCAATGTGCATAATGAGGAGCAAGGTACCATGGGTATAGGCTGGACAGGGTGGCCTGGCCAGGGTGCATCTGCACAGGACATAGGGCAGTGACAGGCACATTGCAGTGCCCAGCCACCACCTACACAGACAAGGTGACCTCAGTATATCCTGCTGAGAGATCACTCTCACCCTGACTGTGCAGTGACCACAGCATGGCTAGGCACTCCCATAGTGCTATCTAGTATTTTTCTCATGTGATAAATATGGGTTTCCTTTTGGGGCCCAGTCACTGATGTATCTGCTTGTTGTGTATGCTGACATCCCAGTTCTGGGTGCAGGCATCTCCACTGGGCACTAGCAGACTGTTTGCAGCTGGTAGGTGTTGTGATGGAGTGGCTGATGGCTTGCACCAGGGGAAAGCCTAATGTCTGTCTGCTATTGTGTTATGGCTGTGTACAGAGCTGCATTGACTGCCCTGTGGGGTGTCTGTTCCTCAGCAGGACTAGGGTTAATGTTCCCCTCTACTGCCACCTTTGCAGGGAGGTAGACTGTGGATCTTTTGATGGGAGACCCTGCTTGCCACCCTCAGCCCTGGGGGAGGGGTGTGGTGGTGCATGGGGGGGTCTACACCTGACTGAAACAGACAGAGATGTCCAAGGTGGTCCTGCAGAACTTACCTATCTCACACATTAACACTGCTTTGGACCTGGTGCTGGGCGCCTCACTGCACCCTCAGGGTGAGCACAGTACCCGCACAATGTGACGGTGTGTAGCTATTCTGTGCCAGTACAACACACGGTCAGTACCCCCTACCAGGCCGAGGTGCTGTGGGGGTGCACATGGTCAGTCCCCCCTACCAGGCCGAGGTGCTGTGGGGGTGCATTCCCCATGGTGTGTATCTGTGGACAGCTGATTTGCATGTGCAGTGCATCATGGGTATGACTGGCACAATCCAACCCTGTGAAACCCCAGCACCTGCTCACAGGCTCTGATAAACCATAGGCCATCACATGTACATCTGCTAGCATAATGCATAGGTGCAAGACACCCTACAGAGTCTGTAAAATAAGATGCCCACACTGGTAAAAACACACGTACCCACGCACGTAAAATTACACATACCCACGCACGATTGTACGCGCGCAGCTATGCACGGACCAATGCATGCAACCTCGCACGCACCAACGTACGTGGCTAGGCACACTCCGAGGGTGTTTTTCTGACACCAATACTCAGCGTAACGAAAAACATGCCTCCTCTTTCCCTCTGTAATGTACAGGGTGATGCCTGGGACAGCCTTCTGCGTTAGGCACACTGGGGACTCGAACCCATGCTGCCTGTAACAGCGGTCAGTACCGTAACCATTGTGCTACAGCTCTGTTTCAGTGCTTTGTGTCTGTACGTCTTCTTATGATTAACGCGCAGTAACGCGGCACGGCGCCCGGTAACGCTCGTTAATTTTTCTAACGCGCGGTAGTGGTGACGATGTACCGCCCATGTCCTTATTTGGGGTTTCTTTCACTACCGCGGCTCCTAACGCGAATTGCACTAACGCAGTTTAGTAAACATACCCCATAGTCTTTTTTTGCACTATTAATGACTTCTTTGTAATTGTTAAGGGATGCCATGTATAGCAGTTTATCTTCTGGTGTTTTGGTAGATCTCCATTTGTGTTCATATTTCCTTAAATCTTTTTTTAATTTTGCTAGTTCTTTTGAATACCACTTTTCAGAGAGTCTGTGGTTAGTTTTTACTTGAGTATTTATGGATGTTGCAGTGCTTTGTATTGTGGTGTTCCATTTGTTTAGGGCATCATTTAGGTCTGGTAACAGAGTGTTTAGTTGGGGTAGTATGTATTTTATGAAGGTTTCCTTATCAAAATATCTAAATAGTTTTTTGTAGGGTGTTGTGTTTTGAGGTAAGGGGGAGGGAGGAAGTATAGGGAGGGTGAATTTAACTATGTAATGGTCAGACCATGGGACTTGTGTTGTTTGAGGAGGGTCGGTAGATCATCATTCCAGAAGACAAGGGAAATGCCCCACTACAGGCACTGTGGAACATGTGCATCTTTTGGTGACACTGCCAGGTGCCTGTGACCCACATTGGCAAATGTGGGACACAGAATACTGATCTCGATGGACCTTGGTCTGACCCAGTATGGCATATCTTATGTTCATATGTTCCTAGGTTTCAATATGCCACCTGAGCAGCTGGCTGGTCTGCCCTGTGCACCAGCAACCCCCACTTCATGACCCATGTGCGCCCTCCATTGGCCCATTTGCACCATCAACATAGTGCCCTATTATATGTGGGCACCATGCTGTTGCAGCTAATGGAGCACTACTATCACTGTCTGGCGCTCCCCTGTCTGTGCATCACATTTGAGACATTTAAATAGGCTCTGTCTGCTCATCAGACACCCTTTCTGCGAGGTTTCACATGGCCATAAGGTTATAGGTGTTAAGGGGTTCTAGGGGGTTTTAGCACAAGAGGCTTTTAAGGTTCATATGTTGTTACCGCCCACTCTCAGACCCTTCACACCCACTTTCTGCCTCCTGTTCCCTTTATACTGCAGAAGCTTTTTACGATCAGAAACTCAGCATTAAGGGGCCATGTGTGCAGTTACCATGCATTAATGGCACACTTGCTTCCTTACCACGATTTACTAAATATACCCCTAGGAATCATAAGGAAAGGAATGGAGAATAAAACCAAGGATATTATAATGCCTCTGCCTCACTCCATGGTCAAGGGCATTGTTTAGGGTGACAAGGATGGGCATTGTCTCACCCCTAAATGAGCTGAGAGGAATGGGTGGCACTGGTAGAGCTCACAGCAGCCAGTACGGGTTGGAAGAGGAAAACGCTGGCATGGTTTGTGACTGCCAATCTCGTGGCAAAGGGAAGATTTAAATTTTCCTGTTTCCTGCCCTGGCTGCGACTGCCAAGATCGCTGCTGCTCCTGACTCCAGATTGTCATCATTGCCACCACTTCCACAGCTGCCATCTCCAGATTGCCACCACTACCAACAGCAGATTGCTGCCACTGCGCCAATCACTGCTGCTGCTGCTTCAGATTCCAGATCACCACCATATGCCACTGTTGCCAACATTGCTGGCACCGTAGAGACCCAGAGACAGCACCTGGAACATTTAAGCTGGATCAGAGCATTGCCCATATGTTCCTGCCCCTCTACCACCATCTTGATAAATGGTAGTGCCTGGCCCCACAAGGTGCATCCCGGGATGCATTGGTGGAGTCAGACTGCCATATAAAGTAGAAAATGCCTTATATGGCAGTCTGGCCCTCACCCAGTGGATGCCAGGATTTACTGCACAGGGCCTTCAGCTGCAATATTTCAAGATGGAGGTGTGGGGCAGGAACATGTGGGCAACGCTCCTGCTCCTGCTTAAAGGTGCCAAGAGGAGGGCAGGGGGTTCAGGGCCACAGGGCCTTTTTGTTATTGAGTGTGTGGGTGGCATCGCGGCTGCTGGGCCACCAGGTTTTTTTTAAATTGGGAGGGTGGGTGGGGAGGATTGGGGCCGCTGGGCCACCAGGGATTTTTTTTAGTGATTGGGTGGGGGATGGGGGGAAATTGGGGCAGCTGGGCCACCAGGGATTTTTTTTAGTGATTGGGTGGGGGGGGGGGGAATTGGGGCAGCTAGGCCACCAGGGATTTTTTCCCTAAACACACAAGACATCTAAGCCACCTCAAACTAGGCATAGAGATATTGGCATTTCAACTGATTTGGTAATCCTCTATGCATTTCTCTGCATTGGGTGCAGACAATATTAACATGCCATCCTAATACATGCAACTCATTTGGGTATAATTTAAATATACTTGGCATTACTGTGTGTGCATACTTTTCCTTTGCTGTTTTTGCGTGCGTCAATCTCCTTTCTGCATTTGACATGTCAGAACTTGTATATATAAGTTGTGTCATCTCCATGTAAAGAGCGCGTTAGTCTTTCTGCATTGGCCCAAACGTGAAGAAAACAGGATTTGGTAGCAGCACAACTTTCTGAGAGTCATAAGAGTAGGGCCCAGAGGCATAGGGATTACCTCTCTATTATGTCTATGGTATTGTAAGATTGCTTTCAAAGCTTGGTTTATCTTTTCGAGGCCATGAGGAAGGAAGAGATTCCAATTTTGAAGGAATTTTCTGTGACTTCTGTGATTTCTTTTCCAACTATGACAAAAGTTTCCAAAAGATGCAAGATCCATCAAGTCCACTATCCCATTTCCAACAATGGCTAATCCAGGTCACAAGTACCACAAGGCATATGAGTTCCACAATGCTTGTCCCAGGGCAATCAGTAGATTTCCCGTGTCCTCTTTAATAATAGTTTATGGACCTTTCCTCCAGGAATTTATTCTAACCTACACTAACAGCTTTTACTACATCCTCCAGTATGAATTCCAGAGTTCGATTACATAAGTGAAAAAACATTTTCTCTTATAAATCTTAAATGGGTTATGCTGTAACTTCATTGCATGTCCTCTAGTCTGTCTACTTTTTGATGGCATAAACAATCAATCTATATTTACGTTATCAGAATATAGAAAGACTAGGAGACATGCAATGAAGCTACAGGGTAAACTATTTAAGACTAATAAAAGAAAATATTTTTTCACTCAACGTGTAATCAAACTCTGGAATTTGTTACCGGAGGATATAGTAAAGGCTGTTAGTGTAGCTGGGTTTAAAAAACGTTTGGACAAGTTCCTGGAGGAAGGGTCCAAAAACAATTATTAAGAAGGGACCCAGGATATCAATGCTTGACCCAGTACAAGCACTATGGAACCTGTGTCTTTTGGGGAAACTGCTAGGCACATATGACCTAAATTGGCCACTGTTGGAAACAGGATACTGGGCTTGATGGACCTTGGTCTGACCCAGTATGGCATATCTTATGTTCTTATATGTTCTTACCCATTCCACTCCATTCATTAATTTATAGACCTCTATCATATCACCCCTCAGCGTCTCTTTTCCAAGTTGAAGAGCCCTAACCTTTTAAGCCTTTCCTCGGAGGGGTATCCTTCCATCCCCTTTACCATTTTGGTGGCTGTATCTTTTCTAATTCTGCCAGAATTGCACACAATATTCAAGGAGCGGTCACACCATGGAATGATACAAAGGCATCCTTTGTTTTATTCTCCATTCCTTTCCTTATGATTCCTAGCATTCTATTTGCTTTATTGGCCACTGCTGCACACTGGGCAGAGGGTTTCAACGTAATATCCACAATGACACAAATCTTTTTCCTGGGTGGTGAATTTTGTGTCATCTGCAAATTTGAACACCTCACTCGTTATTCCCATTTCCGAGTCATTTATGAATATGTTAAAAAGCAGCAGATCCAACACTGATCCCAGGAGTACTCCACTATTCACCTTTCTCCATTGAGAAAATTGTCCAATTAGCCCTACCCTCTGCTTTCTATCTTTTAACCAGTTATTGATCCACAATAGTACACTGCCTCCTATCCCATGAATTTTTAATTTCCCCAAGAATCTCTTATGAAGGACCTTGTCAAAGACTTTCTGAAAATCCAGGCTCACTATATCAACTGGCTACCTTTGTGCTGATTTCCTTTACAAACAAATGGTAGAGGCAGTGAATGATACTGGTTTCCTCGCAATAATGGCAGAGAAGACCAGGTCTTTTAAGACTGAGCAGCTTTCAATTTGTATCTGATACACAGAAAGTCTTGTGATCAAAGAGATTTCTGTGCTTCATTAATTGCTCATCTTCCAGATACAGATGGGATTTTTACTGCCATAAATAAAGGTTTGTAAACAAGTGGAATACAAAATCTATCTATTGTTGCTCAGTCTTATGATGCTGCTACTGTTACTGTATATCAGTGACATGTACAGAAGCAAATGAAGGAAGACCGCCAGTTTGCAACATATATTCATTGCATGCACACAAACTGAATCTAGTACTTGTAGACTTTACTTTGGCTTTGCTGAGCCGACCAACCATCAAACTTTTATTGTAGTAGCAGTACTAGTAAACATGCAGAAACATTAGGTCTAAAACAGAAAGAAATTGTGCAGCTTAATGAAACATGCTCTGGAGAAGTATTTTTACTGTTAAAACACAATATGCTGCCATCGTGGGTTGTCTTAAAGTTTTGACAGAAAAGGGTGAAAAGTGGTCTGTGGAAACAAGTGGCCTTTACCATCACACAACTACAGTATTGTTCATTGCATATCTGATTATCTTTGAGGAGATCATGAAAATTATCCATGCTGTTCATAAGGGACTTTAGGGCACTGACATCACGTTTGGAAAACTCTTCCTGTCTCATAGAAAGAATGAGAATCTACTTTGAGAAATGCAGACAGGGAGATGACTGGAATGATTCGTGCAAGGAAACATTGAATTCTCTTATAGCCACAACTTTGCATTGGCAAATGAGGATACAGTGCACTCACCAAAAAAAAAAAGAGTTTGCAAAACATCAACAGCTCTCACCAAATATTTTGTCAAAATTCTGAGTAAAAAAGAATACACAAGAATAGATCAAACAGAAGAAACTACATCTGCCACAAAAAGGTGACTCAACAGTTGTATTGTCCTGTTTTGGATGCCATAATTTCAGAATTAGACAGATGATTCTCAAAAGAATCAATGAAAATTGCTGAAGCCTGTGATTCTGTGTTAGGGTGTAACAAAACTAGCATCTATCCACTCTTGCAGAAATATGCAGACCATCTCAAAATAAATTCCCTCCTTCCGGTTGCAGAAATGGGTATTTTTTAAAATAATTTTCAATCTGCTGTCACCTTCTAAAGACTTCAAGAAAAAGTGACTCCAATGATGTATCGAAACAATTACAAACTCATTCAGTTAGCTATAACATTCCCATTTGGGACATTCGCATCAGTGCGAAGCTTTTCGGTAATGTGAAGAACTGAAAACTGGCTGTGTGCAACCATGGGAGAAGATAGATTTTCAGCCTTAGCTCTTCTTCATATTAAATCAGATTTAATGACAAAGCTAAATCCTGAAAATATTGTGGATGTTTATGCTAACAGGAAGAAAAGGCTACTGCATTTACATTAAGATAAACATACCTTTTTTCTTTTTCTCACCTTATGTTCATTTGTAACAATCAAGTAATATATACACAGCAGACTGAAGTCCATCTGCCAGAGTACCTTATGAACTCACTGGGCTATATGTTTAGTGTCAGTCCCAGATATGCTACTTCTTTTCAATGATTTGAACCTGTATAGCACATGTAATGGAAGCTCTGTGTAGAGAATTTTTTTACATGACTTAAGATGATTTTTGATTAGGAAAAAATCGTAAAGGCAATCTTGGATCCTAGGAAACCTCTTTTAAGAGCTCAAGGGGAAGGTGCAACAATCCAGCACAAAGTACTGAGGAAAAAAGATCAATAGAATCTTTCCAAAGCCTGAAACAGATATTAAAAGTTGCTTTGACTGATGGAATAATATACAAGCTTGTAATGCCCGTACTTTCATTTGGCTTTGGAACAAGACTAAGCTCATTAAAATCTTGAAAAAATGGATGTAACAAGAACTCCTCTGTGGCCAATATATACAGGCAGACTAAAGAGCATCAACCAACAAATACTCAATGTGCAGACGTCAAAGCAAACGGTTTCCATCTTCAAATATGGACAAACATTACAATGGATCACAGGAATGAGTGGGGCGGGGGGGGGGGGTTGTAGAGGGAAGAATGGAAAAAACAATAACATTTTGAAAAAATATAAGAGAAATATCTTTTCAAAGCAAACAAGGAGAAAAAATGGTTAAATTACCAGCAAGTGGAAAATAGATATGATCTACTTATGGTTTCTGAAGAAGCTAACCTGACACATGAATGGTTAGAAGTAAAATTAAATGTAAGGATAGCAAATTAAAGTTGTGCACAAGGTGACCATGCACAAAAGATCTTGGGCCCGATTCTGAACTGGGCAATGCTATGTGCCGCGTTGGTGCATAGCCCACCCGCCTTCCGCCTAACTCGTATTTTCAATGCCAGGGTCATATGAGGCCCCCGGCATTGAAAATCAAGGTCTCGCCACACACCCCGGAAGCCACAAGAGCTAGCCGGGTAGCACTGATTTTCGATGCTACCCGCTTAGCCCTGCGCCTGAAAGATAGGCGAGGAAAAACCTCACCTATCTTTCAAGTACAAGGGCTAAGCAGATAACATCGAAAATCGGTGCTACCCGGTTAACCCTTTCCTTCACCCTGGCTCTGCCCCAGAATGCCCCTAAAATTCCCTAGTACTAACTGCATAGCATATGGGGATATTAGGGACATATGCAGGATTTTCGAAGAGCACTATCCGTATAGGTACCCTTCGAATATACCAGATTGGCTTAGTTAACCGTGTAAATGCCTGCGAAAATCGGACCCCTTATGACCAGTATTTTATAATCTATTTAACAGGGTATTTTGATTCTGCTTTTATGATTTCAGCCAAAGTGGTTTACATTGTTACTTAAACTTGGTAATGGACATTAAACAGTATGGAAATGTCTGAGAAAACTGACATGCTGATTCTCTGTTACAGAAATGGAAACAGTTATACATATCATCATTGGGTACAAGATGCTGATGTCAGAAGTCCTATATGCAGAAAGGCAATAAACACTAAAACATACCATAGACTTGGATCATGACCCTGACAGAACTGTGCAGAACTGAAGAAGACAGAGAGGTACACAGACGAGACCTACAAGGATATAGTACTGAAGTCCCACCTCCAATCTGGCAGCATCTCTATTGCCATGGAGGAGAGCATCCTGGTGCAGCAGGAAGTGATCCTGTAGCTAGGACCTCCTCCAGGTGATGCAAAACCCTCTTGCACCAAGGAGGTTTCTCCAGGGCCATGTGCCCACAAGGGAAGGGTTAGGACAGCCGTTATAGTTGGTGATTCGATCATTAGGCATGTAGATAGCTGGGTGGCTGGTGGATGAGGATTGTCTGGTAACATGCCTGCCTGGAGTGAAGGTAGAGGACCTCACGAGCCACCTAGATAAGGTCTTAGATAGTGCTGGGGAGGAGTCTGCTGTCTTGCTACTTATCGGTACCAATGACATAGGAAAGTGTGGTAGGAAGGTTCTGGAGAATAAATTTAGGCTTTTAGGTAGGAAGATGAAATCCAGAATTTTCAGTGTAGCATTCTCTGAAATGCTACTCGTTCCACATGCAAGACCCAAATGTCAGGCAGAAGCACCTCAGTCTCAATGCATGCATGAGACGATGGTGCAAGGATGAGGGTTTTGGATTTGTTAGGAACTGGGGAGCATTCTGGGGAAAGAAGGGGCTCTTCCAAAGGGATGGGCACCACCTTAACTGGGACAGAACGAGGCTGCTGGCATTAACCTTTAAAAAGGAGATAAAGCAGCTTCTAAACTAGATAATAAGGGAAAGCTGACAGTTGCCCAAGAGCACATGGTTTGGAACAAGGTATCCTTGAAGGATACTAGCAAAAGAATGAAGTTAGGGCAGGTCAGCAGAGAGGTTCCAATAAAGACAAAAGTAGCCCAAATGCCTTTTAGTACAGAGCAGACAGAACTAAAAGATTCCAAATTACCCCTGCCTACTGATAGCCAGATTAATATGAATAAAATACAGTCTCTAAAATGCTTGTATGGAAATCCTAGAAGTCTAAAAAATAGGATGGGAGAGTTAGAATATATAGCACCAAATGAGAGGTTAGATATGATTGGCATCTCAGAGACATGGTGGAAGAAGGATAACCAGTGGGACACTGTGATACCTGGGTACAAACTATATCGTAATGATAGAGCAGATCAAATTGGTGGAGGGGTTGCGCTCTATCTTAGAGAGGGCATTGAGTCACAAAGGATTAAAGATTTGCAGGAAACAAAATTCACTGTAGAATCTCTATGGATTGAAATTCCATGTAAAAAGGGGAAGGGGAAGGTGATGGCAGTGGGTGTTTACTATCGACCACCTGGCCAGAATGAACAAATGGATGATGAAATGATAAAAGAAATCAGGGAAGTTAACAAAAGTTACAGCACAGTAATAATAATGGGTGATTTCAATTACCCCGGTATTGACTGGGGCAGTGTCATGGCAGGACATGCTAGGGAGATAAAGTTTCTAGATGAAATAAATGACTGCTTCTTGGAGCAGCTGGTTCATGAACCGACCAGAGGGGAAGCCATTTTGAACCTAGTCCTTAGTGGAACACAAGATCTGGTGCAAGAGATAGGATCTTGGGGCCTCTTGGCAATAGTGATCATAGCATGATTGCGTTTGATTTAATAAAAGGAAGGAGGGAGAGAGGGTAAGGAAATCCACAGTACTACCTTTTAACTTTCAAAAGGGAGACTATGATAAAATGAGGAAAATAATTAAGAAAAAACTAAAAGGAGCAGTTGCAAAGGCTAAAGATTTATCTCAAGCTTGGGTGTTGTTTAAAAATACTATCTTGGAAGCCCAGACCAGCTGTATTCCACACTTTAAGAAAAGTGGAAGGAAGTCCAAAAAAACTGCCAACAACTACCAAACAACCCTCTGTCAGGGTAAAATACAAATCAAGAAAGAAAAAAACCCAACAAAATAGGAAAAATACCCCTTTAACAATTTCTTTTTGTCGGAGCAATCATTCAAAAGAAGGAGGAATCAAAACCTTCCCCTCGTCGTGAATGCTCCTTTTATTCATTTCAAAATGTAGTGTAACTAATTTAAAACACTTAACTATCTGAGCTTTACCACGAGCTTAAAAATACCACAGAATCAGCAATGAACGATGTGGCATGTTTCGGGTCAGAAAAACCTTGACCCTGCATCAGGTTGGTGACAAGTCCTGCAGTAACAAAAGCTTCAGTGTCCACAAACAGGGCATTCAATTTCTTTATAAGAACCAACGTATGACGTCGTTCATCGCTGATTCTGTGGTATTTTTAAGCTCGTGGTAAAGCTCAGATAGTTAAGTGTTTTAAATTAGTTACACTGCTTTTTGAAATGAATAAAAGGAACATTCACGCCGAGGGGACGGTTTTGATTCCTCCTCCTTTTGAATGATTGCTCTGACAAAAAGAAATTGTTAAAGGGGTATTTTTCCTATTTTGTTGGGGGGTTTTCTTTCTTGATTTATATTTTACCCTGACAGAGGGTTGTTTGGCAGTTGTTGTATAACTTTTTGTAACCCGAACATGGCTTCAGATGTATTTGCCTATACAGAGGAACAGCTCATAAAATTACGGCAGGACAATCGTTATTTGATGATTCCACTATTTCTAACCAAGTACCATCTACTATCATGGAGTTAAAACTTACATAAATGGCTGATCCAAGCACAGCTTCATGGCTTAGCCATGACACAGTATTTGAAGTCGATGATAATTCCTCGGGGTTTGAGGATGTTCAAAGCCCCATGTCAATTCACAGATGATTCGGTATTTTTGACACGATGGAATGCAATTTTAAATAAATGCAGTTTTGATCTAATTGAACATTTGATGGAGCGCTCAACTCAAGAGCAAGAAAAATTGATGGCACAAACAGTTGAACTTAAAGAAAAAAATCTTGGAAGTTCAGGATAGCGAGTCATTTCAAACGCAGTGGTAGACACAATGAAACAACTGGACGCATTTCGGGACCATGTCCGTGGTTTGAAGATCAGGAAGTTCAAACATGACAAATCAGATTATGACAACTATTGTGTCTATAAATGGATGTCTTCGACAGAACAGTCAACTGCTAAACATGTTTCTTTTGCAGTCAGTTCTGACGATTCCACTGACACTGAAGGTGTGGAGAGGGTCTTATTGGTCTCGGGCTTCATCTGACAATAACCAGGTTAACTCTCGTCGGGGTCGAAGATCCCGTAGTTCATACCAACATGATTTTTGGGAGGGCCCAGATACCCGGTCCAGAACCAAGAATCAGCCGTCATCAATTTATCAGGGCAATTATTGACACCACCTCAGTTACAAGTTCTTAAACTTGGTCTTTCATTTGTTCCGGTTCCTAAGTATAATAAAGTTGAGGTTCGAGTAGCCCCTTATCGCTTCTTTCGGAAATTACGGGTTATCCATTATTTTTCACAGTAAGATACGGGGATAGTTGACGGTTCATTATTGGTTGGCCCTTCTAAATGGGTCCCTCTGGGTATCATTGACACAACAATATCAACTTATCAAGATTTGGTTTTGCGTGAAGTTAGCATCATGGAGGATACTGTCTTTTGACCTTATTCTAACTTAACCCGTCAACAGTTTGAAGCGATAAAACAGCTATCACAATATGACTTGGTCATACGCAGAACCAATAAAGGCAGTGCAGTAGTTGTACTGTCATAAGCTCAGTATCAGCAAGAAATTGACACTCATCTACATAATCATCAGTATTATCAACCTTTGGCTGCTAACCCAATACCTGCCTTGTTGGTTCGAATAAATAAATTGATGTCAGAGGCTTTTGACAAGCAATGGATCACAAAACGAGAATTCATTTTTATGGTCAATATAAACCCTAAGATTCCGTTTTTTTATTTGGTCCCAAAGGTGCATAAATCTTTGGTGAATCCACCCGGATGGCCGATAGTATCATGCCGAGATTCCTTGTTAGAACCATTATCTAAATATTGCAATATTTTTCTACAGCCGGCAGCAGCTAAAGTTTCCTCCTACATTTGAGACATAGGTGATTTTTTGGTGCAATTATTTACATGTAGTGATTATGCATCATATACATTCTTGGTCACTTTAGATATACCAACAAGCGCTGTATACAAATATAAATCAGGCAGAAGTATTAGCATGTTTAACTAAGTTTCCACTGGCTCTCCCTCCACGGATTCCGCATACTTTTTTGCTCAATCTTTTAGACCTGGTGTTGAATAACAATTATTTTTTGCATCAACAATGCTATTTTCTGCAAACCTTTTGGATAGCTGTGGGTGCCACGGTGGCTCCCTCCATTGCTACCATTTACATGTCTCAGTTTGAGGAGCAATACGTTTACACTGATCCTTTATTTTGCCATGTAGCATTCTGGTGTTGTTTCCTGGATGACATTTTTTTCCTCTGGATGGGTTCGGCTAGTGATTTGGAAATCTTCATAGGATCATTAAACACTCATATGCCTAACATTCAGTTTACGGCTCAAATTGAGCAATCTCAAATTCAATTTCTTGATATTACCATCCAACTTACCCCAGAGGGTTTAAGTACAGCTCTCTACTGTAAACCGGTGCAACGTAACACATTGTTGAACATTTTAAGTTACCACCCTACCCCACTTAAACGGGGGTTACCATATGGACAATTCCTTAGGTTTCGCCACAATTGTTCGACATTACGGGAATTTAATCGACATGCGGAGGATTTGCAACATTGTTTGTTACTTCGAGGCTATCCTTATTCTCTAATAAAAATGGCTTATAAGCGAGCTCGATTTACCCACAGAGAATGGCACCTTATGCCCTCTCGATCATCTCAGGATGAGCAATTATTAGAAGATAAGATCACAGGTATTTTTCCATATGTTGATGGTATTTCTAAAGTTACAAAAATATTACATCAATTCTGGCCAGTTTTGGGTTTACATTCATATTTTTCGAACAAGCACTTGAGGATTGCATATTCAAGAAGCTCCAATTTACGTGACATGGTGGTCAAGACTACATCTCCAATGGATCGACCTTTATCGTGTCATCCGTACCCTGGCCACTTTGTGTGCGGCTCATGCCACTATTGTTCGTTGGACACTGTGGGGTCCACTTGGATGGATGTTCACACTTCGGTTGTGTATAAATCTAAATGGCACACTACCTGTGATTCTACCTATGTAGTATATTTAATCCAATGCCCTTGCTCTCTTTATTATGTTGGGCGCACTATCAGAAGTATAAAAACCTGGCTTGGAGAACATGCTTCTCAACTGCGTATGAGAACTTTAACAGCACCTTTGGTTGAGCACTGCTTATTAAAAACACATGCCTTTGATCAACTTATATGACGGGTTTTGGATAGTGTTCCATTTGACCCCAGAGAAGGGAATCGGATCTCCAAACTGCAGAAGCTGGAACAAAAATGGATTTATACATTAGGGACAGTTTCCCCTTCTGGTTTAAATGCGTTTTTGGAATGGCACAGCATTGTTTAGCCTGTTATTTTTGTATATTTTCAATTTCAACACTTTTGCCTTTTAGGCTCCGTCATGAGCTTTTCAACCAATGGGACTGAGGGATTCCCTTAGTCATAGGGCTTCTCTCGTTCGATTGGCTGCGGCTGGTTTCATCAACTTATGAGCATGTCCCCTGATGAACGTCGGTATTTCGTTAACATCTACGTTACATGTTGGTTATTATAAAGAAATTGAATGCCCTGTTTGTGGACACTGAAGCTTTTGTTACTGCAGGACTTGTCACCAACCTGATGCAGGGTCAAGGTATTTCTGACCCGAAACGTGCCACATCGTTCATTGCTGATTCTGTGGTATTTTTAAGCTCGTGGTAAAGCTCAGATAGTTAAATGTTTTAAATTAGTTACACTGCTTTTTGAAATGAATAAAAGGAACATTCACGGCAAGGGGAAGGTTTTGATTCCTCAGTCTTTTGAATGATTGCTCCGACAAAAAGAAATTGTTAAAGGGGTATTTTTCCTATTTTGTTGGGGGTTTTTTTCAAAAAAACTGCCAGTATGGTTTAACGTTGAGGTCAGAGAGGCTGTTGTTACCAAAAAAGCATCTTTCAGGAAATGGAAAAAGGAGCCAAATGATGAAAACTGGAAATAACACAAGCACTGGCAAGTTAGATGCAAGGCATTGATAAGGCAGGCAAAGAAAAAATTTCAGAAGAAGCTTGCTGAGGAAGCAAAAATGCATAATAAAGTCTTTAAGTACATTCATAGCAAAAAATCTGTGAGTCAGTTGGACCATTAAATGATAGAGGGGTAAAAGGGTACAAGGCCATAATGGAGAGACTGAATGAATTCTTTGCTTCGGTCTTTACTGAGGAAGGTGTGGAAATGTTACCCATGACTGAAATAGTATTTAAAGGTGATGCTAGAGAAGAATTAAAAGAAATATTGATACACCAGGAATATGTATTACAATAATTTGATAAACTGAAGAATAGCAAATCACATGGACCAGATGGTATATATCTAAGGGTGTTGAAAGAACTGAAATATGAGATTGCAGACCTGCTATTAGTAATCTGTGAACTATCATTAAAATCATCTGTAATACCTGAAGATTGGAGGATGGCCAATGTAACGCCAATTTTTAAAAAGGGTTCCAGGGATGATCCAGGAAACTACAGACTGGTGAACCTGACATCAGTACCAGGAAAACTGGTAGAAACCATGATAAAGAAAAAAAATTACTCAACATGTGGATAGTCATGGCTTAATGGGAGACAGCCAACATGGCTTTAGCCAAGGAAGGTCTTGTCTGTTATGTTTTTTTGAAGGTGTGAATAAACAGGTAGACAAAGGTGAGTTGGTTGATATAGTGATCTGGACTTTCAGAAAGCCTTTGATAAGGTCCCTCATGAGAGACTTTTGGCAAAATTGAAAAGTCATGGGATAGGAGGCAGTGTAATATTGTGGATCAGGAACTGGTTAAAAGATAGAAAACAGAGGGTACGGCTAAATGGCCAATTTTCCCATTGGAGAAAGGTGAATAGTGGAGTACCCGAGGCATCTGTGTTGGATCCACTGCTTTTCGACATATTCATAGATGACCTGGAAATGGGAATAACGAGTGAGGTTATCAAATTTGCACATGACACAAAACTGTTCAAAGTTGTTAAAACTCATGAGGATTGTGGAAATTGCAAGAGGATCTTGATAAATTGGAAAACTGGGCATCCAAATGGCAGATGAAATTTAATGTGGACAAGTGCAAAGTTATGCACCTAGGAAAGAAAAACCCAAACTATGGTTACAGAATGCAAGGTTCCACATAAGGATCCACCACCCAGGAAAAAGATTTAGGCATCATCGTGAATAATATGTTAAAACCCTCTGTCCTGAGTGCAGCATGCGGCCAAGAGAGCAAACAGAATCCTAGGTATCATAAAGAAAGGAATGGAGAATAAAACAAAGAAGATTATAATGCCTCTGTATCATTCCATGGTGCGACCGCACCTTGAATATTGTGTGCAATTCTGGTTGCCGTATCTTAAAAAGAATATAGCATTATTAGAAAAAGTACAGAGAAGACCCACCAAAATGGTAAAGGAGATGGAAGGATACCCCTATGAAGAGAGGCTAAAAAGTAGAAACCATCTCAATAGTGCAGATTCAGTGGACCAGGTGCTGGGCGCCCATCCTCACCCTCAGGGTGATAACTGAAACAATTCTGCAGAATGGCTGCAGTGCGTCTTACTGAGCTGATGTGCTAGATCAGTGCATTCTCCATTGGTTCATCAACTGCAGACTGCTGTTTTGCATGTGCAGTGCCTCATGGGTAGTGGAGGGCCCAACCTGTACTAGCATCCACAGCAAACAAATTGATTAGAGACTTGCAGGCTCTACACATCTGCATAGCCCAGTGTGGAGGCGTAGCCTACTGGTTGGTGCAATGTCTGTATAGGCAAAGGTCCAGGGTTTGATACTCAGCTGTTCATTTTGTGACCTGCAGAATATCATCCTTCTATGTTTCTATGCATTATGGCCATATGCTGGGTAGGCCAACATGACATTCCCCATCATGGACATCTGAGAGCATGGTTTTAGTGGCTCTGCCACGGCCCATTGCAGTGGGTCAGTGATGTATACACAGCAGATGTCTGGGATAACTTGTATGAATGTGTTTTCTATTGTGTAATCATTGTGACCTCCCAGCTTTATGTAAAGAGGATATATCTTATACATTCAGGCACATAACATGCATTGCACAGCCATTCCCTGCACTGTTCTGCCATCAATTACTTGCTCCATATGGGGCAAATGGGTTCAACTTATCCCTTTATATCATGCCACTCTGTTGGGTGTATTGTCTTGCAGTTGCACAGGCTAAGGCACCAGTCCCACCCACACAAATGGTGTTTCATGTACCCCATGGCACTGCTACTTTTGGATCACATACACCAAATGATTTTGGCCAGTAAGATTCCATACATCCACCCACTACACATGTTGCAAACTCTCTGCTTGGAAAATCCATGGCACAGCCCTGCACCCACCATTTGGCCATCAGGGGGATTTATGTATTTTCCAGTAAGCTGCCCCACCATGGCCATCAAGGGTCATTTGCAGCAGTTAGCCATATCATGCACATCTCTCCTATGACTGCTCCACATGAGCATTTATGGGCAATCCTCACTTTGCTGCCCACATCCAGAACATGCTGTCTCCACCCAGACACTGTCCTGGCCTATGGAATGCACACACTGACAGTACTTCTGGATAGATGCCCACACCTCACAGACACTGTAGTATAACTTACGGCACGGTGTTGGCTTTCAGGAGCACCTAGAACTGCATGCCTGTCACAGCACCCCCTGCTGCTGCAACCCCTCCGCTGACTCCGCTGCCGCCACCACCCGCCCATACTGACCAGCATTACTAAGCAGCCACCTATATCACCTAATCGACAGCACAGGCCTGCTGTTAGGTCAAACATGCTCATCATATATACTGCCACATAGCCAGGCATCAGGTGAATTAGCTCCATCAGCTACCAATTGTCCTTGCATCTACACCTTCTCCTGTGCCTTTCCCTGCCCCCTTTCAGCATTTCAGAGGCTTTCCTGCGTTAAAGTGCATGCTTGACACCTTACCGCCTCTTGTCCTGTTACTGCACGTTAAGTGTCTAATACTGCCATTAATGCCGAAACACCTCCAATACGCCCAGCACACCTACCACACAGTAACCACTTATCGCTGCCCTTAATGCACATTAACGGGAGCTCCCTTACCACCATTTAGTAAATATATCCTTGTGTTGCTTAGAAAGACAAAGGTATGTCCCTTAGTTCCCTGAAAGTTCAGGTTGCAGCCTTATCCTGCTTCAGAGGACTGGTGGTGAAGCAGTCCATTGCCTAGCACCGAGACATTTTCCCATTTCCTTCAGGGGGTACAGAACCTGCGTCCTTCCCTGCATTCAGTCTTACCCAGAATGGACACTTTGGAGGGAGTAGACAACATGAAAACAGAGCTACAAAAATTAGAAGAATGGCCAAATGCTTGGCAATTGAGATTTAATGCAAAAAAAAATGCAGTGATGCGCTTGGGATACAGAAACCCAAAGAAGCTGTATGTGATTGGGGATTAGAGACTGGTATGTAAGGACCAAGAGAGGGACCTCGGAGTTATCATATCTGAGGATCTCAAGGTGGCAAAACAGTGTGACAAAGCAGTGGCCAAAGCCAAAAGGATGTTAGGCTGTATACAGAGAAGAATAGCCAGCAGGGAGAAGGAAATATTAGTGCCCTTTACAAGTTGTTGGTGAGGCCTCACTTAGAGTATTGTGTTCAGTTTTGGAGACCGTACCTTACAAAAGATATAAAAAGACTTGAAATGGTTCAGAAGAAGGCAGCCAAGATGATTTGAGAGCTGCACCAGAAAGCATATGAGAAAAGATTTGAAAGACCTAAATATGTATACTCTAGAAGAGAAGAAAGACAGGAGGGATATGATACAAACATTTAAATACCTACAGGTATTTATGAACAAACCAATCTTTTTCAAAGGCTGGAAAGCTGTAGAACTAGAGGACATGAAATGAAGTTGCAAGGAGGTAAATTTAAAACCAACATCAGGAAATATTTTGTTTACAGAAAAGGTGGTGGATGCCTGGAATGCCCTCCCAAAAGAGGTGGTGGGAGCAAAAACAGTGACGGAATTCAGAAAGGCATGGAACAGACATAGGATCACTACATAACAAGAGGATTGCATCAAAATAAATGTAAATAACTTCTAAATGGAGATGAGTAACCTGCCTGGGGAGGCACATACACCTCTATAATTCTGGCACCTTAATGGGCAGACTAGATGGACTATGCTGATCTTTATTTACCATAACTTACTATGTTACTATGATATTACACCTTATGAACTTCAGAAGGAGGCTGTCTTTGATATAATGCAAGTGTTAGAATGAGCATTATAACTGCATTTGATATGGAAGTCTGTGAATTTCCAGGCAGCATACCCCATTAAGAAATTCATTCCTGTGACTGTCATGAAATGCACAAAACTAATTCATCTGAAGGTATTACTCTGAAAAGTAAGAAACTACTTGGCACCATTGTCAGCATTTTGCTTCCCATTTATACAGCATTTCTACATCTAGAGCCTCTGTATTTGAAAGGTCAACACTGGAATGGTATGGGAAAGGGGGACAATACTGGACTGATGGGGAAGAGGGGAGAAGGGGAAATATCTGTGCTTTGGAGAGGGAGAAAGGGAGAGAAAGCTGTGGTAATAAGGGGTCGAGGTAGTATCAGGTCTGGGAAGGGGGAGAAAGAAAGTGTGTTCTCCCTTTGCTATCACACATGAATCTGGGTGGGAGACCCATAAGAGAAACTTCTTCCAGTGCTAGCATATTCTGTTTGATATAGTGACTTCATATCTGGTCTGTGTTTTTTAAAGATAATCATGAATATGTATGAGATACATATATGTATATGTATGTATGTATGCATATATATGCAAATGAACACACAAATATTACCCATTCCTTTGCCCCCTAAATGAAACATTGAAACTACGCCCATGTCCATGATGCGACGACATCTTGAATATTGTGTGCAATTCTGGTCATCATATCTTAAAAAGAATATGGCAGAATTAGATAAGGTACAGAGAAGAGCTACCAAAATGATAAGATATGCCATACTGGGTCAGACCAAGGTCCATTAAGCCCAGTATCCTATTTCCAGTGATAAAGGGGAAGGAAAGATACTCCTATAAGAAAAGGCTTAAAATGTTAGGGCTCTTCAACTTGGAAAAAAGACGGCTGAGGGGAGATATGATAGAGATCTCCAGGACATCAACCAGTACCTGATTGTAACTCACCCTGTTCTACTATTGGAAAGGTGTGAAGGGAAGGAATATGTAGAAGCTGATGAAGATAAAGCAGAATTGCTTAACAAATATTTCTGTTCTGTGTTCACAGATGGAGGGCCAGAAGCAGGGCCTTCTAGCGGCTCCACTGACTGACCTTTACAATGCCTCATTGGAATCTGGAGAGATGCCAAAGTACTGGAGAGAGGCTCATGTGGTCCCGTTACACAAAAGCGGAAATAAGGATGTAGTTGAAAATTACAGGCTGGTTAGTTTAACCTCAGTAGTGAGTAAATTATTGGAAGTGTTGCTGAAAGAGAAAATAGTGAGGTTTCTGGAGTCCAGTAGATTACCGATCCAAGACAGCATGGTTTCACCAGAGGCAAGTCTTGTCAGACAAATCTGATTGATTTCTTTGACTGGGTGACCAGGAAGTTGGACCAAAGGAGAGTCCTAGATGTGGTGTATTTAGATTTCAGTAAAGCCGTTGACACTGTTCTGCACAGGCGACTTATAAACAAACTGAGCATCCTAGGGATGGACCCTAAAGTACTCCTTGGGTTAGAAATTGGTTGAGTGAGAGGTGACAAAGGGTATAGGTAAATGAGGAGAAGGAGGTTACCAGTCGTATGCCCCAGGGATCTGTCCTTGGCCAGATTCTTTTTAACATCTTTGTTAGTGATATTGCAGAAGGGCTGTCAGGTAAGGTTTGCCTCTTTACGGATGATACCAAAATCTGCAATAGAGTAGACACCCAGGAAGGTGTAGATAACATGAGGAGGGATCTAGTTAAGTTTGAAGAATGGTCTAGAATTTGGCAGCTGAGATTTAATGTTAAAAAATACAAGGTCATGCATTTGGGCTGCAGCAATCCAAGGGAACGATATAGTATAGAGAGTGAAGTACTTCTATCCACAAAATCAGAGTGGGACTTAGGTGTGATGCTCTTAAAGTAGCTAGACAGGTAGAAAAGGCGATGTCAAAAACTAGAAGGATGCTTGGATGCATAGGGAGAGGAATGGCCAGCAGAAGAAAGAAGGTGATAGTGCCTCTGTATAAGTTTTTGTTGCGACCTCATTTGGAGAATTGTGTGTAATTCTGGAGACCGCACCTTCAAAAGGATATAAACAAGTTGGAGTCGGTACAGAGGGTGGCTATAAAATGGTTAGTGGTCTTCATTATAAAGCATATGAGGACAGACTTAAGGATCTTAATATGTATACTTTAGAGGAAAGGCAGGAGAGGTGTTATGGCTGAAACGTTTAAATACCTCTGTGGTATAAATGCACAGGAGGAGAGCCTCTTTCGGTTGAAAGCAAGCTCTGCTACAAGGGGAAAGGGGATAGACTCAGGAGTAATATGCTGAAAAATATTTCTTTATGGAAAGAGTGGTAGATATGTGGAAGAGTCTCCCAGTAGAGGTGGTAGAGATGAAAACAGTATCTGAATTCAAAAAAGCATGAGACAAACACAGATGATCTCTAAAGGAAAAAAGGAGACTGTTGTAATGGTTGATATGGAAGAGCAGATTAGATAAGCCATGTGGTCTTTTTCTGCCATCATATTTCTATGTTTCTAACTAAGTACTTAAAAAATGAATTGAGTGGAGCAGGTAAATGTAGATCGGTTGTTTACTTCTTCAAAAAATAAAAAGACTAGGGGGGACATGCGATGAAGCTACAATGTAGGACATTTAAGACTAATTCGAGAAAATATTTTTCCACTCAATACATAAACAAATCCTGGTGTGTCTGGTTTTAAAAGAGGTTTGGATAAGTTCCTGGAGGAAAAGTCCATAAACCATTATTTAGGAAGAGTAGGGAAATCCACTGCTTACACCTGGGAGAAGTTGTATGGATCTGTGTACCTTTTTGGGAACCTGACATGTACTTGTGACCTGGATTGGCTGCTGTTGGAAAGAGGATACTTGGCTTGATGGACCCTTAGTCTGACCCAGTATGGCATATCTTTTGTTATTATATTTTTAAGATATGAGGATAGTCCTTGGTAAAGACTGTTAAAATAATTGAGGTGAAATATGACAAGGGTTTGAATGACTGTCAACATATTATCAACAGATATAAAAGGCTTCAGCCTTCTCACCATTCACAATTTAAACAAATTTGGCCCGATTTTCAAAGCGCTGGACGCATGTTACACGTATAAAGGAGGACCTTACCCAGGTAAGACTGCTATAACCATATAAATCATATTTTCGACAAGGCGGTTTGAATCGGAGAGGCCCAGCTACCTGCACAGTGCCAGGCCTGGGGACAGAATAGGGGTGTGTCATCTGCAAACCCCCATAAAGTGGATTTATGAAAGCTGTGTGCGCCGACATTGGAAGTCACTAGTTGCGTAAGCCTAAGTGACGTTTCCTGGTGCATACTGCTGAGAGTGTGCGGTGAACCTGTGGTGTGGTGTTACAGTGCATGATACAGTGAGGAGTGCGTGTGCAGGCCTCTACCCAAACTGTGCAGTGGTAAAGAGTTGCTGGACCAGCCAAGAAGCCATGTGGGCCATGCACTTGGTGTTCCAGAGTTGGAGGTGAACACGCCGTGCCCGGGCACAGTGGAGGATGTGGCAGGCAGTGCGTGTCCTTCAGCAGGAAGTTGCCTAGCACACAAGATGCAGATATCATGCCCCATGTGTAGACTGGCCCAGGGTGAGCTACCTGCAATTGATGGAGGAGGAGATCTACCAGAGATACAGACTGGATGGGACAATGCTAACTGAGTTGTGCAATGTACTCTGCGTGGACCTGGGACCCTCCACCTCCAGAAGTCAGGCCCTGCCAGTGGCTATGATGGCGACTACTGCCCTGGGATATCTGGTAACTGACAGCTTCCAGTATGTGATAGGGGTGACTACTAGAATCACGCAGTCTACTGTCAGCCACTCATAAGTGCTGTCACCAGGGCCCTGCAGTGGAAGATGCGCCACCTCATAGCCTTCTTCCAAACATAGCAGATGTGGCAAGAGACCATGCAGACATTCTAAAGTGTTGCTGGCTTCCCATCAGCGCTTGGAATCATCGACTGCACCCACATCACACTGCAGGCACCACAGAGGGTCTACCGGGACAGACATGGGTACACATCGATGAACATGCAGGTTGTTGTGGATGCCAACATGACCATCACTGATATGTGTGTCTACTACCCGGGGTCCTGCCATGATGCATTTGTCCTTCCCAGTCCATCCTGGGATAGGCAGCAGCTGGGGGTCAACTTGGAGATGCGTGGCTGCTAGGTGAGTGTGCACATGTATGAGCCCCAGGACAAGCCCAGAACAAATGGGTGCAGTAGTATGATGCTATGTGTTATGCAGACAGGTGAGGATATATGTCGTACATACGTAGTGCAACACAATGACCACTGCAAGCACATCTGCTGCTTTTTCACAGATCCATGTGCAGAGCAGGCCATGTCGCACATTGTGGAGACAACCAGGGGAAGTCTGATGGCCAGGAGCAGACAGCATGCACCAACATGTGGATTCACCAGAGGCAGGTCTTGTCAGACAAATCTGATTGATTTCTTTGACTGGGTGACCAGGGAGTTGGACCAAGGGAGAGCCCTAGATGTGGTGGATTTAGATTTCAGTAAAGCCTTTGACACTTTTCCTCACAGGCGACTTATAAACATACTGAGCACCCTAAGGATGGACCCTAAAGTTACTGCTTGGGTGAGAAATTGGTTGGGTGGGAGGCGACAAAGAGTACAGGTAAATGGAGCTCACTCTGAGGAGAAGGATGTTACCAGTGGTGTGCCCCAGGAATCTGTCCTTGGTCCGATTCTTTTTAACATCTTTGTTAGTGATATAACGGAAGGGCTGTCGGGTAAGGTTTGCCTCTTTGCGGATGATACCAAAATCTGCAATAGAGTAGACACCTAGGAAGGTGTAGATAACATGAGGAGGGATCTAGCTAAGCTTGAAGAATGGTCTTGAATTTGGCAGCTGGGATTTAATGTTAAAAAATGTAAGGTCATACATTTGGGCTGCAGCAATCCAAGCGAGCAATATAGTATACGGCAGCGGTTCTCAAACTTCTTTGTACTGTGACCCCTTTTACCATTGGTCAACTTGTGACAACCCCCAATGATAAAATCAAATGTGTCTCTCTTCCTTTACCGTTAACGCATTGTAGCTGTAATCATTTGTTGACTTATTAATATATTATAGGCCTTTGCAATATGTTTTTATTTATCTGCTATTTGTCTACAGACGGTGTTGTTAGACAAGGAAATTAGACTCAATTTCAGTACAAATTCATCTCCAAGCATGACTCAAACAATATCTTTTGTTGCTGGTAACAGCAATTCCTCGGCAATAGTTTGAGCTTTCTTGACTTTGGCGATTCTGAGAGCCACCATAAATGAAGCTTCAACAGCGGCTATGTTTTGCTGGTGGAACTTTCAGCCAATATCAAGTCTGCTTTTCTTGATTCCATCAGTTTTGTTCTGAAAATACTAAATATCCTTGCCCACAAAGGTAGGATGCTTACTGTCAAAATGCCGTTTCAGTTTGTTTGGCTTTATGCATTCTGCTGATAGAACTTCGCTACAAATAACGCATTGTGGTTTCTCAATCCCTGCTGAAAATATGGAGGTGAAACCATACCTTAAAAACTCATTGCAATATTTTCTTTTCTTGGTATTCTTCTCTCTGTCATTCATTTTCATTGGAGTCACTGGTGTTATATAATATTACATAGAAATTTTAATTTTAGTAGGACCCATGTCCGCCATTACAAAATCGGAAGTGATCTATATAATGTCTCGAGGTGCATCATTTCTGGCGAACAGGTAAAAGTAAGTAAGGATAGCCTAAGTAATATATAAATTGATTAAATTCAAAGTATTTGGCATTTTTGGCTTTGCGATCAAATAAGAACAATAAATTAGAAAAGAAATAATAATTCCCAGGATTTGACAGGCGACCCCTGGTAAATCCTGAGGTGACCTCCATGGGGGTCGCGACCCACAGGTTGAGAACAGCTGGTATAGGAGGTGAAGTACTTTTGTCCACTAAAGAAGAGCGGGACCTAGGCGTGGTTGTGTCTGATGATCTTAAAGTAGCTAAACAGGTAGAAAAGGCAATGGCAAAAGCTAGAAGGATGCTTGGGTGGATACGGAAAGGAATGGCTAGTAGAAAAAAGGAGGTGATAGTGCCTCTGTATAAGTCTTTGGTGTGACCTCATTTGGAGTATAGTGTGCAATTCTGGAGACTGCACCTTCAAAAGGTTGTGAACAGGATGGAGTCGGTACAGAGAGTGACTACTAAAATGGTTAGTGGTCTTCATTATAAAGCATATGAGGACAGACATATGTACACTTTAGAGGAAAGGCGGGATACAGGTAATATGATTGAGATGTTTAAATACCTCTGTGGCATAAATGTTCAGGGAAAGAGCCTCTTTCAAGTGAAAGCAAGTTCTGCTACGAGGGGACATGGGATGAGGGTGAAGGGGGATAGATTCAGGAGTGATATGCGGAAATATTTATTATGGAAAGAGTGGTGGATCCGTGGAATAGTATCCCAGTGGAGGTGGTGGAGATGAGGACAGTAACTGAATTCAAAAAAGCATGGAACAAACACAGAGGATCTCTAAAGGAAAAAAGGGGACTGTTGTAGTTGTTGATATGGAAGGACAGACTAGATAGGCCATGTGGTCTTTTTCTGTCATCATATTTCTATGTTTCTATGTGGAAGAGAGCAGGCTGGTGCCATGTAGTGCAGCCACATGGCAGCAGCCCATGTAGGGCACATCCATGTCTGCCCCCATCCCAGCCAGCAGAACCTTCCAACCACATTTCAGTGCCATGCCCCTGCCCCCCCTTTCCAACAGACTAGCCGATGTCACCATCCCCCACTGCCCTGACCCAAATGCTTGACTGACACACAAATCATATGCTGGTATCCTCCCACTGCCACAGTGTCCCTGAATGTTACATATTGCAGCCCACCCTGCTAGTAGATGGTGTGTTGTATGCTGTCCATAACAGCCCATAGACCATAACCAACACGTCCCATGCTCATGTCCTCACCTCACATTTCCCCCACAAGTGACTGTGGATATCCCCTACCTACCCCGCTGCTGACCCAAATGCTCCACATTTAAGCTGGCAGGAAGAGGGTACCATGCCACCCATCAGCATACGCCAGTGGTTGTGGAATGAGTAATAAGGGTGCTCAGGATCTGCTTCCCATGCCTTGACAGGAGTGGCAGGGAACATCTCTACAGCCCGGAGTGTGTATGCCAGCTCTTCGCAGCATGCTGCATACTCCACAACCTTGCACGGATGCAGGGATTGCCAGATAGAGATCCTGCAGCTTCAGAAGAGTGGGAGGCTGCAGAGGCAGCTGATGGTGATGGCGCAGAGGCTGTAAGTCAGCAGCAGGCACAGGCACAGGAACAGGCCTACTGAACACAGCTGATAGGAGACAATTTCTGAGGTGACAGTTCCACACCAGCACTCTGTTGGAAACACACATTCACCAATAAAGTGCCAACAATGACATTACACATGCAGAGCATTTATTTCTTCCCACGGGCTCACAACCAGCCATGGGCGCTTGCTGACACATTCACTGTGATGCAGTGGAGCGATGTCCGATGACGTGCTGGCAGCATCATCACCCTTCCCAGCAAAGCAGACCACTGCACATGGTTCATGGCTACCAGGTGGCTGTGCCAATGCACTGACAGCCCCAGCACCCACCCCCTCAGCCTGTAGGAGGCCCACCAAGCTTCACATGAAACCAGCAGTCATTGCCTGATATGCCGCCATCTCCCTCAGCAGACACAATTGTCCCTCTAGATGGCATTCCACTCGCAGTCGCTGTTCCTGCCACACCTTGAACTCAGCCTCCCTTGCCTGTGTGACTGCTTGCAGGTCCTTCCGGATACCGTAGAGCTCGGCCTGTATGCCCTCGGTGCCGCCACCAGGCGTGCACCCTCCTGCAGTAGCTCCTGGTCCACATCTGTGCCCCCTGTGTCCATAGGGTCATCCAGGATGTGGAACTGTAGCTCAATGAGTGGGGTGTCATCGGGCTCTACCTCCCCAGCACTGGCAGACACACTGGCCTGTTCCATTGCCCTGGGAGCTGCATCATCCTGCACCACTGCCCTGGGTGTCATACTGGGCAGCTCCTTTGCATTGGGTGTTGCACCAAACTACACCCTCACCCTGGCAGGCTCATCAGCCCCTGTGGCTGTGCTGCATCCCAGCTGCACACTGGCATCATCCACGGTGGATAGTGAGGCTCCCCCTGATGCACTAGTTCCAGACTCTGAGGGTTGGGTCCCTGGCAAATCTCTTGGAGAGCAAAGGTGGCAGAGGTTAGTGACATGGGTTGCTATGTCAGCCTCTGGGTTGCCACCCAACCTACAATGGAACAGGCAGGGTGGTTGTCCCCAGTCCTTACTGTCCACAACCCATGATTCCCCCAAGGGCCAACAGACAGATATGCAGAAAGGCCCTGGGTGGGAGGAACCATGGTAGGGACACAAACATGGCTGTTTTGGTGCCACCCAGGCCATGGGGCACCCCCTACTCACCCTTCTGTGCGCTCAGGGTGCTGCTGTCAAAGCCCACAACCCCTGAGATGAGATCTCCTAACGAATTGCAGCATCTGTTTCTCCAGAGTGGTGAATCTCTGCTGCCGCGCAGGTGGCAGCCTACTGTTGCTGACCTTTTTCTCCCTCGCAGCCTGCCGTACAATCCGCCACTTCTTCTTAATATCCTCCACATCCCTGTTGTGCTGGTGGATTGCATTGACCCTCCTGATGATGTCATGCCATATTGACAGCTGTGAGCTGGCATCCACCTGGTTATGCACCTAGGGAAAAACAACCCAAACTATGGTTACACGATGCAAGGTTCCACATTAGGAACCACCACCCAGGAAAAAGATTTAGTCGTCATTGTGGATACCATGTTAAAACCCTCGGCTCAGTGTGCAGCGGCAGCCAAGAGAGCAAATAGAATGCTAGGTATGATAAGGAAAGGAATGGAAAATAAAACAAAAGATATTATAATGCCTCTATATCGTTCCATGGTGAGACCGCACCTTGAATATTGTGTGCAATTCTGGCCGCCATATCTTAAAAAGGATATAGCGATTTTAGAAAAGGTACAGAGAAGAGCCACCAAAATGGTAAAGGGGATGGAAGGATACTCCTATGAAGAAAGGCTAAAAAGGTTAGGGCTCTTTAACCTGGAAAAGAGACGGCTGAGGGGAGATATGACAGAAGTCTATAAATTAATGAACGGAGTGGAACGGGTAAACGTAGATCGATTGTTTACCTTATCAGAATATAGAAAGACTAGGGGACATGCAATGAAGCTACAGGATAAACTATTTAAGACTAATAAAAGAAAATATTTTTTCACTCAACGTGTAATAAAACTCTGGAATTTGTTACCGGAGGATGTAGTAAAGGCTGTTAGTGTAGCTGGGTTTAAAAAAGGTTTGGACAAGTTCCTGGAGGAAAGGTCCATAAACCATTATTAAGAAGTGACCGAAGATATCAATGCTTGACCCAGTACAAGCATTGTGGAACTTGTGTCTCTTGGGGAAACTGCTAGGTACATATGACCTAGATTGGCCACTGTTGGAAACAGAATACTGGGCTTGATGGACCTTGGTCTGACACAGTATGGCATATCTTATGTTCTTATGTTCTTATCCTTAGCTGAGAAGCGGGCAGCATGCTACCGCATGATAAACCCAAGTGCTATGGAGGTCTCGGAGGGTATGAAGTTCACCTCCTGGGTTCGCTTTGGCCCTATCGGTGCTTTGACTGCCATTGTTTAGCTCAGGCACCATGGCGGTGTTAGGCTACCCATGTAGGCCCTTTACACATATGCAAATATGGTGTTCACCAATGCCACGCCCAATCTAAAGGCATATCTGATACCCGCGTAAGTTCTTGAGCACTGATGGTATGAAAATCTGCATAGCAGTTAACCACTGTAGAATCTATAGCTGTACACCACGGCATGATGGCAACATATGCGTACATGGACACCTGAGGAGCCACACCTCTGCCACCAGGGCAGCTAGAGCTCAGTTGCCAGATGGCTGAGTGGGTGGTGGCACAGAGGAGCCTGGTGCAGAACTATCCTGCCATGCCCATGGGTGTTGGGGTGGCTGTGGGGCCCATGGTTGCAGAACGTGGACCATGGCTCCACTGCACATTGTGCCCACTATGTGCCAAGCCATGTGGTGGGCACATGTCCAAGCCAGGCTGTGGGTGGGGGGACCAGCCAGGGGGGAAGCTCCTCCTCTGTCCCCCCCACCATGTGCCTGCTGGCTGTGCACGGCACGGCACTGACATACCTGGGGCACTTGGAGGGTGGGGTCTGCATACCCCCTGATATCCCCTTTGGGGGCCCGCCTCTGCTTCGGCTGCAGGGGCCAGCTCTGGTCCCGCTGCCACCTCTGCATCCTCGGGCTGCCCAGCCTGTTCCTGACCCTCTGATCCCTCCTCCTCAGACTGCCCGCCCTGCCCCTGACCATCTGATCCCTCTTTCTCACATTCCCTGCCCTATCCCTGATCCTCTGATCCCTCTTACTCACACTCCCCCCCCGCCTCTGATCCCTCCTCCTCCGCAGACTCCCCACCATGCCCCTGACCCTCTGATTCTTCCTCCTCTGCAAACTCCCCATGCTGCTGCTATTCCATGGCCCCCTCACTGTTCTCCCCCTCCATGGTGCTGTCTTCTGTCACAGTGCCACTAGACTCCTCCTCCCCATCACTGGTGGAGGTATTGCTGGGTTCAGCACTTCAGGACAGCTGCACTGGCACTGGACCATTGCTCTGGGTTGGTGCCTGAGCTATGCCAGTGTTGTCTGGGGCCCCCTGGAACCAACTGTGGGAGAAGAGGGAGGGGGCATTACAGATCTGCACAGGCATGGTCCTGGGATGGAACTGGTACGTCTCCGTGGGGCCCAAACATGCATTGCACAACCCACTTTCAGGCCATGGTGGTGTGCCATTCCACAGTGCAGAATCTATGCCCTCCACTTTGCCCACCCCCAGGCAGCTCTGTTCTCCCTCTCACATGCCCATCTGTGGCTTGCTGGCAACTCCCCCCCCCCCCCCGGTGGACGATGGACACCCACAGGGGACAGTGTGGGCAGGTACACAATGTGCATCTGGGCCCACCACTGGTAGTGTGTGCCCCTGTACTGCCCTTCAATGCCATGCACTGGTCTTTTGTCTGTGCACCTGCATGTATTGGGTGCCGACTGGTGCACACACAGGTTAGGGATGGCAAGGCCAGCTCAAGCACATTCACATCATTGTATATGAGGGATCCACCACCAGACGGTCTGCCTGAACCTGCCTGGCAGCCATGGCAGCCACCCCTTGCATCTGCTGGCCTCCACTGTGTACTCCACAGCTGGTTTGGTCACTTCCGGTGCAGGGTGCAGTAGTGGTACTTCAGGGCCTCTAGGGTGCATTGCATGCCATATTCACTATGGGAGAGAGGAGGAGGGAACACACAGGGGCTCAGTTTTGTGCAGCCATATCACCTATTTTGCATACCTGTATCCTGCCTCGACCTGGTGGCCTGACCATCCTGGGGGCAGGGGCATACCCAAGGGTAGAAAATGTGGGGTACATGTGATTGTACACCTTTGGCATCTGGCTCTGGATTTCTACCCACCACTCCCCTGGACCTCTGACACGTACCCTGTGCCACCACCAACAGTGCCATCTGGGCCACTGACCCACCTGTGTCACCCCTCTGGTCCCTTCAGTCATCTCTGTAGTCCTCCCCCTTCCATTTCTCCCATCTGTTGCACCCAGTCTTGCTTGGCACTATGGTACATTGTTGTGGGCCATGACTGGCACACTTTTCAATGGATTCACACCGATTGTGTAAGCTTTGTACTTTGTCTATGAATCAAAGTATGTGGTGGCAAACTCGCAATTGCCGTCCAACAAAGACTTCTTTTACAAATCAGGAACCTTACAAAGTGAAACCGCACTGTTGCAAATGCTTCTTTGAAGAGTAACTGAGCATTTGCGACAGTGCCTGATTCCCCTGACGAAGAGAAATCGAAACACGGCCTGTGTCGGGCTTTTGGGCTTAAATTGAGTATAATAAATATTCTCCTTCCTTAATACTACGCATTAGTACTGGGTTTTTTTGATCTGCTTACAGGGACAGACGACAGCACATATGTGGATGCTACCACTGGTCCCCACCGACCCCTGAGCCAGGGTCGCAGGGGCTGTGGGATAGGCCATGTGTCCAGGGCATCCGCATGGGCCAGCAGAGTCACCTGGGGTGAGCAGCCTGATTACAGCTTCCCCTGCACTGGGCAAAGCCATTGCTGTGTGTGCCCTGTGGTGTTGCTGCCATCCCCCATCAGGGGGTGGAGCGGCCTCATCGCCTGCTGTGTCTTGATATACCTACTTCTGCAGGCAGCCAGGGATGGTAACTGTTCCATGCATGGCCCATCCCCCCGACTGTCACCTGTTCTATAACCACTGGTGCTGCCATCAGCATGTGGCTTGGCCCCACGGCCCTGTCCCCCTGTGCAGACACACAACTGTGCCTTTCAGGGTCTGTGTGGCCTAGCAGCGTGCTCAGCTCCCCCCCCCCCCACCCTTTCAGGTCTCCTTACCAGTGCAGGCATAGTTGGATGGCCCTCCATATGGCCATGGACAACCACAGGTTTGGCTGCCAGCCCTCCCCCCCCCACCCCCCGGGATATAGCATCCCCTTGTACTGCAGCATGGAATGGGCAAGGGCCTCAGACTCATCAGGGCTGAAGTTGACTGTCCTTCTTGCCGCCATGCTGCTGGTATCTATCCTCCCAGCCACATGGGGCTCCTGCATAGGCAGCCTGCGAGGCCTGCGCAACGGTGTCGTCAATGCACGGGAACACCGGACGGGTGATACATGGGTCTATGCACACCTGTTGTCCAAAGTCTCTGCCCACTGGTTTGGATACCTACATGGGTATCGCAGCCTGGCATCTTGTTTGGCGCCGAATCCGGGTTCCAGCCCCTGAGCGTACCCATCTATGCCAAGCTGGGTGCGTAGCACTGTGCTTTGTTTGTGCCACATTTTTGAAGCTTGTTCATTTTGGAGACACATGACTCACGATTCACACACTTTTCCTGAGCGGGTATCTTTCTGCAGGTATGGCATGCCTCTGCGCCTTGTTGAAAATTAGGTCCGTCATTTCTAATCACGTTGTCAATTTGAGGGTGCATGGTTAGTGAAGAATTAAGAATAACATCTAAATTCCTAACTTTAGAGGATACCTGAATATTTCAGTCACCTATCTTAAGATGAGTAGGTACAAAGGGGGACCAGACCAGGACAGAAATGTTTTTTGAACATTAAAATCCAGCCTGTTGTTAGTCATCCATGATTTGACTGTTTTGATGTACAATGTAGAATTTGATACTGGAGTAAAACATTAAATATCATTTACACATATAACTGAAGGTACAAACCAGAAAATAAGTTGCATATAGGGACAATGCAAATATTGAACAGTAATGATGAGAGTGCTGAACCCTGTGGTACTCCTGTCTGCATTAGAAACCAGTAGGTTGCATGTCAGAAACCTTTACTTGAGCGTTCTAATCCATCAAGAATGATTGAAACAGAGTATACACCATGCCAGAGATACCACTGTCATTTAATCATTGTAAGAAGATGGAATCGTTGACTGTATCAAAGTCTGCAGATATAGCTAACAGGACCAGCACAAAAGATTTGCATTGGTCAAACCCCGGAGAAAGTAATCAAAGGAGTAAAGCAACAAGGTTTCTGTGCTATGTTGAACATGGAACCCAAACTGATAACAGCTAAGAACAGAATGGGTAGCAACAAATTCATGCAACTGATGCAACACTACCTTCAAGAACTTTTGCCAGGAAGGGTGTTGAAGAATTCAGGTAATAAGTAGAAGCATCAACAACATCTAGAGATAGTATGCTTTAAATTGGAGAAAATGCTTGCACGTTTCTAAAGTCTCAGGCACATCCCCTTGGTGAGCGAGCACTTATTAATTTCTAGAACAACCTCACAAAAATTGTCATTCAAAGCTGTGATGCCCTAATTGGGAAGGCTTCCAATGAGCAGTATGTGTAAATTAATGGACAATATAATAGCCTTTATTTGCTCTGGAATTCACTGCTAGGGGAAGGGTAAAATCTGTTAATATAACTAGATTTAAAAAGACATTTGCAGAAATTCCTTGCAGGAAAAGTCCAAAATAATTATTAAGGTGGACTTGGGGAAACCCTGGGGATAAGCAGCAATGGACTATCTCTTTCTGGGGATCCTACTGAATACTTGTGACCTGCATTGGCCACTACTGGAAACAGAATACTGGGCTTGATAGACCTTTGGTATGACCCGGCATGGCAATTCTTATGTTCTAATATTCATCCAGAAAGATGTAAAGAGGAGGAAGACTAGCAACAACATCCAAAGACAATGCCCACAGAGTAACACAGCAAGAAGGGTGTCATGAATCAACAAAGGTAGCAGCAGGGCTAGAGTTTCTATTAGGCAAACTAGGCAATTGCCTAGAGCACCAGAGTTTGAAGGGTGGCAGCCATGGCACTTGAGCCCATACCCATTCACTGCATGATGCCTGAGCCTTCTCTCTGCTCCCCTTCTGAAGAGATTGTGGAAAAGAAGAGAAACTGGAACCAGCTCTCTCATGATCCACCTTCCTAAAAGGGCTTTGCAGGGCCAGAAGGAAAAGATATACTGCAGCCACTGGAGACTAGCAATCAGTGCTGCCCCATTTCATTTCCTTCCTCTGTGTCCAATGGAGAGGAGTAAGTGGCAGAACCAGCAGTATAGAATTAAGGCAACCAGCTTCTCTCTCCTGGGAGAAGGAGAGAGAGACTGGAAGTCAGCTGCAGGAGAGGATAAAACCGAGGTAGTCCCAATCATGCTCCACTTCTGAGCCTTAATCACTGCTGCTGATTTTGATATAGGCTGGCTCCATGGGACCTGCTTAGCTAACCGCAATCGGTTCTCCCTTCCCTCCAGACCCCATTCACCCACCTGATCAGTTGATCACAGTACATTGTGTTGTCGGTCTTTAATTGCTTGAAGACTATTCCTGCCCCTCTTGCCTTACTTGCATGTTAAAAACAAACATTTCAGGCAAATGTCATACAGAGAAACGGATGCACATACATTTATTCATGTTGGCAGCTATTGATTAGCCTAACAAAGAGATTATGTCTACCCCAAGTCATCTTGCAATTTCATCCAGTCTATTGATACCGTGTTTCCTTGAAAATAAGACCTATCCTGAAAATAAGACCTAGCACGTTTTTCTGAGATTCCCATAATATAAGCCCTACCCTGAAAATAAGACCTAGTGCAGATCATGGGCAGACTGACAGATATGGTACCTTGGGGGGGGGGGGGTTTGCGCTGGATGCATGAATATTTGATTTCTGACTGTTCATAGTGGGCGTGTGCTGGTCATCAGTGCGGGTGGGTGCTGATCATCTGTGTGGGCGGGCGCTGCAGCGCCACTCATTCCCAGTGTGATCACAGATGATCACATTCTGTGCTGTCACGCTGTCAGCATCCCCTGCTTCCCCATGCGCGCCACCCGCAGCAGCAACAGCATACTAACACTTCACTGATTGGCTGCCTGTCATGAGGTGGCAGCCAATCAGCTTCAAGTGCTATAAGTACTGATTGAGTGGTATAGAACAGTACATTGAGAAATCAGCGTGGAAACTTTGTGAAGCCTAGCCTGCAAGAGGTTATGACTTGGGTGAAGAATTCATGGGATAAAATCACTGACAGCTGTGTTGCCAATGCACTACAAACAGGCTACTTGGACAAGAAGTGTTCATTTAAGGAGAGCTCTATTGCTAGACATGAGAGATTGGGGCCAATGGTTCTACAGGGAATGAAGTCGCAAGAAAATCAGGCCGGAATTCGGGGTTTGGAGAGTTTTGACGATGTTCCGGAAGAAGATGACATGATTGTATTTGAATAAATGTAGATAACTGTATATGAGTAAATGTAGATTGTTGTACATGGGTAAAATTTAGATTGCTGTACTTAAAAAAAGTTGGATTGTTGTACATGAATAAATGAGGATTGTTGTATATGAAAAAATAAATAAGGCATCCCCTGAAAATAAGCTCTAGTGCATTTTTGGAGCAAAAATAAATATAAGACCTGGTCTTATTTTCGGGGAAACACAGTAAGTGTTCTCAAACCCGACAGTAAAAGGGAGGAAAACATCCTGACAGCCTCCAATCCAATGTTAACGGTAAAAACAGTGGTAGACTATATGATCTTGTGAATGTATTAAAATCCTACTGAGATTAGCATATTAGTTTGTCCTAATGTGCCTGTCACAATCACATCATTTCAGTGTGGTGGGAGGGGGGATGGGGAGGAGCCACATGTCAGAAAAAGAAAAAAGTCTTAACATTGACTGCTTAGCAGATCAAGAGTATCACAGAAAGGTCTTATCTAAGAAAACCACACACATAGTTTCCTTAAACTGCCCTTACCATGTATAATGAGGTTGCTGCCATCAATTAGAAAGAGTGAAGTGTTTCCAAAAGAGCTGAAGAAAGCTGATGAAACATCTAGGGTGTTCAAAGACATCACAATCAGCAAATGAAAATCAACAAACACGCTGCCATTAGTGAAGTTTGTGATCAGCATCTTAATCTCTCCTGCATTTACACTTCTTAGGATGTGTGGTGGTAAAGAGTTATACACCTGTAGAATTAAAATGAAGTATGTCAGGACAAAGCATTAATAGTACATTCATGGTCTCAGCATTCTGCTTGAAACAGCATTTTCCATATGGTGTATTTCAGTTTTCAACAAACTCAACAGTAATCCAGCAAAGAAATTCCTGAACAAACTCTAGGATAACTCTGGAAGCTGTGTCGAAAAGGATTTTAGATTAAGGAGATCATTTTAGAAGCCTCTCCATAGGTAAACAGCAGCATTTATCTGTAGATAGCCCAGGTGTATAAATGGAGAAATAAGAAAGCTGACATTTCCACATGGAGATCGCCAGGATACAGCTATTTCAAGGATGTGGGTGTGGTTAGGATGGACCCAAAATTTTGCATGCATTCCCCTTCTTACAATGGCAGTACATGTATATTCAAATTTCATCACAGGATTTTACACCAGCTCATAGGCACGCACACATTTTTAAAAAGTGCTTTTTTAAGACAAGACTTTACATGAGGGTTTAAGGAAGTAATTTTCTTTTATTCCCTGTTCTTTTTATTTCTACCTTCAAATTTTAAAAGAAATTGTGCTTCACTAATTAATTGGCAGCACTTATAGGTATAGGTTTTTAAAATGGTCCCATTACAGATAAAAGTTCCAGCACTTATATTTGGGAGTTATAAAATTACCGTTTCCACATAGAAGTGCTGGCACTTCTATGCAAAAACTGCCATGCTGATGCCGCTTTTTTTGTGCACATGTATATTTGCAAAATGGCTACTCCAGCTTTAGGTGACAGCAAATACTTGTACACTCCTGCAAGCCTTTAGATGTAGCTTACAAAAGGCTCAGCATTTGGCAGAGCCGTTTGTAAAATACAGGGGGAGTTGAGTACATCCAGATCTAGACATAAGAACATAAGAAATGCCATACTGGGCCAGACCAAGGTCCATCCAACAGTGGCCAATTCAGGTCACAAGTTTCCCAAAAAGGCGCACAGGTTCCATAATGCTTGTATTGGGGCAAGCAGTGGATTACCTAGGTCCTCTTTAATAATGGTTTATTTAGTGTTTCCTAAAAATCTGATCAGTGGTAGTAGTAGTAGTAATCTCACCATTTACGTCCCTTAGTATGTGCATACTTTACATTATAGAATAGGTGTCAAATATGTATGAGGGTTATTTTTAAAGTAAGGTCCAATTGGCTGTAGCTTTGTAAATTTTTACCCCCTGTAGAAACAAGCATGCGTGCCGGCTCTCGGCATGCCTTGTGCAAAAGCAGATGCCATTTACAGTCATAGCGTCACTTTGTACAGTTTATACTGAGATGCTAAAATGTTTAAGACAATTGAGCGGCCCTCCGACTGTGAAATACGGTCTGTGATTCGGTTTTTGACAGCAAGGACCGTGTCATCAGCAGAAATTCATCACCAGATATGTCAGGTGTACGGCCCCAATGTGATGAGTGACAGCAAAGTGCGTAAATGGGTGAGATTGTTTAAGGATGGGCGGGACAAACTGTGCTCACGATGGGTTCCCAGGCTGCTTTCCGAGGAACACCAAAAAAGGAGAATGGCTAGTGCTTTGGCATTTTTGATCCAATACAATGAGGAAGGAAATGAACTTTTGGACCACATTGTCACAGGGGACGAGACATGGGTTTCTCACATGACTCCAGAATCAAAGCGGCAGTCGATGGAATGGAGACACACATCATCTCCAGTCAAAGTGAAAGCCAAACAGTCTCAGCATGCAAGATTATGGCAACTGTTTTCCTCAGAAAGCAGCCTGGGAACCCATCGCGAGCACAGTTTTCTGAACTGCAATTTTTCAGAAACTATTTTGTATAGCACTGACCTTGAAACTTGTGGAAGTTTCAGTGACAAAGTGGAAATTGTGAATCGCCGTTCTTCATGAATTTTTGTGTCAACTGTGCGAACCAAATCTTCTGTGATTACTGAAGGTCGACCCTATCGCGGTTCATCATGGACATTGACCCGCCCATCCTTGAACAATCTCACCCATTTATGCACTTTGCTGTCACTCATCGCATTGGGGCCATACACCTTACATATCTGGCGATGAATGTCTGCTGATGACACGGTCCTTGCTTTCAAAAACCAAATCACAGACCATCTTTCACAGTCGGAGAGCCGCTCAATTGTCTTAAACATTTTAACGTCTCAGTATAAACTGTACAAAGTGATGCTACAACTGCAAATGGCATCTGTTTTTGCACAAGGCATGCCGGGAGCCGGCACACATGCTTGTTTCTACAGGGGGAAAAAATTTACAAAGCTACAGCCAATAGGACCTTACTTTAAAAATAACCCTCGTATGTTGAACTAAGAGGTCCTTATAGGAGTATCCTAAAAATGAGAGAAAATCTTCAGAAAATCAACCCCCTAAATCACAACTAAAAATTGAGTGTGTATTTATAGGCATCTGGGCAGTTGTGTAAAATAAATTTGAAAAAATATAGGGTTAAACAGGTTTTTTACTGTATACTGCTTTATCATTTTAATCAAAGCAGTTTACATTGTAACTTAAACTTGGTAATGTACATTAAACACAGACATTGATAACTTGGATTCTTCTGAGGCAATGGAGGGTTAAGAGACTTGCTCAAGGCCACAAGGAGTGCTAGTGGAATCAAACACTGGTCTCTGGTTCCCAAGCCAGTACTCTTATCACTAGGCTAGTTCTCCACTGTATGAAGTTGACCAACTCCATTCCTCCACTATATGAAGTTGACCAAGCACTGCGAGTTGTCAGAAAGCATAATTTGCTTGTGCAGTGAAATGATTCAATGCAGTCATGTTCAAAGTCAAAGCAACCTTAACAATGCTAATGATATCACAAGGTTCTCTCACCTCACTAAAAATTCAACTGAGATAGTTTAATATAAAATAAAATAGTTTTGAATTTTCTTTTTAAAATTTTAAACCAAAATAAATTAGTCCTTTTGGTCCATGGCAATGTATGAACATGTGTATTTAGAATTTTTCATAGATTTTTCAAGAATATGTTGAATGGACTTTGCCTTGTAGTTCATAACACACTTGTAATGAAATCCTGGGAGGAGGCAAAGTAAATTCATGAAACCTTTCTGTGTATATAGCCTGTTTTACACGTGGAAAAAAGGTTTCTATTAGATTGCACTGCCACATATCTGTATAAAAAAATATATGCATGCATAGTTGTTAATTGAACTGAACTGAAGGCCTCACGCACAACCCTAAGGAAACTCGAGAGACGATGGCGGCGCTCACACTCAGACGAAGACCGAAGTGCATACAACTCACAACTTGCAGCACATCGCACCGCAGTGACAGAAGCAATGAGACGTTATCACACGAACACGCTAAAAAGATCCCTGAACAAACCTCATGACCTGTTTGCCCTCGTCAACCGTTTGACAAAGGAACCCGCCTCAGAACACATAAGCAAAATCCACCCTCAAACATTCGCCGACTATTTGCAATCCAAACTCTGCCAGATCAACAACAATCCAGCACCTAACATGATCCTTGAGCCATGCAACCAAACACCACTCACCATCTTCACAACACCATCTAAACAGCGCATTGAGGACACCATTGCGAGTATCAACACGACCACTGCCCAAACTGATCCATGCCCTGCATTCTGGATCAAGGAATTACGGACAGACCTCAGTCCCTTCATATCCAGACTCATGGAACAATCATTCACAACAGGGACATTCCCATGTACCCTCAAACGCACCTCCATAAAACCATTACTAAAAAACAACAAACTTGACCCTCAGAAGCCAGAATCATATAGGCCAATAACAAGCATACCGTTACTGGCAAAAATAATGGAAAAGGAAGTACAAAGACAAATCCAAGATCACATAGACATCAACGCACCACTTGACCCATGCCAACACGGCTTTAGAGAAGCCCACAGTGTGGAAACACTGCTCACCACACTCTTCAGCAGCATCTTAGCAGGCATTGACAACATCCGCCAAGGGTTCGTCCTTGTCTTCCTAGACATCGCAGCAGCGTTCGACTCCATGAGCCACGAGCACCTCCTAGAACGACTCAAGGGAAAGGGGATCACCGATAAAGCACTGGAGTGGTGCAGGTCCTACCTTTCTGACAGATGGCAGCAGGTATGATCCAGCGATACATCATCCGATCCGTTCCACCAAAAGCAAGGTGTCCCACAAGGCTCCTCCCTCTCCGCCCTGATGTTTAATATATACATGCAGCCAATCTGCAACCTCATACGGTCATTCAGTGTTAACTGCCTGATATACACTGATGACGTACTGTTATACATGCCTTTTGCAACAGAGAACCCCGACCTCACACCATTAACAAACTGCATAAACGAAGTATCCAACTGAATGCAATCCCAAAACCTCAGGATCCAACACAAGAAAACGGAGGTGTTGTTTATTACAAGGAACCAAAACTTCACCGCCCCGTCCATCTTAAAAGTAAAGGAAGCAGACCTCCAGACCAAGCCCACTATCAGATACCTTGGCATTACCTTAGACCAGCACCTGGATATGAAGGAGCACATAGGAAACATTGTAAGAGCGGTATACCATAAGATCCGATCCCTTCGACACTTACGATCCCTGCTCGAGCCGGACGATTTCAGGACCATCTATCAGGCCCTAATCATACCACATTTGATTATGCTAACTCAATCCTGCAAGGGCTCCCTCAAGCCACCTTGAACCCACTGCAACTGGCAATGAACGCCGCAGCAAGAGTCCTACACGGCGCATCCAGGAAAGACCATGTCTCACCCATCCTAAAACAACTCCACTGGCTCCCGATACAATGTAGACTCACATACAAGACCTTGCTACTTACATTCAAGGCCATCAAAGGGCTCACATCTGCGTCACTAACAGATCTAATACAGACGACTCCCCACAATAGAGAAAGACGATCAGTAGCACTCAACACACTGATAGTCCCAAAATCAATAACACAATGCACAAAGGCGACAGCAGGCAGAGCCTTCAAATTCTGCGCACCAAGGTGCTGGAACAGCCTCCCTCATAGTATCAGAGCAATCCCAGACATATTGCATTTCAGAAAGGCCTTGAAACACCACCTCTTTCTCCTGTATTACCCAGTAACCAATGCAGACACAGCACCAACCTCACAAGCCACCCACAACCCCCAGGACTGAAACTAATAAAGAGATCGCGAGTATGTTATAATTGTAAATAGTTACCCCTGTTATCTAAGTTTGTATCACCTGTTCAACTGTAAACACAAAGTACCATTGGAAATGTGTATTTTTATTGTTCATTGTAAACCGCGCTGGTGCTGAATAGTGCGGTATGGAAGAGACTGTAAATAAATAAATAAATAAAAATAACAGGATGCCTAATCAAAGCACAAGAGCTTGTGTAAATGACCATGCCTGCCTTTTACAAGTAGACATAAAGTAATGCAATGCGTGTACTTGATCACACTGCTTATGCTCCACACAAAGTCTACCCATGGGCATGCCCATAGTGAAAGTGCATGTTATACAAACAATGCCTGCACTTTTTACACTGGTCAGTGTTCTATAAGAAGACATTTACATGTGTATGTAGCCACTTATGTATATAAATTGAAAGAAAATGTCAGCAAATGCTTTTTCACTGAAACGGTGGTGAATGCTTGGAATGCCCTCCTGATGGAAAGTGGAGAGGGCAAATGCAGTAACAAAATTCAAAATGGCATGGGACAGACACAGTAAATCCCTTTACAGTGTGAGAGCCAGAGGAGAAGGAGTTAACACAATAATACAAGAAAAATCTTTGAAATGTCTGAATGATGGAATTGTACTGAGATGCGTACGTGAGCTTTCAGAGGTATATGACATCATATGGAAAAGATGTGAAAACACACTTATCAGTAAATGGTGGACAGAGAGAGGGTAAAAGGCAATCATGAGATATAAGCATGCCAGCTTAGCATGAAGAAGAACATATGGCCCCCAATATAGTTGTCAGAACACGGGGAGTTGAAGAGATATATTTCTTGGGAACTGAGTGGTGGGAGAGAACCAAGCAAGAAAATCAGGTAAAGAACTGAGTGATGGGGGCAGAGGTCAGATAACAATATAAATCTGACAAGGCCCAGACTGATAATTGCAGACATGGGCCCAAGAAAGGTCAGCGGAGAGGGGTACAGACATGAGTAGAATAACATCACACAAGTGGGGCATTAGACAGCTGGAACAAGAATGAGCTAATTAGAGAAGAATGCCTGAATAGTAAGAATGGTCCTGAGCAAGGGTATATAATGTGACAGGACCAGATACATGATGAATCTGTCTGCTTCGCAGTGGAGGCTGTGGGGAAGTATGGATTCCCTGGGTTCTCTATGGCCCCAGTATCCCTGTTGTCATGTCTGAGATTTTTGTGTTCATGTTGTTTTGTCTTGTGTGTATGTCTGTTACACTGTTCTCTTTTGTGTCCAGGAAAGCCTGTCATACTTTCTGTTGAGTCAGGAAGTAAGACAGAATCATGCAGGCGGGACCAGACATACTGACTTGTAATTGTTTAGAAATCTGCATCAGAGATAAGACAGAATGACCCTGTTCGCCTGCTGTGAGAGGGGGCAAGATCTGTAATTCCACTGGACTGTTTTCCTTTGTTCTTAGTTTCTGTTTCTGTAAGATAGGGAATAATAAAAGGACCCTTAGGGAAGCAAAATCTGTGGGATAGTTGTTACCATGTACTAGCATGTTGTCCTGCATAAGGTGAGATTTTGCTTTGCATAAGGTGAGATTTTATTGGGACGTGTAAGTCCTCTCTGTGATGTTTCTTTTATTGGGAAGTGATATGTCCTCCCTGAGTGGTTCCCCTTCTGGATGGAGGAAGGTGTCTGCTTGGGAACTGTCTGGCCAACAGTCCATCTGACCTTTCACCCCATACAATTGCAACGCTAAACCACTCAGATCCAAAATCCTACCGACCATTTCTAGCCTCCCGTTCCTCTCAAAAATCATCGAAAAAGCGATACAAAGACAACTGCAAGATTACATTGATCTGAATGCTCCACTAGACAACCACCAGCATGTCTTTAAACTACATCACAATGCGGAAACCCTGCTTACCTCCCTGTTCGGCAATCTCCTAAAGGAAATGGACAATAAAGAATGGATTTCTGCTCGTATTCATGGACATCTCAGCGGCCTTCGACACGGTATCCCACACCATAGTACTACAGAGCCTACAGGAGATAGGAATACACAAAAACACCCTAAGATGGTTCTCCTCTTCCCTAAGCAACCGAACGCAACAAGTCAAATGTGGCGAGAAGAAATCAGCACAATTCCTTGTCACGCAGGGAATACCACAAGGCTCGGCACTCTCATCCATACTCTTTAACATATACAGGGTGGCCCAAAAAAAGTGAGAACATCTCATAGCATATAAGTTATTTAAAAATTCAAAAAGACAGATGTAAACAATTAACAAATTTAAAAAAAAAGATGGCAACCGGAAATTTCCGAAATAAAGCATAGTTACTCACCTGTAACAGGTGATCTCCGGGAACAGCAGGAATTTAGTCTTCACATATGGGTATTGTCGGTACCGATGGAGCCTGTGCAGGAACGCTCCCCAGCATCCAATTAGAAAGCTTTTGGGAGCATCCCACATCATCTGCGTGCTGCCTTCCCGCCTTTCCCAACTGCCTCTCTCCAGTTGAGTTTAAAGCTGAGACAAAGAGAGAGAGCGGGAAAGAGAAGGAGATAGATAGAGAGATACAACTCCATGGGGAGGTGGGTGGGTTGTGAAAACTAAATTCCTGCTGTTCCCGGAGATCACCTGTTACAGGTGAGTAACTATGCTATCTTCAGGAACAAGCAGGAATGTAGTCTTCACATATGGGGACTCCCTAGCTGAAGATGCCAGGGAGAGACCCCAGAAGTTGTGTGTCCCTGAGAAAGGGCTCCACTTCCTCCCATGGATTTCTGGCATCCAACCAGGGATGGTGGGTAGGAATTGATTAGGTATGGAACAGGTGTTGGAGAACAGCCTGACCAAACAAGGCATCTCGGCGGGAGTCCTTGTCCAAGCAGTAATGGGCTGTGAAGGTATGAACCGAGGCCCAAGTGGCTGCTCGACAGATGTCGCCGATAGACACAGAGTGCAGATGAGCCATTGAAGCTACCATGGCTCTCACATTGTGAGCTGTGACATGGCCCTCCAGAGGAAGATTCTTACTCTGATAGGCAAACAAAATACACTGTGCAATCCAGTTGGACAGTGTTCTCTTGAAGACTGGAAGTCCCAAATGAGAAGGATCAAAAGCAACAAAAAGTTGAGAGGACTTTCTATGTTGTTGTGTTCTTTGTAAGTAAAAAGCTAAAGCTCTTTTACAGTCCAAAGTATGAAGATTCCTTTCTGCATTTGATGCATGAGGCTTTGGAAAAAACACAGGCAGGTAGACCACTTGGTTAAGATGAAAAGGTGAGACCACTTTTGGCATAAAGTGTGGATGAGTCCTAAGGACTACCTTGTCACGATGGAACCTTGTATAAGGTGGATCAGCCACTAGTGCCTGCAACTCACTGATGCGACGTGCTGATGTGATTGCAATGAGAAAGATGACCTTCCAGGAAAGGAATTTCAATGAAGTAGAAGCTAAGGGTTCGAAAGGTGGCTTCATGAGCTGGCCAAGAACCTGGTTTAAGACCCATGCCACCGGTGGTGGCCTAATGGGAGGCTTAGTTAGAAGAAGGCCTCTCATAAATCTTGCTATAAGAGGATGGGAGGAAATAGGCTGTCCATTTAAAGGCTTGAAAGAAGCTGCAATAGCACTCAAATGGACTCTTACTGAGTTAGTTTTAAGTCCTGCATTGGATAAATGAAGGAGATACTCCAGTAATAATTCCAGAGGTATTGCAAGGGGGCTAAGACCCTTCTGCGAGCACCATATGGTAAACCTTTTCCACTTGAAAGCATAAGAGCGTCTTGTGGAAGGTTTTCTGGAAGCATAAAGGATATCCTTTACTTGCTGAGAAAGGTTAAGATCATGAAGATCTACGCCTACAGCAACCAAGCCCTGAGATGCAGAGACTTGGGACTGGGATGCCATCACATTCCGTCCTCCTAGGACAGGAGATCTGGAGCAGACCCTAACTCCAGAGAGGGAGCTTGAGAGAGATGTAGAAGCAGAGGGTACCACACTTGCCATGGCCAATGTGGAGCTATGAGAATCATACGGCCTCTGTCTCTCTGAAGCTTGAACAGGGTTTTGGGAATTAGGGGAATGAGTGGAAAGGCATAAAGGAGGTCTTGACCCCAATGAAGTAGGAAAGCATCCCTGGCCTGAGAGCTCTGCCGGAATTCTGGAACAGAACCGGGGAAGTCTGGCATTCAACGGACTTGCAAAGAGGTCTATGTCCGGGGTTATAAGAACATAACATAAGAACATAAGATATGCCATACTGGGTCAGATTTGAAAAATCTTGGCCACCTGGTCTGCATGTAGAGACCATTCGTGTGGAAGCAGAACTCAACTGAGTCTGTCTGCCCAAGAGTTTTGGATGCCTGGAAGATACACTGTCAGGAGATGAATCTGATGCTCTCTGGTGAGGGCCCATAGTCGCAAAGCTTCGTTGTAAAGCGACAGAGAGCCTGTTCCCCCCTGCTTGTTCACGTAGAACATGGCTACTTGATTGTCCATATGAATGAGGACTGTCTTGTAGCTGAGCAGGGTGTGGAACACTCGAAGAGCAAGGAAGATTGCTCTGAGTTCTAAGAGATTGATGTGTAGATGAGTCTACTGTGGAGTCCAAGTGCCTTGGGTGGAGAGGTCTTGCAGATGAGCTCCCCAACCCATTGGTGAAGCATCTGTTGTGAGAGTTGCCTGGGGTAAAGGTTGTTGAAATGGAGACCCCACCAACAGGTTTTGAGTGGACTGCCACCATTGGAAAGACAAAATAAGGCGATTTGTGTTTGCTATTTTGTCTGACAGGCACACTGATGCCTGGGTCCATTGAGTGGATAAAGTCCACTGGGCTGCTCTCATATGGAGGCGAGTATAAGGAACCACATGCACGGTAGATGCCATGTGGCCTAGTAGTTGTAACATTTCTCGAGCAGTGAAATGAGGCTTCAGCCCTGCTTGAGAAGCTAACTGCACCATGCGAAGGCAACGGGTCTGCGGAAGATAGGCTCTTGCTTTTCTGGTATCCAGCAAAGCTCCTATGAACTCTAGAGATTGAGTGGGAGTTAGGCTGGATTTTGGGATGTTTATGACCAACCCAAATACTGAAGGATATGCATTGTGCAAGATAGAGAAATCCTGGCCTCTGACTCTGATGGGGCTCGAACGAGCCAGTCGTCTAAATAGGGGAAGATGAATATTCCTAGCATGCGAAGAAATGCTGCTACCACAGCCATGCATTTCGTGAACACCCTTGGTGCTGAGGCCAGGCAAAAAGGAAGCACCCTGTATTGGTAGTGCTTTCATTGATAAAGGAACCGAAGGAACTTTCTGTGAGTTGGATGTATAAGAACATGAGTGTACGCATCCTTGAGATCTAGAGAACAAAGCCAATCCTGACTCTGAAGGTATGGCAGCAGAGTTCCCAGAGAAATCATCTTGAATTTCTCTTTGAACAGGAATTTGTTCAGTTCTCTGAGGTCTAAAATGGGTCTGTGTCCCCCTGTTTTCTTTGGAATAAGGAAATAAGGGGAGTAAAACCCTGTACCCTGTTGGGAAATGGGTACGTTTTCTATCACCCCCTGGGCAAGAAGTAAACTGACCTCTTGACTCATAAGAACATAAGATATGCCATACTGGGTCAGACCAAGGTCCATCAAGCCCAGTATTCTGTTTCCAACAGTGGCCAATCTAGGTCATATGTACCTAGCAGTTTCCCCAATATGACTCAACTGAGTGTTGAGAGATGCCTGATAATTGAACCCGCTTACCACTGTAGGAGGGAGCATGTTGAAGAAATGAAGCTTGTACCCCTCTCTTACAATGGAAAGAGTCAATTCTTCTGCTGTTATCTGCCCCCATCTGGGGGCAAAATGACACAACCTTCTTGGGATGGTGGAAGGCTCTGGCCCGTTCAGGGCCAGGAAGGCCAAGTTCTCTAGATGAGAGTCAAAGCCAATGTTCCCTCTAATTTTCTGTAGGCTGTGTGCGCATAAAATATCAGCTGTGTGCAGCTTTTGAAGGAAGGTTAAATTTTTGTGCGCCACATAATGACACTCAGAGTTATATACTTTAAAATTTGACTACAAGTCAGAATACAGTATGTACACCACATTGATTTTAATCAAATTAAATGAAAATAGACGATTCCTAAATGAAGCAGGAAATTTCTAGTAATTACAATCATAACTTTTAAATTTTAAGACGTCTGTGGTGTTTTCTATCAGAATCAGAGCTGTAATTTTTGTGCGCTCTGTTGTAAAGTATGTGCGCTCGCTCGGCGAGGTGTGTGCGCGTGCACACGCGCACAGCTTAGAGGGAACAGTGGTCAAAGCCCCTGTGGAGGCTGAGTCTGCTGGGCCGGTTGAGGCTTAGCAGTCTTTGATTTCCTTTGCTTTGGGGGCTGCTGTCCCTTTCAGGCAGACTGACCTGCAGAATGCACCTGCTGGGTATAGGAGGGATAAAACCTCTTATTTTTAGAGAAGAATGGTTTCTTGTAGGATTTTCTCCTTGCAGGATCAGCTGTAGCCTTGGATAGCCTAACCGAAGGAACTTTCTGTGAGTTCGATGGATAAGAACATGAGTGTATGCACCCTTGAGATCTAGAGAACAAAGCCAATCCTGACTCTGAAGGTATGGCAGCAGAGTTCCCAGAGAAATCATCTTGAATTTCTCTTTGAACAGGAATTTGTTCAATTCTCTGAGGTCTAAAATAGGTCTGTGTCCCCCTGTTTTCTTTGGGATAAGGAAATAGGGAGAGTAAAGCCCTGTACCCTGTTGAGGAATGGGTACCTCTTCTATTGCCCCTTGGGCAAGAAGCATAGTGACCTCTTGATCTAACAGGTTGATGAGAGAGGTCTGAGAATTGAACTGTCTTACCATTGTGGGAGGGGGCATGCAGAGAAAATGAAGCTTGTACCCCTCTTTTATAATGGAGAGAATCCAATGTTCTGCTTTTATCTGCCCCCATCTGGGCGCAAAGTAACACAACCTTCCTGGAATGGTGGAAGGCTCTGGTCCGTTGAGGGCCAGGAAGGCTAAGTTCTCTAAATGGAAGTCAAAGGCCTTGTGGAGGCTGAGACTGCTGAGATGGTTGAGGCTTAGCAGTCTTTGCTTTCCTTTGTTTAGGTGGTTGCTGATCCTTCCGGGCAGGCTGACCTGCAGAACATCCCTGCTGGGAATAAGAGGTATAAAACCTCTTCTTTTTGGAGAAAAATGGTTTCTTGAAAGATTTCTTCCTTGCAGGATCAGCTGTGGCTTTGGATAATCTATCCAAAGGGGAGTTGTCAGCATCCAACTCATTGGCTTTCTCTTGCCAATTTTTGCCAAATACATTCTCACCTGTAGAAGGGATATTTCACAGTTTGTCCTGCACCCAGAGCTCCAAATCAGATGCTTGGAGCCAGGCAATTCTACGTGCACCTATGGCAATGGCAGAGGTTCTGCTTATGCACTCCAAACAGTCAAAAGCTTCACGATTGACAAACTTAGAAACATCTTGGGCATGTTTAACCAGTGTGAGAAAATCCCGCCTCTTATCCTCAGGAAGGAGAAGGCTTAAAATCTCCAAATCTCCTGTGACTTCTTTAAGGAACATTCCCATATATAAAATATAGGAACTGATCTTGGCAGAAAGCATGGAAGCCTGGAAAGTACGACGTCCAAAGGCATCCAAGGTTCTACACTCACGTCCTGGAGGATTAGAAGCATGCCTCTTTGCACTTCTGATCCTTCTCATAGCTGATTCCACTACAATAGAGTGGTGAGGAAGCGGAGTCTTTTGGAAACCAGGACAAGGAGGGACTCGATACATGGTATCCAGTCTACGAGAGTGAGGAGAGGTGGTAAGAGGTGTTTCCCACATTCTTAGCATGAGATTATGTAAGATCTCATGGATAGGCAAAGTAGCTGCCTCCTTAGGAGCCTTGGGATATTGTAGAATCTCCAACTCCATTGCCCTGGGCTCTGTTTCGGGAGCCACAGAAATGGAAAGACCTCGAGCCACCTCCTAATAAAATCCTGAAAGAAGATATCTTCTGGAGAAGACATCCTACGTTTAGGAGAGGAAGGCTCCTCTGGGAGAAGTATTCCGGTACCGACAGAGCTGTCAGAATCCTCAGACTCCTCCGAGGATTCAAAATACCTTCTGTCCAGATGATCTTGTAGAGCACGATACCCGTACCGACCGAAGTCGGTAGCGGGGGGAATCGGCACTGGTGTATCAATACCGGAAGGCATAGCATGACTGGGTGCTGATAAAGCAGACACCGATGCCGATACCAATGCCGTCGGTACCGGTAGCGATGTCGGTGCCGGTACCGGTTGAACTGTCTGACGCGGTTCCAAGGGTGTCAATGCCGCAAGAAGAGCTGCCAGACTGCGTTCAATAGCCAGGAACCCCTGGTCTATCGACGCTGCCGATGCCTGGGTATCGGTACCGGAGAAAGCAGCCGGTACCCCAGAGCATGGCACCAGTAGTTCTGCCGAGGTTGAGGCCTCGAGAACATCCTGGAGCCCCGATAATGCTTTGGAAGCCGAAGCCTCCCGCCGGGGAAATTTTGCCGGTACAGAACCCTCAAGGGCAACGCCAGAGGCATCTCGATGTTTGGAAGGAGATCTACCCTTTGAGGACTGGCCAGACTTATGTTTAGTTAACTGAGATCCATGGGAGGAAGACGAAGCCCTGGAAGACGTCGATGCCACAGAGGCTGCATCGGAGGGAAAAAGGGTGCTGAGCTTAGCAGCTCGGTTTTGTTGACCCCTCTTGTACATCATGGCACAGGCCACACACTCCGAGATGGAGTGGTCAGGACCTAAACATTTAAGACACCACTCATGGGTGTCGGTGACAGAGATGGTACCGCTACACTTGGTGCACTTCTTGAAACCCAAAGCAGGTTTTTCCATAGTGGAGGAAATTTTGGGCCTAAGGCCCAAAATGGCGGATGCACCTGAGGAAGAAAAGTTTGTAAAAATACTATATATATTTTTTTTTTTTTTAAAGAAAGAAAGAAGAACTGGCGGTACCGGTATAGCATCGAGGAAGGCAGACGCGACCACAAAAAAGGAGAATAAGAAAAATTTTCTGCGGTGACAGGAACGACGACCTGCTGGCTCCGCGGAAAATGAAGAACTGGAGAGAGGTAGTTGGGAAAGGCGGGAAGACAGCACGCAGGCGCTGTGGGATGCTCCCAAAAGCTTTCTAATTGGACGCTGGGGAGCGTTCCCGTGCAGGCTCCGTTGGTACCGACGATACCCATATGTGAAGACTACATTCCTGCTTGTTCCTGGAGATAGACATTATATAGCTAAAAAAGGTAAATAAGTAAACTATTTAAGCTTCCAATTTATGAGATGTTCTCACTTTTTTTGGGCCACCCTGTATATTCAAACCAAATGCAACATCATCAAACGACACAAAATACATTACCACCTCTATGCTGATGATATCATGATCTATGCCCCAGTCAACCAATTCTCACCTGACATAAAATCATTGACAAAATGCCTTTAAGACATGAATACATGGCTCACCAACAATAACCTGATGGTCAACTTTGACAAGACAGAGTCTATGTTCGTCACTAGGGATCCCACATTCAACCCACCTCAGGCAATCAGTATCCTAGACAAGACAATAGCAATAAAGGATGAAGTAAGGTACCTGGGCATAACCCTGGACAAAGCTCTTAACCTACAACCGCACATTAGCAAAATTGCAGTTAGAGTCTATCTCCAACTATAGACCATCAGGAGACTTAAACCAATCTTTAACCACACTTCCACACAGTATGCCAAACAATCATATCACCAGTTCTGGACTATGGAAACTCACTATATCAAGGACTTCCAGAACAAACTATGACTATGTGATTCCCCGCGACCTCTCAAAGTTGTATGCACTCAATTATACTCCCCTTCTAAGTACCTTAAGCAAAGATATCTCATCCTGGCAATCTCATTCGATCTCATGGCTCAGGCGCATCAATCCTCTTAAAATGTTTTTGCTGCTTAAGATATTATTTCTGTTCACACAACTGCCCATCTGGGTTCCATGCTCATTTTTTATGCAGTCCAGCATCTCCTTACTAGATTTGGCAAGATTGACAGCCACAGATCCTCTGGTACACTATGATACTTCTAGACTTAGAACTTTATTATCTATGCTTCTGCTTGCGTATCTTACATTTATGGGCATCGGATTCTCGCTCAGCCTGGGCATCCTTGGAGGCCTCGTGAATAGCCCCAATTCCTCTGGTGGCTGTTCCATTTCTATCACTCATTTCCAATATCCACAGATACGACACAGTTTCGGATCTTCCGCCAATGCACAAGTGGTTATACATACTCCGCGTCCTTGGGAATAATTACTATTCGAGTCCTTGCATTTCAAATCGCTTCTTGCTCGACTCTACCATGTTTTTGCGGTTGTGATGCCGGAGGATCTCTCGATGACTACTCCCAGGGTTAGATGGAAATCAGATCTGCCTGACAAGTAGAAGGACTTCTGGATGGAAGTCTTTCATTATTCCCATGACTGCTCTATCTTGCTCTCCTTAGTGAATGCACAACTGCACATACTATTTTGGATGCATATTCTGCCTGTAGATCTCAATCACAGGGGCAAAGCGGATGATTTCCTATGCTGCTGGTTTTGCAGGCATAGAGGAGATTTTTGCCATATGTGGTGGACTTGTCCCAAAATCCAAGAGCTCTGGGCCAAGATTTATGATTGAATTGTTCAAAAGGTTGTGGCTTCCTTTCCATTTACTATAGACACTTGTGTTTTGGGATACTTACCTCCTGATGTGTCACAAAGTCAAAAATGTCTCATCAATTGCCTGTTGATGGCAGCTAGATCTGTCATAGTTGATAATGGAAAACAGCCTACCTCCCCACTTTGGATTAATGGCAGGTAAAAATTTGAGATATATACAGAATGGAGAAACTTACCACTGACATTTGTGGTTACCTGGGGGCTTCTTTTCTACCCTAGAAGGGTTATTCCTGCTGCAGCTCTGGGTCAAGGCTATACCACTTTCGGGCCTACTCTGATCCTTGGGGCAGAGCCCCGATGTCAAACCCTTCGACCTTATGGCAGGAATAATACTTCCTTTTTGATAGGTTATTGGCATCACTTTTTACTTCTGATCTCTTATGGGGGGAGGGGGGAGAGGTGATGGGAGAGGGAAGGCTAGGGTTGGGTTAGAAGAATGACTCCCTTAGATGAGTTCAGAAGAGTGGCTGGATATGCAGACCAGTAGGAATGTTCTTATTAACATTATTTTCACATTCTTATTCAAGGAGGTACCTAGGGGGTTGCATAAGCACATGGGAGAGACTGGGTTATCACTTTGCACAGTGGTTTCTTTAATTATTTGTACTTTGTTTATTATAGAGAGAACGCTCTCTGCCTTTCAATGTTTGGTCTGTATAGAGTCACAGTTTTGTATTAAGTTTCATTTATGACCTAAATAAAATGTTTAAACAACATAGGCATACAGGCACCCTTGTTGCCTCTTTGATAGGCAACCTTTTGGACTTCATACATAGGTGTCCTGTTATAAAATGTATGCCTTATCCTGAGTTCTTGCTCCTCTGTTCCCTTAAATCACCTTGCCAGTATTTTCTGCTTTTAAAGTTTTCATGGAACAAGAACAATATGTTTTAAATGTTCATACAATCTTGTTTTTCAGTCAACAAGCACACTTGATTGAGGCACACAAGTGTATCATTGCATCCAGTGGCACCAGGATAGAACCGCTCTCCCAGACCTCTGAACTATGCATAAAGGACCTGATTCTCAAAGGCATTTACACAGGTAACTGCCCTAGTTAGTGCCTTCAAAAATTCCCCGGTTTGTCTCATATGCCCCCCGATGCTATGCAGTTAGCATGGGGGTATTCCGGGGTAGTGCAGAGGTGGGACAGGGCGTGCTGATTTCCGATGCTACAAGGTTAGCGCTCTGTGCCTTAAAGATAGGCGAGGGAAACCCTTGCTTATCTGTAAGGTGCCAGGGCTAAACGTATAGCATAGAAAATCGGTGCTACATGGGTAGCTCCTATGGCCTCCTAGCTGTGCAGCAATGCCCGGAATTTTGATGTCGGAGCCACATATGACCCCAGCATGGAAAATACAGGTTAGGCAGTAATTTTTTTCTAATGGTTTCTACCAGTTTTCCCAGTACTGATGTCATGTTCACTGGTCTGTAGTTTCCCGGATCACCCCTGGAACCCTTTTTAAAAATTGGCATTACATTGGCGATCCTCCAATCTTCAGGTATTACAAATGATTTTAATGATAGTTCACAGATTACTAATAGCAGGTCTGCAATCTCATATTTCAGTTCTTTCAACACCCTTGGATGTATAGCATCCAGTCCAGGTGATTTCCTACTCTTCAGTTTATCAAATAGTTGTAATACATCTTCCCGGTGTATCGATATTTCTTTCAATTGTTCTGCAGTATCACCTTTAAATACTACTTCAGTAATGGGTAACATCCCTACATCTTCCTCAGTAAAGACCGAAGCAAAGAATTCACTCAGTCTCTCCGCTATGACCTTGTCCTCTCTTAGTGTCCCTTTTACCCCTCTATCATCTAATGGTCCAGCTCACTCTCTCACAGGTTTTTTGCTACAAATGTTCTTGAAGCAATCTTTATTATGCATTTTTGCCTCCACAGCAAGCGTCTTCTCAAATTCTCTCTTTAACTACCTTATCAATGACTTGCATTTAACTTGCCAGTGCTTGTGCTGTGTCCAGTTTTCATCATTTGGCTCTTTTTTCCATTTCCTGAAAGATGCTTTTTTGGCAAAAACAGCCTCTCTGACCTCACCTTTAAACCATGCGGGAAGATTTTTGGACTTCCTTCCACTTTTCTTAAAGCGTAGAATAAGCTGGTCTGGGCTTCCAAGATAGTATTTGTAAACAACACCCAAGTTGATGTAAGTCTTTAAACCTTTGCAACTGCTCCTTTTAGTTTTTTTTTAAAATTTTCCTCATTTTATCATAGTCTCCCTTTTGAAAGTTAAAAGGAAGTACTGTGGATTTCCTTATCATCCCTCCTCCATTAATTAAATCAAACGCGATCATGCTATGATCACTATTGCCAAGTGGCCCCAACACTCTTATCTTTTGCACCACATCTGGTGTTCCACTAAAGACTAGGTCCAAAATGGCTTCCCCTCTGGTCAATTCATGAACTAGCTGCTCCAAGAAGTAGTCATTTATTTCATCTAGAAACTTTATCCCTAGCATGTCCTGCCGTGACACTGACCCAGTCAATACCTAATAATAATTGAAATCACCGAATATTATTACTGTGCTATAACGTTTTTAGCTTCCCTGATTTCTTTGACCATTTCATCAACCATTTACTCATTCTGGCCAGTACACCCCCACTGCCATTGCCTTCCCCTTTTTACATGAAATTTCAGTCCATAGAGATTCTACAACAAATTTTGTTTCCTGCAAAACATTATTCCTTTGTGACTCAATGCACTCTCTAACATAGAGCGCAACCCCTCCACCAATTTGATTAGCTCTATCATTACGATATAGTTTGTAACCAAGTATTGCAGTGTCCCACTGGTTGTCCTCCTTCCACCATGTCTCTGAAATATCAATCATATCTAACCTCTCATTTAGTGCTATATATTCTCCCATCTTATTTTTTAGCCTTCTAGCATTTGCATACAAACATTTTAGAAATTGTATTTTATTCATATTGATCTGGCTATCGGTAGACAGAGGTAATTTGGAATCTTTAAGCTCTGTCTGCTCTGTACTCAAGGGCATTTGGGCTACTTTTATGCAGCTGAGAGCCTGCATAAAAGGCTCCAGTGCCCTGCCCTGTTCAGGCTTTCCTACAGGAGCTCTCCAGATCAAACAACAGTAAGAATTTAAGGGTTTGTTTTATTATATTAAGTTGTTAGCTCTCTGACTGGGTGCTCTTAAAAGGGTTTTTTGTACATTTTTAAAGCAAGGTTACTTTTTTTGGTGCTTTAGTGGGACTTTCCTTGAGCACAGTAGGTGGTTGAACTCAGTAACCTCCTCAGCTTTGGGAACTGCTAACACCTAATCAGGAGTTAGTGGGCCTGATTTCCTGAGAGCAGCTGAGGGCCTGCATAAAAGGCTCCAGTGCCCTGCCCTGTTCAGGCTTTCCTACAGGAGCTCTCCAGATCAAACAACAGTAAGGATTTAAGGGTTTGTTTTATTATATTAAGTTGTTAGCTCTCTGACTGGGAGCTCTTAAAAGGTTTTTTTGTACATTTTTAAAGCAAGGTTACTTTTTTTGGTGCTTTAGTGGGACTTTCCTTGAGCACAGTAGGTGGTTGAATTCCAGTAACCTCCTCAGCTTTGGGAACTGCTAACACCTAATCAGGCGTTAGGGGGCCTGATTTCCTGAGAGCAGCTGAGGGCCTGCATAAAAGGCTCCAGTGCCCAGCACTGTTCAGGCTTTCCTACAGGAGCTCTCCAGATCAACCAACAGTAAGGATTTAAGGGTTTGTTTTATTATATTAAGTTGTTAGCTCGCTGACTGGGAGCTCTTAAAAGGTTTTTTGTACATTTTTAAAGCAAGGTTACTTTTTTTGGTGCTTTAGTGGGACTTTCCTTGAGCACAGTAGGTGATTGAACTCCAGTAACCTCCTCAGCTTTGGGAACTGCTAACACCTAATCAGGAGTTAGTGGGCCTGATTTCCTGAGAGCAGCTGAGGGCCTGCATAAAGGGCTCCAGTGCCCTGCCCTGTTCAGGCTTTCCTACAGGACCTCTCCAGATCAACCAACAGTAAGGATTTAAGGGTTTGTTTTATTATATTAAGTTGTTAGCTCTCTGACTGGGAGCTCTTAAAAGGGTTTTTTGTACATTTTTAGAGCAAGGTTACTTTTTTTGGTGCTTTAGTGGGACTTTCCTTGAGCACAGTAGGTGGTTGAACTCCAGTAACCTCCTCAGCTTTGGGAACTGCTAACACCTAATCAGGTAATAGTTCCCTCCCTACCCACCCAGACTCCCACCCACCCCTAGCGAGTAGTCTTGCTTTATAGGGCACCTCCCCATTTGACAAAGCACAGAGAATTGGACCAGCACATTTTGAATATAATTAAAGAGATTTAACTGCTTTTTCTCTGAAAGGACAGCTGGGAAACCAGCTGGTACTTGGTAGATCTCTCTCTTTTGCTTTAACAGATACCTAAGCTCCACGAACAGAACAATGGCTGGGAAAAATCGTATCGCTAAAGCTGCTGCCCCCATTACAGCTTCTGCCTCAGTCCAGACAGAGGTCCTAATGCCAGTTGAAGGACCAATTCCATGTGAAAGTTGCCTGCATGCTGAAGCTCTGAGGAAACAAGTAAAGGAACTCAGAGAGGAGGTGGCGAGGCTGAGGAGCATTCAAGACAGTGAGAAGTACATTGATGAGATGCTTCTTGCAGAAACCAAGCTCTCCAGCAGAGAAGATGGGTGCCAACAGAATGTCAATGGTTGGACACAAGTCACCAGGGCCTGCAAAATCACCAATCCAACTTCTCCAGCCCTTGAATTGAAGAACCATTATGCAGCCCTGGAAGTGGAGGAGGTGAAAGCATCCCTGGAAAGGGAAGAACCAGAGCTCAAGTACCCCAAAGTTGCAGAATCAGTAACCACAAGGAAACGAAGGGTAGTGGTGGTTTGAGATTCTCTTCTGAGGGGTACTGAGGCGTCCATCTGCCACCCAGACTTGATGTCCAGAGAGGTATGCTGTCTGCCTGGTGCCAAACTCCAAGATGTTACGGAGAGTTTGCCGAGACTCATCAAGCACACTGACTATTGCCCAATGTTGCTAATCCATGTTGGAACAAATGATACTGCCAGGTATACCTCGGAACGTATCAAAAGTGACTTCATGGCTCTGGGACAGAGGGTGAAGCAGTTAGGTGCACAGGTGGTGTTCTCTTCAATCCTCCCTGTTGAGAGTAAAGGCCAAGGCAGAGAGGCTCGCATCCTGGAGATGAATGCATGGCTGCATGGATGGTGTCATCGAGAGCGTTTTAGTTTCCTAGACCATGGGATGCTGTTCCAAGGATTGCAGAGCAGAGATGGCATCCATCTGTCCAAGAAAGGTCAACGCATCTTCAGTAGTAGACTGGCTAATCTACTGAAGAGGGCTTTAAACTAGATTTGTTAGGGATGGGTGAAGAAAGCTCCCAGGTAAGTGAAAGCCCCCAGGTAGGTGATACATTAAATAACTTTATGGAAATGGGTAACAGGGGTAACATATGGAAAGCAGTGTGTATAAATGCCCGTAGCATGGGAAATAAGATCTCTGATGTTGAAGCTTTGGTGGGAGTGGCTGACTTGGATTTAGTGGCAGTTACAGAAACATGGTTCACAGAAACCATGATTGGGATGTAACTATACCTGGCAATACTTTATTCAGAAAGGACAGGGTAGGAAGTAGGGGAGGAGGAGTGGCACTTTATGTAAAAACTACTATTAAATCTTTGGAATTACAGATCTTAAAAGGGAGAGGGGAGGCATTGTGGGTTAAACTAGAAAGAGGGAAAGAGAAATCTATTTACATTGGTGTGATATACAGACCTCCCTCACAAGAGGAAGCGGTGGACAGAGAGTTAATTGAAGACATGCGCAGCATTGCTAGGAAAGGGGAAGTGCTACTGATAGGAGATTTCAATATGCCAGAGGTTGATTGGCACATTCCTGCTGCAGTATCATCTAGAAGTAAGGAGATCCTGGATTCTCTACAGGGAGAACTATTCAGGCAATTGGTAACAGACCCCAACGTGAAGGGGCCATTTTGGACTTGGCGCTTACCAATGGTGAAAATGTTTCTGATGTTGTAGTGGGAGATCATTTTGCATGCAGTGATCACCAGATGGTGTGGTTCAGTATTAGGACTAGGGCTGTTAGAATCCATTCAAAGGCGAGGATCTTAGACTTTAGGAAGACTAACTTTGCGAAGATAGGCACTACCTCAGGGAGTCGTAGTTGGATGGGAACAGCTGAGGGATGTAGAAAAACAGTGGGAAAAACTGAAAGGGGATATTTTAAGGGCAACCAACCTTTTTGTTAAAATGGTAAATAAAGGTAAAAGGAAAAGGAGACAGCTATGGTTTTCGAAAGAAGTAGCTGAAAAAGTGAAGAAAAAGAGAAAGGCCTTCATGAAATACAAGAGATCACAGAGAGAGGAAGACAGTCATCTGTATTTGGAAAAACGTAAAGAAGCTAGCAAAGTAGTCAAGAAGGCACAGATTCAAAAGGAGGAGGAAATAGCTAATGCAATAAAATGAGGGGATAAGACATTTTTCAGATATATTAGTGAGACGAGGAAGGGCAAGAGTGGTATTGTCAGACTCAAGGGTGCAGGGGAGGAATATGTAGAAGCTGATAAGGATAAAGCAGAATTGCTTAACAAATATTTTTGTTCTATGTTCACAGATGAAGAACCAGGAGCAGGACCTCAGAAAACACCCACAAATAGGAACAGAAGCAAAGGACATCTGGAACAATTTTCAAAAGACTGTGTTCGTGAGAAACAGAGCTCAAGTACCCCAACGTACCCCAAGTACCCCAACGTACCCCAACGTACCCCAACGTACCGCAACGTACCCCAACGTACCCCAAGTACCCCAACGTACCCCAAGTACGCCGATGCCAGGAAGCCCCCGCTACCACCAGCAGCTCTCCCCTACCCGGGGATCGAGCCACCAGCGGCAGGAGGGGCCAGCGATCCTCAAGGCCCAATCCGGGCTCTGCAGCCAAGCATTTCAACTTCGCGCCAGCAGGCGCCGACGCCAGGAAGCCCCCGCTACCACCAGCAGCTCTCCCCTACCCGGGGATCGAGCCACCAGCGGCAGGAGGGGCCAGCGATCCTCAAGGCCCAATCCGGGCTCTGCAGCCAAGCATTTCAACTTCGCGCCAGCAGGCGCCGACGCCAGGAAGCCCCCGCTACCACCAGCAGCTCTCCCCTACCCGGGGATTGAGCCACCAGCGGCAGGAGGGGCCAGCGATCCTCAAGGCCCAATCCGGGCTCTGCAGCCAAGCATTTCAACTTTCACGCCAGCAGGCGCGCCCGCGTCTGGCGGGCCCGCGCCTGAGGGCCTCGCCAGAGGGCCCTTTGGCGTGGCCCTTAGGCGGGGCACGATAGGCGGAAAACAGAGTCTTCACCTAACACTACAGAACCAGCGTGTGCCAACGTCGGAACCTGTCCTCCTCGTCATGCTGTTTAGGCAAGATTGCAGCTCCTCATAACAGTTTCCCTCCCAGTCGGGGTAGAGCGTGCCGGAATCTCCAATACCACCACCCATGTGAACGCTTTGGCTGGGCATGTCTCACATCCACTCCCTGCATACTCAGGAACTTTGAAGTTACTTCTCCTTCTCATTGCCTCAAGTAAGATTAGATAGACCCCTTATGTATCTGCTATTTTGCCATATACCTGGAGTTTCTCACGTAATGATTCACTGTTGACTAACTATCTCTCAGTAAGCTCTCATACAATATTTACCTGCTAATTTGTACCCCACTGAACAGCATTGTCTCCGAAACTCAGTCAGAATTAGATAATTTCTGAAATCCGTCATATACCTTGTGTAATACTTAATAACTTTACCTCTAAATTCTGTCTCATTGATATATTTGATCCATTTGTGCCTGTTGTACACTACTAGAACTTGCATATTATACACCTGTTTACACTCCTATCTCTATTCACTGCCAAACCACTACAAAATACTGCATTTGCTCTCTTGACAACCCAGCAGTCAGTAATACCCACTAACACAGCATAGACTTACCACTGATACACTAACAACAAGGCTGACACCAGATCTTCAACATCCAAGATCAACACTGAAATGGCCCCACCCATCACGGCCATAATGAGCGGCCTCATGATCTTTTCTTTGCTGATTGTTGAGTCCCTAGCCTTATTCCACGCTACTAATCATATCCCAATACTCCAGCACCATGCCAAAACATGGACAAACTCTGCCTACCCTAACCACTTAAAGAACACACACACACGTCAATCATATTTGTTACACATAGCTCTCCAACATAACAAACAAACTAAACCAGAGAAATCCACTCTAGTTCTTAATTGCGCCCTTATAAATGCAAGATCAATTCGTAATAAATGGCCAGTTGTCACTGAATTAATTGCATCCCACAACCTGGATATTCTCTTAATAACTGAAACGTGGCTTTCCGACGTAGACAATGTAATTCTCAACCAACTATTACCCAACAACTTCACAAGCCACTCCCGGCATAGAGGAATCAAAAGAGGAGGGGGGGCCCTTATCTTAACCAAAACGGACTTGCACTTTCATACAACAGACTCCTCCAGTACCAACAATCTTGATATCATATCCATAGCAAATGATCAATGCGCCATCAACCTGCTATATAGAGCACCCTCATCCTCAACTGACGATCTCTGCAACATCCTCGACCTAGCAGCCAACACTCGCAACCTCAACTTATCAAACTGGATACTAGGAGATTTCAATCTCCCTTCACTTCACTCCAGTCATGCCACTGCCCTACTAGAAGCAATTAATGATCTGGGCTACAAACAAATCATCAACGAACCCACCCACACCAAAGGGAACATACTGGACATGATCTTTGCCCCTCTGTCATTACAAGATCCAAATGAAAAGCTGGTAACATCACTCACTTCTGTACCATGGTCAGATCACAAGCTTATCAATTTCAGTATACCTATCAACAACAACTCTCTACACAACAATGGAACTTTAAGCAACACCACTTCTCGAAACTTCAGAGCCTTCAACAAAGATCTCATACTGGCTGAAACTCTTCCCCTATACAACAATGCAACCCTCAACCTTGACAATTTAATCTCCTCATGGAATAAGAATCTTAGCGCTATTGCCCAAAAACCTACGAAGAACAACATCGTAAATAATAGAAAACATTCTCCTTGGTTCTCTCCTGAACTATGTATCTCCCGCTCTCATTTACGGAAACTAGAGAAAAGATGGAGGCGTTCCCACTCAGCCGGAGACCTGTCAGCTTACAGAACTCACCTTGCAATTTACAAAGAGGCTATCCTATCAAATATGAAACAATACCATACTGACACCCTCAAAAGATCTCTAAACAAACCTCGTGACCTCTTCGAACTAGTTAAATCATTCTCTAAGGAACCATCTCCAAGCCATCCCGAAGAGATCCACCCACAAGAGTTTGCCAACCATTTACAATCCAAGCTACTTCAAACTGATGAAGTTAACACGTTCATAGCACAAGGCACCACCAGTCCAACTTTACTTTATAAGTTCTCCACACCATCCAAGAAACATGTGGAAGATACTATTGCAGCACTCAACACCACGACTGCACAAACGGACCCTTGCCCTGCATATTGGATTAAAAATTTACGATCAGAACTCGGCCCACTTATCACAAAAATGATGAACCTATCATTCTCAAATGGATCTTTCCCTGCACCACTCAAGCAAACATCCATCAGACCTCTGTTAAAAAACCCTAAACTGGACCCAAGCAAAGTTGAATCCTATAGACCCATAGCCAGTATACCTCTATTAGCCAAAATAATCGAAAAGGAAGCACAAAGGCAACTACAAGACCATATAGATTTAGCCTCCCCACTGGACCATCGGCAACATGGCTTCAGGGAATACCATGGCGTCGAAACCCTACTTACCTCTCTCTTCAATAAAATCGTCACAGGTATCGACAACATCCATCAAGGTTTCGCCCTCATCTTTATAGACATTGCGGCAGCCTTTGACTCTGTACACCATGGTCTGCTAATAGAACGACTAAAAGAAAAGGGCATAAGTGGCGTCGCACTCGATTGGTGCAGATCGTACCTTGATGGCAGATGGCAGCATGTAAAATCAGGTTCAAGATCTTCCGAACCCTTCCATCAGCGACAAGGCGTCCCCCAAGGGTCCTCCCTCTCATCTCTATTATTTAATATTTACATGCAACCTATTTTCAACATTATCGAATCATTCAAGGTCGACTGTCTAATTTATGCTGATGACATCCTCCTATTTATGCCATTCTCCACAGAAAAAATGGACCTTTCACCACTGATTGAATGCTTCAATACAGTCTCCGAATGGCTCCTATCACAAAACCTCAGGATCCAACACAAAAAGTCTGAGGTGCTATTTATCACCAGAGACCAGAAATTCTGCCCCCCAACTCATATAAAAGTTAAAGAAGCTGAGCTCCAAACCAAATCAGCAATTCGGTACTTAGGGGTCACCCTCGACCAACGACTAGATATGAAAACCCATATATCCAACATAGTCAGAGCCGTATACTTCAAAATCCGGTCACTCAGACACCTGCAATCCCTTCTAAGCACTGAAGACTTCCGGACAATATACCAAGCACTTATCTTACCACACTTTGACTTTGCCAACGCTATTCTCCAAGGTCTCCCTCAATCATCTCTAAATCCGTTGCAACTTGCCATGAATGCCGCAGCCAGAATCTTAGTAGGAGCAGCAAGATGCGACCATATAACGCCTATCCTAATACAACTTCATTGGCTCCCCGTTCAAGGAAGGCTTACATTCAAATCTTTGTTACTCACCTTCAAATCTATCCATGGCATCACCTCCCCCTCATTAACCAACATCATCCAGCCAGCTCCTCCCAACAGAACAAGGAGAACCCCATCTACAAATGTGCTAGTAATTCCAAAGGCTTCAACAAAGTACACAACCGCAACATCTAACAGGGCATTCAGTATCTATGCCCCAAAATGTTGGAACGCATTACCACCAGGCATCCGTGCAATTACTGACCTATCACAATTCAGAAAGGCTCTCAAATCCCATTTATTTACTCAATACTACCAGATTAACCCTACCACTACATAAGTGCCTCTCCCTCACCCCCTCAAGTTAACATATCAACTCCATTGTACACATGTTCACACTGAATTCCCAATACTCGATCTCATTGTACATATGTAAGTAGTTTAGTTTGCATTCCCCGTTTATCCAAGTTATTACTCCTGTTCTATGTAAAGCATAAGCATGTTATCCAAGTTGTTTTGTCCTGTTCTATGTGAAGCCAAACAGTTTGTTATGGTCATTTTGTTGTATGTAAACCGCGCTGACAATAGTGCGGTATATAAGAAATTGTAATAAATAATAATAAATAAATAATAAACTATCTCAACTTAAAGTAGACAAAGCGATGGGACCGGATGGGATACACCCGAGGATACTGAGGGAACTTGGGGACGTTCTAGCAGCTCCACTGACTGACCTTTTCAATGCTTCGTTGGAGTCGGAAGTGGTGCCAAAGGACTGGAGAGAGGCTTATGTGGTGCCTTTACACAAAAGCGGAAGTAAGGATGTGGTTGAAAACTACAGGCCAGTTAGTTTAACTTCGGTGGTGAGTAAATTATTGGAAACGCTGCAGAAAGAGAAAATAGTGAGGTTTCTGGATTCCAGCAGATGACATGATCCAAGGCAGCATGGATTCACCAGAGGCAGGTCTTGTCAGACAAATCTGATTGACTGGGTGACCAGGGTGTTGGATCGAGGGAGAGCCCTAGATGTGGTGTATTTAGATTTCAGTAAAGCCTTTCACACTGTTCCTCACATGCGACTTATAAACAAACTGAGCACCCTAGGGATGGACCCTAAAGTTACTGCTTGGGTTAGAAATTGGTTGGGTGGGAGGCGACAAAGAGTACAAGTAAATGGAGCTCACTCTGAGGAGAAGGATGTTATCAGTGGTGTGCCCCAGGGATCTGTCCTTGGTCCGATTCTTTTTAACATCTTTGTTAGTGATATAGCAGAAGGGCTTTCAGGTAAGGTTAGCCTCTTTGCGGATGATACCAAAATCTGCAATAGAGTAGACACCCAGGAAGGGGTAGATAACATGAGGAGGGATCTAGCTAAGCTTGAAGAATGGTCTAGAATTTGGCAGCTGGGATTTAATGTTAAAAAATGTAAGGTCATGCATTTGGGCTGCAGCAATCCAAGGGAGCAATATAGTATAGGGGGTGAAGTACTTTTGTCCACTAAAGAAGAGCGGGACCTAGGCATGGTTGTGTCTGATGATCTTAAAGTAGCTAAACAGGTAGAGAAGGCAACGGCAAAAGCTAGAAGGATGCTTGGGTGCTGTGATGGGGAAAAGATATCCTGTGATAGGAAAGCAGTGGAACCTAGGACTAATAGGGCTGTTTCTAGCAGGAAGGAAGATATCAGGACACCCAGTTGCCAAGAGCAACACAAACATTCCCAGCCACGAGGGAGAGAACCCTGCACAGCTGATAGGCATTCCCCAGCTCTTAGCTCTGATAGCCTTCACCTGGGAGGGGGAGGAGCTGGAGTAGAGCCTCAGCAAACGTATAAGGGATGTTCATTAGAGAATAGAGAGAGAAGTGGAAGCAGCAACGAGAGAGGTGGAAGCAGCAACAGTTGTAGCTGGAGAAGGAGATCTAACGTGGGCTTTGGCAGTGTTGATAACTTCAGAGAAAGCAGTTTTAAGGATACAGTGAGACCAGCAGTTGAAAGCAGGAGAGACGTGTTGGATCAAGACCCGCTGAATAATGAGTGCAAGCTGAGGTCTGAACCTGGGAAACAACGTCTGCTTTGGGCTGGTAGGAAAACTGATATAACTGACTTTAATTCTAATTGTGAGAAAGGCTGGCATAGAACAGCTGATAGTGGTAATTGGAGGAGAAAGGAAAAGAAAGCTTTTAACCAAACCTCCAAACGTATACCTTATGCTGAAGATAGTTATAAGGGGAAATTACCAGTCAGGACAGCTGGAGAGCCAGTACAAGCCTCAAGAAAGAAAGGATACACAGTGTCAGACATCTGCATGTGGGAAGAGGGTGACAAACATCTAAAATCTAGAGAAAAGCCTCTGAGATTTAAACCCTTGCTGGAAGAAGCAGTGCCTAGCTTTTCTCCTGACTCAAACCCAAGAGATAGGCTGTTTTACAAGGGTAAAGCTGTGCCCAAGTCTTTTCCTCGTAGAGGTTATAAAGGACATAAAGCCCACTGGAATTATATACCAGGATATGCTGACAGTGACCCTAATCTGCTGGAGGAGATAATAGGAAAATCCAGAGAGCTGGCAGAGGAGAATAATCTGCCAACATCATATAAGCAGCAATGTATTACAGTTGATAGTCAGGTTGAAGCAATGATCATTGATCCTCCTGAACCGGACGTGTCTGACTATCAAATGGATTGTACATTGGCTGTGTTTAATGAGGAAATTTCATTGTGCTGAAGAGATACAGTGTTAGAAGTGAGTTAACTGCCTGTTATAAAGCACAATACTTTATTTTTGTCCTTATTCTTTTTGGCCAGAGCATGGCATATGTTCTTTTGTGATTTGTGTTACAATCCAAACCCCGGGAGGGGAAATAAAACCCTGATTTAAGCTTTACCACTCGAGCTTCAACTACCTTATTGAAAAGGAATCCTTTCAGTAAAAGGTCCCCCTGTAGCCCAACCAGCTTGCTACGCTGCTGGTGGACCAGGGTGTGACAGGAAATGGCGTAGTATTTTGGATTTTTGAAAAAAACACAGCAAAAAGGACATTACAAAAAAAGGATTTACCTGAAAAAAATCAGGAAGAAGTTCGGCTATCCTGTGAGAAGGAGAAAAATCGGACCGGACTACGGATCCAGACCTGATTTGGAGCCACCCAGGAGAGCTTTCTCAAGGCAAGATCCTGCACTGTGCTCAGGTACAAGTGAGGGGGCACGGGTGTAGAAGGATCTGTGAGAAAGTCTCCAATTTCTGTGCTATAGTGGGAGGCATAGATTTTCTTTTGGTACCGCACTTGGTGGGCTTTTTCTTGTTTGTGTTTTCACAGATAAAGCAAACCTGATGGATCCCCAGGACGTAAAGAGCTGGATGGACGCTCAGTGGAGGCTCCAGAATGAGCAGGCCCAAGCGATCCAGGAGAGGTCTATAGCAGCCATGAATGCTCAGCAGCAGCCATTGCTGAAACTACTGGGAGCCCTGCTGCAGAAAAGTGTGGACCAAGAGGCAACTATTCCCTCATTACAAGTGGGGGTAGGACTTAATAGTTGTGGTGCAATGGCACCGGGACAATTTCATGATAATGAAAATTTTGATGATTTTGCTGATGCTTTTGAGAAAATAGCAGAATCAGCTAAATGGCCAGCTGACCAGTGGGCTGTCCGCTTGGCTATGACTCTATCCGGTGAGTCATTAGCGGCATATAAAGCTTTGCCCTCTGATCAGGCGTCCAATTACCTGAATGTAAGAAATGCTGTAAGGGACAGGTTGGGTTTAACGCCCATCCACTACAGGCGCTTATTCAGGGAAGCTAGGCTTAGGCCTATGGAAACACCCAAGGCACTATTTCAGCGTCTAAAGGGTCTAGCGCTGAAATGGTTCACTCCTGAAAAGAGAACAATAGAGTCAGTGATAGATGCCATAATTATGGAGCAGTACCTTGAGGCTGTACCGCCTGAGGTAAAAGCATTTATAGTGCTCCAAAAATGTAGTTCCACAGAGGAAGCGGCTGAACTCTCAGAAAGATACTTTGAGGCAGAGTTCGCCGGCACCTCTAAGGAAAAGGTATTAAAAGTAGCCGGCCTTGGTAAATTATGGGGCTTAGAAAAAACCTCTAGGAGAGAAATGTGTGACCCAAATGTGAATTTTCTAAAGAGGAAATGTTATAATTGTGGTCAGTTAGGACACATACGTAAGGATTGCACTGTACGCACTGCCTTAATATCAGGGAAGAAACAACCTCTGGAGGAGGGATTCCTCCTTAAGGTCTGTGTAGAAGGGGTAGAAACTCTGGCCCTGCTGGACTCCGGTGCAGACCAGAGTATGGTCTCCCAGAAGTTATGGAAGACCATCTCTGACCGTGACCCATCCGCCCAGCGCCCAGCAGAGGGAAGAGTACAAGTGAATTGTGTTCACGGGTCAGCGCCATACTATCCTGTGCATAGAGTATCCATAACAGGCTTAGGGATTAATGGGGAAGTACGCGTGGCAGTCATACCACGGCTTCTTCGTGACCTTGTTTTAGGCAAAGATTGGCCCCCTTTAACAAACAGTTAAGGAAAGGTTTAACTGAGAGAATAGGCCTAATTACAACCAGGTCCCAAGCAAAAGTTCCTGTAATAGAGGTTAGACCCATAGAGGGGGAAACGGAAGCTCCTGAGGGTGGGGGAGAACCCCAAGGAGATGAGAAGGGAGAGAGTGAAAAGATACCCGATCAAGAACCCCAAGGAAGTGAGAACAAAGAAGGAAGTGAGAATGAAGAAGGAAGTGAGAATGAAGAAAGAGAGGAGGTACAAGGTATACTTCCCTCTCAAGAGGACTTGGAAAACATACCCTCTAGAGGGAAGAAAGGAAAGGCTGAAATGCGACAAGAGCATAGGCATAGGTTGCAGGCAAGGGTAGAACTGGAGGCCGGAGAGGGGTTACCCTGGGTCCCAGCAGAACTTGTCCGCAAATTCCCTTCCTTCCCTAGAGAGCAGAGGGATGACCCAGCACTAAAGAGAGCCTTTGAGTATGCCCGAAAGAGTAGGACTATTTTGCCTAGGTTCTTTTTAGAAGAGGGATTACTGTACCGGGAGTGTACAGACCCTTGGAAAGGCACCCTAAGAAAACAGTTGGTCGTGCCCGCTACCTTTAAGGTGGTAGTCCTGAAAGTGGCACATGACCTTCCTGTTGGTTTCCATAATGATACACGGAGAACATTGGACCAGATACTGGCCCGATTTTATTGGCCTGGCGTTCTCAGGGAGACGGCCCGCTACTGCGAGTCCTGTCTCACCTGCAGACAAGTTAGGGCTAGTAAACCAAAACCGGTCCCCACAAGACCGGAGCCTATTGGCTCAACTTCAGTCCATAAGTTAGTGATGGACATTATAGAACCCATTGTTAAAATAGTAGATATCCTAGAGGAACAATGGGGCGAATCTGATAAACCAGAAATAGGGGTATCCAAATTTCCTAGGAATCTTAGGAGCCGCCTAGAGAGGACCTCCCGAGTGTCAATAGATAATCTGCAGGCTAGCCAGTGCAGGTAGAAGCACTATTATGATCGGGGAACCAAGACACGACAATTAGAAGTCGGTGATAAGGTTTTAGTCCTGGTAGCAGAGGTTGGTCCTAAATTTGAATCCAGATGGAAAGGACCCTATACAGTAGTGGAAAGGGTCGGGCCCGTCTCCTATAAGGTGGAGAATAACCAAGGGCAACGACAAGTATATCACGTAAATCTGTTAAAACCTTGGCAAGACAGAACGGCCACCGTACAGTTGGTCAAAGTGGCAGGTGGTTCACCTCATAGAAATGGGATTACATGCTGGCAGACTCAAGGAGCCGCAGCCTGTAATATCTTAAGAGGGGGGATATGTGATGGGGAAAAGATATCCTGTGATAGGAAAGCAGTGGAACCTAGGACTAATAGGGCTGTTTCTAGCAGGAAGGAAGATATCAGGACACCCAGTTGCCAAGAGCAACACAAACATTCCCAGCCACGAGGGAAAGAACCCTGCACAGCTGATAGGCATTCCCCAGCTCTTAGCTCTGATAGCCTTCACCTGGGAGGGGGAGGAGCTGGAGTAGAGCCTCAGCAAACGTATAAGGGACGTTCATTAGAGAATAGAGAGAGAAGTGGAAGCAGCAATGAGAGAGGTGGAAGCAGCAACAGTTGTAGCTGGAGAAGGAGATCTAACGTGGGCTTTGGCAGCGTTGATAACTTCAGAGAAAGCAGTTTTAAGGATACAGTGAGACCAGCAGTTGAAAGCAGGAGAGACGTGTTGGATCAAGACCCGCTGAATAATGAGTGCAAGCTGAGGTCTGAACCTGGGAAACAACGTCTGCTTTGGGCTGGTAGGAAAACTGATATAACTGACTTTAATTCTAATTGTGAGAAAGGCTGGCAGAGAACAGCTGATAGTGGTAATTGGAGGAGAAAGGAAAAGAAAGCTTTTAACCAAACCTCCAAACGTATACCTTATGCTGAAGATAGTTATAAGGGGAAATTACCAGTCAGGACAACTGGAGAGCCAGTACAAGCCTCAAGAAAGAAAGGATACACAGTGTCAGACATCTGCATGTGGGAAGAGGGTGACAAACAGCTAAAATCTAGAGAAAAGCCTCTGAGATTTAAACCCTTGCTGGAAGAAGCAGTGCCTAGCTTTTCTCCTGACTCAAACCCAAGAGATAGGCTGTTTTACAAGGGTAAAGCTGTGCTCAAGTCTTTTCCTCGTAGAGGTTATAAAGGACATAAAGCCCACTGGAATTATATACCAGGATATGCTGACAGTGACCCTTATCTGCTGGAGGAGATAATAGGAAAATCCAGAGAGCTGGCAGAGGAGAATAATCTGCCAACATCATATAAGCAGCAATGTATTACAGATGATAGTCAGGTTGAAGCAATGATCATTGATCCTCCTGAACCGGACGTGTTTGACTATCAAATGGATTGTACATTGGCTGTGTTTAATGAGGAAATTTCATTGTGCTGAAGAGATACAGTGTTAGAAGTGAGTTAACTGCCTGTTATAAAGCACAAGACTTTATTTTTGTCCTTATTCTTTTTGGCCAGAGCATGGCATATGTTCTTTTGTGATTTGTGTTACAATCCAAACCCCAGGAGGGGAAATAAAACCCTGATTTAAGCTTTACCACTCGAGCTTCAACTACCTTATTGAAAAGGAATCCTTTCAGTAAAAGGTCCCCCTGTAGCCCAACCAGCTTGCTACGCTGCTGGTGGACCAGGGTGTGACAGTGCATACGGAGAGGAATGGCTAGCAGAAAAAAGGAGGTGATAATGCCTCTGTGTAAGTCTTTGGTGCGACCTCATTTGGAGTATAGTGTGCAATTCTGGAGACCGCACCTTCAAATGGATGTGAACATGATGGAGTCGGTGCAGAGGGTGGCTACTAAAATGATTAGTGGTCTTCATTATAAAGCATATGAGGACAGACTGAAGGATCTTAATATGTACACCTTAGAGGAAAGGCGGGATAGAGTTGCTATGATTGAAATGTTTAAATACCTCCGTGGCATAAATGTTCAGGGAGAGAGCCTCTTTCAATTGAAAGCAAGTTCTGCTATGAGGGGACATGGGATGAGGGTGAAGGGAGATAGATTCAGGAATGATATGCAGAAATATTTCTTTACGGAAAGAGTAGTGGATCCATGGAATAGTCTCCCAGTGGAGGTGGTAGAGATGAGGACAGTAACTGAATTCAAAAAAGCATGGGACAAACACAGAGGATCTCTAAAGGTAAAAAGGGGACTGTTGCAGTTGTTATGGAAGGACAGACTGGATAGGCCATGTGGTCTTTTTCTGTCTTCATATTTCTATGTTTCTATGTTTCTACTTTTGTCTTTATTGGAACCTCTCTGCTAATATGCCCTAACTTCATTCTTTTGGTAGTATCATTGTAAGCTAGTAACATAGTAAATGGCATCATAGTAACATAGTAACACGGTACATAGTAAATAGTAAAATAGTAAACAAAGGTAGAAAAAATAATTGTATTTTCAATTTAGTGATTGAATTTTGCACAATATTTATATTTTACACAGGATGGGAAACTGCATCTCTGGTGTTGCTCCTCATGTGTAGTCTGGCTTATTGGGGTTTTAGTTTAATTTTTGTCTACATATTTTTATTTTTACTTTGGGTTGTGATCCAAAATCCTCTTCCTTGCACCATCATCTCATCCACACATTTAGACTCTGAAGCTCTGTCTGCCTTTTGAGTCCTGTGCATGAAACGGGAAGCATTTCAGAGAAAGCTACCCTGGAAGTTCTGGATTTCAGCTTCCTACCTAAAAGCCTTCCAGAACCTCCCTACCACACTTTCCATATCATTGGTACCAACATGTACCAAGACAGCAGACTCCTCCCCAGCACTATCTAAGACCTTGTCTAGGTGGCTTGTAAGGTCTGCTACCTTCACACCAAGCAGGCATGTCACCAGGCGATCCTCATGTCCACCAACCACCCAACTATCTACATGCCTAATGATCGAATCACCAACTATAATGGCTGTCCTAAACCTTCCCTCCTGGGCACATGGCCCTGGAGAAACCTCCTCAGTGCGAGAGAGTTTTACATCACCTGGAGGACAGGTTCTAGCAACAGGATCACTTCTTGCCACACCAGGGTAATTCTCTCCTGTCACGTGACCTCTCTCCTCTGTGGCAACAAGGATGCTGCCAGACTGGAGGTGGGACTTCAGTACTACATCCCTGTAGGTGTCATCTATGTATCACTTTGTCTTTCTTATGTCCTCTAAGTCTGATACTCTAGCCTCCACAGATCGGACTCGTTCCGAGAGCAAAGAGCTCCTGTCACCTAGTGCACACATAAGACCTCTCACCAAATGGGAGAAAATCATACATGTGCCACTCAATGCAAAAGACTGGAAAGCCCCAATCTTGCTGCTGGACTGCTGTCTGCATCTTAGTTTTAAGATTGTGTTTAGGTATTTAAGTTGTTTACTTACTAATGTTTGTTGTGGATACTTTTACTAATAAAACTATACCTAATATGTTTAATATACTTTGTTTACCTCAAGCTTAATTAATCTCAGGTCCTTAATGTATGCCTGATGAGGATAAACAGCTGCACCTGAGTGTGAATATGACACCTCCTTTCCTTTAAGAGATTTAAGCACCTATAAAGCTATGATTATCCCAGCGATTGATGGGAGTTATAGAGGGAGGGAGGGAAAGAATACTTATTAAAAGCTGGCTGCTACACAGTACCCTGTCTTGTGCTTCTAAGGTCATCTGTGATCAATTTCCAGGGTGATTCACACAACCCTTGCTTGGATAGAGGGAATCTTTCAAAATGCCCCTTTGATCTGTCACTTGGCTTTAACACCTATTTAAAACAATTTCACGGGTCTCTTGACCCCTATCTAGAAGGCCTTTTTGTAAAGGTCTCTAGAAACAACTTATTGCTCAAAGAATACTGAGCCTGTTTTTCATTTTATACTAAGTTATACTCTGATTTGATTTAAATTAAAACTCTTTGCTGATACTAGGCCCTGACTGAGTATTAAATTTAAACTAGAAGGACTTCCGGTGATGTCACAGAGCTAATGGCAGCCTAAAAGCCTAGCTCCGTCCGATTCCTGAGAGTGGTGATATAGTGGAGTGACCCCCAAGTGCCATAGTGGAAGGCAGGTGAGCATCCAGCAGTCGGATGGCAGCGAGGAAGAAATTAGCGGGCTTCCAGTCCCCTTATGTGCGCCGGGAGCTGATGGCGACGGCGGCGGAATCGGCCTGCTCCGAAGCGGGAGTAAATGGTGAGAGCTCTGAAGATGATGGTGGTACAGACACAGAGGGGCTGGAGGAAGTACCACTGAGAAAGTGGTTGCAGGAGTTTAAAGTTGAAATGAGGAATGAGATCAAAGCTATGCGGAAGGAGGTGAAAGAAACCCTGCAGGCGATTCAGCAGGAGGTGAGCAGCCTGGGAGGCTGTATGGAAGACCTGGAGAGCCACGTGGAGGATTGTGAGAGAGAGGTGTGAGGTATGGTGGCCATGCAGGAAAGTCTTCAGGCCCAGCAGAACAAGCTGCAGGAAAAAATCGAGGAGATTGAAGACCGAGCTCGGAGAAACAATCTGGGTATAAGGGGGGTGCCAGAGGAAGCGGTTGCCTGAGACTGTGTGGCGGTGGTGCAGAAGTTGTGTAGTCATATATCACAGCTGGGAGACGTGTCTGGCATGAACGCTGAACAAATAGGCGTGGAGAGAGCTCATAGAAGCTTAGGCCCCCGACGGGAAAAGCAGGCACGGGACATTATAGCATGTTTGAGCAGTTTTCCCTTGAAAGAACAAATATTGAGTGTGGCCCAGAAGTTTGGGAGAATTGCGTGGGAAGGCAATGAAATAGAATTATTTAATGACTTGTCTAAAGGGACATTGGAGAGAAGGAGAGCGATGAAAGAAGTTACAGCGTATCTGCGGGGGAAAAACTTCCGATATCGATGGATGTTTCCGTTTGGGGTCTTGCTGTCCGTGAATGGAGTGAATCAGAAGGTGAAATCGGTGGAAGAGGCGTGGGCTACCCTGTAAGAATTGGGGTGCGAGGGCCTGCCTAAAGTGGTGGAGACAGAGCGGCCTTGTGCACAATGGCAGAGAGTGGGAGAGCAGGCGAAATGCTTGAAGCGGTTGTCAATGGAGAGGCGGAGGGTTGCTTCAGAGACAGACACCTGAGTCAGGAGACTGGAATGGAGAAATCCAGCTGCAAGTATCGAGCCTGAGTGGGGGAGTTAGAGCTCCTTTCTCATGGAATTCGGACACTGGACTCATAGGGTTAAGGGGGTGAGGGGAGGGTGGAAGGGAAGGAGGGGAGTTGAATTGTGTATTGTTGGGTTCGAGGGGAAAAGGGGGTAATTTGGTGTAAGGAGGGAGGGAGGATGGGGAGATGGGATAGGGGGGTGTTGGGTGCAGAGGTAGGGGCACTGGGGGGGTATGCTGGGCCGGGATAGGACAAGGCGACCGGAAGGGTAGGTAGAGGTTGGGGATGGTGGGGAGGGGTGGGGGAAGGGGGTTTGGGGGGTGCTGGGAGGGAGGGGAGGGGAGATGGGGGGATCAGAACACAACGTGGGTAGAGGAGGGAGGGGGAGCTGTTCAAAATAGATGGTGCTATAGGAACTATTAATGTGAAGGGGTTGAACTTGCTGCTAAGCGGGGTTTGCTCTTTCGGGAGGTGGTGAAGGATCAGTGGGACGTGGTATTGATTCAAGAGACTCATTTGAGGGCTGGGGAGGTGGGGAGGATGCGGCATAGGCAGTACCATAGATGCTCCCAAAAGCTTTCTGATTGGACACTGGGGAGCGTTCCCGCGCAGGCTCTGTCGGTACTGATGAAACCCATATGTGGGGACTCATTCCTGCTTGTTCCTGGAGATATCCCATTAGCCCCGGTGGGATTGACAGAGCTGCGAGAAAGGGAAACTCTTGCGGCTCTGGGAACCCGCGCTTTAGGACTCGGGAGCTGATGCTGCGAGGAGGCTCTGCCGGGCAGGGGGGGCCCCGCGGCAGGATACTTGGTTCTGCCGCTGCCACGGCGGCAGCAGCAGCCAGTTTGTTTTTTTAAATCTACCTGTGCTGATGGGGGGAGGGGCGTTAGGACTGGTAATAGGCTATGGGGGGTTAGGACTGGTACTGGGCTATGGGGGGGGCTAAGAATGGAAGTGGGCTGATGGGGGGGTTAGGACTAGTAATGGGCTATGGGGGGCTAGAACTGGAAATGGGTTGATGGGGGGTTAGGACTGGTAATGGGCTATGGAGGGGGCTAAGATTAGAAATGGGCTGATGGGGGCATCAGGACTGGTAATGGGATGATGGGGGGTGCTAAGACTGGAAATGGGCTGATGGGGGGGGGTTAGGATGTAATGGGCTATGGGGGGGGGCTCAGACTGGAAATGGGCTGATGGGGGGGTTAGGACTGGTAATGGGCTATGGGGGGGGGCTAGGACTGGAAATGGGCTGATGGGGGGTTAAGACTGGAAATGGGCTGATGGGGGGGTTAGGACTGGAAGTGGGCTGATGGGGGGTTAGGACTGGTAATAGGTTAGGACTGGTAATGGGTTAGGACTAAACTGTCGTCACTCAAGGAACGACAATTACCAGGTAAGTGTAATTTCTATTTAGTGTAGCTGGGTTTAAAAAAGGTTTGGACAAGTTCCTGGAGGAAAGGTACATAAATCATTATTAAGAAGGGACCCAGGATATCAATGCTGGACGCAGTACAAGCATTGTGGAACCTGTGCCTTTTAGGGAAACTGCTAGGTACGTATGACCTAGATTGGCCACTGTTGGAAACAGGATACTGGGCTTGGTGGACCTTGGTCTGACCCAGCATGGCATATCTTATGTTCTTATGTTCTTATACCCAGATCAGTATTTCTCTTGCAATAAGGATGGCGGAAGGAAAGGAGGAGTGGCCATTTTGGTGCGGGAGGGGTGCGGGATACAGGTGGAAGGGTCGTTTAAAGATCTAGAGGGGAGGGTGGTGGGGATTAAAGGGAAATTGGGGGGGGGGGACATTGTAGTGGTAGTGGTGTATGGGCCCAATGGGCAGCAAAAGGGTTTCTGGCAAAAGGTAGGGTACTTAATAGAGGGGGCAGGGGGTAGGAGGGTGTTGGTGGGTGGGGATTTTAATTTGGTGTTGGACCCGAGGGTAGATCGGAAGCCGAGGGGGGGAGATGGGGGGAGAAAGAACAGGAAAGAATTAAGGAGGTTGATGGGGCAATATAATTTGGTAGACATGTGGAGGGCCCTGAACCCGGGGGGAGAAGAGTATACATTTCACTCGGCCCCACATGATAGTTGGAGCCGGATAGATATGTTGTTGTTGGATAGATCCTGGATGATGGAGGTGCAGGATGGGGGTATCCTGCCGGTGGGATGGTCTGACCATGGGGCAGTAGAGGTGAATATTAAATGCCCGGGGAAGGGAGGGGGGTGTTTTGGAGGTTGAACGATAGCTTACTTAGAGATGGGAAGGTGGTGGAAGATGTTCGGGAGGCTATAAAGGAGTATTTGCTTTTCAATGATACTGGGGAAGTGACGGATGTAATAGTGTGGGAGGGGCTGAAAGCGGTGGTGAGGAGGAGGTTTATAATGTGGGGGGCTAGGAAAAAGTAGGAGCGGGAGAGGCGAGAGGATGCACTGAGGAAGAAGTTAAAGGAGGTGGAGGGGAGGTACCGGGGGTCAGGGGAAACGAAGGATAGAGTGGAGATGGAGAGGGTGAGAGTGGAGTTACGGGCTTTACAAATAGATAAGGTGGCCTTTCTTTTACAAAGGGTGAGGCAGATGCATTATGAATTTGGTGAAACGGCTAGTCGTTTGTTGGCATGGAAACTGTGGCAGCAAAAAGGGACAGCAGCAATATATCAGATAGAAGGGCAGGACGGGAGGATGTGTAGGGGGGAAGAAGAAATTCGGGAGCGGTTTAAAGAATATTACCAAGAGTTATATCGGGAGATGGAGGGGGTGAGGGAGGGGGAGATAGAGGAGTACTTGGCAGGGGTCCAATTGCAAGAATTATCGGATGAGGCCATAGAGGTATTGGAGGCTGAGATCTCGAGGGAAGAACTGGAGAGGGCGGTGAAAGGATTGGTTGGGGGGAAATCTCCGGGACTAGACAGGCTAACTGGGACTTTTTATAAGGTCTTTTGGGGGGAGATAGGGGGTATTCTAGGAAGGGTATTTAATGGGGTATTAGTGGAGGGGGGGTTGTCAGAGGAAATGCTGACGGCGGGGATTACTGTACTATTAAAACCAGGGAAAGACCCGGGGAGATGTAGTTCATATAGATCCATCTCTTTGTTGAATGTAGACGTAAAACTGTTAGCAAAAATTATTGCTGGGAGGTTGGCTGTGTGGATGCCAGGGATAATTAAGGTCGATCAAGCTGGATTTATAGCCGGTCGGTAGGCAGCGGATAATATAAAGAGGGCAATAGGGGTGATTTGGGAGGCAAGGCAGAAACAGGAAGATTTCCTTCTGATGTCCATAGACGCTGAAAAGGCCTTCGATAGGGTACATTGGGGATTTTTAATGCGGGTGTTGGAGAAAGTAGGGTGTGGGCCAAATTTTCTGACATGGGTGGGGGCTTTATACAGGGGACTGAGGGCTCGGGTAAAGGTCAATGGGAGATATTCTCGGGACTTTGCGTTGGGCCGCGGGACCTGTCAGGGATGCCCTCTATCGCCATTACTATTTGCTATGGTGGTGGAACCGTTGGCAGAATGTATACGGTTGAATGATAGGATCCGAGGTTTGAGTAGGGGGGAGCAGGCGCATAAGATTTCACTGTATGCTGATGACATTTTGCTATACTTAGGCAATCCACTATTTTCGCTGCCAGAAGTAATGAGGGATGTGGAAAGGTATGGGGCAGTCTCGGTTTTTAAAATGAATGTGGATAAAACAGAGGTGTTGAAAGTGCAGCTGGATAAGGAAGCTGAGGAGAGTTTGAAGAGAATGTTTCATTTGAGATGGGTAAACGGGTCCCTGGGTTACTTGGGGGTAAATATCATGGATAAGTATGAGACTTTATTCACAGCTAACTACCCAAGACTTATTAGAACTATTAATAGGGATTTGGCGGGATGGATGAGGATGGAGATAACATGGTTGGGGAGAATAGCAGCAATTAAAATAAATATTTTGCCTCGATTGCTTTATTTGTTCCATGCCTTACCGGTGGAGGTCCCGGAAGGGGCGATGAGGGCCCTACAACGGCGGGTGTTTAGTTACATTTGGAAGAGGAAGCTGCCGAGGGTAGCACGGGAGGTGATGTTTGCTCCTAAGGAGGAGGAGGGTTTGGGGGTACCTAATTTGAAGGCTTATTATTGGGCGGCACAGATTGCTCATGTATTGGGGTGGAGCGAGGGGGGGGAGGAGCGGCCCTGGGTGAGCTTGGAGAAAGGGAGGGTTAGTGGGTGTCGCTTGGCAGCTTGGCTCTGGGCATCTAGGGTGGGGAGGGGGGAACTGGGGCGGGGGTCACCGGCGATGAGGCAGGTAGTGAAGATATGGGATAAAGCCAGGGGACCGGATATAGCCAGAAGGAGAACGGAGTTTTCAGTGATGACACCGTGGAGGGGGTGTAGAGCTTTTAAACCAGGCTGGGAGGGCAGAAGGTTTGATCTCTGGACAAAGAAAGGATTGGTGTGTAGTTTTCAACTGTTGGAGGAGGAAGTGATGAAGAGTTTTGAGGAGGTGCAAGAGGAATTTAATTTGGAAGTTGGGGATAGGTATGCATATGTGCAAATACGGTCGTTTTTAGGGAAGGTATTGGGGAGAGAGGGGTTGGGAGGGGAGATATCGGGGTTGGAGGCATTGTGGTTTGGGAAGAGAGGCTCTAGGGGAATGGTGTCCGGATTATACAAGGTGGTTTTAGGGGGAGGGGGTGGGAAGCATAGGTACATGGTGCAGTGGGAGAGGGACCTCAGCAGGACTTTGACTTTGGTAGAGTGGAAAAAGATGTGGGATCAGATCAAGAGGGGGCTTAGCTCCAGTGGGGCCAAGGAAAATAGTTACAAGGTTATGATGCATTGGTATTATACTCCTAATCGATTGCATAAAATATATCTGGAGGTATCCCCTCTCTGTTGGAGGGGATGTGGGGAGATAGGGACGTTTTGGCATGTTTGGTGGAGCTGTGAGAAGGTACAGAGATATTGGAAGTGGCTAAAGGGGTGGATTAAAGAGAAATTGGGGATAGAGGTGGAGTTGGTGCCCAATATCTTTTTGTTGGCTTTGTGGGAGGAGGGGGGAGGAAGACGGGGGGGTAAGATGGTGCTGGCCTGCTTAAGTGCAGCCCGGTGTGAAATTGCCGTAGCGTGGAAACAAAAAGAACTGTTAAATAAATAAAAAGAGATGCCTTCGGTAGAGCAGTTTGAAAGGCGACTTAGGTTTATAGTTCTTATGGAAAAGTTAATGGCAGCAAGGAGGCAGAGATTAGCCGGGTTTGAAGAAAGGTGGGGTGTACTGGGACGTGTTCTGGGGTTGGGGGGACAGGGACAGGGGATGGAGGGGTAGGGAGGGCAGGGGGGTAAGTCGTACGGGGGGGGGGGGGGGTTAATATTTTATGGGGGATCTGGATGTCCGGCTCACTGCAGCAGGGAGAGGGGGAAGGGGCATGGTGGTTTCCTATTTAAGCTAAGGAGGCCAATGGGTTATCAGGGGGATAGGGGGGGAATTGGAGGGTTGAGAGTTTATTGCATATGAGGGGGGTGGGTGATGGCGGGGGGGGGGGTATCAAAATAAGGTATAAGGATGAAGAGGGTGCTAGATACCTTTGTATACTAGTATATGGTGAATTATTGATGTATGTGTTTGGTTATGATACAGAAATGTTGACAATAAAAATAAAAAAAAAACAAATTTTAAATTGGAAGCTCTTTGTTGGGTTTAAAATGTAACTGAAAGCACTCTGCTGGCTTCTGAATTTAAACTGAAAGCTCTCTGATGGGTTTTAAACTTAAAATGAAAGCTACCTGTTGAACTTTCAATTTAACTAAAAGCTCTTTGCTGATACTAGGCCCTGACTGATTTAACAAATACACTGGATTCTAATTTACACAGATTAATCAGCTTTAATCTAAAGAATTCCTTTTTCCCCAAGATTTAGAAAAACTCCCTGAAGTAAATATTTACATTGATCTCTCTCCAGAAGTAGCAGTCCCTTTTTGAAGTCCTTCAGGACTTCTCACAGCAGCAGCTCCACCTCAGCAGCACAGAAATTCTCTTTCCTGCTGGATAGTTTCAACTTTAGTACCATGCTTCATGACCTATGGTGTCAGGACCACACTCGTGTTGCAAAATTGACAATATGTACATATGGTGGTGCTGTTATATACATCCTGATACCTTGGATCTGCACATGCCAGAGATGAACATCTTCTCGTCCAAAATGGACTGTTTTCATGGACACCCTCAGGATTTGGACTTCATGATGGCTGTTTCCATAATCAACTACAAGGACATCTCTGGAAACTGCTTGGTTTAGATGCTGTCAATGGGACCATGGAGTCAGTATGTCTGTGCACGCAGTGAACACTTTTGTGAAGATTCAAATATCTGCATATCACACCTTCTTCCATGCCCCACATAGGTGGCACATGTCTATATGGTGGCTGACAGAACATGTTTGCGATGGTCTTGTGCAGCACAGTTCATGCCTCCAATTTTCCCCTGCTGCATTTCCCAGTGATGGGGATATCGATTGCATGCTATGACTGTGCTTAGCGGGGGCATACTTTACAGCTCCGTGTGTTGATGGTAGACCCAGATGGACCTTGTGTGACTACCAACAGTGGGGCACATGTGTGGGTTTAGGAACCCAAGGCCTGGATGTGCTGCTGTAGCAGCAGGACCGCTACAGTATGGTGTGCACAGCCTTTACATGGCACTATTGCTGTGCTCGGACATTGATATATGGGTATGAGACAGGGCAAGGGTGCTATTATGTAGCCAGGAACAAAGGCTACATTTATGGAGAGTTACCCAGGATGGCACCTGCATGTCTTACATATATTTTGCCCTCAGTCATACCCATGGAGCTCTGGCATGGGTTCACAGCACAATAATTTTTTGGGCACATATATCATAGTCTGCTTGCCCATATCACCGTGGTCATACTAGGTTCCAGGGGTCATGCCTATCTAGGTTAGTGAACTGCAACCTATGGTCCCCCAAGTGACAGCATCCGCATAGCCATAGGCTTCTGGGACATTCGGCATGCAGGTACTGTGGGGGGTGATGAATGACAAGGACATAATGACTATGAAGAAGGAATCCAAATATTTATTATGATTACATAATGGTGCATCTTGCACAGGATAATGGTCCCTCCCCCTAACTAGAACCCTCCTTTCTGGGTGCAGGTGTCATTGGTGCAGAGCGGGAGCCCCAAATGCCCCAACACAGACTGTGTCATGGCTCACAACTCTTCTCTGAGGCCCTCCAGATAGCCCACCATCAGATCTTGGGCCAAGGCAACAGCTGCAAAGCCCTGTTGCACCTCATGCCTGAGTGCCTGAAGGTGCAACAAAATATCATGCTAACCAGGGCATCTGGGATGTAGCCATTGGGAGCCCCCACTGTGGAACAGACTCTGACAGCTGTGGAATAGCGGTGCTGCTATTTGCATCTACCCCCGCATCACCCCTTCCTCCTACCTCTATACTTCCCTCTTCCCACCCCTTCCCTATCTCCACCCCGCCTTCCACTTAAACCCTTCCCATCTCCATCCCCTGCCTCATACTCCAAAATGGTAGCCCCTGCCCCCTCCGCTTTGCCATCCCATTCCCTTCCTGTCCATTTTTGCTCAATTGCTAGGGCAAGGGCAGTGAGCCCTCCATTTGCCTGTGGGCCACTAACGTAATGAAGGAGATGCAGCTGAAGCATAATTTGGGGCTCAGGGGTTGCTTTCTCCTCCTCCTCACATGATGTGTCAATTAAGCGGCCACAGCTGCTGCTAATGCTGCTGAGTGCCTCCTCCACTGTCTCCAGAGCCACCTCTGCTGCTGCCTGCAGTTTGCCCACTGGCTTCTCTGCTGCTGGTGCCTCCTCCTCCATGGCATCTTGAGCTGTAAGGTCAAGGGGGCCACATGGGAATATTACACTATTGTTCCCCAACCTGCCACTTGTGCTTCTTATTGCCATGACCATTACTACTGTCTGTCGCTATGACCCCCACTCTTGCCATGTCATGCTGCAGATGGCCACATGTTAGCCCATTGGCCTTCTATGCTCACGTATCATGTCTTTACCTTGCTGTACTACGAGCTCATGCCGCAGCAGCTCCAGAAGCCATGGACTCTTCTGCCCATGGCCCTAAAGTGGTACAAGTGCCTCAATGGAGTGCTGGATCCTGTAGTGCTATGGATGGATATGACACAATTAATGCTTCCCTTCCTTTTTCACCCACTATCTGTCCATCTCACACACTGACTCCATACATCTATTTTCACCTCTGCCAATCCAGTGCTCTGCTGGCCCTCACTACAACCAGCAGTGCCCTGCCACCTCTACTGCCATTGATCACATTCCCACTGTGACCTTCCAACCCTTGCCACTAGATGCTCCTTCTGTAACCCCCAACCTCCCCTTACTTCCCCTTGGCTGCCCCACTCACTGCTCTCTTGTGTTCCCTACCCTCTGCTCTACTGCCCCATTTGCTCACCATGGTGTGCCCTTCCTGCACCTGCCATTACCAACAACCTATCTCCTCTGGTACATTTAATGGTAGAGGGTCTTGGATCATTCTCCATATGACATGCACCTTCTGCCGGCTGATACATCTCCCACACAGGGGGGGGGGGGGGGAGGTGCATGTAGAGAGTGTCCTTGCTGGGAAGCACAAGAGGGCATAATCTGTTGGTCTCCAGGCATAAGAAATTTGGAATCCTGCTGGCCACTGTGTCACCTTCTCTGCTGGTCCTCAAGTGGTGGCCCTATCTGGTTGTACATGCATGCTGGTGTCTTAAAGTCCATGGGCCCATGGGCCTGGATGGTGTCCTGGCTGTCCTCATTGCAGTATCATGCATGGGATGGACATGTGTCTGCCTCATCAGCATGTGCGTCCATTTAACCACACATCTTCCATCTTATTTTGCTCTTACCCTGGATGTTTCCAGGCCCAGTTCCGTAATTGCATATAATTTGTTGCATGTCTCATGCCTAGTATGTCCCTTCTAAAATTCTCCTCCACTTGTGGAGAATTAAGCCTGCTCCGGACTCTAAGGAAAATCCTGAAAATTGTTATCACTAAAATTGTTTACCAATGTAGAAATTTCATCCTCACCAAACTTTTACTTTCCAAAGCAAAGGAGGAATGTTATAAACACATCCAAATATGTGACAGATTTGAATAAGGCACATGAAAATGTCGTTTCTGCAGAAAAATCAGCAAAAGGTCTATTTCAGGGGGGCGCTCGTGAGCCCAGTGAAAAGGGCCGCGATTTGATTGAGCTCTTCCACCTCGGGTCCCTTCTGACAAAATAACCCTATGGACATGCTCCCTTACAAGCTTCCAAATGCCATCATCAGATGGCTTTTAGGGTGTTTTAAAAGCTGTTGCAGTTATTTCTGAAGATCGCACACCTAGAACAGTGGTAGCAGCCTGACCTCGCGATCCCTCTCTGATACCACAGAGCGGCCCGAAACCGCTGTCTCCACCACACTGTCTTCACCTCATTACTTTCACTACACCGCTGCTGCTGCCTTTACGATTTCAAAACGGTGAATGAAATTGAACAGATTACAAACTTGGGGCAACTCAATGTGGGCAGATGGCAGGTATAGTACACTTTTCTGTTCTGCCAATTGGAGCCATTATGTCTTCTAAAGCTTTTTTCCCCTCATGGTGAGAGATACGTTAAGGCATAAACCACCTCGCTTTACCGCAGTTCTTTACTTTATTATTAAGGAGGGGTGATATTGGAGGGGGCGGATTGCATTTTAAAAAAAAAGTGAATTGACCATACCAGTGCCTGTCTCCTTTCCCTCTCCATTTGGGTTTGTGAGGCAACCTGTTGGAATGCAGAGTGAATCACAGGAGCAGGAGAAGAAGTCATTTCTTGGTGGGAAGTCTCCTGAAACACAGGCATGGACTGCATGAGTGGAACGCATAATTGGCACGCATAAGAGGGAGGTGTTACTAAGAAGAAACTCGGCGTTTATCTCAGTCCCCTCTTAATTTCTCTTCCTGCTTGAAATATATGCCCTTCTAGCTTCCACTTCTCATTGTGGGGATAATAGCAAGCAGAATTGCTCAATCCTACTTCAAAGTAAGGGACGGCAGTATATATACCCTTGGAAGCAGCGCAGAAAGTGTAGATGAGCAGGGTGAATGATTACTAATACATGTGAATCTGCCTCACAAGAATGGAGATTAAATAATTCATTAAAAGTCAGTTAATTCAGTGATATGGTCTCTCAGAGGGTAAAGAGAAAGCAATATTAAATTTTCTTTAATAACTGCTACTGAGATATCTAAACATGGTCTTGGAGCTCTATCTGGTGGGCACTAGAAGAATAGCTCTTCTTATTTTTCTTATAACCTCTCTTCCATCATGGCCAAAGTTAAATTATATGCAGCAGCACTCTCTAAATACTCTAGATCACCTAACCCTGATCCTGAGCCCACGTCTGAAGCTGACGAAAGCTCTATCTTGAGGGCAATGGATGATTCAGTAATTTCGTCCTTAGCAACTAAAAATAATCTCATGGAAATCCTTATAGAACTGAAACTTTTTAGATTGGACTTTGCTAAAGCTGTAAATGATATACGCTCAGATTTAAAAGCTCTGGATGATCGTGTAATGCAGAACAAAATCCATGTTGGTGACCAAATTGACTCTACAGCACAATTGCGGTCTAAATTTAAGAGAATGGATCAACTCACCAAAGAATTAGGACCAACAGGAAGATCTAAAAAATTGACAAAGAAGGAATAACGTACGAATTTTAGAGCTACCGGAGCACCCGGGTGATCAGGAAGATACCTCTGGTCTTATTCAAGACCTGTTCACTTTTTGTGTACCTTCCTTTCCCCATCCAGTCAAACTTGAGCGAGCGCACCGAAGTCCAGGGATTAAGAAAGTTACCAAACACCCAACCGCGTCCAGTTATTGTCTGCTTCAGTTTCTTTGAGGACAAACTGCTGTTATTATGGAGTCAACAGGGTAAGAGATCCTTCTTCTTCAACAGTCATGAAATTCACATTTTCAAGATATCTCATATCATACATTGGAATGTCATAAGAGCTTTAGACCACTCACACAAGCTCTTCAAAAACACTCGGTGCCTTATTGCTGGGGGTTCCCATTCACTCTGATCTTTGAGTAGAACAACAAAAAACATTGCATTTCAGAATTGCCTGATTGCATGGACTTTCTGGACTCTTTACAATATGGGGATCAATGTCAGCAGAATAGAAACGGGAGTGGGAAGTTTCCACACCCAAAAGACACAAGGTTCCAGGCTCCAGGCAACTTTCTGGCACAGATCAAGATGGCAGTACTTCTCAGGGAATGGACACCACTGCCCCCCCTTGAGAGGGATATATGTGGATCTTTATGAAAAAAGTATATGGATTTCTCAGTATATGATATTAATGTTTATGATACATAATAATATGCATTCTTCCCTTTTTCGCTTTAGAGCTAGACAGAAAGTTAATGCTTGAGGGGAGGGAATATTGGATAGGCTTATAGTCCATAGCTCCTAATAGGTAAGGGGAGACGAGTGAGGTGGGGGTGTTGCTCTGCTTGGGAGTGATTGGGAGGGAGAAGGTTAGTAAAAAGGCATTCTAGGGGGAGTGATACAGTATCTATATATGAAAGGTTATAAGCATGTTCAGTGCACAGCGGGTCCGGGGAGGAGGAGGGGAGCTTAATGTTATTTCAATTCTCTGCACTTCTGACTGGGCATCAAGGATGTCTAGGTTGAGTGGGTTGTTTCTTACTTTGTTTCTGTCCTATCATCTTAGGACAGTGATGGGGTTGGATAGCAGGGGGGGTAAAAGGGGAGGAGGCTTTGGTTTGAAGGAGAGAGTGGGAAGAGTAGCTCAGGCTGGGGGGTTTGTAGCATAGCTATATTGCTAAATGAGCAAATAAGGGTCCCTAGAAAAATAAAGTTGCTTATTTTCTTTGAATATGTTGGAGGATGCCTCATAGAGGTTTATCTTCGCCTACCGCTCTCTATTTTTTCTCTTTTAGCAGCTGACCTATTAGTGGCTATGGTTAAATTTATATCCTGGAATATTAAGGGCTTGCACAGTCCAGTCAAAAGACGGAGAGTACTAGATCAAATTGGCAGAGAAAAAGCTGATGTAGTCTTTCTCCAGGAGATGCACTTAGCACCTGGGGCTCATGCCTGTTTGGTCTCTCGGAAGTATCCTCAGGTTTTCTCCTCTGGCTTCTCCACACACAGGCGAGGGGTTGCGATTATGATCTCGCAAAATTGTTCTTTTCAGCAATCAATTCAGGACCCTAATGGTCGCTTCCTCATTATTTCCGGTACCATTTCTGGAGTACCAGTATCTTTAGTAAATGTCTACATTCCCCCTATGAAAATTCTATAATCTTTGAAGGAGCTTTTAGAAATTTTGACAACCCAGGCTTCTGGTAATCTGATTTTGGGAGGGGATTTTAATTGTGTTTTCTCTGAGTTGGACAGATCCTGGGCTCTATTGTGTCCTCTGGGGCCAGTCAGCTTCTTTCCACTCTAACTTCCACTTTTGCTCTAGAGGATGCCTGGCGCTACTTTAATCCGGGAGAAAGAGATTACACTTTCTTTTCTTCTTTACTTAAATCTTATCCAGGTTGGATATGTGGTTAACATCTAAGGCAATTCTCTCCCAGTTTTCTCAAGTTAATATAGGCACTCGGGGACCTTCGGATCATCGTCTGGTCATTCTTGAATGGGAGGTTGGGGATTTGGAGAAGCCCCCTCAATCTTGTGTTTTTCCATGGCTCTTACTGAGAAACAGTGCTTTTGTAGGGCGAATGCAAAAGTTGTGGACTGAATATAATGAAGATGAAGGTACATCCCATTTTTTGCTTTGGGAAGCGGGTAAGGCCGATCTGAGATGATATGCTATTTCCCTGGCCACAGCTTTTAAGCATCAGAGATTAAAAAAGCAGGAAACTCTAATGCTCCCTGTAAAATAGTTCTCTCCAAGTTATAATGCCCTGTTCAATGTAATTTCAGTTTGTTCAATGTAAACCGCACTGATGCAGAATAGCGCGGTATATAAGAGAATGTAAATAAAATAAATAAAATAAATAAAAATAAGGGTGCACATTTTATTATTAGAACAGCAACATCGATGCTGGCCCACTTCAAAGGTTTGGCGTAGGCTTACTGCATTATGGGGAGAATTAGCAGCTTTGGAAACAGAAGAAATAGCTTTCCAGTTGCTATGCATGAGACGTCATTTCTATGAACATGGGAATAAGGCAGGCAAACCTCTCCTATGGCAGCTAAAATGCCAGTGCTTATGTTGCCGAATAAACATAATATCTGATGCACAAGGGAGAAAGCTTCATAAATCAAGTGAGATGGCCCAACAGTTTGCTCAATTTTTAAAAATGTGCATATCTCGCAGCTAACAATAGATTCTGCAAATATTCAGCACTGGTTGGACACAGTAAATCTGCCTCAGCTGTCTCAGGAGGTACGGCAAGCTCTTGATAGAGAAATTCCGCTGGCAGAAGTGCAACTAGCTATCAAGCGATTAAAGAATGCAAAAGCTTCTGGTCCTGACCTCCTTCCGGCAGAATTCTACAAAACGTTTTCGGACTGTCTTGCTCCTATGTTACTACGGGTGTTTAACGATATTCTGTACCAACAACGTCTTCCGGACTCCATGTCTCAAGCTTTAATTTATGGTTTTACCTAAGGAGGGCAACGATCCATTAGTTTGTAATAATTATAGACAAATTTCACTGCTTAATTCAGACTATAAAATCTTCACAAAAATTCTTGCCTTGCGCTTAGAATCTAGAATACAGGATATTATACATCCTGACCAGACTGGGCTTATAAAGGGCCGCTATGACTTTGAAAATGTGTGTCGTCTCCTTGATATTATGTTTAGTCTTCACAAAACAGAGGGGTAGTAAGCTGTTTTATCCCTGGACGCCGAGAAAGCCTTTCTCAAGGTGGAATGGTGTTACTTGTTGAGCACTTTGCATTATTTTGGTTTTGGTCCCTCTTTTCAATAGTGGATTGCAGCCTTATATAAGGCGCCCACCGGAATAGTTCAGGTAAATTACTTTTCTTCACACTCTTTTTTATTAGAGAGTGGAACCAGACAAGGCTGTCCTGTTGTCTCCTCTTCTTTATGCGCTTGAGATAGAACCTCTAGCCATACAACTCCGCAATCAAGCATCTTCTCTCAGGATTGCCCTGGCCAATCAATACCACATTGCATCTCTTTATGCGGATGATACTCTGATCTTTCTTCAGGAGCCTTCTATTAATTTGCCTACCCTTGTCTTTTTACTAAAGAAATTTTGACACCTTTCAGGTTACATGATTAACTTTCAGAAATCTGATTTGCTACCGTGCCTGTTGATACATGGAATACCTCCTTTTTTTGAGTACCAGTGATTTTCCAATGATTTCTAGATTTAAGTATCTTGGAATTCAGATACCCCAGTGCCTGGAGAATCTCTATACATTTAATTATCTTCCTCTACTGTCTATCACAGTTTGGGATGTCCTGACTTGGCAATCTTTATCGGTGTCCTGGTTGGAGAGGATATACATGTTCAAGATGTTATTGCTACCGAGACTTGTCTTCCTATTTCAGCAACTTCCTATTGCAATACCTCGCTCCTTTTTTCTCTTATTACATCGGATACTTATGGATTTTGTATGGCAAGGTCATCGCCCTCATTTAGGTTGTCATATGATGGTACATCCCAAGACTGAGGGGGGGCATTGGTCACCTAGATTTTGAACTTTATTATCTCAACTCGTTTACGTGCAGTACACCTCTGGTAACATAATGCCTCATCATCTTGGGTTGACCTAGAGACCAGGTGGATAACACCGATTCCACTAAGTGCCATACCATTTCTTGCCGCAGAGGATGCTGGAAGAACTATTCAGTTCCATATTTTTCTTGGTCCAATTTGGACTGCGTGGTAAAAAATGTGCAGCAAATCATCGCTCCCCTCTTTGTGGTCACCATATACAATGCTTGGTGCTTTTCCCTTTGCTAGGGGTTTGGGACACTCATTCCTTTTGTCAACAGGGAATGTTTATCTCACTTCTCTGTATGAGCATTCAGCTTTTCTGTCCCAACCTCGCCTAGAAGCGGTACTGCACTGCTCCCTTTCTTCTTTCCATATTTTCAATTCAGGTACTGCTTCACTGCAAGATCTCTGGTAGCAGCAGGAACGCAAATTCCTAGACCCTGGGAACATATTATATTTGATACTCCGACCACCAAAGCTTTTTTGGCTAGGCTTTATCGCGCATTTTCTATTGATTTATCTGACATTTTGCCTACCTCGTTCTTTCAACTGCAATGGGAGAGGGGACCTTCCAGGACAATCTGAAGATTTCTGGGTGAATACTATCCATTAATCCCATGCCTGTTCAATTTCTTTATCATTGGTTAACACCCAATTGCGCATTCTGACACGTATGTCTATAGTTCCAATATCTTTATATCATTGGGGACGAGCTGATGACTCCCTATGTTGGAGACTATGTGGTGGACATGGAACCTTCTGTCACATGTGGTAGGAATGTCCTAAAATTCAATTTTTTTGGAAGATGGTCCATACCCAGGTTACTCAGAAATTTAAGATCGCTTTCCCATATGGTCTCAAATACTGCATTTTAGGGTATTCTGATCCTGATTTGCTCTCATGTGATATTGCCCATTTGGTACAGTGCTTACTTCTGGCAGTGCGTTCGGTGATTAGTCGCTGCTGGAAATGGAGTTTTGCTCCTACTCTTAAGGAGTTGTTAAATAAAGGTTTGGGACATATATAAAATGGAAAAACTTACTGTGGAATTGAGGGGCAAACCAGATAAATTGCAGCATCTTTGGATTCAATTTCTACCTCTATAAAGGTTGGGACTTTTATTCATTTTAGGGATCCAGGCATCTGATATTCTGGCATATACATAGCATTAACTCTCCATACCGTATCGCTATCAGGAACCCTGGTCTTATTTTTGAAATTTTTCGTTTTCCTTTTTCCTCCTGCAAGAATCCTACTCTCTCCTCAAGCTTTGGTTTGGGTAGCAGGAGGGAGGGAAGGGGGGATTAATAGGTGTGGGAAAATTGAAGGGTTACTAGGGAAAGGTTAAAGGGGAAATAGTCCCACTCTACATACATTGATACCACTTTATTTGCCAAAACATTTCTTCTTGGAGTTCCGGAGAGAAATATTGTTTTAAATATTGTTCTGACTATTATTCTGAACTTTGCCGATCACTTTTTCAGTGTTTGAGTGTATTATTGTTATTAGCATATTTCTTGATATCTGGAATGTCACCTACATATCTTACTGTTACATTTTGGTACATTCTAGCTAGTCTAGTCTAGCTAATATTGGCGTCGACTGGTTGAAGATGAGAGGAGGGTAAGTGGCATGTTGTATCCAAAATGACTGTTTATTGTTGTAATTTTGTTACCTTTCAATAAAAATCTTTACATAAAAAAGGTCTGTTTTGGCTCAAATTAAATATAAGTTATAAGCTATGAGTGGTGCAGGATTTCTTCTTGAAGCTTTGTTTGAGAATGAAAGCCTGTACAATTGAATTCATGCCACCCTCCCCAGTGAGAACAAAAAACTGTTGGCACTCTACCAAATCAGGTAAATTAAAATTCCTATTAAACGGGGGGGGGGGGGGGGGGGGGGTCAGAATGAATCTGAAATATAGGAAGCTCAGTCAAGGCAAAATCTGAGAAAATAATTTTAAAAAATACTTCACTAAAAGGTAGGAGTGAGCAGCCAAAAAGTTTTATTTTATTTGGCTTTTTTTTGTTTTTCATCTCATGTTATTTATTTAGTTGTTGCATGTTAAACAATCTTAGCAAACATTAAATGTTTTAATATACACCACGGGATCCTTTTACCAAAGTGCACTTAACGTGCATTTAGCACGAAAACTAACATATATTAAGGGCAAAACCTCTGTGGTACCTTCTGGGGGTGCGACCAGCATGTTTCCAACAGTTAGCTCATGGACAAGTACCCTAATGCATGGTGCTATTACCATGGGTGCACTTCCTGCCACCTACTGAGGTGGCGTTAGATGAACTCTAGCTCATGGCAACATTGACAGCTTACAATATGTACCAATGTGTTAACAGTAATGTGCTTGTGCTGTTAACCACTCTCCATCCCTAACGCGCCCATTTGGCATCTTAGAAACATAGAAACATAACAGAAAAAGACCATATGGCCTATCTAGTCTGCCTTTCCATATCATCTACCATAGTCCCTTTTTTTCCTTTAGAAAACTTCTATGTTTGTCCCATGCTTTCTTTAATTCAGATACTGTCCTTGTCTCTACTACCTCCACTGAGAAATTATTCCATGCATCTACCACTCTTTCCGTAAAGAAATATTTCCACATATTACTCTTCAGTCTGTCCCCTTTCACCTTCATCCTATGTCCCCTCATTGTAGTTTTTTCTTTCAATTGTGTGTTTATGCCATGGAGGTATTTGGCAGTTAATATGAAAATTAGCATGTGTTTATAGTCATGTCCATGGCAACTGTTAAAATGGGCCTGAGCATGTAGTCATTTTGTAATTTGCTGCATATTAATTGTATAGTTGCAGATAGACTATGAGGTCTTTACTGCCAATACTTTACTGTGATATTCACATGATGAGTCTAAATCAACTGTTAGTGCATAACAGAAAATGTGTTATTGTAGTTATGAAATATCATAGAATTCAAAAGTGGTCTTTAATCTTTGCTTGTTATGTATTCAATAGTCCCAGCAGAGCAAATTGTGATGTTATAGTGCATTGTGGGCACTTCCTCACATGTCTATGCAAGGATGGGGTTGAACACAGAGATGAACTGGTCCCTTGCAGATAGTAGAGGAAATGTTTCTGCCTGATAATTTCATTAAAAATAATTGCTTTATAGTTAGTAAGTTAATGAGTTTTGAAAGAGCTATTCTTTATTTTGTAAAGGTTTTACTTTTCACAGCTTTGGGCAGACAGAATTCCCTCCCTACTGTTGCTCTTTTGAGCAAACATGCATGAGGCAGAACTCTTATCCAGAAAGAAGCATCTCTCATATGGTATTAATTTATAGAAGATCTCTCAATGGCAGGTGCAAAGAACAGGGAGCTCTTCTTTTTGATGGGCTGTCTCCTAGAGAAAGGTTTTGGGAAAGTAGAGCTTTCTTATTGCTCTACCACTTTTTTGTTACCTCTTCTTGGCTTAGATTTTAATTTGCAAGCAGCATCATGATTACCAAGCATTTCCTTCCAGTCACAGGACGACTTTGTCAGCCCTTGCTCCATCACTGAAATGTCACTCAGGCTGCCACAAAGCACTGTCCTATCAGACAGTCTAATCCATTCCGTTTTTTACTCCACTGCATCTGTGGTTTCGATTAATCCCTTGATGCACTGGAGTAACACTGGCTTAGCCTGGTCCTGATGGCAACCGGTAATGGATCTAATGGCAACGTCAGCGATTACCAAGGTACCGGAATTTTTCAGTCGCAGGAGGGAGTTTCAGTCCTCAGGATTGGATGCCCTGGCTCAACCATGGCCGCAGGAGGCTCTGCTGTACATCTTTCCCCCATGGGTATTAATTGGCAAAGTGCTTTGGAGAGTTCTCGCACACTGGGGGAGAGTGATCCAAATAGCTCCGGACTGGCCTCGGAGGCCCTGGTATGCGGACCTCATCTGCTTAACGCGAGTCCCGCTGCTGCCTCTGGGGTCTCGCCAGGGGCTATTACATCAGGGTCCATTTGTAATGGATGATCCAGCTCCTTACTCACTTACGGCCTGGCTCTTGAACGCCACTGCCTAAGCAAGAAGGGTTACTCGAGTTGCGTGTTTGCGACCCTTCTGAAGACGAGCTGCCTGTCAACTTCGCTAATGCATTCCTGCATTTGGCGAGTCTTTGAATCCTGGTGCACGCGGCACCGTATCTCTCCTTGGAGGTCAGGAATCCCGAATATCCATACCTTCCTCCAAGATGACCTGGATAAAGGTTTAGCCTTGGGGGTCTCTTCAGGTTCAAGTAGCAGCATTAACTTGTTTCAGAGGCCCTGTTGGGGGTCACTCTATAGCGTCCTATGCGAATGTGTTCCGTTTCCTTAAAGCAGCTAAGGTAGTCCGACCACCGCTTCGCCCTCTGGTGTCAACATGGGATCTGTCCCTCATCCTAAATGCCTTGATGCAGGTGCCTTTTGAGCCACTTAAACACATCACGTTGAGAGATTTGATGCTTAAGGCAGTGTTTCTAGTAGCGATAACTTCGGCACAAAGGGTATCTGAAATACAAGCACTTTCATGCAGGGGATCCCTATCTTGCCTTCTCGAAAGAAGGAGTTTTCTTGCATACTGTTCCTTCGTTCCTTCCAAAAGTGCTTACGCCTTTTCATATCAATGAGTCAATTTTCCTACCCTGTTTTTCTGAGGATCAGTGTACAGGGGAGAATAAGGGACTCCGTTTTCTGGATCTCGGCAGGATCCTTCGTAGGTATCTTCGGGTGACAAATCCTTTCCATACCTCTGATCACCTTTTCGTGCTTTTTGCAGGACCCCGTAAGGGTCAACCTGCTTCCAAATGCACAGTCTCTCACTGGTTGCGGTTAACAATTTAACTTGCACACATCCTTAAGGGAAAATCTGTCCCTCTCAGTCTTCGGATGCATTATACGCAGGCGCAAACTACATCTTGGGCGGAGCACTCTCACGTTCATCCTCTTGATATCTGCAAGGCGGCCACCTGGTCCTCCCTGTCCACCTTTGTGCGTCATTATCAGCTCGATATTCAGTCTTGGGAAGAGGCACAGTTCGGGGCAAAGGTTGTCTCGTTGGCCGTATCTTCCCACCCAAAGAGCAGTTAGCTTGGGTACTTACCACTTGTCTGGACTGGTCTAGCAGGATGTACTAGAAGGGGAAATTTTCACTTACCATTAATTTCCTTTCCTGAAATCCAGTCCAGGACCCTCTCTATTCTGGATATCTGGTTCAGAGTTGTATTGCTGAGGAGCCAAGACTTTGCAGCGGAGCATTATCGCCTCTTGTACATAGTATGGTTGCTATTTTCCTTACTTTTTGGCTCATGGTTACATCTGCTTGAGTATGGCTTTTTACAATACTGCAACGCCCTCTACTGGGTTCAGCTACATATTACCAGGGAACAGCGAATCAGGCTGCTGGTAGTTTTTTTCTATTTATCTGTCTCCAACATCTGCTGGTAGGGGGACTAAGCATGGCCCTTCATATTTGTTTTGTAAATTTCCCTTTTAATTTAATACTAGAAATGTTTGTTTCAATTTTGTATACATTTATAAGGTATTGTACCTTTTAATTCACTTTTTAATATGATTTATTTAGTGTTATAGTAATGTATTCTACTAATTATTCACCATTCCATTCTACTTTTATGGGATTTAACCCTCCTCATTTCTTTCCTATTCCTGTCAGTCATCCTTCACGATGATTGCACACCAAAATAAAATATATTCTTCCAAGTTCTGATAAATTTAAGCATAAACAAAGGCTCATTCAGTTTAAACTCTCTGAAGTAATTCTTTCTAGACCTAAATCAAATACTTTACTTCCACGTTTAAAATGCTCACTCATAAATCCAAGATCAGTTAGTAATAAATTACCTCTGATTAAAGATCTCATTACGGATAATAAATTAGATATTCTATTTATAACCGAATCATGGTTTACAATTAATGTTACAATTTTAATCAATCAATTAAAACCCTCAGGTTATGATATATTTAATTGCCAAAGATTAAATAAAAGAGGTGGTGGTGTAACTATTCTAACAAAGAAGGAATTACAACTTTCTAAAAGTTTATATGATATTTCTCTAAATATGGATGTTCTTTTAATTGAAAATAATAATATTTTATTAATTTTAATTTATAGGCCTCCTTCTTCAAAAAAAATTAGTTAATAGATTCATAATTGTTATTGGTGATTTCCTTCTATTGCTGCACACTCATGTTAAAGGAAACATTTTAGACCTTATATTTATCTTTAGTCCTTATATTTATCTTTCAAGAAATGTCTTGCAGCACATCTGAGTGGTATACCACCACCCAGGAAAAAGATTTAGGCGTCATTGTGGCTAACATGTTAAAACCTCCGGCCAGTGTGCAGCGGCGGCCAAGAGAGCAAATAGAATGCTAGGTATCATAAGGAAAGGAATGGAAAATAAAACAAAGGATATTATAATGCCTCTATATCGTTCCATGGTAAGCCCGCACCTTGAATATTGTGTGCAATTCTGGTCCCGTATCTTAAAACGGATATAGCATTATTAGAAAAGGTTCAGAGACGAGGCATCAAAATGGTAAAGGGGATGGAAGGATACCCCTATGAAGAATGGCTAAAAAGGTTAGGGCTCTTTAACCTGGAAAAGAGACGGCTGAGGGGAGATATGATAGAAGTCTATAAGTTAATGAACGGAGTGGAACGGGTAAACGTAGATCGATTGTTTACGTTATCAGAATATAGAAAGACTAGGGGACATGCAATGAAGCTACAGGGTAAACTATTCAAGACTAATAAGAGAAAATATTTTTTCACTCAACGTGTAATCAAACTCTGGAATTTGTTACCGGAGGATGTAGTAAAGGCTGTTAGTGTAGCTGGGTTTAAAAAAGATTTGGACAAGTTCCTGGAGGAAAGGTCCATAAACCATTATTAAAAAGGGACCCAGGATATCAATGCTTGACCTAATACAAGCATTGCGGAACCTGTGTCTTTTGGGGAAACTGCTAGGTACGTATGACCTAGATTGGCCACTGTTGAAAACAGGATACTGGGCTTGATGGACCTTGGTCTGACCCAGTATGGCATATCTTATGTTCTTTTGTTCTTATAATTCACATTCCTTGGTCAGATCATCATATAATCCATTTTAACATTAACTATCTTCCTGGTAGGCCAAACACAAATCAATTTATCAAAGTAGAAAGTTTTGCGAATTTGATAAAGATCAATTTTTGAAAGAAATTCCTCCTCAATTTCAAATTGATTCTAACTATACTGAATTTCTCATTAATACATGGAATTCTTCATTGTCTCTAGTCTCTTTAGTTTCTATTAACGTCTTAACTCGAAAACATCATGCAAGAGTTGGAGCTGTTTGGTATTCTAAGGATGTGCGTATACTAAAAAGAAAACGTAGAAGATTAGAAAGGAAATGGAGAAGTCATAGGAACCCTTTAGATAAAATATCTTTTCTTATCATTCTCGAAGAATACAAAGCATTATTAAATAAAAAGAAATGTGATTACCATACTAAATTAATTATGAATGATTTAAATAAGCCTAGAGAACTATTCGACATAGTAAAAAATTTAACATTTACATCAAAGGAGTTAAATCTTACACTTGCTCCAAATGCTTTTGAAATGGGTGAATTTTATAAGGAAAAATTAGGCATTTATAAATCTTCATGTTATCTATACCATTCATCTAGTTATCCTTTTATTCAAGAGTGGAACAAATTTTCTACCATTAACATTAGACAATTGGATGATATAATCAAATCTTTAAATGTTACCACTTCTGCATTAGATCCTTGTCCTTCCACTTGGATTTATTTATCTCGTGATTGTCTTGCTCCTTATATCTTGAATTTAATTAATTCATCTCTCGAACAAGGATACATTCCTGACAGTTTAAATAGTGCTTCTATTCACCCTCTTTTTAAAGGTAAAAAGCTTGACATTTTCAAACCAATTTCTTTCAGGCCAATCTCTAGTTTACCTTTTATGGCAAAAATTTTAGAGAAGGCAGTTCATTTACAACTCCAATCCAATGCTGACAGTTTTGTTCCACTCGATCCTCAGCAACATGGTTTCAGAATTGGTTACTTCTTTTATCTTTAATTGATAGACTTCTCAAAGGAATTGAAGAGCCACATTGTGGCTTTATTTTAATATTTCTTGACATTTCAGTGGCCTATGACTCCTTGTACATGATTTTCTTTTATCTATATTACAAAAAATTGGTTTAAAAAATAAAGCTGTCTCTTGGTTTAGTTCTTATCTTTCAAATCATTCTATTCAAGTAAAGATGGGTAATACTATTTCAAAACCATTTTTTCAAAAAAAAGGCATCCCTCAAGGTTTTATTATAGCTGTGGGGCCCGTACCTGAAGGACGATGGTAACCGGGCCAGCGGCGCACGGGGATCCGGCCAGGCTGCATGCCACGTGGTGCGAGGCAGCATGTGAGGCCGAGGTGCATTATTTGAAATGATTGGCTCCCGTGGGTGAAGGGCGGTCGCGGGAGCCAATCAGTAGCAAGGAGTAGCGGAGGAAGGAGGGGAGAGTAAAAGCGAGCCGGCGGGACCTTCATTCCGGGTAGGCAAGTGCGGAGAAGGCAGCGGGCGTGTGAGCTGATCACAGGGCCGGTGGATGCACGGTGAAGGCCTTCAGGAGCGGGGCTTGGCACACGGCAGGGGGAAGATTAGACCGAACCCAGGCAAGTTGATTTATGGCAGAAAAATTAAACATAGAAGAATTTAAAAAAAAAAAAAATAGAACGGGGTATGCCGCTTCGCGGGGGCTGAGCAGTGTGAGGGAGAGGAGCAGGGAGCATGGGCAATGCAGCACAGCTCCCAGAAGGTCCTTCACAAAGAGGTCTTATGCGTAGAGAGGTGAGTGGGAGGGGGGTGGGGGCAAATGGGGGTCAGAGGCCTCATCAGAAAGGGCTGTGAGGGCACGTGGGACCACAAGGCAGCGCAGAGCTAGCCCGGGAACGAGGCAGGGGTTGGCTGAGGGCGTTGGAGTCTCAGGATCTTGGGTTGGTGGGGCCTGAGGGCGCAGCACCAAGAAGTGGGAGCAGCGCACCTGGTTTAGTGGCACAAGTGGAGGAGATAGTGGCTGGGCAAGAGCGGGGGGTGTTTCCAGCGGAGAGGTGGGGGTATGACATGGTAGGGCGAGGGGGGGGCAGGCACCCCAGCCCAGGGGTCCAAGTAACATGGGCATGGAGTTTGCGCCCTTGACTCAGGAGGGGTATTACCCCTGGGGTGCACCCACAGCATGGGAGTATAGGAGAAGAGGAGGACAGGGTTCATCTAGGGCGGAATGGCTGGGGGCCTGGCAACCTGCCTGGCCCGCGGCAGTTCCCCCCCCCCCTGGTTTTCCCTTTTTTATCTTCGCAGGCAGCTTCAGTGTGGCCGCAGCCAGGCGGCTTCGGAATGAGTGGTTCAGCGCGAGGAGTGACCGAGTTGGCGACAATGGCTTCAAGGACGGACAGAGTGGGGGATACGGCTTGTGGGATGACGGGAGAGCAGAATCTTGGAAGGACGACTGGCGAGCAGAATCCAGGAGTGCCAACGGAGCAGCTAACAGAGACACCGGTGGTTGGAGACGCGACGGGTGTCACAGGTGAGTTACCAGCAGGGAGCAATGTAGTGGGGGACAAGGGTGAGGAGCCATGCAAAACGGTGGGAGGCAAGGCACGAAGGAAGCGGAAGCATGCTTGTAGGCAGCACCGAGGTGATACGACTTCCTCATCCTCGTCCAGTGAGTCTTCGTCGTCTACCTCGGGGGATGGACTGGTAGGAGGGGGGAGGGTACCAGTTGCTGAAGGGGTTGGGGGGAGTGGAAGTGCCCCTACTTTAGCGTATTTTTCTGAATTATGGGAGGGGGTCCCGCGGGCCTTGCGGCGGAAGATACGGAAGAGGCAATACATAGACATTTTCCGTTTACTGAAGGGGAGACGGAGATCGGGTGAGAGCCAAAAGAAGAGAAAGGAAGATGAGAGGGCAGGAAGGATCAAAGGGTCTCCCGTAATGTGGTAAATTGGGTAAGTTCACACACAATATGTTTATTAAATGATAAATGAGTGGCCTAAACCCAACACAGGACCGTGTTTCGTGTTGTACTTCATCAGGGGTTATCAGGGCACACTAAAAAACATATAAAAGCAATAAATAAAATTAAAATAATATGGAAAGGCTAAGGGGCATGTTTACTAAACATTCCTAACGTGCGGGGCCGCGCTAGTGAGCGTGTGCCATATAAGGAGTGGGCGGTTCAGGCAGAAAATAGAAAATAAACGGTAGTAAGCACCCGGACGTGTGTGCGTCGCGCTAATGTGCGGGGGTCGACATTACCGCGCGGAAAGGCAAAGTGGCGCGCTGCTGAGTATACAAAACAACAGAGCCGTGGTACAACGGTGTGAAGACACTGACCAATGGTGCAGGGGCCATGGGTTCAATCCCCAGTGTGCGCAACGACAAAGGTCAGCTGAGGCAGTAACTGTAATGATTAACATTGTTTTAGGAGGCAAATTAATTTGGAACGGCATAAGGCGGCGCACAGTTATTTTTGGGCGGCAGAAGGCGGCGCACAGTGCTTTTTGGGCGGCATAAGGCGGCGCACAGTTATTTCTGGGCAGCAGAAGGCGGCGCACTGGTCCCCTTGGGCGGCAGAAGGCGGCGCACTGATAGGCACAAGGCGGCGCGCTGATGCACAAGCACAGGAACAGAGCCACAGCACAATGGTGAAAACACTGACCAATGGTGCAGGGATCAGGGGTTCAACTCCTCACAATGCCCAGTGAAAAATGCCTGCTGAGGCAGTATGTATTATGTTGAGGAGTGCTGTAGGAGGCTGTATAATTATATTTTGTTATCACTACTCGCAAACGCACTCTCCCAGCATGTTACCATACGGCAGCCCATAAGGCACATGTTACAGTGCACTGTTCGCCAAGGCACCCTTGAATGACCCCTATAGGGCAGCATGTATGTTGCGACACAGGATAATGTATAGTGCACCCTATAGGGATGGCAACCATAAGGTGGCCTACAGGGCGCCCTATGAAGCACCCTCAGAGGCACCGAATGGGTATAGTAAGCTGAGGGTGGTCTTGCCGGCATAGACATATGTACAGTAAATAAAAATAAAGCTGTGGACAGCCCTACCAAAGGGCCCCACTGTGGGTTTGAACCCATGACCTCTGGCTGCACAGGCAGTGATGTAACCATTGCGCTACAGCTCCATAGCTGTAAGCAGGCCCCTGGCTGGCTGCAGATAGCCTACACGTCACCGCACAGACAGTCTGCTGGTGTCAACAGGATAGGGTTAGGCCACCCGTACCCATGATGCACTGCACATGCAAATTAGCTGTCCGCAGATGGACACAAGATGGGGAATGCACCCCCACAGCACCTCGGCCCTGTTGGGGGAAGTGACCGGGTGCACCCACACAGCACCTTGGCCTAGTAGGGGGCACTGACCGGGTGTTTTACTGGCACAGAGTAGCCACACACCGTTACATCGTGCGGGTACTGTGCTCACCCTGAGTGTGCAATGAGGTGGCCAGGACCAGGTCAACAACACCTGCCATGGCTGATGGAGGCCAAGCCGGCGTTCCAAAGCAGTGTTAATGTGTAAGATAGCTAGTTTCTGCACAAACACCATGGATATCCCTGTCTGCCGCCATCAGGCACCCCCCCCCCCCCCAGTGGCAAACATGGTCTCCATCAAGGGATCCACACTCTACCTCCCTGCAAAGGTGGCGGTAGAGGGCAACATCAACCCCAGTCCTGCTGAGGAACACCACCACCACCCCCCCCCCCCCCCAGGCAGGCAGCTCCATACACAGCCATAACACAATAGCAGACAGACATAAGCCCAGGGTACGGTAAGCTGCACTCCACCACCAGTTATTCCCCTGCAGCAAGCCAACAGCCACTGCACCCTGCAAGCCATTATAGCAAGACATTTACCAGCTACAAACAGTCTGCTGGTTAGTCCATAGTGCATGTTCCCAATGGAGATGCATGCACCCAGAACTGGGCTGTCTGCATACACAGCAGGCAGATAGATCAGTGACTGGGCCCCAAAGAAAACCCATATCTATCACATGAGAGAACTACTATACAGCACTATGGGGGGGCCTAGCCATGCTGTGGTCACTGCACAGTCAGGGTGAGCGTGATCCCCCAGAAGGACATGCTTTGGCCACCCTGTCTGTGTAGGTGGTGGCCGGACACTACAGTATCCCAGCCAATGTCCCTGCCAGGGCCCTATGCCCAGTGCAGATGCATCCTGGCCACGTCACCCTGCCCTGGCTATACCCATGGTACCTTGCACCTCATTATGCACATTGACTGGCCAATACTGGCAACAGTGCTGGCAGTGCGGGCTGTTGAAGGGGCTTGCAGCCAACACCCACTGTATAGACAGACACACAGTTCCACACCTCTGCCATCATGGTGCTACGATTGAGGGGGTAAGTAGCCTTGCCCACCAAACCGGTCCTGAGCACGGCAAGGCATGGATATGGTACGCATTACAGCTGGTGGTCACTCCCCAGGGTGGTAAGCACCGTCAGAGGCCAGGGCTGGGGCATGCCCCGCAAACACCTAACAGATTGTTTGGATGGGGTCAACTAGCAGTATGTACGTAACGTATGGATAACTGCCTGCCTGTGCTCCTAGCAAACGTCTCCGAGCTGTGTACCGTATACCTCAGGTGTAGGGTGACATTGGTAAGTTATGCAAGTGCTCGTTGTGGGTGCTGCATGCACGGTCCAATGTTCTGCCTTTCCAGGAGACATTGGCCAATGGGGCCTGTGGGTGTGGGTGTGTCTGCCCTTGATGGCTGCTGCTTTACGGCACAGATTCCCAACTCCAGTCCAGGTTTGCATCACACTGTTCGGGTTTTCCTGCTATCCCTCATGAATATGCATGGGCTACATCTACATGCCATGGGGGTGGTGCATAGATATACAGCACAGGCATTTGTATGAGTGTCAGCATGGAACCTGACTGGTGTGTGGCCCACCAGGACTGCATTTGGGTGATTCTGCTCTAGGTACTGCCCCTGTTCATGGTGTCTGTGCTCAGTGGGGTAAAAGATAGATGTCTTACCATTGCATATGTCCCCGCCATGAAAGGTGTGTCCTTACTATCAGTGTTTAGTTGTGGGAAAAATATGTGGGCAGGATTGGCAGTAGCCCCAGCTGGGCTTTGAACCTGTGACCTTCTGTTCTTGTATGCACTGTCTGTGTGCACTGCACCACTGTGTAGCCACAGATTGGTTGGATTCCCTGGACTGTCCATGACTGTGGATCCGGCAGGACCTGTCTGTTGCAGTGGACTGTGCCAGCCTGCACATGGCTAGGCCTCTGTCTTCTGTGGTTAGCAGCCACTGCCCCCTGCACCACATGTACATGTCCGCCAACATGCTGGCATGAACTTCTCTCAGAAAAAGCAGTTGACCTGATTGCAATGTGGCAGTATGGGACTGCATTTGGGGGACTTGGCTGTAGGTAATGCCCATTGTTGTGGGGTGTGTGCGGTGTTGGGTAAAATATGGGTGTTTTCCCCATGCATACAGGGGTGTCTGCGCTATCTTTATTTAGTGGTGGGTAAAATATAGGGACTGGGCTGGCAGGTGCCCCAGCTGGGTTTTGAACCTCTGCCTTCTGGTCCTAGAGGTAATAACTCTGTCCGCTGTACCACACTTTGGCCACAGAGACAGTGCAGCCCCTGGAGGCAGTAAGCCTGGCAGGATGGAGTCACAAACCCTGCTCTACGCAATTCTACTGTGGGCATATGCACCCTGTCTGGTGACAAACGTGCACATAAACCCCGGAAATGACCACGGGAACTGTGGGACACAATATCACCACGCTGGGCAACAGTGATATTAATGGGCAACCATAGCGAACACTCCCAGGAAAGCTCCATAACGTGGAAATGGTTTTTGGAAGAGTCTCCTCTCAGTAGACCCTTCCAAACTTCATTTCTTTTTTCTGGACCTTTGCTGGGTGTGATTTCTGTATTTGCCCATCACTATAACTGTTCCCCAGCTGACTTACTATTTGTAATAGTTCTGTTGTGGTCATTTTCTATTTTTATGTTCACTTTTGTGCTGTGCACATGTATCACACTGCTCACGTTTTGCTGGTTTCCCCGGTTTTCCTGTACATTGCTGACGGAAATGGTTTCTCTTCCCTTTAAATGCTTTCTACCGCGAGTGTTTCACTCGCGGTAGTTTTTACATGCAAAGTCGGGCCCGCTACTGTGCGGGGAGCCTCTCCCCTCCCACTCTCCACCCATTGACCCCGTCCCTCCGCCCCTCCGGAGCCTTCCTCCGCCCTCCTTTCGCCGTTCCACGCCTCTATCGCACATTTGCGGGCCCGCACTTGTACGGGGCCCGTTAGTGAGCCGCGTACCTGTGCGGGGGTGACACGCACGTGTGCGGGGCGTTTAAACGCGTTTATTCGCGTTTCAGTGCCGCGTTTCCGTGCGCTATTTTGCGGCGCGCACATTTGCGGCTTTTAGTAAACATCCCCCTAAGACAATCAATATATGTCTAAAAGCTAAACCATAAAATATAAAACAATAAGAAATTAAAAACATAAATAAATCATTGCATCATATCTTACACATAATTACTTTAAAACAAGATTTCAATAAATTAAATAAATACATACATAAAGTGTCTTAAAGAATATTAACCTTAAAAATTATTGACCATTAAATCATATAATCAACACGGACCAGAAAAGAAGAATAACAAATTACTCAATCATATACTTTGATAATGCATATAAAGATGAGGAGTGAACCAAAGGAATGAGGAGGACCAATGGGAAGCTGGAGTGAGTTGAAATGTGGACATTACCTGATTAGTGTGTGTTGGTCACTAACTTCACAAAGCACCACCTTTGTGAATGAAGTCACTTATTTGTCAAAAAATAAATAGAAAGTCTTCTGTAAAAGAAAATAAAACTTTAGAGAACATGTGCAAGGACACACGTACTATTTTTTTTAAAAGGACACCCCTACTATTTAAAAAAAAAAAAAAATCAGACACAATATCCATTGTAACTAGGAGTTACATTAGGAAATTAAAACATCTCTCATGTATTAACCATATAATTTCAACAGATTTTTTTTTTCCATTTAGGAGTTTTATTAAGGTTTTATAAGAAAAATACAGTAGAAACCAGTGAAAGACCAAGAATATACAATATGAGCCATGAAAACCAACAACGATCAACCTCATCATCAATCCCAATATACCCATAGGACATTACATAGAAATCAACCAAAAGCTGCCCCTTCCCCCTATCCCCCCCCCCACCGCACACCCCTTACTTAATGTAGAACTAACAAACCAACTAACCCACCCCCCCTCTCCTCCCTCCCCCTCCCCCCCTTACCTCGCCCATCCCTCCTACATTATCTCTAACTCTTCCACTCAACACTCACCGTGCAACCTGGCCAGACCACCCCAGTTGGGTACGTCCTGCTCCCGACCCCCCCTTCCCCCTCTTCCCCTCCCAGCCTTCCAGCCATCTCCGAACCTTCTGCCAATAAGCCTCACGTTTCCCTCCTGTCCCCCGCCGCAGCTCCGTTAATTTATACATCAGGCTCGCCTCAGCCACTCTTCACACAAAACCTGCCAGCTGTGGAATACTCTGCCCCCTCCCAGTGCTGAGCTATTTCACATCGGGCAGCTGCTATACAATGATGCAGAACCCCCTCCTCCTGTCTCGAGAGCCCGCCCTCGAGTTTATGCAGCAAACAGGATGCTGGCTTCCCATGGAGTTTCTGCCCAGTCATCCCGTAAATCGCCTCCCAAACCAGCCCCCAATAAACTTGTAGCCTGTCACACTTCCACCACATATGCATCCAATCTCCTCGTTCCGCACATCCCCGCCAGCATAAATCATCCCATCCCTTCCCTGCCTTAAAGCGACGCACTGGCGTCCAATACCATCGGTATAAAACTTTATATGTGTTTTCCTTGATTTGTGTCGCTATCGACACAGAAGCAATCGTCTGTATAATCTTCTCCCAGTCCTCCACACTCCAACACACCCCCAAGTCCTCCTCCCATTGCAACATATATCGAAGCTTACACTCTCCGGTCCCCAATAGGCCTTTGTAAATTCTGGACAAAACCCCCTTTTTCCCCCCCTGGCCATTACAAATAGCCTCGAACCAGCCCCGGTTCTCCCATAGATCCTTCCAAACCTGAGGTTGCCTCAAGAAACTCCGCAACTGTATGTAAGCGAAATGATCGCTCCCTTTCAGCTTGTAGAGGTTCCGAAGGCCTTCAAATGGATGAACCCCCTGGGGATGAATAACCTGTTGGACATGCGTTAATCCAGTACTGGCCCATCTACGTAAGACATGCACTCCGGGGCCCTGCCCCCGCTCAAAGCACGCCTCTATAGTCATCCCCTGGATATAACCCTTATCCGGAACAATTTGAGGTTTGTGATGTTTCCAAATTCTCAAGCTGTTCGCTACCATAGGGCTCATGACGTGTTGATCCCATCCCTTGTACCCCCGCCAGATCACCCTTTCCAGGTCCATTCCCCCGACCGACTCATACTCCATTTTGACCCAGGATTTGGATGTTTCCCTATGCCACTCGTACACCGCTTTGAGTTGCGCGGCCTCATAATATTTACGTATATTAGGTACCCCCAACCCCCCCTCCCCTCTGGACCGTTGCAAAACCTGCTGGGCTATCCTAGGCCGCCACTGCACCCAAATAAACCGGTTGATCAACCGCTATATCGTCTTTAAACTATGTGGGGGGACCCATACTGGGAGCGTCTGAAAAAGAAACAGCAATCTGGGCACCAACATCATTTTAACCGTCGCTATGCGCCCAAACCAAGATAGGTATCCCCGACCCCACCCATCCAACCATCCCTCTATCTTCCCCAGCACCCTCCCATAATTCAAGTTATACAACTCATCTATTTTATTGCTTATCCAAATGCCGAGATACCGGATACGGCCTCGGGCCCATTTGAAGGGATACTTCGTGGCCAGAGTATGGGCTAGCCCACTAGGAACCGTCAGGTTCAAGATTTCCGATTTTGTCTGATTGATTGTAAACCCCGAGACTGTACCATATTCTTCCAGCTCCCACTTCACTATAGGTAGGCTCATCCGAGGTCGCGCTAAGCTTAAAATTATGTCGCCCGCGAACAGGGAAATTTTATAAGCACTCCTCCCCACGGTTATACCCAAAATATCCTCCCTGTCCCGTATCCGCTGTGCCAGGGGCTCCATAGCTAAAGCGAACAGTAACGGAGACAGGGGGCAGCCCTGCCGCGTTCCCCGCCCTTGGGCAAAAAACCTCCGAGTGGGCCCCGTTTACCCGGACACACGCCTTAGGGTGCGCATACAGTGCTTGTACCCACGCTAGAAACTCCCCCCCCAGGCCCACCTTCTCCAGCACCTGAAAGAGGAAAGGCCAGGACACTTGGTCGAAAGCCTTTTCCGCGTCCAGCGAGAGCAACAGCGCCTCCTCCCCTCCCCTCTCGCTAGCCCAAATGATATTAAGAACCTTCCTAATATTATTAGCAACCTGTCGACCCGGAATAAACCCGGCCTGGTCTTGGTGAATCAGTTTCCCGATGACTTTGTTCAGCCGGGCGGTAAGGATCTTAGCCAGGAGCTTAGCATCCAGGTTGAGCAGGGAGATAGGCCTGTAAGAGGCACACTCCCGTGGATCCTTGCCCTCCTTATGAATCACCGTGATACCCGCCCAACCCATAGTATCCGCTAATTGCCCGCCCTCCCGAGGTTGGTTAAAGAGTCTCACCAGGGGCCCGATCAGCAGGCCCCCGAAGGTCCTGTAGAACCTAGCGGAGAACCCGTCCAGCCCCGGAGCCTTTCCCAATTTTAAATGCCTAATTGCCCGCTCCACTTCATCTGGCCGAATCGGTTGATTTACAACCTCTTGGTCACTCACTCCCAATTTAGGCAGAACTATAGAGGCCAGGTAGTTTGCCCCCCTCTCAACGGGGTGTTGTTCTCTCGCTTTATACAACTCCCTATAATAATCCTTAAATGCCTCCCGAATTTCCCCATCTTTAGTAACCAAACCCCCCCCCCCCTCCGCCGGACCCCTATGATATGAGAGCGGAGCTTCTGTTGTTTCAACCGCTGGGCCAAGTACCTCCCAGCCTTATTCCCCCCTCAAACGCCTCCTGCCGCAGGAGCTGCATCTGATACCTTATCTTCTCTGCCTGCAACTCATTGAGTTGCGCTCTCACCGCCAGCACCGATCCCCTGTAGGCTCCACCTCTCCCTTGCCATCCAATTCTTCTAATTCCAATAACCGTTCCCTGAGAAGGCGCTCTTTCTCCTCCCTTTCCCTCTTCTTACGTGACCCCCATTTGATTAAGATACCACGTGCCACCGCCTTGTAGCCATCCCAGATGCCCCCCCAGGTGGCCTCCCCATTATCATTAAATCGAAAATACTCCAGCGTTCCTCTCTCCACTTCAGCCCGGACCTGCTCCTCCTCCAAAAGGGACTCATTGAGTCTCCAGAACCCATGCCCCTGCCCTTCGTCCACCACAGTCAAACAGACCACCACTGGTGCATGATCGGACCATGTGATGGACTCCATATCCGCCTCCCTTATTTTCCCCCCTACCTCTTTAGACACCCATATAGCATCAATGCGGGAGTAGGACCCATGTACTGGCGAGTAAAAGGAAAACTGTCTCCGCCCTGGGTGATGCAGCCGCCATGCATCGACCAGACAATGCTGTGTCACAAAATTACGATAACGCTTGCGATCCCCCCTCTTTCCCTCCTGTGGCCCTGTGGCGTCCCGAGTGGGATTCCAGGTGAGATTAAAGTCTCCCCCGCAGATGATAATACCATCCCCCAGTTTTCCCCAGCTCCCCGTTCAGGTTTGTCCAGAATTCACTCTGCCCCCCGGTAGGTGCATACACATTCACTACACAGTACCATACATTCCCTAATTTCACCCGTACCAACACATATCTCCCCCCTTTGTCCCTCACCACAGTCGCCACCTGAAGTTTTAAACGTGTGGCAAGGAGTATGGCAACCCCCCTCCCTTCTTCTTCTCCAGCATATTAGAAGCATGAATGCAGACCCCATACCCTTTATGATTAACCAGGCTTTCAGTGGCCCTTGTCATATGTGTTTCTTGGAGCATGACTATGTCCGCCCTCTGGCGAGATAGCTCTGAGTAAAGTTTTTGTCGCTTGAAAGGTGAGTTAAGCCCCTTAACATTTAGTGTAACTATTTTAAGCTCACCCATTCTGCCACTCCCCCCCTTCCCTATCCACCTCCCAACCCCCCCCCCCCCTTCTGCCCCCTCCCCACCCCCAACTCTCCCCCCCTCTCAGTAAGAGAGAATTGTCTTCCATACTGGTGACCTGTAACCGGGCCATGCCTGCTTACCACCACCTTACCCCCTTGTCTCATCACTACCCCCCCAGCCATCTTCGCCCCTTATCTACCCAGGCCCCCCCTACTAGCCTCCCCTCCTCCCTCCTCCCATACACTCAGACCCCTCCCCCCCTCCCGCACTTTAGCATCACAAAATTACCAAAACATGAGGAACCCACTGAATCAACAATGCACATTCAGAGTCCACAGTTTCAGCTGGTGCCCTGCTCCGCTGCTGGCAATCCCGGGCTCTCTCTATTCAGCCTCGCCGCCCTCTTCCCGACCGTGGGGACTTTATGCCACCTCTGTGGGTTCCGCTGCGGGTTTGGGGGTTTCGCAGTCGCGGTCAACTCTCCCGCCGAAGGTCGCCCCTCTTCTGGTATATTGGGGAGTCCAAAATCTCGGAGAACAGTCCAAGCCTCCTCACTGGTTTGCACTCTCCTGGACTTCCCCCGGCAGGTGATGAGCAACCCAAAGGGAAACAGCCATTTGTATCGAATGTCCTCTTTTCGCAAGTACGCTGTCACCACCTTCAGGCTGCGCCGGCGTTGTAGCGTTCCCGCTGATAGGTCTTGAAAGAGCTCCAGAGGATGTTCCTCCCACATGATCTGTCGTACTTTCCGCGCCGCTTGCAGCAATCCTTCTTTTATCTTATACGAACGTAGACATACTACTATATCTCTGGGTTTGTTGTCGCGTATCGGTCCCAAGCCACGGTGAGCCCGTTCAATGGGGGATGGGTCCAACGGTATCTCCCCCTGTAAGTCCGCAGCCAGCACCAGAGATTTGAACACCCTCAGCAGTACCTCTTCACAGTTGCGGTATTGGGGTTCCTCAGGAATCCCCCGGATCCGTAAATTACAGCGCCGGGATCTGTCTTCCAGGTCTTCCAGCTTCATCTGCTGATCCACCTGGGTCTGCTGGAGTGCCTCCCAGTGCTGCTGTAGGTCTGTCATTTCCTCTCCGTGCTGTTCCAGCTGGAGCTCCATCTCCTCAACTCTGTTACCAATGTCCACAATATCTTGCCGTAAGGACTGTATAGACTCTCTGAGTTCACACTTCACTCCGCTGATTTCGGTTTTAATCTCATCTTTCATGTCAGTGAGCCAAGCTTTTAGTTGGGACAGATCCCCCAATCCGGCTCCGTGATCCATCTCCTCTCCCTGGTCTTTGGAGTCTGCCGCCTGGGGTCGGCACTCTTTCTCCCCCTCTTTTCCACCTTTAGCTGTCGCGTATGGGGAGCGGAAGTCCACCAGTTTTTTCCGCGCCGCTACAGCCCCCTTGTTTTTCTCCATGCTTATGTGTGGGGAGCCTGGAACTTCCCCAGGGTCCCGATCCTGCTGGGAGGGGACTCCACCTGGCTTTGCCCCTAGATGTTGCACCTGCAGTCTGCTGCGCTGAGCTGGCACTGCTGCTCTGGAACCTCACCGTCCTGAAGCCACTATATCCCCGAGCCGCTCACCTCGGTAATGTCGCTCTCCACTCGGGGCTGCCCCCACCTAAGCGACCTCCTGGCTCCCCAGGCGCCGTATCCGACTGCACCACCACACTCTGGCACTCCACTCCAGGCTGCTCTCCGGGGCTTCTCTCAGGGCTGAAATGCGCTCTATCAACTTTCTCCGAGTCTCAGCTGGCCTCCTGCACACTGTACCCTGCACTGCCACCAATGCTAGGCTCCTGCCTCCTCTCCTGGATCAGACTCGGGCTCTGTATCTTCCCCGGCAGCCTCCCACTGTTGCGCAATTTCCCACCTCCTCTCAGTCGCGGAGTTCCTTCGGCCCCGCTCTCAGCTGCTCCCCGGCGCTCCGCTCGTCGCTGCCTCCAAGATCGAGATGTGCAGCGTGATAGTGTGCCGGAGCAGCAAATCTCCTACTCTCAGGGCCGCCGCCGCTCACCGGACCTCCGGGCAGGCCGACACCGCTCCGCTCACGCTCCCGCCGGGATTCCTCGCCACGCGGTCAGCAGGGCTCCCCGGGGCTGCTTCCAGGCCCCGCTTGTTTAAGCTCCTCAGCATGGCGGATGGCCACGCCATGCCGGTAGGTCTGTCCGGAGCTTTTTCCCCTTCTCTGCCCTCACTTAGGGCATGCGGATTCCACAACTGAGGGGTATTAATTCCCCCTTAACGCAGGCTTTGGCGGCACACACTAAATCACGCCGCCATTAGCCCCGCTGACGTCACCGGAAGCCCAACAGATTTTAAAGACATGATGTTTCATAAACGGGCCAAAGCAAGCAACTGATGCAAGACCTGTCAGCTGGCTAAAAGGCGTTATTCAGAACATCAATCATTTTCATTAGCAAAAAAAAAATGCTGCTTTCTTGACCCTAATTGGTAAAAAACTTCATGGCAGTGTGGAAATCATAATAGAATATTAATTGAATGGACCTGCATTAAAACATAAATAAACCATTGATAAAGTATATTTAGACAAATGAGGTAAAAACGAATGAATTAAAAACGAATGAAGTCTAAAAAATAAGCCCTATTGCAGGACGCCATGGGTTCAAGCCGCTCGCGTACCACGGCTTACAAAAAAACATTATGAATGCCTTAAAAATACCTTAAAAACACAAATCTATAATAAACTGTCCCTTATATACAGAACCTAAAACTGACAAGTGAAATGAATAATTGAAAGCGCCAATGGTTATATACGCCATGGCCGTAGCTGCAGAGGAACCAAAGGCTCAAAGGAGCACTGCTGCAAGATCAGTGAAAAGGCCTTAAGGACAAAATATCGGAGAAAAGGTTGCTAATAGGCTACATGAAAACCTACAATCCAAATTTTTAAATATAAAATATAGACCATGAACAATCAAATAGCAATTTTACCTTTTTTGAGAAAGTATAAAAATACCACTGCAAAACCATATTAATGGTCTGTGCTACAAACTTTCAGTAAAATGCTAACGCATGCGTATTGAAAATGTCATGCAATCAGAGGAGTGTAGAACTGTAAAAAATAAGAAATTAAAAAATTAAAAAATATGAACACACCAAAAGTATCGCGTCTGCTTTGTCAATGGTTCATTCTCCGTGCTTTAATGGAAATCCATCTTATTTCAGAGGGATCAGATTACCGACCTGAAACAATGAGCTTCCCGAAACAATCTTTATTGCGGATTCTGGGGTTCAAAACGAGTATTACCCTTATTGCACATGATTAAAATGCCAATGAAGTAAATACAAAGAATCATCAAGAGTCTACCCCCAAAAGTGTAATTCATACGAAAGGGAAGGCACCAATCAATTTGCCGTGAACGCGACTTCAAAGGAACTACTGACCCAAATACAATAAAAAGAAGACCTTAGACCAGTTAAAATAAAGGATGCTGATGTTAAATAAATCATAAATAGAACATAACAGCAACTGATTTTATAAACCAAAAAGGTTAAAAAATAATATCACCTGTTTTAAAAGCCTTGCAACTGATTTTATAAACCAAAAAGGTTAAAAAATAATATCACCTGTTTTAAAAGCCTTCAAAATCAGTTGCTGTTATGTTCTATTTATGATTTATTTAACATCAGCATCCTTTATTTTAACTGGTCTAAGGTCTTCTTTTTATTGTATTTGAGTCAGTTGTTCCTTTGAAGTCGCGTTCACGGCAAATTGATTGGTGCCTTCCCTTTGGTATGAATTAAACTTTTGGGGGTAGACTCTTGATGATTCTTTGTATTTACTTCATTGGCATTTTAATCATGTGCAATAAGGGTAATACTCGTTTTGAACCCCAGAATCCGCAATAAAGATTGTTTCGGGAAGCTCATTGTTTCAGGTCGGTAATCTGATCCCTCTGAAATAAGCTGGATTTCCATTAAAGCACGGAGAATGAACCATTGACAAAGCAGACGCGATACTTTTGGTGTGTTCATATTTTTTTATTTTTTAATTTCTTATTTTTTATGGTTCTACACTCCTCCAATTGCATGACATTTTCAATACACATTTTCAATACACATTTCAACTCACTCCAGCTTCCCATTGGTCCTCCTCATTCCTTTGGTTCACTCCTCATCTTTATATGCATTATCAAAGTATATGATTGAGTAATTTGTTATTCTTCTTTTCTGGTCCGTGTTGATTATATGATTTAATGGTCAATAATTTTTAAGGTTAATATTCTTTAAGACACTTTATGTATGTATTTATTTAATTTATTGAAATCTTGTTTTAAAGTAATTATGTGTATGATATGATGCAATGATTTATTTATGTTTTTAATTTTTTATTGTTTTATATTTTATGGTTTAGCTTTTAGACATATATTGATTGTCTTAGCCTTTCCATATTATTTTAATTTTATTTATTGCTTTTATATGTTTTTTAGTGTGCCCTGATAACCCCTGATGAAGTACAACATGAAACACGGTCCTGTGTTGGGTTTAGGCCACTCATTTATCATTTAATAAACATATTGTGTGTGAACCTGTCACTCCTTTGTTTTTGGTTTTGCTCTGCCTTGTGTGGCGGTTGCTGTTTTCTTGTTGGTTCTGTAAATTGGGTAAGGGCATTCTTGAGGCTGGCTAGTGTGTAGGGTCACCAGTACCCAGAGAAGTATGGAATGCTGCTCGCATATGCGGATTCTATTTTGGAAGCGGCTCAGATGCACGAAGGTTGGGCATGGCTCAACTATGATGAGAAGTTTCGTGATAAAATGGAAGAAAATAAATTGCTGTCTTGGGGGACACAAGATATTAGTCTATGGTTAACCCAAATGTTGGTCAGAACCAGGGGGGCAAGGGGGGTTGGGGGAAACTGGGGGATTAAGAGGGGGCAGGGTGTGCGACGGGGATGGCCAGATCCTTTCGAGCGGTCGGGGCCTCGGCAGCGCAGAGACCGGGGGGTGAGGGAGCAGGTGATGTCTGTTGGCGATTTAACAAGTCGTCCTGTCCATTTCCCGACTGCAATTTTAGACACGTGTGTTCCATTTGTAGTGGGGGACATTCCACACTCAAATGTGCAAAGCGAGGGGCAGCCACCCCCTCCCTCCAGGCTCCCAAGTAGCATAGACTTGGGGGGGTTAGCTTCCATGCCGATACGGTTAGAAGCCTTGCAGCCGTGGCTTAGCAGATACCCAAGGCGGAGGGATTGGGTAGTGCTTGAGGAAGGCTTTAGTTCCGGGTTTACTATACCGGTGATAGGAACTGTTAAGTCGGTACAGGCTCCGAATGTGGTTGTGGTTAAACGGTTATCCAGTATTGTACAGGACAAATTGGGGAAGGAGATGGAATTGGGAAGAATTGCCGGCCCGTTTCAGAGTCCGCCGTTCGAGAATTTGGTGGTCTCTCCATTGGAAATAATACTAAAAAAGGAACCAGGGAAGTACAGGCTGATTCACAACCTTTCATTCCCGGCTGGGGCATCGGTAAATGACCAGATTCCGAGGGAATGGTGCACGGTGCGATACGCATCCTTTGATGCAGTGGTAGACTTAGTCCAGAGATGTGGTATGGGAAGTTGGATGGCAAAGGTGGACATCGAATCAGCCTTTCTGTTGTTGCCAGTGCACCCATCGGCCTTTCCGTTGTTGGGTTTTCGTTTCGGGGGTTGCTGGTATTTCGATAAATGCATGCCTATGAGCTGCTCTGTTTCATGTGTGTACTTTGAAATGTTTAGTAGGTTTATGCATTGGGCAGTGGTTCAGACTGTGGGATGCGTGAACGTGGTACACTACTTGGACGACTTCCTTTTCGTCAGCGCGGCAAAGTCATCACAGTGCCGGGAGCTACTGGAGGGATTTAAGGCATTGGCGCGTGAGTGGGGGGTGCCCTTGACTGAGGGAAAGATGGAGGGTCCAGCCACAAGTATCACCTCTTTGGGCATACATTTAGATACCGGGGGCAATGGTGGCGAGATTACCGGCAGAGAAGGTGGGGCAGTTGCGAGCGTTGGTAGCCAATGTTTTGGGATTGCGCAAGATCACGCTGAGGGAGATACAGGCCTTGATAGGCTCGCTGAACTTTGCTTGTAGGGTGATACCCATGGGAAGGGTGTTCCTGCAGCATTTGGCAGTGGCTACGGCCGGAGTGCAGAAGCCTCATCACCGTATCAGCTTGTCAAAGAGCATTAGGGCAGATTTGCGAGCATGGGATGTGTTCTTGAAAGAGTTCAATGGGACAGCGGTTTTGATGGAGGCGGTGATCTCTACAGTTGACATGCAGCTGTTTACAGATGCGGCAGGAAGTGGAGAATTGGGTATATACTTTGGTGGTTCATGGTGTGCGGAGTCCTGGCCACAGGCCTGGCATGACGAGGGGCTGACTACCAATATCACCTTCTTAGAGCTGTTTCCGTTCTTGGTAGTATTGGAGCTGTGGACAGACAGGTTGCGTAATCGCAGAGTGGTTTGGTGGTGTGACAACGAGGTCATGGTTAGCGTGATCAATCATTATGCGCCGCGGTGCCTGCAGGTGGCAACCTTAATGAGAGTGTTAATTTTAACCTGTTTGCATTTGAATGTGTCAGTAAGGGCCCGTCATTTACCGGGTAGCACTAACAGGATTGCTGATGCTCTTTCTCATTTTAAGTGGGACCAGTTCAGGAAGTTGGCACCGGAAGCAGATGCCGAGGGTGTGAAGGTCCTGGAGCACTTATGGCAGATTGGCTGGCTGAGATGCTGCTGCTGCTGCAGAAGTCCGTGTCGCCAGCAACATGGGTGAAGTATCAGCGAGGTTGCGATAGAGTCGTGGACTTCCTTTTGACTCGGGGGTGGAGGATGGGGCAGGTGTCCGACCAGTTGATGGCAGAATATGTGACATCTGCAAAGGCTGTAGGGGTGACCAAAGCAACGGTGTGGGCGAACCTGGCAGGGTTTACCTTTTTTGCGCGGGCGGTGGGTTGGGGCTTTCAGGGAGGCGAGTTCCTGACACGTAGGCTGTTACAGGGGTGGGAGCGGTCTCAGCCGACTCCGAGGGATGGGAGGAGGCCAATCACGCATGACTTGTTGGTGCGGTTATGTGAAGTATTGCAACAAGTGACGCGCTCCCATTATGAGGCTTGTTTGTTTCGGGCGGTGTACTGCTTGTCATTTTTTGGTGCCTTCCGGGTGGGGGAGTTAGTGGCAGATTCCCACAGGGCATCTCAAGGGAAGGGGACTGGGAGGCATCAGGTAAATTTTCGGGAAGGAGAGATGTGCATATGGCTGGCAAAGTCCAAAACAGATCAGTTAGGCAGAGGGCAGTGGGTAGTGTTACGAGCGATCAGCAATTCCCCGACATGCCCGGTGTCATCTTTGAAGGAATATTTGCGGGTGCGGCCAGCTGTGGAAGGGCGTTTATTCTTGCATGAAGATGCTAGCCTACTGACGCGCTTTCAGTTCACAGCGGTGCTACGGTTGGCTTTGCGACAACTAGGTGTGGATCCACTGGGTTACACTCCACATTCCTTCCGTATTGGAGCCGCAACCAGTGCAGCGGTAGCGGGGATGCCTCCGCGAGAGATCCAACGAATAGGTCGCTGCATTCGCAAGCGTTCCAAGGTTATGTGCGGATTTGAGGAGGGGTACGGGGTGGCTACTAACTGTTGTTTTCTTCTTACAGATGGGAAAAGGAATCCTGGTACTTGCTGGTGAATCGGTCACTCCTTTGTGCACTGGGCAGAACAACGAGCGGCAGTGCAGTCGGTGGGGCCTAATCTTGGAATAGACACAACGGAGGTGGTGTTGTTATGGCTGGGGGAGCGCGGTCTGTGGTGGCCGCAGCTCTTGCCTTTGCTCCGGCACCACGGTCGAATGAAGGACTGGCCGGCATTGATTTTGATACATTTGGGAGGCAATGACCTGGGTTCCTGGACCTGTAAACAGTTGATACGTGCAGCAAAACGGGATATGAGGGCAGCATTGTGGATGTTTCCGGATGTTATGTTGTTATGGTCGGACATTATTCCATGGCCTGCCTGTTGGGAGCAGCGGAGATGGTCCCAGGGGGTGACGAAGGTCAATCACCAGATCGAGAGATGGGTGGTCGAGCAAGAGGGTTACCAGTTACAGCATTCATGGGTAGAGATCTCCTGTGCAGGTTTATACCGGCAGGATGGGGTGCATTTATCCCCGGTAGGTTTAGACTTGCTCCTTAATGAGTGGCAGGAGGCCTTGGAATCTGTCCTGGGCAGGCGGTATGCCGGTCGTAGCTTGGCGGGGGGGGGGGGGGGCGGCTCAGGGAGAGAAGGTTGCCTGAGCCGGTGGCAGGATCCCGGAGGTGTCCGGGGTCCGGAGCCTTAGCTATTAGTAGGGCAGGGGTGGGGTACCCCCGACCCAGATAACCCCGGTAGGGCTTTTGCTAATAATATGGCGAAGCCGGGAGAGGGTGGTAGGTTGGTAGCCGCGGTCTCTCTGCAGTCAGAACAGAAATGACTTCACTTTGCTACCCACATGGCTGGTGAGACATTTCTGTTGAAGTGGAGGTTTAAATTGTTTGTTAAATTGTGTTGGATATGATTAAAAGTTAATAAAGCTGCGACCGGTTTTATGCCAAGATTGGAGTTGTGTGATTATTAGGAGGGGTGGGGGTGGGGGGGAAGGGGGAGGGGGGAAGGTGGGTTTTGGGAGGGGGGGAAGGAGAGCTCCATGTCCTCTGTGCCTCGGTTATTATTATGGCTGCGGGGCCCGTACCTGAAGGCCAACGGTAACCTGGCCAGCGGCGCGCGTGGATCCAGCCAGGCTGCATGCCGTGTGGTCTTAGGCAGCATGGGAGGCCGAGGGGCATTATTTTAAATGATTGGCTCCCATGGGTGAAGGGCGGTCGTGGGAGCCAATCAGTAGCAAGGAGTAGCGGAGGAAGGAGGGGAGAGGAAGAGCGAGCCGGCGGGACCTTCATTCCGGCCAGGCAAGCACGGAGAAGGCAGCGGGCGTCCCACCCTCCCACCCTTTGTCCGTTGTGCCTCGGTTACCACTTTATCTTCACTCCTTTTCAATTTATATATTCAACCTATTTGTAATTTAATCAAAAGCCATGGCATTTACTACCATCTTTATGCCGATGACATCATCTTATACATACATATTAATACTAATCAGTTACAACTAAATAAATTAAAAGATTGTTTTTCTAACATTACTTCTTGGCTTTCAGATCATAACGTTTTTAAATTTGGATAAAACAGAATGCCTTTATATTTCAAAAGATAAATCTTTTGTACCTCCAAATTTAGTAATTTTAAATGAAGCAAACATAAAAGTTAAATCAGAGTTAGATATTTGGGAGTAATTTTAGAACAACACTTAAATTTTTCAAAAATGTAAGGCCGCATGGCGAGATCCAGGCCGGCCACCCGTAACCGGGTGGCGTGGCGAGATGCGGAGCCCCGAGTTGGGTTCTCAGGGAGGGGGGGAGGAGAGGCCGTGACGAGGGCTGCATCTTTTAAAATCATTGGCTCCCATCGCATGCGCGAGTGCGGGGGAGCCAATGAGTCAGCGAAGCGGCAGAGGGAGAGGTGTAACGAGTGTGACTGCCTTAGCAGTGCTTAGCTCAGGTGGATTGAGAGGTCCGGTGGCCGGTGTGCTGAGGATCGTGTCGGTGTCTGTTGGAGGAGGGCGGTGAGGTGAAAGCGGTGGCGGAGAGTTCAGCGGGGCGGATTGGTGCGGTGGAGGCAGGCACACCTTCCCCCCTTTCTTCACTGCGTGTGAGAGAGTCAGAAGGCACACTTCTTTGACCAGCAGTGGCAGTTTCCTCAGCAGACTGCGGACAAGTCAAGTGCTGTTAGGGCCGGGGTACTTATTATAAAAAAAAAAAGGGGGGGGGGGGACAGCACGAAAACAAAGCGCGGGAAGAGTGCAGGGCAGGGTAAACGAGGATAGCTTATGCAGGTTCAATCCCTTCACGAGGGAACCAGCGGGGTCAGGTGTGAGGGCCTGGTAGGGCTGGCAGGGCCACCGGGCGGTGAGCAAGCCAAGCTTTAGAAGAGCTTAATGCAGGGGAGGTTGGGCATCGGATCAAGTAATTACTGCAGCTGGGAATCGGGGCAGTAGAGCTATGGGGGATTTCAGAGAGCGGAGGGGGTCGCGATCTCTACAAGGGGCAAGGAGGATTGGGGGAGGGCACGGGGTTCTCATTCGCGGACCAAAAAGCGGGAAGGGCCAATGGGAGGTGAGTTGGTTCCTCCGTCAGGTGTGCTGCATGGTGGTGATTCGGGAGGAGGACCATGCGGCGTACCTGAAGGGGCTACTGTTCCGCACAGTGGAGGGGTCTGTGGTAGGGGGGAGGGAACGGCAAGCAACTCCGGGGAAGGGGGGCTGTGGGGGGTTAGCAGGGACTCTGGCTTTCGGGGGAAGAAGTTAGGGGAGGCATGCGCACACCAGTTCAGGCTGATCTCACTTTAAGGGGGTAGGGTATTCACCCATCTGTAGCTGGGTTGGCTGGTCAAGGGGGTTATCGGCCTGTAGGGGGTTCTGTGTCCTGGGAGCATTGGCTAGGGGGAGGACAAGATCAATCTGGGGCAGAGTGGCTCGGGGCATGGCAACCTCCGTGGCATTTGGTGGTCCCTCCCCCGGTGTTTTTGTTTATGTCTCCCCAGGTGCCAGCAATGAGTCAGTACCCCACAAGGCCTGGAGGCGGATGCCCGGTGAGAGCGGAGCGGCCGGAGGTCGGAGTGACGGCCCGACAGAATGTTGGCGGGGAGCTGACTGGTGTGAGACCTGTGGAGCTGCAGCAGCACGGTGTGAATGACAGCCAAGCTGTGACTGTGTCACCTCCAGTACTTTTGACAGATACGAGGGCGGCAGGTGAGTTATGAAACGAACCTGGCGTGGGATCTGAGCGGATGGACGGGCAGGCAGGAAAGGGGGGTAAGATGCATAAAAAGCGGAAGCATATGTGTCAGAGATGGCATGGTTCAGATTCCTCCTCTACCTCATCATCTGTATCTTCGTCATCATCCTCGGGAGGAAGAGGTGCGGGACAGGAGGTTGGCAGCATGGGGGAGGGGCCGAGTAAGCCGGTTGGGGGTGCTCCCTCATTGGCCGTTTTTTCAGATTTATGGGAAGGTGTACTGAAGAATTTGCGTTGTAAGATTCGGAAAAGGAGATATATTGATATCTTCCGATTGATGGAGGGGAGGCGGTGGTCGGGGGACAGCAAGAAAAAGAGAAAGGAGGATGAGAAGGCCGGCCAAATAAAGAAGGTTTCTCGGAATGTGGTAAACTAGACAAGAGCCTTTTTGCATTTGGCAAGTGTATGGGGACATCATTATCTGGGACAGTATGGGATGTTGTTGGCATACGCGGATTCCATTCTTGAGGCAACGCAGACCCATGAGGGATGGGCGTGGTTGAATTGTGATGAGAAGTTCCGAGATAAAATGGAGGACAACAGGTTATTGTTGTGGGGCATGCAGGATATTAATCTCTGGCAGATGCAAATGTCAGCTAAGCCTAGTGCGGGGGGATTTGGGGGTGCAAAACTGGGGGGGGTGGGATCCTGGCGGGTACAGGTCATTCCTTTTGGCCTACAAGAGCCACCTTGCAGCAGAGAGTGGGGGATACAGGTGCAGGGGACGTATGCTGGAGATTCAATAAGACCTTGTGTCCATTTCCCAAATGCAAGTTCCTACATGCCTGCTCAAATTGTGGAGGGGGGCATTCGGTGGCAAAATGCATTAAAAAAGGGGCCTCACCGGCTAGTGGGCTGGTCCCGAACTAAGGATGATTTATGCAGTCTGGCCCCTACCCCAATACGGGTCGAGGCCTTATGGACCCAGCTGCGGCAGTACCCGAGACGGGGAGATAGGGAGGTGTTGGAAAGGGGGTTTCAGGAGGGATTTGTCATCCTGGCGTATGGCAAGGTGGTGGCGTATACGTCGCGCAATTCGCCCTCGGTGCAGCGTTTTGCACCCATCGTGTGGGATAAATTGCTAAAGGAACTGGAGTTAGGTAGGATTGCAGGCCCGTTTGTGGAGCAGCTGTTCCTGAATCTGGTGGTTTCCCCGCTGGGACTCATACCCAAAAAGGAGGCTGGGAAGTTTCGGTTAATTCATAATTTATCTTTTCTGGAGGGAGCCTCCGTCAACGATCATATACCTTGGGATAGAGGTGCTGTTCGTTATGCGTCATTCAACCGGGCGATGGAGTTGGTGAGACACTCAGGTGGCAGCAAGTTGATGGCGAAGGTCGATTTTGAGTCAGCATTTCGATTGCTGCCTGTGCATCTATCTGGCTTTCCTTTGTTAGGTTTTCTGTTTGAGGATAGATTTTATTTTGACAAATGCATGCCTATGGGATGCTCGGTGTCATGTGCTTACTTCAAAAATTTAGTACCTTCCTGCATTGGGCGTTGGTGCAGGCAGTGGGTTGTGAGAATGTGGTGCAATATCTGGACGATTTTTTATTTGTGGGAGAGGAGCATTCAGAGGCATGCCAGAGCCTATTGAGTGGTTTTATGGACTTGGCGAGAGAACTAGGTGTGCCATTGGTGGAGGGAAAGATGGAAGGTCCTACTATGTGACTAACCTTTCTAGGGGTGGATATGGTGGCTCGTCTTCCAAAGGAGAAGGTTGTGACATTGCGGGTGTTGATGGCCAACGCTATGGCTTCCAGCAAGTTGAATCTGAGGGAGTTGCAGGCGTTGATTGGTTCTTTGAATTTCACATGCCGCGACATACCGATGGGTAGGGTGTTTCTGCGGTGGCTGGTGGGGGGCAACAGCGGGGGTGTGAAAACCGCATCACCGTATTAGGGTGTCAAGGGTGATGAGGGCTGGTTTGCGGATTTGGGATATCTTTCTGAAGGAATTTAACGGGATGTCTGTGACGATGGAGGGGGAGATTTCCTCAGTGGATTTGCAGTTATACACGGATGCAGTGGGGGGGTTCGGGTTTTGGCATTTACTTTGCGAGGGCATGGTGTGCAGATAGATGGCCGCAGTCACGGCACGAATCGCGTTTAGTGAACAATGTTGCCTTCTTGGAGCTGTTTCCCATGCTAGTAGCATTGAATTTGTGACCAAATCGGCTTCGGAACCGACGAGTATTGTGGTGGTGTGATAATGCAGTGGTGGTTAGTGTGATCAGTCATTATACAACGCGATGTGTCCAAGTGGCAGAATCAATGCGGAAGGTGGTACTAGCTTGTTTATGACTGAATGTTTCAATAAAGGCGTGACATATCCCGGGATGTACTAATGAGATTGCTGACGCTCTTTTTCATTTTCAGTGGGACAGGTTTTGGAAATTGGCGCCAGGAGCAGACACCAATGGATTGATGGTCCCAGAGCGCTTATGGCATGTTGGCCAGAAGAGATGCTGACTTTACTATGGAGCTCAGTGGTGGAAGCAACATGGTCGGTGTATCATCGAGGCTGCGACAAGGTGGTGGAGTTTTTGGTGGCACACGGATGGCAGCCGGGCTCGGCATCTGATCTGATGTTAGCACAATACTTGGTGGCTGCCAAAGAAAACGAGATGTCCAAATCAGTGGTCCGTTCCCATTTAGCCGAGTTTGCGTTTTTCGCTAGAGCTGTGGGATGGGCTGCCGCAGCTGGTGGTTTTTTTTTTTTTTTTATTGAGCATTTATAGTGAAAAACACCAAATTATACAAAGAAAATAAATACAATACATATCGCATATAAAATACAAGCAAGATAATACAATATAAAGTCCACATTAAATGGTGCTAAGCAGATTTAACAAAAAAGAAATGAATCTAAACCAAAACCAGGCCCGAAGGCCTACACAATAAGAGAACCTACCATTATTTACCAGATTTATTTCCAGAGCCTGCACTTGAACGGTCAATCACAAATTTCTCATGATGAGTAACATCCGTAAATGCATAAGAGGCTCCCTCAAATCCAATCAAACATTTACATGGAAAGCGTAAAAAGAATGTGGCCCCTAGAGCCAGGACCTTGGATTTGAGAGCCAGAAATTGCCTCCTACGAAGCTGAGTCTCGCGCGATACGTCGGGGAAGATATTAATAGGCTGTCCACAAAAGGGGACAGATTTTTTCTTGAAAAAGGCTCGAAGTATCCGCAGCTTAACCTCGATGGAGGCAAATGTAACTAATAATGTAGAACGAATAGAAATATTATCAGTGGAGTCTTCTAAAAACGCAGTCAAATTCGAGATAACTGGTACAATTTCATCCATCCCCCCTTCCTGAGGATTTGGTAGTTATTGATCAGAAAGTTTCTTCTACGTTGAATGCGCTTTGTACCTTCTCTCAAGAGGCTGTTGTAACTTTCCAGCAACTTGATGAGAGGGTTCAAAGTCTTGATAATACTGTTCAGTTTTTGAAATCTCAAGTCCCTCCACTTCAGGCTGCTCATATAGTTGCCGCAAAAAATTCCTTGGTGTTATATTCTCAAGTGGAGGCCCTTGAGAATTCTTTTCGTGTATGCAACCTTAGGTTTCTTAATTTTCCTCATACGTCTCTGTTAGCTCCTGGAATATTTTTAGAGAAGTATTTCAAAGAGATTCTTAATATTCAAGAGCCTATCGCTGTATCACAGGCTTATTACATTCCTGTTAGTAGTAAAAATGTTAATCCTCAGCTGGTGGGTTTTTAACCTGGCAGCTGTTACAAGGGTGGGGGAGGGTGGGGCCAATGCCTCAGGACTGCACATGGCCAATTACGCACGACTTGCTCATAAGGCTAATTGCTGCTTTACCCTCAGTGGCGTTGTCAACATATGAAGCGACAGCATTCAAGGCCGTTTTTTGTTTGGCATTTTTTGGGGCCTTCCGTATTGGGGAGCTAGTGGCTAACTCGGGCAGGTCGGGCGGGGTCGGTGGTCTGCAGCTCCAGCATGTGCAAGTTGAGAGGGGGCACGTGCGGGCTCTGTTGGCTCGCTCTAAAGCCGACCAGCAAGGGCGTGGTTGGTGGGTATTGTTAAAGGAGATTGAGGGTGTGACAACATGCATGATGGCTGCATTGCGGAAGTACTTGCGGTGACGCCCTGGGGATCTACTTTTATACACATGGATGCACGTTTGTTGACGCGTTTCCAGGTTACAGCAGTGTTAAGAATGGTGCTGCAGCAGATAGGGGAGGAACCGCATCAGTTCGCTGCACACTCATTCTGCATTGGTGCAGCAACTAGTGCAGTGGCAGCGGGTTTGTCTGACCAGGCGGTGCAACGCATCGGTAGATGGCGATCTAAGGTTTTCTCGGGATATGTTCGTCTGTGAGGGTGGTAGGACTTGGTAAGCACGTGGTTAATTTTGTTTTCTTTTACAGATAGAGGGCGAGGTCCACATGGCTGATTGGCCATTCATTCGTGCATTGGGCAGGTCAGCGAGTGGCTGTGCGGCCTTCTGGGCCTAATCTTGGCCTGGATCTGGCTTTGGTGTCCGTCTTATGGCTGGGCGAGCGAGGTCTCTGATGGACACAGCTGCTCCCTTTACTTTGGCACCAAGGGCATCTTCGGAGTTCACCGGCCTTGATGTTGATACATTTGGGGGCAACGATCTGTCATCCTGGACCTGCAAGTAACTGATCAGAGCGGTGAAGAAAGATCTGGTGGATGGACTTCAGTTGTTCCCTGGTGTAATAATAATGTGGTCTGATATTATTCAAAAGCCGGCTTGCCGGGACCAGCAGCGCTGGTTGAGGCGATTGACTAAAATCAATTGCCAGATCGGCCGTTGGGTATGTGCACACGGGGGTTACCAAATAATGCATGCATGAGTGGAGGTGGGTTGTGCGGGATTGTACGGCCGAGATGGGGTGCCCTTATCACCAGTGGGTTTGGATTTGTTATTGAACAACTGGCAGGAATGGGGAGCTCTGCAAGATTCTCACTGGTCGCAGCTTAGGGGGGGTGGGGTGGTGCAGGGACAGTGAGGTCACCTGTGCTGGTGATGGGATCCCGGAGGTTTCTGCATCTTTTAAAATCATTGGCTCCCATCACGTGCGTGAGCGTGGGGGAGCCAATGAGTCAGCGAAGTGGCGGAGGGAGAGGTGTGACGAGCGAGACTGCCTTAGCAGTGCATAACTCAGGTGGGTTGAGAGGTCCAGTGGCCGGTGTCCCACCCGCCTGCCCTTTATGGGGTGTTGGTTAGAGAAGGGGTGTCGCAGTGGTGGTGGGGGGTTAGGCGGGATCCCGGAGGTTTCTGGGGTCCGGAGCGTTAGGATAAGCTTAGGACGGGGGTGGGGTACCCCCAACCCGGACAACCCCTGGCAGGCTTTTGCTAATTATATGGCGAAGTCAGGTCCAAGTGGGGGAGGGAAGCCTGCCATTGGCATGACCGCAGCAAAAGTGGAGGCGATCTCACCTTGCTAGTGACATGACTGGTGATGCATCATTCCGCTATTGTTTGGTAAAAGGATCGTTATTGGTGTTGATTGTTGATCTGTTTAATGGTTAATAAAGCTGCAACCAGATTTTCCCAAAGAACGGTTTCTGAGTGGTTTGTGGGAAAAGGAGGGGAGCTGGGGGGGGCCAAAGGTGGGGAGAGTTGGTGGGAGGAGCATCAAGTCTGACCTACCTCGGTTACATGTAACTAATGTAACAAAAACTATTTTTACAAAACTAAAAATGTTTCAACACCTAAAACTCTATTATCTTCAAATGATTTTAGAACAGTAATTCAAACAATGATTTTTCCTCATTTTGATTTTTGTAATGTTTTATTTATGGGTCTTCCTAAACAAATTATTAAAAAATTCCAACTGGCCCAAAACACGGCAGCAAGAATAATTTTACAATTACCAATTAAAGATCATATCACTCCAATCCTAAAATCTTTACATTGGCTCCCTATAGAGAGTAGAATTAAATTTAAAACCATACATTCAAAATTTATGATAATTCATTCAGAATCCTCCTCTTATTTAAAATAAATTATTCAAACTGTCCCTGATAATAGATCATGGAGAAGTATTTCCAAAAACATGTTGGTCTCTCCTTCTGATCTAAAAGCTTTTAGCATATCTACATCAAAAAGGGCATTTTCACTTTTCGCTCCCTCCCTATGGAATTCACTTCCTCCTGCAATCAGATCCACAAATAATCCAAAATCTTTTAGAAGGCTTTTAAAAACTTTTTAATTTAAAGAACATTATGATGATTCAATTTCTTAAATATACCTTCAGTAATTTAATTAATATATTTTCCCAGTTTTGTATTAATTTTAAGATCTCTATACATTATAATATTTGTATTTAAAGCTCTCTGTTTTTATTTATATTTATACTTTAATATTTTAATTGTTAACTGTATTTCACTTTATTTTCAAGTCCAGAGAGGTATGCTGTCTGCCTGGTGCCAAGATCCAAGATGTTACGGAGAGTTTGCCGAGACTCATCAAGCCCACTGACTATTACCCAATGTTGCTAATCCATGTTGGAACAAATGATACTGCCAGATATACCTCGGAACGTATCAAAAGTGACTTCATGGCTCTGGGACAGAGGGTGAAGCAGGTAGGTGCACAGGTGGTGTTCTCTTCAATCCTCCCTGTTGAGGGTAAAGGCCAAGGCAGAGAGGCTCGCATCCTGGAGATGAATGCATGGCTGCGTGGATGGTGTCTTCAAGAGTGTTTTGGTTTCCTAGACCATGGGATGCTGTTCCAAGGGTTGCAGAGCAGAGATGGCATCCATCTGTCCAAGAAAGGTCAACGCATCTTTGGTAGTAGACTGGCTAATCTACTGAAGAGGGCTTTAAACTAGATTCGTTGGGGATGGGTGAAGAAAGCCCCCAGGTAAGTGAAAGCCCCCAGGTAGGTGATACATTAAATACCTTTATGGAAATGGGTAACAGGGGTAACATATGGAAAGCAGTGTGTATTAATGCCCGTAGCATGGGAAATAAGATCCCTGAGGTTGAAGCTTTGGTGGGAGTGGCTGACTTGGATTTAGTGGCAGTTACAGAAACATGGTTCACAGAAAACCATGACTGGGATGTAACTATACCTGGCTATACTTTATTCAGAAAGGACAGGGTAGGAAGAAGGGGAGGAGGAGTGGCACTATATGTAAAAACTACTATTAAAGCTTTGGAATTACAGAGCTTAAAAGGGAGAGAGGAGGCATTGTGGGTTAAACTAGAAAGAGGGAAAGAGAAATCTATTTGCATTGGTGTGATATACAGACCTCCCTCACAAGAGGAAGAGGTGGACAGAGAGTTAATTGAAGACATACGCAGCATTGCTAGGAAAGGGGAAGTGCTACTGCTAGGAGATTTCAATATGCCAGATGTTGATAGGCACATTCCTGCTGCAGTATCATCTAGAAGTAAGGAGATCCTGGATTCTCTACAGGGAGAACTATTCAGGCAATTGGTAACAGACCCCACACGTGAAGGGGCCATACTGGACTTGGTGCTTACCAATGGTGAAAGTGTTTCTGATGTTGTAGTGGGAGATCATTTTGCATCCAGTGATCACCAGATGGTGTGGTTCAGTATTAGGACTAGGGCTGTTAGAATCCATTCCAAGGTGAAGATCTTAGACTTTAGGAAGACTAACTTTGCGAAGATGGGCCAATACCTCAGGGAGTCGTTAGTGGGATGGGAACAGCTGGGGGATGTAGAAAAACAGTGGGCAAAACTGAAAGGGGGTATTTTAAAGGCAACCAACCTTTTTGTTAAAATGGTAAATAAAGGCAAAAGGAACAGGAGACCGCTATGGTTTTCGAAGGAAGTAGCTGAAAAAGTGAAGAAAAAGAGGGAGGCCTTCATGAAATACAAGAGATCACAGAGAGAGGAAGACAGGCATCTGTATTTGGAAAAACTTAGAGAAGCTAGCAAAGTAGTCAGGAAGGCAAAGATTCAAAAGGAGGAGGAAATAGCCAAAGCAATAAAATGGGGGGATAAGACATTTTTCAGATATATCAGTGAGAAGAGGAAGGGCAAATGTGGTATTTTGTCAGACTCAAGGGTGCAGGGGGGGGAATATGTAGAAGCTGATAAGGATAAAGCGGAATTGCTTAACAAATATTTTTGTTCTGTGTTCACAGATGAAGAACCAGGAGCAGGACCTCAGAAAACACCCACAAATAAGAACAGAAGCGAGGGACATCTTGAACAATTTTCAGAAGACTGTGTTCGTGAGAAACTAGCTCAACTTAAAGTAGACAAAGCGATGAGACCGGATGGGATACACCCTAGAATACTGAGGGAACTTGGGGACGTTCTAGCAACTCCACTGACTGACCTTTTCAATGCCTCGTTGGAGTCGGGAGTGGTGCCAAAGGACTGGAGAGAGGCTCATGTGGTGCCTTTACACAAAAGCGGAAGTAAGGATGTGGTTGAAAACTACAGGCCGGTTAGTTTAACTTCGGTGGTGAGTAAATTATTGGAAACGCTGCTGAAAGAGAAAATAGTGAGGTTTCTGGAGTCCGGCGGATTACAGGATCCGAGGCAGCATGGATTCACCAGAGGCAGGTCTTGTCAGACAAATCTGATTGATTTCTTTGACTGGGTGACCAGGGAGTTGGACCGAGGGAGAGCTCTAGATGTGGTGTATTTAGATTTCAGTAAAGCCTTTGACACTGTTCCTCACAGGCGACTTATAAACAAACTGAGCACCCTAGGGATGGACCCTAAAGTTACTGCTTGGGTTAGAAATTGGTTGGGTGGGAGGCGACAAAGAGTACAAGTAAATGGAGCTCACTCTGAGGAGAAGGATGTTACCAGTGGTGTGCCCCAGGGATCTGTCCTTGGTCCGATTCTTTTTAACATCTTTGTTAGTGATATAGCAGAAGGGCTGTCGCGTAAGGTCTGCCTCTTTGCGGATGATACCAAAATCTGCAATAGAGTAGACACCCAGGAAGGTGTAGATAACATGAGGAGGGATCTAGCTAAGCTTGAAGAATGGTCTAGAATTTGGCAGCTGGGATTTAATGTTAAAAAAATGTAAGGTCATGCATTTGGGCTGCAGCAATCCAAGGGAGCAATACAGTATAGGAGGTGAAGTACTTTTGTCCACTAAAGAAGAGCGGGACCTAGGCGTGGTTGTGTCTGATGATCTTAAAGTAGCTAAACAGGTAGAAAAAGGCGACAGCAAAAGCTAGAAGGATGCTTGGGTGCATACGGAGAGGAATGGCTAGCAGAAAAAAGGAGGTGATAATGCCTCTGTATAAGTCTTTGGTGCGACCTCATTTGGAGTATGGTGTGCAATTCTGGAGACCGCACCTTCAAAAGGATGTGAACAGGATGGAGTCGGTGCAGAGGGTTGCTACTAAAATGATTAATGGGCTTCATTATAAAGCATATGAGGACAGACTTAAGGATCTTAATATGTACACCTTAGAGGAAAGGCGGGATAGAGGTGATATTATTGAGATGTTTAAATACCTCCGTGGCATAAATGTTCAGGGAGAGAGCCTCTTTCAATTGAAAGCAAGTTCTGCTACGAGGGGACATGGGATGAGGGTGAAGGGAGATAGATTCAGGAGTGATATGCGGAAATATTTCTTTACGGAAAGAGTAGTGGATCCGTGGAATAGTCTCCCAGTGGAGGTGGTAGAGATGAGGACAGTAACTGAATTCAAAAAAGCATGGGACCAACACAGAGGATATCTAAAGGTAAAAAGTGGACTGTTGTAGTTGTTATGGAAGGACAGACTAGATGGGCCTTGTGGTCTTTTTCTGTCATCATGTTTCTATGTTTCTAAGTTTCACTGTAAACCGCTTTGATTTCCGAAAGGCGGTATATAAGTTCAATTAAATAAATAAAATAAATAAATAGGCTTATTGGCAGCCATATATGAAGTCCACATAGGGAAAGATTTACTCAAGTCAGTCACCACTGCAATAACTGTTTTAGACTTATTAATGAAAATCTTTCAGATTTTATTTTTCAGTGGAAAAAATGAACCAGATTTATGCAGAATCCTTCTCCCACTGCATCCCTCATGCGGCTCACATACATGCCTAGAGTCCACTTAAAATCAAGAGCCTAGTTGAGCAATTGCTACAGCAGAGCTGCCAACTAATCCAGTTTAAGCAAAAGTTTAAGTCAGACCATGGATGTCCAACAAACCCATTCTGGTGAATTCTGGTACCTACAGGGCTGATTTCAAATGATAGCAGGGAGTACAGATACTGCACCACAATACATTGGAATGTAAATCTTAAAACCTGTTTAAAGGTCTTCCTCCTTGAACTGTCATTTGGCAGCTGTTATAGGTTTTTTGCCGTCCATGAACAAGATTGCCAAATGATTCCACTTATTAACTTCAGAATGATCCAGTCCTGGTTTTATCCCAGTACATTCATGGTCTTCTAGTTCTGAACTCTAAACGCAGAAACTTCACATCCATTCATACAGTTGGTTAAATCCAGGACAGAATCAGCTTGAGCAGAAAAAGCGTAGTTACTCACCTGTAACAGGTGATCTCCGTGAACATCAGGAATTAAGTCTTAACATATGGGGTATCGTCGGTACCGATAGAGACTGCGCGGGAGCACTCCCCAACGTCCAATAGGAAAGCTTTTGGGAGCATCCCATTGCGCCTGCATTGTTGCCTTCCCACCTTTCCAACTCTCCCTCTTCAGTTGAGTTTATAGCTGAGACAAAGGAGAGAAGGAGATATATATATAGAGAGAGAGAAAGACAACTCCTAGGGGAGGTGGGTGGGTTGTGAAGACTTATTCCTGCTGTTCCCGGAGATCACCTGTTACAGGTGAGTAACTACGCTATCTCCAGGAACAAGCAGGAATGTAGTCTTCACATATGGGGACTCCCCAGCTGAGAGATGCCAGGGAGATGACTCCAGAAAGCTGCGAAACCCAGGTTGAGATGGGTCATGATTCCTCCAATGGATCTCTGGCATCGAAACCCGGGATGGTGGGTAGGAGTTGTTCTAATTCTGAAAAAGATGCTAGAGAACAGTCTGGCCAAACGAGGCATCCCGACGGGAGTCCTTGTCTAAGCAGTAGTGGGCTGCAAAGGTGTGTACCGAAGCCCAAGTGGCTGCTCTACAAATGTCATCAATGGACACTAAGCGAAGGTTAGCCATAGAGGCTGCCATTGCTCTCACATTGTAAGCTGTGACATGACCTTCGAGAGAAAGTCCCTTATTCTCATATGCAAAGGATATGCAATTTGCAATCCATTTAGACAAAGTTCGCTTGGAAACTGGTAGTCCAAGATGACTAGAGTCAAAGGCAACAAAAAGCTGGGAAGACTTTCTATGTTGCTTAGTTCTCTGAAGGTAAAAGACCAAGGCTCTTTTACAATCCAGAGTGTGAAGATTCCTTTCTGCATTGGAGGTGTGAGGCCTAGGGAAGAATACAGGAAGGTAAACCAATTGGTTTAAATGAAAGGGCGAAACCACCTTTGGCATAAAATGAAGGTGAGTTCTAAGAACTACTTTATCATGGTGGAACCGTGTATAAGGAGGATCAGCCACTAAAGCCTCATGCGTTGTGCAGAAGTGAGAGCAATTAGGAAGATTACTTTCCAAGAAAGAAACTTTAGAGATGTAGTGGCCAAGAGTTTGAAGGGCAGTTTCATGAGCTGCCCAAGGACAAGATTCAAATCCCATGCCATGGGAGGTTTAGTCAAGACTAGACCTCTCATAAACCTTGCTACAAGTGGTTGAGAGGAAACAGGTTGTCCATCTAAGGGCTTGTGGAAAGCTGTAATGGCACTAAGGTGGACTCTTACTGAATTGGTCTTAAGGCCAGAGGATGATAAGTGGAAGAAATACTCCAGTAATGCCTCCACTGGCACTGAAAAGGGATTAAGTTCCTTTTTAGAACACCAGATAGAGAATGTTTTCCACTTAAAGACGTAGGCCCACCTTGTGGAAGGGTTTTTTTTAAGCCAAAAGGATATCCTTAACCTGTTGAGAAAGGTTGATATCTTGGAATTCTAGGCTCTCAGCAGCCACGCCCTGAGGTATAGAGACTGAGGATTCGGGTGCAATAGCATCCCGTTCTCCTGAAAAAGAAGATCTGGAGCACATCCCAACTCCAGAGTCTGTCTTGAGAGAGATGCAGAAGCACAGAATACCACATTTGTCGTGGCCAGCGTAGGGCTATGAGGATCATATGGCCCCTGTCTCTCTGAAGCTTGAAAAGAGTCGTGGGAATGAGGGGAATGGGTGGGAAGGCATAGAGGAAATCCTGACCCCAGTGGAGGTGGACCATTCTGAGCCGGAATTCTGGAACAGAACCGGGGAAGTTTGGCATTCTGAGGACTTGCAAAGAGGTCTATATACCTCCTGTGATCTGTATGGATAAGGATATGCATGTAAGCATCCTTTATATCTAGAGAACATAGCCAATCCTGACTCTGAATGTAAGGAAGAAGTGTTCTGAGGGAGATCATTTTGAATTTTTCTTGGAACAGATACTTGTTCAACTCTCTGAGGTCCAGTATGGGTCTGTATCCCCCTGTTTTCTTTGGAATGAGGAAGTAGGGGGAGTAGAAACCCATGCCCTGTTGGGATATGGGACACAAAGAAGAGCACTAACTCGCAGAGAGTCCAAAACCAACCAAAGGGCGAGCAGAGTAAGGGTCACTTGTGCTTTATTGAAGACCAAAACCCCAACGCGTTTCGGCAGATGCCTTCATCAGGAGGCTAGAGGACATGCAAATAAACAATATAAATACAATAAGCAATATAAATACAAAACAATAAATATTAAAAATATTAAAAACAAAAACTTTACAATTCCATAAATATAGTGCAAATATGGACACATGTGAATGACCATACATTAATACAAAGAAAACATCGATAAAAATATTAAAAAGGGGCATAAGATACTTACAAATTGGATGTCTCAATGCACAAGATGGAGCGCATATAGGAGTATAAATATAAGGCACAGAAGCAGTCATATAGTTGATAATGCTAAAAAACAACAATACCATTAATAACTTGAACAATAAAAATTAAAAACATCAAAGCATTAACATAAAAAAAATATATAAAAAAATATATATAAAAAGATGGGAAACCCAAACCCAACACAAAAACTAACCACAAACATACTGACATATTGATGTAAATACAAATACAAATGACTAAAGAAACTTTTTATTAAAAAAAGAAAAGATGAAGTGCACGTCATGTTTAATAGTCTGTACTAAAAAATTACCCATTATTGAAAATGTGCATACTTTACGCGGGCCAAAAGGGGGGCCACACAAAACAGCTGCATTAAGCCATACTAAAATACTTGCGATAAAAAGAAGTTTAAATAGAATTGTGCAAAACCACAGAACTACAAGTAAATTACTGAGGGCAGCTAGTATCTCGAGATTTTTTTTTAAAATTTTTTATTTAAACCAGTTTCCCACTTTACAAGTAAAGAAAGAGATTAGGAACATACTACTCATACCAACATAAAAAATACACAACAAAATAACCAACAACTCAATAATCAGTAGATTAGTTCCATTACATCGTAGTCCCCAATATTAACACCTCTATAAGGTTCCAAACAAGTAATCATAATGAAGAAAAAATATACATCGATTGAGCAAAGATATCCCACATGGCAGCCAGTACAGGAATTATCCCACCTCCCCCCTTCCCACCTCCTTCACCTGAAGAAATTTAAGCAGTTGTAAGGGTTCAAAGAACAAGAAATGCTTAGACTGATACAATAAAGCACACTTACAAGGAAACCTCAATTTAAATTGGGCACCCAAAGCAGTAGCTCTCTGGCGTAAAGCCAGAAACTCCTTCCGCCTCGAGATTTTTTTTTTTTCCTCTCGAGATAATGGGTAATTTTTTAATACAGACTATTAAACATGACGTGCACTTCGTCTTTTCTTTTTTTAATAAAAAGTTTCTTTAGTCATTTGTATTTGTATTTACATCAATATGTCAGTATGTTTGTGGTTAGTTTTTGTGCTGGGTTTGGGTTTCCCATCTTTTTATATATTTTTTTAAATATATTTTTATGTTAATGCTTTGATGTTTTTAATTTTTATTGTTCAAGTTATTAATGGTATTATTGTTTTTTAGCATTATCAACTATATGACTGTTTCTGTGCCTTATATTTATACTCCTATATGCGCTCCATCTTGTGCATTGAGACATCCAATTTGTAAGTATCTTATGCCCCTTTTTAATATTTTTATCGATGTTTTCTTTGTATTAATGTATGGTCATTCACATGTGTCCATATTTGCACTATATTTATTGAATTGTAAAGTTTTTGGTTTTAATATTTTTAATATATTTATTGTTTTGTATTTATATTGCTTATTGTATTTATATTGTTTATTTGCATGTCCTCTAGCCCCCTGATGAAGGCATCTGCCGAAACGCATTGGGGTTTGGTCTTCAATAAAGCGCAAGTGACCCTTACTCTGCTCGCCCTTTGGTTGCTGTTGGGATATGGGTACCTCTTCTATTGCCCCTTGAGCAAGTAGTGAGGTGATCTCTTGACACAAGAGAGTGGTGGAAGGACCCTGAGAATTGAACTGTCTTGTTATGGTGGTAGGGGGCATACTGTGAAAATGGAATTTGTACCCCTCTCGTACAATGGAAAGAATCCAGTTTTCTGATGTTATTTGTTGCCATCTTCTGGCAAAATGACAAAGTCTGTCGGAGATGGTGAGAGGTTCTGGACCTTTCAGGGGCAGGATGACCAAGTTCTCTAGGAAGGAGTCAAAGCCCCTGAGGAGACTGAGTCTGCTGAGCTAGTTGAGCTCTGGGGACTTGTGCCTTCCTTTGCTGTCTGGGTTGCTGTTGCCCTTTCTGGGGAGCATGAACTGGACAGTGGTCAGCCTGGGTGTAAGATGGGTAGAATTTATTTTTCTTGTTGAAAAAGGGTTTCTTAATTGTCTTTTTCTTTGCTGGGTTGGCTGTGGCCCTTGATAATCTGTTCAAGGTGGTATTTTCAGGCTCAAGTTGATTAGCTTTGTCCTGCCAATCCTTGCCAAAGAGATTTTCTCCTGTGCAAGGAATATTCCCCAGCTTATCTTGCACCCATTGTTCTAAATCTGATGCCTGAAGCCAGGCAATACGACATGCATTGATGGAAATAGCAGATTTTCTGCTAATGCACTCAAAGCAATCAAAGGTTGCATGATTCATAAACTTAGATACATTCTAGGCATGTTTGACCAGAGTGAGGAAGTCTGTTCTTTTATCATCGGGGAGAAGTGGAGCCATGAGCTTTAGATCCCTTGTAACCTCCTTAAGGAACATTCCCATATAAAGAATGTAGGAGCTGATCCTGGCTGATAGCAGCATCGATGCCCAAAGGCATCAAGTGTCCTCACTTCACGGCCTAGAGGATTGGAAGAATGCATTTTAGCATTCTTGATCCTATGCATCGCCGATTCCACTACCATTGAATGGTGTGGTAATTGTGTTTTCTGAAAACCAGGGTATTGTGGAGCTCGGTACATGGTATCAAGCCTCCGAGAGTGTGGAGACACCGTTAAAGGAGTTTCCCACATCCTAAGCATGAGGTCATGCAAGATTTGGTGAATGGGAAGGGTAGCTTCTTCTTTAGGAGCTGCCGGGTACTGAAGAATTTCTAATTCTTCTGCTTTCAGTTCCTTCTCAGGGGTCACAGTGATGGAGAGTCCCTATGCTAGATCACGTATGAAATCCTGAAAAGACAAGTCCTCTGGAGGAGACATCCTATGCTGAGGAGAAGGAGAGGGATCCTCCGGAAGAATCACTCCGGTACCGGCGGAGTCCTCAGAGTCATCGGTATCAGAGGATTCAAAGTATCTCCACGCTAGGTGTTCTTGTATTGCTTGACGCTGGTATCGATCGAAGTCAACATCGGACTGTCTTGATACCGGGCCCTCGATACCGGATACTGATTCAAGAGCTGGCATGGGGGGAAGCACATTGGTTAAAGCAGTTGCAGTCAGTACCGGTATCGGTACTGATGACTGCGGAACCGTTTGAAGCGGCCTTAGCGGTACCGAGGCTGCTAAAAGGGCCACTAGGCTGCATTCGATGGCCAGGATGCGCTGATCCATAGCCTCTGCCAATGCCTGGATGTCCCAACAAACAATTCTTAAACCAGTCAGAATCAAAAATAACCTCAGAAAACTAAGATCCTGACAACAAAAGACCCCTTGATCTAAATTACTTTTTGTCGGAGATAGTCAGCAAAGTGAGCGGGGAAACTACCGCTCACCGCCGTGACTGCTCCTGTTTTTATTTTTAAATCAAAAATGAAAATATTGTACTTAGCTCGTAAGAACTTCTCCAAAAGCAGATAAGAATGCCAGATTTCTCTAGGTTGACGACGTGCCACACGTTTCGGGTTAAACATACAAAGTTTAAAACCCCTGCTTCAGGCCATCTCTTACTGGCAACACAATTCAGATTCTGCTCTAAAGCCGTGAGCCGCTTTCAGAATGAATCAAAGATAGGGGTGTTCCTCTTGTACTTCGGCGTCTGACATCACTTTCCACAGGTGCTCATTAGTAATCAAACAAAATGCAAAATCAATTGCAACAACAAGGGAGATCTCACAATCAAGAGAACCCCTTGTAAAAATTAAATGAATTAAATGATGGTATACCAGTCAATTTGGATATTAAGACCCCTAGGGGCAACTGTGTTCAAACGAAAAATCCACTTCTGTTCCCGTAGTTGTAATCGCTGTTCACGATCACCTTGTCCTCTACACAGTTATGACATCAAAGGACACAATCCCTGCAATCAATGTAAATATTGCAGTTCCACAATACCAGGTGAGACCTGGATGGATCTACATACCTCTCGAACCTATTCTTTACAAGGTTACACAAATTGTTCTTCTACTTTTGTAGTCTACTTGATAATCTGCCCTTGTGAGAAATATTATGTGGGACGTACTGTCCGTCCTGTTAAACTTTGGCTGTCTGAACATGCTTCCCGTCTATGGACGAAAAATCTTTCTGCTCCTATGGTAGAACACTGTTTACAACACCTACATGATTTTGACTCATGCGTTGGAGAATTTTGGATTTTGAACCAATTGACCCTAGGGGAGGTGATCGTGAACAGCGATTACAACTACGGGAACAGAAGTGGATTTTTCGTTTGAACACAGTTACCTCTAGGGGTCTTAATATCCAAAATCTGCTTTTGGAGAAGTTCTTACGAGCTAAGTACAATATTTTCATTTTTGATTTAAAAATAAAAACAGGAGCAGTCACGGCGGTGAGCGGTAGTTTCCCTGCTCACTTTGCTGACTATCTCCGACAAAAAGTAATTTAGATCAAGGGGTCTTTTGTTGTCAGGATCATAGTTTTCTGAATGCCTAGATGTCGGCACCGGTGGAACAGGCCACAACACCAGAACATGGCACCAGGAGTTCTCCCGAGGTGGAGGCTTTGGGAACATCCTGGAGTCCCGTTAATGCTTTAGAGGCCGGGGCCTCCTGCCAGGGCTGTTTTGCCGGTATGTATTCCTCGAGGGCAATGCTAGTAGCATCTCGATGCTTCAAAGGAGAGCTACCCTTTGAGGACCGGCCGGCCTTGGAAGACCTGGGTTTAGTTACCTGAGATCCAAGGGAGCAAGATATAGTCCTGGAAGAAGTCGATGCAATGGACATCGCATCTGCGGCAATGAGGGTGGTGAGTTTTGAAGCTCTATTCTGCAGGCCTCTCTTGGTCATCTTTCTACAGAGGAGACACTCCGATGGTAAAACCTAAACATTTAAGACACCAGTCATGGGTGTAGGTAGCAGAAATGGTACTGCTACACTTTGAACATTTTTTGAAACCAGTAGATGGTTTCTCCATTTTAGAAGAAAAGAGGGCCTAGTGCCCAAAATGGCGCCTGAGAATTCTTTTTCTTTTTTTTAGGAAAAGAAGTAAGAAAATGAAGAAAAGACCACGGTGGTACCGGTATAGGCATCGATGGTAAAGGCAGACGCGACCACAAAAAGAAAATTTTCTGTGGTGACAGGGTTTGCTGCCTGTTGGCTCCGCGGATAATGAAAAACTGAAGAGAGAGAGTTGGAAAGGTGGGAAGGCAACAATGCAGGCACAGTGGGATGCTCCCAAAAGTTTTCCTATTGGACGCTGGGGAGCGCTCCCGCACAGGTTCCATCAGTACTGACAATACCCCATATGTGAAGACTACATTCCTGCTTGTTCCTGGAGATAATATGGAACACTTGTTAATACATATCAGTGAATATGTTATTGTGCTTATGAAATGTCATGGAATTCAAAAGTGACTTTTAATCCTTAGTATATGTTCAATGGTCTTAGTAGAATAAACTGGCAGCTCATGTGAGTAGAGGAGTGGCCTAGTGGTTGGGGCAAGGTACTTCAGGCCGGAAGGTCAGGGGTTCAAATCCCACTAGAGGACAGCAACCTTGGACTGGAAGGACTGGGGTTTCTAGTCTCACAGGTGCTCCTTGTGGTCTTGGGCAAGCCACTTAACCCTCTATAGCCCATGTCCCCTGTAAAATAGTTATCTCCAAGTTATAATGCCCTATTCAATGTAATTTCAGTTTGTTCAATGTAAACTGCATTGATGCAGAATAGCATGGTATATAAGAGAATGTAAATAGATAAATAAAATAAATACCCCAGAACAGGATATACAATTCTTTCAAGATTAAAGCTGTATCATCCACTTACATCATGCAAAAAGAGTTGAGTAAAATTCTGGTACTCCTCTGAGCTTGTGTTACTGAGGCCTTGAGTATAGTTGGTATTAATGATTCTTGCTCTTCCCTCGAGTATCTGAACCGCTGCAAACAAGAAATATGTATGAAAGGACAAGCAAATATGCATGAAAGAACATCAATAAATCCAAGTTCCAGGTGTCAGCCAAGCATGAGAGGGACATTATGAAGCCTGGACTCAAGCAGATGGGGTTATCTATATGTTGCTGATATCACCAAGATGTCAATATCAAGGAGTTCCCATGATGTATCTGCGAAAGAACAAAAGTGACTTTGCAAAAAGACCAATGCTAGCAACTTGAGGTTCACATTCTCAGTGATCTGTTCATTTCCAGATTGACTAATTAAAATGCTAGGGTTCTTCTCTATTAGAAATCAGTTCTGAAATTGCATGTCATTATGAAGCATTTCTTCCCAGAAAGGATGGTCGATGAATGGAATGACTTTCTAACAAACTAGTGTCAGAATCAGTCTAGAATAAGTATAGAAGATTCTTAGTGGTGGAAAAACAAGGGTAAAGTCAGAGATCAAATAGGGAATTTGGTACCACAATAGATAGGGAAAATAGATAAACTAGACAAGCCTAGAGGTCTTCATCTGTCATCATAACCTATATGAAAAAAGATGACAGAGGATATAATTGAAGTTTATAAAATCACGTGTAGCATGGAAGAGATTAATAGGGAGCAGTTATTTACCATTTGTAATGGCAGCAGTCCTAGAGGACACTCCATAAAACTAATTGGTAGCAGATTTGAAATAAAGTTAACAACCTATGAAATTTGTTGCCATAGAAAGTGGTGTAGATCAATAATACTAATACTAATAATAACAGGTTTCTTGAAAATAAGTTAATCAACAATTAACCAGATAGATTCAAGAATCACCATCTCGTACTTCTGAGAATAGGCAGCAGAAAATAAATTGACCTATTAGGATCTGCAAAATAATTCAAAATGACCCAGAAATTCCACTGAAAGAGATAGGATTCTGGGTCACTTGCAGCTGAAAATTCATCCTCATTTAGGAACTTGAAAAATGTATGCTCCTAAATTTAGGCCTGCCATTATGAATCTATTTTAGCTGCTTAGTGCTGAAAATCAGTGCTAAGCTCTTAACTTCTTCCTACCCTAAATCCACTTCATTGCCACCCACTTTTCATGCTTCTAAATTTAGGAGTTTAGTAAAATTTTAAGAAAATATTTAGGCACGCAGCCTTAGTAGATTTTCAAAGAGGTCAATTTAGGAGCATAACTCAAATTTAACAGCATAAATCCTTTGAATATCAGGCCCTTGGAGTTATCTGGCAGATACTAACGGGGCAATCCATTTTCTGTTGCTTACTTACAAAAGTAAGAAGTCTAACCCAGCATGGTAGTATTTATGTTTATAGAGGTTATGAAATTTTGACCTAAGTCTTCAGCTGGAAAATTATGGCCCAAAATATCCCCCTGCAGAAAACTTATATATATTATAGGTGAGAAGAGTTAGTTAGACAAGTGTTTGATGGGGTCACTATTGGTCTGCCTTCCCTATTATGATGGTGAGAGAACAGCTCTCTCTGAATACAGAAAGAGCCTGAAAGGATAAAGAGAGCAATTTCCTTAGGTGTCACACAGCAAGAGGCATCATGGTTGGCCATTTTCCATACTGCAGCACTGCTTGAAACTTAGCAGCTACTCAGATCCCCCTCCCCACCATGCACCTCTCAGCTAGTCGGCAACAGGAGATAAAGACAGCATGACTTGACCTTGATGTTATCACAAGTCTTACCCCCATAGCGGCAGGAAATGACATCAAATTAAACATATCTCCTGTTGCAAGCCTGTAAAGATGCATGGCAGGGAGAGGAATCAATTGTGTAGGTGACTGCATGGACCGCTCAGCTCAGGAAGTGGAGATGAGGGGATAACTGAGGGAAGGAAGGATGAGTAAGCTGAAACATTGGGAAAAGCAGGGGGAAAATAACATCTGGAGGGTGAGAGAGCATGAGAAAAAGGGAAGATAATTAAGAGGGATAATGAGAAAGAGGAAACAGTCCCAATGGAGGGGGGGGGAGGTACAGAAGGGGAATTATAGTCAGGAAGGAAGTGGTGAATAGGGGGAAGAGTATCTAGATAGAGGAGGTAAGAAGAAGAAAATAATTTCTAGAAGGAAGGGGTGAGAAGGGAAAATATCCTTAGGAGGGTTAAAAAGAGGGGATTATTACTGGAAAAAAGTAATGTTGACTGTAGTTCTAACATAGTAACATAGCATATGATAGCAGATAAAGACTACTATGTTGCATCTAGTCTGCCCAGCAAAGCGGCAAGAATAGGTGCACCTGCTGCTCCATTCAGGTCATCCCTCCCCATGCCTTTGTTTAGGGGTGTACCTACTGCTCTGTGTAGGTCACCCCTATTTGCTGAGATATAAGATAGTTAAGTTTATTTTGATTTTATCCTGTTGCTATAAAGGGATCCTCTATGACTGTTCCATGCCATTTTGAATTCTGTCACTGTATTTGCCCCCACCACTTCCATCAGGAGGGTATTCCAAGCATCCACCACCCTTTCAGTGAAAAAGTATTTCCTGACATTGCCTTTCATTTTACCCCCTTGCAGCTTCATGTTATGCCCTCTAATTTTACAGTTTCCCCGTCTTTGGAAGAAGTTTGTTTGTTCATTAATATTCTAAGTATTTAAAGGTCTGAATCATATCACCCCGTCCCTCCTCTCCTCCAGAGTGTACATATTTAGTTCTTCAAGTCTCTTCTCATAACTTTTTTGACGCAGGCTCCAAATCATTTTGGTCGCCCCTCTCTAAATTGCTTTCAGCCTTTTTATGTCCTTTGCGACATATATAACTAGTATCTTGAAATGTTTACTGGTTCTGTGTAATGTTTACTGGTTACTTATGTTGATTACTGTTCCTTGTACGGTTATCTTGTTCCATGTAATGTTATGTTACCGTTACCTGTAAACAGCATTGATACTTGGAAATGCGGTATATAAACCTTTCAAATAAATAAAATAAATAATGTCTGGAAGGAGGGTGCAAGAAGGGAAAAATAGCTTAAGGAAGGAAAGTGGGAATATTTTAAGAAGGAAAGGAAGAAAGGGGAGAAAAGCATCTAGAGATAGTCTGAAATGAGAAGGGGAGAGGAGCCTCCAGATAGAGGGAGAGGTGAGAAGAAGGAATAGTGTCTGGAACCCAGGAAGTGAGCAGGTGCGAAAGGTGAAAGAATAGAGGGAGAAAAAGAGTAGGTGCCATGATGGAAAGAGTGTCTGGAGAGAGAAAGACAGCAGACGTAAAAGGAGAAAGAGTATCTGGAAGAAGAAGGTGAAAAAAGGAAAAAGAACGAGAGAGGGAATTAGAAGGGAGCAAAGCATCTGAAATGAGTGGGTATGAAGATCAAAGTCTTTAGAGAAGGAAAGCAGGGATCTTTATTTTTATCTTTATTCAATTATTTGATATACCGCTTAAGCCGGAGCAGAAAAGTGGTGCACAATACAGAAATGACTGCTCAAAGAAGGGAAAGGAGCGTCAATAATTGATAGGACAGAGGAAGGAGAGACAGAATAGTAACAGGCAAGAGAAGAGCAGGGGGAAAGAGACAGAGAGGGACAGTAGGACAATTAAGGGCTTGTACAGGGAAGATTAAAGGCTAGATGAAAAAGATAGGTTTTCAGGGCCATCTTGAACCTGGCAAAAGAACGTTCAGAGCGGAGTTTAAGTGGAAGGGAGTTCCAGAGGGAGGAGCCCAGGAAGAAAAAAGCAGAGGAGCGGGAATGTTCAAGGTTGGCCTGGGTAGCAGAGGGGAGAACCAGATGGAAATTGTGGATAGAGCAGAGGAGGTGATGGGGATTATGATAGTGAAGAAGGCAAGGAATTGAATGTGAAAGAATGGATAACTCGATGGACAAAAATACGTATTTTAAATTGAATCCTGAAGCACAGAGGCAGCCAATGGAGACCAACCAGGAGGGGAGAGACATACTTGTAGCAGGATGAGAGGTTAGAATAGGGGCAGCAGTATTTTGTAAAAGTTGGAGCCTGTGGAGTTGATACTGTGGGAGACCGGCAAAGGAACATTGCAATAAACCAACTGGAAGTAATGAGGGAAAGGAGGGGGATAGTCAGCGAGATGGGGGAAAGAAAGGGGCAGATTGCACATATCTGTCAGAGATGATAGAATGCATGATGAGTGACAGTGGAGATATGTTCAGAAAAAGAGAGAGAGGAATCAAGGGTAACCCCAGCATACCTGAAGAATGACACCACAGGGACAGAAGTGGAGGCATAGGAAGGAGCCAGGGTCGGGGGGAGACCCCAAAGGTGATCCAGGTTGCCGTGGATTTAGAGGGATTCAGGTGAAGGAAGTTGGAGGTCATCCAGTTGTGAATGAGAGATAGGCAAGAGTCAAGAGGGGAAATATCAGGGGAGGAGGAACTAGTGCGGTGGAAGAGGTTAATATTGTCTGCGTAGAGTATGCGGAAATACCAGATTGCTGTATAAGAAGAGCAAGCGGGGCCAGGAAGACGTTGAAGAGGAGAGGGGACAGAACAGATCCCTGAGGGATACCATAGGTCAGGAGCAAGGGAGGGGAAGTGGAGGCAGAGGACAGAACAGAAAATCATAACATCAACAAAATCCGCCCATTCCTTTCTGAACACACTACTCCTTAATCACCTCTCATCTTGACTACTGTAACCTACTCCTTGCTGGTCTCCCTTTGAATCATCTCTCTCCCCTTCAATCTGTTCAACACTCTGCTGCATGGCTAATCTTCCGCCAGTGTCGTCATGCCCATATTACCCCTCTTCTCAAGTCACTTCATTGGCTCCCTATCCATTTCCGCATCCAGTTCAAACTTCTCCTACTGACCTATAAATGTATTCACTCTGCAACTCCTCACTACCTTTATTCTCATCTCTCCTTACACGCCTCCCCCCCTTCAGAAATTCTGCTCTTCTGGAAAACTCCTCCTATCTGTGCCCTTCTCTTCTATTGCTAACTCCAGACTTCGCTCCTTTCATCTTGCTGCACCTTACGCCTGGAACAAACTACCTGTGTCTGTACGCCAGGCACCTTCTCAAATCCAGGCTGAAAACTCACCTCTTCGCTGTTGCTTTTGGATCTCGATTTACCTGATCTCCTTGTTTCTTTACCCCTTCCCCTTGTGTTATCACTGTCTATACCTTCTGTGCTGTCTGTCTTCACTAGATTGTAAGCTCTGATGAGCATGGACTGTCTCTTACATGTCTGTGCAGCGCTGTGTATGACTTGTAGCACTATACAAATGTTCAGTAGTAATAGTAGTAGTAGTAGTAGTAGCAGTAGTAGTAGTAGAAGGAGCGAGCAGCAAGAAAGGAATGGAACCATCTCCAGGGGACACCGGAAACACCAAGGTCAAAGAGACGCAAGAGAAGAGTACGGTGGTCTAACAAATGGAATACATATTCCCTTGCCAAGTTACCACACATTTGCATGGAAATGGCAAAAAAAAAAGTTGCAGATACCAATAACCCTAGACTTCAGAGACAGAAATTGTTTTCTTCGAAGCAGAGTAAATTTCAAAACATCCGGAAATACATTCAGCTCTTTACCGCAGAAAACAGAATCATTGTTCTTAAAGAAAGACTTTAGGACCCTGTTTTTATCAGCAATAGACACAAATGATAATAGTAATATTGTAGCCCTCTTATTTATAACATTTAAAGAATCCTCTAAAAAATTAGTCAAATTTTGACTAACATTTGGAGTCAAAACATCTATACCACCCCCAACAACATCCTCCACCTGCTGCCTAGATGGTAAATAGAAACATTTCTGAATAGGAATAACATCTGTAATAGATAGCACCTCTTTGAAATATTTTACCAAGAGAATCTCTTCAGACAATAAATGAGTTCTAGCAATATTTAGAAATCGCAGATTGTTAGCCCTAGACAAATTCTCCATGTTTTCTAACTTATTATGAACACAGTAGATAAAGAATCTAATTGCAGAGATACTGGTCTGTTGTAAGACCTGCATCTGACCTTCAAATATTAGCAAGAGTACCATCAATTTCAGACAACCTAGTATCTATCTTCTCTGATTTAAAAGAGGACTCCTGGATAAATATACAGAGAGATGCAACAGTACTAGACAGTTTAGAGTCAATCTTGGAGATGGCAGTCCATATATTCTTTAATGTAATATCCTGTAAAGATTCAGCTGCAAATGGTCCCTCCTCCAGCAATATAACAGGTTTTGGGACAGGAACTGGTCTAAAAGAGGAATGAACCGATGTCCAGGAAAACCTTCAGTTATAATAGTAGAAGATAAATGAGGGTATGAAAACAGTGAGGGGGTATGCTCTGCTGGACCAAGTGATGCCCCTTTGGCCGAGGGTGAATCACCCGTGTGCACAGCAAAGTGTTTGTCCAAGGGACCGAAGGTCTTCATTGAAACTTGGACGAAAGGAATAGCTTTAGACACCACTTTTGCCTTTCTTTTCCCCATCTGACCTTTCTTAGGAGGGAAAAGCAAATAGATCCAACACAATACCTGAAGAAACAGCGGTTCAAATCAAGTTTCTCAGCCCATCCTCTCACCATCAGATACTGTTGGTACGTCGAAGGGACACCAAAGGGTTGTGACTGCCACTTTGGACACGCCCCTTCGGACCAGAGGACATCCAGGCCAGTTCAAATAGAGCCTTGGGGACTCAGCAGGCTGATATTACGGGGGGGGGGGGGGGGTAAGGGGAACTACCACAGTGCCGGTACAGGCACACCCTCACTGTTGCTTCTCCCCATGCACAGGAGCTCGACTAGCAGGTAGTAAGAACTCTGTCCTCTGCTGTAGTTGACACTGCGCTGGTTCAAATGGGGCCTCGGTAGGCTGATGTCACGGGGGGGGGGGGAGGGTTGCTACCACAGTGCCGGTACAGGCACACCCTCACCATTGCTTCTCCCAGTGCATAAGAACTCAACCAACTGATAACAGCCCACGTACTAAGAACTCCGTCCTCCAATACATGGCCTTTCTAAAATGTGCCTTAGCATGTAAAAAATTGTTAAGGACTGGAATGTGTTGGCTTTGGGAAATGTGCATCTCTTGTATTTTTGGATTTTGCACAGAACAGGAGGAAATATATTTTTGTTCTACTTTTTCCAATATTGCACTGTTGATAGAGTCTAGGCCTTTTGGGGATTTGCATTACAGTTTTGGCCTGCAAGTTTTTTTCTAACTTATTGCTCCTTATTCTATATTACCTGAGCATTTGTACTCTGTGCGTGTGACCATGGATTTATAATCAGTTTGTGTGTGATTAGGTTTCTGCTAGTACTGCAATCTTTGTTCTGTGTTACCAATAGGAGGTGCTGTAGTGCTTTAGTGCCTTTACTAAGGTAGGGTTGTTACTGTTTGAATCCTGGGAGTTGGTGTTATGGTAACTTTCTGTATAGATGGTTCTTAGCAGGGCTGGCCAACCCATAGGCAAACTAGGCAGTCACCTAAGGAGGCAGCTTCCAGGGGGCAGCAAAGAGCAGGGCATTCAAAGTTAAACCATATATTCTGACAGCTAGAGGAGGAGGGGGGGGGGGTGTCATAAGGCTTAATATTTGCTTAGGGCACCAACACCTTGAAGCAGCTCTGGGGCTAGCTCTGCTTCTGGGTATGGTGGACCAGAAAATTTGCTGATGCCAGGTGCTTCAAAAACAAATTAAGTGTATGTGAATTATTTATGTAAGTAACATAGGCTAAGCTCATAACCGATACATAAAAGTGTGCTAATCTCCAAGTCAGAGAGTTGTCAGAAAATTAATATGGAAGGGATATGGGGAGGTAGGAAGGGGCTGTGAAAAAGGCTAGGATGCTGACCTTTCATCATAGTGCATTAGCCTCTTAGCTATCCACACCTCTCTCCTGTCCAACACAAGGCCACCCAAATGTTGACTTCTTACCTTCATGACAGAACAAGTCAGCTTGAACCCAAACTCCCTACCCCCAACTTCTTCCCCAACACAGCAACAAAAGTGCCTAGAACCTGCAGAAACCCACCTCACCACCAATCCTTCATACCCCTCTACAGCAGAAGGAAATGTACTTAGCTCCTGATGTCTTGCACAATACAGTCAAGATCATGCTGTATGTAGGATAAAGTGTGAAGAACGTAGCCAGCATAATTTTGACAGCAATGTAACAGAAAACAACTCTTCTCTTGCCGGAGAAAGGCAAAAAAGGAAGTGGTAGGCTTGACTCTGGAGAGTTTGATGGGCCTTCATGATTTTGTTGCAGACAGCTCAAGAATGGATTGTGAACTTCAGAGAGCTGGGTTGCTGAGATAAGGCAGGGTTGAATTTGGATTTAATTATTCTTTTTTCCTAACCCCTACTTAAGGAAAATTACATTTTGGATACAGTAACTACTTTCCTGCTTAAGAAAGCTTACAAACTAAGTTTGTACTTGATGCAATGGAGGGTGATGTGACTTGCCCAAGTTTCAAGGTGTGACAGCAGGATTTGAACCCTGGATTCCCCGATTCTCAGCCTGCTGTTTTAATCACTAAAACTATTCCAAAAAACTTACAGAGCCCAATATTCAAAAAGGCTGATATTCAAAAGCCATGATGGTCAGGACCCATCTCCTTACTCTCTTTTGCATCCAAACTACAAGATCGTGCATTTCACCACCACAGCCATGACTTTTTCTCCAGGAACAAGCAGGAAGTCAGTCCTCACTTATGGGTGACATCGGCACCGACTGAGCCCGCGTGGAGCAATTCCCCAGCTTTCAAAGAAAGCCTTTGGGATTGCTGACACATACTTTTTTGTTTGTATGTGTCTTTTTCCTAAGCGCACGACTGGCCAATCAAACGCACTCATGGTTTCCCACGGTTTTACCTCCCTCACCTCCCCCCCCCCTTTTTCAACATGCAAGTGTTGGCGTTTTTTACAGTTTTTACAGATTCGCGATGTGCCTACAGCAAAACTGCGTCCTTGCTGTGACAAGTTTGAAATACAAGAGAAGGTTGTGCCTGATAATTCGTTGTGGCTGAGATTAAGCTTATCATCCTGCAGGTAAAAGTTTCTACAACAACAGAAGCTTTTTTTCTTGCAGCAGGATCTTATACCAATACTACTTAAATAAAATGTTTTATTTTATTTATTTATTTATTTATTTACATTCTCTTATATACCGCGCTATTCTGCATCAGTGCGGTTTACATTGAACAAACTGAAAATGTTGGCTTTTGGAAGGTTTTAATAGTCTGATACATTGTGTTTCACACATTGAATTGGTTTTCATCTAAGGGATATTGGATTTGTAGAACTGTAGCTACACGACATGCCTTTTGTTAAGTTTGTAAATGTTAAGTGGATACATAGTCTGGATGTACTTTGTTATTAGTTTTGAAATAGCATTAATTCATGGGTTTTAAAGTTCGAAGATCAGTATTATGTATTGAGATGGTTTTCTTCATGTTTTTATACCCCTTAAAATAACGCGTTTTGCTGTAATAAACACATTTATTCACTACTTGAAGGTTTAAAAATACCCGTTGTCTTTTAGATATTACTATTTCAATTACCACCTTTTTTAAGATCCATTTAAAAGATTTTTATATTAAGTTTTTGATGCAAGTTTGTAAGTGAATCCATTTTTAAAGGTATCTCATATCATGAGGGATTTGCTTTGTTTCAATTACCAACGTCCAGTGGTCCGTCCTTTTGTTTATAAATTTTATTTACATACTCATACAATATTGTTGTTGTTAAGTGCCGTCGAGTCGGAGACGACTCATGGCGACCCTCTGGATAGCTATCCTAAATTGTGTTCGGTCTTCAGTCAGGTGGCTCATTGTTGACAGACTGGTACCTGTAGCTGCTGTTATTGTATCGATCCATCTTATTGCTGGCCTTCCTCTTTTGCGTTGACCTTCTATCTTGCCAAGCATAATGTCTTTCTCTAATGATCTCTCTCTTCGCATGATGTGTCCAAAGTATGAAAGTCGAAGTCTTGTCATCTGAGCTTCTAAAGAAAGCTTAGGTTTGATCTCCTCTAGTACCGACTGGTTTGTTCTTCGGGCAGTCCATGGTATACACAGTATTCGCCGCCAGCACCATAATTCAAAGGCATCAATTTTCTTCCTATCTGTCTTTTTCACTGTCCAGCTTTCACATCCATATGATGTTATTGAAAATACCATGACTTGAATAAGTCGAATCTTTGTATGGAGAGAGACATCTCTGCTCTTGAGAATCCTATCTAGGTCTTTCATAGCCATTCTGCCAAGAGCAATGCGTCGTCTGATTTCTTGACTGCTTGTTGCTTCTTTATTGATAGTTGATCCAAGTAGGTTAAAGTTGTTCACAATTTCAATTTCTTCTCCTTCAATGATGAACCTGTTGATTATGCCAGTTGTCATGATCTTTGTCTTCTTTACATTAAGGTGCAGGCCCATTTTGAGACTATGTTCTTTGATTGTGAGAAGCAAATGTTTCAGATCATCTTCACTTTCAGCCAGTAATGTGGTATCATACAATATTACATTAGTCCAAATTATGTATAAGGCAGTTTTCAACATTACCCTTGCTGTGTATTGGAAATACCATTAGATTGGTATCTTACATTCAAAAATGTGGCATTTTTAATATCGCTCCTGCTTTGTTGTTTTACTGCTCTTGACACCGGTTCCTTTTCTCCTCCCTTTTAGCACAAGGTTTATACAATCATTTTGAACCTGTTGGAAAGGTACTGTTTTTAAAGAACCTAAGGGGTATGTTTACTAAACCGTCTTAATGTGCACTCTGCGATGTTATCGTGCGATAAGGTACCTTATCGCGCAATAATGGTGTTTTATCAGGTGCACAGGTACCTTAGCGCATGATAACGCACGCAGCGGGGCATACGAACGCTGAAGGCGGAGAAAGGCTCCCAGAGGGCGGAGGAAGGCTCCCCAGGGGCGGAGGAAGGCTCCCCAGGGGCGGAGAGAGAGGGTCAATGGGCGGAGAGTGGGAGGGGAGAGGCTCCCCGCACACTAACGCTGTGAAATCCGAGGCTCAAAACTAACGCCAGTGAAAGCCTGGCATTAGAGCTGAGTTAAAGGGAAAAGAAACCATTTCCGTCAGCAATGTACAGCAAAACCAGGGAAACCTACAAAAAGTGATAAGTGTGATACATGTGCACGGAACAAAAGGGCAAATAAACAGTGAAAATGACCAGAAGAAAATGGAAAAAAACCATAACCAAGCTGGACAATAGTGATATCAATGGAAAACATCAAAAAACACTCCCAAGAAAGCTCCAAAAAAAAGATATGAATTTTGGAAGGGTCTATGCTCCATCCCCATACAAGGTGAATGAGCCCACAGTGAAATTGCGCTGAGCAGGGTTTCCGACTCCATTGGCCAGGTTTCCTATGGTGTGCACATCTTCCGCAACAGCAGGGCGGGCATGTCGGAACGGGCAACTGGACAGATGCTGAAAAAGGGGACACAGAGGGCTGCAGGCGGCACATGCTGTGGTGCAGCAGGGCCACAGTGTGGACTAGGGTGATGCCTAGGTGGCCCATAGGAATGCTGAAACAATAGTGCAGCCAGACAGCAACTGATGTGGGCCCAACATGGGCATGAGTGTGCATCCCACGGTGTCACAGGGGATAGTACCCAACAGGTACCCCCAAGGGCACAGAACATTGGCAGGCAGTGCTGGGGGGAAGCGTGGACATCTATGCAGGCACCCCTTACCCCAGAACCCGTACCATAGGCAGCTGCCTACCGGAACACTGGATGGCCTGAGACTGCGCACCACCAGCAGAAGGGCATGTCAGCATTGGGGCAGAAGGGTACTGGTGGTGGAGGGGGCAGTGGCTTCTGCCCACAGCAGACCGTGGCCTAGCCCTGTTCAGGTGGGTGCCGTGCACTGCAACAGACAGGCTCTGTTTGACAAACAGTCATGGTATCTCCCATGAATGCACTGTCTCTTTGGCCACAGTGTGGTGCAGTACCCACAGAAAGTGTGTTCCAGAGCAGAAGGTCACAGGTTCAAGTCCCAGCTGTGGCTCCTGTGAACCCAGTCCCCATATTTTACCCACTAATAAACTGTTGTAGTAAAGACGAACGTTTATTGCAGAGAACATAAACATGTGTCAAACGCCTATATTTAACCCTACACAGCACAGACACCATAAACATGCGCATTACCTAGAGCAGAATCCCCCAAATGCAGTCCTGGAGGACCACAAATCATTCAGGTTTTATGCTGTCTCCAATATAAGGACATGTCAGCATGGTGGCGGAGGGGTACTGGTGGCAGAGGGGGCAGTGGCTGCTGCCCACATCAGACCGTAGCCTAGCCCTGTTCAGGTGGGTGCCGTGCACTGCAACAGACAGGGTATGTCTGACAAACAGTCATGGTATCTCCAGGGAATGCCCCATCTCTGTGGCCACAGTGTGGTGCAGTACACACAGACAGTGTGTTCAGGAGCAGAAGATCAAAGGTTCAAGTCCCAGCTGTGGTTCCTACCAACCCAGCCCCCATATTTTACCCATTACTAAACCATGGTAGTAAAGACGAACCTTTATTGCAGAGAACATAAACATGCATCAAACGTCTATATTTAACCCTACACAGCACAGACACCATAAACATGCGCATTACCTAGAGCAGAGTCCCCAAATGCAGTCCTTGAGGGCCACAAATCATTCAGGTTTTAAGCTGTCTCTAATAAAGATGCCTGTGTTGCATTTCCATGCACCACCCCCATGGTATGCAGATGTATCTCATGCATATTCATTAGGGACAGCATGAAAACCTGAACAGTGTTTGGCCCACCAGGACTGGAGTTGGGAACCTCTGCCCTAGAGCAGCGGCCAACAGGAGCAGAAACACCCGCACCCACAGGCTCCATTATCCAAAGTCTCATGGAGAGGCAGGATGTCGGGCCTTGCGTGCATCTCCCAATACTAGCACTTGCATACCTTAGCAATGCCACCCTAAACCCGGGGATATGGTACACATATATCAAAAGGTTGCTATGATTACTGGCAGATAGCAATTCCTAAGTTAAGCACAATCTGCTCATTGAGCTGTATCATACCAACCTCTCTGATGTCTGTGGAGTGTGGTTCAGGTCTGGTGTCTGACAGTGTTCACCACCACGGGGAGTGACCCCAACAGTATTGTGTACCATAGCCATGCCTGCGCTGTGCCCAGGACTGGTGAGGTGGCCAGGGCTGCCAAAAGCCTCTATATTTGCACAATGCTGGCATAGGTGTGGGAGTGTGTGTCTGTCCATCCAATGTGTGGTGGTTGCTAACACCTCACTCAGCCCACACTGTTTGCACTCTTTCCAGTGTTAGCTTGCCTATGTGCATAATGAGGAGCAAGGTACTGTGGGTATAGCCTGGACAGGGCGGCCTGGGCAGGATGCATCAGCACAGGGCATAGGGCAATGGCTGGGACATTGTAGTGGCCGGCCACCACCTGCACGGACAGGGTGGCCACAGCATGTCCTGCTGGGAGTTCTCTCTCACCCTGACTGAGCAGTGACCACGGCATGACTAGGTTCCCCCATAGTGCTATGTAGTATTTCTCTCAAGTGATATATGTGGGTTCCCTTTTCTGGGGGACCAATCACTGATCTGTTTGCTTGGTGGGTGTGCTCACATCCCAGTTTTGGGTGCACACATTTTCTCCAGTAATATGCACTATGGACTAGCTAGCTGACTGTTTGCAGTTAGTATGTGTATGGCTGGCACACCTTGCAGGGTGCAGCGGCTGGAGACTCACTGTGCTCGCTGCTGGAGAATGTCAGATAGTGGTGGGGGCAGTTGAGCATTTCCAGCCCTATTCTCTGTCTGCTATTGCCTTATGGATGCGTACAGGACTGATTGGAGTGCCCTCGAGGTTGACTGTACCCCAGCCAGACTGAGGTTGATGGTCCCCTCTATCGCCACCACTGCAGTGATGTAGAATGTGGATCTGTTGGTGGGAGATCCTGAGCTCCAGAGGGCAGGTTTGGTGGTACTACATAATCCACCTATGGGTCCAAACAGCAACCCAACCCAACCCAACCCGCCCGCCTGCCTGCCCCCCCCGCCTGCCCCCTCCCCCCCCCGCCGCCGCCGCCGCCCCCCCTGCCCCCCCCGCCCCCCCCCCGCCGCCGCCCCCGCCCCCCCGCCGCCGCCGCCGCCGCCCCCCGCCCCCCGCGCCCGCCCCCCGCCCCCCCCCGCCCCCCCCCCCCCGCCCGCCCCCCGCGCCCCCCGCCCCCCACCCCCCACCCGCCCCCCCCCCCCCGCCCCCCCGCCCCCGCCCCCCCCCGCCCCGCCCCCCCCCGCCCCGCCCCGCCCCCCCCCGCCCCGCCCCCCCCCCCGCCCCGCCCCCGCCCCAGGGTCACATAAATCATGTGGCCATGGCACCCACACAGGATATGCACTATTCTGGGTGCATTATAGTCCACAAGGGCTAGACGTGACTGGGAAATAAAAATGGACACAGGTGTATTCCTAGGTGTGTCTGCAAGGACTACCTATCACACATTGGCACTGATGGTGACCTGGAGCATAGCCTATCTCAGCTAAGTCTGGTGCTGTGGACATGGTGCTGGGCGCCCCACCTCACCCTCAGGGTGAGCACAGTACCCGCACAATGTGATGGTATTTAGCCACTCTGTGCCAGTAACACACACGGTCAGTACCCCCTACCAGGCCAAGGTGCTGTGGGGGTGCATACCCCATCCTGTGATCATCTGTAGACTGCTGATATTCATGTGCAGTGCATCATGGGTACGGGTGGGTTAACCCTATCCTGGTAACCACAGCAGTTTGTGTGGTGACCTGCAGTTCTTCTGTAGCCAGCCAGGGGCCTGGTTGTAGCCATACAGCTGTAGCCCACTGGTTACATCACTGCCTGTGGAGTCAGAGGTTATGGGTTTGATCCCACAGTGGGGTTATTTAATAGGGCTGTTTGAGCCATTTTCTTTTTTAATTTAAATTAGTGCTGCCAGCAAAAACACCCTCAGTGCTGTAGCCTGAAGGTGCCTCATAAGGCACCCTCTAAAGTACTCTATAAGGCACCCTATGCAGTTTAAAACATTGTCCCTATCCCTAGGAGTCCTGAGAGCCCATCAAAGTGGGTTCCCAGTCACCCTGGTGATATGGTTGTGTGTGCCTATGCAGTTTGAAACATCTTCCCTATCCCCAGGAGTCCTGAGAGCCCATCAAAGTGGGCTGTCAGTCACCCTGGTGATATGGATGTGTGTGCATATGCAGTTTAAAACATCTTCCCTATCCCCAGGAGTCCTGAGAGCCCATCAAAGTGGGCTGTCAGTCACCCTGGTGACATGGGTATGTGTCCCTATGCAGTTTAAAACATCTTCCCTATCCCCAGGAGTCCTGAGAGCCCATCAAAGTGGGTTCCCAGTCACCCTGGTGATATGGGTGTGTGTGCCTATGCAGTTTAAAACATCTTCCCTATCCCCAGGAGTACTGAGAGACCATCAAAGTGGGCTGTCAGTCGCCCAGATGATATGGATTATGCCGCTGTTGCTGTTTTCTAATTCCCCCTACCCCCAGGTGCCCTGAGACCTGCTGAAAGTGTCCTGTCAGTCACGCTGGCGATATGGTGTATGTTGCTGACGATGTGTGCTAAGGCACCCTACCCCCAGGAGGCCTGAGACCTGAGTGAAAAGGTGGGTATGGCAGCTAGATATTGTGTTAGGTGATGCCGGGTTGGGACACACAGTGGCCCTATTCCCCGGAGGCCCAGACCCCAGTACACATGTCTGTTATGGCTCATGATTGTCTGGTAGGTGCAGTTGGGTATGTGCTGTAAACCATCACACCCCCAGGACCCATGAGACCTGCTTACAAAGGTGTGAGACAAATCCATATATCTATGATGTGTATGCAGTTGCAGGTCACACATCTGACCAATCCCCACGAGCCCCATAAATGATCGCAGAGAGACATCATAGATGCTGGTGTGAGGGTACAACACCTCACACTGCCCACACCACAAATATCAAAATGTAGCGGCCCTAAACCGTCCCATACCCATCACCATTCAACATCCAAGTATATATATCATTATTCATTATATGGTGTTAATCACACAATACTGCTGATACGATCTCAGTACCCATGGGCCTACAACACGCATACAACAGACTAAACTGTCATAATGCACAAGCCCTTATAACATCACTGCCCTTCCGTGCAGGCCCTGACATGCCATCAAATCTCAATCACTGAGACAGCACTTAACTGTCAGAAACATGCTTTATTTATTTATTTATTTATTTATTTACATTCTCTTATATACCGCGCTATTCTGCATCAGTGCGGTTTACATTGAACAAACTGAAATTACATTGAACAGGGCATTATAACTTGGAGGTAACTATTTTACAGGGAACATGGGCTATGGAGGGTTAAGTGGCTTGCCCAAGACCACAAGGAGCACCTGTGGGACTAGAAACCCCCAGTCCTTCCGGCCCAAGGTTGCTGTCCTCTAGTGGGATTTGAACCCCCGACCTTCCGGCCTGAAGTACCTTGCCCCAACCACTAGGCCACTCCTCCACTCCTCAAAGGGTGGGCGTGCTGTTTACCCCACCCCGATGCCACAACCCAGAGCTGAAAGGCATTCTGCATGCATCCTCGGCCCATCAGGGGAAAAGGACCTGTTCAACAAAACATATAACCTACAGGAAATACACAAGCACTGAGGAACAACAGCACAAGCCAGCACACTCAACTCAGGCCACGTACTCACCCCTATCCAAAGTTAGTAAGGCAAACAGACAGTGGATTGTGGACGTTATGTTGGTTATATGTTGTGAACACACATGCACAGACCCACAGCCACACATGCAGGTGCCACTGGCAACCGTTAGTAGAAGATGCACTGAGCAGAGGCGTAGGAGCAGCACGATGCTGCGCACAGAGATGTGTGATATGTGTTTGCCACTCACCAGAAATATATGGTTGCTAATGCACCCTCACATTGTCTTCCCCCCTAGGTGGAGGACCTACGCAAAAAGGGCTGGGAGATGCGGCTGCGATGCCCCACCCTGTTGGAGAGGCTCAGAAGGCGGGCAATGGCAGCACCTGGCGGTGAGTGACGCGACCTCAACAGCTCTGTAGATAATGTGACAGTGGCACACCAGCCTCTGTGTTGCCTAACTAGTTACATGTGTTATGTGACTCACATACTAGTGTGCTAATGATTGTCATCCCCCACAGAGGAGGACCATGCTGGTGAGGGGGCAGAGATGGCCACACTCCCTGTGACGAGGCACACTCGACGCCGCACAGTCGAGGAGGAAGAGGAGGAGGAAGAGGAGGAGGAGGAGGAGGAGGAGGCAGATGAGGCAGAGGAGGAGCAGGAGGAGGGGTCAGAGGAGGAGCATGAGGAGGAGGAGGAGGGGCCATTGGAGGTGGCAGCGGCCATGGAGGAGAGGGAGGAGGCAGCAGAGGCCCCTGAGGCCTATGATGGCAATGGTGGATTGTATAGGGTGGAGGTTGGGGTGGGAGGGGAGGGGGAGTGTGTGTGGGTCATGTCAGGGGGGAGGAGGAGGAGGGGAGTGTGGAGTGTGCTGAGGGTGGGTGGGTGGTGCCGGGGGTGGGGGGGAGGGGGAGGTGTTTGGGGAGGGGGAGGCATTTGCTGGTGAGGGTGGGGAGGGAGGCACGGAACCCAGGACAGCACAGGACACTGTGGGTCCCTGCCAGCCCCCACATGTGGGTGGGAATGGTCCCTGTGTGGGTGGTGCTATGCCACCCCTTGCCACAGACAGGGCCCAACCACATGCCACCACATACACACCTGGCACCATGTGTGTATGTGGTGGTAGGTGTGTCCAGGACCTGTATGTGGCAATGGACGGTGTGGTGCACCGACTCGGGGCCCTGGAACGCACCGTGTGGGTGATGGCAGGGACCGTTCAGTGGGTGGCTGTCGAGATGCAGCGAGTGGTGGGTAGGGACGCTGCATTTCAACAGTCATCCACTGATGGGCGTCGCAGGAGCATTTGATGGCTCCTGTGGCGCCCACACATGTGCCCTGTGCTGTCCTGTGTTCTGTGAGCCAACACCTGGCACAGAATGGCCTACACTGGCAACTGGACTGTACATGACACTGGGGGTTGTGCCAATATGGCAAAAAATGTTGTACAAATGTATATAGCTGTCCAAAACAACTGTTTGTACATATGTTACATGGGTAATACAGTTATATTTTAAAAGATCCCAGATCCCAGATTACTCTGCTTGGGAGGGACTGTGAAGGAGAAGGGTGGTAAAAAGGCATTTTAGGGGGAGGGATACAGTATCTCTATATGAAGGGTTGTATGCATTTTCGGTTCACAGCGGGTCCGGGGGTGGAGGGGAGTATAGGGTTATTTCAACTCTCAGCACCTCCAACTGGGCATCCAGGATGTCTAGGTTATGTGGGTTGGTACTTACTTTGTTTATGTCCTATCATCTTAGGATGGGGGTGGGGGTGGATAGAGGAGAGTGGGTGGGCAAAAGGGGGGAAAGTTTTGCTTTAAGGAGAGAGTGGGAACAGTAAGGCAGGTTGGGAGTTTTGCACTGCTGTACTGCTGAACGGGCAAGTATGGGTTCCTAGAACAATAAAGCTGTTTATTTCTTTTGAATATGATAGTTGGAAGATGTCCTGTAAAGGCTTATCTTTGCCTACCTATCTATTTTCCTCTATTAGCAGCTGAGATATTCGTGGGCTATGGTTAAATTTATATCCTGCAATATTAGGGTCTTGCACTGCCCAGTAAATAGACACCAAACTGGAAGAGAAAATGCTGATATAGTCTTTCTCCAAGAGACGCACTTAGCACCCGGGGCTCATGCCTGTTTGGTCTCTTGGAGGTTTCCTCAGGTTTTCTCCTTAGGCTGCTCTTCACACAGGTGAGGAGTAGCGATTATGATCTCACAAAATTGTTCTTTTCAGTTCTCCAGTCAAGTTCAGGACCCTAAGGGCCACTTTCTCATTGTTTCTGGTACCATTTCTGGAGTAACAGTATCTTTAGTAAATGTCTACATTCCCCCTATGGAAATTGTACAGTCTTTGAAGGAGCTTTTAGAAATTTTGCCAACCCAGGTTTCTGGTGATCTGATTTTGGGAGGGGATTTTAATTGTGTTTTCTCGGAGCTAGACAGATCTATTGTGTCCTCTGGGGCCATTCGGCTTCTTTCCTCTACTTGCGCTCTAGAGGATGCCTAGTGATGCTTTCATTCGGGAGAAAGATTGCACTTTCTTTTCTTCTTTATATAATTCCTATTCTCAGCTGGATATGTGGTTAACATCTAAAGCCATTCTCTCCCAGATCTCACAAGTTAGCATAGGCACTTAGGGACCTTCAGATCACCATATGGTGATTCTTGAATGGGTGGTTGGGGATGTGGAGAAGCCCCCTCGATCTTGGGCTTTTCCGTGGCACTTATTGAGAAACAGGGCTTTTGCTGGGCAGTTGTGTATGGCATTGGCTGAGTACATCCCATTTTTTGCTTTGGGAGATGGGTAAGGCAGTTCTGAGAGGACACACAATTTCCATGGCCACAGCTTTTAAGCGCCAGAGATTAGTAAAGCAGGAAACATTAAGGGCACAAATTTTATTATTACAACAGCAACATCAACGCTGGTCAACTTCAAAGGTTTAGCATAGGCTTACTGCATTGCGGGGAGAATTAGCAGCTCTGGAAACAGAAGAAATAGCTTCCCAGTTGCTGCGCACGAGATGTCAGTTCTATGAACACGGGAATAAGGCAGGCAAACCTCTCCTATGGCAACTAAAACACCAATGCTTTTGTCACCGAAAAACTGTAATATCTGATGCACAAGGGAGTAAACTTCATAAATCAAATGATATTGCCCAACGATTTGCTCAATTTTATAAAACTTTATATACCTCACAGCTAATGGCAGATTCTGCAAGTATTTAGAGTTGGTTGGAAAAAGTAAACCTGCCTCAGCTGTCCCAGGAGATACAGGAAGCTCTTGATAGAGAAATTTCATTAGCAGATGTGCAACTGGCTATAAAGCGGTTAAAGAATGCGAAAACTTCTGGCCCTGACCTTGTTCTGGCAGAATTCTACAAAGGTTTTTTGGACTGTCTATGGGTGTTTAACGATATTTTGTATCAATAGCACCTTCCAGATTCCATGTCTCAAGCTTTGATTATGGTTTTACCTAAGGAGGATAAAGACCCGCTAATTTTTAATAATTATAGGCCAATTTCACTGCTGAATTCCCGACTATAAAATCCTCACAAAAATTCTTGCTTTGCACTTGGAATCTAGAATATAGGACATTATACATCCCGACCAGACGGGGTTTATAAAGGGCTGTTATGGATTTGAAAATGTTCGTCGCCTACTTGATATTATGTTCAGTCTTGGCAAGACAGAGGGACAGTATGCTGTCTTATTCCTGGATGCTGAGAAAGCCTTTGATAAGGTAGAGTGGCGTTACTTGCTGAGCATTCTGCATTATTTTGGTTTTGGTCCTTCCTTTCAATCGTGGATTGCAGCCTTATATAAGGCGGCCACTGGTATAGTTCAGATAAATGGCTTTTCCTCTTCCTCGTTTTTATTAGGGCGAGGAACCAGACAAGGCTGCCCGTTGTCTCCTCTTCTTTTTACGCTTGCAATAGAACCTCTAGCCATACAACTCTGAAATCAGACTTCTTCCCTTGGGATTGTCCTGGCTAATCAATATCACATTATATTTATTTATTTATTTATTTTATTTAGACAGATTTGTATACCACCTTATCCTATAATCAAAGTGGTTACATCACAATTGGAGAGTTACATTTAACATGAAGGTATTTAACAGCATTTAGACAGCATGATTTACTTAACATTTAACATGAGGTTACATTTAAGATGAGGGTATTTAACAACATTTAGACAACACGATTGGAGGGTTACATTTAGTATGAGGGTACTTAACAACATTATATAATGAACTCATGTCTAGTTGGGATGATTGGGTATTGATTTGGCTGAGGTAGTTGCATTACCGTTCGGGTGGGGACTGTTTGTCTGCTCATAGGTTTTTGTAAAGAGCAGGGTTTTAAGGGCCTTGCGGAAGTCTAAGATGTCATTTAATACCCTTGGGCTCATTGGGAGGGAGTGCCATAGTGTGGACGCTAGTAGTGATGGAGCTCTTCTTGAAGTAGTTTGTTTAGTCTTGTGGTAACTTGCAGGCATGCAGATCATGTTGTCATTAGTGGTTCTTCTTGGTCTGTTACTGATATCCCTTGTTATGATATCTTGGAGTGCGTCTGCCGAGAGATGGTGGATGATTTTAAAGATGATTAGGATTGTTTTGAATTTTGCTCTAGCCACCATTGGGAGCCAGTGCAGTTGCTGTAAGACGGGGGTGATGTACTCAGTTCTTGGAGTGTCTGTAATGATGCGGGCTGCAGTGTTTTGCATCATTTGGAGTGGGTGTAAGGACTGCTGAGGGAGGCCTTGAAATAACGAGTTTCCGTAATCAAGCAGGGGTGTGATGAGTGCTTGACACACTGTGCGGAAGTGGTTTTGGCGGAGTAAACACTTGATCTTTTTTATGGTCCTCAGACGTTGATAGGCCTTATTTGCGGTTTTGGTGATGTGGGATTTCAAGTTCAGAGCTCTGTCCATTGTGATGCCCAGGTACTTAACTTTATCTTTGACCACTATGAATTTGTTTAGAATGCTGATAGTTTGTGGTGGTATGAAGGTGGGGTTCCTGGTGATGAACATTGCCTCAGTTTTATCATAGTTGACAGGTTATGGGATGTGAGCCAGGCATTCATGTCTTCAAGGTATTTGGTTATTGTTATGGTGTTAAGTGCTAGTAGGTTAATTGGAGCATACACCATGATGTCGTTGGCATAGATGTGATAGTGGAGTTTGTGGCGTTTGATGATGTTACATATGGGTTAGATGTAAATATTGAAGAGCATTGATGATAGGGCTGAACCCTGTGTGACGGAGAATTGCATTGATTTCTTTTGGGCGCATTTGACTTGCTGCGTTCAATCTTCCAAGTATGAAGTGAACCATTTCAGGGTATTCTTGCATAATCCTATTTGTTGCAGGCGCTGCAGTAGTTTGGCGTGGGACACTGTGTCAAAGACTGCCGAGATGTCAATGAACACTAGGAGGAATCTGTTCTTTATGTTGTCTATGCCTCTTAGGAGATTGTCAAAGAGGGAAGTGAGTAGTGTTTCCACACCGTGCTGGGGTTTAAAGCCATGCTGATGGATATCCAGTGGGGCATACATGTCAATATGGTCCTGAAGTTGCCTCTGCACTGTCTTTTCAATGATTTTTGCAAGGAATGGTAGGCTGCAGATGGGACGGTATGATTTTGGTTCAGAGGGGCTTAGGTTGTTCCTTTTAAGTATTGGTCGTATCATGGCATGCTTTAGGGGTTGCGGCATGTATCCTAGTTGGAATGAATCTTTGACGATTTTGTGAATGTGGTAGTAGAGCTGGCTTCTTGTGGCTTTGATTTTGTAGAGTGGAGGAGTGGCCTAGTGGTTGGAGCAAGGTACTTCAGGTTAGGGGTTCAAAACCCACTAGAGGACAGCAACCTTGGTCCGAAGGACTGGGGTTTCTAGTCCCACAGGTGCTCCTTGTGGTCTTGGGCAAGCCACTTAACCTTCCATAGCCCATGTTCCTTGTAAAATAGTTATCTCCAAGTTATAATGCCCTGTTCAAGGTAATTTTAGTTTGTTCAACGTAAACCGCACTGATGCAGAAAAGCTTAGTATATAAGAGAATGTAAATAAATAAAATAAAAATAAATAAGACACTGGGCATGGCTCTGACAATGAGGTTGTTGTGTTGAGTCCATGTATTATGTCTTCTACTTATGTGTTAATGGTATGCTGAAGTCCTTCCAGGTTTGATGTTGCTCTTTCATTTCATGGTCATCTGTCTGTGGCGTGGTGGAGCATGTCAGGGTGGTGTTTCTCGCTTTCATGTAATCTGCAAATTCCTGTGGGTCAAGATGATGAGTACTGTGCTGTGTTGTGTCCTTTGTGAGCTTTTGGACTATGCTAAAGAGTTCTCTCGGTCTGTTGGCTGATTTCATGATTAGGTTGGTATGGTGCTGCTGTTTGTGCTCATTTATCAGCTTGTTATATTCTAGTAGCTTGGCTCTATATCTAATCAGGGAGTTTTGCGACTTGTTACGCCTCCATTTTCTTTTGTCTTCGGAGAGTACGTTTTGCATCTCTGATATCATTTGAGTACCAGGGGGCATTGGGTCTCTACCGTACTTGTGATTTTGGTCTCGTAGGGGCTGATGTTGCATGAGATATTATGGAGTTCCATTTCTCTATGCTTAGTGTCACATTCCTGTTGGAGTTGTGGAATGATTTCTTCTATGAATGAGTCTTTGTTGAATGTTCTATAACGTCTGGTTATATTCTCATCTTCCATATATTGGGTGGGGTTATTCAGGGTCAAGGTGAATTCTATCACATGATGATCTGACCAAGGGACCGGCGTAATTATTGGTATTGTGGCCTTGCCCTGTTCCACCAAGTGCATTGGAATAAAGACCATATCTGGAGTTGTGCCATGCTGGTGCATTGGGGCGTTGATTGTCTGGCAATATTCTAGTGACTCCATGGCTTTTAGGAATGCTGTGGATTCCTTGGTGGGTGTGGAGGTCAGGTTGTAGTCTCCTAGTGCAATGAGGGGTTTATGTTTTCTGTTGTGTGCACATATTGCTTCAAGTACCGTGGAGAGATGTTCAGTTGTGGTTCCAGGAGGCCTGTAGGTGAGGGAGATACTTAAGTACTTGTTAGCTATGGTGACTGTGTTGGATTCAATTGTATTAGTGGTAGAGATTGTTTTACATCTGTATTCCTTTTTGGCCAGTATTAGCACACCTCCTCTCTTTTGTGCTCTTATGCAATTGAATGCTGAGTAGCCTGTTGGAGTTACTTGGTTTAATATTACCTGGTCTGAGTCATCTAGCCAGGTTTCGGTGATGCAGATTATGTCCAGTTTTTTGTTGAGGATGAGGTCAAGGATAGTATTTGGTTTGTTCCTGATTGATCTGGCATTTAGTAAAGCACACCTAGTGTTGGCTGTTATGATTGGGTTAGTGTGTACACTATTTGTGATTTCAGTGGGTGTAGTACGTGTGGCATTATGCGGTTTGTGAATTGCAGGCTTAGTCTGCTGGTGATCTTTAGAGAGGGATGAGCCTGGTGTCCATATAGGTTGGGTGGTATTTAGGTGGAGCAAGGTGATTTGCTCATTGGGTCTGATGCCCTGTGTGCAGGGTGTGAATGTGTGGAGGAGTGTAAGGAAGGAAATGAGGTAGTGGGGAGTGGAATGCTTTTTTTTTTTTTTTTGCAATTTACTAACCTAGACAACAGGCCAACAAGCAAACAAGCAATGGGGTAGTAATGGAGTCAGTAGGCTATGCAGCATATATTATCTTTAAAGCGATGAGGTATTAGTGAGGCAGCAAAGAGGTGGTAGTGGAATCTGCAGTCTTAGCAGCACATGATCTCCAGGAACAAGCAGGAATGTAGTCTTCACATACAGGTATCGTCGGTACCGACGGAGCCTGCGTGGGAACGCTCCCCAGCGTCCAATAGGAATGCTTTTGGGAGCATCCCTCAGCACATACGCGCTGCCTTCCTGCCTTTCCAACTGTCCCTCTTCAGTTCTTCATTTTCTGCAGAGCCGAGAGGACACATACCTTGTCACCGCAGAAAATTTCTTCTTTAAACTTGTTTTCTTGTGGTCTTTTCAGGATTTTATTTTTGATGTGGCCCGAGGCCTTTCAATCATGGTAGCTCCTGAAAAAGAACCTAGAGCAAAGGAATTGGAAATTCTCCAATACTCTAAGGCTCCCAAGGAAGCAGCCACTCTGCCCATTCATGAAATTCTTCATGATTTGATGCTCAGAATGTGGGAGACACCTTTGACTACATCTCCTCATTCTAGAAGACTCGATACCACCATGTCCTGGTTTTCAAAAGACTCAACTGCCACACCATTCAATGGTAGTGGAGTCAGCCATGCGTAGGATGAAAAGTGCAAAGAGACATGCATCCAATCCTCCAGGTCGTGAATGCAGGACTCTTGATGCTTTTGGGCGTCAAACTTTTCAGGCTTCCATGCTTTCAGCTAGGATCAGCTCATATATTTTATATATGGGAATGTTCCTCAAAGAGGTCACAGGAGATTTGGAGCTTATGAGCCCCCTTCTCCCTGAGGACAAATGATAGGACTTTCTCACTCTGGTCAAGCATGCTCAAGATGTCTTCAAGTTTGTAAACTGTTCAGCCTTTGACTGCTTTGAATGCATCAGCAGAACCTCTGCTATTGCCATTGGTGCACGTCAGATTGCCTGGCTTCAGGCATCAGACTTGGAGATTTGGGTACAGGATAAATTGGGAAACATTCCTTGCAGAGAAAACCTCTTTGGCAAGAATTGGCAGGAGAAGGCTAATGAGATAGATACTGACAATCTCACTTTAGACAGATTGTCAAAATCTACAGCCACCCCAGCCAAAAATAAACCCTATAATAAAACCTTTTTCAGCAAAAAGAGGAAGTTTTATCCATCCTATACCCAGCATGGGCAAGCTCAGGGTCAAGTTGCCCAGAAGGGTCAACAACAACAATCCAGACAAAAGAAGCCAAAAGGCCTTAGAGCTCAACTAGCTCCACAGGCCCAGCCCCCTCAAGGGCTTTGACTCCTTCATAGAGAACTTAGCCTTCCTGCCTCTGAAGGGTCCAGAACCCCTAAACATTCCAGGCAGGTTGTGTCATTTTGCCAACAGATGGCACCAAATAACAACAGAAAACTGGACTCTGTCCACTGATGGAGAGGGGTACAAGCTTCATTTTCACAGTATGTCCCCTCCTACAATCATAAAACAGTTCAATTCCCAAACCTCTACAGGCAATCTACTGGTTCAAGAGATCTCAACACTCCTTGCTCAAGGAGCAATAGAGGAAGTGTCCATTCTTCAGCAGAGTGCAGGGTTCTACTCCCCCTATTTTCTTATTCCAAAGAAAACAGGAGGACACAGACCCATTCTAGACCTCAGAGAATTAAACAAATATCTGTTCCGAGAAAAGTTCAAAATGATTTCTCTGGGAACTCTTCTGCCATACCTTCAAATTCAGGATTGGCTTTGTTCTCTAGATCTAAAGGATGAATATACTCACATTCTGATCCATCCAGATCACAGGAAATTCTTACGATTCCTTTTCAAGGGAAAACATTTCCAATACAGGGTTCTTCCCTTTGGTCTGGCTTCGGCACCAAGAGTATTCACGAAATGCATGGCAGCAGTAGCTGCATTTCTGCGAACCTTGGAGATATTCGTCTTCCCTTACTTGGACGAATGGCTCATTTGAGCTCCCATGGTTCCAGAAGCCAGATCTGCACTGTCTCGCACAATGTGAATCCTTCAATACTTGGGATTGGTCATAAACCTCCCAAAATCCCAACTTGCTCCATCTCAGTCCCTAGAGTTCATAGGAGCCCGTCTAGATACCAGACAATCAAGGGCTTTTCTCCCACAACCCCGCTGTCTTCGTATAATGCAGCTAGCTTCTCAAGCAACGGTGAAGTCCTCACTAACTGCTCGAGAACTACTACAACTATTGGGACATATGGCATCCACAGTTTATGTGGTTCCCTGCGCTCACCTTCATATGCGAGCAGCCCAGTGGACCCTATCCACACAGTGGGCACAGGCCACAGGACGTCTGTCGGACAAGATATCAAACTCACAACGACTGATCTTGTCCCTACAATGGTGGCAATCACTGGAAAATCTTCTAGTGGGGTCTCCTTTCCAGCAACCCCTATTCCAGGCCACCCTAACAACAGATGAATCACAGGTGGGATGGGGAGCACACCTGCATCATCTCTCTACCCAGGGTACCTGGACTCCACAGGAGGCTTGTCTTTACATAAACCTCCTGGAACTCAGAGCAATCTATCTAGCTCTTCGAGTATTCCATGCCCAGCTCAGCTACAAGACAATTCTAGTCCAAATGGACAATCAAGTAGCTATGTTCTACATGAACAAGCAGGGTGGAACAGGCTCTCTGTTGTTATGCAACAAAGCTTTACGACTATGGGCCCTCGCCAGAGAGCATCAAATTCACCTTCTCGTGGTATATCTTCCAGGCATTCAAAACCTTTGGGCAGACAAACTCAGCAGAGTCCTGTTGCCACACGAGTGGTCTCTCCACTCATATCACCTTGCAAGTCCACTGAATGCCAAACTTCCCCGGTTCTGTTCCAGGATTCCGACTCAAAATTGCCAGGCAAGAGACGCCCTCCTTTTTCACTGGGGTCACAACTTCCTCTATGCCTTCCCACCTATTCCCCTCAACCCCCAAAACACTCTTCAAGCTTCAGAGAGACAGGGGTCGTATGATCCTCATAGCGCCATGGTGGCCAGGCCAAACGTGGTATCCCCTGCTTCTACATCTCTCTCAAGCTGCACCTCTGGAGTTAGGCTATGCTCCAGATCTCCTCTCCCAAGAGAATGGGATGCTATGGCACCCGAATCTCCAGTCCCTGCATCTCAGGGCCTGGTTGCTGAAAGCTTAGACCTTCAGGATCTTAACCTTTCCCAACAGGTAAAGGATATCCTTCAGGCTTCTAGAAAACCTTCCACAAGACGCTCTTATGCCTTCAAGTGGTAACGTTTTACTAAATGGTGTTCACAGAAGGGGTTAAACCCCCTTATGATACTTTGGAAGCGATACTAGAGTATCTACTTCATCTATCAAATTCTGGTCTAAAGACAAATTCAGTAAGAGTCTATCTTAGTGCAATTGCAGCTTCCTATAAGCCTCTAACTGGACAACCAATTTCCTCTCATCCACTCATAACAAGATTTATGAGAGGTCTTCTATTAACAAAGCCTCCCATCAGGCCACCATCGGTGGCATGGGATTTAAACCTAGTTCTCGGGCAGCTCATGAAACCGCCTTTTGAACCTTCAGCCACTACAACCCTAAAGCTTTTGTCCTGGAAGGTCATCTTCCTAATTGCAATCACCTCTGCACGTCGCATTAGTGAATTGCAAGCTTTAGTGGCTGATCCTCCTTATACTAGGTTTCACCATGATAAGATTGTTCTTAGAACTCTTCCACACTTTATGCCAAAGGTGGTTTCGCCTTTTCATTTAAATCAATCAATTTATCTTCCTGTATTCTTTCTGAGGCCTCATGCCTCTAATGCAGAAAGGAACCTTCATACTTTGCATTGTAAAAGAGACTTGGCTTTTTACTTACAAAGAACACAGCAACATAGAAAGTCTTCTCAACTTTTTATTGCTTTTGATTCTAGTCATTTGGGACTTCCAGTCTCCAAAAGAACTCTGTCCAAATGGATTGCACAATGCATATCCTTTGCTTATGAGAGTAAGAGTCTTCCTCTTCAAGGCCATGTCACAGCTCATAATGTGAGAGCCATGGCAGCCTCTATGGCTAACCTTCACTCTGTGTCTATTGATGACATTTGTCGAGCAGCCACCTGGGCTTCAGTACACACCTTTACAGCCCACTACTGCCTAGATAAAGCCTCTCATTGGGATGCCTTCTTTGGCCAAGCTGTTCTTCAAAATCTCTTCCAGACCTAATTCAACTCCTACCCACCAACCCTGGTGGGATGCCAGAGATCCATGGGAGGAAGCATGGCCCACCTTACTTGGGTGGCAGCTTCCTGGGGCTATCCCTCTGGCATCTTCAGCTAGGGATTCCCCATACGTGAAGACTACATTCTTGCTTGTTTCTGGAGATGGCGTAGTTACTCACCTGTAACAGGTGATCTCCGGGAACAGCAGGAATTTAGTCTTCACAACCCACCCACCTCCCTAGGAGTTGTCTCTCTATCTCTCTGTCTCTTTCCTCTCTCCCTCTATCCTTTCACTCAGCTACAAACTTAACTGAAGAGGGACAGTTGGAAAGATGGGAAGGCAGCGCGCATTTGCTGAGGGATGCTCCCAAAAGCGTTCCTATTGGACGCTGGGGAGCGTTCCCACGCAGGCTCCATCGGTACCGATGATACCCATATATGAAGACTAAATTCCTGCTGTTCCCGGAGATCACCTGTTACAGGTGAGTAACTACACTTTATCTACAGCACATGTTATCTGTATCAGGCAAAGCAGCACATGTTATCTACAGCACATGTCATCTGCATCAGGCAAAGTACACGTTATCTACAGCGCATGTTATCTACATCAGGCAAAGCAGCACATATTATCTACAGCAGGCTATGTAAGTTATATAATCTTTAAAGCAATGAGGTATTAGTGAGGTAACAAAGAGGCGGTAATGGAATCTGCAAGGTATGCAGCATATGCTATAGTTACAGCAGAGTTGCTAAGTCCGATGGTAGGTCAATGGCGGCGGGGATCTGGTGGTTGATGTCTTGTGGTGTGCGTTTTTTCCTGTTATAGGGTTCCCACCTAAGGGCCACGCCAACGGGCCCTCTGGCGAGGCCCTCAGGCGCGGGCCCATCTCTTTATGTGGTTGATACTCTGATCTTTCTTCGGGAGCTTTCTACTAATTTTCCTACCATTGTCTCTTTACTAAAGGAATTCTCACACCTTTCAGGTTACACGATTAACTTTCAGAAATCCGCCATGTTACCATGCATGTCGGCACATGGTGTACCTCCTCTTTTGGAAACCAGTGATTTTCCAACGGTCTCTAGATTTAAGTATCTTGGAATTCAGATACCCCAGTGTCTGAAAGATCTATATACCTGTAATTATCCTCCTCTACTGTCTTCCATAGTCTGGGATACACCGGCTTGGAAATTTCTATCGGTGTTCTAGTTGTTATTGCTACCAAAACTTGTCTTCCTATTTCAGCAACTTCCCATTACAATACCTCACTGTTTTTTTCTCCAGTTAAGTCGTATGGGTTTTGTGTGGCAAGGTCGTCACCCCTGTTTAGGATGTCATTGGTACGTCCCAAGACTGCGGGGGGGCATTGGTCTCCCAGATTTTGAACTTTATTATCTCAGCTCATGTTTACATGCAATACACCTCTGGAATCATAATGCCTCTTCATCTTGAGTTGGCCTAGGGGTCGCTTGGATAACACCGATTCCACTAAGTTCAATACCTTTTCTTGCCGAGGAGATTGCTGGACGGACTATTCAGTCGCATATTTTTCTTGGTCCCATTTGGACTGCATGGCAGAAAATATGCAGCAAAATGTCACTCCCTTCTTTTTGGTCACCATGTACAGTGCTTGGTGCTTTTCCCTTTGCTAAAGATGTTTATCTCACCTCTCTGTATGAGCATTCTGCTTTTCTGTTACAACCTCATTTAGAAGCAGTACTGAAATTTTCCCTTTCCTTTTTTCAATATTTTCAGTTCCGGCACTGCTTTACTGCTAGTTCTCTGGTAGCAGCAGGAATGTGAACTCCTAGATCCTGGGAACGTATCCTATTTGAGACCTCGACTACTAAAGCTTTTTTGGCTAGACTGTATCACACATTTTCTATAGATGTATCCGATATTTTGCTTACTCCATCCTTTCAAATAGAACGGGAAAGGGACCTTCCAAGGACAATCTGAAGATTTCTGGGTAGATACTGTCCATTACTCCCACACCTGTTCAATTTCTTTATCATTGGTTAACACCCAATTGCGCATTCTGATGCATATGTTTATAGTTCCAATTTCTTTACATTGCTGGGGACGAGCGGATGACTCCCTAGGTTGGAGACTATGTGGTGATCGTGGAACCTTTTGTCATAGTTGGTGGGAATATCCTAAAATCCAATTTCTTTGGAAGATGGTCCACACCCAGGTTACTCAGAAGTTGAAGATTACCTTTCCCTGTGGTCTAGAATATTTGGGTGTTAGGGTATTTTGATCTTGATCTGCTTCCATGTGATACTACCCGTTTAGTACAGTGCTTACTTCTAACAGCGCACTCGGTGATTAGTCGCTACTATAAATAGAGTTTTGCTCCTACTCTTCATGAGTGGTTAATAAAGTTCTGGGACATATATAAAATGGAAAATCTTACCGCGGAATTGAGGGGTAAACCAGATAAACTGCAACATCTTTGGAGTCAATTTCTATCACTATAAAGGCCAGGGCTCCTATTCATTTTTGGAATCCAGATATTTGATATTCTGACATATGCATAGCATTAACTCTCCGTACCGTTTCACTCTTTGGCAGCCCTGACATTTTTGAAATTTTTCTTTTTCCTTTTCCTCCTGCGATAATTCCACTCTTTCCTCAAGCTTTGGGTTGGGTAGTGCGAGGGAGGGAAGGGGGGGGCAGTGGGTGGGGGGGTGGAGCCTGAAGGGTTACTAGGTAAAGGTTAAAGGGGAAATCTACATGCATTGGTACCACTTTATTTGCTAAATTAATTATTTTTGGAATTTGTGGGAGAAATATTGTTCTGAATATTGTTCGGACTATTCTTCTGAACTTTGTTGATCACCTTTTCAGTGTTTAACTGCACTATTGTTATTATTAACATAAATTTCTTAGTATCTGGGATGTTGCAGACATACCTTACTGTTATATTTAAGTATACTCCAACAAGCCTAACTAGTAATATCGGAGCAGACTGGTTGAAGGGAGGGGGATAGGGGGTTTGTTGTATTAGAAATGAATGTTTATAGATGACATGTACCTTTCAATAAAAATCTTTACACAAAAGAAAAGTATTTCCTGACTTTCAGTTTACCCCCTTGCAGCTTCATGTTATGCCCTCTAGTTTTACAACTTCCCTGTCTTTGGAAAAGGTTTGTTTGTTCATTAATACTCTTAAGTATTTAAAGGTCTAAATCATATCTCCTCTGTCACTCCTCTCCTCCAGATTGTACATATTTAGATCTTCAAGCCTCTTCTCATACGTCTTCGGACGCAGGCTTCAAATCATTTTGGTTGCCTTCCTCTGAACTATTTCCAGTCTTTTTATATCCTTTGCGAGATATGGTCTCCAAAACTGAACTCAAGTGAGGCCTCACTAGCAACTTGTACAGTGGTATTAGTGTCTCTTCTTTTCTGCTGATAATTCCTCTCTATGCAACCCAGCATCTTTCTGGTTTTTGCCACCGCCTTGTCACACTGTTTCACTACCTTGAGATCGTCAGAAACAATCACTCTGAGGTCCTTCTCCTGATCCATGCACATCAACCTCTCACCCCCTATCGCATACAATTCCCTTGGATTTCTGCTTCCCAAGTGCATGACACTGCACTTCTTCACATTAAATCATAACTGCCAAGCATTAGACCATTCTTCCAGCTTTTGTAGATCTTTCCTCATGTTATCCACTCCCTCAGGGGGAATCCACTCTGTTGCAAATTTCCATTCAGTCCTTCAGCAATATAACTCACAAAAACATTGAACAGTACCGGTACCAGAACCGAACCCTGGGGCACACTGCTAATCACCTTCATTTCATCCGAGTGAGTTCCGTTTATCATCACCTTCTGTTGTCTTCAGTCAACCAATTTCTGATCCAGTTCACAACCTTGGGACACATCCCCAGGTTGTTGAGTTTATTAATAAGCCTCCTATGAGGCATAATATCAAAGGCTTTGCTGAAATAAGAACAGAAGCGAGGGACATCTTGAACAATTTTCAGAAGACTGTGTTCGTGAGAAACTAGCTCAACTTAAAGTAGACAAAGCGATGGGACCGGATGGGATACACTCTAGAATACTGAGGGAACTTGGGGACGTTCTAGCAACTCCACTGACTGACCTTTTTAATACCTCGTTGGAGTCGGGAGTGGTGCCAAAGGACTGGAGAGAGGCTCATGTGGTGCCTTTACACAAAAGCGGAAGTAAGGATGTGGTTGAAAACTACAGGCCGGTTAGTTTAACTTCGGTGGTGAGTAAATTATTGGAAACGCTGCTGAAAGAGAAAATAGTGAGGTTTCTGGAGTCCAGCGGATTACAGGATCCGAGGCAGCATGGATTCACCAGAGGCAGGTCTTGTCAGACAAATCTGATTGATTTCTTTGAATGGGTGACCAGGGAGTTGGACCGAGGGAGAGCTGTAGATGTGGTGTATTTAGATTTCAGTAAAGCCTTTGACACTGTTCCTCACAGGCGACTTATAAACAAACTGAGCACCCTAGGGATGGACCCTAAAGTTACTGCTTGGGTTAGAAATTGGTTGGGTGGGAGGCGACAAAGAGTACAAGTAAATGGAGCTCACTCTGAGGAGAAGGATGTTACCAGTGGTGTGCCCCAGGGATCTGTCCTTGGTCCGATTCTTTTTAACATCTTTGTTAGTGATATAGCGGAAGGGCTGTCGGGTAAGGTTTGCCTCTTTGCAGATGATACCAAAATCTGCAATAGAGTAGACACCCAGGAAGGTGTAGATAACATGAGGAGGGTTCTAGCTAAGCTTGAAGAATGGTCTAGAATTTGGCAGCTGGAATTTAATGTTAAAAAATGTAAGGTCATGCATTTGGGCTGCAGCAATCCAAGGGAGCAATACAGTATAGGAGGTGAAGTACTTTTGTCCACTAAAGAAGAGCAGGACCTAGGCGTGGTTGTGTCTGATGATCTTAAAGTAGCTAAGCAGGTAGAAAAGGCGACGGCAAAAGCTAGAAGGATGCTTGGGTGCATACGGAGAGGAATGGCTAGCAGAAAAAAGGAGGTGATAATGCCTCTGTATAAGTCTTTGGTGCGACCTCATTTGGAGTATGGTGTGCAATTCTGGAGACCGCACCTTCAAAAGGATGTGAACAGGATGGATTCGGTGCAGAGGGTTGCTACTAAAATGATTAATGGGCTTCATTATAAAGCATATGAGGACAGACTTAAGGATCTTAATATGTACACCTTAGAGGAAAGGTGGGATAGAGGTGATATGATTGAGATGTTTAAATACCTCCGTGGCATAAATGTTCAGGGAGAGAGCCTCTTTCAATTGAAAGCAAGTTCTGCTATGAGGGGACATGGGATGAGGGTGAAGGGAGATAGATTCAGGAGTGATATGCAGAAATATTTCTTTACAGAAAGAGTAGTGGATCCATGGAATAGTCTCCCAATGGAGGTGGTAGAGATGAGGACAGTAACTGAATTCAAAAAAGCATGGGACAAACACAGAGGATCTCTAAAGGTAAAAAGTGGACTGTTGTAGTTGTTGTTATGGAAGGGCAGACTAGATAGGCCATGTGGTCTTTTTCTGTCATCATGTTTCTATGTTTCTATGTTTCTATGAAATCTAGGTAGATCTAATCCATCGCATGCCCTTGATCTAGTTCTCTGGTCACCCAGTCAAAGAACGCAATCAGATTTGTTTGGTAAGATCGTCCTTTGGTAAAGCCATCTTGCCTCGGACCATGCAACCTGTTGGTTTCAAAAAAGTCCACTCTTTCAGGAGCACCTCCATTACTTTTCCCACCACGCAGGTAAGGCTTACTTGCCTGTAGTTTGCCACTTCTTCCCTATTACCGCTTTTGTGAAGAGGTAACACATCAGCCCTTATCCAATCCTGTGGAACCTCTCCCATTTCCAAAGATCTATTAAAGACATCCTTTATTGGCCCTGCCAGAACTCTAAGCTCTTTCAGTATCCTGGGATGTAGCCCATCTGGTCCCATGTCCTTGTCCACTTTCAGTTTTGCAAGCTGTTCTAACACATCATCTTCTGTGTGGTATCTACTCCATTCCTATTTGTATATTTGTCAAGCACAGATGGTTCTTCTCCAGGATTTTCTTTAATAAAAATAGAACAGAAATAGCATTTTCGCTATTTCAATACCACTTTCCACAAATCCGTTCCCGGTACATTTGAGTCCTGAAGTTCCACATCTGATTTTCTTCCTCTCCCAAATATACCTGAAATATTTTGTCGCCACACTTCACATCTATAGCCATCTTTTCTTCTGCCTTTGATTTTGCTATCTTTATTTCTCTTTTTGTTTCTTTTAGTTTTATCCTCTATTCTTTTCTTTGTTCCTCTGTTTGTGAACTTCTGAATTTTGTGAAAGCTGTGTTTTTTGTTTATATTTGGGCATCCACTTCTTTGGAGAACCAAAGAGGATTCATTTTCCTCTTGCCTTTATTTACTTTCCTTACATATGTATCTGTTGCCTGTTTTATAGCCTTCTTTAGTTTAGCCCATTGCAATTCCACTTCCCTTATCCCCTCCCACTCTGCCAACTCCTCCTTCAGACACTTGGCCATTTTACTGAAGTCAGTGTTTTTGAAATCTAAGACTTTGAGCCTGCTGTGATTGGCTTTTATCTCAAACCACACTGTGTGATGATCGCTGCTGCTCACATGGGCACCCACCTGGATATTCGACATGCTATCTCCATTGGCGAGTGCTAAATTCAGCATTGAGCTTTCCCTGGTCGGTTCCATCACCATTTGTCTAAATAATGCACCTTGGAAGGCATCAACAAATTTTTTACTTCTTTCCAGATTTGCAGAAGGAATACTCCAATCCACATCGGATAGATTAAAGTCATCCAATTAGATCACTTCCCCCTTCATGGCTATTTTTGCAATATCAATAATCAATTTGCTATCCATTTCTTCAGTTTGAGGTGGAGGTCTGTAGACTACACCTTTATGGATGATAGTGCCATCTCCTCTTTCCAAAACAATCCACAGTGCGTCTTTTCCCCACATCCCCTGCAATTCAGCAGCTTTAATATTGCTTATGACACATAGGGATACTCCTCCTTTTCTATCTCTTATAAATAGATTATAGTCAGCTATAGCTGTATCCCATTCATGCAACTCATTAAACATGTTTCTGTAATAGCTAAAATGTCCGAGTCCATTTCCACCATTAGGAACTTTGTTTGCTAGGCTTCAAGCATTTGTGCTCATTGCTTTCCAGCATTTGTTGACTGGCTTGTCTATATTTTGCATGGATTTTGTTTTACATGACTCTTTCCACTTGGCACTGATGTGTGAATTAATACTGTGGCTGTTTCCAATGTTATTATGTTTTGCTGGGAGTGACATCCTGAACTTGTTCTTTTCCATCCATCTCCCCCTTTCCTTAAGTTAAATGCCTGCCCACATAATGCCTTAATTTTTCACTTAGGATCCTTTTCCCTGCAACAGAGAGATATAGTCCATCAACACAGTATAGCCTCTTGTTCCATCTATTTCTCCAGTCGCCTATATATCTAAATCTTTCTTGTTTGCATCAGGTTTGTAGCCATGTATTAAAGTTGATTATGCAATGCAGCCTTTCTGCCCCCTTACTAAGAACAGGTAGGACCCTCTGAGAATGATATAGTGTTAGCAATGAGTTTGAGTTTCTCTCCCAGAATCTGGAAGTCCCTCTGAACTGTAGAGGCACTGTTTCTAGCCAGGTCATTTGTACCCAAGTGGATGATAACATCAATTTTGGAGGGTTCACTTTCCGCACTAACTATGCCAGCAATTTGCTTCGTATTCCTGCTGGCTGAAGAGCCTGGGAGGAATTTGACCATCTTCTCCAATTTGAACTGTGTTCCCAAGTTGGTGCCTCTGATGATGGAATCTCCAAGTAGTAGTAGTTTTCTTTTTGTGACAGTTTCTTCATATTTAGGACATCATTAGGAGATTGGGTATTCACCTTTTCTTTTAAGAGCACTTAAGCTTCCACTAATTGGGCACTCAAATTTCGCAAGGTAGAGAAGGCATTATGCAGGGATATCTATTGATGGCAAGCGTGTCTCCGTGTAACAGGTCACAACCTACCAGAGCCCACTGTGATCAATTTCTTCCTGGGCTGCTTGATTCTTTATGGGAGTGGTGGTGGATTTTTTTAAATTTGTAAACTAGAGGAGGTGTGTTTATTTGCAGCTTTCCTCCATTATTAGAATCAATTAGAATCAATTCTTTCTGCATTGCAGATAACTTGAGACATATAGGGCATAAGGACTACAAAAGGGGACTGCTACTTCCGGAGAGAGATCTTCAATTGTAAGTATTTACTTCTGGAAATGTTTCTAAATCTTGGGGAAAAAGGAATTCTTTAGATTAAAGCTGATTAATCTGTGAACCCAGTGTATTTGTTAAATCAGTCAGGGCCTAGTAGCAGCAAAGAGCTTTCGGTTTAAATTTAAAACACAGCAAAGAGCTTTCTGGTTAAATTTAGACCCCAAGACTCCCTCTATCCTAGCAGGGGCTGTGGGACTCCTGGCAATTGGTCACAGCTTGCCTTAGAAGCACAGGACAGGGTACTGTGTAGCAGCCAGCTTTTCATAGGTCTTCTTTACTTCCCTCCCTCCCCATCAGCCACACACCCCTGGGATAATCGTAGCTTTATAGGTGCATAAACCTCTTAAAGGAAAGGAGGTGCCATATTCACTCTTAGGCGCAGCTGTTTATCCTCATCAGACATATATTAAGGACCTGAGATTAATTAAGCTTCAGGTGAACAAAGTACATTAAACGTGTTAGGTATAGTTTTATTAGTATCTGGTTTTATTAGTATATGGTTCAATCCCCCAGTGTGTGCAGCCCAAAAAGGCTGGCTGAGGCACCACCTTGCATGAGGAAATGTGTGTCAGGAGGCAAAATAATTTTAAGGCGGCGCACTGTTCATTTTGGGGCGGCATAAGGCGGCGCACTGTTCATTTTGGGGCGGCATAAGGCGGCGCACTGTTCATTGTGGGGCGGCATAAGGCGGCGCACTGTTCATATTGGGGCGGCATAAGGCGGCGCACTGTTCATTGTGGGGCGGCATAAGGCGGCGCACTGTTCATTGTGGGCAGCAGGATACGGCGCACTGTTAATTGTGGGCAGCAGGATGCGGCGCGCTGATGGCCACAAGGTGGCGCGCTGATGCTAAAGCAAAGGAACACAGCCACAGCACAATGGTTAAGACACTGACCAATAGTGCAGGGACCAGGGGTTCAATCCCTCACAATGCCCATTGAAAAAGGCTAGCTGAGGCAGTATATTTTATGTAGTGGAGTGCTTTAGGAGGCTTTTTAATTCTATTTTGTGATAACTACTAGCAAACGCACTCTCACAGCATGTTAACATAAGGCGGACCATAAGGCACATGTTACAGTGCACCGTCCGCCAAGGCACCCTAGAATGTCCCCTATAGGGCAGCATGTATGTTGCGACACAGGATAATGTATAGTGCACCCTATATGGATGCCAACCATAAAGTGCCCTATAGGGCGCCCAATAAAGCACCCTCAGAGGCACCTTATGGGTACAGTACGCTGAGGGTGTTATTGCAGGCATCAACATATGTACAGTAAATGTAAAAAATGCTTTGGAAAACCCTATCACAGAACCCCACTGTGGGTATGAACCCATGACCTCTGGCTGCACAGGCAGTGGCGTAACCATTGGGCTATACCTCTATAGCTGTAAGCAAGTTCCTGCCTGGCTGCAGATAGCCTGCACATCACATCACAGACAGTCTGCTGGTGTAAACAGGATAGGGTTAGGCCACCCGTACCCATGATGCACTGCACATGCAAATCAGCTGTCCACAGATGCACACAAGATGGGAACTGCACCCTTAAAGCTACCCGGCCTGGTAGGGGGAGGTGTCCTTGTGCACCCACACAGCACCTCGGCCTGGTAGGGTGTCCTGAGTGGGTGGACAAATGGCAAAGAGTAGCTAAACACCATCACATTGTGCGGTTACTATGCCCACCCTGAGTGTGTGATGATGCACCCAGGACCAGGTGCACAACACCTTGCATGGCTGAATGCGGCCATGCCAGAGCTCCAAAGCAGCAATAACCTGTGAAATAGGTAGGTGCTGCATAAACATCTTGGAGATTGCTGTCTGCCACAGTTAGTGGAACAACACCCCCCCCCCCCCCCGGTGGATAAAACAGGGTCTCCCACCAACAGATCACCATACTATCTTTTTCCCCCTTCCCCTGCACTGATGGCAGTAGAGTCAACTATCAACCACAGTCCTGCTGGGGAAGTAGAGTAGACCCCACCCCACCCCAAGCAGCTCCACACACATCCATAACACAATATCAGACAGACATTAGGCCTGGATACTTCATAGATGCACCCCACCACTATCTGATATTCTCCTGCAGCAAGCCATCAGCCACTGCACCCTGCAAGGCACTCCATCAAGACACATACCATCTGTGCTCAGTCTGCTGGTTGGTCCTGATGGAAATACATGCACCCACAACTGGGGTGGCAGCACACACAAGCAGATAAGTCAGTGAAAAGGCCCCAACTAGAAACCCATATATATATCACATGAGAGAAACACAATACAGCACTATGGGTGTGCCTAGCCATGCTGCCATCACTGCACACTCAGGGTGAGAGTGATCCCCCAGCAGCACATACAGAGGTCCCCCTGTCTGTGTAGGTGGTGGCCGGGCACTACCATGTCCCTGCCAGTGCCCTATGCCCTGTGCAGCTGCATCCTGGTCAGCCCACCCTGTCTGAGATATACCCATGGTCCCTTGCTACTCATTATGCACATTAGCAGGCCAATACTGGCAACAGTACTGGCAGTGTGGGCTGTGGAAGGGGCTTGCAGCCAGCTCCCACTGTATAGACAGACACACACTTCCACACCTATGCCAGCATGGTGCTACTATTGAGGAGGTAATTAGCCTTGGCCACCAAACCTGTCCTAGGCACGGCAAGGCATGGATATGGTACGCAGTATTGCTGGGGGTCACTCCCCAGGGTGGTAAACACTGTCAGAGGCCAGTCCTGGAGCACGCCCCGCAAACAACTAACAGATTGTTCTGATGGGGTCAACTAGCAGTATGTGCGTAACGTATGGATATATATCTGCCAGTACTCCTAGCAAATGTCTCAGAGCTGTGTACCGTATACCTCAGGTGTAGGGTGACATTGCTAAGGTATGCAGGTGCTAGTATTGGGAGATGCACGCAGGGTCCACTGTTCTGCCTCTCCAGGAGACATTGGCCAATGGGGCCTGTGGGTGTGGGTGTGGGTGTGGGTGTGTCTGCCCCTGTTGGCTGCTGCTTTACGGCAGAGATTCCCAACCCCAGTCCAGGTCTGCATCACACTGTTCGTGTTTTCCTGCTGTCCCTCATGAATATGCATGAGCTACATCTACATGCCATGGGGGTGGTGCATAGATATACAGCACAGGCATTTGTATGAGTGGCAGCATGGAACCTGACTAGTGTGTGGCACACCAGGAATGCATTTGGGAGAGTCTGCTCTAGGTACTGCCCCTGTTCATGGTGTCTGTGCTCAGTGGGGTAAAAGATAGACGTATTACCATTGCATATGTCCTCGACACGAAAGGTGTGTCCTTACTATCACTGTGTAGGTGTGGGAAAAATATGTGGCTAGGATTGGCAGAAGCCCCAGCTGGGCTTTGAACCTGTGACCTTCTGTTCTTGCATGCACTATCTGTGTGCACTGCACCACCGTGTAGCCACAGATTGGCTGGTTTCCCTGGAACGTCCATGACTGTGGATCCGGCAGGGCCTGTCTGTTGCAGTGGACTGTGCCAGCCTGCACAAGGCTAGGCCTCTGTCTTCTGTGGCTAGCAGCTACTGCCCCCTGCACCACATGTACTCGTCCACCAACATGCTGGCATGAGCTTCTCTCAGAAACAGCAGATGACCAGATTGCAATGTGGCAGTACGGGACTGCATTTGGGGGATTTGGCTGTAGGTAATGCCCATTGTTGTTGTGTTTTTGCAGTGTTGTGTAAAATATGGGTGTTTTCCCCATGCTTATGTTCCCTGCAATACAGGGGTGTCTGCGCTATCTTTGTTTAGTGGTGGGTAAAATATAGGGGCTGGGCTGGCATTTGAACCTCTGACCCTAGAGGTACTGGCTCTGTCCGCTGCACCACACTATGGCCACAGAGACAATGCAGCCCCTGGAGGTAGTATACCTGGCAGGATGGAGTCACAAACCCTGCTCTACGCATTTTTACTGTGGGCACATGCACTCTGTCTGGTGACAAACGTGCACATAAACCCCGGAAATGACCACAGACACTGGGGGACAATATATCACCACGCTGGGCAAAAGTGATATTAATGGGCAACCATAGCAAACACTCCCAGGAAAGCTCCAAAAAGGACATTTGTTTTGGATGAGTCTCCGCTCCGTAGACCCTTCCAATATTCATTTCTTCTTTCTGGAGCTTTCCTGGGTGTGTTTTCTATATTTGCCCATTACTATAACTGTTCCCCAGCTGCATTACTATTTGTGATATTTTTGTTGTGGTCGCTTTCTATTTTTATTTTCACTTTTGTGCTGTGCACATGTATCACACTGCTCACGTTGTGTAGGTTTCCCCGATTTTGCTGTACATTGCTGACGGAAATGGTTTCTCTTCCCTTTAAATGCCTTCTACCGAGAGTGTTTCACTCGCGGTAGTTTTGCTTTGGGATTCGGCCCCGATAATGTGCGGGGAGCCTCTCCCCTCCCCTTCCCCGCCCATATGACCCCCTGACCAAAAAACAGATAGCCTAGATCCACTTATTGAATTTCTGGGCTCATCTACTGATCAAGATCCAATAATCATGCTAGGTGATTTTAACCTCCCCTCACTTCCAGTATCGGAAGCCAACATTTTCCTAGAAACCATAGCTGACATGGATTTTCACCAGATAATCAACAAAACAACACATATAAAAGGAGGCACGCTAGACCTTATACTTCTTCCAAACTCAATCTTCCAACTATTCAACCCAGATTCTATAGAATGCACACAAATTCCTTGGTCTGATCATTACATTATTAAAACAAAACTCACATTCCACACCAATAGCACCAAAAACTACTCAAGAAGTGAACCCACCACAAAATTCAAAAGATTTAACGAAACTGAATTCCTAGATACAATAATACCCTACCTTGTGTCTCCCCCAACGGATTTAGACGAAGCTATCAAAAATTGGCATGACACAATAACCGATGCAGCTAAATCTGATCGAAGTAATAAGAAACCCACTAACTCAAAAACAGCTCCATGGTTCGACAACACGCTAAAACAAATGAAGAGACAGCTAAGAAAATCAGAACTTAAATGGTGCAAAACCAAACTAATTATTCATAAGGAAATATATAATAACCTTCTTACAAAATACAAGGACACCATAGATAGCACTAAAAAAACTTACTATGCAGCAATCTTATCAAAATCCTATAACAGACCACGAGAGCTATTCTCCATTGTTAGAAATCTCACTAATAACCCTCAAACACATAACAATGAAATTACTGACATATCAGTACAAACTTTAGGTGCCTACTATCAAAATAAATCCACACAACCTATAATGACCATAGATAAAAATAATGTAGCTTTAAATTGCTTAAACGAATGGTCAGATTTTCACCCCACATCTAAAGAATCACTAAAGAATATAATTTCCAACCTCAACACTACCACCTCCTTCCTTGATCCCTGCCCTGTAACATGGATAAAAAGTACACTTCCAATACTAATCTCTTTCATCCTCCCTATAGTCAACCTCTCATTACTCCAAGGTTACCTCCCTCCTAAACTTAAACATGCACAAATCCGCCCAATTCTCAAGAATGGTGTAATGGACAAAACATCACCAAAATCATATCGACCTATCTCAAGTATCCCTTTTTTAGCTAAAATAATAGAAAAAGTGGTACAGATCCAGACACAGGAATACCTAGACTCTTCCTACCCACTTGATGAACACCAATATGGTTTTAGACCTCAGCATGGAGTAGAATCACTTTTAACAGTCTTAATCGATACACTCCTTAAAGGGATTGATAATCACAAAAAAGCTTTCATACTCCTATTTATTGACATATCAGCAGCATTCGATAGTGTACATCACACTATAATGCTTAATAACCTAAAACAAATAGGTATAAATGCCACAGTACACAAATGGTTCACCTCATATCTACATAATAGAACGCAAAATGTAAGAATAGACAATCAAACATCTACCACATACAAACAAGAAATTGGTCTCCCACAAGGCTCGGCACTATCAGCCCTCCTATTTAATATATATAAAACCAATTTGTGACATTTTCAAAAAATTCGGTGTACTCTATCATCTATACGCAGATGATATCATGTTATACATTCCATTCACTATCCCTGATGTACCGATAAAACTCTTAACAGATTGCCTTAACGAAATCACATCCTGGCTCAAAGCGAAAAACCTCCACATAAACCATTCAAAAACAGAAGTATTAATTGTAACGAAAAACCATTCATACGTCCCTCCAACCCATATAACAATACAAAACCATAACATCACAATAAAAAATGAAATAAGATATTTAGGAGTAATATTAGACACACACCTTACGATGAACACCCACATTAGAAACACTATAAAGAAAATCTACTTCAAACTCAAAATACTAAAGCAACTACGCCCTTTAGTTCACTTTCAAGACTTCATTAATATAATACAGGCAACCATAACCCCGCACTTTGATTTTTCCAACCTAATTCTTTTAGGTATAACGAAACAAAACATCAAAAGAATACAACTAGCACAGAACGCAGCAGCTAGAATCGTAATGAAAGCACACTCAATTCAGCATATTACTCCAATATTAGAAACCCTGCACTGGCTGCCAATACAAAGTAGGATAATATATAAGACCACAATAACCATATTTAAAGCTCTTAATGGCATGGCTCCAATCCCATTAAGCAAACTTATAAGCAAGGAATCTCAAAAAGCCACTCACAGAAAAGGACACTCAAATAAATTAAGGACCCCTAATGATTTTATAAAAGCAAGCAAACTAACTAATAACAGAGCCTTCTCACATGCGGCCCCCCTTATTTGGAACTCCATCCCGGAGGACCTAAGATCTACAACTGAAATTATAGAATTCCGCAAAAAACTAAAAACATATCTCTTTGCCATGCACTACAACAAAATAGATAATCCATCGATCATCCCAGAAAAAGGTTAAATCACACCCTACTGAGTAAAGCTAACCTCATAACTTAACAGATATTACACCCACTTGTAAATATCCATGATCCAAATCTAACGAGTTCACAAACATGTATTTGTACATAGTTCTTAACATTGTTCTTGTTCTGTTATGTATTTAACCATTACACTGTTCTATGATGTATTTAACCATTACACTGTTCGGTTACGTATTTAACCATTACATTGTTTTCTGCCAAATATTGTTCCATGTAAAACAAGCACTGCTTTGTTGACTGTTGTTTAATTGTAAACCGCACCTGAACTTCTGGAAGATGCGGGATATAAATGATTGTTAAATAAAATAAATAAATAAATTAAACCCGTCTCTCCGCCCCTCAGGAACCTTCCTCCGCCCTCCGTTAGCCGTTCCACGCCTCTATCGGACATTTGCGGGCCCGTACTTGTGCGGGGCCCGTTATTGTGCCGCGCACCTGTGCGGGGGTGACACGCACGATTGCGGGGCGTTTAAGCACTCTTAAGTACCGCTTTTAGTGCGCTATTTTGCGGCGCGCAAATTAGCGGTTTTTAGTAAACATGCCCCTTAGTAAGTAAAGAACTTAAATATCTAAACACAACCTTAAAACTAAGAAGTAGACAGCAGTCCAGCAGCAAGATGTGGGCTTTCCAGTCTTTTGCATTGAGTGTCACATGTATGATTTTCTCCCAGTTAGTGAGGGGTCTTACGTGTGCACTAGGTGCAAAGAGCTCTTTGCTCTCAGGGAAGAAGTCCGATCTCTGGAGGCTAGAGTAGCAGACTTAGAGGACATAAGGAAGACAGAGAGGTACATAAACGAAACCTACAGGGATATAGTCCTGAAGTCCCACCTCCAGTCTGGCAGCATCCCTGTTGCCATGGAGGAGAGAGGTCACGTGACAAGAGAGCATCACCCTAGTGTGGCAGGAAGTGATGTAAAACCCTCGCGCACTGAGGGATATGTGCCCAGGAGGGAAGGGTTAGGACAGTCATTACAGTTCGTAATTCAATCATTAGGCATGTAGATAGCTGGGTGGCTGGTGGACGTGAGGATCGCCTGGTAACATGCCTGCCTGGTGCGAAGGTAGCAGACCTCACGTGCCACCTAGACAAGGTCTTAGATAGTGCTGGGGAGGAGTCTGCTGTCTTGGTAAATCTCAGTTACAATGACATAGGAAAATGTGGTAGAGAGGTTCTGGAGGCTAAATTTATGCTTTTAGGTAGGAAGTTGAAATCCAGAACTTCCAGGGTAGTGTTCTCTGAAATGCTAGACTGGCTAATCTACTGAAGAGGGCTTTAAACTAGATTTGTTGGGGATGGGTGAAGAAAACCACCAGGTAAGTGAAAGCCCCCAGGTAAGTGATACATTAAATAGATTTACGGAAATGGGTAACACGGGGTAACATATGGAAAGCAGTGTGTATATATGCCTGTAGCATGGGAAATAAGATCCCTGATGTTGAAGCTTTGGTGGGAGTGGCCGACTTGGATTTAGTGGCAGTTACAGAAACATGGTTCACAGACAACCATGATTGGGATGTAACTATACCTGGCTATACTTTATTCAGAAAGGACAGGGTAGGAAGAAGGGGAGGAGGAGTGGCACTATATGTAAAAACTACTATTAAAGCTTTGGAATTACAGAGCTTAAAAGGGAGAAAGGAGGCATTGTTGGTTAAACTAGAAAGAGGGAAAGAGAAATCTATTTGCATTGGTGTGATATACAGACCTCCCTCACAAGAGGAAGAGGTGGACAGAGAGTTAATTGAAGACATACACAGCATTGCTAGGAAAGGGGAAGTGCTACTGATTGGGGATTTCAATATGCCAGATGTTGATTGGCACATTCCTGCTGCAGTATCACCTAGAAGTAAGGAGATCCTGGATTCTCTACAGGGAGAACTATTCAGGCAATTGGTAACAGACCCCAAACGTGAAGGGGCCATACTGGACTTGGTGCTTACCAATGGTGAAAGTGTTTCTGATGTTGTAGTGGGAGATCATTTTGCATCCAGTGATCACCAGATGGTGTGGTTCAGTATTAGGACTAGGGCTGTTAGAATCCATTCAAAGGTGAGGATCTTAGACTTTAGGAAGACTAACTTTGCCAAGATGGGCCAATACCTTAGGGAGTTGTTAGTGGGATGGGAACAGCTGGAGGATGTAGAAAAACAGTGGGCAAAACTGAAAGGGGATATTTTAAGGGCAGCCAACCTTTTTGTTAAAATGGTAAATAAAGGTAAAAGGAAAAGGAGACCGCTATGGTTTTCAAAAGAAGTAGCTGAAAAAGTGAAGAAAAAGAGGGAGACCTTCATGAAATACAAGAGATCACAGACAGGCATCTGTATTTGGAAAAACTTAGAGAACTAGAAAAGTAGTCAGGAAGGCAAAGATTAAAAAGGAGGAGGAAATAGCCAATGCAATAAAATGGGGGGATAAGACATTTTTCAGATATATTAGTGAGAAGAGGAAGGGCAAAAGTGGTATTGTCAGACTGAAGGGTGCAGGGTAGGAATATGTGGAAGCTGATAAGGATAAAGAGGAATTGCTTAACAAATATTTGTGTTCTGTGTTCACAGATGAAGAACCAGAAGCAGGACCTCAGAAAACACCCACAAACAGGAACAGAAGTGAGGGACATCTTGAACAATTTTCAGAAGACTGTGTTCATGAGACACTAGCTCAAGTAGACAAAGCAATGGGACCGGGTGGGATACACCCTAGAATACTGAGGGAACTTGGGGACGTTCTTGCAGCTCCACTGACTGACCTTTTCAATGTCTCATTAGAGTCGAGAGTGGTGCCAAAGGACTGGAGAGAGGCTCATGTGGTGCCTTTACACAAAAGCGGAAGTAAGGATGTGGTTCAAAACTACAGGCCGATTAGTTTAACTTCGGTGGTGAGTAAATTATTGGAAATGCTGCTGAAAGAGAAAATAGTGAGGTTTCTGGAGTCCAGCGGATTACAGGATCCGAGGCAGCATGGACTCACCAGAGGCAGGTCTTGTCAGACAAATCTGATTGATTTTTTTGACTGGGTGACCTGGGAGTTGGACCGAGGGAGAGCCCTAGATGCGGTGTATTTAGATTTCAGTAAAGCCTTTCACACTGTTCCTCACAGGCAACTTATAAACAAACTGAGCACCCTAGGGATGGACCCTAAAGTTACTGCTTGGGTTAGAAATTGGTTGGGTGGGAGGCGACAAAGGGTACAAGTAAATGGAGCTCACTCTGAGGAAAAGGATGTTACCAGTGGGGTGCCCCAGGGATCTGTCCTTGGTCCGATTCTTTTTAACATCTTTGTTAGTGATATAACTGAAGGGCTGTCGGGTAAGGTTTGCCTCTTTGCGGATGATACCAAAATCTGCAATAGAGTAGACATCCAGGAAGGTGTAGATAACATGAGGAGGGATATAGCTAAGCTTGAAGAATGGTCTAGAGTCTGGCAGCTGGGATTTAATGTTAAAAAATGTAAGGTCATGCATTTGGCTGCAGCAATCCAAGGGAGCAAACTAGTATAGGGGGTGAAGTACTTTTGTCCACTAAAGAAGAGCAGGACCTAGGCGTGGTTGTGTCTGATGATCTTAAAGTAGCTAAACAGGTAGAAAAGGCGATGGCAAAAGCTAGAAGGATGCTTGGGTGCATACAGAGAGGAATGGCTAGCAGAAAAAAGGAGGTGATAATGCCTCTGTATAAGTCTTTGGTGCGACCTCATTTGGAATATAGTGTGCAATTCTATAGACCGCACCTTCAAACGGATGTGAAGAGGATGGAGTCAGTGCAGAGGGTGGCTACTAAAATGATTAGTGGTCTTCATTATAAAGCATATGAGGACAGACTGAAGGATCTTAATATGTACACCTTAGAGGAAAGGCGGGATAGAGGTGATATGATTGAGATGTTCAAATAACTCTGCGCGGCGTTTTTTTGACATCCGGTAAAGAGATGTTTGATCAACACAAGCGAGTGGTAAATGGCATAAAGAAAAGGCTTACAAGCCCCTGAAGAAACGAACATTAGTTCGTGAAACGCGACAGCGCTGAGTGTTGGCGTTGGGACCACACATATTAAGATAAGCCCAAACTTTATGTATTTGAACGCTATTGTTTCGGTGACATATGGTTACTTTGGCAACACCAGTTTTTTACGAAAGTTTCAAAAAATACAAAAAAAGTGGGTCATTGATGTAAAACAGGAGTAACTATTGGCGCAAAAATTTATGCCATAGCTCCATGGTATACTGAGACCCTATTAATAACAAAAATAGTTATAGTTTTTGGTGTTGAAATTGAATAGTTCATCAAATAATTTCTGGAACCTTAAAGAGGTATTGTTTGAGTAATACTCTTATAGATTAGCTCAAATAACTCTGTGGCATAAATGTTCAGGGAGAGAGCCTCTTTCAAATGAAAGCAAGTTCTGCTACGAGGGGACATGGGATGAGGGTGAAGGGAGATAGATTCAGGAGTGATATGCGGAAATATTTCTTTACGGAAAGAGTGGTGGATCCATGGAATAGTCTCCCTGTGGAGGTGATAGAGATGAGGACAGTAACTGAATTCAAAAAAGCATGGGACAAACACAGAGGATCGCTAAAGGTAAAAAGGGGACTGTTTTAATTGTTGATATGGAAGGACAGACTAGATAGGCCATGTGGTCTTTTTCTGTCATCATATTTCTATGTTTCTATGTTTCTACCCCAGGATCTGTGCTGGGTCCACTGCTTTTTGACATATTCATAAATGACGTGAAAAGGGAATAACGAGTGAGGTTATCAAATTTGCAGATGACATGAAACTATTTAAAGTTGTTAAAACCCATGAGGATTGTGGAATAATTCAAGAGTATCTTGATAAATTGGCAGACTGGGCATCCAAATGGCAGATTAAATTTAATGTAGGCAACTGCAAAGTTATGCACCTAGGAAAGAAAAACACAAACTATGGTTACACGATGCAAGGTTCAACATTAGGAAGCGCCATTCAGGAAAAAAAATATAGGTTTCATCATGGATAAAATGTTAAAACTCTCCACCCAGTGAGAGCAAATATTATAATATTATAATGCCTCTGTACCGTTCCATGGTGCGACCCCACCTTGAGTATTATGTGCAATTCTGGTCGCCCTATCTTAAAAATGATATAGCATTATTAGAAAAGGTACAGAGAAGAGCCACCAAAATGGTGAAGGGGATGGAAGGATACCCCTATGACGAAAAGCTAAAAAGGTTAGGGCTCTTCAAACTGGAAAAGAGACAGCTGAAGATGATAGAGGTCTATAAATTAATGAATGAATTAAACGAAGATCGATTGTTTACATCATCAGAATATAGAAAGACTAGGGGACATGCAATGAAGCTACAGGATAAACTATTTAAGACTAATAAGAGAAAATATTTTTTTCACTCAATGTGTAATGAAACTCTGGAATTTGTTACCGGAAGACGTATAAAAGCTGTTAGTGTAGCTGGGTTTAAAAATGTTTGGACAAATTCCTGGAGTAAAGGGCCATAAACCATTATTAAAAGGGGCCCGGGATATCACTGCTTGACCCAATACAAGCATTTTGGAACCTATGTCTTTTGGGGAAACTTTTAGATACTTTTGACCTAGATTGGCTACTGTTGGAAATTGGATTCTGGGTGTGATGTACCTCGGTCTGACCCTGTACAGCATATCTTATGTTCTTATGTTCTAAGCTCTTTGGTTCCAAGTGATTCTTCTTAGAATGAAGGCACCACAACCATTGCATTGAATCCATGACATGCTGATTAAGATGGTTATAAAGCAGTTCTAGGACAAGGAGAAAAGGTAGGTGTTTCACCTAATTGGAGGACAGATATCCATCTAAATTATGGCCATATAAGCAATGCAACCCTGGGGTAGGTGGAGTGAGGGGTAAGGCGGCTGGGAATTTAAGTGTCCCTGGCCAGTAGACCTTCTATGAACTGAGGGTACACTTAGATCTAAGAGAATATAAACAGGTAATAAATAGGCAAGAAAATTTTATATCAAAACCAGCCAAAGTAGTAAATTTAGAAAAACTTAGCTTTGCAGTAAATGCAGGATCAGAACTCTTGCTTAGGTAGCAGAGACGGATTGAATTAACTCTCAGGCTGTAGGCTGATTGAATTAACCACACCCTGTAAGGTGGGCTTCATCAGCAAAATTTGCCCCTTCCTATGAGAATGCACTACCAAGACCCTTAACCACTCTCTTGACACTCCCATCTAGACTTTTGCAATCTGCTTCTTGCTAGCCCCCATTGAATCATCTGTTCCAAACTCAGCTGCATAGCTAATCTTCTGCTAGTGTCACTATGATCACATAACTCCTTTTCTCAGGCCGTATTATTGGCTCCCTATCCATTTCAGCATACAGTTGAGACTTCTCCTACTGACCTACAAATGTATTCATTCTGCCTCTCCTCTCTTATCTCTCCCTACAACCCTTCTTGGTAACTCCTCTCAAGCAAATCATTTTTATCTACCTCCTTTTCTTTTATTGCTAACTCCGTTTTTTCCATCTTTCTGCACCTGGAATAGACTACCTAAGTCAGTACTTCAGGTTCCATCTCTGGTCATATTCAAATCCAGGCTAAAAACATCTCTCATTTCATCCTTACCAGTCTAACATTCGGCCTTGCCACAGTACATAGACCACCCTTATTGCCCTGTTGAATGAAATTGTCTTTCGCTTGACAGACTCAGAGATGCATTAATATCCAACTGTATCTCAGTGCCGACCCTTTCAAGTACCTAATTGATGGTTCATGCTCACAACCTCATCCCCAGATTTCATTGTCCCAAAAGGTTACCTCCTACCCTGTTTAATCTTTTTATCTTGCCACTAGCCCTTGTGATTCATGATCTTAATATCATTGCTTACTTTTACGCTGTTCATATACAGCTTGTCATTTGCATAACAGCTGGGACTCCTCCTTTTAATATGACTTACAATAAAAACTGGACTCTATTACTGACTGGTTCCTTCAGCATAAAATGGTTAAACTTTAGCAAAAATGGAAACCCTATGGCTCCCTCATAATCATAAGCCACTCCCTTTCTGCCCAAGCATCTCTTCCCACCCTATTTTTGTTCAGAAGTCCATCTGCTCCTTAGAAATGTGAGGTTTGAAAGAAAGCTGATTGTCAATAATTACATCTAAGATAGTAAAATGATAGTAAAAAGTAAAAAAAATGTTTTCTCTGCGCAGGATAAAATCTGTCAAACCTTTTCTTGACAACAAAGCATTAAAAATAGTAATCTTACTGGTAATTAACAAATAAGATATTGTAACATCCTATTAGCTGACACTTCAGAATCCCAATTGAAAAGAATTCAGTTAATTTGGAAAATGGCACTCAAACTCATTAATAATGCAAAGAAGTCTGGTTATATGAGCAGTGCCCTTCCGAATCCTATGAGGCCAATTCTGTGGGTGCATGTCCAGCCCCTGTATAGCCAGGCAGAATCGAGCGTGCAAAGTTAGGCCCGATTCTGATCTCACAGCCCCCACGGGATTAGAATCGGGTCTAGCGCCTGGACGTGCAGGCCTGGACCCGATTCAGTCCAGCCATACGTCCCAGCGACTACCCAACTAACTCAGCTGATCTAGTGAATGGAGCCACAGTGCCATTCATGAGCTGCAATTCTGGCCTGACAAATCCAGATGCCTGCTCCCTGCAGCTCGACCCCCAACCTGGCCTTCCAAAGCCTGGGTCAGGCTGCAGGGAACCCCCTGCGCCCCTTCAACTGCATCCCCGGGTCCCATGCCTTGATCCCCCTCCATCCAGGGAGACTTATAACACCATCAAGGTGGATTAAGTCCCCTGTCTAGATTCGAGGTCCTGGACGTCCAGGGTCAACATCTGAATCAGCCCTGTACATCCGGGGTCATGGCCCACCCATGCCCCACCCTTACTCCGCCTCCGGAATGTCCCCTCCCTCCACCATCTAAACTTCCCCATAGAAACCCGCTGTACATATGGGGAGGGTATTGACAGGTCCGGCAGGGGGATGAATAGCGGGGGTGGATATCTGGACAGAAGATCCATCCCCACTATTCGTGGGACAGAATGACCCCCTATATGTTTCTGAACTCTGTATTACTTGTACTTGTTTTTTTGTATTATTTTTTATTTTATGTTAATTTGCTCCCTTTTTGATTGTAAACCACTATGACGTTCATATCTTAGCAGTATAAATTTTGCAAATGAATAAATAAAAGTCAGGCTTCTGGAATCCAGTGGACTGCAGGATCTGAGGCAGCACGGTTTTACAAGAGACAGGACCATGAGAGAGAGAGAGCTAAGTATGGTGTACTCAAATTTCAGCAAAGACTTTGACATGATTGTGCACAAGTGACTTATAAATAAATTATCACCCTAAAGTGACCAACTGGGTTAGAAACTGGTTGAGTGGTAGGCACTAAAGGATACTCATAAATGGAGTTCACTCTGAGCATAAGGATGTTACAAGTGGTGTGCTGCAAGGATAATGCGCTGGTTTGATTCTTTAACATTTTTGCAAGTTATATTGCTGAAGGGCTGTCAGGTAAGGTTTGCCTCTTTGTGTTTGATTCCAAAATCTGCAATAGGATAGACACCCAGGAAGGTATAGAACACATGAGGAGGGTTCCAGCAAATCTTGAATTGTGGTCAAGAATTTAGCAGCTGAGATTAAATGCTAAAAAATACAGGGTCATGCACTTGGGTTGCAAAAATCCAAGGAAGCAGTACAGTATTAGGATGAAGTACCTCTGTTGACAAAAGAAGAGTGGGACCTGGGGGCTGATTGTATCCAATCATCTTAAGGTGGCCAACAGCTAGAAAAGGCAACAGCAAATGCCAGAAGAATGTTTGGGAGCATATAGAGAGGAAAGCAGAGTCATAGTGCCTCTCTGTGCATTTCTGGTGAACCTCTTTAGCATACTGTGTACAATTCCAGAGACTGCACCTTCAAAAGGATATAAACAAGATGGGCTATATACAGTGATGCAAAAACATTTTCTATACATACAGTGTTTAGGCGGTATCATGTGCTGTTATACATTCTCTGAGGTTATGTGATGTGTCCATAGTGTTCTATGAACAGCATGGTTTTTAGCTGTTTTCTAAAGTCCTTGAGGTCTGAGATTGCCCTCAAATCGTCCGGTAGCTTGTTCCATATTGTTGGAGCTGCCATGGAGAGTGCTCTGTCTGTTGTGTCCTTGCGTGTGTGTTTGAATTCACTTGGGGTGCTGACTCGGTTGTGTGTTTGTTTTCTTCTAGGACGTGTGCTGGTGTCTGGTTGTATGAGGGTGTGCAGGCTGTTGGCTGATGTGTGCTGATTTATCTTGAATAGGTTTATGATAGTTTTGTATCTGATGCGTGCACCGATTGGGAGCCAGTGTAAGTCCTTTAAGGTAGGTGTGATGTGCTCCTGTCTTGCAGTACCAGATATTATTCGTGCTGCAGTGTTTTGTGCTAGCTGGAGTGGTTTGAGGGTTTGTTTCGGTAGGCCAAGGTATATCGGATTGCAGAAGTCCAGTAGTGGGTTATCAGTGCTTGACAGACGGTACGAAAGTGTTCTCGGGCGAGGAGTGGTTTCAGTCTCCTGATGATTCGCATCCTGTAGTAGACTTTTTGAACTGTCTTGTTTATGTGTGGCTTGAGATTTAGACTATTGTCCAGCGTAACACCGAGGTATTTCACTTCTGATCTTATAGGTATAGTAGTGCTTTGTATCTTTATATTTGGCGGGTGTATGAAGCTTTGGTTCCGAGTGATGATTAAAGCTTCAGTCTTGTTGTAGTTTATTGCGAGGTTGTTGTTTTGACACCAACTCGTCATTTGGGTAAGGCAGTCTGTTATCTTTGAGAAGTCCGGGTTGTCGACTGATATCGGGGTGTATATCATGATGTCGTCTGCATATATTGTGTATTGAATGTTGTTCTCTTTCATGATGTTGCAGATTGGTTGGATGTAGATGTTAAATAGGAGTGCTGAGAGTGCGGATCCTTGAGGAACTCCTTGACGGACATTTATGGGTCGGGAGGTGTTGTGTCCCACCTTGACCTGTAGCTGTCTTTCGGTTAGGTATGAGCGGAACCATTCCAAAGTGATTCCGTGTATACCAGTGCTCTTTAGTCTGTCCAGGAGTGTGTTGTGGTCCACTGTGTCGAAGGCTGAGGAGATGTCGATGAAGATCATTATAATTCCATTCCTGGTGTTGTCAATTATTCTTAGGATGCTGTCGAAGAGGTAGATCAGTAGCGTTTCGACTCCATGGTTGGGACGAAAGCCGTGTTGGTTGTCGTCGAGTGTTTCGTATTTGTCGATGTGTTCCTGGAGTTGTATTTGAACTGTTTTTTCGATGATTTTTGCCAGGAAGGGTATGCTGGAGATTGGTCGGTATGCTGCTGGATCCTTTTTGTCGAGAGTTGTTTTCTTTGTGATTGGTCTTACTGAGGCAAGCTTTAGTTGCTTTGGCATGAGTCCTTGAGTGAGTGAGTTGTGTACTATTCTATGTATGGTGTGGATGAAGTTTGATTTGGTGGCTTTAACCCATGACACTGGGCATGGGTCTGTAGGAGCAGTGCTTGTGTTGATTGTAGAGATGATGTGGGATATCTGCTCAGTTGAGGGTGAGTAGAAGGTGCCCCAGGTTTTGTTGTATGCGTCTGTCCTGGTGGTTTCACTGGGTGTTGTGCACTCTGTGGAGTGAAATTTGCTTTTGATGTGGTCAGCAAATTCCTGTGGATCAATTTGTATTTCCCCTTCTGTTGTTTGCTCTTTTGTGAGGATCTTGACTATTTCGAAAAGCTCTCTGGGTTTGTTGATGGAGGTATTTATCATGTTTGTGTGGAATTCCCTCTTTGATTGGTTGATTAGTTCATTGTATTGCTTTTGTTTTGTTAGGTAAAGGTGTTGGTCGGCTGTTGTTTTGTTTTTTCTCCATCTCCGTTCAATCTTCCTGAGCTCCCTCTTTTCCCGTCGTATGTTTGCTGAGTACCATGGTTTGTTTTGTCTCCTGTTGTGATGGTGTTTCTCGTGCTTGCCACCTGATGGTTTGGCGGCGTTAGCTAAGATGCTGTTCCAGCTGGAAATTTGTTCCTCCAGGTCATCTGTAGTAATGTTCAAGTGTTGTATTGTGTCCTGTATGAATTCGTCTTTGTCGAAATGCTTGAATCGTCTTTGTGAGTGTGAGATGTTTGCTCTTTCGCTTAACTGGTCCTCTTGTGATCGCAGCTTCGTCTCGATTAAGTAATGGTCAGACCATGGCACTGGGGTGATGGTGGGTGGAGAAATTAGGTCTCTTGATGTTAGGTAATTGGATGTGAAGATGAGGTCTGGGGATGATCCATGTCTGTGTGTTGGTGCATTGATTATCTGTGTGAATTGAAGTGATGTCATTGCTTGAAGGAAGGCCTCTGCGTCTTTGGTATTGGTGGACTTGAGGTTGAAGTCCCCAATCAGTAGTGCTGGTTTGTTGTTTGTTGTTATGGCACAGGCTTCTTCGAGAGTGAAGGCTAATTCGTCGGGTGGAGCTCTGGGTGCTCTGTAGGTTAGGCAGATTGCAATGTTTTTATTCTTGATGCTGATTGTGTTACATTGCTGTGTATTGGTGAAGCCCTGTGTCTTGAACTTTAGGTTTGTCTTTGCTATTATTAGGACTCCTCCTCCATGCTTGTGGGTGCGTGGGCAGTTGTACGCTGAGTAGTTGTCCGGTACTAGTTGGTTGAGTAGTACATTGTCGGTAGGGTTGAGCCATGTCTCTGTGATGCATATTATGTCGGGCTGTCGCTTTTCTATGTGGTCTACAAGAGTGTGTATCTTGTTGCAGACTGATCTGGCGTTTATGAGCTCAATCGTTGTTGTCTTTGTTGAGGAGGTTGCTGTTACATGTGCTTCCTTTGTGTAGGTTTGGGAGTTTGATTTGTGTCTGTTTGGTCGTTTTGCCTGGGAATTTCTGAGTGTTTCTTTGTGTGTGTGCTGTGGTTCTAAATGTGGTAGTGCTGTTGGTGTGTACCATGTTGTGCTTGCTTGTGAGTAGTGGGGGTGTGCGGATGGTGGGAGGAGTTGTGTGATGAGTAGGTAGATTGGGAGGAAGTATGTGGCGCGCATGTTGGTCTATTGTGATGTTCTGTTAGGGTGATGCCTGTTTTTCTTAAGTCTTCGTCTGTTGGATATTTTGCTGTTGCTTTTCTTCTGTTATTCTGTTGTTTTCTTCTGGTGTGCTGGTGGCTGAGGTTTTCGCTTTGTAGTTCCTTTGTGCACTTCCTTGCCGTGCTGTTCTTTATACGGCCCCGGGTCTGCCCTGATTGGACAGCACTTTGCCGCCGGCTGGCTGTGCTCTCGTCGCCGCTCAAATCCCCCGAGTGGGGAGAGTTGCACTCGGTTCGGGAGCCTGTCCCGTGGGGGGAGCCTGTCCCCTTGGAGGGAGCCTGTCCCGTGGGGGGAGCCTGTCCCCTTGGAGGGAGCCTGTCCCATGGGGGGAGAGCCGGATCTGGTAGGGTGTGGTTGGTGAAAGAGGCTGTTTGTTGGTAGGAAATGTGTGCTGTTTTGTGGGGATTCTACTTGCGGTTCTGACGTCCTTTGCCTCGGTCTGCTCCTTGTTGGGTTCTGATGAGATGTTGAGCTCTCTCTGCTGTTGGTCGTGATGTGGTTTTTTCGGTGGATAGGTCGTTTGTTGCTTCCTTCTTTGTGCGCCTCAGTGCCGCGCCTAAGGGCCACGCCAAAGGGCCCTCTGGCGAGGCCCTCAGGCGCGGGCCCACCAGGCGCGGGCGCGCCCGCGAGGGACGCCGCTTTAATGCAGGCGGGCTGCCGGGCTGCCGGGTGTTCTCACTCCCACTGCCCCGATTGGGCAGGAGTGCTGTGGGGGTTGGCGGGCTCCAGCGGCAGCAGCGGCTCCCTCCGGAGGCGAGGGACGCCGCTTTTATGCAGGCGGGCTGCCGGGCTGCCGGGTGTTCTCACTCCCACTGCCCCGATTGGGCAGGAGTGCTGTGGGGGTTGGCGGGCTCCAGCGGCAGCAGCGGCTCCCTCCGGAGGCGAGGGACGCCACTTTTTTATGCAGGCGGGCTGCCGGGCTGCCGGGTGTTCTCACTCCCACTGCCCCGATTGGGCAGGAGTGCTGTGGGGGTTGGCGGGCTCCAGCGGCAGCAGTGGCTCCCTCCGGAGGTGAGGGACGCCGCTTTTATGCAGGTGGGCTGCCGGGTGTTCTCACTCCCACTGCCCCGATTGGGCAGGAGTGCTGTGGGGGTTGGCGGGCTCCAGCGGCAGCAGCGGCTCCCTCCGGAGGCGAGGGACGCCGCTTTTATGCAGGCGGGCTGCCGGGTGTTCTCACTCCCACTGCCCCGATTGGGCAGGAGTGCTGTGGGGGTTGGCGGGCTCCAGCGGCAGCAGCGGCTCCCTCCGGAGGCAAGGGACGCCGCTTTTATGCAGGCGGGCTGCCGGGTGTTCTCACTCCCACTGCCCCGATTGGGCAGGAGTGCTGTGGGGGTTGGCGGGCTCCAGCAGCAGCAGCGGCTCCCTCCGGAGGCGAGGGACGCCACTTTTATGCAGGCGGGCTGCCGGGCTGCCGGGTGTTCTCACTCCCACTGCCCCGATTGGGCAGGAGTGCTGTGGGGGTTGGCGGGCTCCAGCGGCAGCAGCGGCTCCCTCCGGAGGCGAGGGACGCCGCTTTTATGCAGGCGGGCTGCCGGGTGTTCTCACTCCCACTGCCCCGATTGGGCAGGAGTGCTGTGGGGGTTGGCGGGCTCCAGCAGCAGCATGTATAGAAAATGTTTTTGCATCACTGTATATAGCCCATCTTGTACATAGCTCAAACCACTCTAGCGCACAACACAACACACATTGTACATAGCTCAAACCAATCTAGCACACAATACAACACACACTCAACTAAAATTTCTCCCTCACTGCATGCTTAACTCTCTCACTTTACCCGATTGTTTGCTGTGATACCACCTTGATTAATAAGATAAGGCGGTTTAGAAATACTGTTAAATAAATAAATAAATAAATAAATAAACAGGATGGAGTCAGTGCAGATGGTGGCTACTAAAATTGTTGCAAGGCATATGGGGCAGACTTAAAGATCTCAGTATGTTTATCTTGGAAGAAAGGCGGGAAATATGATTTTAATATTTAATTTTATTTTATGGAAATATGATGGAAGTTTTTAAACATCTCTTTGGCATAAGTATACAGGAGGAGAGCCTATTTCAATTGAAAGAAAGCTGTGGAAGGAGAGGGGATAGGATGAAGGTGAAAGAGTGAAGATTCAGAAGTAATCTGAGGGAATATTTCTTTAAGAAAAATGTGGTGGATTTGTGGAATAGTCTCCTAGTAGAGTCAAGGACTGCATGCAAGATGCATAGAACAAACAGAGAATCTCTAAGGAAAAAGAAGAGACTGTAGAGCTCAGTAGTTGGCATGGACGTGCAGACTAAATAGACCGTATAGTCTTTATCTGCCCTCATTTTTATACGCATCTATAATTCCTCTTCTACTCAGATAATATCAACAGACAGCTGCCATCAAAGTCAGGTAACATCATCGGACCTGCTATTTTAGCAGTTAATTTTGTAGCAGCAATAATTTGTGCTTTTGTTCCCACCATGCTCTGCTTCTGCTCTAACTCTGACACTAGAAATGGTTTGAAATGTGAGAACAGGCACTTCCTGTTCTTGAATTTCAAATCTTTCCGTAGTGACAGCTGCAGAACAAAAGAAGCAATGAGGACAGGAGTAAACACATAAGCTCCTGACACTGTAGGAGCTGGGAGCTGATGCTTTAGCTAAGCTTGGGGGGGGGGGGGGAATGGCTGATGTAGGGCTACGAAAAGGAGAGGCATATGCAGTGGCCAGGAGAAGGAAGGGCTGATGCAGGGGTGGGAAGAAGGGAGGCTGATGCTGTTGCTGGCACAGGAGCTGGAGAAGGGGCTATTGCTGGGCCTGAGAGAGGAGGGAATGATACTATTGCTGTTGCTGATGCAGGGGCTGGGAGAAGGGGGAATAATGTAGGGGCTAGGAGAAGGAGGTTGATGATGAGGAAGGGTCGTTGCCAGGGCTGGGAGCTGATGCTATTGCTTATGTACATGCTGAGAGAGGGGGATGATGTTGTTTATTCAGGGAAGGGGGGGCTGTTGCTGGGGCTGGGAGAAGGAGGGCTGATGCTATTGCAGTTGTTAATGCAGGGGTTGGGAAATGGAGGGGCAGACCCAGTGTGCTAGGCTATGGCCTATATAATAGCCTGTACATGTATGAGAGGCCTGCAAGCTAGGCCTGAGTCCCCACCCCCACTTAGAAGTAGTGCTGCGAAAGATCAGAGACAGTGAAGGTCTGAGGATCTGCCTTAAACCGCTCTAAACTGCTTTTGATAAGTTTGTGTTAATCCTTATTCAATTCTTTTATGCTGATGATAGATATGTTCCAGTGTTTTGCATTCTCACATTCTCTAAGCCTAGACATGACCTTGTAGTAGGGATGTGTTTATGTCTAGAAACTGAGCCTCTGTTAGAATAGCCTGAGAAGGGGGGAACAGGGTGTTAGGCCCAGAGAGGGTCCCTGATTGGCCAGGTGCAGGGGGCGTTGGAACCAATAGAAAGTCTGCATGTATCAAGCGGAAGTAAAATGTATTGTGGTAGGCGAAGGCCTGTGATCCATGGTGTCTGAAGTGAGCAGACAGGCCTGAGCAGCTTGACCTGTAACTGAAGCCTGTAGTTAGGCCCAGAGGAATGAAAACCCCCCTGAATGATGACACCATAGAATTGAAACTTAACTCAGCTTAACTGAACATAGCTAAACAGAAACGAAACTTAGAAAAGACAGAAAACAGCTCTAATTGGTACTGATAAGAGAGTACAGCTTCTATGGAATTAATTAACTCTGCAAAAAGCAAGGTTACAGTGCCCTGCTTCCCATATGTTTTAACTAGCTGAGCGACCTTGGAGGAGAGATGTAACAAGTTAGAGACACTGACCATTGTAAATGGGACTAGAGGGGGGGTGAGCAGGTGCTGAGCCCAGACCAGAGTCCCGATTGGGTAGCCATATCAGTACCGGGACCAATAGATGGGTGAGAGGGGTTACTGGGACCAATGAAATGTTTGCCTATGTCTAGAATGGAGAAGAACGGTATAAAAGTTGTTGTTTTGCTAGAAACCATGGCTCAGCCATTTTGAAATTGCTTATTGCTTGAGCCATGTGCACATTAAACTGGCTTGGATCCTTGAAACGACTCCTGGTTTTATTTATTGCATGCTTATCTGCTGCTACATTTTGTGGTGCGTTGGCCGGGAAGTGCGAGTGGTGGATGGTGTTCAAGTGAATAAATCCACGTAATTCGCCTTGAGGTTTGGTCCAGTTGGAACCATGCCAATCCGACGCAGGGGAATTTCCCTGGGCCCACCGATCCTCTTGAATCGGAGGGGGTTCTGCCTGGCCTCGGCAGGCACTGGGTCCAGCTGGCCAACACTTCCGACCCGGGGGAGTCCAGGATCCAACTCAGAAGCTTGGGAACCAGATCTGGTAAGTATAGTTTTGAAAACCTGTCTAGACAGATGAGTTAGAACTGCAGTTTGAAACTTGTGAAACTTTGGTAAGAATTTGAAACTTGTAACTTGTAATCTCGAGAACTTGGAACTTGGAATTTGGAATTTGGTAATGAGAGCACTGATCCCCTCTCAAGGACGGTCCTATTAACCTTGCATGAGTATGCGCGAGGTGAAGCCATCGTCCTTCTTGTTTGGTAAGACTTAAGTCTTTGTTTGAAAATCCTTGCATGAGTATTCGCGAGGTACAGCTGTTAAAAAAAAAAACTTGTAATCTCGAGAACTTGGAACTTGGAAATTGGTAAGAGAGCCTGATCACCTCTCCGAGACGGACCAAGTACCCCTGCATGAGTATTCGCGGGGCGAAACTCCCGTCTCTTTGTAATTGGGAAATTGGATAAGACTAGTCAGAATAGATAGAAAGGAATGCATTCTGAGATACCTTGCTAGCATGACTGTGTGAATGAAGTGTGAATGAGAGGTCTGGCAGCACGGACCAAGCGAGAGTGGACTCTGGACTAGCGCAGTTCCTAGCCGGGTGACTGCGTCTAGGTCGCGAAACGGAGGAAGCGTTTGGTGTATTGTCCGTCCTAACTGTGTATTTGATTTTTGTTCTCTGTTGAAACCACGAGTTTCCCTTCTGTTATAAATGTGAGATTATTCTGTTGAGTAATTTGTGACAGTTCACTGATTAAGAAATTGTATTAATAAAGCAGAACGAAGACCAAAACACCTAGAGTCATTTTAGAAATCAAGAAGCTGGTCTCACCCCAAGTTCGCTTTCCTACTGCACAGTGAAAAAAAAACTGACAGGGGGTGTGTCTGGAGGAAAGAATGTACAGTGTCTTTCTAACCCTGTGCAGGCTTAAATCTCAATGCAGTTAGTTTGTGCTTATGTCAGGAAAATTGTACCTGTTTTATTCACTGTGTTTTAATGGTGATGTTCCTTCTACTATGGTCAAGTATTATATACCATTCGATAGGAATATTTAGTCAGAATTTTAGTTTTGAAGGTCGAATTAACCTCATCGGAGCTCCGTAAACTGTTTTTAGTTATATTCTCTGCTTTGTCTGTATTTTTATTGTTACCTTTCAGAAGTGATAAAGTGTATATGCATTTTAGATATCCACCACAGCTATGGAGAAGTATCCGGAATGTCTTTTGAATATTTGCTTTCTGAACTAAAAAAATAATAATTTCTTTTGCAGAGACATGACATGCTGATTACGGCTGGCAGCTAGTTATTTTTATTCTAGTCATACGTAACAGATAGCTATAGTTCTCTCTATAAGATATTTTAAGAACTGTATCTAAATTGTATGTCTGTGCTCCATTTAAGCTTATGTTTACGGTAATAAGGTTTTTTAATAAGTGTCTTTTCAAGTATGATCAAGAATTTCAGTAAGGGATTTACTGAAGACTATGAAATGTCTCTGTCCCAATCAGGAATGCTATGTGAAAGGGAGTGACTTCTGCTAGTTATATTTCCTTAGTTCACCATATTTTGCCCCAGAATCTCTAGATATCCTGTCTCGTCACTCTCTCTCTCTCTGTAAGTAGCTCCGTTCAGAGTGCTTAAGGGGGGGATGGAGCCCAGTCCACCGATGATGTCACCCCCCGGTGGGCGTGAACTAATGTGCCCACAGCAGAGAAGTAGATCATTTAAAAAAAAAATCAACCTCCTGGATAGAGCGTTGCTAGGAGAAACAGAACCCAGGAGAGGGGGGGGGGAATCCACCCTGCAGATTCCCTAGTTTGCCAGCCACCTCCGCAGCAGGGGGATGTGCACCCCCTCTGGACCAGAAGTGAAAGTCAGCTGACCAGACTTGTTTAGAACTGAAAAAACTGCATTATACACTGAGAAGCCTTAGGATTTGATTGAACTAATGAACAGTATAATGCAGACCAGTAGCCCAGGAGAAGTTGTGTTTTTGTCAGTCAGTCCCAGAGAGATATAAAACAGAAATGAAACTGGATGGATTTGCGGGCATAATAGTTAAATGGAAGTTGATTTGAAAGTATGTGAAATGTAAGACTGAATGTGGCAGAGAAAGTGAATGTAAAATAAAAAGAAAGCAGATCAGCTTGGTGCTGCTTTCATTGAACGACGTGGAGGAGATTCTCCTAATCAAAGGACCAGAGAACGTGTAAGAGGCCGCAGAAGTAGCAGGTCTCCACTGGGTGCAAATCAGTGCGCCCATTATAGAAAAAGAAGGACATTAGAGAAGTGAATGCCCGTATCTTGACTCCTCCCCAGGAGGGGAGGAGGGAGTACTTGATTGCAGAGTCATAAAACAATAAACCAAGCACAATGTTCTAGTAGGAGAAGGAAGTAGCTATAGAGTAAGTGGCAGCTAAAGAGGGCTACAGCATGGATAAAGACTAGGCCGATCAAGCGCTTCTGGATCTTCAAAGGTGCGAGTTTGATTGTGCAAGGTAACGCGCATTCGCGCGGGATAAAGGAGACCAAATCGCGCCTGAAGGTGCTGCAGCCGAGGTCGGTATTCCAGGAATCTTTTGCGCCTGTTAACAGTATGCTTGGCTAAGTCCGGGAAGAAGGAGAGTCGGCGCCCCTCAAATTCTACCGGTGCTCTTGTGCGCGCCAGCTCCAGAATCTGCGCTGCTTGCTGATAACGCAGGGTGCGAAAAATGATGGGCCGCGGTTTGGAGGTATGCGGCATAGTGTAGGAAGGGATGCGATGAGCACGATCTATTTCGAAGTCTTTATCAAAGGTACAGTGCAAAATCTCAGGGATCGCTTTATACAGGAAGGCCCGCATGTCTTTCCCTTCCGCCCCCTCCGGCAGGCCTACCACTCGCACGTTGTTGCGACGTGCTCGATTATTGCTGTCCTCCATCTCACGCTGCAGCGCTTTGAGTTGCCTCTCTAGCTTAGCGACCGTTTCCAGTCGGGCCTCGTGGTTAGCGAGTACTGCCTCCGCTTTGTCCTGCCTTATAGAGAGGCCTTCGATCTTTGTGTTGAGCCCGGCAAGTTCTTCGTGCACTGAGCTTAACGCAACCCCATTGGCTTTTACTAACTCCTTTACCCCTCGAATTTCGGTGAGTAACTCGAGGTGGGCATCTGGCCCTTCACGTGTAGCCGCCATTTTTTGCGGGGAGATGGGCTCAGTTTTGGTCCTTTTAGCGCTGTTGTTTAGGGCGCCTGCATAATCCAACCGCTGCGGCTTGGGGCCCGCCATCAGGAAGGTACCAGAGTGAAATTCAGGGGTCTTTGTAAAATTTTAGCGGTACTTTTATTCGGGTTCTTGCAAGGTCTCCTCAGAGCCACCGCACTAGGCGTCCACTCTGCTCGGCATCAGACTCCGCCCCCCCTAACAGCCCTACTCCTAATACTGAACCACACCATCTGGTGATCACTGGATGCAAAATGATATCCCACTATAACATCAGAAACACTTTTACCATTGGTAAGCACCAAGTCCAGTATGGCCCCTTCACGTGTGGGGTCTGTTACCAATTGTTTGAATATTTCTCCCTGTAGAGAATCCAGGATCTCTTTACTTCTAGATGATACTGCAGCAGGAATGTGTCAATCAACATCTGGCATATTGAAATCCCCTATCAGTAGCACTTCCCCTTTCCTAGCAATGCTGCATATGTCTTCAATTAACTCTGTCCACCGCTTCCTCTTGTGAGGGAGGTCTGTATATCACGCCAATGCAAATAGATTTCTCTTTCCCTCTTTCTAGTTTAACCCACAATGCCTCCTCTCTACCTTTTAAGCTCTGTAATTCTAAAACTTTTTGAGTACTTTTTACATGTAGTGCCACTCCTCCTCCCCTTTTTCCTTCCCTGTCCTTTCTGAATAAAGTATAGCCAGGTATAGTTACATCCCAATCATGGTTTTCTGTGAACCATGTTTCTGTAACTGCCACTAAATGCAAGTCGGCCACTCCCACCAAAGCTTCAACATCAGGGATCTTATTTCCCATGCTACAGGCATATATACACACTGCTTTCCATATGTTACCCCTGTTACCCATTTCCGTAAATCTATTTAATGTATCACTTACCTGGGGGCTTTCACTTACCTGGTGGTTTTCTTCACCCATCCCCAACGAATCTAGTTTAAAGCCCTCTTCAGTAGATTAGCCAGTCTACTACTGAAGACGCGTCGACCTTTCTTGGACAGATGGATGCCATCTCTGCTCTGCAACACTTGGAACAGCATCCCATGGTCTAGGAAACCAAAATGATCTCGATGACACCATCCACGCAGCCATGCATTCATCTCCAGGATGCGAGCCTCTCTGCCTTGGCCTTTACCCTCAACAGGGAGGACTGAAGAGAACACTACCTGTGCACCTAACTGCTTCATCCTCTGTCCCAGAACCATGAAGTCACTTTTGATACACTCAGAGGGATACCTGACAGTATCATTTGTTCCAACATGAATTAGCAACATTGGGTAATAGTCAGTGTGCTTGATGAGTCTCGGCAAATTCTCCATAACATCTTGGATTTTGGCACCAGGCAGACAGCATACCTCTCTGGACTTCAAGTCTGGTCCGCAGATGGACGCCTCAGTACCCCTCATAAGAGAGTCACTGACCACCACTACCCTTCGCTTCCTTGTGGTCACTGATTCTGCAACTTTAGGGTACTTTGGGGGAAACTTCTAGGTACGTATGACCTAGATTGGCCACTGTTGGAAACAGGATACTTGGCTTGATGGACCTTGGTCTGACCCAGTATGGCATATCTTATGTTCTTATGTTCTTATACTTGAGCTCTGGTTCTTCCATTTCCAGGGATGATTTCTCCTCCTCCACTTCCAGGGCTGCATAATGTTTCTCCAAATCAAGGGCTGGAGAAGTTGGATTGGTGATTCTGCAGGCCCTGGTGACTTGTGTCCAAAGTTCGTCATTCTTTTGGACCCATCTTCTCCTTTGCTGGAGAGCTTGGTTGCTGCAAAAAGCATCTCATCTATGTACTTCTCACTGTCTTGAATGCTCCTCATGCTCGTCACCTCCTCTCTGAGTTCCTCCACTTGTTTCCTCAGAGCTTCAGCATGCAGGCACCCTGCACATGGAACTGGTCCTTCAACTGGCATTGGGACCTCTGTCTAGACAGAGGCAGAAGCTGTATCGGGGCAACAGCTTTAGCGATATGGATTTTCCCAGCCATTGTTCTGTTCGTGGAGCTTAGGTATCTGTTAAAGCAAAAGAGAGAGATCTACCAAAGTACCAGCCAGTTTCCCAGCTGTCCTTTCGGAGAAAAAACAGTTACATCTCTTTATTTATATTCAAAATGTGCTGTTCCAAGTCTCTGTGCTTTATTAAATGGGGAGGTGCTCTATAAAGCAAGACTGCTCACTAGGGGTGGGTGGGAGTTGTGGTGGTAGGGAGGGAACTAACACCTGATTAAGTGTCAGCAGTTCCCAAAAGCTGAGAAGGTTACCAGAGTTTAAAATCTACTAAAGCACCAAAAAGAATGTAACTTTGCTTTAAAAATATACCAAAACCCTTTTAAGAGCTCCCAGTCAGAGAACTAGCAATTTAATAAAAATAAACCCTCAAATCCTTACCGTTGTTTGACCTGAAGAGCCCCTGTTAGGAATGCCTCAACAGGGCAGGGCTCTGAAGCCTTTTATGCAGACCTCAGCTGCTCTCAGTTCATTCACAGGCTAATCAGGCCCGCTTACTCCTGATTAGGTGTCAGCAGTTCCCAAATGCTGAGAACGTTACCAGAGTTTAAAACCTACTCCACTTTACATAAGCAAGACCAAGTGTGAAATTAAGACAAGCTATACTGGGGACCACTTAATACAAATTATACTAAAAACACTAAAAGAACAAAACCATGGGATACCATTGGCTTTGTTGTTCTTGTCATTAGTGAGAGCATCTGGTGCGAGCGTGAAACAAACCAGTTAAAATATAACCACCTTAAAAAAGGGGTATGTAATGAAAATGTATAAAGCCATAAAAGGGGAATTGCGTAAAACCATAAATAAAATACTAAATGCGGCTAAGAGGTTAAAGGGACTGTATAAAGCCAGTTTTAAAAAAGATATAAAAAATAATAAATAATAAATACTAAGCCTAATAATATATCTGTTTTGTAAATAAAAGCAGGGTCTCTTGTTGCAACATGGACTGAGACCACTAGAAAGGATGAAACCGGGGGGGGGGGGGGGTGCCATGGGCTTGATTCTTCTTGTCCTTGATCTCTTTTACATGTGGAGGAGACAAGTTAATTGCATAAAATAAAATAAAAAACTTACAAAGAGGCTGTGAACAATGGAAAGCAACAATGTTTAAAATCATATGCAACAGAATTTAAATGAATTAAATAAATACATAAATAAGGGATGGAGGAAGGGGAGAGAATGGAGGGGAATGGGAGGGAAGAGAGGAGAAAGGGGAAGGGAAGAGGAGGGGATGGAAACAGGGGGAAGGAGGGGGAAACACACTAAAACACATAAAAGTAGTATACACGGAAGACTTGCTGACAAACCACTGGTTAGCCATTGGATTGATCACCAACCAGGTCTTGCAGATCTAAAAGTTTTAGTTTTAAAAGTACTATGAGCACATTGGAAAGGAGGAGACAGACTGATTATTGTTGTGGTAGGAACAAAGATTTATATTTAACCTCAATAGGGTGCATCCTTATGGTTTGAACTTGGAGCATGATTTTTCTGTTTTTTATAATATTTTTATTTATGTGGTCCGTCAACCTTTTTTTTTCATTCCCCTTTTTACTTATGCTTTTATAAGGATATGATTTCCTCTTAATATTTATTGAACTTCTTTTTAGTTAAGGTTCTACTATTTATAAAACTCGTGATTAGTATGAAGTTCCTTAAGATATCTTCTCTACATGTCAGGAATTTCACTAAAAAAAATCTCCTCGTGGTATTCCTAGCCCTCTCCTTACACCATCCTCTCCCTCTCCCCTCCTTCCCCACTCCTCCCCTTCCCTCTCTCCCCTCCTCCCCTTCTCCCTCTCCCCTCCTCCACTTCCCCCCTTCTTCCCTCTCTCCATGCTCGACCCTTCCCCCCACCTGCCCCTTCTCCCTCCTTCCTTCCCCCTCACACCCTCTCCCTCTCCCTTCCTCTCATAAGAACATAAGAACATAAGATATGCCATACTGGGTCAGACCAAGGTCCATCAAGCCCAGTATCCTGTTTCCAACAGTGGCCAATCTAGGTCATAAGTACCTAGCAGTTTCCCCAAAAGACCCAGGTTCCACAATGCTTGTACTGGGTCAAGCATTGATATCCTGGGTCCCTTCTTAATAATCGTTTATGGACTTTTCCTCCAGGAACTTGTCCAAAGCTTTTTTAAACCCAGCTACAATAACAGCCTTTACTACATCCTCCGGTAACAAATTCCAGAGTTTGATTACACGTTGAGTGAAAAAATATTTTCTTTTATTAGTCTTAAATAGTTTACCCTGTAGCTTCATTGCATGTCCCCTAGTCTGTCTATATTCTGATAACGTAAACAATCGATCTACGTTTACCCGTTCCACTCCGTTCATTAATTTATAGACTTCTATCATATCTCCCCTCAGCCGTCTCTTTTCCAGGTTAAAGAGCCCTAACCGTTTTAGCCTTTCTTCATAGGAGTATCCTTCCATCCCCTTTACCATTTTGGTGGCTCTTCTCTGAACCTTTTCTAATAACGCTATATCCTTTTTAAGATACGGCGACCAGAATTGCACACAATATTCAAGGTGCGGTCTCACCATGGAACGATATAGAGGCATTATAATATCTTTTGTTTTATTTTCCATTCCTTTCCTTATCATACCTAGCATTCTATTTGCTCTCTTGGCTGCCGCTGCACACTGGGCCGAGGGTTTTAACATGTTATCCACAATGACGCCTAAATCTTTTTCCTGGGTGGTGGTTCCTAAAGTGGAACCTTGCATCGTGTAACCATAGTTTGGGTTGTTCTTCCCTAGGTGCATAACTTTGCACTTGTCCACATTAAATTTCATCTGCCATTTTAATGCCCAGTCTTCCAATTTATCAAGATCCTCTTGCAATTTTTCACAATCCTCTTGGGTTTTAACAACTTTAAATAGTTTTGTGTCATCTGCAAATTTGATAATCTCACTCGTTATTCCACTTTCCAGGTCATTTATGAATATGTCAAAAAGCAGAGGACCCAGCACAGATCCCTGTGGTACACCACTATTCACCTTTCTCCATTGGGAAAATTGGCCATTTAGCCCTACCCTCTGCTTTCTATCTTTTAACCAGTTCCTGATCCACAGTAGTACACTGCCTCCTATCCCATGACTCTTTAGTTTTGCCAAAAGTCTCTGATGAGGGACCTTGTCAAAGGCTTTCTGAAAGTCCAGATACACTATATCAACCGACTCACCTTTGTCCACCTGTTTATTCATACCTTCAAAAAAACATAACAGATTAGTACGGCAAGATCTTCCTTGTCGAAAGCCATGTTGGCTGTCTCCCATTAGGCCATGACTATCTAAATGCTGAATAATTTTATTCTTTATGATGGTTTCTACCATTTTTCCCGGTACTGACGTCAAGCTCACCGGTCTGTAGTTTCACGGATCACCCCTGGAACCCTTTTTAAAAATTGGTGTTACATTGGCTATCCTCCAATCTTCAGGAATTAGAGATGATTTTAATGATAGTTCAGAGATTACTAATAGCAGGTCTGCAATCTCATATTTCAGTTCTTTCAACACCCTTGGATGTATACCATCCGGCCCAGGTGATTTGCTACTCTTCAGTTTATCTAATAGTTGTAATACATCTTCCCTATGTATCGATATTTCCTTCAACTCTTCTGCACCTTTAAATACCACTTCAGTCATGGGTAACATCCCTATATCTTCCTCAGTAAAGACCGAAGCAAAGAATACATTCAGTTTCTCTGCTATCGCCTTGTCACCTCTTAGTGCCCCTTTAACGCCTCTATCATCTAATGGACCAACTGACTCTCTCACAGGTTTTTTTGCTGCGAATGTACTTGAAAAAATCTTTATTTCGCGTTTTTGCTTCCGCAGCAAGCTTCTTCTCAAATTCTACCTTTGCCTGCTTTATTAATGCCTTGCATTTGACTTGCCAGTGCTTGTGCTGTTTCCAGGTTTCGTCGTTTGGCTTTTTTTCCATTTTCTGAAAGATGCTTTTTTGGCAACAACAGCCTCTCTGACCTCACCTTTAAACCATGCTGGCAGTTTTTTTGACTTCCTTCCACTTTTCTTAAAGCGTGGAATAAAGCTGGCTTGGGCTTCCAAGATAGTATTTTTGAACAACACCCAAGCTTGATGTAAGTCTTTAACCTTTGCAACTGCTCCTTTTAGTTTTTTCTTAACTGTTTTCCTCATTTTATCATAGTCTCCCTTTCGAAAGTTAAAAGGTAGTACTGTGGATTTCCTTACTATCCCTCCTCCACTAATTAAATCAAAGGTGATCATGCTATGATCACTATTGCCAAGTGGCCCCAACACCCTTATCTCTTGCACTACATCTGGTGTTCCACTAAGGACTAGGTCTAATATTGCTTCCCCTCTGGTTGGTTCATGAACCAGCTGCTCCAAGAAGCAGTGATTTATTTCATCTAGGAACTTTATCTCCCTAGCACGTCCTGCTGTGACACTGACCCAGTCGATACCGGGGTAATTGAAATCACCCATTATTATTACTGCACTGTAACATTTGCTAGCTTCCTTGATTTCTTTGAGCATTTCATCATCCATTTGTTCATTCTGGCCAGGAGGACGATAGTACACCCCAACTGCCATCGCCTTCCCCTTTTTACATGGAATTTCAATCCATAGAGATTCTACAGCAAATTTTGTTTCCTGCAAAACTTTAATCCTTTCTGACTCAATGCCCTCTCTAACATAGAGCGCAACCCCTCCACCAATTTGATCAGCTCTATCATTACGATACAGTTTGTACCCAGGTATCACAGTGTCCCACTGGTTGTCCTCCTTCCACCATGTCTATGATATTCCAATCATATCTAACCTCTCATTTAGTGCTATATATTCTAACTCTCCCATCTTGTTTTGTAGACTTCTAGCATTTGCATACAAGCCTTTTAGAGACTGTATTTTATTCATATTAATTTGGCTATTGGTAGACATGGGTAATTTGGGATCTTTAAGCTCTGTCTGCTCCATACTTGAGGGCATTTGGGCTACTTTACTCTTTTTTGGAACCTCTCTGCTTTTTGTAGTATCCTTCAAGGATACATTCTTCTGAACCATGCGCTCTTGGGCGACTGTCGGCTTTCCCCTATCATCTAGTTTAAAAGCTGCTCTATCTCCTTTTTAAAGGTTAATGCCAGCAGCCTGGTTCCATCCCGGTTAAGGTGAAGCCCATCCCTTCGGAAGAGCCCTTCCTTTCCCCAGAATGTTCCCCAGTTCCTAACAAATCCAAACCCCTCATCTCTGCACCATTGTCTCATCCACGCATTGAGACTCCGGAGCTCTGCCTGCCTTTTGGGTCCTGCACGTGGAACGGGAAGCATTTCGGAGAACACTACCCTGGAAGTTCTGGATTTCAACTTCCTACCTAAAAGCCTAAGTTTAGCTTCCAGAACCTCCCTACCACATTTTCCTATGTCATTGGTACCGATATGTACCAATACAGCAGACTCCTCCCCAGCACTATCTAAGACCTTATCTAGGTGGCGCGTGAGGTCCGCTACCTTCGCACCAGGCAGGCATGTTACCAGGCGATCCTCACGTCCACCAGCCACCCAGCTATCTACATGCCTAATGATCGAATCACCAACTATAACTGCTGTCCTAACCCTTCCCTCATGGGCACATGGCCCTGGAGAAACTTCCTCGGTGCGAGAGGGGTTTACATCACCTGGAGGATAGGTCCTAGTTACAGGATCACTTCCTGCCACACCAGGGTGATGCTCTCCTGTCACGTGACCTCTCTCCTCCATGGCAACAGGGATACTGCCAGACTGGAGGTGGGATTTCAGGACTATATCCCTGTAGGTCTCGTCTATGTACCTCTCTGTCTGTCTTATGTTTTACAAGTCTGCTACTCTAGCCTCTAGAGAACGGACTCTCCCCCTCCCCCTTCCCTCTTCTTCCCCCTCCCTGTGCCTATCACTTTCCACCCTCCCCAAACCCCTCCCTTTCTCCCTCCTTCCCCCTCTTTCCATCCCCTCCTCTTCCCTTCCCCTATCTCTTTCCCTTCCCCTCCCCTTTTTTCCCTCTCCTCCTCTCTTCCCTCCCGTTCCCCTCCATTCTCTCCCCTTCCTCCATCTCTTATTTATTTATTTATTTATTTCATTTAAATTCTGTTGCATATGATTTTAAACATTGTTGCTTTCTATTGTTCACGGCCTCTTTGTACGTTTTTTTTAAATTTTATGCAGTTAACTTGTCTCCTCCACATGTAAAAGAGATCAAGGACAAGAAGAATCAAGCCCATGGCAACACCCCCCCCCCCCCCATTTCATCCTTTCTAGTGGTCTCAGTCCATGTTGCAACAAGAGACCCTGCTTTTATTTACAAAACAGATATTTTATTAGGCTTAGTATTTATTATTTATTCTTTTTTATATCTTTTTAAAGACTGATTTTATACAGTCCCTTTAACTTCTTAGCCGCATTTAGCATTTTATTTATGGTTTTACACAATTCCCCTTTTATGTCTTTATACATTTTCATTACATACCCCTTTTTTAAGGTGGTTATATTTTAACTGGTTTGGTTCACGCTCGCACCAGATGCTCTCACTAATGACAAGAACAACAAAGCCAATGGTATCCCATGGTTTTGTTATTTTAGTGCTTTTAGTATAATTTGTATTAAGTGGTCCCCAGTATAGCTTGTTTTTAATCTGTACGTTTTTTATCTATTTTCATTTGGCTTATTCTACTTGTTTTGAATCTGGTTTTATATGCCCCCTGTACTGAGTACAGTTTTATTTTCCCCCACCCCCTTTTAATGGATAATTTTTGTTCTTTTTTAAAGGTCCAGTTCATGCCTGTATTCAGATGCCCTCAATATTAAGCCAGTTTTCATTCTGCATTCTGGCTCATTCAGTTTTTAAAGCTGTTGTTGTCATCTTTTAACTTTTTTAGCTTTTACAACAGGTTTCTTCATCTCTTAGTTTTAAAGGACACATGGGATTTTAATTTTATTTGGGACATCTAGGTGTTTACTGTGTTTTTTTTTTATGCTTTCCATACATTGCTTTTAGATTATACATCAACTCCGTGCTTATCATGTTTTTCCACATTTTCATGTCAGTTTATCTGGTTGGTGCATTTTGGATCGATTTCTCCTCTCATACAGTATCCCTCATAGATGCCTTGCTGATTTCTAAAACCACCATGGCATTTAGCTTTATCACCGACTAGTTGGGATTTAGTTCTGCTCGCAACTTTCTGCTATCAGGGAAGCTCATATACACATTTCTCCCACTTGCATTTGTGCCGATCATTTACCACATGTAGCTACTTCACATAGTACTATTTAGCACTGGCATTCTGGGTTTATTATATTTTATATGTACTTAGATGCACTTCTAGCCATACATCCTCTTTGCTGCTTTTATTCTAGCAGACTATTCATTTAGCATTATTTGTATATTGGCCTCTACAGTGTAGTTCACACTGCATATACAATTTCATCCATATTGCTACTGCTATTACATTTTTAGTTCACATTTTAAGCTATTTTAAAGTTTGTGCATCCCTGAACTTTGACCTGTTTTTGGGGCGTGAACGCTGCTTTTTAAACAGTAGAGCATTTGCCTTCCCTTCTTCTGCCAGATTAATGTCTGAAACTGCAGCGGTCCATTGTGAAGACAAGTGTTAACAGTCCTCACATTACTAATGAGTGTATTTTGATTTTGTATGCCCTGTTTTTGATCTAACTTTCATTTTTATTTTTAGACTTTTTTTTAGGACTTCTTATATATGATTTCAGCTCTAATATTTGCTCTTGTCAGCATCGTTATAGTGACTTTTAATTGCATCAGCTTTTCTCCTTCTGCCCTCATACTGTCACCCTTTTGGCTCCAATATACAGGGTGGTCCAAAAAAAGTGAGAACGTCTTGTAAATTAAAAGCTTAAATAGTTTACATAATTACCTTTTTTAGCTATATAACGTCTTTATTTCGACAATTTCCGGTCGCCATTTTTTAAAATTTGATAATCGTTTACATCTGTCTTTTTGAATTTTTAAATAACTTATATGTTACGAGATGCTCTCACTTTTTTGGGCCACCCTGTATATACACACATACAATTCAGTGCTATCACAGTTGGAATAGTTATTTTCTAAGTCAGCAACAGCTTATGTCCTCCTCGTCCCTCCCAACATTGTTGCATGCATTGGTTGCTTATCCTTTGTTCCTCGACAGCTAGTCCACAGCCTTCCTGTTTTATATGTTTTTACTTGTGTTTTTATGATGCTTTTATTTAACACACTTATTTATTTATTTTTTATAAACCCAATGCTTTTATTTAATTATTTATGTTTTGCTTCTATGATTTGTGTCTATATATTTGATTTTATATTGACTTTTTAATGATTTTCTCCTATAATTTTATTCAAGGTTGGTACCCCCTCAAGAAGACATTCAGCCGAAATGCATTGGGGTTTGCAAGTAAAGTTATTCAAACTCACCATTATTTGGTACACCTGTTCCTTGCTGTTCTTAGAAATAGATTATAAATAAATATATATTATTGGGACCTCTTATTTGTTTGGTCTTTGTGTCTTAACTACATTTTGAGATCCAGGAAGCAGGGATTACCTCTATGAATCTCTACAGACCCGAGTACAACTGGTAAAACTACTGAAATAAGTAGTAATAGTAGCATGAGACACACAGAAGTCTCAAGAAGATAAACCACTTCCTATTGGTATTACCAGTCTTCAGAGTCAGCTGGGTCTCCTCACTCTCTTGCCCACAGCCCTGAGTCATGATCTTAGCGGTATAAAAGGCACCCGGTTCCAGCTTCCAGGCACTGAAGCTCAAATTTGCTGTTGTGACCTCAGAAAGGGTCTGTGTTCCCTGAAGCAGCAGAACTCGGAAACGAGAAGGCAGCGGAACGTCTGTTGACCAGGAAATGGTGAAGCCTGTGCTGCTGACATTGGTGGCTGTGAGTCTTCTGGCTGGATGTGGTTGTAACACTGGAAAACAGAGCAGAGAAGGACTGAGACTCAACCCTTCATGGCAGAGTGCTAGTCTCCATTTATCATGTATACTTTTAAATCAGAAAATCTTTACAAAAACTAAAGGATAAAACTGATACACCTGCAGAAAATGTGTTTTTTCTTTATAAAAAAGGCTATTATTGTTTTTCAAGATCATGAGAGCACGTCTGCATTTTGGTAGCAATGCGTTTTTGTTTTGTTTTTTAAATTTAAAAATATATTAACCAAAGACTTTGACTTTCTTACTTTGGACACATCAAGCGAAGAGAGAGATCATTAGAGAAAAACATCATGCTTGGCAAGGTGGAAAGTCAATGCAAAAGAGAAAGGCCAGCAATGAGGTGGATTGATACAATAACAGCAACTACGAGTACCAGTCTGTCAACAACGAGCCATCTGACTGAAGACCGAACACAATTTAGGACAACTATCCAAAGGTTCACTATGAGTCGACTCCGACTTGACGGCACTTAACAACAACCATCAAATCCCTCTCATTCATGTGTGCGGAACACCTTCCCTAGGCAATGTATGCCACACACTTATTAAAAGCCCATAGCATGCATACCTTCCACAGCACAACAAATCTGAAACAGAAGTGGAAGGCTTTAATTTAGCTATATGATTAAGACTCTGCATCCCAGCCTCTCTCTGGTACATAAGAGCAAAAGTAGTAGCGATGTGCAGAGATTTGGATTTTTTTTCCCATTTCATTTTAATTTTCTTCCTTTTGTTTCATATCTTTTTTTACATGTTTTTTCTTTTATTTTTTTTCTTTTATTTCTTTCTCAGTGTATGCTATTTTATAAATGCAGTAAAAGCTGACCACCAGTCCCATTCTTATTTATTTTTTTTAAAAAGCCCCATCCTAATAAGAGGTGCATTGCTGGATGAGAATAATGGTCCATTAAGCCCTGCATTTTTTCTCCAACACGTCAAAGTACCAGCAGTTCTGATAGGAAAGAACTGTCCCTATTGCTGACTATGTGAAGGGTGATCCTTACATCTGGTTCTTGTTAATAAACCTCTCCTCTAAGAGCTTGTTCCAACCTTTTTAAAGCCCAGCTATATTATCAGTCTGAATTGCAACCTCCAGCAACAATTCCACAATCTAACTGTGTGTTGACTGAAGAAATGTTTTCTTAAATTTGTTTTAAATATGCTCATGGAATGATTTCTAATCCTGATATTGTATCACTATACCTGAATGTAACTGACAATGAAGAAGTGTGAGCTAAATACAAATAAATCTGAAAAGCTAAACTGACATTCCATATTAACTTGTTCTCCAGGACCAAGCAGGAAGTTAGTCCTCACATATGGGTGTCATTGGCACCGATGAAGCCCCAGCGGAGCATTTCCCCAGCTTTCTATGAAAGCCTTTGGGAATGCAGGCACGCATGCGCGGTTCCCTTCCCGCCTAAAGGTGCCATCTTACCTCAGTCTCTTTTTTTCCGAGAAGCCCACCGGACGCGTGTCCTGTCATCCCGGATAAAAGTTGATTGTTTTCTGCGATACTCGCTGTTTTTTCTCCCGGTTCGACGCCGGTTCCCCTCCCGCCGGGTTCGGTACACCGGTATCGAGCCCGATTCTTCTTTTTCGGTTTTTGCCCTTCGTGGCTGGCATTCGCACCCTTTTTTGCTTTTTCCCTGGAAGGCCGGTCCTTTGACCTCGCGGGGATTCTTTTTTCCCCGATGGCTTCCAGCGGTTTCAAGAAGTGTGATCGGTGTAAGAAGTTAATGTCTCTCACCGACACACACGACTGCTGCCTTCGGTGCCTCGGTCCTGATCACGACCCTAAGTCGTGTGGACCCTGTGGGAAGATGTCTTCCAAGGCACTCCGAAGTCGCCAGCAGCAGAAAGAAAGGCTTTTCTCGGACTCAGCCTCCGGCCGGGCCTGGACCTCATCTGAGGCCTCGACATCTCGGGATTCGGATCCCGAGCGCCGTCGGAGCTCCTCGGACAGGGGGTCCCCCGACCGGGAACGCAAGAGGAAAGAGCGGCTCGCAAGGGCGTCGTCGGAGGAGGTCCCTGGCTCCTCAAGGGCCAGGTCTAAGACCCCCAACCGTCACCCCGGGCCCGCGGACCAAGAGAAGCCTGCCAAAGTTCCTCGCGTGGAGCCGGAGTCTGATGGACGCGTAAGCCCTGTAGTCCTCGAGGACTCTCCTCCCAGGGAGCCGACGTCGGGCCCGGCGCTGCCGGGGCCCGAGTCGGTGGCTGCTGCGTCTCCCGAGCTGAGTCTCAGGATGACAGCCTTGGAGAGCAGATTGTCTGCCTTCATGGAGCAGCAGCGGGCACTGATGGCCAGCCTGTCTGGTGCATTTGCCCCGACCACCGGGACATCGACTTCGAAGTTGACCCCGGAGACCAAGCTGATACTCGAGTCCATCATGGCTCGAAGTCGACCTCGGTCGCGGTCTCCCTCGACCTCCCACTCGGGACCGAGGGCGTCAATGCCGGTGCCTCCGGCGTCGGGGCGGGTGCTCCAGGGCCCCGCAGGGTCGGACCCTGACTCCTTGTCAGACGAGTCCGCCTGGGAGACGGAGGATGAGGAGTCCCCCGATACCTTCAAGACTCGGTGTGTCCCATCGGACTCACCGCAGTCTGAGCCCCGGAGTAGATCCCCTCCGGAGGATACTCAGTTCTCGGAGTTCGTCCGGGATATGGCCACTGCCTTGGCTATTCCAGCGGACCCCGAGGAGGAGCCTCGAGCTGAAGAGCTCGAGGCCCTGCAGTATGGCTCTCCTCTGAAGGAGGCCTTTACAGTCCCGGTTCCTCCGATGCTGGAACGGCTCCTCTTCCGGATGTGGGAGGCACCGGCCTCGGCGCCGGTTTTGAGCAAGCGAGTCGACTCGATCTATCGACTCAGGAAGAGCCCTGGCTTTCAGAAAGCACAGCTTCCACACCATTCCATGGTTGTGGAATCGGCCATGCATCATCTGAAGAGCCAGAAGATGCACTCCGTGGTGCCCCCCGGCAAGGAGGCCCGGAACCTCGATGGCGTCAGTAGAAAGTGCTTCCAGGGCTCGATGCTTGCTTGCCATGTCCAGTCTTACCAGCTGTACATGGGCATGTACTTGCGGGACCTGGCCAAGGAGTTGGCCGGGTTCTCTGCTGGACTCTCCGGGGAACCCTTGCAGAGATTCAAGTCCTTGTCCTCGGGGATTCGGGACTGCTCCAAGTTCATGTCCCGCGCCGCCTACGATGGCTTCGAGGCTTCGGCCCGAGTTGCGGCAGCCGGCATCGCGGCTCGATGCCAGGCATGGCTGCAGTCATCGGACCTCGAGCCATGGGTTCAGGACAAATTGGTCAATGTCCCTTGCCGAGGTGAAAACCTTTTTGGCAAGCCCATGACCGAGAAGGCCGCCCAGCTCGAAACAGAGCACCTTACACGGACAAGGCTGTCTAGGAAGACCTCTGCCCCTTCTCATAAGAAGAAGGGCTCGGGTAAAAAGCCCTTTTACCCGAAGAAGGGCACTGCCTACAAACAGTACCCTCAATATCAGGCTACCCAAGCTGCACCCCAGGGTCAGCAAGCCAAGGGGCAGGGTAATGGGCCCCGTAGGCAGAGGACCCCCAAGCCTCCGGCCCCTGCTCCCACTCAGCAGGGTGGGGATTTTTGACTCCTCCAGCATAGCCTCTCAGTGCCTGCTATCCCAACCCTGCACAGGAGGTCGCCTTGCCCTATTTGCCCACCAGTGGCCCCTCATTACCGGGGACAGTTGGGTGTTAGACATAGTCCACAAGGGCTATGCCCTACATTTTCACCAACTGCCTCCACCATACTTTCCAGGGGAGCCCCTGATGCCTTCCCTGCACACAGACCTTCTCCTTCAGGAACTCCAAGGTCTGTTGGTGGACAGGGCGGTGGAGCCTGTGTCTCCCCACTTGCAAGGTCATGGATTCTACTCCAGGTATTTCCTGGTGTCCAAAAGAACCGGTGGCCTTCAGCCCATTCTGGACTTCAGGAACCTCAACAAATTCCTAGAGAAGGAAAAGTTTAAGATGCTTACTCTTGGAACACTTCTGCCCTACCTCCAGCAGGGAGATTGGCTATGCTCCATAGATCTAAAGGATGTGTACACTCACATCCTCATTCATCCAGACCACAGAAAGTACCTCAGGTTCATTGTGGGAGGAAACGATTATCAGTACAGAGTACTGCCTTTTGGCCTCACTTCCGCTCCCAGGGTCTTTACCAAATGCCTGGCTGTGGTGGCGGCCTAACTGAGAAATCAGGGAATCTTTGTCTTCCCCTATCTGGACGACTGGCTCATCAGGGGTCAGACGTGCCAGGAGGCCAGACAAGCCACCCTCACAACTATTGCTCCTCTTCAAAGCCTGGGGTTTGTAATAAACTTCGCAAAGCCCACTTTGCTCCCCTCCCAGAACTTGGAGTTTATAGGAGCAAGGCTGGATTCTCTGCTGGCAAAGGCTTTCTTGCCAGAGGACAGAGCGCAAAGACTGATGGCCTTGGCAAACCAGTTTCTCAACAGGTCACTGGTCTCCGCCAGACTCTGCCTGAGGCTTCTGGGCCACATGGCTTCGACAGTACATGTGACCCCCAATGCCAGGCTCCATATGAGGCCTGCACAATGGTGCCTTCATACTCAGTGGTCACAGGCCACAGGCAGCCTCAGAGACAGGATAAGGGTGTCCAGACAATTTCTGAACTCCCTCAGCTGGTGGTTGCACCCACCCAATCTACTAAAAGGGGTGCCCTTTCAAATTCCTGGATACACAGTGGTACTGACCACAAATGCCTCCCTGCAGGGCTGGGGAGCTCATTGCCTGAACAAGTGCACCCAGGGCCTGTGGTCTCCTTGGGAAGCTGCACAGCAGATCAATCTCCTAGAACTCAGAGCTATTCGATTAGCACTCAAAGCTTTCTCTCCTGCCCTGGCTCATCAATCTGTCCTGGTTCAGACAGACAGACAACCAAGTAGCCATGTTTTATGTGAACAAACAGGGCAGCACTGGGTCCAGGCTCCTCTGTCGGGAGGCTCAGGACCTTTGTTCATTTGCCCTCAAGCACAACATGCTCCTCAAGGCTGTGTACCTTCCAGGCCAGGACAAATACCTGGCCGACAGGTTGAGCAGGATTCTGCAGCCCCACGAGTGGCAGCTGCATCCTTTAGTAGTTCAGAAGATCTTCCTAAAATGGGGTCTCCCTTTGATAGATCTCTTTGCCAGCCCACAGAACAAGCAACTGCCAAAGTTCTGCTCCAGGCAACTGCATCCTCTGAGAATAGCAGCGGATGCTTTTCTGATTCCCTGGTCTCAGGGCCTCCTGTATGCGTTTCCTCCCGCGCCCTTGGTGGCCCGAACTCTCTTCAAGATTCTTCAGGACAAGGCCTCGGTCCTGCTGGTGGCTCCCAGGTGGCTGACACAGCCTTGGTTTCCACTTCTGCTTCAACTGGCGGTGGATCCCCCACTGCCTCTGGGGTTGCAACCTGACCTTCTCTCACAGGAGCAGGGTTCCCTTCTGCACCCCAATCTCAAAGCTCTCAATTTGATGGCCTGGAGGCTGCAAGGGTAGTCTTGGCTCCCTGGGGCCTACCTCAGGAAGTTGAGGAGGTTGTCCTAGCCTCTAGGAAACAGTCCACAAGGAAAACCTATGCTCTCAAATGGAAAAGGTTTTCTGTGTGGTGTCAGCTACGTACAGAGGATCCTTTCTCATGTACTGTGCCAGTAGTGCTTCAGTACTTACTGCACTTGTCCAATCAGGGACTTAAGTCCAATTCTGTTCGGGTCCACCTCTCAGCTCTAGCAGTTCACCATTCACTGGTGGAAGGACATTCTCTGTCAGGTCACCCCTTGGTGTCCTGCTTTCTCAGGGGCTTGCTTTTGCTCAGGTCTCCAATCCGTCCTCCTGCTCCTGAGTGGGAGTTGAATGTGGTCTTGCAGCAGCTGACTCGCCCACCCTTTGAGCCGATGGCTACTTGCCCTCTACGCTTCCTGTCCTGGAAGACACTCTTCTTGGTAGCCCTTACCTCGGCTAGGCGAGTGAGTGAGCTTCAGGCCCTGGTCTGTGATAGGCCTTACACTCGCTTCTATAGGAACAGGGTAGTCCTTAGGACTCATCCAAAGTTCCTCCCCAAAGTTGTCTCCTCCTTCCACCTTAACCAAGAGGTGGTTCTTCCAACATTCTTCCCTAGGCCTCATGCAAGCCAGGCTGAAGCAGTTCTGCATACCCTGGACTGTAGGAGGGCCTTATCCTTCTACCTTGACCGTACGCAGGGGCATAGAAGGGCTACTCAGCTCTTCATATCTTTTGACCCTAATAAGTTGGGGTTGGCTGTGTCCAAGCGTACCTTGTCCATCTGGGTTGCTGACTGTATCACCTGGGCTTATAGGGCGGCTGACCTTCCTTTGCAGGGTCGGGTCACGGCCCACCGTGTCAGGGCAATGGCTGCCTCAGTGGCTCATCTCCGCTCTGTGCTCTTGGTAGACATCTGCAGGGCTGCAACTTGGTCTTCAAGCCAGACTTTTGTGGCCCATTACTGTCTGGAGAGGGAGTCCCATAGGGACAGTGCTTTTGGCCAAGCAGTACTCCGGAATCTGAGGTTTAGGCAACTCCTGCCCTCCTGCCCTCTGTTGGGCTACCGGTGGAGGTTGTGTCAGTGAAAAGCCTTTCTTTGCAGCTGGGACTAGAGGGAGTCCTCTTGTTCAGCCTGGGTTCCTTGGTAGCCCAGAGCTAGGGAGTCACCCATATGTGAGGACTGACTTCCTGCTTGGTCCTGGAGAAAGAGTAGTTACTCACCTGTAACAGGTGTTCTCCAGGAGCAGCAGGAATCAGTCCTCACAACCCTCCCTCCTCCCCTTGGAGTTGCAGTTGTACATAGTTTATTTTTCATTTTTGTGTGCTGTTCTTAGCTATGTCATTTGACTGAGGTAAGATGGCATCTTTAGGCGGGAAGGGAACCCCGCATGCGTGCCTGCATTCCCAAAGGCTTTCATAGAAAGCTGGGGAAATGCTCCACTGGGGCTTCATCGGTGCCGATGACACCCATATGTGAGGACTGATTCCTGCTGCTCCTGGAGAACACCTGTTACAGGTGAGTAACTACTCTTTCCATTCCACTCATTTTATAAGCCTCTATCATATTCACTTTCAGTTTTCACTCCTCCAAACTGAAGAGCTCTAACCTGTTTAGCCTTCCTTTATAAAGGAAACACCCCAGCCCCTTTATCATTCTGTTGCCTTTCTCTTAATTCTCCATTCCCTTTCACACCACCATTGTAATGTATTCCATGAATTTATATATATGATATGATTTCTTAGTAATCTATTTCTTTTAAACTCTAGGTCAGTGGTTCTCATCCCAGTCCACAGGGCACACCCAGCCTAATACTGCTACTATATAAGGTTATATAATATAAGGTTCTTACTCTGGTTCATCATGTCATCTACACTCATACCCCTCAATACTTGTCTATCTCATTCACTTTCACACCTCCTTCGGCCCTCTCCATCAGATTCATTCCAATCACCTCTCTCTCCCCTCACCTTCACTTCCTCTTCTGGAATCCACCCGATCCTCTGCCTTCTTTTTCTTGGGCCCCCTTCTATGGAACTTACTCCCATCAGACTTTCCCTTGAACTCTCCTTTCTCCACTTTAAGACAATGTTAAAAATCCACCTCTTCTCCCTTGCCTTTGACCTTCCCCCTCTCTCTCCTAATTTCCTGTCTTGCTGCCCTTGCCCCATCTAGTCTAGCACTCTATTACTTCCTTTATCTGCTTTTCTCTTTCCTGTCCTTACAATGGCATTACATTTCCTTTTCCCTGTGTCTTGTCGTAACTTGTTTTATATTGTAAACCACTCTGACGTCTTGACATTGGGCGATGTATCAAAGTATACAAAGATAAAGATAAAGGTACACATGTAGATCATGAGCCCTTTGGGGATGAGGGAAAATATCCAGTACCTGCTTGTAGTGATTGTAAACCACTCTGATGCCCTTCAGCCTGGGCGGTATATCAAGAAATTGTATAAACATAAACTACTACTTCTTATTTCTATAACGCTACTAGACATATGTAGGGTGTAGAAAAACAGTGGGCAAAACTGAAAGGGGATATTTTAAGGGCAACCAACCTTTTTGTTAAAATGGTAAATAAAGGCAAAAGGAAAAGGAGACCGCTATGGTTTTCTAAGGAAGTAGCTGAAAAAGTGAAGAAAAAGAGGGAGGCCTTCATGAAATATAAGAGATCACAGAGAGAGGAAGACAGGCATCTATATTTGGAAAAACTTAGAGAAGCTAGCAAAGTAGTCACGAAGGCAAAGATTCAAAAGGAGGAGGAAATAGCCAATGCAATAAAATGGGGGTATAAGACATTTTTCAGATATATTAGTGAGAAGAGGAAGGGCAAAAGTGGTATTGTCAGACTCAAGGGTGCAGGGGGGGAATATGTAGAAGCTGATAAGGATAAAGAGGAATTGTTTAACATATATTTTTGTTCTGTGTTCACAGATGAAGAACCAGGAGCAGGACCTCAGAAAACACCCACAAATAGGAACAGAAGCGAGGGACATCTTGAACAATTTTCAGAAGACTGTTCGTGAGAGACTAGCTCAACTTAAAGTAGACAAAGCGATGGGACCGGATGGGATACACCCTAGAATACTGAGGGAACTTGGGGACGTTCTAGCAACTCCACTGACTGACCTTTTCACTGTCTCGTTGGAGTCGGGAGTGGTGCCAAAGGACTGGAGAGCGGCTCATGTGGTGCCTTTACACAAAAGCGGAAGTAAGGATGTGGTTGAAAACTACAGGCCAGTTAGTTTAACTTCAGTGGTGAGTAAATTATTGGAAACGCTGCTGAAAGAGAAAATAGTGAGGTTTCTGGAGTCCAGTGGATTACAGGATCCGAGGCAGCATGGATTCACCAGAGGAAGGTCTTGTCAGACAAATCTGATTGATTTCTTTGACTGGGTGACCAGGGAGTTGGACCGAGGGAGAGCTGTAGATGTGGTGTATTTAGATTTCAGTAAAGCCTTTGACACTGTTCCTCACAGGCGACTTATAAACAAACTGAGCACCCTAGGGATGGACCCTAAAGTTACTGCTTGGGTTAGAAATTGGTTGGGTGGGAGGCGACAAAGAGTACAAGTAAATGGAGCTCACTCTGAGGAGAAGGATGTTACCAATGGTGTGCCCCAGGGATCTGTCCTTGGTCCGATTCTTTTTAACATCTTTGTTAGTGATATAGCGGAAGGGCTGTCGGGTAAGGTTTGCCTCTTTGCAGATGATACCAAAATCTGCAATAGAGTAGACACCCAGGAAGGTGTAGATAACATGAGGAGGGATCTAGCTAAGCTTAAAGAATGGTCTAGAATTTGGCAGCTGGCATTTAATGTTAAAAAATGTAAGGTCATGCATTTGGACTGCAGCAATCCAAGGGAGCAATACAGTATAGGAGGTGAAGTACTTTTGTCCAGTAAAGAAGAGCAGGACCTAGGCGTGGTTGTGTCTGATGAACTTAAAGTAGCTAAACAGGTAGAAAAGGCGACGGGAAAAGCTAGAAGGATGCTTGGGTGCATACGGAGAGGAATGGCTAGCAGAAAAAAGGAGGTGATAATGCCTCTGTATAAGTCTTTGGTGCGACCTCATTTGGAGTATAGTGTGCAATTCTGGAGACCGCACCTTCAAAAGGATGTGAACAGGATGGAGTCGGTGCAGAGGGTGGCTACTAAAATGATTAGTGGGCTTCATTATGAAGCATATGAGGACAGACTTAAGGATCTTAATATGTACACCTTAGAGGAAAGGCGGGATAGAGGTGATATGATTGAGATGTTTAAATACCTCCATGGCATAAATGTTCAGGGAGAGAGCCTCTTTCAATTGAAAGCAAGTTCTGCTACGAGGGGACATGGGATTAGGGTGAAGGGAGATAGATTCAGGAGTGATATGCGGAAATATTTCTTTACGGAAAGAGTAGTGGATCCATGGAATAGTCTCCCAGTGGAGGTGGTAGAGATGAGGACAGTAACTGAATTCAAAAAAGCATGGGACCAACACAGAGGATTTCTAAAGGTAAAAAGTGGACTGTTGTAGTTGTTGATATGGAAGGACAGACTAGATAGGCCATGTGGTCTTTTTCTGTCATCATGTTTCTATATTTCTATGTTTCTATACACAGAGCTGTACATATGTAAGTAAGAGCATATCCCTATGTCACAGTACTTACAATCTGAGATAAACAGAACCAAAAAGGGGCTAGTAAATTTCATTATAAGGAAATGATTTTAAAAAGGGAGATATTAAACAGGAGAACAAGGAAATCAGGATTTAAAAGCAGCCTTGAAAAGGTAGGTTGTTAGGCTGGATTTGAATACAGTCAGAGTGTGGTAGGCTATGGTCTAGCATGGCCTGCTACTATGAAAAGCCTGTAAGTTAGGCCTGGATCCTAACTCCCATTATAGCTAGAAAAGAACCAAAAATCTGTGAAAAATAAGAGAACTGCTTTAAAATGCTTAATAAGAAGTTTTCATGAATTCATAAGTCTTCTATTATTCTCTTGTGTGTGAAAGAACAGAAATGTTACAGTATATGCATTCCAGAAGCGAAAGTTGACCCTGAAGTAGAAAAGTAACGAGATTAAGAACTGTACCATTGTTCAAGCAATCCTAAAGGAGGGGACCGGTTGCTAGGCTCCGGAGGGATTTCTAATTGGACAGGTGCAGGGAATGTATAACCAATGAAAAGTTTGCATGTATCAAGTTGGAACCAATAGAAAATTCTCATGTATCAAACTGAAAAAGAGGTATAAATGGTTATGTCTCTGTATAAGCTTTTGCTCAGTTCCTTTTGAAGCTTTGACTGACTGGGCCTTGTGCACAATAAACTGACTTGGACCCTGTCAATCGACTCCTGGACTTATTCATTGATTGCACTTTGCCACAGCATATTCTTGGTGCATTGGCCGGGAAGTGCGAGTGGTAAATGGTATTCAAGTGAGTAATCCACGTAATTCGCCTTGAGGTTTGGCCCGGTTGGAACCGTGTCTGTCCGACCGCGGGGGAAACCTCAGGCGCTGCCGGCCCCTTTGTGCCGGAGAGGGTTCCGCCTGCCTCGGCGGGCCATCGAGTCCAGCTGGCCAACATCTCCGACCCGGGGGAGTCCTGGTTCCAACTCAGAAGCTAGTGTGGTATCGGGGACCGGATCCGGTGAATAGACATTTTTGTGATTTAATAGTCAGAAAGAACAGCCTGGGACAACGTCTTGCATGCGCAGGACTGATTTGGTATATTTGGTATAGACTAACTGGGAAATCTTGCATGAGTATACGTGAGACAAGGGAGCCTGATCACCTCCCATAAGGGCGGTCCTAGTAAGCTCCGCGTAAGGAAAGCGGAAGCTGAAGCCATCGACCCTTCTTGTTTGGAATAGTCAGTTAGTCAGAAAACCTGGGCACTTGAAATATTGAAATATGATATCTTGTTGAAATATGCTTGCGTGTGTGAGTGAGAGGTCTTGAAATACAGACCGAGCGAGAGCGGACTCCTAAGTAGCGCAGTTCCTGGCCGGGCGACCGCGCCCAGGTCGCAAACAGGAGGAAGCGAGTGGTGTTTGTCCCCCCCAGTGTTCTGTGGGCTGTACGGACCCCTTACCTGCAGCCATACTACCTATCCTTATTGTTCGTTGTCTTGTATGTCATTACGTGTACGTAGGGACGTAGGGTACGTAACGTACGCAGGTACGTTGAGTACGTAGAAAGTGTAGGTAGGTGCGTCTACGTTATGGGAGGGACGGAGTCCACACAAACTCCGTTGGCATGTATGATCAAGAATTTCCGTAAAGGATTTTCGGGCGATTATGGTATAAAAATGACTCCATCCAGATTAAAAATGTTATGTGAAAGGGAGTGGCCTGCATTAGCTGCTTCATGGCCCCGAGGGGGCACCTTTGATTTTGAGACAGTTTTACGACTTCATCAGCTCATACTGAGAGCGTATCCTGACCAGTTCCCCTATATAGATTCCTGGTTAAGTGTATGTGAACAGCAGCCCTCATGGATGAAGCGCTGTTATGAGGAGCACTGTAAAATATTTGTAGCTACTACTAGGGGAACCAAAAAGGCTAAGGAAGCAAAGCCGCCTGTGTATTCTGACCCAGAGTCCTCAGATATTTTGGATAGTTTACCCCGGCACCCACAGAAATTAGTCCCCACAGCCCCACAACTTGAAGTAGAGCCCGAAGAGGAGTCCCAGAAAATACCGAAGCAACAGCCTAAGAAGCATCCTACCCCGAGTGAAAGTCCCGGGTCAGGCCCAAGCACAACAGGGGGACTCGAGTCTTCTGATGAGATAGAAAGCAGAAGCTCTCCTGCCAGTTCAGGGTCACCCACCAAGGAGACTAGTGCCTGGGAGCCTTATGATTTAAGAAGCGTAACTCCCAAGAAGAAGGAGAAAGCAGGGCACCTAATGCCATTACGCCAAGTGCCTGGAATTCCTGTTTTAAATGATCAGGGCCAGATGGCGCCAGGACCAACCAGCTTAGTTTATGTACCCTTTTCTACCACAGATTTATTAAACTGGAAAACGCATTATGCTTCCTACACAGCCAAGCCCCAGGAATTAACAGAATTAATGTCTAGCATTATGCAAACCCATCAGCCTACCTGGGCCAATTGCCACCAGCTCCTGTCCACCCTCTTCACCACTGAGGAGCGAGGCCGGATCGGGCAAGCAGCCCTCCGGTGGTTAGAAGAGAACCCTGTAGAAGGGGGGGTGGAATAAATCCCCCGCAAGCAGCTGCTGCGGAATATCCCAATGAAGATCCCGGGTGGAACCCGAATGAAGAAAGGGGGGTGGCGGCCTTAACCAGATTTCGCCAGGCCTTAGTGCAGGGCCTGAAGAAGGGAGGCCAGAGGGCCATGAATATCGGGAAAGTATCGGAAGTTCTCCAGGGTCCAGATGAGAGCCCAGCGGCCTTTCATGAGCGGTTGTCTGAAGCTTATAGACTGTATACCCCATATGATCCTGCCGCTCAGGAAAATTTACGCATGGTAAATGCGGCTTTTGTTAGTCAGTCCCAGAGAGACATAAAGCGAAAATTACAGAAATTGGATGGATTTGCGGGCATGAATACAGCTCAGTTAATGGAAGTCGCTCAGAAAGTATTTGTGAATCGTGAAAATGAACGAGACAGAGAAAGTGAACGAAAGATGAAGAAGAAGGTAGATCTTCTTGCTGCTGCTATAACCGAACGACGTGGAGGAGGTATTCCTAATCAAAGGACCAGAGGACGTGGACGAGGCCGCGGAAGCGACAGGCCTCTATTAGGTGCAAATCAGTGCGCCTACTGCAAGGAAGAAGGACATTGGAGAAATGAGTGCCCGCATCTGGACTCCGCCCCTGCAAGGGGAGGAGGGAGTCCCTGGAGGACCGGAGGAAGATTTCGAAGGAGAGGAGGAATGAATCGAACACAGTTCCAGCAGGAGAGGGAAGAAGCCATTGAGGGAGTGGCAATAGCAACGGGCTATGACCTGGATGACATAGATGAAGACTAGGCCAGACTGGGCTCCAAGTTCACCCTGGGTCCCCAGGAGCCTATGGTCAGTTTAAAGATAGGGGACCAATACATGGAATTCATGGTAGATACAGGAGCAGAACATTCAGTAGTAGCCAAGCCAGTAGCTCCTCTGTCCTCATGATCTGTCACCATTGTGGGAGCTACTGGAAATAAAGCCACAAAACCATTCTTGCAGAACCGCATGTGTGAACTAGGGGGACAGAAGATAATGCACCAGTTCTTGTATATGCCTGAGTGCCCTATTCCACTACTGAGCCAAGACATGCTTGCCAAGCTCCAGGCCCAAATATCCTTTGCTGAAGGGGGAGAAATGAAAATGACTGTGAACCCAAAGCCTGCTGGATTGATGGTGCTTACTGTTCCCCGAGAAGAAGAATGGCGGTTCTATAGTGCACCTTCAATAAAGTTAGCCAGTCCCTGTATACCTACCAACCTTATAGCCCCACCTGAAGTATGGGCAGAAGATAATCCACCTGGCCTAGCGAAGAACATAGCCCCTGTCATTGTCACCCCCAAGCCAGGAGCGGAACCAGTACATGTGAAGCAATATCCTCTCCCTCGGCCAGCCATAGAAGGAATTCACTGCCATTTAATGAAACTGCTGAAGTACGGACTTCTCAAGGAATGCCAGTCACCTTGAAACACCCCCCTTCTCCCAGTAAAGAAGCCTAGGACAGGGGACTGCCGCCCAGTACAAGATCTAAGGCGAGTAAATGATGCAGTTGAAACTATACACCCAGTAGTACCGAACCCTTATACTCTCTTGGGACTGATCCCCGCTGAGGCTACTCACTTCACCGTCCTGGACCTGAAAGATGCCTTTTTCTGTGTGCACCTAGCACCCACCAGTCAACTTTTATTCGCTTTTGAATGGCAAGACCCCACAACAGGAAGGCGGGGTCAGCTCACCTGGACCAGATTACCCCAAGGATTCAAGAATTCACCTACTCTCTTCAGTGCTGCCCTGAATCAAGATCTCTCAAGTTATCCAGTGGACCCAGGAAAGAGGGTTCTTCTTCAGTATGTAGATGACTTGCTCATAGCCACCAACTCAGAAAGTGAATGCCTACAAGCTACTAGTGAACTTTTGTACCTTCTCAAAGATGCTGGATACAAAGTCTCAAGAGCCAAAGCACAACGATGCCAAACTGAAGTCAAGTATTTAGGATTCCAGTTGTCCAGTGGGATCTGACGTTTAGGACCAGAACGCAAGGAAGTTGTATGTAATATCCCCATTCCAACCACTAGGAGGCAAGTAAGAGCCTTCCTGGGGGCCGCGGGATATTGTCGCATATGGATCCCCAACTTTGCCCTGATTGCAAAACCACTATACCAAGTCACCAGAGGAATGGAAAAATCCCCACTAGATTGGGGATCTGAACAAGATGTAGCATTCCAAACTTTGAAAAAGGCCCTGATGTCATCTCCAGCTTTAGGTCTTCCAGATGTTCAGAAGCCTTTCCATCTTTTTGTCCATGAGTCACAAGGAAACGCATTGGGAGTATTGACCCAATCTCTTGGCTCCTGGCAACGACCAGTAGCTTATCTGTCAAAACAATTGGATGTAGTTGCAAAAGGATGGCCCCCTTGCCTGACAGATGTCGCAGCAACAGCCCTCCTGGTGGGTGAAGCAGATAAACTCACACTAGGACAAACTCTTCAAGTCACCGTGCCACATTCTGTCCTGACTCTCATGGAACACAAAGGAAACCTCTGGCTAACCAATGCACGAATGTTGAAGTATCAAAGCATGTTGTGTGAAAACCCTAGGATACAGTTGAAAGTTAGTCAAGCTCTGAACCCTGCTACATTGTTCCCAATTGGTCCTGGGCCACCTGATCATAATTGTTTAGAAACCATGGACACTGTATTCTTAAGTCGCCCTGATTTGACCGATGTCCCTCTAGAGGACCCAGAACAGACTTTCTTTGTAGATGGAAGCAGTTTGGTCATCAATGGACATCGTTGTGCTAGATATGCAGTGGTGACCCTTGATCTGGTAGTTGAATCCTCAGCCCTGACCCAAGGAACTTCTGCACAGAAAGCTGAATTGATAGCCCGCACCAGAGCCTTGACATTAGGAGTAGGACTCCGCATAAATGTGTACACAGATTCCAAATATGCCTTCACTACTTTGCATGCACATGGAGCCTTGTATAAAGAGCGAGGGTTGATCACTTCAGGGGGTAAGGACATTAGGTATGGGCCCGAGATATTGATGTTATTAGATGCTGTATGGGCCCCCAAACAAGTGGCAGTCATGCACTGCCGAGGTCATCAGGCAGGAGCAGGAGAAGTTGCCCGAGGGAATAGATTTGCAGATGCCACCGCCCGAAAGGCGGCTACCACAGGACATGTTAGGACCCAAGATACTGTAATGCAAGCAGCCCTATTCCCTGTGCCCCTTAGTTCCTGGGCACCCCGATACACGACAAGAGAGTTAGACTATTATTGTGAAAAGGAGGGAGGAGTCTTGACAGAACAAGGTTGGATAGTGCTACCACCCCCAGAAGGTAGTCCACCTCCAGGTCCTACCGTCATCCCTGAAGCATTAGGGCCAGCCTTTGTCCAAGCCTTTCATCAAGCCACACATTATGGGAAAACAGCCATGAAGAAAGCCCTGAGACCCCATTTCTGTATTTCATTGCTAGGATCCTTGACCGCCTCAGTGGCACAGCAATGCCTGATATGTGCCCAAAATAACGCCAAGCAAGGTCCTGTTCCACCCCCAAGAGTTCAGTCAGTAGGGGTGACCCCCATGAGTGATATATATAGATAGACTTTGCTGAAATGCCCCGTGTAAATGGATATCACTATATGTTAGTGTTAGTTTGCACATTTTCAGGGTGGGTAGAAGCCTACCCCACCCGAACTGAGAAAGCCCGAGAAGTCACTAGGGTATTGCTCCATGAGATCATTCCCCGATTTAGAATACCATCAACTATAGGGTCAGACAATGGTCCATCATTTGTATCCCAAGTGACTCAACAGTTAGCTCAAGCTTTGCAAATAAAATGGAAGTTGCACACTGCTTACAGACCCCAGAGCTCAGGGAAAGTAGAGCGTATGAATAGAACCTTGAAAACTCAGTTATCCAAGCTCTGTCAAGAGACACACCTAAAGTGGCTCCAAGTTCTACCCATAGCCCTTCTTAGGATACGTTCAGCTCCCACCAGATCCTTAGGTGTCTCCCCTTTTGAGATTTTGTATGGGCGACCTCCACCCATAGTGCAGGGAATAAAGGGAGACATGAGGCAGATAGGATCTGAAATAACTAGACAAGAACTATTAGCTTTAGGTTCTGTTTTGCAGAAACTCCAAACGTGGGTGCAAGACTGACTACCCATCAACCTGACCTAGCCTCTGCATCCCTTCAAGCCAGGAACGTCCGTGTGGGTGAAAGAGTGGAGAAAGACCCCGCTGGCGCTGCATTGGAAGGGACCCTATGTCGTCATCCTGTCAACCCCCACCACCGTGAAAGTTGCAGAATTCGAACCCTGGATCCACCACAGTCGAGTGAAGCCGGCAGCTGCACCTGATCCTGGCCAATGGACGTCAGTGAATGATCCCGAGACTCCATTGCGACTCACCTTGAGGAGACAGCCAGCTTTATAGAAGAAACTTCAGCATCCACTTACGTCACGCAAAAGTGACCATCACTACAGAAACAGAAGAAAATTCAGCACAGTTCATTATCCTCAACTTTCCAGTTAGCTTCCAGAGACTATGATCACAATGTTCTTCCACTATTGCCTTGTGGGAGTGGTGATCCTGGGAATCCTGGAAAAGACCTTTGCTCTACCCCCTTGTATAGCTTGCATAACCACCACCCGAACAGGACAAAAGGTTACTCAGACTTTGCTCTATCATTCCTACTATACTTGCACTGGAACAGTCAGCCGGTGTGTTTATAAGGGCACCAAACTGAACATTTGCACAAAGGGAAGAAGTAAGGCTTGTTATACCCCTTGACAAAACCCATCATACTATACATTCGAGATACGATGGAATGATGAAGATGGAGCTATCCTGAATGCGACAAAACCCCTTACCGACCCCACCAAATCTATCACCTTGAACTTTGACGCTTGTGATGCCATCAACAGAAATGCTTACCACAGATGTGGGTCATGGGAGCGAGCCTACTATCATGATGATAAATACATGTGTCCAGAAGGAGCCTATGGATGGGGAAAGTGTACAGGAAAGAGTACGGCAGCCACTATTTACACCACCGTATCTGAACATGATTACTTTTGCCCAAAATGGGAATGTGTATATTTTGCTACCTGGAAGTATGCACCGACGGGACAAGACGGTGATCATCGCAAAGGCAGCCTAATGAAGATCAGCATACCAGAACCTAAGAAATGCCAGAAAGGTGCCTGTAATCCTCTACAACTCTTCATAGCCAACCCCAGCCACTGGAAGCAAGGATACAAGTTTGGGTTACGTATTGCAGGAGGAGGTGTAGATCCTGGGACTATTTTATATCTGCAATTAAACACCAAAACCCATGTATCCTCACCCTATCGTATACATCACTCCTTCTATGAAGCCATGAAATCAGAGTTTGAAATCCCTCCTGCCTCCCAGAACTTATTTCTTGAATTAGCGGGAGCAGTTGCTTCCAGTCTCCATGTTTCAGACTGTTTGTTTTGTGGAGGAACAAAAATGGGAGACCAATGGCCTTGGGAAGCACAAGAATGGAACTATTCTGTTCCATATAATCAGACTAATATACGCAATACCACAAGTGAATGGATATTGGCCCACTCCATTGTGGGTAATTTATGTTTCTCTCGCTATGGACCAATGTTCAATATGGAAGTGGGGCAGCTGGTCTGTCTCAATCAGAAGTTTTACAACAGTACCACTAAGAAAACATCTTGGTGGTCAGGAGCCAACGCTACTGAACCCTCCAATCCTCTAGTCCAGTTTCCTAGACTTGCCAGCATCTGGACTAACCTAGCAGCATATAATTCTTGGCAAGTACCACCTGGACTGGACTGGATTTGCGGAACCCGAGCATATGCCAGACTTCCTCATCACTGGGGAGGCGCATGTGTATTGGGAACCATACGACCTTCCTTTTTCCTTCTGCCTACATCCCAGGGAGAACAGCTAGGATATCCTGTGTACAGAAGTCGACAGCTGAAGGAGGCCTTCAAAATAGGCCAATGGGACAAATAGGATGGTGAAGAATGGCGCCCAGAAAGAATCATCGCATACTATGGACCTGCCACTTGGGAGCAGGATGGGACTTGGGGATATCGTACTCCTGTTTATATGATTAATCGAATAATATGTTTGCAAGCTGTTGTTGAAATAATAACCAATGAAACTAGTAAAGCACTAATCCTTCTAGCAAAGCAAAGTACACAAATGCGTACAGCCATTTATCAAAATCGTTTAGCTTTAGATTATTTGTTAGCAGCTGAAGGTGGGGTATGTGGAAAGTTGAATCTAAGTAATTGTTGTTTACAGATTGATAATAATGGGCATGTAGTTGAAGATTTAGCCATTCAGATGAGAGAGCAGACATTTGTGCCTGTCCAGACTTGGCACAGTTTAAAGATGGATGGGTGGTTTGGTTCATTGTTTTCTTGGATAGGTGGTCTGAAATCCCTTATGTTTATCGTACTATTCATATTAGCCATGTGCTTGTTGCTCCCTTGTCTCCCACCCCTTTGCTTACACATGATAACATCATCAATTGATAACACTATAGAGCGGAAGGCAGCTGCGAAGGTATTAGCTATGTGGCGATATTACCCTATACCCCACGATGATGATGCCATTACACCAGTATAATGTGTTGATTGACTAATGAGTGATTTAATTCTCACCCTTCCTCACTTGCGGGTGAGAATAATCAAAGGGGGGAATGTGGTAGGCTATGGCCTAGCATGGCCTGCTACTATGAAAGGCCTGTAAGTTAGGCCTGGATCCTAACTCCCATTATAGCTAGAAAAGAACCAAAAATCTGTGAAAAATAAGAGAACTGCTTTAAAATGCTTAATAAGAGGTTTTCATGAATTCATAAGTCTTCTATTATTCTCTTGTGTGTGAAAGAACAGAAATGTTACAGTATATGCATTCCAGAAGCTAAAGTTGACCCTGAAGTAGAAAAGTAACGAGATTAAGAACTGTACCATTGTTCAAGCAATCCTAAAGGAGGGGGCCGGTTGCTAGGCTCCGGAGGGATTTCTAATTGGACAGGTGCAGGGAATGTATAACCAATGAAAAGTTTGCATGTATCAAGTTGGAACCAATAGAAAATTCTCATGTATCAAACTGAAAAAGAGGTATAAATGGTTATGTCTCTGTATAAACGTTTGCTCAGTTCCTTTTGAAGCTTTGACTGACTGGGCCTTGTGCACAATAAACTGACTTGGACCCTGTCAATTGACTCCTGGACTTATTCATTGATTGCACTTTGCCACAGCAAGAGAAAGAACCTCATGTATCAATTCAGGAAGCCTATTCTGAATATATGTATCACTGTGTCAATCTAGGCATGATCAGTTAGGCCTGCTTTAGAACAGGCATGACTTCTGAGACTAAACGCAGGCTTCCTGTATACTCCCTATTCTATAAAGGAAAGCCCACATGTGCCTTACTTTATAGAATAGGTCTCAAATACATGTCTCGCAACACCCTTTGGCTGCCTGCGCACAAGTAAAGTGTGATGCTGTGCATGTATTTGTGCCTATTTTATAAAGGAAAGCATGCACAGGCTTTATAGAATAGAGGCATATAGATGCACCCGATATTAGTCATGGCAGTTATGCCTGCTTTAGACCAGGCCTAACTGACAGTGCTGTGATGCATATAAATCATAGTATTCCATAACTTACGTATGCTTGTAAATCTTGCTCTTGCCTACACTCCACCCAAGCTCTGCCCCTGTGCACACCCCAACAGAGTACATGCACTGGGACTTACATGCATGCTTACAGAATAGCAAACACTTAAACCACATGGGTTAACGGCATACGTTTTTTAAAATGGGGACTTATGCAAGTTTTAGGAGTGCAGCATCCTGCTCACACTATACCCCTATGAGGGTGATTTCATAAACTTCCATGAAATTAATGCATATCATTCCATGGTACAACTGCACCTTGAATATTGTGTGCAATTCTGGTCGCCATATCTTAAAAAGGATATAGCAGAATTAGAAAAGCTGCAGAGAAGAGCCACCAAAATGGTAAAGAGGATGGAAGGATACACTTATGAGGAAAACCTTAAAAGGTTAGGGCTTTTCAACTTGGAAAAGAGACGGCTGAGGGGAGATATGATAGAGATCTATAAATTAATGAATGGAATGGAACAGGTAAACATAGACGAGTTGTTTATGCTATCAAAAAGTAGAAAGACTAGGGAACATGCAATGAAGCTATAACATAAGCCACTTAAGATTAATAAAAGAAAATATGTTTTCACTCAATGTGAAATCAAACTCTGGAATTCATCACTGGAGGATGTAGTAAAAGCTGTTAGGGTAGTCGGGTTTAAAAAAGGCTTGGACAAGTTCCTGGAGGAAAGCTCCATAAATTATTATTAAAGAGGACCCGGGAAATCCACTGCTTGCCCTGGGACATGCATTGTGGAACTTGTGTGCCTTTTGGGAACCTGCCAGGTACTTGTGACCTGGATTGGCCACTATTGGAAACAGGATACTGGGCTTTATGGACCTTGGTCTGACCCAGTATGGCATTCCATATGTTCTTATGTTCTTATTAGCACATGCATATTTGAGGCCTATTTTATAAAATGAAATACACATGTATTTCATTTTATCAAATAAGAACATAACTGTGGGTGAGCACTTACACTTGCTCTATGGAAGATGCAAATGCCCACATTATATTTTTGAAGAATACATATAATGTATCGTGTTTTATAACTTAAGTATGTAAATTTGCACCCCACCCAACCTCCGCTGAAATGTGCGCCCATACCGAAAGTACACACAATCAGACTTATGCGCGAACTTATGGAATGATGACCACCTAAAGAACACACATAGGTGCCCATTCACAAGAATAAGTCCTTAAAAATTGGTGACTTATGCTAATTAATGGCATATATCTTTATGCAGCTCCTTATAAAATCAGCCCCTATGAGGGTAATTTTATAAATGGATGCCTAGGTTAAAGTCGCCAATATGCCTATTTTAAGCCTATTTTATAAAGACAAGTAAGTGCCTACTTGTCTCTATAAAATACTAGAATAAGTGACAGAGATCACACCTTAAACTCAGGCATGGCCATTTACACCTCATCTAAAGCAGCATAAAGTATACAAATAAGCAAATGGAATTTTATAATCAATGTGCGGACTTGTGAACTTTGCCTGCTCTCGACCCAGACTGCAATCCTGTAAAGTACATACATTCATGCCAATTTTCGTACTTTTATATCAGTAAGTATGTTATAAGAAGTCATTAATGCTTCATAAACTGCCACATACATGCATTAATGACTTTATAAAATTACTTCATAAACAGTACTAACTGAAAACTAGAATGTTTCACCTTGAAGAGGAGGATTGTTTCAGTTCTCTATAGTTTAATTGTAACATATTGTGCACAGATTTCTTTTAATTTCTTGATCATGTGGGGAAGGGAAGCAGATCATAGTCCACGTACCACAGTCTGATGAAGTAGCAGAAGCAAATAATAAGGCGGCAGATGGTGTCGAAATGTTTAGAGGTTGGTTCCTGGAGCTGTTCACCATGTCTGGGCCTGGTGTGGTATAAGGATCTGTAAGCTCTCTGACAAGAGCAGAACTGTTTACAGCAGGATCCTCTGGTATGGTGAGAGTTGTGCTAAGGGTGTGCAGAGAGTCTGTTGCCTTCTTCAGCCAGGCTCCATCAGATATATCAGTTGAGGATATGGGAATCAGAAAGGGAAGGCTCTGCTGAGGCCCTGCTGACACCGCCAAGTCAGTGGTTTTTGAGTTTGCAGTGATCAGATTGGGGCTAGGAGACAATAGCATCCCTTCTTCAACACTTGGAAATTGAGTACTGGCTGTGAGCAAGCTCACTATGGAATTTTCAGTGGAGACAGGCATCCCTCCTCTGTCTGTGACTACTATACTTGCACTTGTCACTGGTAGCACTGCAGTTAATTCAGACGGGGTTGGCGGTTCTTTTTTAAGCCCATCTGCAAAACAGAACCATTCTGCATTAGAGATGTCACTATGCTTTCATCTGCCACCATTTATTAATCCTTGACACTAACATCAAGCAATCTAAGAGCTAGAGGAAAGATCAACTGGATCTTGTAGAGCAGGGGTGTCAAACTTCAGTCTTGGAGAGCCTCAAATCAGTCAGGTTTTCTGGATATACCTAATGAATATTCATGAAATATATTTGCATACAAAGGGGCAGTGCATGCAACTATAAGGCTCGATAATCGAAGGCCCTTACATGGGTAACTTCCTTACTTACCCATGTAAGGGACTTATCCGGGATATTTGAATGGCACCTACATGGGTAGTGCCCTTCGAATATCCCGGTTAAGTCCCTAACGCGCCCAGATGCTATCTCCAAAGCATCGGGGCGTGTTAGGGGTGTTCCGGGGTGGAGTGGGGGTGGAGGAAGGGGCTACTCAGGTAGCAGTGATTTTCATTGCTACCCACGTAGCCCTCTGCATCTTAAAGATAGTCGAGAAAAAACCTTGCCTATAAGACGCAGAGGCTATGCTGCTACTCATGTAGCCTCTGCGGCTGCCGGGGCATCCGGGCTAATCCGGATATTCACTTCTGATGCCGAGGAAGTGAATATCCGGGTTAGGGGGGTTGGCGGGCAGGCTGCCCACCTCAATATTGGGCCCATTGCCTGCCCACCTCAATATTGGGACCATAATGAATATTCATTAGGGCCATTCTGAAAACTAGGCTGGTTTATGGCCCTCCAGGACTAGAATTTGACATCACTGCTGTAGAACTCTCATCAGTAAACGTGATTACCCACTCTATATACAACTGCCAGTCATCCTTTGGGGCCTAATTAAATCTAAATCATATTGGATCCAGCAGATCGGACCTCAGACCTTTTACACAGAGCCAAAATCTGGCCCAGGCTATTGTAAATATGGATTAGAATAATGAGTAGTAGACTGAATTAATAACCTATTTTCATCATTTCAAAAATAGATGGAGCTAACTATGGAAGGACTGAGCATGTTTCCCACTGGGTCCCAGATGATGAGGTTGATTCTGCCAGGGGTCATTCTCCACAATGAAATCAGAGGAATGATGAAAAAAATCATAGTGCTGCTTACCTGTGCAAACACGTCCAGGGTGTGATGGATCGGCATCGATTGCTGTCCTGCATGCACATATGTAGGTACCCAATAGATTTATGCATGTGGCAAGCTCAGAGCAGTCATTCTCCGAAGGTGACAAGCACTCATCAAAATCTGTAATCCAAAAGCAAAAATCTTGAACTTAAATCTTTTCAATATGTCTTCTTTTTACCTCTCTCTTTTGCTTATCTGCTTTCACACGACCCATTCTTTTTCAATCTATCCCAGTCTCAGCTGGGTGCCATCATATACAACCTCCAGAATTTTGACATTTCTCCAGGGAACAAGCTGAGTATTGACCACCTGTAGCCATGAGCAGAAAGAAGCTTCTTATGGATCTACTGCCATGCTGCATTTTGGCTCGCCACTAGGTATAATAGTCACTCTGTGTTTCTCTCTCACTCAACAGATAAAAATGAATGGTTGAAGCATGGGCAGGTATAGTCATAATGTAAGCAGGTTTAGGACAGATACCAAGGTCAGTGGTAAACAGGGGCAGCCTGAGGGAGATGCAGGGCCAGGCATGGAGACTCACTGCAGGGCTTCATTTGTATAACTATGGTACTTTGTACTTATTCTTTCCAGCACACTCACACCCAAAGTTGTCTCTCAAACTCCAGCCCCCCTCCAGCACATACCATGCCATAGCGCTCTCTCAATCACAGCACCCCCCTCCTCCATGGAATAGCCCTCCCCCTCCCATAGCAGTGGTATAGTCAGAACTGATTTTTTGGGGAGCCCAAAGTTAATATGGGTGGGCATCAGACATATAGATTAGAGTTATGCTAGCTATACTTGTACTGACAAATAATGCCTTCAAATTTACCTGACAATAGAATTCTAAGTAGTCTGCACCAGCTGTCATATATTGTGAGTGATGCTTTAAAATATTTTAAACTTTAAACCACATATACACTTATACTTGAACTGTTTCCATATTTAAAACTGTGTCAAGAAGTAGTATCCCACAGTTTAGACATACTTTCAGGACCTCACTTCTTGATAATCTCACGCTAGGACTTGAAAAACCTCACACAGCATTTGTCCTAATATTTCTTGACTCTGCAGCTTTTGACTCAGTCCATCACAATTTATTATTATTCTGCCTACAAACTACAGGACTTCAGGGTATTGTTTTACAATGGTTCCACACCTATAATTTGAATAGTGGCAACAAGTCAGAATAGCATCCAAAACGTCAGCTTGGAATACTGTCCATCATGGAGTTTTTCATGACTCTACACTTTATCACCTATATCTAGATGACATAATGTTATATTCACCTTTCATCACCACAAACCCCATGTATGAAAATCTTATATACTGCTTCAATGCAATTACTTAATGACTTTCTACCAACAGTCTAGTTGTTTACCTCAAAAAGCCCAAAGTACCTTTTGTAACTAAAAACACATCCTTCGGCCCACAGTCCTGAACTACAAGTCAAACCTGAAGTTCACAATCTCAGCATAACACTAGATCAGTGACTTAGATTCCAGACACTTATTAATAATGTAATAGAAGCTGCTTACAATAAAATGAGTATAATAAAGCACCTTCGCCCAGTGCTGAATGAATATAGTTTCTGTACCGTATACCAGGCCCTTATATTCCCACATTTTGACTATCATAATATAATCTATCAAGGCCTGTCAAATACTAGCAAACAAAGGAGCAGGAGAATAATAATTTTAAAAAGGACCCTTTATTATGCCAATACAGATGTATTTTGGCAAGAATAAAATATAAAAAAATATATAAGAATAAATAAATAACATACCATAATGAAGAGCCAAAAAACAAAAAATTAAATGTTAATAAACATATAAAATGAAATAAAGAACAACTCATTGTCTGATGCAGAATAAACAGTGTAGATGATGACTTGTGCAGAAGGTGTGAGTGTGCTTAATCAATACTTGCATATATCAAAATATAACTTAGGGATATGTTTACAAAGCAGCAGTAGCAGCCTCCATGCGTTATTGGGGCCGCAGCTCCAATAACACATGGAGGCCGCTACCACTGCTTTGTAAATATAACCTTTAATCTCAAAATGGACCTAAGTAAAATAGCATATTAATAAAATTACTACTACTAAATATTTGTATAGCGCACAGATATATGTAAAAGACGGTCCCTGTTCATCAGAGCTTACAATCTAGTCAAGACAGACAACACAGTAGCTGAGACATAGGATACATCTAAGCAGAATGATAAGGAAACACGAGGGAGATCAGGTGAGTCGAGAACCGAAAGCGGCAGTGAAGAGGTGAGTTTTCAGCCTGGATTTGAAAAGGTTGAAAGAAAACTAATGACATTAAAATTAATTTGCATTAAAAAACCTACCAATGAGCTCATTATTAATCATATAACTTTTTTTGAAAAACTTTTTTTAAAAATATTTTTTAAAATGTGGGATAGACAAATTTAACTTTTTCTATAATTGTTCTCTCATTATAAAGATAACTAAATGATATTTGAATAAATAATAGCAATATCCTTATTATATCACTAGATGGGACTCACACTCAATTTTAACCATGATCACAATTATACCGTTTATTACTAACAGCTGATTTATAATGTCATTTTAACAAAATACTTTGTTTAACATAGACTTATTTTTATATCATTTTTCAAAAAGATTCCTCTAAAAGAGATGGAAAATCCAGAGACATTTTGTATATTAAAGGAGGCTGATCTCCCATATAGGGATTGAAGTTAAAACATTCAAAAACAAAACAGTTAAAAAAATTAAACTATCACAATAATATCCTATACCTCAGACAACTCAATCGAGCATCCCTTTTCTTCTTCCTCGTCCCCTTCCTTCCTCTCATCCTCTCCCTTTCCCCCTTCCCGCCTCCCCCTCCCCCTCCTTCCAACTTCCTCCCTCCCTCTCCTTCTTTCCTCTTTCCTTCCCTTCCTCCCTCTCTTCTTTTACAAGACTTATCTTCAAAATTCCAAAATCACATAAGAGAAATTTCTAGTCTTATTATTTATGATGTTTGCTCAGATAGTCTGGTACTTTTCATATTCCCCCTAACAGTATGTCATTAAATATATTTTTGGAGTGGTTACTCCTTTAAATCATGCCATAAATTCTTATACAAATTTTAAATGATACACTTTTTATTCCACTATTCATAACATGTGTTAGGCAATACTTTTTCTCCCCCCTTTTATATATTCACCTCGTTATATTTTTGCTCTCATTTTCTCTTATTCGGGAACCACAATTTAGCAATCTATCAGCAGGGCTGGCCCATCCATTGAGCAAGAATGTCTTTTGCACAGGGCCCTGCGTTTCAGGGGGCCCCACGCAAAAAATATCTTGCATCAGCGATCAACCCAGCCCATAAAAAAACCCACAAACCGGCTGCCGCTGCCGCCGTGGCAGCGGCAGAATCGAGCACCCCGCGGGGCCCCCCCTGCCCTGCAGAATCCTCATTTCAGCATCAACTCCCTCAGCGTCGGCTGCCAGAGCCGCGAAGGGAGAGTTTCTCCTCTCGCGGCTCTGTTAATCCCCCCGCAGGGCTGATGGGAACCCATCAGCCCCGCGGGGGGATTAACAGAGCCGCGAGAGGAGAAGCTCTCCCTTCGCGGCTCTGAAAAGCCCGCGCTTTGGGAGCTGATGCTGAAACGAGGATTCTGTAGGGCAGGGGGGGCCCCCGCAGGGTGCTCGATTCTGCCGCTGCCACGGCGGCAGTGGCAGCAGCAGCCGGTTTGTGTTTTTTTTTTATCTAGCTGGGCTGATGGGGGGAGAGATGGGTTAGGACTGGTAATGGGCTATGGTGGGGGCTAAGACTGGAAGTGGGCTGATGGGGGGGTTAGAACTGGTAATAGGCTATGGGGGGTGAGGACAGGTAATGGGCTATGGGGGGTAGGACTGGAAGTGGGCTGATGGGGGGTTAGGATTGGTAATGGGCTATGGGGGAGCTAAGACTGAAAATGGGGTGATGGGGGTTAGGACTGGAAGTGGGCTGATGAGGGGTGTCAGACGGCTGCCTGGGTGAGAATCTTCACAGTCTTGGCAAGTGCATATATCTATATGATTTGCAAGGGATTGTGGGCAATGCAGTTCATTCACACCAGACACAGCTGCTCACAATAATTTAGTTGTGCTCAAGTGATAAAGCCAATAAGATATTTATTTATGGGGTTATTTCTCCCAACACAGATATGCTTGGTAGCACATAAATCAGGTTACTTGCTTCCAGTGTTTAACTTGGAAAAACAAAGTCAAAATCAGGAAAACAACATTCAAACTTGTCAGGCATTAGCTAATGTTTTCTTAGCATATATCAAACAACAAACGAAAAGCCACAAAGAAAGAAAAAAACTGTTCTTTTCAGGTTAACTTCTGATAACTTCCCACATAGATTCAGAAGTGATTCTCTCCTAGCTCACAAGCAATTAGGTAAGGCTCAATTGCTAGCAGTTATCCAGCTGAAACCCCATAGCTGGCTTGCTTTCTACTGTGTGGGTCAAATCCTGCTTCAGGAGCTTTTCTGAGTAGATTAAAGAACAAGTTTGTATTTCTTTGTGATGGTTGCTGTACTTTATAACAGAAAATCACCAAAGGAGTTTGGACAGAGAGCAGTCCATATAAACACATTCTTCATCTGCAATCATCCCCCCTTCTTCAACAAGCATGGGTTCAATATCATGGATTGGCACAGATGAACCTCTCAATGGAGCACTTTCTGGAGAATACTTGTTTCCCTGCTGTCTTTCAAGGTTATAGCTAGGGCATAGATCAGTGTTCATACCTGAGCTTCCATTGCTGTTAGAGTTCCTCTCTATATAGCCTGGCCAGTATGTAGTCCAGTTCTTATGTCCAGCCTTCCAATCCAGATCCCTGGACACTGGATCTCTCTTCACATATCTTCTGGCACGGGTCTTAGTGTCCCTTCCACGTGCAGCCGTCTCTCTCACAGGTACCGTCTGGAGATTCCTAGCTCTGCAGCACCATTCCTCTGGCTTTCCCCAGTCCAATGGTGTATGCTGGCCCTTGTAATGCCTCCCAGTATACGTACTGCTCTGGACTCTTCTAGACCTCTCAAAGGCTTTTTTCCTCTTTCTTCCAGAGGGTTTCTTTCCCTCTCTGTCCGTCCGGTTTGGCTTCTGCTTCTGATGATCCTTCAGATGAAACTGATCAAGCTCAAGCTGATTCTCAGGATAATGAGGATAATTCTCTGTAGAATAAACTCTACCTTTATTCTGCCTAGATGAGTGTTCCCCCCTAATACAGCGCAGCTGTGCTGAATCAGGCCCTGCCCTTTGAGATGAGTGCTTAGGGATTACCTCATAGCCCTCCTGATTGAACACACGTTTCCCCACTTCAGCTCCTCTAATGGCTGTTGGAAACCTGGTGCATTTTGGGACTGGTAGTCTTTTATGGGAAAATTCTGTTTTCTTATTTCTACCAGAACTGACAGGTTGCTTGTTCAGAGTCACTTCACCTTTTCTATAGCTCCTTCCTGAGCTATGATAAGCTTCCTTATCACAGGGGATTTTGACTGGTAATGGGCTATGGGGTGGCTAGGACTGGAAATGGGCTGATGGGAGGGCGTTAGGACTGGTAATGGGCTATGTGGGGGGCTAAGACTGGAAATGGGCTGATGGGGGGGTTAGGACTGGAAGTGGGCTGATGGGGGGTAGGACAGGTAATGGGCTGTGGGGGGGGGGGGGTAAGACTGAAAATGGGGTGATGGTGGGTTAGGTCCGGAAGTGGGCTGAAGGGAGGCTTAGGACTGGTAATGGGCTGTGGGGGGGGGGCTTAGGACTGGTAATGGGCTATGGGGGGGGGTTGGGACAGGTAACGGGCTGTGGGGGTTGCTAGGACTGGAAATGGGCTGAATGGAAGGGGGGCTTGAACTGCAAATAGCTGATGGGACAGGGGCTTGGAATGGAAATGGGCTGAGTGGAAGGGGGCTTAAACTGCAAATAGCTGATGGGGAGGGGGCTTGGAATGGAAATGGGCTGTGAGGGGAGGGAACTAGGACTGGAAATGGGCTGAGTGGGGGGGCTAGGACAGGAAATGGGCTGATGGAGGGGCTAGGATATGTTTGGAAATGGGCTGTTGGGGGGTGCTAAGATTGAAATGGACTCATGGAGGGGCTAGAACTGGAAGTAGGCTTATGGGGGGCTTGGATTGGAAATGGGCTGAGTAGAGGGGAGCTAGGATTTGACATGGGCTGATGGTGGGGCTAGGAAAGGACTAGAAATGGGCTGATGGGGGCTGGGATTGGAAATGAGCTGATGGAGGGACTCGGATAGGACTGGAAATGGATGGGGGAGCTAGGACTGGAAATGGGCTGATGGTGGGGCTAGGATAGGATTGGAAATGAGCTGATGGGGGGCTAGGACTGGAAATGGGCTGATGCAGGGACTAGAAGGGAGCAGATGCTGGGTGGGGCTGGAACTAGAAGGGAGCTGATGGTGGGGGAGGATTAGAATGGGATGGAGCTGGGAAAGGGAAATGGAGAGGGAAAAAATATTTTGTGTGGGAGGAAAGACAAATCTACAATTGGCCGGATATTGGGAGAGTAAGTGGGGATTGAGGATGGAGGGGTAAAATTTGAGTGGATGAAATAGGAATGAGGAAAGAGCAAAAGGAGAAAGATAAGTATGTTAAAGCAGATGTAGAGAGAGGATGAAAAAAAACTAGAAGAGAGAAGAAAGGACAAATGGACAGCAGACGATGGAGAGTTAGCAGAAGACACGAAGAAACCAGAAGAAAGTAGCTGGAGCAATTGTAACTGAAAAAAATTGCACAAAAGGTAGAAAAATATCTCTTTATTTTGAATTTATTAACTGGAATATGTCAGCTCTAGGAAATGTGCATCATTAACATCTGCGCTTTGTATAGTACAAGAGGAAATTAATTTATAGTTTTATTTCTACAGTGTTGTACATTCCAAGTTTGGCTTTTGGGGTTCCCAGTTTAATTATTGTCTTCCTGTTTCTAAATTGTGATTCCTTGTTTGGTGATGGTCTGTGTTCTGCATGTGTAACTGGGCTGAGGTATTCTGTTTATGTAATTCCTATTTGACATTGCCACTTGTTCGCTTTCCCCAGTAGGTCATGTATTCTTATTCTCTGAAATGTATTGGTTTAATATTTGCAGTGTTGCCTTTTGGTAGGTAGAGTATGGTGCTTTGTGAGTCCTAGTAGTGCTGTTACAATACAGCGGGCTTGCTATGGGTTCTAAATGGGCAGTGTTTGTAGTAGTTCCTAATGTGCCTGGCGGTTGACACTGGATTATAGTAATGTAGAAATCTTAGTCTTTCTTTATCCATACACTCATTAAGAGGCATGTTTACTAAAAGTTAGTCTATGGTAACATTATGCAAATAGTTATGCAAATGAGGTACCTTATGCAAATGAGGCCCCGCACTGAGTCTCCGCACATGGCCCCGCACCCCCCTTGGGCCGCCCCTGTCTATCAGTCATTGCTTTGGGGGTTCGGCTACCATGGATGTAGTTAAAGTGGGGTGAGGGGAGGCATACCCTCCCCTCCCCATGAGCCAAGAGGAATTGGGGATGTTAGCAGCGCTTGCAGCAGACAATTTCAGCTAGCAAAGGATAGTGCTGGCTGAGCTCACAGCAGCCAATCCGAGTCGAGAGAGGGACGATTTAAATTTCTTGTTTCCTGCTCTGGCCGCCACTTCTGACTTCAGATTATCATCACCACCACCACTGCTGACTCCAGATCGCTGCCATTGCCCAGATTGCTGCCGCCATGGTGAGTCGAAGATAGCCACTTTTGTTTTGTCCCAGCCATCCTTTCACTTGCAGCTTGCACACTGTCACTACCTTTGCTGTGGGCCTGAACCTGCTTTGCCACTCTGGACCACCAGAAGGCTGCTTCTCTCCTGCCTCCTGCTGCTCCAGACCTACCACCATCTGACTAGTAAGATTAAACTTTTATTGTCACTACAATATTCCTCCATCTTTTTCTCTTCACCCGCCCATGATGGATCTACCATCCTTTCCTCTCTTGCCCCCACCCCCCATGATAAGTCCATAATCTTTTCCTCTCTACCCCCACCCCACCCCCAACAATGGGTCCACAATCTTTCTCTCTTCCACCCTCTCAATAATGGGTCCCACAATTTTTTCCTCTCTTCCTCCCCAAACCCCCAACAACATGTCTTCCATCTTTTTCTTTCTTCCCTTCCCACTCCTCCATGATGGGTCCACCAGCTTTCCCTCCCTTCTCTCCTCCCATTTCCCTCCCACTATGTGTTTACCATCTTTCCCTATCTTTCCCTCTCCTACCTTCTCCCACCCCCACAAGACAAGTCCACCATCTTTCTTTCTCTTTACCCAGCCCCCAAGATGCCCATCCATCTTTTCCTCCCCCCTCCACAAAAGATCCTCCATCTTCAACCCCCCCCCCCCACACACACACACACACACACACACACAAGATGGTCCTTTTGGTTCTTTTGTGGGGTGGAAAATAGTATGGTGGCACCGCCATGCCCATTTTGTTTTTAGAAATTGTGTGTGGTGGAGTCGCTGTGGCCCTTTGATGTTGTGGAAGACAGTATGACAAATCATGATGCTCTTTTAATGTGTACTTTTTTTGTGATGTTCAACTGTGTCTTTATTTATTTAATGTTTCTTTTATACCACTTTTCAGATTATCAAGGCGCTTTACATAGGACAATAAACTTAGGTATACTTTATCTTTAAACATACAGGAGCTCCTTTCTGAGCACATGTGTAGTCATAAATATTTCTGTCCTTTCTAGATATAGCCTGAGCCATAAAGTATAGAAATTAAGAGGCAGCATGCAGGGCATAGCCAGGACGTGCTTTGTGCAGCACATCGCACTTCCTCATCTTCCCCTTTTTTAGCCTTGTCCCATAAGTCCTTCCAGCCTATCTGATGGGGCTATTCTTTTTTTAAAACATAGGTGTGACTTAGGGGTATGTTTACAAAGCAGCGGTAGTGGCTTCCATACAATATCGGAGCCACGGCCCTGTTGAATTCAATGGGGCCACGGTTTCAATATTGCACCAAGGCTGCTACCGCCGATTAGTAAACATACCCCTTAGATTTGAAAAGGTAGGAAAACAATATTCTGTGATCTGGTGGAATATTTGAAGTGCTGCTTTTTGTAGGTTGTGTTTTTATTGTTTTGAGTTCTCTATAACATCAGAAAAACTCAACCCTTCCTTTCTGAACACACTACTAAGACCTTATCCACTCTCCTCACTAGTCTCTTGATTATTATAACCCTCTCCTCACTAGTCTCCTTCTGAATCATCTCTCATCCCTTCAATCTGTTCAAAACTCATCTGTACAGCTTATCTTCTGCCAATGTTGCTATGCTCAGATTACCCTTCTTCTCAAGTCCTTTCAATGGCTCCCTATATCTTTCTGCCTCCAGTTCAAATTTCTCCTACTGACCTACAAGTGCATTCATTCTGCAGCTCCTCATTACCTTTCCTCTCTTATCTCATCTTAAATATCCATGCCCTTCTCTGCCTCTGACAACTCCAGAATTTGTTCATTCCACCTTGCTGCTCCAGATACCTGGTACGTCAGACCCTATTCAAATCCAGACTAAAAGCCCAGCTCTTTGAGGCTGCTTTTGAATCCTTAAGCTCCTCATTCTCTTCTTAACCACTTGTGTGTATCATATCATACTCTAGTACCCAGTTTTGTGGTGTTCTTCATTTTGATTATATTGTAAGTTATGATGAGCAGGGACTCTCTTGCATCTATATGTACAGTGCTGCATATGCCTTGTAGTGCTATACAAATGATAAGTAGTAGCAGGTCAACTATATAGATTTAAGAATTGACCCATACAATGGTTGTATTTTACATCATAAAATGGGGGGAGTTTTTGTTGCTTGTTGTGAGATGTTAATTTTTTTTTTTGAGAGAATAAGATGTGTAGGAGGAAAGAAATCTACTTCTGCTTCTGTTCTATACTCATTTGTTGGGATTGGATTTCATCAGAGTGTTAAATAAATTGGCATATCTCCCTTGAAAATGGACATTCGGAAGCTTTTTGTGAAAGCAACAGCTGAAGTGCCAGTGCTTGATTCATATCACTAAGGAGGAACAATTTACGCTTTTTGAATTTCCCTAGATCGCCCCTGTTGGATCTCCTAGTTCTTGTCCGTAGATATTTTACAGAAGTTTTATTGATGCCTCAGGATAATTTACCTCCTATTGTTAAAGCTCAATATGTTGTAATTTCTTCTGGGGTTACTGGTGGGGAGGGGGCTGCGGGCACAGCAGGGGAGGGTCAAATGGGGTTGTCTGATTTCCTTGAGAGTTCCTTGGAGCTTGTAACTAGCAGGGCAACTCTGCTGGTAGGCTTTGCCTTCGAGTCTGACCGCAATGCTGTACTTAGACTGTATTTCCGCACGATTTCTTTTTCTCAATTTTTGGGCTCTAAAATTTTGATATTCCCTGATTTGTCCCGGGACACCCAGAAGACGCGTAAGGAGTTCTTGGCCTTGCGCCAGAGAACCATCGCCTTGGGTGCCCAATTTAAATTGAGGTATCCTTGTAAGTGTGATGTGTTGTTTCAGACTAAGCATTTTCTGTTTTTTGAGCCTAAACAATTGTTAGATTTTCTTCAGGCGAGGGAGGTGGGGGTGGAAAGCTAGCTTCTCTACTGGCAGCCATTAAGGTCATCAGTGATCATATGATAGAGGGGTTTCTCTCTTTTTCTTTAGTGAATTTTCTTTTTTGGAACCATATTGGGGTTTTTTCTTTGAGGTCTACTTATTGGGATGAACATGTACTTTGAAGTATTTGTGGTTTGTTTGGTTTTTCTTTTGTGAAATGTAACCCATATCTTTTCCTTTATATTTTTCAATTGTTGTATTGAATAATGTAATAAATATAAAATAAAAAAAATAAAAAAAAAAGATGGTGGCACTTGAGACAGGGTGAAAACCCGAAACGTGCACGTCGTGCCGGAGTTGAGAGGAGTTTACACAATTTTTTTCTAAGCTAAGTAGTGGTTGTTTGTTCCACATTGTTTCAGGATATATTTTATTAAAAAGGACCGAACCGTGTGGAGGGCATGGTTTACATTGTCTGCCCCTTTCCGGTGATGTCCGACAAATGAAAAAAATTTAAAAGATTCATGATAAGGATTTAGTGATTTTTTATCTATAAGTTTATTTGTGATCACTACGATTGGGACTTTGGAATTTAATTAAACGTTCCATACATGGCATCAGAAAGAAAGGCTGTAGACTCCAAAAGATGGATAGTATCATCAGACAGAAGAGACTGAATCAACTGGAGCAGGGCTCGAGACCTCAGGCTGGTACATACCGTCAGCTGTAGAACATCCGCTGCCACGGTGAACTGGCTCCTCAGCAAGGACTCCACCTTGTGGTCCAGGACATCCTTTAAGGCTAATCCGCCTTTCATAGGAATGGTAGTCCATCTGGTGACTGCCATGACCTGCGCATCCACCTTGGGAATGTCAAACTACTCAACATGCTCCTCCTCCAGGAGGGTGTAGATCTTCTTATACACACTTAACCCTTTAGGTAGAGAGTTGGGGGAGTTCAACTAGATCATATCTTTGATCACCTCTGGGAAAGACAGGAGTGGATTTCCATACCCCTTGAAGGAGTGAATGTACCTTTGGCTCCTGCTCCATACCGGAAGCATTTGTCAAGTTCAAGGCAGATGAGACCCTGGTGATCAACGCCTCCAGCTCCTCCTTCCAGAATAGGCAGATCACACCGGTCTCTGCATAATCTTTTGAAGGTGAGAGCACTTCCTCATCCACATCAGAGCCCAGTATCGAACCATCTGAATCCAAGGCATAGTGAACATCTCAGATAGCTCCCAGCTGTTTCTCATCTCTAGTAAGTACTACTACTACTACTATTAAATACTTGTAAAGCACCACGCACGCAGCGCTGTACAACCAAAAGTACCAGAGAGAGTCCCTGCTCGTCCGAGCTTACAATCTAGTCAAGATAATACAAAACATTAGTCACTTCGATGGGTTTTACAGTTCAGTCATGAAAATGATGGGGGTTAGGTTAAGATAAAGGATAGAAGTCAGGATCTGAACGTGACAGTGAAGAGGTGGGTTTTTAACCTGGATTTGAAGAGGGCTAAGGAAGGTGCCTGGCGTATGGACACAGGTAAGCTGTTCCAGGCATAGGGTGCAACAAGGTGAAAAGAGCGAAGTTGGGAGTTAGCGGTACGAGTGAAAGGCCTAGATAGAAGTAATTTGTTAGTGGAGCGAAGATCCCGAGCTGGGATGTTGTAGAGAAAGAAGCGACAGGTTTTAGCCACGTACTGGATATGTAAGGAGAAGGAGAGAGAGGTGTCAAAGATGACCCCCAGATTGTGGGCCGAGGGAACAGGAAGGATTGTAGATCCATCCATGGAGACTGAGAAGGGGGGGGGGGGAGAAGAGGAGATGAGTTAGGGGGAACGAGGAGGAGCTTAGTCTTGGCCATGTTCAGTTTCAAGCAGCGATGAGACATCCAGTCAGTGATGTCAGAAAGGCAGGCAGAGATCTTGGTTTGGATTGCTGGAGAGATATCAGGTCTCTGCCTGCCTTTCAACGTTGGTGGACTGCTCATTCAAGAAGTTTAGATATGAAGGGGAGGAGGGAGATGGGTCGATAATTAGAAGGACAGGTGGGGTCGAGTGAGGGTTTCTTGAGGAGAGGTGTGACAACGGCATGTTTGAACTTGATGGGGACAGTTGCAGTGGAGAGTGATAAGTTGAGAATATGAGAGATGGAGGGGATAATGGAGGAGGAGATGGGGTGGAGAAGATGGGTGGGGATGGGGTCGGAGGAACAGGTGGTGGGTTTGGAGGAGGAAAGGAGAAGTGTGTTTTCTTAATCAGAGATCATAGGGAAGGAGGAGAGGGTAGCAGAGGAAGTTGGGAGGGGGGAGAGAAATGGGGAGGGGGAGGAAGATGAGGGTATGGGGAATTGGAGGGTAATCTTTTGGATTTTGTCATGAAAGTAGTTGGCAAGGGTTTGGGCAGAAAGTGAGGGCGGAACCAGGGGAGGGGGGACCTTGAGGAGAGAATTGAGGGTGTTAAAGAGGCGGAGAGGATCAGAGGCTAGGGAGTTGGTTAGATGGGTGAAGTAGTTTTGTTTGGCAAGTGCTATGGCTGACTGGAAGCAGCCAAGCATGAATTTGAAGTGTAGAAGGTCTTCAGGGGAGTGGGATTTGGTCCAGGCACGTTTAGCAGAACGGGCACAGATGCATAAGTAGCAGCTTGTAGATGAGAGCCAGGGCTGAGGAGTAGAACGTCTGATGGGATAAGGGGTGAGCGGGGCAAGAGTGTCAAGAGCCAAGGATATTGCAGCATTATAAGAGGCTACTGCCTCGTTGACAGATTTGGAGGACAAAATGGAGGACAGAGATGGAGAGATGGTGGAGGAGAGAGTTAAGGGATCAATATTATGAATGTTTCTGAATAGGTCGGAGGAGACGGGCCGGGCTTGAGACAGTGGAAGCTGAAGATTGAAGGTTAAAAGGTGATGGTCAGATGGGTGAAGGATTGAGTTGTGGAAGTTTAAGGGTGATGAGCTAGAGAAGAATATCAGGTCAAGGCAATGGCCGTGCATGTGGGTGGGGGCAGTGGAGCAAAGTTGGAGGTTAAATGAGGAGGTGAGGGCAAGGAGCTTTAAAGCATGGGGATTGGAGGGGTTGTCGACGTGAATGTTAAAGTCTCCAAGAATAAGAGTGGGGGAGGAAGGCTCTAGAAAGTTGGAAAGCCAGGAGTCAAAGTCGGTGAGGAAAGTTGATTTGGATTTGTTGGGTGGGCGATAGATAACAGCTTCACGGAGGGGAAGTGGTGTGAGGAGATGAATGGAGTGGACTTCAAAGGAGAGGGCAGAGTGAGATTGAGGCAGTAGGAGCGGTTGGAATTGGCAAGAGGGAGCAAGTAGGAGCCCAACACCCCCACCGCAGCCAGTGGAACGAGGTGTATGGGAGAACTGGTAGCCCGCAATGGCAGAGAGCCGCAGTGGATGTAGTATCGTCTGGGTGGAGCCAGGTCTCAGTTAGGGCAAGAAGGTGTAGTGCATTAGAGATAAAGAGATCATGAGTAAATGGAAGTTTGCTAGCAAGTGAGCATGCATTCCATAGGGCGCATGAGAATGGGAGAGTAGAGGGGGAAAAGAGAGGGATATGGATAAGGTTGGATAAATTATGTGAGGACTTCTTTTGACAATGAGGCAGCAGTCTAGGGGGACTGTTACGTGAGGATCTATTGCCAGGGCAATACAGAGTTCTGGATGGACCAGGGTATGGGTGGATGAGTGTGCCCTCCAAGAGGGACATGAGGGAGGGGAAGTGAATGGGGAATGAAGGGGGGCATTGATGATATCAGATAGGGTGTGCGAGGATTTCTTTTTAGGGTGGGACAAGACTCTAAAGAGGATAGGTTTGAGGTTGGGGTCGATATCTCTGGTTGAGAGACTTGGGCATGAGTGAAGGAGTGCCGAAGGGGAGAGTAGAGGGATATGGATGAGATTAGATAAAGTGCGTGAGGAGCTCTTCTTGGAGTGAGAAAGATGTTGAGGGGGAGCGAGGGTTGGGGTTAATATTACCAGATGAGAGAAGGAGAAGGAGTAGTAGAGAGCAGGGTAAGGTTGAGATTGTATGGCAGAAGCGAGGGTGGGGTTGTCTTAACGAGAGAGGGGCTGGTTGAATAAGGGGAAGGGTGAGATGTAGCTCAAGGGCTGATGCTAGCGGAACCCACTTAGATTGAAAAACGTCCTTTTCCGGTCGACCCCAACGCACTTATTACACCGAAGGTTGGGATCCTCCAGTCACCAGACAGCGAGAACGACGATATCAGATGATAGACCTCATACTCCACCTTATCTGTCTACAGGACATCGTTCTTGTGGATCTTGTTCATATTGTGCAACCTCCCTCACAGGGACTGAATGGGTCCATCCTTTGACCGGACAATCTATTGTTCGAAAATGGAATACTGATTGCAATACTTCTTATGTGGTGTATTTAATTCAATGTTCCTGCTCTATGATTTATGTCGGCAGAACCATTTGTCGGATTAAGACCCGTTTAGCAGAACATGCTTCACGGCTTCGTTTGCATATTGATACAGCGACGATTGTGGAGCACTGCCTTGCATTGCAACATACTTTTCAAGACCTTCATTGGACTGTCATTGATTATATTCCTACTGATCCGCGTGGGGGAGATCGTATTCAGCTCCTTCAAGAACGTGAACAATTCTGGATCTTCCATTTGCATTCAGTGTACCCAGTGGGGTTAAACAAAGAACTTGATTGGTCTAGCATCATTTAATACCTAGGGATTTCCCTGAATGAGTGGGTATTCCCTGATGGTCTTTCATTGGTTGATTAATTCTGATTGATGGCAAGGTTTTGGCCAATCTCTGACGAAGCAGCCTTTTGAATGAATCAGCTGTGTTTCAGCGTTTCACAACGGTTACGACAAGTCAAGATGGTGGCACTTGAGACAGGGTGAAAACCCGAAATGTGCACATCATGCCGGAGTTGAGAGGAGTTTACACAATTTTTTCTAAGCTAAGTAGTGGTTGTTTGTTCCACATTGTTTCAAGATATATTTTATTAAAAAGGACCGAACCGTGTGGAGGGCATGGTTTACATTGTCTGCCCCTTTCCGGTGATGTCCGACAAATGAAAAAAATTTAAAAGATTCATGATAAGGATTTAGTGATTTTTTATGTATGGAACGTTTGGCATCCAGGGATGGTGACTTGATGATGGTGTCACAGCATTGGATTTGGTTCTAGGACTGGGCAGTGGACACATCCTCCAAAGCCCAGTTGGCTCACCTGGTCTTTAAGAGGAAGCTTCTATTTGGAACTGATTTGTAGAAGCTGGTGAAGGACCTAGACGAAACAAAATCTCACCACCTCACGGAAGACAGGCCCAAGGAGCCTGTGAAGCAGGCTGGGCCCCTCTCTCATCAGCCTCCACCTAACCACCAAGGGCACACTGGCTGGATTCCTGGGGGTCTCAGGACTATTGTCATTATTTTATTTTTATTTATTTATTTAACAGTTTTTTATATACCGCCCCTTCCAGAGATCAGGGGCGGTTCACATTGAACAAAAATCAATATACATCTGTATATTTTACATGGAACTTGTGTTAACTATTATCAATCTGGTAAACTTTTCTTCCCCTCTGTTTCAGGTCCTTGTGCTCGTTCTCAGTCCTTTTGTGGAGCGTGTGGGCCCAGGGACTTGGTACCCTCCAGAGGGGGTTGCACAGTGAAGGTTTGGGGGCCCAATCCCTGATTCCTCTGGTGGGCAGCAGGCGTCTCCTCTTCTTTCAGGAATGAGCTCTAGTTACCAAGGATTGCTGGGTGCTAGACAACATTCATTTTGGCTATGTCTTGTAAAGCAAAGTGCCAATTCCGGATGCCTTTGTCATTGCCCCTTGTGATTCTGTGATCAAAGGTGCCACTGTGCAGACCACTCTGGAAAGGTTACTGCACCTAAAGGCGATAGTGCCTGTCCCCCCAGATGTGCACGGCAAGGGCAGGTACTCATTCTATTTTGTGATGCCAAAGAAGGACGGTTCCTTCTGGCCCATTCTGGACCTCAGGTGGCTGAACGAGCACTTGTGTGTCCTGCTTTTTTGGATGGAAACCTTGTACTCTGTGAGTCAAGCAGTGCGCCGAGTTCTTGTCTTCTCTGGATCTGGCTGAGGCATATTTTCATATCCCAATCCAGACAGATCAGCAGAAATATCTGTGTTTTGCCGAGCTTGGCTCTATTCATTTGCTGCCCTCCCTTTTGGGCTATCCATCACCTCAAGGATGTTCTCCAAGGTCATGGTGGTGGTGGCTACACTGCTGTAGCGTGAAGGGATCTGTGTCTATCCCTATCTGGATGACTGACTCATCCAAGTTCATTCCCTGTCAGAAGTATCTTGGGTGGCATCCTGATTGGTGCCCTTTTTGGAAAACCTTGACTGGGTGATCAATCAGGGAGACAGCCAGCTTTTGCCTTCCCACTCCTTGGAGTTTCTGGAAGTATGTTTTGACACTCGAGTAGTAGAGTTTTCCTGCCAGAGGAAAAAGACAGAAGACTGTTGAATTGACTTGCACTGTTTGTGCACGGCAGGTCCCCAGAGTTTGGGATTATGTTCAGCTCCTAGAAATAATGGTGACAACCATAGAGATGGTGCCATGGGTGCATGCGCACATGCAACCACTCCAGTGGGCCTTGACGACTTTCTGGTCCCCAAGTTCTCAGGAGTTCGAGCGTAGGCTTCTACTCACGTTGATGGTGAAGGTTAGGCTGCAGTGGCGGTAGCAGCCCTGTCATCTGTGGAAGGGTGTACCACTGGACAATCTACTGGATCCTGCTGATGGCGGGAACCCATTGCCAAGACCGCACAGCCCAAGGCAGTTGGAACTGCAGGGAAGATGTATGGTCCATGAACCACCTTGAGGCGAGGGCCATCAGGTTGGCTCTTCTGCATTTCTGGCCCCTGATAAAGAGCAGGGTGGTTTGAGTGTTTTCAGAAAATGCCACTGCAGTGGCTTATGTCAATTGACAAGGCAGCACAAGGAGTGCAGGTGTGGCTCTGGAGATGCATCTCCTGTTTGCCTGGGCAGAGAAGAACCTCCTAGCTTTGTTGGGGTGGACAGTATGGAAGCAGTCTTCTTTAGCCAGCACTCTCTGAATCCTGGAGATGTCAGGAGATGTTTCAGTTGATTCTGCGCCCCTGGGGTCATTCTAAATTGGATCTCATGGTGACCTGCTCCAATGCCAAAGGTTTACTGCTTCTTTAGTCGTCACACGGAGATGGGGTCCAAGGGTGTAAATGCCCTGACCCAGCCTTGGCTAAGTCAATGGCTGCTGTACAAGTTTCCTCTGTGGCTCTGTATCTTATTTCCCACAGATTATTTTACCTATTGTTCCCCATCTGCTCATACCACCAGGGTCAGCCCTATGCATGGCTGGGATGTAATTACACCAGGCTATACTTTATCCAGGAAGGACAAGGTAGGAAGAATGGGAGGAGGAGCACCATCTGTAAAAAATAACAGTAAAGCTATAGAATTGCAGGGCTTACCAGAGAAGGACAAGGCACTGTGGAACGAGGGAACGAGGAAATGGAGCAGTAAATATATAAATAGAAATAAATTGTCAGCATATAAAAACCATTTGGCCTAACCATAAAAACAGAGAATATCACATCCAATATAGTTTTCCTAGAAACATAGAAACATAGAAACATGATGACAGAAAAAGACCACAAGGCCCATCTAGTCTGTCCTTCCATAACAACTACAACAATCCACTTTTTACCTTTAGAGATCCTCTGTGTTGGTCCCATGCTTTTTTGAATTCAGTTACTGTCCTCATCTCTACCACCTCCACTGGGAGACTATTCCACGGATCCACTACTCTTTCCGTAAAGAAATATTTCCGCATATCACTCCTGAATCTATCTCCCTTCACCCTCATCCCATGTCCCCTCGTAGCAGAACTTGCTTTCAATTGAAAGAGGCTCTCTCCCTGAACATTTATGCCACGGAGGTATTTAAACATCCTAATTTGCTTTCTTTTGCAGTACTATAGACAACATTTGATCTGTGGATTTTTCTGCATTTTTTTACCCCTCTGTCTTTCTGGTTGCCCTGTTTAGACTGCTCTAGCTAAGAATAACTTCCAGTTCTCACCAGTACAAACGTAATCAACTACACTGCTCTAGCTGAGAGCATCTTAATTTCTTACTCTATCAGGCTGATGCAGAAAACCTTAGTGTGGCATTTTCTGGTGTTTTTCCTACTTCAGACTTGCTCTCTGATGCAGAAAACAAGATAAATGCCAGAAAAACAAAAAAGGACCTATTGGTCTAGTTGACCCTAACCCGTCACCCCCAAAACATCTCTAGTACCTTAAATATTGTGGGGTGAGAGCATTACCCACAAACTCCCAGCCTAAGCCAGCTATATTGCAAAATGGCTGCATCTGGCCCCTTGTGGTGCATCCTGGGACATGGGTGTGGGAGTGTTTGTTACTGGTGAGGGTTCAGGTCCAGTGGACCACTAGGTCCTTTTTTTGTTTCAGGGGGCAAGATAGGGATGGGGCTAGGGTCCAGGCCACCAGTTCTTGTTTGTTTCAGGGGGTGGGGGGAAACAGGGCCTGTGGCAAAGTTAACCTTTCCCTTGTTTCCTAATTACCTGCTTTAGCCCCTCCAGCCAACAGGAGGAGTCATAAGAATATAAGAAATGCCATACTGGGTCAGACCAAGGTCCATCAAGCCCAGTATTCTGTTTCCAACAGTAGCCAATCTGGCATGGAATGGATGAATTCCGACATGACAAATCAGCTATTGAAAAGGCACAGGTGGGGATCTCGGATTTGGGCGGACAGCTATGGCTTAGGGCGAGACTTCAGAAAAGTAGGGGAGGGGGCAACCCATATGTGGAATACACTATACGGTGCTGGGATTGCTATTTTTGCAACGGGGGGGATGCCCTGATGCCGCTGTCTCCCATTGCGGATAATAGGGCCTTTGAACCTGGATTACATCCGGGGGTTTTCAGAGCATGGCAAGCGGCAGGGTTATGGCATCTTGGACAGCTTTTTGAAGATGTCGACTATTATCTTTTAGGGAGTTGTAGGATGCCTATGATTTGCCTAGGCATCATGCTTTTGCCTATGCACAGGTGACTCATTGGGTGAGCAGTGTCAGGGTCTGGAGACAGGTGATGTGGCCACTTACTGAACTGGAATTGGTATGTGAGGATAGGACAACCACTACGGGACTGGTCTCAGCTCTGTATGCTTGCCAGCAGAATTGGGCTTTTAAGGTAGGGAAGCTTTGGGCCTATTGGACACAAGCCCTCCAACATATAATGAACAGCAGTGGGAACAAATTGAGGGCCAGTTGTTGAAATGCTCTATAGCTGTTAGTGCAAGGGAGAATAATTATAAGCTTTTATACACTGGTATATGACTCCAGAGAGACTAGCTAGTGCCTATCCTGCATTCTCAGAGTTATGTTGGTACCGCTGTGGGGACTCACTTGCACATATATGGTAGGACTGTCTCAGAATTCAAGGGTATACGTTACCGAATGTGATGTTTGCTGGGGTTGACAGTTCCCTGAGATCCAGGCATCTTCCTCTTTCACAAATCAGTGCCGGGGCAAACGGGCCACAACTGGCCTTGTTAAAACATTGTATCGATGCAACTAAATTAAATCTAGCCTTGGTGTGGAAACAGGTGGAATCCCATATTTGGCCTTATGGCTGGTGTGAATGTGCGGCTGGGTTGGCAGCACTTGACCATGTATGAGAACCGTTTGTGAAGATGTATGGCATGAGTAAGGGAAATAATGGTGGTAATGCACGAGGCAAGAACATCACCTAAGGGGGAGGTGGTTGAGGGGAGAAAGGGGGTAGAGTTTGAGAGGGGGTCCTTTTCTTCTATTTTTATTGGTAGTATTGATTTGGAAGGGTGCTATAACGTGGGGGAAAATGATTGATAAATATGGGGCTAGGTTCAGGCTGTGGAATAATCCGAATGTCTTCTATATGTTTGGTGTTTTTGTATTTTTTTCAAATGGCTTACTCTGTATGTTGTTGTTGTTTTAATAAAGCCACAATTTAAAAAAAAAAAAAGGCACACAGGTTCTACAGTTCTCCCGGGGCAAGCAGTGGATTTCCTGGGTCCTCTTTAATAACGGTTAATGGAGTTTTCCTCCAGGAACTTGTCCAAACCTTTTTTAAACCCAGCTACACTAACAGCTTTTACTACATCCTCCGGTAACGAATTCCAGAGTTTGATAGTGTAAACAACCGATCTACATTTACCCATTCCATTCCATTCACTAACTTATAGACTTCTATCATATCTCCCCTCAGCTGTCTATTTTCCAAGTTGAAAAGCCCTAATCTTTTAAACCTTTCCTCATAGGGGTATCTTTCCATCCTCTTTACTATTATTGGTGGCTCTTCTCTGTACCTTTTCTAATAATTTTATATCCTTTTTAAGATATGGTGACCAGAATTGCACACAATATTCAAGTTGTGGTTGCACCATGGAACGATACAGAGGCATTGTGTATATAGTTCAACCCTGTTATCCAATTTTGTACCCCTGTTCGATGTAAAACCAAACAGAGTGTGTGTTTTGGTCGTTTTGTTATACTGTAAACCGCGCTGATACCGAATAGTGTGGTATATAAGCAACTGTAATAAATTAAATAAATAAATAAATAAATTATAACATCCTTGGTTTTATTCTCCATTCCTTTCCCTATGATTCCTAGCATTCAATTTCAACATATTATCCATGATGACACCTAAATATTTTTCTTGGGTGGTGGTTCCTAATGTGGAACTGTAGCTTGGGTTGTTCTTTCCTAGGTGCATAACTTTGCACTTGTCCATATTAAATTTCATCTGCCATTTGAACATCCAGTCTTCCAATTTATCAAGATCCTCTTGCAATTTTTCACAATCCTCTTGGGTTTTAACAACTTTGAATAATTTTGTGTCATCTACAAATCTGATCACTCACTCGTTTTTCCCATTTCCAAATCATTTATGAATATGTTAAAAAGCAGCGGACCCAGCACAGATTCCTGCAGTACTCCACTATTCACCTTTCTCCATTGAGAAAATTGCCCATTTAGGCCTACTCTCTGCTTTCTATCTTTTAACCAGTTCCTCATCCACAATAGTAGACTGCCTCCAATCCCATGACTTTTTAATTTGGCCAAGAGTCTCTCATAAGGGACCCTGTCAAAAGCTTTCTGAAAATCAAGGTACACTATATCAACCAGTTCACTTTGATCTACCTGTTTCTACACACCTTCACAAAAATATAACAGATTAGTAAGACAAGACTTTCCTTGGCTAAATCCATGTTGGCTTTCTCCCATTAACCATGACTATCTACATGTTCAGTAATTTTATTCTTTATAATGGTTTCTACCATTTTGCCCGGTACCAATGTCGGTTCACCAGTAAGTAGTTTCCCCATATTGCTCCTGGAATCTTTCCAAATCCTTCCAATTTGTCACTGCTCAACATGATAAGGGCATGGAGCTGAACCAATTTTCACTCCTCCTATGGATACTGAAAAGACTGCAGACTAGTGGAGCCTCCCAGGTCACGCTCAAGTGAAAGAGTGACCTTTCTTATTGAAGGTGGTTGTTCATGAGCGTTTAATCAATCTCTTTTCCTCTCAGTCTTCTACAGAGAGGAGAAAATCCATCAACCATCTACTGGAGATAAAGTAATACTAAAGGGACTTCTGGTGGCTGAGGCAAATAGAGGCATAGGAGTGATATCATTGAAACCTGAGCTTTTCATTGGTTCTGTCTCTCCACCAATCTGCTGGTAGGGAAACACAACCCACTTGTCAGACAGACAGCAGGACAATATGGCTGTCTGTCTGATAAAGTTGTGCCATATTCAACTTTCCTGATATCAGAAAGGAAAAGAGTGAGAAAGTGAGGGGAGAGGAATTGTGTTTCCTATTGGTTGAGGAGAAAGTGATAACCTTTTCAGCACATGTGACTGTGATTGGTGATGTATGCTTGATTTTAAAACAAATAGCACATTGAAAGCCAGGTAAGCTTTAATAGCTGCTGTATTAAGAGCTACTGTCAATTTAAACTTGAGAGAAAACAAAACTCTTGTTTGATGACTAAAAACCCTGATTTGCTCCAATTCGAAAACTGAAGCTTTTGACAGAATGCAATTAGCTCTACTGGAATTCAGTAGATTTCTTAAGGAAAACTGAGAAATTGTTTCTTCTTTTTAAAAAAGTTGTGTTTTAAAACCTGAGCTGCACTTACCTGTTATACAAATTGCTGCTTCAACAGTGAATATTTATCTGATTTGTACACTTGCCAGTGATACTGTCTATAAATGATAAAAGACTAAGGGGCATGTTTACTAAACTGCGTTAACGTAGCAGCAGCTACATTAAGGCGCCCTAACGATACATTCTGTACCGTTAAGGCGCCTTAACAGCCCTTAACGTGCCTTAACGTTCCCGGCTGCGTTAAGTGCAAAAAAGGGTGGAGAGAGGGCGGGGAGAAGGGGTCAATGGGCAGGGAGTGGCCAGCTTGGTTATGTTTGTTTTACATTTTGTTCAGGTCATTTTCAGTGTTTATTTGCCCTTTTGTTCTATGCACATGTATCACACTTATCACTTGTAGGTTTCCCTGGCTTTGCTGTACATTTCTAACTGAAATGGTTTCTCTCTCCTGCAATGCTGGCATAGGTGTGGGAGTGTGTGTCTGTCTATCCAGTGTGTGGTGTCTGCCAACACCTTCCTCAGCCCACACTGCTTGCACTGTTGCCAGTGTAAGCCTGCCAATGTGCATAATGAGGAGCAAGGTACTGTGGGTATAGCCTGGACAGGGTGGCCTGGCCTGGATGCATCTGCACAGGGCATAGGGCAATGGCTCGGGCATTGTAGTGCCCGGCCACAACCTGCATGGACAGGGTGGCCACAGCATGTCCTGCTGGGGGGGGGGGGGGTCACTATCACCCTGACTGAGCAATGACCACGGCATGGCCAGGTTCCCCCATAGTGCTATATAGTATTTCTCTCAAGTGATATTTATGGGTTCTTTTTTCTGGGGCCCAATCACTGACTTAGCTGCTTGGTGTGTGTACTCACATCCCCTCCAGGAACATGCACTATGGACTAGCTAGCAGACTGTCTTTGGTTAGTATGTGTATGGCTGGAACACCTTGCAGGGTGCAGTGGCTGGAGGCTCACTGGGCTTGCTGCTGGAGAATGTCAGATAGTGGAGGGGGGCAGCTGAGCATCTCCAGGCCTACTGTCTGTCTGCCATTGCCTTATGGATGTGTACAGATCTGCATTGCCTGCCCTGTAGGGTATCTGTTCCCCAGCAAGACTGGGGTCGATGGTCCCCTCTACCGCCACCATTGCAGGGATGTAGACTGTGGATCTGTTGGTGGGGGATCCTGTTCCCCACCCTGACCCACAGGGGCGGGTTGTGTGGTGTTCATATATGGTGTGGAGGAGTGGCCTAGTGGTTGGGGCAAGGTACTTCAGGCCGGAAGGTCGGGGGTTCAAATCCCACTAGAGGACAGCAACCTTGGGCCGGAAGGACTGGGGTTTCTAGTCCCACAGGTGCTCCTTGTGGTCTTGGGCAAGCCACTTAACCCTCCATAGCCCATGTTCCCTGTAAAATAGTTATCTCTAAGTTATAATGCCCTGTTCAATGTAATTTCAGTTTGTTCAATGTAAACCACACTGATGCAGGATAGCGCGGTAAATAAATAAATATAATCTGCTTTAGGGTCTGCATACCACCCTTCATGTAGTCTGTGACCATGGCACCCACACAGGACATGCACTATTTTGGGTGCATCATAGTCCACAAGGGCTAGACATGACTGGGGAATACAGATGGACACAGGTGTATCCTAGGTGCATCTGCAAGGACTACGTATCACACACAACCACTGATGAGGACCTACAGCACAGCCTGTTTCAGCCATGCCATGTGCTGCGGACCTGGTGTGGGCCCCCCACTTCACTCTCAGGGTGAGCACAGGAACCGCACAATGTCATAGTCTGTAGCTACTCTGTGCCAGTAACACACACTGTCAGCTCCCCCTACCAGGCCAGGTTGCTATAGTGGCACATACCCCATCTTGTGATCAGACATAGGCTGCTGATCTGCATGTGCAGTGCATCATGGGTATGGGTGGGTCTACTCTATCCTGATAACCACAGCAGACAGCTTGTGTGGTCACCTGCAGTCTTTCTGTAGCCAGCCAGCAGTGTGTTAGACACTATAGAGCTGTAACCCACTGGTTACATTGATGACTGTGGAAGCAGAGGTCATGGGTTCAAATCCTTGTTGTTCCCTCCTGTCCAGGGCAGATATTTTGCTTGCCTGTGACAGTCATATCTTTGCAGATCTGTGCTGCCAGCCACACAGTGCCCTCTCCACAGCTATCAACACTCCTTAAAATGCGTTACAAGGCTCCTAATTAGGCACAGTACAAGGCGCCTTATAACACGCCTTATACTGCGCGTTACAAGGTGCTTTATAAGGCACATAAGGCACGTAGGCACGTGCCTTCTACGGTGCCTTATAATGCACCTTCTACCGCGCCTTATCTGACACACAGCTTTACTGCTGCCCCGCCCACTCCTTTATATGGGCATCTCTACCTTTACCGCGGAATAGGTAGAAAAGGTGATGGTGAAACCAGAAAAGGTATTAGAAAAGGTTCAGAGAAGAGCCACCAAAATGGTAAAGGGGATGGAAGGATACTCCTATGAAGAAAGGCTAAAAAGGTTAGGGCTCTTTAACCTGGAAAAGAGACGGCTGAGGGGAGATATGATAGAAGTCTATAAATTAATGAGCGGAGTGGAACGGGTAAACGTAGATCGATTGTTTACCTTATCAGAATATAGAAAGACTAGGGGACATGCAATGAAGCTACAGGGTAAACTATTTAAGACTAATAAGAGAAAATATTTTTTCACTCAACGTGTAATCAAACTCTGGAATTTGTTACCGGAGGATGTAGTAAAGGCTGTTAGTGTAGCTGGGTTTAAAAAAGGTTTGGACAAGTTCCTGGAGGAAAGGTCCATAAGCCATTATTAAGAAGGGACCCAGGATATCAATGCTTGAACCAATACAAGCATTGTGGAACCTGTGTCCCTTGGGGAAACTGCTAGGTACATATGACCTAGATTGGCCACTGTTGGAAACAGAATACTGGGCTTGATGGACCTTGGTCTGACCCAGTATGGCATATCTTATGTTCTTATGTTCTAAGATGCTTGCGTGCATAGGGAGAGGAATGGCCAGCAGAGAGAAGGAGGTGGTAGTGCCTCTGTATAAGTCTTTGGCGAGACCTCATTTGGAGTATTGTATGAAATTCTGGAGACTCACATCTTCAAAAGGATAGAAACAGGATGGAGTTGGTGTAGATGGTGGCTACCAAAATGGTTAGTGAGCTTCAACATAAGGCATATTGGGACAACTTAAAAATCTCAATATGTAGGTAAGCTTTGGAAGAAAGGCAGGAGAGAAGAGATATGATAGAGATGTTTAAGTACCCCAATGGTATAAATACACAGGAGAGCATCTTTCAATTGAAATAAAGCTCTGCAATGAGGGGGGCATAAGATGAAAGTGAAACGAGATAGGCTCAGGAGTAATTTTCAGAAATATTTATTTATGGAAATAGTGGTAAATGCATGAAATAGACTCCCAGTAGAGGTAGTAGAGACAAAGACTGTATTGGAATTTAAGAAAGTATTAGACAAACACAGTAGATCTCTAAAGGGAGTGCAAAGCTTATTCTTCAGCTGTTTTGAATGAACCTGCTCTTGGCTGATCTCTAAATCTAAGCATAGGCCTGGCTAATACTTGGGCAGGTGAACATCTTGGAAAACCAGGGGCTGTAAACTCACTGTGCTAAAGAAAGGCTTGGCAATCTACTTCTGGTCACACCTTGTCAAGAAAACCCATGGACTGGGTCACCAGAAGTTAGCATTGACTTGACAACACAAAATGTAGTAGTTGGTATGAAAAAATAGGCTATATGATCATTATCCGCTCTCATGTTTCTCAGCTCTTATTACACAGGTACACTACCAAAAAACTGCCTCCAGTTTTGCAACTGATTCCTATAGATTTTGGGGTGCTGAATCCAGGAAAAATAGCCAAAATGTTCCATCACGTCACGTTTTCTTGCAAAATTAGATTTCTTACCCATATAAGGAATGTTCACATAATTTCTTTTTAGCCGACTGCAGTTTATTTTCTTGGCCCAAAATAGAGGTTGTAATGGTTAACTAACTAGAAACACTCCCTCATGATATTTTAGAGTGTTTTGTATTCATTTTATACATTAACAGGACAATTGGGAGGCGGGGGGCTAAATCCAGTACTCGCGCTGGCGCATGTTCTTTCCTGTTCGCCTCGCCTCGTTCACTCACTCAAACACGGTGGTTGCGACATGAACGTTCCTGTCAAATTTCAGTTTCTTGCAAGTTCATTATTTCCTTTTGTTTGCTCAGTCGTAATCCAGCTTTATTCCGAAGTGGTTCACAACAGTTGTAGTTTGCGGTGCTGTGTATTTGTGATGGCTCACAGAGCCAGAGGTTGCATCAACTCTCCGGACAGTTTTTGTTTTATTTGTGGGGAATATACCGTGAAAAAGCGGCAGAGGAACATTTCTGCATTTATTAAAAAAGTATATTTCGCCTATTTCGGTTTGAAGTTAGGCGATCAAGACAAACCGTGGGCTCCTCACAAAGTGTGCAAGACATGTTATTATTATTATTATTATTACAATTTTTTATATACCGCGCTATTTACAATCAGCGCGGTTTACAGAGAACCAAAGACCAGAACAACAGGCTGCTCGGTTTTACATAAAACAGGAAGATAAACTTGGATACGATAAACTTGGATAATATGGGGGTAGAACTATATACATAGAATGTTGATCTGTTAATTTGATCACATGAGAGAGGTATTGACATGAAATTGACAATGGTGCTTGGGAAAGGAGGCAATGTGGTTAAGTTTGTAGTGAATATTTGCACTTTATGTAGGGTAGTATTTGATGAATAGGTTATGCTTGAGGGCCTTTCTGAATTGGACTATGTTAGTTATGGCACGAATTTCGGGTGGTAGGGAGTTCCAGTGTTTTGGGGCGCAGAACATGAAGGCTCTGTTCGCTGTTGATCGGCTACAAGTTGTTACGTGAGGAAGATCTACGCTTATGGATGAAAGGTAAAAAACAAGCATTTCGTTTCGGAATACCTATGATGTGGCGTGAACAAAGAGACCACAGCAGTGACTGCTATTTTTGCTCTTGCATTGTGAAGGGATACAACTTAAAAAATAAGAACGTAATAAGTTACCCCAACCTTCCCTCAGCAATTAGGCCTATGCCTCATAGCAACGAAGTACCTGTGCCTGAACCACCAAAATCTTTGGATCATATTTGTGTGGACGGTTCTGATCATGATGAGACTCATCAGATGGCTTTTCCCGATGAGTCCAGTACTTCTGAGTTTGAAACTGAACCAGATCCGAAACCTGAACTTTTCTCTCAAGCTGAATTGAATGATTTAGTCCGGGATTTAGGACTCCCAAAAGATGCTGCCCAACTGCTAGGTTCTCGGCTTAAACAGAAAAATCTATTGTCACCAGGAACAACTTTTTATTGGTACCGCAACCGCAAGACACAATTTTTGAAGTATTTCAGCAAAGAGGAAGATTTGGTATTTTGCAACGATATATACGGAGTGATGGAAAAGTTTAAACTCAAGTATGATCCTGCTGAATGGCGGCTGTTCATTGATTCGTCAAAAGACAGCATAAAAGGTGTTCTTCTTCATAATGGCAACACATTCTCTTCAGTTCCTATTGCTCACTCTGTTATTCTCCAAGAAAAATACGAGAATTTGGCCCTGATTCTTCAGAAGATTCGTTATGATGAGCATAAGTGGATGATTTGTGGAGACTTTAAAATTCTATCCATGCTATTAGGGCAGCAATCCGGTTTCACCAAATATCCCTGCTTCCTTTGCTTGTGGGATAGCCGGGCCCGCGACCTACACTGGGGGAAAAAAGACTGGCCAATTCGGGAGTATTTGTTCTTCATGAGAGCTTGGTACCTCGTGATAAAATTCTATTACCACCTCTCCACATTAAGTTGGGTCTCATTAAGCAATTCATCAAGTCCCTTCCAAAAGATGGTGAGTGCTTTCGGTACCTTTGCTCAAAGTTCCCCCGACTTTCTGAAGCAAAGCTAAAGGAAGGAGTGTTTGTTGGCCCTGATATAAGGAAACTCATTTCAGATGGAGCATTCGCTGAAACGATGTCTGAGAAGGAAAAAGAAGCCTGGGATTCCTTCAAGGATGTTGTTCTCAAATTCTTGGGGAACAGGCGGGATGAGAACTATAAGGATATTGTTGCCAGGATGCTCAATGCCTTCAAAGAACAAGGCTGTAACATGAGCCTGAAAGTCCATTTCTTGCACTCCCATGTGAACTACTTTCCCAAAAACTTGGGGGCGTACAGTGAAGAACAAGGTGAAAGGTTTCACCAGGACATCAAGGACGCAGAGAGAAGGTACCAAGGAAGATGGAACACCACTATGATGGCTGATTTCTGCTGGTTGCTGCTGCGGAAAACCCCAGATGAAAAATACGCCAAGCATTCGGGGGAAGAAGAAACGGGCCCACCAGGAGATTGATTGACCCAAGAATGACTTTAAAATCTAAACTGTGTTGACAAATATCGTGTTTTTACTAAACTTTGAAATAAAAATTTGATAGTTATTACCACAGTGTCGGATCTCAATTATTAGAATTTTATTTTCACACCATCGGGTGTTTGTCTTCATGTATTGCAATGGTGCGGTTTGCGTTTTCTATTCTTACATACATACCTGTACAACATTTTTTGCACATTTCTTTGCTTTGCTTTGTGTCTAAACTCGCTCTTATATGCTCAATGTTTGTGCACATGTATGTGGCTGTTTTAAGTGCAGACAATTTTGCTACCATCACAGTGTGTTTTGTTGACATTACTCTATTCTTATGTGCTGCCTTGTTACAATTTTCTTTATTCTTATTTGAATAACTACTAAACAATTAGTATAAAGAATTCATCCAAGAAACTTTTATCTCGATCGCACTCAATCTGAAACGTTCACCTCAAACTGCTAACCCAATGTAGCAAAAAATCTGTACGTGATGGAGCAAATTGGTTACCAGATTTGGATTCAGCGCACCAAAAAACGTAAAAATCAATCGAAACATTAGAGGCAGTTTAAAAAAAAATTTTTTAGTGTACCTGTGTTATTAGTCATGCTCCATGCTATGTATATGAATCAGTATCAAAGTACAGTCAAATCCATATGAGTAAAATCTAAAACATACCATAAGATCAAGAAAACAAAGTGAAATAGGGCATTATGTCCATATAGCTCATAATCTGTAAATATGTCTTACAACCGTATGCCACAGGGGGGCAGTTTATTAATTAACCTATATATTCTTTGCAACTTCTGCTCCTAAAGGGCAGACATCTCATTTATAGTTAAATTTCTCCTCCTCCCACTGGATGTACTCTGTATGCTTTTCCTGATTCAGGATGTAATCTTTTCACAACTGGTCACCCCCTAGAAGCAAGGCATGTTAAGTGGTTTATTTGCTTTCATTGCAGGCATGGACGTGAATCTGGTCTTGCACCATCCCATCAAATATCCAGAGGAAGATTCATCACAATTTTTATTATCCTGATGAGAAATGTAGCAGGTCTGATGTACAAAAATGAAAACAGAATAGCTCTAACAAAGAAATGAAAGCAAGTGTGAGAAGCTGGGAGATAACATGATAATGCGAGGAGAGACCTGGCTAAGCTTGAATAATGGTTAATAATTTGGCAGCTGAAATTTAATGCAAAAAAATGCAGGGTCATGCACCTGTGCTGCAAAAGTCCAAGGGAGCGGTACAGTGTAGGGGGCGAAGAACTTCCATCCATGAAAGAAGAGCAAGACCTGGGCATGATATTTTCTGATGATGGGGGCTAGACAGGTAGAAAAGACAATGGCGAAAGTCAGAAGGATGCTTGAGTGCATAGGGAGAGGAATGGCCAGCAGAAACAAGTAGGTGATAGTGTTTCTGCATAAATCTCTGGTGCAAACTCATTTGGAATATTGTGTGCAGTTCTGGAGACCACACCTTCAAAAATACATAAACAGGATGGAGCGGTGCAGAGGGTGGCTATTAAAATGGTCAGTGGTCTTCGTTATAAAGTATATGAGGACAAACCTAAAGATCTTAACCCTGGGAGTACCAATGGAGTCAAAAACGACCCCACTGCAAGTTTCACAATGCGTATCTTGGAAACTAGTTGTTCAAGAATGCAATCTTTTTATGACTTTTCACATGTCAATATTCTTTTTATATTGCGCCATGAGAGGAATAATTTTCATCTGCTAGGTGACGCTAGTGATGAATTGCAGCACAGAGTACCAGTGCGGTCATTTTTGACCCCAGTTGCTTATGTCCGGTTTGGATCGTGATACAATTTGCAGTTTTGTGAATTTTTTGATCTGACAAAGGTATTTATCATTAATTATGTATCATTTATTTTTTTGTACTCTTATTTTATGAAAATTACACATTTTCTGTAATTGATATCTTAAGTTCTCTCATTATTTCCGATGAAATCTAAAGGCTTTCAGCTTGTTCATCACGATTATTGTACACCTATAGTAAAACTGCTTTGCGTTTTATTCAACTTTATCTTTATTTATTTTAGGTTATTGTTTATGATGTCAAAACAAAAGTATTCAGCTGCCCAAGTAAGAGAAATATTGCAACGAGATGCTGACAGTGATGGCTCTGAGTCATCTGATGATGCAGCATATTCAGCAAGCGAAGAAGCATATCAGCCAAGTTTGGGAGATAAATATGATGATGACAGTCATGATTCAGATGGCGACAACAGTTGGTCGCCAAGTGAATGTGAGGCTGATGTTGAGCCGGTAACATCGCCTGCAGCAAAGAGTCAAGTTACAGGTCGAGGCAAAGGTTGAGGCTGTGCTGGACGGGGAAGAAGGCAGGAGTCCTCGGTGTCAGTATCATCTGTGAGGAATCTTAGTTGTGGTCGTAAAGGAGCTAAGAGGTCATCAACTATAAGCACAAATGTTGCCATTGAAGCCTGTGTATCTAAGGATGCCACATCATGGAACAGGAAAGCAAGCTGCTGGAAGATACGCCAGAGCTAATGTCATGCCCGTACAACAAGGTCCTACAAGGTATGCTGTACGAAATGTTGATGGCCCTCTCGCAGCATTCCACTTGTTCATGAGGAAGAACTTATTGAATGAAATCATGATGTGGATGAGCAAACAAGGAAGACACATTTATGACGACACCTGGAAAGATTTGACAGACTGAGAATTTCAATGTTTTCTTGGCTTCTGATCCTTTCAGGCGTGTAAAAGTCATGAAATGAATCCATAGTTCAGTTGTGGAACCTTGAAGATGGTCATTCTGTTTTCGGCAAAAATATGGCCCGTAACCGTTTTCAGCAAATTTTTTGTGCTCTCAGATTTGATGATGCAACCAACAGACATGAACAATGAGGCGTGGATAAGCTTGCTCCAATCAGACTCGTTTTTGATACCTGGGAAGCAAGTCTAAGTGATGCCTTTGTTCCTGATGAAAATGTTACCGTAGATGAGCAACTGCTTACATTTTGTGGCCGTGTTCCGTTCAGACAATATATTCCCAGCAATCCTTGGAAATATGGCATAAAGCAATGGATGTTGTGTGACAGTGCAACGTCATATGTTCTGTGTCTTCAAGTATATACAGGAAGGGAACTCGGACAAAACAGGGAACAGAATCAGGGTGAAAGGGTTGTGCTGCAACTCACTGAAGGATTGACGCGATCTGGCAGAAATTACTGTTGACAATTTCTTCTGCAGTTTATCCCTGTCATGGAAATTGCTAGAAAAACAAATGACACTTTTGGGGACAATTCAAAAGAACAGAAAAGAATTACTTCCAGAATTTGTAACAGCAAAGGGCCGAGAGGTATTCACTTCACTGTTTGCCTTTCGCGATGACACCACTCTGGTTTCCTATTGCCCGAAGAAAGGAAAAGTGGTTGTTCTTCTGAGAAGTTTGCATGATCAAGAAGAAGTGGATAAAGATCTTGGACTATAATTCTAGTAAAGGTGGAGTAGATACGGCAGATCAAATGTTGCGCCCGTATACCACAAAACGAATGAAAAGACGCTGGCCAGTGACATCTTCTACAACATGTTGGACATCAGTGCTTTGAACGCCTTCATTGTTTGGATGTCACTAAATCCAGAATGGCAGTCCAAGTCAAAGCACAGACGTCGTCTATTCCTCTTGCAATTAGGAAAGCAGCTGCTTCAGAGTAATTGCAGAGAGACTTCTTCCAGCATTGAAGAAGCCACTGATGTTGTTTGCAATGTCGGGATCCCAAAGAAAAGGGCAAGGTGTCACTGCTGTTCCAGAGAAAAAGACAAGAAAAGCAACATAGTTTGCACCTCCTGCAAGCGCAATGTTTGCAAAGAACATTCAGAAATTGTCTGTGTCTCATGCAAATGACTGTAGTACTTTACTGTGTTCATCAAGTGCATGCAAAAACTGCTTTCATGGCAACTCTTCTTCATGTAATTTTATGATAAAGCATTAAATTTCAAAACATGTAACCTTCATATAATAAATAATTAATTCAGAATAATATTTGGCTGTTTAGTTTAAAATTTTCATGGTTATCAATTAAAATTCGTTGTGGGGTCATTTATGACCCCAACGGTATTCAGTGTGTGCAAAAAATCTTGGTAATTCCAGGGTTAATATGTATACGTTAGAGGAATGGCAGGATAGAGGATATATGATGTAGACATTTAAATTTGATTGAAAGCAAGCTCTGTTACAAAGGGACATTGGATGAAGGTGAAAGGGGATAGACTCAGGAGTAATATGCAGAAATTTTCTTTATGGAAAGAGTGGTAGATGCATAGAATAGTCTCCCAATGGAGGTAGTAGAGATGAGGACAGTATCTGAATTCAAAAAAGCATGGGACAAACACATCTCTAAAGGAAAAGAAGGGAATATAGTATTTGATATTGAAAGGCAAACGTTTTCTGCTGTAATGTTTCTATATTTCTAAGCTGGAAGATCTCAGAAAAGATAGCACCAAGAAGATATTGTTCCCTCATTACCCATGGAAGGAACAAAGCTGCCAAAATACACTTTAAGAAAGAGAAATTCTGTGCACTAGAGAGTACATTCTAGCTCTCAATAAGAGCATAATCCATGGGGATTCCTCCTTTGCTCACAATCTCTCTCACGCACAAGCTCAGCCTCATTAATTCTAATTGTCATACTTTGTTTTTCCAAGTATTAGATCTGTTTACAAGATACGGTACAAACTATTTTTTCCAGTGTCCAATATTTCTCGTGCTGTCATTATAAACATCTGTACCTCATTCCCTAAGTCTAGTGCTGTCCTTATAACACTCTCTATATAAGGGCATTACCTTTAACCTTTCCCGGCATTCGTGGCTTCATTGAAACAGTCGCCAGTGTAAAGGCTCTTCAGGCTGGCAGCTATTTAGAGGGATTTGGGGCCTCACACAGGCTTCCCCAGCTCCCTCTGCAGCTCCTTAGATGGCGAGGGGCTCCTTGGAGGGGGGGCGGCTAGAACCGGTTGGGCTGTGATGGGGGGAAATCGACTGGAAATGGACTGTGATGGGGGAGATGGACTGCAATTGGGCTGTGATGGGGGGGAGGACTGCAAGTGGGCTGTGATGGGGGGAGGGAAACGGACTGAAATTGGGCTGTGATGGGGTGAGGACTGCAAGTGGGCTGTGATGGTGGGGGGGGGAATGGACTGGAAATGGGCTGTGATGGTGGGAGGGGAACGGACCACAATTGGGCTGTGATGGGGGGAACGGACTGCAAATAGGCTGTGATTTTGGGGGTGGGGGTAATAGGACTGCAAATGGGCTGTGATGGGGGGTGATAGGACTGCAAATGGGCTGTGATGGTGGGGGGTGAAACTTGGACTAGAAATGGGCTGAAGAAGAGCTGGATTAGGACTGGAAATGGGCTGATGGGGGCTGTAATAGGATGAAGTGGGCTGACGAGGGAGCTAGGATTGGAAATTGTCTGATGGGGGAGTTTGGAGTGGAAATGGGCTGATGGGGGACTGGATTGGAACTGGAAAAGAGCATATGGGGGGCTAAGACTGGAAATGGGCTGATGGGGGCTGGAATAGGACTGGAAGTGGGCTGATGGGAGTTGGAATAGGGCTGGAAATGGGCTGATGGGGGAGCTTGGAGTGGAAATGGGCTTATGGGGGGCTGGAATTGAATTGGAAAACAGGATATGGGGGAAAGGACTGGAAATGGGCTGATGTGGAAGCTTGGGAGACTGGGACTAGAAGGGGCAGATGCTGGCTGGGTCTAGAACTATAAAGGGAGATGATTTTGGGTGAGGACTAGAAAGGGATGGGGAATGAGAATGGAGAGGGGAAAAGATATTTTGTGTGGGAGGGAAGAAAAGTCTATGATGGATTGGGTATTGGAAGAGTAAGTGGAGATTGAGAATGGAAGGGTGAAATTTGAGTGGATGATAAAGGAATAAGGAAAGAAATGGAGGAGAGAGCAAAAGTGGAAAGATCAGTATGTTAAAGCAGATAAAGAGAAAAAATTTAGAAAAAAATCTTTTCTAAAAGAGAAGAAAGGACAAATGGATAGCTCGCAGAAGCAACTCTAAGTGATGCCTTTGTTCCTGATGAAAATGTTACCGTGGATGAGCAACTGCTTACATTTTGTGGCCGTGTTCCGTTCAGACAATATATTCCCAGCAATCCTTGGAAATATGGCATAAAGCTATGGATGTTGTGTGACAGTGCAACGTCATATGTTCTGTGTCTTCAAGTATATACAGGAAGGGAACTCGGACAAAACAGGGAACAGAATCAGGGTGAAAGGGTTGTGCTGCAACTCACTGAAGGATTGACGCGATCTGGCAGAAATTACTGTTGACAATTTCTTCTGCAGTTTATCCCTGTCATGGAAATTGCTAGAAAAACAAATGACACTTTTGGGGACAATTCAAAAGAACAGAAAAGAATTACTTCCAGAATTTGTAACAGCAAAGGGCCGAGAGGTATTCACTTCACTGTTTGCCTTTCGCGATGACGCCACTCTGGTTTCCTATTGCCCGAAGAAAGGAAAAGTGGTTGTTCTTCTGAGAAGTTTGCATGATCAAGAAGAAGTGGATAACACACGTCCAGACAAAAAACCACGCATGATCTTGGACTATAATTCTAGTAAAGGTGGAGTAGATACGGCAGATCAAATGTTGCGCCCGTATACCACAAAACGAATGAAAAGACGCTGGCCAGTGACATCTTCTACAACATGTTGGACATCAGTGCTTTGAACGCCTTCATTGTTTGGATGTCACTAAATCCAGAATGGCAGTCCAAGTCAAAGCACAGACGTCGTCTATTCCTCTTGCAATTAGGAAAGCAGCTGCTTCAGAGTAATTGCAGAGAGACTTCTTCCAGCATTGAAGAAGCCACTGATGTTGTTTGCAATGTCGGGATCCCAAAGAAAAGGGCAAGGTGTCACTGCTGTTCCAGAGAAAAAGACAAGAAAAGCAACATAGTTTGCACCTCCTGCAAGCGCAATGTTTGCAAAGAACATTCAGAAATTGTCTGTGTCTCATGCAAATGACTGTAGTACTTTACTGTGTTCATCAAGTGCATGCAAAAACTGCTTTCATGGCAACTCTTCTTCATGTAATTTTATGATAAAGCATTAAATTTCAAAACATGTAACCTTCATATAATAAATAATTAATTCAGAATAATATTTGGCTGTTTAGTTTAAAATTTTCATGGTTAACAATTAAAATTCGTTGTGGGGTCATTTATGACCCTAACGGTATTCAGTGTGTGCAAAAAATCTTGGTAATTCCAGGGTTAATATGAAGAAACCAGAAGAAAGTGACTGGAGCAATTGCAACTGAAAAACATAGGGGAATGTTTACTAAAGGGCGCTATTTGCGCTGCTGTCACATTATCGGGTGATAAGGCACGTTATCGCACGATAATGGCACTTTACCGGGCGCAAAGGTGCCTTAGCGCGCGATAACGCGCGCAGCAGCGCAAACGAGTGCTGAAGGCGGAGAAAGGCTCCCGGAGGGCGGAGGAAGGCTCCCCAGGGGCAGAGAGAGAGGGTCAATGGGTGGAGAGTGGGAGGGGAGAGGCTCCCTGCACAATAACGCTGTGGATTCCGGGTCAGTGAAACCCTGGCGTTAGAGCAGATTTAAAGGGAAGAGAAACCATTTACTTCAGCAATGTACAGCAAAGCCTGGAAACCTACAAAAAGTGATAAGTGTGATACATGTGCACAGAACAAAAGGGCAAATAAACATTGAAAAGGACCTGAACAAAATGGAAAAAAAACATAACCAAGTGGCCAATAGTGATATTAATGGGAAACAGCAAAAAACACTACCGAGAAACCTCCAAAAAAAAAGATATTAATTTTGGAAGGGTCTATGCTCTGTCCCCATACAAGGTGAATGAGCCCACAGTGAAATAGCGCTGATCACGGTTTCCCCTTGTTATTGGACAGGTTTCCTATGGCATGCACATGTTACGCAACAGCAGGGTGGGCATGTCGGAACGGGCAACTGGACAGATGCTGGAAAAGGGGATACAGAGGGCTGCAGGCGTCACATACTGTGGTGCAGCTGGGCTACAGTGTGGACTAGGGTGATGCCCAGGTGGCCCATAGGAATGCTGAAACAGTAGAGCAGCCAGACAGCAACTGATGAGGGCCCAACATGGGCACGAGTGTGTTTCCCACAGTGTCACAGGGGATAGTACCCAGCAGGTACCCCCAGGGGCACAGAACATTGGCAGGCAGTGCTGGGGGGAAGCGTGGACATCTATGCAGGCACCCCTACCCCAGACCCCACACCATAGGCAGCTGCCTACCGGCACACTGGATGGCCTCAGACTGCGCACCACCAGCAGAAGGGTATTTCAGCATGGTGGCAGAGGGGTACTGGTGGTGGAGGGGGCAGTGGCAGCTGCCCACAGCAGACCATGGCCTAGCCCTGTGTAGGTGGGTGCCATGCACTGCAACAGACAGGCCCTGTCTGACGAACAGTCATGGTATCCCCAGGGAATGCACTGTCCCTGTGGCAACATGGTGGTGCAGTACACACAGCCAGTGTGTTCCGGAGCAGAAGGTCACAGGTTCAAGTCCCAGCTGTGGTTCCTGCCAACCCAGTCCCCATATTCTATCCACTACTAAACCGTGGTAATAAAGAGGGAACCTTTATTGCAGGTAACAGCAACATGCCTCAAACACCAGTATTTTACCCTACAGAGCACAGACACCATAGACATGTGCAATACCTAGAGCAGAGTTTCCCAAATGCAGTCCTGGTGGGCCAAACACCATTCAGGTTTCATGCTGTCTCCAATAAAGATGCCTGTACTGCATTGTTCTGCGCCACCGCCATGGTATGCAAATGTATCTCATGCATATTCATTAGGGACAGCATGAAAACCCGAACAGTGTTTGGCCCACCAGTACCGGAGTTGGGAACCCCTGCCCTAGAGCAGAGGCCATCAGGCGCAGAAACAACCACACCCACAGGCTCCACTATCCAAAGCCTCATGGAGGGTCAGGCTGTTGGGCCCTGCATGCAGCAGCATCTCCCAATACTAGCATACCTTAGCAATGCCGCCCTAAACCTGGGAATACGTTACACATATATCAAAAGGTTGCTATGATTAATGGCAGATAGCAATTCCTAAGTTCAGCACAATTTGCTGATAGAGCTGCATCATAGCAACCTTTCTGATATCTGTGGAGCGTGTTTCAGTTTTGGTTTCTGACAGTGTTTACCACCCCTGGGAGTGACCCCAACAAAAATCAAAATCAAATCCATAAGGTACGTAACATAATAAAGTGCCTAAACACACCATATTACATAAGAAAAAATTAGACTTGCCTGCTAATTGTTGTTCCTTGAGGAACTCCAGTCCAGTCCCGAACCTCTGGGTAATGCACCCCTTCCAGAAGCTTGGAGACTGAGTATGTCATCATTTGATGAGAGCAGTACTAGTAGAGCGAGCACCGCCCCTTCTGACTTACTGACAAAGCAAACTCATGGGAGCAACAAATAAGTAGTTAATACAAAACCAAACAAAACAGTCTCTAACAGTCTAACTAAATATATAAAAAACTAGTACCCCCACCCTGGAGAGAAGCATCCTCCAATCCCCCCCCCCCTTGTGAGAGAACTTACCGCAGACCCAGGCTTGAGCATTACACGAGCAAAACCATCCTCAGACCAACTTCCTGAAAGGTGCAAACACGGGTGTGATGCGGGACTGGACTGGAGTTCCTCAAGGAACAACAATTAGCAGGTAAGTCTAATTTAGCCTTCCTTATCGTCCCACCAGTCCAGTCCTGAACCTCTAGGATTTAACAGAGCAATTAAGCAAAATGGGAGGGACCTACTGCACCGGCCGGGAGCACCGCCAAACTGAAACAAGCATCCCCCGCCAGACGGTAATGTTTCGCAAAGGTATGCAATGACGACCAGGTGGCCGCCTTGCAAATATCCACTGGTGGAACCAAACTGTATTCCATCTAAGAAGCCGCCTGTGCCCTGGTAGAATGTGCACGTAAGCCCACCGGCACCGACCGCCCCTTGAGGAGATACGCCGACAAGATCGCTTCTCTGATTCACCTCGAAATTGAAGCCTTAGCCACCGCCTCCCCCTTGCGGGGACCACTAAACAGCACAAGACAACAATCTGACCTACGGAACTCTCTAGTATTCTTCAAATAACGACGGAGGACCCATCGTACATCCAAGAACCACAACAGAAAACGAGTACCCGACTCCTCTACTCCAGACAACACCGGCAACGACACCGCCCGATTCATATGAAAAACTGAAACCACCTTACTGTAAGGAACCGGGCCCAGAACCACCTTCTCCCTTGAAAAACTCAAGAACGGTTCCCGGCATGACAAGGCTTGAGGCTCAGAAATCCGACGTGCCGAACAGATAGCCACCAGGAATACTGTCTTAAGGGTCAGATCCTTAATAGAAGCCTGAGCCAATGGCTCAAATGACTCCCTGCACAGAGCTGACAGCAGATTAAGATCCCATGGCAGAATCAGAACCCTGCGTGGAGGACGAATACGAAGAACCGCCCTCAGAAAATGCACCACATCCGGGTGTGCGCCCAACGCCAAACCTTGGATCTTCCCGCGATAGCAGGCGATCGCTGCCAGCTGGACCCTCAGCGGCCAAACCTTTGTCGAAACTGGCCTGAAGAACTTCCAAAATCACGGGCACCGAAGGCGAAGATGGCCTTACCTGCCTGTCGGCACACCATGCTTCAAACAGACACCAGACTAATGTAGGCCATGAAGTCGATCTCCTCCTCGCCTTTAACAAAGTCGCAATCACCAGTCCCGAATAGCCCTTGAGCCTCAACCGTGCCCTTTCAAGAGCCATGCCGTAAGCAAGAATCGATCCACCTGAGGCATCAGCACTGGCCCTTGCGACAAGAGATCCGCTCGCACCGGGAGACGCCATGGCCGATCTGCAAGATTCCTTACGAGATCTGCGTACCACGCACGTCGCAGCCAGTCTGGAGCGATGAGAATCACCATCCCCTGATGAGACTCTATGCTCCGCACCACCCTACTGATGAGCGACCAGGGCAGCAACACGTAAAGGAGACCTTTGGAAGGTCACCGCTGCACCAGAGCATTCAGGCCTTCCGACATCCTTTCCTTTTTCCTCCTGAAAAACCGACTTGCCTTGGTGCCTTCGAACTTCGCCATCAAATCCATGACTGACGACCCCCAGCGGCGTTTGATCAACTCAAACACCTGTTGGTTGAGCACCCATTCTCCTGGGTCTACTCTCACCTGGCTCAGATAGTCTGCCGTGACATTGTCAGCTCCCGCTATATGCATCGCCGACTCCTGGAAATGAGTCTCCGTCCATTCCATCAGAAACTCGGCCTCTATTTCCAAGATTGCACTGCCCGTGTCTCCTGACGGTTGATGTAGGCTACAGATGTAGCATTGTCTGACAGCACCCGTACCGCCATCCCCTGCAACCTGGTTTCAAAACTCCTCCGTGCCAGGAATACCGCCCGCATCTCCAGCCTGTTGATGGACCAACCAGCCTCCTGCAGACTCCACTGCCCCTGAGCAAAGTGGTCCTGGCAATGAGCCCCCCAGCCCAAAAGGCTGGTGTCTGTCACCAATGGAACACAATCCAGGGGGTTCTAGGGGAATTCCCTTCTCCAGATTTATTTAGACAGTTTTGTATACCACCTTATCCTTCAATCAAAGTGGTCACAACACAATTGGGGGATACATTTAACATGAGGATATGAGACACATACACTAATACTTACAGGGAACATGGGCAATGGAGAGTTAAGTGGCTTGCCCAAGACTACAAGGAGCACCAGTGGGACTAGAAACCCCAGTCATTCCGGCCCAAGGTTGCTGTCCTCTAGTGGGATTTGAACCCCTGACCTTCCAGCCTGAGGTAACTTGCCCTAACCACTAGGCCACTCCTCCCTCCAGATGCTCCCCCCATGAGCCACGAAAGGGCCCGTGTGACCCCCCCTCAGGTAGGGAGCACCTGGGACAGAGAGGATGACTGATGTGACCAATGTCGAAGCAGAGACCGCTGAAGGGGCCTCATGTGTGCCCTCGCCCAAGATACCAGGTCGAGGGTAGCCGCCATGGTGCTGAGAAGCTGAAGATAGTTGCATGCCATTGGCTCTGTCTGCCCTAGAAACTCCCACACCAGGCGCTGAAGCTCTCAGGCTCTGGGCCCTGGCAAGAAAACTCTTCCTACTCTCGTGTCGAAATGGGCTCTGAGGTATTCCAGCACCTTAAAAGGGTGCAAGTGGCTCTTGGACACATTGACTACCCACCCGAGGCTCTGTACGAACTGCACCACCCGGGCTGTAGCCCGCTTGCTCTCGAGTCTGGACTTTGCCCTTATGAGCCAGTCGTCGAGATAGGGATGCACAAGGATTCCTTCCTTTCATAAGTGGAGTGGAGGAGTAGCCTAGTGGTTAGAGCAACTGCCTAGTACCTAGAAGATCAGGGGTTCGATTCCTACTGGCACTCCTTGTGACCTTTGGCAAGTCACTTTACCTTCCATTGCCTCATAAGAAAAGGCTGGCAATCTACTTCCAGTGATACATTGCCAAGAAAACCCAGAGATAGCTGGGTTGCTATGAGTCAACACTGACTCAATGGCACATATAAAAAATAAAAAAAAAGGTATGAGAGTTACTGAATGTGTGTCTCCCAGATGTGAGAATGAGGGAAATTGTTAATGTAACAGACCCCACACATGAAGGGGCCATACTGGACTTGGTGCTTATCAATGGTGAAAGTGTTTCTGATGGTGTAGTGGGAGATAATTTTGCATCCAGTGATCACCAGATGGTATGGTTCAGTATTAGGACTAGGGCTGTTAGAATCCATTCAAAGGTGAGGGTCTTAGATTTTAGGAAAACTAACTTTGCCAAGATGGGCCAATACCTCAGGGAGTCGTTAGTGGGATGGGAACAGCTGGAGAAAGTAGAAAAACAGTGGGCAAAACTAAAAGGGGATATTTTAAGGGCAACCAACCTTTTTGTTAAAATGGTAAATAAAGGTAAAAGGAAAAGGAGACAGCTATGGCTTTTGAATGAAGTAGTTGAAAAAGTGAAGAAAGAAAGGGAGGCCTTCATGAAATACAAGAGATCACAGAGAGAGGAAGACGGGCATCTGTATTTGGAAACAATTAGAGCAGCTAGCAAAGTAGTCAGGAAGGCAAAGATTCAAAAGGAGGAGGAAATAGCCAATGCAATAAAATGGGGGGATAAGACATTTTTCAGGTCAAAAGGCCATTTTGAAAGACTCCTTCTATCCAAGCAAGGACTGTTAATCATCCAGGAAGTTGGTCACAGCTTACCTCAGCAGCACAGGCATAAATAGCTCAACCAGAGCTCTGTGATCCTCAGTCTTGAAGGACTAGAAAAGGGGACTGTTACTTCTGGAGAAAGATCTGCAATTGTGAGTATATACTTCTGGGAATTTTCTGAAAGGAATTCTTTCTATTAAAGCTATTTAATCTGTGAACCCACTATTTTTTGTCAGTCAGGGCCTAGTAGCAGCAGTTTAAATTTAAAATTAAAACACAGAAGAGAGCTTTCTGGTTAAATTTAGAACCCAGCAGAGAGCTTGTAGTTTAAATTTCATAATAAGTTAGAGCCTAGCAGCAGCAAAGAGCTATAATTTAAATCAAATAAGAATATAGCTTACCTAAGCAGCACAGGACAGGGTACTGTGTAGCAGCCTTCTTTTAATAAGTGTTATTTCCCTCCATCCTTTCCTACACCCACCCACCCCTGGGATAATCGTAGCCTTTTAGGTACTTACACATCTTAAAAGACAGGAGGTGCTCTCAGGTGAAGTTCGCTACCCAAATCAGTCATACACTAAGGACCTGAGATTAATTAAGCTTCAGGTGAACAAGGTATATTAAATGTATTAGGTACAGTTTTATTGGTATAAATATCCATAGCAACCCTTAGTAAGTAAAGAACTTAAAGATCTAAACCAAAACGTAAAACTAAGATGCAGGCAGCAGTCCAGCAGCGAGATGGGGGCTTTCCAGTCTTCTGCATTGAGAGTCACATGTATGATTTTATCCCAGTTGGTGAGAGGTCTTACGTATGCACTAGGTGCAAGGAGCTCTTTGCTCTCAGGGAACGAGTCCGTTCTCTAGAGGCTAGAGTAGCAGACTTGGAAAACATAAGAAAGACAGCGAGGTACATAGACGAGACCTACAGGGATATAGTCCTGAAGTCCCACCTCCAGTCTGGCAGCATCCCTGTTGCCATGGAGGAGAGAGGTCACGTGACAGGAGAGCATCACCCTGGTGTGGCAGGAAGTGATCCTGTAACTAGGACCTGTCCTCCAGGTAATGTAAACCCTCTCGCACCGAGGAAGTTTCCCCAGGGCCATGTGCCCATGAGGGAAGGGTTAGGACAGCTGTTATAGTTGGTGATTCGATCATTAGGCATGTAGATAGCTGGGTGGCTGGTGGACGTGAGGATCGCCTGGTAACATGCCTGCCTGGTGCGAGGGTAGCGGACCTCACGCGCCACCTAGACAAGGTCTTAGATAGTGCTGGGGAGGAGTCTGCTGTCTTGGTACATGTCGGTACCAATGACATAGGAAAATGTGGAAGGGAGGTTCTGGAGGCTAAATTTAGACTTTTAGATGGGAAGTTGAAATCCAGAACTTCCAGGGTGGCGTTCTCCGAAATGCTTCCCGTTCCACGTGCAGGACCCAAAAGGCAGGCAGAGATCCTGAGTCTCAATGCGTGGATGAGACAATGGTGCAGAGATGAGGGGTTTGGAGATAAAAGGGGATAGAGCAGCTTTTAAACTAGATAATAGGGGAAAGCCGACAGTCGCCCAAGAGCGGATGGTTCAGAAGAATGTATCCATGAAGGATACTACCAAAAGCAGAGAGGTTCCAAAAAAGAGTAAAGTAGCCCAAATGCGCTCGAGTATGGAGCAGACAGAACTTCAAGATCCCAAGTTACCCATGTCTACCAATAGCCAAATTAATATGAATAAAATACAGTCTCTAAAATGCTTGTATGCAAATGCTAGAAGTCTAAAAAATAAGATGGGAGAGTTAGAATATATAGCACTAAATGAGAGGTTAGATATGATTGGAATATCAGATGACAACCAGTAGGACACTGATACCTGGGGACAAACTATATCGTAATGATAGAGCTGATCAAATTGGTGAAGGGGTTACACTCTATGTTAGAGAGGGCATTGTGTCAGAAAGGATTAAAGTTTTGCAGGAAACAAAATTTGTTGTAGAATCTCTATGGATTGAAATTCCATGTAAAAAGGGGAAGGCGATGGCAGTGGGGGTGTACTATCGACCGCCTGGCTAGAATGAACAAATGGATGATGAAATTCTCAAAGAAATCAAGGAAGCTAACAAAAGTTACAGCGCAGTAATAATAATGGGTGATTTCAATTACCCCGGTATCGACTGGGTCAGTGTCACGGGAAGACATGCTAGGGAGATAAAGTTCCTAGATGACATAAATGACTGCTTCTTAGAGCAGCTGGTTCATGAACTGACCAGAGGGGAAGCCATATTAGACCTAGTCCTTAGTGGAACACCAGATCTAGTGCAAGAGATAAGGGTGTTGGGTCACTTGGCAATAGTGATCATAGCATGATCGCCTTTGATTTAATTAGTGGAAGAGGGATAGTAAGGAAATCCACAGTACTACCTTTTAACTTTCGAAAGGGAGACTATGATAAAATGAGGAAAATAGTTAAGAAAAAACTAAAAGGAGCAGTTGCAAAGGTTAAAGACTTACATCAAGCTTGGGTGTTGTTGAAAAATACTATCTTGGAAGCCCAGACCAGCTGTATTCCATGCTTTAAGAAAAGTGGAAGGAAGTCCAAAAAACTGCCAGCAAGGTTTAAAGGTGAGGTCAGAGAGGCTGTTGCCAAAAAAGCATCTTTCAGGAAATGGAAAAAAGAGCCAAACGACAAAACCTGGAAACAGCACAAGCACTGGTAAGTCAAATACAAGGCACTGATGAAGCTGGCAAAGGGAGAATTTGAGAAGAAGCTTGCTGCGGAAGCAAAAGCACAAAATAAAGATTTTTTTCAAGTACATTTGTAGCAAAAAACCTGTGAGAGAGTCAGTTGGTCCATTAGATGATAGAGGAGTAAAAGGGGCATTAAGAGGTGACAAGGCAATAGCGGAGAGACTGAATGAATTCTTTGCTTCGGTCTTTACTGAGGATGATGTAGGGATGTTACCCATGACTGAAGTGGTATTTAAAGGTGCGGAAGAATTGAAGGAAATATCGATATATCGGGAAGATGTATCACAACTATTAGATAAACTGAAGAGTAGCATCATCACCTGGGCCGGATGGTATACATCCAAGGGTGTTGAAAGAACTGAAATATGAGATTACAGATTACTAATAGCAGGTCTGCAAACTATCATTAAAATCATCTGTAATACCTGAAGATTGGAGGATCGCCAATGTAACACCAAGTTTTTAAAAAGGGTTCCAGGGCTGATCCGGGAAACTACAGACTGGTGAGCCTCACGTTAGTACCGGGAAAAATGGTAGAAGCCATCATAAAGAATAAAATTACTCAGCATGTAGACAGTCATGGCCTAATGGGAGACAACCAACATGGCTTTAGACAAGGAAGATCTTGTCTTACTAATCTGTTGTTTTTTTGAAAGTGTGAATAAACAGGTGGACAAAGGTGAGTCGGTTGATATAGTGTATCTGGACTTTCAGAAAGCCTCTGACAAGGTCCCTCATCAGAGACTTTTGGCAAAACTAAAGAGTAATGGGATAGGAGGCAGTATTCTACTGTGGATCAGGAACTGGTTAAAAGATAGAAAGCAGAGGGTTGGGCTAAATGGCCAATTTTCCCAATGGAGAAAGGTGAATAGTGGTGTACCCCAGGGATCTGTGCTGGGTCCGCTGATTTTTGACATATTCATAAATGACCTGGAAAGTGGAATAACGAGTGAGTTTATCAAATTTGCAGATGACACAAAACTATTTAAAGTTGTTAAAACCCAAGAGGATTGTGGAAAATTGCAAGAGGATCTTGATAAATTGGAAGACTGGGCATCAAAATGGCAGATGAAATTTAATGTAGACAAGTGCAAAGTTATGCACCTAGGGAAGAACAACCCAAACTATGGTTACACGATGCAAGGTTCCACATTAGGAACCACCACCCAGGAAAAAGATTTAGGCGTCATTGTGGATAACATGTTAAAACCCTCGGCCCAGTGTGCAGCGGCAGCCAAGAGAGCAAATAGAATGCTAGGTATCATAAGGAAAGGAATGGAAAATAAAACAAAAGATATTATAATGCCTCTATATCATTCCATGGTGAGACTGAGGACACACTATCTCTGTTGGTGAGTACTAAATCCAGCATCAACTTTCCCTGGTCAGTTCCATCACCATTTGTCTTAGCAATGCATCTTGGAAAGCATTCACAATTTTTGTACTTCTTTCCAGATTTGCAGAAAGCGTAGTTACTCACCTCACAAATGGGTGACATCGGCACCAACAGAGCCCACATGGGAATGCTCCCCATTGTCCTATAGGAAAGCTTTTAGGAGCATCCCACTGCGCTTGCGTAGCTGCCTTCCCACCTTTACAAATCTCCCTCTTCAGTTGAGTTTATAGCTGAGACAAAGGAGAGAAGGAGAGATAGAGAGAAAGAGAGAAAGACAACTCCTAGGGGAGGTGGGTGGGTTGTGAAGACTTATTCCTACTGTTCCCGGAGATCACCTATTACAGGTGAGTAACTACGCTATCTCCAGGAACAAGCAGGAATGTAGTCTTCACATGGGATTCACTAGCCTGGAGATGCCAGGGAGATGACCCCAGAGAGAGCCGTGTAACACAGGCTTAAGTGGGTCATGTATCCTCTCAAGGATCTCTTGTATCGAAACAAGGATGGGATGGGGGGTAGGAGTTGTTCTAAGTCTGAAAGAGATGCTGGAGAACAGCCTGTCCAAATGAGACATCCCGATGGGAGTCCTTATCCAAGCAATAATGGGCTGCAATGGTGTGGACAGAGGACTAGTTAGCTGCTTTGCAAATTTCATCAATTGCCACTGAGCATAGGTTTTCCCTGGAGGCAGCCATTGCTCGCACATTGTGTGCTGTGACATGATCTTCAAGAGAAAGTCCCTTACTCTCATAGGTAAAAGATATGCAGTCTGCAATCCACTTGGAGAGTGTTCTTTTGGAAACTGGTAGATACAGGTGACTGGAATCAAATGCAACAAAAAGCTGTGAAGCCTGGGGAAGTAACAAGATGGCGGCATGATTTCGCCGGCTGTGAGACGTGCTCTCTGATGGTCTGCTGGTGCTCGAGGAGTTCCCCTTTTGCTGTACAATATGGGGCAGAGAAAACAGAAGCAGGCTCCCTTACCTCCTTCGGACCTGCTGAGTGCCTCAGGACAGCATGTGCTGAGTGAGTGCGGCTTCGTAGTTGGCGGTGGAGCGGCATCTTCTGCGGGGGTGGCAGGAGGAGTGTCGCCTCTGAGCACGTCGGGTGTTTGGCTCTCTTCAGAGCAGCGCACCCCACACCGCGACCCGGAAGTTTGACCTCGGCCAGAGCTGTACTGCCTCCAGGGGTGACGGTGAGCACTCCGTTGAAGAAGAACATGGGAGGAGGTCTGGTTGAGCTGAATTCCTCTCCCAGCGAGGAGGTACAGCATGAGGCGAGTCGGGGAGAACTTCCATCGGAGGTGGAGTCTGTGGCTGTGCCGGTCTGGAATGAAGTTGCTCAAGGGATTCCCATGTTGGAGAGACCTGCGGTTTTTACATTGGAATCACTGTGGGAAGGTCTGGCTGCTTTGAATACCTCCTTGACTAATGTTTTGGGGTCCGTGAGTACTGAATTGCTGGGGGTTAAATCTACTTGTGCTGTCTTCTCCAGTGTGCATGAAGAGCAAGCAGAGTGAATTACCAGGCTGGAAGACGATGTGGGACAGCTTTGGGACTTGGTTACTGCCCAGCTTAAAGACAGAACTGTGTCCAATAAGAAAATGGAATACCTGGAAAATCAGGCCTGTCGATGTAATCTACGGTTCCTGAATTTTCCTAGGTCACCTGTATTATCACCTATGGATATGGTGCAGAAGTATTTTGGGGAAGTCTTAAAGATTCCCCCGGAACAGTTTCCACCTATGACTAGGGTCCAGTATCTGTCTGTGGGATTAAGCGATCCGGTTTCTAATGTCCTCCTTACTTCCCCTGGGTTAGGAGACCTAATGGGGTTTTTGGAAAACTCCTTGGAGGTTGTTACAGGGAAAACTACTCTGCTTGTAACTATGGCATTGGAGTCGGATAAATGTTATGTCCTTAAAATGTATTTCAGAAATATTAAAGAGGTTTTTCTAGGCTCTAATGTTAGAATATTTCCTGATGTTTCTCGTGTTACACAGCTGAGAAGGAAGGACTTTTTGGCCCTTCGCCCCAGGGTTTTTGCCTTAGGGGCTACTTTTCAGCTAAAATTTCGGGCAAAATGTTGTGTTCTATTTAAGCAGAAATTGTATTTGTTCTTTGAACCTAGGCAACTTCTAAGAATTTCTGGAGGCTAGGGAGGAGGTAGTAGTAGAAGTTTCAGTGCCTTCTCATTCGGCTGACGCATGAGTCTCTATCTGCCTTTGTTGTAGTATATTTCTTGTTGTGGGACCTTTTGGTTCTAACTATAGGTAGTTTCCTAGTACTTCCCTAATATTTTATATACTTGTGGTCTAATATAATGGGGGAATTATTTCTCTTTTTTGTGCTAAATGATTTCTTGTTTGTTGCTAATACCCATGTATTTTTTCATTCAATGTTATTTTTTTGATGTAATAATATTAATAATGGATAAATACAAAAATTTTAAAAAAAGCTGTGAAGCCTTTCTGTGCTGCCTAGTTCTCTGAAGATAAAAGGTCAAAGCACCCTTGCAATCCAGAGTATGTAGACTTCTTTCTGCACTAGAGGCATGAGGTCTTTGGAAGAAAACCGGAAGGTAAACCGACTGGTTCAAATGAAAAGGCAAGAGCACCTTTGGCATAAAGTGGGGATGAGTCCTAAGGACTACTTTATCATGGTGGAACAATGTATAAGGAGGGTCAGCCACTAAAGCCTGGAGCTCACTGATGCGTCTTGCAGAAGTGAGGACAATTAGGAAGATTACTTTCCAAGAAAGAAACTTCAGAGATGTAGTGGCTAGGGACATGAGCTGTCCAAGGACAAGATTGAGATCCCTTGCCGCAGGTGGTGGCCTAATGGGAGGCTTAGTTAAAAGTAGACCTCTCATAAAGCACGCTACAAGCGGCTGAGAAGAGACAGGTTGTTCATCAAAAGGCATGTGGAAAGCCACTTGGAAAGCCACAATGGCACTGAGGTGGACCCTTACCGAATTAGTTTTGAGTCCAGAGGACGAAAGGTGGAGGAGATACTCAAGTAATACTTCCATGGGAACGGAAAAAGGATTAAGTTCCTTCTTTGAACACCAGATGGAAAACCTTCTCCACTTAAAAGTGTAAGCATGCCTTGTGGAAAGTTTCCTTGAGGCCAAAAGGATATTTTTAACCTGTTGAGAGAGGTTGATATCCTGGAGTCCTAAGTTCTCAGCAGCCACACTATCAGGTGTAAGGACTGGGGGTTTGGGTGCAGAAGTGGAGGAGTGGCCTAGTGGTTGGGGCAAGGTACTTCAGGCTGGAAGGTCAGGGGTTCAAATCCCACTAGAGGACAGCAACCTTGGGCTGGAAGGACTGGGGTTTCTAGTCCCACAGGTGCTCCTTGTGGTCTTGGGCAAGCCACTTAACCCTCCATAGCCCCTGTTCCCTGTAAAATAGTTAACTCCAAGTTATAATGCGCTGTCAATGTAATTTCAGTTTGTTCAATGTACACCGCACTGATGCAGAGTAGCACAGTATATAAGAGAATGTAAATAAATAAATTATCCTGGGATAGGAGATCTGGAGCACATCCCAATTCCAGAGGTTTGGCTTGAGAGAGACATAGAAGCAGTGGATACCATGCTTGATGTGGCCAGTGTGGGGCTATGAGGATCATGTAGCCCCTGTCTCTCTGAAGCTTGAAAAGAGTCTTGGGAATGGGTGAGTAGGCATATAGGAAATCCTGACTCCAGTGGAGGTGGAATGCATCCATTGCCTGACTGTTCTGAGCAGGTATTCTGGAACAGAAACAGGGAAGTTTGGCATTCTGAGGGTTTGCAAACAGATCTATATCTGGGGTTCCCCAGATCTGAAAGATTCAAGCCATCTGATCTGAGTGGAGAGTGGTACTCGACTGAGTGCCAGGAGATTTTGTTTGCCAGGGAGATACACCACTAGTAGGTGGATTTGATGGCATATGGCAAATGACCACAGATGCAGGGCTTCATTGCACAACGCTTGAGAACTTGTTCCACCTTGCTTGTTCACATAGAACATGGCTACCTGATTGTCCATCTGGACTAGAATTGTTCTGAAGTGCAGGTGGTCCTGAAACACTCTGAGAGCATTGAGGATGGCTCTGAGTTCTAACAGGTTTATGTGAAGTCGAGCCTCCTGCTGAGTCCAAAGACCCTGAGTGCAGAAATTGTCCAGATGAGCTTCCCAACCCAATTTGGACGCATCCATCGTCAGGGTAGACTGGTGTGGTGGCCTCTGAAAAGGTGACCCTATGAGAAGGTTTTCTGGTGATTGACACCATTGGAGGGATGAAATTAGACATGCAGAGATCATAATTTTGTCCCCCCAGATGACCTGATGCCAGAGTCCACTGTGAAGCTAGGGTCCATTGAGCTGCACACATGTGGAAATGAGCATAGGGGACCACATGCACAGTGGAAGCCAAATGACCGAGCAACTGAAGCATTTCTCGAGCAATTAGAAAAGTCTTCATATTTGAGAAGCTAGTTGAACTATTCAAGCACAGCGGACCTGTGGTAGAAAAGCCCTTGACTGCTGCATGTCTAGGAGAGCCCCTATGAACTCTAAGGTTTGAGAAGGAGTGAGTTGGGATTTTGGAAGATTTATTACAAATCCCAAGTATTGAAGAGCCTGCATTGTGCGGGAAAGAGAAGAGTTGGCCTCTAGAGCTGTTGTTGCTCGGATGAGCCAGTCATCTAAGTAAGGGAAGATAAATATACCTAGAGTCCTTAGGAATGCTGCCAATACTGCCATGCATTTTGTGAAGACTCTTGGGGCAGAAGCCAGGCCAAAGGGTAGAACCCTGTACTGGTAATGTCTTCCTTGAAAGAGGAATCGAAGAAACCTCCTGCATGAATAAGGATATGTGTATACACATCCTTTAGATCTAGAGAACAAAGCCAATCCTGACTCTGGATGTAAGGGAGAAGTGTTCTGAGAGAGATCATCTTGAATTTCTCCCAGAGCGGATACTTTTTTAATTCTCTGAGGTCCAGAATGGGCCTGTATCCTCCTGTTTTCTTTGGTATAAGGAAGTAGGGGGAGTAGAAACCCAGGCCTTGTTGAGAAAGTGGCACTTCCTCTATCGCACCTTGAGAGAGAAGGTAGGTAATTTCCTGGCACAAGAGAGTGGTATGAGGGGGCTGAGAACTGAACTCTCTTGGAGTGGAGGGAAGGGGCAAACTTTGGAAGTGAAGTTTGTACCCCTCTGCCACTATGGAGAGAGTTCAATGTTCTGATATTATCTGGTGCCACCTTTGGGCAAAGTAACATAGCCTGCCTGGACTGTTGACTGGCTCTGGAATTTGCAGAGGTAGGACAGCTAGGTTCTCTAGAAAGGAGTCAAAGACCTTGTGGAGGCTGGGTCTGTTGAGCTGTTTCAGCTCTGGGGACCTGAGCCTTCCTTTGTTGCTTCAGTTGTTGCTATCCCTTCAGGGAAGCATGGACCGGACAGTGCACAGCATGGGTATAAGAAGGATACAACATCTTTTTCTTGTTGAAAAAGGGCTTCTTTATAGTCTTTTTCTTTGCTGGGTTGGCAGTGGTCCTAGAAAGCCTATTTAGGGTAGTATTCTCAGACTCCAACTGAGAAGCCTTGTCCTGCCAATCTTTGCCAAAGAGGTTTTCCACCGTGCAAGAAATATTCCCCAGCTTATCTTGCACCCACTGTTCAAGATCAGATGCTTGTAACCAAGCAATCCGACGTGCAACAATTCAGATAGCAGAAGTCCTGCTAATACACTCAAAACAATCAAAGGTTGCCCTATTCATGAATTTGGAAACATTCTGGGCATGTTTTACAAGTGTGAGGTAATCAGCTCTCTTGTCATCAGGGAGAACAGGAGCCATTAGTTCTAAATCCTTAGTCACCTCCTGAAGAAACATACCCATGTAGAGTATGTATGAACTTATTCTGGCCGATAACATGGAGACCTGAAAACATTGACGGCCGAAGGCATTGAGAGTTCTCGCCTCACGGCCAGGAGGAATAGATGAATGTGTCTTAGCACTTTTGATTCAACGCATTGCCGATTCCACAACCATGGAACGGTGTGGTAACTACGCCTTCTGGAAACAGGGACACTGTAGTACCCGGTACATAGTATCGAGTCTCTGAGAATGTGGAGACACCATTAAAGATGTTTCCCACATCCTAAGCATGAGGTCATGCAATATCCGATGAATGGGTAAGATAGCAGCCTCCTTAGGGGCTGCCGGATACTGAAGAATTTCAAGTTCTTTAGCCCTTGGTTCCTTCTCGGAGGTAGCCATAATGGAGAGGCCCCAAGCCACATTCTGTATAAGTCTTGAAATGACATGGGGAAGGAGAAGGATCTTCCAGAAGAGCCTTTCGGGTACCGATCGATTCATCGGAAGACTCGAAGTATCGATGGACTGGGTGCTCCCGCCTGGCCTATCAACGGCACTGTTCCCTCTAAGCTGTGCACGTGTGCGCGTGCACACACCTCGCTGAGCGAGCGCACATACTTTACAACAGAGCGCACAAAACTTACGGCTCTGATTCTGATAGAAAACAACACAGATGTCTTAAAATTTAAAGTTATGATTGTAATTACTAGAAATTTCCCGCTTCATTTAGTAATCGTCTATTTTCATTTAATTTGATTAAAATCAGTGTGGTGTACATACTGTATTCTGATGTGTAGTCAAATTTTAAAGTATATAACTCCGAGTGTCGTTATATGGCGCACAAAAAATTAACTTTCCTTCAAAAGCTGCACACAGCTGATATTTTATGCGCACACAGCCTACAGAAAATTAGAGGGAACATTGATCAACGGTACTGATCAAAATCAGCATCGGAATGCCTTGGTACTGGACCCTCAATGCCGGACACCGATTCTAGGGCCAGCATGGGTGGTAGTGTGGAGAGCGGCACTGAGAGAGTCTGCCAGGTGAAGGAGGGGGCAGGAAGGCAGCTGATATGGGGGAAGGAGGGGGCTGGAAAGGAGCTGACACCTGAATGTACTGAAGGGGGATTGGAAGGGAGCTGACACTTGGGGATGGGAGTGGTAGGTGGCTGGGTAATGGGGAAGAGGCTGGAAGGGAGCTGACATGTGAATGGCATTGGAAGAGAGCTGACTGGGAGGGTGGCACTGAGAGTTGATGTGAGCTGATACCTGGGATGGTATTTGGACTAGAAGGGGCTGGACAGTGGGGAAGGAGGGGGACTGGAAGGGAATGGAAGGGAATGGACACCAGTGGCAGTCGTGGGAATGCAAGGCGGTTGACATTGGAAGGTACTGGGAGGGGAGGACTGGAAAGGGGGCTGATACTGGGGAGGGTTACTGGAACTGGAAATGGGCTGATGGAAGGAAGTGAAGAAAACAAAAGAAGAGATAAGAAATGGCAGATAGACCATGGACCATAGAAAGAGAGCTAAGAGAAGACAGGAAAGCAGAAGCCTTAAATAGGGACCAGCATGATAAGGGAATAAAATGGTCAGACAACAAAGGTAGAAAAGATTTTATTTAATTTTAGTGTTTGGACTTTGTGCTATTTTTATATTTTACACAGTATTGGGGAACTGCATCTCTTATTTATCTGATGTTGCACTGCTTGTGGACTGGCTTCTTGGGGTTTCAGTTTAAATTTTGTCTACATATTTTTATTTTTACTTTTGATTGTGGCTACTTATTCTGTACTTGGTGAGGGTCGATGTTGTGAGTGTGTGACTGAGATCAGGTGCTCTGTTAACATGGAGTTTGTACATAAAGATCTATACTGTACCTTAGTAATTTGACTTGTTCAGCTTTTCAAATAGGTGTATGGATGTTCCAGGGCCCACTCTAGTATTTACAGTGATGCTTTTTTTGGATGGGCTCCTTATGTGAGTTTTGGAAGTTGGTGCTGATATGATATGGTATGATAGGTTTGCTCTTTGTTGTAGGGTTTTGTATTAGTTCACAATATGCCTGGTACTGGAGAATAGTGGTTGTTGTTGTCAGTGAGATAATCAGAATCCGATTTTTTTTTTAAATATTGAGTTCTGTGGGTGAATGTCCTGCACCTACCGTGGATGCAAAATATATGTTGAAAAAGAAAAAGCAAGAACCATAACGCAGTTTATAACAACAAAATAAAAATGAGTTATAGTTTAGTTTTATAAACTGTGCTGTTGGTTTTTACTGTCTTTTAATTCCTTGGTGTGCAAACAAGACCGTACCTAGTCCTGTGCAAGCGGTGCAGTCGCACAGGGCACAAAGGCTTGGGGGCGCATTTCAGCTGTCTGCTGTTGCCCTGCCGCTGCTGGCAGGACAATAGCAGGCAGCCAAAATGCGCCCCCCCAAGCCTTTACACAGCACTTTAAGCAGGTCTGGTCCCTCCCTCCTCCGACGCAATGTCAGAACAGGGAGGGACAGATCTGCTTAAAGTGCTGGCACCTTTCAGATCGGGCGCATGTCCCCCCTCCTCCTCCCCATACCTCTGTTCAGCGCTGCCTGCTCTTTCCCTGCTGCTGGTGCCGCCTTGAAAAAAACAGAGGGCGGCAGCAGCAGGAAAAGAACAGGCAGCACTGGACGGAGGTATGGTGGGAGAGAGGGGGTGTGCGCCCGAGCTGCAAGTCGCACAGGGCGCGGTTGCAGCTTGTTACTGCCCTCTGTGCAAACATCTTGCATTTCCTCCATATAATCTGATTGGCTTTTGGTTTGGTTCAGTCTCTGATTGGATTTCTGTAAAAGCCCCACCCCCCTCTAAGGTGAGGGGTGGCACCATCTCATTCTTCACCTCAGGCAGCAGATTGCCTTGAGCCACCCCTGCCTAGTAGTGTCTTCAGAGAAGAAGGGCTCAATTTTGCTATTGTGAAACAAAAAGAAGTGACAGGTTTTAGCAATCTGTTGAATATGAGAGGAGGAGAGCGAGGAGTCAAAAATGACTCTAAGGTTACGGGTTGTAGTATAGTATTATCGACAGTGATAGAGAAAGGAGGAAGGGGGAGAAGGGCTTAGGAGGAAAGTTAAGAAGCTCAGTTTTATCCATGTTCAATTTCAAATGTCTTGTAATGATTTGGTGGGGGGAGGGGGGGCAGGAGTGGGTGTTAAGTATGTTTTTGTGGATCGCTCTCATTTAGAGAATCTAATACTTGAAAATCCTGTTTCAGATTCCAAAGGAGATGACTAGCTGAGTGTTTTTTGGGATAAATGTTGGGTTCAAGTAATCAACAGTTTGCGGTATTATAAGTTATAAATGTTTTGGTATTTTTGCTTTTTCCCTACCTTTATTCTTTTAAACTGCTTCCTTTCCCCTTGATGTGGGCTAATGATTATGAAAATTCTTGGATACTATAATTCCTGTGCTTCTTTTTGGAATATACTATTTCAAAACTTAAATAAGAAAATAAAATGGATCTGCATTTATTTGAAAATGAATACTAAAACATGACAAAGTATGCCCATTTTGGTTCATTTCCCTAAAAATGTGAACAAATTCAATTGGGGAGGGATTCCAAACAAGCTGAAAATCATTTGTTTTTGATACCATTATAGTCTCTGACCAGACAATAGAACCACTTTGGGGAGGGGTAAGAAAGAAGCAAGAGTCACTTAGTAAATAAATGTAAAAGGAAAAGGAGGATGCTATGGTTCTGGAAAGAAGTAGCTGAAAAGGTGAAGAAAGATAGCGTGGCCTTCATAAAATTTAAGAGATCACAGAAAGAGGAAGACAAACATCAATATTTGGAAAATTTAGTGAAGTTAAGAAAGTAGTCAGGAATGCAAAGATACAAATAGAAGAAAAAATAGCCAATGCAGTAAAATGGGGGGAAAATATTTTTTTCAGATATGTTAGTGTGAGGAGAAAGTGCAAAAGTGGCATTATTTGACTCAAGAGTGAAGGGGAGGAATACAGTTGTTGTCAACATTATTTGCAACCGTGTATTTTAGGTATATTGTGTACAATATCTTGAGAAATGCTTGGAAATATTCCAACTGTATGTCATGATAAAAATGTAATAGTATGTTCAAAGGTATACAATAAAAAAAGATGTCTTTGCAACTTAGACATAGTAATTTCTGAGAAAAACATAAAATATGTCGTGGATGGGATTAATGGCACCCTTCAATATTATTTGGTTGCATAGTCCTTGGCAGTGATGACAGCCTCCAAACATTTCTTGTAGTCACCTATACATTTCATACATCTGCCTGTTGGTAGTTTCTCCAACTCTTCAACTGCAATTTGCTCTTGCCATTGAAAGTTTCCAGGATTTCTTTACCAATGGCAGATTTCAGCTCTTTCCAAAGGTTCTCGACTGGATTGAGATCAGGACTCATTGTTGGCCAGTTTAAAAAAGGCCATTTTTTCCTTTTTTAAACCATTTTTTGTACTTTTGAATATATGTTTTAGGTCACTGTCCTTCTGGAGGACCCATGACCTTCGACCCAGACCTAGAATTCTGACACTAGGAAGCACATTTCACTCCAAAATACTTTGTAGTCCTCTGACTTCATGATTTCCTTAATACATTCCAGGCCTCCAGTTGCAGAGGCAGGAAAACAGCCCAACAACAATATGGAACCTCAACAATATTTAATTGTAGGAAGGGTGTCTTTTCCTTATAAGCTTCATTTCTTCACCTGTAAATGTATTGCTGGTCTGCATTGCCAAAGAGCTCAAGTTTGGTTTTATCCATCCACAGAAAATTTTCCCAGAAGGACTGTGGTTTCTCAAGGTGGGTTGGGCAAAGATCAGATGTGTCTTTTCATGTCTGTCTTTGAGTAGTGGGCCTCCTTGGCCTTCGCCCATGAAGTCCTTCTTTGTTTAGTACGCAGCACATGGTGCAGGTTGAAATCACCACTCCAAATTTTTCCATGTCTGCCTTAAGCTCTTTGGATTTTGTATGTGAAGTTTTTCCAACAGTTCACAATAACCTTCGAAGACCTCTTGGATTAATTTTCCTCTTCCCACTATGTTCTGGGAGGTTCATGACAGTTCCATGAGCAGAAAACTTCTTAATAACATTGTGAATTGTAGACAGAAATCCCAAGGTCTTTGGAGATGGCCTTGTTTGATGTTTGGTAATAATGGCTTTTCTGATAGTTTCAGGCAGCTCTTGTCTTCACCATTGTGAGAATGGGAGTGAATGTGACCATTCTAAACATTAGAGACATCATTCATTGGTTGATTCAAGTCATGTGAGTACTACAATTGATCATAGGTGCATCTAATTTTACTGCAATGGGAATGTGGTTCTTCTGTTCAAACCAATTTGAATTGTTTATAAAGGTGCCAATAATCATGTGCTCAGAAACAGTCCAACAAAAAATTACTAGATAGACACAGGGTCATAATACAAGTGAATTTAGTTGGGTCTTACTTAATTTATAGATAATTTTGTAGTAGACTTGTGAGGTCTTTTGGTATAGAATAATCATGTGCTGGCAATGTCCCAGTTTTTATACTTTTTCCTACTATTTCCTTTCTAAATTGTTCTTGTTTTATTTGTTTTTTCTTTTTGTGTGTCAAATGTGTGCATATACAGTCCAAAGCCATTTCACTGGCCACTTTTTTTAAAGAGATATTGGACATTAAGAGATTAAACTTCAAGGGTGCCAATAATGTTGACCACAACTGTATGTAGAAGCTGATGAAGATAAAGCAGAATTGCTTAACAAATATTTTTGTTCTGTGTTCACAGACAAAGAGCAGGATCTCAGAAAACATCCACAAATAGGAACAGTAGTGAGGGGACCTTGAATGATTTTCGGAAGACTATGTTCATGAGGAACTAGCTAAACTAAAAGTAGACAAGCGATGGGGACAGATGGGATACATCCCAGAGTATTGAAGTAACTTGTAGAAGTTCTTGGAGCTGTCTAACCTTTTCAAAGCTTTGTTAGAGTCGTAAGTGGTCCCAGAGGACTTGGAGAAAGGTGCATGTGGTCCCTTTTCACAAAAGCAGAAATAAGGATGAGGTTGACAACTACAGGCCAATTAGTCTGACCTCTGTGGTGAGTAAATTAATGGAGACACTGCTAAAACAAAGTATAGTGAGGTTTCTGGAGTCCAATGGATTGCAGGATCCAAGGCAGTATGGGTTTACTAGGGGCAGGTCTTGTCAGACAAATCTAATTTCTTTGACTGGGCGACCAGACAGATGAACTGAGGGAGAGCCCTAGATGTGGAGTACTTAGATTTCACACCATTCCGCACAGACGGCTTATAAATAAATTGAACAGCCTAGGAATAAACCCTAAAATGACTGATGGTTAGAAATTGGTTGACTGGGAGGCGACAAAGGATGTAACCAGTGGTGTCCAATAGAAAGCAACCCACCCACACAGGAGCAAGGGGCAAAAGTGCACCGACAGGTGTCAACAGCACTTTTATTCAGACAACCCTTTCAATACATCTGCTGTTTTTTTCTCCCCTGTAACCAGTGGTGTACCACAGGAATCTGTTCTTCATCTGATTCTTTTAAACATTTTTGTTAGGGATATTACTGAAGGGCTGCCGGTAAGGTTTGCCTCTTTGAAGATGATACCAAAATATAGTAGACACTCAGGAAGGAGTAGGTAACATGAGGAAGGATCTCACTAAGCTTGAAGAATGGTCAAGAATTTGGCAGCTGAGATTTAATGCTAAAAAAAATGCAGGGTCGTGTATTTGTGCTGCAAAAATCCAAGGGATAGGAGGTGAAAAATAGGAAATAAAGTACTTCTGTCAACAAAAGAAGGGTGGGATCTGGCTAAACAGGTAGAAAAGGCAACAGCAAAAGCCAGAAGGATACTTGTATGCATCGGGAGAGGAATGGCCAGCAGGAAAAAGGAGGTGATAGTTCCTCTGTAGAAGTCTTTGGTGAGACCACATTTGTGATATTGTTTGCAATCCTGGAGACAAACACCTCAAAAGGATATAAACAGGATGGAGTCAGTGCAGAAGGTGGCTATCAAAAGGGTCAGTAGACTTTGTCATAAGGCATATGGGGACAGACTTAAAGATCTCAATATGTATACTTTAAAGGAAAGGCAGGAGAGCGCAGATATGATAAAGACATCTAAATAACTCTATGACATAAATGTATAGAAGGAGAGCCTCTTTCAATTGAAAGAATGCTCTGCATCGAGGGGGCATAGGATGAAGGTGAAAGGGGATAGACTCAGGAGTAATATGCAGAAATATTTCTTTATGGAAAGAGTGGTAGATGCATGGAACTGTCTCCCATTGGAGGTAGTAAAGACCAGGACAGTATCTGAATTCAAGAAAGCATGGGACCAACACAGAAAATCTCTAAAGGAAAAAAGGGACTATAGTAGTTGGTATGGAGGGACAAACTGGATAGGCCATATGTTTCTACTTAAGAACATAAGAAATGTCATACTGGGTCAGACCAAGACCCATCAAGCCCAGTATCTTGTTTCCAACAGTGGCCAATCCAGGTCATAAGTACCTGGCAGGTTCCCAAAGAGGTACATAGGTTCCACAATGCTTGTCCCAGGGCAAGTAGTGAATTTCCTGGGTCCTCTTTAATAATGGTTTATGGATCTTTCCTCCAGGAACTTGTCTGTACCTTTTCTTTTCTTTTTTTTTAGTTTCTTTATTTATATTTTCCAACAAGATACAAACAAAAGAGAAAAACAAATTGCAGTAAATCAAAATACACAATTCTTCTCTTTAACATGAGAAAAGAAAAGGTTAAACATAGCCCGCCCCACCCTGTCCCTTCCCTCATCATGCGATCATCAGGGACTATATAAAGAAACACAAAACATCTGCAAGTTTACTAGGCCTACAAGGGCAATATAAGAACAGCACTCCATTACAAAGGAAGAGTTTTTGTTTAAGAAAAGAAGGATGCAAGGGAAAAACTACACCATGATGTTTGCACATATATACAGGGTGGCTCAAAAAAAGTGAGAACATCTCGTAGCATATAAGTTATTTAAAAATTTAAAAAGACAGATTAAATGATTGACAAATTAAAAAAAACAAAGATGGCGACCAGAAATTGTCGAAATAAAGACGTTATATAGCTAAAAATGGTAAACAAACTATTTAAGCTTTTAATTTACGAGATGTTCTCACTTTTTTGGGGCCACCCTGTATATCATAAGCACGAGTGTTCCACCCTTCACATCAACCCAGCTCTGCCGCATGTTTTCCAGTTAGAAATAACGAAAGTAGGGCCACTTCTAATATGCTGTTAATTAAAACGGACTGTCCCGCTGTTACGGCGAGATGCCAATTATTGATTAAAACATGACCCCAGACCAGGAGAGATTGGCCCAAAATCCCAGCACCTCTTTAACACTAGAAGCCCCAAAAGGAATTTTACCCAGAAACCCCAAAGTGCGTCAATTGACGCATTATCACGACGACTGTGTTTAGCATGAAATGCAGATGTGAATTAATGTGAAGTTACTTATTTGTTAAATATGTGCAGTATGTGACATCATTACATGACGTCATCATGTGTTTATTGTTTGTAATGTCGGAGTAAAACTGTAAACAGTGATTGAGATGCGACATCTAGTGGGAACATGAATTTATACCTAGAAGCCCCAAAGTACGTCAATTGACGCATCCAAGACAATTGAGTGCATCAACTGACGTACTTTGGGGCTTCTAGGTATAAATTAATTTTCCCACTAGGTGGTGCATCTGTCATTAATTTTCGATGCACATATTTGAACACCTTGACCTTGCTAACAAAGTCATGGAACATGACTGACATGATTCTAGCAGTGGCACTGGCATACAACTTCGAAGATGCATTTGCATCAATTGACGCATTTTGGGGCTTCTAGTGTTAATACGGTTTCATATTCAAACCCAATAAGACTGACTGTTAGAACAATCACACATCACTTGTCTCAAAGTGCCGACATCTCCTCGATGAGACTAACATTCATTCCCAGCTGTCTGAATCCATTTAGCTACCTTTCAACAGGCAATCCTCCTTAGGAGTTGCATTTACAACTTTTGAAAGGCCTTCTGAGTATCCGATATACCCCATGAGACGTCAACCTCCCAAAAGACACCATGCCAAGAAGAAGGTTCTAGAGGAAGGGATTACTTAACATCTCTTCTAGTTCAAGCCATATTGAGTGCAAACCTATGTCTCCCTCCAACCATCGCGAACCTTGTTTTAGTAAAAAATCACAGTACTAGGCCTGAAAATCAGAGAGATCCCCCCCCCCCCCTTTCCTCTTTTTAAAATTTAAGCTTTCTGAAAGCAATTCTGGGCAGTTATTTTCCCATAGAAACTGAGCTAGAATCCTTTCGCTTTGACGATGGACTTTCCCTGTAAGGAGAACTGATATGATATCAACTATACAATTCACTTTAGGAATGATAGTCATATTTATAGCTTTAAGACGACCCCACCAATAAAGCAGACCAGTGACCATTTTGCTATTATACTGCTGAAAACTCGTTGAGTCAAATAGGGTAAATGAGATTGCAAAATGAACAGAAATGTGTGCCTCATGAATAGTAGACTCACTAGTTCTAGAACAAAGTCCCTTGGAAACTAGGAAAAATCAGTACATGATATTTGAAAATCCATAAAGGATAGAACTTTCCTCATTAAGATGGCTACCCCATTGTTCTTAGGATAGGCAGCTGAGAAACCCCTAAAGTGCATGTCTTTCTATATAGCCTCAACGACTCCTCTCCATTTAAGTATATCTCCTACAACAGTAAGATGTCAGCACTTTCTTTCCGACTATACTGCAAAAAAAGCTTTTCCTTTTAGTGGGATTATTAATGCCCCAACATTCAGTTAAATGATCTTAAAGACAAACATACTGACAATATAGTTCCGATTAACAATCAAATGTTGCAGAAACATACCAAATTGTAGCATTTAGTTTACATTTTAGAACAACTTCTTAAGTGCTCTTAAAGTGCTAGCTGCCCCTATAGCCCAGAGAAGAAGACCCAACAAAAAAAGGAACATTTTAACCCCAGCCCCGTCATATGATCAATCCTAATAAGAACACCTAAAACTGGAAAAACATCTTCCCAAAACTACCTAAACCCAGGGGGGCTATATAACACACAAAACGTAGTGGGTGAGCCCACCAGGACAAGACAGACACAGAGGGCAAAAGACCTAATACTTCCGCTCTTCTATGTCACTCAAAATATCACGCTCTGTAAAAGAAAGAAAGAGAGAAAACAAAAGAAACATCTCTGCCAGGATAGTACCCTGGAGCTCCTTCACACAATACAGAATGGATGTCCCAGTATATAACAATGGTCCATAATGAAATGTCAAACACCTCAGACCAGTCAGACACCCATGATAGCAAGCGCCATAAAACTGTAGCGAATAAAAATTGCAGAATGATTTTCACCGCATTGCCATCAACTCCTTAGCTTCCAGAAATGCATATAACTCCCCGGGATCATCAACAGTCTTGGTCTGGTTATGCAGCATGACTCTCATGCAGGCAGGATATAGCAGTCCAAAACAGGCCTACAGCTGCACCAAGCGTGGACGCAGCACCAGAAAACCTTTTCTCTGATCCACCGTCACCTTTGCGAAGTCCGGGAAGAACAGGAGTTTATGTCCCTGATATTCCAAAGTTGAAAGTGCTTTGGCTGCTCCCATTATTTGCAAAACTTGCTGAAAACGTAAAATTTTCAAGATGATTGGGCGTGGACGCTTGCCCATGACCACAGACTGAGTAGGCACTCTATGGGCACGCTTGATCTCGAACGGCATAGCAAACTGCAACTTTAACACACCTGGAATCATGGCCTGCAAAAAGGACCAAGTCAGGACCCTCTGCTCCCTCAGGAACTCCTAGTATTCTTATGTTATTCCGCCGAGAGCAATTATTACCGTCTTCCACCTCTCTCTTTGTAATGAACATATCAACTTGGCCTGCTTCTCAATGGCCTCGAGCCTTTGTCCATGTGAAGCCACCGCATTCTCCACCTTCTCCAAACTAGCCGTATTTGACTCCAGAGAGGATCGCAAAGTGTTTATTTCTTCCTGCATAGCACATAGCAATTCTCCATTAGCTTTGACCAAGTCCTTGACCGCCCGAATCTCAGCCAGGATCTCCTGCAAGGTCTCAGGACAATCTCGGATGACCGCCATCTTGTGAGGTGAGAGAGGTTCCGTCTTGGTTCTCTTTGCACTAGCATTTTGTGATTTTGGTAATCCAGCCGTGTCTGTTTGGAGCCAGACATATCCAGGATCGAATGGTATCAACTTAGGTAGGAACTATTTGATTAAAGATTGCCAAAGTCAGGATTCTTGTTTATTGCCCTCCGGAGCACGGCTCTTACATGTCCATCTTGACCAGAGACCAGACCCCGCCTCCCTATCTATACCCCTTCTAATTCTGCTATATCCTTTTTATGATATAGTGATCAGAACTGCACACAATATTCAAGGTGTGGTCGCACCATGGAACGATAGAGACATTAAAACATCCTTGGTTGTATTCTTCATTCCTTTCCTTATGATTCCTAGCATTCTATTTGCTTTCTTGGCCATCGCTGCACACTGGGTGGAGGGTTTCAATGTATTATCCATGATGATGCCTAAATCCTTTTCCTGGGTGGTGGTTCCTAGCTAAGGTGAGGGCTCACAGCAAACTGCTTAAGTTTGCAGTCCTGTGAGTCTCTCCCTTAAGGCCTAAAGTAGTACTGTTATTGATACAATTCTCCATGTATGTGTGTTTTCATTTCATTCCTTACTTGAATTTAGAGAATTAGAGTCAAAGAGTCGAGGTTGGATTCTGCTACTTGGTTAGCCCAGTCAGGAGTAGCACAAGCAAACAGTTTCTACCATTTTGCCCAGCACGGACGTCTGGCTCACCCATCTGTAGTTTCCCGGACTGCCCCTGGAACCTTTTAAAAAAGTGACTTTACATTGGCCATTCTCCAATCTTCAAGTACTACAGATCTTCAGGTGCTTCTTAACCTCCCATGTTGAAACTTTTTGACAAGCAGCCACATTTTTCCAAATTCCATCGCTGACAATGGTAGCATGAATATGAGACCAACAAATGCATCATTTTCATTTTTCTCCTGAATTTCAAAGGGTAAGAGTCCTACTGTTAGGGAGGTGCAGGCTTCAGAGTGACAAAGGGTGAAAAATATCATGCTTAGAGATAAAAATAAAACAATGAGCACACACAAGGCTGAAGTAGAGACAGACACACTGACTGAGTTTGTGTGTCATAGAAAAGGGAAGATGTGTGGGTGAGGAACAGATAGACATCATGGTAAGAGGCCTGATACAGTGGAAAACAAACAGTAAAGAGTACAGTAGTATCAGAGTTTGTGTTGATTGTACTTTGCACAGTTTATGTTGTTCAGCTTATTTTGTTCAAGTTTCGTAGTACAAGTTTCCGTTCCAATCCATCTGATGTAAACCTCCATGACTCATAGATACAGCATTATAAAAGAGATGTTTATAAAAAGGTCAGTTAACTTGTATAAGTTTAGCATGCTCCTCTGTTAGTTCATACAGATTGTAAAATGAGCAGCTCTACTGCATTGTCTATTGTCTCTCCACTCAATACTAGATATGGTATGTGCACTGTATTGGAAATTAACAGTAAAATCCTACTTGTTAAACTATATAAGAAAGTGTTTCTCTTTCATTGAATCATGTCAATGCTTGGAAGCCAGTATAGGTATGGAAAATAGAATGGTGGAAGAACAAAGTAAGGAAGGTAGTTAATCTGTCAGAGGTTTAGCGACAACGGCAGCATGGTCAGAGACGTGGGTCTCAGAATTACAGATCACTAGCCAAGATAGAGATTTCTAAGCAAAATACAAGCAGCAACTGCTGCAAAAACAGATTCTAGTGAAAATTTGAAACACCAGATGTATGCTCCCATTTCCACATAAGGGTAAAAAGTAGAGACAGTGCAGGACGGGCGATGGAAAGAAAAGGCCAGCAGCAGATAAAGCTAATAGAGTGCAATAGTAAGAACATCCTGTTCCCTCCTTAGAAGTGTATAGAGCTGGTTTTGACAGATGCTAAAATGGATGAATCATCATGAGACAGATCTGAGGACTCAGAAGAGATTAAAGGTTTAGCAGCTGAGAAGGGTTTTACCATACAGTATGACTGTGCAAGTAGGTAAGCAGCCACAGAAAGTAGAAAGTGAAGCTGCCAGGGCCAAGAGCACCCTCCAAAAGAGCAGATAGTAGAGAGTGTGAGGTCACTGGCCTTTCACCTTCTGGTTCAGCCTAAGTCCAAGTTTCAGTAGCCGCAGTCCCCAGAGCTGCAGGGAGAGTGTCCCATAATAAATAAGAGGAAAGGAACCATTTTACAGTGCTTGAAGATCAGTGTTTTTCACAATGCATTTACTATCAGAAGGCCATCAGTAGAGGAAAGCTACTGGGCCATCTTTACAACAGTGGCATATTACATCATTTTCACATACACCCCTTACAACTGATTTCAGGAAAGGTGCTGATTCTAAGCTGAGGACTCCATCCTGCACTCTAAATAGCAGCAGAAAAGCTACACAGAAGTCTATCTTCCAAGCCTCAACCCTCAGTGAGATATCAGGGAAACAGCTCCAACATACATGTAAGTAAGTCATCATGGAGGAGATGGAGTGGTTTTCAGCATCATGGTCCCAGGACAAGAAACTATCTTTATTAAAAGTGGTGGCATAGTACATTGCCATGAATGATCGGCCCCTATAAATGGCTGGGAAAGTGAGGTTTAAGAGGCTGCTGTACCTCTTTGCCTTCAGTTACCAAGTGTTCTTCAGGATAACTTTTAGTAAGTGGATGATCTCCATCCTGAACAAACAGTTCTGTACCCACTGCACAAATCTACTCTCCCTGGAGGGTTGGGTGCTAGTCTCTGGTGCTTCCCCCCCCCACCCCCCCTTGCAACTTACAGATTGACGTCTCCCTCCCTCATTATTATTAATAGTAGGCTGCACCCCCACCCCCATTTCCCAAAACTCTTTTATGAACTCTGTATATGTGATGCTAGTATTTCTCTTTCAAATCAAATATTGTAACAAGAAAATTGCAGGGAAGGGGTAAATGCATAGCTGGAATAAAACTAAATACTGAGGAGTAAATATTTAACATCGTATGAACAGGCTGTGATCAAAGCAAACAAAATCAATGTACTATTTATTTAATCCAAAAATTATCTAGAAAGGTTACAACTATTTAGCTTTTTATGCCTCTTCTCCTGCCTGCTATTGCTGATATAGATACTACCACGACTCTTATCTCTGGATGTATGCTTGCACAGCTCTTTTATAAATCCGACAAATAAGGAGGTGGTAATAAAAGCAGTTAGTGTAGCTGGGTTTAAAAAAGGGTTGGACAAGTTCTTAGAGAAAATGTCAATAGACTTAAACCAGACTGAGGAAAGCCAATGCTATCCTTGGGTGTAATCAAAATGGAAACCACAGTGAGCACTAAGAGCAATCCCAGAGCTGATGATGGCAGTCCCAATAGTCAATGGTGGTAGCATCAATGTGAGAACCATCACTTGGTTCGACTTTGAGATTTCTTTCAGAGCACTGCTTCATTGCTGCCAGTTGGAGCTGCTGCCACTCTCAAACATGCAGAGATTTTGATGGTATTGCAGCCAGGCTAAATGAAAATGGAAAGATCACTCCGCAGCCTCCCATGACAGCTAGCGGTACTGATCCTTGTAGTGGACTGGCAGTGATGCCACTACCACTACTACTACTGAACATTTGTATAGCGCTACAAGGCATGTGCAGCGCTACACAGACACATGCAAAAGACAGTCCCTGCTCATCAGACAGTCAGCACAATAGCTGAGACATAGAATACATCTAGGGGGAATGGTAAGGAAACAGATCCGAAAGTAGCAGCGAAGAAGTGATTTTTCAGCCTGGATCTGAAAAGGGCCAGAGATGAAGCCTGATGTATAGACTCTGGTAGTTTGTTCCAAGCATAAGGAGCAGCAAGGTGAAAAGAGCAAAGTCTAGAATTAGCAATAGAAGAGAAGGGCACAGATAGATGTGATTTGCCAGAAGAGCAGAGTTCCCGAGGTAGGGATAGATAGGAGAGGAAATATAGTGAGGAGCTGCAGAGTGAATGCACTTATAGGTTAGCAGGAGAAGTTTAAACAGGATGCAGAAATGGATAGGGAGTTAATGAAGTGACTTGTGAAGAGGAATAATATGAGCATGATAAGGATGGAGGAAAGTTAGCCACACAGCAGAGTGTTGAACAGATTGAGGGGGAGAGAGATGATTCAGAGGGAGACCAGTAAGGAGTAGGTTACAATTGTCAAGATGGTAGGTGACTAAAGAGTGAATAAGTGTCTTAGTAGTGTATTCAGAAAGGAATGGGTGATTTTGGTGATGTTGTAGAGAAAGAAACGGCAGGTTTTAGCTATCAGTTGGATGTGTGTGGAAAAGGAGAGAGAGGAGTCGAAGATGACCCCAAGGTTGTGAGCTGAGGAAACAGGGAGAAGAAGAGAGTTATCCACAGAAGATAACCACAGAAGCTGAGAAAGAAGGGAAGAGAGAGGAGGGTTTAAGGGGAAAAATAAGAAACTCAGTTTTGGCCATGTTCAATTTCAAGCGATGGTGAGATATCCAAGCAGCAATGTCAGGCAGGCAGAGATCTGGGCCTGGATTGACAGAGAGATTTCAGATGTATTGGTAATAGACCCCACACGTGAAGGGGCCATACTGGACTTGGTGCTTACCAATGGTGAAAGTGTTTCTGATGTTGTAGTGGGAGATCATTTTGCATCCAGTGATCACCAGATGGTGTGGTTCAGTATTAGGACTAGGGCTGTTAGAATCCATTCCAAGGTGAAGATCTTAGACTTTAGGAAGACTAACTTTGCGAAGATGGGCCAATACCTCAGTGGGATGGGAACAGCTGGGGGATGTAGAAAAACAGTGGGCAAAACTGAAAGGGGGTATTTTAAAGGCAACCAACCTTTTTGTTAAAATGGTAAATAAAGGCAAAAGGAACAGGAGACCGCTATGGTTTTCGAAGGAAGTAGCTGAAAAAGTGAAGAAAAAGAGGGAGGCCTTCAAGAAATACAAGAGATCACAGAGAGAGGAAGACAGGCATCTCTATTTGGAAAAACTTAGAGAAGCTAGCAAAGTAGTCAAGAAGGCAAAGATTCAAAAGGAGGAGGAAATAGCCAATGCAATAAAATGGGGGGATAAGACATTTTTCAGATATATTAGTGAGAAGAGGAAGGGCAAAAGTGGTATTGTCAGACTCAAGGGTGCAGGGGGGGAATATGTAGAAGCTGATAAGCATAAAGCGGAATTGCTTAACAAATATTTTTCTTCTGTGTTCACAGATGAAGAACCAGGAGCAGGACCTCAGAAAACACCCACAAATAAGAACAGAAGCGAGGGACATCTTGAACAATTTTCAGAAGACTGTGTTCGTGAGAAATTAGCTCAACTTAAAGTAGACAAAGCGATGGGACCGGATGGGATACACCCTAGAATACTGAGGGAACTTGGGGACGTTCTAGCAACTCCACTGACTGACCTTTTCAATGCCTCGTTGGAGTCGGGAGTGGTGCCAAAGGACTGGAGAGAGGCTCATGTGGTGCCTTTACACAAAAGCGGAAGTAAGGATGTGGTTGAAAACTACAGGCCGGTTAGTTTAACTTCGGTGGTGAGTAAATTATTGGAAACGCTGCTGAAAGAGAAAATAGTGAGGTTTCTGGAGTCCGGTGGATTACAGGATCCGAGGCAGCATGGATTCACCAGAGGCAGGCCTTGTCAGACAAATCTGTTTGATTTCTTTGACTGGGTGACCAGGGAGTTGGACCGAGGGAGAGCTCTAGATGTGGTGTATTTAGATTTCAGTAAAGCCTTTGACACTGTTCCTCACAGGCGACTTATAAACAAACTGAGCACCCTAGGGATGGACCCTAAAGTTACTGCTTGGGTTAGAAATTGGTTGGGTGGGAGGCGACAAAGAGTACAAGTAAATGGAGCTCACTCTGAGGAGAAGGATGTTACCAGTGGTGTGCCCCAGGGATCTGTCCTTGGTCCGATTCTTTTTAACATCTTTGTTAGTGATATAGCGGAAGGGCTGTCGGGTAAGGTTTGCCTCTTTGCGGATGATACCAAAATCTGCAATAGAGTAGACACCCAGGAAGGTGTAGATAACATGAGGAGGGATCTAGCTAAGCTTGAAGAATGGTCTAGAATTTGGCAGCTGGGATTTAATGTTAAAAAATGTAAGGTCATGCATTTGGGCTGCAGCAATCCAAGGGAGCAATACAGTATAGGAGGTGAAGTACTTTTGTCCACTAAAGAAGAGCGGGACCTAGACGTGGTTGTGTCTGATGATCTTAAAGTAGCTAAACAGGTAGAAAAGGCGACGGCAAAAGCTAGAAGGATGCTTGGGTGCATACGGAGAGGAATGGCTAGCAGAAAAAAGGAGGTGATAATGCCTCTGTATAAGTCTTTGGTGCGACCTCATTTGGAGTATGGTGTGCAATTCTGGAGACCGCACCTTCAAAAGGATGTGAACAGGATGGAGTCGGTGCAGAGGGTTGCTACTAAAATGATTAATGGGCTTCATTATAAAGCATATAAGGACAGACTTAAGGATCTTAATATGTACACCTTAGAGGAAAGGCGGGATAGAGGTGATATGATTGAGATGTTTAAATACCTCCGTGGCATAAATGTTCAGGGAGAGAGCCTCTTTCAATTGAAAGCAAGTTCTGCTACGAGGGGACATGGGATGAGGGTGAAGGGAGATAGATTCAGGAGTGATATGCGGAAATATTTCTTTACGGAAAGAGTAGTGGATCCGTGGAATAGTCTCCCAGTGGAGGTGGTAGAGATGAGGACAGTAACTGAAATCAAAAAAGCATGGGACCAACACAGAGGATCTCTAAAGGTAAAAAGTGGACTGTTGTAGTTGTTATGGAAGGACAGACTAGATGGGCCTTGTGGTCTTTTTCTGTCATCATGTTTCTATGTTTCTATGTACAGAGGTAGATCTGTGAGTCATCAGCATAAAGATGGTAATGAAAGCCATGGGAAGAGATGAGTGCACCAAGGGACTGGGTATAGAGAGAGAAAAGGAGTGGACCCAAGAAAGTCCTTTGTGGTACACCAACTGATTGGGTTAGCAGTAGAGGAGGATCCACCAGAACAAACACTGAAGGAGCAATGGGAGATATAACCAAGATAGCACAGAGCTCTTAAAACCAAGCGAGGACAAGGTATCAAGGAGAAGATTGTGGTCAACACTGTCAAAAGCAGCAGAAAGGCCAAGAAGGATGAGGATTGAGTAAAGGCCTTTGGATTTTGCCAGGAACAGGTCACTGGAGACTTTGATAAGAGTTGCTTCAGTAGAATGTAAAGGACAAAAGCCAGATTTTAGAGGATCCAGAAGGGCTTGAGAAGAGAGAAAGTCAAGGCAACAGCAGTGTACCACGTGTTCAAGTAGTTTAGAAATGAAGGGCATTCCTAACAGGGGCTATACATTTCAAGCAAAGGTAAGTTTGTGGCTATTTAAATTACAGCTCTCTTCCTGGGAGCTCTTAAAAGGTTACAACTTTTCCAGGAATGACCTGGAAAGGGAATAACGAGTGAGGTTATCAAATGGCAGATGACACAAAACTATTTAAAGTTGTTAAAACCCAAGAGGATTGTGGAAAATTGAAAGAGGATCCTGATAAATTGGAAGACTGGGCATCAAAATGGCAGATGAAATTTAATGTGGACAAGTGCAGTTATTCACCTAGGGAAGAACAACCCAAACTATGGTTACAGGATGCAAGGTTCCACATTAGGAACCACCACCCAGGAAAAAGATCTAGGCGTCATTGTGGATAAAATGTTAAAGCCCTCAGCCCAGTGTGCAGCGGCGGCCTAGAGAGCAAACAGAATGCTAGGTATCATAAGGAAAGGAATGGAAAATAAAACAAAATATATTATGATGCCTCTATATCGTTCCATGGTGAGACCGCACCTTGAATATTGTGTGCAATTCTGGTCGCCGTATCTTAAAAAGGATATAGCGTTATTAGAAAAGGTTCAGAGAAGAGCCACCAAAATGGTAAAGGGGATGGAAGGATACTCCTATGAAGAAAGGCTAAAAAGGTTAGGGCTCTTTAACCTGGAAAAGAGATGGCTGAGGGGAGATATGATAGAAGTCTATAAATTAATGAACGGAGTGAAACGAGTAAACGTAGATTGATTGTTTACGTTATCAGAATATAGAAAGACTAGGGGACATGCAATGAAGCTACAGGGTAAACTATTTAAGATTAAGAAAAGAAAATATTTTTTCACTCAACGTGTAATCAAACTCTGGAATTTGTTACTGGAGGATGTAGTAAAGGCTGTTAGTGTAGCTGGGTTTAAAAAAGGTTTGGACAAGTTCCTAGAGGAAAGGTCTATAAACCATTATTAAGAAGGGACCCAGGATATCAATGCTTGACCCAGTACAAGCATTGTGGAACCTGTGTCTTTTGGGGAAATTGCTAGATACGTATGACCTAGGTTGGCCACTGCTGGAAACAGGATACTGGGCTTGATGGACCTTGGTCTGACCCAGTATGACATATCTTATGTTCTTATGTAAAGGGTTCTGGTACTTTTTTAAAAGAAAGCTTCATTCTTTCTGATGCTTTAATTTAAAAGGAGAAATATTTTATTAAGTGGGGTAAGTTTAAAACTCTGCTTTAGTATCTTTCTCAGCTCTTTGAAGCTACTGACACCTAATCAGAAGATAGTGAGCCTGATTAGCCTGTGAAAGAACTGAGAGCAGTTGTGGTCTGCATAAAAGGCTTCAGAGCCCTTCACTGCTGAGACATTCCTAACAGGTGCTATATATTTCAAGCAAAAGAAAGAGTTTGTGGCTTTTTAAATTACAGCTCTCTGCCTGGGTGCTCTTAAAAGGGTTTTGGTACTTAAAAAAAAAAGTTTCATTCTTTTTGGTGCTCTAATGAGAAATATTTTCTTTACTGGGGTATGTTTAAAACTCTGCTTTAGTATCTTTCTCAGCTCTTTGAAGCTACTGACACTTAATCAGATGTTAGTTCCCTCCCTACCCCCCCCCCAACTCCCACCCACCCCTAGTGAGCAGTCTTGTTTTATAGGGCACCTCCCCAATTAACTACACACAGGGACTTGGAACAGCACATTTTGAACATACTTAAAGAGATTTAACTGCTTTTTCTCTGAAAGGACAGCTGGGAAACCGGCTGGTACTTTGGTAAATCTCTCTCTTTTGTTTTAACAGATACCTAAGCTCCTCGAACTGAACAATTGCTGGGAAAAATCATATTGCTAAAGCTGTTGCCCCCGATACAACTTCTGCCTCTGTCCAGACAGAGGTCCCAATTCCAGTTGAAGGACCGGTTCCATGTGCAGGGTGCCTGCATCCTGAATCTCTCAGGAAACAAGTGGAGCAACTCAGAGAGGAGGTGGCAAGGTGGAGGAGCATTCAAGACAGTGAGAAATACATTGATGAGATGCTTCTTGCAACATCCAAGCTCTCCAGGAGAGGAGATGGGTGCCTACAGAATGACGAAGGTTGGACACAAGTCACCAGGGCCTGCAGAATCACCAATCCAACTTCTCCAGCCCTTGAATTGAAGAACCATTATGCAGCCCTGGAAGTGGAGGAGGTGAAAGCATCCCTGGAAAGGGAAGAGCCAGAGCTCAAGTACCCCAAAGTTTCAGAATCAGTGACCACAAGGAAGCGAAGGATAGTGGTGGTTGGTGAATCTCTTCTCAGGGGTACTGAGGCATCCATCTGCTGACCAGACTTGATATCCAGAGAGGTATTCTGTCTGCCAGGTGCCAAAATCTGAGATGTCATGCAGAGTTTGCCGAGACTCATCAAGCCCATTGACTATTACCCAATGTTGCTAAATCATATGGGCACAAATGATACTGCCAGGTATTCCTCTGAGCATAACAAAAGTGACTTCATGGCTCTGGGACAGAGGGTGAAGCAGACGGATGCACAAGTGGTGTTCTCTTCAATCCTTCCTGTTGAGGATAAAGGCCAAGGCACAGAAGCTCACATCCTAGAGATGAATGCATAGCTGCGTGGATGGTGTCATTGAGAGCGTTTTGGTTTCCTGGAACATGGGATGCTGTTCCAAGGGTTGCAGAGCAGAGATGGTGTCCATCTATCCAAGAAAGGTTGACATGTCTTCAGTAGCAGACTGGCTAATCTACTGAAGAGGGCTTTAAACTAGATTCATTGAGGATGGGTAAAGAAAGCCCCCAGGTAAGTGAAACATTAAGTACCTTTATGGAAATGGGTAAAAGGGGCAACATATGGAAAGCGGTATGTATAAATGCCTGTAGCATGGGAAATAAGATCCCAGATGTTGGAGCTTTAATGGGAGTGGCTGACTTGGACTTAGTGGCAGTTACAGAAACATGGTTCACAGAAAACCATGACGAGGATGTAACTATACCAGGCTAAACTTTATTCAGAAAGGGTAGGGTAGGAAGAAGGGGAGAAGGAGTGGCACTATATGTAAAAAATAATATTAAAGCTTTCGAATTACAGATCTTAAAATGGAGAGAGGAGGCACTGTGGGTTAAACCCTCCATTGCCCATGTTCCCTGTAAAATAGTTATCTCAAAGTTATAATGCCCTGTTCAATGTAATTTCAGTTTGTTCAATGTAAACCGCCTTGATATCATGAAAGGCGGTATATAAGAAATGTTAAATAAATAAATAAAACTAGAAAGAGGGAAAGAGAAGTCTATTTGCATTGACGTGATATACAGACCTCCCTCACAAGAGGAAGAGGTGGATGGATAGTTAATTGAAGACATACGAAGCATTGCTATGAATGGGGAAGTGCTATTGATAGGGGATTTCAATATGCCAGATGTTGATAGGCACATTCCTACTGCAGTATCATCTAGAAGTAAGGATATCCTGGATTCTCTACAGGGAGAACTATTCAGGCAATTGGTAACAGACCCCACACGTGAAGGGGGTCTGTTACCAATTGGACTTGGTGCTTACCAATGGTGAAAGTTTTTCTGATGTTATAGTGGGAGAACAATTTGCATCTAGTGATCACTACCGAGGGAGAGCCCTAGATGTGGTGTATTTAGATTTCAGTAAAGTCTTTGACACTGTTCCTCACAGGCGACTTATAAACAAACTGAGCACCCTAGGGATGGATCCTAAAGTTACTGCTTGGGTTAGAAACTGGTTGAGTGGGAGGCAACAAAGGGTACAGGTAAATGGAGCTCACTCTGAGGAGAAGGAAGTTACCAGTGGTGTGCCCCAGGGATCTCTCCTTGATCTGATTCTTTTTAACATCTTTGTTAGTTATATAGCAGAAGGGCTGTCGGATAGGGTTTGCCTCTTTGCGGATGATACCAAAATCTGCCATAGAGTAGACACCTAGGAAGGTGTAGATAACATGAGGAGGGATCCAGCTAAGCTTGAAGAATGGTCTATAATTTGGCAGCTGGCATTTAATGTTAAAAAATGTAAGGTCATGCATTTGGGCTGCAGCAATCAAAGGGAGCAATATAGTATAGAGGGTGAAGCACTTTTGTCCACTAAAGAAGAGCGGGACCTCGGCGTGGTTGTGTCTGATGATCTTAAAGTAGCTAAACAGGTGACAGAAAAGGTGACAGAAAAAGCTAGAAGGATGCTTGGGTGCATAGGCAGAGGAATGGCTAGCAGAAAAAAAGAAGGCGATGGTGCCTCTGTATAAGTCTTTGGTGTGACCTCATTTGGAGTATTGTGTGCAATTCTGGAGACCGCACCTTCAAAAGTATATAAACAGGATGGAATCAGTACAGAGGGTGCCTGTTAAAATGGTTAGTCGTCTTCATTATAAAGCATAAGAGGACAGACTTAAGGATCTTAATATGTACACCTTAGAGGAAAAGCAGAATAGAGCTGATCTGATTGAGACGTTTAAATACCTCCATGGCATAAATGCATAAGAGGAGAACCTCTTTCGATTGAAAGCAAATTCTGCTATGAGTGGACATGGGATAAGGGTGAAAGGGGATAGATCCAGGAGTAAAATGCGGAAATATTTCTTTATGATAAGAGTGGTGGATCCGTGGAATAGTCTCCCAGTGGAGGTTGTAGAGATGAGAACTGTTTCAGAATTCAAAATAGCATGGGACAAATACAGAGGATCTCTAAAGGAAAAAAGGGGACTGTTGTAGTTGTTGATATGGATGGACAGACTAGATAGGCCATGTGGTCTTTTTCTGTCAGCATTTTTCTATGTTTCTAAAGGGAGAAAGGAGATGGGTCAATAGAAGGATAGGTAGGGTCTAGTGAGGATTTCTTGAGGAGAGGAGTGACCACAGCATGCTTGAAGTCAGAAGAGAAAGTTGCAAAAGACAGCGATAGGTTGAGAATATGAAAGATGGAAAGAACTACAGTGGAGAAGATGGAGCTAAGGATGGGAATAGGATGGGTAGGAATAGGATCAGAGGAGCAGGTAATCAGTTTGGATGGAGCAAAGAAGCTAACCACAAGTTTCATGCCCTGTGCTGCGGTGCATGTCTGTCCAATTCTGACCGATCAACTCACTGCACCCAAAGCTACCCCCACTCACTGTATTCTCTGTGGTTGGCTGCCTGGGTGGGAAATAAAGGTAAATACTACCCTGACAGTATGCCATGAAAGGGAAGGAACCTGGTCCAGCTGTGTTTGGTGCTCTGCGGCAAAGCTGAAACAAGTTGAAAAGTGCATACTTAATGGAGTAAAACCTCTGATACTGTTCTACATAGGCGACAAATAAATTGAGCACCCTAGGGATGGACCCTAAAGTGACTGACTAGGTTAGAAATTGGTTGAGTGGGAGGCAACAAAGTGTGCAGGTAAATGGAGTTCACTCTGAGGAAAAGGATGTTACCAATGGTGTGCTACAGAGATCTGTCCTTGGTCTGATGCCTTTCAACATTTCTGTCAGGTAAGGTTTGCTGTCAGGTAAAGTTTGCTTTTTTGCAGATGATACCAAAATCTGCTAAAGAATAGACACTCAGGAAGGACCAGATAACATGAGGAGGAATCAAGCAAAGCTTGAACAGTTGAGAATTTGGCAGCTGAGATTTAATGCTGTACTGCCCAAATGCAGTATTTTTTATGAAGGCTCATGCTTTTGGGCTTCCAAAATTCAAAAGAGCAGTACAGTATAGGGAATGAAGTACTTACATCGATGAAAGAAGAGCAGGACCTGGGGATGATTGTTTCTGATAATCCTAAGGTGGCTAAACAGGTAGAAAAACTGATGGTGAAAGCCAGAAGGATGCGTAGGTGCGTAGGGAGAAGAATGGCCAGCCGAAAGAAAGAGGCGATGGTGGCTCTGTAGAAGTCTTTGGTGAGACCTCATTTGGAGTATTGTTTGCCATTCTGGAGATTACAACTTCAAAAGGATATAAACAGAATGGAGTTATGCAGCAAAATCATCAGTGTAACATAGTAACATAGTAATATAGTAAATGACGGCAGATAAAGACCAGTATGGTCCATCTAGTCTGCCCAGCTATATGGCAGGAGTAGGTGCACCCCTTCCCATGTCTTTTAGGGAGTAGGTGCACCCCTAGCCATGTCTTTGCTTAGTGATGCACCTCTCTCCATGTCTTCACCCCTCCCCATATCTTTGTTTCTTTAGGGGTGAACCCACCGCTCCTCCCCCCATCGCTCCATGTAGGACACCCCTATTTGTTGAGAAATTAGATGGTTCAATTTATTTTGATTTAATCCTGTTGCTGTAAAGTGAATCACTGTGTCTGTCCCAGGCCACTTTGAAATCCGTCACTGTGTTTGCCCCCACCACCTCCATCGGGAGGGCATTCCAAGCATCCACCACCCTTTCAGTAAAAAAGTATTTCCTGACATTCCCTTTCAATTTACCACCTTGCAGCTTCATGTCATGCCCTCTAGTTTTACAGCTTCCCCGTCTCTGGAAGAGGTTTGTTAGTTCATTATTTCTCTTTAAGTATTTAAAGGTCTGAATCATATCTTCCCTATCCCTCCTCTCCTCCAAAGTGTACATATTTAGGTCTTCAAGTCTCTCCTCATAAGGCTTCTGACGCAGGCTCCAAATCATTTTGGTCACCTTCCTCTGAACAGCCTCCATTCTTTTTACATCCTTTGCAAGATACGGTCTCCAAAACTGAACACAGTATTCCAAGTGAGGCCTCACCAGAGACTTATACAGTGGCACTAGTACCCCTTCCTTTCTGCTGGTAATTCCTCTTCAAATGCAGCCCAACAACCTCCTGTCTTTTGCTACCGCCTTGTCGCACTGTTTTGCCACCTTGAGATCTACAGAAATAATCACACCGAGGTCTTTCTCCTGTTCTGTGCACACCAACCTCTCGCCCCCTATCACATACATTTCCCTTGGATTTCTGCTACCCAGGTGCATGACACTGCACTTCTTCGCATTAAATCTTAATTGCCAAGCATCAGACCATTCCTCCAGCTTTTGCAGATCCCTCCTCATGTTAAACACTCCCTCGGGGGAGTCCACTCTGTTGCAAATTTTCATGTCATCTGCAAAAAGACAGACTTTTCCATTCAGTCCTTCAGCAATATCACTCACAAATACATTGAACAGTGCTGGGCCCAGGACCGAACCCTGAGGCACCCCGCTAATCACCTTCCTTTCATCCGAGTGAGCTCCATTTATCATCACCTTCTGTCGTCTGTCAGTCAACCAATTTCTGATCCAGTTTACCACCTTGGGACCCATCCCCATACTACTGAGTTTGTTGATAAGCCTCCTATGAGGGACACTATCAAAGGCTTTGCTGAAATTCAGGTAGATGACATCCATCGTGTGTCCTCGATCCAGTTCTCTGGTCACCCAGTCAAAGAACTCAATGAGATTTGTTTGGCAAAATCGTCCCTCGGTAAAACCATGTTGCCTCGGATCCTGTAACCCGCTGGTTTTGAGAAAGCTCACTATTCTCTCTTTCAGGAGTGTCTCCATTACTTTTCCCGCCACCGAGGTAAGGCTCACGGGCCTGTAATTTGTCACTTCTTCCCCGTCACCACTTTTGTATAGAGGTACGACGTCAGCCATTCTCCAGTCCTGAGGAACCTCTCCTGTTTCCAAGGATCTGTTGAAAACATCCTTTAACGGCCCTGCAAGAACCTCTCTGAGCTCTTTCAGCATCCTGGGATGTATCCCATCTGGTCCTATGGCCTTGTCCACTTTCAGTTTTGCAAGTTGTTCTAAAACCTCATCCTCTCTGAATGGTGTAGTATCTATCTCATTTCCATTTTTATATTTGGGAGTCACAGGTGGTCCTTCTCCAGGATTTTCTTTAGCAAAAACAGAGCAGAAGTATTTGTTTAATAGTTTTGCTTTATCACTGTCATTTTCCACGAGTCTGTTTCCAGCACTTCTGAGTCCTGCAATTCCACCTCTGATCTTTTTCCTTTCCCGAATATACCTGAAGAAAGTTTTGTCACCGCACTTAACATCTTTAGCCATCTTTTCCTCTGCCTTTGATTTTGCTATCCTTATTTCTCTTTTTGTCTCCTTGAGTTTGATCCTTTATTCATTTCTGTGTTCTTCTGTTTGCAAGCTTTTGAATTTCGTGAAAGCTGTGGTTTTTTGCCCTTATTTGAGCAGCCACTTCTTTGGAAAACCAAATAGGTTTCCTTCTCCTCTTGTTTTTATTTACTTTTCTTACATATTTATCTGTTGCCCTTTTTATTGCTCTTTTAGTTTAGCGGCTTAGCCCATTGCACTTCCACTCCCCTTATCCCCTTCCACCCTGTCAGCACCTCCTTTAGGTACTTGGCCATTTTATTGAAGTCAGTGTTTTTCAAGATTAGGACTTTGAGCTTGCTATGATTGGATTGCACCTTGGCTTTTATCTCAAACCACACCGTGTGATGATCACTGTTGCTCACAGGGGCACTCACCCAGACATAAGACACGCTATCACTGTTGGTGAGCACCAAATCCAGCATTGAGCTTTCCCTGGTTGGTTCTATCACCATTTGTCTAAGTAATGCATCTTGGATAGCGTCCACAATTTTTTTGCTTCATTCCAGATTTGCAGAAGGAGTTATCCAGTCCACATCGGGTATATTAAAGTCACCCAATATGATCACTTCTCCCTTTGTTGCTATCTTGGCAATATCTATAATCAATTTGTTATCTATCTCTTCAATTTGAGTCGGAGGTCTGTAGATTACAGCAGTATGGATGACAGTGCCATCTCCTCTTTCCAACACGATCCAGAGCGCTTCTTCTTTTCCCCATGTACCTTGCATTTCAGTAGCTTTGATATTGCTTTTGACATACAAGGCTACTCCTCCCCCTTTTCCATGTCTCTTCTGAATAGATTTTAGCCAGGTATGGCTATATCCCAATCATGTGATTCATTAAACCATGTTTCTGTAATGGCCACAATGTCCAAGTCCTTTTCCACCATTAGGGCTTCCAGGTTCAGAAGTTTTTTGTTTTTTTTTAATACCACACTCTTTAGAAAAATCAGTGTGATTTACATTTATACTATCAGGTACTTTTTATTCCCTTGTCCCCGAAGGGCTCACAATCTAAGTGTACCTGAAGCAATGGAGGGTTAAGTGGCTTGCCCAAGACCACAAGGAGTGGCCATGGGACTAGAGACCCCAGTCCCTCTGGCCTGAGGTTGCTTGTCCCCATGTGGGAATTGAACCCCTGGCCCTCTGGCCTGAGGTAACCTGTCCCAACCACTGAGCCACTCCTCCCTAAGCTTTGAGCATTTGTGCTCATTGCTTTCCAGCATTTAACTGGCTTGTGTATATTTTGCATTGATTTATTCTACCCACTTCTTCCCAGTTGCTTTTGATGTGTTGTTTAAAAGTGTGGTTGTTTCTGTTATTCTGCTTTTGCAGGGGGTGACGTCTAGAACTTGATCTTCCCCGTCCGTCACCCCCTTCTTCTAGTTTAAATGTAAATCGACATACTGCTTGAATTTTTCACGTAGACAGAGAGGTGTAATCCATCAGCACAGTATAGTTTCTTGTTGGTCCATGTGTTTACCCAGTCGCCAATAAATCTGAATCCTTCTCGTTTGCACCAGGTCTGGAGCCATGTATTAAAGCTGTTAATGCAATTTAGCCTTTTTGCCCCCTTACCTAGAACAGGTAGAACTTCTGAGAATGCTACAGTGTTAACAATGGGCTTGAGTGTCTCTGCCCCAGTAGGCTTATAACTGAACTGTGGGCACACTCAGAAAACTGTTAAGACTACTCAAGGAAATCAAGCAGTTTGACTATCCCCAAACGTAATCTAAGACCAGCAAATATCAATTTTCCCAAATACCTAAAGTTTAACCAACCCTCAGTATGCTATATTTGTAATAAAAAAACCAGCAGAGATAGAAGGAGAAAGCTTATCTGTGTCTTGCGCAGTTCCGGCCTTTCACACTGGCTGTGACCAGTATGTGAAACCAGGTGTCTGATGATCTAAAGTAGCCCCTCCCTGGGAGATGCCTTTCAAGCAGACAATGAACCAGAATTACCCAAAATATATGAAGAGGGGCTAAAAAGGTTAGGGCTCTTCAACCTGGAAAAGAGACAGCTGAGGGGAGATAAGATAGAGGTCTATAAACTAATGAATGGAGTGGAATGGGTAAACGTAGATTGATTGTTTACATCATCAGAATATATAAAGACTAGGGGACATGCAATGAAGCTACAGGGTAAACTATTTAAGACTAATAAGAGAAAATATTTTTTTTCACTCAATGTGTAATCAGACTCTGGAATTTGTTACTGGAGTATGTAGTAAAAGTAATTAGTGTAGCTGGGTTTAAAAAAGATTTGGACAAGTTCCTGGAGGAAAGGTCCATAAACCATTATTAAAAGGGACCCAGGATATCACTGTTTGCCCCAATACAAGCATTGTGGAACCTGTGTCTTTTGGGGAAACTGCTAGGTACTTATGACCTAGATTGGCCACTGTTGGAAACAGGATACTGTGCTTGATGGACCTTGGCCTGACCCAATATGGCATATCTTATGTTCTTAAGTTGAAATCCAGAACTTCCAGGGTAGCATTCTATGAAATGCTTCCCGTTCCATGTGCAGGACCCAAAAGACAGGCTGAGCTCCGGAGTCTAAATGTGTGGATGAGGCAATGGTGCAAGGATGAGGGGTTTGGATTTGTTAGGAACTGGGGAACATTCTGGGGAAAGGAGGGGCTCTTCTGAAGGGATGGGCTTCACCTTAACCAGAATTTATTTATTTATTTATTTATTTAGCTGTATTTATATACCGCTTTTCACCGGGCCAAAGCGGTGTTACATGGGGGTGGGGGAATTAAGTACAAGGGTGGGGCCATCACCAGGTAGGCAACATTGATGATTTTGACATAGGAAAGACTTTGGACATAGGACAAACGTTGGACAAAGACAGGTTAGAGGAGCTTTAGAGGTTCATTGTGGGTGAGATCGGGGGTTTGTGGGTTTTTCGGTGGGGTTCGAGTTGAAGTATTCCTGAAAAAGGATGTTTTTTAGCTGTTTTCTGAAAGATAGTAGGTCGGTATTGCTTCTGAGAGAGCTCGGTAGAGAGTTCCATAAGGACGGAGCATAAAGTTCGAAGGCTCGATTGCAGGTCCGTTGTGAGCATTTGGTTCTTTTGTGAGGGACGGTGAGGAAAATACTGGAGGTTTGTCTAGTAGATCTGCCGTGGGTTGGGCGAGCCAGTAGGGTGCGAAGCTGGGTGTCTTGTGTTTGATGGAGAGCTTTGTGGGTGAGGAGGATGGCTTTGTATTTTGTCCGTGCTTCGAGGGGGAGAATGTGTAGTTCTTTCAGAATTGGGGTGATATGGTCGGTTTTCTTTGCCCTCTGAATGATTCTCGCGGTGGTGTTTAATGCAGTTCAGAGGGGGTTGGTGTGGGTGGCTGGAAGGCCATGGTAGATTATGTTGCAGTAGTCCAGATGTGGGAGTGTCATGGCTTGCATCACTGTTCGGAAGTCTTGATGTTCCAGGAGGGGTCTGAGACGTTGCACTGTTCGTGCCTTGTGAAATATAGTTCCGGAGGTTTTAGTGATCTGTTGCTTTAAGGTGAGGGCTTGGTCAATAATAATGCCCAGGTATCTTATCTGTGGTTGTATTCGGATGCTTGTAGTTCCAATGATGAGGTGTGTGGGTGGTGTGAAATCAGGGTCCTTTGTTACTATGAGGGCTTCAGTTTTCTTTATGTTGATGGCTAGGTTGTTTGTTTGTAACCAGTCAGAGACTGCGGTGAAGCATGCTGATAGGTGGTTGTTTGTAGGGTTTGTGGAACGGAACCAGGCTGCTGACATTAACATTTAAAAAGCTTTTAAATTAGAAAATAGGGGAAAGCCGACAGTTGCCCAAGTGCGCATAGTTCGGAACAATGTATCCTTGAAGGATACTACCAAAAGAATGAAGTTAGGGCATATCAGCAGAGAGGTTCCAATAAAGACAAAAGTAGCCCAAATGCCCTTGAGTACGGAGCAGACAGAGCTTAAAGATTCCAAATCACCCCTGTCTGCCGATAGCCAGATTAATATGAATAAAATACAGTCTCTAAAATGCTTGTATGCAAATGCTAGAAGTCTAAAGAATATATAGCTCTAAATGAGAGATTAGATATGATTGGTATCTCAGAGACATGGTGGAAGGAGGACAACCAGTGGGACACTGTGATGCCTGGGTACAAACTACATCGTAATGATAGAGCTCATCAAATTGGTGGAGGGTTACGCTCTATGTTAGAGAGGACATTGAGTCACAAAGGATTAAAGATTTGCAGGAAACAAAATTTGCTGTAGAATCTCTATGGATTGAAATTTCATGTAAAAAGGTGAAGGAAATGGCAGTGGGGATGTTCTATTGACCGCCTGGCCAGAATGAACAAATGGATGATGAAATGCTTAAAGAAATCAGAGAAGCTAACAAAAGTTACAGCACAGTAATAATCATGGGTGATTTCAATTATCCCGGTATTGACCAGGTCAGTGTCACGGCAGGACATGCTAGGGAGATAGAGATTCTAGATTAAATAAATGATTGCTTCTTGGAGCAGCTGGTTCATGAACCGACCAGAGGGGAAGCCATTTTGAACCTAGTCTTTAGTGGAACATCAGATCTGGTGCAAGAGATAAGGTCAGAGAGGCTGTTGTTGCCAAAAAAGCATCTTTAAAGATAATGGAAAAAAAGAGCCAAATGACGAAAACTGGAAACAGCACAAGCACTGGCAAGTTAGATGCAAGGCATTGATAAGGCAAGCAAAGAGAATTTGAGAAGAAGCTTGCTGTGGAAGCAAAAACGCATAATAAAGACCAAGTGATGGCCTGGCAGATTTCTATAACAGGTAGAGAACATAGATTTGATACAGAGGTAGCCATGGCTCTGACGTGGTACGCCATGGCCCAGTGATCTAGTGAGATCCCAGCCTGCTCATAGGCAAAGGCAATGCAGTCTGCTACCCAAGTGGACAGAGTTTGTTTAGTTACTGGAAGTCCCAGTCGACTGGAGTCATTGGAGACAAAGAGCTGTGGTGCTTTGCAGTGGCCCCAAGTCCATTGTAAATAGAAGGACAGGGCCCTTTTATAATCCAGAATATGGAGAACAGTCTCCGCCTAGCTGGCATGAGGCCTCGGGAAGGGGAGCACCACCTCCTGATTGAGGTGAAAGGGGGACATCACCTTTGGCAGGAACTTGGGGTGTGTGTGAAGTATCACCCTGTTCTTGTAGAATCTCATGAAGGGTGGCTCTGCCATCAGAACCTGTAGCTCACTGGCCCTGCGAGCAGACATGAGTGCCACGAGGAAAACAACCTTACAGGAGAGGTACCGCAGGTAGCAGATAACCAGGGGCTCAAACAACATTTTAGTGAGCTGTGAGAACACCACATTGAGATCCCACTCTGCTGTTGGATGGACAGATGTGGGGGTTGGACAGCGTAAGACCCTGCAGGAAATGAGAGATAAGGGGCTGAGCCAAGAGGGACTTGCCCTTGACAGCACTCAGGTGCACACTGACTGAGTTGGACTTCATTCCCACCTGTGACAGGTGGAGTAAGGTCTAGAGCACCAGCTGCACAGAGCAGGAGAAAGGGTTCACCTGCCTCTCAGTGCACCACACTGAGAATCGATGCCATTTGAGGACATATGCCTTTCTCATGGAGGCTTTACGGGAGGCCAGAAGGACCTCCTCCACGTCATGTGGGAGGTTGAAGGGAGCTAGTGCTACCCTTTTAGCAAACAAGCCATGAGTGACAGGGATCCCAGGTTGGAGTGCAGGAGAGAGAGTAGTCCTGGGGCACAGCCCAAGGGGAATCAGAGGCGCCGCTGACAGACAGAGAAACAGCGGGAACAAGGGTTGCCTGGGCCACCAGGGGGCTACCAGAATCAGTGATGCCCTGTCACACTGGACCTTGAAGAGGGAATTGGCAACCAGCAGTATTGGTGGGAAGGCGTAAAGGAAGCCCTCTATTCATGGGATGAGGAATGCATCTGCCACCACTTAGGATGGGTGCGGCTGGCGTGAGCAAAAGTGGAGCAACTGCGTCTTGTCTGTGCTGGAGAATAGGTCCACTAGGGCGACTCCCCAGAGTCAGAAAAGCCAGGAGGCCATTCTGGTGTCCAGATGCCACTCATGCAACTGGAGGACTCTGCTCAGCCTGTCTGCCAGGGCATTGTCTAGGCCTGGGAGGTAGACCACCCACAAGGATCATCCCATTGCATGTCGCATATGAAGAGAGGGCTACCGCTTCTTGTCAGAGGGAGTATGACCCCATGCCTCCTTGTTTGTTGACATGGAACATTGCAACTTGGTTGTCCATCTTGACCAGCACCCACTGGTGCTGCAATCGGTGACAAAAGGCTTGAATGGCCAGAAATATCGCCTGGAGCTCCAGGAGGTTGATCTGTAACTGGTACTCCATTTGGGACCAAGTGCCCTAGATGCAGAGGTCCTCGCAATGAGCTCCCCATCCTTGCAAGAAGGCATCCATGATGAGGACCCTCTGGGGGATGGGTGCCTGGAAGGGCATCCCGGCCTGAAGGTGGCAGGAGATCTGCCACCAGTGGAAGGAGTCCGCCAGTTGGCAGGTCACTTTTACCCTGTCCTGAAGTCTTCCCGTGACTTGTGTCCACTGGGAGTGGAGGCACCATTGGGACACCCTCATACGCAGGCGGGCGTACGGGGTTACATGGACCGTGGAGGCCATGTGCCCCAGCAGGCAGAGGAAAAGGCAAGTGGGTACCGACCGGTGGTGTTACACTTCTGCAGCTAGCGCCCTGAGGCACTCTGTCCTCTCCGGAGGGAGGAAGGCCTTGACCTGGAGAGGGTCCAGCTGGGCCCCTATGAATGCCAGGCACTATGCCAGAGAGAGGTGGGACTTGGAGTAGTTGATGATGAACCCCAGACACAGCAGGATGTAGATGGTACACTCGGTGGCGAGGTGCACCTCTGCAGCTATGCCTCCTCTTATGAGCCAGTCATCCAGGTAGGGAAAGACGAAGGCCCTTGGAGACAAAGGTGAGCTGTGACCACCGCAAGGCACTTGGTGAAGATCCTTGGCGATGACACCAGTTTGAAGGGTAGCACCCTGTACTGTTAGTGATCTCCTCTGACCACGAATCAGAGGTATTGTCAGTGGTAGGGATGGATCAGGACGTGTGTATAAGCATCCTTCAGGTCTAACGAGCATAGCCAGTCTCCCTGCTGGAGGTAAGGCAGCAGTGTTCCAGGGAGAGCATCTTGAACTTCTCCCTCACCAGAAATCTATTCAGTCCCGTAGGTCCAGGATGGGGCCAAGGTCCCCCATTAGCTTAGGAACAAGGAAATATCTGGAGTAGAAGCCTTTGCCACAAAGATGTTTGGGTACTGACTCCACTGCCTTGTCCATGAGGAGGTTTGCGAGCTCAATGAGGAGCAGAGTCTGATGAAGGTGAGGCCTTACCGGTTCTCCTTGGAAGAATGAGGGTGGCATCTGTTGCAGGTTGAGGAGGTATCCCTCATTGAATACTTGCAGCACCCAGGAGCCAGTGGTGGAGGAGGACCACCTGTGGGTAAACTGGGCCAGATGTCCCCCCTGTGGTCTGCTGAGGGACTCTTGGGGGAGAGGAGGCCATGCCCAAGGAGTCTAAAACTCCCTCCAAGCTGAGCTGGGGCAGGTGCCTGGGTCTTAGGCTTGTGGGGGCCATGCCCTTGCCCCTTGAACTGTTCCCCTGCTCTGGAGTGTTTTGCTAGCTCCTCAGGAAGACAGTCTTCTGAGAGTTATTTGAGTTCTACCTCACTTCCATTTCTATTTGTGTTTGTTTTCTGAGGTCCCGTTCCCAACCATTTATTTGTGAACCCAGAATAGAAATATTTGTTAAACAGTTCTGCTCTATCCTCATCAGCCTCTACATATATATTCCTTCCCTTTACCCTTCAGTCTCATAATGCCACCTTTGAGTCTCACAATGCCACCCTTGCACTTGCTCTTGTCACTAATACACCTAAAAAATGTCTTGTCTGCCATGTTTTACTTTATGGATTATTTTTCTTCCATTCACATCTTTGCTTCCCTGACTGTAGGTGCACCCTGCTTTGGGTCAGCAGGAACAAGAAGTATGCACAAGCAAACCCCAGTCTAGTAGAACAGGACTGGAAGATGCAAGAGGAGTACAAAGTGCAAGTAAAAGAGGGAAGGGGTGGAAAGGGGTGAGAGTTGGAATTTAATTTGATTTTTATATTCTACAATTTATAGGAATGTGGATCACAATATATAATCAAAATACACACTTGAATGAGAAGAGAGGGGAGGGAATAAACAAGTAGAGCAAGAGGAGAGAAAGGGAAAAGGGAGAGAAGAGTGAAGGGGAGCATGTGAATGGGAGAGAATGCATATATGTTTCTATCTCCATCCACCCACCTTTAATTCCTCAGGCGGGGAGGTGGGGGGGGGGCAGATGCAGGAGAAAAGTGGAAAGCTAGGGGAAAGTGCTTCTGCCTCTCTAGTTTCCCAGCATTTCAAATCACTAAATGAGATACACATGGTTCCCCTGAAAACTCTTCTCAGAGAGGGACCCCCGCCCATATCCAGCTTTCACAATGATCCAATATGCCCTATGTGGCCCTTCACGTGGAAGAGGTGGGGACCCCTGCTATATGTAATTGGGCAAAAAGCAGGATTTGATCTCCTTGGTCTAAAAATCTGGAATCATTTGATTATTTTCCAAATAAAGTTTCATGCATTAACTCGAGCAAATGCTTGAACTCCCTGCTAACTAGCCTTGACCAGAAGTCATTCTTTCCTGATCTGTCTTTTCAGTGAATACTTCTCCGTTAAGTGAGGAAGAATGTGTCTGGCATCGACTTACTGTGCAGAAAAGATATAGAACTGTAATATGTCAACAGCACTCAGCCATGGGTGCTCTTACACTGGGGAAGTTATTTTATAAAGGCTTTTTTTGCATGCATTTGCTAGTATATGCGTGTAAAATTCATCTTATTAAAGTATTTTCCTTCTCCCCTGCACAAGAATACATGGTGACAACAATGAACATACTTTTATGCAACTTTAGTGTAGGTTTCTTTGGGATATATCTTGGGTGAAGAATGAACAGAGTAGCAACTTGCATGCATTATTTAGAAATAAACCCAAACATTTACACCTACTCCCGAGTAGGTGCAAATGTATATGGGTTCATTTTATCTATGATTTCTGCTGGTATTTTATAAAGACACATAAGTACCTAGCCTATGTGCCTTATAAAATAGGCTGGAAATAAGCTCAACTGCAAAGGTTCTAAGCCTTGTCCTGCCCTCCCCCCCCCCTCCCCCCAATCTGCCTTAAATGACTGAATTATGAATGAGCATGTCTGAGCTCATGTTGTGTCTCTTAGACACATTCACAAAAAAATAGATATACAGGGTGGCCCAAAAAAAGTGAGAACATCTCGTAAATTAAAAGCTTAAATAGTTTACTTATTTACCTTTTTTAGCTATATAACGTCTTTATTTCGAAAATTTCCGGTTGCCTTTTTTTTTTTTAAATTGTCAGTCGTTTACATCTGTCTTTTTGAATTTTTAAATAATTTGTATGCTACGAGATCTTCTCACTTTTTTTGGGCCACCCTGTATATAATAATGCATAAGATATCTCTCTAGAGTCTGAGACCATCTCAGACAAACATGCTCAATCAATCCCAAAAGAATGTCACTTAAGAAAAGAAAAGGGGCATTTTCTGGAGCTCCCGGGATCCAGGACTCCTGTGCAATATATTCATCACACATTGTTTTTTAAACTGACAACCTCCCCCCTCCCCCTCCTCTGCTTAAAGATGAACACACAGAATATCAGTACCTTGTACATCCACATCAATGACCTCAGGCAGGCGCATTGGAATCTCACTGAGCTGAGAAGATACATTTGCCAGGGACTGCAATGAGTAAAATCCAACCAGAAGCTGTGAAGAAATGCTAAATGCTCTGGAGGGGATGGTGGTGAGATGATAAATGGACGAATTCAGAGGCCACAAAGCACCAGTGATCTGTTAGAAGAGCAGAATTTGACAATAAACACAGAAGGTAGGGAAAAGGCACCAGATTCACAAATGTGATGAAAGCTGAGTGTTCCCCTTCCTCTGCCCATCTTATCTAATTCACCACTATAATACTCTCTACTTCAGCCTAATTCAATATAGAAGTATTAATCAAATGTTTTGCATAGGTAAGCATGTGTTTATCCACATGAATGGCTTAATTATTGTCCCCTCTGTGCATATACTTTTACTTACTTAATTTGCAAAGTATAAAGTTAAGTGTAACATGATGGCACATTTCCCCTTTCTCTATTTGAAAACTCATACTTGTCTTTGTGTGGAACTCAGAGGGAAGAAACATGGTAAAGTGTGGCAGGTGCTATGTGGCTATGAGGGTGGGTGGGGACTATATGGAGGTGTGAGTGTGGTGTTGTGTGTATATTTGTGTCTATCCTGAGACTGTAAGGTGTACATCTATGGAATGTGTATGGGGTAGTGAGGGTAGTGGTTGTGGGGTGGAGGTGTGTGTGTGTGTGTGTGTGTGTGTGTGTGTGTGTGTGTGTGTGTGTGTGTGTGTGTGTGTGTGCTCATGGCAGGTGTGTTGCAAAAGAGGTCGGGGTGGGTGGATGTGTGAGCGTGTTTGCACATGCCTCTTTGGCATGCAGTTCTTCTATACCCCGCCCCTCATCCCCACCCCTCACCCCCAATACTTTCCCCCTTTGCCTCAATCCCCTCTTGTTTAGCCTGGGAATTTTGTGTCCTTAATCCATCTCTCCTTTCTCCTCTCTCTTCCTTCTGCGCACTCATTCACCCACAAGAGAAACTAAATCTGTTGGAAAAAACTATCAAAAGATTATCTAACACCTCTAGATACCATAAAACAATTCAAGACATCAAAAAATGCCTACAGACATTTAAACCCAAGAAAGCATGTGGCCCTAATAGAATATTTAATGAAATGCTCAAATACAGCAACTCACAAATCTAGGAAGCACTGACAAAACTATTTTCACCTGATTTTATTCTCTGATCATTTCCCCAAGACATGGTCAGAGGGACTACTTACAATAATCTAGGGCCATCCCTAGCACTAGGCAACCACCAGTTTTTATGGGTGGCACTTGCTAGACACGGAAGAAAAGAGATTTTTTGGCATGGGCCAATGAGTGCTGAATTGGTGACAGCATAGTTCAGGAGTATGATGCTACACAATCACACAGAGCAGCAGCAAGCCTCAGGCAATAAAGAAGCAAGAATACCAGGACATTGAGCACTCATATATGGTGCAAGGCCTGCTGTGTCCCCCCTTCCAACAAGCCTTGAGAATATGTGCATGTGCTCAGTGGCCTCAAGCTCTCAGTACCTCAGTTGTAGCTTTGGATTCAAGATCAGCTTACAGAAAGTGCCACTTGCTCACAGAAGACAGTGACAAATACCAACAGATGAGTGGTGATAGAAGCAGGTGGTAGATGAGTGAAGGATCAGCTGTTAAGAAGCATTCCATGCAGGCTGAATGTTCTGGCTGGGTTGGCTAGAAAATGAATGCAACACTAAAATGGGGAGAAGGAGCAATTGGTGAGGACTGATGGGGGATGGAAAAGTAGGACTGATGGTTGTTTCAGAGGAAAAAGAGAAAAACTGCTCAGAGGCAGGGGAGGAAGTAGATTGTGGCAGCAAAATTTAGGGCAATGGAGAGGCCCGGCAGGATGAATAGAAGAGGGAGAAATGTTAGAACCTGCCAGAGGGGAAAGTGAGGGTAGGGAGATACTAACACGTGGGGTGGGGGAAGGGAAAGAAGAATGCTAAACACTTGGTAAAGGGTAGAGAAGATGCTGGACACTGGGAGAGGTGTTGGGGGACAGAAGGGAAATATGGATTGAGGACAGAGGGCAAGAGACAAGGAGGTAGACTCTGGTAGATGGGGTGAGGGGAGGAGGTAGACCATGGAGAGGAATCAAGAGAGGCAGCTGCTGGATGGTGAGGTAGGGGAGCAAGAGAGGGATATGCTGGACCACATGGGGAAGAGAAGGGTGGTGAGGAGAGCTAATATGCCAGACCATGCTGGGGGGGGGGGGGGGGGAAGAAAGAGAGGAGATGCTAGACATTGCTCCACATACATAGCATTCACAGTAAGTTTTTGAGCTTGCCCTGCCTAGGATAAGGTCTTTTTGTCATTTTTTGTTACTGACTTTTGGCGTGAGACAGATTTGTTTGATTTTTTGCAGGTCAGCGTTCTTCTTTCAAATCGCAGTTCCACACATGTTGAAGCTCTCTGAGGAAGCCGCAAGGCGAAACATCTGGTGTCGGAGCTCATGTCGGGGCTCATCTGATATCTTCTCTTCACATCCTGACTTCAGATAAGTTTTGGATTTCTTTGGATCTCTCTGGCTGGTCTGCGGAGATTTTCAATATGCTGAATGATTTTTTCACTGTGCTATGTTCAAACTATACCAGTTGGTTGCATGATAGAGGCTTTTTTGTTGACCTTTGATGTAAAAAGAGTCTTTTCATTATTTATGGGAATTGTTCCCTTATGTTAGACTAGTTTCCTCCATTATATACCTGGAGGGTTACTGAGGTCTTTTTTCCTCTATTATATTCATCCTACCTGATTTTTACTGTCTCACGTTTTGTTTTTGTTTTTTGTTTCTTATTGTTGTCTGCCTTGTTTGGGGTTTTGGATGTTTGCTTTGGTTACATTGGCTCCTTGAGGATTTTTTTGTATATAGTTCGACATGGGCGTGGGGCATATAGTGTGGGGGGGGGAGGGGGCAGCACACATCAGGAGGGAGTGTATGGTAAAGGGACACACAGCAGGGCAGGGGGCACAGGCCTGAAGGTTCATCTGCGACATCACATACCCTTTGGCCAGACCTGCACCACTCTATAAACAAGAAGATACCACCAACCCAAGTAACTACAGAGAATTCTATTGCAATGGTGTGACAGAACTCACTAAAAGGAGACTCCCTTTCCTATGAGCTTATAAACAAATACTAATTTAAATTTAAAGTAACCAGATTGCCTGAGGATTAAGGAACTTGTTGCAGAGGAAATTTTGAGAGACTGGACTGGCTTTACTAATATCAAGCCAAGGACATTACAGGGATCTGCTTGATTCAAGTTAACTTTGTCATGGCAGGCAGACGCTAACTCTTGGCCAGGATGTTTGAACTAAGAATTGTTTTACTGATGCAAGAAAGGGAGCAGGGCAGAAGGAGAAGGAGATGAAATTAATGGTCAGACCCTGCAGAAGCGAAGAGGAGTACGTTTTTATTTTTTTTCCAATTGAGGGACCTGCTCTCTGGAGTCCCAGAAAATCAAGGAAAAGCAGGACTGCCCAGAGCTTCAGCCAAGGAAAAGGTACTTGGATAAATTGGTTCCTCTAAAAAGCAGAGTAGAATCCTACCCATTCTGAGGCCAAAGCACTGTTAAAATTTCTGTCTTTGGAATCAAGGCAATCTTCATAAATTCCATTTCATTCTTTTAAGAGAACACCCCCCCCCCCAGGCTTTACTGGACTTTTTAAAAAGGAGGGCCCAGCAGGAGTTCCTAAAGACTGTGTGACCCAGGAGTTCAGGAAAAACCTCTGTCACAGAGCAGGGCCGTATCAAGAACTGTGTAAGCAGTGTGGCCACACAGGGCGCAAGTACAGAAGGGACGCTGATGCCATCACTAGGCTTCCAGGACGCTCAAAAAGAGTGAGTATCTGCATGTGGGTAGGGGGGTGCCAGATTTGGTAGTCACACAGGAAGCATTTCTAGCTTGGTAAGATCCTACAACAGAGAAATTCATTTGATTTCAAGGAACATTTTAAGAGAAGGAAATTTCATCTAACTATATGATGTCTCTCAATTGAATAATCCAAGTTTGTTGTCTTTTTATGATATTTTAAAAACTTGCTGAGTTATATTACTATTCTATAAATTTGTGCAAAACTGGTTTATCATCTTTTAATATTCTAACCCAGACTTTATCAGGCCAGGGTACATTCAGCCATTCAAGACCTTCCACTTTAAGTAAGTAAACCTGTTCATTTTGTTCTACCCATTTGTCTTTCTGGTGATGGTAAAAGGTCCAACGAAAAGGAACTATGCCATGTGTGAAAGCAACAACCCCGTCTGAGCATGGTAGGTAAAACACACTTTATTAAGTAAATATTCACCAGGGGTATTGATGGTAAGCCCCACAGTACAGATGGGGGTGTCTTTTGCCTTTGATCAAGTCTGTGACTGCACGCTGATAAGTTATCAAATGCACAACAAAAGGTGTCTTGTCAGAGGGATTATCATCAATGAATGCCAGTGAACCCCTGAAGAAGGCATAGCCGAAATACGGCCGTGTTGGGTTGGCAGTGAGTTACCCTGGGTGGGGCTGACTATCAATACCCATGGTGAGAATTTACTAAATAAAGTGTGTTTTACCTACCACGCTCAGACAGGGTTGTTTCTGGTGATGGTATACTGCATGTATTAAGGGTAAGCCAGCTATCTTTATCCTATTATTTTTGCTGGTACAAGTCCCAAACCCTGATTCCATGTCCTGGTTTTTTTCCCAATAAAACTCCAGAAACCTGAAGGTGTAGGAGGCCTGTCCTCTGTAATATCGCAGTATATTCAAAACAGACAGGTGACTTTCTGGTACAACAGTAACATAGTTGCCATTTCCAGGGGTGAGATTTTAAGCCAATTCCTGATTTCTGACAATCTTATTCTGATGCAGTATACAATCTGTAGCACTGATTCCAGGGAGTAAAATCAGGGACTACAGATGCCATACAACATTATCATGCAAATTTAGAACCAAAACTGGCAAAAAAACCCTCACTACTTGAAATGGGTAACTTGGCAACTCTCAGTAATATTAGAAGACTGTTCTATAATGTGCTTAACACATGAATACTAAAATCCCTAATGAATAACAAACGTCTGCACAGAAGTCCATACCTTCACAGCCCATTACTGTCTGGATTCAGAGACCTCCACACAGCTAAGCCTACAACCTTCTATCTTATCTCTGCTGGTTTCTTGTTGCAAATATAGAATTTAACTGTTGGTTATACTTTACCTTTTGGGGATATCGCTAATATAGATTTTAACTGTTGGTTATACATTAAACTTTGGGATATTCTGACTGCCTGCTTTCCTTGTGTAGCCTTAAATCAGATATCTGAGTGTGCTCACAGTTCAGGTAAAGCCTACGGGCCAGAGGCACTTAGGTTCCTGCCCACCCTACACCTTACCCCACCCACCCCAGGGGCTGCATTGCCTATATAGTGGCCACATACGTTGCCATCTATCCTTTTTAATTTGGGTTAAACCCACATCTTCTTCTTCCTCTTCTCCTTCTAGGACTGCTTAATCAGCATGTCGTGTATTCAGTGCAATAACTGTGGTGCTTTCATTCCAAGATGAATCATTTGGAGCCTAAGAGCTTCTCCTATGTGCCTCAGGTCAGCTGCTATACATAAGGAATTGACTCTACTAAGGGAAAACCTAGCTGCCATGCATAAAGAATTGATTCTACTGAGGGAGGAACTGACTGCAATAAAGCAACCTCTTCTAGGATACAAACTGAACAAAGTCCACCACCGCTCCCACAAAGAATCAAACACACCAGGAACAAATGGATCACAGTGGGTTCTGGTAGATTGTGACCTGTAACACAGAGACATCCTATACATCAAGAGATATCACTGCATAATGGATTCTCTGCCTTGGCTATTGAGGATGCCCAATCCATGGAAACTGAAGGGCCCTTAAATGAGTCAGTCCATGCCAAATCTCCTGCTAAAGCACCAAATATGAAGAAAACCTCAGCAAACAGAAAACTACTACTACTTGGAGAGTCCATCATCAGAGGCACCAACTTGGGAACACAGTTCAAAGGAGAGAAGATAGTCAAATGCCTCCCAAGCTCTTCAGCCAGCAGGAATACAAACCAAATTGTTGATGTACTTAGCACAGAAAGTGAACACTCCAAACTTGATGTTGTCATCCACCTGGGTACAAATGGCCTGGCTAGAAACAGTGCCTCTGCAGTTCAAAGGGACTTCCAGACTCTGGGAGAGAAACTCAAGCCCATTGTTAACACTGTTGCATTCTCAGAGGTTCTACCTGTTCTTGGTAAGGGGGCAGAAAGCCTGCATCACATTAACAGCTTTAATGCATGGCTCCAGACATAGTGCAAATGAGAAGGATTCAGATTTATTGGCGACTGAGGAAACAGATGGACCAACAAGAGACTGTACTGTGCTGAGGGACTACATCTCTCTGTCGCAGGGAAAAGAATCCTAAGTGGAAAATTCAGGCAGTATGTGGATATGCATTTAAGCTAGATAAAGGGGGTGACAGACGGTGAAGGACAAGTTCAGGACGTCACTCCCGGTAAAAGCAGAACAACATCAGAAAAAGCCACACTTATAAACCACACCAAGGACAAGTGGGAAGAAGTGGGCAGAACAAAATCAATGCAAAATACATGCAAGTCAGTTAAATGCTGGAAAGCAATGTGCACAAACGCTCAGAGCTTAGCTAACAAAGTTCCAGACCTGGAAGCCCTAATGGTGGAAATGGAATTGGACATTGTGGCCATTACAGAAACATGGTTTAATGAATCACATGAATGGGATATAGCCATGTTGTTGTTAAGTGCCGTCGAGTCGGAGTCGACTCATGGCAACCCTCTGGATAGCTATCCTAAATTGTGTTCGGTCTTCAGTCAGGCGGCTCATTGTTGACAGACTGGTACCCGTAGCTGCTGTAATTGTATTGATCCATCTCATTGCTGGCCTTCCTCTTTTGCGTTGACCTTCTATCTTGCCAAGCATAATGTCTTTCTCTAATGATCTCTCTCTTCGCATGATGTGTCCAAAGTATGAAAGTCTAAGTCTTGTCATCTGAGCTTCTAAAGAAAGCTTAGGTTTGATCTCCTCTAGTACCGACTGGTTTGTTCTTCGGGCAGTCCATGGTATACACAGTATTCGCCGCCAGCACCATAATTCAAAGGCATCAATTTTCTTCCTAACTGTCTTTTTCACTGTCCAGCTTTCACATCCATATGATGTTATTGAAAATACCATGGCTTGAATAAGTCAAATCTTTGTATGGAGAGAGACGTCTCTGCTCTTGAGAATCTTATCTAGGTCTTTCATAGCCATTCTGCCAAGAGCAATGCGTCGTCTGATTTCTTGACTGCTTGTTGCTTCTTTATTGATAATTGATCCAAGTAGGTTAAAGTTGTTCACAATTTCAATTTCTTCTCCTTCAACGATGAACCTGTTGATTATGCCAGTTGTCATGATCTTTGTCTTCTTTACATTAAGTTGCAGGCCCATTTTGAGACTATGTTCTTTGATTGTGAGAAGCAAATGTTTCAGATCATCTTCACTTTCAGCCAGTAATGTGGTATCATCAGCATAGCGAAGGTTGTTGATGAGTCTTCCACCAATCTTCACACCTCTGTTGTCTTCATACAATCCTGCTTCTCTGATGATTTGTTCTGCATATAAATTAAACAGGTAGGGGGAAAATATGCAGCCTTGTCTTACACCTTTGCTTATTTTAAACCATTCTGTTTCTCCTTGTTCCATTCGAACTGTTGCTTCTTGATCAATGTACAGATTGCGCAAGAGAACGATCAGGTGTTCTGGTATACCCATGCTTCTTAATGTGGCCCAGAGTTTTTCATGGTTTACACAGCCAAAAGCCTTTCTATAGTCAATAAAGCACAAATAGATATCCTTTTGGTATTCTTTAGTCTTTTCAAGGATCCATCTCACATCCGCAATGATATCTCTCGTTCCTCGCCCTTTCCTGAACCCTGCTTGCACTTCAGGTAGTTCTTGTTCCAGGTATGGTTGTAGTCTCTTTTGAATAATCTTCAGTAGAATCTTGCTGGCATGTGGGATCAGAGCGATTGTGCGATAATTTCCACAGTCAGTTGGATCACCTTTCTTTAGTATTGGTATAAACACAGATCTTTTCCAGTCAGTTGGCCATGATGTTGTCTTCCATATTTCTTGGCAGAGCCTTGTGAGTACGGTAACAGCTGCATCAGATTGCTGCAATACTTCTATGGGAATGCTATCAATGCCTGGTGCTTTGTTCTTTGATAAGGCTTTCAATGCTGCTTTAACTTTTTCTTTCATCACCAATGGTTCCTGATCATAAGGTACAGGTTGAAACGGCTGTTGGTCCACTTGATCTTTATCATATAAAAACTCTGTATATTCCTTCCACCTTTTTTTGATCCTCTCAGCATCATTCAACATAGAACCTTGAGCATCTTGTAACATTCCAATTCGAGGCTGGAACTTTTTCTTTAACTCTCGTAGCTTTAGGAAAGCCGATCTTGTTCTTCCTCTAATAGTTTCTGCTTCTATTTCCTTACAAGTGTCATTGTAGTACTTTTCCTTGTCCTGTCTTGCTGCATGTTGGAAATCTCTGTTGAGATCTGTAATTGTCTTTCTTTCTCCTCTGGCTTTAGCTTCTCTGCGTTTCTGGGCAATTTTCAGAGTTTCTTCCATCATCCATTTTGGCCATTTTTGCTTTTTCACCTTTTGTAGAGACTTCTTGCTTTCTTCTAACACAACCTTCTTGATGTCATTCCATAACTCTTCTGGAGCTCTGTCATTTGTATCTAAAGCAGCAAATCGATTTTGCAGGCAGTCTTTAAATTCCAGTGGTATATTCTCAAGGTCATATTTTGCTGCATTCATGAGTGGTTTGCTATTTTTCAACTTTAGCTTGAGTTTGCATACTAGTAGTTAATGATCTGTACCACAGTCAGCTCCAGGTTTTGTCTTTGTTGATGTTACAGAGCTTTTCCATCGTTGACTTCCACAGATGTAGTCAATTTGATTTTTATACAATCCATTGGGTGAACTCCATGTGTACAGTCGCCGCTTGTGTTGCTGGAAGAAGGTGTTTGAGATGAATAGATCATTGGTCTTGCAGAATTCTATCAGTCTTTCTCCAGCTTCATTTCTGTTGCCAAGTCCATATTTTCCAACTACTTTGCCTTCTTCTTTGTTGCCAACTTTTGCGTTCCAGTCACCCATGACTATCAGGATATCCTGTTTGCATGTTCTGTCAATTTCAGCTTGTACTTGTTCATAGAACTCTTCAATTTCATTCTCTTCTGCAGCTGTTGTTGGGGCATATACTTGAATTATAGTTGTGTTGATAGGCAATCCTCGTAGACGAATAGAGATTAAGCGTTCGCTGACTGCACTGTATTTCATTACAGTTCTTGCAAGTTTCTTCTTTATTTTAAATGCAACACCATTTCTTCTTTGTCTTTCATTTCCAGCATAGTAGACCATGTGATCATCTGATGCAAAGTGCCCCATGCCAGTCCATTTCAGTTCGCTGACACCCAACAGATCAAGTTGTACACGTTCCATTTCATTCTTGACCACCTCCAACTTCCCTTGGTTCATGCTTCGTACGTTCCATGTTCCAATGTGTAAGACATCTTTACAGCTTCTGACTCTCATTTCATGCACAGCTACATCAGCAGTCAGACTTCCAGAGGGCTTTGATTCAACCACATCATAAATGCTGGCTTTACTCTGAAAAATCTTCAGCTCTTCCCCAGTAGCTAGTTGAGTGCCTTCCGACCTGGGCGTCTCATCTTCCAGCACCATAGCACAATTTGTTTTGTTGTAACTATCCATTGGGTTTTTATGGCAAGATACAGAAGTAGATTGCCGGGCCTTTCTTCCGTGCAGTTTAAGTTTGGTGTTGTTGCCGTTGTCACAAAAATGTGATCCTCCGCCGTCAACACTGTTCCATTCTGCTGCTGCCCAGATGGGTGGTTTCTCTTGGTCTGGCACCTCAGCTGAGACCTGTCCATCTTGGGAGACCCTGCCAGTAGTTAAACTACTGATAGTTTAGCTCTCAGCATCACTGATGCACGCAAGCCCTCACAGCACGACAAGCTGCAAACCAAGTGAGAGGGATATAGCCATAGCTGGCTACAATCTATTCAGAAGAGACAGAGAAAGTGGAAAAGGAGGAGGAGTAGCCTTGTATGTAAAGCATAGTTACTCACCTATAACAGGTGATCTCCGGGAACAGCAGGAATTTAGTCTTCACATATGGGTATCGTCGTTACCGACGGAGCCTGCGCGGGAACGCTCCCCAGCGTCCAATAGGAAGCTTTTGGGAGCATCCCACAGCACCTGCATGCTGCCTTCCCGCCTTTCCCAACTGCCTCTCTCCAGTTGAGTTTAAAGCTGAGAGAAAGGGAAAGAGAAAGAGATAGATAGAGAGATACAACTCCTAGGGGAGGTGGGTGGGTTGTGAAGACTAAATTCCTGCTGTTTCTGGAGATCACCTGTTACAGGTGAGTAACTATGCTATCTCCAGGAACAAGCAGGAATGTAGTCTTCACATATGGGGACTCCCTAGCTTTAGATGCCAGGGAGAGACCCCAGAAGTTGTGTGTCCCTATGAAAGGGCTCCACTTCCCCCCATGGATCTCTGGCATCCAACCAGGGATGGCGGGTAGGAGTTGATTAGGTATGGAACAGGTGTTGAAGAACAGCCTGACCAAACAAGGCATCCCGGCGAGAGTCCTTGTCCAAGCAGTAATGGGCTGTGAAGGTATGAACCGAGGCCCAAGTGGCTGCTCAACAGATGTCGTCGATAGACACAGAGTGCAGATGAGCCATTGAAGCTGCCATGGCTCTCACATTGTGAGCTGTGACATGGCCCTCCAGAGGAAGGTTCTTACTCTGATAGGCAAAGGAAATACACTGTGAAATCCAGTTGGACAGTGTTCTCTTGGAGACTGGAAGTCCCAAATGAGAAGGATCAAAAGCAACAAAGAGTTGAGAGGACTTTCTATGCTGCTGTGTTCTTTGCAAGTAAAAGGCTAAAGTCCTTTTACAGTCTAAAGTATGAAGATTCCTTTCTGCATTAGATGCATGAGGCCTTGGAAAAAACACAGGCAGGTAGACCGCTTGGTTTAAATGAAAAGGCGAGACCACCTTCGGCATGAAGTGTGGATGAGTCCTAAGGACTACCTTGTCATGATGGAACCTTGTATAAGGTGGATCAGCTACTAGTGCTTGCAACTCACTGATGCGGCGTGCTGATGTGATTGCAATGAGAAAGATAACTTTCCAAGAAAGGAATTTCAATGAGGTAGTAGCTAAGGGTTCGAAAGGTGGCTTCATGAGCTGACCAAGAACCAGGTTTAAGTCCCATGCCACCGGTGGTGGCCTAATGGGAGGCTTAGTTAGAAAAAGGCCTCTCATAAATCTTGCTATAAGAGGATGGGAGGAAATAGGTTGTCCATTTAGAGGCTTGAAAGAAGCTGCAATAGCACTCAAATGGACCCTTACTGAGTTAGTCTTAAGTTCTGCATTGGATAAATGAAGGAGATACTCCAGTAATGATTCCAGAGGTATCGCACGGGGGTTAAGACCCTTCTGCGAACACCATATGGTAAACCTTTTCCACTTGAAAGCATAAGAGCGTCTTGTGGAAGGTTTCCTGGAAGCATAAAGGATATCTTTTACTGGCTGAGGGAGGTTAAGATCATGAAGATCTAGGCCTTCAACAACCAAGCCCTGAGATGAAGAGAATGGGGATTGAGATGCCATAACATTCCATCCTCCTGAGACAGGAGATCTGGAGCAGACCCAAACTCCAGGGAGGGAGCTTGAGAGAGTTGTAGAAGCAGAGAGTACCACACTTGCCGAGGCGAATGTGGTGCTATGAGAATCATATGGCCTCTGTCTCTCTGAAGCTTGAACAGGGTTTTGGGAATTAGGGGAATGGGCAGAAAGGCATAAAGGAAGTCTTGACCCCAGTGAAGGAGGAAAGCATCCCTGGCCTGAGAGCCCTGAGCTGGAATTCTGGAAGAGAACCGGGGAAGTCTGGCATTCAATGGACTTGCAAAGAGGTCTATGTCCGGGGTTCCCCAAATTTGAAAAATCTTGGCCACCTGGTCTGCATGTAGAGACCATTCGTGTGGAAGCAGAACTCAACTGAGTCTGTCTGCCCAAGAGTTTTGTATGCCTGGAAGATACACTGCCAGGAGATGAATCTGATGCTCTCTGGCGAGGGCCCATATTCACAAAGCTTCGTTGCAAAGCAACAGAGAGCCTGTTCACATAGAACATGGCTACTTGATTGTCTGTATGAATGAGGACTGTCTTGTAGCTGAGCAGGGTGTGGAACACTCAAAGAGCAAGGAAGATTGCTCTGAGCTCTAAGAGATTGATATGTAGATGAGTCTCCTGTGGAGTCCAGGTGCTTTGGGTGGAGAGGTCTTGTAGATGAGGTCCCCAACCCATTGGCAAGCATCTGTTGTGAGTTGCCTGGGGTAAAGGTTGTTGAAATAGGGACCCCAGGAACAGGCTTTGAGTGGACTGCCACCATTGGAGGGACAAAATAAGGCGATCTGTGTTTGCTATTTTGTCTGACAGGCACCCTGATGCCTGAGTCCATTGAGTGGATAAAGTCCACTGGGCTGCTCTCATATGGAGGTGAGCATAAGGAATCACATGCACTGTAGATGCCATGTGGCCTAGTAGTTGTAACATTTCTCAGGCAGTGAGGTGAGGCTTTAGCACTGCTTGAGAAGCTAACTGCACCATGCGAAGGCAGTGGGCCTGAGGAAGATAGGCCCTTGCTTTTCTGGTATCCAGCAAAGCTCCTATGAACTCTAGAGACTGAGTGGGAGTTAGACTGGATTTTGGGATGTTTATGACCAGACCCAAATACTGAAGAATACGCATCGTGCAAGATAGAGAAGTCCTGGCCTCTGACTCTGATGGGGCTCGAATGAGCCAGTCGTATAAGTAGGGGAAGACGAATATTCCTAGAGTGTGGAGAAATGCTGCTACCACAGCCATGCATTTCGTGAACACTCTTGGAGCTGAGGCCAGGCCAAAAGGAAACTCCCTGTATTGGTAGTGCTTTCCTTGAAAAAGGAACCGAAGGAACTTTCTGTGGGTTGGATGGATGAGTACATGGGTGTACGCATCCTTGAGATCTAGAGAACAAAGCCAATCCTGACTCTGAAGGTATGGCAGCAGAGTTCCTAGAGAAATCATCTTGAATTTCTCCTTGAACAGGAATTTGTTCAATTCTCTGAGGTCCAAAATAGGCCTGTATCCTCCTGTTTTCTTTGGGATAAGGAAATAGGGGGAGTAAAACCCTGTACCCTGTTGATGGATGGGTACTTCTTCTATTGCCCCTTGGGCAAGAAGTATAGTGACCTCTTGATGTAACAGGTTGATGAGAGAGGTCTGAAAATTGAACTGTCTTACCACTGTGGGAGGGGGCATGCACAGAAAGTGCAGCTTGTACCCCTCTCTTATAATGGAGAGTGTCCAATGCTCTGCTGTTATCTGCTCCCACCTGGGGGCAAAGTGACACAACCTTCCTGGAATGGTGGAAGGCTCTGGTCCTTTGAGGAAAGCTAAGTTCTCTAGGTGAAAGTCAAAGGCCTTGTGGAGGCTGAGACTGCTGAGATGGTTGAGGCTTGGCAGTCTTTGCTTTCCTTTGTTTAGGTGGTTGCTGACCCTTTCGGACAAGCTAACCTGCAGAACGTCCCTTTTGGGAATAAGAGGGATAAAACCTCTTCTTTTTCGAGAAGAAAGGCTTCTTGAAAAATTTCTTTCTGGCAGGATCAGCTGTGCCTTTGTATAGCCTACCCAAGGTAGAGTTGTCAGCATCCATCTCATTGGCTTTTTCTTGCCAATTCTTGCTGAATAGATTCTCACCTGTACAAGGAATATTTCCCAGTTTGTCCTGCACCCAGAGCTCCAAATCGGATGCCTGGAGCCAGGCAATTCTTCGTGCACTTATGGCAATGGCAGAGGTTCTGCTTATGCACTCAAAACAGTCAAAAGCTGCACGATTGACAAACTTTAAAACATCCTGGGCATGTTTAACCAGTGTGAGAAAATCTTGCCTTCTGTCCTCAGGAAGAAGAGGGCTCAAAACTTCTAAATCTCCTGTGACCTCTTTAAGGAACATTCCCATATATAAAATATAGGAACTGATCCTGGCAGAAAGCATGGAAGCCTGGAAGGTACGACGTCCAAAGGCATCCAAGGTTCTATACTCACGTCCTGGAGGATTAGAGGCATGCCTCTTTGCACTCCTGATCCTTCTCATAGCTAACTCCACAACAATGGAGTGGTGGGGAAGCTGAGTTTTGTGGAAGCCAGGACAAGGAGGGACTCTTACATAGTATCCAGTCTGCGAGAGTGAGGAGAGGTGGTAAGAGGTGTCTCCCACATTCTCAACATGAGATCATGTAAAATCTCATGGATAGGCAAGGTAGCTCCTTAGGAGCTTTGGGGCTTTGGGATATTGTAAAATCTCCAACTCCTTAGCTCTGGGTTCTGTTTCAGGAGTCAAAGTAATGGACAACCCACGAGCCACCTCCCCGATGAAATCCTGAAAGGAAATATCTTCTGGAGGAGACATCCTACGTTTAGGAGAGGAAGGCTCCTCCGGGAGAAGTATGCCGGTACTGGCAGAGCTGTCAGAATCCTCGGAATCCTCCGAGGATTCGAAGTACCATCTGTCTGGATGCTCTTGAAGAGCCCGATACCCGTACCGGTGGTAATTGGTACCGGTGTATCGGCACCGGAAGGCATCGCATGACTGGGTGCCGGCAAAGCTGATACTGATGTCGATGCCGATGCTATTGGTACCGGTACCAGCATCGGAGCTGGTACCAATTGAACCATCTGACACGGTTCCGAGGGCGTCAATGCCGCAAGGAGAGCTGCCAGACTCCATTCAATAGCCAGGAACCTCTGGTCTATCGACACTGCCGATGCCTGGGTGTCGGTACCGGATGCAACCGGTACCCCAGAGCATGGCACCAGTAGTTCTGCCGAGGTCGAGGCCTTGAGAACATCCTGGACCCCGATAATGCTTTGGAAGCCGAAGCCTCCCGCCGGGGCTACTTTACCGGTATGGAAACCTCAAGGGCAACGCCAGAGGCATCTCAATGCTTAGAAGGAGATCTATCCTTTGAGGACTGGCTGGACTTATGTTTAGTTACCTGAGATCCATGGGAGGAAGACGAAGCCCTGGAAGATGTCAATGCCACCGAAGCTGCATCGGAAGGAAAAAGGGCACTGAGCTTGGCAGCTCGGTTCTGTCAACCCATTTTCGACATCATGGCACAAGCCATACACTCGGAGATGGAGTGGTCAGGACCTAAACATTTAAGACACCACTCATGGGTGTCGGTGACGGAGATGGTACCGCCACATTTGGTGCATTTTTTAAAACCCGAGGCGGGTTTCTCCATAGTGGAGGAAATTTTGTGCCTAAGGCCCAAAATGGCGAGCACCTGGAAAGAAAGTTGGAAAAACGATTTTTTTTTTTTTGAAAAGATAGAAAAAAGAACCGGCGGTACCGGTATAGCGTCGGGAAAGGCAGACGCGACCACAAAAAATAAGAATAAGGAAAAAATTTTCTGTAGTGACAGGAACACAACTTGCTGGCTCTGCGAAAAATGAAGAACTGGAGAGAGGCAGTTGGGAAAGGCGGGAAGGCAGCATGAAGGCGCTGTGGGATGCTCCCAAAAGCTTCCTATTGGACGCTGGGGAGCGTTCCCGCACAGGCTCCGTTGGTACCGACGATACTCATATGTGAAGACTACATTCCTGCTTGTTCCTGGAGATAAAGCAATATTAAGGCTATTGCAATGCAGGTGGCGTGGGGAATAGAAGAAGCGCTCTGGATTGTGCTGGAAAGAGGAGATGGCACTGTCATCCATACTGCTGTAGTCTACAGACCTCCGACTCAAATCGAAGATATAGATAATGAATTGATTACACAGGTACACTAAAAAAATTTTTTTTTAAACTGCCTCTAATGTTTCGATTGATTTTTACGTTTTTTGGTGCGCTGAATCCAAATCTGGTAACCAATTTGCTCCATCACGTACAGATTTTTTGCTACATTGGGTTAGCAGTTTGAGGTGAACGTTTCAGATTGAGTGCGATCGAGATAAAAGTTTCTTGGATGAATTCTTTGTTTAGTAGTTAATTGTTTAGTAGTTATTCAAATAAGAATAAAGAAAATTGTAACAAGGCAGCACATAAGAATAGAGTAATGTCAACAAAACACACTGTGATGGTAGCAAAATTGTCTGCACTTAAAACAGCCACATACATGTGCACAAACATTGAGCATATAAGAGCGAGGTTAGACACAAAGCAAAGCAAAGAAATGTGCAAAAAATGTTGTACAGGTATGTATGTAAGAATAGAAAACGCAAACCGCACCATTGCAATACATGAAGACAAACACCTGATGGTGTGAAAATAAAATTCTAATAAATGAGATCCGACACTGTGGTAATAACTAGCAAATTTTTATTTCAAAGTTTAGTAAAAACACGATATTTGTCAACACAGTTTAGATTTTAAAGTCATTCTTGGGTCAATCAATCTCCTGGTGGGCCCGTTTCTTCTTCCCCCGAATGCTTCTCTTGGTGCGCTGCTTGGCGTATTTTTCATCTGGGGTTTCCCGCAGCAGCAACCAGCAGAAATCAGCCATCATAGTGGTGTTCCATCTTTCTTGGTACCTTCTCTCTGCGTCCTTGATGTCCTGGTGAAACCTTTCACCTTGTTCTTCACTGTACGCCCCCAAGTTTCCGGGAAAGAAGTTCACATGGGAGTGCAAGAAATGGACTTTCAGGCTCATGTTACAGCCTTGTTCTTTGAAGGCATTGAGCATCCTGGCAACAATATCCTTATAGTTCTCATCCCGCCTGTCCCCCAAGAATTTGAGAACAACATCCTTGAAGGAATCCCAGGCTTCTTTTTCCTTCCATCGTTTCAGCGAATGCTCCATCTGAAATGAGTTTCCTTATATCAGGGCCAACAAACACTCCTTCCTTTAGTTTTGCTTCAGAAAGTCGGGGGAACTTTGAGCAAAGGTACCGAAAGCACTCACCATCTTTTGGAAGGGACTTGATGAATTGCTTAATGAGACCCAACTTAATGTGGAGAGGTGGTAATAGAATTTTATCACGGAGGTACCAAGCTCTCATGAAGAAGATTTTTCTCACCGGGTCTCAAATACTCCCGAATTGGCCAGTCTTTTTTCCCCCAGTGTAGGTCGCGGGCCCGGCTATCCCACAAGCAAAGGAAGCAGGGATATTTGGTGAAACCGGATTGCTGCCCTAATAGCATGGATAGAATTTTAAAGTCTCCACAAATCATCCACTTATGCTCATCATAACGAATCTTCTGAAGAATCAGGGCCAAATTCTCGTATTTTTCTTGGAGAATAACAGAGTGAGCAATAGGAACTGAAGCGAATGTGTTGCCATTATGAAGAAGAACACCTTTTATGCTGTCTTTTGACGAATCAATGAACAGCCGCCATTCAGCAGGATCATACTTGAGTTTAAACTTTTCCATCACTCCGTATATATCGTTGCAAAATACCAAATCTTCCTCTTTGCTGAAATACTTCAAAAATTGTGTCTCGCGGTTGTGGTACCAATAAAAAGTTGTTCCTGGTGACAATAGATTTTTCTGTTTAAGCCGAGAACCTAGCAGTTGGGCAGCATCTTTTGGGAGTCCTAAATCCCGGACTAAATCATTCAATTCAACTTGAGAGAAAAGTTCAGGTTTCGGATCTGGTTCAGTTTCAAACTCGGAAGTACTGGACTCATCGGGAAAAGCCATCTGATGAGTCTCATCATGATCAGAACCATCCACACAAATATGATCCAAAGATTTTGGTGGTTCAGGCACAGGTACTTCGTTGCTATGAGGCATAGGCCTAATTGCTGAGGGAAGGTTGGGGTAACTTATTACGTTCTTATTTTTTAAGTTGTATCCCTTCACAATGTAAGAGCAAAAATAGCAGTCACTGCTGTGGTCTCTTTGTTCACGCCACATCATAGGTATTCCGAAACGAAATGCTTGTTTTTTACCTTTCATCCATAAGCATAGATCTTCCTCACATGTCTTGCACACTTTGTGAGGAGCCCACGGTTTGTCTTGATCGCCTAACTTCAAACCGAAATAGGCGAAATATACTTTTTTAATAAATGCAGAAATGTTCCTCTGCCGCTTTTTCACGGTATATTCCCCACAAATAAAACAAAAACTGTCCGGAGAGTTGACGCAACCTCTGGCTCTGTGAGCCATCACAAATACACAGCACTGCAAACTACAACTGTAGTGAACCACTTCGGAATAAAGCTGGATTACGACTGAGCAAACAAAAGGTAATAATGAACTTGCAAGAAACTGAAATTTGACAGGAACGTTCATGTCGCAACCACCGTGTTTGAGCGAGCGAACGAGGCGAGGCGAACAGGAAAGAACATGCGCCAGCGCGAGTACTGGATTTAGCCCCCCGCCTCCCAATTGTCCTGTTAATGTATAAAATGAATACAAAACACTCTAAAATATCATGAGGGAGTGTTTCTTGTTAGTTAACCATTACAACCTCTATTTTGGGCCAAGAAAATAAACTGCAGTCGGCTAAAAAGAAATTATGTGAACATTCCTTATATGGGTAAGAAATCTAATTTTGCAAGAAAACGTGACGTGATGGAACATTTTGGCTATTTTTCCTGGATTCAGCACCCAAAATCTATAGGAATCAGTTGCAAAACTGGAGGCAGTTTTTTGGTAGTGTACCTGTGTTATAGATATTGCCAAGATAGCCACAAAGAGGGAAGTAATCATATTGGGTGACTTTAATCTGCCTGAGGTGTATTGGAGTACTCCTTCTGCAATTTTGGCTAGAAGCAAAAAAATTGTGGATGCTTTCCAAGATGCGTCACTTAGACAAATGGTGATGGAACCAACCAGGGAAAGCTCATTGCTGGATTTAGTGCTCACCAATGGTGAGAGCATGTCAAATGTCTGGATGGGTGCCCCTGTGAGCAGCAGCGATCATCACACAGTGTGGTTTGAGATAAAAGCCTAGGTGCAGTCCGATCATAGCAAGCTCAAAGTCCTCAACTTCAAGAACACTGACTTCAGAAAATGGCCAAGTACCTGAAGGAGGAGTTGGCAGGGTGGGAGGGGATAAGGGAAGTGGAATTGTAATGGGCTAAACTAAAGCTGGCAATAAAAGGGGCAACAGATAAATATGTAAGGAAAGTAAATAAAAACAAGAAAAGGAAACCTATTTGGTTCTCCGAAGGAGTGGCTGCTCAAATAAAGGCAAAAAACACAGCTTTCACAAAATGCAAAAGCTTGCAAACAGAGGAACACAGAAAGAAATACAGGATCAAACTAAAAGAGAAATAAGAAAGGCAAAATCAAAGGCAGAAGAAAAGATGGCTAAAGATGTGAAGTGTGGCAATAAAACTTTCTTCAGGTATATTCGGGAGAGGAGGAAAATCAGAGGTGGAATTGCAGGACTCAGAAGTGCTGGGAATGGACTCGTGGAAGGTGACATTGAAAAAGTGAAATTGCTAAACAAATACTTATGCTCTGTTTTTACTAAAGAAAATCCAGGAGAAGGACCACCTGTGACTCCCAAATATAAAAATGGGAATGAAGTAGATACTACACCATTCACAGAAGATGATGTGTTAAAACAACTTGCAAAACTGAAAGTGGACAAGGCCATGGGACCACATGGGAAACATCCCAGGATACTGAAAGAGCTCAGAGAGGTTCTTGCAGGGCCGCTAAAGGATGTTTTCAACAGATACTTGGAAACAGGAGTAGTTCCTCAGGACTGGAGAAGGGCGGATGTGGTATCTCTTCACAAAAGTCGTGACAAGGAAGAAGTGACAAACTACAGGCCCGTGAGCCTTACCTCGGTGGCGGGAAAAGTAATGGAGGCGCTTCTGAGAGAGCGAATAGTGGACTTTCTCAAAACCAACAGGTTGCATGATCCGAGGCAACATGGCTTTACCAAAGGATGATCTTGCCAAACAAATCTGATTGAGTTCTTTGACTGGGTAACCAGAGAACTGGATCAGGGGCATGTGATGGATGTCATCTACCTGGATTTCAGCAAGGCCTTTGATACTGTTCCTCATAGGAGGCTCATCAATAAACTCAGTAGTTTGGAGATGGGTCCCAAGGTGGTGAACTGGATCAGAAATTGGTTGACTGACAGATGACAGAAGGTGATGGTAAATGGAGCTCACTCTGATGAAAGAAGGGTGATTAGCGGGGTGCCCCAGGGTTCAGTTCTGGGCCCGTCACTGTTCAATGTATTTGTGAGTGATATTGCGGAAGGACTGCATGGAAAAGTGTCTTTTTGCAGATGATATGAAAATTTGCAACAGAGTGGACAACCTTGAGGGAGTGGATAACATGAGGAAAGATCTACAAAAGCTGGAAGAATGGTCTAATGATTGGCAGTTAATATTTAATGCGAAGAAGTGCAGTGTCATTCACTTGGGAAGCAGAAATCCAAGGGAAATGTACATGATAGGTTGGTGTGCATGGACCAGGAGAAGGACCTTGGTGTGATTATTTCTGAGGATCTCAAGGTGGCAAAACAGTGCGGCAAGGTAGTGGCAAAAGCCAGGAGGATGTTGGGTTGAATACAAAGAGGAATTACCAGTAGAAAGGAAGAGGTACTAATGCCACTGTATAAGTCACTGGTGAGGCCCCACTTGGAATACTGTGTTCATTTTTGGAGACCATATCTTGCAAGGGATATAAAAAGACTGGAAATGGTTCAGAGGAAGGCGACCAAAATGATTTGGAGCCTGTGTCAGAAGCCTTATGAGAAGAGACTAGAAGACCTAAATATGTACACTCTGGAGGAGGGACAGGGGAGATATGATTCAGACCTTTAAATACTTAAAGAGAAATAATGAACAAACAAACCTCTTCCAAAGACGAGGAAGCTGTAAAACTAGAGGGCATAACATGAAGCTGCAAGGGGGTAAATTGAAAGGCAATGTCAGGAAATACTTTTTCACTGAAAGGGTGGTGGATGCTTGGAATGCCCTCCCGATGGAAGTCATTGGGGCAAATACAGTGATAGAATTCGAAATGGCATGGGACAGACACAGTGAATCCCTTTAGCAGGGGTGAGCAATTCCGGTCCTGGAGGGCCGCAGACCAGTCAGGTTTCATGATGTCCCTAATGAATATTCGTGGACCTATTTCCATACAATGGAAGGCAATAGATGCAAATAGATCTCATGAATATTCATTAGGGACATCATGAAAACCTGACTGCCCTGAGGCCCACCAGGACCAGAATTGCCCACCCCTGCTTTACAGCAACAGGATAAAATCAAACTAAACTTATCTAATTGTACAGCATACAGGGGTGTCCCACACGGAGTGGTGGGTTTACCCCCTGAAACAGACATGAAGAGGGGTGGCCTGCACGGAGCGGCAGATGCACCTACTCTTGCCATCTTACTGGGCAGAATATGGACCATACTGGTCTTTATCTGTTGTCATTTACTATGTTACTATATGTTACTAAGTCAGATTGGATTCCCTCAAAACAATGAACCACTGACCATATCTTTATCTTACAGAAACTGATCAACATGTGTCATGGCGTAAGGCAAATAGTGCCTATGGAAACAGAAGAAAATGTGCAGAGCAGTTTTAAAATGGGCAGCTCAAAGCACATGGCTAGGGGTTGCTATAGGCAACAACAAAAACACTAGCACTGGGTGTAGGTAAACGCCCCACCAAAGCATTACCTCATAGCTCATTAGAGGATCAGGAACAGCTGCAGAGACTTGAGCTTATGAGAAACTCAAAGAGTGACGCACTTAAAAATGAGTCAGTCTTGAGAAAGAGGAGAACACACGGGAGACCTAACAGGAACGTTAACCAGGATACATACCTGAGAACTTCAGACGGGGAGTCCAGCAGCGTCTCAGAGGAGTTTGCCCAAGAGGGAATACCTGAGGTTAGTGCCAGAGAGTTGGGCTGCACTGAACCAGAGTCTGGTCGTTGGGGACACAGAGGGATTCCTACCAGCAAACGGAGAGAAGCTGTGAGAGGGAACTTCCATGAGAGCAGGTACCTGGGGAATAGAAGCTCTGGTCCAAAGGAGATTTCCAGGCTCAAAGAAACACGTCCTGTAAGGGGAAGTGAAAAGCTTTCAAGGGAGAAAGGCTATTTTCAGCTTCCCAGCTACAAAGGTTCCGGCAGAGGCCAGCCTGAAGAAAGGCCAATTCCCTGGAGTAGAGGGGCACTTGAAAAGCAGGATTTTACATACGCTTGTCCTGAAGTGTATGGCCCTCTAAAGAGAAAGTCTACACTGCATGGTAACTTTCCCTTCCACTTTACTAGTGAGGAAGAGAGAAGCCCTTGCCAGAGAGAAGAGGGATTTTTGAATACTGGTGTAAGTTCCAATCCCACAGAAGAGAATTGCAGGGAAGCTCAGGAGGCCAGGGACTGTGATTACTGTGTGGAAAACTCAGAGGATTTCCAGATGGATTGTACACTTGTATTTGCGGATAATGTGACCTCTTTCTGCTGAAGTGTGCAGAAGGGAAATCTGTTTAAAGGAACAGATTTCAATCCACAGCTGTTGTAAGGTACAAGGCTTGTTTTGCACTTTTTGTTTTGCCTTAAGCTGAAAAGAAGCATTCTTGTGTAATTTTTGTAGTTCCATTTTGTGTTATGCCAGAAGCATGGTTTATTTTCCTTTGTGATTCCTGACTGCAGAAATTCTCCCGGGAAGGGAAATAAAATACCTCTTTATCAGCCTAGCTACTCGTCCACGACTACACTCTTTTTATTGAATAGCTAGTGGGACTTCAACTCCCAGGGGGCACTACTTGTCCCTGCTACCTAAGAAGAGGCCTCACTGAAACCCCCAGGTCCTTTGCCTTTGGGGGGTATGTAGGTGGGTGACACATGTAAAGCACATCCTCTCAGGAACAATATTTCTGTCTTATTGACTTTATGAAAGTTTTTGACTCTATATGACACCCTGGCATCATCAACTTTAAACTACTTCAAACTGGAATGGGGGGGAGATGGGGTTCCTTCAATATAATTAAATCAATGTACTCTTCCATCAGCTGTAAAGTGAAAATAAACATGCAGAGAGTTTCAGACAAAAATGAGGGCTGAGTTAGGGATGTAATTTGAGCCCTACCTTCTCTATTATCTGTATCAGTCCTGGAAAAATCATCAGCCCCAAGACTAAAATTAAATGACTCAGTAATCAAATGACTACTAGATGCAGAAAATCTGGTCATTCTATTCTCTACCCCAGAAGGTCTACAAGAAAATCTAAATTTACTAGAGACCTATGGTAAATCCTAGATCCTACTTTGAAATAAATATTGATAAACCGGGAAGATGTAGTACAAGTATTTGATAAACTGAAGAGTAGTAAATCACCTGGACCAAATGGTATACATTCAAGGGTGTTGAAAGAACTGAAATATGAGATTGCAAACCTACTATTAGTAATCTGTGAACTATCATTAAAATCATTTGTAGTACCTGAAGATCGGAGAATGGCCAATTTAGCATCAATTTTTAAAAAGCGTTCCAGGGGATCCAGGAAACTATAGACCAGTAAGTCTAATCTCAGTACCAGGCAAAATGGTAGAAATCATTATAAAGAATAAAATTACTGAACATGTAGATAATCATGGCTTAATGGGAGAAAGCTAAGATGGATTTAGTCAAGAAAAGTCATGTCTTACTAATCTGTTATATTTTTTGAAAGTGTGAATAAACAGGTAGACCAAGGTGAGCCAGCTGATAAGAGACTAATTCAGGAAAGGATGTCCAGCCCTGATGGAAATGTGCACCATAGAAATGGACATCCAGTGGAGGCAATTCCATAGGCACATGTATGTATGCACCTGCGGCTGAACCGTACCGCGGATGTATCCGTGCTTACACATTTAGTAGTGCCTGTCATGCATGCTTGCTCCATGCGTATAGACACCAAAAATGTGTCCCCCCGCAGTCTGTCGAAATTACCCCTGCATAGCATGTGCACTGCCTATCTATGTACGCACCCGATTCCATTGCCACCATCCATGTGCAAGGCTGAAAACATGCCCACCCTCACAGTGGTCCGCATGCAACAGGAAACAGGATGGAATGGCACCCCCTCCCCCCCCCCCCCCCCCCACTGCAGGGAACTCCAGACTGTGAGGAGAAACAATGGCAAAATGGCAGCCTAACTTCTCCAAGCCTGAGACCTGCCTGCTCTGCAGACTTGTCCTGCAGGAGGAGGAGGTGTTGCTCCCCATGGGGCATAGAAGGCCAGCCCATGCTGTGGCACGCAGGTGCTGGGAGAGGATCAGGACCACCCTAGCTCAGTAAGTAGAGAAACAGTAAAGCTGGCAGACATGTACTGTGGAAAGCATTAAATCATAATGTGAGGGACAGAGAGAGGGCATGAAAGGGAGGGACCGGGCATGTGCAGGATGAATGCATGTGGAGGAACAACAATAGAGCATAGAGTAAGGAATGCAGCACCACTGCACAACACCAATGTGAGTGACAGGATGTGACGTCGACTGCCCAGTGGGTCCTGTGAGACCACACCACCAAATGTATGGACACCCAAAACAGGGCCCAGAATCTGGAAACAAGAAGCAGGGTGCCCCCATCTGAAATCTCATGTAGACAGAGCAGTGAACACTGAAAGCACCACACAGGTGACAACAGGAAACTTGGAACCAGAAACGTACCTCCCCAGAGAATACTATGGAGACAATATTGATGCCCAAGTACAAAGGACAGAAGATCCAAATATCAACACACACTTACATATAGTTGAACACACCAATTATACCATACATTATCCCCATTCCTCCCAAAATGTATACAGTCAAGCTAACAGCAACTTGTCTAAAGCAAAAGGCAGTGACAGCCCTGTGATATGAGGCAAGGTAGCAAGACACCCTCTGCACTGTAAAACTCCAGTGTGTCATCTGAAAACCGCTTGGACCTGTGGGCGAGCACCATGAAAGAATAGACAAAGAAAACCACATAGATAGAGAGTACCCAAACAGATAAAATGTGTGAGTCACAGCAACAAGCCTGCAAAACATGGGGAGCAGTGGAAATTGCCTCATGTGTCCCAGGTCAGTGCCAGAACCAGTAGGCCACACCACCCAGCCCCACCACAGGCTGAGACAACAACACAAGGAGAGCAGTGAACATGCAATGAGGCCCAACCTCAGGGATGGCAGAAAAGACAGGTGCAAAAAAGGTGTAATGCAATGCAGCAATGTGACCGGATGCACACCACCAAGCTGTCAGGGAGGTGCACCATAGAACTGATAAGTCCAAGATAGGTGGGAAAGAGTCGGAACAGCAGAAGAGCATAAGAAAATCAAAAGTGTGTCAGACAAAGGTGCAATGTGCCCTGTATCCTGGGCGCAGCTGTGCCCCATACAGGTCACAAGAACCTGCCAGGTCCCCAAAAGATGCATGCATGGTCAATGTACATCCTAGTCCAAGTAGTAGATGTCCCAGGGCTGTCTGATAAATGTTGAATGCTGACTTGCCCAAGGAGTGATACTGGGAATTGAATTCTGCTCCATTATTTCCCTAGCCCATGCACCAACCAGCAGGCTATGCAGCCACTCATGATACAAGAAGCTTGGGGGAGCAGGGCAAGCCACAGTCCATGGTGAGGTAACTGTGGACATGTGTCAGCTCATTGGACTTGGGTCCAGCCACCACAGCAAATGGGACTGTGGACATGCAGCTGATTGGTCTGATCCAGGAGGAAAAGCACATGCACTCATGGGGTTCTCTATCTTTCATGTCCACAGAGGCTTCCACATCATGAGGGACATGAAGGCCTACAGGGTCCAGTACTGGACAATATGGCTCACAAGGCCCAGGCTCAAAAAGCTGCTCAGACAGCAGCTGCAGCAGAAGCTAGGTGAGTATCCATGTAGAGTGTCACCAGACCTGCACCAGACACATCCTCAAACATGACACCGAGACACAAAGTCTATCACTGTCCCCCAAGGCTGAGGCACAGTACCCAATGGAGCAAGGACAGGAGCCAAAATGGCATGCCCTGTGACTGTAGTCAGGTCACTGTACCCTCCATAGGCTCGGAAGAAAAGGCCAGGCAAATAGCAGCAGGTCATATTGGTCCAAGAAAACCCTGAGGCTGCTGGTACCCCAGGAGCCTGGCCAGACCTGCCATCACCTACATAAATAATACACCTATATGTGCATATATGAGGCAAAAAACACAAAAATAGCAGGTGTGAAGGCAGTAGTCACGGGTACTTTATTGATCAACCAACCCCAACTCATTTCAGCCCCATGGGCCTTCTTCAGGGATACAAAACCTCAAAGGAAAAATGCAAAACCAACATAAAATAAACTATATGTAATAAAATCAATCAATAAATAATACTAACAATAAATAAGGACACAAGATTAAAACAATACATTGTACAAGCTAGTATAAAATAAATATCCATATACAGTATTAGTAATAAATATTAATAACATACAAAAACAATAACGCAGCATGAATAAGACACTAGAATGCAAGGCCGAAAGATGACAAAATATAAGCTGAAGGATAGTGAATCAAAACAGGCATAAAAAAGAGTGACATGTACGTTTGTGCACATACAAATATGGATGAGAAGGACCACGTACACTAAATATGAAAGCACCATAAAGTGGGAGTCATATACAACATTATTCGTGAAACAGATGTAGGGTATGAGAGAGGAGACCACCAATCTACACAGAATGGGATAAAAATGCAACCACCTTGTTGAATACAAGCTCTTTGTAAGGCACCATGATTAAGTGATAGCTACGCTTGAGTAAAAGCCTACCATGGCAAAAAGAGTAAAAGAAATTAAAAGGATACATCTTATTGTAAATAAGCAGCAGTGTTATCCACATAAGTATGTAGGCACTATCTAACCACTATGTGTGTGGAGAGGAGAAAACTCTCCTTGCTTTACTCCTCAGTGCTGTGAGCCCCAGGATAGCGGGAAGACTTGTGGTAATGTAATCCTACCTAACCATGTATATCCAGAAAATTCCCTCACTTGCCTAATGCATTGGGGTTGGTTGATCCATAAAGTACCTGTGACTACTGTTTCGCACCTGTTGTTTTTGTTTTCTGCTCCTGTGTGGGTGCTTTTGCTCTCCATTGGACTCCCTGTGCATATATGAAGCTACATACAACAGTTGTTTGGGAGATGTGCGTAACCAGAAGACAGTACACAAAACCCTGCTGTGGGGGTCACAGATATGGTAGGGGAGTCCACCATGTCTGAGAACAAGCATCCAATGCATATGGATACTGCATATGTATCCCTGCAGCCATGCTGTTACCCGGCATGTAGCAGGTACAGGAGCATCAGAATGTGCATAAAGGTTGCAGCAGTGGTTGGTGCCAGATACCTGCCATGACACAGGGCAGTATTGCCCAGAGTAGAGGTCCATAGGGTACCAAAGTGCACCCGAGAAGGTGCAGCTGTCCCCACAAAATGCACCCCTGCCCTACATGCCCACATAGACCAAGAGTCAATACTGCAAACATTGGCCCAGTGACAGCAGTCATCCTCCAAGGGCCCAATCCCCCCAAATGGGCAGCTATCCCAGAGGAGGACTCGCCCCCTCCCCCAACGCCAGAGGAGCCCATCGAAGAGGAGGAGGAGGAGAAAGACGATGCATATAAGTGGCCACAGCTGTGCGCCGCGGCAGGGGGCGTGCCACTGGAGTGGACAGCACTAGTAGCTGGGCCAGCAATGCAGCTATCATCAGCACATCAAGCCCCATAGTGCTATCGAGCGCCTCCCCTTCGGGGGAGAGTGGGGAGAATGAGGAGGTTGTCCTCATGCTGACAGTGGTGCCTGTGCAGTTGGAGGAGTGGGCCCCTCAGTGGGGGGCCCAGATCTGTGAGGGAGCTACCTTGGAAGGAGCCATGGCACAGAAGGGCTACGCAAAGGTGGGCAAGGCAGAGCCCTGCCAGGAGCCTGTTCTGGAGGAGGAGGAAGAGGTGGAGGCACCAATGATGGAGGAGGGGGAGCTGTCTGAGGAGTTGTTGGCCAGCAGGGTGGGCATGGGAGCATTAGATGATGAGTCCATGGAGAGGGGGAGCTGCGGAACAATGTGTCATCCACAGAGGCCATGGGTCAAGGGGCAGAGTGGGTAAAGGGAGAAAGGAGGAGGAGGTAGGGTGAGGGCAGTGAAGTGGTGGATGAAGTTTGCACCAGGGGGGCTGCTGGAGGAGGCTGGGGATGTGAGTGTGATGATGGTGGTTGAGGGGATGGTGGTAGGCGGAGAAGGAAGGATCCACTGAGAGGGGCCATGGGAGGACGATGGGTATGGTAGTGCGTGGGGGGAGGGCAGGGATCGGAGTGCACAGGCAGTGGATGGCGGAGATGGGAGTGCGCAGGTGGGGGAGGGTGGGGATGGGAGTGGGGCCTGGGGGAGTTTGGGAACAGGAGTGTACTGTGTGTTGGGGGTCCAGGTGAGGGGATGGGACAGCATTTGTTGGCCACCCCCCATCAGCCATGGTGCAGCGCAATGAGGCACCAGCATGCACCCTAAGCAGCGCAACCCTGCAGCAGTGGGAGAGCTTAGAGGGCACCATGCTGCAAGGCTTTGCAGCCCTAGCCAGGCCCCTGGATATCATCATGCTGCACCTGGAGGGCATGCGAGCAGACCTCCATGCCCTGATGCAGGAGGGACTCCACCTTGCAGTGGCATTCACATCCCCCCTGGGGCCACCAGCTGGTGGGGGGGAGGGCCAGTAGTCTGACAGGTACAGGGTATCAATGTTCCTAGCACTCCACATATGCCATGTGGCAGTAAAGCACACCCCAGGGCTGGCACATATGACCTTGCTTCCATGTCAGGCCACATATGTGGTGACAAAACTTTCTTCAGGTATATTCGGGAAAGGAAGAAGATCAGAGGTGGAATTGCAGGACTCAGAAGTGCTGGGAATGACTCGTGGAAAGTGACATTGAAAAAGCGAAATTGCTAATACCTCTGCTCTGTTTTTACTAAAGAAAGTCCTGGAGAAGGACCACCTGTGACTCCCAAATATAAAAATGGGAATGAAGTAGATACCACACCGATGAAGTGTTAGAACAACTTGCAAAACTGAAAGTGGACGAGGCCATGGGATCTGATGGGATACATCCCAGAATACTGAAAGAGCTCAGAGAGGTTCTTGCAGGGCCGTTAAAGGATGTTTTCAACAGATCCTTGGAAACAAGAGAGGTTCCTCAGGATTGGAGAATGGCTGATGTCGTACCTCTACACAAAAGTGGTGACAGAGAAGAAGTGTCAAACTACAGGCCTGTGAGCCTTACCTCAGTGGCGGGAAAAGTAATGGAGGCGTTCCTGAAAGAGCGAATAGTGAACTTTCTCAAAACCAACAGGTTGCAAGATCCGAGGCAACATGGTTTTTACCGAAGGACGATCTTGCCAAACAAATCTGATTGAGTTCTTTGACTGGGTGACCAGGGAACTAGATCAGGGCATGCGATGGATGTCCTCTACCTGGATTTCAGCAAAGTCTTTGATACTGTTCCTCATAGGAGGCTTATCAATAAACTCAGTAGCTTGGGGATGGATCCCAAGATGGTAAATTGGATCAGAAATTGGTTGACTGACAGACGACAGAAGGTGATGGTAAATGGAGCTCATCCGGATGAAGGGAAGGTGATTAGCGGGGTGCCCCATGGGTCAGTCCTGGGCCCAGCACTGTTCAATGTATTTGTGAGTGATATAGCTGAATGACTGAATGGAAAGTCTTTTTGCAGATGACACAAAAATTTGCAACAGAGTGGACTCCCCCAAGGGAGTGGTTAACATGAAGAAAGATCTACAAAAGCTGGAAGAATGGTCTAATGCTTGGCAATTAAGATTTAATGCAAAGAAGTGCAGAGTCATGCAATTGGGTAGCAGAAATCCAAGGGAAATGTACGCGATAGGGGGCGAGAGGTTGGTGTGCACGGATTAGGCGAAAGACCTTGGTGTGATTATTTCTGAAGCTCTCAAGGTGGCAAAACAGTGTGACAAGGCGGTAGCAAAAGCCAGGAGGATGTTGGGCTGCATACAAAGAGGAATTACCAGCAGAAAGGAAGAGGTACTTATGCCACTGTACAAGGCACTGGTGAGGCCTCACTTGGAATACTGTATTCAGTTTTGGAGACCATATCTTGCAAAGGATGTAAAAAGACTGGAAACTATTCAGAGGAAGGTGACCAAAATGATTTGGAGCCTGCATCAGAAGCCTTAGGAGAAGAGACTTGAAGACCTAAATATGTACACTTTGGAGGAGAGGAGGGACAGGGGAGATATGATTCAGACCTTTAAATACTTAAAGGGAAATAATGAACAAATAAACCTCTTTCAAAGACGGGGAAGCTGTAAAACTAGAGGGCATAACATGAAGCTGCAAGGTGGTAAATTGAAAGGCAATGTCAGGAAATACTTTTTCACTGAAAAGGTGGTGGATGCTTGGAAAGCCCTCCCAATGGAAGTTGTGGGGGCAAACACGGTGACAGAATTCAAAATGGCATAGGACAGACACAGTGGATCCCTTTTACAGCAACAGGATAAAATCATAAACTGAACCATTTAATTTCTCAACAAATAGGAGTGTCCTACATGGAGTGGTGGGATCACCCCTAAACAAAGACATGGGGAGGGGTGGCCTGCACAGAGTGGCAGGTGCACCTACTTTTGCCAACATACTGGGCAGACTAGATGGACCATACTGGTCTTTATCTGCCGTCATTTACTATGTTACTATGTTACATGTTCATCCCCAGACCACTCATTATGTGCTGTTTGTATGGCATTCAAGTTATCTGTTCCAATAAATAAATGTTTTCTGCATATACTTGTCTCCACTGCTCTTCTCATTTGGGACCACAGGGAGCACTGTGACACATACTGTGACACGCACTGCGCAGTGCACAGTCTGAGGTGCACAGCACCCAATGGCAGCACATGGTAATTAACCCCACAAGGGCAGGGGGCATGGGCATTGGACAGTGTCACTATGTGGGCATGGTGGGCAGAAAGGTAGATTGCTCTGTGCCTGCCCAGCATGAGCAGGTGCTGCACATTCTGGGTTTCCCAGCAGCTTCTGCATCTGTTCTGCCTCCCTCATGCACATCAGTGCATTCCCTGCGAGTATGATACCCTCCAACCCCCTCCCAACTCTGTGTCACTGCCGTTCCAGCCACCACTCATCTATTCCCACATCCCTCATGCAACGCTCCCAAATCCCAGCTTCCCCAGCCACCCCTCCCCCAGATCCCCTGCAGCAGGGTTAGCATGCCTCACATGAAGTGTGTCTGCACATGGTTCTGAGGGGGTCGCAACTCCCCTCCTGTATGCCTGTCCATACAGCACCTGTGGGGCCACACTGTCATCATCAGTGTCCTCCAGGGATATGTCCGTTCCATTGGACATGGGCTGCCTGTGGTGCAGTGCAGTTGTGCAACATGCAGTAGGCAAGGAAGATCTTGCACACCTTCATGGGATTATACAGGAGCTCATCGCCTGACTGATCCAGGCATTGAAAGCAGCTCTTCATTTGTCTGAAGTCCACTTTATGATGCCCCATGTTCTCCTGTGCACCCAATTGTACCATTGCTCTGTTGGCATATGGCGATGGACAATTGAGATCTCTAACCATTCCTGCAGGAGGTATCCTTTGTCACCTGTATAGATAGGGGGAGGAAAAAAATCATCTCAGAGATGTGTTGCGAATCGCATAGCGGGGGATGTGCCACCCATGCCTGCTACCCATGACTCCATGTGTCTACTGTGGCATTTGCCTTCTGCAGACATGAATGGTAGGGTGTACTTTGACATGTGTGTCACCTGAGCCAACTCCCCCATGGGTAGCAAGACATGTAATCGGGTTGTGGGTTTCAAGGCTGCCAAATGCAGATAGATAGATCAGTACATGGTTACGGCTATAGTGCATCATAGCATGTCCCACATGGTATCTGGGTTGGGGGGTTTTGTGGCACCTGATGGGCATGGATGGCACTTTCCAGTTAGGGCAGGGGTGATCTCTCGCCAGGTTGGTGGGGTGATGTGGTCTGTGACCTTTTCTATATGTCAGTGTGCAATACGTCAATTGTAATCTGATCTTGGGGATAGATTTGTATGTGCCTACAAGGAGCTTTACAAGGGACAGCCCTGTACAATGGGGGGCTATACTCCACATCTAGTTGTGGAACAGTATCATTGATCAAAAACATGACACTGAGTCCATAGACCTGCTTCCATAACATGGACTGTGGACCACATGCAATGCCGTATTGCACCCTTATTCTGCTCTTGCTTCCTCAGTGTGGGCAGATAGGGTGTGAAGGGCTCAACAGTGGGGTCAGAGTATGCAATTGTTCATGCACAGCCACCAGGACCTCTCATCTTTGCCCCACTAACACACACCCCTAGGCCAGCAGCATCTGTGGCATTGGGAACATTCACAAACAGGGTCAGCTGAACAGGCCTATTACATCAAATAATGGAGATCCTATCTAACTTGACTGCCCCAACATTGACATGTTTGCCCTGGCATTGTGGTACACATCATTCCAAATATCTCTGCGGTGGCATATCTACAGCTGGAATTTTCTGTGGGAACCTCGAGCAGACCAGAGCTGCAGCTATTATGCATTGAGCTTCCACACACAACCCATGCTGAAGCAGTCCATTGCCATTGCTGGTTACGCCATGGGTCTTGCCAGACCAGAGCTGCAGGCTAGGGTCACAGTCACATATATGATGTTATCTAAGATGGCTACACCAATATGCCCAATGTCCGCAACGTGATGCACCCACATTGCGCCATCCCATCCTTGTCAGGGAGCACTACAACATTGTCCCTCATCTGTGCCTCTTTGGATATACACAGGCCTACTTTGGTGCAATCTATCAAAGCCATCCCTTCCCACAACAGCCATTCCATTCATGCATAGAGTGATGAGCCTACACTCCTACACACTCCTACCTTCAGTGTAACATACAGGACGGCCTACATCAGAGGGCAAATGTCACTATTAGTGGGGTCCTGTGAGATTCATGTCAGTATGGTGTGAGCACCCACTGCCATGCAATCAAGCCATTACAGCCACTGGAAATAGTATGTATAGAAACCATGCCATCATGATTTTTGCTGGTGTGGCAATTTTGGAGAGGACAATTGCAATTGAATATTGTGTGCAATTCTGGTCGCCGTATCTTAAAAAGGATATAGAGTTATTAGAAAAGGTTCAGAGAAGAGCCACCAAAATGGTAAAAGGGATGGAAGGATACTCCTATGAAAAAGGCTAAAAAGGTTAGGGCTCTTTAACCTGGAAAAGAGACAGCTGAGGGGAGATATGATAAAAGTCTATAAATTAATGAACAGAGTGGAACGGGTAAACGTAGATCGATTGTTTACGTTATCAGAATATAGAAAGACTAGGGGATATGCAATGAAGCTACAGGGTAAACTATTTAAGACTAATAAAAGAAAATATTTTTTCACTAAACGTGTAATCAAACTCTGGAATTTGTTACCGGAGGATGTAGTAAAGGCTGTTAGTGTAGCTGGGTTTAAAAAAGGTTTGGACAAGTTCCTGGAGGAAAGGTCCATAAACCATTATTAAGAAGGGACCCAGGATATCAATGCTTGACCCAGTCCAAGCATTGCAGAACCTGTGTCTTTTGGGGAAACTGCTAGGTACGTATGACCTAGATTGGCCACTGTTGGAAACAGGATACTGGGCTTGATGGACCTTGGTCTGACCCAGTATGGCATATCTTATGTTCTTATGTTCTTATACTAGGGTTCGAGCTTGCTTTGTTTGGCATTGCTCAATAGGTGATGGCAGTGGCACAGTTCTGCTTGCTGCTCCTACGGCTTGTCCCAGTCGGCTGATCTTCTGCGGCAGAATGCTCAGGAGGGTTATTTCCACACTGCCTGTGTGTGTGTGTTGATCCTGGGGGTGTCAGGTTACATGTGATCTCTAGCAGGAGGTATCATAACAAATGGCCGTGGAGTCTGTATTTAGCTGCTCCCCATGATGCAGCAGTATCTGCCATCAGTGTGTCCCTTAGGGGCGGTGCTGCTGGGTTGGGTGTTGTTGTGCATGAACATATAGGGCCTTTGCTCCCACCCATCAGGAGGTTTACACTCATCCTGATTATTTCCCAATACTAATGGGATGTGGACATACCTGAGGAGATTCCTATTAGTTTGTTTCTTATCTTGTGCATATGGTAAAGGGTCCTGCTGTTAGAGCCTTGTGCAGAGCCAGCCCAAGGGTTGCTTCCATCCTAGGCAGAAACCCCGGCCTCACCAACCCTCCCCCCCCCCAAAAGCCACCAATTCCATCCCAGGAGTGGGAGGGGGTGGACAATTGCAGCATTTCAAAAAGGGATGGCAAAAGTAGCCACTTTTGGAAATTCTGCCTCTGCCTGTCTCCTCCTCCCATGATAGAATTGGCAGCAGCTGGGGGATGCCACAGTGGCAGCAGCAACTAGGGGGGGGGGGCAGTGCAGCCGGTCATGTATGCCGCTGCCACCACCCACCCGGCCAGCCACCCTATGTAGCCACCTAGCGCGCCTATTGGATGGCTGGCCCTGGCCCTGCATATGGGCACACTTTGGTTTAGGGTGACTCTGTTTTGGGGCCCTTTTAGATGTGATTCTGGGTTACTATTTGCAGTATTGGTGTATTTTGTCCCAAATGCTGCTTTCCACGCATGCCCCAGCAATACCCTCATCCTGTCCCTGAATACCTGTCCACTGTTGCCACCAGGGGGGTAATGCCTGCAACCCCACAGCCTCCCATGTTCTTATGCTCCCTAGGGCTGTCCTGTGTGAGCATGCATGGTGCTATCTCTGTGACCATTTACCTAGTAGCCAGCCACCAGAGATGGCTCCATCCTCAAAGACAGCATGTATCCCAGACTGGCTTAGTATGCATGAGTCATGGCACAAACTTGGGTAGTGTGCCACTACATCAGTGATCTCAGCCTGCATAATGTAGACCACCTGCATATTCATCGAGTGGTATGTCTTCCAGTTCTGGTACGTGGCCTCATGCTGGCGTGGCAGCCAGAGGGCCATAAGAATACAGTCTATGGCCCCAAGGACTGATGGAAATCTTGCAACCTCGTGGAACTGCCACTGCTGTGGTAGGTCGATGTAATGAATGGCACGTCCCACAAAGGCACCTAGGAATTATAAGATGCACCATGACACTGCTGCCTGGCTCAGATCTGCAGTCATAGCCATTACCAATTGGAATGAACTTGTTCCCAGGAAGCTTAGGGCTGTGAGCATCTTCACATGCACAGGCAACTGTGTGTGAGGGATGCACAGGCAACTGTGTGTGAGGGATGTAAGGTGTGGCTGCAGCTCCTGGCACAGGTCATGGATGGCTGCACAGTCAAACTGGTAACTGGTCACAAACAGATCATTAGACAGGTTCAGATTCTGACTCCTCAGACTAGGGGACCCTTGCATATGGGTGTCTGCGTGATATCCTCCACCGTTCCCAGTCAGCACAATGCAGCAGGACCATAGCAAACCAGGCATTGTTCTTCTCCAGGGACATATTCTCTACAGAGTACCATAGCCACTCACTCCTGCAGGGGAATGTGGAAAAAACTTGTGTGAGGGCAGGTTTCTGGATGTGCACATCAGCTGCCATGCCCATGCTCCTGTGCAGACAGGGGCATCGCTAGGCAGGCACAGTTATGCACACGCACATGGACGATTTCGTGATCTCCAGGTAGAAAGTCAGTGCTCTCTTATACTGTAGTCCAAAGTGTGCAATGAGGCCTCAACTCTGTTGGCATGAGGCCTACGGAAGAAGGTGGGTAGTAACATCACCAATTGATTGAGATGAAAAGCAGAAACTACCTTAGGTAGGAATTTTGGGTGACTTTGGAGAACTACTCCGTTCTTCTGAAACCTGGTGTATGGCAGGTGCACCATCAGCACTTGCAGTTCGCTGACTCTGCACTCAGAAGTAAGCACCACCAGAAAAATGACCTTCCAGGTAAGGAATTTGAATGGGCAGGAGCTAAGCGGCTCAAAGGGGTGTGTGATTAGCTATCCGAACACCACATTAAGGTCCCATGTCACCGGGGGTGGGTTAATGTGGGGAGCAAGATTGTAGGAGGCTCTGTATAAAGCGATGGCCAAGGGGTGACCAGAGAGTTGTTTGGCTATGGGCCGATGATATGCAGCTACAGCACTGAGGTGTACTCTGATTGAGTTGGACTTTAGACCAGAGTCTGACAGGTGCAGAAGATAAGACAAAACAGACTCCATAGAGCAGGAGAAGGGGGTCCAGAGACTTGTTCTCACACCACACGAAGAACCTGTGCCACTTGAAGGCATAAGCACATTTTTGTCGAGTCCTTGCGTGAGGCAAGAAGGATGTTCTCCATGTCCTGCAGCAAGTGAAGCTCTGCAAGTACTAGCTGCTCAGCAGTCAAGCAGTTAGCACTAAGGATGACAGGTTGGGATGAAGCAGAGTCCTGTTGTCCTGCGAGATCAGTTTTGGGGCACAACCCAGTCTGAACAGTTGCCGTTGACAATCGGAGGAGGAGTGGAAACCAGGGCTGCCTGGGCCAGTGCAGCGCAATGAGGATAATGGTAGAGTCATTCACCTGCAACTTTAAAAGGGTCTTGGCCACCAGAGGAGTTGGTGGGTAGGCATAGAGAAGACCCTCGCTCCAATTCTGGCAGGGCACTCTGAAGCAAAACCTGCAGGAGCTGGTGTTGCAGGGAATGGCAAAGAGGTCTATGGATGCTGTGCCCCATATCTGGAAGATGTGGTTTGCAACCTGCCTGTTCAGAGTCCACTTGTGTGGCTGAAGGACCCTGCTGAGGCGATCCACTAGGATGTTAAGCTCCCCTGGTAGCTATACCACTCAGAGGTAGCTCTCACATGGGGGGGGGGGGGTCTGGTATGTGTGCATGGGGTGGGATGGGGTTGCTGTTGTATTGTTTGATCAGGGGTTGTGAGGTGACTGATGGTGCTGAGCAGCAGGCTTTGGGGGGGGATTTGGTTGTATGCTGTGGGCACAGTTATGTTATCGGGTATTACATGGGGGTGACTGTGGAGTGTGCGGTCTGTTGGATGGCCTGGGACAGGCATTTGGCATATCCTGCCTGGGGTGGGGGCTGTACCTATGTTTTTGCCATAAATAAATGAGTTTGCATCACACCTACCAGTCTCCATGTCTCCTTATGCCTCATTCTGTGAATGCTGTGCTCATTTGCATCCATTCTACTGCCATAGGGTGCCATGGACTTGGCAGCTGCTCCCCATCTAGTTGTGCTTTCCTGGCTACAATCACAGTGGCTATGTATGCCGTGATGGATTTTTTTCTAAGTCCTGCACGTATGCCAGGTTCTGCTGGTATACTTTGTACGTCTGCGGTGCTGCGGATAGCCGTACATGGGTTCATCCTATATCACTGTTACACATCACCACATACCACACCCTTGTTCTACCCCTCACGTGCGTGTTCTGGGATCCCTGTCTGCATGGCATGTACATAGACGGAGCCCACTTTATGGTATAAGGAGGTAGACAGGTCCATCAGATATCCATTTCCCGTGCACATCCACGCGGCTTATTCATGTTTCAGAATGACCCCCATAGTATATCTGGATTTTCAAAAAGCGTTTGACAAGGTTCCTCTTGAGAGACTCTTGTACAAATTAAAAAGTCATGCATGGATTGCAGGCAGTGTACTGTTGTGGGTCAGGAACTGGTTATAAGACAGAAAGCAGATAGTAGGGCTAAATGGCCAATTTTCTCAATGGAGAAAAGTAATATGGAGTACCCCAGTGATCCGTGCTGGGCTACTGCTTTTTAACATAGAGTATTCATAAATGACCTGGAAATGGGAATAACGAGTGAGGGGATCAAATCTGCAGATGACACAAAATTATTCAAAGTTGTTAAAATGCAAGAGGATTATGAAAAAAATGCAAGAGGACCTTAATAAATTGGAACACTAGACGCCCAAATGGCAGATGAAAAATTAATGTGGACAAGTACAAAGTTATGCACCTAGGAAAGAACATCCCAAACTATGGTTATATGATGCAAGGTTCCACATTAGAAACCACCACCCAGCAAAAAGATTTAGGTGTCATAGTGGATAATATGTGCAAACCCTCTGCCCAGTATGCAGTGACGGCCAAGAAAGCAAATAGAATGCTAGGAATCATAAGGAAAGGAATGGAGAATAAAACCAAGGATATTATAATGCCTCTGTATCGTTCCATGGTGCGACCACATCTTGAATATTGTGTGAAGTTCTGGTCGCCATATCTTAAAAAGGATATAGAATTACAAAAGGTACAGAGAAGAGCCACCAAAATGGTAAAGGAGATGGAAGGATATCCCTATGAGGAAAGACTTAAAAAGTTAGGCCTTTTCAACTTGGAAAAGTGACGGCTGAGGGGAGATATGATAGAGGTCTATAAATTAATGAATGGAATAAAACGGGTAAATGTAGATCGGTTGTTTTCACCATCAAAAAGTAGAAAGACTAGGGGACACACAATGAAGCTACAATGTAACCCATTTAAGACTTCATCTCCGGCCCTTTTCAAATCCAGGCTGAAAACTCACTTTTTCAAGGCCACTTTTGGATCCTGATATGTGTTTCCTTACCTGTGTCTTGACTAGATTGGAGCAAAGAAATAAGGTACATTTGGGGCTGCCTGCCTCGGCTTCTCCCCATGATGCCTGCCCTTGCCCCACTGCCACTGCTTTTCCTGTTGCCTTGGTGGTGACGATGACAGCAGCAGAGAGCAGATATCTAATTAAAAATAAAAAAGACGGGTCTTTCCGACTCTACCTTCTCATGCAGGTCTGATCCATCCTTCCTCTGATGTATGCTCATATCAGAGGAGGGAGGGATCAGACCAGCCATTCATGCACGGAGTTGCAAGTACCCGCGTTTGAATGAGTGGCTGGTCTGGTCCCTCCCTCCTCTGACATGAGCATGTCAGAGGAGGAAGGGATCATACCTGCATGCAAGTGTGGTGTTGGAAAGACCCATGGGTTATTTTTTTTTAAATTGGATGTCTGTTCTGCTGCTTCCATGGCCACCACTGGCGCCAGGGCATATGAAAAAGCGGTTGGTAGATGGGCACGTGCAGGCAGCCTGGGGGAGAGCCGGTTTAGTATGGAGCTAAGATGGGGAGATACCTGGCATGGGGAAAATGACAGGGGTGGGGGCATGCTAGATGTGCAAGTTGCACAGGGCACATTTATGGTTTGGTACGGCTCTAGAGCAGGGACAGTCTTTTACATGTGGCTGTAAAGTGCTGCATACACCTTGTAACGCTTTACAAATGAGAAGAAGTAGACTAATAAGAGAAAGTATTTTTTCACTCAACGCATAATCAAACTCTGAAATTCATTATTGGGGGATGTAGTGAAGGCTGTTAGTGTAATTGCGTTTAAAAAAGGTTTAGACAAGTTCCAAGAGGAAAGGTCCATAAACCATTATTAAAGAGGACCCAGGTAATCCAGTGCTTGCCCCAGAACAAGCATTGTTGAACCTGTGTGCCTTTTTGGGAACCTGTGACCTGGACTGGGAACAGGATACTGGGCTTGATGGACTTTGGTCTGACTCAGTATGGTATTTCTTATGTACAAGTAAATTTAGAAAAGACAAAGATTATGATTTTTCAGAAAAGACCAATAAACCCCAACAGTTGCAAATTCTTCATCAGTGAACAAGAAATACCTTGGCCTGGGATTACACGCATCTGGGAATTTTAAACTGGCTATAAAGGTACTACTTAAAAAAGCTTCTAGAGCTCTATATGCAACAAATAACCTGTTGGACAAATCCAATCCCAAAGTACTACTATAATTAAAATTATTTGATAGCATCATTCTACCCATCCTATTATATGGGAGTGAGATTTGTGGTCTGACATTAACATATGACTACACAGAAAAGGATAAAACCATAATAGAAAACTTGCACCTCCAGTTCTATAAACAGATAATCAGTGTATACAGAAACATCCTCAATGATGGATGCAGAGCAAAATTACAACTCACAATAAAAAAGAGAATATTCCGATTTTGGTGCCATCTCAGTTACAGCAACAAAACTCTCTCCACTACTGGGCACTCTGTGAAGTAACACAAAATAGTGGAAAAAAACACACTAAAAACATATACAGCAAACCTGCCTCTCCAAACCTACATTTAAACCTAGAACCCAAACAGAGACGACCCTGCCTATGAAAAATAGATAAACACTGCAACATGCCCTAGAACACTAATACACCTCCTATTGGTATGCACAAATCTGTAAACAGATCAAGCTGGATTGCTACAGCACAGAAACTGCGCTCTAGCAAAATACCTAACCTTGGTCACACATGCAAAACACAGAGATACTCTCAGCAAATAGAAACATGATGGCAGAAAAAGACCGCATGGCCTATCTAGTCAGCACTTCCATATCAACTACAATAGTGCCTTTTTCCATTTTTCCTTCTGCGTCGTCTAATACTTTTTTGAATTCAGATACTATCCTTGTCTCTACCACCTCCACTGGGAGACTATTTCACGCATCTATCACTCTTTCTGTAAAGAAATATTTCCGCCTATCACTCCTGAGTTTATCTGCTTTCACCTTCATCCTAGGTCTCCTCGTAGCAGAGCTTGCCTTCCATTGAAAGAGACTTTCCTGTGCATTTATGCCATAGAGGTATTTAAACATTTCTTATTATCTTCCCTATCCTGCCATTCCTACAAAGTATACATCTTAAGATCTTCATGTCTGTCCTCATATGCTTCATAACGAAGACCATTAACCATTTTAGTAGCCACCCTCTGCACAGACTCCAATCTGCTTATATCTTTTTGAAGGTATGGTCTCCAGAATTGCACAGAATACTCCAAATAAGGTTGCACCAGAGACTTATATGGAGTCACTATCACCTCCTTTTTTCTGCTGACCATTCCTCTCTCTATACACCCAAGCATCCTTCTGGCTTTCACAGTCGCCTTTTCTACCTGTTTAGATACTTTAAGATATTCAGACCCAATTACACCCAGGTCCCACTTTTCTTTCATGGACAAAAGTACCTTACCCCGTACACTGTACCGCTCCTTTGGATTTTTGCAGCCCAAATGCATGACCCTGCATTATTTATCATTATATTTCAGCTGCCAAATTCTAGACCATTCTTCAAGCTTAGCTAGATTCCGCCTCACATTATCTACTCCTTCCTGGGTGTCTACTCTATTGCAGATTTTGGTATTATCCGCATACAAGCAAACCTTACCCGCCAGCACTTCTGCAGTATCACTAACAAAGTTGTTCTCTGTTTATAAGTTGCAGAACAGTTTACAAGAGTCGCAGAACTGTATCAAAGGCTGTACTTAGATTTCAGTAAAACCTCTGACACTGTTCTGCACAGGCGACTTACAAACAAACTGAGCACCCTAGGGATGGACCCTAAAATTACTGATTGGGTTAGAAAATGTTTGTATGGGAGGCGACAAAGGGTACAGGTAAATGGCACTAACTCTGAGGAGGAGGAGGAGGTTACCAGTGGTGTGCTGCAGGGATCTGTCCTTGATCCTATTCTTTTTAACATGCAAATGAAATGTGTGCCTTTGAGTCAGTCCTGACTCCTGGCAACCCAGAAGCTCCTGGGTTTTCTTGGCAGTGTCACTGGAAGTAGATTGCCAGGCCTTTCTTCTGAGGCAACAGAGGGTTAAATGACTTGCCCAAGGCATGCTAGTGGGAATTGAACCCTGGTTGCTTGGTTACCAAGCCAGTGCTCTAACCACTAGGCTACTCCTCCACTCTCTATTTAACATCTCTGTTAGTGATATTGTGGAAGGGCTGTCAGGTAAGGTTTGCTTGTTTGCCAATAGAGAATAAGTGACCACAAACTAGATAGAACATGATGCATACAAAAACTGAATTGGAAAACCCAAGAGGTCAGACTCTTCATGCAATACAATACTGAACAAATATAAATATATTTTCTACAGTGCAGGAGGAAATGCATTTGTTTCTATCAGAGATACACATTTCCAAAAGCTAACTGAGAAAATCAAAGACTTCCTACAGAAAAATGAACAGTAAAAGCTGTTACTGTCTTCTCTGTATATTGAAAATGTATTTTTACCATAGCTATTGTTAATCTGTAAATTATCTGCTTTGTCTTTCTTTAGCTTTACTACGACATGTAAAAATTGTCATGCCAATAAAGTTATCTGAGTCATTCCCATTCCCTTCTCCTCTCCTATATAACACTATGGGGGAACCTAGCTATGCCGTGGTCACTGCTCAGTCAGGGTGAGAGTGACCTCCCATCAGGACATGCTGTGGCCAGGCACTACAATGTCCCAGCCATTGCCCTATGCCCTGTGCAGATGCATCCTGCCCAGGCCACCCTGTCCGGGCTATACCCACAGTACCTTGCTCCTCATTATGCACATTGGCAGCCTTACACTGGAGACAGTGCAAGCAGTGTGGGCTGAGTAAGGTGTTGGCAGCCACCACACACTTGATAGACAGACACACACTCCCACACCTATGCCAGCATTTGGAAATATAGAGGCTTTTGGCAGCCCTGGCCACCACACCAGTCCTGAGCACGGTGCAAGCATGGCTATGGTACGCACTACTGTTGGGGTCACTCCCCGGGGTGGTAAACACTGTCAGAATCAATAACTGAAACACACTCCACAGATATCAGAAAGTTTGCTATGATGCAGCTCAATCAGCAAATTATGCTTAACTTAGAAATTGCTATCTGCCATTAATCATAGCAATCTTTTGATATTTGTGTAAGGTATTCCCAGGTTTAGAGCGGCATTGCTAAGGTATGCAAGTGGTAGTATTGGGAGATGCTGCTGCATGCAGGGCCCAAGAGCCTGCCTCTCCACGAGGCGTTGGATAGTGGAGTCTGTGGGTGTGGGTGTTTGTACCCCTGTTGGCCTCTGCTCTAGGGCAGGGGTTCCCAACTCCGGTACTGGTGGGCCAAACACTGTTCGGGTTTTCATGCTGTCCCTAATGAATATGCATGAGATACATCTGCATACCATGGGGGTGGTGCATGTGAATGCAGCACAGGCATATTTATTAGGGAAAGCATGACACCTGAATGGTGTTTGACCCTCCAGGATTGGAGTTGGGAAACTCTGCTCTAGGTATTTCACATGTTTATGGTGTCTGTGCTCTGTAGGGTAAAATATAGGTGTTTCAGGCATGTTGATGTTATCTGCAATAAAGGTTCCGTCATTACCACGGTTTAGTACTGGGTAAAATATGGGGACTGGATTGGCAGGAGCCACAGCTGGGACTTGAACTCGTGACCTTCTGCTCCTGAACACACTGGCTGTGTATACTGCACTATACTGTTGCCACAGGGATGGTTCATTCCCTGGGGATACCATGTCTATTTGTAAGACAGAACCTGTCTGTTGCAGTGCACGGCACCCACCTAAACGGGGCTAGGCCATGGTCTGCTGTGGGCAGATGCCACTGCCCCCTCTGCCACCATGCTGACATGCCATTATGCCAGTGGTGCTGGTGGTGCGCAGTCTCAGGCCATCCAGTGTGCCGGTAGGCAGCTGCCTATGGTGTGGGATCTGGGGTAGGGGTACCTGCATAGACGTCCGCGCTTCCCCCCCCCCCCCCCACCACCGCCTGCCAATGTTCTGTGCCCTTGGGGGTACCTGCTGGGTACTATCCCCTGTGACACTGTGAGAAATACACTCATGCCCATGTTGGGCCCTCATCAGTTGCTGTCTGGCTACTCTACAGTTTCAGCATTCCTATATGCCACCTAGGCATATGCCTAGTACACACTGTGCCCCAGCTAAACCACAGCATGTGCTGCCTGCAGCCCTCTGTATCCCATTTCCAGCATCTGTACAGTTCCCCTTTCCTACATGTCCACCCTGCTGTTGCGGCACATGTGCATGTCATAAGAAAGCTGCCCAATATAAAGGGAAAACCCTGATCAGCGCTATTTCAGTGTGGGATCATTCACCTTGTAGGGGGACAGAGCATAAACCCTTCCAGACATGATATATTTTTTTTTTAGCTTTCTCAGTAGTGTTTTTTAATGTTTCTCATTAATATCACTATTGGGCAGCTTGGTTATGGGGATTTAAAATTTTGTTCAGGTCATTTTCTGTGTTTTTGTGCCTTTTTGTTCCGTGCACATGTATCACAACTATCACTTTTTCTGGGTTTCCCTGGCTTTGCTGTACATTGCTGACGTAAATGGTTTCTCTTTACTGCAAATGTGCCTTAACGCCAGGGTTTCACTGGCGTTAGTTTTCAGACCCGTATTCCACAGCGTTAGTGAGCATGGAGCCTCTCCCCTCCCACTCTCCACCCATTGACCCCCTCTCTCCGCCCACTGGGAAGCCTTCCTCTGCCCTTTAGGGCCAGATTTCACGGTGTTAGGGTGCCTTAACGCCGCAGGCGCGTTATCGCGCGATAAGTGACGTTACTGTGCGATAAAGTGCCATTATCATGTGATAATATCTCTTATCGTGTGATAATACCGCCGCTGCGACATTAGTGCCGTTTAGTAAACATACCCCATAGTCTCCCTTTCGAAAGTTAAAAGGTAGTACTGTGGATTTCTTTACTATCCCTCCTCCACTAATTAAATCAAACACGATCATGCTATGATCACTATTGCCAAGTGGTCCCAACACCCTTATTTCTTGCACCAGATCTGGTGTTCCACTAAGGACTAGGTCCAGTATGGCTTCCCCTCTGGTCAGTTCATGAACCAGCTGCTCCAAGAAGCAGTCATTTATTTCATCTAGAAACTTTATCTCCCTAGCATTTATCTCTCCAGTCGATACCAGGGTAATTGAAATTACCCATTATTATTACTCTGCTGTGACTTTTGTTAGCTTCCTTGATTTCTTTGAGCATTTCATCATCCATTTTTTCATTTCAATAGGTGACACCAGTTTGCTTTCACAAAGAGAAGTAAAATGCTGAGCCTTAAAGTTTAGCATGCAAAGATGCTACTTAAGAATTTAATGAAAATTATTTAGTTAAATAAACTGATGTTTATTTTAATCAGATGAAAGTAACTATTGCTTATTCTTGACAACAAATTATTCTTAAACAAAAGCGTATAACAGTTATATTATTTCTTATTGTTTCACAGTTAAACTTTCTTCAAATACATTCTGGCAAACATCTACCTTTTGCTTTCACTGTTTGCCTATTTTTACCTATACCATAAATTGTAACTTAAGAATTAATACTTTATGCTGCTTTTTATACACAGCATTTCTCTTCAACCAACAGGCAAGTATGTTTATGTGTTTAAATGTCTGTCTCTATGTAGCAAAGATAAAACATTTAACAAATACAAAATATTCCTGCTTTTAATCTTGCTGGCTTCTGTCAACAAAAACTACCTCTGACCAGAGTAAAAAAACTCAGTGTCCGTTGGTGTATACTTAGCTGATAGTTAAGTTCAATTTGATGTGTTTCTTTTCACGTTGCTGCTTCCAACTTGCTCGTTGTAATTCTGGAACCCGGTGTGGTTGAGGAAAACCTACTATCTCACTTTAACAAAATACATAAAGGAAAACCCTAACTACCTAATCCTTTACTTTCTTTTGCCAAAAAGAAAATATAGATTTTTTTTATGATTAACACTATTAGCTGACTCAGGACACTACACTGTCCCTGTCTATTAAAAAAAAAAACGATAATTATTTTCCCCTCACTAACAGAGATCTGGACAAGGAAAGTTACCAAATTTTCCTGCACACATTCAGCACTCATGTTCAATGTTCAACTCTTGCTATTGATCATAGGTCTCCTTTTTCTTGTCATCATGGAATGTTTGGCATTTTTAGCTGTTGTCAGGGAAACATCATATAGACTTTAATGTGCTCCATTACTTTCTATGGGAGGCATTTTTTCCTATGTAAAAATAATAAATTTAAACTTTCCAGCCCCCAGAATTACCGTGGACATCAGTCTTCACTAAATCCTCCCCTAAATTAATCATCCATGTAATTTTTCCTAAGGAAATCCTTTCTTCCACTATGCTTCCCCTTTCTATTGGTTTTTTTTCTACTTTGTACTTCTTTGTGCATTATCAGCCTGCCTTGTATATGATTATCTTCCCTGTTGCCAGCTATATGCCGTTAAACAAACTAATGCCCATTCTCCTGCTTTTTTATAGCATCAAGCATGTTTAAATTTTAGGACACCATCCCTTTAAATTTTTGGGACGCAAACCTCATGTCTGCTTCTCCTACATTCTATTCTGACCGCACCATGTGGCAGGTGAAGGCCTGTGATCCACAGTGTCTGACATAAGCAAGCAAGCCTAACTAGCTTGACCTGTAAATGAAGTCTGTAGAGAAGCCTATAGGAATTACACATCCCCCAACATGCTGCTATAAGAATTAGAACTCAGTAAAAGCATTGATTTAGCTTAGACAAGCAGAATAGATGGAAAAAATACAGAGAAATGTGTTTAAAACTGCTGACAGAGAAATTACAGAGCCCTGCTTCCCTACACGTACAAACTAGCTCAATGGCCTTGAAAGAAGGAAAGTAACAAGTTGGTGAACTGGCCATTGTAATTGGGACTAGAAGGGGGGTTAGCAGGTGCTGAGCCCACCCAAAGAACATAATTGGATAACCATATCAGTACCGGGACCAATAGAAGGGGTACGGGAGGTACGGGAGGTTACCGGGACCAATGAAATGTTTTCCTATACCTAGAATGGAGCAAAAGTCTATAAAACTTGTTGTATTGCTAAAGAACATTGCTCAGCCATTTTGAAATTGACTTTGCTTGAGACTTGTGCACAAATAAATGATTTGGACCTTCTGAACAGACTCCTGGTATCATTGGTTTGTCTGCGCTCTGCTGCTACATATTCTTGGTGCGTTGGCCGGGAAGTTGTTGTGGAATCAGAGTGTATATAGGGCAATATACCATGACTTTCCGCCTCTACAGGTTTGGTCCTGCCGGGATCGCGCCCTTCCGACGGGGGCTGCTCCCTGGCGCCGCCGGTCCCTTGTATCGGAGGGAGCTGGTCGGACCTCGGCGGGTGCCGAGCCCGGCTGGAGCCAACACCTCGAACCCGAGTGAGGGGAGTCCGAGGTCCAACTCATGCGCCTGCTTGGGAAGTTTGAGGACCGGATCCGGTGAGTATAGTTTTGATTTGTTATGTCTAGACAGATAAGAAAGAGCAGTGCTGCCATTTGAACTTGGAACTTGGAAATTGGTAAGAGAGCTTGATCACCTCTCAAAGAAGGGCCGAGTAACCCCGCATGAGTATTCGCAGGGCGAAACCCCCGTCTTCTTGTATTTTGGAAATTGAACAAGACTAGTCAGAACAGATAGAGATGACTGCATTCTGGGATACATTGCTAGCATGATTGTATGAATGAAGTGTGAATGAGAGGTCTGGCAGCACGGACCAAGCGAAGGCGGACCCCTGACTAGCGCATTTCCTGACCGTGCGACCGCGTTCAGGTCGCGAAAAGGGGGAAGCGATTGTCGTCTTGTCTTGTTATTTGTTTCCCTTATATGTTTCTAGGACCGTGAGGACCCCTTACCCACGGTCCGCCCTCCTTTTCCCTTCTGTCTGTTGTTGCGCGCACACATCGAAATGGGAGGGGCGGGGTCTACTAGGAACACTCCATTAGAATGTATGATCGCACATTTTAAAGAAGGATATTCTGGAGATTATGGTATTAAAATGACTGCAGCTCGTTTACAGATTTTGTGTACTAGGGAGTGGCCCGATCTAGACCCTACCTGGCCCCGAGAGGGAACCTTTAATGTAGGAATTATTCAGTTAGTGCATCGTAGAGTGAGAATAGCGCATCCCGATCAGTATCCCTATATAGATTCCTGGTTAAGTATTTGTGAAGAACCGCCCCCTTGGGCGAAACGCTGTTATGAAGAACAGTGCAGAATAATGTTAGCAAAGACAGATTATAGTCAGAAAATAGAACAGCCTAGAAAGAAAGGGAAAGGTGAGAAATCCAGGAAGAAACCTATCCTGGTAGATCCTGATTCCCCAGAAATGATTACCCGACAGCCCCAAACCCAGCGCCCAGTGAGAGTAGCCACACGTCCTGCCCCAGAGCCCCGGAGACAGCAGGAACGGGACCCAACCCCTGAGTCATTACCTAAAGAGCAGGTAGATGAGCTCCCTTTGATTGAAGAAGACGATTCTACCGAGACAGAAAAAGGAGAATCAGATACCGAAACAGAGAAGGAAGAAGCTGAAAATTCCCCGAGTGATACTGACAGTGTAAAAGTGACTGCCAGTGTTAGCTCACCAGTAAAATGTAAATCTAAAGTAAAGCACATAGAGAAGAAGAAAATAACTCCTGATAGGACAGTTTACAAAAATATCTCTCAGATCCCAAAAGACATCTACTGCCAAGATGATGCCTTTACGGCAAGTCCCGGGAATACCCATAAGAAATGAAGATAATGAGGTGGTGGCGGGACCCCTAAATTATGTGTATGTCCCCTTCTCTACCACTGATTTGTTAAACTGGAGGACACATTATGCCTCCTATACCAATAAGCCCCAAGAACTTACAGAACTAGTGAATACTATTATGGAAACCCACCAACCAACATGGGCAGATTGCCGCCAGCTCCTGTCCACCTTATTTACTACAGAGGAGCGAACACGAATTAGAAAAGCAGCTATAGACTGGCTGGCAGATAACCCTGTAGCTCCAGAACCAGGGGGCAGAAAGAATAGATAATCGGGAAGCGGCGGCCCAAAGAGAATTCCCGAATGAAGACCCCCGATGGGATCCAAATACTGAAAGAGGATCCAGAGCCCTAGCCCGTTTTCGACAAGGCTTTATACAAGGCCTGAAAAGGGGGGGCCAGAAAGCTATGAATCTTTCCAAAGTTACTGAAGTTACCCAAGGCATAGATGAGAGCCCAGCAGTGTTTTATTTATTTATTTATTTATTACAGTTTCTTATATACCGCGCTATTCGGCATCAGCGCGGTTTACATCATAACATAACTACCATGACGACAAGGTGTCTGGTTTTACATTGAACAGGGAAAAAAAACTTGGATAACAGGTTAACTATGTACATAAGCTATTTACACTGCAGGATAGGTAAAATCAGATCATAAGTTTTATGAAAGATTAACTGAAGCATATAGAATGTATACTCCCTATGATCCCGATGCACCAGGAAGTTTATGCATGGTGAACTCTGCTTTTGTAAATCAGTCTCAACCAGACATTAGACGTAAATTACAGAAATTAGAAGGGTTCGCGGGCATGAATGCAACTCAGTTATTGGAAGTTGCTCATAAAGTGTATGTGAATCGTGATAATGAAAGGCAGAGAGGATGTGATCAAAAGATGAAGAAGAAAGCTGATTTTCTGGCTGCGGCCATAGTTGAACAGAAAAGGGGAGGTATCCCTAGTCGACGGAGCAGAGGAAGAGGGCGGGGCCGAGGCGGAGGCCGGCCCCAGCTAGGCATAAACCAATGCGCCTACTGTAGGGAGGAAGGACATTGGAGAGATGCATGCCCGCAACTCGAGGACGCCCATCAAGATGACGAAACCAATCATCAATGGAGAGAAGAAAGACGAGGCCGTCCCCGGAACCGCGGAGGAGCCAATCGAGAGCAATACCAGCGTGAAAGAGGAGAAGCCATACAAGCATTGGCTACGACAGCCCATGATAAAGATGACGTGGATTAGGACAGACCGGGCTCCGAATTTGCTTTAGGTCTCCAGGAGCCTATGGTCGGAATACAAATAGAAGACCAAGTTATGAACTTTATGGTTGATACTGGAGCAGAACATTCAGTAGTAGACAAGAAGATAGCCCCATTTTCTACAAAAGCAGTCACCATTGTAGGAGCAACTGGTGCCAAAGCTACAAAACCTTTTCTTCAGAATCGCATATGCAGTCTAGGAGGACAACAAATAACTCATCAATTCCTTTATATGCCTGAATGTCCAGTGCCACTACTGGGATGAGATATGTTAGCCAAACTACAAGCCCAAATATCCTTCACTGAAAGAGGAGAAATGCAAATGACAGTAAATTCTCAAGCCAAACCAGCAGGAATGATGCTGCTTACAGTTCCCCGAGAAGAAGAATGGAGATATTACAGTGATGATGCTGTCCAAGACACCTATTTTGAACAAACTTTGAAAAGTATTGATGCCCCATCTGGAGTATGGGCAGAAGGCAGTCCTCCAGGCCTAGCCAAACATATAGCTCCAGTAATTGTAACCCTCAAGCCTAGTGCTACACCAGTACATGTCAAACAGTACCCTCTCCCAAGAGCTGCAATTGAAGGCATCCATCGCCACTTGCAAAGACTACTAGAACATGGCCTACTAAAAGTATGTCAATCCCCATGGAACACTCCACTTCTGCCAGTAAAAAAGCCTGGAACAGATGACTACCGCCCAGTGCAAGATCTAAGAAGAGTGAATGAAGCAGTTGAGACCATACATCCAGTTGTACCCAATCCTTATACTCTTCTAGGACTGATACCTGCTGAAGCTACCCACTTTACTGTACTAGATTTAAAAGATGCATTCTTTTGCATAAGATTAGCCCCCATAAGTCAGATATTGTTTGCATTTGAATGGCAGGACCCTATCTGTGGAAGAGGGGGCCAACTCACTTGGACACGATTACCCCAAGGATTCAAGAATTCGCCTACCATCTTTAGTGCTGCACTGAATCAAGACCTTTCAAGCTATACAGTGGCCCCGGGGAAGAGAGTGCTTCTCCAATACGTGGACGATCTGCTGATAGCTGCTGTATCAGAAAGTGAATGTATACAAGCCACCAAAGACCTCTTGCAGTTACTAGATGAAGCTGGATACAAAGTTTCCAGAGCAAAAGCACAACTATGCCAAAAAGAAGTGAAATACTTGGGCTTTCGTATAACCCAAGGAAGCCGAAAATTAGGCAGAGAGAGAAAAGAAGCAGTATGCAGAATTCCAACCCCAACTAACAGAAAGCAAGTCAGAGCCTTTCTGGGAGCGGCAGGATATTGCCGAATCTGGATCCCCAACTTTGCCCAAATTGCCAAGCCACTGTATGAAGCCACAAAAGGAGAAGAAAAGTCGCCACTGGAGTGGGGACCTGAGCAGGATACAGCCTTCAAGACGTTAAAGGAAGAATTGATGTCATCACCAGCCCTTGGACTACCAGATGTTCACAAGCCTTTCCACTTGTTTGTACATGAAGCACAAGGAAATGCCTTAGGCATGTTGACTCAGAAATTGGGAAATTGGGAGCGACCTGTAGCATACCTATCGAAACAATTGGACACTGTGGCCAAAGGATGGCCACCTTGCCTGAGAGCAGTCACAGCTACAGCATTGTTAGTGAGTGAAGCAGATAAGCTCACACTAGGACAAAATCTACGAGTCACTGTGCCACATGCAGTCCTTGCCCTTATGGAACAGAAAGCAAATCATTGGCTCACCAATTCCCGAATGTTGAAATATCAGAGCATGTTATGTGAAAACCCACAGATACAACTGGAAGTGAGCCATGCCTTGAATCCAGCCACATTGATACCTGTTAGTGAAGAACTTCCAGAACATGATTGTATAGAAGTCATGGACACTGTATTCTCCAGCCGACCTGACCTGACAGATGTGCCCATAGACAATCCAGGCCAAGTCTTTTATGCAGCCATCAATGGACGACGCTGCGCCGGATATGCAGTAGTCACTCAACATGAAGTCGTTGAGTCATCAGCTCTAGCCTCAGGTACATCAGCCCAGAAAGCAGAATTGATAGCACTTACTCGAGCACTACTGTTAGGTGCCAAACTGGTGCTAAATGTATATACAGACTCTAAATATGCCTTCACAACCCTACATGCCCATGGAGCTCTCTATAAAGAACGAGGACTCATCACGTCCGGAGGAAAATCAGTCAAGTATGGCCCCAAGATACTGATGTTACTTGATGCAGTATGGGCCCCAACTCGTGTAGCTGTCATGCATTGCAGAGGACATCAAGCAGGAAAAGGAGAAGTTGCCCGAGGAAATAGGTTTGCAGATGCCTCAGCACGACAGGCAGCTATGACAGGACAAATTACACCACAAGCTATGCCGATGCAGGCAGCATTGTTTCCAGTACCCTTAAACTTATGGACACCACGATATACCACCAAAGAATTAGATTACTACTGTAACAAAGAAGATGGAGTACTGAAAGATGGGTGGATTGAGCTGCCACCAGCGGAGGGCAGTCAACCCCAAGGACGAATAGTAATTCCCGAATTGTTAGGTCCATCCTTTGTCAAAGACTTCCACGAAGCCACCCACTATGGGAAAAGTGCTATGGAAAAAGCACTCAGACCACATTTCTGCATTGCCATGTTAGCAGCCCTATCAGCTTCAGTGGCACGCCAGTATCTAATTTGTGCCAAAAATAATGCCAAGCAAGGTCCCACACCAGCACCCTGAGTTCAGTCAGGAGGTGTAACCCCCATGCACCACCTGCAAATTGATTTTACTGATATGCCAAAAGCCAATGGATATCACTACCTATTAGTATTAGTTTGTACATTCTCTGGGTGGGTAGAAGCCTTCCCAACCAGAACTGAAAAAGCTCGAGAAGTCACCAAAGTTTTACTGAGAGAGATTGTCCCTAGGTTTGGGATTCCAGCAGTAATAGGGTCAGACAATGGGCCCTCATTTGTTTCTCAGATTACTCAACAGTTAGCAAAAGCTTTGCAGATACAATGGAAGCTTCACACTGCATACAGACCCCAGAGTTCAGGGAAAGTTGAGCGAATGAATCGTACCCTAAAAGCCCAAATGTCTAAGCTTTGTCAGGAGACACGCCTGAAGTGGCCCCAAGTGCTCCCAATAGCTTTACTCAGAATACCTCAGCTCCTGTGAAGTCAACAGGATTTTCCCCTTTTGAAGTTCTGTATAGTAAACCTCCACCAATAGTGCAGGGAATTAGAGGAAGTCTAGCCCAAATTGGTTCAGAAATAACCAGGCAAGAACTCCTAGCTCTTAGTTTTGTTCTGCAGACTCTTCATGCGTGGATCCAAGACCAGTTGCCTATCAACTTGACAGAACCCTTGCATCCCTTCCAGCCTGGTACCTCGGTGTGGATCAAAGATTGGAAGAAGACACCGTTGGAACCCCATTGGAAGGAACCATACACCGTCATCCTGTCTACCCCAACTGCAGTAAAGGTAGCAGAAATCGATTCCTGGATCCACCACAGCAGAGTCAAGCCCGCAGCTGATCCCGAACCTGAGCAGTGGACAGCAGAACAGCATCCTGATGCACCTTTGCGAGTTACTCTGAGACGGCAACCAGCAGCTTAGACGCTTTGTCACAGTGCCCTGCAGCAGCCAAGTCTTTCGAAGAGGATTGCTGTTTTCCATACAGCAAGAGTTTGTTTCAACGAACCTCATGTGTGTGATTTTACACACTACTTTGATGCTACATTGACCATATTTCCGAAACCAACTGAAATTGCTAAGTTGGTTAATGTGTGATGGACAACTTGAGGATCTTCAATCAACACTCAGCACCCGTTGAATTGCTTTATTAGCAAATGGGACGAAGAAAAGAACGTCGTGGTCAAGATTTTCAAGCTGAGGATTCAGAAGAACTCCAATCAACATGTATCTTTACCTTTGTTTTGCCCTGGTTGCCTGTTTTGGAGGCTTTGAACTGACTCATGCCTTACCTCCATGCACTGCTTGCATTAGTTCTACTAGAACTGGACTGAAAGTAACTCAGACTTTGATTTACCATTCTTATTATACCTGCACTGGTAAAGTGACTCGGTGTATTTATAGCACCACTGAACTAAATATTTGCACTAAAGGTAAATCTAGAGTATGCTATAATCCGCATCAGAATCCATCCTATTACACGTTGGAGATACGATGGAATGATGCAGATGGACCTTTAATTAGTGCCACACAACCACTTAAAGATCCTAGTAAATCTGCTGTTTTGAATTTTGATGCATGTGATGTTATAAACAGAGATAGCCGCTCTAAATGTGGTACCTGGGAAAAAGCATACCGCAATGACCATAAGTATATGTGCCCAGAAGGTGCCACAAGATGGGGGAAGTGTACAGGTAAGAAGGGTTCATATAGTACTGCAACAGCAGCAGATTACTATTGCCCAAATTGGGAATGCGTCTTTTATGCTACATGGAATGCTGGTATAGTAGATGAAGCTATAGATAATCGAGTGGCCACTTTAACTAAGTCTAAATCAGATGACAAATGTAAGAAAGGTGCCTGTAACCCTTTACAATTACGGATACGTAATCCTAATGTATGGAAACAAGGATACAAGTTTGGTTTACGTATCGCAGGTTCTGGATCAGATCCAGGAACCATTGTGTATATAAGATTGAATACCCAAGCCCACAGGTCATCTAAATATCACATCCATAGCACTTTCTATGAGGCTATGCATGTAAATAAGTTTGAGATCCCTCATCCTTCTCAGAATTTATTCTTAGAATTAGCCGGAGCAGTAGTATCTAGTCTTAAAATCTCAAATTGTTATTTCTGTGGCGGAACCCAGATGGGTGACCAGTGGCCATGGGAGGCCCAAGAATTAAATTATTCTCTGACATACAATCAGACTGAATTGCACAAGACTACTAGCGAATGGGTGTTAGCGCACTCAATTGTTGGACGTCTTTGCTATGCCAGAACTGGACCTCAGTTTACCCAACAGGTAGGACAGCTGGTCTGTCTTAGCCAGAAGTTCTATAATGACACTACCAAGAAGACGTCCTGGTGGTCAGGAATTAAAGAACCTGAACCACCTAACCCGTTAGCCAGATTTCCTGAGCTTTCTCATTTATGGACAAATCTCACCAAATCCCATGCTTGGCAAGCCCCACCTGGCCTGTATTGGATCTGTGGAAACCGAGCGTATGCCCAACTCCCACCACATTGGGGAGGAGCATGTGTCTTAGGGACCATCAGACCTTCTTTCTTTCTCCTACCCACAGAACATGGAGAACAATTAGGATACCCAGTATACTCTACTCACAGACACAAAAGAGCACTGAGACAGAAGAGATCACCCCTCCAAGTAGGCAAGTGGGAGAAGTGGAAGGGTGATGATTGGCCGCCAGAAAGAATCATTGAATATTATGGGCCTGCCACTTGGAATGATGATGGTATGTGGGGCTATCGAACCCCAGTCTATATGATTAATCGTATTATTCGCTTACAAGCAGTAGTTGAAATAATAACCAATGAAACTAGCCAAGCTCTTACGCTTTTAGCTAGACAAAGTACTCAAATGCGCACTGCTATATATCAGAATCGCTTAGCACTTGATTATTTGTTAGCAGCTGAAGGAGGAGTATGTGGTAAACTGAATTTAACCAATTGTTGTTTAAAAATAGATGATAAGGGTCACGTAGTTGAAGAACTTGCTGAAGATATGCGAAAACATGCTTATGTGCCAGTACAGACTTGGCACTCACTAAAGTTTCCTAACTGGTTTGCTAACCTTTTCTCATGGCTGGGAGGACTTAAAACTTTCCTTATATTAGTACTAATAATTATTGCTGTTATTTTACTGTTACCATGTATAATCCCATGTTGTATGCGTTCTATTCATAGCGCTATTGAAAGTACAGTAGAGCGGAAGACCGCAACTAAGATTATGGCCATATATCAACCTAAATCTCCTGCATATAGTCAGAATCCTCTGACCATCGTATAACTATTTTGAAGTGATTTAATTCTCACACCTTATTAAAGTAATAGGGTGAGATTAATCAAAGGGGGGAATGTGGCAGGTGAAGGCCTATGATCCACAGTGTCTGACATAAGCAAGCAAGCCTAACTAGCTTGACCTGTAAATGAAGTCTGTAGAGAAGCCTATAGGAATTACACATCCCCCAACATGCTGCTATAAGAATTAGAACTCAGTAAAAGCATTGATTTAGCTTAGACAAGCAGAATAGATGGAAAAATACAGAGAAATGTGTTTAAAACTGCTGACAGAGAAATTACAGAGCCCTGCTTCCCTACACGTACAAACTAGCTCAATGGCCTTGAAAGAAGGAAAGTAACAAGTTGGTGAACTGGCCATTGTAATTGGGACTAGAAGGGGGGTTAGCAGGTGCTGAGCCCACCCAAAGAACATAATTGGATAACCATATCAGTACCGGGACCAATAGAAGGGGTACGGGAGGTACGGGAGGTTACCGGGACCAATGAAATGTTTTCCTATACCTAGAATGGAGCAAAAGTCTATAAAACTTGTTGTATTGCCAAAGAACATTGCTCAGCCATTTTGAAATTGACTTTGCTTGAGACTTGTGCACAAATAAATGATTTGGACCTTCTGAACAGACTCCTGGTATCATTGGTTTGTCTGCGCTCTGCTGCTACAACCACACACTCAAATGCTCAACTCTGTTCCAGACTGACTCCAGCAAACTTTCACAATTTCTGAGTATGTGGTCCTGTGGTAGACTATGGCCTAGAATAGCCTGTAACTGTATGAGAGGCCTGTGAGCTAGGCCTGAGTCCCAGCCCCCACCTAAGAATAAGAATGCTGAGAAAGACCAAAGTCAGTATAAGTTAGAGAAACTGCTTTAAACCGCTTTTTGATAAGGTTGTATAAGTCCTTTGTTGAATATTCTATGCTGATGACAGACATGTACCAGTGCTCTGTATTCACACATTTTCTAAGCTAAGCAACGACCTTGTAGAAAAGTATCAAAGTTTAGAACTGTGCCTTTGTTAGAGAGTTCTGAGCAGGGGGAACAGAGTACTGGGCCCACAGAGAGATCCTAATTGGATGGGTGCAAGGGTCAGTAGGACCAATAGAAAGTTTGCCTGTATTAAACTGAAGAAGAAAGGTATAAAAGGTGTTGTTTACTGGACTCCATTGCTCAGACCATTTTGATTGTGACATTTGCCTGAGACTGTGCACAATAAATTGGCTTGGATCTTCGAACTGACTCCTGGTTTTATTCATTGCGTGCACTTCGCTGCACCATATTCTTGGTGCGTTGGCCGGGAATGTGCGGTATGTGAATGGTGCGCAAGTGAATATACCACGTATTACCGCCTCCAGGTTTGGTCCGGTCGGGACCGTGGCCGACCGACAGAGGAGAGGACCCCAGGTGCCGCCGGTCCCCTTGTATCGGAGAGGGTTCTGCCCTGCCTCGGCGGCCTGCCGGGTCCAATCGGCCAACACCTCGAACCCGAGGGGAGTCCAGGATTCAACCCAAGGAGAGGGACTGGTTGCGCAGTGCATTAATGGCCGGATCTGGTGAGTAGCAATTTGTCTGGTTCTTAGTCAGCTTGCTATTGGAAAGTCTCGCATGCACGAGACTATTACGGTTTAAGGTAACGGTACAAGGTAACGAGAGCCTGATCAACTCTCAGGGTGTGGCCGAGTACTCCTTGCATGAGAGTGCGCAAGGATGAAACCCCACCCCTCATGAATAAGTAAGTAAGGTAGGCCTTTATGGGATTTTGGGAACTCGGTTGCATGCCTGTTTGTTTGAATGAATGAGAGGTCTTGAAATACAGACCAAGCGAAAGCGGACTCCTAAGTAGCGCAGTTCCTGGCCGGGCGACCACGCCCAGGTCGCGAAAAGGAGGAAGCGTTTGGTGTTTGTCTCCCTTATTGTTCTGTAGGCTGTACGGACCCCTTACCTGCAGCCATACTACCCGCCCTCTTTGTCTGTTGTTTTGTACGTCATAATGGGAGGGGCAGGGTCTGTGCAAACTCTGTTGAACTGTATGATCACGAATTTTAAGAAGGGATTTAGTGGTGATTACGGGACGAAAATGTCGCCGTCCCGGTTAGGAAAATTATGTGGTAGGGAGTGGCCGGTGCTGGACACCGCTTGGCCACCAGAGGATACTTTTGATGTTAGAATTGTATCCCGAGTGCATGGGATAGTGCGTAGGAATTACCCTGACCAGTTTCCCTATATAGACTCCTGGTTAGAAATTTGTGAAAGGCAACCCTCTTGGATGAAGCGTTGCTGTGAGGAACAGTGTAGGATCATGTTAGCAACTACAAAGGGAGTCCCGGGGGCCAAGGGAGAAAAGCTCCCCATTTACTCAGCCCCAGAACCTGCAGAAATTCTGAATTATCCACCCCAATTCCTGTATAAGCCAGTCCCGTCAGCTCCATTATTATCCCGAGCAGAGTCCGAGGAAGAGAGGGCCCCTCCAGCTGGCATGACTCCACCCCGTCAGTCACCTCCAGTGCTCGAAAGAGAGCAACCTCCCCCTTCCCGAAGCAGGAGTCCCAGTCCCGAACAAAGTTCTCAAAGTACCCTGGCGGGGCTGCCATCACCTGACGGAACAGCCAGCGGGGGATCATCAATTGCCAGTCCGGGGTCACCCGCTAGTCCAGGCTCCAGTGTTGCAAATTTGCACTATGCCCTCCGAAGTAGAGAGACGGGCCCGAAAGAAGTTCACCAGATGCCACTGCGCCAAGTTCCAGGATTGCCTATTCTAGATGATGGGAGTCAGGTTGTGGTCGGGCCACCTAGTCTTGTTTATGTGCCCTTTTCCACCACAGATTTATTAAACTGGAAAACGCACTATGCCTCTTATACTGAAAAACCCCAAGATTTGACAGAGTTAATGTCTAGTATCATGCAAACCCACCAACCTACCTGGTCTGATTGCCGCCAGCTCTTGGCTACCCTCTTTACTACTGAAGAGTGGGCGCGAATAGTGCAAGCAACTACCCGATGGCTGGAAGAGAACCCTGTAGCAGACAGAAGAGACCTAGATCCCCGACGGGCAGCAGCCGTAGATTTCCCGAATGAGGACCCAAGATGGGATAGTGCAGATGGAGAGAAAGCCCTCACCCGTTTCCGCCAGGCTCTACTTCAGGGCCTGAGGAGGGGAGGCCAAAAAGCCATGAATGTTGGGAAGGTAGCAGACGTTTGTCAGCACCCAGATGAAAGTCCAGCTGCCTTCTATGAGCGATTAACTGAAGCTTATAGACTCTATACTCCATATGATCCAGCTGCCCAGGAGAATTTGCGTATGGTAAATGCCGCTTTTGTAAGTCAGTCCCAGGGAGACATAAAATGAAAATTACAGAAACTGGATGGATTTGCGGGCATGAATACAGCACAGCTAATGGAAGTTGCCCAGAAGGTGTTTGTGAATCGTGATCAAGAATGTAAAAGGGAAAGTGAAAGAAAGATGAAGAAGAAAGCCGATCTGCTTGCTGCAGCTCTAGTTGAAGGACGTGGAGGATATCCAAACAGAAGGACTCGAGGATGGGGAAGGGGCCGAGGGAGCGCTCGGTCCCCCTTAGGTGCAAACCAGTGCGCCTATTGTAAGGAAGAAGGACATTGGAAGAATGAATGCCCGAATGTTGGCTCCACCCCCTGGAGAGGGAGGGGGAGCACCAGGAGAGGAGGGGGCCGGTTCCAGCAATGAGGAGGAATGCAGCGCGCACAGTTTCAGCAGGAAGAAGCCGCTGTAGAGGGAGTGGCAACTATTGAGGACTACTATGAGGAGGAGGACTAGGCCAGACCGGGCTCCAAGTTTTCCCTGGGTCCCCAGGAGCCTATGGTCAACTTAAAGATTGGGGACCAGTATATGGACTTTATGGTGGATACGGGGGCTGAACATTAAGTAGTGGCTAAGGCTCCTCTGTCATCCCGATCTGTCACCATTGTTGGCGCCACTGGAACTAGAACCACAAGACCCTTCCTGCAGAACCGTGGCTGTAAATTAGGGGGACGGAACAAAACACATCAGTTTCTTTACATACCTGAATGCCCAGTTCCCCTTTTGGGCCGAGACATGCTTGCTAAGCTCCAGGCGCAGATATCCTTTGTTGAAGGAGGAAAAATGGAAATGACTGTGAACTCGGAATCTGCTGGCCTGATGGTGCTGACTGTCCCCCGAGAAGAAGAATGGCGGTTCTATCTACCTGCAACCAAAGCAGCTAACCCCCATATACCCACAAACTTCTTAGCTCCGCCCGGAGTATGGGCGGAGGATAATCCACTTGGCCTAGCAAAGAATATAGCTCCTATGCTCGTCACCCTTAAACCAGGAGCGGAACCAGTGCATGTGCGACAATATCCCCTCCCACGACCAGCAATTGAAGGTATTCATTGTCACCTCAAGAAATTACTACAGTATGGACTTCTGAGAGAATGCCAATCACCCTGGAACACCCCCCTCCTCCCAGTCAAGAAGCCTGGGACAGGTGACTACTGCTCAGTGCAGGATTTGCGACGAATGAACAGTGCAGTAGAAACCATACATCCAGTAGTACCAAATCCTTACACCCTCCTGGGACTGATTCCATCAGAGGCCACTCATTTCACCGTTTTGGATTTAAAAGATGCCTTTTTCTGTATCCGCTTGGCATCTGCCAGCCAACTCTTGTTTGCATTTGAATGGGAGAACCCCACTACAGGAAGACGAGGCCAACTCACTTGGACTCGCTTGCCCCAAGGATTCAAGAATTCACCCACCATCTTCAGTGCAGCTCTCAACCAAGATCTGTCAAACTACTCTGTAACTCCAGGAAAGAGAATCTTACTTCAGTATATAGATGATTTGTTTATAGCCAACAACTCTAAGTCTGAATGTGTGCAAGCCACCAGTGATCTCTTGCACCTCTTAAATGAAGCCAGATACAAAGTCTCAAGAGCCAAAGCGCAGTTGTGCCAAACTGAAGTGAAATACCTGGGATTTCATCTATCCAAAGGAATCCGAAAATTGGGACTCGAGCGGAAGGAAGCAGTATGCCGCATCCCAACCCCCACCACCAGAAAGAAGGTGCGGGCCTTCTTGGGAGCTGTGGGCTATTGTCGAATATGGATACCCAATTTTGTACATTTGGCAAAACCCTTGTACCAAGCCACAAAGGGAGTGGAAAGATCACCCATGGAATGGGGCCCAGAACAGGATAAAGCATTCAAATCATTGAAAACAGCATTAATGTCATCACCAGCCTTGGGCCTACCAGATATGCAGAAACCATTTCATCTCTATGTCCATGAGTCATGTGGAAATGCATTAGGAGTTTTGACTCAGCCCCTTGGATCCTGGCAACGACCTGTAGCCTATCTGTCAAAACAATTGGATCCTGTTGCCAAAGGAAGGCCACCTTGCCTAAGAGCCGTAGCAGTCACAGCCCTCTTGGTGAGTGAAGCAGACAAGCTCACTTTGGGGCAGAATCTTCAAGTCACTGTACCACATTCTGTTTTAACCCTAATGGAACACAAAGGAAACTACTGGTTCACCAATGCGCGAATGTTGAAATATCAAAGTATGCTGTGTGAAAATCCCCGGCTGCAACTGAGTGTCAGCCAAACCTTGAACCCTGCTACCCTACTGCCGATTGGTCCAGGCCCTCCTGACCATGATTGTCTAGAAGTAATGGACACTGTATATTCAAGTCGCCCAGACTTAACCGATATCCCTTTGAACAACCCAGAAAGGACTTTCTTCGTGGATGGAAGCAGTCTTGTAACTAATGGACAACGATGTGCCGGTTATGCAGTGGTGACCCTGGACATGGTAATAGAATCATCAGCTTTGGCCCCAGGAACTTCAGCACAGAAGACCGAATTAATAGCCCTCACTCGAGCACTGAAAATAGGGACTAGGATCCGTCTGAATGTCTACACAGATTCCAAATATGCCTTTACAACATTACATGCCCATGGAGCCTTGTACAAAGAATGTGGATTGATAACCTCGGGAGGCAAGTCCATCAAGTATGGCCCAGAAATATTGACTTTATTGGAAGCAGTATGGGCCCCCAAACAAGTTGCTGTAATGCACTGCCGAGGCCACCAGACTGGAGATAGAGAAGTGTCCCGAGGGAACAGATTCGCCGATGCCTCAGCACGAGAAGCAGCAATCAAAGGAGAAATTTCTACCCCCAATATTGCAGTTCAAGCAGCCATATTTCCAGTACCTCTTAGTGCTTGGACACCACGATACACATCAAATGAGCTGGACTACTACTGTCAGAATGAGGGAGGGCAGTTATCCGAGACTGGATGGATAGTGTTACCACCGCCCGAAGGAGGCTCACCTCCTGGTATGACTGTGATCCCTGAAGCCCTGGGTCCAGCCTTTGTCCACGCCTTTCATCAAGCCACACACTATGGAAAAACTGCAATGGAAAAAGCCCTGAAACCGTATTTTTGTATCTCATTATTGGGACCCTTAACTGCCTCAATAGCCTGAAAATGTGTAACCTGTGCAAAGAATAATGCCCGACAGGGTCCTGTCCTACCTCCAAGAGTTCAATCGGTGGGAGTTACCCCCATGGGAAATATCCAAATAGACTTTGCAGAAATGCCACAAGCGAATGGATATCACTACCTACTGGTTCTAGTTTGTACTTTCTCTGGGTGGGTGGAGGCTTTCCCCACCAGGACTGAAAAAGCCAGAGAAGTCACTAAGGCTCTGCTCCATGAAATCATTCCCCGGTTTGGAATACCCTTGACCATAGGGTCAGACAATGGGCCCTCCTTTGTGTCACAAGTAACTCAGCAACTAGCCCATGCTTTACAGATACAGTGGAAGTTACATACAGCTTATAGACCCCAGAGTTCAGGGAAAGTAGAGAGAATGAACCGGACCCTGAAGTCTCAATTGTCCAAGCTCTGTCAGGAAGCTCATCTGAAGTGGCCCCAAGCTCTCCCTATAGCCCTTCTCAGAGTACGATCAGCCCCTACCAAGTCATTAGGAGTTTCCCCGTTTGAGATTTTGTATGGAAGACCCCCACCCATAGTACAGGGAATAAGGGGGGATATGAGTCAGATTGGATCAGAAATCACTAGACAAGAATCGTTGGCTTTAAGTTCTGTCTTACAGGACCTCCATACCTGGGTGCAAGACCAATTGCCTATCAATCTGACAGAGCCATTGCATCCTTTCAAGCCTGGAGCCTCGGTGTGGGTCAAAGAGTGGAAGAAGACACCGTTGGCACCTCATTGGAAGGGACCGTACGTTGTACTACTGTCAACACCCACAGCGGTTAAAGTGGCAGAGATCGATTCCTGGATTCATCACAGTCGAGTCAAACCAGCAGCAGTTCCTGAGAATCGTCCTTGGACTTCAATCACTAATCCTGCAGCACCATTACGACTCACACTACGAAGAGAATAACCAACCTTCAACATCTCAGTTATCTATTATCAAAGACTAAGAGACTATGATCATGATGATTGCTTATTACTGTTTCATCTTTGCCGTAGCCCTGGGTCCCCTGGAAACAACTTTTGCCCTGCCTCCTTGTGCAGCCTGTATAACCACTACCCGAACTGGGATGAAGATCACCCAAACTTTACTTTATCACTCTTACTACACTTGCACTGGTAAAGTCAGTCAGTGCATGTATAATAGTACAGAACTAAATGTCTGTACGAATGGAAAGACTCGTACTGTTTTAGACCCCGACAGAATCCTTCTTACTATGTTTTGGAACTACGATGGAATGATGAAGATGGAGCCCTCATAAATGCTACAACTCAACTCTCTGATCCCACCAAACCTGCGTCCCTGTATTTTGATGCTTGTGACCTGATAAACAGAAATGACTATTACAGGTGTGGATCATGGGAACAAGCTTACTACTATGATGACAAGTACATGTGTCCTGAAGGTGCATACAGATGGGGAATATGCACTGGGGTACATTCCCTAACTACTTATGGAAAACCATCAAAAGATGTCTATTTCTGCCCGAAATGGGGCTGTGTGTACTATGCTACCTGGTCTGGTAGCCCTACTGGACAAACTGGAGATAATCTTAAGGCCAAATTAGAAAGATTACCTCTACTGGAACCCAAGAAATGCAAGAAAAGTGCTTGTAATCCCCTACGACTTCTCATCCTCGACCCGAGCCAGTGGAAGCAAGGATTCCGGTTCGGTCTACGTATTGCAGGAAGTGGATCTGACCCTGGGACAATTGCATATATCCAGCTTAATACGAAAACTCATGTCTCTTCACCTTACCGAATACATCATACCTTCTATGAGGCCATGAAAGCAGAGTTTGTAATTCCCCACGCTTCTCGAAATTTGTTCATTGAATTGGCGGGAGCGGTGGCATCCAGCCTTCATGTCTCTGATTGTCTTTTCTGTGGAGGAACTCAGATGGGAGACCAGTGGCCCTGGGAAGCACAAGAACTGAACTATTCTGTACCCTATAACCAAACTTATCTGCACACTGCTACCAGTGAATGGGTCCTAGCTAGCCCCATTGTTGGAAACCTGTGTTTTGCTCGAGCTGGACCATAATTGACTATGCAAGTGGGACAGTTGGTCTGTTTGAACCAGAAGTACTATAATGCTACTACCAAAAAGACATCCTGGTGGTCAGGAACCAATGCCCCGGAGCCCTCCAATCCTCTGATCATCTTTCCTAACCTTACCAGGTTATGGACAAATCTTGCTTCTCACAATAACTGGCAAGCTCCACCTGGACTATATTGGATCTGTGGAACTTGGGCATATGCTAGACTCCCTGCCAACTGGGGAAGTGCGTGTGTTTTGGGGACAATAAGACCTTCTTTCTTTCTTCTACCCAGTTCCCATGGAGAACGACTGGGTTTTCCTGTATACAAGAGTCGACAGAAATGAGAGGCCTTGAAGATAGACCAATGGGATAAATGGGATGCAACATCTGAAGAATGGCCACCGGAGAGAATTGTTTCCTACTATGGACCTGCCACCTGGGCACAAGATGGCTCCTTTGGTTACCGCACTCCTGTGTATATGTTAAATCGTATTATATGTTTGCAAGCTGTTGTAGAAATCATAACTAATGAAACTAGTAGAGCACTAACCCTGTTAGCTAAACAAGCCACGCAGATGCGTACAGCCATTTATCAGAATCGCTTGGCATTAGATTATTTACTTGCTGCTGAAGGAGGAGTATGTGGAAAGCTGAATTTAACTAACTGTTGTTTGCAAATTGATAATGAAGGACAAGTTGTAGAAGATATGGCCAATCATATGAGAAAGCAAACATATGTACCACTTCAGACATGGCATGCTTTGCAACTCGATGGATGGTTTGGTTCTCTGTTTTCAGGCATGGGCGGCCTGAAAACACTTGTACTCATTGTTTTATTTATATTGGCTATTTGCTTGTTTCTCCCTTGTCTCCTACCCCTATGCTTACGCATGTTAAACTCAACTATTGATAGTGTTTATTTATTTATTTAACAATTTTTATATACCGTCTTTCTACAAGTCAAGACGGTTTACATGGAACAATTTTGGCAGTATATGTCAACTGTTTACATGGAACAAGAAACAATTGATACATATGTAACAAGGAGAACTAATTACAAAGATTAAGGATCAACTATTTACATAAGAGTTTACAATGAGTCATTGGGTTGAATAGTAGGATTTGAGTGATGCAGAAGGGGAAAGGAGGAGATGGAAGGGTTATGAGCTAAGGTGGAAGGGAGAAATGTTCAAGAAAAAGATGGGTTTTTAACTTCTTTCGGAACTCAGAGTGGTTCGAACAGTTCCGAAGTTGATGAGGAAGGGCATTCCATAAGGATGGAGCATAGAGGGAGAAAGCCCTGTTACTTGTGATTTGTTTGCAGTTTCTCTTATTTATAGGGATGGTTAGTAAGTTTTTGGTTATAGAACGGTGTGTTCTTGTGTTATTGGAGGAGAGAAGGAGGGAGGAGAGGCATGGGGCAGACTCATTGGACATGATTTTATGTGTAAGAGTGAGGACCTTGAATTTAACTCTATACTGGATGGGGAGCCAGTGGAGATCATAGAGGACAGGAGTGATATGGGAACGTCTAGGGTTGTTAGTTATGAGCCGCGCTATCGTGTTCTGGGCTATTTTAAGCGGTTGGATAGAGTTCTTGGGAAGGCCATGATAGATAAGATTGCAGTAACCAAGGGAAGGGATTGTGAGGGCCTGGCAGACAGTACGGAAGGAATATGGGCTTAAAAGGGGTTCGAGGTTCCTGAGGGTACGGATCTTTGCATATATTATATTAGTGGTTCTCTTTATTTGGTCAGTGAAGGAAAGGTTCTGATCCAGGATAATACCAAGATATTTCACTTGTTTTTTTATAGTAAGTGTGAGATCACCGAAGGTAAGAGTGGAAGGTGGGGTGTATGTAGGGTTGGAAAATACCTGGAGGACCTCGGTTTTAGATTGATTGATTGAGAGGTTATGCTGGGAGAGCCAGGTTTTTAGGCTAGTTAGGCATTCACTTAGTTTAGAAAAGTTAGGGTTAGAAAGGTTAAAAGGGGTGAAGCACATCATGTCGTTGTAGAACATAAGGCAGCTACAAAAGTATTAGCTATGTGGCAATATTCCCTTGTACCCCAACATGATGATGCTGAGGACCAAGTGTAATGTATGATTTAATTCTCACCCTTTCTCACTTGCAGGTGAGAATAATCAAAGGGGGGAATGTGGTAGGCTATGGCCTAGAATAGCCTGTAACTGTATGAGAGGCCTGTGAGCTAGGCCTGAGTCCCAGCCCCCACCTAAGAATAAGAATGCTGAGAAAGACCAAAGTCAGCATAAGTTAGAGAAACTGCTTTAAACGGCTTTTTGATAAGGTTGTATAAGTCCTTTGTTGAATATTCTATGCTGATGACAGACATGTACCAGTGCTCTGTATTCACACATTTTCTAAGCTAAGCAACAACCTTGTAGGAGAAAAGTATCAAAGTTTAGAACTGTGCCTTTGTTAGAGAGTTCTGAGCAGGGGGAACAGAGTACTGGGCCCACAGAGAGATCCTAATTGGATGGGTGCAAGGGTCAGTAGGACCAATAGAAAGTTTGCCTGTATTAAACTGAAGAAGAAAGGTATAAAAGGTGTTGTTTACTGGACTCCATTGCTCAGACCATTTTGATTGTGACATTTGCCTGAGACTGTGCACAATAAATTGACTTGGATCTTCGAACTGACTTTTATTCATTGCGTGCACTTTGCTGCAACAGTCCCTCTAAGTTTCACACTAATAACTGAGAGCTAATCTGCTCACGCCCCTAACCTGTTCTCTGTTTGTGATTAGTAGCCTCCTGCTCTTATTTTTTTAAACTTCCATTCAAAATGTTGCATTGCCTCTTTAAATTTCCAACTTTTTTTTTTAATATAACCCTTCCCTTCACAGAACAGTGTGACGGAAACTGCTGATTCTCAGCTCTGTCTGCAGTAACTGTTAGCCTCAGACCATGCTGACATCTCCCAGCAGCTTCCCCAATATATTTTTAAACTTCTTCTTTTTAAAACTGTTGGAGACCTGGGAACCGTGGATCATATTTTTTAAATAGTTTCTTGGGCCTGCTTTTTACTGTGACCTACCACAGCCTCTATTTTCCTGACTACTATCCAGTCTCTCTTAGCACTCCTGCTTGCCTTGTGGACCCCGGATTGCCTCCTGATGGCCTTCCCCACACCCAGAACAGGTAAGAACTTTATTTTATTCTTTCATTGGCTTACAGTATAAACACAGATCTTTTCCAGTCAATTGGCCATGATGTTGTCTTCCAAATTTCCTGGCTGAACCTTGTAAGTATGGTAACAGCTACATCCAATTGTGTTAGTATTTCAATAGGAATGCCATCAATGTGCATTGCTTTGTTCTTTGATAAGGCTTCCAATGCTGCTTTGACTTCTTTTTTCATCACCGGTGGTTCTTGATTATAAGGTACAGAATGAAACGGCTGTTGATCCACTTGATCTTTACCGTAGAATGACTCTGTATATATTCTTTCCACCTTTTCTTGATTTTCCCAGCATCATTCAACATGGACCCTTGAGCATCTTGTAACATTCCAATTCGAGGCAGGAATTTTTTTTCTTTAACTCTTGTAGCTTTAGCAAAGCCGATCTTGTCTTCCTCTAATAGCTGTTGCATCTATTTCCTTGCATGTGTCATTGTAGTACTTCTCTTTGTCTTGTCTTGCTGCACACTGGAAATCTCTATTAAATTCTGTGATTGCCTCTCCTTCTGCTCTGGCTTTAGCTTCTCTGCATTTCTGGGCAATTTTCAGAGTTTCTTCGGTCATCCATTTTGAATGTTTTTGCTTTTTCACCTTTTGTAGAGATTTCTCACCTTCTTCCAACACAACGATGTCATTCCCATAACTCTTCTGGAGCTCTGTCATTTGTATCTAAAGCAGCAAATTGATTTTTCAGGCAAGCTTTAAATTCTGGTGGTATAATCTCAAAGTCATATTTTGCTACATTCATGAGTAGCTTGATCTTTTTCAACTTTAGTTTGAGTTTGCATACTAGTAGTTGGTGATCTTGAACCACAGTCAGCTCCAGGTTTTGTCTTTGTTGATGTTATAGAGCTTTTCGATCATTGACTTCCACAGATGTAGTCAATTCGATTTTTGTACAATCCATTGGGTGAAGTCCATATGTACAATCGCTGCTTGTGTTGCTGTAAGAAGGTGTTTGAGATGAATAGATCATTGGTCTTGCAGAATTCTATGTCTTTCTCCAACTTCATTTCTGTTGCCAAGCCCACATTTTCCAACCACTTTGTCTTCTTCTTTGTTGCCAGCTTTTGCATTCCAGTCACCCGTGACTATCAGGATATCCTGTTTTCATGTTCTGTCAATTTTAGCTTGTACTTGTTCATAGAACTCATCAACTTCATCCTCTTCTGCAGCTGTTGTTGGGGCATATGCTTGAATTATAGTTGTGTTGATGGATGAAAGGTGAATAACTGAATTCAAATCCAAAGTGCAATAGATATCAGGAAGAATGGCAGATGGGTGTGAATCTGCAACACCAGACCGGCATCCAGCACAGGGAGCGGGCTAGGGACTCCCCCTTCTCCTTGCACCGAAGGCCAGCCAATCGGGAACATCCAGCAGCAATTTAAAAAGAAGCCCCCATTGTATGCAAATATATCTCATGCATATTCATTAGGGATACCCTGAAAACCTGACTGGTTTGCGGCCCTCCAGGACTGGAGTTTGAGACCCCTGCTCTACAAGCTCAGGACACAAAATTCACTCCAATCATGGTATCCCAACTATCAAAGGAGACACCATCACTGCATACATATACAAGCAAAGGAACCTATGCAGGTACCCTCACACCCCGAACTTCAAACTACCTCAATAAAATGCTCTCTAATAAATGCACGCTCAATACACAACAAAATACACACCATATCAGACTACATCCAAGACAACAAAGTAGAAATCATGTGTATAACCGAATCATGGCTGACTGACGCAGACAACATACTCCCAAACCAACTCACACCTACAACCATGGACTTCCACCACTCGACGCAGAGGTGGAGGAGCCCTCATCCTCTCCAACAAGCAACTAAACCTGAAGATCACAGACACCTTATCATCTTCCACCCTAAACTCCATAACCCTAGAAAACAAAAACCTAAATGATAACTCTAATATACAGAGCCCCAAACTCTGATCCTGATGACGTCTCTCACATAATCAAGATTGCCACAAGATACTCCAAAAGGTGAACCAACCAATAATACTAGGAGATTTCAACCTCAACTCCCTAGACTCTACACAAGCCACATCATTCCTAAGCACCTTAAACTCCATGGATTTCACACAAGTCATCGATACCCAAAAACATGACAGCAGAAACACCCTTGACCTACTGTTTGCCCCTAGCAACCTTCATCATCACATCAGCTGCAATGTATCCCCAGTACCCTGGTCCGACCATCATATGATCACCTTCAATTTACCTATCAACCCGACCAAACCAAGACACAACTGCTTGAACAACTCAAGACGCTTCAAAGAATTCAACAAAGGCATTCTTCTAAAGCAACTCTTTCCAACCCTAAACAATGATTCTACAGATCTCTCAGCACTTATAACTAAGTGGAATAGCACCATTGCTTTAGCAGCCACTGCACCACCCAACAATAACACAACCCAAAGAAGCAACAAAGCCCCCTAGTACTCCTCTGGGATAAGACAAGCAAAGCTCACATTACGAAGACTGGAAACGCAAATGGAGAAGAACTAAAGATCAGTCAGACAGACACAAATATAGAGCAAAACAACAAAAATACAACAAATTGATACTGGACCACAGAAAAACAACACCACACAAACATCATAACGAAATCGCTGAACCGACCTAGAGAGCTCTTCGCAATAGTCAAAGACCTAACCAGAACGCCTCACAACAACATTGTAGATTCAATATCCCCTGAGATATATGCAACTCATTTGCAAAGCAAGCTAAATTGCCCACATACCCCATCAAACTTAACTCCCTATCCAGCACCACCACTACAAAAATAGGATACCTCAAAGAAATGGACATCATTCCATTCTATGTCCGAAGAATACTGCACTAACTTACTAAAAGCTCTTAATACCACTACTTCACCCCTCAACCCCTGCCCCAACACATGGATAAAAGCCATGTCACAAGAGCTAACATCAATGCTATGCAGAATAGTAAACCTTTCCCTCGAACAAGGAATTATGCCTCCACAGCTCAAAGCCTCTTCAATAAGACCACTCATAAAGAGCGCAACCTCTGACCTGAACTCACCATCTTCATACCGCCCAATATCAAGCATACCACTCCTCTCCAAGATAATTGAAAAAGCCATACAGTGCCAGCTCCAGGACCATGTGGACACAAACTATCCACTCGACCCACAGCAGCACGGATTCCGAGAATCACACGGAGTTGAAACCCTATTCACATCACTGATGAACACAGTCATCAAAGGAATCCAAAATTCCAAACAGGGCTTCCTACTTATCTGCATCGACATCTCTGCAGCATTTGACTCAATAATACACTCCTCTCTCCTGGACAGATTGGTAGAGATTGGATTATGTGACACCACACTGACTTGGTTCTGTTCCTATTTAACAGAAAGAACCGCAGAGGTGACGATAGCGAATAGCAAATCAGGACCATTCAATCTTGATCAAGGCCTACCCTAAGGCTCAGCCTTAGCTGCCTTACTCTTCAACAAATACATTCAACCAGTCTGCAAGATTATACAAAAACACAATATGCATTATCATCTATATGCAGATGAAGTTATGATATACTCCTCCATAGACACCACAACCCCGGACTTCTCACCCATCTCTGCATGCATGACAGAAGCAACTGAATGGCTAACTCAGAGAAATTTAACAATCAACTACAAGAAATCTGAAGCCCTCATAATCACAAGAAACATTTTATTTACACCCCCACATAATATACTAATTGGAAGCTGCTCAATCCCAATCAAGAATGAGGTAAAATATCTGGGAATACATCTGGACCAGAGGCTCAATTACCAAGCTCATATCAACAAGACCACCTCTAAAGTCTATTACAAAATCAAAATTCTATAGAACCTACGACCCATATTGGAAGAGAACCACTTTAGAACCGTTTGCCAGGCAATAATCATCCCGCAGCTAGACTACAGCAATATGATACTCCATGGCCTACCCAAAAGCACAACTCACTCTCTGCAACTGGCACAAAATACAGCTGCCAGATTGATTACTGGGTCAAAAAAACACAAGCACATCACCCCTGCTTTAAAAGATCTCCACTGGCTACCTATCAGCGACAGAATTGAATATAAGGCCTTAATGATGACATACAAGAAATAAATCAGTCCACCAAATGCTTAAAGGAGATAATCAGAAAAGTACCAAGCACATGCTCAAGGAGGAAGCTCCACTAAAACACACTATCAACAGCATCCATACCACCTAACTCCACACAAAGAGCATTTGAATACTACTCACCATCACTATGGAACTCACTCCCACCCAACCTAAGAGAGACCACAGACATCGCCGCCTTCAGAAAATACCTAAAAACTCACCTTTTCAACAACCACTACAACAGCATATGGGATACACAGCCACAGGATTGAATTCAACATACAACTGTTCCCCTCAACTAAAAGTCTGAGTCATTGTACTGCACATAGTTATAGAGTTGTAAACTGTTAAATGTAAATAGTTCTACTACCGTTCCTTGTAATAATGTTCTGTTCTTTGTGAACCACTTTGATAAACTTGAAAAGCAGTATATAAAAAATGTTAAATAAAATCAATAAATAAAATAAAATAAATAAATAGATAAAATCAGCATTGTGACATGTACCAGGAGTGCCGCTGGTGGATATTATTCAGCAGTGTTATACATACCATGAAGTACATAGGTTGGTATATGAGATGGATGTGATTTAGCTGGGCATTAGGGCATGCAGCAGGAGTGCAGCAAGCATTATTCAGCAGTGAAATACATACCAGAGAGTGTAGTAGGCGAGTGTGATGAAGCAGGTTGGGATCTATGCGTCTTAATTCTTTTAAATCCATTTTCACAAGAATTGTCACAGTATACCAGTAGTGGGTCCTGTTCAGACCTATTATTTAAAAGATAAGATGTAAACAGTGGTTGGATTCACTGAATTAGGCCCTCTGTATTAAGGTCATTGGTTTATTAGAGAGACATTTTCTAATCCAGTTGAAGTATGTGCCTTCTAGGACCTGTTTCTATAAGGTGAAAAGGTTCACATAGTCTGAGACTAGCTTCTGAACTTCACATTCCTTCTGAGATGAATTATGTTTGTTCTAATTATTATTTTTTTATTTATTTTGAACCCATTATTTGCCTCACCAATTCTCTTTTGGGCAACAGAAAGAAGAAGGAAAAGATTAACATAAAAACAACCCTGAAAAGTGCTCTTGTAAGGGACATATAATGAGACTGAGGGGGAGGGGTGGGGGGGCGGTGTTCATACCTAAAGTTGGGCCATCAGCTCACATCAGCATACAACCAAATGTACATTAAACCTCATATGGACCTATGCCCTTGAGCACTGCAGGAGCTCTATCACTTGCAGCACACCTAGTATTCTTACCCTCTTTCCTGGTCACCTGGAATATTTATCATTCATGCAGACTTCTTGTTTGCATGTGGGCTAATCAGCCACTTCTGCTCCCATACAAAAGAAAGTATGTATAGGGCATCGGAAGAGGCAGAAGCACAAACAGCCTTCAGTGACAGAGAGTTAGGTAAGCGCTGTTGGGCTGTTTGAAATCATTGCTGCTGCTGCAGGTTCCAGAGAGGGATGTCAGAAGCCGAAATTGGGGTGGAGCAGGAGCAGGGGGACATGAGGTTTACCCAGGGCACCTCATATCCTTGCATGGGCCCTGCTGCCTATATATCTTGCAAACAGTATAAATTGACCCCTTAGTAAATTAATGTCTTCCTACTTCTTATTCATTGACCTGTCAGCCTCAGAAGAGCAGTCAGACAGTGATTTTATTGGTCATTACAATTAGCAGTTGCAATCTACGAAGTGTGAATTCAGTGCAGGAAGTTTTAGAAAAAAAAAACCAGAGGAGCTGTGCATCACAAACATTACACATAAAATACAGCAAAGAAAGTTGGTTTATCAGATAGCTTCATGTCATCTGGAAAGGCCAAACCCATGTAGTTTCAGTTTCTCTAGGAAAGGTAGGACTATAGATGCAAGTCCATAAATGCATAGAGGTAAAACCAGGACTGCCTCGTCCAATTCCTGATGGAATGGAGCTATTTGGCATTTAAATTGTTAAGAGTTATGGAGAAGCACATACCTTGTGGGAAGGGGACAACACACACAGATCCCATGGAAGAGTTGCAGCATTTCTGGAGTCCTGGGCAGTCAATGTCATATACACATGAGTTCTTGGAATCTTCTGGTACTCTTGCTGGACAAGACCCAGGTCTTGAGGCAAACACATTGAATCTGTCAAGAGCTAATTGAGAGCAATGACTGATTTAAACCCAATATTATGTTATCCAATATTATCTTATCACAAGTAATTTATTAGCAGACAACCATCACTACTATACAAGTCCTGGACCTAACTTGTATTGCTTTTTTATTAGCCGCCATCAGCTGCACAGCTATGCAATTAAGTTATAGTTTCTAAATGTTTCAGATTTTATTACTATGGATATTATAGAGTATGTTTACTAAAGAGCGTTAGCTGCTATTGCAGGGCTAAAGTAGATTTATCGCCCGGCACTAGTAGCTAACGCGGGCAAAAAGCAGATATCACAGGCGATATTTGCCTTTCGCGCATTGAAGAGATTGGGGGCTGGGAGTGGGTATTCCGATTGTCGGCAGCCCTCTCGCAAAATATTTTTGCGCGATGGGCACCAAAATCAGGATTGTACCGCATTTGCTCTTATTTGTTTTGCACCCCTTTTGAAGTTTTAGTTCTGGTCTTTCTAAAAAAGAGGCTATTATATATTTTTTCCTGACACTATGCTGGTATGAAGTATCCCAACTGTGGCCGAGGCTTACTGTGGTTTCTTAAAATTGCATCTCTGCACATGTGTGGCATTTTCCCACGTCCTGTGACAACACTATCTAATCCCCTGTCTTTCTTTTGCTGCTCGTTTTAATATCTTTTTGAGTTATGAAGCACATGTGAAGGCAGGTATTGTATATTTCTGAGTTTTTGCTATCTGAACAATTAGGTAATCTGTCTGATCAGACATATTGTAGCTTTTGAAACGGATGTCTCTTTATAGAAATCCTTCCATTTTTACAGTTGATTCTAGCTGTCTTTCATAGTAGCATAGTAAATGACGGCAGATAAAGACCAGTATGGTCCATCTAGTCTGCCCAGTAAGCTGTCAACAGTAGGTGCACCTGCCGCTCCGTGCAGGCAACCCCTCCCCATGTCTTTGTTTTAGGGGTGAACCCTCCCCATGTCTTTGTTTTAGGTGCGAACCCACCGCTCCATGTAGGATACCCCTGTATGTTGAGAAATTAGATAGTTAAGTTTATTTTGATTTTATCCTGTTGCTGTAAAGGGATCCATTGTGTCTGCCCCATGCCATTTTGAATTCTGTAACTGTATTTGCCCCCACCACTTCCATCGGGAGGGCACTCCAAGCATCCACCAACCTTTCAGTTAAGCAAATTTTGCTCTCCCTACTTATAATCTCTCTTCAAGAGTATTATGTATTGCCTTAGAATAAAAAAAAATTATATTGTCTTCTCATGGCATTATTTAGTCTGTTGTGAAGAGAGAAGAACTCTAATTACCGCTAAAATCATAAGTTTAGCTTGTTCTCATATTTAAGATCTCATGCTCCCACCAGGTTACCGGCAGGTTCAGTCTTTTTTTGAATTGAACTAATCAAGCCTTGCATAGTAGAAACGTTCTTTATTCAACTGACCAGTCTAGTAATTCAACAGTTAATTTATGGAGTGCAAACCTCTAGATCAGAGCTCAGTAATGATTGCAGTCGTACATTTGGTTTTCCTTTAAGATATGTGTAGAGCAGTTACCCGATTGTTTGGTTACACTTTCACTCTAAATCATAGCTCTAAGGTATTTGCATAGACAAGCTTGTTTGTACATATTACATTTCATTTCAACTGTTTTCTACTGTTTTCAACTTTCATTTTCGTAATTATTTTACCACGTTGTTATCTGTTTTGTAATGATTTTTAGTTATAGCAATGATTGTTTGTTTTAAAGTTTTTATGTAATTATGGTCACATATTCATTTTACATTAAAACTTAAGGTACATGTACAGATAAACATTTTGCACTTATTACATTTCACTTTAACTGTTTTGCAATGATTTTCAGCTACAGTTTTGCAATTATTTTTATTCTTCATTTCATTTTGCAATATTTTTAGTTATAGTGTTGACTTTCTGGTTATTTTCTTTGAACATTATCTTCTTTGAGCGTTATTTGGAGTCTTTATATATATGTATGATCCATATTGTAGGCTTGAAAGAGCATGGCGTATGTTTTATGCATTTATGATTTATGTTGTAGGCTTCGAAAAGGTGATTGTCTATTACCTGTATCCATCTTCTTTGGAGACAGCTTTTCCCAACAGAATGGTAATGTATATACTTTTTAACATATTCCATGCAATTGATGTGTGGTCTTATTTTTTACAATTTTATGTCTTTTCGCTTTGTATCAACCCCTTTTGTTTTATGATTTTAGACCCCTGACGAAGGCCTACTGTGAAACTTGGCCAAGTTGGGTCCACTAATAAAATGATTGCAAAGATATCCTTGGTTATGGCCCTGGTTCTTCTCCGCTTTACAGTTTGACCTCTTCAATAGTACTAACAAAAATGGCCATGATCTTGTGGTGCTGTCCCCTAGCGTTAGGCTAGATAGCAGGACCATGTTATCATGGCCATTTTGAGAAGCTGAAAAAGGGTTAGGAGTGGAGAGGATCACTCCTGCCCCATGGGATACTAGACCACCACAGAGTAAAAGTATGTTTTTAAGGAGGGTTCGGGGGTGGGAAGGGCCATGGAGACTTCTACTAGCCTGACTGACTAGCTGGGAACTAACTTTTCAATGGGGGGGGGGGGCTAGCTGGGATTCCTACTTGTGGATGGCGGGTGTGGCCATTTGGCTAGCCAGGCTCAGAACTTGGTAGGGGAGGGTGCACCAATACCCCTTAGACTATTCCCGATGCCAATCGGGAGCTGTCCGGGAAGGATCAGTGCTGGGGTGGGAGGAGGCTCTTTGTTTTTTTATTGTCAGTGCCGCGGATCTTTGCATCCGTGGCACAGACAATATTGTCAATCAGGCAGCCCGAATGAAGTATTGGGGGGAGGGCAGCGTAGTGATCAAGGCACAGAGCTAATGGGAGCTCTGTGCACCCAATCACCACCTATCCTCCCCATGGATTTATTGCGGAGACCTGCAATACCTGCATCGGCAGGCATGTGAGACTTCCCACGCTATTTGCTGATGCAGGTATCATGGGTTTCTGCAGAAAATCCAAAACCTTTGCAATATGTACAGGGGGAAAGCTGGGAACACCTTCTGAAGATTCTGTGGAGGTTTTTGACTTACCATGGACCTTTTGCAGTTTTCGCACTGTGATAGCTGCAAATGGCTATCGTGGTTTAGTAGACACATCTTTATTTTTGTTGTGATGCCTTTCATTGGATAATACGAAAAGTTAACCATCACAGATACTCATTTAATCCTTTTCATTCACCAACAAGCTCACAAAAATGTATTTGCTCACATATGATTATTTCATTTAAAACCTTGAATTCCAAAACCTGAATAAATGTACCCTTTCCCAGAGATGGAATACCTTAATTCTGAGCTAGAGTGCAGCATCTCTGAATAAAGTTTAAGGAAGCAGTTTTATTACTTTTATTTTGATTTCCTCTCAAGACAAAATATGCAGACCTAAACTAAAATGGCACAGATCATTTAGGGGTATATTTATTTATTTATTTATTTATTTATAGTCTTTTCTATACCGCGCTATTCAGCATCAGCGCGGTTTACAGTAAACAATGAACACACACATTTCCAATAGTACTTTAGAACAGGAGATTCAACTTGGCTAACAGGGGAACTATATACAATAACAATATATACAAATCACAGAATAGTCATGTGTTCGTATGGTTTCAGTCAGTGGAGATTTTGGTGGATTCAGCAGTTTGTACTGAGCTTCTATGTCTACTAAAGGGCACTATTTGCGCTGCTGTCATGTTATCACATGATAAGGCGCCTTATCACGCGATAATGGCACTTTACCGGGCGATAAGGCGCCTTATTGCGCGTTAACACGTGTAGCGGCGCCAGTGAGCGCTGAAGGCGGAGAAAGGCTCCCGGAGGGCAGAGGAAGGCTCCCCAGGGTCGGAGAGAGAGGGTCAATGGGTGGAGAGTGGGAGGGGAGAGGCTCCCTGCACACTAACGCTGTGAAATCCGAGGCTGAAAACTAACGCCAGTGAAACCCTGGCGTCAGAGCTGATTTAAAGGGAAAAGAAACCATTTACGTCAGCAATGTACAGCAAAACCAGGGAAACCTACAAAAAGTGATAAGTGTGATACATGTGCACAGAACAAAAGGGCAAATAAACAGTGAAAATGAACAGAAGAAAATGTAAAAAAAAAAAAACCAAGCTGGGCAATAGTGATATCAATGGGAAACATCAAAAAACACTCTCAAGAAAGCTCCAAAAAAAAAGAGATGAATTTTGGAAGGGTCTATGCTCCATCCCCATACAAGGTGAACACAGTGAAATTGCGCTGAGCAGGGTTTTCCTCTCCATTGGACAGGTTTCCTATGGTATGCACATGTTACGCAACAGCAGGGCGGGCATGTCGGAACGGGCAACTGGACAGATGCTGGAAAAGGGGACACAGAGGGCTGCAGGCGGCACATGCTGTGGTGCAGCTGGGCCACAGTGGGGACTAGGGTGATGCCTAGCTGGCCCATAGGAATGCTGAAACAGCAGAGCAGCCAGACAGCAACTGCTGAGGGCCCAACATGGGCACAAGTGTGCTTCCCACGGTGTCACAGGGGATAGTTCCCAGCAGGTACCCCCAATGGCATGGAACATTGGCAGGCGGTGCTGGGAGGAAGCGTGGACAGCTATGCAGGCACCCCTACCCCAGAACCCACACCATAGGCAGCCGCCTACCAGCACACTGGATGGCCTGAGACTGCGCACCACCAGCATAAGGGCATGTCAGCATGGTGGCAGAGGGGTACTGGCGTTGGAGGGGGCAGTGGCAGCTGCCCAGAGCAGACCATGGCCTAGCCCTGTTTAGGTGGGTGCCGTGCGCTGCAAGACAGGCTCTGTCTGACAAACAGTCATGGTATCTCCAGGGAATGCACTGCCTCTGTGGCAACACAGTGGTGCAGTGAACACAGCCAGTGTGTTCAGGAGCAAAAGGTCACAGGTTCAAGTCCCAGCTGTGGTTCCTGCCATCCCAGTACCCATATTTTACCCACTACTAAAATGTGCTAATACAGACAGAACCTTTATTGCAGATAACAGAAACATGCCCAATATACCTACATTTTACCCTACAGAGCACAGACACCATAAACATGCGCATTACCTAGAGCAGAGTCTCCCAAATGCAGTCCTGGAGGGCCAAACACCATTCAGGTTCCATGCTACCTCTAATAAACATGGCTGTGCTGCATGTCTATGCACCGCCCCCATGGTATGCAGATGTATCTCATGCATATTCATTAGGGACAGCATGAAAACCCGAACAGTGTTTGGCCCACCAGGACTGGAGTTGGGAACCTCTGCCCTAGAACAGCAGCCAACAGGGGCAAACACACCCTCACCCACAGGCTCCATTATCCAAAGCCTCCTGGAGAGGCAGGATGTTGGGCCCTGCATGCATCTCCCAATACTAGCACTTGCATGCCTTAGCAATGCCACCCTAAACCTGGCAATATGGTACACACCTATCAAAAGATAGCAATTCCTAAGTTAAGCACAATTTGCTGATTGAGCTGCATCATAGCAACCTTTCTGATGTCTATGGAGTGTGCTTCAGGTCTGGTGTCTGACAGTGTTTACCACCCTGGGGAGTGACCCCAACAGTATTGCATACCTGCACTGTGCCCAGGACTGGTGCGGTGGCCAGGGCTGCCAAGACCCTCTATATTTGCACAATGCTGGCATAGGTGTGGGAGCGCGTGTTTGTCTATCCAGTGTGTGGTGTCTGCCAACACTTTCCTCAGCCCACACTGTTGCCAGTGTAAGCCTGCCAATGTGCATAATGAGGAGCAAGGTACCATGGGTATAGCCTAGACAGGGTTGCCTGGCCAAGATGCATCTGCACAGGGCATAGGGCAATGGCTTGGAAATTGTAGTGCCTGACAACCACCTGCATGGACAGGGTGGCCACAGCATGTCCTGCTGGGAGGTCACTCTCACCCTGACTGAGCAGTGACCACGGCATGGCTAGGTTCCCCCGTAGGGCTATATAGCATTTCTTTCATGTGATCTTTATGGGTTCCCTTTTAGGGCCCAATCACTGATTTATCTGCTTGGTGTGTATGCTGACATCCCAGTTCTGGGTACATGCATCTTCTCCAGGAACATGCATTATGGACTAGCTAGCAGACTGTCTGCAGTTAGTATGTGTCTGGCTGTAACACTGTGCAGTGGCTGGAGGCTTGCTGCTGGAGAATGTCAGATAGTGGTGGGGGCAGCTGAGCATTTCCAGGCCTACTGTCTGCATTGCCTTATGGATGTGTACAGCTCTGCATTGACTGCGCTGTAGTGTGTCTGTTCCCCAGCAGGACTGGGGTTGATGGTTCTCTACTGCCACCATTGCAGGGAGGTAGAATATGGATCTGTTGGTGGGAGATCCTGTCCTCCACTCTCAGCCCCAGAGAGCAGATTGGGTGGTACTACATAATCCACCTATGGGTCCAAACACCCCCCTCCTCCTTCACCTACATTATGTGACCATGGCACCAACACAGGATATGCACTATTCTGGGTGCATCATAGCCTGTAAGGGCTAGACATGACTGAGAAATAAAAATGTATCCTAGGTGTGTTTGCAGGAACTACCTTTCACACACACTAGCACTGATGGGGACCTGCAGCATGGCCTATTTAAGCCATGAAAGGTGCTGTGGACCTGGTGCTGGGCGCCCCACCTCACCCTCAGGGTGAGCACAGTACCCGCACAATGTGACGGTCTGTAGCTACTCTGTGCCAGTAACACACATGGTCAGTACCCCCTACCAGGCTGAAGTGCTGTGGGGATGCACACGGTCAGTTCCCACTACCAGGCCGAGGTGCTGTGGGGGTGCATACCCCATCTTGTGATCATCTGTAGACTGCTGATTTGCATGTGCAGTGCATCATGGGTACGGGTGGGTTAACCCTATCCTGGTAACCACAGCAGACAGTTTGTGTGGTGATGTGCAGTCCTTCTGTAGCCAGCTTGGAGTTTGTTAGTAGCTGTAGCCCACTGGTAATTTCACTGCCTTTGGAGCTGGAGGTCATGGGTTTGATCCCACAGTGGGGTTATTTGATAGGGCTGTCTGAGGCATTTTTTTTTTTAATTTAAATTAGTGCTGCCAGCAAAACCACCCTCACAGTGCTGTAGCCTTAAGGTGCCTCATAAGGCGCCCTCTAAAGCGCTCTATAAGGCGCCTTATAAGGCGCCCTATAAGGAACATTATAAGGTGCCTTGGCAGACAGTGCACTTTATAATGTGCCCTCTGGAGTGCCTTATAGGGCGCCTTTTGCGGCACCTTAGGTTACGGCACTGTGAGGGTGTGTTTGCTGGCAGCAGTAATTTAAATTTAAAAAGAAAATGCCTCAGACTGCTCTATCAAATAGCCCCATTGTGGGATCAAACCCATGACTTCAGGCACCACAGGCAGTGAAGTTACCAGTGAGCTACAGCTACTAGTAAACCCCTGACTGGCTACAGAAGGACTGCAGGTCACCACACAAACTGATTTAAAGTAAAGGGTAATGTCTCAGACAGCCTTACTCATCAGGCCCACTGTGGGATCCCACTCATGAACCCTGTGTCATCAGTCAATGTATTAACCATTGTGCTACACCTCTGTTGCTGTGTTTGTGGGTCAGCGCACCTAATTAAGGCTAACACGCATTAACGTTCCACGGCTCCCTCTATCGCATGAAAACGTACCTTATCGCATGATAACCCTAAATGCTACCTTAAGACAGGAACGCCCATTACCTTATATGGCATCCTGCACACTAACGCCGGCTGCACGTTAAGACTGCTTAGTAAACATACCCCTTAGTCTATTATGTAGCATGACAGAGAACAGTTGCAAAACCTTCTGCTTCTTTAAAAGCCACTGATTTCGTTTTCTTTGTGTTAGCACTGCCAGTCTGGGAGTCTCTCACAGCAGCTTTACAGCTATTTTTTAATTGAAATTAGGGAAACCTCCCCTGCAGTTTTTATTTATTTATTTATTTATTTATTTACATTCTCTTATATACCGCACTATTCGGCATCAGCGCGGTTCACATAGAACAAAAAGTCTCAGTACAATAACATGCATGAGTTTACAGATAACAAGGGAAGGAACTTGGATAACAGGGGAAACTATTTACAGTCTATTTACAGATATAATACTACAGCATGGCTACAAGTTATTAGGAACAGGTGCTAATAATATGTTCAATAAACAAAGCGATTCGTCCTATTTCTGTTATTGAGATACCATGGAACTGAATAGCTGGGAGGAATCACTGAAGTCGATGGGTGTAAATGGCTCAATAAGATGTTTGTTAAAGAGGTGGAATTTGAGGGCTTTCCTGAATTGTGTTAAGCTGTCAATGGCCAGTATGCCAGGAGGTAGTGTATTCCAGCACCTAGGGGCACAGAGGGTAAAGGCTCTATTGGCTGTGGAAGAAGAGCAGCTTGTAAGGGCCTTTGGGAGTTTTAAGGAGTGGATGGCTGATGATCTTCTTGCTCTGTTTGGTGAAGTGGTATGGATAAGGTCAGATAAGGAAGGAGCAGAGAGCTTATTGAGGGCTTTGAACGTGAGAAGTAGAGTTTTGAAGATAATTCTGGCCTGAACGGGTAGCCAATGTAATTGAATCAGCAAAGGAGTAACATGGTCAGTCCTGGCAGCCCCCTGGAGTATCCTTGCTGCGGCATTCATAGCCAGCTGTAATGGGTTTAAAGTGGATTGAGGAAGACCTTGGAGAATGACATTGGCGTAATCGAAGTGTGGTATTATCAGTGCCTGGTATATAGTCCTGAAATCTTTTGGTTCTAGCATGGAGCGTAGGTGTCTCAGGGAACGGATCTTGTAATATATTGTTCTGACTGTGTTTCCTATGTGGGACTTCATATCCAGGCGTTGATCCAGAGTGACACCTAGGTAGCGTATTGAGGGTTTGGATTGCAGTTCCGCTTCCTTAGTTCTGATAGATTGTGGTGGGGTGAAGTTGGGGTTCCTTGTGATAAAGAGAACTTCAGTTCTCTTATGTTGAATACGAAGGTTTTGAGAGAGCAACCACTCAGAAACTGCGTTGAAGCAGTTTATTAGGGGGGAGAGATCCAAGCGATCAGTGGAGATGGGAGTGTAAAGTAGAACATCATCGGCATACAGCATACAGTCGACATTAAATGACCGTATGATCTTACAGATCGGTTGCATGTAGACGTTAAATAGAAGGGCAGAGAGTGAAGAACCTTGAGGGACTCCCTGATCCAGGCGGAAGGGTTCTGAGGTTCTGCCTCCTGAGCGGACATGCTGCCATCTTCCGGATAAGTAGGACCTGCACCATTCAAGCGCTGTTCCAGTGATGCCCTTCTCAGTTAGCCTCATTAAGAGGAGATCATGATTCACTGAATCAAACGCTGCTGCGATGTCCAGAAAGATGAGGGCAAATCCTTGGCGGATGTTGTCTATGCCAGTGATTATCTTGCTGAGGAGTATGGTGAGGAGAGTTTCGACTCCGTGATATTCCCTGAAGCCATGTTGGCAGGGGTCAAGCGGAGCAGTGGTGTCAATATGGTCCTGTAACTGTCGTTGGACCTCCTTTTCGATGATCTTAGCAAGTAGAGGTATGCTAGAGATAGGCCTATAGGACTCAACCTTTAGGGGGTCGAGTTTGCAGTTTTTCAACAGGGGTCTAATTGAAGTGTGTTTAAGGGCTGAAGGGAAAGATCCTGTTGAAAAGGAGAGGTTCATTATGGAGGCAATAACTGGGCTGAAGTGGCTGCGGAGCTCCTTGATCCAGAAGGCAGGGCATGGATCAGACTGAGATGTGGTGATGTTGAGTGCAGTAATAGTGTCTTCGATTCCTTTCTTAGAAGGAATAGAGAATGTAGAAAGAGCTCCAGGGGTGACCCGCCCAAGAGTGGTAGTTGTTGTAGTGGTTCTGTTAATAAGGCACATCTTAGATTGTAAGTGTGCTGCAAAATCTTGAGGGTGTATTTCAACTTGCGGCCCGGAGGATGGTTCCTTAGATAGGGACTTAACTAGGTCAAAAAGGTCGTGTGGCTTATTGAGTGATCTCATCAAGGTGTCCGAGTGGTGTCGTTTCATTGCCTCAGAAATTGCCTTACGGTGAGCAGCTAGGTGGTTATTGAATGCTGTCAGGTCCACCATAGCATGGGAGCGGCGCCAGCGTTTTTCAAGTTTACGTAATAGGATGAGGGAATCTCTAAGGTCCGCAGTGTACCAGGGGGCATTCACTCTTTTCCTTGAATACTTTTTTGCTGGGGGACGCACGGCAATAGCACTGAGACTATTGTTCCAGAGAGAGATTAGGTCCTCAAGATCTGTAATAGTGGTATTTATGAGTTGCTGAGTTTCCTCGATGATGAGCTCTTTGTTAAATGGCTTAAAAGATCTAGTGGTTGGTCTTGCTGCGTTAGCTGGCGTCTTGAAGATTTTGGAGAAGGTTTTGCTAGAAGGAATCTGAAGGATGATCAATTTGTGATCGGACCAGGGAACAGGGGTAATGGATGTAATAGGATCAAGAGATGTATTAAGGGATGACTGTGGGGCGAATATCAGATCTAGGGTGTTGCCTTTAGTGTGCGTGGGGGCTTTCACTAGTTGCGTGAAGCCGAGGTTTTCAAGGGCTTCTAGGAATGGGACCGCTTGATTATCTTGTAAAGTTGCTAGGTTGAAGTCACCTAGGATCCACATTGGGGAATGTGGGCTATGGGAGTTGGAGGCGAGCTCGATGATAGAGGCGAGCTCATCCGGTGACATGGAGGGAGCTCTGTAGAGCAAACTGATGGAGCAGCGTCTATTGGAGATGGTAATGGTTTCCATGTGACTTGTGCTGGTGGAGTGCTTCGTCTGGAACTGGAGGTCTGATCTAGAGAGGATGAGGACACCACCACCTCTTTTATCTTGCCTGTGACTGGTATGTACTGTAAATCTTGGTGGGAGGAGCTGGTTGATTATGACGTTGTCTTCCTCGGATAACCAAGTCTCTGTGACCAAGAGTAGGTCAAGGTCATGAGTGGAAATTAAGTCAGTGACAGCTGGCCATTTCTTCCGGATGGAGCGTGCATTGATGAGAGCACATTTGAGGCTGTCAGGGTAAGTTTTGTCAGGTTGTTTGCTTCTGTTGAGATGTTGAGGGGTAATATGGAGGAGATGAGGATGGCGAGGGCGTGTATCCCAGTGTAGGTTGCTGTGGGATGTACCAGACCATCTCCTTCCGTGGCTCTGCAGTATTGGGATTTGTTTGATGGATGAGGTTAAGGCTAGAGAGCAGGAGAACCAGTTAGTAAGGATGATGTAGCATCCAAGGATGGTGGTAATGAGGGGACCCATCTTTGTAAGAATGGGATAAATGTGTTAGGGAAATAAGGGTGGACAGCAGGTGAGTATTGTCAATTGGTGCACAAGAAGACTACCTAGAGCAGTTACTGGGTAGTACTATGAGGGAGGTTGCTATATTTCTACCGCCCAGACCAGGCTCTAACTTGGTAGGGAGAAATGCTGGATATAATAAGGGCCTATAAACTGGCTGATCAAGTAATTTCAATGTATTGTTGGCTTAGCAGTATTCAGGTTAATCCACACTAAGTGATACACTGGATTCTCATATGCAGGTTACAGTAGGTCGCAGTACCAATGTGGTTCACAGTGTGATATAGTGGTTCACAGTATACATTAGGTCAATTAGAGCATAATGGAGTTTGGTTGGATATTTTCAACACAAGTTTACAGCAGATTTTGCAACATTTTTATGTTCAATGCATTAGTGTAATTTACAGTATAATAAGACAGTTACAGTGCGTTTCAGGTCAAAGTAGAAAGCAAAGAATCTTAGAGTAGCTGTTTGTAACAATGTATATATATGTTTCAAAGACTTGGTTAAATTGTAACAGAAGAGCAACTAATTGTGAGTGTAGCTATGTAAGGACTATCTTGCAACATTTAACACTGAGGGACTATCCTTAGTGTTCAGTTCACTTACAGTCTTTGCGGGGTTTGCTGTGTTCTTGCATTAGTTTTGTTTAGGGCAGCTCGTGCCTTCTGTTGGTCTCTGCTATTACGTTGTCAGATTTCTGCTGGGTAGAAGGGGTTCACAGAGTAGATTTATTGCAGGTTATTCGAGGAGGAGTCGCGTATGTTCAGAGCTTTAGTTGATTTAGGACAGCTTGTTGATGGTGGGGTAATGTAACAGTGCCCCGCCTAAGGGCCACGCCAAAGGGCCCTCTGGCGAGGCCCTCAGGCGCCGGCCCGAACAGGCGCGGGCCCGCCTGGCGGCGGCTTTTCTTTATGCTGGCCTGCTGCTGCTCCTCCCCCTCCCACAGCCCCGACTGAGCTGGAGGGGCTTCCCAGGAGGGCCGGATGGCCTGGCAGCGTTGTTCTCCCCGATCAGGGGAGGAAGATGGTATAAGGGAGTTTTCCCGCCGGCGGCGGCTTCTCTTTATGCCGGCCTGCTGCTGCTCCTCCCCCTCCCACAGCCCCGACTGAGCTGGAGGGGCTTACCAGGAGGGCCGGATGGCCTGGCAGCGTTGTTCTCCCCGATCAGGGGAGGAAGATGGTATAAGGGAGTTTTCCCGCCGGCGGCGGCTTCCCTTTATGCCGGCCTGCTGCTGCTCCTCCCCCTCCCACAGCCCCGACTGAGCTGGAGGGGCTTCCCAGGAGGGCCGGATGGCCTGGCAGCGTTGTTCTCCCCGATCAGGGGAGGAAGATGGTATAAGGGAGTTTTCCCGCCGGCGGCGGCTTCTCTTTATGCCGGCCTGCTGCTGCTCCTCCCCCTCCCACAGCCCCGACTGAGCTGGAGGGGCTTACCAGGAGGGCCGGATGGCCTGGCGGCGTTGTTTCTCCCCGATCAGGGGAGGAAGATGGTATAAGGGAGTTTTCCCGCCGGCGGCGGCTTCTCTTTATGCCGGCCTGCTGCTGCTCCTCCCCCTCCCACAGCCCCGACTGAGCTGGAGGGGCTTCCCAGGAGGGCCGGATGGCCTGGCAGCGTTGTTCTCCCCGATCAGGGGAGGAAGATGGTATAAGGGAGTTTTCCCGCCGGTGGCGGCTTCTCTTTATGCCGGCCTGCTGCTGCTCCTCCCCCTCCCACAGCCCCGACTGAGCTGGAGGGGCTTCCCAGGAGGGCCGGATGGCCTGGCAGCATTGTTCTCCCCGATCAGGGGAGGAAGATGGTATAAGGGAGTTTTCCCGCCGGCGGCGGCTTCTCTTTATGCCGGCCTGCTGCTGCTCCTCCCCCTCCCACAGCCCCGACTGAGCTGGAGGGGCTTCCCAGGAGGGCCGGATGGCCTGGCAGCGTTGTTCTCCCCGATCAGGGGAGGAAGATGGTATAAGGGAGCTTTCCCGCCGGCGGCGGCTTCTCTTTATGCCGGCCTGCTGCTGCTCCTCCCCCTCCCACAGCCCCGACTGAGCTGGAGGGGCTTCCCAGGAGGGCCGGATGGCCTGGCAGCGTTGTTCTCCCCGATCAGGGGAGGAAGATGGTATAAGGGAGTTTTCCCGCCGGCGGCGGCTTCTCTTTATGCCGGCCTGCTGCTGCTCCTCCCCCTCCCACAGCCCCGACTGAGCTGGAGGGGCTTCCCAGGAGGGCCGGATGGCCTGGCAGCGTTGTTCTCCCCGATCAGGGGAGGAAGATGGTATAAGGGAGTTTTCCCGCCGGCGGCGGCTTCTCTTTATGCCGGCCTGCTGCTGCTCCTCCCCCTCCCACAGCCCCGACTGAGCTGGAGGGGCTTCCCAGGAGGGCCGGATGGCCTGGCAGCGTTGTTCTTCTCCCCGATCAGGGGAGGAAGATGGTATAAGGGAGTTTTCCCGCCGGCGGCGGCTTCTCTTTATGCCGGCCTGCTGCTGCTCCTCCCCCTCCCACAGCCCCGACTGAGCTGGAGGGGCTTCCCAGGAGGGCCGGATGGCCTGGCAGCGTTGTTCTCCCCGATCAGGGGAGGAAGATGGTATAAGGGAGTTTTCCCGCCGGCGGCGGCTTCTCTTTATGCCGGCCTGCTGCTGCTCCTCCCCCTCCCACAGCCCCGACTGAGCTGGAGGGGCTTCCCAGGAGGGCCGGATGGCCTGGCAGCGTTGTTCTCTCCCCGATCTGGGGAGGATGATGGTATAAGGGAGTTTTCCCGCCGGCGGCGGCTTCTCTTTATGCCGGCCTGCTGCTGCTCCTCCCCCTCCCACAGCCCCGACTGAGCTGGAGGGGCTTCCCAGGAGGGCCGGATGGCCTGGCAGCGTTGTTCTCCCCGATCAGGGGAGGAAGATGGTATAAGGGAGTTTTCCCGCCGGCGGCGGCTTCTCTTTATGCCGGCCTGCTGCTGCTCCTCCCCCTCCCACAGCCCCGACTGAGCTGGAGGGGCTTCCCAGGAGGGCCGGATGGCCTGGCAGCGTTGTTCTCCCCGATCAGGGGAGGAAGATGGTATAAGGGAGTTTTCCCGCCGGCGGCGGCTTCTCTTTATGCCGGCCTGCTGCTGCTCCTCCCCCTCCCACAGCCCCGACTGAGCTGGAGGGGCTTCCCAGGAGGGCCGGATGGCCTGGCAGCGTTGTTCTCCCCGATCAGGGGAGGAAGATGGTATAAGGGAGTTTTCCCGCCGGCGGCGGCTTCTCTTTATGCCAGCCTGCTGCTGCTCCTCCCCCTCCCACAGCCCCGACTGAGCTGGAGGGGCTTCCCAGGAGGGCCGGATGGCCTGGCAGCGTTGTTCTCCCCGATCAGGGGAGGAAGATGGTATAAGGGAGTTTTCCCGCCGGCGGCGGCTTCTCTTTATGCCGGCCTGCTGCTGCTCCTCCCCCTCCCACAGCCCCGACTGAGCTGGAGGGGCTTCCCAGGAGGGCCGGATGGCCTGGCAGCGTTGTTCTCCCCGATCAGGGGAGGAAGATGGTATAAGGGAGTTTTCCCGCCGGCGGCGGCTTCTCTTTATGCCGGCCTGCTGCTGCTCCTCCCCCTCCCACAGCCCCGACTGAGCTGGAGGGGCTTCCCAGGAGGGCCGGATGGCCTGGCAGCGTTGTTCTCCCCGATCAGGGGAGGAAGATGGTATAAGGGAGTTTTCCCGCCGGCGGCGGCTTCTCTTTATGCCGGCCTGCTGCTGCTCCTCCCCCTCCCACAGCCCCGACTGAGCTGGAGGGGCTTCCCAGGAGGGCCGGATGGCCTGGCAGCGTTGTTCTCCCCGATCAGGGGAGGAAGATGGTATAAGGGAGTTTTCCCGCCGGCGGCGGCTTCTCTTTATGCCGGCCTGCTGCTGCTCCTCCCCCTCCCACAGCCCCGACTGAGCTGGAGGGGCTTCCCAGGAGGGCCGGATGGCCTGGCAGCGTTGTTCTCCCCGATCAGGGGAGGAAGATGGTATAAGGGAGTTTTCCCGCCGGCGGCGGCTTCTCTTTATGCCGGCCTGCTGCTGCTCCTCCCCCTCCCACAGCCCCGACTGAGCTGGAGGGGCTTCCCAGGAGGGCCGGATGGCCTGGCAGCATTGTTCTCTCCCCGATCAGGGGAGGAAGATGGTATAAGGGAGTTTTCCCGCCGGCGGCGGCTTCTCTTTATGCCAGCCTGCTGCTGCTCCTCCCCCTCCCACAGCCCCGACTGAGCTGGAGGGGCTTCCCAGGAGGGCCGGATGGCCTGGCAGCGTTGTTCTCCCCGATCAGGGGAGGAAGATGGTATAAGGGAGTTTTCCCGCCGGCGGCGGCTTCTCTTTATGCCGGCCTGCTGCTGCTCCTCCCCCTCCCACAGCCCCGACTGAGCTGGAGGGGCTTCCCAGGAGGGCCGGATGGCCTGGCAGCGTTGTTCTCCCCGATCAGGGGAGGAAGATGGTATAAGGCAGTTTTTCCCGCCGGCGGCGGCTTCTCTTTATGCCAGCCTGCTGCTGCTCCTCCCCCTCCCACAGCCCCGACTGAGCTGGAGGGGCTTCCCAGGAGGGCCGGATGGCCTGGCAGCGTTGTTCTCCCCGATCAGGGGAGGAAGATGGTATAAGGGAGTTTTCCCGCCGGCGGCGGCTTCTCTTTATGCCGGCCTGCTGCTGCTCCTCCCCCTCCCACAGCCCCGACTGAGCTGGAGGGGCTTCCCAGGAGGGCCGGATGGCCTGGCAGCGTTGTTCTCCCCGATCAGGGGAGGAAGATGGTATAAGGGAGTTTTCCCGCCGGCGGCGGCTTCTCTTTATGCCGGCCTGCTGCTGCTCCTCCCCCTCCCACAGCCCCGACTGAGCTGGAGGGGCTTCCCAGGAGGGCCGGATGGCCTGGCAGCGTTGTTCTCCCCGATCAGGGGAGGAAGATGGTATAAGGGAGTTTTCCCGCCGGCGGCGGCTTCTCTTTATGCCGGCCTGCTGCTGCTCCTCCCCCTCCCACAGCCCCGACTGAGCTGGAGGGGCTTCCCAGGAGGGCCGGATGGCCTGGCAGCGTTGTTCTCCCCGATCAGGGGAGGAAGATGGTATAAGGGAGTTTTCCCGCCGGCGGCGGCTTCTCTTTATGCCAGCCTGCTGCTGCTCCTCCCCCTCCCACAGCCCCGACTGAGCTGGAGGGGCTTCCCAGGAGGGCCGGATGGCCTGGCAGCGTTGTTCTCCCCGATCAGGGGAGGAAGATGGTATAAGGGAGTTTTCCCGCCGGCGGCGGCTTCTCTTTATGCCGGCCTGCTGCTGCTCCTCCCCCTCCCACAGCCCCGACTGAGCTGGAGGGGCTTCCCAGGAGGGCCGGATGGCCTGGCAGCGTTGTTTCTCCCCGATCAGGGGAGGAAGATGGTATAAGGGAGTTTTCCCGCCGGCGGCGGCTTCTCTTTATGCCGGCCTGCTGCTGCTCCTCCCCCTCCCACAGCCCCGACTGAGCTGGAGGGGCTTCCCAGGAGGGCCGGATGGCCTGGCAGCGTTGTTCTCCCCGATCAGGGGAGGAAGATGGTATAAGGGAGTTTTCCCGCCGGCGGCGGCTTCTCTTTATGCCGGCCTGCTGCTGCTCCTCCCCCTCCCACAGCCCCGACTGAGCTGGAGGGGCTTCCCAGGAGGGCCGGATGGCCTGGCAGCGTTGTTCTCCCCGATCAGGGGAGGAAGATGGTATAAGGGAGTTTTCCCGCCGGCGGCGGCTTCTCTTTATGCCGGCCTGCTGCTGCTCCTCCCCCTCCCACAGCCCCGACTGAGCTGGAGGGGCTTCCCAGGAGGGCCGGATGGCCTGGCAGCGTTGTTCTCCCCGATCAGGGGAGGAAGATGGTATAAGGGAGTTTTCCCGCCGGCGGCGGCTTCTCTTTATGCCGGCCTGCTGCTGCTCCTCCCCCTCCCACAGCCCCGACTGAGCTGGAGGGGCTTCCCAGGAGGGCCGGATGGCCTGGCAGCGTTGTTCTCCCCGATCAGGGGAGGAAGATGGTATAAGGGAGTTTTCCCGCCGGCGGCGGCTTCTCTTTATGCCGGCCTGCTGCTGCTCCTCCCCCTCCCACAGCCCCGACTGAGCTGGAGGGGCTTCCCAGGAGGGCCGGATGGCCTGGCAGCGTTGTTCTCCCCGATCAGGGGAGGAAGATGGTATAAGGGAGTTTTCCCGCCGGCGGCGGCTTCTCTTTATGCCGGCCTGCTGCTGCTCCTCCCCCTCCCACAGCCCCGACTGAGCTGGAGGGGCTTCCCAGGAGGGCCGGATGGCCTGGCAGCGTTGTTCTCCCCGATCAGGGGAGGAAGATGGTATAAGGGAGTTTTCCTGCCGGCGGCGGCTTCTCTTTATGCCGGCCTGCTGCTGCTCCTCCCCCTCCCACAGCCCCGACTGAGCTGGAGGGGCTTCCCAGGAGGGCCGGATGGCCTCGCAGCATCGTACCCCCCGACCAGGGGAGGAAGATGGTATAAGGGAGTTTTCCCGCCGGCGGCGGCTTCTCTTTATGCCGGCCTGCTGCTGCTCCTCCCCCTCCCACAGCCCCGACTGAGCTGGAGGGGCTTCCCAGGAGGGCCGGATGGCCTGGCAGCGTTGTTCTCCCCGATCAGGGGAGGAAGATGGTATAAGGGAGTTTTCCCGCCGGCGGCGGCTTCTCTTTATGCCGGCCTGCTGCTGCTCCTCCCCCTCCCACAGCCCCGACTGAGCTGGAGGGGCTTCCCAGGAGGGCCGGATGGCCTGGCAGCATTGTTCTCCCCGATCAGGGGAGGAAGATGGTATAAGGGAGTTTTCCCGCCGGCGGCGGCTTCTCTTTATGCCAGCCTGCTGCTGCTCCTCCCCCTCCCACAGCCCCGACTGAGCTGGAGGGGCTTCCCAGGAGGGCCGGATGGCCTGGCAGCGTTGTTCTCCCCGATCAGGGGAGGAAGATGGTATAAGGGAGTTTTCCCGCCGGCGGCGGCTTCTCTTTATGCCGGCCTGCTGCTGCTCCTCCCCCTCCCACAGCCCCGACTGAGCTGGAGGGGCTTCCCAGGAGGGCCGGATGGCCTGGCAGCGTTGTTCTCCCCGATCAGGGGAGGAAGATGGTATAAGGGAGTTTTCCCGCCGGCGGCGGCTTCTCTTTATGCCGGCCTGCTGCTGCTCCTCCCCCTCCCACAGCCCCGACTGAGCTGGAGGGGCTTCCCAGGAGGGCCGGATGGCCTGGCAGCGTTGTTCTCCCCGATCAGGGGAGGAAGATGGTATAAGGGAGTTTTCCCGCCGGCGGCGGCTTCTCTTTATGCCGGCCTGCTGCTGCTCCTCCCCCTCCCACAGCCCCGACTGAGCTGGAGGGGCTTCCCAGGAGGGCCGGATGGCCTGGCAGCGTTGTTCTCCCCGATCAGGGGAGGAAGATGTTATAAGGGAGTTTTCCCGCCGGCGGCGGCTTCTCTTTATGCCGGCCTGCTGCTTCTCCTCCCCCTCCCACAGCCCCGACTATTTTAATCTATCCATGTATATTCAGCGCTGTTTGGAATGTGAACAGTGTTCAACATACATGGAAAGCAGTGACAGAGATCTTCGGCCAATATTGTTTTTGCTAAGCAGTTTAATTTAGGGCAGCCTTTTTGCTTTCCTAAATTGAACCACATAAGCTATATGGATAGTTGTTGAATATCACCAACTATCCAAAGTGTTAGGCAGAATGTCACGTTTTGCTCTTGCTCCTCCCCAGCACTATCCAGCCAGTACCAGGGCAGTTTGTACAAATTTTCAGTAGCACTATGTAGATAGGGCACTAATTCATATAGTGTCTGTCCCTATACAAATGAATGCTTTTGAATATTATGCTGATTAATTAACATAAGGGATTTTAGAAGGGATGCCTAGTAATTCCTTATCGTTCTTCCAGTCCAGTCCCGAACCTCTGGGTAGAGTACCTCTTCCAGCAGCCTGGAGACTGATCATGTCATTTTTTGATGACACTAGTGTACTTATGCAGCTGACACCGCCCACTAGCTCCTAGTATGCTCAATCTCCAAGCATCTGGAGGAGGTAGTGAGCCAGGGTGCTGGGCTCACTGAAGAGACAGTTAAGGAGCTTAGGTGTAGAGTTAGTTAGATTTTGGAGTTCTTTTCCCTGTAGGATACAGGTTGTTTTGTTTTTAAAGTTTATAATAGAAAAAAAAAAACAAAGAAAAGCCAAAAGGAGGAATTAAACCAGAAGACTACAGGGCAGAAAGGGAAGATTCTCCCCCTCCTCCAGGAGTGCAGGGGGAGTTTTTTGCAGGTCTCCCGCAGCCCAAGTCTTCAGCGGCTCCCGAACACGTTATCAGGTGAGGAGCCGCCGCATGGGAGAGAGCGCACAGATTCTCAGCCCAGGTCAGCTCCCTCAGCGCCAAAGCCAAGAACGGTAGGCTGAGCACAGGGGAGGAGGAGAAAAGCCACGAGGTGTAGAGGCGGTAAGTGAAAGCGGCAGCAGGAGCTCCTGGAGATCGCCGGACCGCCTGGAGGCATAGAGCAACTTGCAAGCTCGAGGTTGGGGCCTGCAGCTGCACTGGAGGCACAAGCGGCACATTTTCTTTTCTCCGGAGCCACGTGGGCATCTGTCTTCCGCCGAGTGTGGAGCGCGGGGAAAGTCAGTGGCCAGTTCTGTTGTTGGTTCTCCTAGGCACCAGGGCTAGAGATAGGGCAAAGAGGTTCCTGCTGTTCTGGCATCAATCTTTTTTCCCACATTATGGCACAGGTCTCTTGGATGGTTACCTGAATTTTTTCTTTTGTTGCTTTGGTTCCTTTTGTTTTAATTTAATGTGCCTTATTGGGTCAGAGTTTGCCAGCCAGGCCTTGGCTCCAGGGGAGGGGCATTAAGGGAAGGTTCCTTTTGCCCATCCAGGGTCAGTTGGGAGAGACCGTGCGCGGGGGGAGCCCGCACTCATCTCACCATGATGGCTAGGCCTCAGTGCCTCTTCTGCGGGATCTGTTGGGAAGCGGTCTCAGAGACAGGTGTTGGCTTAGACTGCACACAGGAGGTTAATTCTTTGGAACAAGACCTGCAGGACAAAGCAGGACAGGAGGGTCCCTCCCTGGTGCAAGTAGGCCAAGGGGTGGGGGGATCCTGTGCTGGCTTCAGCCAAACCGGCCCACAGTCCTACTATACCTGGACCCTCCACCCCTCAAACCTTGGGAGTGACAGGTCTCTCGGGAGATTTTCACCAGCGTTTGCCTTACTTTTGCACAAGGCATTTTGCTTATGCCAACAGGGGCTAGTGAGCAGCTCTTCAGCGTCAGTACGCGAGGCTAAGAGAGCAACTGGCGAAAAGGAGGACGAGGCAGTTACAGTTACGGCTATGAGGGCCAGAGGCCAAGAGAATGGCAACAATCATCATTGTCGGAGGGGCTGAAGGGTAATGACCTGGACAAGGAGCGGGTCTTGCAGGAGGATCAGTCCTAGCTAGCTCAGGTGTTCTGCCAGGTGGAGCTCTTGACGATCATCTTCTAGTCCTTAAAGGCCCTGAATATGCCCACTAGTCTACCCGCAGAGGAGGAGACACTGGAGGATCCTCTGTTCCAGGCTGTGAGGAAATCAGTGAAAGCTTTCTTGGTGAAGGAGTGGTACGGCAGATGATCCAGGAGGAGTCAAAGTGGAGTTGGGGCGGCCTTTTCAGCGGACATCCATACAAATTCATCAGGGGCCTCTAGAAAAAGTTTGGAGTTGACAGTGGCGGACCACCGCTACATGTGGCTCCAAATCTGGGCACTGGATAGTTCCTCCAAGTTACGCCTCAGCAAGCTACCCTTTCAGGGGAAACTTCTCTTTGGGGAGGATGTAGACAAGTTAGTTAAGGACTTGGGGGAATCCAAGGGGAGTCGGTTGCCTGAGGATAAGCAAAGTAGGCTCACAACCTCCCTTTGTCTCGGGGCCAGCCAAGGAACTTCAAGCATTTTCATACCTCTCACTTTGGCCAGGCCCAGAGGGAAAGTTCTCCTTGAGATGGCAGGGATTTCAAGGTTTCCAGGGTGCAGGCAGGAGTTTGCATACCTCTTCAACCTTGGGCCACAATGAAGAGGACAATGAAGCGAGGAGGGGACCCAGGTGGGGGTGCTACCTGTGGGGTAGGCTGCGGGAATTTACGCCACCTGGGCACAGATCACATCTGACCAAGGGGTCCTGGAGGTTGTCAGGAAGGGCTATGCCCTCAAGTAGAGTAGCCCAGTGAACCAATTCTTCATTCAGTCCCCATGCAAAGTGCAGGGCAAGGTGGCTGTTGTAGAAGAGACCTTGTCTCATTCTCTACAATTAAGGGCCATGGAGCCAGTACCGCAAGACCAGTATGACTGCAGTCCATACTCTGTTTATTTCATGGTACCTCAGAAAGGAAGGCTCTTTTTACCCGATTCTCAACCTCAAGGGCATCAACTGTTGTCTGCAGGTGCCATATTTCCTCATGGAGACACTGAGATCAGTCATAGTGGCAGTAGGGAGAGGGGAGATTTTTTGACATTTATTTATTTACATTCTCTTATATACCGCGCTATTCTACATCAGTGCAGTTTACATTGAACAAACTGAAATTACATTGAACAGGGCATTATAACTTGGAGATAACTATTTTACAGGGAACATGGGCTAAGGAGGGTTAAGTGGCTTGCCCAAGACCACAAGGAGCACCTGTGGGACTAGAAACCCCAGTCCTTCCGGCCCAAGGTTGCTGTTCTCTAGTGGGATTTGAACCCCCGACCTTCCAGCCTGAAGTACCTTGCCCCCAACCACTAGGCCACTCCTCCACTCCATCCCTTGAGCTCACGGAAGTGTTCCTGCACTTACCCATCCAGAACATTAACAGTTTCTCTGTTTTGCGGTGCCGATGGCCCATTTCCAGTTTCGAGCATTGCCCTTCGGGCTTGCAACAGCGTCTCATAGCTTCACCAAGGTGAGGGTAATGGGAGCGGCAGCATTCTGCAAGGAAGGAGTTTTTGTGCACCCATGCCTCGATGATTGGTTGAGCCAAGCGAAGCCCGGAGAAGGTGAAAGAGCAATGGCTCATGTGGCCTCCACAGTCTTGATTAGGTGGTCAGCCTGGCCAAGAGTCATTTATGTCTGGACATGGGAGCTGGAGTATTTAGAAGTGCACTTCAACACTCGTGTGGACTGAGGCTTCCTGGCAGAGTCACGGGCACAGAAACTACGAAATTTGATCACACTTCCTGAGAATGGCAATGCAGGTGGCGTGGCATTATCTGAAGGTCTTAGGGACCATGGTGGCTATGCTCAAGCTAGTCCCATGGTCAGGGGCACACTTGAAACCGCTGCAGAGAGCCCTGCTCTGTCAGTAGTTCCTCCAGAGCCAGCCACTGTCCCTAACCCTAACCCTGTCCGCGGTGCACCAAGAAAGCTCCCATGGGGTGGCTATGCCCTGAGTCACTGGGGTGGTTCCCGTTGATGACAGAAGCCAGTCTGTCAGGGTGGGGAACCCCTATTGCAAAGAGCAATTTGCCCAGGGACAGTGGAACCCACAGGAGGCTCTTTGGTTGATCATCAGGCTCGAGGTAAGAGTGGTGATCCTAGCGCTGTGCAGTTTCAGAGGGATGGCAGTCTGCAGTCTCCTCAGACAAGTTGACCATGGTAGCTTAGATCAACCACCAAGAGGGCACAGGCAGCCTGGCTCTAGAGGCCGAGAGCCTGTTCGACTGGGTAGAGATCCATCTCCAGACATTGTAGGCGGCACAAGGAGCAAGAGTCAACAATGTGATGGCGGATTACCCCAGTCGAGAGCACATGGCCCCTGGAGAGTAGCTACTCAACCGGTGGGAGGTGGGTGAGGGGGGTTCTAGCGAAACGGTCATGGACCTAATGGCAACATTCAAATTGGCCCGGGCAGGCTGTTTTCTTCAGCAGAAAAAGGAGAAAGGATGTCAGAGGGCTTGGTTGCCCTAGTACAGAGGTGGCCCGAAGAGGGTCTTCTCTGTGTCTGTCCCCCATGGACTCTCATAGATCATGTAGTCCAATGGTGAGAAGCACACGGGTGTTAGTAATTCTGGTGGCTCCGGATTGGCCATGGCGCCTGTGTTAGGCCAACAGGGTTTGGCTATTAGCGGCAAAGCAGTAGCACCTGCTGGTCCGGAAGGACCTCTTACTGCAGGGACCACTCTGCTGCTCCAGGTGGATTGATTCTTGCTTACGGCATGATTCTTGAAAGGGCAAGGTTGAAGAAGAAAGAATGTTCGAACTCGGTAATAGCAACCTTGCTACTAGCCCAGAGAAGCTTTATATGTCTGGTGTATATCCACGTAGGACATTGTTTCGAGTTGTGGTGCAAAGAGAGGCAGACGCGACCATCAACTGCCTCCGTCCCGGACTCTGGACGTTGTAGCAGGCCAGTTTTGTTAAGGGCCTAGCAGCCAGCCTTTGCAGGTGCAGCGGGCAGCGAGTCCCTGTTATCAGGTAAAGATCCTAGGGGTGTCATTAGGTGCACACCCAGACATACTGAGATTTCTGAGGGCAGTGAATCTCCTACGGCCTCTGCGGGGGGGAGGGGGCGGGCGTGCCATCTTGGCATCTCAATATCATGCTGATGGCTCTTTTCAGGGGAACCTTTTGAGCCGTTGAGTCAGTCATCTCTGAAGGATCTGCCCTGAAGACGGTCTTCCTTGGGGTGCTTGCTTGGCATGCAGGATTTCGGAGCTTTAGGCCTTTTCATACCTGGAGCCATTCCTTCTTTCTCCAGGGAGATGGTGGTTCTCTGGCCAGTATCTTCATTTTGGCCTCAAAGTGGTGTCAATGTCTTACATGTACCAGATGTTTTCCTTTTTGGTTCCGGCAAAGCAGAGGGGGGGCTTGGCCACTCTGCTGTTGCGTCGCCTGGATATCCAAAAGGCCTATGGAAGTATTTGAGAAGGACGTCTGTTCAGAAATTGGATCATCTATGTGTTGTGTTTGGAGGGCCATGCAGAGGTGAGGCGGCAGCAAAGGCCTCCATTTCCAGGTGGATCAGGGAGACACTTGCATCAGCATATGTATGGAAGGATAAAGTGGTACCGGTGTGGGTACGGGCACATTCCACAAGGGCTCAGGTGGCCTCGTGGGGGTTAGTCCCACCAGTAGAGATCTGTAGGGTGGCGATGTGGTTGTCGCTTCATAGCTTTGTCAAGCATTTTCGCCTGGAAGTCTGGGCAGTGGGGGTCACTTGCTTTGAATCGGCAGTACTTCAGACTGGTTGTGCAGGTCCCTCCCGTTAGTTTAACTACTCTGATACATCCCAGAGGTGCGGGACTGGACTAGAAGGACGATAAGGAAAGAGAAATTAGACTTATCTGCTAATTATTATTCCTTGAGGAACTCCAGTCCAGTCCCGGATCCCCCCTTGAGTGCGTTTTGTTATAGACGGTGGGCACCCTGGTCCTGAGGCTGGTTTTCTTGGTGAAGGAGGTAGCCAGGGGAAGCCGGGCAATGGGGTGCAATTGATGTTGAGGAGAGGGTAGACCGGAAGAGTAGTCAGTCTCTTGTTTCCCGCTGGTAGGAGTTGCTCTGGCACTCAACAGGTAAGGCTTCTCATCCTGGAGGGGGGGGACAGGGTACCCTTTCCAGGGAAGAGGGGGGCTTAGTTGATTTAGGTGTAGGAATGTTGTTACATGTTTAATGACATTTGGTGCTCCTGTGAGTCTACTTTGTCAATAGGTTACTGAGAGCTGGTGGGCGGATCCAGCTGCATAAATACACTGGTGTTATCAAAAGATGACATGCTCAGTCTCCAAGCTGCTGGAAGAGGTACACTATCCAGAGGTGCGAGACTGGACTGGAGTTCCTCAAGGAACAACAATTAGCGGGTAAGTCTAATTTCTCTTTCTGGGATGTTCAGAGCAGAACGTCCAAAAATCAGGAGGAGTGGCAGCAGTGAAGGGAGGCATATGCAAGTGCCTTCATAAATCACTATGGGCGTCATTCTGATTCCTGAATAGTGGGGATGTACGTCCCAGTTGGAAGTGCAACCCGCGCTATTCACAGGGACCATATTCTGGTGCTTTACCTTCCCACACACACAGAGCCACTGTGCAGGGAGCACTGGATGGGGGCAGGAGGGGGCGGAGAGTGGGCAGAGAGGGGGGTGGGTTGCAGAACCCGGACGTACAGGGCCTATTCTGAAGACGATCCCCGCAAAGATAGCAAAGCTGGGTACTTGCATGGGTGTAGGTCATTTCACAAATGTGGATGCCCCAAATTGCACGTCCTCAGAACCAGGTACTTGGACTTACCAGCAGGAGTATGCCGGAAGGGGGGGGGGAAGGGAACTATGCTATGAGACTCAGAACATAAAATATGCCATACTGGATAAGACCAAGGGTCCATCAAGCCCCGTATCCTATTTCCAACAGCGGTCAATCGAGGTCACAAATACTTGCACGTCCCACCATACCATTTCAGATACATAGGTGTTCCGCAGTGGGCCAGTGATATGTTTTGAGTATGTATTTATGTGCAGGTTTCTTGGGCAAAAAATAATAATTGTAGTAATAAAAGTGCATTTTGCACTTCCCCTTGGAAGCATTACATCCATAAAACAAGCACTGTTTTTTACCTTATATATGATCAGGAGAAGGTTTAGGCATGAACGACTCACCAACCATGGCCAGAGGTGCTTCTGTCATTCTACAGTTGCATTGCAACATGCCTCTCCCTTGCTCTGCCTGGGCCATGCCTCCACCACACCCCCATGCTACATCAACCTTTATATATCCGGCTTCCAAAATGAATCTAGGTTCATCTTCAGACATCCAGCTCATAAGCAGGGTATCTAAAATGCCCCCCCCCCCTATATATTACTCTATGATTTTATTTTATGTTTTATTGTTTGTATGTGAACACTGCTTCATTGTCATGCATCAAACAGAATCTGAAATGAATAAAAGGAATGGAAAACATGAAATGGAATGTTAGCTTTGCAAGTGTTGCCTTGGTAACTGAGCGCTAGGAGGTGCAATGAGATCAGTAAGGCTGCCCATTGTTTCACTAATGTCTCCAGGATCAAATAGGTGGAATTGTAACTGCTATTAGCATCTTGAATGAGCTGATGCACAGCTGCTCCTGTTGCTTCCAGCTTATGATATAACTTGTGCCTACCCCACAAAGTAGAGGAGTAGAGAAGAGGCCTAGTGGTTAGGGTAGTAGCCTGAGGCCAACATGACCAGGATTTATCCCACTGGCACTTCATTTAACTTTCCAGTGCCTCAGGTACAAACTTACAGGCCATTGCAGAAAGACTAGTGGGGCTTTTGTGCACAAATTACGCAACTTATACACACAAGTTCCATCATGCCAAGTACAGAAAAGAGACTGATGCACACATAAACGGCAAGAGAAAAGTATGCTCACACAGCAATGCTGAGTGTATGTAAATAACATGCAAATAGGCTGCACATATTTAAATGAATGCTAATAAGGTCTGCGCTCAATGCAGAAAAACATATAGAGCAGGCATGTCCAACTTCGAACAGGTTGTGATCTACTTTTTCCGGCCAAAGGTGCAGGTGATCTACCACCATGAAAATTAAGTTTCAAATTAGTTTCAAATTAAATTTTAACCCAATAAAGTTGGAGGATCCCCCCCCCCCCCATTTTTAATGAACCTTCTGTCATTTACTTGCATGTGATCAGCTGTTAAGCAAATTAAGCAAAAACAAAACAGAGACAAAGATCCAGTATGAACTGTGAGGGGAAATGGAAAGTACATTTTTTCTTACTGAGTAATAACTTTCTTTAACTGTCTTAATAATTTTCTTTAACTTTTATTGAGTAATTTGTGTTAAATTTAGGTTGAGTATTGATCCAGGTTGATCTTGCACAATCTTTAATATTTCGCTCTTGCTCATTAGTGAGATGTCTGAGCCTGCATTTCATCCACCAGCTTTTTGAAGTTGGGTGAATACTGCGTGAGGGCCAGTCTCAGGGAATCCTGGAGAGGTTCATCTGTCATGTTGGAACGTTGTGTACTCTTTGTCATTTTCAGACGTGAAGGGATAATTAGTCTAAGTGTGGATTTCAGGCCTGCTCTATAGGTTTGCTTTGTATGGTTGCACCCTTACCTGCCTGAAAATATACACAGTAACATATGATTGGCACAAGAAGACACGCATGTGGGCTAGTGAAGCAGAGTATTTTGTGGCCTTGTATAGGAGAGCCTGGGGAACTAGACACTTTGGACGGGAATGTGCAAAGTGTATAGGCCCAGAGAAATACAGGAGAAATACAGGCCAACCAAATACAGGCCAACCAGGAAGCATACTCTGAGCCCTGAAGATGGAGTTCCAGGAAATGGAAAGGCATGAACACAGTACAGGCAGGGGGGGCTGTGACCAGCTGATAAGCGGACCCTGAGCAGACTTTGAAATACAGACCCTGTTGAAATACCAACTGTTGTTTGGTGATAAACAAAGGGAGGGTCCTGAGGGAAGAGCATTCGCAGAAGTTCTTCTGACCTTCTGAACCTGCAGGTTTTTTGCAAGTTTTTTTTCATTTTCAAATGACATCAGTAATTCAAGCAGAATTCACTGGAACATTGGGACAGAGAGAGAGAGATCTATATAAGAGAGCAGCTCCATAATATCAGGGGTGACTTTCTTTCTCACCACGGGTTTTCATGCTGTCCCTCATGAATATGCATTAGATACATCTGCATACCATGGGGGCGGCACATAGAAATGCAGCACAGGCATCTTTATTAGAGACAGCATGGAACCTGAATGGTGTTTGGCCCTCCAGGACTGCATTTAGGAGACTCTGCTCTAGGTGTTTATGGTGTCTGTGCTCTGTAGGGTAAAATGTAGGTGTTTTGGGCATGTTTACGTCATCTGCAATAAAGGTTCTGTCTGTATTAGCACGTTTTAGTAGTGGGTAAAATATGGGGACTGGGTTGGCAGGAACCATAGCTGGGACTTGAACCTGTGACCTTCTGAACACACTGGCTGTGTGCACTGCACCACTGTGTTGCCACAGAGACAGTGCAATTCCTGGAGATACCATGACGGCACCCACCTAAACAGGGCTAGGCCACGGTCTGCTCTGGGCAGCTGCCACTGCCCCCTCCACCACTAGTATCCCTCTGCCACCATGCTGACATGCCCTTCTGCTGGTGGTGCTGGTGGAGTGCAGTCTCAGGCCATCCAGTGTGCGGGTAGGCGGCTGCCTATGGTGTGGGTTCTGGGGTAGGGGTGCCTGCATAGCTGTCCACGCTTCCCCCCAGCACCGCATGCCAATGTTCCGTGCCCTTCAGGGTACCTGCTGGGTACTATCCCCTGTGACACTGTGGGAAGCACACTCGTGCCCATGTTGGGCCCTCAGCAGTTGCTGTCTGGCTCCTCTACTGTTTCAGCATTCCTATGGGCCAGCTAAGCTAAAATTAATTTGAAGCTCTCTAGAGTTCAGAGAACGATTTTAATGGAAAATATCTTCTCAAATTGAACTGAAGAGGAAAAATCTAAATTCCAAGTGGTATGTTTACCAAAGGGCGTTAAGGTAACAGGTGTTAACAGCAGCGATAAGGGGTGTTACATGTGTAAAGGATGCTGGGCGGTTAGGAGGCCTTCCGGCGTAAAGGGTGCTATGGGCCATTTAATGTGCGTTAATAGGACATCGGGCATTAAGGTGACAAGCATGCACCTTAACGTCCAAAAACGTCTGTAGCCCTAGTGCTGGATAAAGGAGCACCAAGGAAAGTCAATGTAAAGGTGATGGGATGGAAGGACAGGTGGGAGTTGATGGACCTGCCATATCCATGGGCACCCTACGTGGCAGCCAGTAAAGTGGATGAGCATGTGGGAGGCAGCTGTACCAATGCACAGGGGGGTGCCACATTCCTGGAACACATAAGAAGAACCACAAACTCTCTCTATGCTAAATTAAGAAACCTCCGACTGCTCTTAAACCCTGACTCATTTCGTATAGTCTGCCAATCACTCACTACACCTACCCTAGACTACTGCAACCTCATCTACCATGGCCTCCCTAAAACAGTATACATCCTCTCCAAATGGCACAGAATACAATAGCCCGCTTAATTACAAACAATACTAGCCGCACACACATAACCCCAATCCTCTATGACCTACATTGGCTCCCTATACTTTCTAGAATCAAATTTAAAGTTTTAACTCTTATCCATAAAGTCATTCACAATGAATCAGCTCTGTGCCTATCCTCCCTTATTTCCAGCCTCAATAACAGTAGATCATAGCTCTAGTGGCGGCGTTTATTTTACCTTGTATGTGATGGGTAAAAGGAAGGCAAAAGGGCCCAAGAAGTCCTCCTCTAGCCCGGTAGTCCCCTCTGCCCTTCCCTCTCAGGTGGTTGGACCACTGGATTCATTTGTTACGCCGCTACGGTGGTCTGCAGTTCCGACGGAGGAGAGCCCCATTGTATCATGGTCGGGGCTGGGTGGCTCGACGGGTGACTCGGGGCCTGAGATCTCTCCGCTGGAGCAGTGGCGGCCTCCCAAAGATCCATTGCTGAGGCGGACTCCGGCGCAGGCTGAGGAGGAACTTCCTTCCATTGTGGGGGAGAGTTCTGGCCCTGGAGGATCGGCAGCGCAACGGAGAAGTGAGGCTTCTGGCTCCGCTCTACTTTCCAGCGCAGTGGATCCGGGTTTGTGGAGGTCTGCAGGCAGAATGGTGGCTGTCCTTTCTGCAACTGGGGATCCAGGAATTGAGCAATGGTCAATGGAGGAGTCCTTGGAGCAGTCTCAAGTTTTTCATTGGCGCGACCAGCCGTCTTTACTTTGGAATCAATCTGGTCCGCCATAGTCAAGCTTGGAGAACTTTTAGCTCCCCAGGTGGTGGCTTTAGGCACCCAGGTTCAGATTCATACTAACTTACTTCAACAACATACTCTTGAAGTTACAGCTCTACAATCTTCCGTAACAGAATTGCAGCAGAGGGCTTCTACCTCTGAGGACGGTGTTTCTCTTCATCAGAAAGATATGCTGGCTTTGAAAGCAAGGATTGAAATGCTTGAAAATTCCTCTAGATATTGTAATCTTCGGTGTATAAATTTTCCTAGGTTGCCTTCTATCTCTGCTAAAGAAATGTTTAAGAAATATCTTTTGGAGGTGTTGGGGGTTCCAGTAGTATCTCATCCTCCTATGCTTAAGGTTTATTATCTTCCTTCGGGGAAGAAAGTCCCTGCTGAGGGAACTTTGGAAAGAGGGGGTCAGTTTGATGTATTAAATATCTCTGCTATTTTGGAATCATCAAAAATTGAGGGTGTTTTACCTTCGACATTGATAGCTACGTTCGCGTTAGCTTCAGATAGGGATTGGTTTCTCTGTATGTTTTTTGAGAAACGTACTGTGCAATTTTGTGGGTTGACTGTTCGTGTTTTTCCTGATTTAGCCAAAGAAACTCAAAAACGTAGGAAAGAATTTATGTTATTACATCCTAGAGTATTGTTGTTGGGGGGTTTATATTTCTTAAAGTTTCCCTGTAAATGTATGGTTAGGTTTAATAATGAGTAATATATTTTCTATGAGCCATCCCAGTTGGTGGGCTTTTCCAGTGCTCGCCGCCCTCCTGAGGTGTCCTCAGATTCGCTGCCAATAAGTTAGGCAAGATCGTTTGCTCACATTCTTTTTCTTTCTTTTTGGTGGGTGTCATTTTATTGTTTTTCCTTGGATTCCTTCTTATGGTGGGCTATAGTAAGCGCTGGAATTTGTTTTCTTTAATATTACCTTTCTCATATTGATGGATATCATTGTTGTTTTTCTATACCAGTGTCTTAATTTCCATGAAGTTTTGGTATATGCTTCATTGTCTGTAAAAATTGATAAAGTTTAAAAAAAAAAATAACAGTAGATCATGCCACTCAAACACCAAAAACCTGCTAAACATACCCTCTCAAAAGAAAACCTACAAGCAAACTACCTGTAACAAGGCCTTCTCACTCTATGCACCTTCCATATGGAATACTCTTCCGCCAGAACTTCGGAACTGTGCCGACCATTCTGATTTCAGAAAGAGACTCAAAACTCACCTTTTCAATGAATACTTCTCTACACCACCCTAGCTCACCCCTATGGCCTTACTAACACTGCACCTCTCCCCTTCTGCCTTTAAACCCTCCTCGCTTGCTTAAAGATTTCCCTATAATGTAAATATTTCCCTATAATGTAAATATGTAGACAGTTACCTGATGGTTCTTGTATTCTCATAAGAGTTCAATTTAACTAAGATCTGTTCCATGTAAAACAGCAGATATTTTATTTATGGGGTTATTTCTCCAACACAGATATACTTGGTAGCACATAAAAAGGAATACTTGCTTTCAGTATTATACTTAGAAAAACAAACAAGGAAAAACAACAGCTGAACTTGTTAAGCAATTAAATCAAAGCATAAAGACCTTGATGGGAACAGAAAGGTCTTTTCTGTAGGCTCCTGCTAATATCTCCTTAGCAGTGCTTCAAAGAACAAACAAAACCCCACAAAGTAGGAAAAAAACTGTTCTTTTCCAGGGATATCTTCCTGTATCTTCACACACACTCAGAAGTGTCCCTCCAGAGCTCACAGGCAATTAGGCAAGGCTCAATTGCTAACTATTACCAGCTGAAACCCTCTTGGCTGGTTTACTTTCTATTACGTGGCTCAAATCCTACTCAGAAGCTTTTCTGATTAGATTAAAGAACAAGTTTATATTTCTTTGTGATGGTTGTTGTATTTTGTAACAGCATATTACCACATAAGTTTAGACAGAGAGCAATCCATGTATTCAAAGTCCCCATTTATAACATCTTCCCCTTCTTCAATTATCATAGGTTCACTATCATGGATTGGCACAGAGGAATTTCTCACTGGAACACTCTCAGGACAATACTTGTTTCCCTGCTGTCTTCCCAGTGAAGAGCTAGGGCATAGATCAGTGTTCATACCTAAGCTTCCATTGCTGTTAGAGTTCCTCTCTAAATATCCTGGCCAGTATGTAGTCCAGTTCTTATGTCCAGCCTTCCAATCAAGATCCCTGGACACTGGATCTCTCTTCACATACCTTCTGGCACTGGTCTTAGGGTCCCTTCCAAGTGCAGCCGTCTCCCTCACAGGTGCCGTCCGGGGGATTCCTGGCTCTGCAGCCCCACTCCTCTGGCTTTCCCCAGTCCAGTGGTGTATGCTTGCCTCTGGAATGCCTCCCAGTATACGTACTGCTATGGACTCCTTTAGACCTCCCAAATGCTTTTCTCTTCTTTCTTCCAAAGTGTTTCTTGCTCTCTCTGTCCGTCAGCTCTGGCTTAAGAACATAAGAACATAAGAAATGCCATACTGGGTCAGACCGAGGTCCATCAAGCCCAGTATCCTGTTTCCAACAGTGGCCAATCTAGGTCATACGTACCTAGCAGTTTCCCCAAAAGACACAGGTTCTGCAGTGCTTGTACTAGGCCAAGCATTGATATCCTGGGTCCCTTTTTAATAGTGGTTTATGGACCTTTCCTCCAGGAACTTGTCCAAACCTTTTTTAAACCCAGCTATACTAACAGCCCTTACTACATCCTCCGGTAACAGATTCCAGAGTTTGATTACACGTTGAGAGAAGAAATATTTTCTCCTATTTGTCTTAAATAGTTTACCCTGTAGCTTCATTACATGCCCCCTAGTCCTTCTATATTCTGATAGCGTAAACAATTTATCCACGTTTATCCGTTCCACTCCATTCATTAATTTATACACCTCTATCATATCTCCCCTCAGCCGCCTCTTTTCTAGGTTAAAGAGCCCTAACCTTTTTAGCCTCTCTTCATAGGAGTAGCCTTCCATCCCCTTCACCAATTTGGTGGCTCTTCTCTGTACTTTTTCTAATAACTCTATGTCCTTTTTAAGATACGGTGACCAGAATTGCACACAATATTCAAGGTGCGGTCGTACCATGGAGCGATACAGAGGCATTATAATATCCTTTGTTTTATTCTCCATCCCTTTCCTTATGATACCTAGCATTCTATTTGCTTTCTTGGCCGCCGCTGCACACTGGGCGGAGGGTTTTAACATGTTATCCACGATGACTCCTAAATCTTTTTCCTGGGTGGTGGTTTCTAATGTGGAGCCTTGCATCTTGTAACTATAGTGTGGGTTGTTCTTTCCTAGGTGCATAACTTTGCACTTGTCCACATTAAATTTCATCTGCCATTTGGATGCCCAGTCTTCCAATTTATCCAGATCCTCCTGCAGTTTTCCACAATCCTCTTGGGTTTTAACAACTTTAAACAGTTTTGTGTCATCTGCAAATTTGATTACCTCACTAGTTATTCCCTTTTCCAGGTCATTTATGAATATGTCAAAAAGTAGCGGACCCAGTACAGATCCCTGGGGTACTCCACTATTCACCTTTTTCCATTGGGAATATTGGCCATTTAGCCCTACCCTCTGCTTTCTATCTTTTAACCAGTTCCCGATCCACAATAGTACACTGCCTCCTATCCCATGACTTTTTAGCTTCGCCAAAAGTCTCTGATGGGGGACCTTGTCAAAAGCTTTCTGAAAGTCCAGATACACTATATCAACCGACTCACCTTTGTCTACCTGTTTATGCACACCTTCAAAAAAACAGATCAGATTAGTAAGACAAGATCTTCCTTGTCTAAAGCCATGTTGGCTGTCTCCCATTAGGCCATGACTATCTACATGCTGTGTAATTTTGTTCTTTATGATGGCTTCTACCATTTTCCCTGGTACTGACGTCAGGCTCACCGGTCTGTAATTTCCCGGGTCACCCCTGGAACCCTTTTTAAAAATTGGTGTTACGTTGGCGACCCTCCAATCTTCAGGTATTACAGATGATTTTAATGAAAGTTCACAGATTACCAATAACAGGTCTGCAATCTCATATTTCAGTTCTTTCAACACTCTGGGATGTATACCATCCGGTCCAGGTGATTTGCTACTATTCAGTTTATCAAATAGTTGTAATATATCTTCCCGGTGTAGCGATATTTCTCTCAATTCCTCTGCAGTATCACCTTTAAATACCACTTCAGTCTTGGGTAACACCCCTACATCTTCCTCAGTAAAGACCGAAGCAAAGAATTCATTCAGTCTCTCTGCTATAGCCTTGTCTCCTCTTATTGCACCTTTTACCCCTCTATCATCTAATGGTCCAATTGACTCTCTCACAGGCCTTTTGCTACGAATGTACTTGAAAAAGTCTTTATTTCGTGTTTTTGCTTCCGTAGCAAGTTTCTTCTCAAATTCCCGCTTTGCCTGCCTTATCAATGCTTTGCATTTAACTTGCCAGTGCTTGTGCTGTTTCCAGTTTTCATCATTTGGCTCTTTTTTCCATTTTCTGAAGGTTGCTCTTTTGGCAGCAACAGCCTCTCTGACCTCACCTTTAAACCATGCTGGCAGTTTTTTGGACTTTCTTCCACTTTTCTTAATGCGTGGAATACAGCTGGTCTGGGCTTCGAGGATAGTATTTTTAAATAACACCCAAGCTTGCTGTAAGTCTTTAACCTTTGGAACCGCTCCTTTTAGTTTTTTCCGAACTATATTCCTCATTCTATCATAGTCACCCTTTTGAAAGTTAAAAGGTAGTACTGTGGATTCCTTTACTATCTGTCCTCCACTGATTAAATCAAACATGATCATACTATGATCACTATTGCCAAGTGGTCCCAACACCCTTATTTCTTGCACCAGATCTGGCGTTCCACTAAGGACTAGGTCCAGTATGGCTTCCCCTCTGGTCGGTTCATGAACCAGCTGCTCCAAGAAGCAGTCATTCATTTCATCTAGAAACTTTATCTCTTTAGCTTGTCCTGCTGTGACACTGTCCCAGTCGATACCGGGGTAATTGAAATCACCCATTATTACTACTCTGTTGTGGCTTTTGTTAGCTTCCTTGATTTCTTTGAGCATTTCATCATCCATTTGTTCATTCTGGCCAGGTGGTCGATAGTATACTCCCACTGCCATCACCTTCCCCTTCATAAATGGAATTTCAATCCATAGAGATTCTACAGCATATTTTGTTCCCTGCAAAACTTTAATCCTTTCTGACTCAATGCCCTCTCTAACATAGAGCGCAACCCCTCCACCAATTTGTTCAGCTCTATCATTACGATATAGTTTGTATCCAGGTATCACAGTGTCCCACTGGTTATCCTCCTTCCACCATGTCTCTGAGAGTGCAATCATATCTAACCTCTCATTTAATGCTATATATTCTAATTCTCCCATCTTATTGTTTAGACTTCTAGCATTGGCATACAAGCATTTTAGAGACTGTATTTTATTAATATTAATCTGGCTATTGGTAGGCATGGGTAATGGGGAATCTTTATGCTCTGTCTGCTCCTTACTCAAGGGCATTTGGGCTACTATACTCCCTTTTGGAACCTCACTGCTTTTGGTAGTATCCTTCAAGGATACCTTTGTCCGAACCGTGCGCTCCTGGGTGACTGTCGGCTTTCCCCTATTTTCTAGTTTAAAAGCTTCTCTATCTCTTTTTTAAAGGTTAATGCCAGCAGTCTGGTCCCATCCTGATTAAGGTGAAGCCCATCCCTTCGGAAGAGCCCCCCCTTTCCCCAGAATGTTCCCCAGTTCCTAGCAAATCCAAAACCCTCATCCTTGCACCATTGTCTCATCCACGCATTGAGACTCCGGAGCTCTGCCTGTCTTTTGGGTCCTGCACGTGGAACAGGAAGCATTTCGGAGAACGCTATCCTAGAAGTTCTGGATTTCAACTTCCTACCTAAAAGCTTAAATTTAGCCTCCAGAACTTCCCTACCACATTTTCCTATGTCATTGGTACCAACATGTACCAAGACAGCAGACTCCCCCCCAGCACTATCTATGATCCTATCTAGGCGGTGCGTGAGATCTGCTACCTTCGCACCAGGCAGGCATGTTACCAGGCGATCCTCACGTCCACCAGCCACCCAGCTATCTACATTCCTAATGATTGAATCACCAACTATAACAGCTGTCCTGACCCTCCCCTCATGGGGACATGGCCCTGGAGAAACGTCCTCGGTGCGAGAGGGTTTTACATCACCTGGAGGACAGGTCCTAGTTACAGGATCACTTCCTGCCACACCAGGGTGATGCTCTCCTGTCACGTGACCTCTCTCCTCCATGGCAACAGGGATGCTGCCAGACTGGAGGTGGGACTTCAGGACTATATCCCTGTAGGTCTCGTCCATGTACTTCTCTGTCTTTCTTATGTCTTCCAGGTCTGCTACTCTAGCCTCTAGAGAACGGACTCGTTCCCTGAGAGCAAAGAGCTCCCTGCACTTAGTGCATATGTAGGACCTCTCACCAACTGGGAGATAATCATACATGTGACACTCGATGCAAAAGACTGGAGAACCCCCATCTCGTTGCTGGACCTCTGACTGCATCTTAGTTTAAAGCTTGTGTTTAGGTCTTTTAAATCGGTATATAATAAGGATTGGTGTAGATGCTTATACTAATAAAAGTGTATCTAATACCCCTAATACACCCTGTGTACCTGAAGCTAATTAATCACAGGTCCTCTGTGTATGACTGATTTGGATTAAGAGCTGCACCTGAGAGCAGCCCCTTTCCTCTAAGATGTCCAAGTACCTATAAAACTACAATTTCCCCAGGGGTGGGTGGGTGCTGGGGAGGGAGGGGGGGAGATAAGTCCTATTAAAGAGGGCAGTTACAAGGTACCCTGTCCTGAACCCTCAGCAGGGGGATGGGGGTACCACACAAAGCCCAGTTGAGAGAGGCAAGGTAAGTACAGCTGAGAAGGCTGAAACTTGCACACCACTAAGACAAACACTAAATAATTAAACAAACAACAGTTAGACAAACAGTAAATAATTAAATAAACAGCTAGAACTCACAGTAAGATGTCCCAGGAGGCAAAAATCCACTCACTAGCAGAGCTCTGTAAAAGTTCAGCCTTTCTCTGATCAGAGAAAAGCAAACTAAAACAGCCTATGCACACGTGGAGAAAACAGGAACAAGGTTACAGGATACCTCAGGGGGAGGGGGTCAGGGGGAGGAGTCACTCAGGCAGGCAAGGACAGGAAAAAGCTTAACAGCAGGCTCTGGGGAGAGAGATTAATTCAAAATGGCTACCACACACACAGGGGGAGGAGTCACTCAGGCAGGCAAGAACAGGAAAAGCTTAACAAACAACAGGCTCTGGGGAGAGAGATTAATTCAAAATGGCTACCACACAAAGCCCAGTTGAGAGAGGCAAGGTAAGTACAGCTGAGAAGGCTGAAACTTGCACACCACTAAGACAAACACTAAATAATTAAACAAACAACAGTTAGACAAACAGTAAATAATTAAATAAACAGCTAGAACTCACAGTAAGATGTCCCAGGAGGCAAAAATCCACTCACTAGCAGAGCTCTGTAAAAGTTCAGCCTTTCTCTGATCAGAGAAAAGCAAACTAAAACAGCCTATGCACACGTGGAGAAAACAGGAACAAGGTTACAGGATACCTCAGGGGGAGGGGGTCAGGGGGAGGAGTCACTCAGGCAGGCAAGGACAGGAAAAAGCTTAACAGCAGGCTCTGGGGAGAGAGATTAATTCAAAATGGCTACCACACACACAGGGGGAGGAGTCACTCAGGCAGGCAAGGACAGGAAAAGCTTAACAAACAACAGGCTCTGGGGAGAGAGATTAATTCAAAATGGCTACCACACAAAGCCCAGTTGAGAGAGGCAAGGTAAGTACAGCTGAGAAGGCTGAAACTTGCACACCACTAAGACAAACACTAAATAATTAAACAAACAACAGTTAGACAAACAGTAAATAATTAAATAAACAGCTAGAACTCACAGTAAGATGTCCCAGGAGGCAAAAATCCACTCACTAGCAGAGCTCTGTAAAAGTTCAGGCTTCTGCTGATGATGATGGTCAGGATGATCAAGGTGCTTCTGATGATCCTTCTGATGATCAAGATGATGATCTGTAGAATAAGCTTTTCTTTTATCCTGCTTAGATGAATGCTCCACCCTAGCACAGCGCAGCTGTGCTGAATCAAGCCATGCCCTTGGAGATGAGTGCTTGGGGATTACCTCATAGCCCTCCTGATTGAACACACGTTTCCCCACTTCAGCTCTTCTAATGGCTGTTGGAAACCTGGTGCATTCTGGAACTGGTAGTCTTTTATGGAAACATTCTGTTTTATTATTTCTACCAGAACAGACAGGTTGCTTGTTCAGAGTCACTTCACCTCTATTATAGCTCCTTCCTGAACTATGATAAGCTTCCTTATCACAAGCTGTATTTATATCCCGCTTTTCACTGGGTCAAAGCGGTCAATTGGGGGATACATTTAACACGAGGGGATAGGACACACATATGCTAATACTTACAGGGAACATGGGCAATGGAGGGTTAAGTGGCTTGCCCAAGACCACAAGGAGTGCCTGTAGGACAAGAAATCCCAGTCCCTCCGGCCTGAGATTGCTGTCCCCAGGTGGGACTTGAACCCCCGGCTCTCTGACCTGAAGTACCTTGTCCTAACCACTAGACCACTCCTCCCACACATGTAGTTTTCTATCCATGCACATAGCAACTGCTGACAGTCTGCTGGTCAGTACACATTGAATGTGCACAGAGTGACCATATGTACCCAGGCTTGTAACAAACTGCATAGATACCCAGCATTTGGTTCAGTGATTGGGTCACCAGGACAGAAAGTGCACCCACATCACTGGAGCTAAACACCATATAGCACTATGTGGATACATAGCCATGCCATGGCCACTGCTTGGTCAGAGTGAGAGTGCCCTCCCAGCATGACATGCTGTGGCCACCCAGTCCATGCACATGACAGATGGGCACTACGATGTTTCAGCCATTTACCCTACCTCCGATGCAGATACATCCTGACAATCTGCCAAGTTTCAGGTCATACCCACAATACTATGCTCCTCATCATGCACATTTGCAGACTAACACTGAAAACATGAGGCTCAGTGAGGTGTAGAAAGTCACAAAACAATGGAGAGACAAACACACACGCACACTCGTATCGCTGTGCTGTGCAAAAATGGGGATGGTTGGCATTCCTGCTTGCCACTTTGGTCTCAATATCAGCTCAATCATTGTTAACATGTGCTCATTGTGCAGGAGCTAGTAGCATGCTCTGATGTTAATGCCCGCTCAGTGTGCCAGTGCTTTCAGTCTGACTCTCCATCCAGTTGTGTCTAGTGGAGCCTGTCTGTGTGGCTGATGGGTGTTTGTACCCTTGCTGGCCAATTCATTGGGGGTTGTACATACTGGTGTTGTACCTGCATTGTAGGCTAAACGTTTGCCACAGGGCATGATCCATAGCTAGGACTTAAACCTTTAACTCTCCGCTCATATACACACTAACTGTGTGCATTGAGCCACAGTGCTGCCAAATGGTTGCAAACATCACTGGGGCTGACATGCTTCCCATCAGACAGACCTTGGCACATGCTGCAATGAGCATGGTGCACAGGACCAGGACATGGCTTTGGTCTGCTGCAGGCGGATGCTGCTGCCCCCTCCACCAACACCCCCACACCATGCTGACATGCATGTATGCTGTAGTGTTGGTGGTGCGCAGTCCCAGCCCATCCTACATGTGGGTAGGCGGTATCTAGGGTGCAAGGTCCGGATGGGAGGGGGGGGGCAGAGGTATACATGGATGGCCACACAGTCCCCCCCCCCCAAACATCTGCTTCTGCAGGAACCCTATCACCGCCTGCCAACGATACATCTCAGTGGGAGGATTACAGCCACTGTTGTGGTAGTCCCCTAGGCACCTGCATGTTGCAGCTACCTGGAGGGCTACAGCTGCTGGCATTATCGGCCTCTTCCCCCACAGCTGGGTTCAGCAGCAGCAAGGGGGGCCAGCCGGGATTTCTGCCTGGGGTGCCAGGCCCCCTGGACCACTCCATGTGGCACATCTTTTCACAGCAGTAGCATGTCTGTGTGCCGCCACTGTCACTGTGGGATCATGACAGACATCACAGATGGTAATGCATATGGCAGGATATCCCTATGAGGAGAGACTAAAGAGGTTGACGCTCTTCAACCTTGGGAAGAGATGGCTAAGAGGAGATATGATAGAGGTCTATAAATTAATGACTGGAGTGGAACGGGTAAACATAGATCGATTGTTTATGCCATCAAAATGTAGAATGACTAGGGGACATGCAATGAGGCTATAGTGTAACCCATTTAGGACTACCAAGGGAAAATATTTTTTCAGTCAACGTGTAATTAAATTCTTTGTTGGAGGATGTAGTAAAAGCTGTTAGTGTAGCTGAGTTTAAAAAAGGTTTGGACAGTTTCCTGTGGAAAGGTCCATAAACCATTGTTAAAGAGGATCTGGGATATCTACTATTTGCCCCAGTATAAGCATTGTGGATCCTGTGTGTCTTTTGGGGAAACCACTAGGTACTTGTGACCTAGATTGGCCACTGCTGGACAAAGGATACTGGCCCTGATGGACCTTGCTGTGACACACTATGGCATAATTTATGATCTTATTTTCTTATGTGCCACCTGGGTAGCTGCCTGGTCCGCTCTGTGCACCAGCAACCACCACAGCATGACTGTAGTGTGATTGAGAAGCTACTGCATGTGTCTATGGATGGGCTGCACCCAAAGGTGTGACTGAGTGAGGATTGTGTTTGAAAAAGAAAAAAAGACAGGGAAATTTAATTATCCTTTTATTTCAGTTTAGATAAGGAAGGTATTAGAGGGTTTAAAAAGAAAAAAAATCCTAATTGCCTGTCTTTTAAAAAGAAAGGTGGTTTGACCCAATTATTAGATTAGACAAGGAATTCCCTTGTTTAGGTTTTTTTAGCCAGGAAGAAGGTCCAGCGCAGAAGAACATCAGAGGAACCACGGGACAAAGAATGATCTACAATCCCAAGGAACCAGAGAAGGAATGCAATACAGAAACTGAGGAATCCAGAATCCAGGACCCCTTCGCAATAATGTGAACTGGAAGAAGTACAGCTTCATCTTACACAAAAAGAAAGACAGAAATTTGAGCTCGAATAAATAAATTGAAATACACACACAGAGCAGAAAATAAAAGGAATTTTAAAAGGCGGGAGCTGAAAAGGTTCTGAAAGAGAAAAACAGAAATTTCTTAACAGGAATTATACTTAGGGGTATGTTTACTAAACCCTCTTAACGTGCGCGCCGCGTTAGTCTGCAGGATGCCATAAAAGGAGTGGGCGGTCCGGTCAAAAGTAGAAAAACTGGATTAGTGTGCGCTGCGCTGCGCGCTCTTGTGCGCCGCGCACATTAGCGCACGAGAAACACGCGCGGGAAGCATAAGCAGGCGCGCTGATGTATAAACAGAGGAACAGGGCTGCAGTACAATGGTGAAGACACTGACAGATGGTGTAGCAGTCATGGGTTCAATCCCCCACTGTGTCCAATGAATAAGGCTGGCTGAGGCACTACCATTTATGTGTAATATTGCATTATGAGGCTTTTTAATTTTATTTTAATTACTGCTGCTAGCAAACGCACTCTCAAAGCGCTGTAACATAAGGTGCTGCATAAGGCACCCCATAAGGTACCCCAGAGGGCACATTTTAAAGTGCACTGTCCGCCACGGCACCCTACAATGTTGCTTAAAGGGTGGCCTATAGGGCGCCATATAGGGTGCCCTATGAGGCACAGCAAGGTCATAGCACTGTTTTTGATGGCAGCACTGTGCATTTAAACGCATGGAAATCTTAAGTAGGTGCGCTGAGATGCAAGGAGGAAGAGCAGTGTAGCACAATGTTTAAGGCAATGACTGATAATACAGAGATCATGAGTTCAATCCCCAATGTGCCTAATACTTAAGGCTGGCTGAGGCATCAGCTTTGACATGTAAGTATTGTTTCCTGTGGCACTTTATTTGTATTTTATTAATTGCTGCCAGCAAACACACCCTCACGTGCCGTAACCTAAGGTGCCGCATAAGGCACCCTATAAGGCACTCCATAGGGCACATTATAAAGTGCACTGTCCGCCACGGCACCCTATAATGTCCCCTATAGGGCACCCTATAAGTCGCTCCATAGGATACCGTATAGTGCACCTTATATGGACGGTAACCATAAGGTGCCCTATAGGGCGCCCTATAAAGTTTTAAAACACAGAAGAGAGCTTTCTGGTTAAATTTAGAACCCAGCAGAGAGCTTGTAGTTTAAATTTCATAAGAAGTTAGAGCCTAGCAGCAGCTAAGAGCTATAATTTAAATCAAATCAGAATTTAGCTTAGCACAAAAGGCAAAACAGGGTCTGTACTCTTTGAGCAACAAATAAAGTCTTCTAGAGACCTTTACAAAGAGGCCTTCTACCTAGGGGGCAAGAGACCTGTGAAACCTTTTCAATAGGTGTTAACACCAGGTGGCAGATCAAAAGGCCATTTTGAAAGACTCCTCCTATCCAAGCAAGGACTGTTAATTACCCAGGAAGTTGGTCACAGTATTACCTCAGCAGCAGAGGCATAAATAGCTCAACCAGAGCTCTGTGATCCTCTGTCTTGAAGGACTAGAAAGGAGGACTGTTACTTCTGGAGAGAAATCTGCAACTCTGAGTATATACTTCTGGTAATTTTCTAAAAAGAATTCTTTGTATTAAAGCTACTTAATCTGTGAACCCACTGTTTTTTGTTGGATCAGTTAGGGCCTAGTAGCAGCAATTAAAGTTTGAATTTAAAACACAGAGGAGAACTTTCTGGTTACATTTCATACCCATCAGAGAGCTTGTAGTTTAAATGTAATAGTCACTCAGGGCCAAGTAACAGCAAAGTACTTTTAGTTTAAATTTAACACACAAAAGAGAGCTTTCTGGTTACATTTGGAACCCAGCAGAGAGCTTGTAGTGTACATTTAATAGTCACTCAGGGCCTAGCATCAGAAAAGTACTTTTAGTTTTAAAACACAGAAGAGAGCTTTCTGGTTAAATTTAGAACCCAGCAGAGAGTTGTAGTTTAAATTTCATAAGAAGTTAGAGCCTAGCAGCAGCTAAGAGCTATAATTTAAATCAAATCAGAATTTAGCTTAGCACAAAAGGCAAAACAGGGTCTGTACTCTTTGAGCAACAAATAAAGTCTTCTATAGACCTTTACAAAGAGGCCTTCTACCTAGGGGGCAAGAGACCTGTGAAACCTTTTCAATAGGTGTTAACACCAGGTGGCAGATCAAAAGGCCATTTTGAAAGACTCCTCCTATCCAAGCAAGGACTGTTAATTACCCAGGAAGTTGGTCACAGCATTACCTCAGCAGCAGAGGCATAAATAGCTCAACCAGAGCTCTGTGATCCTCTGTCTTGAAGGACTAGAAAGGGGGACTGTTACTTCTGGAGAGAAATCTGCAACTGTGAGTATATACTTCTGGTAATTTTCTAAAAAGAATTCTTTGTATTAAAGCTACTTAATCTGTGAACCCACTGTTTTTTGTTGGATCAGTTAGGGCCTAGTTGCAGCAATTAAAGTTTGAATTTAAAACACAGAGGAGAATTTTCTGGTTACATTTCATACCCAGCAGAGAGCTTGTAGTTTAAATGTAATAGTCACTCAGGGCCAAGTAACAGCAAAGTACTTTTAGTTTAAATTTAACACACAAAAGAGAGCTTTCTGGTTACATTTGGAACCCAGCAGAGAGCTTGTAGTGTACATTTAATAGTCACTCAGGGCCTAGCATCAGAAAAGTACTTTTAGTTTTAAAACACAGAAGAGAGCTTTCTGGTTAAATTTAGAACCCAGCAGAGAGCTTGTAGTTTAAATTTCATAAGAAGTTAGAGCCTAGCAGCAGCTAAGAGCTATAATTTAAATCAAATCAGAATTTAGCTTACCTCAGCAGCACAAGACAGGGTACTGTGTAGCAGCCCTCTTTTAATAAGTGTTATTTCCCTCCCTCCCTCCCTCCCTCCCCACACCCACCCACCTCTGGGATAATCATAGCTTTATAGGTACTTACACATCTTAAAAGACAGGAGGTGCTTTCAGGTGAAGCTCATTACCCAAATCAGTCATACACTAAGGACCTGATATTAATTAAGCTTCAGGTGAACAAGGTATATTAAACATATTAGGTACAGTTTTATTGGTATAAATACCCATAGCAACCCCTAGTAAGTAAGAACTTAAAGATCTAGACACAAACTTAAAACTAAGATGCAGACAGCAGTCCAGCAGCAGGATGGGGGCTTTCCAGTCTTTTGCATTGATTGCCACATGTATGATTTTCTCCCAGATGGTGAGAGGTCTTATGTGTGCACTAGGTGCAAGGAGCTCTTTGCTCTCAGGAAACAAGTCCGTTCTCTAGAGGCTAAAGTAGATGACTTGGAAAACATAGACAGAGAGGTACATAGACGAGACCTACAGGGATATAGTCCTGAAGTCCCACCTCCAGTCTGGCAGCACCCCTGCTGCCATGGAGGAGAGAGGTCATGTGACAGGAGAGCATCACCCTGGTGTGGCAGGAAGTGATCCTGTAACTAGGACCTGTCCTCCAGGTGATGTAAAACCCTCTCGCACCGAGGAGGTATCTCCAGGGCCATGTGCCCATGAGGGAAGGGTTAGGACAGCCGTTATAATTGGTGATTCGATCATTAGGCATGTAGATAGCTGGGTGGCTGGTGGACGTGAGGATCGCCTGGTAACATGCCTGCCTGGTGCGAAGGTAGCGGACCTCACGCGCCACCTAGATAAGGTCTTAGATAGTGCTGGGGAGGAGTCTGCTGTCTTGGTACATGTCGGTACCAATGACATAGGAAAATGTGGTAGGGAGGTTCTGGAGGCAAAATTTAGGCTTTTAGGTAGGAAGTTGAAATCCAGAACTTCCATGGTAGCATTCTCCGAAATGCTTCCTGTTCCACGCGCAGGACCCAAAAGGCAGGCAGAGCTCCGGAGTCTCAATGCGTGGATGAGACAATGGTGCAGAGATGAGGGTTTTGCATTTGTTAGGAACTGGGGAACATTCTGGGGAAAGGAGGGGCTCTTCCGAAGGGATGGGCTTCACCTTAACCGGGATGGAACCAGGCTGCTGGCATTAACCTTTAAAAAAGATATTAGGGGAAAGCCGACAGTCGCCCAAGAGCGGATGATTCGGAAGAATGTGTCCTTGAAGGATACTACCAAAAGCAGAGAGGTTCCACAAAAGAGTAAAGTAGCCCAAATTCCCTCAAGTATGGAGCAGACAGAGCTTAAAGATCCCAATTTACCCATGTCTAACAATAGCCAAATTAACATGAATAAAATACATTCTCTAAAATGCTTGTATGCAAATGCTAGAAGTCTAAAGAATAAGATGGGAGAGTTAGAATATATAGCACTAAATGAAAGGTTAGATATGATTGGAATATCAGAGACATGGTGGAAGGAGGACAACCAGTGGGACACTGATACCTGGGTACAAACTATATCATAATGATAGAGCTGATCAAATTGGTGGAGGGGTTGCGCGCTATATTAGAGAGGGTATTGACTCAGAAAGGATTAAAGTTTTGCAGGAAACAAAATCTGCTGTAGAATCTATATGGATTGAAATTCCATATAAAAGGGGGAAGGCAATGGCAGTGGGGGTGTACTATCGAGCACCTGGCCAGAATGACCAAATGGATGATGAAATGCTCAAAGAAATCAAGGAAGCTAACAAAAGTTACAGCGCAGTAATAATAATGGGTGATTTCAATTACCCCGGTATCGACTGGATCAGTGTCACGTCAGGACATGCTAGGGAGATAAAGTTCCTAGATGAAATAAATGACTGCTTCTTGGAGCAGCTGGTTCATGAACCGACCAGAGGGGAAGCCATATTAGACCTAGTTCTTAGTGGAACACCAGATCTAGTGCAAGAGATAAGGGTGTTGGGGCCACTTGGCAATAGTGATCATAGCATGATCGCCTTTGATTTAATTAGTGGAGGAGGGATAGTAAGGAAATCCACAGTACTACCTTTTAACTTTCGAAAGGGAGACTATGATAAAATGAGGAAAACAGTTAAGAAAAAACTAAAAGGAGCAGTTGCAAAGGTTAAAGACGTACATCAAGCTTGGGTGTTGTTGAAAAATACTATCTTGGAAGCCCAGACCAGCTGTATTCCACGCTTTAAGAAAAGTGGAAGGAAGTCCAAAAAACTGCCAGCATGGTTTAAAGGTGAGGTCAGAGAGGCTGTTGTTGCCAAAAAAGCATCTTTCAGGAAATGGAAGAAAGAGCCAAACGACGAAACCTGGAAACAGCACAAGCACTGGCAAGTCAAATGCAAGGCATTGATAAGGCAGGCAAAGAGAGAATTTGAAAAGAAGCTTGCTGCGGAAGCAAAAACGCGAAATAAAGACCTTTTCAAGTACATTCAAAGCAAAAAACCTGTGAGAGAGTCAGTTGGTCCATTAGATGATAAAGGGGTTAAAGGAGCACTAAGAGGCGACAAGGCGATAGCGGAGAGACTGAATGAATTCTTTGCTTCGGTCTTTACTGAGGAAGATGTAGGGATGTTACCCATGACTGAAGTGGTATCTAAAGGTGCGGAAGAATTGAAGGAAATATTGATACATCAGAAAGATGTCTTACAACTATTAGATAAACTGAACAGTAGCAAATCACCTGGGCCGGATGGTATACATCCAAGGGTGTTGAAAGAACTGAAATATGAGATTGCAGACCTGCTATCAGTAATCTGTGAACTATCATTAAAATCATCTCTAATACCTGAAGATTGGAGGATCGCCAATGTAACACCAATTTTTAAAAAGGGTTCCAGGGGTGATCCGGGAAACTACAGACCAGTGAGCCTGACGTCAGTACCAGGAAAAATGGTAGAAACCATCATAAAGAATAAAATTACTCAGCATGTAGATAGTCACAACCTAATGGGAGACAGCCAACATGGCTTTAGACAAGGAAGATCTTGTCTTACTAATCTGTTATGTTTTTTTGAAGGAGTGAATAAACAGGTGGACAAAGGTGAGTCGGTTGATATTGTGTATCTGGACTTTCAGAAAGCCTTTGACAAGGTTCCTCATCGGAGACTTTTGGCAAAACTAAAGAGTCATGGGATAGGAGGCAGTGTACTATTGTGGATCAGGAACTGGTTAAAAGATAGAAAGCAGAGGGTAGGGCTAAATGGCCAATTTCCCAATGGAGAAAGGTGAATAGTGGTGTACCCCAGGGATCTGTGCTGGGTCCGCTGCTTTTTGCCATATTCATAAATGACCTGGAAAGTGGAATAAAGAGTGAGGTTATCAAATTTGCAGATGACACAAAACTATTTAAAGTTGTTAAAACCCAAGAGGATTGTGAAAAATTGCAAGAGGATCTTGAAAAATTGGAAGACTGGGCATCAAAATGGCAGATGAAATTTAATGTGGACAAGTGCAAGGTTATGCACCTAGGGAAGAACAACCCAAACTATGGTTACACAATGCAAGGTTCCACATTAGGAACCACCACCAAGGAAAAAGATTTAGGCGTCATTGTGGATACCATGTTAAAACCCTCGGCCCAGTGTGCAGCGGCGGCCAAGAGAGCAAATAGAATGCTAGTTATGATGAGGAAAGGAATGGAAAATAAAAGATATTATAATGCATCTATATCGTTCCATGGTGAGACCGCACCTTGAATATTGTGTGCAATTCTGGTCACCGTATCTTAAAAAGGATATAGCGATTTTAGAAAAGGTTCAGAGAAGAGCCACCAAAATGGTAAAGGGGATGGAAGGATACTCCTATGAAGAAAGGTTAAAAAGGTTAGGGCTCTTTAACCTGGAAAAGAGACGGCTGAGGGGAGATATGATAGAAGTCTATAAATTAATGAACGGAGTGGAACGGGTAAACGTAGATTGATTGTTTACGTTATCAGAATATAGAAAGACTAGGTGACATGCAATGAAGCTACAGGGTAAACTATTTAAGACTAATAAAAGAAAATATTTTTTCACTCAACGTGTAATCAAACTCTGGAATTTGTTACCGGAGGATATAGTAAAGGCTGTTAGTGTAGCTGGGTTTAAAAAAGGTTTGGACAAGTTCCTGGAGGGGAAAGGTCCATAAACCATTATTAAGAAGTGACCGAAGATATCAATGCTTGACCCAGTACAAGCATTGTGGAACTTGTGTCTCTTGGGGAAACAGCTAGGTACATATGACCTAGATTGGCCACTGTTGGAAACAGAATACTAGGCTTGATGGACCTTGGTCTGACCCAGTATGGCATATCTTATGTTCTTATGTTCTTATGAGATTCCATAATCAGATGCATCAACTTGGGAACACAGTTCAAAGGAGACAAGATGGCCAAATTCCTCCCAGGCTCTTCAGCCAGCAGGAATATGAACTAAACTGTTGGCATAGTTAGTGCAGAAAGTGAGCACTCTAAAATTGCTGTTATCATCCACTTGGATATGAATGACCTGGCTAGAAGCAGTGCCTCTACAGTTCAAAGAGACTTCCATATTCTGGGAGAGAAACTCAAACCCATAGTTAACACTATTACATTCTCAGAAGTTCTAGCTGTTATTGAGAAGGGGGCAGACAGGCTGCATTGCATAATCAACTTTAATACATGGCTTCAAACCTGGTGCTAACAAGAAGGATTTAGATATATTGGCGACTGGGGAAATAGATGGAACAAGAAGCTATATTGTATAGATGGACAGGGAAAGGATCCTAAGTGAAAAACTCAGGCATTACATAGACAGGCATTTAAATTAGGAAAAGGAGGTGATGGATGGAGAGCAACAAGTTCAAGACAATACTAACAGCAAAAATATAACATTGGAAACAGCCACACTATTAACCCACACACCAATGGCATGCGGGAAGAGAAATGCAGAACAAAATTCATGCAAAATACAGACAAGTCAGTCAACAAATACTGGAAAGCAATGAGCACAAATGCTCACAGCCTAGCCAACAATGTTCCTGACCTGGAAGCCCTAATGGTGGAAATGGACTTGGACATTGCGACCATTACAGAGACATGGCTTAACGAGTCACATGAATGAGATATAACCATAGCTGGCTATGATTTATTTAGAATAGATAGAGAAGACAGAAAAGGAGGAGGAATAGCCCTATATGTCAAAAGCAATATTAAAGCTGCTGAAATGCAGGGGAGGTGGGGAAAAGAAGCAGTGCTGTGGATTGTGTTGGAAAGAGGAGATGGCACTATCGTCCATACTTGTGTAGTCTACAGGCCTCTAACTCAAACTGAAGAAATGGATAGAAACTTTATTATTGATATTGCAAGGGTAGCCTTGAAGGAGGAAGTGATCATATTGTGTGCCTTTAATCTACCCAATGTGGATTGGAGTATTCTTTTTGCAAAACTGTTGTTGTTAAGTGCCGTCGAGTCGGAGTCGACTCATGGCGACCCTCTGGATAGCTATCCTAAATTGTGTTCGGTCTTCAGTCAGGCGGCTCATTGATGACAGACTGGTACCTGTAGCTGCTGTTATTGTAGCGATGCATCTCATTGCTGGCCTTCCTCTTTTGCGTTGACCTTCTATCTTGCCAAGCATGATGTCTTTCTCTAATGATCTCTCTCTTCGCATGATGTGTCCGAAGTATGAAAGTCGAAGTCTTGTCATCTGAGCTTCTAAAGAAAGCTTAGGTTTGATCTCCTCTAGTACCGACTGGTTTGTTCTTCGGGCAGTCCATGGTATACACAGTATTCGCCGCCAGCACCATAATTCAAAGGCATCAATTTTCTTCCTGTCTGTCTTTTTCACTGTCCAGCTTTCACATCCATATGATGTTATTGAAAATACCATGGCTTGAACAAGTCGAATCTTTGTATGGAGAGACACATCTCTGCTCTTGAGAATCTTATCTAGGTCTTTCATAGCCATTCTGCCAAGAGCAATGCGTCGTCTGATTTCTTGACTGCTTGTTGCTTCTTTATTGATAGTTGATCCAAGTAGGTTAAAGTTGTTCACAATTTCAATTTCTTCTCCTTCAACGATGAACCTGTTGATTATGCCAGTTGTCATGATCTTTGTCTTCTTTACATTAAGGTGTAGGCCCATTTTGAGACTATGTTCTTTGATTGTGAGAAGCAAATGTTTCAGATCATCTTCGCTTTCAGCCAGTAATGTGGTATCATCAGCATAGCGAAGGTTGTTGATGAGTCTTCCACCAATCTTCACACCTCTGTTGTCTTCATACAGTCCTGCTTCTCTGAAGATTTGTTCTGCATATAAATTAAACAGGTAGGGGGAAAGTATGCAGCCTTGTCTTACACCTTTGCTTATTTTAAACCATTCTGTTTCTCCTTGTTCCGTTCGAACTGTTGCTTCTTGATCAATGTACAGATTACGCAAGAGAACGATCAGGTGTTCTGGTATACCCATGCTTCTTAATGTGGCCCAGAGTTTCTCATGGTTTACACAGTCAAAAGCCTTGCTATAGTCGATAAAGCACAAATAGATATCCTTTTGGTATTCTTTAGTCTTTTCAAGGATCCATCTCACATCCGCAATGATGTCTCTCGTTCCTCGCCCTTTCCTGAACCCTGCTTGCACTTCAGGTAGTTCTTGTTCTAGGTATGGCTGTAGTCTCTTTTGAATAATCTTCAGTAGAATCTTGCTGGCATGTGGGATCAGAGCGATTGTGCGATAATTTCCACAGTCAGTTGGATCACCTTTCTTTAGTATTGGTATAAACACAGATCTTTTCCAGTCAGTTGGCCATGATGTTGTCTTCCATATTTCTTGGCAGAGCCTTGTAAGTACGGTAACAGCTGCATCAGATTGCTGCAATACTTCTATGGGAATGCTATCAATGCCTGGTGCTTTGTTCTTTGATAAGGCTTTCAATGCTGCTTCAACTTCTTCTTTCATCACCAATGGTTCCTGATCATAAGGTATAGGTTGAAACGGCTGTTGGTCCACTTGATCTTTATCATATAAAAACTCTGTATATTCCTTCCACCTTTTCTTGATCTTCTCAGCATCATTCAACATAGAACCTTGAGCATCTTGTAACATTCCAATTCGAGGCTGGAACTTTTTCTTTAACTCTCGCAGCTTTAGGAAAGCCGATCTTGTTCTTCCTCTAATAGTTTCTGCTTCTATTTCCTTGCAAGTGTCATTGTAGTACTTTTCCTTGTCCTGTCTTGCTGCACGTTGGAAATCTCTGTTGAGTTCTGCGATTGTCTTTCTTTCTCCTTTGGCTTTAGCTTCTCTGCGTTTCTGGGCAATTTTCAGAGTTTCTTCCGTCATCCATTTTGGCCGTTTTTGCTTTTTAACCTTTTGTAGAGACTTCTCGCTTTCTTCCAGCACAACCTTCTTGATGTCATTCCATAACTCTTCCGGAGCTCTGTCATTTGTATCTAAAGCAGCAAATCGATTTTGCAGGCAGTCTTTAAATTCCAGTGGTATATTCTCAAGGTCATATTTTGGTGCATTCATGAGTGGTTTGCTCTTTTTCAACTTTAGCTTGAGTTTGCATACTAGTAGTTGATGATCTGTACCACAGTCAGCTCCAGGTTTTGTCTTTGTTGATGTTACAGAGCTTTTCCATCGTTGACTTCCACAGATGTAGTCAATTTGATTTTTATACAATCCATTGGGTGAAGTCCATGTGTACAGTCGTCGCTTGTGTTGCTGGAAGAAGGTGTTTGAGATGAATAGATCATTGGTCTTGCAGAATTCTATCAATCTTTCTCCAGCTTCATTTCTGTTGCCAAGTCCATATTTTCCAACTACTTTGCCTTCTTCTTTGTTGCCAACTTTTGCGTTCCATTCACCCATGACTATCAGGATATCCTGTTTGCATGTTCTGTCAATTTCAGCTTGTACTTGTTCATAGAACTCTTCAATTTCATTCTCTTCTGCAGCTGTTGTTGGGGCATATACTTGAATTATAGTTGTGTTGATAGGCAATCCTCGTAGACGAATAGAGATTAAGCGTTCACTGACTGCATTGTATTTCATTACAGTTTTTGCAAGTTTCTTCTTTATTATAAATGCAACACCATTTCTTCTTTGTCTTTCATTTCCAGCATAGTAGACCATGTGATCATCTGATGCAAAGTGCCCGATGCCAGTCCATTTCAGTTCGCTGACACCCAACAGATCAAGTTGTACACGTTCCATTTCATTCTTGACCACCTCCAACTTCCCTTGGTTCATGCTTCGTACGTTCCATGTTCCAATGTGTAAGACATCTTTACAGCTTCTGACTCTCATTTCATGCGCAGCTACATCAGCAGTCAGACTTCCCGAGGGCTTTGATCCAACCACATCATAAATGCTGGCTTTACTCTGAAAGGTCTTCAGCTCTTCCCCAGTAGCTAGTTGAGTGCCTTCCGACCTGGGAGTCTCATCTTCCAGCACCATAGCACAATTTGTTTTGTTGTAACTATCCATTGGGTTTTCATGGCAAGATACAGAAGTAGATTGCCGGGCCTTCCTTCCGTGCAGTTTAAGTTTGGTGTTGTTGCCGTTGTCACAGAAATGTGATCCTCCGCCGTCAACACTATCCCATTCTGCTGCTGCCCAGATGGGTGGTTTGTCTTCGTCTGGCACCTCAGCTGAGACCTGTCCATCTTGGGAGACCCTGCCAGTAGTTAAACTACCGATAGTTTAGCTCTCAGCATCACTGATGCTGCGTGCATCAGTGATGCTGAGAGCTAAACTATCGGTAGTGCCCTCACAGCACGACAAGCTGCAAACCAAGTGCAAAACTAGAAAGAAGTAAAAAAAATTTGGATGCCTTCCAAAATGCATTGCTAAGACCAATGGTGATGGAACCAACCAGGAAAAGTTTGATGCTGGATTTAGTATTCACCAATGGAGATAGCGTGTTGAATGTCTGGTTGGGTGCTGTAATGGGGAAGAGATATCCTGTGATGGAAAAACAGAGGAACCTAAATGCAATAGGCCTGTTTCTAGCAGGAAGGAAGAGATCAGGACTCCCAGTTGCCAACGGCAACACAAACATTCCCAGCCACGAGGGCAGGAACCCCGCCCTGCTGACAAACAATCCCGAGCTCCTAGGTCTAATAGCTTTCACCTGGGAGGGGGAAGGGCCAGATTAGATCCCCAGCAAACATATAAGAGACGTTCACTAGAGTTTGAGAGGAAGGAAGGGGAGGAGAAGGAAGCAGCTGCAGCAGATGCAAAGAGAGAAAGAACCAAGAGTGACAGAGTTCTAAGGAGCAACGTAAGAAGCAGGAAAGACGCTGTAGATCAGAACCAGCTGAAAGGTGGGTGTAAGCTGAGGTCTGGATCTTGGAGGCAACGTCTGCCCTGGTGTGAAAGAGAACCTTACGTGAGTGATTCAGTAGATTCTGATACTGATTGGGAGAGAGGAAGGCAGAAAGCAGCTGACAGTGATAATTGGAGGAGAAAGGCACAGAAACCTTTTAACCAAGCCTCCAAGCATTTACCTTATGGTGAAAGTAGCATAAGAGTGAGGATAACTGGGAAGCATTTACAAGTACAAGGGAGTGAAGGACCTACAGTGCAAGACATTTGTATGTCTGAAGAGGAGGGTGAACAGCCAATATGCAGAGAGAAGCCTCCGAGGTTTAAACCCCGTCCTAAAGGAGCAGTGCACAGACCTCCCTTTGCCTCAAAGCCAGAAGGTAGGCTAATTAACCCTTGTAAAGGTGCTCATAAGACTTTCTCTCGTAGAAGCTATAAAGGATATAATTCTCCTGTGAACTATGGACAGAGATATGGTGAGACTGATCCTTACCTGTTAGAGGAGATATTAAGGAAGTCTCAGGACCTAGCAAAGGAAAATAATCTGCCCACATTACAATCACAGCCAAAGGTTTATTCAGATGATTGTCAGAGTGAGTCTATTGATCTTCCAGAAGCTGAATTATCTGACAATCAGATGGACTGTACATTGGCTGTATTAAATGATGTGACTTCGCTGTGCTGAAGCCAATCAGTTTGTGGAAGTTTTCTAACTGCCTGTTAAGAAGCACAAGACTTTACTTTTTCTTACTTTATGCCAGAGTGCCTGGCTTATGTTCTTTTGTTATCCTGTGTTTGAATCCAACCCCGGGAGGGGAATTAAAAGCCTGTTTTGACCTTAACCACTCAACCCACGACTATCACTTATTGAAAGGCCCACAACTACACTCCTAAACCTTTCAATAAAAGGTCTCCAAGCAGCCTACCCTGTATGCTAAGGCTACAGGTGGACCAATTGGTGACAGTGCCCATATGAAAGAACAGCAATCATCACACGGGTGTAGTTTGAGATAAAAACCAAGGCAGAGTCCAATCACAGCACGTTCAATGTCCTAGACTTCAAAAACGCTGACTTCAGTAAAATGGCCAAGTACCTGAAGGAGGAGTTGGCAGGGTGGGAGGAGGTAAGGGAAGTGGAATTGCAGTAGGCTAAACTAAAGGAGGCAATAAATGGGGCAACAGATACATATGTAAGGAAAATAAATAAAACAAGAGGAAAAGGAAACCTATTTCGTTCTCCAAAGAAATAACCTGCACGAACAAAGACAAAAAACATAGCTTTCACAAAATTCAGAAGTTCACAAACAGAGGAACACAGAACAGAATACAGGATAAATCTAAAAGAAACAAAAAGAGAAATAAGGATAGAAAAATCAAAGGCAGAAAAACAGATGGCTAAAGATCTGAAGCATGGAGACAAAACTTTTTTCAGGTATACTCGGGAGAAGAGGAAGATCAGAGGTGGAATCGCAAGACTCAAAAGTGTCGAGAACAGATTTGTGGAAAGTGAAATCGAAAAAGCGAAAATGCTAAACAAATACTTGTGTTCTGTATTTACTAAAGAAAATCCTGGAGAAGGACCAGCTGTGATTGACAAATATACAAATGGGAATAGAGTAGATACTACACCATTCACAGAAAATGAAGTGTTTGAACAGCATACAAAATTGAAAGTGGACAAGGCCATGGGACCGGATAGGATACATCCCAGGATCCTGAAAGAGCTCAGCGAAACCAATAGGTTGCTTGATCTGAGGCAACATAGTTATACCAAAGGACGATCATGCCAAACAAATCTGATTGAGTTCTTTGACTGGGTGACCAGAGAACTAGATCAAGGGCATGCGATGGATATGATCTACCTAGATTTCAGGAAAGCCTTTGATACTTTTCCTCACAGGAGGCTTATCAATAAACTGTACAGCTTGGGGATGGGTCCCAAGGTGGTGAACTGTATCAGAAATTGGTTGACTGACAGATGACAAAAAGGTGATGGTAAATGGAACTCACTCAGATGAAAGGAAGATGACTAGTGGCATGCCCAAGGGATCAGTTCTGGGACCATTACTGTTCAATATATTTGTAAGTGATATTGCTGAAGGACTGAATGGAAAAGTCTGTCTTTTTGCAGATGACATGGAAATTTGAAACAGAGTGGACTCCCCTGAGGGAGTGGATAACATGAGGAAAGAACTACAAAATTTGGAAGAATGGTCTAATGCTTGGCAGCTAAGATTTATTGTGAAGAAGTGCAATGTCGTGCACTTTGGATGCAGAAATCCAAGGGAATTGTATGCGATAGGGGGCGAGATGTGGTGTGCACAGACCAGGAGAAGGCTCTTGGAGTGAATGTTTCTGAGGATCTCAATGTGGCAAAACAATGCGACTAGGTGGTGGCCAAAGCAAGAAGGATGCTAGTTTGCATACAGAAAGGAATTACCAGCAGAAAGGAGGAGGTACTAATGACATTGCACAAGTTGCTGGTGAGGCCTCACTTGGAATATACTGTTCAATTTGGAAATCATGTCTCGCAAAGAGTATTAAAAGACTGGAAATGGTTTAGAGGAAGGTAACCAAAATGATTTGGAGCCTGTGCCCGAAGACGTAGGAAAAGAGACTCGAAGACCTAAATATGAACATAAGAACATAAGATAAGATAAGAACATAAGATATGCCATACTGGGTCAGACCAAGGTCCATCAAGCCCAGTATTCTGTTTCCAACAGTGGCCAATCTAGGTCATATGTACCTAGCAGTTTCCCCAAGGGACACAGGTTCCACAATGCTTGTATTGGTTTAAACATTGATATCCTGGGTCCCTTCTTAATAATGTATTTATTTATTATTTATTAATATTTCTTATATACCGCACTATTTGCCATCAGCGCGGTTTACATGGAACAGAAACATCCGACAACTTACATATGTCTGGTCATTACATTTAACAGGAAATGGAACTAGGAGAACAGGGTAAACTATATACATAGGAAGTGTAATGAGAAAGGATACTGTTTGGTGTTTTTACATTGTAGGGGACGCCTGTTGCGAGGGCTTGCCTGTTTGACTACTACTATTGTTGAGGTGCTCGCTATTCGAGTGGGATTGAGGTTCGGAGCTGTCAGTGAGATATTTGATGAAGAGGAAGTTTTTAAGGGCCTTTCTGAACTGGCTCAAGTTGGGGATTGCTCTGATATGTGCAGGTAAGGTATTCCATAGATTTGGGGCACAGAGTCGGAAGGCTAGAGGAGAGAAGGGACAGAGGAGATATGATACAGACCTTTAAATACTTAAAGAATATTAATGAACAAACAAACCTTTTTCAAAGATGAAGAAGCTGTAAAACTAGAGAGCATAACATGAAACTGCAAGGGAGTAAACAGAAAGGCAACATCAGGAAATACTTTTTCCTGATGTGTTGGTGGATGCTTGGAATGCACTGCCGATGGAAGTGGTGAGGGCAAATACAGTGACAGTATTCAGAATGGAGACAGATACAGTGGATCCCTTGAAAGCAACAGGATAAAATCAAAATAAACTTAACTATTTCATATCTCCAAAAATAGGGGTGATCTGCACAGAGCAGCAGGTGCACCTCTACTCTTGCCACCATGCTGATTTGTATCTGCCATCATATACTTTGTTACTATGTTAAGAAGGTGAAAGTGGTTGATCCAGCAGTAAAACTGGGGTCCATTAACTCCTTTGTTGTATTGTCTAACACGCAGGACTGTTGACTCTCCGGCTAAGAATAGATCAGAAGAAAGTAGTTTGGTGGCTTCCTCTCTGAATACTGATCTTCACTGACTGCCTAAACCTCCAACCATGAGCACAGACACTTCTACTTTGTCACATAGTCTTGTGCAGTCTGGGGATTGACAAGGTAGTGCACTTAGGGGTATGTATACTAAACCGTGGTAATGTTACCCATGTTAGGTTCCACGGTAATGGTACAGATGCCCAATAAAGGCATGGGTGTTGCATCGTTACAGCACGCCGTATCAGCTAACGCGCGTTACAAAGCGCCTTAGACTAATGCATATTACAAGGGACCTTATAAGGTACCTTACTCATAAGGCACCTTACAAGGCACCTTGTAAGGTGCCTTATAAGTAAGGTGTCTGATAAGGTGCCTTGTTAGGTGCCTTATAAGGTGCCTTGTTAGGTGCCTTACTAAGTGCCTTATAAGGTGCCTTGCTAGGTGCCTTATAAGGTGTCTTGTTAGGTGCCTTGTAATGTTCCTTGTAAGGTGCCTTATAAGGCGCTTTGTAAGACGCCCTATAGGGCTCCTTAGGCTAAGCGCTGTATCAGGCACCCCTGGACAAGGCATCTTTGAAGGCACCCTGGGTTATGGAACCATAGGTTAAGGTGGCCTAACAAGGTTATGGTGCCCTAGGTTAGTGTGCCCTAAGGGCTGCAAGGTGCTTCAGGTTGACATGCATGACCTGTGAGGCATAGAGAGAGATGTAGCCCTAACACTAGACAGAGCACCGAGGAAAGGCAATGAACAGGTGAGTGATGGAGGGAGAGCTGGGATCTGCTGGACCTGCCATATCTGCGGGCATCCCATGTGACTGCCAGTACTGTTGACAAACATGGTAGGGGCAACTGTACCACAGCACAGGGTGTTGGCAATGTAAAGTACTGGAAGGACAGTGGGTGGCAGACGATGGGAATACGTGTCCCTCAGTGGAGGCAGAGGTGGCAGGATAGTTACAATGATGGGTGGACAGAGGAGTGGTGGTGCCATGCAGATCAGGCAGAGGTGAGGCGAGCACAAAGAGGTGCAATGCAGGAAAAGGTGGCAATGCAGGACATGGTGTGGCAGCACAGGCAGACAGGACTCTACACAGCTGACAGATGCAGATAGACGGACCGAAGGAATGTTGGCAACTGTGGCGAGGGTATTATGGGCTGGCAGCACAGCTCTGCAAAAATATGACTGTTATAGGCATGCAAACTATTTGAGTAGGACAGGCATGAAAGGAGGGAACAATGAGGAATTGAACCCATGAATGGCATTGTACTAACCAGTAGGCTATACCTCCATGGAATATCTCACAGCAATGGCTGGGTACAGAAGGACTGCAGGTCACTGCACAAACTGTCTGCTCTGAGTGCCAGGATAGGGTAACCCTACCAGTACCCATGATGCAATGCACATGCTGAATAGCTGTCTACAGCTGATCACCAAATGGGGTCTGCACCTCTCCGGTACCTCAGCTTGGAAAGACGAACTGACAGTGCGTGATACTGGCACAGAGTAGCTACAGACCATGCCATTGTGCAGGTTCTGTGTTCACCCTGAGGGATAGGATGGGTGTCCAGCACTAGGTCTGCAGTACATGTGGTGCTAGAGATAGGTCCTGCTGTACATCCCCATCACTACCAGTGTGTGACAGGTGTTCCTTGCAGTGCATCTGAAGGTAATTCTGTGTCCATTTGTATTCTGCAGTCATATGTGGCCCTCTGGGACCAGACACAACCCAGATTAGTGCGCACCCAGTGTTATGGTCTGGCTGATATGGGCACTTGTTATCAGGGCAGAGGAGTTCCTAGACTTGCATGAGGTTTGTGTTGCAGTGCTTCTACAGGTCAAAGTGGTATGCACTATACACGCCAAAGGGCCCACAAGCACCCCTTTTGTAGGTAAGGGACAGGTTCCTGAGCCCCGGTGAAGCAACCTCCATCCTGCTGGTATACAACAGCCCTCCGGGTTGGTGGGCCAGAACCATACCTGTGACTGAGGAAGTGGCAGGCCAGCAGTAATGCTGGGGTTAGGTCTGAAAAACCCCAACTTCCTCACACCACTGTCTGCCATTCACCAGCAGATGGCACCTACAAGGTGTTCCAAACATACACAGTCTAACTGCAGAAAGTCCATAATACATGCTTACAGAGGAGCTATGTGTACCAAGCAGGTATCTCACTGATTGGGCCCCAGCACCAGAAGCACACAAGTATCACTGGAGGCAAGTAAGGTAGAGCGCTATGTGGGAACCTAGACATGCCATGGTCACTGCTCAGTTAGAGTGAGTGTCCTCCCAGCATGACATGCTGTGGCCACCCTGTCCATGCAGGCTGTGGTCGGGCACTACAGTGTCCCAGCCATTGCCCCACACTCTGTGAAGATGCATGCTGGCTAATCCGCCCTGTCCAGGCCATACTCACAATACCTTGCTCCTCATTATGCACATATTCAGGCTAACGCTGGTAACAGTGGGACATTGTGGGCCCAGTGAGGTGTGGGCAGCCACAGAACAATGGACAGACATACACACACACACACACACACACACACACTCCTATTGCAGCATTGTGCAAAGATAGGGGTGGTTGGCAACCCTGGCCACCACACTGGTCCTGATCACAGTGCCGACATTGATAAACTGTGCAGGAGGTAGTAGTAATGCTCTGGTGATAACTGCAGCTCTGTGCTGGGGCCAACAGCCTGACTCTCCATGCAGATTTGGAATGTGGAGCCTGTGTGAGTGGATGTTTGTACCCCTGTTTGCCGCTGCTTTGGGCTTTGCACATGTTGCTGTTGTATCTGCATTGTAGGGTAAAACATAGGGACTTACTCTGCAGGATCCACAGCTGGGACTTGAACCTGTGACCCTCATGCTTCTAGACCAGGGGTGGGCAAACCTTTTGACTCGAGGGCCGTAATGGGTTCATATATTGGACCCGGGGGCCGGACCAAGAGTAGATGGACGGTGTGTATGTGTGAATTAATATAAATTAAATTTAAATGTGTAACATTAAATGTTTAGATTAATTTAAGGTAGAAAAGCATAAAAAGAGTTATTTTACAAAACTTTTATGCAATGTATTTCTTTCATAAAATAGTACCTTCAATTTTAGTGGGAACAGTGTTGTTGGTCTCCCTTTTTTGTTAAGGCATCAAAGTCAGGAGATAGCTTTGTTGTTGCAATTCGCAGAATAGATCTGAGGTGTTGGTCAGTTAATAATAGCGTGCAATTGAAGAAGAAGCAGATACCATCACGGACACTAGTCAGAAGGCCTCAGGAGATTACCATATTTTTCACCCTATAAGACGCATCTGGCCGGCCATCGCGAGATTACGCTGAGTCCTCTAGAAAGTGAGGTGAATAAATTAATAAATTAGCTAGCGCTCTGCGGGCCGGATTAAAAGGTCCGCCGGGCCATATACGGCCCGCGGGCCGTAGTTTGCCCATTCCTGTTCTAGACACACTGACTGTGTGTACTGCACCACACTGTTACCACAGATGCACAGTAGTCCCTGGAGCTACCTGTACTTTTCCTCAGCCAGACCTTTTATGTTGCACTGCACACCACGTACTGGTACAGGGCATGGCTTAGGTCCACTGCAGGCAGGTGCCACTGCCCCCTCCAGCACGGGCACACACACCCCTGCCATGCTGATATGACCATATGCTGTCGGTGCTGCCCTCTCTCCACCCTCTGCGGGACTTACCGCGGCTGGGAACGCTAATGTGCCTTATGTAACATTAGCACGTGTTAGGTAATGTTAATGCGTGTTGTTTACGCTCGTTAACATTACCTAACGCGCGTTACCGTAGCTTCTGCTACATTAACGCGGTTTAGTAAACATACCCTTTAGTATCATTGCTCTAATTGCTCTTGAGGACAATACTGGAGATTCTCTTTAGGTTTTAGACTCCACACTTTTCCCTATGTTGTCAACTGGACTTCTTCTATTGGAAAGAAATGAGAGGCTCTTACCATCCGCTACTTCCTTTATGCTTGTGTTTTTTCAGGATTAATAGGTGCCTTTGTCTCCACAAGGATGTGATAGAGGTCTGGGAGGGTTATGTTCAAAATGGAAGGAATGCTTACTGGCTGTTTATCCTAGTTATTACATTTTTCTGGGGAGATGGTCAATAAGATATATGTGCTGGAGCAAGATCTGAAGGCATGTAATAATGTGTTAGGTGCCAAGCTAAGATTGATTCTCTTGAATCTGTTAATAATGTTTTGCTGAAAGGGAATTTTGTTTGGAGAATAAATTGTAAAGGGTAGAAAATGCTATGAGAGCTTGTAATCTTCATTCTTTGAATGTTTCTCATTGTTCAATGATTTCCGCTAAAGAGAGGTTAGAAACATAGAAACATAGAAACATGATGACAGAAAAAGACCACATGGCCTATCTAGTCTGTCCTTCCAAATCAACAACTACAACAGTCCACTTTTTACGTTTAGAGATCCTCTGTGTTTGTCCCATGCTTTTTTAAATTCAGTTACTGTCCTCATCTCTACCACCTCCACTGGGAGACTATTCCATGGATCCACTACTCTTTCCGTAAAGAAATATTTCCGCATATCACTCCTGAATCTATCTCCCTTCACCCTCATCCCATGTCCCCTCATAGTAGAACTTGCTTTCAATTGAAAGAGGCTCTCTCCCTGAACATTTATGCCACGGAGGTATTTAAACATCTCAATCATATCACCTCTATCCCGCCTTTCCTCTAAGGTGTACATATTAAGATCCTTAAGTCTGTCCTCATATGCTTTATAATGAAGCCCACTAATCATTTTAGTAGCCACCCTCTGCACCGACTCCATCCTGTTCACATCCTTTTGAAGGTGTGGTCTCCAGAATTGCACACTATACTCCAAATGAGGTCGCACCAAAGACTTATACAGAGGCATTATCACCTCCTTTTTTCTGCTAGCCATTCCTCTCCGTATGCACCCAAGCATCCTTCTAGCTTTTGCTGTCGCCTTTTCTACCTGTTTAGCTACTTTAAGATCATCAGACACAACCACGCCTAGGTCCCGCTCTTCTTTAGTGGACAAAAGTACTTCACCTCCTATACTGTATTGCTCCCTTGGATTGCTGCAGCCCAAATGCATAACCTTACATTTTTTAACATTAAATCCCAGCTGCCAAATTCTAGACCATTCTTCAAGCTTAGCTAGATCCCTCCTCATGTTATCTACACCTTCTTGGGTGTCTACTCTATTGCAGATTTTGGTATCATCTGCAAAGAGGCAAACCTTACCCGACAACCCTTCTGCTATATCACTAACAAAGATGTTAAAAAGAATCGGACCAAGGACAGATCCCTGGGGCACACCACTGGTAACACTCTTCTCCTCAGAGTGAGCTCCATTTACTTGTACTCTTTGACGCCTCCCACCCAACCAATTTCTAACCCAAGCAGTAACTTTAGGGTCCATCCCTAGGGTGCTCAGTTTGTTTATAAGTCGCCTGTGAGGAACAGTGTCAAAGGCTTTACTGAAATCTAAATACACCACATCTAGAGCTCTCCCTCGGTCCAACTCCCTGGTCACCCAGTCAAAGAAATCAATCAGATTTGTCTGACAAGACCTGCCTCTGGTGAATCCATGCTGCCTCGGATCCTGTAATCCGCTGGACTCCAGAAACCTCACTATTTTCTCTTTCAGCAGCGTTTCCAATAATTTACTCACCACCGAAGTTAAACTAACCGGCCTGTAGTTTTCAACCACATCCTTACTTCAACTTTTGTGTAAAGGCACCACATGAGCCTCTCTCCAGTCCTTTGGCACCACTCCCGACTCCAACGAGGCATTGAAAAGGTCAGTCAGTGGAGTTGCTAGAACGTCCCCAAGTTCCCTCAGTATTCTAGGGTGTATCCCATCCGGTCCCATCGCTTTGTCTACTTTAAGTTGAGCTAGTTTCTCACGAACAGAGTCTTCTGAAATTTGTTCAAGATGTCCCTCGCTTCTGTTCCTATTTGTGGGTGTTTTCTGAGGTCCTGCTCCTGGTTCTTCATCTGTGAACACAGAACAAAAATATTTGTTAAGCAATTCCGCTTTATCCTTATCAGCTTCTACATATTCCCCCCCTGCACCCTTGAGTCTGACAATACCACTTTTGCCCTTCCTCTTCTCACTAATATATCTGAAAAATGTCTTATCCCCCCATTTTATTGCATTGGCTATTTCCTCCTCCTTTTGAATCTTTGCCTTCTTGACTACTTTGCTAGCTTCTCTAAGTTTTTCCAAATACAGATGACTGTCTTCCTCTCTCTGTGATCTCTTGTATTTCATGAAGGCCTCCCTCTTCTTCTTCACTTTTTCAGCTACTTCCTTAGAAAACCATAGCGGTCTCCTTTTCCTTTTGCCTTTATTTACCATTTTAACAAAAAGGTTGGTTGCCCTTAAAATATCCCCTTTCAGTTTTGCCCACTGTTTTTCTACATCCCCCAGCTGTTCCCATCCCACTAACGACTCCCTGAGGTATTGGCCCATCTTCGCAAAGTTAGTCTTCCTAAAGTCTAAGATCCTCACCTTGGAATGGATTCTAACAGCCCTAGTCCTAATACTGAACCACACCACCTGGTGATCACTGGATGCAAAATAATCTCCCACTACAACATCAGAAACACTTTCACCATTGGTAATCACCAAGTCCAGTATGGTCCCTTCACGTGTGGGGTCTGTTACCAATTGCCTGAATAGTTCTCCCTGTAGAGAATCCAGGATCTTCTTACTTCTAGATGATACTGCAGCAGGAATGTGCCAATCAACATCTGGCATATTGAAATCTCCTATCAGTAGCACTTCCCCTTTCCTAGCAATGCTGCGTATGTCTTCAATTAACTCTCTGTCCACCTCTTCCTCTTGTGAAGGAGGTCTGTATATCACACCAATGCAAATAGATTTCTCTTTCCCTCTTTCTAGTTTAACCCACAATGCCTCCTCTCTCCCTTTTAAGCTCTGTAATTCCAAAGCTTTAATAGTAGTTTTTACATATAGTGCTACTCCTTCTCCCCTTCTTCCTACCCTGTCCTTTCTGAATAAAGTATAGCCAGGTAAAGTTACATCCCAGTCATGGTTTTCTGTGAACCATGTTTCTGTAACTGCCACTAAATCCAAGTCAGCCACTCCCACCAAAGCTTCAACATCAGGGATCTTATTTCCCATGCTACGGGCATTTATACACACTGCTTTCCATATGTTACCCCTGTTACCCATTTCCATAAAGGTATTTAATGTATCACCTACCTGGGGGCTTTCACTTACCTGGGGGCTTTCTTCACCTATCCCCAACAAATCTAGTTTAAAGCCCTCTTCAGTAGATTAGCCAGTCTACTACCAAAGATGCGTTGACCTTTCTTGGACAGACGGATGCCATCTCTGCTCTGCAACCCTTGGAACAGCATCCCATGGTCTAGGAAACCAAAACGCTCTTGATGACACCATCCACGCAGCCATGTATTCATCTCCAGGATGCGAGCCTCTCTGCCTTGGCCTTTACCCTCAACAGGGAGGATTGAAGAGAACACCACCTGTGCACCTAACTGCTTCACCCTCTGTCCCAGAGCCATGAAGTCACTTTTGATACATTCCGAGGTATACCTGGCAGTATCATTTGTTCCAACATGGATTAGCAACATTGGGTAATAGTCAGTGGGCTTGATGAGTCTCGGCAAACTCTCCGTAACATCTTGGATTTTGGCACCAGGCAGACAGCATATCTCTCTGGACATCAAGTCTGGTTGGCAGATGGACGCCTCAGTACCCCTCAGAAGAGAGTCTCCAACCACCACTACCCTTCGTTTCCTTCTGGTCACTGATTCTGCAACTTTGGGGTACTTGAACTCTGGTTCTTCCTCAGTATGATAGATTGTTTACAAATCTTGCAAATGAAGAACAACTCCATACTTATTATTGTAAATACAATTTATATGACTGGTTGGGTAAAGAGGAAGTGTGCTGGCTACTTTCCAGAACATCTCTGAAAAGGATTTGATTTTGTCTTTTTCCTTAAGAATATAAGATATGCCATACTTTGTCAGACCAAGGATCCATAAAGCCCAGTATCCTGTTTCTAACAGTGGCCATTCCAGGTCTCAAATATCTGTCGGCAGTAGTGGGATTTGGCTGGTTCGGCCCGATTCAGGCAAACCAGTTCCTGCCACAGGCCGCATTCGCCGAACCAGGCCAAAAATGGCATCAAAATGCCGGTGCTGCACTTGCGTAAATCCCCCTACCTGCTAGTGGTTTGACAGCATCGGGGGATCACATCATCTCAGGAAGCCCCCAATGCCATCTAACCTCTAGCGAGTGGGAAGATTGGGCTGCTGGGCTACCAGGGAGTTGCTGCCCTGTGGTTGCTACCAGCAGCCTGAGCGTGCGGCACCAGCAATGCAAATCATGCCATGCTGCCACCCGCTCTGTTCCGACAGTGGTGGGATCGATCTGAATTGGTTCCTTTTTGGATTGAATCCTGCCACTGCCTGTTGGATTCCGAATGGAATACATATTCCATGCTGAATCTCCCAGGGATAAGTAATGGATTTCCCTGGTCCTCTTTAATAATGTTTTATGGACTTTTCCTCCAGGAACTCATCCAAACCTGTTTTGAAACCAGCTACACTAACAGCTTTTACAACATCCTGCAGTAACAAATTCCAGAGTTTGATTACATGTTGAGTAAAAGAAATATTTTCTCTGATTAATCTTAAATGTGCCATATTGTAGCTTCATTGCATGATCTAGTCTTTCTACTTTTTGAAGGTATAAACAATCAGTTTACATTTACTTGTTCCAATCCATTCACTATTTTATAGACCTCTATTGTATCTTCCCTCAGTTGTCTCTTTTCTAAGTTGAAGAGCCCTAAACCTTTAAACTTCCCATCCCCTTTACCATTTTGGTTGCTCTTCTCTGTACGTTTTCCAATTCAGCTATATCCTTTTTAAGATATGGTGACCAGAACTGCACACAATATTCAAGGTGCGGTCGCAACATGGAGCGATGCAGAGGCATTATAATATCCCTGCAGACACCTCCTCAGTATGATAGGGTATTACATCACCCAGCAGACCAGTTCTAGCAACAGGATTACTTCCTGCCACACCAAAGTGATGCTTTCCTTTTACGTGACTTCTCTCTTTCTTGGCAGCAGAAAGGCTGCCAGCCTGAAGGTGGGACTTCTCCAATATATCCCTGTAGCACTGGCATAAATTCTACCCAAGCAGCCCCTGCAATGCAGGGGGACCTGGGCAGAAAGAGGACCTGCACAGCATCTTTGCTGAGTTGCCTCCGCTCTTAAGTTTGTCTTTTGCCCAGTGACTGTTCCCTGCCAGGCTGAAGTGTTGCGATAACAGCTGTGAGGCATGAGGCAAACTTACAAGAGCAGAGGTAACAAAGCAAAAATGATCAAGTAAGTTTTCTGCTGCCATTGCTGCATGAGGGGGCCCCCACATGGAGAGGGCGTTGTCATGACAATGGGGGCCCTCAGCAAAATCATTTGCAAAAGATTTTGCTGAGGGCGCCTTATTGGAACTTACACCACTGCCCTGTAGGTCTCATTTATATACCTGTCTGTCTGCCTCAGCTCCTTAAAGTCTGATACTCTAGCCTCCAGAGATCAGACTCATTCCCAGAGAGAAAGGAGCTCTTTGCACCTAGTGCACACATAATATGTCTCACCAGTTGGGAGATAATCATACATGCAATACTCAATGCAAAATACTGAATAGTCTCATCTCACTGCTGGACTACCATCTGCGTCAAGTTTTAATGATTTGTTTAGTTATTTGAAGTTGTTCAGCTAATTAAAGTAGCTAGGAGAATAGTGATATTTTAACCAATACAAATATGCCTAATAAGTTTGAGGAACTTTGTTTAATGTTCACCTCAAGATGAATTTCAAGGACCTAATTAATCTATTCCTAAGGCCTAATTACGTGCTGATGAAGATAACTGTTTCAACCTGAAATTGAATAAGATACCTCCTTTCCCTTAACTGGTTTAAGAGCCTAGAAATGAAAGATTGTGTCTGGGGTAGGTGGGAGCCAGGGTGGAAGGAGGGGGGGGGGGGAATAAACATTAACTGAAAGTTAGCTTGTTACACTATGCCCTGACTCAATAAAACACAAAATTTTAAATGGATACAGATTTTATCAGCTTATTCCCAAAGAATTCCCCTTTCTCCAAGATTTTGAGTATTTCCTAGCTGGTAAATATGCACAAGCTGGTAAAAACGCACAAGTGCAGATTCCTTCCCAGCAGTAGCAACTGTTCTCTCAGAAGTCCTTCAAGACTGAAAATCACTGAGCTCTGGTTGACCTAATGTGCTTCTAAGGCAATCTCTTTTAACAGTTTACTTGGTGATTAACTCTGTCCTTGGTTTGATAGAGGGAGCCTTTCAACTTACGCCTTTGATCTGTCACTTGATTTTCATAGTTACACTGGAAAATTCAGCTGTTGGTGCTCTTTTCTTAAAGAAATCTCAGTTTAACTTGACTAATGGGCTTCTTGAGTTTGGAGACTCTCCTCTCCTCTCCATTCCTCCATGTTATTGCTAGTGCTGGCCCTAGATCTCACATCAGTAACATCAACTGATTTTCCTCCTCTGCTACTACTACAATTTACACACCCCTGCCAAGAATAATGATTCTATCAGACTAGGTTGTAAGCTCTTTTGAGAAGAAACTGTCTTTTATGTGTATCTCACTATCTGTACAATGCTGCATAAGCCTGGTAGTGCTTTATAAATGATAAAATTGTAGATGGATGTCAAGCAGGGTAGATGCAGGCAATCTGCTACAGCTTTGTTCTTTGACTGACTCTGTGTCTCCTTGGCCTGCCTTTGTGGGGGGTTTTCTGCATACCCTCATTCAGCAATATGCTAGCACTCTCTGCATTTAGTATGTGATAGACACAGCCAAACAAAGCCTCATTTAGCTGATGAAACAATAAACTACCCTGTGCCTCCTTGCCCTGTCCTGTAATGGAGTTCTTCCCTCACATATTCACTCAGGAACTCATAACCACTCATACTCAGTTCCTGGAGGAAAGATCCATAAACCATTATTAAAGAGGACCCTCCCCCCCCCCCTTTTTCACCCTATTACTAGCTTTAATTTTTCCTCTTTCCTGTCTGATATTGTAGTTCTTTTCATCTTTCTCAAACCTTGATTTTGTATTTGCAAACTGCCTTGATGTCATAAAAGGCGGTATATAAAGCAATGTAATAAAGATAAAGAAAGACCTGAGAAATCCACTGCTTGCCCCAGGACAAACATTGTGGAACTTGTGTGCCTTGGAAACCTGCCAGGTATTTGTGACTTGGATTGGCCACTGGGCTTGATGGACCTTGGTCTGATTCAGTAAGGCATTTCTTTAGTTCTTATATGATAGACAACCAGATTCATACAAAAGCCTCATGTTGCTGCTCCCCTTTGCCATGTCCTTTCTTCCCTTGTACCATTACTATTCAGTGCACTACAGCAATTCTCAGTGCTTCTCACTGCAGACAAGACAAACAAAGTCTTTCACGTGTTTGCAGAACTCTTAGAGGTTAATTTTATAATAGGGTACCTAGTTTAAGGTAGTCAAAACACATCTATTTAAAGCCTTTACTTTCTTTTTAGACACCTACTGTTTTTTTTTAAATAAAATACTACATAGCTGAACAAAAACATACCTTAATTTAAGGTAAGATCACTTATACCAGCCCTACATTAATTCAGAATGTCTCCTTCCCTACACATATGGCAGACAGATTCTGAACTTAGTCTTAACTAACAGGTCCTCTTTAATACAACCCATCAACTTTCAATGTTCAGCAGTACCTTGTTTAGCCATATACCGGTCCCTTTTGAGCTCTTGTCAGAGCATCCACTCCTGCAGAAACAACCAACCTTTATCTTTAATTTGTTTCTGGATATATCACTTAGCCCGAAGCATAAAAGAGGTGTACAATACAAAGGACTGTAAGCAGAGGAAAAGGAGAAAAACACCAATTATCCTACAGGACAGTAGAGAGAAGAGATAGGAGAGAGCAAAAGAGGGGGAGGACAATACAAGATAGCAGGAGACAGACAGGTGGAAATGACATGACAGGGCAGGATAGGGTGGGGGGATAGGTATGTGGAAGGCTAACTGAAAGAGGTGGGTTTTCAGGGCAGCCTTAAATCTGGTGAAGGAAAGCTCAGAACAGAGAGCATGAGGAAGAGAGTTCCAAAGCGTGTGACCCAAAAAGAAAAAGGCAGTATCCCGCTTGCATTCGAGATGAGCCCAGGAAACAGAGGGAAGGGCCAGACGGTGGATGTAAACTGAATGTAGGAGGCGGTGTGGGTAAATGAAAGTGCAGGAGGTCAGCCAGATGTTGGGGGGTGAAAATGTGAATGACCCTGTGAACAAATATGAGTATTTTGTATTGAATTCAAAAGCAAACAAGTAACCAATGAAGGTGGGTGAGGAGTGGAGAAATGTGGTCGAAATGAGAGGAGTGAGGATATAGGCTGCTGTGTTCTCGAGCAATTGGAGTCTGTGAAGCTGATAATGTGGAAGGACAAGCTTGTTACTGTCACATTGCTCCTTTTTTTAAATTAATTTTTAATCAAATTACATTGATCAAATATAAATTCAAGTCAATCCAGAAATAAAAAAATCAAGGAAATACATAAACAAAAGCAAACAAGTTTACATGATATAGCCCACATCATGAGAGTGCGACTGGAATCAAAAAGCAAAGAAATATATAACATAACACAGTAATCTGGGTCCTAGGACCCACACCTGAAGAGGTGAAATATCATCAAACGATACCATCTCCTGCCGAGCCCTGTCTATCATGCAGAAATTTTTCCAGATGCGTGACGTCTACAAAAACATAGGAAGCACCATCAAAATTGACAGCACACTTGCACGGAAATCTCAAGAAAAAAGTAGCACCCATAGCTAACACTTGAGGCTTTAAAGCTAAAAATTGCCTCCGGCGCAATTGAGTAGCCCGTGACACATCTGGAAACACAAACACAACCTGTCCACAAAACTTAAGCGCCTTAACCTTAAAATAAGCTTTAAGGATACGCTGCTTAATCAAAATGGATGGAAAAGTAACTATCAAAGTAGACCTTAAGGTAATAATATCTAAGGAATCCTCAATAAAGGCCGTGAGATTAGCGATAGTGGGAACTATCTCATCTAGTTCATCATCAGCGGAATTAACCTTTTTGGAAGTTGAAGGGATATAGTATATTTGAGAAACTTCAATAGGATCAGATATTGCCAGAACCTCCTTAAGATATTTATCCAGAAGAATATTTGCTGAAAGCAAAGAAGATTGAGGGAAATTTAAAAAACTTAAATTACACCTATGCATAGAGTTCTCAAGAGCTTCAACTTTAGAGTGTAAACATAAAGAGTCCTTAATGCCTAAAACATTAACTGACTGGAGAGGAAGAACCTGAGAATCTAGTTTAGAAACGGCCATATCCAATAAAGTAACCCGTTTATCCAATTGTTGCAGAGAATCTGCAGCCTCTTGGGTAAAGGTACATAGGGAATCCAATTTTGAAGATACTTTTAAATCAATGCATTTTAAAGCCCCCCAAACGTCCCTCAAGGTCACCTCCGCCTCGGAGGGCAGATCCGGTAGCTCAGAAGAGCCTCCCGAAGCTGTCCCAAGAACCGGAGTAGGTAATTTAATAACACTTCTCAAATACCCCATGTCCTGAAGAGGAACCCCAAAGACAACTGACAACCCCGAACCAGGGCGAGGAGGAGGAGATCTCCCGTTGGGACTCAAAGAGACACCGTCGGGAGAGGACTGAGCCAGTGGAAGAGGAACTGCATGCCTGTCTAGAGGACCAACCGGTTTAGAACTTCTGGTTCCAGTACTCTGAGACTTAACACAAGCCTTTGCCTTTCGTTTCCCCATATTATAATACAGACAAAACCATGCTATTTACTTACAAGACACAAGCAAAATACTCCAGCAAAGATACACTGTGAACGCATGAGACCTCAACACCATAGTCTGTAATCGCCGAAATACAGGCGCCGCAGTGGCGTCGAAGGGGCGTCTAAGGGGCAGAACCTGCCCCTTTAAACACGCCCCTTCAGAACACGCCCCACGGTCGCACTCCACGGTTGCGGAGAACTGAAGAGAAGAAAGATATAGAGGAAAAAATAAAGGCCCCACCAGGAGCAGGCTGTCCCAGGCGTGCCTGCCCGCTGTTCTCAGGAACGGCAGCGTCGGCTTCACAGGATCCGTCCCGTCTCACTCTGGGCACGATCTCAAAGCCCAGCACACCTCCACACACCTTCCAAACACTCTCCCCACATTGCTCCTTTTTTTAAAGTCTCTTCACTGGCTCCCAATCCGTTGCCATACTCAGTTCAAACTACTTACCCTCACATATAAGTGCATTCACTCTGCTGCTCCTCTTTATCTCAACTCTCTCCTACACCCTCTCTTGTAATCTTTGTTCATCTTCTGCTTTTCTTCTCTCCATTTTTATTTTTATTTACATTCTCTTATATACCGCGCTATTCTGCATCAGTGCGGTTTACATTGAACAAACTGAAATCACATTGAACAGGGCATTATAACTTGGAGATAACTATTTTACAGGGAACATGGGCTATGGAGGGTTAAGTGGCTTGCCCAAGACCACAAGGAGCACCTGTGGAACTAGAAACCCCAGTCCTTCCGGCCCAAGGTTGCTGTCCTCTAGTGGGATTTGAACCCCCGACCTTCCGGCCCGAAGTACCTTGCCCCAACCACTAGGCCACTCCTCCACTCCATGCCACATTCTACTTCTGCTATCTCTCAGCTTCACTCCTTTGACTTTGCTGCCCCTTTTGCTTGGAACAACATACCCCTTTGCCTCCATCAAATCCCTTCCTTCAAGATGCACCTCTTCGAGACCAACTTTGGCTCATAATTCCCATCCTTATGTTTCAGGTCCTTATTGCCCCTTTTGTCCTTCTCCTTTCATATTACTGTATGTCCGTCCTTTTAGATTGTAAGCGCTATGAGCAGGGACTATCTTTTCTGTGACTGTACAGCGATGTGCATGCCTGGTAGCACTTTATAAATGCTCATTAATAATAATAATAATAATAGTGCAATAGTCGATTCAAGTGAGAATAAGAGAAAGGAGGAGTATAGTCAGGAAGGAAGGAGCGAGGAACAGGTGGACTGTGCGGATATGAACCTCACAGTACTTAAAAGAAAATTTATGAATGACATACTCTTGTCCCCCACCTACCCCTCTACTGTACATAGTTTGATTTGTTAATGTTTTTACAGCTTTAAGATAGTTCATGTTCTACACCTTATCTGTTCTTTTCTCTATAAAGCAGTTGCTCATGCACAACTCATGTTCATTGTGAACCACCTTGGATTGTAGAAAGGCAGTATATACTGTAAACAAATATTAAATAAAATAAATAAACACTAACTTTATTTCTTACTGCTGACTTCCTTTTTCCACTGAACTTTGGCAGCCTCGCATTGACACAAATGGCATAAATGTACATTAGATGCTATTGCACCTTTGAGACCATATCGACATGTCACACAACTTTGGCAGCCATGGCAGCTCTGATATCAGATTTTTCTGGGATTATGTGCCATTAGTTTGAAGGTGATTACATATCTTTTTAATATCTAGTTTCCCTCTTTATTGTACTTTTCTCTTTTAAGATTGATAATTACGTTGTTTTGATTGTAAAGCATTTTGGATAACCTTGATTGATTAAAAAGATAGTCTATAAAAATGTCTAAATAATAAATAAATGATATCATGCTGGGCTCTTACTACTAAAACGTCAGTTGCAGAAAGACAAGAGGACCTGACGAAAGCATAAGAAAACCTGTAATTTATGAGTCTTTCACTCTCTGCATACATTCTATCATAGTAAGCTAACAGAGTCCAAGAGTATCTCATGACATTATTATCCGCCCATAGGGAGCCACTACACGATAACATAAAATTCCATAATGAAAGCAAACAATAGAGAAGAGAAGCGTCTATTATGAGTATCTCATGGCACTAATAATAGACGCTTCTCTTCTCTATTGTTTGCTTTCATTATGGAATTTTATGTTATCGTGTAGTGGCTCCCTATGGGCGGATAATCCAAGGAAAGAAATTTGCTGTGATCTCATAAATTTAGGTCTCTGTGTTTTTTAAAGGGTCTTCAGTATTTTAAGGTATCCCTCTCATTTCTCATGCATGTATTAGCTCATTATTTTTACTGTTACATCTAAAAATCCGACATTTGCCTCCGGAGGATGTGTTTCACTTTTGTTGTTTACTATTCAGAAGCTGCTCTGCCTTACATCGGTGCTCCCTTTGCTAGCTGCATTGTTGATTTGAGTTGTTTTTTGTTTCAGACAATTTCTAAGTGAGTCTGGGCGCACTTGTGTTTTCTTTTAGAAGTGGTTTGTTTTGATATGATCTCTTGGTTGGTGTTTCTCTACTTTATTGCTTACCTTCTGTCATTTACTTATATGTGGAGTATAAAGAGTTGACTTAAAATTCATCAAAGTATTCCTTTTCTTCATTTTTTTCTCCTCTTTTTAAATTTCTTTTATTAGTAAGTAAATATGGTCCTTTTACACGAACGGGCAAATATATTGACATTTTTGTCTTTTAAATGAGCATTTTTTATTTTGTTTATTTCATCTTATACATTATGCAAAGCTCTTTTTTCTATGCTTTTGGTTTAAGGGATAGTGTTCCTGTGGGAAAGCTCGATGATATCTTGTCTTTTAATGCTGGAATAAGGATGACTTTCCCTTAAGACATATGTTGGCAAATTTATTCATTGTTTATATATGCATTAGTGCACAAGATCAGATGTAGTATTTAAGGGAAGGCATGCACTCTAGCACCTTTTGCTTTTGTTTTCTCACTTGACACCAAAGGTAAGAGCCAACCCCATTTTGCAGTTTCTCTTTGTTCTTGTTAGTTCCATTCTGTTAGTTTCTCGGCACTGACGTCTTAGGAATATGATTCATTTTTTGTCACTTGTATTATAGAGAGCCCCTCTGTATAACATTGTATGTTACAGTGTTTACCTTTTGGGACATTGCACTCCTCCTGCTTCTATTTATGGTTTATAGATCGCAAGTCATCTACCAAAGAAGCCATGCGTTGTGTGGTGCAGATAGATATGTGCTTTGGGATCTCTCCCGTGGTATTGAGTGTCACATGTATGATTTTCTACCAGTTGGTGAGGGGTCTTACGTGTGCACTAGGTGCAAGGAGCTCTTTGCTCTCAGGGAACATGTCCAATCTCTGGAGGCTAGAGTAGTAGACTTGGAGGAATAAGGAGGACAGAGAGTTATATAAACAAGACCTACGGGGATAAAGTCCTGAAGTCCCATCTCCAGTCTGGCAGCATCCCTGTTGCCATGGAGGAGAGAGGTCACGTGACAGGAGAGCATCACCCTGGTTTGACAGGAAGTTATCGTGTAGCTAGGACCTGTCCTCCAGGTGATGTAAAACCCTCTCGCACTGAAGATGTTTCTCCAGGGCCATGTGCCCATGAGGGAAGGGTTAGGACAGCCATTATAGTTGGTGATTCAATTATTAAGCATGTAGATAGCTGGGTGGCTGGGTGGCTGGGTAGCTGGGTGGACATGAGGATCGTCTGGTAACATGCCTGCCTGGTGCAAAGGTAGCAGACCTCACGCGCCACCTAGATAAGGTCTTAGATAGTGTTGGGGAGGAGTCTGCTGTCTTGGTACATGTTGGTACCAATAACAGAGAAAAGCGGGGAGGAGTGGCCTAGTGGTTGGGGCAAGTTACCTCAGGCCAGAAGGTCAGGGGTTCAAAACCCACTAGAGGACAGATGCTCCTTGTGGTCTTGGGCAAGCCACTTAACCTTCCATTGCCCATGCTCCCTGTACATATTAGCATAGGTGTCTCATATCCCCTCATGTTAAATGTAGCCCCCAATTGTGTTGTGGCCACTTTGATTGAAGGATAAGGTGGGATACAAAACTATCTAAATAAAAATAAATAAATAAAATAAAAATGTGGTAGGGAGGTTCTTGAGGCTAAATTTAGGCTTTTAGGTAGGAAGTTGAAATCCAGAAGTTCCAGGGTAGTATTCTCCCACATGCTTCCCATTCCACGCACAGGACCCAAAAGACAGGCAGAGCTCCAGAGTCTCAATGCATGGATGAGACAATGGTGCAAGGATGAGGGTTTTGGATTTGTTAGGAACTGGCGAACATTCTGGGGAAAGGAGGGGCTCTTCTGAAGGCATGGGCTTCACCTTAACCGGGAGGGAACCAGACTGCTGGCATTAACCTTTAAAAAGAAAATAAAGCGGCTTTTAAACTAGATAATAGGGGAGAGCCAACAGTTGCCCAAGAGTGCATGGTTCGGAACAATGTATTCTTGAGGGATACTACCAAAGAATGAAGTTAGGGCATATCATCACTGAGAGGTTCCAATAAAGACAAAAGTAGCCCAAATGTCCTTGAGAACGGAGCAGACAGAGCTTAAAGATTCCAAATTACCCCTGCCTACTGATAGCCAGATTAATATGAATAATATACAGTCTCTAAAATGCTTGTATGCAAATGCTAGAAGTCTAAAAAATAAGATGGGAGAGTTAGAATATATAGCACTAAATGAGAGGTTACATATGATTGGTATCTTAGAGACATGGTGGAAGGAATACAACCAGTGGGACACTGTGATACCTGGGTACAAACTATATCGTAATGATAGAGCTGATCAAATTGGTGGAGGGGTTGCGCTCTATGTTAGAGAGGGCATTGAGTCACACAGGATTAAAGTTTTGCAGGAAGCAAAATTTGCTGTAGAATCTCTATGGATTGAAATTCCATGTAAAAACTGAAAGGCGATAGCAGTGGGGGGTGTACTATCGACCGCCTGGCCAGAATGAACAAAAGGATGATGAAATGCTCAAAGAAATCAGAGAAGCTAACAAAAGTTACAGCACAGTAATAATAACGAGTGATTTCAATTACCCCCGGGATTGACTGGGTCAGTGTCACGGCAGGACATGCTAGGGAGAAAAAGATTCTAGATTAAATAAATGATGGCTTCTTGGAGCAGCTGGTTCATGAACCGACCAGAGGGGAAGCCATTTTGGACTTAGTTCTTAGTGGAACCCCAGATCTGGTGCAAGAGATAAGGGTGTTGGGGCCACTTGGCAATAGTGTTCATAGCATGATCACATTTGATTTAATTAATGGAGGAGGGATGATAAAGAAATTCACAATACTACCTTTTAACTTTCAAAAGCGAGACTATATTAAAATGAGGAAAATAGGAAAAAACTAAAAGGAGCAGTTGCTAAGGTTAAAGACTTATATCAAGCTTGTGTTTTGTTTATAAGTGGAGGAGTGGCCTAGTGGTTGGGGCAAGGTACTTCAGGCTGGAAGGTCGGGGGTTCAAATCCCACTAGAGGACAGCAACCTTGGGCTGGAAGGACTAGGTTTTCTAGTCCCACAGGTGCTCCTTGTGGTCTTGGGCAAGCCACTTAACCCTCCATTGCCCATGCTCTCTGTAAGTATTAGTGTATGTGTCTCATATCCCCTTGTGTTAAAAATGTATCCCCCAATTGTGTTGTGACCATGTTGATTGAAGGATAAGGTGGTATACAAAACTGAATAAATAAATAAATACTATCTTGGAAGCCCAGTACAGCTGTATTCCATGCTTTAAGAAAAGTAGAAGGAAGTGCAAAAAACTGCCAGCATGGTTTAAAGGTGAGGTCAGAGAGGCAGCTGTTGCCAAAAAAGCATCTTTCAGGAAATGGAAAAAAAGAGCCAAATGATGAAAAATGGAAACAGCATAAGCACTGCAAGTTAAATGCAAGGCATTGATAAGGTAGGGAAAGAGAGAATTTGAGAAGAAGCTTGCTGTGGAAGTAAAAACACGTAATAAAGACTTTTTCAAGTACATTCGTAGCACAAAACCTGTGAGAGAGTCAGTTGGACCATTTGATGATAGAGGGGTAAAAGGTACATTAAGAGAGGACAAGGCCATAGCGGAGAGACTGAATGAATTCTTTGCTTCGGTCTTTACTGAGGAAGATGTAGGGATGTTACCCATGACTGAAGTGGTATTTAAAAGTGATACTGCAGAAGAATTGAAAGAAATATCGATACACCAGGAAGATGTATTACAACTATTTAATAAATTGAAGAGTAGCAAATCACCTGGACTGGATGGTATACATCCAAGAGCGTTGAAAGAACTGAAATATGAGATTGCAGACCTGCTATTAGTAATCTGTGAACTATCATTAAAATCATCTGTAATACCTGAAGATTGGAGGATGGCCAGTGTAACGCCAATTTTTAAAAAGGGTTCCAGGGGTGATCCGGGAAACTACAGCCTGACGTCAGTACTGGGAAAAATGGTAGAAACCATCATAAAGAACAAAATTAATGAATATGTAGATAGTCATGGCTTAATAGGAGACAGCCAACATGGCTTTAGACAAGGAAGATCTTTCTTGTTATGTTTTTTTGAAAGTGTGAACAGGTAGAAAAAGGTGAGTCGATTGATATAGTGTATCTGGACTTTCAGAAAGCCTTTGATGAGGTCCCTCATCAGAGACATTTGGCAAAACTAAAAAGTCATGGGATAGGAGGAGTATCCCAGGGATCTGTGCTGGGTCTGCTGCTTTTTGACATATTCATAAATGACCTGGTAAAAGGAATAACGAGTGAGGTTATCAAATTTGCAGAGGACCCAAAACTATTTAAAATTGTTAAAACCCATGGGGATTGTGGAAAATTGCAAGAGGATCTTGATAAATTGGAAGACTGGGCATCCAAATGGCAGATGAAATTTAATATGGATAAGTGCAAAGTTATGCACCTAGGAAAGAAAAACCCAATGTGCAAGGTTCCACATTAGGAACCACCACCCAGGAAAAAGATTTAGGCGTGGATAACATGTTAAAACCCTCCACCCAATGTGCAGCGCCGGCCAAGTGAGCAAATAGAATGCTAGGTATCATAAGGAAAGGAATGGAAAATAAAACAAAGGATATTATAATGCCTCTGTATCGTTCCATGTTGAGACCGCACCTTGAATAGTGTGCACAATTCTGGTCGCCATATCTTAAAAAGAATATAGCGTTATTAGAAAAGGTCCATAGAAGAGCCACCAAAATGATAAAGGGGATGGAACGATTCTCCTATGAAGAGAGGCTAAAAAGGTTAGGGCTCTTCAACCTGGAAAAGAGATGGCTGAGGGGAGATATGATAATGGTATATAAATTAATGAATGGAGTGGAACAGTTAAACATAAATCGATTGTTTACGTCATCAGAATATAGAAAGACTAGGAGACATGCAATGAAGCTACAGGGTAACCTATTTAAGAATAATAAGAGAAAATATTTTTTCACTCAACGTGTAATCAAACTCTGGAATTTGTTACCGGAGGATGTAGTAAAAGCTGCTAGTGTAGCTGGATTTAAAAAAGGTTTGGACAAGTTCCTGGAGGAAAGGCCCATTAACCATTATTAAAAGGGACCCAGGATATCACTGCTTGACCCAGTAGAAGCATTGTCTGTGTCTTTTGGGGAAACTGCTAGGTACTTATGACCTAGATTAGCCACTGTTGGAAACAGGATACTGGTCTTGATGGACCTTGGTCTGACCCAGTATCACATATCTTATGTTCTTATGTAAGTATTCCCTAGGAACAAGCAGCAAGTCAGTCCTCACATATGGGTGCGCCCTCATGGAAGCATCTTCCCAACTTTCAAAGAAAGCTTTTGGGAGATGCCACCACATATGCATGGTCCCCTTCCCGCCTAAAGGTGCCATCTTGCTCAGTCTCCCTTTTTTCATGGAGCCCTACAGATGTTCGTTTTTTCCCTCCAGAAAAAAGTTTTTTTTCTTCGTACAATTTTTGTACTTTTCCTGGCCTGTGTCAAGGCTCATTTCCCACCTGAGACCCGTTGCTGTCGCACTGGGCCTTGGAAAACCTTTTTGTCTTAATCTTTTCCATCGCAGTGCTTTTGCGCCTTTTTCAACCGCTGGCCGCGTTAAGAGTCTTTGACCTCATTGGGGTCCTTTTTGCCCCAATGACCACTGGCTTTAAAAAATATGATTGGTGCTCAAAAAACATGTCTCTAACCAACACTCATAATTATTGCCTCTGGTGCCTGGGCGCCAACCACAACCCAGAAGAACATTCCCTCTGCAAGAAAATGTCCACTAAGGCCATACTGATCAGCATACGTAGCATGACATCTTCCACAAGGCAGACTCAACCCCAGTTTTCCCAGTAGCCTCATGCTCAAAGGCCCCACATGGATCATCTGACTCACTTAAGGCCCCCACGGCCCCTTTGCAGGCTCGCAGACTCTCCTCTCGCAGACTCTCCTCAGAAAGTGTCCAGCACCGATGTTGTGGTCTCCTGCAATGGATTGCTGTCTCCTGAGGCCCATCCCATTGATGACCCCTCTCCTCCTCGACACCTGACCCGGTCACCCTTGTGGCGGTATCCATGGCTGCTACCCCTGAGTGGGAAGCTCATATTTTGGCCTTAGAGCGCTGCGTTTTTGTGTCCCTTGCCTCCCAGCAAGTACCAACACCTGGCCCCACCGAGACCGCAGGGACCTCGACATCTAGGACTTCCCAGGCCGCCAAATTGATCACCGAGAGCTAGACGCTTCAGGCAGATCCCCGGTGAGGGTCTCATTCTGACTTCCGGGCCTCAGGAGTGAGGCCTTCGCAGCAACCGCGTCTGGCTTCAGCCATGTCCTAGCCTCGAAGCATTCCAGACCAGAGCTACCAGCTTTCTGGCAGCCAGAAGACCTCAAATCCTCCTCAAATTACTCCGACTGATGTTGAGATATCCCCAGAGATATGGGCTCACCGAGACTTTCCCTCAGACTAGTCTCCACCGGCTGACAAGCACCAATCCCTCCCCCCCCCCCCAGGACACCCCTTTCCTCAAGTTCGTCAGGGACATGGCATGGGCGCTTTCCCTCACAATGGAGTTGGAGGAAGACCCTCGTATGGAGGAACTTGACATCCTCCAGTACAAAGCACCACCAAAGCAGACCTCGACGGTCCCTCTTCCCTCTATCCTCACCCAGCTTATCCTCCGGATGTGGGATTCCCTGGTCTCGGTGCTCATCTTGAGTTGGTGACTTGATACAATGTACCAGGTCCAGCGGGGACCGTACTTTCGCCAGGCACAGCTCCCCCACACCTCTATGATAGCTGAGTCGGTCATGTGCCGGCAAAAAAGCTCAAAGACACACTCCTCGGCACCCCTGGGCAGGGAGTCTCGTGCCCTTGAGTCCTTGAGTGAAAATGCTACCGGGCTTAATGCTGGCATGCCGTATACAGACTTACAAACTCTACATCAGCATGTTCCTTCAGGACCTGGCCAAGAAGCTCGGGGCATTCTCCACTGGCCTCAATGGGGACCACCTGCGGCATTTCCAGGCTCTTTCGAAGTCTGTTGTGGAGTGCTCTAAGTACGTGTCCCAAGTCACGTACGACAGCTTTAAATCCAGTGTGAGGGTGGCCCAATGCCAAGCTTGCTCTAATCATTGGATCTCGAGCAATGGGTGCAAAAAAAATGTCTTATGTCAGCCGAAATAGAGACAGAGTTATGTCACTCAGACTCGGCTCTCAAGAAAGACCTCTACCCAGAAAGAAGCTGCAGGGGAAGAAGCCCCTTTTCCTCTGGAAAGGTCAGCCCTACCAGTGCTACCCTCCTTACCCCGCCATACAGACTCCACAGCAGGGTCCCCAGAGCAAGGGAACAGGCCAGGGCCTGCACGAACCAAAGGGCCAAAAATACCAAGACACCGGCCCCAGCCCTGCATAGCCCCTCTTCCACTGGAGGACCAGCTTCCCACAGGGGGATGCCTGCTCCACTTTGCCCATCAGTGGACCTCCATCACCACTGACTCCTGGGCCCTTCAGGTAGTCAGGGAGGGCTACCTCCTTCACCTGGACCAGGCACCTCCACCCTTCTTCCCTGGGGAGCCTCCTCGGACCCCCCTGCACCAGGCCCTGCTACTATAAAAACTTGCAGGCCTTCTCAAGGACAGGAGTGTGGAGCCTGTACCTCCCCCCTCGAGAGGGAAATTTTCTATTCTAGGTACCTCCTGGTCCCAAAAAGGACAGGAGGCATGAGGTTCATCCTGGACCTGATTAACCACAACATGTTCTTGGTGCAGGGGAGGTTCAAAACGTTCTCCCTTTGGTTTGTGGTAACACTGCTGCCCTATCTCCGTCAGGGCGATTGTTTATGCTCCTTGCATTTAAAGGACACTTACACCTATATCCTTATCCATCCAAGTCTGAGAAAATACCTGAGGTTCATGGTTGGGGGCGATCACTTCCAGTACAGGGTACTTCCCTTCGGTCTTGCCTCTGCCCCAAGAGTTTTCACCAAGTATCTGGTGGTGGTGGCAGCCTATCTCTGCCTCCAGGGGACCTTCGTCTTCCCTTACCTTGACGACAGGTTGGTTGAGGCCGTGTCCCTCTTTACCAGGCAGGACACACACTGGCCGTACCATTCAGGTCATGCAGCACCTTGGGTTTGTGATAAATCATCCAAAATCACACCTCACCCCTACTCAGGCACTGGAGTTCATCGGGGCCTGCCTGAACACTCCCAGACCAGAGCTTTCCTTCCCCTAGACAGGGCAGATCGCCTCACGGCCCTTGCAGCCGAGGTGTAGTGGCACTGCCCTGTGTTGGCCCGATTGCTGCTTCACCTCCTGGACCACATGGCCTCCAAAGTCCATGTGCTTCCTGATGCATGTCTCCACATGCACGTGGTTCAATGGTGCCTCCATTAACAGTGGACCCAGTCCACGGGTCGACTCTAGGACAGAATCATAGTGTCTCACCAACTGGTGGAGTCTCTCTCCTGATGGCAGGATACTTAACATCTGCATGCCATTTCAGTTCCCGAACACCCAGAGAGTTCTCACAACAGACACCTCCCTGATGGGCTGGGGCGCTCACTGCGGGGAGCTCCGCACCCAGGGGGCCTGGTCCTTCGAGGAGAGCCAGCAGCAGATCAATCTGCTTGAGCTCAGAGCAATCTTCCTCACTCTGAAGGTTTTCAAGTACTGCCTGCAGCACCAGTTGGTGCTCATTCAGACAGACAATCAAGTCACGATGTTCTATGTGAAAGGCAGGGTGGCACGGGTTCCTACTGCCTTTGCCAGGAAGCAGTGGCCCCCTCTTCCTTTGTGACCAGCCATGGGATGATCCTCAGGACAGTCTACCTACTGGGCCAGGATAATGCCTTGGGGGATAGGATGAGCAGAGTCCTCCAAGCGCACGAGTGGTGCCTGGACCTCGAGGTGGCACTCGGGCTTTTCCAGCTATGGGGCTTCTCTAGCCTGGACCTCTTTGCCAGCCTGATCAATGCTCAGCTGCCCCATTTTTGCAGCCCCGAGCCCCACCCCTCCTGGGTGGCAGTGGATGCCTTCCTCATCTCATGGTCGAGGGGCCTACTGTGCGCTTTCCATCCCACAATAGCTCAGATCCTCTTCAAGGTCCAGCGGAGCAAGGCATCGGTAATCCTCGTAGCCCCGTGGTGGCCCAAGCAATCCCGGTTCCCTTTGCTGCTCCATCTCTCAATGGAGTCCCTGGTCCCTCCTTGGAGCTCCCCGGGGTGCTTGACACTGGAGGAGGGCTCGATCCTCCATCCCAACCTGGGATCCCTATCTCTCATGGCATGGTGGCTGAATGGGTCACCCTAGCCCCTCTATGTTATGCACCTAGGGAAGAGCAACCCAAACTATGGTTACACGATGTATGGTTCCACATTAGGAACCACCACCCAGGAAAAAGATTTAGGTGTCATTGTGGATAACATGTTAAAACCTACCCCTTGGCCCAGTGTGCAGCGGCGGCCAAGAGAGCAGACAGAATGCTAGGTATCATAAGGAAAGGAATGGAAAATAAAACAAAGGATATTATAATGCCTCTATATCGTTCCATGGTGAGACCGCACCTTGAATATTGTGTGCAATTCTGGTTGCCGTATCTTAAAAAGGATATAGTGTTATTAGAAAAGTTCAGAGAAGAGCCACTAAAATGGTAAAGGGGATGGAAGATTACTCCTATGAAGAAAGGCTAAAAAGGTTAGGTCTCTTTAACCTGGAAAAGAGACGGCTGAGGGGAGATATGATAGAAGTCTATAAATTAATGAACGGAGTGGAACGAGTAAACGTAGATCAATTGTTTACGTTATCAGAATATAGAAAGACTAGGGGACATGCAATGAAGCTACAGGGTAAACTATTTAAGACTAATAAAAGAAAATATTTTTTTCACTCAATGTGTAATCAAACTCTGGAATTTCTTACCAGAAGATATAGTAAAGGCTGCTAGTGTAGCCGGGTTTAAAAACGTTTTGGACAAGTTCCTGGAGGAAAGTTCCATAAACCATTATTAAGAAGGGACCCAGGATATCAATGCTTGACCCAATACAAGCATTGTGGAACTTGTGTCTTTTACCTAGATTGGCCACTGTTGGAAACAGGATACTGGGCTTGATGGACCTTGGTCTAACCCAGTATGGCATATCTTATGTTCTTATGGTATGTTCTCAACCTCTCCAAGGAGGTGGAGGAAATCCTTCTGGCCTCTCATAAGGACTCCATGAAGTGGACCTATGCCTTCAAGTGGCACCAGTTCTCCATGTGGTGCACGGAGCACTGAATGGATCCTTTCATGCCCAATGCATTCGGTCCTTCAATATCTCCTCCACCTCTTGCAGTCCGGACTCAAGTCCAACTCCGTCAGGGTACCTCTGAGCACAATCTCCGTGAACCACCATCCAGTGGAGGGCAAATCTCTATCCGTGCAGCAGCTCATGGCCAGGTTCATGCAGGGCTTGTTGCTCTCCAAACTCCCCATCCAGCTGCCCTTGACAGAATGGGATCTCAATGTGGTTCTGGCGCAACTTACCAAGCCGGCCTTCGAGCCCTTGGCTACCTGTTCCTTATGCTACCTGTCCTGGTAGGTTGCCTTTTTGGTGGCACTCACCTCTGCCTGCAGAGTTAGTGAGCTCCAGGCTTTGGTGGCCAAGCCACCGTACACCAGGTTCTACAATAATAGGGTCATGCTCTACACTCACCCTAAGTTTCTCCCAAAGGTGGTCTCTGACTTCCACCTCAATCAGGAGGTAGTGCTCCCTACCTTGTTCCCACAGCCTCACACTGACTCAGCATCGGCATCATCCATACCCTTGACTGAAAATGAGCCCTGTCCTTCTACCTAGAGCAGACCCAGGGCCACCGTAAACCCTCACAGCTTTTTGTATCCTTCGACCCCAGCCATCTTGGGCAGGCTGTCACCAAGCAGACAATATCCATCTGGGTGGCGGACTGCATCGCTGTTGCCCACAGTTGAGCTGACATTCCTCTGGAGAGCCGAGTCACGGCGAAAAATGTCTGGGCGATGGTGACCTCGATCACGTCTCCAAACGGTGCCCATGGCATACATCTGCTGGGCTACCACCTGGTCCTCCATTCACACTTTTGCAGCCCACTATTGCCTGGAGAGGGAGTCCTGATTGGACAGTGCCTTCGGTCAGGCCATACTCCGTAATCACTTTGGGGTTTAGGCAACTCCTGCCCTCTGACCCTTCTTGTTCAGGCTACCGGAGCCATGGTTCTCTCCCTGGATGCTTGGTCCTCTAAGTCTGTCAGCAGATTTGCCTATTGCTATTCACGACCGGGCCAGGCCTTTTTCATACAGGTCCTTGGTAGCCTGGAGCTAGGGAGTCCCATATGTGAGGACTGACTTCCTGCTTGTTCCTGGAGAAAGTGTAGTTACTCACCTGTAAGAGGTGTTCTCCAGGGACAGCAGGAATCAGTCCTCACAACCCTCCCTCCTCCCCTTGGAGTTGCTGTTCTTCTTGGCCATCTTCTTGGTTGGGCTCTAGCTATGGCACCTGACTGAACAAGATGGCACCTTTAGGTGGAAAACGGACCATGCATGTGTGATGGCATCTCCCAAAGGCTTTCTTTGAAAGCTGTGGAGATGCTTCCGTGAGGGCTCAGTCAGCATCAACATCACCCATATATGAGGACTGATTCCTGCTGTCCCTGGAGAACACCTCTAACAGATGAGTAACTATGCTTTATATGTTCATCAATTTAGAAGACATGATTTTTGGAAAGAATATGAGAGTTTTTGTTGTTCCACTAAAGTAGGAAATGGACAGATATGCATCCTACTCATGTGGCTATGTAAGTATGGGAGTGTATCTATGTTTTCTTATTAGAGTTCTCCTATTTTTTGATATTTTAATTGGTACAAGTGAGGAGTACTCCATTTCTTCCCCCGTGGTTGTCACGCTATGCTTCTGCCATTTTCCAGCACGGGAATAGCACAGTTGGTTGTTAATAATTGTAACATCTTGTGTTTTTCATCCTCTTATCTCTTGTTATACAGGCATATGTGAGAAGCATTTTTGAGTTTTCCGCCACTGGTAGGACTGCAGCAATTCATAGTTTTCTTCCTTCTTTCTAAAATAGTTTTGAGTTTTGTTAGTTGACCTATTTTTTGTCTGATACATATATTAGTATCTATGTTTCTTATTTTGTTTTGTTTTCCTGTATTCTCATGTCTGTGTGCAGATAGCATAACTAAGGGGTATGTTTACTAAACCCTCTTAACGTGCGCGCCGCGTTAGTCTGCAGGATGCCATAAAAGGAGTGGGCGGTCCAATCAAAAGTAGCAAAATGGGATTAGCGCGTGCGCTCTTGTGCGCCGTGGACATTAGCACACGAGAAACGTGTGCGGCAAGCATAAGCAGGCGCACTGATGTGCAAACAGAGGGACAGGGCTGCAGTACAATGGTGAAGACACTAACAGATGGTGTAGGGGTCATGGGTTCAATCCCCCACTGTGCCCAATGAATAACGCTGGCTGAGGCACTACCCTTTATGTGTAATATTGCATTATGAGGCATTTTAATTTTATTTTAATTACTGCTGCTAGCAAATGCACTCTCAAAGTGCTGTAACATAAGGTGCTGCATAAGGCACCCCATAATGTACCCCAGAGGGCACATTTTAAAGTGCACTGTCCGCCAAGGCACCCTACAATGTTGCTTAAAGGGTGGCCTATAGGGCGCCATATAGGGTGCCCTATGAGGCACGGCAAGGTCATAGCACTGTTTTTGATGGCAGCACTGTGCATTTAAACGCATGGAAATCTTAAGTAGGTGCGCTGACATGTAAGGAGGAACAGCAGTGTAGCACAATGGTTAAGGTACTGACTGATGATACAGGGGTCATGAGTTTGATCCCCAGTGTGCCTAATACTTAAGGCTGGCTGAGGCATAAGCTTTGACATGTAAGTGTTGTTTCCTGCGGCACTTTATTTGTATTTTATTAATTGCTGCCAGCAAACACACCCTCATGTGCCGTAACCTAAGGTGCCGCATAAGGCACCCTATAAGGCACTCCATAGGGCACATTATAAAGTGCACTGTCCGCCACGGCACCCTATAATGTCCCCTATAGGGCACCCTATAAGTCGCTCCATAGGATACTGTATAGTGCACCTTATATGGACGGTAACCATAAGGTGCCCTATAGGGCGTCCTATAAAGCGCCCTCTGAGGCACCTTATGGGTACAGTACGCTGAGGGTATTTTTGCTGGCAGCACTAATGTACATTAAAAATAGATAATGCTTTGGACAGCCCTATCAAATAACCCAACTGTGGGTTTGAACCCATGACCTCTGGCTCCACTGGCAATAAAGTAGCCAGTGGGCTACAGCTCTACAGCTGCTAGCAAGCCCCTGGCTGGCTGCAGAAGGACTGCACATCACCACACAAACAGTCTGCTGTGGTCACCAGGATAGGGTTAGCCCACCCGTACCCATGATGCACTGCACATGCAAATCAGCCATCTACAGATGAACACAAGATGGGGTATGCACCCCCACAGCACCTCGGCCTGGTAGGGGGAACTTACCATGTGTGTTACTGGCACAGAGTAGCTACACACCGTCACATTGTGTGGGTACTGTGCTCACCCTGAGGGTGCGGTGGGGCGCCCAGCACCAGGTCCACAGCACCTTCGATGGCAGAAATAGGCCATGCTGTAAGTCCCCAGCAGTCCTAGTGTGTGAGATAGGTAGTTCCTGCAGACACACTTTGGATACATCTGTATTTCTCAGTCAGGTTTGACCCTTATGGATCCATAGGCAGATTGTTTACCACCACCCAACCCACCCTCTATGGCTGAGGGTGGGAAACAGGATCTCCCACCGACAGATCCACATTTAACGTCCCTGCAATGGCAGCAGTAAAGGGGACCACCAACCACAGTCCTGCTGGGGAACAGACACCCTACAGGGCAGTCAGTGCAGCTCTGTACATATCTATAAAGCAATAGCAGACAGACATTAGGCCCAGAAACACTCAGCTGCCCCCCACCACAATCTGATATTCTCCTGCAGCAAGCCTGCAGCCACTGCACCCTGCAAGACACATACTAGCTGCAGACAGTCTGATAGCTAGTCCATAGGGCATGTTCCTGGAGGAGATGCATGCACCCAGAACTGGGATGTCAGCATACACACCAAGCAGATAAGTCAGTGATTTGGCCCCAAAAGGAAACCCAAAAATATTACATGAAAAATATATCATAGGGCACTATGGGGGAACCTAGCCATGCCGTGGTCACTGCTCAGTCAGGGTGAGAGTGAACTCCCAGCAGGACATACTGTGGCCACCCTGTCTGTGCAGGTGGTGGCCGGGCACTACAATGTCCCAGCCATTGCCCTATGCCCTGTGCAGATGCATCCTGGCCAGGCTACCCTGTCCGGGCTATACCCATGGTACCTTGCTCCTCATTATGCACATTGGCAGGCCAATACTGGCAACAGTGCTGGCAGTGTGGGCTGTGGAGGGTGTTTGCAGCCACCACACACTGGATAGACAGACACACACTCCCACACCTATGCCAGCATTGTGCTACTATAGAGGTGTTTAGCAGCCCTGGCCAGCACACCAGTCCTGGGCACAGTGCAGGCATGGATATGGTACGCAAAACTGTTGGGGGTCACTCCCCAGGGTGGTAAACACTGTCAGAGACCAGACCTGAAGCACACCCCACAGACATCAGAAAGGTTGCTATGATGGAGCTCAATCAGCAAACTGTGCTTAATGTAGGAATTGCTATCTGCCAGCAATCATAGCAACCTTTTGATAGCTCTGTACCGTATTCCCAGGTGTAGGGTGGCATTCCTAAGGTATGCAAGTGCTAGTATTGGGAGATGCACGCAGGGCCCAATGTCCTGCCTCTTCAGGGGGCATTGGCTAATGGAGCCTGTGGGTGTGGGTGTGTCTGCCCCTGTTGGCTGCTGCTTTACGGCAGAGGTTCCCAACTCCAGTCCTGCTGTGCCAAACACTGTTCGGGTTTTCATGCTGTCCCTCATGAATATGCATGAGATACATCTGCATACCATGGGGGTGGTGCATAGATATGCAGCACAGGCATCTTTATTAGAGGCAGCATGGAACCTGAATGGTGTTTGGCCCTCCAGGACTGCATTTGGGAGACTCTGCTGTAGGTAATGCGCCTGTTTATGGAGTCTGTGCTCTGTAGGGTAAAATGTAGGTGTTTTGGGCATGTTTACGTCATCTGCAATAAAGGTTCTGTCTGTATTAGCACGTTGTAGTAGTGGGTAAAATATGGGGACTGGGTTGGCAGGCACCATAGCTGGGACTTGAACCTGTGACCTTCTGCTTCCAAACACACTGGTTGTGTGCACTGCACCACTGTGTTGCCACAAAGACAGTGCATTCCCTGGCGATATCATGACTGTTTGTCCGGCAGGGCCTGTCTGTTGCAGTGCATGGCACCCACCTACACAGGGCTAGGCCATGGTCTGCTCTGGGCAGCTGCCACTGCCCCCCTCCACCACCAGTACCCCTCTGCCACCATGCTGACATGCCCTTCTGCTGGTGGTGCTGGTGGTGTGCAGTCTCAAGCCATCCAGTGTGTAGGTAGGCCGCTGCCTATGGTGCATGTTCTGGGGTAGGAGTGCCTGCATAGGCATCCACGCTTCCCCCCAACACCGCCTGCCAATGTTCTGTGCCCTTGGAGGTACCTGCTGGGTACTATCCCCTGTGACACTGTGATAAACACTCTCGTGCCCATGTTGGGCCCTCATCAGTTGCTGTCTGGCTGCTGTTCTGTTTCAGCATTCCTAAGTGCCACCTAGGCATCTGCCTAGTCCGCACTGTGCCCCAGCTGCACCACAGCATGTGCCGCCTGCAGCCCTCTGTATCCCCTTTCCCAGCATCTGTCCAGTTGCCCATTCCGACATGCCCGCCCTGCTGTTGTGGAACATGTGCATGCCATAGGTAACCTGTCCAATGGAGAGGGAAACCCTGCTCAGTGCTATTTCACTGTGGGATCATTCACCTTGTATGGGGACAGAGCATAGACCCTTCCAAAATTCATATTTATTTTTTGGGGCTTTCTTGGGAGTGTTTTTTGATGTTTCCCATTACTATCACTATTGCCCAGCTTGATTATGATTTTTTTTTTTATTTTGTTGGGGTCATTTTCAATGTTTATTTGCACTTTTGTTCCGTGCACATGTATCACACTTATCACATTTTTGTAGGTTTCCCTGGTTTTGCTGTACATTGCTGGTTTCTTTTCCCTTTAAATCAACTCTAACGCGAGGTTTTTACTTGTGTTAGTTTTGGCCTCGGATTTCACATCATTAGTGTGCGGGGAGCCTCTCCCCTCCCACTCTCCACCCATTGACCCCTTCTCTTCGCCCCTGGGGAGCCTTCCTCCGCCCTCCGGGAGCCTTTCCCCACCTTCAGCGCTCATTTGCACCGCTGCGCTCGTGAGCGCACACTAAGGCACATTTGTGCCCCGTAAAGCGTCATTAGCGCGCACTAAGGTACCTTAGCGCATGCTAATTGCGCAGCGCGCACGTTAAGAAGGTTTAGTAAACATACCCCTAAGCTTTATATATATATATATGTTTTGTTACCGGCAATTTTCTTATGTTGTTTCTATATTGCCATTGGAGTTTGTATACGACTGACTTTCAAGTGGTGATTGAATTTGTTTTTTATTTTTGTTTTAAATTATCATTTTCTCATTTAGTTTGGAGTGCATTCGCATTCCTGAGTTTATAATGTTTATCTTTGTTCTTGACCCTTGATGAAGGCTGAAAGCCGAAACTTGGCCAAGTCGGGTCTTGAACCTTGAAGGTTTTATGCAATAAAGGTTTTCCTGTTTTAAGTGGCATGGCCATGTCTCCCCTTCACTGCTTGTGTGGTTTCCCTCTTTATTGACTTTTCTCTTTCAAGCTTGATAATTATGTTGTTTCAATTGTAAACCATTTTGAATAATCTTAGTTGATTAAAAAGATGGTCTATAAAAATGTTTAAATAAATAAATGGTACCATGCTGGCCTCTTACTACTAAAATGTCAATTGCAGAAAGCTGAGAGGACCTGATGAAAGCATAAGACAACCTGTAATTTATCAAAGTAACCTAACAGCATCAAAGAGTATCTCATGACACTAATAATAGACTATTCTCTTCTCTATTGTTCAGCTATGCTCTACAAAATCAAAATCTTCAGCCACACAATGGACTGGTCCCACACCAGAAGAATGACACAATATTTCATCTCTAAGGTGTTAGATAGTCAACTTGAACTTTCCTAGTTTGAACACTAGTTTCCTCATTGTTTTACCGATCTCAGTGGATACTACACTAGGACGCTAAATGGTCTACTTTTAATCCATCAACTGCCTTCTCTCTAAGAAAACCTATTTCATCTACTTGAAAAACTAACTGCTCTTCCGACCTAATCCCATCCAGATGGATTGGAGAATTGTCTTACAACTTAATACCCTATGTATGTAGTATTATTAATCACAATTTACCCACAGGCATCATATCTGATATATAGAAGAAGGCAGGACCATACCAAGGCAGAAATGTGCTCTGCGTGGCTAAAGAATCTGGTGCTCCCCTTCACTCCAACCACATGCAGTAATTCATTCTTTTTGAGCTTCCTGAAAGCCCAGAGTTGATATCGGTGCCCCTTTCTGTACTTGCACCCTCAGCTGCACCACTAGCATATCCCTTGATATGGCCCTGGAAGATGGTGCTTATTTGTACCATTATTAAAAATCCAAAACTCAATGCTCTTGACCTGTCCATTACCTAGTATCCAACCTTTCCTATTTATCTAAGCTTGCTGAAAAAAAAAAGAGATCTTTTACAACCCTGGAAACATGTCAAAAAAAGAAATACTCTACATCCCCCCTAATCAGGTTTTTGCATAGACCATAGCATGGAAACAATAGTTACGTCCCTCCTTAGTGATTACAGTATGCATTAGATTATAGTAAATTCACTCTTGATGTCTCTTGATCTTTCTTCAGAATTGAATTTGGTCGATCATCACATTTTACTCTCTTGTCTATATGCCATTGATCTTCATGATTCAGCTTTTGCATCGTTTACTTCATTCTTATCTGGTTGCTTCTCCTCAATACAAATCTTCCCTACCTTGGGAACTCAGCTGTTCTGGCAAATCCCTGTGACCTGTGCCTTTCTCTTCAAATGCCAACTCCAAACTTTGATCTTTCTACCTTGCTGTTCCTTATGCCTGGAAAAAAACTCTGTGAGTCTGTATGTTAGGCTTCATCTTTGACCCTGTTCATATCCAGGGTAAAAACTCACCTCTTTAAGACTGCTTTTGGATACTGATCCCCTTTGTTTCCTGTTAATCTCCTATGTGCTTCCTTACCATTCCCCTAAACAGATCCTAGTCCCCAGTTGTGTTGTTGTCTGTCTCGAGTAGAGTGTAAGCTCTTATGAACAGGGACTGTCTCTTACATGTCTCTTTACAGTGCTGCATACCTCTTGTAGTATTATATAAATGATAAGTAGTAGCAGCAGCAGTAGTAGTAGTAAGCAGTGGATTTCTCTGGTCCTCTTTATTAATGGTTTATAGACTTTTCCTCCAGGAACTTATCCAAAGTTTGTTAAACCCAGATACACTAACAGCTTTTACTACATCCTCTGGTAATGAATTCCAGACTTTAACTGCAAGTTGAGTGAAAAAATATTTTCTCCAACTAGCCTTAAATGTGCTACATTGCATGTCCCCTAGTCTTTCTCCTTTTTGAAGGAGAAAACAACTGATCTACGTTTACCCATTCCACTACACAGATCTGCGACTAAAAAGCTGTTTGATTATTTTCATCTAATTTCCATGTATTTTGGTGTGCTGAAAACAAATAAAATATTGAAAAAACTCCTAGACTTCATGATTTGCCACAACATGCAAAATTGTCTTCAAATTTATCAGATATAAAATGCCAAAAAAACCTTAAAGGGGTTATCCGAGTTATGTAAAAAAAAATATAGCACTGTAAATTTGATGGTCAGCAATATATACATAAGCTAAGCAAGTTTTAAGTCCATGCTTCTAATGGTAGAAGGGGTTAATCTTTCCTGAAGAATCCAGTGGGAGGGAGACACAGGGCAGATAGCAGCAGCTCCGGTCAGTGCAGGGGGGCATGGCCAGCACTGTGACATCTCGTGTACAGACACAGAGCTGCTCTCTCCTGCATGCCACACTTGTGCACGAATCAACATCAGGTTCTTGGTTCTAGGCTGTTCACACTTTTTCATCGCAATTCGTATTAGCTCGTCATTCTTCAACCGTTATGTTATGGCTCCGCGAAAGTGTATTAATTCGCCAGACAGTTTCTGTTTCATCTGTGGTGAATATACAGTGTTGAAGCAACAGCAGAATATTACAGACTTTGTGAAAAAAGTATACTTTGCATACTTTGGACTAAAAATTGGAGATCAAGATAAAGTCTAGGCGCCTCATAAAGTATGCAAACGGTGTGTTGAGGACCTCCGAAACTGGTTCAAGGGTAAGAAAAAATGGGATTCCTATGGTATGGCGAGAGCAAAAGAACCATAGTGATGACTGTTACTTTTGTTCATGCAATGTGAAAGGGTTTAATTCCAAATGGAAGCATTCCATTTCATACCCCAATCTTCACTTGGCAAATCGTCCCATCCCCCATGGCACAGATATTTTATTTTATTTATTATTTTATTTATTACACAGGTACACTAAAAAAAATTTTTTTTAAACTGCCTCTAATGTTTCGATTGATTTTTACGTTTTTTGGTGCGCTGAATCCAAATCTGGTAACCAATTTGCTCCATCACGTACAGATTTTTTGCTACATTGGGTTAGCAGTTTGAGGTGAACGTTTCAGATTGAGTGTGATCGAGATAAAAGTTTCTTGGATGAATTCTTTATACTAATTGTTTAGTAGTTATTCAAATAAGAATAAAGAAAATTGTAACAAGGCAGCACATAAGAATAGAGTAATGTCAACAAAACACACTGTGATGGTAGCAAAAAGGTGGTAATAGAATTTTATCACGAGGTACCAAGCTCTCATGAAGAACATTTTTCTCACCGGGTCTCAAATACTCCCGAATTGGCCAGTCTTTTTTCCCCCAGTGTAGATCGCGGGCCCGGCTATCCCACAAGCAAAGGAAGCAGGGATATTTGGTGAAACCGGATTGCTGCCCTAATAGCATGGATAGAATTTTAAAGTCTCCACAAATCATCCACTTATGCTCATCATAACGAATCTTCTGAAGAATCAGGGCCAAATTCTCGTATTTTTCTTGGAGAATAACAGAGTGAGCAATAGGAACTGAAGCGAATGTGTTGCCATTATGAAGAAGAACACCTTTTATGCTGTCTTTTGACGAATCAATGAACAGCCGCCATTCAGCAGGATCATACTTGAGTTTAAACATTTCCATCACTCCGTATATATCGTTGCAAAATACCAAATCTTCCTCTTTGCTGAAATACTTCAAAAATTGTGTCTCGCGGTTGCGGTACCAATAAAAAGTTGTTCCTGGTGACAATAGATTTTTCTGTTTAAGCCGAGAACCTAGCAGTTGGGAAGCATCTTTTGGGAGTCCTAAATCCTGGACTAAATCATTCAATTCAGCTTGAGAGAAAAGTTCAGGTTTCGGATCTGGTTCAGTTTCAAACTCGGAAGTACTGGACTCATCGGGAAAAGCCATCTGATGAGTCTCATCATGATCAGAACCGTCCACACCAATATGATCCAAAGATTTTGGTGGTTCAGGCACAGGTACTTCGTTGCTATGAGGCATAGGCCTAATTGCTGAGGGAAGGTTGGGGTAACTTATTACGTTCTTATTTTTTAAGTTGTATCCCTTCACAATGCAAGAGCAAAAATAGCAGTCACTGCTGTGGTCTCTTTGTTCACGCCACATCATAGGTATTCCAAAACGAAATGCTTGTTTTTTACCTTTCATCCATAAGCGTAGATCTTCCTCACATGTCATGCACACTTTGTGAGGAGCCCACGGTTTGTCTTGATCGCCTAACTTCAAACCGAAATAGGCGAAATATACTTTTTTAATAAATGCAGAAATGTTCCTCTGCCGCTTTTTCACGGTATATTCCCCACAAATAAAACAAAAACTGTCCGGAGAGTTGACGCAACCTCTGGCTCTGTGAGCCATCACAAATACACAGCACTGCAAACTACAACTGTAGTGAACCACTTCGGAATAAAGCTGGATTACGACTGAGCAAACAAAAGGTAATAATGAACTTGCAAGAAACTGAAATTTGGCAGGAACGTTCATGTCGCAACCACCGTGTTTGAGCGAGCGAACGAAGCAAGGCAAACAGGAAAGAACATGCGCCAGCGCGAGTACTGGATTTAGCCCCCCGCCTCCCAATTGTCCTGTTAATGTATAAAATGAATACAAAACACTCTAAAATATCATGAGGGAGTGTTTCTAGTTAGTTAACCAATACCCACACCTCGCTTCTTAAATATAAAAATAACAGCACTTAGCTTGAAAGCCAGGCAGGGAAACAAGACAAACGCCAGCCGCGTCCCCGACGTTATCACACCAAGAGCCCTTTAAACGTTTCGCGGGACTACCCGCTGCTTCTGGGGAATCTGTAAAAACACATACAAACCACACAAGTTAAACACAACCTTTATTCTACTGCAAAACACAACTAAAACAACCTATAAAAATTAAAAAAACACAACTGCAATTGCAATTGACTGGTTAGCGTGTCTGTAATCTGGTTCGGGGTTACTTTCTTGACGTCATAGAGTGGTGGTTGCATGGAGTGCGCATGGGCGGCATTTTTCTGCTCGGCGCGGTTGAATGTTAGCTGGCAGGTAAGCAATTGCAGTTGTGGTTTTTAATTTTTATAGGTTGTTTTAGTTGTGTTTTGCAGTAGAATAAAGGTTGTGTTTAACTTGTGTGGTTTGTATGTGTTGTTATTTTTATATTTAAGAAGCGAGGTGTGGGTATTGCTAGCGGCTAGTCACTGGGTCATTGATGTTATTGGGCTTGATATTGGTGTAGACGGCCTGACTTTGGTTCTGGCTGTTCCTTCACTGTATGCCCTTGTATGCTGAGACCCGGTGTACTTTGTGTTTATCAAGTGGTATTGCAGAAGAAACACACATGTTTGTATTGGAGTGATTCTTTTTTTTCTGATATTTTTCACTCCGTAAGTTTTGACCAATTACGTTTGGGTTACCAATCCTGGAGAGGCAGGACATTGGGCCCTGCGTGCATCTCCCAATACTAGCACTTGCATACCATAGCAATGCCACCCTAACCTGGGAATATGGTACACAGTTATCAAAAGGTTGCTATGATTACTGGCAGATAGCACTTCCTAAGTTAAGCACAATTTGCTGATTGAGTTGCATCATAGAAAACCTTTCTGATGTCTGTGGAGTGTGCTTCAGGTCTGGTGTCTGACAGTGTTTACCACCCTGGGGAGTGACCCCAACAGTATTGCTTATCATAGCCATGCCTGCACTCTGCTCAGGACTGGTGTGGTGGCCAGGGCTGCCAAATACCTCTATAGTTGCACAATGCTGGCATAGGTGTGGGGAGTGTGTGTCTGTCTATCCAGTGTGTGGTGGCTGCAAACACCTTCCACAGCCCACACTGCTAGCACTTTTGCTAGTATTGGCCTGCCAATGTGCATAATGAGGAGCAAGGTATTGTGGGAATAGTCAGGATAGGATGGCCTGGCCTGGATCCATTTGTACATAGCATAGGGCAATGGCTCGGACATTGTAGTGGCCGGCCACCACCTGCATGTTCTGCTGGGATGTCACTCTCACCCTGACTGAGTAGTGACCATGGCATGGCTAGGTTCCCTCATAGTGCTATATAGTATTTCTCTCATGTGATATTTATGGGTTTTCTTTTGGGGCCCAATTACTGACTTATCTGCTTGGTGTGTATGCTGACATCCCAGTTCTGGGTACATGCATCTCCCCAGGACCATGCACAATGGACTAGCTAGCAGACTGCCTGCAGCTAGTATGTGTCTTGCTGGAACGCCTTGCAGGGCGCAGTGGCTGGAGGCTTGGTGCTGGAGAATTTGAGATAGTGGTGGTGGGGGGCAGCTGTGCATTTCCAGGCCTACTGTCTGTCTGCTATTGCATTATGGATGTGTACAGCTCTGCATTGCCTGCCCTGTATGGTGTCTGTTCCTTAGCAGGACTGGGGTGATGGTCCCCTCTACTGCCACCATTGCAGGGGTAGAATGTGGATCTGTTGGTGGGAGATCCTGTCCCCCACCCTGAGCCCCAAAGGGTGGGTTGAGTGGTGGTATGTAATCTGCCTGTGGGTCCAAACCCCCCTCCCCTCTTCTCTTAAATCATGTGACCATGGCATCCACACAGGGCATGCATTTTTCTGGGTACATCATAGCCCACAAGGGCTGGATGTGAAATACAGATGGACACAGGCATATCCTAGGGGTGTTTGCAAGGACTACCTATCACACATTGGCACTAATGGGGACCTGCAGCATAGCCTATCTCAGCAAGGCCAGGTGCTGTGGAAATGGTGCTGGGCACCCCACCTCACCCTCAGGGTGAGCACAGGACCCGTCCACTGTGATGGATGGTAGCCACTCTGTGGCAGTAACACACACGGTCAGTACCCCCACCAGGCTGAGGTGCTGTGGGGTTGCACATGGTCAGGACACCCCACCAGGCTGAGGTGCTGGGGGGGGTGCATACCGCAACATGTGACCATCTGTAGACTGCTGATTTGCATGTGCAGTGCATCATGGGTGTGGCTGGTCCAATCCAACCCTGGCAACCACAGCAGACGGTCTGTGTGGTGACCTGCAGTTCCTCTGTAGCCAGCCAGGCATGTAGCAGGAGCTATAGAGATGTAGGCCACTGGCAACTGCACTGGCTGTGGAGACAGAGGTTATGGGTTTGGACCCACTGTGGTGATATGTGGTAGGGCTGTCTGAGGTATTTCCTTTTGTAGCAGCAGAGTGTATGCAACCAATTAATACCAGGAGTCACGTACAGAATCCAAGCCAATGTATTGTGCAGAAGGCCCAGACAGGAACGAGTCCAAAAGTGAGTGAGCAAGCTTGAACATGAGCAAATCCATTATATACATATGCGCAGAATCTAAAACACACAAGCTCTCTATTGGTCCCAATCCCCCCCACCATTTATCCAATCAGGGACTCTCTCTGGGCCTCTTTCTCTATTTCCCCTCCTCAATTCAGCTGATCAAAAGGCACATTAAAAGTGTTAGTTACATCTCCACATCGAGGACATCTGTAGCCAAAGGAATGTGAAAGTATCTTAATGAGAAATGTTTGAAGCAGACAGTGTTGTATGACATCATGCAGACTCTGCAATAAGCAGACATCTCTAACAGGCAATTCTGATTCTTAGCAGCAGTACTAAAAGGTAGGGGGTTTAAAATCCAGGCCTAACATACAGGCCATAGCCTATCACATGTTTAGTTGGTAGCATCAATTAAAACTGCAAAACACCCTCATGGTCCTATAATCTCAAGTGCCCACGCACGTGGCTACGCACGAAGCTACGCAGCACAAACAACTCTCGAGGAGATGGCTGCCATTTATTTATTTATTTCAACTTCTTATATACCGCACTCTTTGACATCAGCGCGGTTTACAGATAACATAAAGAAACCAGAACAACAGGCTGTTTGGTATTACATATAACAGGAGTATCAACTTGGATAACATGGGAGAACTATTTACATGGAGTATATAATCTATTAACTAGATAACATGCTCGAACTATTTACATAAAATTAGCAGGAATGCTTGGAACAAGGAGAGAGACTGTGGATTGTATTAGGGTGGGGCTATTATGTTACGCTTCATGTGGATTGTATTAGGTTGGGGCTATTATGTTACGCTTCATGTGGGGTAGTATTTGATGAAAAGGTGCAGTTTAAGGGCCTTTCTGAACTGGGTTAGGTCGGTTATGGCGCGGAGATCAGGTGTGAAAGAATTCCAGCATTTTGGTGCGCTAAACATGAAAGCTCTGTTTGACGTTGATAGGCTGCACGTTGTTATAGCCTTTGGGGTTGTTAGTGAGTTTAATGCTGCCTGACTCCTATTTCTGTTTGATGGGACGGTTTGGATGAGTTTAGAAAGTGATGTGGACGATAAACCATTTATGGCCTTAAAAGTGAGAATAAGGGTTTTGAATGTAAGTCTTCCGTGTATAGGGAGCCAATGGAGCTGTTTGAGGATAGGTGTGATGTGTTCATTTTTGGGCGCTCCTAGAAGAACCCTGGCAGCGGTGTTCATGGCAAGCGGTAAGGAGCTTACGGTGGATTGTGGGAGTCCTTGTAGAATGGAGTTGGCGAAGTTGAAATGCGGTAGTATCAGAGCTTGGTAGATGGTTCTGAAGTCTTCGTGGTCTAGTAGGGGACGTAGGTGTCTGAGCGTGCGTATTTTGAAGTACACAGATTTCACGATATTGTTTATGTGTGATTTCATATCGAGCCTATGGTCTAGTGTGACTCCGAGGTATTTTATTGTTTCCTTGGTGTCTAGGTCAGCTCCCTTGACACTTATATGTGGTGGTGGAGTGAAGTTGGGGTCTCTTGTGATAAAGAGAACCTCAGTTTTCTTATGCTGAATGCGGAGGTTCTGTGACAGGAGCCATTGTGAGACTGCGTCGAAGCAGTTTGTTATAGGCAATAAATCCATTTGCATTGTGGAAAATGGCATGTAGAGTAGGATATCGTCGGCGTATATCATACATTTCACATTGAAAGACCTGATGATATCGCAGATAGGCTGCATATAGATGTTGAACATGAGGGATGAGAGTGAGGACCCTTGCGGAACGCCTTGTCTTTGATGGAAGAGTTTTAATTCTCCTGTTGCAGATTTAACGTATTGCATTCTGGTATCGAGGTATGATTTACACCATTCAAGTGCTGAGTTGCAGATGCCTTTTTCTTTCAGTCGACCGAGGAGAATCTCGTGATTTACCGAGTCGAACGCTGCTGCTATATCCAAGAAGATTAGCACAACGCCTTGTCGGATGTTGTCTATGGTTGTGACCCACCAGCCGGTCCAGAGGCTGAGAGGTGCTTGGACAGCTTAATGGGCAATGATTTTATTGGCAGTAAGTCCCCGGGAAGGCAGTAGCTAAGCCTTCTGGTTCCCGTAGTTTACCTTAACCCAATAATTGTAGTTGCAGTCGAGTGTAAGGATAAACATAGGTTTTATTCCCCATCCGGGGTGGATTCAAAAGGTATGGAACAAAAGGTTAAACAGACCATACATCTGACACGAAATAAAGGAAAGTACTGTAACCAAAAATAAGCTTTCTTCAGCATTCAAAATAACAGCAAAAGTAATGGGAACAGTTTCTTCAACTCACGTGAAACTTCACAGCTGTTTCTCTTAATTAACACTTCTTGCTGCTTCAGCCCACAGAATGAATCCAATTTGATACAGGCTATCTGCAATCCCAACCTGTATCTTGCAGGATCTCTTCAGGGAAATCTAGTTATATCTCCTCCTCATCTGTTCGTCTGTCATTCTGCATAGCTCCTCATATGAGCATGTAAAGCCTTCCTCTATACTCGTGGTTTGTGGGAAGTTACCATATTGTTTGTACTTCTCTCTCTCCCCCTGAGTTTTGCACAGCTCCTCATATGAGCTTAGGTTGTCGAGGTGTTCTAAGTTCCACCTCTTAGGGAGAATACGTCTCACTTCCCCTCTGGGAGCTTCCTGCTGTTTGTAACGTGGATAACCCCGTTCTGGTTTCCTTCTCTCACACTGTCTATCTATCTTAGGGGACTGTGCCTCAAGGTAAGAATTCTTCCTTTCTGGTTCTTTAGAGTTAAACTGTTTAGCTGTGCACTTAGCTGTAGGATTGCCCTTCTTTATTGCCTTATTGCAATACTCCTCAGGGTATTGATAGGATTTGCCTTGCTGTTTCCCACAGCCTCTCTGCAAATCACTCACCTCTGCCTCTGTGGAGTTTTCCCTTGGCACTGTCCTCACAACTTCCTCTCGTGCTCTCTGTTGAATTCTTTCACCTCTGCTCTCGGGACTTCGAGCTGGGATATTTGCTGAGCTTTCACTTAAGCTCTGGTCTGAGCATTCCACTGTGCTCTCCTTGATTCTCCCACCTGTGCTTTCTGGGCTTTTAACTGGGATATTTTCTGAGCTTTCACTTAAGCTCTGGTCTGAGCATTCCACTGTGCTCTCCTTGATTCTCCCACCTGTGCTTTCTGGGCTTTCATCTGAGCCTCCTGAGTTCTCTGGCTTCTCCCTGTTTTACAAGCTTTCCAAGCCTCCGCGGCTATCAGCCTTCTCCGAGCTTTCTGAGACCTCCAAGACTTCCACGACCTCCTTAACCTCCAAGCTCTCCTGGACTTCCAACCTTTCTGAGCTCTCAGACACCACCTCTGAGCTCTTGGGCAATCTTTCCAACTCCTCAGACAAGCTCTCCAACTCCTTGGATACTCTCTCGGACAACCTCCCAGATAACCTGTCTGTTAGTGACTGAGTCCCTACTATATCCTGCTCAGTGTTAGCTTGGGCTCCGCCCCCTTGCAGCTGCTCCCCATTTTCTAATGAGCTCTGAGCTCCGTCTCTGCTTGGGTATTCCCTAACACCATGTGCATCTGTTTTCTCTGGTTGTTCTTGGCAACCCTTTCCCTTTTGTGAAGCTAAGGTGTCATTTTGCTCACTTTCATTTACCTTTATGGGCTCTGCCAGCGTCACCCCGTGACAGATCCCCCCCCCCCTTAAAATATTACGGGCTGCTGGGATTATACCCAGACAGCACGTAATCAATTCCTGGGTTCCGTCTCACTGCTCTACATAAGCCCAACTGACCGATGCCAGTCTCTCTTTCCATGGCTTGAGAACGTTCAGGTGGTACACCTGCTGACGTCCCCTCTCATTTTGCACTTTATATGTTACGGGACCTACTCTCCCCACTACAGTGCACAGTCCCTTCCAATGGGCCTCGAATTTGGGTCCCAGGTCCACTACTTCCACAAGGACTTTATCCCCTATGTTCAGGTGCCTTTCCTTTGTGCGCCTGTCATAGTATCTTTTCTGTTTTTCTTTACTAACCTGCAAATTTTCCCTTGAGGCCTTGCCATTTTCTCAAGGCGTTCCCTCAAGTTTTTCAGAAATTGCGGTACCCCAACTTCCCGTGAATCTGGCTCCACCCACTGCTCATGGAGAATATCTAAAATTCCCCTAGGGGCCCTGCCAAACATCAGCTCATATGGGGACGCTTTTAAGGATGTTTGCATGCGCTCTCTACAGGCGTAAAGTGTAAAGGGGAGTATGGTATTCTATTCCCCCATCTCTCCTCTTTTTAAATCTCTCTTTAATAATTGTTTCAAAGACTGATTCATCCTCTCAACAAGGCCATTTGTTTGAGGATGGTACGCTGCAGTCTTTATATGCCTTATTCCAAAGGCTTCCCATACTGCTGCCAAATGCTTTGATAAGAAGTTGCTCCCCTGGTCAGTTAATACCTCTCTGGGAAAACCCACTTCGCAGAAGAGTTTTACCAGCTCTTGGGCTATTATTCTGGCCAATGTAGTCCTTAAGGGAATGGCCCAGGGGAACCTAGTCGCGTGGTCTACTACCACCAACAAGTATTGGAACCCCCTGGGAGTACAGATCAGGGGTCCTACGATATCCATACCTATGCGTTCCATAGGTGCTGCTATTGTGGGTGTGGATATCAGCGGTACTGCTTTCGGTCTCGAAGCCGTGACCCTCTGACACGTTGGACAAGCCTCACAGTATTGCTTTGTCTCTTTAAAAATCCCTGGCCAATAAAATCGAACCAATACTTGGTCCAGGGTGCCTTGGACTCCTTTATGGCTACCTAAGGGATGGTCGTGTGCCAACTTTAACACTGTGGCCTTAAAGGTTGTTGGTTAAAGGTTGCTGCTGATGCCGCTGCTGCTGCCGCTGGTGGTGGTGGTGGTGGCGGTGGCCACTGCTGTCCAGTGGGTGGTCCTCTGCCTGCCGCCAGCAGCTCCAGGCTGGCAGCCATGCGCTGGGCCAATGAGGCCAGGTCCTGCACCCCCGCCAGGACCCCGGACATGGTGTGCTGCAGGCAGCGTGCCGCACGGCATTGGCATCACTGTTCTCTAACCACCGCCCACAGTACATGCCGTACACCTGTGGGGAAAGCAGGTTGTGCACTGTGAAACAGGGAACCATCCGCCACCTGTACAGAGCCATCGCCACCCTAACACAGTTGGACACTCACCCTCTGCATCCCTCTGTGCCACCACTGAGTGCGCCCGCATCTCTCCGATCACCTCTGCCACTGCAGACAGCGCATCTTGCCTGGTCCACTGTTCCTCATCCACAGGCACCTCCCCCGTGGCTGCAGTGGTGGGTGTTGCGCTGTCCCATGCAGGCTGTGGGCCCTGCCTGCTGTCCTCCCCCGGGGGTGGGGCTGGACCCCCCGCTCCCATCTGGGCCACCTCTGGCACAGGGTCCATCTGGCAGCACGGCCCGGGGTCTGTGTTCTCTGGCACCTTCTCTGGCACGTCAATGGCACAAATGTCACCTGTAGGGCATGATGTTACATAGGTCAGATGGGGTGTGACTGCTTGTCTACCCCCGTTGCACCCCCCACAGGCGCATGCGTGTGGGTGAGCCGCATGGGTCTGGGCAAGGGCACCTGTGCCCCCCTCAATGTTTGTGCTCTATCCATGCCGGTGGCCCCTGTGCCCTGCACTACCAGGGCCCCCTCCCCCCCTTGCACTCTGCCACATACCCCATGCAACCCCATCACCGCTTTCATCCCTGCAACCACTGACAATGGTAGGCACAGGTGCAGTGTGCCTCCTGGTTGCCCACGTCACTACCCGTGTGGCCACCCCTTGGTTTAATAAAGTTTTTAAGTTTATTGGGTGTGTATCTGCCGCTTCTTTTTTTTGCTCCATATCCCCTGCAACACATTGGCAGCCTCTGCTGCTACTGTGGGCCTGTCCCCCCTTGCCCCTGCACCCATCCACTGCGCTGTACCGCCCCTGCCCACCGTCAACACGTCCCCCCCATGGGTTGTGAACCAGCAGCTGCCTCTATGCCTGTGTCGCCCCCGGTTCCCGATCAGCCACGTAATGCCCCCCCCCACCCCACCGCTGGTCCGCCCCTGCACATGTGTGTGTGGTGTCTCCCACTGGTGCAGCTCACTCACACATACTGGCATGTGGGTGCGCTGTGTCCAATGCTGGGGGCAGGCCATGGATATACATCGGCCCCAGTCATTCCGCCAGGCGCCGCTCAAGATCAGTTAAGTTGGCCACCTGTGCTGGGCCCCCTCCAGTGCCCTGTGCCCCACGCCTCTCCCTGGCGAGCTCGGTATGGATGTTGCACTTTATGTCACAATAGCGCTTCCTTAAACTCTCTACATCACGATGGGGTCCCTCTGCAGATGCCACTGCTGCCTGCACCTCAGCCCATGCCCTGGTGCGTGTGGCAATTGTCATGGTTGAGCTGAGGCATCCAAAGAGCAGGTCATAGTGTTCAAGGACGCTGGCCAGGAGGAGATCGTTCTCCTCCTGGCTGTCGTTCTCCTCCTGGCTAAAGCGCACCACCCTTCTCCGGACCTCCTCTGGCACTGGGGTCCTGCGGCGCCTCTGCCCTGGTGCACCCATGGCCTGTTCCCTGGGGTTTTGCTGGGCCCCAGATGGGCCTGGCCTCTCGTCATCTCCATCGCCATCAGGGTTGGGCACTGGTGGGTGTGGTGTTTGCTCTGCTCCAGCCTCCTGTGTCCCTCTGTTGCTGCACTCCATACTTTTGCGGTTATGTGTGCTGAGGTGTTTGCCATTTTGAGCTCACTATACTTATAGGTGTATCTTGGGTAAGGCTCTACGCGCGTTGCATATGCGCCGTGCGATGCGTGTTCCTCTTGCGCATGCAGGTACGTGCCGTGGTGATGTATCCTGCGTGCGTTACTATGGACGGATGGCAGCGTTCTAGTATTCATCAGTATTGGCACTAGTGGTGTGCACCGCTCCATACATGCGCCCTCTTACTGCCATCGTGGTTTCTGCTGCTTACTCACATGCTCTACAGGATCCCAATGTTATTTTGTTTGTCGGCGCGTTACCATGCGCGTTTGGGGATCATGCAATTTGTGTCATGCACATTACGTGAGACGTACGTTGCACGCTAGGTGTACGCATGTGGGAACGCATCTTGCGTGTCTGTCGCACCTTGTCATCTGGGTGTGGTATGGGGTGTACTACGCAGTATCTTTACACCCTGCTGCGTCACAGGGACATGCCACCTCCTCCCCCGACTCTCATCCCAAGTACCCAGTCACGTAGATGCCTTTCGTTGGATGCATTGTGGGAACGCGTGCTCCCGTGCGCGCTGTGTTGATGTGTACAGGGTGTTGGCTCCTCTGGTTTTTGATGGACCTTCCTGGCTCACTAGGTGTATATAGATACCGTGATTTCTGTCCCCGCCCCGCACCCTATTTCCCAGCCACCATCCTGTGTCTATCATGGCTCAGACTGTGAATGCAGGTGGTGCGGTGGTTGCATTGCTCAAGCTGGCTGGGCTGCACTTTCCAGAGGAGGGAGATGATGTACCTGGGGCTGTGGCACTGGGCATGGGTGCTATCCCGAAGCAACTCAGGCCTGCAGCTGTGGGGGATCCACAGGCGGGTGTGGGAGAACAAGAGCACCATAGGTGTGCTGAGGCATGGCCCCGCCTGCAACGCCTCTACAGGCCCAGGCCCATGCTCCAGGACATGAGAGAGAACCAGATAATCTCCCTCTACCGGCTGGACACAGGGGCTATTAGGGAGCTCTACGAGGATCTGAGACCTGACCTCGAGCCCCAGACTGCCCGGTCACGTGCTATACTGGGATTGGCCAAGCTCCTGGCTGCCCTACATTTCTTTGCCTCTGGCTGTTTCCAATCCTCAGTGGCCGCAGTGAGTGGGATGAGTAGGCCAACATTCTCTCACTGTCTCCACCAGATACTGCGGGCCATGGTTATCCGGGTTGGGAATTACATTGCAATTCCCAATGGTAGGCAACATTGGGTGGCCCTGGGACAGGCATTCCAGCGGATTGCAGGGATACCACACGTGATGGGAGCTATAGATTGCACACATGTTGCCCTGGTCCCGCCACGCGACAGGGAGGTTGTGTACCGCAACCGCAAACACTTCCATTCCCTGAATGTGCAGGTTGTTTGTGATGCAAGTATGCGTATTCTGAATGTGGTTCCACAGTTCCCAGGGTCAGCCCATGACTCCTATATCCTGCAGCACACGGCACTGTTCGGCCAGTTTGAGGCTGGACAATATAAGGACTACATCCTGCTGGGTGGGTATTCACCATATCTAACGTGCGCCTACCGTATATGGTTGATGGGACGCCATTGTCACCTGTGTCCTCTGCATGCCTGATATTGTGGTGGTATTTCTGGGTGCAGCCTATTGTGGGCCTCACACTACATCACACCCTGTCACCTGGGATGGGGTCACATACCTCTGTGCGCTGTCACACGTCTCTCTGCCTACCATGTGTGTGTTAGTGCTCATCTGGGTGTCCCGGCACACATGTGGTGTGGGCTGTTCCCTGCCTCTGCTGTTCACTTACCCAGCTCCCGTGTCCAGGGGCACTCTGGCCGCATATGGTGTGTCCCCTCCATGGCTGCGTGCAACACCTCTGTCTTGCCCATGGCTCCTGCACCTGGCCTCAGCCATACTGCACGGGCAGTTGTACATATGTCTGCCTGTGGGGTGTGTCCCTCTCCCACCACATGTGCCACAGGTTTGTGCATTTGCCATCCGGGGGGGGGGGAGGATTGGGGGCACAGAGCCATCCACATGGTGTACAGTGTGTATGGGGCCTCCTCTCTTTCGCCATGTAGGGGGTGACACATGTCTTGAGCTGTGGGCACACCTGCTATCACACATGTATGCTGCATGTCTGTCCACTTTATCCTGTCTCCACTGCCACTCCCACCTGGCCCCCCCAGGGATGTGTTCCGTTGGCCTATGCTCTGTGTGCACTGTATCATGACGGTCACATACTTGCACAACTGCGCATCTCTGCCCCTCTGAGTATGCTGTGCCACTGGTGGACAGCTGCCCTCACAGCAGCCACTGCTGCTGTCTGGGCACAGGTTTGCGACGTGTCTTTGGGCATGGTACCATAGTTGTGCATTGCCCCCATTGGCCTTCCCTGGGGCTCTGGGGCTCCCAGCATCAGACTCTGGTACACTGCCCTCGTGTGCAATGATGTGACATAATATGTGTGTGTCCATGCTTCTCTGCTGTCCAGTTGGACGTTGCTACGTCAGTGATTCCATGGGTCCATCATCTCATGTGTGAGTTTACGACATTTCTGTTTGCAGGTGATGCAGGATATGGGTGTCGTGCCTGGTTGCTGACCCATGTGCGTCTCCCTCGGCCAGGTGCAGAGATGCAGTACAATGAGGCCCATGCCTCCAGCCGCTCAGTCATTGAGCGCACCTTTGGCGTTCTAAAGAGTCGCTTCAGGTGTCTGGATAGGACCGGCGGTGCCTTACAGTATGGACCCCTGACTGTGGCAAAGATCATTCTGGCCTGTTGCATCCTCCACAACATTGCTCTCAGGCACAATGTCCCAGTCGATATTAATGAGGATCTCGGGGAGGATCCTGTGTGCCCTCCTGCACATGGCCGTGGTGACACACATGAGGGGATGGCGGCCAGGCAACATCTGATCGAGGAGCTCTTCTCCTGTAAGTTCTGCATGTGTGGGGATGTGCTTCTGGGTCGCCATGTGTGAGATGGTCTGTGTGTTTCATGGCACTGTCATGACATGTCTCTATATGTCTCTTGTGTTTTTGGCTCCCCAGGATAGGCTGCTGTGTTCTTGCCTCCCAGGGATTGGCTGCTGATACTGCCCAATGCTGTGGTGCAGGTAGGGACTGTGTGTATGTCACAGCAACATGCAGGTGACTGGGCTGGGTGGACATACAGGTAGGTACAGGCAGCACCACATGACACATATATGTGTTTCCCTCTCCACTGCTCCTCTGGTGTTGCACATGTCTTTGGCCTACCACTCCATCCACCATATGCTCCATTTGACACACATGTGACCATTGCCTGTGCACATCTTGGGGGTCTACATACTGTACCTGTGCACATGTTACCAGGCTGTGTGTGTCTCCGGACACAGGGCATTGCACTGTTTAGGCGCACATAAAGACCTCACTGCCATTGTGGCATTAGACAACCTCAGTGCACCCATGTCTCCACTTTTCCCTGATTGTCGACAGTCCAGCCAACTGCAGCTTGTGGCATGCTTACCTTGTCTCATGGTGTGTGTCTCTGTGTCTTTGGGACGTGTTTACCTGACGGTACCTTCTGCTCCCCTCTGCCTTTGTCTGTCTCAGGGATGTGTCTGGCCACCTGTCCAGTGATGTTCACCCGTCTCTCTATGCCCTTCTGCTTATGCCCTTATGTACATTGTGTGCATGTGTCATATATTGTTCCTTGACGTGTCTCATGTTTGCTGGCAGGACACTGCACGTCACCATTTTGTTTCCACGCACCAAAGCATTCCTCGGACATGCTCCACTAATAGCTGATCATGAGGACGTGGTGATGGACGTAGTTCATTGACATCTGCAGCCTCTACTGGGGCCCCTTGTGCCCTTGCCTGATTCGGGCTTTCCCCATCAGTCCAATGCTATACCTTTCAAGTAGGTTTCACCTTCCCTCCTCTGGGACATACGCCACGTGCAGATGCTGCATTTGGCCCGTTAGTAACAACGTGCCTTTCTGTGGTATCTCTGTGCACCACCACTGCTGGACATGCTGTGGACCTCTGGGATGCCTGTGTGACATGGGCATTTACATGACCATGTTGGTCTGCAGGGCCATGCTTGTCTGCAGGGCTATCTCCTGCTGTGGTCCATGTGCACTATGCTGTGTGTTGTGGTCGTGTCATGTTGTAATGTTTAAGCATTCATGATGCACATATTGTGATGTCACTGTGTCCTTTGTGACCTGATGGTGGGTGTGGGTGTGCCATTCCCTTACCTTATTTCTACCCCTTTTCACACAGGACACAGCCAACAAACATGGCACATCTACCACACTGCATCTGGAGACCCCATCAGCCACATTTGTTTGGACACAGCACCTCTGTGAAACTGTCCCTGGATGTTGTTGCCACTGGGAGATGAACCTCTGCGAGTTGGACACAGGCCTTTTTTGGACCTCATTGTTGGCCTGCTATGTTGACTGTCACTGGGAGAACTGACACACCGTCGCTGCCATGAAGTGTCTGGGTGTTTTGTTGATTGCAGCTGGGGGGGATCACCTTTGCATTGTTGTGGAACATTGACACGTCACTGGTGACTTTGCATGGTCCCTGTTGACTTTGCATGCTTTAACCTGGGTCTGTGGGGTGTTGGGGATGGTGACTGATGTGCATACGGTGGGGGTGGGCGCTGTGGGGACGTGTCGTGCTGGCACCCTCCTCATCGCATCTTATAGTCTGGTTTGGACAGGTGACAGAATGGGGGCCAGGGGTTGGGGAGACAACGGTGGTGTTGGAGGCAGGGTGGTTGGGGTCCACAGGCAGCACCAGGTAGGTGGCCTCGCAACATGGCTTGGAAGTGTGTGGGCGACGGTGCTGTCTCCTTACAGTGCCTCCTCAGGTGCCCTATAATGTGCCCTATGAGGTACCCTACCAAGTGCCCTATGGGGTCCCCCATAGGGGACATTATGGGTTGCCTTGGCAGACAATGCACTTTATAATGTGCCCTCTGCAATGCCTTATGCGGCACCTTAGGTTACGGCCCTGTGAGGGTGTGTTTGCTGGCAGCACTAATTAAAATTAACAAACCAAATGCTTCTGACAGCACTGAATTTAAGTAATAAGTGATGTCTCTGCCAGCTTTACTCATTAGACCCACAGGGGGCTTGAACTCATGAACCCTGCACCATCAGTCAGTGAATTAACCATTGTGCTGTAGCTCTGGATGCCTTACTAGGCACCTTTTCATGCGCCTTATTGGGCACCCTGTTGGGCTACTGTCGGTAGCTACTCTGTGCCAGTGAGACACATGGTCAGTTCCCCCTACCAGGCCGAGGTGCTGTTGGGGTACATACCCCATCTTGTGTTCATCTATAGACTGCAAATCTGCATGTGCAGTGCACCATGGGTATGAGTGGGATAACCCAAATCCTGGCCACCACAGCAGACAGTTTGTGTGGTGACCTGACGTCCTTCAGCTGCCAGCCAGGGATTTGTTAGTGCTGGGGGAACAGGCATCTGGCTAGTCTGTATCCACGTATTCATAGTAAGTTGAGTGTTTCCTTGGATTTTGCCAGTAGCTTTCAGTGTTTGACAAGGTCGGTGATGTTATTGGGCTTTTTGTTTTTGGTAATGATCTTGACCTTGGTCTAGATCATGTTTGCCATATGCCCTTGTTTGTTGAGACCTTGGTTTGTCTGATTGGCAAGCATTCTGTGTTTGTACGTAGAGAAACTGTTGTTGATCTGGAGTGCGACTTTTGAACATTTGACAGTTATACTCCATAGGTTGACCGCATCGTTATTAGGGTTTGTTAGTCACACTAGCGATATAGCCCACTAGTTACTTCACTGCCTGTGAAGCCAGATGTCATGGTTTTGAGCCCACAGTAGGGTTATTTGGTGGGGCTGTGTGAGGCATATTCTTTTTGTTATTTGAAGTGGTGCTGCCAGCTACATCACCCTCACAGTGCTGTTTCCTTACGGTGCCTCATCAGGCACCCTTTCACGTGCCCTGTGCGGCACCCTTTGATGCGCCCTGTGGGGTGGCCCATAGGGGACATTCTAGGGTGCCTTGGCGGACAGTGCACTTTATAATGTGCCCTCTGGGGTGCCTTATAGGGTGCCTTATGCGGCACCTTAGGTTACAGCCCCGTGAGGGTGTGTTTGCTGGCAGCAATAATTAAAGTTAACAAAATAACTGCTTCTGACAGCACTGATTTGAGGTAAAGCACAGTTACTTACCTGTAACAGGTGATCTCTGGGAACAGCAGGAATTAGTCCTCACATATGGGTACGTCGGTACCGACGGAGCCTGCGCGGGAAAGCTCCCCAGCTTCTTAGAATAGAAGCTTTTGGGACCTCCCACTGCACATGCGCACTGCCTTCCCGCCTTCCTGAACAGCTCTCCTCAGTTTCGAGTTTATAGCTGAGTCAACAGAGAGAGGACAGGAAGATAGATAGATAAAAGATACAACTCCTAGGGGAGGTGGGTGGGTTGTGAGGACTAATTCCTGCTGTTCCCAGAGATCACCTGTTACAGGTAAGTAACTGTGCTATCTCCAGGAACAAGCAGGAATAAGTCCTCACATATGGGGACTCCCTAGCTTAGATGCGTGGGATCCCCTGTCAAGGTTCGCCATCTTCGTATGGATCTCAGGCATCCATTCTGGGAAGGTGGGCAGGAGTTGTTTAGGAATGGAACAGGTGCTTGAGGACAGCCTGGCCAAACAAGGCATCCCGGCGGGAGTCCTTGTCCAAACAGTAATGGGCTGTGAAGGTATGAACCGAGGCCCAGGTAGCGGTTCGACAGATCTGATCTATGGAAACAGAGTGCAGATGAGCCATAGAAGTTGCCATGGCCCTCACATTGTGAGCAGTGACATGGCCTTCCAGAGAAATGTTCTTGCTCTGGTAAGCAAAAGAAATACACTGAGCAATCCAATTGGAAAGTGTACGCTTGGAGACTGGAAGTCCCAAATGGGAAGGATCAAAGGCCACAAAAAGTTGAGAAGACTTTCGATGTGGCTGAGTCCTGTTAAGGTAAAAAGCGAGAGCTCTTTTACAATCCAGAGTATGAAGGTTCCTCTCTGCATTGGATGCATGAGGAGCTGGAAAAAAGACAGGTAGATATACCTCTTGATTAAGATGAAAAGGCGAGACCACTTTAGGCATAAAGTGGGGATTCGTCCTAAGGACCACCTTATCATGATGAAATCTTGTGTAAGGTGGATTAGCCACTAAAGCCTGCAGTTCACTGATGCGGCGAGCCGAAGTGACTGCAATGAGGAAGATGACCTTCCAGGAAAGAAATTTCAAGGAGGTGGAAAACATTGGCTCAAAAGGTGGCTTCATAAGTTGACCGAGCACTAGATTCAAATCCCATGCGACCGGGGGTGGTCTGATGGGAGGTTTAGTGAGAGTCAGGCCTCTCATGAATCTTGTAACAAGAGGATGAGAGGAGATAGGTTGTCCATTTATATGTTTCAAGGATGCTGCAATAGCACTTAAATGGACTCTTACCGAATTCGTCTTGAGGCCTGCATTGGATAGATGCAGGAGATAATCAAGAAGAGAATTCAAAGGAAGTGCCAGAGGGTCAAGACCCTGCTGAGCACACCAAATGGAAAAACGTTTCCATTTGAAAGCATAGGAACGCCTGGTAGAGGGTTTCCTAGAGGCAGAAAGGATATCTTTCACTGGTTGGGAAAGATGAAAGTCTTGAAGGCTTAAGCCTTCAGTAACCAAGCACTGAGGTGAAGGGATTTGGGGTTTGGGTGCCACAAAGTCCCCTCCTCCTGAGACAGGAGGTCTGGCGCAGCTCCCAGATCCAAGTAGGATCCCTGGGAGAGCTGTAGAAGTAGAGGGAACCACACTTGGCGTGGCCAGCGTGGAGCTATGAGGATCATAGTTCCATGATCCCTCTGGAGTTTGAACAGAGTCTTGGGAATCAAAGGAATGGGTAGAAAGGCATATAGGAATGCCTGATTCCAATTCAGGAGAAAGGCGTCCGTGGCCTGAGCTCCCTGACACGGAGTTCTGGAACAGAACGGGGAAGTTTGGCATTCCACGGACTTGCAAAGAGGTCTATGTCCGGGGTCCCCCATTCCTGAAAGATTCGGTTTATTTGGTCCAAATGTAGGGACCATTCGTGTGGCAGCAGAACTCGACTGAGCCTGTCTGCCCGAGAGTTTTGAACTCCTGGGAGATACACTGCTAGCAGGTGAATCTGATGCTCTCTGGCGAAGGCCCATAGTCTTAGAGCTTCGTTGCAAAGCGACAGAGAGCCCGTCCCTCCTTGTTTGTTTATGTAAAACATGGCCACCTGATTGTCCGTCTGAACTAGGACAGTCAGGTTGGCTAGGAGGGAGTGGAAGACCTTGAGGGCAAGGTAAATTGCTCGCAGTTCCAGAAGATTGATATGAAGGGTGGTCTCCTGTAGAGACCAAGTGCCCTGAGTGGAGAGAGTTTGCAGATGGGCTCCCCACCCTGTTTGGGAGGCATCTGTTGTGAGGGTTGCTTGGGGTAGCAATGGTTGAAATGGAGCCCCCAACAACAGATTCTTGGTGGAAGTCCACCAGTGGAGGGACCAAAACAGACGATCGGAGGTTTGTATTTGGTCTGAGAGCGCTCCTGACGCCTGAGTCCACTGAGTGGCCAGGGTCCATTGAGCTGCTCTCATATGAAGACGAGCATAGGGCACCACATGCACTGTGGAGGCCATATGACCCAGTAGGCGTAGCATTTCCCTGGCTGTCAAGTGAGTGCTGGACTGAGCTTGGGAGGCCAAACGCAGGAGGCGCTGGCCTCGAACCTGTGGAAGGTAGGCCCTTGCAGTGATGGTGTCCAACTGGGCCCCTATGAATTCTAGAGATTGAGTAGGGATGAGTTGAGACTTGGGAAGGTTTACTACCAGTCCCAGATACTGCAAAAGGCTCCTTGTGTGGTCCAGGGAAATCTGGGCCTGTGACTGAGTTGGAGCTCGGATGAGCCAGTCGTCCAGATATGGGAAGACAAAGATTCCCATGCCTCTTAGAAATGCGGCTACGACTGCCATGCATTTTGTGAATACTCTTGGAGCAGAGGCTAGACCGAAGGGGAGTACTCTGTATTGGAAATGTTTTCCCTGAAACAGAAAGCGAAGATACTTTCTGTGGGATGGATGGATGAGTATATGTGTATACGCATCCTGTAGGTCTAGAGAACAAAGCCAGTCCTGACCCTGAAGGTAAGGAAGGAGAATGCCGAGAGACAGCATTTTGAATTTCTCCTTGAAGAGAAATTTGTTCAATTCTCTCAGATCTAGGATTGGTCTGAATCCCCCTGTCTTCTTTGGAATGAGAAAATAAGGGGAGTAGAAACCGGACCCTTGTTGAGGAAGAGGAACCTCTTCTATGGCCCTTTGGGCAAGAAGAGAAGAAACCTCTTGACCCAACAGGGTTAGGAGAGATGGGGGAGAATTGAATGGTCTCACCATATGATGGGGAGGAAGGCTGGAGAAATGAAGTTTGTAACCCTCTCGGATGATAGAGAGGGTCCATTGTTCTGTTGTGATTTGTTCCCATCTGGGAGCAAAGTGAGCCAACCTTCCGGGTATGGTGAGAGGTTCTGGTTGTGTTAGAACCAGAAGTGGCAAGTTCTCTAGGAGCAAGTCAAAACCCCTGAGGGGTTGGAGCCTGCTGAGCTACAGTAGCTGCTGCAGGCTTAGCTCGTGCTTGTTTGGATTGCTGACGCTTAGCAGTATAGCGAGGCTGAGAAGACTGCTGGCCAGTATTTGAAGCAACTCTGGTCTTCTTATAGTAAGGCCTTTTAAAAGACTTTTTCTTAGTAGGAATTGAAGTGGACTTTGAAAGTCTTTCTAAGGTGGCATTTTCAGCATCCATCTGGGTGGCTTTGATTTGCCACTCTTCCCCAAATAAGTTCTCACCTGTACAGGGCAGATTCCGTAAGCCATCTAGAACCCAAGGTTCCAGATCAGAAGCCTGGAGCCAAGCAAGACGTCGGGCTGCAATAGCAATGCCCGAAGTCCTACTGGCTCCCTCAAAGGAATCATATGCTGCCCTATTAGAGAACTTAGAAACCTCTAAGAGTTGTTTCACTAGGGAAAGGAATTCGTGCTTTTTATCCTCAGGGATAAAGGGGGCAAAATGCCGCACCTTTTTGGCAAGTTCCTCCAGGAACATGCCCATATAGAGACTGTAGGAATTAATCCTGGCTATAAGCATACTAGCCTGGAAAATTTTCCTACCAAAAGAGTCCAAAGTCTTACATTCCCGTCCTGGAGGGGTGGAAGAGTGCCTTTTGGTACTCCTAATCTTCTTCATTGCAGACTTCACCACAATAGAGTGGTGAGGCAATTGAGTCTTTTGGAAACCAGGAGAAGGAGGGACCCTATACATGGTGTCCAACCTACGGGAATAAGGAGACAAAGTCAAAGGATTTTCCCAGAAATCCATCAGTTGTTCTTGAAGGATTTCATGGATAGGCAGGGTAACTGCCTCCTTAGGGGCCTTTGAGTATCCCAAAATATCCAGTTTTTTGGATCTGGGTTCCTTTTCAGAGGATGTGGTAATAGAAAGGGCTTTAGCCATTTCTAAAACAAAGTCCTGGAAGGACAAATCCTCTGGAGGGGACATTCTCCTTTTAGGAGAAGAGGGCTCCTCAGGTAAGTTGAGTGAAAACTCAGCAGAATCATCAGAGGAGTGAAAATCCTCAGAGGAATCGGTGAATTCCCTGCTTTCCTCTAACGCACGATACGCGTACCGATCGGTATCGACATCGGGCGTATCGGGTATGGAAGCGGTATGGAGCGAAAGCCCATACGGTACCGACTTGCGTTTAGAGGTGGACGGCCTCGATACCGGCATGGCGGACGATACCGGAACCGGGCCCGGAACCGCTGAAAGCGGTACCGATGGCGTTGCAGCTTTAATGAAGGCCATGACGGCCTGCTGCATGGACTGTACAGTATCGCCCATGGACGCCACAGCTGCCTGGATGTCGGTACCGGAGTGACCCGGTACCCCAGAGCAGACTAACAGGTGATCTGTCGAGGCCGTAGCATCGATATCAACCTGAGACCCCTGAATTGGCGTTTTTGGAAGTTGGACTTCCCGCCGGGGTTGTTTGGCTGGGGCAGGGTCCTCAAGTTCTAAGCTAAGAGCCTCTCGATGCTTTGAAGGAGATTTGCTCTTTGAGGACTTGCCCACAGAAGGTTTGGTTACCTGAGATCCATCCGGAGAAGAAGACCTGGATGACTGTGATGCTGTATTCTCTGAAGCAAACAGCACATGGAATTTGTTGGCCCGGTTCTGCAGCCCACGTTTAGACATGTGGGAGCAAGATGGGCAGTCCGGTATGGAATGGTCAGGCCCCAAACATTTCAGACACCAGTCATGGGTGTCTGTGACTGAAATAACAGCATTACATTTGGTACACTTCTTAAATCCAGGGGCTGGCTTCTCCATGAGGAGAAATTGAGTAGGCCGAGAGGCCTCTCTGAAGTGACCAAAAAGCTAAAAAATAAGAAAAAAGAATTATAATTTTTTAAAGAAAGAAAGAAAAGACCGGCGATACCGGTATCGGTATGGGGAAGGCAGGTACGCGGTCTAAAGAAACAAAATAAAACAACAATTTCTTCAGCGGTGACAGGAACACGACCTGCTGGCTCCGCGGAAAAAGAGAAACTGAGGAGAGCTGTTCAGGAAGGCGGGAAGGCAGTGCGCATGTGCAGTGGGAGGTCCCAAAAGCTTCTATTCTAAGAAGCTGGGGAGCTTTCCCGCGCAGGCTCCGTCGGTACCGACGTACCCATATGTGAGGACTTATTCCTGCTTGTTCCTGGAGATCACGACCTGCTGGCTCCGCGGAAAAAGAGAAACTGAGGAGAGCTGTTCAGGAAGGCGGGAAGGCAGTGCGCATGTGCAGTGGGAGGTCCCAAAAGCTTCTATTCTAAGAAGCTGGGGAGCTTTCCCGCGCAGGCTCCGTCGGTACCGACGTACCCATATGTGAGGACTTATTCCTGCTTGTTCCTGGAGATAAGGTGATGTCTCTGCCAGCTTTATTCATTAGACCCACAGGGGGATTGAACTCACATCCCCTGCACCATTAGTCAGTGTACTAACCATTGTGCTATAGCTCTGGATGCCTTGCTAGGCACCTTTTCATGCGCCATATAGGGCACCCTGTTGGGTTACTGTCTGTAGCTACTCTGTGCCAGTGAGACACACGGTCAGTTCCCCCTACTAGGCCGAGGTGCTGTGGGGGTGCATACCCCATCTTGTGTTCATCTATAGACTGCAGATCTGCATGTGCAGTACACCATGGGTATGAGTGGGTTAACCCAAATCCTGGCCACCACAGCATACAGTTTGTGTGGTGACCTGACTTCCTTCAGCAGCCAGCCAGGGATTTGTTAGTAGCACTAGTGCTGTGGCCCACTAGTTACTTCACTGCCTGTGGAGCCAGGGGTCATGGGTTTGATCCCACAGTGGGGTTATTTGTTAGGGCTGTCTGAGGCATTTTCTTTTTTTAGTTTAAATTGGTGCTGCCAGCAACAAACCCTCACAGTGCTGTCTCCTTACGGTGCCTCATCAGGCACCCAATACAGTGCCCAATGCGGGCCCTATACTGCGCCCTGTGGGGTACCCCATAGGGGACATTCTAGGGTGCCTTGGCGGACAGTGCACTTTATAATGTGCCCTCTGGGCTGCCTTTTAGGGTGCCTTATGCGGCACCTTTGGTTACGGCCCTGTGAGGGTGTGTTTGCTGGAAGCACTAATTAAAATTAACAAACAAAATGCTTCAAACAGCACTGATTTTGAGTAAAAGGTGAGGTCTCAGCCAGCTTTACTCATTAGACCCACAGGGGGATTGAATTCACATCCCCTGCACCACTGAGTCAGTGTATTAACCATTGTGCTACAGTTCTAGACACCTTGCTAGACACCTTATCAGACGCCTTATGGGCACGTGTTGCGTGGCACTCTACACGATGTTTTTTTAAATGCTCGTTAGGCTATGGCACCTGGTAACGCGCGTTATCAGTAACGATGTCCGCCCATGTCCTTATTTGTGATTTCTGCCTGTACCGCGGATCCTAACGCGAATCACACTAACGCAGTTTAGTAAACATGCCCCTAAGTTTAATTTACCATTTGGACACCCAGTCTCCCAATTTATCAAGATCATCTTGCAATTTTTCACAATCCTCTTGTGTTTTAACAACTTCAAATAATTTTGTGTCATCTGTAAATTTGGCCACCTCACTCATTATTCCCATGGAGGCACATTCCAATGTGGGCATCCAGGCACCTGGGTGGCCAATCGGAATCGAGACACCCAGAGGTAGACCGGATTCTGATCACGCAGGGGCTAGATGTGCCGGCAAGATCAGAATTGGGTCTAGGGCCTGAACATGCAAGCCAGGCCCAGATTCCAATCGACCTGCATGCACAGCTACTTGCCCGGCTACCTCAGTCAGTCACCTGAATGGAGCCACAGTGCCATGGCACCGCGGCTCCGTTCAGGAGCCACAAATGCCAGCTGCAACTGATGCACGTCTTTCCCCTACAGCCAGACCCTCGATCTGGCCTCCCATCATATCTCTCCTCAACCTTCCTCATAAGGATATCTCCTTTACCATTTTGGTGGCTCTTCTCTGTACCTTTTGTAATTCTATATCCTTTTTAAGATATGGCAACCAGAACTGCACACAATATTCAAGGTGCAGTCACACCATGGAACGATACAGGGCATTATAATATCCCTGGTTTTATTCTCCATTCCTTTCCTTATGATTCCTCACATTCTATTTGCTTTCTTGGCCGTCACTGCATACCGGGCAGAGGGCTTGAACATATTATCCACAATGACACCTAAATCTTTTTCTTTGGATGGTGGTTTCTAATGTGGAACCTTGCATCATGTAACCATGGGTTGTTCTTTCCTAGGTGCATAACTTTGCACTTGTCCACATTAATTTTTCATCTGCCATTTGGACATCTAGTCTTCCAATTTATTAAGGTCCTCTTGCATTTTTTCATAATCCTCTTGCGTTTTAACAACTTTGAAAAATTTTGTGTCATCTGCAGATTTGATCACCTTACTCGTTATTCCCATTTCCAAGTAATTTATGAATACTCTATGTTAAAAAGCAGCAGCCTAGCACGGATCCCTGGGGTACACTATTCACATTTCTCCATTGCAAAAATTGGCCATTTAGCCCTACTTTCTGCTTTCTATCTTTTAACAAGTTCCTGATTCACTATAGCACACTGCCTCTTATCCCATGACTTTTTAATTTCACAAAAAGTCTTTGTCAAAGGCTTTCTGAAAATCCAGATACATTATGGGCCCGATTCAGCAAGGTGACTTGCGGGGCAGCATGTCCCACCGGGTTATGCAGCCTCATAAGCCATGCTACCCATATTCCCCCACAGACTCTTCCCTCATGGCCAGAGCAGCAGTATGGTGAGAGCTGGCAGGGGGCGGGAGGGGGCAGAGTGGGGGCAGGCTGAAGCGACAGGACATACCAGGCCAATTTAGATCACGGCCCTGTATGTCCTGCGGGTCAGGGGTGGATGTGCTGCTTAATCCATCTTGGAGGTGGAATAAGCAGCTGGGACTGTGGCGATCGGGGCCAGAACCACCCCCCTCCCCCACAAGACTGGAACAGGTGGCAGGTAGTCCCCACCACTTAATCTGAGCCCCAACTGCCCAGCCTAGGATCATGCGGTGGGTAACAGGGGGTCAGCATTGCGGGTGTCAGAAGGGCATGTGGGGAGGACATCCCCACGTGTATGCAGAGGCACTCCGGACGGTCTCAGGGACTGGTCTGGCTCCCGCAGCACAGAATCAGCTCCTAATGGGCCCGTTTTGCTTGATGACATCCAGACGGGCCCAGACATGCCCCTTCTGGGATCGGGCTCAATATCAACCGGTACTCCTTTACCTAGCTGTTTATTCACACCTTCAAACAAATACAAGAGATTAGTGAGACAAGACTTTTCTTGGCTGAATCCCTGTTGGCTTACTCCCATTGAAACATGACTATCTACATGTTCAGTAATTCTATTCCTTATAATAATTTCTACCATTTGTCCAGTACTGCATCAGGCTCACTGGTCTGTAGTTTCCCAGATCACCCCTGGAACCCTTTTTAAAAACTGGCATTACATTGGCCACTTTCCAATCTTTAGAAACTACAGGTGATTTTAATGATGGTTCACAGATTGCTAATAGCAGGCCTGCAATCTCAGTTTTGAGATCTTTCAACACCCTGGGGTATATATCATCCAGTCCAGGTGGTTTGCTACTCTTTAGCTTATCAAATACTTGCAACGCATCTTCCCATCTTATTGAGATTTGTTTCAATTCATCCAGTACATCATTTTTAAATACCATCTTCTTCAATAACGACTGAAGCAAAGAATTCATTCACTCACTCTGCTATGGCCTTGTCCTCCCTTAGTGCCCCTTTTACCCCTGTATCATATAATCTATCTATCACAGATTTTTGCTATGAATGTACATGAAAAAGTTTATTATGCATTTTTTCATCCATAGCAAACTTCTTTTCAAATTCTTTCTATGCCTGCATTATCGATGTCTTCCTTCTAATTTGCCAGTGCTCATGTTTTTTTCCTATTTTTGTCATTAGGCTCTTTATTCTATTTCCTGAAAGATGCTTTTTGGCTATAACAGCCTCTCCAACCTCACCATTAAACCATGCTGGCAATCATTTGATCTTGCTTCTACTTTTCTTAAAGCATGGAATACATCTGATCTAGGCTTCCAAGATAGTATTTTTAAACAATGCCAAAGCTTGATGTAAACCTTTAACCTTTGCAGCTGCTCCCTTTAGTTTTTTCTTAACTATTTTCCTCTTTTTATCATAGTCTCCCTTTCGAAAGTTAAAAACTAGTGCAGAGGATTTCCTTGCTGTCCTCCCTCCACTTATTTTAAATCAAATGCGGTCATGTTGTAATCACTATTGCCAGTGGCCCCAACACCTTTATCTCTTACACATCTTGATATAGAAATCAGGTTTAATAAACAGATAGATGCTGTAATAAGCTCTTTTATTGCATACCAGTAGTATAATGGGTACACTACTCATCAAACTGATTGACAGGTGAGATAAGTATGACAGCAGTCAATCAGCGCTCACTTCCGAGGTATGTCCTGCCCCCTGGCCATGCCCCCTCCCATAGAAATGAATGGTAAGTCAGCTCCTCCCATTCAAGCCCCCACACCCACCCCCAGACATGGCCACCCCCACTCTGACACACCCACACCCTGCCCCCAATGATGACATCAGCCAATCAGCGTCCACTTCCGGGTTTGTGCCACATCCACACCCTCCCACCCTCAACCACACCCCCCCAACCTACATCATCGGAAATTACATCACCGGAAACAGGGTTTCATCGGAAATGGACAGTGTCACTTTTCAATGACATCACTGGAAACAGGGTGTCTAACCCCCCGGAAATGTGTTTTGCTTCCGGCTTATGCTAACATCAGCAAAAGTAGGAACCCCGGAAATCACAAAACAAAAATGCTTTCTTTCTCCCTGCCTGGAGTTTTTTTTTTCTCTCACAATGCTTTTGTGTGTATTGCAGACTATTTAGAACTAATTATTAAAAATAACTCTTTGGTAGCAACAGGAACACAAACCTGTATCTGTAATGTGATGCAGGCACACAGCATTTGGTATACAGTATGCCCTTGTACATTCGCGCTTCATGATTCGCGAATTCACAAATCCGCGAAAATTTCATTGGAACTGAAGGGTTGGAAGTAGCCAATCACAGAGCATGGTTACCAGCTTTCCTTGCTGCTGATTGGCTGGTAGCTCAGATGCTTTGTGTACTACATGCGTGAAATCGCAATTCATCTTCCCGCATTTCAGCTCAACACGCGCGTATTACAGTACTTACAAGTGTGATAACTATTTGCAGTGCTTTTTTCCTTGGTTTTTACTTATTTATAAAAGCTCTCCAGATGCCTAAATGTTCCACACATTCTAAGGCTCGTAGCAGTGTTCCTAAGCGTCAGAAGAAGGTGAGGACGCTAGAGGAAAAAGTCAAAGTTTTAGATTTGTTGAAATCTGGCGAAATGGCTACTAGCGTAGGATGGCAATATGGCGTGAATGAAAGCACCGTACGCTCTAAAAGGAGTAAAGAAGCTGAAATTAGAAAATTGGTCTCCAAGAGCTACCTGCAAGAAGCAAAGCAGGTTTCGACCAAGAGAGACCCGTACATTGTTAAAATGGAATCAGCCCTGGCAATATGGATTGAAGACAGCCGTAAAGCATAGTTACTCACCTGTAACAGGTGATCTCCGGGAACAGCAGGAATTTAGTCTTCACATATGGATATCGTCGGTATCAATGGAGCCTGCGCGGGAACGCTCCCCAGCGTCCAATTAGAAAGCTTTTGGGAGCATCCCACAGTGCCTGCGTGCTGCCTTCCTGCCTTTCCCAACTGCCTCTCTCCAGTTGAGTTTGAAGCTGGGACAAAGAGAGGGAGAAGGAAAGAGAAAGAGATAGATAGAGAGATACAACTCCTAGGGGAGGTGGGTGGGTTATGAAGACTAAATTCCTGCTGTTCCCGGAGATCACCTGTTACAGATGAGTAACTATGCTATCTCCAGGAACAAGTAGGAATGTAGTCTTCACATATGGGGACTCCCTAGCTTTAGATGCCAGGGAGAGATCCCAGAAGCTGTGTGTCCCTTTGAAAGGGCTCCACTTCCCCCCATGGATCTCTGGCATCCAACCAGGGATGGTGGGTAGGAGTTGATTAGGTATGGAACAGGTGTTGGAGAACAGCCTGACCAAACAAGGCATCCCGGCAGGAGTCCTTGTCCAAGCAGTAATGGGCTGTGAAGGTATAAACCAAGGCCCAAGTGGCTGCTCGACAGATGTCGTCGATAGACACAGAGTGCAAATGAGCCATTGAAGCTGCCATGGCTCTCACATTGTGAGCTGTGACATGGCCCTCCAGAGGAAGATTCTTACTCTGATAGGCAAATGTAATACACTGCACAATCCAGTTGGACATTGTTCTCTTGGAGACTGGAAGTCCCAAATGAGAAGGATCAAAAGCAACAAAGAGTTGAGAGGACTTTCTATGTTGCTGTGTTCTTTGTAGGTAAAAAGCTAAAGCTCTCTTATAGTCCAAAGTATGAAGATTCCTTTCTGCATTTGATGCATGAGGCCTTGGAAAAAACACAGGCAGGTAGACCGCTTGATTAAGATGAAAAGGCGAGACCACCTTTGGCATAAAGTGTGGATGAGTCCTAAGGACTACCTTGTCATGATGGAACCTTGTATAAGGTGGATCAGCCACTAGTGCCTGCAACTCACTGATGCGACGTGCTGATGTGATTGCAATGAAAGGAATTTCAACGAGGTAGTAGCTAAGGGTTCGAAAGGTGGCTTCATGAGCTGGCCAAGAACCAGATTTAAGTCCCATGCCACCGGTGATGGCTTAATGGGAGGCTTAGTTAGAAGAAAGCCTCTCATAAATCTTGATATGAGAGGATGGGAGGAAACAGGTTGTCCATTCAAAGGCTTGAAAGAAGCCGCAGTAGCACTTAAATGGACTCTTACTGAGTTAGTTTTAAGTCCTGCATTGGATAAATGAAGGAGATACTCCGGTAATGATTCCAGAGGTATCACAAGGGGGTTAAGACTCTTCTACGAGCACCATATGGTAAACCTTTTCCACTTGAAAGCATAAGAGTGTCTTGTGGAAGGTTTTCTAGAAGCATAAAGGATATCCTTTACTTGCTGAGAAAGGTTAAGATCTTGAAGATCTAGGCCTTCAGCAACCAAGCCCTGAGATGCAGAGACTGGGGATTGGGATGCCATAACATTCCATCCTCCTGGGACAGGAGATCTGGAGCAAAGCCTAACTCCAGAGAGGGAGCTTGAGAGAGATGTAGAAGCAGAGGGTACCACACTTGCCGTGGCCAATGTGGAGCAATGAGAATCATACGGCCTCTGTCTCTCTGAAGCTTGAACAGGGTTTTGGGAATCAGGGGAATGGGTGGAAAGGCATACAGGAAGTCTTGACCCTAATGAAGGAGGAAAGCATCCCTGGCCTGAGAGCCCTGAGCCGGAATTCTGGAACAGAACCGGAGAAGTTTGGCATTCAACGGACTTGCAAAGAGGTCTATGTCCGGGGTTCCCCAAATTTGAAAAATCTTGGCCACCTGGTCTTCATGTAGAGACCATTCGTGTGGAAGCAGAACTCTACTGAGTCTGTCTGCCCAAGAGTTTTGGATACCTGGAAGATACACAGCCAGAAGATGAATCTGATGCTCTCTGGCGAGGGCCCATAGTCGCAAAGCTTCGTTGCAAAGCGACAGAGAGCCTGTTCCTCCCTGCTTGTTCACGTAGAACATGGCTACTTGATTGTCCATATGAATGAGGACTGTCTTGTAGCTGAGCAGGGTGTGGAACACTCACAGAGCAAGAAAGATTGCTCTGAGCTCTAGGAGATTGATGTGTAGATAAGTCTCCTGTGGAGTCCAAGTGCCTTGGGTGGAGAGGTCTTGCAGATGAGCTCCCCAACCCACTGTAGAAGCATCTGTTGTGAGAGTTACCTGGGGTAAAGGTTGATGAAATGGGGACCCCAGCAACAAGTTTTGAGTGGACTGCCACCATTGGAGGGACAAAATAAGGCAATTTGTGTTTGCTATTTTGTCTGACAGGCACCCTGATGCCACATAAGAAGTCAAACAGGTCGAACTGCCTATAAAAGAAAAGGAGTCCCCAGTAGCCGCATATGTCCAACAAACTCCTTATACCCGGGGTCGAAATATTCGGGATCGATTGGTACATTCCACCCTTGGCTCTCCCTCGTTGCCAATATTAGACCATAGTGAGGGTCATTGGCCATGCAAGCGCTGTAAATTCTGTGCCAATACCGAGACTGGAGTTTGTTGGACATATGCGGCTACTGGGGACTCCTTTTCTTTTAAAGGCAGTTCGACCTGTTTGACTTCTTATGTGGTTTATATTATTACTTGCCCTTGTAACCTCTCATATGTGGGAAGAACTATTCGCCTGGTCCGAGTCAGATTGGGAGAACATGCTTCTCGTTTAGCCACCAAAATTCTTTCAGCCCCCATTGTGGATCATTGCCTTCAACATCAACATACTTTCGCGGATCTCCGATGGCGAGTCATTGATTGGATCCCTGGGGACCCCCGAGGAGGGGATCGGGAGCACCATCTGCAGCGCCGAGAACAACGCTGGATTTTTCAGCTTAACACTGTGACCCCTGCGGGACTTAATTTAGAGTGCGATTGGTGGAGCTTGCTTTGATTGAGTGCGATGACATTATCCAGTTTTCAGTTTTTATTTTTGTTTTTTCACTTTTTCATCAGTATGGGACTTTCTGGCTTTTAAGATTCTGCACCTCCTCTTTGAATGACGTCATTTTTGACGTTTGATGACACTGGTCACAACAGCCATACAGATTCTTCTTTGGAGATTTTAAAGGCCTGGGTTCTCAGCGTTCTCTAGGGCGCGCACATTTTCAGAAAACAGCTTGATACAGGGCCTTTTGGGGGCTCGAAACATGCATGTCGCTGCTTGGATTTTTGCGGCCCGTTCACCAAGTTATCAGATAAGTGATTTACACTGTTCATATTCTGTTTTTGGTATTTAATATAAAAGGTCTCTACCGTCGCTGAGTGGGGAGCTTTTCCTCCTCCCCATCTCTTGCCGGTGGCTTCCGACAATAAAAATAAAATAAGTTACCTTTTGTGTGTTTTTGGTTTTTGAGTTTTGTTTTGTGGTTTCTGGATAGCTGTTTCCTGGGCCACCTTTTCATGTTTTGACTTTTTACTATCGATGTCATTTGGTGTCATCACATCTTTAGAGGTTTTTGATTTTTTCATTGGCTTTTGTCCTTCTTTTTTGACTATGGCTGCTGACACATTCGCGTTTACAGAGGAGTATTTGGACAAATTACGTCAGCGAAAGTCCTTATTTGACTCATCAGTGTCTGGAGTTGATTCAGACAACCATTATCCTACACTCATTCAACTTAAATCTCTGCGCAAACGAGGGATCCGAGCGCAACTTCATGGGGCGGCCATGCTCCAATATCTAAAGACACGTATCATTCCCCGAGGTCTTCGGATGCCGCGGGCTCCTAAACTATTCACCTCGGATTTGGATTTTGTTTCTAAATGGAACTGCATTTTAAATAAATGTAGTTTCGATTTAATAGCCCTCATTATTGATCGGACTACTGTGGAGGAAGATGCTATTTCTCAAGAAGTTTCGGAATTGAAACAATCCCTTCAGAAATCTTTGGGGGCTGAAACATTCACCCTCCGGCTGGAGGACATGGATCGCCAACTTCAAGGTTTCTTTGACAATCCAAGAGCCTTTAAGTCTAAAAAACTTTTACGCGATCAAGGAGATTATGAGACGGAACGTGTCTACTACTGGATGTATGAAAAATCGGAGTCAGAATCCTCTGAAGGCTCAGACCTCTCTACTGATAAACGGGTCACTTTTGCTGAATCGTCAGAAGACACCGATTCTAGTGACGGCTCTCGGAGTACTAAGAAGGCTTCCTCGTCTACTAGAGACTTGCGGGGTTTTTGGGGGGCCGGCGGGGAGGAGGTCGCTCTCGCCGGCCCTATACCGACGATCATTGGGAGCCCCCCACTACGAGACAACGGGCCCGTCGCCAACAGCAGTCTTGAACCTTTCAGATTTATCTCTTACCCCGACACAGCGGGAAGTTCTGGATTTAGGCCTATCGTTCATTCCTACGGTTTCATATGACCCTTTTGAAATGCGCATCGCTTTGTTTCGGTTTTTCCGAAAATTACGGGTTCTCCATTATTTTTATGATCGCGCAGTCCCTCAAGAAGGTTCCCTGTTTCGCCCCCCTTCCCAGTGGATCCCCCCGGGACAATTGGATCCTGCTATACAAGTTTACCAATCTTTGGTACTACAAATGCTTTCAGATTGTGAACATGTTTTCACTACTCGTTTTTCTAACATTTCTAATGCTCATAGAGCAGCTCTGAAGGAATTGGGCACTAATTCTGAATTAATCGTACGGGGGCGGACAAAGGTGGGGCAGTGGTATTGCAATCTCGCACCGCCTATATTCAGGAAGCTTTGTCCCAGTTGTCGGATGTGAAATATTATAAGCCCTTACCCACTGATCTTACACCTCAGCTACAATTGCAGATTAAAGTGCTGGTGGATCGGGGGCTTCTTGAGGGCTGGATCACCAAGCGCAAGGCAGCGTTTCTCCAACCACGCCATCCTCGTATTCCGGTATTTTATATGGTTCCCAAAGTTCATAAATCTCTTACAGCTCCCCCGGGACGCCCCATTGTTTCCTGTCGGGGTTCCATCTTAGAGCCGCTGACTCAGTTTTGTGACTCTTTTTTGAAACAGGAGGCATGTCAGGTTAAATCTTTTCTTCGGGATACGCCACATTTTTTGACCCTTCTGTCTTCCATTTCGGGGTCTTTGGGTGACTATCTTTTGGTATCCTTGGACATTGTTGCTTTGTACACTAACATCTGCCAAGAGAAGGCCCTATCCTTACTAACGGGGGCCTTCACGAAAGCGCCTTCCCGTATTCCTAAAGCCTTTCTTTTGGATTTACTTTGCCTTGTGCTGACCAGGAACTATTTCGTCTTTCAGGGTCAATTTTATCAACAATGCCATGGAGTAGCGATGGGAGTGACTGTAGCTCCTTCTATAGCTACTTTGTATCTCGCTGACATGGAGGAACGGTTCATCTATACATCCCCGGCGTTTCAGCATGTTCGTCTCTGGCTTCGGTTTTTAGATGATGTTTTCTTCCTCTGGTCCTCTTCGGCGGATCAATTGGATTTGTTTGTTCAGTGGCTGAATTCTATTAAGCCTAATATCCAGTTTACCTCTCGGGTGGATTCCCAGCGGCTGGAATTTCTGGACGTTTTGGTGGTCAAACAAGAGGACCAGTTGATCACATCTCTATTCCGAAAGCCTAGCCAGCGGAATAATCTTCTTTGTTACCATAGCCATCACCCCTCCTCTCTGCGTCGAGGTCTCCCTGTGGGCCAATTTTTGAGGCTGCGTCGGATCTGCTCTTCCTTACAGGACTTCAAGATTCAAGCCAAGGATTTGCGGAAGCGCCTTCTGGATCGGGGATATCCCACAAATGTGATTCGTCGGGCTTATACTCGCGCCCGCTTTTCTCATCGGGAATGGTTGTTGGGTAAAGATGCTTCTCAATTAACCTGCCCTCAGCCCCCTTCTCAACTGGATGATATGACTGAGATAATGGGGATTCTTCCTTTTATGCAACATACTGCTTCTGTGACAGCCCTGTTGAAACAACATTGGGGAGTTTTAAGCGTACATCCTTGCTTTCGGAAACCCCTCCGATTAGCTTATACCCTGGGTCGAAATATTCGGGATCGATTGGTACATGCCACCCTTGACTCTCCCTCGTTGCCAATATTAGACCATAGGGAGGGTCATTGGCCATGCAAGCGCTGTAAATTCTATGCCAATACCAAGACTGGAGTTTGTTGGACATATGCGGCTACTGGGGACTCCTTTTCTTTTAAAGGCAGTTCGACCTGTTTGACTTCTTATGTGGTTTATATTATTACTTGCCCTTGTAACCTCTCATATGTGGGAAGAACTATTCGCCCGGTCCAAGTCAGATTGGGAGAACATGCTTCTCGTTTAGCCACCAAAATTCTTTCAGCCCCCATTGTGGATCATTGCCTTCAACAACAACATACTTTCGCGGATCTCCGATGGCGAGTCATTGATTGGATCCCTGGGGACACCCGAGGAGGGGATCGGGAGCACCATCTGCAGTGCCGAGAACAACGCTGGATTTTTCAGCTTAACACTGTGACCCCTGCGGGACTTAATTTAGAGTGCGATTGGTGGAGCTTGCTTTGATTGAGTGCGATGACATTATCCAGTTTTCAGTTTTTATTTTTGTTTTTTCACTTTTTCATCAGTATGGGACTTTCTGGCTTTTAAGATTCTGCACCTCCTCTTTGAATGACGTCATTTTTGACGTTTGATGACGCTGGTCTCGACAGCCATACAGATTCTTCTTTGGAGATTTTAAAGGCCTGGGTTCTCAGCGTTCTCTAGGGCGTGCACATTTTCAGAAAACAGCTTGATACAGGGCCTTTTGGGGGCTCGAAACATGCATGTCGCTGCTTGGATTTTTGCGGCCCGTTCACCAAGTTATCAGATAAGTGATTTACACTGTTCATATTCTGTTTTTGGTATTTAATATAAAAGGTCTCTACCGTCGCTGAGTGGGGAGCTTTTCCTCCTCCCCATCTCTTGCCGGTGGCTTCCGACAATAAAAATAAAATAAGTTACCTTTTGTGTGTTTTTGGTTTTTGAGTTTTGTTTTGGGGTTTCTGGATAGCTGTTTCCTGGGCCACCTTTTCATGTTTTGACTTTTTACTATCGATGTCATTTGGTGTCATCACATCTTTGGAGGTTTTTGATTTTCTCATATGGAGGCAAACATAAGGAACCACATGCATGGTAGATGCCATGTGGCCTAGTAGTTGTAACATTTCTCGAGCAGTGAGATGAGGCTTTAGCACTGCTTGAGAAGCTAACTGCACCATGCAAAGGCAATGGGCCTGGGGAAGATAGGCCCTTGCTTTTCTGGTATCCAGCAAAGCTCCTATGAACTCTAGAGACTGAGTGGAAGTTAGACTGGATTTTGGGATGTTTATGACCAGACCCAAATACTGAAGGATACGCATTGTGCAAGATAGAGAAATCCTGGCCTCTGACTCTGATGGGGCTCGAATGAGCCAGTCGTCTATTCCTAGAGTGCGAAGAAATGCTGCTACTACAGCCATGCATTTCGTGAACACCCTTGGTGCTGAGGCCAGGCCAAAATGAAGCACCCTGTATTGGTAGTGCTTTCCTTGGACAAGGAACTGAAGGAACCTTCTGTGAGTTGGATGGATGAGAATATGAGTGTATGCATCCTTGAGATCTAGAGAACAAAGCTAATCCTGACTCTGAAGGTATGGCAGCAGAGTTCCCAGAGAAATCATCTTGAATTTCTCTTTGAACAGGAATTTGTTCAATTCTCTGAGGTCTAAAATAGGTCTGTGTCCCCCTGTTTTCTTTGGGAAAGGAAATAGGGGGAGTAAAACCCTGTACCCTGTAGAGGAATGGGTACCTCTTCTATTGCCCCTTGGGCAAGAAGCATAGTGACCTCTTGATCTAACAGGTTGATGAGAGAGGTCTGAGAATTGAAGTGTCTTACCATTGTGGGAGGGGGGATGCAAATAAAATGAAGCTTGTACCCCTCTTTTATAATGGAGAGTGTTCAATGCTCTGCTGTTATCTGCTCCCACCTGGGGGCAAAGTGACATAACCTTCCTGGAATGGTGGAAAGTCCATTGAGAGCCAGGAAGGCTAAGTTCTCTAGATGAAAGTCAAAGGCCTTGTGGAGGCTGAGACTGCTGAGACAGTTGAGGCTTAGCAATCTTTGCTTTCCTTTGTTTAGATGGTTGCTGACTCTTACGGGCAGGCTGGCCTGCGGAACGTCCCTGCTGGAAATAAGAGGGGTAAAACCTCTTCTTTTTTGAGAAGAATGGTTTCTTGAAAGATTTCTTCCTTGCAGGATCAGCTGTGGCTTTGGATAACCTATCCAAAGTGGAATTGTCAGCATCCAACTCATTGGCTTTCTCTTGCCAATTTTTGCCAAATAGATTCTCACCTGTACAAGGGATATTGCCCAGTTTGTCCTGCACCCAGAGCTCCAAATCGGATGTCTGGAGCCAGGCAATTCTACGTGCACCTATGGCAATGGCAAAGGTTCTGCTTATGCACTCAAAACAGTCAAAAGTTGCACGACTGACAAATTTGGAAACATCCTAGGCATGTTTAACCAGAGTGAGAAAATCCTGCCTCTTATCTTCAGGAAGAAGAGGGCTCAGAACCTCTAAATCTCCTGTGACTTCTTTAAGGAACATTCCCATATATAAAATATAGGAACTGATCTTGGCAGAAAGCATGGAAGCCTGGAAAGTACAATGTCCAAAGGCATTCAAGGTTCTACACTCACGTCCTGGAGGATTAGAGGCATGCCTCTTTGCACTTCTGATCCTTCTCATAGCTGATTCCACTACAATAGAGTGGTGAGGAAGCTGAGTCTTCTGGAAACCAGGACAAGGAGGGACTCGATACATAGTATCCAGCCTACGAGAGTGAGGAGAGGTGGTAAGAGGTGTTTCCCACATTCTTAGCATGAGATCATGTAAGATCTCATGGATAGGCAAAGTAGCTGCCTCCTTAGGAGCTTTGGGATATTGTAGAATCTCCAACTCCTTTGCTATGGGCTCTGTTTCGGGAGCCACAGTAATGGAAAGACCTCGAGCCACCTCCCTGATAAAATCCTGAAAGGAGATATCTTCTGGAGGAGACATCCTATGTTTAGGAGAGGAAGGCTCCTCCGGGAGAAGTAATCCAGTACTGACAGAATCGTCATAATCCTCAGACTCCTCCGAGGATTCAAAGTACCTTCTGTCCGGATGCTCTTGTAGAGCATGATACCCGTACCGACTAAAGTTTTTACCGGGGGGAATCGGTACCGGTGTATCGGTACCAGAAGGCATAGCATGACTGGGTGCTGGCAAAGCAGACACCGATGTCGATGCCGATGCTGTCGGTACCGGTACCGATACCAGTACCGGAGTCGATGCCGGTACCGGTTGAACTGTCTGACACGGTTCTGAGGGTGTTGATGCCGCAAGGAGAGCTATCCTGGAGCCCTGATAATGCTTTGGAAGCCGAAGCCTCCCGTCGGGGCAATTTTGCCGGTACAGAACCCTCAAGGGCAATGCCAGAGGCATCTCGATGCTTAGAAGGAGATCTACCCTTTGAGGACCGGCTAGACTTATGTTTAGTTACCTGAGATCCATGGGAGGAAGACCAAGCCCTGGAAGACGTTGATGCCACAGAAGCTGCATCGGAGGGAAAAAGGGTACTGAGCTTAGCAGCTTGGTTTTGTCGACCCCTCTTGGACATCATGGCACAAGCCATACACTCCGAGATGGAGTGGTCAGGACCTAAACATTTAAGACACCACTCATGGGTGTCGGTGACGGAGATGGTACCACCACACTTGGTGCACTTTTTGAAAACCGAAGCGGGGTTTTCCATGGTAAGGAAATTTTGGGCCCAAGGTCCAAAATGGCGCGTGCACCTGGAAAAGAAAAGTTTGGAAAAAATACTATATATATATATATATATATTTTTATTTTTTTTTTTTTTTATTATTATTTTTTAAAGAAAGAAAGAAGAACCGGCGGTACCGGTATAGCGTCGAGGAAGGCAGACGCGTCCACAAAAAAGAGGAGAGTAAGGAAAAGATTTTCTGCGGTGACAGGAACAACGACCTGCTGGCTCCACGGAAAACAAAGAACTGGAGAGAGGCAGTTGGGAAAGGTGGGAAGGCAGCACGCAGGTGCTGTGGGATGCTCCCAAAAGCTTTCTAATTGGATGCTGGGGAGCGTTCCCACGCAGGCTCCGTCAGTACCGACGATACCCATATGGAGATAAAGGACATCTCCTTGCAGGGCAACGCGATTCGGCAGAAGGCTCTGAATGTATATAAGAAGATTGTTGAAGAGGATGCACAAGACCCGCAGCCAGGAATATTGACAGACCAGACCCTGGAAGTTTTCAGGTCAGCAAGGGGTGTTTTGAAAAGTTTTCAAACCGTTATAACCTAAAGAGTGTGAGATTGCATGGAGAGGCTGCATCTGCCAACGTAAAAGCCGCAGAGAAGTATCCGGAGACCTTCAAACAAATCATCCAGGAGAAGGGATACAGGCCTGAACAGGTCTTCAACATGGATGAAACAGGATTGTTTTGGAAGAAAATGCCATCGAGAACATACTTGATGAAGGAAGAGGCCAAAGCTCCTGGATTTAAGGCACAAAAGGACAGAGTCACGCTCATTATGTGTGGCAATGCTGCTGGACACTCGTGCTTGGGACTGGTGCAAATCCTACCTGGAAGGTAGATTACAACAAGTTTGTATTGGTAATGCTACTTCAAATCCCTTTCAGCAGAAACAAGGTGTACCAAAAGGCTCCTCCTTGTCTGCGCTGCTGTTCAACATCTATATGCAGCCAATCTGTGACATCGCACGCTCTTTTGGTATATCCTGCCTTATGTATGCGGATGATGTGCTATTATTCTCACCGATATCTGTATCATACCCAAACTATACAGTGCTAATCAACTGTTTTAATTCAATAACTGATTGGCTTCTCTCTCAAAACCTCCGTATTAACTTTAAAAAAACAGAGGTTCCAATAATCACAAGGAATAAATCTGTCTCCCCTCCATCAATTCTAAAAGTCAGAGATGCTGATCTCCCAGTCAAATCAAATATTCGATATCTAGGAGTAATTCTGGATCAAAGGTTAGACTTCAAGGAACATATAAAATGCACCGTAAAGGCCGTTTACTTCAAGATAAAAACCCTTTGTCATCTGAGACCTATGATGAAGTCTGATGACTTCCGCACCATCTTTCAAGCTCTAGTCACGCCGCACTTTGATTATGCTAACACAATACTCCATGGCTTACCAAATATAACTATTAATCCTCTACAATTAGCCATGAACGCAGCTGCTCGTGTCCTCTGCGGATCATCAAAGTGTGAGCATATTTCCCCCATTCTAGAGAAGCTTCATTGGTTACCAATAAACTGTAGAATCCAATATAAGGCCATCCTTACCACCTTTAGGGCCTTCAATAATATTTCTCCAGATTCCATCTCTGATCTCATCATACACACAACAAATAACAGGTCCAGGAGATCTCCAGCTGTTGACACACTACTTATACCAAAAGTTTCCTTAAAAGCTAATCAATCATCCATCAATAGGGCTTTTTCGAATTATGCTCCTAGATGTTGGAACAAACTCCCTCCCAATATCAGAGCAATTAAAGATATCAAACAATTAAAAAAAGCCCTTAAACACCACCTTTTCATCGCACACTTCAAACACCTAAACACCCCTTCCCCTCCCCCATCCTTTTAACCTCATACCTACCCTAACTAACTGTATAGATTTTATATATCTCCAACATGTATTTTCTAGAAATATAAATGATTTCCCTGTTTACTTCCATGTTAATTTTCCTGTTACTTGTAATAGGTCTGTTATATCTGACCAATTGTTGTATTGTTTCAATGTAAACCGCACTGATGACAAATAGCGCGGTATATAAGAAAATTAAATAAATAAAATAAATAAATAGCATCCGACTGGTTCCACCGGTGTTTCATCCCTGAAGTGGAGAAATACCTTCTCAGCCTAGGTCTAGAATTTAAGGTGTTGCTAATCATGGACAATGCTGGAGGGCACCCCCTAAATCTGTCATATGATGGTGTGCAGATCGAATTCCTCTCTTCCAACACCACCTCCCTCATACCAAGGCATGATCCGTGCCTTTAAGGCCCTCTACACATGAAACTCTATGCAACACTTGGTCAATGCAATGGACATGATGGAGAACTTCACCTTAAAGAAATACTGGAAGAAATTCACCATAGCAACGTGCCTTACTGCTCACTCAAATAGCAACAATCCCGTTCTTAACACGTAACCTCTGCCAACCCAGTAACACCTCTCACCTCTCTCTCATCCTAACAAAGTTCTCTTCATACAATAAGCCGTCCATATGTAAATAGTTCAATTACTATTATTCATTGTAAATAATTACCCCGGTTACCCAAGTTTTTGTCCCTGTTCCATGTAAAAAAACAGATAATATGTATCTTATCTGATGTTTTATTGTTCTATGTAAACCGCGCTGATTATAAATAGTGCGGTATATAAAAGATGTTAAATAAATAAATAAATAAAATAAATAAATTAAGTCTGCTCTCAAAGAAATGAAGAAGGAAACTCTCAATGCATGCTGGAAAAAACTGTGGCCAGACGTAATCCACGACTACAAGGGCTTCTCGCCGAAGGAGATTCATAATGAGGCTGTTAGCAAGACTGTGAAACTGGCAAGATTGCTTGGGGGTGAAGGATTTGAGGATTGCACCAACGAAGAAGTCAACAAACTCATTGATACCCACTCTGACCCCCTGACGGATTATGACTTGCTTGTGCTGACCAAGTCAACAAGTGAAGAGGAAGAGGAAACAGCTGAAGAAGAAAAAAGAGGAGGAAGAGGGTCTTTCATTGGAACGTCTTAGAGTAATCATGAGGACTCAACAGCAGTTGCAATCCTATATATGACAGTGGGATCCATTTTTGAACGTGCTCTGAAAACCGTAAATGGATTAAATTCAGTCATGGAGACATACAGAGCCCTCTACACCACTATGAATAAACAGCATCAGCAGAGCAAAATAACTTGGTTCTTCGAGCCGAAACCCAAAAGCTCCCACGAACCCCCACCTTAAGAAGCCCAGTCTGAAGAGTCTCCTCTACCTGAAGAGGGGGACTCTGAGGAGCTGTAATTCCTCATGTATGCTGTGCAGTCATTTTCATATTTTCACCGTACTGCACAGCTAATTCATAATCATCATTATCTTCAATCAATATTCATCATTAGTGAGTACTGTGATAAGGAAGCTTATCAAAGCTCAGGGAGTAAGGACAAAAGAGGGGAATTTACTCTGATCAAGGGACCTGTGCTGGCAGGTCAGAGAAACAAGACAGCTTGTTTCCCTAAAAGACTACATGTTCCAGGATGCATCAGTTTGCAGAAAGCCCCTAGAGAAGCTAAAGTGGAAAAGCATGAGTCTAATCAGAGAAATCATTATGTCATCCCAAATCAATCATCTTCTAGTAGATAACCAGATAAACAAACCCGGCTACAATCTATACAACTGCCCACGCACCAACAAAAGAGGTGGAGGAGTTCTCATCGTAGCCAAGACCAACCTGCAACTCTCAAGCACATACCTGAATTCAAATATAGACATCAACCTACTTAAAGTGGAAAACACAGCTTTATCCATCTGCCTGATATACAGATCCCCCTCACCACACCATGAAACACTTGCCGCAGCGCTGGAGAACATCTCCTCCACGCAAATCAAGAAGTTCCAAATCATATTGGGAGACCTAAACTTAGCATCAATGCCGCCTACTCACACGAATACCTTCTTGGAAGCAATGACCCAACTAGGGTATCAACAACTAATACATGACGCCACCCACGACAAGGGTCATACTCTGGACTTGGTCTTCACACCCACAATTCAACAGAGCATCGGAGAAACCTCTAACAAGGATTACTCCAGTACCATGGTCCGACCACCATCAAATCGATATCCGGATAAAACTGCCCTCCTTACCCAAAGACGCGAAAGCTCAGAGAGTGATACACCAACAAAGAAAATTCAACAAACTCAACTTGGAAAATCTTATAAGTACCATTACGACCCACATAGATTTGGAAAGCATTGACCTCGATGTTCTAACAAACAGCTGGGACACCAGCATTCAGGCTGCAGCCCACCCAACATGGAACACCCCCCCCCCGAACCCAACTAAACTCCGATCTGAACCCTGGTACACAGAAACGCTGACCAAAATGAAGAGGGAACTCAGAAAACTTGAAAGATAATGGAGACGAATCAAATCCATCGAACACAAGACTGAGTACCTCAATCACCTCTCAAAGTACAAAGAAGAGGTCAACTCTGCCAAAAGGACACATCACACCAACCTATTAAACAAAGCTATCAATAAGCCTCGTGAACTATTCGAACTAGTGAAATCACTAACCAAAACATCCCAGGTAGACCACTATGATAACGTAATCAAACCCCAAACACTGGCAGACCACTACGCAAGCAAACTTACTGCAACTACACCTACTCACTGTTTGAACACAACATACCAGACAACCAATGTAGAACAGGAGCAGGCATGGAGCAACTTTCGCAACATTGATGACCAGCAAATTATCAACATAATAACAAACATCAATACCACCACCTCCCCGCTAGATCCATGCCCAGCTGCCTGGGTTAAGGCGGCAAAACATGATATCGTGCACCAAGTCTCGCATATTGTGAACCAATCACTACAACAAGGAATCATGCCCGCTCAACTCAAGAAATCTATAATAAGGCCAATTCTAAAGAACAACACACTCAACAAGGACGAACCAGCATCCTACCGCCCCATCTCCAGCATCTCTTTCCTAGCAAAGATCATTGAAAAGGCAGTTCTTCTACAACTACAAGATTTATTTATTTAGTATACATTTGTATACCGCTACTTCCAGCGATCAGCAGCGGTTTTTGATTACAGATTGGAAATTGTCAAATCATGACAGGAAATTTTTGAGGTATAAACACATTGATTAGACAGGAAAGCACAGCACACAGAGAACTATTTTACAGGGAACATGGGCTATGGAGGGTTAAGTGGCTTGCCCAAGACCACAAGGAGCACCTGTGGGACTAGAAACCCCAGTCCTTCCGGCCCAAGGTTGCTGTCCTCTAGTGGAATTTGAACCCCCGACCTTCCGGCCTGAAGTACCTTGACCCAACCACTAGGCTACTCCTCCACTCCACATCATCTGGATGACCATGAAACCCTGGATGAGCAGCAATACGGTTTCAGACAACATCACGGGGTTGAAACGCTTTTAATAGCACTGCTTAACAATCTCCTCAAAGGCCTTAAAGACAAAAAGAAAATGTACATACTCATTTTCATCGACATCTCTGCCGCCTTTGATACAGTCCATCATGGAATCCTCCTAAACAGGATTGAATCAATAGGAATATTGGGAACCCCCCTGAAATGGTTCTCTTCTTACATATCAAACAGAATGCCACAGGTGCAATTCAATGGCGAAAAGGCAGAAGCATTCCCTCAAACGCAAGACATACCTCAGGGCTCGGCTCTCTCTGCACTACTTTTCAACGTTTACATGCAGCCCCTCTGTGATATTTTCCAACAGCACAATATCAACTACCACATTTATGCGGATGATATTATGCTATACACACAATTGGATACCGTTAACCCTAACTATATTCAGCTGGAAACATGCCTGAACGAGATGTTACAATGGTTACAGCAAAACAACATGACGATCAACCATAAGAAAACTGAGGTAATGTACATCTCAAGTAAACCAAACTTTGAACCTCCTGCAACAATCACCCTGTGTAACAATACGTACAACACTAAGAATGAAATAAAATATCTGGGGGTCATGTTTGACAGCAACCTAAAGATGGAAAAGCACCTACGCAAAACAAACAAGGCCATTTTCCACAAACTTAGAGTACTACAACCTCTACGAAGCATAATTGAACCTCACGATTTCAGGTCTGTTGCGCAGGCACTCATTATGCCACACTTAGACTACTGCAACGCCATCCTACAGGGTCTTCCAAAGAAAACCCTAAACATCCTGCAAATGGCCCAAAATGTGGCGGCTAGGATCATCATGCGAAAAAACATTGCTGAACACATCACGCCTGTATTGATCAAGCTGCATTGGCTCCCCATTGCTGCTCGGATAAAATATAAAACACTGATAACCACTTTCAAACTCATACATAACATAGCGCCATCCTTTCTCTCCACCCTGATCAGCATGCAACCACCCAACAGAGACAGAAGAACCGTCAACTCATACTCCACGTTCCAACCGATATCAGATCTGTCAAATCCAGTACTAGCCACCGAGCATACTCATACTCTGCCCCGACCCTATGGAACCAACTACCGCCTGAGCTACGAGCGATCAAAGACCTTATGGTTTTCAGAAAAGAACTCAAGACACATCTATTCCAGTGTCAATACAATTTGATGTAAATCCCAGGGGTCTACAAGATGTCACACAATGAAACATGGATACTGTATCAACTATGGAACCAACTACCGCCTGAGCTACGAGCGATCAAAGACCTTATGGTTTTCAGAAAAGAACTCAAGACACATCTATTCCAGTGTCAATACAAATTGATGTAAATCCCAGGGGTCGACAAGATGTCACACAATGAAACATGGATACTGTTATGTAAAAATGTAGAAATGTACATATGTAAATTCTCTTCTTAAGACCTATTTACTGTGTGCTGTGCTTTCCCTTCAAATCAATGTGTTTATACCCCACAATTCTGTCATGATTTGACTAATTCCAATCTGTAATCAAACCGCTACTGATCGCTGGAAGTAGCGATATACAAATGTATACTAAATAAATAAAATAAATAAATAAAAATAGTAGAGAGCTTAATCCACAACACCTGAAGAATACAAGTGAGGAGTTGCAATCTATGCCCTTTAAAACTAGAAGGGATTCTTCAGGAAAGGAGGAGAGGAGGAACAGAAGGAACAACCTGAACCTGAAGGAACAAGGACAAGGAAGCAGACGGTCCAAGAGAGGAGCTCAGAGAAGTACGTATGCCTGGAGAGATTCCTGGGGGAAACAACCTTCAGAGGACTGGAGAAAGCCAGAGGTCTGGAGATCCACAGCCAGGGACCCTCAAGCAGCACCTAGGAAGAGGTCTGCTGCAGCTAAGGAGAAAAGGAGCCCAAATACCTCTTGGAGGACATATGGAGAAAAGGCCCTGAGGTCCAGGGATAACAACTGGAGGACAGGACACAGAAGCTCTATTGCATACTGGCCAGAATACCAAAGGAATCAGCCTGATGCCAGCCTGGATTCAGGTATGAACTGTGAACGTTTCTCTAGCTCTGAGCATTGCAAACAGCAGGGAAACAGTTTTCTCTCTGTATAGAGGTCAGTTAGTAAAGCCCTCTGAGTCAGACAGTGAAATTGAAGCCATGCAATTTCAGGAGCAAGGTTTAATATCTGATGAAGAATGAAATTTAATGTGGACAAGTGCAAGGTCATGCACCTAGGGAAGAACAACCCAAACTATGGTTACACGATGCAAGGTTCCACATTAGGAACCACCACCCAGGAAAAAGATTTAGGCGTCATTGTGGATACCATGTTAAAACCCTCGGCCCAGTGTGCAGCGGCGGCCAAGAGAGCAAATAGAATGCTAGGTATGATAAGGAAAGGAATGGAAAATAAAACAAAAGATATTATAATGCCTCTATATCGTTCCATGGTGAGACCGCACCTTGAATACTGTGTGCAATTCTGGTCGCCGTATCTTAAAAAGGATATAGCGATTTTAGAAAAGGTACAGAGAAGAGCCACCAAAATGGTAAAGGGGATGGAAGGATACTCCTATGAAGAAAGGCTAAAAAGGTTAGGGCTCTTTAACCTGGAAAAGAGACGGCTGAGGGGAGATATGATAGAAGTCTATAAATTAATGAACGGAGTGGAACGGGTAAACGTAGATCGATTGTTTACCTTATCAGAATATAGAAAGACTAGGGGACATGCAATGAAGCTACAGGGTAAACTATTTAAGACTAATAAAAGAAAATATTTTTTCACTCAACGTGTAATCAAACTCTGGAATTTGTTACCGGAGGATGTAGTAAAGGCTGTTAGTGTAGCTGTGTTTAAAAAAGGTTTGGACAAGTTCCTGGAGGAAAGGTCCATAAACCATTATTAAGAAGTGACCGAAGATATCAATGCTTGACCCAGTACAAGCATTGTGGAACTTGTGTCTCTTGGGGAAACTGCTAGGTACATATGACCTAGATTGGCCACTGTTGGAAACAGAATACTGGGCTTGATGGACCTTGGTCTGACCCAGTATGGCATATCTTATGTTCTTATGTTCTTAAGAGAATGTTTGTATGGACTGTTCCCTGTGTAGGTTGTTAGTTTAGAAAAATCCTCCAAATAAGAGCAAACATCTAAAAGGAAACATTCTAATTATTGGCTCCCTAGAAAGTTCTCTTAGAGAGAGAAAGTTTTTGGGGAAGTTTGCCCGTGTGCTAAGAACAAGCTGTTGATTGCATCAGGATTGACACCTGTTGGTAGAGCACAGCACAGCACAAGCTAAGCACACGTGGAATGTAAAAGTTATTTTCTGTGTGGATAAAGAGAGCTGTTTTTTTGTACAAAGAAGTTTTTCCTTTTTGGTTTATTTCCACCACAGCACTGCTACGAAGTTTGATAGCAGTGGCTGTAAGAAAGCCATAAGCTTTTCAGTTGCCTTGTTTATGTTGAATAAACCCTGGAGAAGTTATCTGGATGGTGTTACCAAGTATTTCTGTGTGTGGAATATTCACCCCATAAATAAACACTCGACCAACTACAAGTTTCTTCATTTATTTAAAAGGCAAGCTTTGTGTGCATGGACTTCAATAACCACAATCCTTTGCAAGACAGTTAATTTACATACTTGCCAAGGTGATGGTACCTTCATAACAAGCACCCCCTTTTACAGTACCCATACTACTGTTTTTATTAAATATTTTTCATGTGTGTATGTATTTTTGTTCTTTCTTTCATGGTTAGCGCACACATAGTATTTTTACAACTTATTATTTCTGTACGTCTTTACATATTTTTAAATTGATTGACTCTACCAAACATCCGCGAATCCTCCTCATTCGCAATAGGTTCTGGAACCTAACCTTGCCAATGTCTGAGGTCTGACTGTACAGGCTTTTCTTTCCAAATGTTAAAATGCAATTAACACATCTTTGTTAGAGAAACCAGTGCTGTACATGTGATAGAATTTTGCTTTTAAGACCTCACTATTAGAGAGAAGTATTCTGATAGCAGGCTGAAACAGAGAGAGACCTGAGTTCAAATCCCACTACAGCTATTTTTTTAGTGGCTTTGAAAAAAAACAATACAGAGAAACAAGCCTGGGCATACTTCTAGGAAAGGAAATGGCAACATGTGATTGGCAGAAACAAGAGACTTGTTCTGAGCATGCTCCTGGTGAGTGTAGAAAGAATAGGCTATACTTTAAAACACACAGGATTTATTTATTTATTTAAAATTTCTTATATACCGCGCTATTTGTTATCAGTGCAGTTTACATTGAAACAATATAACACTGGTCAGATATATCAGACCTATTTTACAAATAACAGGAATATTAACATGGAAGTAAACAGGGAAATCATATACATTTCTAGCAAAATACATGTAGGTAATATATATAATCTGTGCAGTTAGTTAGGGTAGGTATGAGGTTGAGAGGGTGGAGGAGGGGAAGGGATGTTTAGGTGTATAAAGTGTGTAATGAAAAGGTGGTGTTTAAGGGCTTTTTTGAACTGTTTAATGTCCTTAATTTGTGGAATAATTTGTGGATTTGTGGAATAAATCCATTCTGAAGGTGTTATCAAAAGAAAAAGAATAGTCAAAGCATGGCAATCATGAAGGAAACCTTATTGAACAGCATTTACTATGACCCAAAAGTGGAACCTTGCATCGTGTAACCATAGTTTGGGTTGTTCTTCCCTAGGTGCATAAATTTGCACTTGTCCACATTAAATTTCATCTGCATTTTGATGCCCAGTCTTCCAATTTATCAAGATCCTCTTTCATTTTCCACAATCCTCTTGGGTTTTAACAACTTTAAATAGTTTTGTGTCATCTGCAATTGTGATAACCTCACTCGTTATTCCACTTTCCGGGTCATTTTCTTCGGCAAATTCGATCTATCCGCACTTTTCTATTCCACTCAGCCCTGACCACCATCACATTGGCTACAGTCTTATCATGGCTAGATTATTGTAACTCCATCTTTGCTGGTATCACCAAAGTCCAACTTCATAGACTACAACTCATACAAAACACTGCAGCTAGAATAATCTGTCACTCCTCCCGCTTTGATCACGTTACCCCCCTATTGCTTCACCTTCACTGGCTCCCAGTCGATCATTGTATCAAATTTAAGATATTGACTCTAGTTCACCGCACTCTGTACATGCATACACCTCAATACCTTACTGATCTTCTCCACTTCATCACTCCCACACGTAGTCTCTGCTCTCTCCACATCAACTGGCTCCATCTTCCCTCACCGTCTCGTGCACATTTACAATCTACTCGCCACTCTGCCTTTTTCTTCTATGGCCCAGCCCTTTGGAATTCTTTAACCACTCCACTTCGTTTGGAAGAGAACTATATTACCTTTCGGTCACTACTTAAAACTCACCTCTTTGTTTCTGCATACAACCTCCCAGCCACACCCAGTTGACCTGGTTTATTCATGTCTACTCGTGTCTTCCTTTCTGTCTTTGCCCTCCCTATGTACCCTTTTAACCCATCTCCTTCTATTTCTCTTTTTCTTCTTTCCTGTCCCAATTATGTATTTCCTTTCTTGCTATAGGGCTTGTGCCCATCCCGGTTAGCTTGTATTATGTAAACCACCCTGGTGTAATGAAGAGCGGTATATCAAGTTAAATAAACATAAACATAAACATGTCAAAAAGCAGCGGACCCCGCACAGATCCCTGGGGTACACCACTATTCACCTTTCTCCATTGGGAAAATTGGCCATTTAGCCCTACCCTCTGCTTTCTATCTTTTAACCAGTTCCTGATCCACAATAATACACTGCCTCCTATCCCATGACTCTTTAGTTTTGCCAAAAGTCTCTGATGAGGGACCTTGTCAAAGGCTTTCTGAAAGTCCAGATACACTATGGGGCATGTTTACTAAAAACCGCACAATTGCGTGCCGCACAATAGCGCACTAAAAGCAGCACTTAAGTGCTCTTAAGCGCCCCGCACACGTGCGATAAACCCCCGCGAAGGTGCGCATCACACTAACGGGCCCCGCACAAGTACGGGCCCGCAAATGTCCGATAGAGGCGTGGAAAGGCTAACGGAGGGCGGAGGAAGGCTCCCGAGGGGCGGAGAGACGGGGTTAATGGGCGGGGAAAGGGAGGGGAGAGGCTCCCCACACATTATCGGGGCCAAATTTCAAAGCAAAAATACCGCGAGTGAAACACTCACGGTAGAGGGCATTTAAAGGGAAGAGAAACCATTTCCGTCAGCAATGTACAGCAAAACCGGGGAAACCTACAAAACGTGAGCAGTGTGATACATGTGCACAGAACAAAAGTGCAAATAAAACACAAAATGACCACCACAAAAATGTTTAAAAATTATAATTCAGCTGGGCAATAGTGTTAGCAATGGGCAAAAATAAAAAACACACCCAGGAAAGCTACTAAAAAAAGAAATGAATTTTGGAAGGGTCTACAGAGCGGAGACCCTTCCAAAAATCATTCCCTTTCTGTGGAGCTTTCCTGGGTGTGTCTTTTTATGTGTGCCCATTAATATCACTGTTGGCCAGCTTGGTTATATTTTTCCCCCGTTTTCTGCGGTCATTTGCAGGTTTTATTTGCACTTTTGTTGCCAGACACGGTGAATGAGCCCACAGTAAAAATGTGCAGAGCAGGGCTCCCTACTCTTTTGGTCAGGTTTCCTATCTCCAAGGACTGCACTGTCTCTGTGGCCACAGTATGGTGCAGCGGACAGAGCCAGTACCTATAGAACCAGAGAGTCACAGGTTCCAAATCCCAGCTGTGGCACCTACCAGCCCAGTCCCCACATTTTACCCACCACTAAACAGAGATAGTAACGACACCCCTATATTGCAGAGTACAGAAGCATGGTGCAAACACCCATATTTTACCCTACACCGCTCACACACCATGACAATGGGCATTACCTACAGCCAAGTCCCCCAAATGCAGTCCAGGAGTGCCACAACTCCATCAGGCCATATGCTTTTACCAAGATAAGGACATGCCAGCATGTTGGCGTAAGGGGACAGGTGGTGGGGGGGCAGTGGCTGCTAGCCACCGAAGACAGTGGCCTATCCATGTGCAGGCTGGCACTGTCCACTGCAACAGACAGGCCCTGTCGGATGTACAGTCATGGGCTTCCCACGGAATCCAGTCAATCTGTGGCAACACAGTGGTGCAGTGCACACAGACAGTGTGTGCAACAACAGAAGGTCACAAGTTCTAAAGCCCAGCTGGGGCTACTGCCAATCCTGTCCACATATTTTTAACACAACTAAACCGTGATAGTACGGACAAACCAGGATTGCTGGGGACATACGCATTGGTATTACGCCTATCTTTTCGCACACCGATCACAGACACCATGAACAGGGGCATTACTTAGAGCAGAGTCTCCCAAATGCAGTCCTGGAGGACCACACACCATTCAGGCTCCTTGCTGCCGCTAATACAAATGCCTGTGCTGCATATCTATGCACCACCCCCATGGCATGTAGATGTAGCTCATGCATACTCATGAGGGACAGCAGGGAAACCCAAACAGTGGTAGGCACACCAGGACTGGAGTTGGGAAACTCTGCCGTAAAGCAACATCCAACAGAGGCGAACATACCCACACCCCCAGGCCCCATTGGCCAATGCCTCCTGGAGAGGCAGGACATTGGGCCCTGCGTGCATCTCCCAATACTAGCACCCGCATACCTTAGCAATGCCACCCTACACCTGGGTATGCGGTGGACAGCTCTCAAACGTTTGCTATGTGTACTGGCAGGTAGACTGTCCTACTTAAAGCACATTTGGCTCTTTGATCTCCAACATAAAAATCTGTCTGATGTCTGCGGTGCGTGCTTCAGGTCTGGTCTCTGACAGTGTTTACCACCCTGGGGAGTGACCCCCAACAGTACTGCGTAGCATATCCATGCCTGTACTGTGCCCAGGACTGGTGTGGTGGGCAAGGCTGATAAACCCCTCTATAGTGGCACAATGCTGGCATACGTGTGGGAGTGTGTGTCTGTCTATACAGTGTGTGTTGGCTGCAAACACCTTCCACAGCCCACACTGCCAGCACTGTTGCCAGTATTGGCCTGACAATGTGCATAACGAGCAGAAAAGTACCATGGGTATAGCTCAGACAGGGTGTGCTGGCCAGGATGCATCTGCACAGGGCATAGGGCACTGGCAGGGACATTGTAGTGGCCGGACACCACCTACACAGACAGGGTGACCTCTGTATGTGCTGCTGGGTGTACACTCCACCCTGACTGTGCAGTGACGCCAGCATGGCTAGGCACCCCCATAGTGCTATATAGTATTTCTCTCATGTGATATGTATGGGTTTCCTTGTGGGGCCCAGTCACTGACTTATCTGCTTGTGTGTGCTGCCATTCCAGTTCTGGGTGCATGCATTTCTACCAGGACTAACTAGCAGACTGTTCTCAGCTGGTATGTGTCTTGATGGAGCGCCTTGCAGGGTGCAGCGGCTGAAGGCCTGCTGCAGGAGAATATCAGATAGTGGTGGGGTGCAGCTTAGCATATCCTGGCCTAATGTCTGTCTGATATTGTGTTATGGATGTGTATAGGGCTGCTTTGGATGCCCTGTAAGGTGTCTGTTCACCAGCAGGACAGGGGTTGATGGTCCACTCTACTGCCACCATTGCAGGGTGGTAGAATGTGGATCTGTTGATAGGGGACCCTGTTTTTCACTTGCAGCCTGGGGGGGGGAAAGAATGGTGGTACATGGCCCACCTAGGGGTCCATAAGGAGTTCCACTGACTGACGCAGACAAAGTAATCCAGGGTGTTTCTGCAGGAACTACCTATCTCTCAGATTACTACTGCTTTGGAGCTCCGGCATGGCCTCTGTCAGCCATGGCAGGTGTTGTGGACCTGGTCCTGGGCGCATCACCGCACCCTCAGGGTGAGCACTGTACCCGCACGATGTGACGGTGTGTAGCTACTCTGTGCCAGTAACACACCCGGTCAGTACCCCCCTACCAGGCCGAGGTGCTGTGTGGGTGCACACGGACACTTCCCCCTACCAGGTCGGGGAGCTGTTGGGGTGGATTCCCCATCTTGTGTTCATCTGAGGTCAGCTGCTTTGCATGTGCAGTGCATCATGGGTATGGGTGGCCTAACCCTATCCTGGTTCCCACAGAAGACTGTCTGTGTGGTGAGTCACGGTTCTCTACAGCCAGCCAGGGGCTTGCTGGCAGCTATAGAGCTGTAGCCCAATGGTTACGTCACTGCCTGTGAAGCCAAAGGTCATGGGTTTGAACCCACAGTGGGTTTCTTTTAGAGGGTTGTCCAATGTTTTTTTTAACTGTCATGTACATATGTTGTTGCCAGCAAAAACACCCTCAGCGTACTGTACCCATAAGGTGCCTCTGAGGGTGCTTTATAGGGTGCCCTATAGGGCACCTTATGGTTGCCGTCCATATAAGGTGCACTATACATAACCCTGTACCGCAACATATATGGGGCCCTATAGGGGACATTCTAGGGTGCCTTGCCGGACAGTGAACGTTAACATGTGCCTTATGGACCGCCTTATGTTAACACGCTTTGTGAGTGCGTTTGCTAATAGTGTGAACAGAGATAAAAAAAATAACCTGTCCCCTACAGCACTCATCCCCATAATACATAATGCCTCTGTGAGCCTTCTTCATAGAGCACCTTGGGGGATTGAACCCATGGCCCCTGCACCATTGGTCAGTGTTGTAACCATTGTGCTGTGGCTCTGTTCCTATGCTTGCACATCGGCGCGCCGCCTTCTGCCGCACAAAATTAGGCTCCCTCCTAAAACAATCCTCCCCATAATAGGTACTGCCTGAGCCAGCCTTGTTCATTGCACCCAGTGGGGGTTCGAACCCGTGGCCCCTGCACCATTGCTCAGTGTCTTCACCATTGTACTACGGCTCTGTTCGTTTAAGTACCCAGCAGCACGACGCTTAGCCTTTCCACGCGCTAATACGGACCCCGCACAGTTGCGCGACTTGCACAAGTATGGTCGCTTTCTCCCGTTTTTTTTTCTTTTTTCTGCCTGAACCGCCCACTCCTTATATGGCACAGGCACACTAACGGGGCCCCGCACAATTTCGGAGTTTAGTAAACATGCCCCTATATCAACTGACTCACCTTTGTCCACCTGTTTATTCACACCTTCAAAAAAACAAAACAGATAAGTAAGACAAGATCTTCCTTGTCTAAAGCCATGTTGGCTGTCTCCCATTAGGCCATGATTATCTACATGCTGAGTAATTTTATTCTTTATGATGGTTTCTACCATTTTTCCCGGTACTGACATCAGGCTCACCGGTCTATAGTTTCCCGGATCACTCCTGGAACCCTTTTTAAAAATTGGCGTTACATTGGAGATCCTCCAATCTTCAGGTATTACAGATGATTTTAATGAAAATTCACAGATTACTAATAGCAGGTCTGCAATCTCATATTTCAGTTCTTTAAACACCCTTGGATGTATACCATCTGGCCCAGGTGATTTGCTACTCTTCAGTTTATCTAATAGTTGTAATACATCTTCCCTATGTATCGATATTTCCTTCAATTCTTCCGCACCTTTAAATACCACTTCAGTCATGGGTAACATGCCTACATCTTCCTCAGTAAAGACCGAAGCAAAGAATTCATTCAGTCTCTCCACTATCGCCTTGTCACCTCTTAGTTTCCCTTTAACCCCTCTATCATCTAATGGACCAACTGACTCTCTCACAGGTTTTTTGCTATGAATGTACTTGAAAAAGTCTTTATTTCACGTTTTTGCTTCCGCAGCAAGCTTCTTCTCAAATTCTCCCTTTCCCTGCCTTATCAATGCCTTGCATTTGACTAGCCAGTGCTTGTGCTGTTTCCAGGTTTCGTCGTTTGGCTCTTTTTTCCATTTCCTGAAAGATGCTTTTTTGGCAACAACAGCCTCTCTGACCTCACCTTTAAACCATGCTGGCAGTTTTTTGGACTTCCTTCCACTTTTCTTAAAGCGTGGAATACAGCTGTTCTGGGCTTCCAAGATAGCATTTTTCAACAATACCCAAGCTTGATGTAAGTCTTTAACCTTTGCAACTGCTCCTTTTAGTTTTTTCTTAACTATTTTCCTCATTTCATCATAGTCTCCCTTTCAAAAGTTAAAAGGTAGTACGGTGGATTTCCTTACTATCCCTCCTCCACTAATTAAATCAAATGCCATCATGCTATGATCACTATTGCCAAGTAGCCCCAACACCCTTATCTCTTGTACTAGATCTGGTGTTACACTAAGGACTAGGGAGTATGTTTACTAAACCGTCTTAACGTGCGCCCGGCGATAGTGTGCAGGCTGCCATAAAAGGAGTGGGCGTGTCGGTCTTAAAGTAGCAAAACGGGATTATCGCGCGATAATGTGCACTGCGCACATTATCAGGCGAGACTCCACTAAGCACGTTAACGCGTGGTAATCTTAAGTAGGCACGCAGACATGCAAACATAGGAACAGAGGTGTAGCACAATGGTTAATACACTGACTGATGGTACAGGGGTCATGCGTTTGATCCCCCAGTGTGCCTACTCCATAAGGCTGGCTGAGGCAGTAGCTTTTATGTGTAAGTATTGATTTTTGAGGCATTTTATTTGTAGTTTAATTAGTGCTACCAGCAAACACACCCTCACGTGCCGTAACCTAAGGTGCCGCATAAGGCACCCTATAAGGCACTCCATAGGGCACATTATAAAGTGCACTGTCCGCCAAGGCATGCTATAATGTCCCCTATAGGGCACCTTATAAGGCACTTTAGAGGACACCTGATAAGGCGCCTTATAGGGCGCCTTATGGTTACAGTACACTGAGGGTGTTTTTGATGGCAGCACTAATGTACATTAAAAATAGACAATGCCTCAGACAGCCTTATCAAATAAACCCACCATGGGTTTAAACCAGGGGTGGGCAAACCTGGTCCTGGAGGGCCGCAGACCAGTCAGGTTTTCGGGATATCTCTAATGAATATGCATGAGATATATATGCATTAGAGATATCCTGCCAACCTGACTGGTTTGTGGCCCTCCAGGGCTGGATCTGGAGACCCCTGCCTTACACCTCTGTCATTTAAGATTGTGAGTGGACAAGGTGCAGATGTCCAAGACATCCAAAAGTTTAGATAGAATTTGTCACAGTCCTCCTCACTTCTCACCACCACCAAAAAATTGTCTATTAGACAACTTTTTGGTGGTGGTGAGAATCGAGGAGGAATGTGACACATTCTATATACCCTTTCGATGTCTAGGACATCTGTACCTTGCCCACTCACGATCTTAAATGACAGAGGTGTAAGGCAGGGGTCTCCAAATCCAGCCCTGGAGGGCCACAAACCAGTCAGGTTGGCAGGATATTTTGGCAGGATATCGCTAATGCATATATATCTCATGCATGTTCATTAGGGATATCCCGAAAACCTGACTGGTCTGCGGCCCTCCAGGACCGGAGGTGCCCACCCCTGGTTTAAACCCATGACCTCTGGCCTCACAGGCAGTGAAGTAACCAGTGGGCTACAGCTGCCAACAAACCCCTGGCTGGCTGCAGAAGGACTGCATGTCACCACACAAACTGTCTACTGTGGTTACCAGGATAGAGTTAACCCACCTGTACCCATGATGCACTGCACATGCAAATCAGCAGTCTACAGAAGGGCACAAGATGGGGTATGCACCCATACAGCACCTCGGCCTGGTAGGGGGAACCGACCGTGTGTGGTACTGGCACAGACTATCTACAGACCGTCACATTGTGCAGGTACTGTGCTCACCCTGAGGGTGAGGAGGGGCACCCAGCACCAGGTCCAGGTCCACAGCACCTTTCATGGCTGAAATGTGCCATGTTGCAGGTTCTCAACAGTGCTGCTGTGTGTGTGATAGGTAGTTCTTGCAGACACTCCTTGGATACATTTGTGTCCTTCTGTATTTCTCAGTCATGTCTAGCCCTTATGGGCTATGATGCACCCCGAATAGTGCATATCCTGTGTTGGTGCCATGGTTACATGATGGGGAGGGGGGGAATATGTACCACTATACAACCCACCCTCTGGGGCTCAGGGAGGGAAACAGGATCACCCACCAATAGATTCACATTCTACCTCCCCGCAATGGTAGCAGTAGAGGGGACCATCAACCCCCATCCTGCTGGGGAACAGACACCCTACAGGGCATGCAATGCAGAGCTGTACACATCCATAAAGCAATAGCAGACAGACAGTAGGCCTGGAAATGCACAGCTGCACTGCCCACCCCAAGCCTCTAGCCACTGAACCCTGCAAGGTGTTCCAGCAAGACACATACTAGCTGCAGACAGTCTACTAGCTAGTCCATAATGCATGTTCCTGGAGGAGATGCATGTACCCAGAACTGGGATGGCAGCATACACACCAAACAAATAAATCAGTGATTGAGCCCCAAAAGAAAACCCATAACTATCACATGAGAGAAATGTTATATAGCACTATGGGGAACCTAGCCATGCCGTGGTCACTGCTCAGTCAGGGTGAGAGTGACCTCCCAGCAGGACATGCTGTGGCCACCCTGTCCGTGCAGGTGGTGGCCGGCCACTACAATGTCTGAGCCATTGCCCTATGCTATGTACAGATGAATCCAGGCCAGGCCACCCTATCCTGGCTATTCCCACAGTACCTTGCTCCTCATTATGCACATTGGCAGGCCAATACTGGCAACAGTGCTAGCAGTGTGGGCTGTGGAGGGTGTTTGCAGCCACCACACACTGGATAGACCAGTGGTTCTTAACCAGTCCTCCTTGAACCCCTAGGCCAGTCCGGTGTTCAGGATAGCCCTAATGAATATGCATGAGATATATATGCATTAGAGATATCCTGCCAACCTGACTTGTTTGTGGCCCTCTAGGGCTTGATTTGGAGACCCCTGCCGTACACCTCTGTCATTTAAGATTGTGAGTGGGCAAGGTGCAGATGTCCTAAACATCAAAAGGGTAGATAGAATGTGTCACATGCCTCCTCAATTCTCACCACCACCAAAAAGTTGCCTAATAGACAATATTTTGGTGGTGGTGAGCAGCAAAGAAGCATGATATTCGCCCCACAAACAGTGCTTCAACAAGCACAAAACATCACGTTATCTTTAACAGCAGTTCCATGGTCGGACCATAAGCTCATCTCCTTCCAGATTCCAACCCCCATCAAGTCACAAAGGCCCAGTACGAACTCACGCAAGAACACAATCTCAACTGCTAGAAGTTTTCACCCGTTTAATAAAGAACGTATCCTGGCAGAAACAAACACCCTCCTTGACAAGACCTCACAAGACTTAGATGTCCTAATCTCCACATGGAACAGCAAACTCAGCACTATTGCAATCCGTCCCCCCACTACTAAAGCCCTAAACAAAAGACCATCCGCACCATGGTTCACAGCTGACCTAAGGGCGTCACTAACCCTCCTACGGAGATTGGAAAAGCGCTGGAGGAAATCACGTACCAGCAGTGACCAAGCAGCATACACCCAACACCTACACACACATCGCAGGGCTGTTACAGACAAGATGAAACAACATCACTCAGACACCCTGAAACGTTCACTAAACAAGCCGCATGACCTCTTCAACCTGGTCAAATCTCTTGCCAAAGAACCGACCCCAGAGCACCCAGGAACTATAGACCCGCAGTATTATGCCGTCTTCATGCAATCAAAACTATGCAAGACTGACAAAATGGTGATACCGGACTCCTCTGATACTCAAGCATGCTCAGCGTATCTAAATACCACACCATCTAAGAGAACTATTGAAGAAACCATCGCTACCCTAAATACTTCCACTGCATTCTCAGACCCATGTCCAGCATTCTGGTTAAAAGATCTGCGATCCGACCTAGCCCCAATCTTATCTAAAATGATAGGACTATCTTTTAGCACCGGGTCTTTCCCCTCCACGCTCAAACAGACCTCCGTTAGACCACTGCTCAAGGACACCAAATTAGACCCTCAAAAGGTCGAGTCCTACAGACCCATATCCAGCATCCCAATGCTCGCTAAAATCATTGAAAAGATAGTCTACAAGCAATTACAAGATCATGTGGACACTAACGCGCCCCTAGATTCATCACAACATGGATTCAGAGAGTCACACGGAGTGGAAACACTACTCACTACTCTTTTCAACACCATAATCTCAGGCATTGACAACTCACGGACAGGTTTCGCTCTCATCTTTTTAGATATAGCGGCAGCCTTCGACTCAGTCTGCCACGAGATTCTCCTGATTCGGCTAAGAGAAAAAGGCATCACAGAAACAGCTCTAGAGTGGTGCAGGTCTTACCTGTCTGGAAGATGGCAACAAATCCGAGCAAATGGAACAACATCCGAGCCATTCTTACAAAGTCAAGGAGTCCCTCAAGGATCCTCCCTATCATCACTTATGTTTAACATCTACATCCAACCCATTTGTAACATCATTAGATCATTCAACGTGAGTTGCATGATATACGTAGACGATGTCCTACTGTACCTGCCAATATCGCTGGACTGCCCGGACCTCTCCCCACTAACTAAGTGTTTCAACGCAATATCCGAATGGCTCCTCTCCCAAAATCTGCGCATCCAACATAAGAAAACGGAGGTCCTGTTCATATCCAGAAATCCTGAGTTTACACCACCTAGCCACCTGGTAGTGGACAACGCTGAATTGCAAGTAAAGTCAGCTATACGGTACCTCGGAGTCACATTGGATCAGAACCTCAACATGAAGCAGCATATAGCCAAAACAGTAAGAGCGATCTACTTCAAGATCAAATCTCTCAGACACTTACGCCCCTTACTCGAACCGACCGACTTCCGCACCATTTACCAAGCCCTCATCCTCCCTCATTTTGATTACTCAAACGCCATCCTACAAGGACTCCCTCAGGCAACCTTACATCCCTTACAACTCGCCATGAACAGTGCTGCGCGAATCCTTCTCGGAGCACCAAGGAGAGAGCATATCACACCCCTCCTGAAGCAGCTGCACTGGCTCCCCATTCAAGCCAGAATTAGCTTCAAGACCTTAGTGATGACATTCAAGGCCATCAAGGGGCTCTCCTCTTCTTCACTGTGTGACCTCATTCAACCACCCACAACCAACAGGCTAAGAAGAACCTCAGTTGCCAACATGCTAGCGATACCGAGAGACATGACAAAATGCTCTAAAATAACATCAAACAGAGCCTTTAGTCTAAGCGCCCCAAGTCTCTGGAATTCCTTACCACCACACATCAGAGCCACCTCCAACCTGAGCCAGTTCAGGAAGGCCTTAAAACACCTCCTCTTTACTAAATACCTCACAGACTCCACTGAACCCCAACCACCATGTTTGATCAACGCACAATAACTCCATCTCACATGTATATAGTTATCTATTCAAAGTTCCGCACATGTAGATAGTTTCCCCTGTTATCCAAGTTAATTGCTCCTGTTCTTTGTAATGACCAGACTCTTGTTTATTGCCGGATACTGTTTGTTCTATGTAAACCGTGCTGATCGCCAATAGTGCGGTATATAAGAAATGTAAATAAATAAATAAATAAATAAATGTGACAAATTCTATCTAACCTTTTTGATGTCTTGTATGGGGACGGAGCATAGACCCTTCCAAAATTCTTTTTTTTTTTTGGAGCATTTTTGAGAGTGTTTTTTGATGTTTCCTATTGATATCACTATTGGTCAGCTTGGTTATTTTATTTTTACATTTTCTTCTGTATATTTTCAAAGTTTATTTGCCCTTTTGTTCCGTGTACATGTATCACACTTATCACTTTTTGTAGGTTTCCCTGGTTTTGCTGTACATTGTTGACGGAAATGGTTTCTTTTCCCTTTAAATCAGCTCTAACACCAGGGTTTCACTGGCGTTAGTTTTGAGCCTCGGATTTCACAGAGTTAGTGTGCGGGGAGCCTCTCCCCTCCCACTCTACACCCATTGACCCCTTCTCTCCGCCCCTGGGGAGCCTTCCTCCGCCCTCCGGGAGCCTTTCTCCGCCTTCAGCGCTCGTTTGCGCCGCTGCCCACGTTATCGCGCGCTAAGGTACCTGTATGCCCGATAAAGCGCCATTATTGCGTGATAAGGTATCTTATCGCGCGATAATGTCGCAGAGCGCACGTTAAAATGGTTTAGTAAACATGCCCCTAGGTCTAATATGGCTCAGCTCCAAGAAGCAGTCATTTATTTCATTTAGGAACTTTATCTCCCTAGCATGTCCTGCCGTGACACTGACCCATTATTATTACTGCACTGTAACTTTTGTTAGCTTCCTTGATTTCTTTGAGCATTTCATCATCCATTTGTTCATTCTGGCTAGGCGGTTTCAATCCATAGAGATTCTACAACAAATTTTGTTTCCTGCAAAACTTTAATCCTTTCTGACTCAATGCCCTCTCTAACATAGAGCGCAACCCCTCCACCAATTAGATCAGCTCTATCATTACGATATAGTTTGTACCCAGGTATCACAGTGTCCCACTGGTTGTCCTCCTTCCACCATGTCTCTAATATTACAGTCATATCTAACCTCTCATTTAGTGCTATATATTCTAACTCTCCCATCTTATTGTTTAGACTTCTAGCATTTACATACAAGCATTTTAGAGACTGTATTTTATTCATATTAATTTGACTATTGGTAGACATGGGTAATTTGGGATCTTTAAACTCTGTCTGCTCCATACTCGAGGGCATTTGGGCTACTTTACTCTTTTTTGGAACCTCTCTGCTTTTGGTAGTATCCTTCAAGGATACATTCTTCCGAACCATCCGCTCTTGGGCGACTGTCGGCTTTCCCCTATTATCTAGTTTAAAAGCTGCTCTATCTCCTTTTTAAAGGTTAATGCCAGCAGCCTGGTTCCATCCCAGTTAAGGTGAAGCCCATCCCTTCGGAAGAGCCCCTCCTTTCCCCAGAATGTTCCCCAGTTCCTAACAAATCCAAAACCCTCATCTCTGAACCATTGTCGCATCCACGCATTGAGACTCCGGAGCTCTGCCTGCCTTTTGGGTCCTGCACGTGGAACGGGAAGCATTTCGGAGAACGCTACCCTGGAAGTTCTGGATTTCAACTTCCTCCCTAAAAGCCTAAATTTAGCCTCCAGAACATAAGAACATAAGATATGCCATACTGGGTCAGACCAAGGTCCATCAAGCCCAGTATTCTGTTTCCAACAGTGGCCAATCTAGGTCATATGTACCTAGCAGTTTCCCCAGAGACACAAGTTCCACAGTGCTTGTACTGGGTCAAGCATTGATATCTTCGGTCACTTCTTAATAATGGTTTATGGACCTTTCCTCCAGGAACTTGTCCAAACCTTTTTTAACCCCAGCTACACCAACAGCCTTTACTACATCCACCGGTAACAAATTCCAGAGTTTGATTACACGTTGAATGAAAAAATATTTTCTTTTATTAGTCTTAAATAGTTTACCCTGTAGCTTCATTGCATGTCCCCTAGTCTTTCTATATTCTGATAACGTAAACAATCGATCTACGTTTACCCGTTCCACTCCGTTCATTAATTTATAGACTTCTATCATATCTCCCCTCAGTCGTCTCTTTTCCAGGTTAAAGAGCCCTAACCTTTTTAGCCTTTCTTCATAGGAGTATCCTTCCATCCCCTTTACCATTTTGGTGGCTCTTCTCTGAACCTTTTCTAAAATCGCTATATCCTTTTTAAGATACAGTGACCAGAATTGCACACAATATTCAAGGTGCGGTCTCACCATGGAACGATATAGAGGCATTATAATATCTTTTGTTTTATTTTCCATTCCTTTCCTTATCATACCTAACATTCTATTTGCTCTCTTGGTCGCCGCTGCACACTGGGCCGAGGGTTTTAACATGGTATCCACAATGACGCCTAAATCTTTTTCCTGGGTGGTGGTTCCTAATGTGGAACCTTGCATCGTGTAACCATAGTTTGGGTTGTTCTTCCCTAGGTGCATAACCTTGCACTTGTCCACATTAAATTTCATCTGCCATTTTGATGCCCAGTCTTCCAATTTATCAAGATCCTCTTGCAATTTTTCACAATCCTCTTGGGTTTTAACAACTTTAAATAGTTTTGTGTCATCTGCAAATTTGATAACTTCACTCGTTATTCCACTTTCCAGGTCATTTATGAATATGTCAAAAAGCAGCAGAACCTCCCTACCACATTTTCCTATGTCATGAGACTCATCAAGCCCACTGACTATTACGCAATGTTGCTAATCCATGTCGGAACAAATGATACTGCCAGGTATACCTCGGAACGTATCAAAAGTGACTTCATGGCTCTGGGACAGAGGGTGAAGCAGTTAGGTGCACAGGTGGTGTTCTCTTCAATCCTCCCTGTTGAGGGTAAAGGCTAAGGCAGAGAGGCTCGCATCCTGGAGATGAATGTATGGCTGCGTGGATGGTGTCATCGAGAGCATTTTGGTTTCCTAGACCATGGGATGCTGTTCCAAGGGTTGCAGAGCAGAGATGGCATCCATCTGTCCAAGAAAGGTCAATGCATCTTCAGTAGTAGACTGGCTAATCTACTGAAAAGGGCTTTAAACTAGATTCATTGGGGATGGGTGAAGAAAGCCCCCAGGTAAGTGAAAGCCCCCAGGTAGGTGATACATTAAATAACTTTATGGACATGGGTAACAGGGGTAACATATGGAAAGCAGTGTGTATAAATGCCCGTAGCAGGGGAAATAAGATCCCTGATATTGATGCTTTGGTGGGAGTGGCTGACTTGGATTTAGTGGCAGTTACGGAAACATGGTTCACAGAAAACCATGATTGGGATGTAACTATACCTGGCTATACTTTATTCAGAAAGGACAGGGTAGGAAGTAGGGGAGGAGGAGTGGCACTATATGTAAAAACTACTATTAAAGCTTTGGAATTACAGAGCTTAAAAGGGAGAGGGGAGGCATTGAGGGTTAAACTAGAAAGAGGGAAAGAGAAATCTATTTACATTGATGTGATATACAGACCTCCCTCACAAGAGGAAGAGGTGGACAGAGAGTTAATTGAAGACATGCGCAGCATTGCTAGAAAAGGGGAGGTGCTACTGATAGGGGATTTCAATATGCCAGATGTTGATTGGCACATTCCTGCTGCAGTATCATCTAGAAGTAAGGAGATCCTGGATTCTCTACAGGGAGAACTATTCAGGCAATTGGTAACAGACCCCACACATGAAGGGACCATACTGGACTTGGTGCTTACCAATGGTGAAAGTGTTTCTGATGTTGTAGTGGGAGATCATTTTGCATCCAGTGATCACCAGATGGTGTGGTTCAGTATTAGGACTAGGGCTGTTAGAATCCATTCAAAGGTGAGGATCTTAGACTTTAGGAAGACTAACTTTGCGAAGATGGGCCAATACCTCAGGGAGTCGTTAGTTGGATGGGAACAGCTGAGGGATGTAGAAAAACAGTGGGAAAAAACTGAAAGGGGATATTTTAAGGGCAACCAACCTTTTTGTTAAAATGGTAAATAAAGGTAAAAGGAAAAGGAGACCGCTATGGTTTTCGAAAGAAGTAGCTGACAAAGTGAAGAAAAAGAGGGAGGCCTTCATGAAATACAAGAGATCACAGAGAGAGGAAGACAGGCATCTGTATGTTTATGTTTATGTTTATTTCGTTTGATAAAAACCGCCTTTCTGCAATAACCAAGGCGGTGTACATTAAAATTCAATAAAAGAAGGCTAATAGCCAACGAAAAGGAAAAGAAGTGTACAATATCTTACAGGAGAGTAGAAGAATTGACGAAAACAAGACAATTAGCCTAGAGAGAAACAAGAGGTGGGGGAGAGAGTAGATCACACAAAAGGGGAGGGAACATTAAAAGCTAGAGAGAACAGGTGGGTTTTTAAATTCTGTTTGAATGTAGTGTATTGAGGTTCTAGACGGAGGGAGGGGGGAAGGGCATTCCAAAGGGCAGGACCAGCGAAAAAGAAGGCAGAGGAACGGGTGGACTGCAAGTGAGCATGGGAAGGGGAAGGGAGGGTAAGGCGATTGAGATGAAAAGAGCGAGGGGTATGTCTAGGAGAGTGAAAGAAGAGGAGATCTGTTAAGTATTGCGGGGTGCTTGTGTGAAAGGCTTTGTGAACCAGAGTCAGTAATTTGAATGTGGCACGGAAAGGGAGAGGCAACCAGTGAAGATGAAATAATAGAGGGGTTATGTGGTCCCGGGGGGAGGAGTGTGTGACAAGGCGTGCAGCAGTGCTCTGAATTCGTTGAAGGCGGATTAGTTGGTTTTTTGGAAGGCCGATGAATAGAGAGTTGGCAAAGTCCACACGGGACATGACTAAAGACAGAACCAGTGTGACAAGGGCTGAAGGGGAAAGAAAAGGGCGAATGGAGCGAATTTGGCGAAGAAAGAAGAAGGATGTTTTAGTAATGTGGAAATTGTGAGCGTGAAAAGATAAGTCGGAATCGAAGTGCATACCAAGGTAGCGAAAAGTGGAGACCAAAGGTACAGGAGAGCCGGAAAAGGAAGGGGCCATGGAAGGGGCGGGGGGGGGGGGCTGCTGTGAGAAAACCAAATAGCAATAGTTTTAGTGAGATTTAAGTGCAGACAGTTGAGCGTCAGCCAATTTGCTACAGCTGCAAGGCAGGAGTCCAATACTGAGAGATCGGGGCAGAAAGGAGAAGTATGATGAAGTAAAAGAATATCATCCACATAGAAAAAGGTGGAAATACCAAACTGCTGTATTAGAGAGGCAAGGGGAGCCAAGAAAAGGTTGAAAAGAAGGGGGGCAAGAACAGAACCCTGAGGAACCCCACAGGGAAGATGGTGGGGATCTGAGGGGGGGTGGAAGAAGAAGAAGAAAAAAACGCACAAGACCGAGAAGAAAGAAAAGAATGGAACCAGCGGTGCACTGTACTACAAAGACCTGCATCCCGAAGACGGTGAAGGAGAAGGGAGTGATCAACCAAATCAAAAGCAGCTGAAAGATCCAAGGCAACCGCCACCGAGATATCACCACGGTCACGTGCTACGTGTAACGCATTTGTGAAAGCTAGAAGAATGGTTTGAACACTATGACCCTGACGGAACCCAGACTGATGAGGGTGAAGGAAGTTAGTAGAATCAAGGTGATGGGAAAGCTGTGCAAAAACAAATTTCTCTAAAAGTTTAGATAGAAAAGGAAGATTAGAAACAGGACGATAGTGAGCAGGATCCAGAGGATCTAGTGAAGTGTTCTTAAGAATGGGCTGTATCAAAGCATGTTTCCAGGGTCTAGGAAAAGTACCTGTAGAAAGGCTTGAATTGAACATAGTGAGAATGTAGGGAAGAAAGCCCAGGGAAGGAGTAAGAAGCCAAGAGGAAGGAATGGGATCAAGAGGGCAGGAAGTTTTCTTAGAGGATGATATGAGGTGAAGAAGTTGGGGGCAGTGATAGGGTCAAAAGAGGCCCTAAAGTGAGAGAGTCGGGAAGTAGGTGGAGGGGAGGGAGCGGGGGGGGAGAATCAATGGGGGCAGGACAGGAGGGCAAAGACGCTCTCAAAGACGTAACCTTGTCGCTGAAAAAGGAAGCAAGTTGCGACGGAGGGGGAAGAGAAGGGGCTGAGGAATTGGATGGGGGAACATATAAAGAGGTAAGAGATTGGAAAACGGAGTAGAGATGCCTAGTCTGATTCGGGGCATTGGAGATCGCATTAGAGAAATAAGAGCGCTTAGCAGAGTGAACTTTGGAACGGTAAAAGGAGTGATGAGAGTTAAAGATTGCTAAAGTAGTCGGAGAGGGGAACTTACGCCATAGCTATTCCGCTCTTCGAAGATGAGTCCGGAGCAGCCGGAGACCACTGTGATACCATGGGTGTGAGGGACGGTGCTGGGGAGGGCGGGAGCGTAAACGGGCGATACGATCAAGAGCGGTGGAAAGAGTAGAGGACCAGAGGGCTGCCTGGGAGTTGGGAGAAAGCGAGGAGAAGTCTTAAGGCAGGAGATCAGTTGCTGCGGGAAACTGCTGGAGTGTGAGAAGGGTAAGGACACGACGTAGCCGTTCCGGCGGGGACAAGGGAGAGGAAGAGGAGGAAAGAGGATCTCCTGACCCGAAACATTTGGAAAAACTTAGAGAAGCTAGCAAAGTAGTCAAGAAGGCAAAGATTCAAAAGGAGGAGGAAATAGCCAATGCAATAAAATGGGGGGATAAGACATTTTTCAGATATATTAGTGAGACGAGGAAGGGCAAGAGTGGTATTGTCAGACTCAAGGGTGCAGGGGAGGAATATGTAGAAGCTGATAAGGATAAAGCGGAATTTATTTTTATTTATTTACATTCTCTTATATACCATGCTATTCTGCATCAGTGCAGTTTACAGTGAGAAAACTGAAATTACATTATAACTTGGAGATAACTATTTTACAAGGAACATGGAGGGTTAAGTGGCTTGCCCAAGACCACAAGGAGCACCTGTGGGACTAGAAATCCCAGTCCTTCCAGCCCAAGGTTGCTGTCCTCTAGTGGGATTTGAACCCCCAACCTTCTGGCCTGAAGTACTTTGCCCCAACCACTAGGCCACTCCTCCACTCCTTGCTTAACAAATATTTTTGTTCTGTGTTCACAGATGAAGAACCAGGAGCAGGACCTCAGAAAACACCCATAAATAGGAACAGAAGCAAAGGACATCTTGAACAATTTTCAAAAGACTGTTCATGAGAAACTATCTCAACTTAAAGTAGACAAAGCAATGGGACAGGATGGTATACACCCGAGAATACTGAAGGAACTTGGGGACGTTCTAGCAGCTCCACTGACTGACCTTTTCAATGCCTCGTTGGAGTCGGGAGTGGTGCCACAGGACTGGAGAGAGGCTCATGTGGTGCCTTTACACAAAAGCGGAAGTAAGGATGTGGTTGAAAACTACAGGCCGGTTAGTTTAACTTCGGTGGTGAGTAAATTATTGGAAACACTGCTGAAAGAGAAAATAGTGAGATTTCTGGAGTCCAGCAGATTACAGGATCCAAGGCAGCTTGGATTCACCAGAGGCAGGTCTTGTCAGACAAATCTGATTGATTTCTTTGACTGGGTGACCAGGGAGTTGGACCGAGGGAGAGCCCTAGATGTGGTGTATTTAGATTTCAGTAAAGCCTTTGACACTGTTCCTCACAGGTGACTTATAAACAAACTGAGCAGCACCCTAGGGATGGACCCTAAAGTTACTGCTTGGGTTAGAAATTGGTTGGGTGGGAGGCGACAAAGAGTACAAGTAAATGGAGCTCACTCTGAGGAGAAGGATGTTATCAGTGGTGTGCCCCAGGGATCTGTCCTTGGTCTGATTCTTTTTAACATCTTTGTTAGTGATATAGCGGAAGGGCTTTCAGGTAAGGTTTGCCTCTTTGCGGATGATACCAAAATCTGCAATAGAGTAGACACCCAGGAAGATGTAGATAACATGAGGAGGGATCTAGCTAAGCTTGAAGAATGGTCTAGAATTTGGCAGCTGGGATTTTATGTTAAAAAATGTAAGGTCATGCATTTGGGCAAAGAGGCATATCCTGCAGAGACATTAAATGGCAAATACACTAAAATATTGTCAGCGAAAACATGATAAAAAAAACACCAAAACTCTGAAATAAAGCACACAGAGGAGTCATGTATAAGTTAAACAATAAGGCACACAACACGGAACCATGGTACTGGTGACGCCTCAGCACGTGTGCACTGAAGGCCTGCTGTGTTCCTGCCCACTCCTTAACAGAAAGTCTGCATCAGAGTGGATGAGGATGCAGCAGGTCTTCAGTGAACATTAGGGTTGCTAACTTCTTGAAAGAGAAAAACCCGCCACATGTCATGCCTGTGCTTTTCTCTGCCCCACCCCTTGCCCTGCCCTCCAAAATAACTGCAGTGATGGCAGCAGTGCAAGCAGGGCTGGCTCGTCCATTGTGCGAGAATGTTATTCGCACAGGGCCCCTCACTTCATGGGACTCTGTGCCAACAACATCCTGCATATTTGGCACTGGCAGGGTCGGCTTTAGAGGGCCGCTGGCGCACCGGAGGTCTAAGGGAATTTCCTGTTTCCCGGCACTCGGTGTGCCAGAGGCCTATACTAGAACACAGCTGCCAAAGTGAAGAAAAATGGCGCTCTTCACTTCAGCAGCTGTCAGAGGTGAGCTGGAGCTTGTCTGGAGCTCTCTGAAGCCAGTCTGACAGCCATGGGGCTCTTCCGGGGGTGGGGGCGAAGACTGGAAATAACTGATGGGGAGGGGGTCGGACTGGAAATGGGCTTAGTGGGGGAGGGCTTAGACTGGAAATGGGTTGATGGGGAGCAAGGATAGGACTGGAAAGGGCTGATGGGGATAGAATAGGATTGGAAAGGGCTGATGGGGGGCTAGGATTGGAAATGGGCTGATGGGAGGCTAGGATTGAACTGGAAAGGGCTGATGATGGTGCTAGGACAGGAAATAGGCTGATGCAGGGGGATGGGAGAATGGGACTAGAAGGGAGCAAATGCTCGGTGGGGCTGGAACTAGAAGGGAGTTGATGTTGGGGGAGGACTAGAATAGGATGGGGCTGGGGGAGTGAGGATGGAGAGGGGAAAAGATATTTTTTGTGGGAGGGAAGAAAAATCTACAGTTGGCCGGGTATTGGGAGTGTAAGTGGGGATTGAGAATGGAGGGGTGAAATTTGAGTGGATGAAAAATGAATAAAGAAAGAAATGGAGGAAAAAATGAAAGGGGAAAGATCAGTATGTTAAAGCAGATGTAGAGAGAGAATGGAAAAAAATCACTAGAGGACAAATGGACAGCAGACAACAGGGAGTTAGCAGAAGACACGAAGAAACCAGAAGAATGTGACTGGAGCAACTGAAAAATAAAATGCACAACAAAAGGTAGAAAAATACTTTATTTTGAATTTATTAAATGGAATATGTCAGCTTTAGGAAATGTGCATCATTAACGTCTCCAGTGTTATTATACATTCCAAGTTTGGCTTTTGGGGTTCCCAGTTTAATTATGGTCTTTGTGTTTCAAAATTGTAATCCCTTCTTTGTTTGGTGATGGTCTATGTTTTGCATGTGTAACTGAGCTGAGGTATTCTGTTTATGTAGTTTCTATCTGATAGTGCCACTTGTTCTCTTTCCCCAGTAAGAGATGTATTGGAATTCTCTGAGATGTATTGGCTTAATATGTGCAGTGTTGCCTTTTGATAGATAGGGTATGGTGCTTTGTGAGTCCTGATAGTACTGTTATGATATGGTGGGTTTGCATGGGTTCTAAATAGCACTTCCTAATGTGCCAGGCAGTTGGCACTGGAGTATAGTAATGCAGAAATCTGGTAGTCTTTCTTTATCCATACACTCATTAAAAGGCATGTTTACTAAAAGCTAGTGCATGATAACATTATCCGCAGATGGCCACACACCCCCTTTGGCCGCCCCTGAGTGCAAGTTTCAGTTCCTGCTGGCCACACTGGGGGGGGAGGGTGGAGGTGAGCACAAGAGGTTGCACAATCAGAGTTGCCAAGTTACTCAGTTTCCAAAACCAAAAATAGATCAAAAATATGAAAAAGTAAAGAAATTTCTGAGCAAAAAATAAATGTTGGAAGATTAGTCTTGAGGGAAACCCCTCTCGTGGTGTTCCTTCCTTTTAATCACATTTTTGGCTCTTAATGTTAGAACCTTAAATGCGTAAGAAAACACACCATATAGTGCTCCCAACACAAAACAAACTTTAAATATGTGATTGCTAATAGCCTTAAAAGCAAATCAATTCCCAGGCAGAAAACCACCGAGATAAGTGACTAAAAGTACTTATCTGAACTGCCTTCTAAAGAAGTCCATCTTGAACACTTTGGAACTTCGTGGGAACAGTTTCTTCAAAAGGTTCACAGCCAAAAGGAAGACAAACACAGCACTGCGTTTAGGGCAGCTTCCACTTAGTGCCCTGTTTCAATGCTCTGGTCGCTGCGATGCAAAGATGGCCCCCTAAAACCTTTTGGACGCCAAAGAATGCTCATTCAAATGTTATGCCACACAACCGAAAGGAACCTATCAATAAAGAAGTTGAGAGCCAATCACAACCCACAACGTCACAGTAGGCTTGTTCAATCCAATTCCTGATTGAGACCATTCGGCACTACGGAAGATAAACAGAAAATCCAAGATTGCTCCAAAAACTGCAATCGTTGTTCACAATTACCCCATAGCAATCACATATTTAAAGTTTATTTTGTGTTGGGAGCACTATATGGTGTGTTTTCTTACACATTATGGGGTATGTTTTCTAAACCGGGCTAACGGTTAACCCGGGCTATCTGCAACTAGGTCCCATTGAATAATAAGGGACCTAGTGGCAGATAGCCCGGGTTAACCATTAGCCCGGTTTAGTAAACATACCCCTTAAGGTTCTAACATTAAGGGCCAAAAATTTGATTAAAAGGAAGGAACGCCACGAGAGTGGTTTCCCTCAAGGCTAATCTTCCAACATTTATTTTTTGCTCAGAAATTTCTTTACTTTTTCATATTTTTGCTCTATTTTTGGTTTTGGGTATATTCTTCATAGAGTATAGTTATTTTTGGTTTTTAAGTTACTCAGTTTCAGCAGTGAGATTTTAAGTCAGTCCTGGATTTCTGATAATCTCATTCTGATGTATTATGGGATCTGCAGCACTGATTCCAATAGAAAAATCAGGGACCCCAAATACCATACTGCATTGCAATGCAAATTTAAAGCCAGAACTGGCAAAAATTCTCTCATGGGACTGGGTAACTTGGAAACTCTGATTCTATATCCACAGAACCCCCTCTTCCAGCACCTCCTCCAAAACCCAGTGCAGAGCAGAGCTAGGACATTTCCTCCATAGTATCATCTGAGTAACAGCAACATAAACCTTTTCATTGCTAGGCATATTGTGAAGTAATACAAAACTCTACCAAAAAGTCGCTCAGGAGCAAATCTACCATTCCAACACTAACTTCCAAACCTCACACATAAAGGTCTCTACCTAGGAAAAAGGCAGCATATTAAACATTACAGTGAGGCCTAGAACATTAATAAACCTACTGGGAAAACTGAAAAAACTGGATTAGTATGGGCCACTAGGGAGTTGCAAAATTACCCAGGAGTGAGATTTTTTTGCAGTTCTGGTTTTAAATTGGCATTGCAATGCAGTATGGTATTTGTAGCAGTGCCGTACCTAGCCCTGTGTGAGTGGTGTGGCTGCACAAGGTGCAAAGAAATAGAGGCACATTTGAGATTGCCGGCCTTGCACCTCCCTCCCTCCCTCCCTCCCACCACGCTGCCTGCCCTTGCCCCACTGCCATTTTTGTGGAGTTGCAAAGACCCGTGTTTGAATGGCTGGTCTGGTCCCTCCCTCTCTCCTCTGATGCAAGCATACGTCAGAGGAGGGCGGGATCAGACCTGCATGCAAGCACAGAGTCAGAAAGACCCACTGTTTTTTTTTTCCTTAAATTAGATATCCGCTCTGTGCTGCCACCGCAACTGTTGCCTTCAAGGAACCACAAAAAGCATCAGCAGGGCAAGGGTAAGCAGCGCAGTGCTCTGACTGGACATGGAGGTGTAGGGTAAGGCAAGATGCTATGCATGGAGATAATGGCAAACCTGTGATGGGGAGAGGGGGGCATGCGCCAGATGTGCAAGTCGCACAAGGCGCATTTATGTCTTGGTACGGTCCTGATTTGTAGTCCCTGATTTTACCCATTGGAATCAGTGTTGCAGGCCCCATAATACATCAGAATAAGATTGTCAGAAATCCAGGACCCACATAAAATCTTGCTCCTGGAACCGGGTAACTTGGCAGCTCTGCTGCTACATAGAAAATCCAAGCTAGCAGAATACCTGGCCTCAGTCACACATGCTGAACACAGACAATAGTGCAGAAGAGGTCTGTGGAAATATTGAATGGCACTATACGGATAGTACCGCTGAAGATTGTGGTCAGCACCCTTATCCGGATTGCTTCCTGTTGGTCGTCCAGCTAAGAGTTCTCAATGGCATCCCCCTAAGTTACAAAGACTAATATATTCCATTCACTAAACTGAAAATAGTTTTCTATTTCTACCTTTTATCTGGTCATTTTATTCTCTAACTATCTTGATCTCAGTCTCTGATTTCTGCTTTCTTCTATCTTTAACTTGCTTTCTAGGATCTCTAGTCCACTTCTCTCTCCTATCTTCTTCACTTCCTTGCATCTATATGACTTCTCTTCCTTTCATTGTTCTTCCATTTATTTTTCACTCTATCAACTGAGATTTCAGTGTTCCTTCTTACTTTCAGTCCTCAAATTTCCTCTTTTTACTGCATCTAGCAATCACTTTTCAACTCTTGACAGGGCCCTTCCATTTCTCAACTCTCTCTTTTTCCAGCCTTTAACTATCCTCCCTTCTCTCTGCCTCTTCCCCATGTCCAGCATTTATCCACTTCTCTCCTCCGCTGTCCAGATTGACCCCATCCAGTATCTGCCATCTTTTTCCAACCATCCAGTGGATTTTTTCACCCCCATCGCCCCATGTCCAACATTGTCCTTCTCCTTCAGTATTCCCCCACCCACCTAGTATCTTCTCTCTTTCTCCCTATCCTCCCCTATGTCCAGCATCTTCCATTTTTTCCTCCATATACAGGATCTACTCACTCTCCCTCCTAAATCCTGAATCACCCCTCCCTATCTCCCCCTCTAGTTCCATGATCTCCATTCTCTTACTCTGCTGTTCAGTTTCTTCCTTCTTTTTCCCTCTCCTTATCCCCCCTTGAGTCCAGGATCTCCACCTGTGTTGAGCATCTCCCTTCCCACCTCACATCCAACATCACCCCACCCCCTATCCAGCAGAGTTTCCCTCTCTCTCGATATCCCCTATATCCAGATGCCCTCTCCATTTCCCATTTACACTCCCCTCAGTCTGGCTGCCGCCATGCCAAGCAACTGTACTGAGGCTCTGTGCTTCCTTGTTGTCTGCTGAGCTCCACCTGCAGCAAATTGGGAAGGAGGAATTTAAAATATCTGCCCAGTCTATCCAGAATCTCAGTGCTGTTAACATTGCAGATAGTGTGAATGCACTTATCACCTCCTCAAGAAAAAGGGGTAATTGCATCCGCACTATTTATTTGCATTTACTGCCGCATGATGCTTAAAAATAAAAAAAGATACCACCAGATGAGCATCCTCATCCATTCTGCCACCCTCAATAAGCATCCTTAACACCCTTATTTGGCAGTTTAACACCGAGCGGTAGTATTGCAGGACAAATGCTAGGTGTCAGAGCCATCATTTTGAGCTCAGACTGGTGATGGGGTAGGAGGATAATTCCTGTCTCCTGTAACCCATGAGGGACACTCCCACTAAGTACCAGTAGTGGGAAATTGGGAATGGTGGGTGGGTAAAAATGCTCAACAGTGGTGGGGGATTAAGGATGCTCAGCATGTGGATAGTTGAGACAGCTCAAGGTACAGTTGAGGGTTTAAGGGTGGTCAAGGAATGGGATTGGGGGCATTAAGAATGCTCATCAGGTGATTGGGAGGTCAGTAAAATGTCAAGGGAGAACGGGTGGATCATGGGGAAGTCAATATTTAAAAGTGCTTATCCAATTAGCAGCACCTACTAACCAGATTAGTCCCACTGAGAAAGATATCAATGTCACTATAAGTGGAATTTTAGAAGGGACATCAAGTGCAATCTGGGACACCTAAGCTAGAACATTTGAAAAAAATGCAAGCACATCCTGGTGATTTCACAACCGTGGCCTTGCCTGATATGGATGTCTAGGGGCATCTACATAGACATCCCCAGAACCATATACCAGAACCCAGACGTCTAGGATAGCCTACTGATTAGAGTATAAACAGGAAGTGAAGTTTCAAATCCCACTGCTGCTATCATTGAAATTGTGCTGAATTCCGGAGATGGAGTGCTATCTTCTCTATACTCTGGAGTTTTTCAGCCAAAACGAACACTTTCTCCATGCTTATTCATGCCTGGAGCAGGTATAACCTTAAATGTGACTCCTCACATGCAGGATGTTCTGAGATCAGGCAGTGACGTCCAGGTTTGTGGGAATTCCCCAGCCATGCTTCCTTCTTGCCACTGTTCAGACATGGACGTCCCCAGAGTCAGCTTCTAGAATGGCTGTGGGAACATCTCTATGTCAGTTTTAAAAAGTCCAAAGCATGAATAGGACTTCTAAAATTCCACCATATCAGGATAGTGCAGTGAATATCTTCAGAGATCATCTTGGCACTATCCAGATAATCAAAGATAGAAAAATCCCTAAATATAAAGTGACCAAAATTGTTTTTGTCGGTCTAAAAGCTACAATGATCATCCTATACAGGTATGACCCCTCTGATATACAGTAGTCAATTTTACTTTATTAGAAAGATAAAAGTGGCATTTTTCTTCTTATTTATAAGTTATTTTGGTCTAAAATGTTTCTCTTTCTAATAACGTAAAATGGACTATATTGGAGGAGTCATACCTGTATAGGATGATCGTTGTAACTTTTAGTCCGACAAAAACAATTTTGGTCACTTTAGGACTCATTCCATCACTGACATCCAACCCCTCTGTACGTCCAGCCTGAGCTGGACATACAGAGGGGCTCGCGATTCTGATCTCCCGGGGCATGTCTAGCCCAGCGGGATCAGAATCCCGGTCAGTCATGTATGTGCAGGCCAGGACTGCAATTCAGTCCGGCCTGCATGTACATGTCCAACCCGACTAACTCAGTCAGGGCTTTTAAATGAGCCGCGGCGTCATAGTGTCTGCTTGCCATGGCACTGCAGCTTCATTTAAAAGCCGCGATGCCGGCCACTAGATAAAAGTGTTTATTCCCCCCAGCCCGACCATGATCTGGCCTAAGGCTAGGGTCGGGCTGCAGGGAATGTCCTCTGGCCCACCTGCCCCATCCATGCCCCGGCATTAAAAAAAACAAAAAATACATACGTCCAGGGAAGTTATTCCACCTTGGAGGTGGAATAACTTCCCCGCACATATTACTGACTCTGGATGTACAGGGCTGACATTAGAATCGACCCTGTACGTCCAGGGCCGGTGACTGCCCACTGCTGACCCAGACTCTGCCCCCAGGCCATCCCCTCCCCTATTCCCATCTGACATCCCAGCACAACTGGCAAGGAGGTTAGATAACGCCAGGGGAAGGCACGAATAGCGGGCTGGGACGTCCATCCCTGCTATTCGTGGAACAAAATAACCCCCTTTATATTTAGGGATTTTTCTATCTTTGAGAATTTGTGGATCTCTTGCTGTAGACTACTCAGATAATGCCAGAGTATTCCAAGAGTGAAGCTGAGGCAAAGACATGAGGTATCCCAATAGCAGTGATTTTCCATATCACTATCCAGATAACTTCGGACAACAAAAAAGTTGTCATCAGTGCTAACCGAATAAGCTGTCTAGAGAGATGCTGAATATGGCCACTATTTGAATAGTGTTGGTAATTCACTGCACTGTCTGGATAGTCAGGAGTTCTGCTATCTGGATACTGCCACTAAAATCTGGATTTTGTTTTACCCATAGCGAGCAGTGATTTAAAAAAATGTTGACCACTGCAGGCTCAATATTAACCTGTAGGCTTTAATGTTAAAACACAGGGTGGTGGTAAATGCATGCATATAGCATGATAAAAGTGTATCCATGCTATCTCCTGATGCATTTACTGTATAATAAATGTTTATCCTGTGCAGTATCAGCAGGGCAGATGCTGCCCATGCCCCCTGCAGTCACCAAACAGGCTTTGCTGTTACCATGCCTACATTTTTGTAACACACACATGGTAACTGCACAACTTCACTATACTTTAGTAAACAGCTCCCTTAGTTCTGACTGTCAGTTCCTGACCATCCATAGAACATGCTGTACAATTGCAGCAGCACTACCTTAAATAATCAACGGCCACACTTGGATCTTCTAAATCTCAGGCTCTGCCTACATATAGCACAATATGGCTCTGCTCATTGGAACTGTATCAGATGATAAAGTATTACATAAATTATTGTGCATCTAATTTGATTACATAGTTATGGTGCTGTTTCCTACACATGCACATGATTATAGTCTGAATAGATGGTGAGCCTCCCTTCACAAAAACTAAAAGTGAGTAGATTATGTGACTTCTCACTCACAAACTTCAGTGGATTTCTCTGTATGCTGGCTAAATCACACAAGCTAGTAAACTACAAACTCTCCTACCTCTCTAAACCATAGCATGCAAAATCCATGAAAAAAAATAGCCATGACAGTACCCTAGCACTATTCACCAACTGAAATACACTCCCAGTATAGTGCCACATTAAGCAATCCGATGATGCTAAACTTTGAACATCCTCCAATTTGAAAGACAGTTTCTGTTTATGGCCCAACAGTACTTACTTAAGACACAGTATTGGCCCACTCGCTCATATCCATGGCAGCAGTCAGTAAATGTCATTGTCTCTGGGACTTTGATGGTATGATACTCTGTTCTGTAATGTGTTTTAGAACAATTCCTCCATGGAATCCACCATCCACATGTAGTGGTTTCTTGGTAGGCATTCTGGTAAGCAACTACTTTAGTGACATTTTTTGTTATAGTATAGTTGCACATGTAGTAGCCATCAAAGGAGAGATTGTTTTCTGAAACAGAAGAAAAGAGTTATTAATACTAGGTACTTTGGTGTAATAACACATAGAAGCCTCCATATCTGCAGGACTACTGAGGAAAGCTGCTCTTGCTGAGAAGGATTCTGCAACTGTAAGTGTTTACCTGCTGGAATCTCTCAGACTCTTGCGTTAAAGGGACGTCCTTAGGTTTTAACTGATTAAAATCTCTTACTTATTTTAAAGTTCTGTATTTTTACGGAAACTCATTTTTATTAGATTAAAACAGCTGACAAGTTTCCAAGACTCATACTCCCTTACAAGTCATTTGCATGAGTAATATAGGTCATTACAAGGGTACAACAATACTTCCCAATCCAATCCAAACCAATCCCCACCCCACATACTTCTCCATTCAGCACATGTTGAAGCAGATAGCCCCATAAAGTAAGCATCCCAAATAAAATATTCAAGATATTCAAATAAAATAAGTCAAGTGAAATAAGTGTTACCCTTAAGGACCTGCATAATCAAACATATTATAATCCTGTTTACGTTCCTGTTCGTCTCCCCACTTATAAATAAAAATCAGACCTCTAGAACACAATACCCTCTAACCCAGCATTAACACACTCTTCAACTAACACTCTTACCCAAACCCATAGGTTCAAAATTAAACATCAAAAAAGTAGGAATCTGTATGTTTTACACAACACCTTCACTCATCTCTCCGTGACCCACACAAGTTCATCAGGACCCTGCTCACAGTCTCTATCAAATCTTATCCCCATCTATTCTACTATATGGTGGGAACCACGAAAGCAGCAGCAGAACCAGACATTCCACCCTCATCACAACCTGCCCCTTCCCCCTTAGCTATATATCTCATCCCCAACCCATCCCTCTCCTAACCTCCCCTTCCCCCCTTGTAATGACTATCTGCATCTCCATCCCCACCTATCTTTTCCTTCTCAAGAGTCCCTCCTTGCCAATTACCTCTTGAATCATAAACATCCAAAAGAGTTGGCTTCAGCCATTGTAGTTGAACTAGACGCCATAGCGGACATGTCCACGGACGTGTGAGTAGCAACTGAATCCCAAATCTGCCCAAAAGTCACTAATTTGTTTGCCCCCAGCAATTGAGCCGTTCTCTTCTCCATGGTCATTAATTCCATCATTGCTAACTCCCATGCGTGAACCTCTGGAGTTCTCCCTGTCATCCACTGCTGCAAGATACACTGTTTTGCCAAAACAAAACCCTTCTCACAGAGTTTCCTTTGATGGCTCCGTAAAAGCCCATCTGTCTCATAGACCCTGAACAGGCACCATTCTAGAGCTAGAGCTACTCTTTGGGAAACCCACGCACTCAACCGGGAACAAACACCCCTCCAAAAGACCTGAATGCTAGTACACATCCAGAAACGATGTGCCAAGGTGCCACTGCTCGTCGCACATAGTCGGCACATATCCATATGAGTCAACCCTGCTTTTAAAGCCCAAACATCATGGACATATGCCCTCCATAGAAACGTATACTGAACATCCTGCAAACGTACAGACTGGGAAAGGCTAGCCAAACCCACAAAGGCCCATTGTAACACATCCATCATGACAACAGACAGAACATCCTTTTGCCATCGACTCGCCAAACCCTCAAGTGCCTTCATGTCCAAACCTGGGGACAACTCCTCTCAAAGTCTTCGCATAGTTATCCGCCCCTCCAGAGCTCTCAGTAACTCCACCATGCACTTCGCTTGAAAAAGTGTTGGAACTTCCCTTTGTAAACCTCACACATAATGTCTCACCTGTAAATAAAAGTAGAACTCATGCGCCTTCAAGTGATATCTCCTCTGTAACGACATAAAGGAGTCAATTTCCGCTTCACTCTCCATCTTAAGTAGCCCTATACAAGTCACGCCACATTGCGCCCATCTCCTAGGGACCCCCCCCTCCCGCCTTGCATACCCAGGGGAAAATCACTGTTCCCCAGTAAGGGCAAGCAATCTGTCTTATGCCACCCAACCCACCTTTACTGACACAAGACTCTCCACGCTTGCCTGAGAGATTGCAAGTAGATTTATGCCTTCCATGCCGGCGGCAACTCACTATTCATTTGATGTAATAGGAAGGATCTATGCAGGGGTCTTGACATGTCATCTACTATGTCTACAGGCAACGTCTCCGATGAACCTTCCAACAAATCCCTCAATGGCCGCATCAAGCATGCTAGGTTATAAGCCCGTATCGACGGAAAACCAGCTCCTCCAGCTGCCACTGGCCTCATCAACACTGACAGTGCAATGCGTGGCTTGTACTCCACAAGAATCTACCAATGTAGCTCTGTAAAAGTAGCAGATCCTTCCTCATGACCCACAATGGAACATGGTGCAGTAGATATATCCATTGCAGAAGTTCCATCATCTTGAAGAGAGCTATTCATCCCTTAAGAGAGATAGGAAGGTCATGCCACTTTCCCAGCCTCTCAATTGTCCGTGCTATCTGGGGCTTGATATTAAGGCTATAGAGTTGCGACATATTCTCTGGCAACTGGATACCTAGGTATCGCAGCTGACCCTCTGCCCACACCAAGGGTAAACTACCCTGCCATTGTTTTTTGATCAGTCCTCCTACATGCAACACCACTGATTTAGTCTTATTGATCTTCAAGCTGGAAAAAGAACCAAAAACCTCAATTTGCCGCAACACAGCCCACCACAGCGACTTTTGGGGAGGGGGTTCTGGAGGCAGAGAAGAATATCGTCTGGAAATGTATTTAATTTGATGTTCCCTGTCCTCCACTGCAGACCTCTCACCTCCTCCGTCTCAATTAATGAGATCAACAGCGGTTCTAATTGAAGTAAAAACAGCAAGGGAGACAGGGGGCATCCTTGATGGGTCCCTCTTCCAAGCGAGAAAGCCTGAGACTGCGTACCTCCGACAAGAATGGAAGCCAGCGGGTCTGCGTATAACGCTTAACCCATTTGAAAAAAGCATCTCCAAATCTGAAGCGTTGCAGCACTTCAAACATATAGGTCCAGGATAACCTGTCAAAAGCCTTCTCGGCATCGAAACTGACCAGCATTAGGGGGTTTTGCTGAAGCAAGCAGCATTCCATCCCCAACAAAACTTTAATATTCAAAAATGCTTCTCTCCCCTTCACGAATCCCGATTGGTGTGACCCTATCAACCTAGGGAAGAGCTTTCCCGTCCGATCTCCAAAGCGGAAGAACTGATGTCTATAAAATTGCATGGTGTATATTGCTCTACTGTGTAGCACTGCATTGAGCTGTGCCTGCAATTGCGTATAGGCCCTCATACGGGCCACATCAGGGCTTGACAGGGCTGCCTGCTTGAGCTCCTGCAGTGTCTGTGTTAACTGCAGGATCTGGCGGTTTATCTGCTTTTGTCATTTAGCTACATAAGCAGTAACATGCCCCCGCATCACTGCTTTCCCAGCCTCCCAAAATAAGCTAGGTGTATTAGCATGGGCTTCGTTAAACTCGTACTCTCCCCATTGCAGTGGCAGATACTCCCAGAAACCTTCATCCTTCCATATTTGTCTCAGGAAAGACCACTTACGCTCGAGGGGCCCCCTCCCTCGCCAGTCTATCCAAACCATAGCATGATTGGACACTATTATCGGTTCAAGCTCTGCATTCACAACTCTCCCAAAACTGTGCTTTGACACTAGAATGAAGTCAATGCAGGACCAGGTTTGGTGCGTCCTAAACAAATGTGTGTAGTCCTTCTCTTCTGCATGCAGCACTCTCCACACATCAACTAACTCTCCCGTTTTACACACATAGCCCACTCCTCTATGCTTCCACCCTCCTCGTTCCACAGAGCCTGACCTATCCAACTCGAGGTCATATGGACAGTTGAAGTCACCTGCCAAAACCACAGGTATCTGAGGTGCCTACATTCGTTTTTGAATAATATTCTTAAAGAAATTATGGTAATAGGTATTGGGGGCATACACATTTCCTAGCATCATTTCTTCCCCATGTACCTTAACATACAAAAATACATATCGGCCCTGTGCATCTATTTCTTTTGACAGAACCTCCAAAGGAATACCTCTTCATACTAGGATAGCTACCCCCCATTTCCATACCCCAGAGGAAGCTCCATACACCTGCGCTACCCTGTCCCGTTTTAATTTCTCATGCTCCCGCTCATTTAGGTGCGTTTTTTGGAGGAAACACCTGTGCCCCTTTCCGCTTTAAGGCCTGTATGTTTATGTTTATTAAAATATTTGCTATACCGCCCCATACCAGTGGCATCTGGGCGGTTTACAATTGCTAAAATAATATTACATTATAGTAGTATCTTAGTACGCTTAACAGGCGTGCTCACACCCCCCACATTCCATGTGACCATGCGCAAATCACATGATATAACGGTACCTTAACAAGACTACCCCTCCAGTTACATAAATGTACACTTGTACCGTCCTGAGCTGCCCAGCCTCAGTTTCAGGACGTCTGCCATGCATGCTTTTAAATTGCGCCAACCCTTTGCACAAGACTCTCGTATCAAGAATGAGATGCAAGGAGTCGGCCATAGTCATTCCCTCCCCAACCCACCCTGACTCCTCCTTCTCCCTCCTGCACGCCAACCCTTCCCCGCTCCCCTGCCCATCCCCCGACCCTCCCCTCCCCGATTCACCCGCTCCCACTTCCCCAATTCCATGCAAACATTCACTCTCTCCCTCCCGTTCATACACCCCTCCCCCAACACATCCCAAATAATGTCCCAGTCCTTCTATGCCTCAGTAACTCCTGGCAGAGGTCGGGTCCAGATTCGAAGCTGCAGGGCTGCCCCAGTCCTCCAGTCTCTTCCTCCTCCTCCCGATCATTCACCAGAGCATATCCCCCTCTTTCTGATGCAGTGGCACCCGAACCAGACCAAAAAAACAATCATATTAACATGCCTAAAAAGAAAAATATCAAAAAACAGCATACCAAGAAGAAAAAAATAAAAATAAACAACTGAAAAGAATGGTAGCCGCATTCATCTTCCACACTCATCACATGTCCGCCGCCATTTATCAAGTCCAGACACCAGCTTAGATTTCCGCCAACTCTCTCAAGTTCTGTAGGTGCCAAGGCAACATCACCCCCTCACCTCCTCCCGAGGGTGCAAGTGCTCCTCAAGTCGATGCCTCCATGTCTTTGTCTAAATCCGCTATAAATTGCTTCGCTGCAGCCAGCGTATCGAACGAATGGTTCTGACCTTGACTCAGAACCCTAAGTACTGCTGGATAGGCAAGACTGAACCGTATTTTCTGTTCAAACAGGGAAGCAGAGTGGGGCATACTCCTTCCGCTTCGCCACCACTGCCGCTGAGTAATCCTGGAATAGCAGAATCCGATGGTTCTCCAGCACCAAGTCCCCTGGAGCAGTTGCACTTTATACTGAAAATTCAGGATTCTGGCTATTACCACTCTCGGGCACTGCCTGGTCCCCAGCTGATGTGCCCGCTCCACCTGGATAAGGCCAATCAATGATTCCAGGCCCAGTTCTTTCGGTAGCCAAGATTCAATCAAGGACGGCAACATCCGATCGGTCGTAGATTCTGGAACTCCTACCAGCTACAGATTATTCCTCCTAGATCTGTTTTCCAGATCATCCACCTTAGCTAGTAGGGCCTCTATTTGTGTTTACTGCGTTTTACTTTCCCGCGCTCGGTGCCCCTCTGCGTCTTCAATGGCTGCTACATGATGTTCCAGCTCTTCCACTTGCCGGCCCACTTCAACCAGCGAGTCTCCCACCTCTTCCAACTTGTTGATTATCTGGTTGAATTTAGGGTCTAATAGCTTAACCACTTCTTTTGCTACCTCTTCTGGTCTACGAGTCAGTGCTCTCCATGCCAGGCGAAGCGGGCTGGGCCGCGGCCAAGGCCGAGGTCCAAGTCTTGCTTACTCTGTCCTGATCCTTCCTCGCTGGTAAGGGCATCTTGTCCCTATTATCACCCCAGGCTCTTCTGCAACTGTTCTTACACACTCTCACACAATTGCAATCTCCTCGGGAGGAAAAGAATGAATATTAAAGATTATTTCAGGAGGCAGCCCCGGAGCGAGCAGAGAAGTGTCCTCACTCGCTCATGCGTCACCAGGTTCTGTGTTTTTTAAAGCTACACAGGGCACTGTTTTAGAAAGCCAGCTTTTTACTTAGAGTTTCATTTAACATTCAGTCAGGGCACTGTGTATAAAGGCATAGCTTTACCAAAATAGTAGATTAGGGTAAATATTTTTAGAGTATAAAGAGAGAAATATTTTTTTAGAGAAAACCTTTACGAAGAGGTCTTACAGTTAGGATGCAAGAGAACTGTGAAATTGTTTAAATAGGTGTTATAGCCAAGTGACAGATTCAAACAGGTCATTTTGAAAGGTTCCTTCTATAAAAACAAGGCAGTGTGAATCAACAAAGAAATTGAAAAGAGATTGCCCTGGAAAGTCAACCAGAGCTCACTGATTTTCATTCTGAAAGACTACTGAGAAAAGCTGCTCTTGCTGGGAAAAATTCTACAATTGTAAGTATTTACCTGTCGGTAATATCTCAGACTCTTGGGTTAAAGGGAACGCCTTGAGTTTAAACTGATGAAATCTCTATTTTAAAGTTCTGTGTTTTTTGAAAGTCACATACAGCACTATTTTAGCAAGCCAGCTTTTTACTTAAATCAAACTCTAAGGGCTCTTTTTACTAAGCATTTTCCCCATAAAACACAAAATGTATTTATTGTATTTAATAGGTTTTATATACCGCCTTATCTTATAATCAAAGCGGTTTGCATGATAAACAAACATAATACATGGCAGTTATACATTACATAGTCGTGTGGGATGAGGAGACATGTAGGAGGCTCTTGGTAGTAACTTATTTACAAAGAGGCATATATACAATATTTACAAGACTGTGTCATGAGTTGAGACAGCTGATTTGTCGGGGGAGGGGTCAATGGGGGCAGGAGGAGTTGCGCATTAAGTGATGGCTCCGTAGTGTTATGTGAAGAAGTGAGTTTCGAGTTTCTTCCTGAAGTCTTTGGCATCAGAGGTGGCTCTCGGGTCATCTGGAAGGGAGTTCCAGAGGGCAAGTGCTGCTAGTGACAGTGCTCTTGCAGACATGGATTGGATGATTTTAGAGTAAATGCTAGAGGTCTGAATGGTGTCCACTCTGTTATGTCTTCTGGGTCTGGTGCTTATGTTCATGTTGATGAGAATCTCAGGGGATAAGTTGTGCTGGATCTTGTATATGTTAAAAGCTGTTTTGAATTTGATCCTAGAGGTGATCAGAATCCAATGCAGTTGGCTCAGGAGGGGTGTTTTGTTGGAGTTTTGATGATCCGGTGATGATGCGGGCAGCAGTATTTTGCACCATCTGTAGAGGTCAAATTGTCTGTTTGGGTAGTCCATGAAATAGTGTGTTGCAGTAATCCAGTATGAGCATGATTACAGCTTATCAGACAGTTCTAAAGCGGTCTTGACTAAGGAGTGGTTTGAGTTTTCTTATGATGGCCATCTTGCGGTATGCACTTAACGCAGTATTGTTAATGAGGGTTTGGAAGTTCAGGTTCCAGTCCAAAGTTACACTCAGGTACTTTAAATGGGAGAAGACCTTTAGTAAACAGAGTTCTAAGACTTGATCAGGGCACTGCTTTAGCAAACCAGCTTCTAGTGAGTGTTTCTTTCCCTCCTGCCCACCCATATTCCCACCCAAACCCAGGCACAATCTTAGATTTATAGGATCTTACAGGGACAAAGGTAGTCAAATTCACTTTCAGGTGTAGCTGGTTATCCTCATCAGGTATAGCTTAATTAATTAAGGCCCTGAAATTAATCCTGACATGAACAATGTCCCTTAAACCTATTAGGTATACTTGTATTGGTACAAATATCCCTAGCAACTTTAAGTAAACAACTTAAATATCTTAACAAAACCTTAAAACTAAGATACAGACAGCAGTCCAGCAGCAAGGTGGAGGCTAGCCAGTCTTTTGCATTGATTGTTATATATACAATTTTATCCCAGTTGGTGAGGAGTCTTACGTGTGCACTAGGGACAAGGAGCTCTTTGCTCTCAGGGAACGAGTCCAATCTCTGGTGGCTAGAACAGCAGACTTGGAGGAGCTAAGGAAGACAGAGACAAGACCTACAGGGAGGTAGTACTGAAGTCCTTCCTCCAGTCTGGCAGCTTCACTGTTGCCATGGAGGAGAGAGGTAACATGAAAAGAGAGCATCACCTTGTTGAGGCAGGAAGTGATCCTGTAGCTATGTCCTGTCCTCTAGGTGATGTAAAACCCTCTTGCACCAAGGAGGTTTCTCCAGGGACATGTGCCTATGAGGGAAGGGTTGGTGCGGCCCTTATAGATGACGATTCCATCATTAGGTGTGCAGACACCTGGTTAGCTGGTGGACGAGAGGATCAACTGATAATATAACTGCCTGGTGCAAAGGTAGTGGACCTCACACACCACCTAGACAAGGTTTTCAGATAGTGCTGGGGAGCAGTCTGCTGTCTTGCTACATGTTGGTACCAATCACATAGGAAAATATGGGAGAGAGATTCTGGAGACCAAATTTAGGCTTTTAGATAGGAAGTTAAAATCCAGAACTTCCAGGGTAGCATTCTCCGAAATGCTTCCTGTTCCACGCGCAGGACCCAAAAGGCAGGCAGAGCTCCGGTGTCTCAATGCATGGATGAGATGATGGTGCAAGAAAGAGGGCTTTTGATTTGTTAGGAGCTCGACAACATTCTGGGGAAGGGAGGGGCTTTTCCGAAAGGGTGGGATCCACCTTAACCAGGATGGAACCAGGCTGTTGGCATTAACCTTTAAATAGGAGGTAGAGCAGCTTTTAAACTGGGGAAAGCCGAAAGTCACCCAAGAGCCAGGGCCGGCCCATCCATTGAGCAAGAATGTTGTTTACCCAGGGCCCCGTGTTTCAGGGCGCCCCATGCAAACAACATTCTGTATTAAAAGCCCATCTAAATTTTAAAAAAAAAAAAACTGGCTGCTGCTGCTGCTGCCACTGCCGCCATGGCAGCGGCAGAATCAAGTGTCCCGTGCCTGCCCGACAGAGCCCCCCCCCCCCCTGAATCAGTCCCCTCGCCGCTGGCTTTCAGAGCCACAAAGGGAGAGTTTCCATTTCTTGCGGCTCTGTTAAGCCCGCCGGGGCTGATGGAAATGCTTGTTTCCCATCAGCACTGGCGGGCTTAACAGAGCCACGAGAAATGGAAACTCTCCCTTCGTGGCTCTGAAAGCCGGTGCAGAGGGGACTGATTCACGGAGGGCTCTGCCAGGCAGGCAGGGGGGCCGCGGGACACTTGATTCTGCTGCTGCCATGGCGGGAGCAGCAGCAGCCAGTATTTTATTTTTAATTTTCCCTGGGCTATGGGCTAATAGGGGGTTAGGACTGGTAATGGGCTATGGGGGGGGGCTAAGACTGAAAATGTGGTGATGGGGTTAAGACTGGTAATGGGCTTTGGGGGGGCTAGGACTAAAGTTGGGCTGATGGGGAGGGTTAGGACTGGAAATGGGCTGATGGGGAGGGTTAGGACTGGAGGTGGGCTGATGGGGGGCTAAGACTGGAGATGGCTCTTGGGGGAGCTAGGACAGGAAATGGGCTGATGGAGGGGCTAGGATAGGACTGGAAATGGGCTGTTGGGGAGGTGCTAAGATTGGAAATGGGCTGTGGTGGGAGCTTGGACTGAAAAGGGCTCATGGAGGGGCTAGAACTGGAAGTAGGCTCATGGGGGGCTTGGATTGGAAATAGGCTGAGTGGAGGGGAGCAAGGATTTGACATGGGCTGATGGTGGGGCTAGGAAAAGACTAGAAATGGGCTGATGGGGGGCTGGGATTGGAAATGAACTGATGGAGGGTCTCGGATAGGACTGGAAATGGATGCGGGAGCTAGGTCTGGTAATGGGCTGAGTGGGGGGAGCTAGGACAGCAAATGGGCTGATGCGAGGACTAGAAGGGAGCAGATGCTGGGTGGGGCTGGAACTAGAAGGGAGCTGATGTTGGGGAGGATTAGAATGGGATGGGGCTGTGAGAGTGAAATGAAGAGGGGAAAAATATTTTGTGTGGGAGGGAACTAAAATCTACAATTGGCCGGGTATTGGGAAAGTAAGTGGGGATTGAGAACGGAGGGATAAAATTTGAATGGATGAAATAGGAATGAGAAAAGAGCAAAAGGAAAAAGATTAGTATGTTAAAGCAGATGTAGAGAGAGGATGGAAAAAAAACTAGAAGAGAGAAGAAAGGACAAATGGACAGCAGACGATGGAGAGTTATATGGTTTTGTTAAACAATACAGTGTTATAATGTAAAAACAAAAAACATATCAGCTTGCAGCTGCTCCAGGAATGTTTCCACAACTCAAATAATTTATTTCTTAATGCCATATACTGCTACAGGAGCAGCTTTCTTTAAAAAGGATTTTTCCTATAATACTAATATATCCGTTAAGGGAGCAGCAGATACTGAGTGATAACGGCAGTAGTAAGGGTGTTTTCGTGCGGTAGATGAGTGTGGTATCAGCTTGCAGCCACGATGTACCCTCTGTGACCCCAAAAATGCAGTTATAGGGTGTGGGGGGAAAAGTGTGGCTGTGCAATGTGGAAGCCCCATTACCAGCTAAGTTAGTCGCACAGCTGTTCCAGCCTCCCAAGACAATTGTGCATAGAGCAACCCCCTGACAATTGTGCATAGAGCAACTGGACAAGAGTCCCTGACATAGGCGGCTATAAAATTAGGCCAAGTGAGGCGGTGGCCTCAGATGGCAGCTTTTTGGGGGCAGCAAAATTGCTCCCAAAAAGACTGCTGTCACCGCCTCACTCAGCCTTCAAAATAAAAGAAAAAAACAAAACTCTGGTGCAAGAAGCAGCTGCCGCTGCTGCTCCAGCGGCGGCAGCAGCAGAATGAGGAGCCCTGTGGCCACCCGCCCGCCCCCTCCCCCGGAGAGCCTGCTGGTTTCCCCAGCTCCGCTTTGCAGAGCCATGGCGAAGGGACAGTGTTTTCCTTAACCGCGGCTCTGTTAAAGCTGAGCCCGAGGTGTTGATCGATTTGAAGGGGCGTTTTTTGCACCATTCTACATAAGATAAGTAGAGTGGTGACCATTGTTTAAAGTTTTTAAAGAAAAGTTATAGAAAAAGAAATAATAGCAATACAACGTTAGAGAAAATAATTGCCTAAGGTCATTGATGTGAATGGACACTATATTGGGAGAGTCAAATTACCCATAAAAAAGTGTATAAATATCGTTTATCTGAGACCGATGGCAAGTAAGATAATGAGTTGAAATCGGAAAATAGACTAGTGAATTTATGTGTTTTCTATTATGGATATAGAAGGACAGACTAGATAGGCCATGTGGCCTTTTTCTGTCATCATTTTTCTATGTTTCTAGGCAGTCTACTAATGAAGGCTTTGACCTTTTTTTGACAAATGGACACCATCTCTGTTCTGCAACCCTTGGAACAGCATCCCATGGTCCAGGAAACCAAAACGCTGTCGATGACACCATCCACACAGCCATGCATTCATCTCTAGAATGTGAGCCTCTCTGCCTTGGCATTTACCATCAACAGTTAGGATTGAAGAGACCACCACCTGTGTACTTATCCACTTCACTCTCTGTCCAGAGCCATGAAGTCACTTTTGATATGCTCAGAGTGATACCTGGCAGCATCATGTGTTCCGACATGGATTAGCACAATGAATAATAGTCAGTGGGCTTGATGAGTCTCGGCAAGCTCTCCATAACTCTGGTTCCTCCCTTTCCAGGGATGCTTTCACCTCCTTCACTTCCAGGGCTGCATAATGGTTCTTCAATTCAAGGACTAGAGAAGTTGGATTGATGATTCTGCAGGCCCTGGTGACTTGTGTCCAACCTTCATCATTCTGTAGGCACCCACCTTCTCCTCTGCTGGAGAGCTTGGTTGTTGCAAGAAGCATCTCATCAATGGACTTCTCACTTTCTTGAATGCTCCTCAGCCTCACTACCTGCTCTCTGAGTTCCTCCACTTATTTCCCGAGAGCTTCAGCACGCAGAGACCCTGCACATGGAACTGGTCCTTCAACTGGCATTGGGACCTCTGTCTAGACAGAGGTAGAAGCTGTAATGGGACAACAGCTTTAGAAAAATGATTTTTCCCAGCCATTGTATTGTTTGTGGAGCTTAGGTATCTGTTAAAGCAAAAGAGAGAGATCTACCAAAGTACCAGCCGGTTTCCCAGCTATCCTTTCAGAGAACAAGCAGTTAAATCTATTTAATTATATTCAAAATGTGCTGTTCCAGGTCCCTGTGTTTTGTTAATTGGGGAGGTGCCCTATAAAACAAAACTGCTCACTAGGCGTGGGTGGGAGTTGGGGGGGTAGGGAGAGAACTAACACCTGATTTGGTGTCAGTAGCTCCAAAGAGCTGAGAAAGTTACTAAAGCAGAGTTCTAAACCTACTCCACTAAAGAAAATATTTCTCCTTTTAAACTAAAGCACCAAAAAGAATGTAACTTTTTTCTGGGTGGTGGTTTCTAAGGTGGTACCTTGCATCATGAACCAAAGTTGGGTTGTTCTTTCCTAGGTGTATAACTTTGCACTTGCCCACATTACATTTTATTTGCCATTTGGACGCCCAGTCTTCCAATTTATCAAGGTCCTCTTGCAATTTTTCGCAATCCTCTTGTGTTTTAACAACTTTGAATAATGTTATGTCATCTGCAAATTTGATCTCCACATATGTATGCTTCGGCCAACTATCCTGATATGTATGCACATACCGTGGCAAGGACTACTAACATTTGAGGTCCCAGGGGACATCTCTTCACATAGGTGATGGATATAAGTATGGTTTTCAGGGATCAGCAGATGTGGTTAAGGTAACATATGCAAGCCAGTATTCCAGCTATTGCATACTGTGCAAACTATTTATGTGTTTTCCCTTGCACTGCTGCAAACCAGCTACATATCTCATGCAGCCACACAATGTGCTTGGCACATGATCAGATGTACACCATGAGTCACACACCATGGCAGATGGGAACTCAGGAATCATGTGACATATCACATATGCATAACAATAGCAACTGACCCTCAAGAAGCAGGCTACTCCATCAGGGAGGCTAGTATTTGTGCAAATTCTCTTAGCAGCACCAGGTTGTTTATGATGGGCAGCTATTGGTGTGAGATGCATAGCACATTTATCTCACAGCGTTGACACATTGGACACATTCTCAATATTTCATTGCTACTACCACCATTGATGTAACCAGATGCATGCAGCACAGCACAGACACATGTAAGAGAAAGTAAGCTCTTTTGAGCAGGGCCTATCTAGCCAGGACAGACTAAACAGTAGCTGTAGACATAGCATACATCTAGGGGGAATGGGAAGGAAACACAAAGGATGTTGGGCAAATCATATTTCAGGAGCAGCAGAATGGAGGAGATTTTGAAGCCTGGATCTGATAGAGGCCAGAGAAGGAGCATGACGTACAGACTCGGGTAGTGTGTTACAGGTATAAGGAGCAGCAAGGAGAAAGGAGCAAAGTGAGGAGTTTGCAAGAGCAGAGAGGGAACAGATAGACCTGATTTCTGTGGAGGAAGAATTCCCAAGGAAGGGTGTAGGGAGAGAATTGCGTTGGATCATTCATGTCACACTTTCACATACATGCACATCATGTCATATGCCTCAGTTGAGAATCGAATTCACAACAGACACAAGGAAATATTCATGTGGAAAAAGTCAGGGCAACACATTTCAGATGGCCTGACATCCCAATAAGGTATATTACAGTTGACACCCTTAAGGCTCAAACTGAGGCCCCAACTGTTGGCCCTCCCAGTGGCTTTAGAAGTGACATACACACACACATACATGTATCATTGTGGAATTCCACCACGTTCTGCTGTTGTCACACAATGCCCTTAAGACATGTCTGTTGAACAACACTACTGAAGAGTGTTCTATGCTAATCACAGTTAGGGAACAAAGCCAGAACTAAACAGTTAGGATGGGCAGAATGTGTTGTACCAGGAAAGACCATCTTTTACATCCAGATCCACCCCACAGACATGTCACATTAGCTAAATGGGCAGACATATCACACAATATTGACAGTGGTTATGCTTCATCTGAGCACATAGACAGATTTTCTTTTGACTGAGCTACATCTGTCACATCTAGTCATAAGGCCAATATGTGTAATTTCTGATGGGTCTTACACCTAGAGTTGTCTTGCAGTGCATGTCAGTTCCATGTTTACCATGTGATATGATCCCTTGGTGTAACAGTGCAGACCTTCAGTGTTTGCACCAGATGTTTGCACCAGATGCACCAGTAGCATCATGGCTACTATTGCCATATGTCCCGGTCCCAGGAAGATAAGGAAGGTAGGTAAGGATGGCTTAGCTGATTTATAGGGTCCTGATTTTTAGGTGTATTACAACAGTCTGTGCAACCTTTTTAGAATGAATAAAGTGTTGCCAGAAGATTGGCGATTGGAGGAGTGATTCTGAGAAGGCAGTTACAGGTTTTAAAAGCAGGGTGTGTTTGGTTGGTAGGTGTTTGCTCTGTGAACAGAAGGATCAGTTTGTTCAGTGATGTAAAAGTTTGAAGGTAAGAGATAGATTTGATTGTGATTTTAAGGTGAATCTTATTTATTTATCTCCTGCTTTTCACCAGGTCAAAGTGGTTGGGGGATACATTTAACATGAGGGGATGTGAGACACATATACACTAATACAGGGAACATGGGCAATGGAGGGTTAAGTGGCTTGCCCAAGACCACAAGGAGCACCTGTGGGGCTAGAAACCCCAGTCCTTCTGGCCCAGGGTTGCTGTCCTCTAGTGGGATTTGAGCCACTGACCTTCTGGCCTGTGGTACATTGCCCCAACCACTAGGCCACTCCTCCCTATTGGGCAATTTGAGTAGTTTTGAGACATGTGTTAATATATTGTAGGTGTGTTTGGATTCCGGAGCGTTTTTTCTTGGATGCGAAGAGTATGATTTGAGAAACAGCCATTTGTAGAGGAGTTCTTTGACAAAGCCGCAGCAGCGGTGAAACCAAACGGCCATGGTCTGAGAATACAACACTGCAGGATATAATACTGCATTAGATGATTTTGAATGCATAACTTAGGTGGCTGGGTATCAAAATGTTCTTTGAATGAAGGCAGTGTATCAACATTGTCTTAACTTTTTTATTAACTGCAGCTTCTATTCTGTGCTGTGGTATCATTTTTATAAGCCTGTGCAGTAAAGGGGACAATGATGAGCTTTACCTGGTGGTGTGGTTACAGGTTACCTGAACCAATAAAATCCACGGTTTGAGTCCCTGGCATTGGCAGTGAGCAATATATGAAGTTTTATATGGTATAGAGTAAATTTAAGATATATTTATGTGTGATAGTGAAGTTTAAATAAGATATATTTAGGAGTCCCATTGTGCATCTTATTGATTAGTTATTTGTGACACTCATTATTGAATTTATTTATTTGGAGTTGTGGTGTAACATGTACATTGGCTATAGTTCCAGCATGGCACTGATGGCATTTATATATACTTCCCAGATGGAGAAGGCCCAGGAGCTGTGGCGCAAGCAGCCTGAATTCATCAGGCAGGTGTGGGAGGAGCTTCACCCTGCATCGGATGGCGAGTCACTGTAACACATATGGCCCAGAACATGACGACAACTATAAGATGTGCAAGAGATTTCCCCATGTCCACAAAATGTACAGATACTATCATGTATATACCTTCTGTGTTTGTCTTGACTAGATTGTAAGCTCTGATGAGCAGGGACTGTCTCTTACATCTCTGTGCAGTGCTGCGTATGACTTATAGCACTATATACATGCTCAGTAGTAGTAGTAGTAATGTATATCATAGCCTTAGGTGACTATCCTAGCTCACACATTCCAGGAAATGCATGCATGCAGGGTGTGGTGGACCTGGGAACTGTTTGGCCCTTACAGCTGTGCACTCATCATAACAACCTTGGCAAGGTATCCTATATTCTCAATATAGGTCACAAACAGAGCAAGCACACCCGCAAGATATCAGCACAAACACAAAGAAGCGAGATGTATATGGGTCACAGGTGCTTTATTGAAAAAAACCCTTACACGTTTTGGCAAACTGCTTCCTCGGGGGGTGCAAACCTCAAGTAGAAACAAAAATATAATAGTCACATAAAAACACATAAATATGATAGAAATATATATCAAACCAATATAAAAAGTATATAAAATGAGCATAAAAATAGCAAGGCTGAGTTTGAAGACAATAAGGGGCACCCTTATCAAACTGAAGTGTTTAGATTTGCAAATGTTTATCCATGCATTTTTTTATTTAATATTACTTATATACCGCCTTTCATGATATCAAGGCGGTTTACATTGAACAAACTGAAATTACATTGAACAGGGCATTATAACTTGATATATATGGTTGTTTGATATCATAATGGCTTGGTCTCATCATTGCCATTGTGGAAGACTTCTGACCTCCTACTTGCTTTTTCATTGGATACAAATATAAGTGGATGACATGTGAACTCCTATGACCATTTGTTCACATGGGAGTGTATGTAGAGCTACCTTTTTGAATACACAGCATACTGACTGCAATGCAACAATGATGTCCTAGCCTAATGGATTACATGTGTATAATGTGATGAGGAGAGTATGGCTGAGCCCATGGAAATAGAGGAAAATCAAAAATGTACCTTTAAGGAAAGAGAGAGGCAGCGAATCCATAGCTTGCAGAGTGCAGGAAAAGAGAAAAAACAAGCAGTTGCTGAAGGCAGGCCACACCCAAGCTCTGCTAACCTAAGGGCAGGCTTGGAAACTAATGAAAAACACCTGAGCAGGGGGCAGTGCACGATAGGAAAAAAACAGCTTTATAAACCCAGAGGAACAGGAAGGAAAGGGAGTTCACCAGGGAGTTCGACCAGGAATTCGATCGGGGATTCGATCGGGGAATTGACCGGGGAGTTGAAGTTGACCACAGAGACTGCTGGGGAGAGAAGCACCCAAGAAAGACCCAGAGAGTTCACCGGGGAGGAGACCGGTGGAGACTTCCGTGGGGACTTCAGAGGTGAAGGCAACACCCCAAGAGAAAGTCAGGCTTGCAGGAAAAGTACAAGTAGTTCTGAAGCCAGCAGAGGTGTGGCTGGGAGAATTACTGAAAGTCCATGAAGAACCCAGCACACATTAAACCACCAATAAACTTTTTTGTTGGAATGGCCAGCACAGTACACAGGACTTTACCTGCTACCACAGTGGCCCGTCCTTTTTAATCAAATTTATAAATCAAATTTAAAACAGCTCTTATTCAAGAAATGGCTGTAGTTAGCTTTGTAGAAATAAGAGCAGGCTGTAAAAAACATTGTTTACAACGATGAGTCGATGTCACTTCAGTAGGTCAATATTGCTACGACGTGCCACGTTTCGGGGGTACACACATCAACCCCCTGCTTCAGGTCAGACCTCTGAGTTGAGTAAAGAACGTCAGCCCTAGATACATAGCCGTGAGAATGGTTTTTATATACCCGGCTTGCCGTTGAAAATCACAAAATAGGACACACCCGCCCAATGTGATATGCCAAAAAGGAACCAATCCAGTTTAAGAGGTGAAACCACCAATCAGATTCCACCTCCCGATAAGAAAGGTTGATAGGCAGTTAAAGGTACCTATGCAGAGGGGGATTCCCATCCATTCACATATCCCAATTTTAACAAATGGTATACCAGTCAATCTGTTGATTAAGACCATGTGGAACGACAGAATTTAATCTAAATATCCATCTTTGTTCCAAATTCTGCAAACGCTGGATCCGATCTCCACCACATGGATCTGGAGGTACATGATCGAGAACTCGCCATCGAAGATCCTCAAATTCGTGAGAGTGCTCGAGACAGTGGCTAACCAAAGGAGCTGTCAATGAATGAGTGCGTACCCTAGAAGCATGCTCTATCAATCTTTGCTTAAAAGATCGTGAAGTCCTTCCAACATAGGGCAGCTGGCACGGGCAAACGATCAAATAAACCACATGGTTGGTGTTGCAATCAGTATGCCAATGTGTATAATAGGATCTGCTGGTATGGGTGTCAAACCAAACAATGCCCGTTAAAGTGCCCGGACAAAAGGAGCAAGATTGACACGAGAAATGGCCAGCCAAATCATGGCCCTTAGGAGGTTGGTCTGAAGGAGATCTTGTCTTCACCAAAAAATCTCGCAAATTAGATCCCCGGTAATAAGCAATTTGGAGTGGCTTCCGAAAACATGTATGAATGGCTAAAATGGGCCAAAATTGATGTATCAAGCGAACCACCGCAGTTGTACCTTGCATAAAGGGAAGAACCCCCGTTGTCTTTTCCTCAGAAGGTGTAGAAGCCTTAGGTATCAAAAGCCACTCCCGATGTGTGTTACAAGCCCTTTTATAGGCTAAATGAACCACTTTTGATGGATATCCCCTGGATAGAAGCCGAGCGGTCAATTCATGTGCATGGAATTTAAATTGCGATAATTCGGTGCAATTCCTACGAAGCCTCAAAAACTGGCCATACGGTAAGCCCCGTTTCAGGGCCGGAGGATGGTAGCTATCAAATCGAAGCAACGTGTTGCGTTGAACAGGCTTCCTATATAAGGAAGTTAAAAAACCGGTCTGAGAGCATTCAATTGTGATGTCTAAAAATTGAATCTTTTGGGTCTCCACCTGAGAGGTAAATTGTATGTTAGACTTGAAGGAATTTAGGGAAATCAAAAATGAATCCAAATCCCCCCTATTGCCAGTCCATATGAAAAAAACATCAACATACTGATCCTCAAACCAGGCCATGTAGATCGTTGCTATGGAAGGGGCCACCGTTGCTCCCATGGCTATTCCAAAGGTTTGTAAATAGAATTGCCCTTGATAGAGAAAAAAATTCTTATTTAATACCAAAGCTAATAAATCTAGAAAGAACTGCTTGGGTATACGATCTGGTAATGGAATTGATGACTGTAAAAGGCCAGACATAACCTCACTCTGATCAATATTTGTGTAGAGGGCTTGAACGTCCAGCGTAACTAAAAATGTACAAAGAGAAATATCAGAATGGACTGCCAATTGACTCAAAAAATCACCCGTGTCTTTGATGTAAGATGACACAGTCATTGCAAGTGGTTTCAAAAAAAGATCACAGAACTGGGACAAAGGTTCTAATATAGAGTCTCTGCACGATACAATCGGGCGCCCGGGAGGGTTCTCTAACGATTTGTGGATTTTGGGCACAAGATAAAATATCGGGGTCCGAGGAAAACGTTTGATCAAAAAGTCAGTCTCCTTCCGGGTCAGCCAATTACAAAGAAATGCTTGTGAAATAAGCTGAAAAATATGTTCCTTAAGTTGAATCGTGGGATCTTCTATAGGAGTATAATGAGCCCGATTATCTAAATGAACATGTATCTCACGATCATACTGATCCCTCGAGAGTATCACTGTGGCACCCCCTTTGTCTGCCTGTCTGATTACTAGACCCGACTGAGATAACTCTTGTGCTGCTTTACGATGATCCTTGGTAAAATTGTTGTATCCCCGTATTTCCGAGTGCTCCAGTTGTGTTAAACCCTGCAGGGTAAGTTGTTGAAACGTAGAGATAGCCGCATCTGTTTGACCAGATGGCTGCCAATAAGAGGGATTTTTTATCAGAGAAACATCACCCGGAACCCCTAATCCAGCCATATAATGTGTGACTCGTAACTTGCAATAGGGGGGATTTGGATTCATTTTTGATTTCCCTAAATTCCTTCAAGTCTAACATACAATTTACCTCTCAGGTGGAGACCCAAAAGATTCAATTTTTAGACATCACAATTGAATGCTCTCAGACCGGTTTTTTAACTTCCTTATATAGGAAGCCTGTTCAACGCAACACGTTGCTTCGATTTGATAGCTACCATCCTCCGGCCCTGAAACAGGGCTTACCGTATGGCCAGTTTTTGAGGCTTCGTAGGAATTGCACCGAATTATCGCAATTTAAATTCCATGCACATGAATTGACCGCTCGGCTTCTATCCAGGGGATATCCATCAAAAGTGGTTCATTTAGCCTATAAAAGGGCTTGTAACACACATCGGGAGTGGCTTTTGATACCTAAGGCTTCTACACCTTCTGAGGAAAAGACAACGGGGGTTCTTCCCTTTATGCAAGGTACAACTGCGGTGGTTCACTTGATACATCAATTTTGGCCCATTTTAGCCATTCATACATGTTTTCGGAAGCCACTCCAAATTGCTTATTCCCGGGGATCTAATTTGCGAGATTTTTTGGTGAAGACAAGATCTTCTTCAGACCAACCTCCTAAGGGCCATGATTTGGCTGGCCATTTCTCGTGTCAATCTTGCTCCTTTTGTCCGGGCACTTTAACGGGCATTGTTTGGTTTGATACCCGTACCAGCAGATCCTATTATACACGTTGGCATACTGATTGCAACACCAACCATGTGGTTTATTTGATCGTTGGCCCGTGCCAGCTGCCCTATGTTGGAAGGACTTCACGATCTTTTAAGCAAAGATTGATAGAGCATGCTTCTAGGGTACGCACTCATTCATTGACAGCTCCTTTGGTTAGCCACTGTCTCGAGCACTCTCACGAATTTGAGGATCTTCGATGGCGAGTTCTCGATCATGTACCTCCAGATCCATGTGGTGGAGATCGGATCCAGCGTTTGCAGAATTTGGAACAAAGATGGATATTTAGATTAAATTCTGTCGTTCCACATGGTCTTAATCAACAGATTGACTGGTATACCATTCGTTAAAATTGGGATATGTGAATGGATGGGAATCCCCCTCTGCATAGGTTCCTTTAACTGCCTATCAACCTTTCTTATCGGGAGGTGGAATCTGATTGGTGGTTTCACCTCTTAGACTGGATTGGTTCCTTTTTGGCATATCACATTGGGCAGGTGTGTCCTATTTTGTGATTTTCAACGGCAAGCCGGGTATATAAAAACCATTCTCACGGTTATGTATCTAGGGCTGACGTTCTTTACTCAACTCAGAGGTCTGACCTGAAGCAGGGGGTTGATGTGTGTACCCCCGAAACGTGGCACGTCGTAGCAATATTGACCTACTGAAGTGACATCGACTCATCGTTGTAAACAACGTTTTTTACAGCCTGCTCTTTTTTCTACAAAGCTGAGTACAGCCATTTCTTGAATAAGAGCTGTTTTAAATTTGATTTATAAATTTGATTAAAAAGGACGGGCCACTGTGGTAGCAGGTAAAGTCCTGTGTACTGTGCTGGCCATTCCAACAAAAAAAGTTTATTGGTGGTTTAATGTGTGCTGGGTTCTTCATGGACTTTTGGATTTATTAGACCTAGTTTCGAAGCATTTGGAGTTCACTTTGGTGTTTTGATTGTCTTCGGTATAACCATGGCTGCGGCCACTTTTGCCTACACGGAGGAACGACTTTCCCAGTTGAAGAAACACAAATCTCTTTTTGATGGAGATTTGGTGATAGGTACGGCAGGGGATTTACCTCCAACCATCCTCGAGCTGAAGGATCTACATAAAAAAAGTATCCGGTTTGAATTGCATGGAGAGGCAATGGCACAATATTTAAAGTCTTCTGTGATACCGAGGGGGCTGCGGGTTTTGAAACCCCCCAAACAATTCACGGGGGATGAGGGTTTTTTATCTAGATGGAATGCGATATTGAAGAAATGCAGTTTTGATCTGGTGGCATTACTTTTAGAGCGGTCTCTTCAGGAACGTGAGACTCTCACTTCTCAAATGGTGGTTCTAAAGGAGAGGATTTTGGAGACATCACCTCCTCTGAGTTTTGATACACAATGGGCTGAAATAGATAAACAACTTACCTCCTTTCGTGATCATGTCCGGGGGCTTAAGATCACTAAATTTAAAAGAGATAAATTAGATTACGACAACAATTGTGTTTATAATTGGCCCTCGCATAAGCAATTTCGTAAGAAGGTCTCTTTTGCACCCAGTTCTGATGATTGTTCTGACACAGATTCCAGCGAGTCAGGTCAATTGACCAAAGGTAAAAAATCACAGCCGTCAACAGAGTTCTCTAGAGGTAATTCATACCGTGCGCGCCGTCCCAGGGGTACTTACCAAATGGATTTTTGGGAAGGTCCGGACACTCGCTCCCGAACGCGGAATCATCAGTTATAAACATCTCCGGCAAGTCTCTTACATCTCAACAGCTTCAAGTGTTGGACATGGGTTTATCCTTTGTTCCTTCGCCACGGTATGATGGGTTTGCGATGCGAATGGCATTGCATAAATTCTTTCGCAAGTTACGAGTCACACATTATATGGCTGGATTAGGGGTTCCGGGTGATGTTTCTCTGATAAAAAATCCCTCTTATTGGCAGCCATCTGGTCAAACAGATGCGGCTATCTCTACGTTTCAACAACTTACCCTGCAGGGTTTAACACAACTGGAGCACTCGAAAATACGGGGATACAACAATTTTACCAAGGATCATCGTAAAGCAGCACAAGAGTTATCTCAGTCGGGTCTAGTAATCAGACAGGCAGACAAAGGGGGTGCCACAGTGATACTCTCGAGGGATCAGTATGATCGTGAGATACATGTTCATTTAGATAATCGGGCTCATTATACCCCTATAAAAGATCCCACGATTCAACTTAAGGAACATATTTTTCAGCTTATTTCACAAGCATTTCTTTGTAATAGGCTGACCCGGAAGGAGACTGACTTTTTGATCAAACGTTTTCCTCGGACCCCGATATTTTATCTTGTGCCCAAAATCCACAAATCGTTAGAGAACCCTCCCGGGCGCCCGATTGTATCGTGCAGAGACTCTATATTAGAACCTTTGTCCCAGTTCTGTGATCTTTTTTTGAAACCACTTGCAATGACTGTGTCATCTTACATCAAAGACACGGGTGATTTTTTGAGTCAATTGGCAGTCCATTCTGATATTTCTCTTTGTACATTTTTAGTTACGCTGGACGTTCAAGCCCTCTACACAAATATTGATCAGAGTGAGGTTATGTCTGGCCTTTTACAGTCATCAATTCCATTACCAGATCGTATACCCAAGCAGTTCTTTCTAGATTTATTAGCTTTGGTATTAAATAAGAATTTTTTTCTCTATCAAGGGCAATTCTATTTACAAACCTTTGGAATAGCCATGGGAGCAACGGTGGCCCCTTCCATAGCAACGATCTACATGGCCTGGTTTGAGGATCAGTATGTCTATTCACATCCATTATTTTCCCATGTCATGTGTTGGAAACGATTCTTAGATGATGTTTTTTTCATATGGACTGGCAATAGGGGGGATTTGGATTCATTTTTGATTTCCCTAAATTCCTTCAAGTCTAACATACAATTTACCTCTCAGGTGGAGACCCAAAAGATTCAATTTTTAGACATCACAATTGAATGCTCTCAGACCGGTTTTTTAACTTCCTTATATAGGAAGCCTGTTCAACGCAACACGTTGCTTTGATTTGATAGCTACCATCCTCCGGCCCTGAAACGGGGCTTACCGTATGGCCAGTTTTTGAGGCTTCGTAGGAATTGCACCGAATTATCGCAATTTAAATTCCATGCACATGAATTGACCGCTCGGCTTCTATCCAGGGGATATCCATCAAAAGTGGTTCATTTAGCCTATAAAAGGGCTTGTAACACACATCGGGAGTGGCTTTTGATACCTAAGGCTTCTACACCTTCTGAGGAAAAGACAACGGGGGTTCTTCCCTTTATGCAAGGTACAACTGCGGTGGTTCGCTTGATACATCAATTTTGGCCCATTTTAGCCATTCATACATGTTTTCGGAAGCCACTCCAAATTGCTTATTCCCGGGGATCTAATTTGCAAGATTTTTTGGTGAAGACAAGATCTCCTTCAGACCAACCTCCTAAGGGCCATGATTTGGCTGGCCATTTCTCGTGTCAATCTTGCTCCTTTTGTCCGGGCACTTTAACAGGCATTGTTTGGTTTGACACCCGTACCAGCAGATCCTATTATACACGTTGGCATACTGATTGCAACACCAACCATGTGGTTTATTTGATCGTTGGCCCGTGCCAGCTGCCCTATGTTGAAAGGACTTCACGATCTTTTAAGCAAAGATTGATAGAGCATGCTTCTAGGGTACGCACTCATTCATTGACAGCTCCTTTGGTTAGCCACTGTCTCGAGCACTCTCACAAATTTGAGGATCTTCGATGGCGAGTTCTCGATCATGTACCTCCAGATCCATGTGGTGGAGATCGGATCCAGCGTTTGCAGAATTTGGAACAAAGATGGATATTTAGATTAAATTCTGTCGTTCCACATGGTCTTAATCAACAGATTGACTGGTATACCATTCGTTAAAATTGGGATATGTGAATGGATGGGAATCCCCCTCTGCATAGGTTCCTTTAACTGCCTATCAACCTTTCTTATCGGGAGGTGGAATCTGATTGGTGGTTTCACCTCTTAGACTGGATTGGTTCCTTTTTGGCATATCACATTGGGCAGGTGTGTCCTATTTTGTGATTTTCAACGGCAAGCCGGGTATATAAAAACCATTCTCACGGCTATGTATCTAGGGCTGACGTTCTTTACTCAACTCAGAGGTCTGACCTGAAGCAGGGGGTTGATGTGTGTACCCCCGAAACGTGGCACGTCATAGCAATATTGACCTACTGAAGTGACATTGACTCATCGTTGTAAACAATGTTTTTTACAGCCTGCTCTTTTTTCTACAAAGCTAAGTACAGCCATTTCTTGAATAAGAGCTGTTTTAAATTTGATTTATAAATTTGATTAAAAAGGACGGGCCACTGTGTTAGCAGGTAAAGTCCTGTGTACTGTGCTGGCCATTCCAACAAAAAAAGTTTATTGGTGGTTTAATGTGTGCTGGGTTCTTAATGGACTTTTGGATTTATTAGACCTAGTTTCGAAGCATTTGGAGTTCACTTGGGAGAATTACTGGCCAGCAGCAGAGTGCAGTTTCTACAGTTCGTGAACCAGCTCTAAGGGTTCAAGCTCCCAGAAGGTGGGTGAACAATAGTACAGCTAACATTGACCTGAAACAGTTAGAGGCACTGTGGCATTTAATTCAGAAAAAGAATCTTCACCTTCCAGGTGAAAACCTTGCTTGTAGTGGAAAGCCTTAGTGGAGAAAGGTTCAGGAGCTTTTGGAGTGCATTGAGCCAGAAGCGTTGCATGGAGCTTTAGACTCAGACGTACCAGCAGGAGATCCAGAAGAAATGCAGGTAGATTGTTCTGAACCTGTTTCTATGTCTGAAGATTCATTAATGGACTGTTCATGGTGTCAGAGAGCTGAATAAAAGCTTCTGGAGAAAAAAAACCCTGTAAATTGAAAACCCCAAAGCATTAAGGAAACAGGGAGAGTTACTCTAGCCAGGAAAACTAAGAACCCTGTTTAATGCAGAGAAGACATTTACTTTTGTTTGGAAAAAAAGGGACGTATTTGTTTGTTATATATTGAGAGACAGCTGCATGTGTTAAGAGAGCCTTCTAAAGCAGTTTCAGTCTTTGGTTTCATGGAATTTCCTGAGGAATATTGTTTGGAGAAGAATCCTGTTGCCTTCTGTTAAGCCTTAGTGTTTTTGGAAAAAAAGAAGAAATAAATTCCTGTTTGCCTTTGGAAAAAAAAACCCTTCGGTTTCCATACTTCTGTTTTTGAACAGGTAACACAACTACAAGTCCCAGAAGCCCAGGCTCTGGACAAGGATAACATAATCTTTATTTAAAGACTAACAAGGGCAGCCCTACGCCTATAGGCCGTGGCCTGGGCTAGGGTACCCCACAATAATCAGACTAATATCATGCATGTTGTTGCACAGGCACTATCCCCCCCTTCTACACCAACTCCATTGGCTACCTATCACCAACCGTGCAAGATACAAATTTGCTTTCACCGTATTCAAGATAAGAAACAGCATGTCAGCGGGAGCACTAGAGGAGACACTCTGCTATAGTCACAATGAGAGGCCTAGGAGACAAAGCACGATAGGCACCATTCCCACTCCCAGTGCTTACAAAAAAGCAAAGGAATCAACCACCAGGAGAGCATTCTCTCTTGCTGCACCCGTGATCTGGAACAATCTACCTGTGAAACTGCGATCCACCACCAACATGAAAGATTTTAGAAAGCAGCTAAAAAACTTTCTCTTTGCAGATCAATACAATGAACTCACTTAACCCAAATATAGTTGACCCCATCTAACTCTGGAATAGCTAACCCATGCAACTTACTTCATTGTATATATATTCTTTGTACATAAGTTATGCTTTATTGCTTCACCTGCATGTCTCCCCCCCTTTCCTCCCACACTAGCTCCATTATAAGTTTAATTTAATTACAAGTTTCATAAGTTCTCTGTAAACATGTGAGTTTGATGTAAACAGCTTTGATTTAACAATAAGGCGGTATATAAAAACTGTTAAATAAATAAATAGGCATTCAAGTGATGTACATCATCATGTCACACACTTACAGATCACAGGTAATGTATGATTGCTAAAGCGATGATGAACCTGCAGCTATGACACCAATATATATGAGAAATTCTCCATCACAAAGCCTACAGAGTCCATGCACATAATGTTCTCCAGATGCATAGACCACCAAACAGTAGACAGTGACCTCACATCATGACTGACATTTCCTTTGACAAATATTGCCATGCCACAGGAGTCTGCCATTGTCACAGCATTAGGGTACTGTTTAAGGTGTGTGTGTAGATATCTGTTTTGCCCAAGATCTATCATACTTTCCAACATTCATTTGCAGCATGGCCCATAGAGGGAGCATCTTCTTAGTGATTGAGGCAATTGGTTGATTAATACACATGCAATTGGAGTCAGGTTAGAGGTTAGCACATCTGTCTACCCAGGTCCCTGCAGCTATCCTGCAGGCACAAAGTTAATGTCCCTTCAGTGGTGTCCTACAGTATCCCTTCAGTGGTGTCTCCCAAAAGTGATAGACTCCAAAATGTTCCTTAAAGCACAGCTCATGATCATGTGAGCAGGACATGGAAAATTATGTGATCTTTGGCCTATATACTCCAGAACAGAAGTAGAAGGACAATTTTATTATGGCATTTTGCCTCCATGCTCAGAGCTGCTGATCCTACATCTACATAGATGTTCCCTCACCTCCCATGTTCTAACACATCAACAACTCTATTGTAGGTATATATAATCAGCCTTGGCTACAATATTGCATTTCACGACGCCTATGCTGTGGGACATATGCCCAATGGGCTTCTGTTTGCTGATTGTATTGAGACAAATGGACCAGGGTTTGGACAAGGGTTCGCAGCCAGAGTCATATCTGTGTTGATAGTGTGCTGCCTTCCATTTCTGTCAATACAACAGCCATGACTGGTGACTTACATGACCTGTTGACATTCCTTGAAGAGGCATATCTCTCCCAGGCAAAGGAAACAGTCCCAGGTGCAAATATGTGCAATCTTGCACCTACTGTGGAATGGTATGAACATCTTCAAGATGCAAATCCCTGGTCATAGATGTACATGTTGCTCACGGTGTGAGGTCTGCTTTAAAGTTTCAATACATACAAGTGAGAAGGACGAGGTACAGATGTTTCCAAGGGATTGAGCTGCTCATGTAATTAGTGGTGTTTTATGAGGGAATCAGGGTAACTTGAGGGAGAGTGCAAATATGAGTGTTTGCTATTATACCTCTGCTACTGTGTTGTATCCTGTACATGTAACGAGCAAGGATAGTTCTTGATGCACCCACATAAACCACCCTTTCCGAACACTACTTATGTGTACTGACTGCAAAGTCATGTACAATGACAGATCGTGGCAGGCCATCTTCCAGCCATGACCTGTCCAACAGCTGGATTCTGGATATAATGATGCTAGGCAGTCACAGCAAACCATCAACTATTAACTCCATATTTCTGTTCTTCTGGGTACATAGTGAGGTCATTTGCATGCTGCATGTCTCTACATCATTGTGACTGACACACAGGGGCGGCGCAAGGGGGGTGCGGGGCCATGTGCGGAGACTCGGTGCGGGGCCTCATTTGCATAAGTGGCCTTATTTGCATACATATTTGCATAATGTTACCAAACACTAACTTTTAGTAAACATGTCTCTTAATGAGTGTATGGATAAAGAAAGACTAAAAGATTTCTACATTACTATAATCCAGTGCCAACCGCCAGGCACATTAGGAACTACTACAAACGCTGCCCATTTAGAACCCATAGCAAACCCGCTGTATCCTGACAGCATTACCAGGACTCACAAAGCACCAGACCCTACCTATCAAAAGGAAACACTGCAAATATTAAACCAGTACATTTCAGAGAATACTGGGGAAAGAGAACAAGTGGCAATGTCAAATAGGAATTACATAAACAGAATACCTCAGCTCAGTTACACATGCAGAACATAGACCATCACCAAACAAGGAATCGCAATTTAGAAACAGGAAGGCAATAATTAAACTGGGAACCCCAAAAGCCAAACTTGGAATGTACAACAACACTGTAGAAATAAAACTATAAATCAATTTCCTCTTGTACCAAACAAAGCGCAGACGTTAATGATGCACATTTCCCAGAGCTTTCATATTCCAGTTAATAAATTCAAAATAAAGAGATATCTTTCTACCTTTTGTGCATTTTTTTTCAGTTGCAATTGCTCCAGCCACTTTCTTCTGGTTTCTTCATGTTTTCTGCTAACTCTCCATCGTCTGCTGTCCATTTGTCCTTTCTTCTCTCTTCTAGTTTTCTTTCCATCCTCTCTCTCTACATCTGCTTTAACATACTAATCTTTCTCCTTTTGCTCTTTCCTCATTCTTATTTCATCCACACAAATTTTACCCCTCCATCCTCAATCCCCACTTACTCTCCCAATACCCGGCCAATTGTAGATTTTTCATCCCTCCCACACAAAATATTTTTCCCCTCTCCATTTTACTCTCCCAGCCCCATCCCATTCTAATCCTCCCCCAACATCAGCTCCCTTCTAGTTCCAGTCTCACCCAGCATCCATTCCCTTCTAGTCCCTGCATCAGCCCATTTCCAGTCCTAGCCCCCCATCAATCCATTTCCAGTCCTAGCTCCCCCATCCATTTTCAGTCTGAGTCCCTTCATCAGCTCATTTCCAATCCTAGCCCCCCATCAGCCCATTTCTAGTCATTTCCTAGCCCCACCATCAGCCCATGTCAAATCCTAGCTCCCCTCCACTCAGCCCAATTCCAGTCCAAGCCCCCCAGGAGCCTACTTCCAGTTCTAGCCCCTCCATGAGTCCATTTCAATTCAAGCCCCCACCACCGCCCATTTCCAATCTTAGCTCCCCCCAACAGCCCATTTCCAGTCCTATCCTAGCTGCTCCATCAGCCCATTTTCAGTCCTAGCTCCCTTCCCTCACAGCCCATTTCCATTCCAAGCTCCCTCCCCATCAGCTATTTGCAGTTCAAGCCTCCCCGTCCACTCAGTCCATTTCCAGTCATAGCAATCCCCCAACCCATTACCAGTCCTAGCCCCCATCAACCCATTTTCAGTTTTAGCCCCCCTATAACCCATTACCAGTCCTAACCCCCCCATCAGCCCACTTCCAGTCTTAACCCCATCAGCCCATTTCCAGTCAGCCCCCATAGCCCATTGCCAGTCCTAACCCCCCCCCCATCAGCCCACAGCCCATTACCAGTCCTAACCACATCAGCCCACCTCAAGTCCTAACCCCTCCCCATCAGCCCATTTCCTGTCCTAGCGCCCCCATAGCCCATGAGCAGTCCTAACCCCCCCATAGCCCATTAGCAATCCTAACCCCCCATCACCCTATTTCCAGACAGCTCCCATCAGCCCACAGCCCATTACCAGTCTTAACCACCCCCCCAGCCCATTTCCAGTCCTAATCCCCCATCACCCCATTTCCAGTCAGCCTCCATCAACCCCCAGCCCATTACCAGTCTTAACCCCCCCAGCCCATTTCCAGTCCTACCCCCCCAGACCATTTCCAGTCCTAACCCCCCTCACCCTATTTCCAGAAAGCCTCCATCAGCCCCCAGCCCATTACCAGTCTTAACCCCCCCAGCCCTTTCCAGTCCTACCCCCCAGCCCATTTCCAGTCAGCCTCCATCAGCCCCAGCCCATTAGCAGTCTTAACCCCCCTAGCCCATTTCCAGTCCTAACACCCCCCCAGCCCATTTCCAGTCCTAACACCCCCCCCCCAGCCCATTTCCAGTCCTAACACCCTCCCCAGCCCATTTCCAGTCCTAACCCCCCATCACCCCATTTCCAGACAGCCTCCATCAGCCCCCCAGCCCATTACCAGTCTTAACCCCCCCTCCCCTTCCCTTCCCTTCCCTTCCCTTCTCTTCTGGAAAATTTAAAAAAAAAACCTGGCTCTAGCTGCTGCCGCTGCCGCGTCCGTCGCAGCAGCGGCAGAATGGAGTGTCCCGCGGGGCCCCCTCTCCTCGTTGAGCCCTCTGCAAGGGCTTTCAGATTCGCGAAGGGAGAGTGCTCCCTCGCGTCTCTGTAAAGCCCGCAGGGGCTAATGGGAAATTTCCCATCAGCCCCTCGCGTCTAAAGGGGCAGATGGGAAATTTCCCATTAGCCCCTGCGGGCTTTACAGAGACGCAAGGGAGCACTCTCCCTTCGCGAATCTGAAAGCCCTTGCAGAGGGCTCAACGAGGAGAAGGGGCCCCGCAGGACACTCCATTCTGCCGCTGCTGCGACGGACGCGGCAGCGGCAGCAGCCAGAGACAGGGTTTTTTTAAAATGTAATTTAAAAAAATAAGCAGAATGTTCTTTGCGCGGGGCCCCCTGAAACGCGGGGCCCTGTGCAAAAAACATTCTTGCTCAATGGACGGGCCGGCCCTGCTGACACACCTGCAGCACAAGGAGGCTTCTCATTTGACTATATGGTTTGGCTGCCTATCCACTTCTGCATCCACTTCAAACTTCTCCTGCTGACTTATAAGTGCATTCACTCTGCAGATCCTCACTACCTTTCCTCTCTTCTCTCCTCCTAAACCCCTCCTCGGGAACTCCAGTCATCTGATAAATCACATCTATGCCCTTCTTTTCTATTGCTAACTCCAGACTTCACTCCTTTCACCTTGCTGCTCCTTATGCATGGACCAAACTACTTGAGTCTTTACGTCAGGCACCTTCTCTGACCTTTTTCAAATCCAGGCTGAAAACTCACCTTTTCTCTGCCACTTTCAGATCTTGACTCACTTGATCTCCTTTGTGTTTCCTTGCTAGTCCCCCTAGATGTATCCCATGTCTACAGCTACTGTGTTGTGTTGTCTGTCTCAACTAGATTGTGAGCTTGGATGAGAAGGGACTGTCTATTACGTGTGTCTGTGCAGCACTGCGTACGTCTTGTAGCGCTATACAAATATTCAGTAGTAATAATAGTAGTATATGGCTCAGTATGTGACATCATATGCATTGAGTGCATCATATTTGCTAGTCCTTCAGTAATTGCTGTGAGCTGCCAAAGTGATTGTTTTATGTTAAGCATGTCACATTGTCAGGTGACAATTGGAGACAGAGCTCTGATAATGGCTTATGTGTGATGCAGGTCATGCTTACCTGTATGTTCTATTTTCACAGAGGACAGGCCTTCTACAGCAGCTGCAGGGAGCAGCACAGCTCAGGATCCCATCCCAGAACCTGAGGAAGACCCAATGGCCCTAGGAGAAGAGGCAGAGGAGGAGGTGTAGTGAAAGTGAATTAAAGTTGACTACTGATTATGCATCAGCAGTGAGTTAGGGGTTAATTAAACCTCAGTTTTATAGGAGAGAGAGATTCCTGTACACTTTGGTGAAAACCAAACAGTAGGAGAAGGAGGTCTTCCGCAAAGGTACAATAGGAGGAGGGAGCGGAAGCCAAAAACCACGGCCAAACACAGTTAGGTATATCCAAAAAACTTTATTCGTAGACCCAACTAAAACATTTCGGACAGAGGCCTTCTTCAGGGGTCTAAGGACAGACACAGACATAAAATTAAAATATGAACATTTGTAATATAAATTAATAACCAATCAAAGACATCCAAAAAAAGTATAATATATTACCAAAGAGGACAAAAAGCAACATCAAAAAGAGGGTGGAACAAACCACTCTTCCCAATCTATGGTGGATGAATAAACAAAAAAAAGAAAAAATGTAACATTTTAAACACTCATAAGGGAAATAATTTATATGGTAAACATACCAAAAAGATAAATATGGCATGCTATATGTCTTGTATATACAAGTAATGCCAATAAAACTTACGTTTCATAAGTGATACATAGGGGCATGTTTACTAAACATTCCTAACGTGCGGGGCCATGCTAGTGTGCCTGTGCCATATAAGGAGTGGGCGGTTCAGGCAGAAAATAGAAAAAAAACGGTAGTAAGCAACCGGACGTGTGCGCGTCGCGCTAATGTGCGGGGGTCGACATTAGCGCGTGGAAAGGCAAAGTGGCGCGCTGCTGAGTATACAAAACAACAGAGCCGTAGTACAACGGTGAAGACACTGACCAATGGTGCAGGGGCCATGGGTTCAATCCCCCAGTGTGCACAACGACAAAGGTCAGCTGAGGCAGTAACTGTAATGATTAATATTGTTCTAGGAGCCAAATTAATTTGGAACGGCATAAGGCGGCGCACAGTTATTTTTGGGCGGCATAAGGCGGCGCACAGTGCATTTTGGGTGGCATAAGGCGGCGCACAGTTATTTTTGGGCAGCATAAGGCGGCGCACTGGTCCCCTTGGGCGGCAGAAGAAGGCGGCGCGCTGATAGGCACAAGGCGGCGCACTGATGCACAAGCACAGGAACAGAGCCACAGCACAATGGTTAAAACACTTACCAATGGTGCAGGGATCAGGGGTGCAACTCCTCACAATGCCCAGTGAAAACTGCCTGCTGAGGCAGTATGCATTATGTTGTGGAGTGCTGTAGGAGGCTGTATAATTTTATTTTGTTATCACTACTAGCAAACGCACTCTCCCAGCATGTTAACATACGGCGGCCCATAAGGCATATGTTACAGTGCACTGTTCGCCAAGGCACCCTTGAATGTCCCCTATAGGGCAGCATGTATGTTGCGACACAGGATAATGTATAGTGCACCCTATAGGGATGGCAACCATAAGGTGGCCTACAGGGCGCCCTATGAAGCACCCTCAGAGGCACCTAATGGGTATAGTAAGCTGAGGGTGGTCTTGCCGGCATAGACATATGTACAGTAAATAAAAATAAAGCTGTGGACAGCCCTACCAAAGGGCCCCACTGTGAGTTTGAACCCATGACCTCTGGCTACATAGGCAGTGATGTAACCATTGCACTACAGCTCCATAGCTGTAAGCAGGACCCTGGCTGGCTGCAGATAGCCTACACGTCCCCTCACAGACAGTCTGCTGGTGTCAACAGGATAGGGTTAGGCCACCCGTACCCATGATGCACTGCACATGCAAATTAGCTGTCCGCAGATGGACACAAGATGGGGAATGCACCCCCACAGCACCTCGGCTCTGTTGGGGGACGTGACCGGGTGCACCCACACAGCACCTTGGCCTAGTAGGGGGCACTCACCGGGTGTTTTACTGTCACAGAGTAGCCACACACCGTTACATCATGCGGGTACTGTGCTCACCCTGAGTGTGCAATGAGGTGGCCAGGACCAGGTCAACAACACCTGCCATGGCTGATGGAGGCCAAGCGGGCGTTTCAAAGCAGTGTTAATGTGCAAGATAGCTAGTTTCTGCACAAACACCATGGATATCCCTGTCTGCCGCCATCAGGCACCCCCCCCCCCCCCGTGGCAAAGGGATCCACACTCTACCTCCCTGCAAAGGTGGCAGTAGAGGGCAACACCAACCCCAGTCCTGTTGAGGAACACCCCCCCCCCCCCTGCCAGGCAGCTCCAGACACAGCCATAACACAATAGCAGACAGACATAAGCCCAGGGTATGGTAAGCTGCACTCCACCACCAGATATTCCCCTGCAGCAAGCCAACAGCCACTGCACCCTGCAAGCCATTATAGCAAGACATTTACCAGCTACAAACAGTCTGCTGGTTAGTCCATAGTGCATGTTCCCAATGGAGATGCATGCACCCAGAACTGGGCTGTCTGCATACACAGCAAGCAGATAGATCAGTGACTGGGCCCCAAAGAGAAACCCATACCTATCACATGAGAGAACTACTATACAGCACTATGGGGGGGCCTAGCCATGCTGTGGTCACTGCACAGTCAGGGTGAGCGTGATCCCCCAGAAGGACATGCTTTGGCCATCCTGTCTGTGTAGGTGGTGGCCGGACACTACAATATCCCAGCCAATGTCCCTGCCAGGGCCTATGCCCAGTGCAGATGCATCCTGGCCACGCCACCCTGCCCTGGCTATACCCATGGTACCTTGCACCTCATTATGCACATTGGCTGGCCAATACTGGCAACAGTGCTGGCAGTGTGGGCTGTTGAAGGGGCTTGCAGCCAACACCCACTGTATAGACAGACACACACTTCCACACCTCTGCCATCATGGTGCTACGATTGAGGGGGTAAGTAGCCTTGCCCACCAAACCGGTCCTGAGCACGGCAAGGCATGGATATGGTACGCATTACAGCTGGTGGTCACTCCCCAGGGTGGTAAACACCATCAGAGGCCAGGCCTGGAGCATGCCCCGCAAACACCTAACAGATTGTTTGGATGGGGTCAACTAGCAGTATGTACGTAACGTATGGATATCTGCCTGCCTGTGCTCCTAGCAAACGTCTCAGAGCTGTGTACCGTATACCTCAGGTGTAGGGTGCAAGTGCTCATTTTGGGTGCTGCATGCACGGTCCAATGTTCTGCCTTTCCAGGAGACATTGGCCAATGGGGCCTGTGGGTGTGGGTGTGTCTGCCCTTGATGGCTGCTGCTTTACGGCACAGATTCCCAACTCCAGTCCAGGTTTGCATCACACTGTTCGGGTTTTCCTGCTATCCCTCATGAATATGCATGGGCTACATCTACATGCCATGGGGGTGGTGCATAGATATACAGCACAGGCATGTGTATGAGTGTCAGCATGGAACCTGACTGGTGTGTGGCCCACCAGGACTGCATTTGGGTGATTCTGCTCTAGGTACTGCCCCTGTTCATGGTGTCTGTGCTCAGTGGGGTAAAAGATAGATGTCTTACCATTGCATATGTCCCCGCCATGAAAGGTGTGTCCTTACTATCACTGTTTAGTTGTGGGAAAAATATGTGGGCAGGATTGGCAGTAGCCCCAGCTGGGTTTTGAACCTCTGCCCTCTGGTCCTAGAGGTAATGACTCTGTCCGCTGTACCACACTTTGGCCACAGAGACAGTGCAGGCCCTGGAGGCAGTATGCCTGGCAGGATGGAGTCACAAACCCTGCTCTACTCATTTTTACTGTGGGCATATGCACCCTGTCTGGTGACAAACGTGCACATAAACACCAGAAATGACCACGGGAAAATGGGGGACAAAATATCACCACGCTGGGCGACAGTGGTATTAATGGGCAACCATAGCAAACACTCCGAGGAAAGCTCCAAAAACGGAAATGTTTTTCGGAAGAGTCTCCGCTCCGTAGACCCTTCCAATATTCATCTCTTTTTCCTGGAGCTTTGCTGGGTGTGTTTTGTATATTTTCCCATCACTATAACTGTTCCCCAGCTGGATTACTATTTATAATAGTTTTGTTGTGGTCATTTTCAGGTTCTATTTGCAATTTTGTTCTGTGCACATATATCACACTGCTCACGTTTTTTAGGTTTCCCCGGTGTTCCTGTACATTGCTGACGGAAATGGTTTCTCTTCCCTTTAAATGCCCTCTACCGCGAGGGTTTCACTCGCGCTAATTTTTACATGGAAATTCGGGCCCGATACTGTGCGGGGAGCCTCTCCCCTCCCACTCTCCACCCATTGACCCCGTCCCTCCGCCCCTCCGGAGCCTTCCTCCGCCCTCTTTTAGCCGTTCCACGCCTCTATCGGACATTTGCGGGCCCGCACTTGTACGGGGCCCGTTAGTGTGCCGCGTACCTGTGCGGGTTGACACGCACGTGTGCGGGGCGTTTAAACGTGTTTCTGCGCGTTTAAATGCCGCGTTGCCGTGCGCTATTTTGCGGCACGCAGATTTGCGGACTTTAGTAAACATGCCCCATAGTATAATCAAGAGAAAAAAAAATAACACTCGATATGCAAAAAATATTAAAATGTGATGATATATTTTAATATATACTGCTTTTAATGTGTAAGTGCCAAATTACATACATAATCACAAACAAAAAATCATTAGAATGTGATGGTACATGTTAAAAAAACAATATATATTAAAGTATAGATACCTAAAAACATGCAAATAAAATACACCAAAGTATAGAGCAACATTTAAAATCATGTACAGACAGATAAAAGATTAGAAAATTATAAGACTAAAAAATCAAAAAGGTACCGATGTAACTGTAAGCATGGAGGGAAAATGAACATCATTGTAATTGATAGAACCTAAAAAACAATGAAAAGTATAGCAACCAAAAAACGAAATGTATGGGCTTAAAAAACTGAACACGTTTGTCAAAGAATATGAAAGCAATGTGAAAAAAATATATAAATGTGAACTATCAAAACCATAGAGATCATCAACCATCTGTTTAGAAACAAGCTGTAAGTGTCTCTGCACATTATGTGTGCAGGGCGCAATACAGCTTTCTAAAAACACTGAGATGGCATAAAAAGTTCAAAGGGCTCTCATAGAACTAAGGGGCATGTTTACTAAAAACCGGAAATGTGCGCGCCGCAAAATAGCGCACGGAAACGCGGCACTGAAACGCGCATAAACGCGTTTAAATGCCCCGCACACGTGCGTGTCACCCCCGCACAGGTAAGCGGCACACTAACGGGCCCCGTACAAGTGCGGGCCCGCAAATGTCCGATAGAGGCGTGGAACGGCTAAAGGAGGGCGGAGGAAGGCTCCGGAGGGGCGGAGGGACGGGGTCAATGGGTGGAGAGTGGGAGGGGAGAGGGTCCCCGCACAGTATCGGGCCCGAATTTGCATGTAAAAAGCATTTAAAGGGAAGAGAAACCATTTCCGTCAGCAATGTACAGGAAAACCGGGGAAACCAGCAAAACGTGAGCAGTGTGATACATGTGCACAGCACAAAAGTGCACATAAAAATAGGAAATGACCACAACAGAACTATTAAAAATAGTAATTCAGCTGGGGAACAGTTATAGTGATGGGCAAATACAGAAAACACACCCAACAAAGCTCCAGAAAAAAGAAATGAATTTTGGAAGGGTTTACGGAGCGGAGACTCTTCCAAACAACATTTCCTGTTGTGGAGCTGTCCTGGGAGTGTTTGCTATGGTTGCCCATTAATATCACTGTTGCCCAGCGTGGTGATATTGTTTCCCCCAGTTCCCGTGGTCGTTTCCGTGGTTTATGTGCACGTTTGTCACCAGACAGGGTGCATATGCCCACAGTAAAATTGCGTAGAACAGGGTTTGTGACTCCATCCTGCCAGGCTTACTACCTCCAGGGGCTGCACTGTCTCTGTGGCCATAGTGTGGTGCAGCAGACAGAGTCAGTACCTCTAGAACCAGAGGGTCAGAGATTCAAAGCCCAGCTGGGGCACTTGCCAGCCCAGTCCCTATATTTTACCCACCACTAAACACAGATAGCGCAGACACCCCTGTATTGCAGGGGACATAAGCATGGGGAAAACACCCATATTTTACCCAACAACGCACACACACCACAACAATGGGCATTACCCACAGCCAAGTACCCCAAATGCAGTCCCGTACTGCCACATTCCAATCAGGTCACCTGCTTTTATGGGAGGAGCTCATGCCAGCATGTTGGCGGACGAGTACATGTGGTGCAGGGGGCAGTGGCTGCTAGCGACAGAAGACAGAGGCCTAGCCATGTGCAGGCTGCCACCGTCCACTGCAACAGACTGCAACAGACAGGCCCTGCCGGATCCACAGTCATGGACATGCCAGGGAATCCATCCAAACTGTGGCTACACAGTGGTGCAGTGCACACAGACACTGCATGCAAGAGCAGAAGGTCACAGGTTCAAAGCCCAACTGGGGCAACTGCCAATCCTGCCCACATATTTTTCCCCCAAGTAAACAGTGATAGTAAGGGCACACCTTTCCTGGCGAGGACATATGCAATGGCAATACGTCTATCTTTACCCCACTGAGCAAAGACACCATGAACAGGGCCAGTACCCAGAGCAGAATCACCCAAATGCAGTCCTGGTGGGGCACACACCAGTCAGGTTCCATGATGCCACTCATACAAATGCCTGTGCTGTATATCTATGCACCACACCCATGGTATGTAGATGTAGCTCATGCATATCCATGAGGGACAGCAGGAAAACCCGAACAGTGTGATGCAAACCTGGACTGGAGTTGGGAATCTGTGCCGTAAAGCAGCAGCCATCAAGGGCAGACACACCCACACCCACAGGCCTCATTGGCCAATGTCTCCTGGAGAGGCAGACCATTGGACCCTGCATGCATCTCCCAAAACTAGCACTTGCATAACTTACCAATGTCACCCTACACCTGAGGTATACGGTACACAGCTCTGAGACGTTTGCTAGGAGCACAGGCAGCTAGATATCCATACGTTACGCACATACTGCTAGTTGACCCCATCCGAACAATCTGTTAGGTGTTTGCGGTGCGTGCTCCAGGCCTGGCCTCTGACGGTGTTTACCACCCTGGGGAGTGACCCCCAGCTGTACTGCATACCATATCCATGCCTTGCCGTGCTCAAGACCGGTTTGGTGGGCAAGGCTAATTACTTCCTCAATAGTAGCACCATGATGGCATAGGTGTGGAAGTGTGTGTCTGGCTATACAGTGGGTGTTGGCTGCAAGCCCCTTCCACAGCCCACACTGCCAGCACTGTTGCCAGTATTGGCCTGCCAATGTGCATAATGAGGTGCAAGGTACCATGGGTATAGCCAGGACAGGGTAGCCTGGCCAGGATGCATCTGCACCGGGCATAGGGCACTGGCAGGGACATTGTAGTGTCCGGCCACCACCTACACAGACAGGGTGGCCAAAGCATGTCCTTCTGGGAGATCATGCTCACCCTGACTGTGCAGTGACCACAGCATGGCTAGGCACCCCCATAGTGCTATACAGTATTTCTCTCATGTGATAGATATGGGTTTCTATTTGGGGCCCAGTCACTGATTTATCTGCTTGCTGTGTATGTTGGCAGACCAGTTCTGGGTGCATGTGTCTCCATTGGGAACATGCACTATGGACTAACCAGCAGACTGTTTGTAGCTGGTATGTCTTGCAGGGTGCAGTGGCTGTTGGCTTGCTGCAGGGGAATATCTTGTGGTGGGGTGCAGCTTGCCTTATCCTGGTCCTATGTCTGTCTGCTATTGGGGGTGGGGGTGGTGCTCATTCCTCAGCAGGACTGGGGTTGATGTTGCCCTGCTACTGCCACCTTTGCAGGGAGGTACAGTGTGGATCTCTTGATGGGGGGACCATGTTTGCTGGGGGGGGGGGGGTGAAGCCCTGGTGGGGGTTCCCAGGGGGTGCTGAGCCTGACTGGGATATCCATGGTGTTTGTGCAAAAACTAGCTATCTTACACATTAACACTGCTTTGGAACTCCCGCTTGGCCTCCATCAGCCATGGAAGGTGTTGTGGATCTGGTCCTGGGCGCCTCATTGCAAACTCAGGGTGAGCACAGAACCCGCACGATGTAACGGTGTGTAGCTACTCTGTGCCAGTAAAACACCCGGTCAGTGCCCCCTACCAGGCCGAGGTGCTGTGTGGGTGCACCCGGTCACTCCCCCCAACAGGGCCGAGGTGCTGTGGGGGTGCATTCCCCATCTTGTGTCCATCTGTGGACAGCTAATTTGCATGTGCAGTGCATCATGGGTACGTGTGGCCTAACCCTATCCTGTTTACACCGGCAGACTGTCTGTGAGGTGACGTGCAGGCTATCTGCAGCCAGCCAGGGGCTTGCTTACAGCTATGGAGTTGTAGCCCAATGGTTACATCACTCCCTGTGCAGCCGGAGGTCATGGGTTCAAACCCACAGTGGGGTACTGTGATAGTGGTGTCCACAGCATCTTTTTAATTTACTGTACATATGTTGCTGCCAGCAATAACACCCTGAGCGTACTGTACCCATAAGGTGCCTCTGAGGGCGCTTTATGGGGCGCCGTATACGGCACTTTATGGTTGCCATCCATATAGGGTGCACTATACATTATCCTGTGTCGCAACATACATGCTGCCCTATAGGGGACATTCTAGGGTGCCTTGGCGAACGGTGCACTGTCACATGTGCCTTATGGGCTGCCTTATGTTAACATGCTGTGAGCGTGCGTTTTCTAGTTGTTATCACAAAATAAAATTAGTGGGCCTCCTACAGCACTCCACAACATAAAACATACTGCCTCTGCTAGTCTTTTTCAATGGGCATTGTGAGGGATTGAACCCTGGTCCCTGCACCATTGGTCAGTGTCACAACCATTGTGCTGTGGCTCTGTTCCTGTGCTTGAGCAGCAGCGCGCAGCCTTGTAGCCATCGGCGCGCCGTCTTGTGGCGCACAAAATTAGCAGTGCGCCGCCTTATGCCGCGTAACATTAACAGCGCGCCGCCTTATGCCGCCCAACATGGGCATGCCCCTTAAAATAATGCATCAGCCAGCTGTCTTCAATGGGCACTGTGGGGAATTGAACCCATAATGCCTGCACGAGTGGTCAGTGTCTTAACCATTGTGCTATGGCTCCATTCCTGCTATTTGCACATCAACGCGCCACTTATCCCTCCCACTATTGGGCTGCCCCCTCACACATCAGCGCGACGCCTTCTGCCCACAGGCTCGCCGCCTTCTGTTGCCCCATTTTATCAGCGCGCCGCCATCTGCCGCCCACAATGAACAGTGCGCCGCCTCATGCCGTATAAAAAAAAGAGTGCACCGCCTTCTGCCGCCCATAATCAATATACCTCCTACACCACTTTTGCCCATAAAAGTTGATGTCTCAGCTGGTCTTTTTCATTGAGCGCAATGGGGGTTTGAACCCCTGGCCCCTGCACCATAGGTCAGTGTCTTCACCGTTGTACTACGGCTCTGTTGTTTGGTTATGCAGCAGCGCCCCACTTAGCCTTCCCACGCGCTAATGTGGGCCCCGCACATTAGCGCGACGCACACACGTACGGTCCGGTTTTTTTCTTTTTTCTGCCTGGCCCGCCCACTCCTTATATGGCACCAGCACACTAACGGGAACCCGCTCAGCAACGGTGTTTAGTAAACATGCCCCTAAGGGATTTGTGAGAAACAAATGTATAGTAGACAGTTACATGAAGGGGGTTGCGATCGGAGGCAAAACCACAAGGAAGCTCATTTATAGTGAAGAACATCATAAGACAGTTCACATTTATATATTTTTTCACATTGCTTTCATATTCTTTGACAAACGTGTTCAGTTTAAGCCCATACATTTCGTTTTTTGGTTGCTATACTTTTCATTGTTTTTTAGGTTCTGTCAATTACAATGACGGTCAAAATGGGAGGTCCTTGTTTTGTTTTTTTATTTCTCTCCTCTGCACTTGTGCGGCGTTTTCCCGCCTTGGCAGTGTTGATGGTAATGTTTGATTTATTTTATTTATTTTATTTTATTTAAATCGCTTATATACCGCGCTCTTTGACATCAGCGCGGTTCACAAAGAACAAGAGGTATTGTACGGTGTGGGTTAACACCGTATTACATATAACAGGTAGCTCAACTTGGATAACAGTAATAACTATTTACATATGTAAGAACAGTATCAATATTTACATTCGTAATAACAGAATGATATTCACACTTATATACAAATACGCGAGGAGGGGATGTGTGCAGTCGGGCTATATTACGGGAGGTGGGGTTGGTAGATGTTCCTCTGGGTAGCATTTGAGGAAGAGATAGTGTTTCAATTCTCTCCTGAATTTAGTTAGGTCTGGGATTGCGCGGATATCGGGTGGAAGGGCGTTCCAGCATCTGGGAGCGCAGAGACTGAAGGCCCTGTTTATGGTTGTCTGAGCACTGTGGGTCATTTATTTATTTTTTATTTTTATTTATTTATTTATATTCTCTTATATACCGCGCTATTCTGCATCAGTGCGGTTTACATTGAACAAACTGAAATTACATTGAACAGGGCATTATAACTTGGAGATAACTATTTTACAGGGAACATGGGCTATGGAGGGTTAAGTGGCTTGCCCAAGACCACAAGGAGCATTGCTTTGGGGATTACCAAAGTGTTTATAGCAGTAGATCGTCTGGCTCTATTTAGGGGTGTAATGTGAGTGAGGTCCGCGAGAGAGGCTGGGGCGAGTCCGTTGATGGTCTTGAATGTTAGTAGTAGGGTCTTGAAGGTGATTCTGCTGTGGATTGGTCCCTATTTCTCTACTTTCTATCCTTATCAGCAATGTTTTGCTCATAATAACATATTTTATAAGACTGTTATTCTTCATTATAAATGAGCTTCCTTGTGGTTTTGCCTTTGACCACAACTCCCTTCATGTAACTGTCAACTATACACTTGTTTCTCACAAATCCCTTAGTTCTATGAGAGCCCCTTGTACTTTTTATGCAGTCTCAGTGTTTTTAGAAAGCTGCCCTGCACACATACTGTGTAGAGTCCCTTACAGCTTGTTTCTAAACAAATGGTTGCTGTGAGATGGTTTTCTGTGAGTTTTTTCAATATACTCTGCTTTTAGAAAGTTGTGCCGCGCCTTGCGCACACTTTGGGGTATGTTTACTAAACTGCGTTTGTACGATTCGCATTAGGAGCTGCGGTAGAGACAGAAATCCCAAATAAGGACATGGGCGGTACATCGTTACCGAGAACGCGCCAAGAACGCGCGTTACAAGGCGCCATAAATGAACGAGCGCTACAGGGCATATTACCGCGCGTTAATCTTAAGAAGGCGCGCAGGCATACAAGCACAGCAACAGAGCTGTAGTACAATGGTTACAACAGTAACTGATGGTACAAGGGTCATGGGTTCGATTCCCCAGTGGGCCTAAGGTATAAGGCTGGCTGAGGCAGCACCCTTTACATTTAAGTAGTGATTGTTGAGGCATTTGATGTGTATTTTAATTAGTGCTGCCAGCAAACACACCCTCACGGTGGCATAACCTAAAGTACCACATAAGGCACCCCATAACGCACTCCATAGGGCACATTATAAAGTGTACTGTCCGCCAAAGCACTCTATAATGTCCCCTATAGGATACCTAATAAGGCTGTGAACAAAGCCCTGGCTGGCTGCAGAAGGACTGCACGTCACCACACAAACTGGCTGCTGTGGTTACCAGGATAGGATTAACCCACCCGTACCCATGATGCACTGCACATGCAAATCAGCAGTCAAGAGATGGGCACAAGATTGGGTATGCACCCCCACAGCACCTCGGCCTGAGGGACAACAGACCGTGTGTGGCACTGCCACAGAGTAGCCACAGACAGTCACTGTGCCCACCCTGAGGTTGAGGTGGGGCACCCAGCACCAGGTCCACAGCACCTTTCATGGCTGAAATACGCTATGCTGCAGGTCCCCATCAGTGTGTGATAGGTAGTTCCGTTAGACACACCTAGGATACATCTGTGTCCTGCTGTATGTCTCAGTTATGTCTAGTCCTTATGGGCGATGATGCACCCAGAATAGTGCATACCCTGTGTTGGTGCCATGGTTACCTGCTGTAGGTGAGGGGGGGTGTATGGACCCATAGGCAGATTATGTACCACCACACAACCCACCCTGTGGGGCTCAGGGTGGGAAACAGGATCACCTACCAATAGATCCACAGTCTACCTCCCTGCAAAGGTAGCAGTACAGGGGACCATCAACCCCAGTCCTACTGGTGAACAGACAGAGCGGTACACATCCATAACGCAATAACAGACAGATGGCAGGCCTGGAAATGCTCAGCTGCCCCCCACCATTATCTGACATTCTCCAGCAGCAAGCCTCCAGCCGCTGCACCCTGCAAGGTGTTCCAGCAAGACACATACTAGCTGCAGACAGTCCGCCAGCTAGTCCATAGTCCTGGAGGAGATGCCTGTACCCAGAACGGGGATGTCAGCATACACACCAAGCAGATAAATCAGTGATTGGGCCCCAAAGGAAAACCCATAAATATCACGAAAGAAATGCTATATAGCACTATGGGGGAACCTAGCCATGCCATGGTCACTGCTCAGTCAGGGTGAGAGTGACCTCCCAGCAGGACATGCTATGGCCACCGTGTCCGTGCAGGTGGTACCGGACACTACAATGTCCGAGCCATTGCCCTATGCCCTGTGCAGATGCGGCCAGTCCAAGGCCACCCTATCCAGGCTATTCCCACGGTACCTTGCTCCTCATTATGCACATTGGCAGGCCAATACTGGCAACAGTGCTAGCAGTGTGGGCTGTGGAGGGTGTTGGCAGCCACCACACACTGGATAGACAGACACACACTCCCCACACCTATGCCAGCATTGTGCAACTATAGAGGTGTTGGGAAGCCAAGGCAACCACACCAGTCCTGGGCACAGTGCAGGCATGGCTATGGTACGCAATAATGTAGGAGTCACTCCCCAGGTTGGTAAACACCGTCAGACACAAGACCTGTAGCACACTCCACAAACATCAGAAAGGTTGCTATGATGCAGCTCACTCAGAAAATTTTACTTAACCTAGGAATTGCTATCTGCCAGTAATCATAGCAACCTTTTGATAGATGTGTACCATATTCCCAGGTTTAGGGTGGCATACTAAGGTATGCAAGTGCTAGTATTGGGAGATGCACGCAGAGCCCAAAGTCCTGCCTCTCCAGGAGGCTTTGGATAATGGGGCCTGTGGGTGCGGGTGTGTCTGCCCCTGTTGGCTGCTGCTTTACGGCAGAGGTTCCCAACTCCAGTCCTGTGGTGCCAAACACTGTTCGGGTTTTCATGCTGTCCCTCATGAATATGCATGAGATACATCTGAATATCATGGGGGTGGCGCATAGAAATGCAGCACATGCATCTTTATCAGAGGCAGCATGGAACCGGAATGGTGTTTGGCCCTCCAGGACTGCATTTGGGAGACTCTGCTCTAGGTAATGTGCATGTTTATGGTGTCCGTGCTCTGTAGGGTAAAATGTAGGTGTCTTGGGCATGTTTACATCATCTGCAATAAAGGTGCTTCTGTATTAGCACGTTGTAGTAGTGGGTAAAATATGGGGACTGGCTTGGCAGGAACCACAGCTGGGACTTGAACCTGTGACCCTCTGCTTCTGAATACACTGGTTTTGTGCACAGCACCACCTTGTTGTCACAGAGTCAGTACATTCCTTCGTGATACCATGACTGTTCATCAGACAGGGCCCGTCTGTTGCAGTACACGGCACCCACCTACACAGGGCTAGGCCACGGTCTGCTCTGGGCAGCTGCCACTGCCCCCTCCACCACCAGTATCCCTCAGCCACCATGCTGACATGCCCTTCTGCTGGTGGTGCTGGTGGTGCGCAGTCTCAGGCCATCCAGTGTGCAGGTAGGCGGCTGCCTATGGTGTGGGTTCTGGGGTAGGGGTGCCTGCATAGACGTCCACGCTCCCCCCAGCCCGCCTGCCAATGTTCCGTACCCTTTGGGGGTAGCTGTTGGGTACTATCCCCTGTGACACTGTGGGAAACACACTTGTGCCCATGTTGGGCCTTCAGCAGTTGCTGTCTGGCTGCTCTGCTGTTTCAGCATTCGTATGGGCCACCTAGGCATCACCCTAGTCCGCACTGTAGCCCAACTCCACCACAGCATGTGCCGCCTGCGGCCCTCTGTATCCCCTTCTCCAGCATCTGTCCAGTTGCCGTTCCAACATGCCCGCCCTGATGTTGCGGGACATGTGCATGCCATAGGAACCCTGTCCGATGGTGGGGGACAACCCTGAGCAGCGCTATTTCACTGTGGGCTCATTCACCTTGTATGGGCACGGAGTATAGACCCTTCCACGATTTATATCTGTTCTATGGAGCTTACTCGGGGGGGGGGGGGAGAGGTTGATGTTTCTCATTGATACCACTATTGGCCAGCTTGGTTATGGTTGTTTTCCAGTTTGTTGGGGTCATTTTCAGTGTTTATGTGCCCTTTTGTTCTGTGCACATGTATCACACTTATCGCTTTTTTTTTGTTTCCCTGCCTGGGCTGTACATTGCTGACACTGAAATGGTTTCTCTCCCCTGTAATCTGCATTTAACGGCAGGTTTTCATTCGCGTTTGGATTCAGCTCTTCAGATCAGCGCGTTAGTGTGAAGGGAGCCTCTCCCTGCCCACTCTCCGCCCACTGACCTCTTCTCTCCGCCCTCCACCTTCTGCGGTGTTTTACCGCGCCACGGAGCGTTACGATCGTTAGCGCATCATAACGCGCGTTATGTAATGTTAACAATCGTTAGCGCATCATAACGTGTGTTATGATGCGCTAACGATCGTTAACATTACATAACGCACGTTATGTACCATTACCGCAGTTTCGTAAACATACCCCTTTGTGTAGAGACACTTACAGCTTGTTCCCAAACAGATGGTTGCCTATCTCTATGTTTTTCTCTGTGATTGAGTTTTTTCGATATACTCCGCTTTAATTTATAACTATTTGTTTAAGAATCTGCTGATCATTGTCTTTCCTTTATGATACAATCTATAACAGACTGTTTTGTCTTTGCTTTTAATCAGATTCCTTATGTTTCTTATACTATTTTACACATTACATTTCCATATGCTTTTTACACATTCCCATTTTTTCCTCCATGCTTACAGTTACATCAGTACCTTTTTGATTTTTTAGTCTTATAATTTTCTAATCTTTTATCTATTACACAATCTGTACATGATTTTAAATGTTGCTCTATGCTTTGGTACATTTTATTTGCATGTTTTTAGGTATCTATACTTTAATATATATTGTTTTTTTAACATGTACCATCACATTCTAATGATTTTTTGTTTGTGATTATGTATGTAATTTGGCACTTATATTTTAATATATACTGCTTTTAATGTGTATTGTCACAGTTTAATATTTTTTGCATATCGAGTGTTATTTATGTTTTTTCTCTTGATTATACTATGGGGTATGTTTACTAAACTGCGGTAACGGTACATAACGCGCCGCGCGTTATCTAACGTCAATGATCGTAAGCGCATCATAACACGCGTTATGATGCGCTTACGATCGTTAACGTTACATAACGCGCGTTAACCAACATTAACGATCGTAAAGCCCCATGGCGCGGTAAAACACCGCAGAAGGTGGAGAGAGAGTGGAGAGAAGGGGTCAGTGGGCGGAAAGTGGGCAGGGAGAGGCTCCCTTCACACTAACGCGCTGATCTGAAGAGCTGAATCCAAACGCGATTGAAAACCTGCCGTTAAATGCACATTACAGGGGAGAGAAACCATTTCAGTGTCAGCAATGTACAGCCCAGGCAGGGAAATCTAGAAAACGTGATAAGTGTGATACATGTGCACAGAACAAAAGGGCACATAAACACTGAAAATGACCCCAACAGACTGGAAAAAATCCATAACCACGCTGACCAATAGTGGTAGCAATGAGAAACATCAACCCCCCCGAGTAAGCTCCATAAAAAAGATATAAATCGTGGAAGGGTCTATACTCCGTGCCCATACAAGGTGAATGAGCCCACAGTGAAATAGCGCTGCTCAGGGTTTTCCCCACCATCGGACAGGGTTCCTATGGCGTGCACATGTCCCGCAACATCAGGGCTGGCATGACGGAATGGCAACTGGACAGATGCCGGAGAAGGGGATACAGAGGGCCACAGGCGGCACATGCTGTGGTGGAGCTGGGCCACAGTGTGGAGTAGGGTGATGCCTAGGTGGCCCATATGAATGCTGAAACAGCAGAGCAGCCAGATAGCAACTGCTGAAGGGCCAACATGGGCACGAGTGTATTTCCCACAGTGTCACAGGGGATAGTACCCAACAGCTACCCCCAAGGGCACGGAACATTGGCAGGCAGGGCTGGGGGGAGCGTGGATGTCTATGCAGGCATCCCTGCCCCAGAACCCGCACCATAGGCAGCCGCCTACCTGCACACTGGATGGCCTGAGACTGCGCACCACCAGCACTACCAGCAGAAGGGCATGTCAGCATGGTGGCTGAGGGATACTGGTGGTGGAGGGGGCAGTGGCAGCTGCCAAGAGCAGACCGTGGCCTAGCCCTGTGTAGGTGGGTGCCGTGTACTGCAACAGACGGGCCCTGTCTGACGAACAGTCATGGTATCACCAAGGAATGTATTGACTCTGTGACAACAAGGTGGTGCAGTGCACAAAACCAGTATAGTCAGAAGCAGAGGGTCACAGGTTCAAGTCCCAGCTGTGGTTCCTGCCAAGCCAGTCCCCATATTTTACCCACTACTACAACGTGCTAATACAGACAGCACCTTTATTGCAGATGACGTAAACATGCCCAAGACACCTACATTCTACCCTACAGAGCACAGACACCATAAACATGCACATTACCTAGAGCAGATTTACCCAAATGCAGTCCTGGAGGGCCAAACACCATTCAGGTTCCATGCTGCCTGTAATAAATGTGCCACCCCCATGGTATGCAGATGTATCTCATGCATATTCGTGAGGGACAGCATGAAAACCCGAACAGTGTTTGGCACCGCAGGACTGGAGTTGGGAACCTCTGCTGTAAAGCAGCAGCCAACAGGGGCAGACACACCCGCACCCACAGGCCCCATTATCCAAAGCCTCCTGGAGAGGCAGGACTTTGTGCTCTGCGTGCATCTCCCAATACTAGCACTTGCATACCTTAGTAATGCCACCCTAAACCTGGGAATATGGTACACATCTATCAAAAGGTTGCTATGATTACTGGCAGATAGCAATTCCTAGGTTAAGTACAATTTTCTGAGTGAGCTGCATCATAGCAACCTTTCTGATGTCTGTGGAGTGTGCTACTGGTCTTGTGTCTGACAGTGTTTACCAACCTGGGGAGTGACTCCTACATTATTGCGTACCATAGCCATTCCTGCACTGTGCCCAGGACTGGTGTGGTGGCCTGGGCTGCCCAACACCTCTATAGTTGCACAATGCTGGCATAGGTGTGGGGAGTGTGTGTCTGTCTACCCAGTGTGTGGTGGCTGCCAACACCCTCCACAGCCCACACTGCTAGCACTGTTGCCATTATTGGCCTGCCAATGTGCATAATGAGGAGCAAGGTACCGTGGGAATAGCCTAGATAGGGTGGCCTGGCCTGGCCGCAACTGCACAGGGCATAGGGCAATGGCTCGGACATTGTAGTGCCCGGTACCACCTTCCCGGACAGGGTGGCCATAGCATGTCCTGCTGGGAGGTCACTCTCACCCTGACTGAGCAGTGACCATGGCATGGCTAGGTTCCCCCATAGTGCTATATAGCATTTCTTTCATGTGATATTTATGAGTTTTCTTTTGGGGCCCAATCACTGACTTATCTGCTTGGTGTGTATGCTGACATCCCCATTCTGGGTACATGCATCTCCTCCAGGACCATGCACTATGGACTAGCTGGCGGACTGTCTGCAGCTAGTATGTGTCTTGCTGGAACACCTTGCAGGGTGCAGTGGCTGGAGGCTTGTTGCTGGAGAATGTCAGATAATGGTGGGGGGGCAGCTGAGCATTTCCAGGCCTGCTGTCTGTTATTGCGATATGGATGTGTACCGCTCTGTCTGTTCCCCAGCAGGACTGAGGTTGATGGTCCCCTCTCCTGCTACCATTGCAGGGAGGTAGAATGTGGATCTATTGGTGGGTGATCCTGTTTCCCACCCTGAGCTCCAGAGGGTGGGTTTTCTGGTGGTACATTATCTGCCTATGGGTCCATACACCCCACCCCACCTACCTACCTACAGCAGGTAACCATGGCACCAACACAGGATATGCACTATTCTGGATGCATCATCGCCCATAAGGACTAGACATGACCAAGACATACAGCAAGACACAGATGTATCCTACGTGTGTCTAACGGAACTACCTATCACGCACCGCTGGGGACCTGCAGCATGGCGTATTCCAGCCATGAAAAGTGCTGTGGACCTGGTGCTGTACACCCCACCTCAACCTCAGGGTGGGCACAATACCCGCACAATGTGACTGTCTGTGGCTACTCTGTGGCAGTGCCACAGACGGTCTGTTGCCCTTCAGGCCGAGGTGCTGTGGGGGTGCATACCCAATCTTGTGCCCATCTCTCGACTGCTGATTTGCATGTGCAGTGCATCATGGGTACGGGCGGGTTAACCCTATCCTGGTAACCACAGCAGACAGTTTGTGTGGTCATGTGCAGTCCTTCTGCAGCCAGCCAGGGCTTTGTTCACAGCATTATAAGGTGTCCTATAGGGGACATTATAGGGTGCCTTGGCGGACAGTACACTTTATAATGTGCCCTATGGAGTGCCTTATGCGGCACCTTAGGTTATGCCACCGTGAGGGTGTGTTTGCTGGCAGCACTAATTAAAATACACGTCAAATGCCTCAACAATCACTACTTAAATGTAAAGGGTGCTGCCTCAGCCAGCCTTATACCTTAGGCCCACTGGGGAATCGAACCCATGACCCCTGTACCATCAGTCAGTGTTGTAACCATTGTACTACAGCTCTGTTGCTGTGCTTGTATGCCTGCGCGCCTTCTTAAGATTAATGCGCGGTAACGTGCCCTGTAGCGCTCGTTCATTTATGGCGCCTTGTAACGCGCGTTCTCGGCAACGATGTACCGCCCATGTCCTTATTTGGGATTTCTGTCTCTACCGCGGTTCCTAACGCGAATCGAACTAATGCAGTTTAGTAAACATACCCCTATGTATCACTTATGAAATGTAACTTTTATTGGAATTACTTGTATTTATTTAACATTTCTTATATACCGCCTTTCATAATATCAAGGCGGTTTACATTGAACAAACTGAAATTACATTGAACAGGGCATTATAACTTGGAGATAATTATTTTACAGGGAACACGGACTATGGAGGGTTAAGTGGCTTGCCCAAGATCACAAGGAGTACCTGTGGGACTAGAAACCCCAGTCCTTCTGGCCCAAGGTTGCTGTCCTCTAGTGGGATTTGAACCCCCAACCCTGTGTCCTGAAGTACCTTGCCACAACCACTAGGCCACTCCTCCACTGTATATACAAGACATATAGGGGTATGTTTACTAAAGGGTGCTATTTGCGCTGCTGTCACGTTATAGCACGATAAGGCACCTTATCGCACGATAATGGCACTTTACTGGGCGATAAGGTGCCTTATCGCAAGTTAACGCGCGCAGCGGCGCAAATGAGCACTGAAGGCGGAGGAAGGCTCCCCAGGGGCAGAGAAAGAGGGTCAATGGGTGGAGAGTGAGAGGGGGAGATTCTCCCTGCACACTAACGCTGTGGATTCCTGGGCTGAAAAGTAACGCGAGTGAAACCCTCGCGTTAGAGCAGATTTAAAGGGAAGAGAAACCATTTCCGTCAGCAATGTACAGCAAAGCCAGGGAAACCTACTAAAAGTGAGAAGTGTGATACATGTGCACAGATCAAAAGGGCAAATAAACATTGAAAAGGACCTGAACAAACTGGAAAAAAATCCATAACCAAGCTGAGCAATAATGATATTAATGGGAAACATCAAAAAACACTACCGGGAAAGCTCCACAAAAAGGATATCAATTTTGGAAGGGGCTATGCTCCGTCCCCATACAAGGTGAATGATCCCACAGTGAAATAGCGCTGATCAGGGTTTTCTCTTTCTATTGGACAGGTTTCCTATAGCGTGCACATGTCCCGCAACAGCAGGGTAGGCATGTCGGAACGGGCAACTGGACAGATGCTGGAAAAGGGGATACAGAGGGCTGCAGGCGGCACATGCTGTGGTGCAGCTGGGCCACAGTGCGGACTAGGGTGATGCCTAGGTGGCCCATAGGAATGCTGAAACAGTAGAGCCGCCAGACAGCAACTGATGAGGGCCCAACATGGGCACGAGTGTGTTTCCCACAGTGTCACAGGGGATAGTACCCAGCAGGTACCCACAAGGGCACAGAACATTGGCAGGCGGTGCTGAGGGGAAGCATGGACGTCTATGCAGGCACCCCGACCCCAGAACCCACACCATAGGCAGCTGCCTACCAGCACACTGGATGACCTGAGACTGTGCACCACCAGTACCACCAGCAGAAGGGCATGTCAGCATGGCGACAGAGGGGTACTGGAGGTGGAGGGGGCAGTGGCTGCTGCCCACAGCAGACCATGGCCTAGCCCTGTTTAGGTGGGTGCCAATCCCTAGTTTAAGCACAATCTGCTCATTGAGCTGTATCATAGCAACCTCTCTGATGTCTGTGGAGTGTGTTTCAGGTCTGGTGTCTGACAGTGTTTACCACCCTAGGGAGTGACCCCAACAGTATTGTGTACCATAGCCATGCCTGCACTGTGCCCAGGACTGGTGCGGTGGCCAGGGCTGCCAAAAGCCTCTATAGTTGCACAATGCTGGCATAGGTGTGGGAGTGTGTGTCTGTCTACCCAGTGTGTGGTGGCTGCCAACACCTTCCTCAGCCCACACTGCTTGCACTGTTGCCAGTGTCAGCCTGCCAATGTGCATAATGAGGAGCAAGGTACCATAGGTATAGCCCGGACAGAGTGGCCTGGCCAGGATGCATCTGCACAGGGTATAGGGCAATGGCTCGGACATTGTAGTGCCCGGCCACCACCTGCATGGATAGGGTGGCCACAGCATGTCCTGCTGGGAGGTCACTCTCACCCTGACTGAGCAGTGACCACGGCATGGCTAGGTTCCCCCATAGTGGTATATAGTGTTTTTCTCATGTAATATTTATGGGTTTTCTTTTGGGGCCCAATCACTGACTTATCTGTTTGGTGTGTATGCTGACAACCCAGTTCTGGGTACATGCATCTCCTCCAGGAACATGCACTATGGACTAGCTAGCAGACTGTCTGCAGCTAGTATGTGTCTGGCTGGAACACTGTGCAGCGGCTGGAGGCTTGCTGCTGGAGAATGTCAGATAGTAGTGGGGGGCAGCGGAGCATTTCTAGGGCTACTGTCTGTCTGCTATTGCTTTATGGATGTGTACAGCTCTGCATTGCCTGCCCTGTAGGCAGTCTGTTCCCCAGCAGGACTGGGGTTGATGGTCCCCTCTACTGCCACCATTGCAGGGAGGTAGAATGTGGATCTGTTGGTGGGAGATCCTGTTTCCCACCCTGAGTCACAGAGGGTGGGTTGGGTGGTGGTACATAATCTGCCTATGGGTCCAAACACCTCACCTCACCTCACCTCACCTCACCTCCATCATGTGACCATGGCACCAACACAGGATATGCACTATTCTGGGTGCATCATAGCCCCTAAGGGCTAGATATGACTGAGAAATACAGACAGACACAGATGCATCCTAGATGTGCCTGCAGGAACTACCTATCACACACACTAGCACTGATGAGGACCTGCAGCATAGTGCATTTCAGCCATGAAAGGTGCTGTGGACCTGGTGCTGGGTGCCCCACCTCACCCTCAGGGTGAGCACAGTACCTGCACAATGTCTGTAGCTACTCTGTGCCAGTAACACACACGGTCAGTACCCCCTACCAGACTGAGGTGCTGTGGGGTGCACACAGTCAGTTCCCCCTACCAGGCCATGGTGCTGTGGGGGTGCATACCCCATCTTGTGATCATCTGTAGACTGCTGATTTGCATGTGCAGTGCATTATGGGTACGGGTGGGTTAACCCTATCCTGGTAGCCACAGCAGACAGTTTGTGTGGTGACTTGCAGTCCTTCTGTAGCCAGCTAGGGGTTCACTAGTAGCTGTAGCCCACTGGTTACTTCACTGCCTTTGGAGCCAGAGGTGATGGGTTTGATCTCACAGTGGGGTTATTTGATAGGGCTGTCTGAGGCATTTTCTTTTTTAATTTAAATTAGTGCTGCCAGCAAAAATACCCTCACAGTGCTGTAGCCTTAAGGTGCCTCATAAGGCGCCCTCTCAAGCGCTCTATAAGGCACCCTATAAGGCTCCCTATAGGGAACATTATAAGGTGCCTTGGCGGACAGTGCACTTTATAATGTGCCCTCTGGAGTGCCTTATAGGGCGCCTTATGCGGCACCTTAGGTTATGGCACTGTGAGAGTGTGTTTGCTGGCAGCACTAATTTAAATTAAAAAAGAAAATGCCTCAGAGAGCACTGATTTAAAGTAAAGGGTAATGCCTCAGACAGCCTTACTCATCAAGCCCACTGGGGATCAACCTCATGACCCCTGTTTCATCAGTCAATGTATTAATCATTGTGCTACACCTCTGTTGCTGTGTTTGTAGGTCAGCGCCCCTAATTAAGGCTAACGCGCATTAACGTGCCACAGCTCCCTATATCGCACGAAAAGTACCTTATCGCACGATAACCCTAAATGCTACCTTAAGACCGGAACGCCCACTACCTTATATGGCATCCTGCACACTAACGCCGGCTGCACGTTAAGACTGCTTAGTAAACATACCCCATAGTATGCAATATTTGTCTTTTTGGTGTGTTTACCATATAAATTATTTCCCTTATGAGTGTTTAAGATGTTATATTTTTTCTTTTTTTGTTTATTCATCCACCATAGATTGGGAAGAGTGGTTTGTTCCACCCTCTTTTTGACTTTGTTTTTTGTCCTCTTTGGTAATGTATTATACTTCTTTTGGATGTCTTTGATTGGTTATTAATTTATATTACAAATGTTCATATTTTAATTTTATGTCTGTGTCTGTCCTTAGACCCCTGAAGAAGGCATCTGGCCGAAACATTTTAGTAGGGTCTACAAATAAAGTTTTTTGGATATACCTAACTGTGTTTGGCCGTGGTTTTTGGCTTCTGCTCCCTCCTCCACATTGGTGAAAACATCTTTTTGCATAACTACATCATGTGAAACTTATGAGAGGGAGTCCTGATACAAGGATGTAGATAAAGAAAAGCTTCTTCCCATAACTGTGCTTTTTCTCATAAAGTGAAGGTTATCTACCAGAGTTCTGAGCTTCTGAACCATGGGATGGGAGATTCCCCTCCCTTGAGCATTCTCAGGCATCTGGCCAGCGTCTTGATTATGTTTAATGGACAGCTGTCCTATTGTCAACTGATGGAAAATTACTGATTGCTCTTACAACAAGATAGAATGGGTGCCTTTTTCAGCCAAAGCAAAGAGAAAAAGGCATCCCATCTATGGAGTGAACACGTGCACTGCCTAGAAGTCTCCCGACTGAGAAGTCTCTCGCCTGGCTGAATCTGGGATCCATTTAGTCAAAGTGTGGCATGAGATGATCTCATATTAGATCTCAGAGAATTGAACAAGTTTCTATGCAAGGAGAAATTCAAGATGATTTCTCTCGGTGCTCTCCTTCCATACCTTCAGAGTCAGGATTGGCTTTGTTCTCTAGATCTCAAGGATGCGTACACCCATGTCCTCATCCATCCAACACACAGAAGGTTCCTTCGGTTCCTTTATCAGGGAAAGCACTATCAATACAGAGTGTTTCCTTTCGGTCTGGCCTCTGCTCCAAGAGTGTTCACAAAATGCATGGCAGTAGTAGCTGCATTTCTACGCACTCTAGGAATATTTGTATTCCCATATCTGGACGACTGGCTCATCCGAGCACCATCCCAGTCAGAGGCCCAGACTTCCCTAGCCTGCACAAGGCATGTTCTTCAGTATCTGGGACTTGTAATAAACATCCCAAAATCACAACTCACCCCTACTCAGTCATTGGAGTTCATAGGGGCCTTGCTAGATACCACAACTGCAAGGGCCTATCTTCCCCAGGCCCGTTGCCTACGCTTGGTGCAGTTAGCCTCTCAAATTCAGTTAAAATCCCATTTAACTGCTCGAGAGATGTTACAACTGTTAGGCCACATGGCATCCACCATGCATGTGGTTCCTTACGCTCGCCTTCACATGAGGGCAGCTCAGTGGACTCTGTCCACCCAATGGACCCAGGCATTAGGTTGCCTGTCAGACAAAATAGCAACCTCCAGTCGCCTCTTTTGGTCCCTCCAGTGGTGGAAGTCCACTCAAAATCTGTTGCTGGGGTCCCCCTTTTAACAGTTGCTACCCCAAGCAACCCTCACAACAGATGCCTCCCCAAAGGGTTGGGGAGCTCATCTACAAGATCTCTCCACCCAAGGCATCTGGTCTCCACAGGAGACATCTCTACATATCAACCTCTTAGAGCTCAGAGCAATTCTTCTAGCTCTCAGAGTCTTCCACACCCTGCTCAGCTACAAGACAGTCCTCATCCATATGGACAACCAAGTAGCCATGTTCTACGTGAACAAGCAGGGCGGGACTGGCTCTCTGTCGCTTTGCAACAAAGCTTTGAGATTGTGGGCCTTCGCCAGAGAGCATCAGATTCATCTCATGACAGTGTATCTTCCAGGGGTTCAAAACTCTTGGGCAGACAGACTCAGTCGAGTTCTGCTTCCACACGAATGGTCCCTCCATGGGGACCAGATAGCCAGGATCTTTTGAATTTGGGGAACCCCAGACATAGACCTGTTTGCAAGTCCGTGGAATGCCAAACTTCCCCGGTTCTGTTCCAGGATTCCGTGTCAGGGAGTTCAGGCCATGGATGCCTTCCTCCTCCACTGGGGGCAAGACTTCCTCTATGCCTTTCCACCCATTCCCCTAATTTCCAAGACACTGTTCAAGCTTCAGAGAGACAAGGGGTCTATGATCCTCATAGCTCCACGTTGGCCACGCCAAGTGTGGTACCCTCTACTTCTTCATCTCTCTCAAGCTCCCTCCCTGGACTTGGGATCTGCTCCAGACCTCCTGTCCCAGGAGGGAACGTTATGGCACCCAAATCCCCAGTCTCTTCATCTCAGAGCCTGGTTGCTGAAGGCCTAGACCTTCAAGATTGGCATCTGTCTCAGCAAGTGAAGGATATCCTTCATGCTTCCAGAAAGCCTTCCACTAGACGCTCCTATGCTTTTAAATGGAAAAGGTTTACCATTTGGTGTGCAGAGAAGGATCTTAACGCTCTTGCAATACCTCTGAATTCTTTACTAGAGTATTTGCTGCATTTATCCCATGCAGGCCTTAAAACGAATTCAGTAAGAGTCCATTTGAGTGCTATTGCAGCATACCTTAAGCCTCTCAATGGACATCCTATTTCCTCTCATCCTCTTATTGCAAGATTCATGAGAGGCCTTCTTTTAACTAAACCTCCCATTAGACCACCTCCAGTGGCATGGGATTTGAATTTGGTTCTTGGCCAACTTATGAAGCCACCCTTTGAACCCTTAGCCACTACCTCCTTGAAATTCCTTTCCTGGAAGGTTATTTTTCTCATTGCAGTCACCTCAGCTCGCCGTATCAGTAAGCTGCAAGCCTTGATGGCTAATCCTCCTTATACAAGGTTCCATCATGACAAGGTAGTCCTCAGGACTAATCCACACTTTATGCCTAAAGTGGTCTCACCTTTTCATCTGAACCAGGAGGTGTATTTACCTGTCTTTTTTCCAGGTCCTCATGCATCAAGTGCAGAGAAGAATCTTCATACCCTGGATTGTAAGAGGGCACTTGCTTTCTACTTACAAAGGACACAGCAACATAGAAAGTTCTCAACTCTTTGTTGCTTTTGATCCCTCTCACTTAGGACTTCCAGTCTCTAAGAGGACTCTGTCCAATTGGATTGCTCAGTGTATTTCCTTCGCCTACCAGAGTAAGAACCTTTCTTTGGAGGGCCATGTCACAGCTCACAATGTGAGGGCCATGGCAGCCTCTATGGCTCATCTAAACTCTGTGTCCATCGACCAAATCTTTCGAGCGGCCACCTGGGCCTCGGTTCATACATTTACAGTCCATTACTGCTTGGACAAGGACTCCCGCCGGGATGTCTTGTTTGGTCAGGCTGTTCTCAAACACCTGTTCCATACCTAATCAACTCATACCCCCCATCCCTGGTTGGATGCCCGAGATCCATGGGGTGAGGTAGAGCCCTACTCAGGGACTCACAACTTTGGAGATCTCCCTGGCATCTCTAGCTGGGGAGTCCCCATATGTGAAGACTCATTCCTGCTTGTTCCTGGAGATAGCACAGTTACTTACCTGTAACAGGTGATCTCTGGGAACAGCAGGAATAAGTCTTCACAACCCACCCACCTCCCCTAGGAGTTGTATCTCTCTATCTATCTTTCCTTTCCTCTCTCTCTCTTTGTCTCAGCTTTAAAACTCGAACTGGAGAGAGGCGGTTAGGAAAGGCGGGAAGGCAGCACGTAGGCGCTGTGGGATGCTCCCAAAAGCTTTCTTACTGGACGCTGGGGAGCGTTCCCGTGCAGGCTCCGTCGGTACCGACGATACCCATATGTGAAGACTTATTCCTGCTGTTCCCAGAGATCACCTGTTACAGGTAAGTAACTGTGCTTTCCTGTGCCACTCTGGTGTCTTATAAGAAAAATTGAATCTCTGCTATATGTCCAAAGTGGGACATAGTACTCTGTATTGATGGTTGTGCCTTTTTGCCAAAAAATTGTGGTCAACTTTATTGGCACCCTTACATTTTTGATAGTTGTGTACAATATCTTGAGATAGAATTGGAAATATTCTAACTGTACGTCATCATAATGCTTTAGGTGTAAAAGAGAGATGCATGTGCAATTGAGATGTCATACTTTCTGAGTACAACACACATGATGACAGACAGCATTACTGCCATCCTTCACTGATATTTGGTGGCACAACCCTTGCAGTGATGACAGCCTGCAAACCTTTATGGTAGCCATGTTTAAGTTTCTTACATTTGTCTGCTAGTCATGTGTCCACTCTTTCACTGAGATTTCTTTGAGCTCATAAACGTTTCTGGTATTCCTTTTACCAATGCCAGATATCATCTCTTTCCAAAGGTTCTCAATTGTATTGAGATCAGGACTCATTGCTGGCCATTTTCACAGAGTCTATTTGGTCCTCTGAAATTATAATTTTGTACTTTGGGATGTATGTCCTGGGTCATTGTGCTGTTATAGGACCCATGAGCTTCAACCCAGACCTAGCTTTCTGAGCCTAGGTAGCACATTCCACTCAGAAAAATCTTGGTAGTGGCTCTGACCTCATGATTCTTTGCATACGTTTCAGCCCTCTAGTTCATTAGGCAGCAAAAGGGACAGACAACATTATGCATGTCCACCATATTTACTGTGGGAAAGGGGTTTTTTTTCCCCTAGAATCCGCATTTCTTCTCCTTTAAATGAAAGATCAAGAGTGCCTTTTTAGGTCTGTGTTTGAGCAGTGGGGACATTCTTTGTTTAGTGCATGGCATATGGTGCAGGTTGAAACCACCACTCCAGATTGATGCAGGTCTACCTCAGGGCCGGCCCGTCCATTGAGCAAGAATGTTTTTTGCACAGGGCTCCGCGTTTCAGGGGGCCCCGCGCAAAAAACATTCTTCATTAGCACAAGTAGTAAAAAAACCAAACTGGCTGCTGCTGCCGCTCCTGCTGTGGCAGCGGAAGAATCAAATGTCCCGCCGCGGGGCCCCGCCTGCCCGGCAGAGCCTCCCTTCACCATCAGTTCCCGAGTCCCTCCCAATGCGCAGGCTTTCAGAGCCGCAAGAGCTTCTCTGACCTCTCGTGGCTCTGTTAATTCCTGCCGGGGCTGATGGGAAATCCCATCAGCAACGGCGAGATTAACAGAGCCGCGAGAAGAAAGGGAAACTCTCGTGGCTCTGAAAGCCCGCGCATTGGGAGGGACTCGGGAGCTGATGCTGCAGGTAGGCTCTGCCAGGCAGGCGGGGCCCCGCGGCGGGACATTTGATTCTGCCGCTGCCACGGCGGCAGCAGCAGCAGCAGCCGGTTTGGGTTTTTTTAATCTATCAGGGCTGATGGGGGGAGGGGGGTTAGGACTGGTAATGGGCTTTGGGGGGTTAAGGCTGGTAATGGGCTAGGGGGGGGCGAAGACGAAGTGGGTTGATGGGGGGAGGGGGATTAGGACTGGTAATGGGCTATGGGGGGTTAGGACTACTAATGGGCTATGGGGGCTAAGACTGGAAGTGGGCTGATGGGGGGTTTAGGACTGCAAATGGGCTGATGGGGGGTTAGGATGTAATGGGCTATGGGGGGGCTGACTGGAAAAGGGCTGATGGGGGGTAGGAATGGTAATGGGCTATAGGGGGCGGCTAGGACTGGAAATGTGCTGATGGGGGGTTAGGACTAGTAATTGGCTATGGGGGGCTAGGACTGGAAATGGGCTATGGGGGGCTAGGACTGGAAATGGGCTGATGGGGGTTAGGACTGGTAATGGGCTATGTTGGGGGCTAAGACTGAAAATGGGGTGTTGGGGGGCTTAGGACTGGAAGTGGGCTGATGGGGGGCTTAGGACTGGTAATGGGCTATGGGGGGCTTAGGACTGGTAATGGGCTATGGGGGGGGGCTAGGACTGGAAATGGGCTGAGTGGAAGGCGGGCTTGAACTGCAAATAGCTGATGGGGATGGGGGCTTGGAATGGAAATGGGCTGTGTGGAAGAAGGGCTTGAACTACAAATAGCTGATGGGGAGGGGGCTTGGAATGGAAATGGGCTGTAAGGAGAGGGAGCTAGGACTGGAAATGGGCTGAGTGAGTGGGGGCTAGGAGAGGAAATGGGCTGATGGAGGGCTAGGATAGGACTGGAAATGGGCTGTTGGGGGGGCTTGGATTGAAATGGACTCATGGAGGGGCTAGAACTGGAAGTAGGCTCATGGGGGGTTTGGATTGGAAATGGGCTGAGTGGAGGGGAGCTAGAATTTGACATGGGCTGATGATGGTGGGGCTAGGAAAGGACTAGAAATGGGCTGATGGGGGGCTGGGATTGGAAATGAGCTGATGGAGGGACTCGGATGGGGGAGCTAGGACTTGAAATGGACTGATGGGGTTAGGACTGGTAATGGGCTATGGGGGGCTAAGACTGAAAATGGGGTGATGGGGGGCTTAGGACTGGAAGTGGGCTGATTGGCTTAGGACTGGTAATGGGTTATGGGGGGCTTAGGACTGGTAATGGGCTATGGGGGGGCTAGGACTGGTAATGGGCTGGGGGGTGGCTAGGACTGGAAATGGGCTGAGTGGAAGGAGGGCTTGAACTTCAAATAACTGATGGGGACGGGGGCTTGGAATGGAAATGGGCTGAGTGGAAGGAAGGCTTGAACTACAATTAGCTGATGGGGAGGGGGGCTTGGAATGGAAATGGGCTGTGAGGGGAGGGAGCTAGGACTGGAAATGGGCTGAGTGAGGGGGGGCTAGGACTGGAAAAGGGCTGATGGAGGTCTAGGATAGGACTGGAAATGGGCTTTTGGGGGGCTTGGATTGAAATGGACTCATGGAGGGACTAGAACTGGAAGTAGGCTCATGGGGGGCTTGGATTGGAAATGGGCTGAGTGGAGGGGAGCTAGGATTTGACATGGGCTGATGGTGGGGCTAGGAAAAGACTAGAAATGGGCTGATGGGGGGCTGGGATTGGAAATGAGCTGATGGAGGGACTCGGATGGGGGAGCTAGGACTGGAAATGGGTTGATGCGGGGACTAGAAGGGAGCGGATGCTGGGTGGGGCTGGAACTAGAAGGGAGCTGATGTTGGGGGAGGATTAGAATGGGATAGAGCTGGGAGAGTGAAATGGAGAGGGAAAAAATATTTTGTGTGGGAGGGAAGACAAATCTACAATTGGCTGGATATTGGGAGAGTAAGTGGGGATTGAAGATGGCGGGGTAAAATTTGAGTAGATGAAATAGGAATGAGGAAAGAGCAAAAGGAGAAAGATTAGTATGTTAAAGCAGATGTAGAGAGAGAATGGAAAAAAACTAGAAGAGTGAAGAAAGGACAAATAGGACAGCAGACGATGGAGAGTTAGCAGAAGACACGAAGAAACCAGAAGAAAGTGGCTGAAGCAATTACAACTGAAAAAAAATGCACAAAAGGTAGAAAACTATCTCTTTATTGAATTTATTAACTGAAATATGCCAGCTCTGGGAAATGTGCATCATTAACGTCTGTGCTTTGTTTAGTACAAGAGGAAATTAATTTATAGTTTTATTTCTACAGTGTTGTTGGGCTTTTGGGGTTCCCAGTTTAATTATTGTCTTCCTGTTTCTACATTGTGATTTCTTGTTTGGTGACGATCTATGTTCTGCACGTGTAACTGAGCTGAGGTATTCTGTTTATGTAATTCCTATTTGACATTGCCACTTGTTCTCTTTCCCCAGTAGGTCATGTATCGTTGTTCTCTCAAATGTATTGGTTTAATATTTGTAGTGTTGCCTTTTGATAGGTAGGGTCTTGTGCTTTGTGAGTCCTGGTAGTGCTGTTATGATACAGCGGGTTTGCTATGGGTTCTAAATGGGCAGTGTTTGTAGTAGTTCCTAATGTGCCTGGCAGTTGTCACTGGATTATAGTAATGTAGAAATCTTTTAGTCTTTCTTTATCCATACACTCATTAAGAGGCATGTTTACTAAAATTAGTGTATGGTAACATTATGCAAATATTTATGCAAATGAGGTCCCTTATGCAAATTAGGCCCCGCACCGAGTCTCCGCACATGGCCCCGCACCCCCCTTGGGCCGCCCCGGTCTACCTTAGGCTGTTTAGCCACAGTCCACACTAACCTTCAAAGACTTCTAGGATTAATTTTCCTCTTCCCACCACATTTTGGGAGGTTTTTGAAAGTTCAATGAGCAGAGACATTAAAAATAGCGTGGCATATTGTTGACACAGGAATCCTGAGGTCCTTGGAGATGGCCTGGTACGGCTTTGAAGTTTAATGTTAGGTTGATAATGGCTTTTCTGATGGTTTCAGCTAGCTCTTCTTTTCACTGGAACCGTGAATGAATGTGTGCATTTTACACATTAGAGCCATCATTTATTGGTTGATTCCATGCATGCAAGTACTGATAAATGATCACATGTATCTCATGTTACTGCAATGGGTATATGTTTTTTTCTATTAAAACTGATATGAATAGTTTAAGGGTGGCAATAATCTTGTCCTGGCAATATCACAGTTTTTCAAATCTTTCCAACTAATGTCTCATTATTTGGTCTTGTTTTATTTGATTCTTTTATCACCTTGACATGACGCCTGTCCTTTCCTTGTGCCACCGTAATTCATGGAGCAAAGGTAGGGGCTCCAATTGAGAGGGATGACATCATAAGAATTATTTATGATAATTTCTTGACAATTACAAAGCATATTGTTTGTGTGTGATGCTTACACTCACATATATACAGATTTCATTATGGCCAGGAAAACAACAGTTCTCCCAATCTTGAGGGATTTTATTTAGAGCCCTTGTGCATTGCCACATAACATACCTACACCCCTGTCATGTTTGTATATACATCTTTGCTTATAACCATCCACATATAACCATTTGCTTCAGTCATATCTACCTCTGGCAGATGCTACACCATATCTATCATGAATACTGCACACAACAGCACTCCTGAACTGTCATGCCTTCCATGTGTGGTAGGCGAAGGCCTATGATCCATGCTGCTTGAACTAAACAGACAGGCCTAAGCAGCTTGACCTGTAAATGAAGCCTGTGGTTAGGCCCAGAGGAATGAAACCCCCCCTGAATGCTGCCACCATAGAATCGAAACTTAACTAAGCATAACCGAGCATAGCTAAGCAGAATCAAAGAAGAGATAGAAAAACTGCTTTAATTGGTACTGATAAGAATGTGAGAAGCCTCTATGGAATTAATTAACTCTGTTGAAAGAAAGGTTACAGTGCCCTGCTTTCACACATATTCCAGCTAGCTAGTGACCTTGGAGAAGAGATGTATCAAGAGCCAAAGAACTGACCATTGTAATAAGGACTGTAAGGGGGGGAAACAGGTGCTGAGCCCAGACAAAGGTCCTCATTGGATAGCTACATAACGGCACTGGGACCAATAGATGGGGCAAAAGGGGTTACTGGGACCAATGAAAAGTTTGCCTATGTTCAGAATGGAGAAGAAAGGTATAAAAGTTGTTGTTTTGCTAGAAACCATTGCTCAGCCATTTTGAATGTGATTCTGCTTGAGTCTTGGGCACAATAAATGATTTGGACCTTTTGAACAGACTCCTGGTATTATTGGATTGTTTGCGCTCTGCCGCTACATATTCTTGGTGCATTGGCCGGGAAGGTGTGGTTAGTAGAGGGTATACGAGCTGATATACCACGCCTTTCCGCCTCTATAGGTTTGGTCCTGCCGGGCTCGTGCCCTCCCGACGTGGGCTCGGCTCCCAGGCGCCACCGGTCCCGTTGCATCGGAGGGAGCTGGGCCAGGCCTCGGTGGGTGCCGGACCCGGTCGGAGCCAACACCTCGAACCTGTGAGGGGAGTCCGAGGTCCAACTCATGCGCTTGCTCGGGAACGGGGACCGGATCCGGTGAGTATAGTGTTTGGAATGTCTAGACAGATGAGTCAGAACTGCAGCTTGAAACTTGTGAACTTGTGAATTTTGGTAAGAGAGCTTGATCACCTCTCAAGGCGGTCCAATTAACCTTGCATAGTGTATTCGCGGGGTGAACCCACCATCTTCTTGGTATAAATTTGGTATAGCCTAGTCAGAAGAGACAGGATTGGGCTCTTGGGAAATGCTAGCATGTTTGTCTGTGTGAAGAGTGCTTGCGAAAAGAAGGAAGCATCTGTGTGTCTTTGTTTTTTGGTATTTGTTGAAACCACGAGTTTCCCTTCAAGTATAATGTAAGATTATATTCGGTTGGGTAATTCATGAAAATGTACCGCTTATGAAATAGTATTAAGAAAAGAGGGAAGAAGAGGCAAACACCTAGAGTCACTGTAAAAATCAAGAACATGTCTCACTCATTCAGCCTTCCTACAGCACAGCGTGAGACTGACAAGGGGCGTGTCTGTGCAGAGGTGCTTTTTAACCCTATGAAGGCATGTTTTCAACGTTCTGCTGCTGGGCTAATTGGAGCTTATTTTAGGACAATTATACCTGTTTTTATTCACTTTGTTTTAATAGTGATGTTCATTCTACTATGGTCATGTATTATATACCATTCGATAGGAATATTTAGTCAGAATTTTAGTTTTGAAGGTCGTATTAACCTCATCGAAGCTCCGTAAACTGTTTTTAGTTATATTCTCTGCTCTGTCTGTATTTTTACGTCAACTGCTCCTGTTATATTATTGTTACCTTTCAGAACTATCCAGGAGGTAAAGGGTCTAGTTCAGTTTTAGTGTGCAGGGTGAGATTACTTACTCTGGTCAGATAGGCTGCTAGGTATCATACATTTGTGGGCTTAGCTTTGCCCTGTGTTTTATGGTTCGAACAGAAATGATAGAGAAACTAAGCACACTGTTTTTGGGTTTTTTTCCCTTGACCTACAAAGTAATTATTAGATCACGACTTGACACTGATTTAAATTATTCTTGCTAGCATGTCTCTGTGTGCCTGTGAAACTAAGTTGTTTCATTTCGTTTTCAGTGAGCGAAGAGGTGTGGCTTTCACACAGCTTGCTAGAAGGGGAAAAAATGAGACAGCAGCTCCCGATTGAAAAGTCTCTTGCTTATTTATTTTATTTATTTATTTAACAGTTCTTCTATACCGCGCTTTTTTAGATCAGTGCGGTTTACATTTAACATCAACTATACAACACAGGCACTCTGAGTTGTATTTACAATAAAACAGGGAGATCAACTTGGAATTAACTGGGGAAACTATCTACATTGTATTTACACTAGTACCTTTTTTCAGGCAGGGTCTATCTACATCTTATTTACACTGGGAGTCTGAATTCTATTCCAGGGAGTACTTTTGAAGGATCAAGTTGATTATCCTTTTTCATACTGAGTCTGATTGTTTAGATGTGGTGAGTGATTGTCTGAGGGGCAACATGTATGATTACTGAGGCTGGATTCGGGGTAGTATGTAGTGAACAGGTGGTGCTTTAATGCTTTCCTGAAGTGGGTTAGGTAGGTGATGTTTCGGATATAGGTGGGGAGGGCATTCCATGCTCTAGGTGCATAAATTGTAAAGGCTCTATTTGTTGTTACTTTTGTGCATTTCGTTATTGCCTTTGGGACCTCTAGGGTGTTTTGCATCGTGGGTCTTCTGTTTCTGTTATGTGGTACTTTGTGTATCATCTTGCTGATAGCTGTGGGAGTCAGAGTGTTTAAAGCTTTTTTAAAATAAAGGATTCATTCAATCAAAGTGTGATAGGAGATGAATTTATAATTAGTTTTCTAGTTATTACTTTACAGCTGTGCTAACTACAGTGACTCAGAAGTTCTTTTGTTTTTAAAGTATATCTGTCGTTTCAAAAACTAACTGACACAGACAAGAGAGAGCAAATAAAGTGTTTTTCCTTTGACCCTCAAAGTAGAGGTTAAGAACCTTGAGGGACGGTGCAGCATTCTGGGTTGGAAGTGTACCAGATTGCAACCTGAGAATGAATGGTTTAAATTCTGAGTGAATAAGAAATTGTGTTAGGATTTTATCTTTGAAATCTGAAAGTTAAAAAAAAAAAAAGGAAAAGAGTTTATCTTGCGGAGTGTTTGCATTCCAGATATTCACCAACCTTTTTATGAACAAGTATAAGTCATTTGAATGCATGCTTCCCCATACTGTAAGATTTAAGGTAATTACTTTGAATTGTTAAACTCTGTACTAGTGACTAATGAAGACCTTTACAATTCAAGATAAATTCATTTGTTTTTCTGTATTTGAATTTTGTGTGTCTGTGTGTCCAGAGGAAAAGGGGGTACTTTGTTTTTTTGAAAGTCTTTTAAATTTCAAGACGTTATTTCCTGATATACTGTGGCAAGCACCTGATAGAAGACATATTTATTGTTAAAAAAGAGGGTGTATATGCATTCTAGATATCCACCAACGCTATGGAAAAGTATCCATTTCATGTCTCTTGAATATCTGCTTTCTGAACTGTAAGATTTAATAAAAATAAAAAATAAAATAATAATTTCTTTTGCAGAGACATGCAGACTATGGCTGGCAGTTAGTTTCCATGCTAAGTAATTTCATTCCAGTTATACTTAACAGATAGCTATAGTTCTCTCTATAAGAATAGATGTTATAACATGTTGCAAAATAATAGTTTTATATTTTAAAAACTGTATCTAAATTGTCCCTGTTTGGAAAAAGTTGCAATAAGCATAATGGATGTCTGTGCTCAATCTAAGCTTATGTTTTCTGCCTGCCCTATGTTTACAGTAATAATAAGGTTTTTTTAAATAAGTTTCTTTTCAAATATGATCAAGAATTTCAGTAAGGGATTTACTGAAGACTATGGTAATAAAATGTCTCTGTCCCAATTAGGAATGCTATGAGAAAGGGAGTGGCTTCTGCTAGTTGCTCCATATTTCCTTAGTTCACCATATTTTGCCCCAGAATCTCTAGATATCCTGTCCCGTCAGTTTCTTTCCCTGTAAGCAGCTCCCCAAGAAGCCACGGCTCCGTTCAGAGTGCTTAAGGGGAGGAGGGGGCCCAGTCCACCGATGATGCCACCCCCCGGTAGGTGTGAACTAATGTGCCCACAGCAGAGAAGTAGAAAAAAAAAACCCTCCCGGATAGAGCGTTGCTAGGAGAAACAGTGTGGGCCTAGGGCAGGGGGGGGGGACTCCTCCCTGTAGATTCCTAAGTAGTTTGCCAGTCAGTCAGCTGACCAGACTTGTTTAGGTGCCTTTCCCTCTGCCACTGATTTACTGAACTGAAAGCTTTAGGATTTAATTGAACTAATGAACAGTATTATTCAGACCCATCAGTCTTGATAACCCCAAGTGGAATCCAAATAGTGCAGGCAGCCCTCACTATATGCCCCAATGGATCCAGCAGCCCAGGAGAATTTGCATTTTTGTCAGTCAGTCCCAGAGAGATATAAAACAGAAATTACAGAAACTGGATGGATTTGCGGGCATGATAGTTAATGGAAGTTGATCAGAAAGTATGTGAATTGTTGAATGTGACAGAGAAAGTAAATGTAAAGATGGAGAAGAGAACAGATTCTTCTTGCTGATACTTTAGTTGAATGATGTGGAGGAGGTTATCCTGATCGAAGGAGCAGAGGAAGTAAAAACTGGGTGCGAGTCAGTGAGCCCATTGCAGAGAAGAAGGACATTAGAGAAGTGAATGCCCGTATCTTGACTCCACCCCAGGGGGGAGGAGGAAGTACTTGATTTAAAAAATAATATTAAACCGAGCACAGTGTTCTAGCAAGAAAGGGAAGCAGCTATAGAGTAAGTGGCAGCCAGAGAGGGCTACAGCATGAATGAAGACTAGGCCAGACCAGACTCTTAAGTTTTCCTGGGTCCCCAGGAGCCTATGGTCAGTTTGGAAAAAGGGGACCAATATATGGACTTTATGGGGGATACAGGAGCAGAATACTAAAGCCAGTAGCCCCTGTGTTTTTCTCGATGCATCACCATTATCAGAGCTACTGGGGCTAAGGCCACAAAGCCTTTTCTGCAGAACCGCATGTGTGAACTAGGGGGACAGAAAATAATGCACCAGTTCCTGTATATGCCTGAGTGCCCTATTCCACTTTTTGGAGCCGAGATCTGCTTGCAAAGCTTCAGGCACAGATATCCTTTGCTGAAGAGAGAGAAATGCAAATGACTGTGAACCCAGAGCCTGCTGGATTGATGGTGCTGACTGTTCCACGAGAAGAGGAGTGGCGGTTCTATAGCACACCTCCAGCCAAGTCAACAAGTTCCTGTATACCTACCAACCCTATAGTCCCACCTGGAGTATGGGCAGAAGAAAATCCACCTGGCCTAGCGAAGAACATAGCCCCTGTCATTGTCACCCTCAAGCCAGAAGCGGAACCAGTGCATGTGAAGCAGTATCCTCTTCCCTAACCAGCCATTGCAGGAATCCACTGCCATTTAATGAAACTATTGAAGTATGGACTTTTCAAAGGAGTGCCAGTCACCTTGGAACACCCCCCCTTCTTCCTGTTAAGAAGCCTGGGACAGGTGATTACCGCCCAGTGCAGGATCTAAGAAAGAATGAATAATGCAGCTGAAACTATACACCCAGTGGTACCAAAATCCTTATATTCTCTTGGGACTGATCTCTGCTGAAGCTACACATTTCACCATTCTGGACTTAAAAGATGTTTTTTTTCTACATACGCTTAGCCCAAGACCCCACTACAGGAAGGCGGGGCCAACTCACCTGGACAAGATGACCTCAAGGATTCAAGAACTCACCTCACTCAGCAAAAGATTTGACAAGTTATCCAGTAATTCCAGGAGAAAGAATTCTGCTTCAATATGTGGACAACTTGCTCATAACCACCAACTCAGAAAGTGAATGTCTACAAGCCACCAGTGAACTCTTGCACCTTTTTAATGAGGCTGGATACAAAGTCTCAAGAGCTAAGGTGCAATTATGTCAAACAAGTTAAATACCTAGGATTCCAGTTGTCCAGCAGAATTAGACACCTGGGACCAGAACGCAAAGAAGCTGTATGCAGTATTCCTACTCCAACCACCAGGAGGCAAGTGAGAGCCTTCTTGGGTGCAACAGAGTATGTTGTATATGGATCCCCAATTTTGCGCTGCTAGCAAAACCATTGTATCAAGCTACCAAAGGAATGGAAAAGTCTCCATTGGAATGGGGACTTGAACAGGATGCAGCCTTTTGATCTTTGAAAACCACTCTGATGTTATCACCAACACTGGGTCTACCAGATGTCCAGAAAACCTTTCAGTCTCTATGTTCATGAGTCACAAGGAAATGTTCTAGGAGTGTTGACTCAATCTCTTGGACCTCATTTGAGAAGCTGTTACAGCTACAGCCCTCCTAGTGAGCAAAACTAACAAGATCACTTTGAGACAGAATCTTCCAGTTACTGTACCACACTCTGTTCTAACCAATATGAAACACAAAGGAAACTACTAGCTAAAAATCTACGAATGTTGAAGTATCAGAGTATGCTGCGTGAAAACCCCCAGATACAACTGAAGGTCAGTCAAGCTTTGAATCCTGCTATGTTGTTACCAGTTGGTCTTGATCCCCTGATCATGCCATGTACATAGTTAACCCTATTCACATCCAAGTTTTTTGTATATAGTTAACCCTGTTACTTCCTAGTTTTTGTACCCTGTTCAATGTAAAAAAACCAATGCTGACTGTACCATTGTGTTTAAATTTGTTCATTTGTAAACCGCACTGATTAAAAGAGCACGGTATATAAGAAATAAAAATAAATAAATAAATAAATGACTGTTTAGAAATTATGGACACTGTATTCTCAAGCCGCCTGGATTTGACTGATGTCCCTCTGGAGAACCCTGAACAGACTTTCTTTGTGGCTGAAGGCAGTTTCATCATCAATGGACATTGTTGTGCTAGATATGCAGTGGTGACCCCTGATTTGGTAGTTGAGTCCTCAGCCCTGGCACCAGAAACTTGACCACAGAAAGCTGAACTGATAGCCCTCACTAGAGCACTAACAATAGGAAAAGGGCTCTGTCTAAATGTGTACCCAGATTCCAAGTATGCCCTTACAACCTTGCATGCACATGGGACCCTGTACAAATAATGAGGGTGGATAACCTTAGGAAGCAAGTCCATTAAGTATGGCCCCAAGATATTGACATTATCAGGTGCATACTACCTACAGCTTTCAAAACTTTAGGAAAAGTAGAATGTATGAATAGAACCTTGAAATCTCAGTTTCCAAACTTTGCCAAGAGGTTTACCTGAAGTGGCCCCAGGTTCTTCCTATAGCCCTTCTTAGGATATACTTAGCCCCTGCTAAGTCTTTAGGAGTTCCCCCTTTTTGAGATTCTGAGAATCTGTAGCCTATTTATAGGGAATAAAAGGAGATGTGAGACAGATAGGATCTGAAATTATTAGGCATGAACTATTGGTTTTAAGTTCTGTTTTGCAGAGTCTTCATACCTGGGTACAAAATCGATTACCCAACAATTTGCCTGAACCCCTGCATCCTTTCAAGCCTGGAGTCTCGGTGTGGATCAAAGAGTGGAGAAGGATACCGTTAGCCCTGCATTGGAAGGGACCCTATGTTGTCATCCTGTCAACTCCAACTGCAGTAAAAGTCGCAGAATTCGAACTTTGGATCCATCATAGTCGAGTAAAGCCAGCAACTGCTTCTGAACCTGATCACTGGACTACTGTACAGCATCCTGAGACTCCATTGTGCCTCACCCTACGACAACAGCCACGGACCTAAGACATATTGGTCCCTCAGAAACTGCACTATTTCAAGACTGTCTGTTTATCTGAAGGTAAGCCTCGCATCTGGAAAAAGCTGCAATCATCAGAAATAGACTGTGTTGTGTTAAGAAATTGAGTCTTCTAAGAGACTGTGTTCAAATTCTCTGAAAAAAAAAACTGTTTTGATCTCCTAAAAAGTGAACTGCTCTAAGGAGGCAATAATAGCCTGAGAGACTGTACTACGATATTTTAAGAACCTGAGACATCCCAGAGGACAGTGATACTTTGGAATCTACAGCCCTACTCCTGCCACAAAGCTGGTAGGTCTACGTACGGCAGAAGCTTGAGGATCTACAATCAACTCTACATTTGTTATCTGTTGTGGATGCCAACAGTTCCACCAATTTTCCAGAGACTATGCCCATCATGAATTCTTATTATTGCTTTATTTTGGCAGCAGCCTTGGGGTGCTTTGAAATGACTTTTGCTTTACCTCCCTGTGCAGCCTGTATAAGTACCACGTGAACTGGGCTGAAGGTTCCTCATGCCTCCCAGAACTTGTTTCTTGAACTTGCTGGAGCAGTAGCATCTAGTCTCCACATTTATGACTGTTTCTCTTGTGGAGGAACCAAGATGGGAGATCAGTGGCCTTGGGAGGCTCAAGAACTAAATTATTCCATCCCTTACAATCAGACTGATTTACATAATACTACTAGTAAAGGGTATTGGGGTTTGTGTTTTGTTCGCACCGGACCACAATTTGCTATGAAGATTGGACAGCTGGACTGTCTAAATTAGACGTTTTACAACAGCACAACAAAGAAGACATCTTGGTGGTCAGGCATAAATGCTCCTGAACCTTCTACTCCTTTAGTTCTTTTTCCCACTCTTGCCAAACTATGGACTCTGACTATCTGCTTGTTGCTCCCTTGTTTCTTGCCACTTTTGCTTGCGAATGATAACTTCCATTATTAATAACACTGTAGAGCGCAAGGCAGCTACAAAGATACTAGCTATGTGAAACTACTACCCTATACCACAGAGTGATACCTTTACCTAGTATTATGTGATTTGATTCTCACCCTTTCTCACTTGCGGGTGAGAATAATCAAAGGGGGGAATGTGGTAGGCGAAGGCCTATGATCTATGCTGCTTGAACTAAACAGACAGGCCTAAGCAGCTTGACCTGTAAATAAAGCCTGTGGTTAGGCCCAGAGGAATGAAAACCCCCCTGAATGCTGCCACCATAGAATCGAAACTTAACTAAGCATAACCGAGCATAGCTAAGCAGAATCGAAACTTAGAAGAGATATAAAAACTGCTTTAATTGGTACTGATAAGAATGTGAGAAGCCTCTATGGAATTAATTAACTCTGTTGAAAGAAAGGTTACAGTGCCCTGCTTTCACACATATTCCAGCTAGCTAGTGACCTTGGAGAAGAGATGTATCAAGAGCCAAAGAACTGACCATTGTAATGAGGACTGTAAGGGGGGGAAACAGGTGCTGAGCCCAGACAAAGGTCCTCATTGGATAGCTACGTAACGGCACCGGGACCAATAGATGGGGCAAAAGGGGTTACTGGGACCAATGAAAAGTTTGCCTATGTTCAGAATGGAGAAGAAAGGTATAAAAGTTGTTGTTTTGCTAGAAACCATTGCTCAGCCATTTTGAATGTGATTCTGCTTGAGTCTTGTGCACAATAAATGATTTGGACCTTTTGAACAGACTCTTGGTATTACTGGATTGTTTGCACTCTGCCGCTACACATGGACACATCAGGGTTCAGAACTTCCTTGTAGGCACACTTAAAATGATCCGAGACCACTCACTGGAATCAGCACATTCATCACTTCAACAGTATCACTGGCTGCAACATTATCCTCCCATGTACTGTGTGACATGTAAGAACTATTTGGGTCATTAGGGTCCAATTCCTCTTTCCTTTTCTTCCATGCAGCCAGGGCCAGTCCTACAGTTAGCTCAGTGTTGGTGCCCTAGGCAAACATCAAGCTTTACACTCCCTCTCGCTGTCAAATGCCATTATTTAGCTTGGATTACCCTGCTTTGGCTACCCCCTGGAAGATGCTGTCATAGGCAACCACCTAGTTTGCCTAGTGGTTGGGCTGGCCCTGCATGCAGCCCCTAATATGTCACTTTCAGATAGGCTCCCTTATCCTGCATTAAGATGACTGCCCTTTTTGGGTGGTAAGGTGCACGTTTGCCACTTTAATGCCCAGCATCCTCTTAGTGTCCGATAAGTGGTGTCTTGTTCCCATAAAGCCGGTACGCCTACTCCCCACCCCATCCTTTTATAGCATGCAACCACCCTTAACGCTGCCATTTACGCTTGTAATCCATTGGTGCCTTAACACTCTTTAATAAACATACCCCTTAGTTAAGGTATGGAATACAACTACTGCCTGTACTTAATATTAGAACTCAGCCAAACACACTCTTCCACACACCTTTCTCACAATTTCCATTCAAATAATTTTGTCCTTTCCTACTCGTGTATATAACTGATTTTTGGGTTGCATATGCGATAAGTTTTTTTGAGGGTGCTCTGACTAGGAAGCAGAAAACAGCTCCTACAACACCTTCTAACATTTGCAGAGCCAGCTGATTTTATTTTCTTTTTTTCTTTTCTTTTTTCGTTGATTCAAAGGCTTTCTGTCACAATAACAGCACCTGTGTAAATGATCACACTATCAGAGGCACCTCCAACTCTACAGGAAACTAATAAATTGTTTCAGTACACTCAAAAGCTCAGTCTTAATTTGCCAACAGATTTGTATAATTAATCTAATCAGCAAAATCTTTAGGCAGATATCCCAAAATCTTATCCAGACATTCAAATATCTCATACTGTGGCTTTCTTCCTTCCAGAGTGTCAATACATTCATTTCATAAAAATCACATCAATCTCTTCACTCACACTATCACCAGCACTCCAAGACACAATTCCTCAGCTAATATTTCAAAAATCAACTTCCTGAGAGAGTCCAACATCAGGAGCCACACAAACAATTCTTCCATATCATTCTGCTAAGCCAGTCCAGATAGGTGGCTTGTTTCCCCCTACCAGCAGAGGCAGAGAAAGAAAAATCGAGAGTCTTCTGATGACCTCATCCTACACTATATTAGGAGCAGCTACAGGGCCTATATTAGGAGCAGCTAGAGAGCCTCGGTATTTGTTTCCAGAAGAGTGTGTACACATCGGAGCAGCTCTTTGAAAGTTTTGTGAAAGAGAGGAAGAGATCGATCTGGCTGACTGTTGTTCTAACCCAGCCTTCTCCACCTACTGCCCTAGATACTATATCTCCTGTTTCCTCAGCCCACAACTTTGGGGTCATCTTTGACTCTTCCCTTTCCTTCTCCACACATATTCAACATATAACTAAACCTGCAATTTCTTTCTCTACAACATTAACAAAATTTGTCCCTTCCTCCCTGAACATACTACTAAGGCTCTTGCAGGACCGGCCCGTCCATTGTCCGAGAATGTTTTTTGCACAGAGCCCCACGTTTCAGGGGGCCCCGCGCAAACAACATTCTGATTTAAAAGTAAATTTTTAAAAAATAGTTGGCTGTTGCTGCCGCTGCCACCGTGGCAGCAGCAGAATCAAGTGTCCCGCGGGGGCCCCCCATGGGTCCTCCCTCCCAGCATCAGTCCCTTCAGCACGGGGGGTAGGGGGGTTAGGACTGGTAATGGGCTGTGGGCTGATGGGGGGGGTTAGGACTGGTAATGGGCTATGGGGGGGACTAGGACTGGTAATGGGTTGGGGGGTTGCTAGGACTAGAAATGGGCTGAATGGAAGGGGGGCTTGAACTGCAAATAGCTGATGGGGAGGGGCTTGGAATGGAAATGGGCTGTGAGGGGAGGGAGCTAGGACTGAAAATGGGCTGAGTTGGGGGGGGGGAGCTAGGACAGGAAATGGGCTGATGGAGGGGCTAGGATTGAAATGGACTCATGGAGTGGATGGAACTGGAAGTAGGTTCATGGGGCAGCTTGGATTGGAAATGGGCTGAGTGGAGGGGCTAGGATTGAAATGGACTCATGGAGTGGATGGAACTGGAAGTAGGTTCATGGGGCAGCTTGGATTGGAAATGGGCTGAGTGGAGGGGAGCTAGGATCTGACATGGGCTGATGGTGGGGCTAGGAAAGGACTCGAAATGAGCTGATGGAGGGACTTGGATAGGACTGGAAATGGATGGGGGAGCTAGGTCTGGAAATGGGCTGATGCGGGGACTAGAAGGGAGCGGATGCTGGGTGGGGCTGGTACTAGAAGGCAGCTGATGCTGGGGGAGAATTAGAATGGGATGAGGCTGGGAGAGTGAAATGGAGAGAGGGAAAATATTTCATGTGGGAGGGAAGAAAAATCTACAATTGGCCAGGTATTGGGAGAGTAAGTGGGGATTGAGGATGGAGGGGTAAAAATTGAGTGGATGAAATAGGAATGAGGAAAGAGCAAAAGGAGAACGATTAGTATGTTAAAGCAGATGTAGAGAGAAAATGGGAAAAAAAACTAGAAGAGAGAAGAAAGGACAAATGGACAGCACACGATGGAGAGTTAGCAGAAGACACGAAGAAACCAGAAGAAAGTGGCTGGAGCAATTGCAACTGAAAGAAATGCACAAAGGATAGAAAGATCTCTCTTTATTTTGAATTTATTAACTGGAATATGTCAGCTCTGGGAAATGTGCATCATTAACGTCTGCGCTTTGTTTAGTACAAGAGGAAATTAATTTATAGTTTTATTTCTACAGTGTTGTTATACATTCGAAGTTTAATTGTCTTCCTGTTTCTAAATTGTGATTCCTTGTTTGGTGATGGTCTATGTTCTGCATGTGTAACTGAGCTGAGGTATTTTGTTTATGTAATTCCTATTTGACATTGCTACTTGCTCTCTTTCCCCAGTAGGTCATGTATTATTATTCTCTGAAATATATTGGTTTAATATTTGCAGTGTTGCCTTTTGATAGGTAGGGTCTGGTGCTTTGTGAGTCCTGGTAGTGCTGTTACGATACGGCGGTTTGCTATGGGTTCTAAATGGGCAGTGTTTGTAGTAGTTCCTAATGTGCCTGGCGGTTGGCACTGGATTATAGTAATGTAGAAATCTTTTAGTCTTCTTTATCCATACACTCATTAAGAGACATGTTTACTAAGTTAGTGTATGGCAGGGGTCTCAAACTCAAATTGCTTTGAGGGCCAAATGAGGACTTGTAGAGTAACCCGGGGGCCGCACAAGACGCAGGCCTCATTTGCATAAGGGCATCATTTGCATAAATATTTGCATAATGTTACCATACACTAACTTTTAGTAAACATGCCTCTTAATGAGTGTATGGATAAAGAAAGACTAAAAGATTTCTACATTACTATAAACCAGTGCCAACTGCCAGGCACATTAGGAACTACTAGAAACACTGCTCATTTAGAACCCATAGCAAACCTGCCGTGTCCTAACAGCACTACCAGGACTCACAAAGCACCATACCCTAACTATCAAAAGGCAACACTGCAAATATTAAATCAACACATTTCAGAGAATAACAATACATGACCTACTCGGGAAAGAGAACAAGTGGCAATGTCAAATAGGAATTACATAAACAGAATACCTCAGCTCAGTTACACATGCAGAACATACACCATCACCAAACAAGGAATCACAATTTAGAAACAGGAAGACAATTAAACTGGGAACCCCAAAAGCCAAGCTTAGAATGTACAACACTGTAGAAATAAAACTATACATTGATTTCCTCTTGTATTAAATAAAGTGCAGACGTTAAAGATGCACATTTCCAAGAGCTGACATATTTCAGTTAATAAATTCAAAATAAAGAGATATTTTTCTACCTTTTGTGCATTTTTTTTTCAGTTGCAATTGTTCCATTCACTTTCTTCTGGTTTCTTTGTGTCTTCTGCTAACTCTCCATCGTCTGCTGTCCATTTGTCCTTTCTTCTTTCCTAGTTTTTTTCCATTCTCTCTACATCTGCTTTAACATACTAATCATTCTCCTTTTGCTCTTTCCTCATTCCTATTTCATCCACTCAAATTTTACCCCTCCATCCTCAATCCCCACTTACTCTCCCAATACCCGGCCAATTGTAGATTTTTCTTCCCTCCCACACAAAATATACTTCCCCTCTCCATTTCACTCTCCCAGCCCCATCCCATTCTAATCGTCCCCCAACATCAACTCCCTTCTAGCTCCTGCCCCACCCAGCATCCGCTCCCTTCTAGTCCCCGCATCATCAGCCCATTTCCAGTCCTAGCTCCCTCCCCTCACAGCCCATTTCCTTTCCAAGCCCCCGCCCCATCAGCCCATTTCCATTCCAAGCCCCCTTCCACTCAGCCCATTACCATTCCAAGACCCTGTCCCCATCAGCTATTTGCAGTTCAAGCTCCCCCTTCTACTCGGCCCATTTCCAGTCATAGCACCCCCCCCCCCCGTCCATTACCAGTTCTAGCCCCCCCCCCTAGCCCATTATCGGTCCTAAGCCCCCCAACAGCCCACTTCCAGGCCTAACCCTTCCATCGCCCTATCTTCATTCTTAGCCCCCCCATAACCCCATTTCAGTCTTAGCCCCCCAATCATACCACCTCCAGTCCTAACCCCCATCTGTCCATTACCAGTCCTAACCCCCATCACCCCATTTTCAGTACTACCCCCCCCCCAGCCACACATCAAGTCCTGCTCCCCCCCCACATCAAGTCCTGCTCCCCCCCATCAAGTCCTGCTCCCCCCCACATCAAGTCCTGCCCCCCCCCATCAAGTCCTGCCCCCCCACATCAAGTCCTGCTCCCCCCCCCGTCCTGCTCCCCCCATCAAGTCCTGCTCCCTCCCTCCCTCCCCCCCCCCCCCCGGGAAAATTAAACTTTAAAAAAAAACCAGCTTCTGCTGCTGCTGCCGCCGCTGCCATGGCCGGCAATAGCAGCAATATCGCAAGTCCCGCGGGCTCCGTTCCCCCCCCCTTCCTTCCTTCCTTCCTTCCTTCCTGCTTGCCTGCCAGTTCTCGGCTTCGGCTTTCAGAGCCGCGAAGGGAGAGCTTCTCCCTCGTGACTCTGTTCAGCCCACTGGGGCAGATGGGAAATTTCCCATCTGCCCCAGCGGGCTGAACAGAGTCGCGAGGGAGAAGCTCTCCCTTCGCGGCTCTGAAAGGCGAAGCCGAAGCGGAGAACTGGCAGGCAAGCAGGAAGGAAGGGGGGGGGAGCGGAGCCCGCGGGACTTGCGATATTGCTGCTATTGCCGGCCACGGCAGCGGCGGCAGCGGCAGCAGAAGCCGGGGTGTTTTTTTTTTCCCCCTATGCATCACGGGCCGCACAAAGGTCTCTCGCGGGCCGCATGCGGCCCGCGGGCCGCGTGTTTGAGACCCCTGGTGTATGGTAACATTTGGTCATTTGGTATTGACCAATACCCTTTACAACTTCCCTATCAAACCACCAAATGCCCAGACCCTGAAAACATACCCCCACACAAATTCCTCTCCATCCCGACAGCTGCTCCATCCCCAAAAACTAAGTTCCCACAACTGCCACACCACACTGCAAACTTCCCCACCCCATAAAACATCCTTCCATAATTGCCCATGACCAAAAACTACCATTCAGCAACTGTCCCACTCCATAATAATACACTTGATAACTGCCCTGACATCTCCTGTTCAGAAGGACATCCTGTGTGATTTTCTGCCAAGTGTCGTCACGATTTTGACCATAAAGCACTGGGTCCTACGCACCTCTGCCTGCATGGCAAGCTAAGGACATAAATGTCCCTCAGTTTTAAACGGCATATCAGTGCATGATTCACAACTCTCCCCTTGAGAAAGGCGCAAGCCGAAACGCGTCGGGGATCTTCAATAAAGCTTTTCAGAATTTACATTAAGCATCTGGGTCGTCCACTGCTTCTGCTCCCTGTGTACCTTCTTTATATGTTTGTACAGCGCTGTGTAAACCTTGTAACACTACATAAATGATTATTAGTAGTAGTAATAGTAGTGGATGAGCCCATGGCTTATTTGTTGACTTTTGAACGGGTGGCTTTATCAGCGGAGTGGCCAGTCGAACAATGGGCTATGAGGCACAGGCTGCTTACCAGGGGGACAGGTTGTAGGATGCTAATGTAGTCATCAGTTGGAAAGTCGATGGAATAGTTGTGGGGGTGTTTTTCAGGGTTAGGGCAGTTTGTAGGGTGTTAGGACAGTTGCAAGAAGGAGCAGTAACTGCATTGCATAGAAGTAACAATTGTAACAGTACAATTAAGTTTCTGGGCGTAGATAACATTGTATCAGTAGAACTAAACTGTCCTCCTTGTCAGATTGCTTAACAGCCGTACAATGGATCTCATTAACTATATCCTAGCACTTTGTATATGCCTAACTGTATCCACATGTACATCAACCCCATCCTGCACTACCACCCGTCCTTTATCTTGTGACCAATATTTGTATATGACCCACTCCTGGTGCCTACAAACCCCCAGCATCACATCATGAAACACTGGCTGCTGCGCTAGAACTCATCTCATCCACTGAAATCAGAAAACACCTGTTTATCCTGGGAGACCTAAATCTAGCATCAGTACCTCCTATACAAGCAAACACCTTCCTCGAAGCCATGGAACAACTCAGGTACGAACAAATAATACATGATGCCACTCACAACAAAGGTAACACACTAGATTTGGTATTCCTGCCCGCCAAACATCAGCAAAAGGAAGTAGAAAAACCTGTAACGTGAATAACACCAGTACCATGGTCAGATCATCACCAAATAGAATTCTCAGTATATCTACCTACTATATCTGACTGGCCAAAAAATGGCCCAACAACACACCCCCAAAGGAGATTCCAAAAATTCAATAAGGAAGCCCTGATATCATCTATAGCATCACGCATAAACCCAGAGCACACGGACCTCGAAAATCTGGTAAATCTATGGAACTCAGGAATTGAAACAACCGCAAAGCAAAACTGTAAAACCACAAGCAACACAACTAAAACCAGTACAGAACCATGGTACTCTGCAACTCTGAGCAGAATGAAGAAAGACCTGCGAAAACTGGAAAAAAAATGGAGGAAAGTCAAAACCGAAGAGCGCAAGAGGGAGTACCTAATACTCCTCGCAAAGTACAAGAATGAGATCAACCTGGCAAAAAGGGCACACCACACTAACATACTCAATAAGGCTCTTAATAGGCCTAGAGAACTGTTCGAACTTGTTAAATCCCTCACCAAGACCTCCCAAGATGTTTACTATAATGGTACAATGAAGGCCCAAAATCTAGCGGACCATTATGCCAGCAAACTAAACCCACCAGTAGCCACACACCCCACCCAAGACCGGGATCCAGCCAGCAAACCAAACCCACCAGTAGCCACACACCCCACCCATGACCGGGATGCAGCCACCACCCCACAAAAAATCAACTTTACCACAAGCACAGAGAGGAACAAGGAATGGAGTGCTTTCCAACATATCAATGACCAGCAAATCATAAACATAGTCACCAACTTAAACACCACAACCTCCCCTCTCGATCCATGTCCAGCAGCCTGGATCAAGTTGGCAAAACAAGAAATTGCCCAACATATCGCCCACATCGTGAACCAATCACTTCAGCAAGGTATCATATCAACGCAACTCAAAACATCCCTCATAAGACCCATTTTAAAAAACAAAACTCTCAACAAGGACGACCCAGCATCCTACCGCCCAATATCAAGCATATCCTTCCTAGCCAAGATCATTGAAAAGGCAGTCCAACAGCAGTTGCAAGACCACATCGACGACGGAAAATCCCTTGATGTTCATCAATACGGATTCCGACAGCATCACGGAGTTGAAACCCTCCTCATAGCACTGCTAGACAATCTCCTCAAAGGCCTGGAAAATAAAAACAAGATGTTCATGCTAATATTTATAGATATATCAGCCGCATTCGACACGGTACACCACAGTACACTCATGAACAGACTCGCATCCATAGGAATAATGGGAACCCCACTAAAATGGTTCTCTTCCTACATATCAAACAGAATACAGTAGGTCTACATCAACGATGAAAAGGCAAACGCTTTCCCCCAAACCCAAGGCATTCCTCAAGGCTCTGCTCTCTCCTCCCTCCTCTTCAACTTATACATACAACCAGTCTGTGAAATTTTCCGGGTCCACAAGATCAGCTACCATATATATGCAGATGACCTAATGCTTTATGCTCAACTCGACGTAAATCAACCAAATTACAACCAACTAGAAGAATGCCTAAGCAAGCTGCAAACATGGTTGCGACAAAACAACATGTCTATAAACCACAAAAAAACAGAGGTGATGTATATCTCCAGAAAACCGGGCTTCAACCCTCCCTCAACATTCACTCTGAACAACAACGTCTATCACACAAAGACCGAAATAAAATACCTAGGGGTAATGCTTGATAGCAACCTAAAATTGGACAAACACCTCCGGATAACCAACCGGGCCATATTCCATAAACTAAAAGTCCTACAACCACTACGTAACATCATTGAACACTCTGACTTCAGAACAGTGGCTCAAGCTCTCATCACCCCCCACCTGGACTACTGCAACGCCATACTACAAGGATTACCAAAGAAAACCTTAAACATACTTCAAATGGCACAAAACGTTACTGCCAGAATGATCATGAGAAAAATCTTCGCCGAGCACATCACACCAGTACTAATTGAGCTACATTGGCTCCCCATTCCTGCCCGCATCAAATACAAGACACTAGTAACCACATTCAAGCTCATACATAATATAGCACCTTCATACCTCACCAACCTAATCACCACCCAACCACTCAACAGAAACAGAAGAACCGCAAACCTCAATACTCTCTGCGTCCCAAATAGCATTAGAACAGTCAAAGTGTATACGAGCAGCAGAGCATATTCCTACGCAGCTCCGCTTCTCTGGAACCAGCTGCCTGTCGAACTACGTTTAAATAGCGGCTTGAAAGACTTCAGAAAAAAGCTCAAGACTCACCTATTCCAGACTCATTACAACATACCCTAGGCAGCGAGCCCTATTCCTCCTTGCTCACCTAGACAAGGCATATTCACTGTGTCCCGACAACATGACAAGAAAAATTGCAACCGCCAACCTGTTAATATGTATATATGTAAATCAAGTGTAAATTTAGTAACCCAGCTGCTGTGATGTGTGTGTATCCTCTTAATCAAAATGTATTTCCTATTGATGTGTGTGCATCCTCCTAATCAAAATGTATTTCCTGTTGATTTCTGTACTGTAAAGAACCATGTATGTATAGTAAACCGCTGCTGATCGCTGGAAGTAGCGGTATACAAATGTACACTAAATAAATAAAATAAATAAATTCCACAGATTAACAACTCTTTCCGTAAATAAATATTTCCACATATCACTCCTGAATTTATCCCCTTTCACCCTCATCCCATGTCCCCTCGTTGCAGAATTTGCTTGCAATTGAAAGAGGCTCTCCCCCTGTGCATTTATGCCATGGAGGTACACATATTAAGATCCTTAAGTCTGTCCTCATATGCTTTATAATGAAGACCACTAACTATTTTAGTAGCCACCTTCTGTACTGACTCCATCCTGTACTGACTCCATCCTGTTTATATACTTTTGAAGGTGTGGTCTCCAGAATTACACACAATTGTATGTATGCACCGGTGAGGGGCAACAGCGGCGGCAATGAGGGGTGGGTGGCCGGCCAGCCAGGGGGGAGGGCACAAGTGATGAGGTTTGCCTATGCAGCACCAGCAAAGGTTTCCAGCAGTATGGTGAAGTGCGAAGCTCCATGGCACATTCATTTTCTTTTTTCAGTGCTGACACTGTCACAAATAGAAGAAAGAAATGAACCACATCAGGAAGATTTGAGCAGGTGGGCAAGAGGAAGAGATGTGTTGTCCCTACCTAGCTACACCCATACCAGGGCTGGCTCAACCATTAGGCAAATTAGGCAGTTGCCTAGGGCAGTAGTTTCTAGGGGAGCCGCAAAGAGCAGGATATTCAAAGCTAAACCTAGATTCTGGCAGGCAGAAGGGGAGTAAGGCTTAAAGTTTGCCTAGGGCTCCAACACCGTGAATCAACTATGGGACCGTTCCTGGGTAGAAGATCATGATTATGGCAAGGGTGGCAGACTAGTTGATGGTGTTTGAGAGCGAGGATGAGGGTGGGAATGGGAAGGTGCCTTGGCACTGTGGGGGCTGAGGGTTGGGAGTGGGGTGATGATTTGTGTTTTTATGTACTTAATAATAAATGTTTTAGAATAAAATAAATAAAATAAAAGCTCAGATGACAAGACTATGACTTTTCAAACTTTGGACATATCATGCAAAGAGAGAGAGATCATTAGAGAAAGATTGAGAGACACCCATAGCTGCTGTTATTCTATCAACCTTAACCAGGATGGAGCCAGGCTGCTGATATTAGCATTTAAACTAGATAATAAGGGAAAACCGACAGTCACTCAAGAATGCATGATTTGAAAGAATGCATCGAAGGATAATAGCAAAAGAGGGAAATTAGGACATCCTAACAGAAAGGTTCCAAAAAAGATAAGTTACCCAGATGCATGTAAGTACAGAGCTGAAAGATACCAAATTACCCCTATTAACTGATAACCAGATTAATATGAATGAAATACAATCTCTAAAATGCCTGTATGCAGATGCTAGAAGTCTAAAAAATAAAGAAAGGAGAGTTAGAATATATAGCTCTAAATGAGAGGTTAGATATGATTGGTATGTCAGAGACCTGGTGGAAGGAGGACAACCAATAGGACACTGATACCTGGGTACAAACTATATCACAATGATAAAAAAGATCAAATTGGTGGACAGTATGTATGTTAAAGAGGGCATTGGGTCACATAGGATTATAAAGGTTTTGCAGGACACAAAATATGCTGTAGAATCTCTATGGATAGAAATTCTATGTAAAAAGGGGAAGGCAATGGCAGTGGGGATATACTACTGACCACCTGGCCAGAATAAACAGATGGATTACGAAATGCTGAAAGAAATCAGAGAAGCCAACAAAAGTTACAACACAGTAATAAATGGTGACTGGGTATCAACTGGGACACTGTCACAGCAGGACATGCTAGGGAGATAATGTATTCTAGATGAAATGAATAGCTGATTTTTAGAGCAGCTGGTTCATGAGCTCTCAAGAGGGGAAGCTATTTTGGACCTAGTCCTTAGTGGCACACAGGATCTGGTGCAAGAGAACGGTGTTGGGGCCACTTGGCAATAGTGATCATGGCATAATCACATTTGATTTAATAAATGAAAGAAGGATGGCAAGTAAAGCCAAAGTAGTACCATTTAACTTTCAAAAGGGAGACTATGATAAAATGAGCAAAAGAGACTAAAAGGAGCAGCTGCAAAGAAACATAGAAATATGATGACAGAAAAAGACCACATGGCCTATCTAGTCTGTCCTTCCATATCAACAACTAAAACAGTCCCCTTTTTTCCTTTAGAGATCCTCTGTGTTTGTCCCATGCTTCTTTGAATTCAGTTACTGTCCTCATCTCTACCATCTCCACTGGAAGGCTACGTATTCCACGGATCCACCACTCCTTCCGTAAAGAAATATTTCCGCAAATCAATCCCAAATCTATCACCCTTTACCCTCATCCCACGTCCCCTCATAGCAGAACTTGCTTTCAAATGAAAGAGGCTCTCCCCCTGAACATTTATGCCACGGAGGTATTTAAACATCTCAATCATATCGCCTCTATCCCGCCTTTCCTCTAAGGTGTGCATATTAAGATCCTCAAGTTTGTCCTCATATGCTTTATAATGAAGACCACTAACCATTTTAGTAGCCACCCTCTGCAACGACTCCATCCTGTTCACATCCCTTTAAGGTGCAGTCTCCAGAATTCAACACTATTCGCCAAATGAGGTCGCACCAAAGACTTATACAGAGGCACTATCACCTCCTTTTTTCTGCTAGCCATTCCTCTCCGTATGCACCCAAGCATCCTTCTAGCTTTTGCCGTCACCTTTTCTACCTGTTTAGCTATTTTAAGATCAGACACAACCACACCCAGGTCCCGCTCTTCTTTAGCGGACAAAAGTACTTCACCCCTTATACTATATTGCTCCCTTGGATTGCTGCAGCCCAAATGCATGACCTTACATTTTTTAACATTAAATCCCAGCTGCCAGATTCTAGACCATTCTTCAAGTTTAGCTAGATCCTTCCTCATGTTATCTACACCTTTCTGGGTATCTACTCTACTGCATATTTTGGTATCATCCACAAAAAGGCAAACCTTACCTGACAGCCCTTCCGCTATATCACTAACAAAGATGTTAAAAAGAATCGGACCAAGGAGAGATCCCTGGGGCACACCACTGGTAACATCCTTCTCCTCAGAGTGAGCCCCATTTACCTGTACTCTTTGTCGCCTCCCACCCAACCAATTTCTAACCCATGCAGTAACTTTAGGGTCCATCCCTAGGGTGCTCAGTTTGTTTATAAGTCACCTGTGAGGAACAGTGTCAAAGGCTTTACTGATATCTAAATACACCACATCTAGGGCTCTCCCTCGGTCCAACTCCCTGGTCACCCAGTCAAAGAAATCAATCAGATTTGTCTGACAAAACCTGCCTCTGGTGAATCCATGCTGCCTCGGATCCTGTAATCCGCTGGACTCCAGAAACCTCACTATTTTCTCTTTCAGCAGCATTTCCAATAATTTACTCACTACCAAAGTTAAATTAACCGGCCTGTAATTTTCAACCACATCCTTACTTCTGCTTTTGTGTAAAGGCACAACATGAGCCTCTCTCCAGTCCTTTGGCACCACTCCCGACTCCAACGAGGCATTGAAAAGGTCAGTCAGTGGAGCTGCTAGAACATCCCCAAGTTCCCTCAGTATTCTAGGGTGTATCCCATCTGGTCCCATCGCTTTGTCTATTTTAAGATGAGCTAGTTTCTCACGAACAGAGTCTTCTGAAAATTGTTCAAGATGTCCCTCACTTCTGTTCCTGTTTGTGGGTGTTTTCTGAGGTCCTGCTCCTAGTTCTTCATCTGTGAACACAGAACAGAAAGGTTAAAGATTTATATAAAGTACGGGCATTGTTTGAAAGTACTATCTTGGAAGCCCAGAACAGATGTATTCCATGCTTTAAAAAAAGCAGAAGGAAGGCCAAAAACTGCCAGCATGGTTTAATCTAAAGGCAAGTTCAGAGAGACTGTTGCTGCCAAAATAGCATCTTTCAGGAAATAGAAAAAAAGGAGCCAAGTGAAAAAAACAGGAAACATCATAAGCATTGCCAAGTTAGATGCAAGGCATTGATAAGATAGGCAGAGGGAGAATTTGAAAAAAAAGCAAACCATGGAAGCAAAAATGCATAAGAAAAACTTTTCAAAGTTCTTTCATAGCAGAAAAACCCCCTGCAAGAATCATTTGGACCATTGGATGACAGAGGTATAAAAGGAGTGCTAAGTGAGGAAAAGGCCATAGCAGATAACTGAATGAATTCTTTGTTTCAATCTTTACTAAAGAAGATGTAGGGAATTTACCCAGGGCTGAAATGGTATATAAAAGGTGATGTATCAAAAGAATTAAAAGAAATATTGATAAATCGGGAAGATATAGCAAATCACCTGGACCAGATTGCATACATCCAAGGGTATTGAAAGAACTGAAATATGAGATTGCAGACCTATTAGTAATCTGTGACCTATCATTAAATTCATCTGGGAGGCATGAGAGATCGATTCCAGCACTAGAGGCTTGCCTTAGCAGCAGCTGCTTCTACCACAGCTCCTCCATCCTGTGTGGGGGTTGGAGAAGGAGATATTAAGCCTGCTTATTCCATGGATAGCAGACGCAGGTGCATGTCCAAAGGAGCATGTTCTAAGAAGCTAGTCTTGCCCCTTGTGAGCCCCTTTGGAGCGCCGAGGATGCTGGAGGATGAGATTGTATCATTTTGCAATGGGCAAGATGAAAGCCAAGGCAAAGGGCACCAAGGAAGAGGAGTTGGTGGTGAAAGGCCTGATGGACCATCATGTTGTAAGTACTGGGAAATCTCTCTCTTTTCCTTTGTAGACAGGTGTGAGCATCTCTTCTTCGGATTCCTCGTTGACTTTTGGGTTGAGAACTCCTCCTCCCCAGTCAAATTCTCGATATGTCTCCAGCATGATAGGGGCTTCCTGGATATGGGATATTGCTCCATCTGCTTCTATTCCCTTACCGTTGGTTTTGACTGCCACAACGGAGACGGTAGTAGACTCTGGACTTAAATTCCTGGATCCGGTTTCTTTCTGTTTCTTCTTCAAAATTACCATTGAAGGTTACTGGGTCTGGGGAGGTATTGCTCTGTGATGTCTGGTCAACAATCAACAGGGTGGAGAAGGTGTTGCAGGGCATGCTGGGGCACTTATGTGATTTTTCCCAGAGATACTGCTGACACATGTACTAGCATAAGACCTTGCTTGCTGATTGTGCTGGGAAGGTCTCTCAGCTGGAGGCTAATGTTGTTAGCAGTTGGGTAATTCACTATCTAAAGATAACATGTTGCTGTATAATAAATTGGAAATGCTGGAAAATGCTGCAAGGGCCAAGGATCTTAGGGTTCTTAATTGTCCTGTGGTTTGTCTGCTTTCTTCTATGGAGCTATTTAAAATGTACTTAAGGGAAACTTTGTTGTACTCTGATTTTTCAGAGTCTGCTGTCTCCTTTATATAGTGTATGCCTATTGTTCAAGTAACATCTGTGGGAGACTCAGATGAGCCAGTTAACCCTGATGATTTGGGCTTAACTCAATTTTTGGAGTCTTCTTTGGGTAATGTTTCCAAAGAGATACTTTATGTTTCTTGTTTTTTGGAGCGGGTTAAGAGTGGCATTATGAAGTTGTATTTCTTTTTGTGGGCAGCCATTGTTGATATTTCCTGGCATTACTCGTGCTACTCAGACCCAGCGTAAAGCTTTTCTTCAGTTGAAACTTAAGGTACTGGCTCTAGGAGAAAACAGTTAAGTATTTGTTCAGGCTTCCCACCTTGAGTGATTTCTTCTGGATAAGTAGTTTTCCTTTGAGGTGTTTTTCTTTATTTGTCTGGATGTTTAAAAGGGATTGAATATAGTTTTGTTATTTTTTCTTTTGACCTCCATGTACTCTCAATCGTCTTTCCTAATGTGGACTTGTGTAAATTCTTTGTTATTTCTTGATGTTTGCTTTCCTGTACACTTTGATGAATTTACTTTTCTTGAAGTTGCTTTTTGCAACAGTTTAAAATTTAATAAATATATAAATTAAAAAAAAAATCATCTGTAGTACCTGAAGAGTGGAGAATCGCCAATGTAAAGCCAATATTTAAAAAAGGTTCCAGGGGTGATCCGGGAAACTACAGACTGGCATGTCTGACATCACTACCAGGCAAAATAGTACAAACCATTATAAAGAATTAAATTACTGATCATGTATAGTCATAGTTTAATAGGAGAAAACCAACAAGGATTTAGCCAAGGAAAAGTCTTGTCTTACTAATCTGTTATATTTTTTTGAAGGTGTGAAAAAACAGGTAGACAAAGGTGAGCCAGCTAATATGGTGAATCTGGATTTTCAGAATGCCTTTGACAACATCACTCATGAGAGACTCTTGATGAAATGAAAAAGTCAGGGACTGCAGACAGTGTAGTATTGTGGATGAGGAACTGGTTAAAAGACAGAAAGCAGAGAGTAGGGCTAAATGGCCAATTTTCTCAATGGAGAAAGGTAAATAGTGGAGTATCGCAGGGATCTATGCTGGGTCCGCTGCTTTTTAACATATTCATAAATGAACTGGAAATGGGAATAACGAGTGAGGTAATCAAATTTGAAGATGACACAAAATTATTCAAAATTATTAAAACACAGGAAGATTATGAAAAATTGCAAGAGGACCTTGATAAATTGGTAGACTGCGCGTCCAAATGGCAGATTAAATTTAATGTGGACAAGTGCAAAGTTATGCGCCTAGGAAAGAACAACCTAAACTTTGTTTACACAATGCAAGGTACCATCAAGGAAAGAGATTTTGGCATCATCGTGGATAATAAATTGAAACCCTTTGCCCAGTGTTCAACAGCAAGAAAGAAAATAGAATGCTAGGAATCATAAGGAAAGAAATGGAGAATAAACAAAGGATATTATAATGCCTCTCCATCGTTCTATGGTTCGACTGTATCTTGAATATTGTGTACCATTCTGGTCACCATATCTTAAAAAGAATATAGCGGAATTAGAAAAGGTACAGAGAAGAGCCACCAAAATGGTAAAGGGGATGGAAGGAAAAGGTTAGGCCTCTTCAACTTGGAAAAGAGAAGGCTGAAGGGAGACAGGGGTTGCCCAAGGGGAGTGTGGGGCCATGTGCGGAGACTCGGTGCAGGGCCTCATTTGCATAATGTTAACATGCACTAACGTCTAGTAAACATGCCTCTTTAATGAATGTATAGATAAAGAAAGACTACCAGATTTCAACATCACTATACTCCGGAGGCAACCGTCAGGCACATTAGGAAGTACTACAAACACTGCCCATTTAGAACCCATAGCAAACCCACCATAGCGTAACAATACTACCAGGACTCAAAGCACCAAACCCTACCTATCAAAAGGCAACACTGCGAATATTAAACCAATACATCACCTACTGGGGAAAGAGAACAAGTGGCACTGTCAAATAGAAACTACATAAATGGAATACCTCAGCTTGGTTACACCATCGGAACATAGACCATCACCAAACAATTTAGAAATAGCAAGACAATAATTAAACTGGGAACCCCAAGAGCCAAACTTGGAATGTAGAAAAACACTGCAGAAATAAAAAATATCAATTGGACAGGCGTTAAAGACACACATTTCCCAGAGTTGACATATTCCAGTTAATAAATTCAAAATAAAAAAGTATTTTTCTACCTTTTGATGTTTGTGCATTTTATTTTTCAATTGCAATTGCTCCAGTCACTTTCTTCTGGTTTCTTCTTGTCTTCTGCTAACTCTCCATTGTCTGCTGTCCATTTGTCCTTTCTTCTAGTTTTTTTTTCCATTCTCTCTCTACATTTGCTTTAACATACTGATCTTTCCCCTTTTGCTCTTTCCTCCATCTCTTTCTTTATTCCTTTTTATGTTTTATGTTTATGTTTATGTTTATTAAAACTTGATTGACCGCTCTTCAAAATAGGATCAGAGCGGTTTACAATAAATAAAAACCAGTAAAAGTAAGGCACAAGGCCAGAAAAGGAAAAGAAGTTACAATTCATAAAAACAGAGTGGGCTGAGGAACAGTAGAGGGAAGAGAGTAGAGTTATAAGGAAGGAGAGGAGGTGGGGAGGTTAAAGGCTAGGGAAAAAAGGTGGGTTTTTAGCTGTTTGAATGCTGCGTAGCAGGGTTCTAAGCGGAGGGAAGTGGGAAGGGAGTTCCAAAGTGCAGGACCTATGAAGAAAAAAGCTGAGGAGTAGGTGGATTGAAGATGGGCTGCAGAAGGGGGGGGAAGGGTGAGACGGTTTAAATGGAATGGGCGGGGGGTATGTCTGGGGGTGTGAAAGTGAATAAGATCAGCTAAATATTGTGGGGTACTGGTGTGTAGGGCCTTATGAACCAGGGTGAGCAGTTTATATTGGGAGTGAAAGGGAACGGGTAACCAGTGTAGATGGATGAGAAGAGGGGTTGTGTGGTGATAAGGAGATGAGTGAGAAAGAAGGCGAGCTGCGGTGTTTTGGATTCTCTGAAGACGATGAAGATGGGAGGAGGCCAGGCCGATTAGGATAGAATTAGAAAAATCGACCCGGGACATAACTAGAGAGAGAAGTAGAGTAGAGAGAGCAGAGGGGGAGAGGAAGGGGCGAATAGCGCGAATTTGATGTAAGAAGTAGAAAGAAGTTTTGGTAATGTGAGAGATATGAGCATGAAAGGAAAGGTCTGAATCAAAGAGGACACCGAGATAGCGGAAAGTGGTGACCAAGGATATGGGAGTGTTGGAAAAGGACGGAGCTAGAGAGGGGGAGGGATGACCGTGGGGGAACCAGATGGCAGTGGTTTTGGCAAGATTAAGGTGGAGGCAGTTCCGGGACAACCAGTGGGTGACGGCAGTGAGGCAGTTATTTAGGGGAGTGAGGTCAGGAAGGGAGGGGGACGTGTGGTGAAGGAGAAGAATATTGTCCGCATAGTAAAAGGCAGAAATCCCGAATTGTTGAATGACTAGTGTGAGGGGTACCAAGAAGAGATTGAAGAGAAGAGGAGCCAAGACAGAACCCTGGGGAACCCCGCAGGGTAAAGGGAAGGGAGCAGAGGGGGGAGTAGAGGAAGAAGCAGAAAGGACTGAGGCAGATCGGGTGTAGAGAAAAGAGTGAAACCACCTGTAGACAGTTCCATGGATACCAGCTTCATGGAGACAGGCTAGGAGAAAGGAGTGGTCGACCAGGTCAAAAGCCGCAGAAAGGTCAAGTGCTACCGCAACCAAAATGTCACCTCGATCATGTGCCACGTGCAGAGAGTTAGTGAAAGCAAGGAGGGTGGTTTCAACACTGTGACCTGGCCGGAAACCTGATTGGCGGGGGTGAAGGTAGTTGGTGGAGTCAAGATGGTGCAAAAGCTGTGCAAAGACGATCTTTTCCAGGAGCTTGGAGAGGAATGGAAGGTGTGAGACAGGACGGTAATGTGCTGGGTCCAGAGGGTCAAGGGAGGATTTCTTGAGGATTGGGCGGATTAAGGAGTGCTTCCAGGGGTTGGGGAAAGTTCCTGTGGAGAGACTATTATTTAAGATGGAGAGGATAGGGGGGAGGGAAGAAAGAGAGGGTGTAAGTAGCCAAGAAGATGGGAAGGGATCGAGGGAGCAGGTCTTATTAGAGGTAGAGATGAGTTTGTGAAGTTCAGCTGAGGAAGTTAGGGCAAATGTTGACCAAGTGTGGGAGTGGTGGGATAAAGGAGGGGGAAGCTGTAGGGGGTGGGGAGGAAATGGGTGGGGGACAGATTGGCAAGGACGCTCTCAGGGAAGTGACTTTGGTGCTGAAAGTGGAAGCTAGCAAAGAGGGGGCTGGAGTGGAAAGGGTGGGCGCAGAGGAAGAATTGGAGCGAAGGGAAGTGAGAGACCGGAGTGTAGAGTAGAGGTGACGGGTCTGATTTGGGGCATTGGTGATAGCATCGGAAATAAAGGTACGTTTTTCATCCACTCAAATTTTATCCCTCCATCCTCAATCCCCACTTACTCTCCCAATACCCGGCCAATCATAGATTTTTCTTCCCTCCCACACAAAATATTTTCCTCTCCACATTTCACTCTCCCAGCCCTATCCCATTCTAGTCCTCCCCAACATCAGCTCCCTTCTAGTTCCAGCCCCACACAGCATCTGCTCCCTTCTAGTCCCCGCATCAACCCATTTCCAGTCCTACCCTAGTCCCTCCATCAGTGCATTTCGAATACAAGCCACCCATAAGCCCATTTCCAATCCTTGCCTCCCATAAGCCCATTTCCTTTCCTATCCTAGCCCCTCCATCAGCCCATTTCCAGTCCTAGCCCCCCCCCCCCCGCTCAGCCCATTTCCAATCCAAGCCCCTCCCCATGAGCCCATTTCCAGTCTTAGCTCCCCCATCCATTTCCAGTCCTATCCTAGCCCCTCCATCAGCCCATTTCCAGTCCTAGCTCCCCCCCACTCAGCCCATTTCGTCCTAGCTTCCCCCCAATTTCCAGTCCAAACCCACCCACTCAAACCATTTCCAGTCCAAGTCCCCCTCGCCTTCACCTCTTTCCAGTCCTAGCCCCCCTCAGCCCATTTCCAATCCAAGCCCCCATATGAGTCCATTTTCTGTCCTAGCCCCTCCATCAGTGCATTTCCAATCCTAGCCCCCATCAGCCCATTTTCAGTCCTAGTCCCGCCCCCCTTCAGCCATTTCCAGTCCTAGCTCCCCCCTTCCACAGCCCATTTCCAGTCCAAGCCCCTCCCCCTCCTCTCCCGAAGAGCCCCGCAGCTATCTAAAATGTTTTAGAGGGAGCTAGAGAGGCCCCAGCTCACCTCTAAACAGCTGCCGAAGTGAAACACATCTTTATACTTCACTTCGGCAGCTGTACTGAAGTTTAGAATGCTGCCGTGCTGAGGTCAAAGGGGACTTCCTGTTTCCCAGTGTGGCAGCATTCTAAACTTCAGTACAGCTGCCGAAGTGAAGGAAAAAGATGTGCTTCACTTCGGCAGCTGTTTAGAGGTGAGCCGGGGCCTCTCTAGCTCCCTCTAAAACATTTTAGATAGCTGCGGGGCTCTTCGGGAGAGGAGGGGGAGGGGCTTGGACTGGAAATGGGCTGTGGAAGGGGGGAGCTAGGACTGGAAATGGCTGAATGGGGGCGGGACTAGGACTGAAAATGGGCTGATGGGGGGCTAGGATTGGAAATGCACTGATGGAGGGGCTAGGACAGGAAATGGACTCATATGGGGGCTTGGATTGGAAATGGGCTGAGGGGGGCTAGGACTGGAAAGAGGTGAAGGCGAGGGGGACTTGGACTGGAAATGGTTTGAGTGGGTGGGCTTGGACTGGAAATTGGGGGGAAGCTAGGACGAAATGGGCTGAGTGGGGGGGGAGCTAGGACTGGAAATGGGCTGATGGAGGGGCTAGGATAGGACTGGAAATGGATGGGGGAGCTAAGACTGGAAATGGGCTCATGGGGAGGGGCTTGGATTGGAAATGGGCTGAGCGGGGGGGGGGGGCTAGGCTCCCTCTAAAGCTGCCCTACCTGCTGGTATTCAATGCGGGATGTTGTTGGCACAGGGCCCCCTGAAACGCGGGGCCCTGTGCAAGCAACATTCTTCCCAAAGGACGGGCCGGCCCTTAGGGGAGATGACAGAGGTCTATAAATTAATGAATGGAAAGAAACAGGTTAACGTAGATTGGTTGTTTATGCCTTCAATACGTAAAAAGAGTAGAGGACATGCAATGAAGCAACAATGTAACCCATTTAAGACTTATAAAATATTTTTTTATTCAACGTGTAATCAAACTCTGGAATTTGTTACCGGAGGATGTAGTAAAAGCTGTTAGTGTAGCTGGGTTTAAAAAAGTTTGGACAAGTTCCTGGAGGAAAGGTCATAAACATTATTAAAGAAGATCCGGGAAATCCACTGCTTACCACAGGACAAGCATTGTGGAACCTGCGTGTCTTTTTGGGAAACTGCCATGTACTTTGCCACGCACCCGCTCCCTGGACCTTGAGGGTTTCAGGAGGGGGTGGCCTTTGATGCCCTTCAGGGTTGAGAATTGTAGTTGTGTGTGCTCAAGTAGTAAGGCAGGCAAAGAAAATTTCTTTGATGAGGTTTATTTCCGCATTGCAATTCAAGTGCAAACAGACGCAAATAAAGTATAATAGCACAAAGCAAGAGTGAGAAACCAAAACAAGGTATTGCACTGCTAGGCTAAATGTCCATTATCTTCTGTGATCACATTCAGTTGTCATGTGACCCTTTTACTAACGGAAGAAACAAACTTTGGCAAACAGCAATGCTCCTGGTATGCAGACAATTATGCTTTAACTTATTCCCTTCTGATAAGCTCCTCATCATAGGAATCAATACAGCAACTTCTGTTATATTTCTTCATATAACTTTGTACAGCATTTCACTTAAATGTCCTTCTCAATGACACAAGCTGAGCAGTCCATTGGCATGTCTGGCTCTGTGAACGGTAGAGAAGAAACTAAAGGCATTTCCTCTTCACAGCTGTTTGTGGGCTGTGCTACATTAGAGGAAGAAACTGCCCTGCTTTCAAGAAACTCTCTGAAATCTTTAAGAAGCAATTCAGCCTGCGTTCTTCCTGGGCTAAGCTGATAATGTCTTCCTCCTTCAGGTAACTGTTTGTTTAAACTGCTTATCTCTTGATAATTAGCAATGCTGCTCTTACTAGGACAACAGTTCAGCGTTTTAGAATTATCCTTCCCCCACTTATCACTAAACGTTAGTGCTGGGTTTAAAACTTCAGCTGTGAGTGGAGAGTTTCTCAACAGAGTGTTAAAAGTAGAACCGTCAGGCTTCTCTTGGCTCCTGTCTCTGTAATAAGACTCAGCTATTCCTTTACTATAGGTTTCTGCTGGCTTATGAGAATAGCCTAGGCTGCTTAAATGCTTTTCAGACTGCAACCAATTGCTACCATGTTGTCTGACCTTGTCTTGGCTTTTAACGTTAGCCTTCACTCTTTCTGGCTTCCCAATGTTAAACTTGCTAGCTGCTTCGAACCCACTGAGTACCTTGTGCTGTGGCTTTCTCCAGGGTAATTCTTTATCCCTCTGCCTTTGGTTCCAAGGTTCTGCTGGGTCCTTTAGAAGCCTGTGCTGTAGCCTTGGGTCTCTCAGTGCTCCTGAATCCTTCTGATCACAGAAGATTCTCCCTGCCCCTGAGTCTCCCAGGTACTTGCTCCGTGAGTCCAGTCTTCTCCTTAGTGGATCACAGCTGCCTAATTGCTCTCTCTCCAACTCTTCCTGTTCCTGTCCTTCTTCGTCGTTGTCTTTGTTCAAATCTTTCTCCTCCTCTAACTGTTTCTGTTTCTGAGTGCTTAACAAGCTGTCTGTGTACTGCACTGCCCGCCTCCTGCTTGGGCGTGCCCAATCAGGGACTTGGCTTCTCTCCTTCCTTGAGGTGAGGTGTGGTTCCTGATTAGCTCTGTGTTTTTTCTCTCTGAAGAGAAAATCCTGCATTCTCTTGCAGTACCGGTTCTCTCCACCGGATCACTATCTGTTTCCATAGCATCTTGAGAGGCTTCTACGTCACAGATCCCCCCCCCCCCTTAAGATATCATGGGCTGGCTTAGTCTTGACGGCACAGCACGTGATACAATCTATGGGCTCTGTGCTGGTGAGCTTCTGTTGAGGCTGTTGTCTCGGAGAGGCTATTGTGGCTATTTGGGCTAAAGCTACTCTGTCATGCCATGGTTTTAACACGTTGATATGGTAAACCTGCCTGCGACCTTTCCTATTCTCAACCAAGTAAGATACAGGTCCTACAGGTTGTATTACCCAACAAGGGCCTTTCCAATGGCTCTCAAATTTCGGTTCTGTCCCAGCCACCATTACAATAACTTTCTCTCCTATCGTTAGTTGACGTTGCTTTGTGTTCCTATCATAATAGGATTTTTGTTTGACCTGACTACGCTTCAGATTGTCCACTGCTACTTGTGAGGTCCGGCGTAGCCGCTTCTTTAAATCTTTTAGGAACTCGGGCACCTCTATTTCCCTGGGATCTGGTTCTACCCATTGTTCTCTTAAAATATCAAGAATGCCACGGGGAGACCTGCCGTACAGGAGTTCATACGGTGCTGTTCCTAATGAGGCCTGTTTTCTCTCTCTGCACGCATAAAGAACAAAGGGAAGCATTGTATCCCAGTTGTCCATTTCCCCCTCCAAACTCCTACGTAACATTCTTTTAAGAGTCTGGTTTTGTCTCTCGACTAAACCGTTCATTTGGGGATGATATGCTGCCATCTTAATGTGGTGAATGCCAAAGGCATCCCACACTTGTCCTAAGTATTTCGACATGAAGTTTCTCCCCCTGTCGGTGAGAACTTCCTTGGGGAAACCCACTTCACAGAATAGCTTAATGAGTTCGTTTGCTATTACTCTGGTAGATATGGTGCGTAGTGGCATGGCCCACGGGAACCTTGTAGCGTGGTCTACCACCACTAAGATATAGCGGAAACCTCGAGGGGTTTTAATCAGAGGTCCGACAATGTCTACACCTATCCTCTGGATGGGATCCCTAATCACAGGTGATGGTATCATGGGGACATCCCTGGGGTGGGCGGCTGAAACTCTTTGGCATGTGGGGCAAGCCTCGCAAAACTTGGCCATCTCTTTGAAGATACCCGGCCAATAGAATCGGGATAAGATTTGATCGAGGGTTCCCTGAATGCCCTTATGCCCTCCAACGGGATGGTTGTGTGCCAACCGTAGCACTATATTTTTAAAGGTGGTTGGCACCACCAACTGTTTTCTGCTATCCCCGGTGAAAGGATCTTTACTTTCCCTATAAAGTATTCCTGCAGTCAGGAGAAACCTGGGTAAGGTATTCCTAGTAGTCTGAGCCCATTTGAATGCCTGTGTGAGAGCGGGGTCTGCTTGCTGCTCGTTTGGGAACGTGGGAAACTTGTTCAATAGCTCCTCTGGTACCCATGGCAGCTCTTGCCCTGCCTGTACTTCAGACTTGTTCTTAGAGCGAGACTGTTTCTTCTTACACTTCTCAGATTTTTCCTTTCTGACCTTAGTGTCTGGAGTGTTTATCAATGCTTCATCAGAGGGAGAACTTCTCCGAGATCCTCTGGAGTGTCTCCTTTACTTTCTAAGGCTGAGGATTGGGCTCTTGTGGAGACCATTGCACCTTTCACTTGCAACTCTTGTTCCATCTCTCTAAAGAACTGCGGCCAATCCCTGCCTAGAATTACTGCATGGGGAAGTCCTGGGACAACTGCTAAGGGAATAGTCTTTCATGCACCTAACCCTGCTATGTGTAACTTATATACTGGATAGGTGGAAGTTCCTCCGTGAACGCATCTTATTTTAACTGAACTCACAGGCTGAATTACTTCTTTGCCCTGCATGGCTTCTATTCTCTGCCACAACTCTTCAGAGAGCATACTTAACTCAGCTCCTGAATCTAGCAAAGCTTGAGTGGTAATTCCCTGTACTTCAACAGAAAGAAGAAATCCTTGTCTATCTTCCATAGAACTATCCGCTATCAAGGCAGTTTTAACAAAACAATGTTTTTGCAAATGTCCCTCTTGCCCACATTTGTAACACCTTGGCTTACTCTTAGAATTTTTCCACAATGGCATGCACATTTTTATAGGATCCTCCTGCACCCTCCGGTTCCTTTCTGATCCGCGACTGCCTGTCTCCTAGGAAGTAGTGCTAGCTCTCTGGGCAGTTAGCTCTGCCTCTATGTATCTTTCAGAGAGTGCAACAGCTTCTTGGGGAGTTTTGCAGTTTTGCAAGATCAGGAAGGTGCGGATTCCCTGGGGTAGAGCGTTCATGTATTGCTCTAGTACCAATTCATCAAGTATTGATTCCACAGACCTCCCCTCTGGAGTTAACCACTTGTCAATCAAGCTACGAATCCTGTGACACAAGGACTTAGGGGTCTCACTCGACCTCAGTTTTACACTCCTCAAGCGAGTGTGGTAAACCAAAGGAGTGAGCCCTAATCTCTCTCTTATCGTTTTCTTTAATTCGTCATAGCTTCCGGCCAGTGCAGCAGGCATGGCGCGGTAAGCGGCCATCGCTTCCCCAGTAAGGGATGCTGCTAGTCTTAGTGCCCAGTGTTCCCTAGGCCAGGCGCTAAGGCGAGCTACTCTCTCGAAGCTCTCGAGAAAGTCATCTACATCATCCTGATTAGTAAGTTGACCAAAGTTAAACAGAGTTCCTGTGTGTAGACTAACAGGGTGTACAGAGTCTGTTAGAGTGGAACCTGTGGTAGATGCTGGTGGTACAGTCGCCTGCTTCCTCTCCTTTAGCCATTCCTCCATCATGGTAAGTAGAGGTTGCTGCTGTTCACGGAAACTCGCGTTGGCTCTTTCCTGTGCCTCTAACGAAAGATCTCTCTGGCGCTCTAGGTGTGTCGCCATCCATTGGAAGATATCCTTGGCCTCCATCGCCATCTTGGAATTCCTGGAATAAAGGAAAAATACAGACCCAAGTGCGGTATCACAGTACACTTGTCTATCTGTGCTTTAATTTCTCCTTTTTTTTTTCCTAGTCTCCACAAGGCTGCACCCTTGCCCTGGTATCCTGGTTACCCGGGGTGGATACCCTTTACCTGGCTCAGGTGGTTGGCATGCACTTCAGCAACAGCAGATCCTGTAGCCTCCTGCAGTCCCCTTCCTCGTCTGGACTCGTCAGCTCTTCAGCTGGGCTCTTCTGGAAAGTTGGCTTCTGCAGCTCCTGATGTGGCTACTTCTTGCGCCTGCGCAGTATCCTCAATACTACGCCACTTTGCCACGCACCCGCTCCCTGGACCTTGAGGGTTTCAGGAGGGGGTGGCCTTTGATGCCCTTCAGGGTTGAGAATTGTAGTTGTGTGTGCTCAAGTAGTAAGGCAGGCAAAGAAAATTTCTTTGATGAGGTTTATTTCCGCATTGCAGTTCAAGTGCAAACAGACGCAAATAAAGTATAATAGCACAAAACAAGAGTGAGAAACCAAAACAAGGTATTGCACTGCTAGGCTAAATGTCCATTATCTTCTGTGATCACATTCAGTTGTCATGTGACCCTTTTACTAACGGAAGAAACAAACTTTGGCAAACAGCAATGCTCCTGGTATGCAGACAATTATGCTTTAACTTATTCCCTTCTGATAAGCTCCTCATCATAGGAATCAATACAGCAACTTCTGTTATATTTCTTCATATAACTTTGTACAGCATTTCACTTAAATGTCCTTCTCAATGACACAAGCTGAGCAGTCCATTGGCATGTCTGGCTCTGTGAACGGTAGAGAAGAAACTAAAGGCATTTCCTCTTCACAGCTGTTTGTGGGCTGTGCTACATTAGAGGAAGAAACTGCCCTGCTTTCAAGAAACTCTCTGAAATCTTTAAGAAGCAATTCAGCCTGCGTTCTTCCTGGGCTAAGCTGATAATGTCTTCCTCCTTCAGGTAACTGTTTGTTTAAACTGCTTATCTCTTGATAATTAGCAATGCTGCTCTTACTAGGACAACAGTTCAGCGTTTTAGAATTATCCTTCCCCCACTTATCACTAAACGTTAGTGCTGGGTTTAAAACTTCAGCTGTGAGTGGAGAGTTTCTCAACAGAGTGTTAAAAGTAGAACCGTCAGGCTTCTCTTGGCTCCTGTCTCTGTAATAAGACTCAGCTATTCCTTTACTATAGGTTTCTGCTGGCTTATGAGAATAGCCTAGGCTGCTTAAATGCTTTTCAGACTGCAACCAATTGCTACCATGTTGTCTGACCTTGTCTTGGCTTTTAACGTTAGCCTTCACTCTTTCTGGCTTCCCAATGTTAAACTTGCTAGCTGCTTCGAACTCACTGTGTACCTTGTGCTGTGGCTTTCTCCTGGGTAATTCTTTATCCTTCTGCCTTTGGTTCCAAGGTTCTGCTGGGTCCTTTAGAAGCCGAAGCCTGTGCTGTAGCCTTGGGTCTCTCAGTGCTCCTGAATCCTTCTGGTCACAGAAGATTCTCCCTGCCCCTGAGTCTCCCAGGTACTTGCTCCGTGAGTCCAGTCTTCTCCTTAGTGGATCACAGCTGCCTAATTGCTCTCTCTCCAACTCTTCCTGTTCCTGTCCTTCTTCGTCGTTGTCTTCGTTCAAATCTTTCTCCTCCTCTAACTGCTTCTGTTTCTGAGTGCTTAACAAGCTGCCTGTGTACTGCACTGCCCACCTCCTGCTTGGGCGTGCCCAATCAGGGACTTGGCTTCTCTCCTTCCTTGATTAGCTCTGTGTTTTTTTCTCTCTGAAGAGAAAATCCTGCATTCTCTTGCAGTACCGGTTCTCTCCACCAGATCACTATCTGTTTCCATAGCATCTTGAGAGGCTTCTACGTCACAACTTATGACATGGATTTACCACTGTTCGAAACAGGATACAGGGCTTGATGGACCTTGGTCTGATCCAGTATGGCATTTCTTATGTTCTTATAACAATGTGCTGCCTGACTGAAGACCAAACACAGTTTAGGACAACTATCCAGAGGGTCACCATGAGTTGACACCAACGTGACGGAACTTAAACAAGAACAAAATAGTTCTTTTTTCTGAGTTGCCTGCCTCCTGCTGCCACTTCTCCTTCACTGTTGTGCTGCAACACATTAATCAGTGTACCTGCTAAGTGCCGAGACTGCTGCCCCTAAAATTGTTGGCCCTAAGAGATACAAGCTTAGTGGAAGGGCTAGCCCTGCCCAAAATATAATCCAGGTCAAAGATGTCACCTTACAGTATGTAGTATGTTTTCTCTCTTTATTTCTGTACATTCAAGTAGGCTAATGTGGCAATCAAGCTGTTTTACCTTTATTTTGCAGTCACACAGTTTGAAATCACATGGTTTGAAACCACATGTCCCAATACCATTTGAAAGTTGACCACCTTTATCCAGAAAAGTCATTTCTATTCAGATGAATACTGCAACTAGAGGAAGCCTAATACACCATCAGTTTAATATACTGTACATATTAAATTGAGTGGTACCCTTACATTCTAGAACAATAGTAAAAGTCACAACGAACTATGAGAATTTATGCTTAGCAAGTTTTTCTGAATGGATGAGGCCTTGCATCTGCTTCTCCACCTAGATTCTTAAGTAAAGTTACCAGATTTCCATAATTTTCATGGATTGTCGCTGATTTTAGAAATGTGTCCCCAACCCCTACCTGTTTAGCAGTCTCCTGTCCAATTCCAGCAATGGAGACAGAGGAGATTGAAAATAAATTTTTTAATGTAATGGATTTGAATATGTCATTTTTTAGAATTTACATTCACTATCTTTATCTTTTGCACAGTATGTGGGAAATGTATTACTGTTTCTATTTCTCTGTCGATTTGTGATATTGTTGCTGTCATGGGACGGAGAGGCAGGTATTGACTCCTCTTCCTTTCTCATTGCTTTGTTATTCAAAGCTGGAACTAAGGTGTCTCTTTCTCCCCACACACTTTGGATAAGCATCCCAGATTTGACAGCACTTCAGTCCCTCACTAGTAGATAATAGATTTTGCTCAGTTCCTCAGAGACCATGAAACCTCAAAAAGCATCCAAACATTACTCTAACCAAAGAACTGGAAGATGATATCTATGTCAAATTTTTGACGATACATGCCCGTGCTTTCCTGAAAAACCAAACGTGCCTGCAGGCTGGGGAGAGCACAAAGCAGAAGGCCAGATATTTTAAACCCTCATTTTTTTGGTACCTTCAAGTCTGTGCTAACTCCTGGTGACCCAGTTGCATCTGGGTTTTCTTGGCACTGTATCACTGGAAATTGATTGCCAGGCCTTTTCTTCTGAGGCAATGGAGGGTAAAGTGACTTGCCCAAGGTCACAAGGAATTCCAGTAGGAATTGAACCTTTGATCTTCTGGGTACTAGGTAGTTCCTCTAATCACTAGGCTACTCCTTCACTCCTTAAACGTTCATAGCCACTTCCTAATTTTGCTTGCCACCCCCCACTGATCCCAGTTGCCACCAGCCCAAGCTGGAAATGTTACAGGTTTGCTTCCCACCATCAGCAATTGTCACCACTGGATCCTGAATCCACAACAAAAATATTGTCACTTCCAGAGTGAAGCTGATCACCTCAAGTCCAGAAAAATCCACCAACTGCAAAGGTTTAAATTATACAAAATTTTGATTAAGTAATATAAACAATGAAAGGAGTTTTTTCAGGGCTATTGATGTGCTGAGGGTATGCATATGTTTGCTAAATGCCTCTGCTTTAACCTCATATGGTTCTGAGGCCCTTTTTCTCCTCATTTAAAATAAGAAGATTCTGATGTGAAAGACTGTGAATTGGTAGAGTGATTTTTTCTGGACCAGTGGATTCTGAGCCTACCTATGCTTTTACTGCAATCACTAGCCCAGGCTGGTAATGCTACACCCTGCTCCCTCCACTATGACTGTGATCATGGCTGTCATTGTGGTCCAAAAATGTAGAGACCTGCTCCCTTCCCTGAGGCCAAGATCACTACCATTGCTGGACACAGAGAATGGCTTGAGTAACTCCCTTCCCCTCACACTCTTTTCTCTTTCTGCCAACTCTAATCATTAGGGGAGAAAGTGAATTTTAAAAAGGGGACTGGTGGGGGGAAGGGATGTTCAAAATAGAAAGAGAGAAAATGTACATTGGGATAGGAAGTAGAGGATGTTGAGAGAGTTGGGGTGAATCTGGAGGCCATGAGAAAGAAGGATGTGGAGGTGCTGGGGATGAGGTAACAGAGAGGCAAAGTTAAACCTGTAAAAGAATGATACAGTTTTGGTCAACATTATTGATACCCTTTCAGTTCAACCCCTTAATGTCCAATATCTCCTAAAATATCCAATATCTCCTAAAATAAAGTAGCCAGTGAAATAGCTTTGGACTATATGCACATATACTTGACACACAAAAAAATCAAATAAAACAAGACCAATTAAAAAAGGAAATAGTAGGAAATAGTATTAAAAATGGGACATTGCCAGGACAATGTCACCCTTATAAACAATTCAAATCAGTTTGAACAGAAGAACCACATTCCTACTGCAGTAAAATTAGATACACCTGTGATCAATTGTCAGTACTCACATGACTTGAATCAACCAATGAATGTTGGTTCCAATGTTCAAACTGACCATATTCACTCCCTGATCCATTTTCACAATGGTGAAGACAAGAGAGTTGCTGAAGACCATCAGAAAAGCCATTATCACCAAACTTCGAACTTCAAAGGGGTACAAGGCCATCTCCAAAGTCCTTGGGATTCCTGTGTCTACAGTTAGTAATGGTATTAATAAGGTTTTTGCTTATGGAACTATTAAGACCCTCCCAGGACATGGTGGGAAGAGGAAATTTAATCCAAGAAGTCTTCAAAGGTTAGTGTGAACTGTTGGAAAAACACCAAGTACAACATTCATAGAGCTTAAGGCTGACCTGGAGCAATCTGAAATGTTGATGTCAACCCGCACCATATGCCACACACTAAACAAAAGGACCTCATGGGCTAAGGTCAAGGAGGACCCCACTGCTCAAACAGAAAAAGGCACACCTAGTCTGCAGCCCAAACCCATTATGAGAAACCATAATCCTTCTAGGGCTCTTCTTTGGCAATGCAAACAAGAGATACATTTACAGGCAAAGAAAGGAAACTTATAAGGAAAAAAACACCCTTCCAACAGTTAAATATGATGGAGGTTCCATAATGTTGTGGGATCATTTTGCTGCATCAGGAACTGGAGGCCTGGAACATATTAAAGTAATCATGAAGTCAGAGAACTGCCAAGGGATTTTAGAGCAAAATGTGCCACCTAGTGTTAGAAAGCTAAGTCTGGGTTGAGGGTCATGGGTCCTCCAGCAGGACAATGACCCAAAACATACATCCAAAAATACAAAAGAATGGTTAAAAAGGAAAAAGTGGACCGTTTTAAAGTGGCCAGCAATGAGTCCTGATCTCAATCCAATCGAGAACCTTTGGAAAGAGCTGAAATCTGTCATTGGTAAAGGGAATCCTGGAAACATTCATGTGCTGGAACAAATCCCAGTTGAAGAATGGGAGAAACTACCAGCAGACAGATGTATGTAACTTAGCGAAGCTGACATCACTGACAATTGTTGTGCAACCAAATATTAGTGAAGGGTGCCATTAATCCTGTCCAGATCATTTTTTCTTCTCAGAAACTACTACATCTAAGTTGCACTGACATCTTTTTTTTGTTGTATACTTTTGAACATACTATTAAAATATTATGATGACATACATAAGAAAACCGAAGTGATGTATATATCAAGTAAACCAAACTTTGAACCTCCCCCGACAGTCACCCTCTGTAACAACACATACAACACAAAGAATGAGATCAAATATCTGGGAGTCACACTCGACAGCAAACTGAAAATGGAAAAACACCTGCGAAAAACCAACAAGGCCATCTTCCACAAACTCAGAGTCCTACAACCGCTGAGGAGCTTAATCGAACCCTGTGATTTTCGGACGGTGGCACAAGCACTCATTATGCCCCACTTAGACTACTGTAACGCCATACTACAGGGTCTGCCAAAGAAAACGCTAAATATTTTACAATTGGCCCAAAATGTGGCGGCAAGGGTCATCACACGATCAAGCATTGCTCAACACATCACACCTGTATTGATCGAGCTACATTGGCTACCGTTGCTGCCAGGATACAATATAAAACTTTGGTAACCACTTTCAAGCTCATACATGACCTAGCGCCATCATTCCTCTCAACCCTGGTCAGCAATCAACCAACAAACAGAGACAGAAGAACTATCAACTCTGACACACTACAAGTCCCCAATAACATCAGATCAGTAAAAGCCAGTACTAGCAATAAAGCTTTCTCATTCTCTGCCCCAATAATCTGGAATCATCTACCACACGAACTGCGAGCTATAAAAGACATAAATGCCTTCAGAAAGAAACTAAAAACCCATCTCTTCAAATGTCACTATAACCAGATGTAAACCAAAGTGGAATCAAGATGTAAACCAAAGTGGAATCACGAAGCTGATCTGTATAAATGTAATTATTGTATAACTGTAAATATGTAAATATGTAAACCTAACCTTGAAGTGCCAAATCCTGCGTGATGTGTCAGACCCCAAATCTATGTATATATTATCCCAATTTTTCTGTCCTGATTTGACATCTCCCAAATTTGTAATCAAACCGCTACTGATCGCTGGAAGTAGCGGTATATAAGTGTAAACTAAATAAATAAATAATACAGATGGAATATTTCCAATTATTTCTTAAGATATTATATACAACATATCTAAAATAAAAGGGTGCCAATAATGTTGACCACAAGCTAAGCTAAGTGACCGGAACCACCCCAATTAGATAAATAAATTGTGCACATGACAATGGTTAAATTTTATATAAAAACTGAAAATGAGATATATATATATATATATATATATATATCTCATTTACAGTTTTTAGTGAAGGAAAACTGTCAGTTTTGGGAATGTGCATTTCCTACATCTTTGTATTTTGCTTAATAAAGGAGGAAAGGCATTCCGGGTCTGAAAACTAACGCCAGTGAAACCCTGGCGTTAGAGCAGATTTAAAGGGAAGAGAAACCATTGTCAGCAATGTACAGCAAAACCAGGTAAACCTACAAAAAGTGACAAGTGTGATACATGTGCACGGAACAAAAGGGCAAATAAACATTGAAAATGACCAGAAGAAAATGGAAAAAAAACATAACCAAGCTCGCCAATAGTGATATTAATGGGAAACAGCAAAAAACACTACTGAGAAAGCTCCAAAAAAATGATTTTGGAAGGGTCTATGCTCTGTCCCCATACAAGGTGAATGATCCCACAGTGAAATAGCGTTGATCAGGGTTTTCCCTTGTTATTGGACAGGTTTCCTATGGTGTGCAAATGTTCCGCAACAGCAAGGTGGGCATGTCAGAATGGGCAACTGGACAGACGCTGGAAAAGGGGATACAGAGAGCTGCAGGCGGCACATGCTGTGGTGCAGCTGGGCCACAGTGCAGACTAGGGTGATGCCTAGGTGGCCCATAGGAATGCTGAAACAGTAGAGCCGCCAGACAGCAACTGATGAGGGCCCAACATGGGCACGAGTGTGTTTCCCACAGTGTCACAGGGGATAGTACCCAGCAGGTACCCCCAAGGGCACAGAACATTTGCAGGCAGTGCTGAAGGGAAGTGTGGATGTCTATGCAGGCACCCCTACCCCAGAACCTGCACCATAGGCAGCCACCTATGAGCACACTGGATGGCCTGAGACTGCGTACCACCAACACCACCAGCAGAAGGGCATGTCAGCATGGCAACAGAGGAGTACTGGTGGTGGAGGGGGCAATGGCATCTGGCCACAGCAGACCATGGCCTAGCCCTGTTTAGGTGGGTGCCATGCACTGCAACAGACAGGCTCTGTCTGACAAACAATCATGGTATCCCCAGGGAATGAACTATCCATGTGGTGCAGTATGCACAGCCAGTGTGTTCAGGAGCAGAAGGTTACAGGTTCAAGTCCCAGCTGTGGCTCCCACCAACCCAGTCCTCATATTTCACTCAGTACTAAACCATGGTAATAAAGAGGAAACCTTTCTTGCAGATAACATAAACATGCCCAAAACGCCTACATTTTACCCTACAGAGCACAGACACAATAAACATGTGCATTACCTAGAGCAGAGTCTCCCAAATGTAGTCCTGGAGGGCCAAACACCATTCAGGTTCCATGCTGCCTCTAATAAATATGGCTGTGCTGCATTTCTATGTACCGCCCCCATGGTATGCAGATGTATCTCATGCATATTCATTAGGGACAGCATGAAAACCCGAATAGTGTTTGGCCCACCAGGACTGGAGTTAGGCACCTCTGCCCTAGAGCAGCGGCCAACAGGGGCAGACACACCCGCACCCACAGGCTCCATTCTCCAAAGCCTCCTGGAGAGGCAGGATGTTGGGTCCTGCGTGCATCTCCCAATTCTAGCACTTGCATACCTTAGCAATGCCACCCTAAACCTGGGAATACGGTACACATCTATTAAAAGGTTGCTATGATTACTGGCAGATAGCAATTCCTAAGTTAAGCACAATTTGCTGATTGAGGTGCATCATAGCAACCTTTCTGATGTCTGTGGAGTGTGCTTCAGGTCTGGTGTCTGACAGTGTTTACCACCCTGGGAAGTGAGCCCAACAATATTGCGTACCATAGCCATGCCTGCACTGTGCCCAGGACTTGTGCGGTGGCCAGGGCTGCCAAACACCTCTATAGCTGCACAATGCCGGCATAGGTGTGGGGAGTGTGTGTCTGTCTATCCAGTGTGTGGTGGATGCTAACACCTTCCTCAGCCCACACTGCTAGCACTGTTGCCAGTATTGGCCTACCAATGTGCATAATGAGGAGCAAGGTATTGTGGGTATAGCCTGGACAGGGTGGCCTGGCCTGGATGCATCAGCACAGGGCATAGGGCAATGGCTCGGACATTGTATTGCCCGACCACAACCTGCACCAACAGGGTAGCCACAGCATGTCCATGCCGAGGTCACTCTCACCCTGACTGACCTAGGCTCCCCCATAGTGCTATGTTGTATTTCTCTTAAGTGAAATATATAGGTTCTCTTCTCTGGGGTCTAATCACTGATTTATCTGCTTGGTGGGTGTGCTCACATCCCAGCTTTGGGTGCTGACATCTCTTCTAGGATCATGCACTGTGGACTAGCTAGCAGACTGTCTGCAGTTATATGTGTATGGTTGGAACACCTTGCAGGGTGTAAAGGCTGGTGACTCACTGTGCTTGCTGCTGGAGAATGTCAGATGGTGGTGGGGGGCAGCTGAGCATTTCCAGGCCTACTGTCTCTCTGCCATTGCCTTAGGGATGGGTGCAGCTCTGCATTGGCTGCCCTGTAGGGTGTATGTTCCCCAGCAAGACTGGGGTTGATGGTCCCCACCCACCATTGCAGGGAGGTAGAATGTGGATCTGTTGGTGGGGGATCCTGTCTCCCAACCCTGAGCCACAGAGGGTGTGTTCGGTGGTGGTACATAATCTGCCTATGGGTCTAAACACCCCTCTTCACTTACATCATGTTACCATAGCACCAACATAGAATATGCACTACTCTGGGTGCATCATAGCCCATAAGAGCTAAACCTGATTGACAACTACAGATGGACACTAATGCATCTCAGGTGTGTCTGCAGGAACTACCTATCACACACACTGGCACTGATGGTTACCCACAACATAGCCTATTTTAGCCATGGAAGATGCTGCAGACCTGGTGTTGGCCGCCCCACCTCACCCTCAGGGTGAGCATAATACCCACACAATGTGATGGTTAGTAGCTACTCTATGCCACTAACACACACCGTCGGCACCCCCTACTAGGCTGAGGTGCTGTGGGGATGCACTCGGTCAGTTCCCCCTACCAGGATGTGGTATTATGAGGTGCATACCCCATCTTGTGCTCACCTGTAGACTGCTGATTTGCATATGCTGTGCATCATGGGTACGGGTGGGTTGACCCTATCCTGGTAACCACAGCAGAATGTTTGTGTGGTGACAAGCAGTTCCTCTGTAGCCAGACAGGGGCTCACTAGCAGCTGTAGCCCACTGGTTACTTCACTGCCTATGGAGCCAGAGGTCATGGGTTTGATCCCACAGTGGGGCCATTTGATGGGGTTGTCTGAGACACTGTCTATTTTTAATGTAAATTAGTGCTGCCATCAAAAACACCCTCACGGTGCTGTAACCTTAAGGTGCCTCATAAGGCGCCCCATAAAGTGCCTTATAAGGCATCCTATAGGGGACATTATAGGGTGCCATGGCAGAGAGTGCACTTTATAATGTGCCCTCTGGAGTGCCTTACAGGCGCCCTATGCGGCACCTTAGGTTACGGCACTGTGAGGGTGTGTTTTCTGGCAGCACTAATTAAAATAAAAATAAAATGCCTCACAAAGCACTGCTTAAACATAAAGGTTACTGTCTCAACCAGCTTTATTCACTATGTGCACTGGGGATCAAACCCATGACCCCCATACTATCAGCCAGTGTATTAACCAATGTGCTACACCTCTGCTGCTGTGTTGACATGGCAGTGCACCTACTTAAAATTAACGCGCGTCAATGTGGCACGCCTCCCTCTATTGTGTGATAATGTGCGTCATGCAACTTATTGCGTGATTGCTACGTTTAGACTGGAACGCCCACACTCCTTATGGCATCCTGCACATTATTGCTGGGTGCACATTAAGACGGTTTAGTAAACATACCCCCTGGTGTAACTGTTCAGCCAGCTATTGCTGTGTAAAAAGGCATAGCACACCAGTTAATATCAATGCCCTAAGAGCCTGTGGTGATGGGACTGAGACCCAAGTATGGCAACAACCAGAGAAATGCATAATAAACAAATTGTGTTTTAAAATGTCAGACACATCACTGCAATGTGTGTCTGCAGCATAGATCTTTATATATAGTGGCTGTGACACAATTTCCTGTGTACCAGCTGTGGCATAGGCACGGGCACGTTGCTAGCACACTTCAATGGTGCGTGCTGCGCGCTTTGAGGCATGTAGGCGCTGCGTGCCACGGCGCGTTGCTGCATGCATGCCGTGCGTACGTGCGTCTGTGAGCAAGGCATTGGTGAAAATGGCCACCCGCTCATGGAAGCCAGCCTTCACCAGACAGGAGTTCCGGCAATTGGCAGGACTTATCTGCACCAGGCAGCAGAAGCTTTTCCCAGGGTCCTCCAAGCGGCAGGACCTGGGGAGAGTCAGGAGGGCCTGGGACCGCGTGACACGGCGCTACAACCGTGTGGCTGACTACCCACGTGAGGTAAGTGTATGGGGACAGGTCAGTATATCCATATACATATCCAGTGTTGATTGTAGCTGTGCATGCTGCTGTGTGTAGGTAGTCTATCTCATTTATGTTTATTAGTTAAACCCACGTGATATACCGTCTATGTATCACATCAGAGTGATGTGCCCTATCCCCAGGAGACTAAGGACCTGCTCCCAGAGTACCAGATGTCATCCTGGTGTTATGGCAGCTGCTGCTGTTGATGTGTTAAAACACACCGTAACACAAGGAGCCCATAGATCTGCCTAAAGAGGTTTTATAAACATCATGCTGATATGGTAAGTTCCGCATTTGCAGGGTCATACATCTGCCCTACCCCTAGGGGTCCTGAGATGTGCTCCAAATGGTCTGTCAGTCCCCCTGGTGATATGGTTGTGTGTGCCTTTTCAGTTTAAAACATCCTCCCCACCTCCAGGACCCCTGAGGGCCCATCAAAGTGAGCTGTCAGTCACCCTGGTGATATGGTTAATGCTGCTACTGATGTGTTATACGTCACCCTACCCCCATGAGTCCTGAGACCTGCTGAAGGTGTCCTGTCATTCACCCTGGTGCTATGGTGTATGTTGCTGATGATGTGTGCTAGGACACCCTACCCCCAGGAGGCCTGAGACCTGATTGCAACAGTGGGCATGTCATCCAGATATTGTGGTAGGTTATGCGGGGTAGGTCTCACATCTCCCCTAGTCCGTGAGGCCCACACCTTATTACACACATCTGTGATGGATCCAGATGGTATGATAGATGCAGCTGTGGATGTGCTTTACAGCACCCCTCCCCCATGAGCTATGAGATCTGATTACGAAGGCCTGGAACAAAGCCATATATCACAGACCTGTATGCTGATTCAGGTCACATATCTGCCCACTCACCACGATCTCCATACCTGATTGCAGAGGAACATTACAGATTCTGTTGTAAGGATACATGCACCTAGATAATATGGGAAAGCCGACATTCGCCCAAGAGCGGATGGTTCGGAAGAATTTATCCTTGAAGGATACTACCAAAAGCAGAGAGGTTCCAAAAAAGAGTAAAGTAGTCCAAATGCCCTCGAATATGGAGCAGACAGAGCTTAAAGATCACAAATTACCCATGTCTACCAATAGCCAAATTAATATGAATAAAATACAGTCTCTAAAATGTTTGTATGCAAATGCTAGAAGTCTAAAAAATAAGATGGGAGAGTTACAATATATAGCACTAAAAGAGAGGTTAGATATGATTGGAATATCAGAGACAAGGTAGAAGGAGGACAAACAGTGGGACACTGTGATACCTGAGTACAAACTATATCGTAATGATAGAGCTGATCAAATTGGTGGAGGGGTTGCGCTCTATGTTAGAGAGGGTATCGAGTCAGAAAGGATTAAAGTTTTACAGGAAACAAAATTTGCTGTAGAATCTCTATGGATTGAAATTCCATGTAAAAAGGGGAAGGTGATGGCAGTGGGGGTGTACAATCGACCGCCTGGCCAGAATGAACAAATGGATGATGAAATGCTCAAAGAAATCAAGCAAGCTAACAAAAGTTACAGTGCAGTAATAATAATGGGTGATTTCAATTAACCCGGTATCGACTGGGTCAGTGTCACGGCAGGACATGCTAGGGAGATAAAGTTCCTAGATGACATAAATGACTGCTTCTTGGAGCAGTTGGTTCATGAACCGACCAGAGGGGAAGCCATATTAGACCTAGTCCTTAGTGGAACACCAGATCTAGTGCAACAGATAAGGGTGTTGGGGCCACTTGGCAATAGTGAACATAGCATGATTGCCTTGATTTAACTAGTGGAGGAGGGATAGTAAGGAAATCCACAGTACTACCTTTTAACTTTCGAAAGGGAGACTATGATAAAATGAGGAAAACAGTTAAGAAAAAACTAAAAGGAGCAGTTGCAAAGGTTAAAGACTTACATCAAGCTTGGGTGTTGTTGAAAAATACTATCTTGGAAGCCCAGACCAGCTGTATTCCACGCTTTAAGAAAAGTGGAAGGAAGTCCAAAAAACTGCCAGCATGGTTTAAAGCTGAGGTCAGAGAGGCTGTTGCCAAAAGAGCATCTTTCAGGAAATGGAAAAAAAGAACCAAACAACGAAACCTGGAAACAGCACAAGCACTGGCAAGTCAAATGCAAGGCACTGTTAAAGCAGGCAAAGGGAGAATTTGAGAAGAAGCTTGTTGCGGAAGCAAAAACGCGAAATAAAGATTTTTTTCAAGTATATTCTTAGCAAAAAACCTGTGAGAGAGTCAGTTGGTCCATTAGATGATAGAGGAGTTAAAGGGGCACTAAGAGGCGACAAGGCGATAGCGGAGAGACTGAATGAATTATTTTTTTCGGTCTTTACTGAGGAAGACGTAGGGATGTAACCCATGACTGAAGTGGTATTTAAAGGTGCGGAAGAATTGAAGGAAATATCGAGTATTACAACTATTAGATAAACTGAAGAGTAGCAAATCATCTGGGCCGTATGGCATACATCCAAGGGTGTTGAAAGAACTGAAATATGAGATTGCAGACCTGCTATTAGTAATCTGTGAACTATCATTAAAATCATCTCTAATTCCTGAAGATTGGAGGATCGCCAATGTAACACCAATTTTTAAGAAGGGTTCCAGGGGTGATCCGGGAAACTACAGACCGGTGAGCCTCATGTCAGTACCGGGAAAAATGGTAGAAACCATCATAAAGAATAAAATTACTCAGCATGTAGATAGTCATGGCCTAATGGGAGACAGCCAACATGGCTTTAAACAAGGAAGATCTTGTCTTACTAATCTGTTATATTTTTTTGAAAGTGTGAATAAACAGGTGGATAAAGGTGAGTCGGTTCATATAGTGTATCTGGACTTTCAGAAAGCCTTTGACAAGGTCCCTCATCAGAGACTTTTGGCAAAACTAAAGAGTCATGGGATAGGAGGCAGTGTACTACTGTGCATCAAGAACTAGTTAAAAGATAGAAAGCAGAGGGTTGGGCTAAATGGCCAATTTTCCCAATGGAGAAAGGTGAATAGTGGTGTACCCCAGGGATCTGTGCTGGGTTCGCTGCTTTTTGACATATTCATAAATGACCTGTAAAGTGGAATAACGAGTGAGGTTATCAAATTTGCAGATGACACAAAACTATTTAAAGTTGTTAAAACCCAAGAGGATTGTGGAAAATTGCAAGAGGATCTTGATAAACTGGAAGACTGGGCATCAAAATGGCAGATGAAATTTAATGTGGACAAGTGCAAAGTTATGCACCTAGGGAAGAACAACCCAAACTATGGTTACACAATGCAAGGTTCCACATTAGGAACCACCACCCAGGAAAAAGATTTAGGCGTCATTGTGGATAGCATGTTAAAACCCTCGGCCCAGTGTGCAGTGGCAGCCAAGAGAGCAAATAGAATGCTAGGTATCATAAGGAAAGGAATGGAAAATAAAACAAAAGATATTATAATGCCTCTATATCGTTCCATGCTGAGACCGCACCTTGAATATTGTGTGCAATTCTGGTCGCCGTATCTTAAAAAGGATATAGCGTTATTAGAAAAGGTTCAGAGAAGAGCCACCAAAATGGTAAAGGGGATGGAAGGATACTCCTATGAAGAAAGGCTAAAAAGGTTAGGGCTCTTTAACCTGCAAAAGAGACAGCTGAGGGGAGATATGATAGAAGTCTATAAATTAATGAATGGAGTGGAACGGGTAAACGTAGATCGATTGTTTACGTTATCAGAATATAGAAAGACTAGGGGACATGTAATGAAGCTACAGGGTAAACTATTTAAGACTAATAAAAGAAAATATTTTTTCACTCAACGTGTAATCAAACTCTGGAATTTGTTACCGTAGGATGTAGTAAAGGCTGTTAGTATAACTGGGTTTAAAAAAGGTTTGGACAAGATCCTGGAGGAAAGGTCCATAAACCATTATTAAGAAGGGACCCAGGATATCAATGCTTGACCCAGTACAAGCATTGCGGAACCTGTGTCTTTTGGGGAAACTGCTAGGTACGTATGACCTAGATTGGCCACTGTTGGAAACAGGATACTGGGCTTGATGGACCTTGGTCTGACCCAGTATGGCATATCTTGTGTTCTTATGTTCACCTGTTAGTGTTGCACAGCACTGCCAGAAACCCAGACAGGAGCACAGATGTTAATAGGTCATTTCGGTGTGCTGGCCCCTGCCCCTGTTGTTGCCAGCTACAACTGCCCTACTGACACAAGGCCCTATTCATGACCATAGAGGTATAGTAGAAAGCCAAATGGAATGGTAGTGGCCCCTGGCAAGGTGCACAGGGCCACCCACCCTTCGCTCAATGTATGGACACATCACCTATGCATGTTAGGATATCATGTTGCCATTGGGGTCACGTCGGATGATGTGTGCAGGTCAGGGAAACACAAATGTGTTTGCCAGACCACACAGGGGGTTAGGGGGGTTTCCCCTGGACACCAGTATGGCCAAACCACATGTGGCATGGTGCTGCCATGTCATGCAAGGAGAGCATAGGAACACGGTATGGTGTGTCGAGGGTGCTACGCACAGTACACATAGGTGTCACTGCACACATGCCCAGACCCATAGCCACACATGCAGGTGGCACTGGCAACAGTTAGTACATGACACACTGAGCAGCGGAGCAGGAGCAGCACGATGCTGCCCACAGAGATGTTTGATTTGTGTTGGCCACCCACCAGAGATATACGGTCACTGATGCTCCCACCCATTGCTTTCACCCCCCAGGTAGAAGACCTAAGGAAAAAGGGGCGTGAGTTGCGTCTGCACCACCCCCACTACCTCACCCGCCTCCAGAGGGGGGCGATGGGACAAAATGGAGGTGAGTTTTGGGGTCTTTGCAGCTCAGTAAACAATGTCACAGTGGCCCACTAGCCTGTGTGGTGCCTAAATATGTACATGTGTTATGTGACTCACATGATAGTGTCATCCTCCACAGAGGGTGATGCTGCTGGTGAGGGCCCCTCCACATCTGGCCAGTCACTAAGGTGCCCCACTCCAGCCGTACTACAGAGGAGGAGGAGGAGGTGGAGGAGGAAGGAGCAGAGGAGGAGGAGCAGGAGACAGTGGAGAAGGCGGCAGACGCAGCAGAGCCAGAGTGGGATGATGGGAACATGGAGGGGGTGGAGTGTGGGGTGGGAGGGGAGGGAGGGAGTGTGGGTGATGGTTTGGGGGGGAAGGAAGAGGGGGGGAGTGTGGAGGGTGGGTGGGAGGTGGCAGGGGGGAGGTGAGGGTGTTGGGTGGTGGGAGGGTGGGAGGATGGGAGAGAACACAGGGCAGCACAGGGCACTGTGGGTCCCTGCCAGCCACCGCATGTGGAAACGCCATCCAGGATCACACACAGGTCACATGCATATGCCACCACACAGACACCTCCCACCATGTGTGTGTGTGGTGGCAGGTGCATGCACGACCTGTATGTGGTCCTGGATGGCATGGAGCAATGCCTCCATTTACTTGAGCATTCCAACCAGTGGCTGGCAGGGTCCATTCAGTGGATGGCCTCCGAGATGGAGCGTCTGTCCGGTCGGCAGCCATCCCCTGAAGGGCATCCCAGGAGTGTCTGATGGCCCCTGTGATGCCCACTCATGTGCCCTGTGCTGTCCAGTGTTTCGTGACATGACACCACAGTTGGGTCGTTAAGACCTACACTGTCCACTGTTATGGATAGGACACTGGGCGTGATGGACCCTGGTTTGACACAGTATGTCACAGTATGTTAAAATGTACATATATGTATATACTCATGTACCATTGTTTTAAGACATTTGTGAATACAGTTTGTTAAAAAACATCCCAATGGTCATGTGTTGCCCTTACAGACAGACTATGGACGTATGCATGGAACATGTGTGTAGATAGGTATGTGTATGCAAGGTTGACATGGGTATCCTACATGGACCGTCTCCACACGCAGTTGTGGGGGCTGGCCATGTGCGTAGGCATGTGAGTCCAAGGTTGACCCTGAGATGTGGCAATGTGGAGCATGTCCTAAACTACCTAGGGGCTTGTTTACAAAGCCACAGTAGCGGTTCGCGATCGTTCTCGGAGCCGTGGCCCCAGTGAAATCAATGGGGCTGCGGCTCCGAGAATGATCGTGAGCTGCTACCACGGCTTTGTAAACAAGCCCCCTAGTCAAGTGCATGCTGTGTGCAATGTGTGGGAACCATATCTGATACTCCATGCTTGCATGCCAATAGCGGAACCAGCAAACAGCAAATTCTTTGCATGGAGGGTAAGATGTACTGATGGACCCAGGAGCTGCTCAGGGCGATAGCTGTTGAGGGTGGCCTGGGACAATGCATGCCACAGGGATGGGCGGAGGGTGACTATAAGCGCTTGCAAAGGATGAGCAGCCGACCTACGCAAGCCACCCTTGTCTGCCTGTGCCGCATGCAAGCCTATGTGGGAGGGCAGCCACATAGGCCGTGGTGCGGGCAGGGAGAATGGTCACACATGTGTGTCCAATGTTGGGGGGTATATGGGGTGGGAGACGGTGACAGATCCCAACACCAGACAGGTACCATCATGACACTCACCCTGTGCAACAGGGGAGGGTGGGTATACCCCCACGCTGAGGTCCTGGGGCTGGGACCTGCCACAGTCCATGACAAACAGGGCATGTTATGACCTATGTGCGCTGATAACTGGCAGTACAGACACCCCACCACTGAGGGGCATGGGTGTGTATCATGTGGGCAGGTAGACAACATGTGGTGCAGGCTACGTAGGGAACCACAGTGCCACACATTGGAAACAGACAAATAGGATGTATAGGTTCATGATGTTTTATTTTTCCCCCTCACCTCCTGCGTGGACGCCCACGCCGACCATGGCCCAACCCACCCCTCTGTTGTGGCTTTGGTGCTGCAGCCTTCGGTGCCGGTGCTGGCTGCTGCATCTGGGCCGCTATGGCCTCCAGGACACCCGCAATTCTGAAGAGCGCCCCTGCACTGGTCTCATTTGTTGCCCGCAGCAGTTGTACTTCGTGGGTGTTGGCCACCAGATCCAGGTGTATCTGCACCAGTGCCTGTCGAGTGCCTGTGGTGGGACACAAGGTGATTTTTATTTATTTATTTATTTAGACAGTTTTGTATACCGCCTTATCCTTCAATCAAAGCGGTCACAACACAATTGGGGGATACATTTAACACGCGGGGATATGAGACACATACACTAATACTTACAGGGAACATGGGCTATGGAGGGTTAAGTGGCTTGCCCAAGACCACAAGGAGCATCTGTGGGACTAGAAACCCCAGTCCTTCCGGCCCAAGGTTGCTGTCCTCTAGTGGGATTTGAACCCCCGACCTTCCGGCCTGAAGTACATTGCCCCAACCACTAGGCTACTCCTCTCTAGTAGCCAACCGTCACACATGCACATGTCAGGCATATCCCACCAGATCAGTCTGCAGAACATTCATGCATGCCACAACTAGCAACGCATGACCATGGTTAGACCTGTGTGTCCCATGAGCCATTCTTATGCCTGGAAGGGGTCCTGATGAGGGGTCATGGGAATCACAGATCTCACACATGCCAGTGTGGCAGGTTAATGTGTTGATGCTTGATCTGCACACTGGTTGTCTGAGATAGGTCAGATGACGTGACATATATCTGGGGTTCCCTGCTCTCTACAATGCTGGTGCACATTGCAGATCATGTTGACAGACTATGCTGCATAACAATACCCATGGAGGGGTGTCTGTCGGGCAGGGTGTCTGGGTGGCTTGTTATCAGTGGTTCCCACTGTCTGATCACCTGGGGTATATGGCCATGCACAGTATGTGTGTGACTGAGCCCCTCAAACATGCTGACACCTGACAAACCATCCGACAGGAGGGTGGAAGACACCTGGCACATAACACCCCTCCCCCAACATTATAAACAATCTGCTATGTTGTCAACATCCATTCCCCTTGTGGATGTTGCCAACACACCCATGGGGATTGGTGTGCATGATGTTACCCACCTTCGGCATCACGCCATGCTGAGGCACTGTGGGCCCTCACCTCCACAAGTATCATGGCCATGGTTGTGGGTGTTGCACCTGATGAGCCTGGTGCCTGCATGGGGTGGTGGCTGTCCTCCATTTCAGCAGCCGCTCCAGCCTGTGCGGTGCTGCCAGCATCCCCCAATGTGGCACTTTCATTGGTGGCCGTGTCCTGTGCCTCTGGCACCTCATAGATTGCCGGTGTCTGTTCCCCTTCACTTGTGCTGTCCCCCGATACGGCGGCCTCTGGTTCCTCCCCACCTTGAGGCCCTGCTACATCCTCCTCCTCCTCCGGTGCCTCCATGAGAGTGTAGTCACCTGGTATGTGGGAAAGCATACCCAGCACAGATAGGTTTGCACAGTCCAACTATGTACACGTGTGTAGTACATCCACCCCACGATCAATGTGTACTTGGGGGTGCCCTGTACGTGTGCTGCATAGATACTACTACACCTCAAAATACTACTATTAAGCAACTATAGGGCACTGCCAAGCACACGCATCACTGTGATTATAGTATGACAAACGGACATTCCCTGTTCAGCGGGCCTTATAATCGTAACGGACATAGCAATAACAGGTGTGGGAGGAGGTTTGTAGCAGGAGTGAGGAGACATGTGTAGAGCAGATAGAAAAAGGGATGGTGTTAGAAACACATGTGAGAGAAGGACACAAACATGAGAATTAAAAGGGGTGTGATGGAGTACAGCACACCCATGTGCCACCGGCATAGACAAATGCTTAAGCTGCAAAAACAGGTATGAGAGTTTGCAAGCAGATGGCTGATGCATAGACAAAGGGCATTGCAGGGATGGGTTGGGAGCATCAAGGTGTATGTTGCATACATACCTGCCTGGGGATGGGCGGTGTCCAGGGCCTCTGCCAGTCCCCGCAGGTATATTGGCCCAAGCCGGTCAGCCAGCTCCTGCTCCAGGGGTGTGAGGGTTGGAGTGAAGGGGCCACCCCCACCGGTGCCCATAGCGTGTTGCCTTTCGGCAACCATGTGTGCTCACACACCACGTTTTATGTTGTTGAAGCGCTTCCTGAGGCTGTCAAGGTCCCTGGGTGGCCCCCCTGCCTCTGCCACAGCCACCTGCACCTCCTCCCACACTTCTGTGCGTGTGGCCACTGTGGTGGTGCTGCTGAGCCACCCATAGGGAACCTCATAGTTCTCCAGAACACTGGCCAGCAGGATATGGTTTTCCTGAGGGCTGAACCGCACAACCCTCCTCCGTTCTGCAGCTGACACCGGTATCTGCCTTCTCTTGGTGGGGGGCCCCTGTGTGGGCTGGGACCCACCCGATGTGCCTGCTGCCACCACTCCAGGCCTACCACTCCCTCCCTGCTGAGTAGGTGGCCGCCCCTCCCCCAATCCAGCCATGTGCTGCTGCTCCATCACCCTATGCTCCTCTACCTCACTCTCCCTATCACTCATTCCTGCTCCTAACCCCCTGGGCTCCACCTCACACCTATTTGCCACCCCCTCCTCTCCCTGCTGTCTGCTACTCACCTCTCCTGTCTCTCTCACCTGCTGCTCGCCTCCCCTCCTCTCTCCCTCCTCTGCTTGGCCACACACCTCTCCACCTGCCTCTCACTCTCTCCACCACCACTACTCACAAACACAGCCTCCTACGCCTCACACCTTCTCCTGACACTATCTCAACCTCGCTAACACCACACACCTCTCTCTCTCTCTCTCCTACACAAACCCCTCAACGTGACCCATGTGTGCAGGTGTATTTAAAGGGGTCTTTTTACATAACGCTCGTTGCGCATGTGGCGTCGCACGAGTGTGGCAGTTGCGCATGTGGCGCATGCATGTGCGTGTGCCTCACAACTGCCACGCTCATTCCTCTGCATGTGCAACTGCCATGCTCGTTGACGGTGCATGCGCAACATGCGCAACTTCCATGCTCATGCGCCGGCACATGCGCAATGCACGCAACTGCCACGCTCATGTGCTGGCGCATGCACAACGCATGCAACTGCTGTGCTTATGTGCCGGAGCATGCGCAATGCGTGCAACTGCCGCGCTAATGTGCCAGCACATGCGCAACACGCGCAACTACTGCGCTCGTGTGTTGGCGCATGCGCAACGCGCGCAACATAAGTATACCCTTTAAATACACCTGCACGCCTGATTCACATTGAGGGGTTTGTGTAGGAGAGTGAGAGAGGCCGTGCCATGTTAGTGAAGCTTGTGGAGAATCAAAGGAAGGTGTATTGTGTGTTGTGGCTGTGTTTGTGAGTGTTGTTTGGATTGTGTGGCTGGCTGTGTGTGTGTGTGTGTGTGGCTTGGTTATTGAGGTGACTGTCTGTATTTGAGTGTTGTAGTGTTGTTGGACAGGTTGAGTCTATGGCGGCCTTCATGGCTGCTGCGGTTGCAGAGGGAAGTGAGCAGGGGCTGCAGTTGCCTGACGGGGGAGATGGTGTCTATGGGGCTGAGGCTCAGGGCATGGGTGTAGTCCCGCTGCAAAACAGACCTGCAGCTGTGGGGGCAGGCCAGGCAGGGGCTGTGCAGGCATGGCGCAGGAGGCGTGCTGAGGTGCAGGCTCACCAGCCTCGCCTCTACAGGCCCAGAGCCCAGCTCCAGGGCATGTGTGAGGACCAGGTCATCTCCCTCTACCGCCTGAGCATGGGGGCTATTAGGGAGCTCTATGAGGATCTAAGACCTGACCTCGAGCCCCTGACTGATCGGTCAAATGCCATACCGGGTTTGGTCAAGCTCCTTGGTGCCCTACATTTCTTTGCCTCTGGCTGTTTCCAGTCATCTGTGGCCACAGTGGGTGGCATGAGCCGCCCCACCTTCTCACGCTGTCTCCACCAAGTACTGCATGCCATGGTCAGCCGGGTAGGGAATTACATTGCCATTCCCCACACTAGGCAACAGTGGTGGACCCTGAACCAGGCCTTTGAGGCATTAGCCGGGATACCACACGTGATGGGAGCTATTGATTGCACACATGTTGCCCTGGTCCCACCTAGAGACAGGGAGGTAGTGTTCCGCAACCGCAAACACTATCATTCCCTGAATGTTCAGGTTGTATGTGATGCAAATATGCATATTCTGAATGTGGTCCCCAGGTTTTCAGGGTCCACCCATGACTCCTATATTCTGCATCACTCGGCACTTTTCACACAATTTGAGGCAGGACAGTATGAGGACTGTCTATTGCTGGGTGTGTATTTCTCATTTCTGACATGCACATGCTGTTCATGTGACTAACCGTATGTGCAAATGTCTGTCTTGGAGGTGTATCCCTTGTTGTGTGGGTATGTCATCTGTCTGTGTGTGATATAAGGTGGGGGGGGGGTGCCCTCCAACTCCACCTTGCTATGGAGCTTTGTGCTGATAGTTGAATGGATGCTAGCATTTGTGTCGTGGTTACAGATTATGTTGTTTCCAATCCGTACACCTACCCCTTGTCGTGTGTGTCTGACCTTCACACCCTGATGCATAGTTGTGATGTCCCATCATGTGATATCATATGTTTATGTCTGGTCGTGTTATGCATTTGTGTTGCACATATATGCCTGTGTCCGTTTGGGTGGACATGAGCTCCTGCTTTAACATTGCACATTTCTGTTTTGCAGGTGATGCAGGATATGGGTGTCGCCCCGGTTGCTGACCCCTGTGAGTCAACCGCAGACACGTGCAGAGAGGAGGTACAATGAGGCCCATGCCACCAGCTGCTCCGTCATAGAGTGCACCTTTGGCGTATTAAAGAGTCACTTCAGGTGTCTGGATAGGACAGGCGGGGCCTTACAATACAAACCACAGACTGTGGCAGAGATCATTATAGCCTGTTGCATCCTGCACAACATTACTCTCAGGCACCATATCCCTGTTGATATTAATGAAGATCTGGAGGATGACCCTACATGCCCCCCTGCACGTGCCCATGGTGACACACGTGAGGGCACAGCAGTCAGGCGGCAGCTGATTGCGGAGCTCCTCTCATGTACGCACTGTGTATGTTCACACCTACATTTGTTTGAATATGTGTGTACTGCTAATAATAGTTTGCATTTGTATTACGATATCAGTAAGATGCAGCACTGCACTGACACGTAACTGAGACTGGCTAGACATACCAGCTTCAAATCTACTCATGCCTGATACACATTAGATGTGGGCAGGGCACAACAGCAGGTGGAGGTGAATTATGTGTGTGTGGTGTTTTAGGCTTGGGGAAGGTGTTGGGCTGACATACCTGGCTTGTGGCTGCATGTGATAGGGGCTAATGTGCAGTCACACGTAGTTAGTTTTTATACTTTGGGTGCAGCAAGGTGGAAGGCATGTGGTATGGCATTAACAGTGGGAGAGCAGGCTATGGATGGGGCCAGTTGTCTAGATGTGTGTGTTTTTCATTGAGTGTTTTGAGCTGATCGTGAGGTTGGTATGCTCTGATGTGCAGGGTCTGTGTGTTAGTCATTTTTGTATGGCGCTACATGTGTTATGTAGCAATATATACATCATCAGTAGTATTTAGATTACTGGTATGTGATATCCTTAATGGAAATTACTGCAACACCACCGTGTGCCTTAATGTAAAGGTCATCACGTAGCCCTCACATGGATGCGGGTAAGGATAGGGAATCTGTGAGGTGTCCAGCCAGGTGGAGTATTATTGTCCTCATTTTGTGGGATGTAGAATAGCCATTTTAATACCATTGCGCACCAAAGTTTAAACCTTGCCCTGCTGCATTCATCGGCACATATGAAATCTAATATGGCCAATACAGAACCAAATATATATACACACTAGAATTTTCCATATGTACAAGATTCTTACAGTTAGTTTCTGCATATATATATTTCTTGACAACAAACTGAACTACAAGTTTATATATGATAAGTACATGCATGCACTATATCCTCCTGATTTCCGGGCACTGAAGAAGGGGTACATCAGTCTAGATGTTTTCACTCTTTGAGTTCAGCTGAATCGTGTGTTTTTCACTATAATGCAGTGGAAAACACCAGGCTGACTTATTCGTTCCTTTTAATCTGGTAGTCTTTAACTTTTCCCTGCAAGCATCTAGTAGTCCCTTATAAGCTCCGCAAAAATATACCATATATAGAACACAAAGGAACACCTAAAACTACCCAACCACATATAAGCCCTGCTCGTAGACCATGGAGGGTCACCCTATGTGGCTGCACTTTGCTCACAAACTGCTACAATAGGAAGGAGTGGCCTAGTGGTTGGGGCAAGTTACCACAGGCTGGAAGGTTGGGGGTTCAAATCCCACTAGAGAACAGCAACCTTGGGCTGGAAGGACTTGGGTTTCTAGTCCCCCAGGTGCTCCTTGTGGTCTTGGGCAAGCCACTTAACTATTTACAGGGAACATGGGCAATGGAGGGTTATCTCCAAGTTAAAGTTGTTAAAACCCAAGAGGATTGTGGAAAACTGCAGGAGGATCTGGATAAATTGGAAGACTGGGCATCCAAATGGCAGATGAAATTTAATGTGGACAAGTGCAAAGTTATGCACCTAGGAAAGAACAACCCACACTATAGTTACACGATGCAAGGCTCCACATTAGAAACCACCACCCAGGAAAAAGATTTAGGAGTCATCGTGGATAACATGTTAAAACCCTCCACCCAGTGTGCAGCGGCGGCCAAGAAAGCAAATAGAATGCTAGGTATCATAAGGAAAGGGATGGAGAATAAAACAAAGGATATTATAATGCCTCTGTATCGCTCCATGGTACGACCGCACCTTGAATATTGTGTGCAATTCTGGTCACCGTATCTTAAAAAGGACATAGAGTTATTAGAAAAAGTACAGAGAAGAGCCACCAAATTGGTGAAGGGGATGGAAGGCTACTCCTATGAAGAGAGGCTAAAAAGGTTAGGGCTCTTTAACCTGGAAAAGAGACGGCTGAGGGGAGATATGATAGAGGTCTATAAATTAATGAATGGAGTGGAACGGATAAACGTGGATCAATTGTTTACGCTATCAGAATATAGAAGGACTAGGGGACATGTAATGAAGCTACAGGGTAAACTATTTAAGACAAATAAGAGAAAATATTTCTTCACTCAACGTGTAATCAAACTCTGGAATCTGTTACCAGAGGATGTAGTAAGGGCTGTTAGTATAGCTGGGTTTAAAAAAGGTTTGGACAAGTTCCTGGAGGAAAGGTCCATAAACCACTATTAAAAAGGGACCCAGGATATCAATGCTTGACCTAGTACAAGCACTGCAGAACCTGTGTCTTTTGGGGAAACTGCTAGGTACGTATGACCTAGATTGGCCACTGTTGGAAACAGGATACTGGGCTTGATGGACCTCGGTCTGACCCAGTATGGCATTTCTTATGTTCTTATGTTCTTATAATGCCCTGTACAATATAATTTCAGTTTGTTCAATGTAAACTACCTTAATATCATGAAAGGCGGTATATAAGAAATGTTAAATAAATAAAATAAAAAGCAAGCTCCTAGACTGGTATAGCAGCAGTGGATAAACAGCTTTCTTAGAGCTCAGTTCTCAGTGCATAGCAGTGCCATGTATCCCCCAATTGTGTTGTGAACACTTTGAAGGATAAGGTGGTATGCAAAAACTGTTTAAATAAATATATAGCACAATATTCATAAGGAATTATGAGGTTGGCAGTAGGTACTTTCAGGTTAAAATACTGGACATTCAACATGATTAATGCCGTTAGGAGACCTGCTAACTGCATTAATTGTGGTCACCGGGATATTCAGCAGTGCTAATGTGGTTAGTGCTGCTGAATATTCCCTACCCCCACCCCCACTGCAAATCCCAATGCTAGCTGGCTAGCAACAGGGTGGAGCAGGGGCAGCACCGTGGGCTAACCAGGCAGGGGCGATATTCAGCCATTGCCTGGTTACCCTAACCAGATAAAGTTAGGACAGCTGAATGACTGTCCTAATTTCAGCCAATTTTGCAATCCAGTTGCAGTTGAATATTGCTGCTGACCGGATTGCAAGGTGATGAATGCATGGATGGTGTCATCGAGAGCGTTTTGGTTTCCTAGACCATGGGATGCTGTTCCAAGGGTTGCAGAGCAGAGATGGCATCCATCTGTCCAAGAAAGGTCAACGAGTCTTTGGTAGTAGACTGGCTAATCTACTGAAGAGGGCTTTAAACTAGATTCACTGGGGATGGGTGAAGAAAGCCCTCAGGTAGGTGAAAGCCCCCAGGTAGGAGATACATTAAATACCTTTATGGAAATGGGTAACAGGGGTAACATATGGAAAGCAGTGTGTATAAATGCCCGTAGCATGGGAAATAAGATCCCTGATGTTGAAGCTTTGGTGGGAGTGGCTGGCTTGGATTTAGTGGCAGTTACAGAAACATGGTTCACAGAAAACCATGATTGGGATGTAACTATACCTGGCTATAATTTATTCAGAAAGGACAGGGTAGGAAGAAGGGGAGGAGGAGTGGCACTATATGTAAAAACTACTATTAAAGCTTTGGAATTACAGAGCTTAAAAGGGAGAGAGGAGGCATTGTGGGTTAAACTAGAAAGAGAGAAAGAGAAATCTATTTGCACTGGTGTGATATACAGACCTCCCTCACAAGAGGAAGAGGTGGACAGAAAGTTAATTGAAGACATACGCAGCATTGCTAGGAAAGGGGAAGTGCTACTGATAGGAGATTTCAATATGCGAGATGTTGATTGGCACATTCCTGCTGCAGTATCATCTAGAAGTAAGGAGATCTTGGATTCTCTACAAGGAGAACTGTTCAGGCAATTGGTAACAGACCCCATACGTGAAGGGGCCATACTGGACTTGGTGCTTACCAATGGTGAAAGTGTTTCTGATGTTGTAGTGGGAGATCATTTTGCATCCAGTGATCACCAGATGGTGTGGTTCAGTATTAGGACTAGGGCTGTTAGAATCCATTCAAAGGTGAGGATCTTAGATTTTAGGAAGACTAACTTTGCGAAGATGGGCCAATACCTCAGGGAGTCGTTAGTGGGATGGGAACAGCGGGAGGATGTAGAAAAACAGTGGGCAAAACTGAAAGGGGATATTTTAAGAGCAACCAACCTTTTTGTTAAAATGGTAAATAAAGGTAAAAGGAAAAGGAGACCGCTATGGTTTTTGAAAGAAGTAGCTGAAAAAGTGAAGAAAAAGAGGGAGGCCTTCATGAAATACAAGAGATCACAGAGAGAGGAAGACAGGCATCTATATTTGGAAAAGCTTAGAGAAGCTAGCAAAGTAGTCAAGAAGGCAAAGATTCAAAAGGAGGAGGAAATAGTCAATGTAATATAATGGGGGGATAAGACATTTTTCAGATATATTTGTGAGAAGAGGAAGGGCAAAAGTGGTATTGTCAGACTCAAGGGTGCATGGGAGGAATATGTAGAAGCTGATAAGGATAAAGCGGAATTGCTTAACAAATATTTTTGTTCTGTGTTCACAGATGAAGAACCAGGAGCAGGACCTCAGAAAACACCCACAAATAGGAAAAGAAACGAGGGACATCTTGAACAATTTTCAGCAGACTGTGCTCGTGAGAAACTAGCTCAACTTAAAGTAGACAAAGCGATGGGACTGGATGGGATACACCCTAGAATACTGAGGGAACTTGGGGACGTTCTAGCAGCTCCACTGACTGACCTTTTCAATGCCTCGTTGGAGTCGGGAGTGGTGCCAAAGGACTGGAGAGAGGCTCATGTGGTGCCTTTACACAAAAGCGGAAGTAAGGATGTGGTTGAAAACTACAGGCCAGTTAGTTTAACTTCGGTGTTGAGTGAATTATTGGAAACGCTGCTGAAAAAGAAAATAGTGAGGTTTCTGGAGTCCAGCGGAATACAGGATCCGAGGCAGCATGGATTCACCAGAGGCAGGTCTGGTCAGACAAATCTGATTGATTTCTTTGACTGGGTGACCAGGGAGTTGGACCGAGGGAGAGTCCTAGATGTGGTGTATTTAGATTTCAGTAAAGCCTTTGACACTGTTCCTCACAGGCGACTTATAAACAAACTGAGCACCCTAGGGATGGACCCTAAAGTTACTGCTTGGGTTAGAAATTGGTTGGGTGGGAGGCGACAAAGAGTACAAGTAAACGGAGCTTCCTCTGAGGAGAAAGATGTTACCAGTGGTGTGCTCCAGGGATCTGTCCTTGGTCCAATTCTTTTTAACATCTTTGTTAGTGATATAGCGGAAGGGCTGTCGGGTAAGGTTTGCCTCTTTCCGGATGATACCAAAATCTGCAATACAGTAGACACCCAGGAAGGTGTAGATAACATGAGGAGGGATCTAGCTAAGCTTGAAGAATGGTCTAGAATTTGGCAGCTGGGATTTAATGTAAAAAAATGTAAGGTCGCTGCATGGTTGTGTCTGATGATCTTAAAGTAGCTAAACAGGTAGAAAAGGCGACGGCAAAAGCTAGAAGGATGCTTGGGTGCATACGGAGAGGAATGGCTAGCAGAAAAAAGGAGGTGATAATGCCTCTGTATAAGTCTTTGGTGCGACCTCATTTGGAGTATAGTGTGCAATTCTGGAGACCGCACCTTCAAAAGGATGTGAACAAGATGGAGTCGGTGCAGAGGGTGGCTACTAAAATGATTAGTGGTCTTCATTATAAAGCATATGAGGACAGACTGAAGGATTTTAAATATGTACACCTTAGAGGAATGGCAGGATAGAGGTGATATGATTGATATGTTTAAATACCTCTGTGTCATAAATGTTCATGGAGAGAGCCTCTTTCAATTGAAAGCAAGTTCTGCTATGAGAGGACATGGGATGAGGGTGAAGGGAGATAGATTCAGGAGTGATATGCGGAAATATTTCTTTACGGAAAGAGTAGTGGATCTGTGGAATAGTCTCCCAGTGGAGGTGGTAGAGATGAGGACAGTAACTGAATTCAAAAAAGCATGGGACAAACACAGAGGATCTCTAAACGTAAAAAGGGGACTGTTGTAGTTGTTGATATGGAAGGACAGACTAGATAGGCCATGTGGTCTTTTTCTGTCATCATATTTCTATGTTTCTATAATCTGGGCAATTTGGATATTCAGTGGTGGGTCCCAGATATGGCCCTGGTATTGAATATCTGGGACAAAGTTAAAGTGGCCAACGGCCAACCACTTTAACTATGCCGGCCACTATCACTGAAATTTCACCCCCACCCCCACCTCTTTATTTTGATTGGGGTTTGAGGCTGTTTGTGGGCAGAGTAAAAAGTAAGGGAGAAGCAAAATTAAGCAACTCTCCAAATACGTTAAGAAGGTCATTCTAAAAGGTTTAGTCCTGGTTTGGATGTCTGCAGACATGCACATGGACATTGAAATCACGGACGTCTCCATAACCATTCCACAAATGCCATTTGCAGATGTCTCCATTACAGGGACTTTCAAGTAGGCATGGCGTTGTGGTGGAGGAATGTCTGGGAAGGGGCAATGGACTTACAAGTCCCCATTCAATCCCAGAAGAAGCTGAGCTGTCTGCAGGCACGTGCATGTTTATTCCTGCTCCAGACAAATAGGCATCAGGAAAGTGTTATTTATTTAATTTATTTATTTATTTATTTAGCTGTATTTATATCCCGCTTTTCACCGGGTCAAAGTGGTGTAACATTAAAAAGGGAGGGGGGGGTGGACAACAATCAACTTAAAACATCCATAAAGTGTAGAGAAGATGAAGAATTAAGTCATTAGCTTTAGATTACAAAGTCCCATACTGGGATTTGAACCCTGGCCATTCAGCTTTTAAAGCCACTACTCTAACTATTATGCTATTAGACAATTTAATTCTGAAATGCTCTCTTGGGGACATCTATATAGACATATGATACCTGTACATATCGGGTACATCCACATTTCTGGAATTGTGCCTGAACTTGCACATGCCTGCCTTTCTTTTCAGACATTTGATGTCCCATTTGAATGTGCTTCCACATTCAAAATACATGAATACATGAATACCAGGTCTAACTTTGAATACATGAATACCAGGTCTAACTTTGAATGGATAAGAAATCCATTTAAGTTATAGGTGGATTTTCATTAGTGGCACTTGTATTGTTTGTAGCTGCTGAAAATCTACATAACATTAAATGGATTTCTTATTAGCATTTAGCTCACATCTTTCCAGTAGCAGTTCAAGACAAGTTACATTCAGGTACAGTAGTTATTTCCCTGTCTAAGTTTATACATGAGGCAATAGAGGGTTAAATGGCTTGCCCAAGGTCACAAAGAGTGTCAGTGGGTTTTGAACTCCAGGCTACTGCCCCAACCACTGCTAACAATTGATTTCATAATGTTTAATCTAAATTTGTATGCTTAATAAATTGGTGGTATTTTGCATGTTTTTGTTATATTTTGTTTACCATGGTTGGGCTATGATAACATGTGTGATAGACTGTTTTAGGAATGGTTCTGTTTACAGAAGAATTCCTGGAGTTTATGGATCATAACTCTGCCCTAGTAAAATCACTATCTGTATAGAAGCCAAGGTAAATAACTTTACCTCTATATGCTCTCATTCACAAAAATCTAACTTGATGATCATTGACTGTCTTCTGCCTTCCCCACCCCTCCACTACACAGTGCTGTGTACCCTGATGGCTCTATAAAAATCAATAATCATTGCTCTGTGCAGAGCTATTATAAAGCAGGGCAGAAAACTTGAGTGCCAATCTCAGGTGCCACCACAATATCCTTTTGAGTCAGTCTGAACATACAAGCTCTAAGTGGAAGAGGGCTCCAAAAACAGTCCTTACCCTGGGCACTGGTTTGTCCAGTGACCACCTTGATTTTGTGACTATAAAAGTGTTCTCTAAATAATAATAATGCAATTTAAGTCAAAGTGAGGGCTTCATTTCTTACCTGGTAGCATGCTGCCTGTCCCTGACTCCATAGCCATCCATAGAAAGAAAACTAAAAAATAGGCCATCCAGCTCATGACAGAGAGAAATTTATTGCCTCTTCACATGCAGCCTCCAGCTGAAATGTTGTTTTTCAAGAAACAAATGATTCTTACATCACATCCAAAGATGTTCTTGTTTCACTAGCACAGATCAGTAGCTCCAACTAGCTTTGGAGGAGTAAATCCTTGGGGCATTATACCTGCACAAGCTCATTAGTACTTTCTGCCTTTCTCGTCCACCCTGGAACACCTGTGGCCTCCTACTTAAGCAATTATCCTTTTTTCTCTGTATAGTTTCTTTTCATGGCTCTTCAGCAAAGGCTGCACAGAGAGTGCTCTGATCAATTAACCTGCTGACAATGGTTGTCTTCCATGTGACAGCCACATTGCATCATCCCAAAAGAGGGAAAAAGGAAGTTTGCACTTCTTTGGGATTCTGCATTCTACACATTCAAGAACTGTGCCTACAAAAATTGCAGTTGTAGATTGTGTCTGGTACATAGAACCATATGCTGAAAGGCAATAAGAATCATACATGACATAGGGCCAGCCCAGAGGCTCATACAGAAAGTGTTGCACACTAACATGAAGAAAGTTCCTGGTTTCAAATCCAGGTTAGGTCCTCCATTATCTGATAATTATCTGGTGGGAGATGCTGCAAAGGAAGTATTCACAGCCCCTTGGAGAAGGGAGGGAGCTGTGATCATGTTATGGAATTGGGCTGCAAAGTACCAAAGGGGTATGACTCTTTGCTCAAGATGGTTGCTGTAATGACTGAACTAAGAAGTCTGAGGGATTGGGGAGGACATAAAATAGAGGAAAATATGGTTATGACTGAGCTGGAGAGAAAAGTGCCCAGCGAGAACTGCCTGGTCAAATAAAAATAAAAAAACTTCATTCCATATGTGTGATTGATGTGGATTTTCAATGTGATAGAGAAAATTAACCCCCGTTGAAGCAATTGCAAAATACCTTCGGGTGTCCTATGTTGCAATGGGTCCAACTGGGTTGTCCATGCTCATACAAATAGCATTTGGCATAAGTTAAGTGTGATTTGATAAACTGCAAGATGAACATGCTGAGTTTACAGCAGTGAGGCGCTGAGTTTACAGCACTGAGATATTTTTGCGAGGTTATATGCTCTTTGATATGGCGGGGGGGATTTTTTTAGGATCCCTGATGTTAATATGCCAGTCTCAGGCCTAGATTGATAGCCGAGACATGATGGCTTATGGGTAGTGAGATCCTTTTCTCCCCCTCCGAGTGTGATTCAGTTTTCCCTGTTTGGTGTATATGAAATGAAGTTTTTTGATTGAATGGCTATTATATCTTCATTCTAAGAAGTTGGACATTAATATTTGGAAATAGGTCAAATAAAAATGGCATAAATTGCCACTGATGGCAGTGTTAGAGGTAAGGGCAGCCACGAGAATCCATGTACACCAACAAAGATCATTGTGTGTCTCGGTTTAGGTGCACATGTTAGGTGCCAATTTTCAGCTGATCTCAGCTAGGCACCAATGGATCAATAGTCAAAAGCACATTCTGGTTAGCAGCACTATCACTATTGTGTCTGAGTACTGCAGCACTATATAGAATAACTTACTGGTTAGATCAATGGTCTCTGAGCCAAAGAGACCAGTGTTCAAAACCCATTAACATGCATTGTGGTCTTAGCAAATTGCTTAACTCTCCATTACTTCAGATACAAACTTAGGGCCTAATATTCAAAGGCATTTACATGGTTTGCAGACGGGCAAACCATGTAAATGCCATTCTGTAGGATAGTCAGTGGTTAGTGCTGCTGAATATCTGCAGGTGCCACTGCTATATGCCCTGTTGCTAACTGGGGGTGTTCCGGGGTAGCACTCATGACTAACTAGGCAGTGGCAATATTGAGTCACTGAACCACTGCCCAGTTAGCAATATGTGGCACCTGGCAGTAGTCAAATATTGCTGTTGCCTGGTTGGTTTCACAGTAATCTGGGAAGTCCGGATATTAAATGCTGGAGCCCAGATATGACTCCGATATTGTATAGCTGGGTTTTAAGTTCAGCACCAGCAGCTAGCTACTTTATTCAGCCCTTACATTATAAGCATGACAGGGAAATGCCTATTGTACCTGAATCTTTAACTCAGCCTGAGCTACTACTGAAAAGATCTGAGCTAAATAAACAATATATCTTTACAGAGTTGCTGAAAGTTACACTATAGAAGTCATTAACCCTCCATTGCTCAGAAAAAAATCCAAGTTATCAATGTCCCTTACCAAGTACATTACCAAGTTTAAGTTACAATGTAAACCACTTTGATTGAAATGATAAAGCGGTATTAAAAAAACCTGTTAAATAAATAAATAAATTCCAGAACACGAATAAGCTCTTTGGAGGTGCGGCATAGACATTTTTTAGCAAAAATGTCTACAACTGTATTCTGAAACCTCCATGGCCCTGCATGTACACGGTGCTAGCAGGGGGAACTCAGAAAGTGGACAGGAGGGGGTGGAATGGGGGCATGGTCAGCAGTGGAGATGTACAATGCATATTCAGGAAAGGCCCATGTACATTCTGCATGTTTCTCCCGGACATCCACATCATACCTGCAGAAATGTGGAATAAGGTCAGGACTTAGAAACTTCTGCTCTGCTCTGCAATGTGTTGAAAATTAACAGTTAAGCCAACAGCAACAACTATTTACATTTAACTGGTAATGGCTAGCATTATGTGTAGGGGATGGTCAGCCGGGTGTATTTACAGTCCAATTTTGGGTAGTATTCAAGATGATTGTCTTAAGTCTTAGAGTTATGGTTAAGTATTGAGTGCTGGCCCAAAGTATTTGGTGAACAGATGAGTTTTCAGCATTTTTCTAAAATCGGAAGTGTCAGTGATTGATCTTAATTGATGTGGTAGTGAGTTCCATAGAGTTGGACCGAAGACAGATGCTGGTGCTCTTGGGCATCTACTAGTGCTGTTTGCCCTGGTGCATGCACTCAATCTGAGGGTCCCTAAGTATTGTCAAAGATATGCTCTGACAATTAGCTGTAGAGGACCTTTTCTGGTTTCTTCTGGTGCAAGCACAACTAAAATGTTCTCCTACTGCCATGTATGTTTTGCTGCAAGGTATGTCAGGACAAACATATCACTTTCTACTTGTTGTAACATCTCTGAGTGCACAGAGATCACTTTGCAGTGTTCTGATCATATGGTCTGTTTTGCATCAACACATCTGTATCATCTGTTTTCATGGGTAGTTTGCATGAGTAGCACACCGTTAGTGTGAGGAACAGCTTCGGGGATGCACATTTTAATTGAGGTGGCTTGGCCACATGGAGAAGGGCAGCATCAGATACGTACATCTTTTTTGGAATTCACCAAGGGCAGGGACATCCAAGCTGCTTATTGTGTATACCCATGTCCCAGGGTTTGTACATGCTGCTCCGGAAATGTCTATGACCTTGATTCCAGATGTGCAGATGCATATATACATGCAGTTGCAGAATCAGGTTTAAATCGGGCCCATCTGTGATTTGTATGTGCCCACAGGCCAGACATGCATGTTATGGAATTGGGCTCTATAGTAAATAGTAGCAGTGACAGGATATTCAGTCACCATCCAGATACCAGTGCTGAATATCCTCAGATTAATACTGAGTCTGCAGTGGTCAGCATTTTTTTAAATGTGGGCCACTAAAGGTAAAGTAAATCCAGATATTCAGCGGCAGTATACAGATAGAAACTGATGTTGAATATCCTGTTTTTCTAATCAGTAACGGTGGCTGTCCAGATAGCACTTTTAGCCATTATCTGGACAGTCAACCTACATACACCTAAGACAAAAAAATAGTTGTCCTAAATTATGGGCTACTTCTCTGGAGAGCAGCACTGGAAATCATTGTTATCCAGATAAGTGCTGGCTGTTCCCCACCTCTGCCAACACACTGTCCTGTTATTCCAATTGTGCTGCGGCAGTGAGACAAAATATTGAGCTTCACTATCCAAATCGTTCTGCTAAATATCAGGCTTGCCAAGGCTTATCTGGGTAGCACATCCTGCTAACAGAAAAGTCCTTTGAATATCAGTCTGCTAATTTTTATTTAGCCATAGTGGCCAGAGTTTTAAAAAAACGATGACCATTGCAGCTAAGTATTGACCCACTAAGATATGGACCAAAACTAGGCACCTAAGTTTAATATTAGGTTCCTAAATTAGACCAGCTACTGATTTTCTTGGGTTTACATTCCTATGTTAGAAGTTTAAGGCTCAATATTCAACGGCGGTGGTAGCTAGCACAATTACAGTGGCTAGCCATCTCTGCTGAGCCCTTGACATGGCTATTCAATGCTGGGGCCATATCTGGCCACTGGCATTGAATATCCTGGTTAGCTGGATAGCCAGAAATCTAAATGGGCAGCGGTAATATTTAGCCACTGCCTGGTTAGCTTTGGCAGCAAAAGTTAAGATAGCTTTTACTGCACTTGACTGCAACCAAGGGATAACTGGGCAACAACTAAATACTGCCAGGGCTGACCCATCAACTAGGCAATGAAGACGGTCACCTAGGGCAGCAGGCCCCATTGGCCAGCACTGACCCCCGGTGAAGCAGCAGTTCAGGGCCATCAAACACACCATGCCCCCCTTCCAGAATCCATTTTCTCACCTGGGGGATGGGGCAGCATGACAATCCTTCTGCTGCATCAGGCATTAAAATGCCCATGCTGGCATGCTCACTTTAAAGACCAAGGCAGCATAGGGATCACCGTGCCACTATTCCTTCCCCAGGCAAGAAGATGGATGCTGGGGAGGTGGCATGGTGGGTCAGGCGGTGCTGAACTGCCACTTTAGCAGGAGAATGAGGCCATCCCCCAGGGCCTTCGCTGCATCAAGCTTTAAAGTCAGTGTGGCAGCATGAGCACTTTAAGACCTGATGCAGCAGAGGGATCACCATGCCATCCCTCCCCCCCAGGCGAGATGGATGAGGGCAGGTGGCACTGCAATCCTCGGAGGGTGGCAATGGAGGGTCTACCTAGGATGCAAGAAACCCTCGGGCTGCCCCTGAATATTGCTGCTGACTGGTTATCCCCAGATGCCACCCCCACTCTGCCCCCAGAATGCCTCAATGCTAGCCGGTTAGCCTTGGGGCGCCTATCAGTAGCACCTATAAATATTCAGCAGCACTACAGCTGGATATCCTGTTCACTGTGATTGATGCAGTTTGCAAATCTGCTAACCATGTTAATGTAACCACCCGGGAGTCTCTGAGGAGGCATTTAAGAGTTGGCTTCCCCAACTATTATATTCACGGTACTGGAAGGTAAGACGATATCACCCTTAATCCCTACAGAGCCCAGGGGGTGCAAGAAAAACTAATTTCCCCTGGAATACCTAGGAATGAACACAGTAGGAATAAGATAAACTAAGGGGTATATTTACTATAGAGTTGCCAACTGGCTCCAGATATGCCTGACAGGTCTGATCCAGTCCTGGGTTTACCTCATTGCATATGTAGTTCTCATTTCTCCGTTGCATTCCATAAGAAAAGGAAAATTACAAGTAACTGCATGCAATGGGGTAAACCCAGAACTGGAGCAAGCCTGTCGGGTGCATCTGGAGCCAGTTGGCAACCCTAGTTTACTAAAGGGCTTTAAGGAAACAGACATTAACAGCAGCAATAAGGTTTGTTACATGTGTAAAGGGCGCTGGGCGGGTAGGACGCATTCTGGCATAAAGGACGCTATGGGCCATTTAATGTGTGTTAAGAGGAAGTCAGGCATTAAGGTTTTAAGCATGCACCTTAACGTCCAAAAACAGCTGTAACCCTAATGCTGGATAAAGGAGCACCAAAGAAAGTCAATGTAAAGATAATGGATGGAAGGACAGATGGGAGCTGATGGATCTGCCATATCGATGGGCAAACTATGTGGCAGCTAGTAAAGTGGACGAGCATGTAGGAGGCAGCTGTACTGATGCATGGGGGGGGGGGATGATGTAAAATGGCGCAATGTCAGTGTGTGGTATAGGATGGGGAAGATGTGTCTTCCAGGGGAGCCAGAAGCGGCAAGAAGTGTGCAGCAACAGGAGGATAGAGTAGGAGTGGTGATGTGCAGATCAGACACAGGGGAGACGTGCGTGAAGAGCCAATATGTGGAAAAGAGTGCCAGTGTAGGCCATGGTGTGGCAGCTTGCACAAGAAGACATGACAGCACACAGCCAGCAGAGGCAGATGGATGGACTGAAGGAAGGATGGAGGCTGAGGAGAGGGTGGTATGGGTTGGCAGCACTGATGTGCCATAGGTGCCATCCCCAACGTATCTGTACTGTGCTTGAAAATGTGTGCCAGTGCCACTTGGAAGGCCTGATACCAGACCTGTGGGACTCACACCTGTCCTAGCCACACAACCACCATACAACACCTCAGACAAATGTGCAGATAACAACTCCACAGGTATCATCCAAACTGGGCAAATGGGGTATGTATGGACATGAACTGAGACCTGCAGGTGGATATCCAAGGGGTAGGATGTGTCTGCATGTACTGCAGAGATATAAGGGAGCCAAATCCGTACAGTAACAGACATGATGTCACACATGACTCATGTTTCCCAAGTAGGTTACAGCTGTATGCATGTAACTGCCTGTTAGTATACCGCTGAAGCAGTGCAGTCACATTGGGGTAAATCTTACCGTCAATCTGTGATGTCTGTTCTGATCTCATAGTGATGGCACATAGACATACTGCTGCTGTGGAAAGGTGATGTGCTGGACCATGGGGTGGACCAAGGGTACCTAGCACCCTAGGCAATAATCCCACCTGCCCCCCTCCCGCTGCCGCTAAAGCTAGCTCCGGAGGAAGAGGCCAATAGTGTCTGCAGCTGTAGCACCACAAGGAGCTACAAACTGCAGGCACCTGTGGAAATACCACAGCTGTGGATGTCCACCTCCCCCTGAGCTATATCAGTGGCAGGCGGGGATGGGGTTCCAGCAGCAGCCGTTAGTTGGGGAGGGGGTGGCATAGCCATCAATGTGTGCATTCTCCCCCCTCCATCCAGACCTGGCTCCCTAAGCATCCACCAAAGGTGCATGGTGAACGGGCCAGTACTGCACACCACCCCCACTGACAGCATGCTGGCATATCGGCATGGTGTGGGGGTGTTGGCATCGGGTGCAGTGGCCTCAGGCTGCAGCAGTCAAAAGCCATGTCCTGGCCCTGTGTGTCCTGCACATTGCACATTTGCTAAGGTCTGCCTGATGGGAAACATTTCAGTGCCAGAGACAGCAGAGCACATGCTGTTCCCACCGCACCGAGGCCAGACATAGCATGACACATGCACACATTCCCAGTGAAGGAGGACATGGGAGGCAGGGTGTGCACAGCTCTGCGGGTACAACATCAGTGAGGACACCTGCAGCACTGAACCAGTGGGTAGTCCACAATGGGAGGGAGGGATAGAGTGGCTGACAGGTCACCATCTCTGATCATTTTCCCACGCCGCTGGTCTAGGGAACTGTTTTTGATTGCTTGGCCCATGCAGCAGACATAGGAAGACCCCCACACAGGCCCGCATTCACCCTGTCAATAAGCACAGCCCCACACAGAGAGCACTGAATCTATATGGCAGCTCTGTGGCTCAACACACAAAGCCAGTGTGTATATGGGTTGCTGGTCAGAGGTCCAAGACCTGGGTGCAGATCATATATTGCATGTCTCTGTGAGTAAACTTTTTCCTACAGTGCAAGTACCGCACCAGCATGTACAATCCCAAAAGAAATGGTCAGCAGGGGTACAGACACCCATCAGCTACACAGACAGACTCCACTATCCACAGCTGGATGGAATGGCAGTCTGATAGCACCAGCACACTGAGCAGGCATTATCAACATGTGTAAATATCAGAGCATGCTACTAATGCCTGCACAATGTGCCCATGTTAACAAGGCTCGAGCTGATATAGAGACCAAAGTGGCAAGCATGAATGACAACCATCCTCATTTTTGCACAGTGCAGCGATGTGAATGTGCATATTTGTATGTGTGTGTATGTGTATATATATCTCTACATTGTTCTGTGTCTTTCTGCAGTTTACTGTGCCTTGCATTGCCTAAGCTATTCCCAGCATTAGTTTGCAAATGTGCATGATGAGGATCAGTGGATTGTGGGTATGGCCTGAAACAGAGAAGATTGGCCAGGATGTGTCTGCATCAGAGGTAGGGTCAATGGCTGAGACTCTGTAGTGCCCATCTGCCATGTGCATGGACTGAGTGGCCACAGCATGTCATGCTGAGAGGACATTCTCACCCTGACTGAGCAATGACTATGGCATAGTTATGTATCCACATAGTGCTATACAGCATCTGACTCCAGTGACTTGGATGCAATTTCTTTTCTGGGAGCCCAATCACTGAGCCAAATGCTGGGTGTCCATGCTATTTCTCCCAAGCCAGGATACATATGGTTGTTCTGTGCACATGCAATGTATGCTGACCAGCAGACTGGCCACATTTGGTATGTGCATGGCTGAAAACCCAGTGGTGGGCAGCAGATACAGTCTGACTGTGCTTGCTCTGGTGGATTGTTAGTTCTAGATAGTTAGAACAGACGTTAATCCTGGCCTAACCCCTCCACACAAGCCTAATGGACCCCTGCATTTGGTGTCCGTAGCATCAGCAGTTTAATACCTGCCACTGATATGCACTGTTCTAGGAGGGTCCCTGTCCAACAGGGACAGTACACAGGCCTAGATGTGACTGGCGCCTATAGCATGCTGCAATTGTGCAGGAAACAAGATGACTAGCATAACACACTGGGACTGGCAGTGATGTGGATCTGCAACGCAGCTATCAGAGACCATCTCTATCAGTGCATGTTCTGGGGACCAGGTGCCGGGCGCCCATCCTCACCCTCAGGATGACCGCTCAAACTGTGCATTAGCAGGGTTTGTGGCTGTTAAGTGCTTGGCACTCACACTGTCAATGCATCATACTGAGCTGATGTGATGGATCAGTGCATTCTCCATTTGGTGATCAACTGCAGACTGCTGTTCCAAGTATACAATACTTCATGGGTACTGGAGGGCCTAACCTATACCTGCACACAGCAGACAGTTTGGCCAGGGGCTTGCAGGCTCTTTGAATCCAGACATTGCTGTGTTGAGAGTTGTGGAGGTGTATCCTACTGGTTAGTGCAATGTCTCCATAAACAGGAGACAAATCTTCAATTTCCACCTGTTTATTTTGCACCTGTGTGTTACTCAAGTCCTTTCCCTGCATGTAACTGTCCAGGCTCTGCTGTGACTTGCAGACATTCATCCTTCTACTTTGTTATGTGTTCTGGCCATGCTTTGGGTCGGCAAACATGCTAGTCACTATCATGCCCTTCTGAGATCATGGCTTTATTGGCTGTGCTGCAGCCCATTGTAGGGGGGAGGGGGTCGGACATGTTCACCCTGCAGATGTTCAGGCTTCTGCTTGGAGGCATGGCATAATGGATATGGCAATGGCTTGGGGGCCAAGATACCAGGGTTTGAGGCCCACTATCACTCCTTGTGTGACATTTCAGAATGTGTTACTGTTGTTTTTTATGTCTGCCACAACTTTCATGCATTGACTGAGGCAGCCAGGAAGGTAGCTGTGAGGGTAACCCCTCCCCTCTCAGCCTGAGTTACAGTGAAACAAAACTTAAACACATACCTTTCGCCCAGACAGGTCATTTAGGCATGCTAGCATGCTATATGATAGCCCACAAACCCCCCCCCCCCCCCATTTTGTTCAGGGTGCCGGCTCTGCCTGAGACTGTGCGCACAATAAACAGCATGTGTTTGCGTACCGGTCTGTCTCTGTGTTTTCATCTGAGGGTTGGAGGGACAGACTTTGAATAGATAATAGATCTCCTGCTACAGACAACACCTCCTTATGACATTGAGCAGGTCACTTAAACCACCAATGGCTCAGCTGACTGTAGGTCCTTACAGTCTCTGTATACTATTAGGGAGGAGTGGTCTAGTGGTTAGGACAAGGTACTTCAGGCCGGAGGGCCGGGGTTCAAGTCCCACCTGGGGACAGCAATCTCAGGCCGGAGGGACTGGGATTTCTAGTCCTATAGGCACTCCTTGTGGTCTTGGGCAAGCCACTTAACCCTCCATTGCCCATGTTCCCTGTAAGTATTAGCGTATGTGTCTCATATCCCCTCGTGTTAAATGTATCCCCCAATTGACCGCTTTGACCCGGTGAAAAGCGGGATATAATACAGCTAAATAAATAAATAATTTGGACAAAACCAAATCTTGCTTGTTAGCAATGATCCAGGAGAGGTTTGAGAAAAAGAATAAGAGAGAGAGAGGCAGAAAGGTGAGACCACAGCCTAGGAAAAGGCAATAAATGTGCTGCTTCAAGTATGATGATCTGGGCCACCAGAATTCTGACTGCTCTAAGACTCCTCGAGGACCCACAAGGCCTGAAGAACATGAACCTTGTATATTTATGCTTCTGAAGAGACATGAATAGGCAGGGGAGAGTAGGCCAAGAAGAACCCGAGGAAGTATCGTCATGAGGCCCAGCCACAAATGCCTTGCAGGCCAAGAAGAACCTGAAGAAGTATCGCCATAAGGCCCAACCACCAATGCCTTGTACCCTCTTAGATCTCTCACCTCAAAAGGATCTCTTTTTGACACCATAATTAATGAGTAGCTTACACAAATCCTTGTGGACACTGCAATTTCAAGATCAGTCCAACAGCACTCTCACTGAGAACAGTGTATACGATAGACTCAAGTCATACGTAAGAGATATGTGGCTGTCATGTTAGGAGCCATACTTCTTTCTATTGGAATTGATGTTATAAAATGTTGCAAAATAATAGTTTTGTATTGTAAGGACTTTACCTAGATTGTTTAGACAGTTGCTATTTAGAATGAGCACATATGTCCATTTAGAACTATACCAATTAAGTTAGTAGGAAAGGGACACTGTTTACTCACACTGTTATGCTTGTTGAGAAGAATCTAAATTTATATTTTCTGCCTACCATTTGTTTACACCAATACTAAGTTTTTAACAAATGTTTGATATTCTTAGCAGCCTTGGCAAATAAGGATACATTAGTATGGTATAAAAACATGAAAAAGACCTATGTATGTAGTTGGTGGAATGATGCAGATGATGAAGGAGTATTGTGAGGGATGAAGTGGGATATTAAGAGGAGGGACTCTGATGGACAGTAAACTGATGAAGGGAATTTAATGATGTGAAGTGATGTATCTGGCTAATGAATATGTAAATGAAAAAAAATGATGAGCACTTTATTCAACTATGCCGTCTCCAGAATCTTCAATTTAGGAAGTCATCTAAGCCCCAACATATACTCAACAATTAGAAATAGACACCTGGAGACAGGCTAGGTGCACCTTGCACCCTGATGAGCTTTGGAAAACCTACACTGGCCATGTGGTACTTCCAGATGCTTTTTTGCCTCCTTTTTGCCTCTGTATGTCCTGGCCAGGCATGCATTTATTTATTTATTTAACTGCATTTATATACCGCTTTTCACCGGGTCAAAGCGGTGTAACATATAACATGGGGGGGGGGTAATTTTTTTTTAGGGTGGGGCCATCACCAAGGGGCAACAATTAATGATTTGGGTAGACATAGACATGTATGCTTCTGCTGAATCTAGGTATTAGATCATGCGGATAGGGTGGTATTTCTGTTCACGGAATAGGATTGTCTTCAGCTGTTTCTTAAATGTAAGTTCATGGGCAAAGGGGGATGATTTGATGACAAATTCTCACAAAATTGGTATAATTCTAAAACTTGCCAAAATTGCAGAACACGTGCGTGCAACTTGTCTGATCTGTAAACATGTAAAGATCAGTCAAGGGCATAATGGAATATTTCCTATCAGCAAATGAATCTCCAGTGATAGAGAGACAAGGAGTTAATCAAACTGCGAGACAAAATTGACACCATATGAGATAGTTACTGGTAGACCATTGAAAGTTTATAAAGCAATATTTATAGGATATGATCTTAGTAAATATGGATGAAATTAAGTTTGTCGCATTGCATTGTCTCATTGTGAAATCTAATCTAGAATATTTAGTCTTTTCACTTAACATTGGTGCTGCTTTTTCTGAATGAGGCCTGGAGCCATGTCACCAATTGCAATCCAGAGAGTCCAGCAGAAGGAATTGGCCAGAGTCCAGATGGAACAGACCATCCCAAGAACTCAGAACTACACACCGCTGAAATGTGTGAAGGAGTCCCTATCTGGATCAATGTGTCTCATTGAATAAAGGGAGCTGGGGACGTGGACGTGGACGTGGACGAGGACAAAGGGGGCCGAGGTTTCCCCTAGGCCCCAATCAGTGTGCATACTGTAAAGAGGAGGGACATTGGAAGAACGAGTGCCCAAATCGGAGGGGGCAATATCCGTCCATGAGGGGTGCAAGGGTACCTGCGCACACTACACGAGGGCGAGGCCAACCCATGGTATATCCACATGATACCTTTCCACCCCCTCCACCAGACCTTGAAGGCCTCGCAGCAGTGGAACATTATGACTCGGACGAAGACTAGGCCAGACCGGGCTCCAAGTTTCTGTTGGGTCTCCAGGAGCCTATGGTCAAGATGAACTTAGGGGACCAAGAAATGCAGTATTTTACTATACTTGCTAGTCTGGACTGTAAACAACCTGGAGTGTACTTTCCTACCTTTTTCTATAGTATTGGAACCACTCAGCCCACCTCAGCCTTTAACCAAATTCCTTTCTCTTTGCAGGTAGTTTCTACCCTTAATGCTACTGATTGGATTGTTTTGTTTTTGTAAATGCCAAAGTGGGAGGGTTTAATGTGTCTAATACTGTCTTATCATGCGATTCTGTTACAAGGGTATCATATGCGTACTCTGAAGTATATCTCCCCTTAGGCTGGTTTTTGATATGTGGGAGGGTGACCTATACCTATGTCCCTGTAAATGCCACAGGTGGCCCATGCAGTATCCCGATCCTCCACCGTTTTATCACCTCCACCCTCAATGCCCTGGTGGAACGCAAGACGGCTACCTCGGTCATGGCCCTGACCCAATATACCCCCTTGCGGCCTGCTTCTAGTACTGCTGCCCTCTACCGCCCTAGCAGTTGAGGTCCAACTAAAAAAGGGGGGAGTGAGGCAGCCAGGAAGGTAGCTGTGAGGGTAACCCCTCCCCTCTCAGCCTGAGTTACAGTGAAACAAAACTTAAACACATACCCTTTCTCCCAGAGTCCAGCAGACAGTTTAGACAGGTCATTTAGGCATGCTATATGATAGCCCACAACCCCCCCCCCCCCAGGGGCTACTGATTGGTGGAGAGGGGATACCTGAGACAAATGAGAAGCTAGTATGGGTTTGAAAACTTACTGTATATAAGACAGTGTGTGACACCACTTGGGCTCTAGATCATTTTGTTCAGGGTGCCGGCTCTGCCTGAGACTGTGCGCACAATAAACAGCATGTGTTTGCGTACCGGTCTGTCTCTGTGTTTTCATCTGAGGGTTTGAGGGACAGACTTTGAATAGATAATAGATCTCCTGCTACAGACAACACCTCCTTATGACATTGAGCAGGTCACTTAAACCACCAATGGCTCAGCTGACTGTAGGTCCTTACAGTCTCTGTATACTAACAGACATTACCAATTCATTGATAAGATATACCATGTCGTGACTGCACTGATACATAGGTATACTAGCAAGCAGTTACATGCATACAGCTGTAATTTACATGTGAGGCATGAGTCATATATGACATCATGACTCTGACTGTACAGCTTTGGCTCCATCACATCCCTGCAGTACATGTGGACACATGCTACCCCTCGGATAGCCACCTGTAGGTATCACCTCATGTCCATACATGCCACATTTGCCCAGTTTGGATGACACCTATCCAGTTGTTATCTGTACATTTGTCTGGGGTATTGCATGGTGGTTATGTGGCTGGGACAGGTGTGCAACCCACATGTCTGGTATCAGGCCTTCCAAGTGGTACTGATGCACATTTTCTCACACAGTACAAATATGTTGGGGATGGCACCTATGGCACATTGGTGCTGCCAATCCATACTACTCTCTCCTCTGCCACCATTATTCCATCAGTCCATCCATCTGCCTCTGTCAGCTGTGTGCAGTCATGTCTTCTAATGCAGGCTGCTACACCATTACCTACACGGGTACTCTTTATCACATTTGGATGCTTCACACACGCCTCTCGTGTGCCTGATCTTCACATCACCAGTCCTGCTCCATACTCCTTTCAAAGAACACATCGTCCCACTTCTGACTCCTCTGGGGGACAAATATTTCCCATCCTATGCCACACACTGACATTACGACATTTTACATGGGCATCCCACTGTGCATAGGTACAGCTGCCTCCCACATACTCATCATATTTATTGGCTGGCATGCCAAATGCCCATGTATCTGTCAAGCCCTTCAGTTCTCACCTGTCCTTCCATTCATCACCTTTACATTGGATTTTGCTGGGGCTCCCTATCCACCAATAAAGTGACAGCTGTTTACAAGCGTTAAGGTACACGCTTGACATCTTAACACCTGATGTCCTGTTAGTGCACGTTAAGTGGCCCATTGTGCCCTTACTGCCGGAATGTCCCCTAACTGCCCAGAGCCTTTTTTGCATGGAAAATCCCTTTCACTGCCATTAACACTTGATAATGCCTGCTACCTTACCGCCATTTAGCAAACATATTCCTTAGAGTTAAGACAGAGGATTTTGGGACTGGGAGCCACTTTTACCTTAGATTTCCATGTACATGCATTATTATTTTGCAGGGGCAAAGCTATGTTTGTTTGGATGTCTCTCATCTTCAAAATGTTTTGGTAGACAGGGAAAGTTAAGATGCTACGGTGGTCATAGTTAAACATATACTCCTTAAATTGGCACTGGTTGTGCTTTGTTTTTCCTAGTATTTTATTTCTTAGAGTATGTTCAGGTGTTTCTCCCTAGATGCGGACTTTACCATTCTAACTATTTAATTAGTCTCTGTATTTTGAATTACGTTGTTTTCCGTGTTACATAATAACATAGTATATGATGGCAGATAAAGACCAGTATGATCCATCTAGTCTGCCCAGCAAGGTGGCAAGAGCAGGTGCACCTGCCGCTCCGTGCAGGTCACCCCTCCGCATGCCTTTGTTTAGGGGTATACCAACTGTTCCGTGTAGGTCACCCCTATTTGTTGAAATAGTTAGTTATGTTTATTTTGATTTTATCCTTGTTGCTATAAAGGGACCATAGTGTCTGTCCCATGCCATTTTGAATTCTGTCACTGTCTTTGCCCCCACCACTTCCATCAGGAAGGCATTCAAGCATCCACCACTCTTTCAGTGAAAAAGTATTTCCTGACATTGCCTCTCAGTTTACCTCCTTATGGCTTCATGTTGAATGCTTTTCCTTGTTTAAGTGGAATGTACATTTCAAAAATTCATAAATTAAAAAAAAAGACAAACATCTCAAGAAATATCAAAATATCCTGCAATGCATTCTAAAACCCCCGCCTGATGTTATTACAAAATAATTGCCTTTATTTAGCACATACTATTCATCTTTGTTTATGACAAATAAATGCCACTCTTTGCACAAAGTTTTAAGAAGACACAACTGGTGTGTGATGATTCAAAATCTTATTTGTGCTAAATTTACTGTATTTCTTTACAGCTTCAGTTGTCTTCCCTTTACAGCCCAATATACATACAATTATATTCAAGTTCTAGTATCACCCCTGTAACAGCGACAAAAAATCCCTTCACTGCCAACACTCTGTGAAGAAACACAAAATCCTTTTAAAAAGGTACTAGGAACCTTATCATACCATATCAGTAATAATGCCCAGGGCTCAAAAGAGCAAGAACTTTATCAATGAAAGGCAGCACTGCAATTATTATACCAAACCATAGAACAGAGGGTGAAAGTGGGGGTCTTAAGAAGGAGGAATAGAAAGCAGGAGAAAAAGTGAAAAACAGAGAGAAAAAGAAGGAGAGTGAGATATGGAAAGCTGCTTGGTAGGTGAGAAGTGAAAAGAAGGATATTGAATACTAGAGGGTGAGAGGTACTGATGGCAGAAAATTTCTATGAAAAAAGACACAACAGGGTAGCATGTCTCATCCATTGGAAACTTTGTAAGCAATACAAAATTGTTTTACCATAAAAGCACTCCTAAGAGAATTATGGATAATGATGAAGTTATGATAACTTGGGACATTCCCATTCTGATGGATAAGAAACTGGATGCAAGGAAACCCAACATACAGTCCTCCCTCGTTTATCGCGGTTAATCAGTCCAGACTCTACCGCGATAAGTGAATTTCCACGAAGTAGGATTCTTTATTTATATCCAAGAGTTTTACCTTCTCATGGATGGTAAGCATTTTCCTCCGGCGCTTAGTTTCATCGTCAGAAGGCTTAGAAGAAGCAGCACATTTAGGAGACATCGTGGGGCTTAGATAAAGGCCTACAGTCCATACATACAGTAATTTTAATTTTAATTGTAATACAGGGGTGTATAATTGACTCAGACAACGAGCGTGCGCTGTATCATTTTCACTGTCTCAATCAACTTTTTAATGAATATACATGTATTTGAAAAAAACGCGATAGAGTGAAGCCGCGAAAGTCGAAGCGCGAAGTGGCGAGGGACGACTGTAGTGGTAAAAGAGAAAAACATCAGAACAGCATTGATAATAGAAGTGTTGGTAGCAAGTGATTATTCTGAGAATTGCATGAAGAGGAAGAAGATCCTGAAGTACCAAGAAATGCAGTCGGAGACCAAGAAAATGTGACAGAAAGATACAGAAATATTTCCCATTCTATTGACAGCCACAGGCCTGATAAAGAACTTCCAGTGACATCTTGACAAATTACACATACATGTTACATCTTATGAACTCTAGAAGGAAGCTCTATTTGGCACAATACAAGTACCATAGAGAGCATTAGCAGTATATTTGAGAGACTGAGATCATACTCCAATCTGGCTTAGGAGTGAGGTTCATTATTGTTATGATATGCGCAAAACTAACCCATTTGGAGAAATTTCCCTAAAGGAAAAATAAAACACTAAGGGGCATGTTTACTAAAGATTTTAGCATGTTAATGAAAGTCAATGCACTTTAAGTGTCTACAGCCCTGTTATTTCTATGGGCGCAGTGTCACTTGATTTGCATTAACCTTTAGTAAACATGTCCCTAATGCACCTGCTATAGATAAAAAGAAAATGGTGGACTTCTAAAGATCCATAAAAGAATTATTCATCTCAGCCATACACACAGAACACATAGAAACATAGAAACATGATGACAGAAAAAGACCACATGGCCTATCTAGTCTGTCCTTTCATATCAACAACTACAACAGTCCACTTTTTACCTTCAGAGATCCTCTGTGTTGGTCCCATGCTTTTTTGAATTCAGTTACTGTCCTCATCTCTACCACCTCCACTGGGAGACTATTCCATAGATCCACTACTCTTTCCGTAAAGAAATATTTCCGCATATCACTCCTGAATCTATCTCCCTTCACCCTCATCCCATGTCCTCTCATAGCAGAACTTGCTTTCAATTGAAAGAGGCTCTCTCCCTGAACATTTATGCCACGGAGGTATTTAAACATCTCAATCATATCACCTCTATCCCGCCTTTCTTCTAAGGTGTACATATTAAGATCCTTCCGTCTGTCCTCATATAATTTATAATGAAGACCACTAATCATTTTAGTAGCCACCCTCTGCACCGACTCCATCCTCTTCACATCCTTTTGAAGGTGCGGTCTCCAGAATTGCACACTATACTCCAAATGACGTCGCACCAAAGACTTATATAGAGGCATTATCACCTCCTTGTTTCTGCTAGCCATTCCTCTCCGTATGCACCCAAGCATCCTTCTAGCTTTTGCTGTCGCCTTTTCTACCTGTTCAGCTACTTTAAGATCATCAGACACAACCACGCCTAGGTCCCACTCTTCTTTAGTGGACAAAAGTACTTCACCTCCTATACTGTATTGCTCCCTTGGATTGCTGCAGCCCAAATGCATGACCTTACATTTCTTAACATTAAATCCCAGCTGCCAAATTCTAGACCATTCTTCAAGCTTAGCTAGATCCCTCCTCATGTTATCTACACCTTCCTGGGTGTCTACTCTATTGCAGATTTTGGTATCATCCGCAAAGAGGCAAACCTTACCCGACAGCCCTTCCGCTATATCACTAACAAAGATGTTAAAAAGAATAGGACCACTGGTAACATCCTTCTCCTCAGAGTAAGCTCCATTACTTATACTCTTTGTCACCTCCCACCCAACCAATTTCTAACACAAGCAGTAACTTTAGGGTCTATCCCTAGGGTGCTCAGTTTGTTTATAAGTCGCCTGTGAAGAACAGTGTCAAAGGCTTTACTGAAATCTAAATACACCACATCTAGAGCTCTCCCTCGGTCCAACTCCCTGGTCACCCAGTCAAAGAAATCAATCAGTTTGTCTGATAAGATCTGCCTCTGGTGAATCCATGCTGCCTCGGATCCTGTAATCCGCTGGACTCCAGAAACCTCACTATTTTCTCTTTCAGCAGCGTTTCCAATAATTTACTCACCACCAAAGTTAAACTAACCGGCCTGTAGTTTTCAACCACATCCTTACTTCTGCTTTTGTGTAAAGGCACCACATGAGCCTCTCTCCAGTCCTTTGGCACCACTCCCGACTCCAACAAGGCATTGAAAAGGTCAGTCAGTGGAGCTGCTAGAACGTCCCCAAGTTCCCTCAGTATTCTAGGGTGTATCCCATCCAGTCCCATCGCTTTGTCTACTTTAAGTTGAGATAGTTTCTCACGAACACAGTCTTCTGAAAATTGTTCAATATGTCCCTCGCTTCTGTTCCTATTTGTGGGTGTTTTCTGAGGTCCTGCTCCTGGTCCTTCATCTGTGAACACAGAACAAAAATATTTGTTAAGCAATTCCGCTTTATCCTTATCAGCTTCTACATATTCCCCCCCCCCCCCTGCACCCTTGAGTCTGACAATACCACTTTTGCCCTTCCTCTTCTCACTAATATATCTGAAAAATGTCTTATCCCCCCATTTTATGGCATTGGCTATTTCCTCCTCCTTTTGAATCTTTGCCTTCTTGACTACTTTGCTAGCTTCTCTAAGTTTTTCCAAATACAGATGCCTGTCTTCCTCTCTCTGTGATCTCTTGTATTTCATGAAGGCCTCCCTCTATTTCTTCACTTTTTCAGCTACTTCCTTTGAAAACCATAGCGGTCTCCTTTTCCTTTTGCCTTTATTTACCATTTTAACAAAAAGGTTGGTTGCCCTTAAATAACCCCTTTCAGTTTTGCCCACTGTTTTTCTACATCCCCCAGCTGTTCCCATCCCACTAACGACTCCCTGAGGTATTGGCCCATCTTCGCAAAGTTAGTCTTCCTAAAGTCTAAGATCCTCACCTTGGAATGGATTCTAATAGCCCTAGTCCTAATACTGAACCACACCATCTGGTGATCACTGGATGCAAAATGATCTCCCACTACAACATCAGAAACACTTTCACCATTGGTAAGCACCAAGTCCAGTATGGCCCCTTCACGTGTGGGGTCTGTTACCAATTGCCTGAATAGTTCTCCCTGTAGAGAATCCAGGATCTCCTTACTTCTAGATGATACCGCAGCAGGAATGTGCCAATCAACATCTGGCATATTGAAATCTCCTATCAGTAGCACGTCCCCTTTCCTAGCAATGCTGCGTATGTCTTCAATTAACTTTCTGTCCACCTCTTCCTCTTGTGAGGGAGGTCTGTATATCACACCAATGCAAATAGATTTCTCTTTCCCTCTTTCTAGTTTAATCCACAATGCCTCCTCTCTCCCTTTTAAGCTCTGTAATTCCAAAGCTTTAATAGTAGTTTTTACATATAGTGCCACTCCTCCTCCCCTTCTTCCTACCCTGTCCTTTCTGAATAAAGTATAGCCAGGTATAGTTACATCCCAATCATGGTTTTCTGTGAACCATGTTTCTGTAACTGCCACTAAATCCAAGTTAGCCACTCCCACCAAAGCTTCAACATCAGGGATCTTGGAGATTACCTGGCTGTTTCCTGCACCTGGAGGATCCGTGCGGTGGTTGGTAGAGGAGGAGACCGGGAGACCCCGCCCCCCCTTGGGCCGCTATTTCATCTGCGGCTCCCTGCGGCTCTGGTGAGATTACCTGGCTGTTTCCTGCACCTGGAGGATCCGTGCGGTGGTTGGTAGAGGAGGAGACCGGGAGACCCCGCCCCCCCCTTGGGCCGCTATTTCATCTGCGGCTCCCCGCGGCTCCGGTGAGATTACCTGGCTGTTTCCTGCACCTGGAGGATCCGTGCGGTGGTTGGTAGAGGAGGAGACCGGGAGACCCCGCCCCCCCCTTGGGCTGCTATTTCATCTGCGGCGACCCACGGGCGCGCACCCGTGGTCGCGTGCCCAAAGGGGCGTGACCAAAGGGGCAGGTCCCGCCCCTTTGGAGCCCCTTCGGAGCCTGAGGAGCTTGTGACATGGACTTATGGGCAGACGGAGAAAGAAGGTGTTTCCATCGGTTCCTGCAAAAATTGGAAAAACTGTTGGCCCAATGGATCGCCATCTTGTGGGCGCTGGAACTTCTTCTTCGTTGGATAATCCTCCTGGAGAGTCTGTGAGTACTGTGTCCGAGCCCTCTATTGCGCTTGAGGATGCCCAACCTGGGAAGGGAGAGGATTTGGAGAGTAACTCTGTCCGAGAAGTTCCTCTCGGCGGACTACCTCCTTGTGCTCAGGAAGCTTCATCTTTATTGTCATTGGGGGGACAGAATGTTAAGATGCCTTCTCCTGTTATTTTTTCCTCTGAGATTTCGCAGATATCTGTACCGGCTGAAGTCTCGCTGAAAGATGTTTGGGAATTGGTGGCGCGAATGGAAGGTTCCCTTCGAACCTCCTTTTCCCAAGTAGAACGTTTTTCTGCTGAAGTAATTCAGAAACTTTCAGACCAGGATGTTCTGCTTTCTGATTCAAGGAAAAGATTGTCTAAATTGGAAGGACGTTTCACTGTTGTGGAGGCAGCTGCATCTTCTTCTATTAAGGATAGTGTCTCGGTATATCATCAGCTAGAGGTTCTGGAGAATAGTAATCGTTTAAAAAATCTCCGCTTTTTAAATTTTCCTTGTACTCACTATCTTTCGCCGTTAATTCTAGTACAAAAGTATTTGAAGGAAATCTTGCTGATTGATAAAGTGGATTCTATTAAGTTTTCCTCATTATATTATATTCCTAAACCTTCCGCAATGACGGCTTCCTCTCCAGTGGAATTACAAGAAGGAAAACCCAATGAGGTCGAGTCCTTGGATCTTTCAAATTTTTTGGAATCTTCTGTTGATTTGATTCCACAGCGCGCGACTTTGATTGTATCATTTCTTTCATTACAAGATAAAAATATGATTTTTAACTTATATTTTAAAAAGAAAAATTTGGCTTTTTGTGGTGAACCTATACAAATCTTTCCTGATGTGAGTAGGACTACTCAAACACGTCGGAAAGCTTTTCTGGCTTTGAAAGATCGGACTCTTGCTATTGGTGCTTCCTTCTTTTTGAAATATCCTTGCAAGTGTGTAGTAGAATTGGAAGGCATTAAGTATGTTTTTCTCGATGTTAATCAATTTGAGGCTTTCTTGGTTAGTAAGGAGTCTATTTGAATGTTACTTTCTCTCTTTCCATGTAATTTAGGCTTAGTTGAGTTTGATCCTCGTTATGTATTGTATTTTATTTCTTCATATTGTCCAGTTGGGAGTCTCCTAGATGTGGACATTATTTGTAATCCTGTTCTGTTCTTTGAATAAAGAATGTTTGAAACTTAAAAAAAAAAAACATCAGGGATCTTATTTCCCATGCTACGGGCATTTATACACACTGCGTTCCATATGTTACACCTGTTACCCATTTCCATAAAGGTAACACAGATAGATATACCTTCACCAAATATTAAATAAACCTACATTCCCAAAGCTAACATATGCCAATCACTAAGAATTTAAAATAAAATGTACACTTTGTACATTTGTCCTCTGATCATTTTATTTTTCTAATTGGATTGGTCATGGTTATTCCCCTTACTCTTGCTTGTCTTTTCTTAAGTCCTTCTCCATTTACTGTTTCTTCTCTCTCCATCTTGTTCCTTCCTCCTCTCCATCTCTCTCGAACACTAGTCTTTCACTTTCATCTTTTTTTTCTTCATTTCACTAGTCTGCCTCTCCACCCATTGATAGATTTTATTCCACCATCCTACCTTCTCTTACTCTCTAGTCTTCAATATTCCTCTTTTCACTTATCACCTACCTAGCAGCATTCCATATCCCATTCTCAGTTCCTCCATTCCCCCTCCATCTTTCATTTTTTCACCAGCCTTCTATTCCTCCTTCTTAATTCCCCATTTTCACCCTCTCTACTAACCCCTGTCCTCAGCCCCTTACATTCTTCTGCCCTCTCATTCTCTCACTAACCCCAGCACTATTTTGGCCTCTAGCTCTTTTCTTGTCTCTTACCCTCAACCAGTTTTTTATTCCTCTTTTTTGCACTCTCTTATTCCCCTTCACTGGCCTGTCCCTTTTCTCTGTCCCTCCTCACCTTCATATCCCTATATCTGCTTTCACTGCTCAACCAGCCCCTCCAGGTTCTTCAAATCATCTATCCACCCCTTCCCTTCTTTCTGCATTCTCTCATTCCTTCCAGCCCATCTAACACCCTCCCATTTATAGTTCTCACTCAGTTGCAAATTCCCTGGCTGTCTGTTCACTTAGTCCCTGCTGTCCTCCCTGCCAAATCTCTGAGTCCTTACTCATACTCACACCAATCTTAAGCTCATGGTCTTATTCTTTCTTATCTAATTCTTTAGCACCCAACTATTCTCTGAATCCCTGTTCCCCCTCTTCCCCAAGCACCTATCTGATTCCTAAGTTCCTTACCGCTCCCTGCTCCAAGCACCCACCTGATTCACAAGTCCTTTCCCTCCTGTCCCAAGCACCCACCTCATCATAAGTCCATGTTCACCCTCTTCCCTATGCACTTACCTGATCACAAATCCCTGCTCTTCCTTCCCTACCCCAAGCACCCATCTGATCCCTAAATTCCTGTTCTCCCTCCCCTGTCCCATACTTCCACCTGATCCACAAATCCCTGCTGTCCCTCGCTTGCCACAAGTGCTATCTCATTCACAATCCATGCTTCCTCCATCTCCTGGGTCCCTGGCCCTGGATCCCCCTCTTCTCTGTCTCTCTCCTTGCAGTTGTAGTGCATGCCAGCACATTTTCCTCTTGCACAATTCAAGGAAGTTTGAACTGTGCATGCTCCAAATGGTGATTTAACCACATGGGAGGAAGAAGCACCAGTATGTGCTACAAGTTGCAGTATGTGCAACTTCCTCCCCTGCTTCTTCCTTCCGTGCGGTTCAGTCAGCATTCGGAGCAGGCATGGATCAAACTGTTCCTTGAATCGTGTGAGAGGAGAAAGTGCTGGCATGCACTAGCATGGGAGTGTCTGCTAAGCCTCTCTCAGGTCCGTTCTGCAGCAGAGAATAAAACAAAATACACAAAACAACCATCCAAAATGCAAAAGCACAAGTCTTTATTTTTATCTATTATATCAAAGCACAACGCTTTATTTCATCTGTTGCAACAGACATCACACAGGCTAGCTAAGTTTGATAACCCCTCCCAGAAACATAAGCCCTTCTTATATCTTTTCTGAGCTAGGGGTAGGTATAGGAATTAAGGGGCAAAAGAAGTATCCTGAAACTTTCTCGTGGTTAGAAACCAGTTTATTGCTGACAGGCAGTTTCTCTGAGAACTAGAAGGGAGACCTATAGAGGAGATAAGAGGGAGGTGGAACAAGGGGGGGGGGGATGTTTATACAAGGGCTTTGTTCTTCAAAGAGGCCTGGGCAATTACTTCTCAGGAACAGTTGAGGCCCCTTGAAAAATAAAGAGGTTTGGCTGTGTGTGTGAATGATTACACATTCAATCACATCCTGACATAATTGCCTTTGTGAGAACACAAAAGGACAGCTATTTCTGTTTGCTCAAGAGGAGGGATATAGGAATGCGTTCAGATCTAAACTGAGAAGAAAACATTTTCCTGGTCTTTAATGTATCAGAAACGAATGTATCCGAAAATATTATGTTTTTATGTTTTTATTATATATTACAGAATGTAGCTATTCTCAGTATATGGTTTTGTTAAACAATACAGTGTTATAATGGCAAAAAAGGTATCAGCTTGCAGCTGTTCCAGGAATGTTTCCACAGAACATAATTATTTCTTAATGCCACATACTGCTGCAGGAGCTGCCTTCGTTAAAAAGGATTTTTCTTACAATACTAATATATCCTGAAACAAATTTCTAGAAACAAACATTAGAACTTATTAAAACTTGCTGTTACGCTTAAATTTACCACAGGTAGGAGATATACATTTGCTGCTTATTCCAAATGACACTACTCTATGTGTGTTCCAATATGTTTCAGTAAAACAAACAAACAAAAGGAAAAAATAAAATAAAATATGAAGGGCCTTTCTGGAGACCTGTTATTTCTGCTTTCTCACGCACAACACCAGCAAGGATGGAGACAAAGAAAGAAGAGAGAGAGCCGGGGCTGGAGAGTGGTGACACTGGTGATGTAGCTGCAGCATACTGAGAGAGTGCAGTAAAGCAGGTGCAGACTGAAAATAGCCTTGTGGCAGTTTGGCAGGGGGCCTGAGCAAAAGGTGTAGGGGGGCCAGGCCCCCAAAGTCCTCGGTGTCTATGCCCCTGGGCTATATTATTATAAAGGGCAAGTCTTGAAGGACTATCAAAAGGGACTACTATCCTGAATCTCTTTTAGCACACATCCTCCCACCATATGATCTTACATCCTCCTCCCCTCTCTGAGATCTTTTGGGAGCTATGCTGACCAAGGTTTCCACAACTTATTCTTCTCTTCTCATTTTGGATGATTATAACTTTTACATACATAATCCCAATAGGCCACAAGACCATCACTTTCTTTCACTCATCTCAGACCTGTCATTGCAACAACATGTTTCATTCCCGACTCATGTAGTGGGGCAAACATTTGATCTCATTATGAGCTCTCCCTCTACTACTACTACGGTGACACCTTTTTCTCCAATACCGTAACCTTGGACTGATCATTTGCTTGTGCCTTTTCAATTGTCATGCCTTCCCAAATCCTTATCAACACTATCTTCAGTGACCCAGTGTGTGTCACTGTTTTCTGGAGATCAATTACTCCTAAGACCTACTCAATATTTCCCTCCACACATTCTCTCTCTTCCCTGACTCTTTGGCATCCTTATCTGTAGATGAACAAGTGCATCTTTGAGACACTACCCTTCGAACCACCTTAGATACGCTTGCATCCCTTTGTCATTTCAATGAATGACCATCCAATCATAGGAACTCGTGGCATCATTCAGGACTTCGGTTCTTACATAAGCAGCTTTGTAGGGCAGAACGTCTTTGGTATCAGAATCCCATCATAGAAACATAGAAATATGACAACAGAAAAAGACCACATGGCCTATCTAGTCTGTCCTTCCATAACTACAACAGTCCCCTTTTTACCTTTAGAGATCCTCTTTGTTTGTCCCATGCTTGTTTGAATTCAGTTACGGTCCTCATCTCTACCACCTCCACTGGGAGACTATTCCACGGATCCACTACTCTTTCCGTAAAGAAATATTTCCGCATATCACTCCTGAATCTATCTCCCTTCACCCTCATCCCATGTCCCTTCGTAGCAGAACTTGCTTTCAATTGAAAGAGGCTCTCTCCCTGAACATTTATGTCACGGAGGTATTTAAACATCTCAATCATATCACCTCTATCCCGCCTTTCCTCTAAGGTGTACATATTAACATCCTTCAGTCTGTCCTCATATGCTTTATAATGAAGACCACTAATCATTTTAGTAGCCACCCTCTGCACCGACTCCATCCTGTTCACATCCTTTTGAAGGTGCGGTCTCCAGAATTGCACACTATACTCCAAATGAGGTCGCACCAAAGACTTATATAGAGGCATTATCACCTCCTTTTTTCTGCTAGCCATTCCTCTCCGTATGCACCCAAGCATCCTTCTAGCTTTTGTTGTCGCCTTTTCTACCTGTTTAGCTACTTCAAGATCATCAGACACAACCACGCCTAGGTCTCGCTCTTCTTTAGTGGACAAAAGTACTTCACCCCCTATACTATATTGCTCCCTTGGATTGCTGCAGCCCAAATGCATGACCTTACATTTTTTAACATTAAATCCCAGCTGCCAAATTCTAGACCATTCTTCAAGCTTAGCTAGATCCCTCCTCATGTTATCTACCCCTTCCTGGGTGTCTACTCTATTGCAGATTTTGGTATCATCCGCAAAGAGGCAAACCTTACCTGAAAGCCCTTCCGCTATATCACTAACAAAGATGTTAAAAAGAATCGGACCAAGGACAGATACCTGGGGCACACCACTGATAACATCCTTCTCCTCAGAGTGAGCTCCATTTACTTGTACTCTTTGTCGCCTCCCACCCAACCAATTTCTAACCCAAGCAGTAACTTTAGGGTCCATCCCTAGGGTGCTCAGTTTGTTTATAAGTCGCCTGTGAGGAACAGTGTCTTAGGCTTTACTGAAATCTAAATACACCACATTTAGGGATCTCCCTCGGTCCAACTCCCTGGTCACCCAGTCAAAGAAATCAATCAAATTTGTCTGACAAGACCTGCCTCTGGTGAATCCATGCTGCCTCGGATCCTGTAATCCGCTGGACTCAAGAAACCTCACTATTTTCTCTTTCAGCAGCGTTTCCAATAATTTACTCACCACTGAAGTTAAACTAACTGGCCTGTAGTTTTCAACCACATCCTTACTTCCGCTTTTGTGTAAAGGCACCACATGAGCCTCTCTCCAGTCCTTTGGCACCACTCCCGACTCCAACAAGGCATTGAAAAGGTCAGTCAGTGGAGCTGCTAGAACGTCCCCAAGTTCCCTCAGTATTCTCGGGTGTATCCCATCCGGTCCCATCGCTTTGTCTACTTTAAGTTGAGATAGTTTCTCACAAACACAGTCTTTTGAAAATTGTTCAAGATGTCCTTTGCTTCTGTTCCTATTTGTGGGTGTTTTCTGAGGTCCTGCTCTTGGTTCTTCATCTGTGAACACAGAACAAAAATATTTGTTAAGCAATTCCGCTTTATCCTTATCAGCTTCTACATATTCCTCCCCTGCACCCTTGAGTCTGACAATACCACTCTTGCCCTTCCTCTTCTCACTAATATATCTGAAAAATCGACATTATCACTTTCCAACACCTTAGCTCCCACTATAAATCAGTGATTACTTCTGCAAAAAAGTGCTACTTTGATAAGCTTATTTCTTCCTCCTCTAATTATCCTAAGAAGCTATTCTCAGTGGTTTCTCATCTTCTTCAACCAGTCACCTGTTTTAGCAATAGCACAATCCAACTGACATCACAATTGGCAGATTATTTTCATACCAAAGTCACTCGGATTGCTTTTCAGTTCCCATATAAGGATGTCTTTATGGTACCTGGAGATTCTTCCTCTCTTCCTCCGCCTTCTAATACTTCCCACTGTCTCGCATGGACAATGTTCAAAAACATTGTGTCAGAGAACCTTAAGATGTTTTTGTCCAACACCCATAAATCTTTCATTAGTCTTGATCCTATCCCGCCCCCCCCCCCCCCGCCCCCCAACTTGGATTCCTGAACCTTCCTCTGGGTTCTTTCCCTCTCTTTGGAAAACAGCATTGATATGTCCTCTGCTTAAAAATTCTAAACTTGATCCCACTTCCCCCATGCATTATCGTCCAGTCTCTAACTTGTCTTATCTTTCTAAGATTCTAGCGAAATTGGTTTTCCACCAGTTACAGAATCACCTTGAACTGACAAACTATTTACATCCATGTCAATCTGGTTACAGGGCAGGGTTTAGCATTGAAACAGTTCTCTTGTCTGTGTTAAGTGAAGTTCGTTAGTCTCATGGCAGAGGTAATGTCTCTTTATTGGTATCTTTAGATCTATCCTGTGCTTTCAATTTAGTAAATCACTCTCTTTTACAGTACTCTCTTGTCTACATTCGGCAGGTATGCATGGTACTGTGTTACAATGGTTCCATACATTTCTCTCAGGCAGATCCTATAAAGTGTTTTCTCAGGGTTCCACCTCTAATGTATTCTATTCTTCCTGTGGAGTCCCGCAAGGCTCTGTATTAACTCCTCTTTTTTTAATGTATTTATTGCCCCACTTGTCAATCTTATTCAGGAGCAGGGTATCTCTGCATATTACTATATGGATAACATCCTACTCTTATACCATACAGACCTGCACACCCTAGACCTCACAAAACTAAAGAACTGTCTTGTCTTGGTTGTGACCTGGTTATTTAAGAACTGCCTGAAGTTAAATCCAACTAAACCTCCACACTTTGGCTAATAGGTCATCTAAATTCTCCAAATATTTCCCCTATCATAGATGGTTATTCTATTCCTCTCTCCCAATCACATTGTTACCTTAAAGTTATTCTTGATACTCAACTTTCCTTCTGTGATCATATTAATTCAGTTGCAAAAAGGTGCTTCTTTTCTCTTTGGCAAATTCATTCAGTCTGCTCTTACATATCTGATGCCTCCTTACACACTTTACTTCTTTCATTGGTGATTTCAAGATTGACTACTGCTGCTGGGGGCAGAGCCTGGTTTCTGGTCAAGATGGACATGTAAGAGTTGTGCTCCGGAGGGCAAGATACAAGAATCCTGACTTCTGCAATCTTTAATCAAATAGTTCCTACCTGTTTTGATACCATTTGATCCTGGATATGTCGGGCTCCAGACAGACGTGGCTGAATTTCCAAGTATCTCAAAATGCTAGTGCAAAGAGAACCAAAACGGAACCTCTCTCAACTCACAAGATAGCGTTCATCCAAGCTAGTCCTGAGACCTTACAGGAGATCTTGTCTGAGATTTAGGCAGTCAGAGAGTTGGCCAAAGCTAATGGAGAATCATTATGTGCAATGCAGGAAGATATTAATGCTTTGAGATCTTCTTTGGAGTCAAACACGGCGCATTTGGAGAATGTGGAGAGTGTGGTGACGTCGCATGGAGAGAGGCTCGCGGCCATTGAGAAGCAGGCCAAGTTGATACGTTCATTGCAAATAGAGGTGGAAGACGGTAATAATCGCTCTCGGCGGAACAACATAAGATTACTAGGAGTTCCTGAGGGTGCAGAGGGTCATAACATGGTGTCCTCTCTGCAGGCTATGATTCCAGGTGTTAAAGTTGCAATTCACTATGCTGTTCGAGATTGAATGCGCCCACAGAGTGCCTACTCAGTCCGTGGTCACAGGCAAGCGTCCACGCCCAATCATCTTGAACGTTTTTCATTTTCAACAAGTACTACAAATAATGGGAGCAGCCAGAGCACTCTCAGTCTTGGAATATCAGGGACATGAACTCTTATCTTTCCTGGACTTCACGAAGGCAACAGTGGATCGGAGAAAGAGTCTTTTGGTGTTGCGTCCACACTTGGTTCAACTGAAAGCCCGTTTTGGGCTGCTGTATCCTGCCCACATGAAAGTCACGCTGCATAACCAGACCAAGACATTTGATGAACCTGGGGAGTTATGTGCATTTCTGGAGAATAAGGAGTTGGTGGTGATGCAATGAAAATCATATTACAACTTCTACTTGCTACAGTTTTATGGTGCTTGCTATTATGGGCGCTTGACTGGTCTGAAGTCATGTAAAGGCAACTCATCCACACAGAAGCGACAGTAGTATAATGGGTACACTACTCGTCAAACTGATTGACAGGTGAGATAAGGATGACAGGAGCCAATCAGCGTTCACTTCCGGTCTATGTCCCGCCTTAGGCCACGCCCCCTCCCACAGAAGTGAATGGTGAGTTAGCCCCGCCCACCACCGCCCCCCAAAATGTTGACAGGTACCAATCAGCGCCCACTTCCGGTGTATGTCCCGCCTTAGGCCACGCCCCTCCCATAGAAGTGAATGGTGAGTTAGCCCCGCCCAGCCCCGCCCACTCCCGCCCCCAAAATGTTGACAGGCACCAATCAGCGCCCACTTCCGGTGTATGTCCCGCCTTAGGCCACGCCCCCTCCCATAGAAGTGAATGGTGAGTTAGCCCCGCCCAGTCCCGCCCCCAGGCGTGGCCACCGCCCCCCACTTGACACACCCCTGCCCCCGCCCCAAGGATGACATCATCCAATCAGCATACACTTCCGGGGGTGTGTCACACCCATGCCACGCCCCACAATATGACATTAGCCAATCAGCACCCACTTCCGGGGTTTGTGCTACGCCCACAGCCTCCCACCCTCCTCCACGCCCCCTGCCTACATCATCGGAAATGACATCACCGGAAACAGGGCGTCATCAGAAGAGGGACTGTCCCTTTTTTGCTGACATCAGCGGAAACAGTATGGCTGACTCCGGAAATGTGTTTTTGCTTCTGCTTAATACTGAAAAACAAAAATGCTTTTCTCTCTGTCTCTCTCTCCCACACAGACTCAGTTGTTTCTTTCTCACACAAAAACTGATTCCTAGCACAGAGAGACAGGCAAGCTAGAATCTTTTTTCTTTCCAAAATGCAATTAGCACATCTTTGTTAGAGGGATCACCCTCTCACCCTCAACCACGCCCCTGCCTACATCATCGGAAATGGACTGTCCCTTTGTGCTGACATCAGCGGGGAGCAGTGTGACTGACTCCGGAAATGTGTTTTTTTTTTGCTTCTGGTTAATGTTTACACCTGCAAAAAAAAAAGCAGGAACCCTGGAAAAATAAAATGCTTTTCTCTCTCCCACTGCACCAGTTCTTATTTCTCACAAAAAGATTCACAGCACAGAGAGACACAATTTTCTTTACAAATGCAATTACAAATGCAATTGTTAGAAAAACTAGTGCGGTCCATGTGATAGAATTTTACTTTTAAGACCTCACTGTTAGAAATATTCTGACAGACCTGTAGAGTTCAGACTGAAATACAGAGAGACCTGAGTTCAAATCCCCCTAATACAGCTATTTTTTTGAGAGAGCCGAGTTCAAATCCAAATACAGCTATTTTTTAGTGGCTTTGAAAAAACCAATACAGAGAGACAAGCCTGGACATGTCTCTCTAGGGTGTGGTAACACGTGATTGGTTGAAACAAGAGGTCTGTTCTGAGCATGCTCAGAACACAGACTTTCAGAAAGGAAAAAATGGCTCTTTTTGGAACACCAAGCAGAATTTCCAGCAGGGCACACAACATTAATTACTAAAACCATTCTGAAGATGTTGGCAAAATAAAAAGAACAGTCAAAGCATGGCAATCATGAAGGAAACCTTATTGAAGAGCATTTACTATAACCCCAAAGCAGCAGGGAGCTTTGGGGGCATAAATCCTCTACTTCAAGCTGCTAAAAAGCAGGATAAAACAGTCAACAGAAATGATGTAGTTAGATGGGCTACCGGACAAGATGCTTATACTTTACACAGACCTGCTAGGGTCCGTTTTAAAAGAAACAAGACGATCGTGTCAGATGTGGATGCGCAATGGCAGGCTGATTTAGTTGATATGGCAGCCTTGTCCCATTATAACAATGGCTATAAATACATATTAACAGTGGTAGACATCCTGTCAAAATATGCATGGGTTGCAAGTTTAAAATCGAAAAACGGTCATGAAGTTGCTAAAGCCTTTGAAAAAATATTTAATCTAGGTCGTATACCTGAAAAAATACAGACAGACAAGGGTAAAGAATTTTTAAATAGGTCCCTGAAGAATTTATTAAAACAAAGAGGGGTTCATCATTTTGTAACCAATAACGATGTTAAAGCAGCGGTGGTAGAAAGGTTTAACAGGACTTTGAAATCCAAAATGTGGCGTTATTTTACTACACACAACACCTTTAGGTACCAAGATGTATTGCAGGCTTTTGTGCACAGTTATAATCATAGTTTTCACAGAACAATAAAGACGAGACCTGTAGATGTGACACACACAAATTCTCTGCAGATCTGGAAAAGAGTCTACGGTGATAGCATCAAGCATAAGCATACCGAGAATCCCTTAAAGAAAGGAGATCATGTAAGACTTTCAAAAACTAAAGGAAAATTTGAAAAAGGTTACGAGCAAACGTGGACTGACGAGGTATTTATAATAACGGACATTTTAAACAGGGGCCAGAAAGCAACATACAAGATACAGGATTATGACGGTGAAGCCATACAAGGTTCTTTTTATCCTGAAGAATTGCTAAAAGTCACGCAGCAACAGGACAGAATATACCGAATCGAAAAGGTTCTAAAGGTAAAAGGATGTGGCAGGAACAGATTCTACCTCGTGAAATGGAGGGGATGGCCTGTTAAATTTAACAGTTGGGTTAAAGCATCAGAGATTCAAGACATCTGATTTCTTTCTTTGTTTTGAAGCAGCATTAAAATAAAATTGAAAATGAATGATGGTGGCTTTTATATCACCCTGCCTAGCAATGCCTCAGCAGATGTGTTTTCCCAAAATACCAGCTCTAATTTTACCATACAACTAGCAAGGCCTTTGGACTTACAAGGACAGTGGGAAGTGGGGCTCGTGGAAATACAATACCCCAACACCTGGGAGAATATTAAGGAAGACCATAAGTATGTTATCGTTTCCGCAGCAGGAAATATACAGCACCTTATAGTCAGGAAAGGACATTACGCGACCATGCAGCGTTTAGTGGAATCCATGAATCAGGACATTAGCAACATCTATAAATCGGCGGCACCACTAATCATTTATGAGCCCCATGCGCGAAGAATCCGGATAAAATCGGAAGATAGGTCTACTATTTATGCGTATGGTGATTTGGCAACCATTTTGGGAATAGAAGCATACGTTAATACACAACGTTCCCATTTTCCAACGGATATCACGGCCGGTTTTAATACCCTCTACCTGTACACAGATATTGTAGAGCACCAGTTAGTAGGTGACCATTTTGTGCCACTGCTGCGCTGTGTTCCAACTAAAGGGGTTAGGGATGAGTTTATCACGTTAACTTATGATAAGCCGCACTATGTCCCTGTGAACAAACAGCATATTGATACCATCACATTTGAAATAAAGACGGATCAGGACAAGTACGTCTCATTTCGTTACGGGAAGGTGATCCTTAAGCTTCATCTGCGACCCCGGAGGGTGACTGTTTTTTAAAATGGTTGTGGCTAAAGACTACGGAGACCCCAAAGCATACAGGCATTATTATACAACACAAGCCGGCTATGGGCTTTCAGGATATCATGGAGTACCGGTCATGTATGGGGCCGGTGTAGGTGGTGTTTTTCGCAGCCTCTTTAGAAAAGCTATGCCGTTTTTGAGAAGGGGTTTTGAAATTATTAAACCACACGTGAAAGGCGCCGCAAAAAACATAGCCAAGGATGTCATGAGCCATGTCACAACGGCCGTTCTAAATAAAATGAACCAGGCTACAGAACAGGCAGGATCAGGACTGGCTGTGATTAGAAGAGCTGTTAAAAGAAAGAGAACCGAGTCTCGGGAGTTACCACAAGGACCGCCCAAACCTTTTAAAAGAAAGAAACCCGTGGGTGGCAGGTCTCAGAAGCTTAACCGCCGGTCTAAGAAGAGAAGCGCTAGCTCTAGGCAGCGAGATATATTCTAAAAAGCACCATGGCTTTTGTACACCACGGCTCTGAAGAGTGTGTTAAATCGGAACTGGACCTGTTTCAACTAGCACCGACTCAAACAAGTATCGAAAAAAGTATTTATGTGGAAATTCCGCCATTATCGGCTTTGTCGGAAACAGCCCCTTTGGACTTCTATATCGCAGGTCATGGTGAAGACTACATTGATTTAAATAGTACACTTTTGCACCTGACCTGTAAAATTGTGGCAGAAGATGGCTCGAACATCGACCCGGCAGCCAAAGTAGCGCTGGTGAACTACCCAATCGCAGCTCTGTTTAGCCAGCTGGATGTTACACTGGGTGACCAACTCATTAGCCAGAGCAACAACTGCTACCCCTACAGAGCCCTCATAGAGCTGCTTCTCAATTATGGCGAAGGATCCCTCAAATCACAGTTTACAAGCGGTCTGTTTTATAAAGACACAGCCGGGCAGCATGAGGTGAGAGAGATAGGATCTCGCAACATCGGCTTTACTGAAAGGGCTCAATTTACGGTCTCTAGCAACAAGGTAGAGCTATTGGGGCATTTACATAGCGATCTATTTTTTCAAGAAAAGCTATTGATTAATGGCGTGGATCTCAAAATCAAATTGACCCGCAACAAAAACTCTTTCTGTTTAATGAGCGGTGATGCCGAAGAAAGTTATAAAATCCTTATCCTAAACGCTGCGCTCTTTGTAAAGAGAGTTAAAGTTTCCCCCGGAGTGCGCCTGGGACATGCGGAAGCTCTGCTGAAAGCTAATGTCAAGTATGCTATTGACCGTGTGGGGCTGAAGGTGTTTAGCATACCAGCCGGTGCCCGTGTGACTAACCAGGAAAATCTCTTTTTGGGGCAGCTACCAAAACTCATTGTGCTGGGATTTGTGGATAATGATGCTTTCAGCGGTAATTATGCTAAAAACCCCTTCAATTTTAAACATTATGATATTAATTTTGCCGCTCTATATGTGGATGGTGAACAAGTACCCGGGAAACCTCTTCAACCTGACTTTCAAAATGGATGTTGTGTAAGAGAATATATGCAACTGATACAAGCAAGTGGTAAACATCTGAAAGATACAGCATTGCTGGTTGACCGTCAGGAGTTTTACAAAGGTTATACCCTGTTGGCGTTTGACCTTTCACCGGATCAGGAGTATGCAGACCATTACTCGCTGATTAAAACTGGTAACCTGCGGGCTGAAATACGTTTTGCCAGCGCCTTACCCCATACAGTTAACATGATTGTTTATGGGGTTTTTGACAATGTGATAGAAATTAATCATAGAAGGAATGTTCTTTTTGATCATTCGTGAAAATGAACACCCTGCAGATCTTCCGTATTTTAAAGAAGGACCCCTGTGTTGCAGATTTCTTTTTAGATGTGCTACCCAGCGATTGGTTAGCGGATGTACAAATATCAAGGAAGCCAGTGTGTTTGGTGGTAAATACACACCCTCATAACCTACCTGGAGAACACTGGTTAGCCATCTATATATGTGGAGATGGAACAGGGGAATTTTTTGATTCTTATGGACAACCACCTGATAGCTTATTCTTTCCTACCAGCATTATGAGCTTTTTCAACAAGCATTGTAAAACTGTTTTATACCACAACAGACAATTACAGCACCCAATGTCTACGGCTTGTGGATATCACTGTGTATTTTTCTTGCACCACCGCTGTAAAGGGGTGCCTTTTGAAAATATTTTAGAAATGTATTCTGAAGATTTAATGCAAAATGATGATATGGTGTTACATTTTGTAAAACGCAACAAACAAACTTTGTGTAGATCTTTTAGAAATCCGTTCCATAATCAGCAAGTGTGTGTTTCCTATCGTGAATGTTTTGATGCTTCTAAATAAAAAGTAACCCCTCTAAGGAGGTTTTTTGAAAAGAAACCACTGTCTAGTCTTTTATTTTGTTTTTAAACATTTTATTGAAAATACATTTTTTACACACTCAACCACCGGTATCTGTGGGATAATTTACGTTTTTTGTGAGGGAGTAGCTCTTTGCTCTTTATCGGACCCATGTACATTTTAGTAGCCTTCACAGATGGGTTCTCTTTGAGGCGTGCCAGTACATCTCTGTTGGCTGCATTACCCATTACCGTAGAGGGCATATTTAATTCGGCTAGGGTTTGCATGAACTCCTCCCAGCCCCTGGGTATTCTTCGTTGTGAAAGAGCTTGGGGCTGCGTAGCCCCACGAACGAGGTCGAGTAGGTTAGAGCCATTGACGGGGTTTCCCCGGTATACAAATGTTCCATTTCCCTCCCAGGATGCCACATTCTTGTTTTTTAACAGTTTATTAAGCAGCAACTCAGCATTTTTCCTATAGCGCATATTGATGCTGTTTAACACTTCTTGTATTACAGGGTCTGGAGGTATAATATTTTCTAGAGGTGTTGCCGTTGATGTCTCATCTTGTGCCTGTAGATACAAGTTTATTTTTTCTTTTTCCATATCCCTCTGTCTGTTAAGCACGAGATAGCGCTGTAGCACTTCTGAGTAACATTTAGCCTTTTCGTGTTCAGACATACCGACGCTTTGCAGGATGTTTTTCATTTCTTCATCTAACTTATGGATGGTCGTGGTTCTAATATTTTCATCCCGATCTGGCGGGTTTCTCAAGCGCTCAAGTTGTTGACTAGGGACTATGTACATTTTTTCAGCGTGATGCATTAGAGGTTTGTCAGAAGCCCCGTTATCAACGGTAATGCAAAACTTAACAGGGGCCCGATAAAGCCACCCGACTGTCTCACCAATTGCTTCTTTTTTTAATGGGTAGTCTTTTATCGCACAGACTCTTTATGGCATGACGCTTCCCTTTTAAAACCTTTATCTGTTGTTGTGAAAGAGGAATGTTACCTTTTAGGGTGTTGAGAGCGATTTCAACTATAGCTGCTACCAAATCATTAGAAGCTGTATTCAGGATGGCTCTTCTGTGCTGCGGAGAGGCTTGAACCAAAAGTTTTAAAAGGGGCAGGTTTCTCTTTACACGGCGAGACATGTTGTCTGAGACACACAGGCATGTATGAAGGGGTTGGTTACATATTCATTTCTTTTTATGTGAGTTTTGTGGTTTTTCACAGTATACCGTGGTCCAATCTGGCGGGAAGATATCCGTCCTCAGTCTGTAAGCCTCAGGCGTTGTGTTATTTAAATCCACGACGAGATACCCAAACGGCTTTCTGGTTGCATCTTCAAAGACTTCTAAAAAGAATTTTGATTTTCCAGGGTACATCTGCCTGGCTAGAATGGCAATCTGTAACTTATCTCTAGGATTCTTAAAGAGCACCATGTATTTGGTGTTTAAAGTTATAGTTCGGCTTGCTTTACCTTGGCAGAAAACATTTTGAACAATATATATGATGCTCAGGTTTCTGTGATGCACATACTTGGTAAAGGCTTTCTCTATTTCATCACTTTTACAGGCAGAATCCATTAGGTCATCAACAATAACCAAGTTTACTTTATTGGTTGGAAACAGCCGTTCATCATTAAAAGTATCAGGCAAAGTGTCCATAAATGTAATAAAAGGATATTTATTTAACATTTCTTTATACAGAGGTTGCCAGCAACTGTAACACCACACAATATGTTAGGCATGACAGTCAATACACGACCAGCATGTTCTAAAATCTTTTTAACAAAGAAGCTCTTGCCTGAATTGGACGGCCCCGCTAAAATACAAGAAAAAGGATGTGACCAGCGCACATCCACCACGCTAGTATCCATAGGGTAATGTGCTAAAGCCATCCTCCAACTTCACCCTTTTGTCATACACAACCTTTTGTGTTTTTTTAATCACACCAGTCTCTATTGTCCAACCCTTTTTGTTTCTTATAATACCAGGTTGTTGTACTCCTATCTTTTTCTGGGATAAATCTGCTGTCCCAGGCTTGTAGTCCAAAACTAGATCTTTCAAACTAGTGAAATTGATTTTCTGGCAGTTTTCTACGTTTAACGTAATCCCTTTTACTTTCATACAGGTCTTCCCGCTTGACAGCTTGTAGCCGTATGTTTTAGGCCCCGCTGATACAAACTCTGTGATATGTTCATCTGAGGGTATCTCGCTTGTGAGCTCACCTAAATAATCGCCCAAAGATGGGTTCCAATCACCCTCTCGACTTAGAAATATCACAGAATCTGTATCATGGTACAGACAGCGCTCTTGCAAACTATCTAGAAGGTTGTACAACTCCAGGCGTGCATAAGCCGTTGTAAAACAGGCAATGAAACGTTGGTGCTACCCGACAATATACACTGGTCTTTTGAGTGCCTCCAAGACACACAGGCTGTTTCATCATCAATAAAATCGCATGATGAAACCTCAAATTCAGGAGAAAACAGATATTTAAAGAGATCATCAGGTTCTTTCACAATGCTTGTGGTAGGCAGGTTTGTTCTTTGACCAAATTTACCATACAGGGAATTTAAGAAAAGTTTTGCTATTTGACGCTTAGCATGGTTTACATTAATCTGGTCTGTATGCAAACATACCCCCTCTTTTCTAAAGAAATCAGCTATGTACACATTTTGTTTTTCAGTATCATTGCACCATCGAGGGTAGCCAGAAGCCTCTTGTTTTTGAAGGAGGTGCATTTTGGTGTATTCGGAAAAGAGATGATCAGATTTTTGCTCGAAATGCCAGATTTCATAGATTTCAACAACCACATACCCTTTTGCAATGGCTAAATTCATCTCCACCGTACACCAAGTCCCCACAAAAGCTCTCTCCTCATCCGTGTGGGCACACATTTCCTGTTGCCGTGTGTCAGCACACGTGTGACACAGCGGAAACATAAGCTTACCGCCCAACCGTATGGGTAACACTGGGAAAAAGAGCTTTCGTGGGGGATATACTTTTGCTTTTATAAAACCAAAGTACTTTGTAGGGGGGCCAAATTTGTTATAAATGATTTTTGGATGGCCTATTGGATATTCCTTTGTTTTATTGACAAAAGGGTATAGGCTGGTAAAATCATAGTAGTGTATTTTTTTCCCCAGGCCTTGTTTTGTGGTACAGACAAATGGCATTTGTTCTACCCCCGAAAAGGGCATCTCGTGGAATCAGAGGTTGCGGTAATGCGGAGTCAGCCAGGAAATCTGCGCAGCCCCCATCATTTTCTTTTACCATCCGCTTCCACTCGTGCTCCCATAGACTTATGACCTTGAACCCACGGCTTTCCAGGAATGCAGCTTTTAGCTGTGTTTTGTAATAAAGAAAACCATAGGTCGTGGCTGCTATAGGATTCTGGTCTTTATCGTTATAACAGCTCGGACAGCCGTGGTGAAAACAACCATTAAATTCAAAAGCTGTTTCTACCCCACCGATCACGGCATAGCCATCAAGAAATAAGCCCCCACCTTTTTTTCACCACCACCTTTCAGAGCATGTGTGATCTGTATATTTTCTTTGGCCTCCACATACATCAGCCATTGAATAGAGGGGGTTGAATATCTCTTTGTCTGCCGGTGATAGTTATCTGGTGGGATGAGTGCCACAGTCTTGGGTTCTAAAAACATGAATCTGAACATAGCCATACATACAGATGCAAGGGTTATATATTGGAAAGGGTCTAAACACCTTGTTTGAATTTCTGAGATGTCACCCTGCTCTACAAACACTTCTTTCTCTGTCATTTTCATGATTTCAGCTCGGTAGAGAACACAGGCCTGTCGCAAAATAGATACATCCTGCTGGCAGTAATAAGCCAGCTCTTTTTGCAAATTAAAAGTTTTATGCTGATTGTCCTTGTACCATTGTAAAAATTCATCTTTTTCTTCAGGCAACATGTTACTCACACCGTAATGTTCAACACCCGGCATGGGACCCACATAATTTTGATTTTTCAGCGTATTAAAAAAGTGTGGAAAGTACCCCTTGCTGCCTGTAAAACCCATGGCTTGTGGAAGTTTGCTAAGTTTCATAGGCAGGAAATTTAGAGAGTCTATAAAACGGATAGTCAGAGGTTCAACGGTAATTTGTAAAAGTTTAGCACCTTGAACCAACAGCCCCGTGTCCATCTTTTCCTTAAGCAGTTGTTTAAGAACAAAATATCCGTCATAACCTTTGGAATTATGGGCTATGAAGGTGTAACCTTTAAATTTTTTGTCACAAAAAATCTGTATAAAGGCAGAAATACATTCGAGACCCTTGAATTCCCAGTTTCTTTCATCATTTAAGTCCGTCGCATATATGTAATTAGGGACATGCCAGCCTGTTTCTTGCATACATTCACAATCATAAAAAATATACTTTTCAGATGTTTCAGTTTTACCAATAGGGGTCATAAAACATAAGTGGACGCCATCCCCGGTTAGGGGCTCGCGACATAGTTTACAATGACGGCCCTTGCACTTATGTTTCTTGTCCACATAAGACTCACATTTCTGGCACAGTATCTTAGATAAACACGCCACTTCTTTTTTCAGAGCCAGATCCGCGTGTCTATCTAAACACTCTTTAGAACGGCAAAAGAGTTTGCAATTAGGGCATCTCTGTTGTACACCAACATTATTCGTACACGTTAGTGTCAAACAAAGACGGCACCATAATGTGCAATTATGATCGTGACTGTACGGTTTCTGACAGTAACTACAGAAGTTGCGCTCCCCATAGAATTTTTTGACATCGGTTATACCATAGAAATGGTCATCGTGTAGCAACAAGAACACAGTCTTAGGGAACACAGGTCTGTCTGATGTCTTAAAACAAACCCATGATTTTGTGTAAAGCACAACGCGTATGTTTATCTTTAAATGCTGTTCAAATATTGCTACATCATCGAGCATGACTTTTCTATGTACCGGCCACCCCAATTCGTTATGTAGTTTTTTAGCACCTTCTAACAATTCGACATCTGTCATTTTTACCTGTGACATGAGGGCTGTGAGGCTACCTGCAAAACACAGGCTATTATCAGTGTTGTTCAAGTCTATCAAATACATCCTTTTCTTATGAATAATATGGCTAAACGGTATGGTCTTTAAGACCCTACGAGCACCCCCACCCCGATTTTTTATGACAAGTACAACAACCCGGAATATATCACAAACCTGGATTTCTCTGTGACTCTGAAGGAGTTTAGCGATCTGATTTAAGAAATCGTCAGCGTCTAATGCCTCGGGGTTTAACTTACCAGAATATAAGGAATTGTGGAAAAGAGATGAGTGTAGATGCACCTGTACATAATCACCGGGTGAAACCCGGCTGCTAACCTCATCCAGAATATGTTGAATACCTTGCCGAATGGCGAATTGAGCCTCAGATAATGATGTTATCCTGTCTAAATTAATAAACCGAAATTCCTCTGAATAAATTACACCATTAAACTTGTCCAATTTACGATCCCACCTTTTCACAAACTGAACATAGCTAACTGGTTCTGATTCTTCAGCGAGGCCTAATGCATGATTATTTGCGCTGTCCTCTGAAACACTGTGATCAAAGACACGGCTTTCACCACGCCCTCCGTATTCTGTACCGGCGTGTGTAGATTCACCGTCAGAAAAACTATCGCTGTGTGATCTTTTCCTGTTAGACTTCTCTCCCACAGCCGCTGATTTTCTAACATTTTCTCGGTCTGAAAAAGAAAATGTAGGGGCTAATACTTTTTTTTCTTTTACAGCGACCTTAAAATCTATGTACTGGATAAAACCGGAATACTCACTATGTTGCTTATCTTTTGGTTTTCGGTATGGAGCTGTTTGCTCTTCTGTACCGGTGTGTGTAGATTCACCATCAGAAAAACTATTGCTGTGTGATCTTTTTCTGTTAGACTTCTCTCCCATAGCCGCTGATTTTCTAACATTTTCTCGGTCTGAAAAAGAAAACGTGGGGGCTAATACTTTTACAGAGACCTTAAAATCTAGGTGCTGGATAAAACTGGAATACTCACGATTCTGTTTGTCTTTTGGCTTTCTGTAAGGTACCGTCTGTTGGTTAGACTGGCCATCTTGTTTTGTAGCATCTTCTTGGTCTAAAATAAAAAAAGATTACAGGTTGAGGCTGTCCTCTGAAACACATTATAAAGAACATAGCTGTTAGAAAATTAAAACAACACAGGACATACCTTTTAAATTTCTTTGCCGCCTTCTTTTTGTAAGAGAAAGTTTATTTGTAACCCCCTTTTTCTGCTCCTATTTTTTAAAGACAATCATAAGAGACAGAAACATTACATAGCCAACAATATTTTTAAAAAAGACTCATATCTACTCACCATGTCTGAAGAAAAAGTTGCAGATGATACAAGCTATAGAGACTGTGTGATCTTTTCTGGCTGCTGAAATGTACTGGATCTCATAAGCTTATCATACGACCTGGCTAATTCACAATGCCTTTTTTCGCAGACAGTACAGTGTAATAGATGCTATATATCTGTGTATGTGGCTAATACACATTCCCATCCATTTCCCAGACGTCTTAAGTGGATTTTAGTTACACGACAGTTCTGCACATTCTTATCTTATGGCCTATTGTTTAGGACACACCTGGAGGCCCCATTTTTTTTCCAGACAAACCATTGTAGGTTTAATTAACTAATCATTCCTAAAACACACCACACATAGGTTCAAAATATTTTATTTCAAATAAAATGTTTTCATCTTGTGAAATTCATTTGAGCATTACAAGTTTTAAAAAAATAAAAGGCATACATATAATTTTTGTTCATCTGTATGTTCAACTAATAGATTCTGGAAATACATACATTTTCATAAAAAGTCAATTTTTACAGAACTTGGTGTTTTTTAAAGAACGATCTATAATCTCTGTCACAGATTAAGCCTTCCACTATTTCTATTTCGCTGTCTGCCACAGAATTAAGCAAAATATTGAGCATTTGTCCTGGATTTCTACTGTTGTTAAAATCTCTGACGAGTTCAAACAAAAAATTCAAATTTTCATAAACTAGGACAGTTGCTTTCATTTTATGACCCGCAATCATGGCAACATTTAAAATAGGTCCTAGACACAACCTGTTACAAGCTTTATGGATTTTCTGATGTATTTCATTGCGTTCCCACTTTAAACAGTCATGGTGTCTTTGGCCTGGAGCATGTATTACACACGCTGCACAGTCTCTATGCATAATGCCCTGCCAGCATTTCTTGATAATACAGGCCACCGTTGTTTGTATAACAGATTTAAATCTGTTTATTTCATCAGGTTTTGTACAATCCCTTTGACTGACTATGACATCAAATGCCTCCCTTTGATATGTACAGAGAAAGCACAAACAGCGTAGATTGGCAGCCTGTATGTGCCCCTGTAGGAGCAGAGATTCGTCACTTCCCTACAAAAAAAACCAAAATAATGTCAGTGTGAACTGCTGTTTCTTCTATAACACTTTTCTAAATAAAAAAACTTCTCTTACCTCTGCTGATCCTAGGTCTTCCAATAAACAGTTTGTTTCTGCATCTACAGTGGCGTGATATAATTCTATATCCTCCAGGTCCATTGTGTTGTCAGATGTTAAGCCAAGTTCTGTGCCAGAATTGTAGGGTTCTTGAGAGTTGAAAAATATTTGGGCATCTGGATAATCCACAAAAGCTGCTATTTCTGGCGGAGGATCTGCCAGACTCTCCTGTAGTTCAAATGGATTTTCAATCGGTGGATACCCCTCTGCAACGGCATCATGATCCTTAAGGAAGTAATTAATGTTGTGTGCCCTGCTGGAAATTCTGCTTGGTGTTCCAAAAAGAGCCATTTTTTCCTTTCTGAAAGTCTGTGTTCTGAGCATGCTCAGAACAGACCTCTTGTTTCAACCAATCACGTGTTACCACACCCTAGAGAGACATGTCCAGGCTTGTCTCTCTGTATTGGTTTTTTCAAAGCCACTAAAAAATAGCTGTATTTGGATTTGAACTCGGCTCTCTCAAAAAAATAGCTGTATTAGGGGGATTTGAACTCAGGTCTCTCTGTATTTCAGTCTGAACTCTACAGGTCTGTCAGAATATTTCTAACAGTGAGGTCTTAAAAGTAAAATTCTATCACATGGACCGCACTAGTTTTTCTAACAATTGCATTTGTAATTGCATTTGTAAAGAAAATTGTGTCTCTCTGTGCTGTGAATCTTTTTGTGAGAAATAAGAACTGGTGCAGTGGGAGAGAGAAAAGCATTTTATTTTTCCAGGGTTCCTGCTTTTTTTTTTGCAGGTGTAAACATTAACCAGAAGCAAAAAAAAAACACATTTCCGGAGTCAGTCACACTGCTCCCCGCTGATGTCAGCACAAAGGGACAGTCCATTTCCGATGATGTAGGCAGGGGCGTGGTTGAGGGTGAGAGGGTGATCCCTCTAACAAAGATGTGCTAATTGCATTTTGGAAAGAAAAAAGATTCTAGCTTGCCTGTCTCTCTGTGCTAGGAATCAGTTTTTGTGTGAGAAAGAAACAACTGAGTCTGTGTGGGAGAGAGAGACAGAGAGAAAAGCATTTTTGTTTTTCAGTATTAAGCAGAAGCAAAAACACATTTCCGGAGTCAGCCATACTGTTTCCGCTGATGTCAGCAAAAAAGGGACAGTCCCTCTTCTGATGACGCCCTGTTTCCGGTGATGTCATTTCCGATGATGTAGGCAGGGGGCGTGGAGGAGGGTGGGAGGCTGTGGGCGTAGCACAAACCCCGGAAGTGGGTGCTGATTGGCTAATGTCATATTGTGGGGCGTGGCATGGGTGTGACACACCCCCGGAAGTGTATGCTGATTGGATGATGTCATCCTTGGGGCGGGGGCAGGGGTGTGTCAAGTGGGGGCGGTGGCCACGCCTGGGGGCGGGACTGGGTGGGGCTAACTCACCATTCACTTCTATGGGAGGGGGCGTGGCCTAAGGCGGGACATACACCGGAAGTGGGCGCTGATTGGTGCCTGTCAACATTTTGGGGGCGGGAGTGGGCGGGGCTGGGCGGGGCTAACTCACCATTCACTTCTATGGGAGGGGCGTGGCCTAAGGCGGGACATACACCGGAAGTGGGCGCTGATTGGTACCTGTCAACATTTTGGGGGCGGGAGTGGGCGGGGCTAACTCACCATTCACTTCTGTGGGAGGGGCGTGGCCTAAGGCGGGACATAGACCGGAAGTGAACGCTGATTGGCTCCTGTCATCCTTATCTCACCTGTCAATCAGTTTGACGAGTAGTGTACCCATTATACTACTAGCGACATTTAAGCATGCATCATTGCTATATACTGGGACATCCATTTTGTCTCTTTTGAAGGACATTGTCTTTACTCATGGTGGGGGAGGTAGGCAGGACACGATGTTCTGAGTGTTGCAGAGCTGTGGGGGTGTTCGATCATTTGGCCTTCCGTGTCTGTCTTGTCCTGGTGGGCTCACCCGTAAAGTTTTGCGTGTTATATAGCCCCCCTGGGTTAGGTGGTGTTGGCAAAATGTTTTTTCAGTATTAGGTGTTTATTGTGTCTGATCATATGATGGGCCGGGGCTAAAATGTGTCTCTTTGGTTTGTTTGTTTTTCCTTTTTTCTTCTCTTTTTCCTTTCTTTGGGCTATACTGTAGATGCAGCCACACTTTGAAGGCGCTTAAGAAGTTGTTCCACAATGTAAAACTAAATGTTACAAATTGGTCTGTTTCTGCAACAGATGACTGTTAATTAGGAGTTATATTGTCAATAGGCTTTCCTTTAAGGTCATTTAACTGAGTGTTAAGGGCATTAACAATTCCATTAAGAGTAATTCTCTCTTTGGAATGATAGGAAAGAAAGTGCTGACATCTTACAGCTGCAGGAAATACACTGAATGTAATGGAGTTGTTGAAACTATATATATATGCCCTGCTCTTTAAGGGTTTCTTCAGCTGAATAATGGGGGTAGCCATATTAGTGAGGAAAGTCTTATTCCCCATGTTTTTTTCAATATTACATATTGATTTTCCTAGCTTCCAAGGGACTTTGTTCTAGAATTAGTGAGTCTACTATCCATGTGGCTCACAGCTCTGATCATGCTGTAATCTCATTTACCCTATTTGACTCAATGAGCTTTAACACTAGAAGCCCCAAAGTGCGTCAATTGATGCAAATGCATCTTCGAAGTTGTATACAAGTGCCACTGCTAGAACCATGTCAGTCATGTTCCATGACTTTGTTAGCAAGGTCAAGATGTTCAAATATGTGCATCGAAAATTAATGACAGATGCACCACCTAGTGGGAAAATGAATTTATACCTAGAAGCCCCAAAGTGCGACAATTGACACACTCAGTTGTCTTGGATGCGTCATTTGACGTACTTTGGGGCTTCCAGGTATAAATTCATGTTCCCATTAGGTGGCGCATCTCAATCACTGTTTACAGTTTTACTCCGACATTACAAACAATAAACACACGATGATGTCATGTAATGACATCACATACTGCACGTATTTAACAAATAAGTAACTTCACATTAATTCACATCTGCATTTCATGCTAAACGCAGTCGTCACAATAATGTGTCAATTGACGCACTTTGGGGTTTCTAGGTAAAATTCCTTTTGGGGTTTCTAGTATTAATAATATACAGCAACCGTGGTCGTCGGTCTGTTTCTTGGTGGGGTTGTCTTGAAGATATAAATATATCTATCACTCCTAAAGTGAATCATATAATAGGAATACTACAAGTTTTCCTTACAAGTAAAATATATTGTCAAATTGATAGAACTCTAGTTTAGCTTCCATGGAGATATAATCGCCGAGATCTGCTCTTTGGAAGCTTGGGTCTTAGTAAGAGGAAGGGGGGATGAGTTTTCCCTGTTTTTCTGGCCTAGTACTATGGCTTTGCCAAAGCAAGGTCCACGATGGGTGGAGGGGACCATAGGCATACGTTCAATATGGCTTGAAATAGAAGAAAGATTAAATAATCTTTTCCCCTAGAACTTTCTTCCTGGCAGAGTGTGTGCTGAGAGGTTCTAGCCTCATAGAGTTATATTGGATAATCAGGGGCGGCCCAAGGGGGGTGCAGGGCCATGTGCGGAGACTCGTTGTGGGGCCTCATTTGCATAAGGGGCCTCATTTGCATAAATATTTGCATAATGTTACCATATACTAACTTTTAGTAAACATGCCTCTTAATGAGTGTATGGATAAAGAAAGACTAAAAGATTTCTACAATACTATAATCCAGTGCCAACCACCAGACACATTAAGAACTACTACAAACACTGCCCATTTAGAACCCATAGCAAACCCGCCGTATCCTAACAGCACTACCAGGACTCACAAAGCACCATACCCTACCTATCAAAAGGAAACATGCAAATATTAAACCAATACATTTCAGAGAACAACAATACATGACCTACTGGGGAAAGAGAACAAGTGGCAATGTCAAATAGGAATTACATAAACAGAATACCTCAGCTCAGTTACACATGCAGAACATAGACCATCACCAAACAAGGAATCACAATTTTGAAACAGGAAGACAATAATTAAACTGGGAATCCCAAAAGCCAAACTTGGAATGTACAACACTGTAGAAATAAAACTATACATTAATTTGCTCTTGTACTAAACAAAGCGCAGACGTTAATGATGCACATTTACCAGAGCTGACATATTCCAATTAATAAATTCAAAATAAAGAGATATTTTTCTACCTTTTGTGCATTTTTTTTCAGCTGCAATTGCTCCAGCCACTTTCTTCTGGTTTCTTCGTGTCTTCTGCTAACTCTCCATCGTCTGCTGTCCATTTGTCCTTTCTTCTCTCTTCTAGTTTTTTTCCATTCTTTCTCTACATCTGCTTTAACATACTAATCTTTCTCCTTTTGCTCTTTCCTCATTCCTATTTCATCCACTCAAATTTTACCCCTCCATCCTCAATCCCCACTTACTCTCTCAATACCCGGCCAATTGTAGATTTTTTATCCCTCCCACACAAAATATTTTTCCCCTCTCCATTTTACTCTCCCAGCCCCATCCCATTCTAATCCTCCCCCAACATCAGCTCCCTTCTAGTTCCAGCCTCACCCAGCATCCATTCCCTTCTAGTCCCCCGCATCAGCCCATTTCCAGTCCTAGCCCCCCATCAGCCCATTTCCAGTCCTAGCAACCCCCCAACCCAATACCAGTCCTAGCCCCCCCATCAACCCACTTCCAGTCCTAACCCCCCATCACCCCATTTTCAGTTTAAGCCCCCCCCTATAACCCATTACCAGTCCTAACCCCCCCATCAGCCCACTTCCAGTCCTAACCCCCATCAACCCATTTCCAGTCAGTCCCCCCTAGCCCATTGGCAGTCCTAACCCCCCCATCAGCCCATTACCAGTCCTAACCCCATCAGCCCACCTCAAGTCCTAACCCCTCCCCATCAGCCCATTTCCTGTCCTAGTCCCCCCATAGCCCATTATCAGTCCTAACCCCCCCATAGCCCATTACCAGACAGCCCCCATCAGCTAACAGCCCATTACCAGTCTTAACCCCCCATAGCCCATTACCAGTCCTAACCCGCCCAACAGCCCACAGCCCATTACCAGTCCTAACCCCATCAGCCCACCTCAAGTCCTAACCCCTCCCCACCAGCCCATTACCTGTCCTAGCCCCCCCCCCATAGCCCATTATCAGTCCTACCCCCCCCATAGCCCATTAACAGTCCTAACCCCCATCAGCCCACAGCCCATTACCAGTCCTAACCCCCTCAGCCCACCTCCAGTGTTAACCCCCCCATCAGCCCATTTCCAGTCCTAGCCCCCCATCGCCCATTAGCAGTACGAACCCCCACCCTACAGCACACAGCCGATTAACAGTCCTAACCACATCAGCCCACCTCCAGTCTTAACCCCCCATCAGCCCATTTCCAGTCCTAGCCCCCCATAGCCCATTACCAGTCCTAACCCCACCCAACAGCCCACCTCAAGTCCTAACCCCTCCCCATCAGCCCATTTCCTGTCCTAGCCCCCCATAGCCCATTATCAGTCCTAACCCCCCCAACAGCCCACAGCCCACAGCCCATTACCAGTCCTAACCCCATCAGCCCACCTCCAGTCTTAATCCCCCCAGCCCATTTCCAGTCCTAGCAACCCCCCCAGCCCATTTCCAGTCCTAGCAACCCCCCCAACCCATTACCAGTCCTAGCCCCCTATAGCCCACTCCCAGTTCTAATCCCACCAGCCCATTTCCAGTCCTAATCCCCCATCAAAGACTTTTCATTTTAAGACCCCCCATAACCCATTACCAGTCCTAATCTCCCCATCAGACCACTCCCAGTCCTAATCCCATCAGCCCATTTCCAGTCCTAATCCCCCATCACCCAATTTTTAGTTTAAGCCCCCCCATAGCCTATTACCAGTCCTAACCCTCCATCAACCCACTTCCAGTCCTAATCCCATCAGCCCATATACAGACTTAGCTCCCCCATCGCCCATCACCACTCCTAACCCCCCCCCGCCCCCCATAGCCCATCACCACTCCTACCCCCCCCCCAGCCCATCACCACTCCTAACCCCCCCCCCCCCCACACAGCCCAGCCCAGCCCAGCCCAGCCCAGCCTAGGGAAATTGTTTTTTTTAAAAAGCTGTCTGCTGCCGCTGCCGGGGCCGCCGCAGCAGAATCGAGTGTGCCGCGGGGCCCCCCTGCCCAGCAGAGCCTGCCCTCCCCTGTATCACCTCTCTCTTTACAGCTGCAGTCACACGCGCCGGCTTTCAGAGCGCGAAAGAACTAGTTTCCCTTTCGCGGCTCTGTTAAGCCCGCGGCAGCTGATGGGAACTTCCCATCAGCCCCCGCGGGCTTAACAGAGCAGCGAGGGAAAAACTCTCCCCTCGCGCTCTGAAAGCCGGCGCGTGTGACTGCAGCTGTAAAGAGAGAGGTGATACAGGGGAGGGCAGGCTCTTCTGGGCAGGGGGGGCCCCGCGGCACACTCGATTCTGCCGCGGTGGCCCCGGCAGCGGCAGCAGACAGCTTTTTTTTTTTTTTTAATTTTACTTTTAGATCAGAATGTTTTTTGCGCGGGGCCCCCTGAAACGCGGGGCCCTGTGCAAAAAACATTCTCGCTCAATGGACGGGCCGGCCCTGTGGATAATCAGAAGGCCTTCTAACAATTAGAAGTACAAATCCTATGGAAGATAGCTTATTGAAAAAGCACTAAATGGGATCAAGCAGCTGTGAATAATGTGTTTAGTTTCATTGAGGAGATGTCGGCATTTTGAGGTAGGTGGTATTTGACTGTCCTAACATTCAGTCTTACTGGGTTTCAATATGGAACCATATTAAGGTGGTACTGGGATTCTGGGCCACTCTCTCCTGATCTGGGGTCATTTTTCGATCAGCAATTGGCATCTCGTCATTATAAAGGGATTGTCAGTCTAAATTAGATCTGTGTTGGGAGTGGCCCTTTTCCCGCTACTTTTAACTGGAAACATACAACAGAGTTTGGTCGATGCGCATGGTGGCACACCTGTGCTTATGCTGCATATATGTGCAAATACTATGGTGCATTCTCCCCTTTTCTTAAGTGGAAACTCCTATAGAATTGCTTCCTTAAAGTATGGAATAAGATACCGTAGGGGTTATTAGACAAATCTCCTTATTTCTCTGTAGTGGAACACTTGCCCTTCTATAGCCCTTGCAGGCCTAGTAGGCTTGAAAATGTTCTATGTTTTCTTTATATGGCCCTTGATATTTGCATGATAATGGGAGGGACAGGGTGGGGTGGGCTGTGACCAGTCTCTCATGTTACCAAGAAGATTTGTGTATTTTAATTTACTGTACTTTGGTTTTCTTGTTTGTTTGTTTTGTTGGAAAATATAAATAAAGAAAATTTTAAAATTTTTAAAAAAAGATTGACTACTGCAAAGTTATTTACACAGGAATTTCTCAAGCTCAAGCTCAACTCACACATCTGCAAATTATTCAAAATTCAGCCATTCATCTGCTCTTTCATGCTACTAGGTTTGACCATGTAACCCCTCTCTTTATTCGCTCTCATTGGTTACCAGTTTCCTACCATGCCAAGTATAAATTTCTTGTCCTCGCACATAAAATTCTCCATTCTGGGATTCCAGATTATCTGTACTCTCTCCTCATCTCACGTGCACCTTCCAGAATATTACATAATTCTCTTAGTTTCAGTCTATCTCCCTTTGTCATCCCAGGCACGCTTTGAATCCACTAGACATGCTGCCTTCTACTTCCTGGCCCCATACTACTAGAATTTGTTGCCAGCTGATATCTGGCTAGAGGTCTCTCATTCCAGGTTCAAAAATGCCTTGAAGACATATTTATTTCGAGCTGCATTTTGGTTGCCCTTCCAGTGACTGTTTTGAGGCTTAGCTCCCCTCCCTTATCCCGCTGTCATTTCTTTTCTATTTTTAATGGAATTCTTTCCACTTCTCATACTTCATGGATTATTATTGTGAACTGCTCTGGTGTATTGAAGGGTGGTATATCAAATTTTAATAAACCATAAATCATAAACTACTGCTGGAAATCGATCTGTACTTGTAAGTATTTATCTTCTGGAATATACTCTACAGTAAATCTTGGGCGAAATGGGAATTATTTGGAGTAAAGCTGATAAATCTGTATATTTTAGAATTCAGTGCTTTTGCTGAGTCAGTCAGGTACCACCATAGAGCTTTTCATTTAAATCAAATCAGAGTATAGCTTAGCATAGAAAGTGAAAAAGAGAAAATAGTTACTGAAATAAATATGATTCTAGAGAGCTTTTGTATTCAAATCAAATCAGAGTATAGCTTAGCATATAAGTAGAATAAATAGTCTGAGTAGAAGGAAATCAACTAGTTTCTAGAGACCTTTACAAAGAGGCCATCCAGTTAGGAGGGAAAAGATCTGTGAAGTTTTCTTAAATAGGTGTTAAAGGCAAGTGACAGATCAAAGGAGCAATTTGAAAGGCTCCCTCTATCAAACCAAAGGTTGTGTGAATCACACAGGAAATTGGTAAGAAGCATGTCAGGGCACTGTCTAGGAGGCTAGCTTGTATTAAGTCTGCTTTCCGTCCCACCCACCCCTCCCACCCCAGAGATATTCTTAGTTTTATAGGCTCCTAAATCTATTAAAGGGGAAGTGGGAGCCATATTCACTCAGGTGTGGCTGGTTATCCTCATCAGGAATACATTAATTAAGGGCCTGAGATTAATTAATCTTGAGGTAAACATAATCCATTAAACGTGTTAGGTATAGTTGTATTAGTATAAGTATCCCCATCAAACCTAAGTAAGTAGACAACTTAAATACCTAAACTAAAAAATAAAACTAAGGGGCTTGTTTACAAAGCCACGGTAGCGGCTCATGATCGTTATCGGAAATCAATGGGGCCACGGCTCTGATAACAATCGCGAACCGCTACCGCGGCTTTGTAAACAAGTCCCTAAGATGCAGACAGCAGTCCAGCAGTGAGATGGGGGTTTTCCAGTCTTTTGCATTGAGTGTCACATGTATGATTTTCTCACAGTTGGTGAGGGGTCTTACATGTGCACTAGGTACAAGGTGTTCTTCACTCTTATGGAATTAGTCTGATCTCTGGAGGCTAGAGTAGCAGACTTGGAGGACATAAGGAAGATAGAGAGGTATATAGACAAGACCTACAGGGACATAGTACTGAAGTCTCATAGCCTCCCTTTTGCCATGCAGGAGAGTGGTCATGTGACAGGAGAGCATCACCCTGGTGTGGCAGGAAATGATCCAGTAGCACACACTGAGGAGGTTTCTCTAGGACCATGTGGCCATGAGGGAAGGGTTAGGATAGCAGTTATAGTTAGCGATTCAATCATTAGGCATGTAGATAGCTGGCTGGCTGTTGGACATGAGGATTGCCTGGTGCAAAGGTAGGGAACCTCACATGACACCTAGACAAGGTTTTAGAGAGTGCTAGAGAGGAGTCTGCTGTCTTGGTACATGTTGGTATCGATGACATAGGAAAGTGTGGGAGGGAGGTTTTAGAGGACAAATTTAGGCTTTTAGGTAGGAAGTTGAAATCCAGAACTTCCAGGGTAGCATTCTCAGAAATGCTTCCCGTTCCACTCACAGGACCCAAAAGGCAGGCAGAGCTCCGGAGTCTCAATGCATGGATAAGGCAATGGTGCAAAGAGGAGGGTTTTAGATTTGTTAGGAAATGGCAACATTATGGGGAAGGAAGGGGCTTTTCTGAAGGAATGGGCTCTACTTTAAACAGGAAGGAACCAGGCTAATGGCATTAGCCTTTATAAAGGAGATAGAGCAGCTTTTAAACTAGATAATAGGGGATAGCCAACAGTCATTCAAGAGCCCATGTTTCGAAAGAATGTATCTCTGAAGGACACTAGCAAAAGAGGGAGGTTCCAATAAAGACAAAAGTAACCCAGATGCCCTTACGTACAGAGCAGGCAGAGCTTAAAGATCCAAAATTAATCCACCCTGTCTACCATTAACCAGATTAATATGAATAAAATACAACCTCCAAAATCCTTGTATGCAAATGCTAGAAGTCTAAAAAAGAAGATGAGTTAGAATATATAACACTGAATGAGAGGTTAGATATGACTGGTATCTCAGAGACCTAGTGGAAGAAAGACAACCAGAGGGACACTGTGATATCTGGGTACAAATTATATCACAATGATAGAGTATTTCAAATTGGTGGAGGGATTGCACTCTATGTTAGAGAGGGCATTGAGTCACAAAGGATTAAAGTTTTGCAGGAAACAAAATACACAGTAGAATCGCTATGGATTGAAGTTCCATATAAAAGGGGAAGGTGATGGCAGTGGAGATGTACTACCGACCACCTGGCCAGAATGGACAAATGGATGATGAAATGCTCAAAAAAATCAGGGAAGCTAACAAAAATTACAACACAGTAGTAATAATAGATAATTTCAATTACAGTATGCCAGTTATCGACTGGGTTAGTGGCACGGCAGGACATTCTAGGGAGATACATTTTCTAGATGAAATAAATGACTGCTTCTTGGAGCAGTTGGTTCATGACCCAACAAGAGGGAAGCCATTTTGGACCTAGTCTTTAGTGGAACACAAGTTCTGGTGCAAGAGATAAAAGTGTTGGGGCCACTTGGCAATAGTGATGATAGCATGATCATGTTTGATTTAATAAATGGAGGAAGGACAGCAAGGAAATCCACAGTACTATCTTTTAACTTTCAAAAGGTAGAATATGATAAAATGAGGAAAATAGTTAAGAAAAAACTAAAAGGAGCAGCTGCAAAGTTTAAAGATTTACATCAAGCATGGTGTTGTTTAAAAATACTATCTTGGAAGCCCAGATCAGCTGTATTCCACACTTTAAGAAAAGTGGAAAGAAGTCCAAAAAATACTGCCAGCATGGTTTAAAGGTGAGGTCAGAGAGGCCGTTGTAGCAAAAAAAAGTATCTTTCAGAAAATGGAAAAAGGAGCCAAATGACAAAAACTAGAAACAACATAAGAACTGGCAAACTAGATACAAGGTATTGATAAGGCAGGCAAAGAGAGAATTTGAAAAAAACTTACTGTGGAAGCAAAAATGCATAATAAAGACTTTTTCAAGTATATTTGAAGGAAAAGGTTTGTGAGAGAGTCAGTTGGACCATTAGATGATAGAGGGGTAAAAGGGGCATTAAGAGGGGTCAAGACCATAGCAAAGAGACTGAATGAATTCTTTGCTTCGGTCTTTGCAGAAGAAGATGTAGGGAATTTCCCATGACTAAAATGGTATTTAAAAGTGATGCATCAAAAGAATTGAAAGAAATATTGGTAAATCGGGAAGATGTATTACAACTATTTGATAAACTAAAGAGTAGCAAATCACCTGGACCAGATGGTATACATCTGAGGGTGTTGAATGAATTGAAATATGAGATTGCAGACCTACTATTTGTTATCTGTGAACTATCATAAAAATCATTTGTAATACCTGAAGAGTGGGGAATGGCCAATGTAACGCCAATTTTTAAAAAGAGTTCCAGGGGTGATCTAGGAAACTATAGACCGGTGAGCCTGATGTCAGTATTAGGCAAAATGGTAGAAACCATTATAAAGAACAAAATTACTGAACTTGTAGATAGTCATGGTTTAATGGGAGAAAGCCAACATGGCTTTAGACAAGGAAGATCTTGTTTTACTAATCTGTTATATTTTTTTGAAGGTGTGAATAAACAGGTAGACAATGTAAGCCGATTGATATAGTGTATCTGGATTTTCAGAAAGCCTTTGGCAAGGTCCCTCATGAGAGACTCTTGGTGAAATTAAGAAGTCATGGGATAGGAGGCAGTATACTTTTGTGGATGTTAGCATGTAGTAAAGGCTGGGGCTGGCAGTATGCGTTCTGGCAGTAAGAGCGCTTGGCTCCAATGATCGGGCGCTAACAGAATATCAGGCGTTAAGGTGACAAGCATGCACCTTAATGCCTTAAAATGGCTGTCACCTTAATGGAGGTTAAGGGAGCCCCAGCAAAAGTCACATTAAAGTTGATGGATGGACAGAAAGGTAGGAGCTGATGGACATGACAGATCCATGGGCATCCTACATGGCAGTCAGTAAATGGGATAAGCATGTGGGCGGTATCTGTATTGAATCAGTGAGGGGTGTCCACATAATATGATGTAATGTCAGTGTGGCATAAGATTGGGAACAGGTGTCCCCAGGCAGAGTCAGAATTGCCACAATGTATGTGTTAAAAGGGATACTGAGCAGGAGTGGTGATGTGCATATTGTCACAGCCCCTCCCGGTGGCAGCATGCTGAAGGGTCAGGACAGACACTTATTGTTTGCTGAAGTCGGAAACTCTAACTTAGACCAGGTGCATTATGGTCCTTGTAGTTCCTTTCTTTATAAAGAATAGTTGTGTGAGCCTTGTGCAGGGTTAAATTCCCTTTATGGGCTAAGGTTCTCCAAGAAGACAACAGAATTCACCTTGATTCAGGGTTTCTACCAAAGTATTTACAAAGTCCAAAACTGTTATAAGAGCGTCACAGTCTTTTTCATTCAAGCAGGATTTTTCAATATAAACAGGTTAAATAAACACAAAAAGCTTCTTCTTTTTGACTCAACAAAGCAATGACATTTTAGAGCATGTCTTATGCTATGACTCTGTGAGAGATTCTATACTCTCAGCTACACAGAGAGTGCAGTCCATAGGATATTCAGGTAGCAATGGTTCTGGTTCTACAAGGTCAGTTTGCATATCCTCTTGTTCCGATATGGTGTCTGCCAAGCCTGAGCTTTCCCTAGGCAAAACTGGTTGTACTTCAGTAGTTCTCTCCAAGACTTTCCAGCCTGGCTGGACCTGGTCTGGCAAGCAATTAATATGGCTTTTATCTAGGACCTTCTGCACAAGTTTCCAAAGCTTTCCCCAGCTATGTTTCACATACCTATGGCTCTCTGGTTTACAAGTCTTTCTAGGACCTGGCACACATTCAGGAAAGGAAGTGTGAATGTACCTTTGTTCTCTGAGACGTGCGTTGCTGGTATTCCCTCTACCAGGCACTCTCCTGCTTACACTGTCTTCCATGGAGACTTCTTTCTGGAGCTTTTCAGCATGGACTTGTCCTTCCTGGAAGTTGTCCCTTCCTTGTAAGGACTGCAAGCTTAACTGCCTGTCCTTCCATAGTTGGAGCTTTCCCCTTTCTCTCTCCTTAGTAGCAGGGGTTTCTGTTGCTCTCTGTATTTGTGGTCCTCTCTGCTCCTGTGGTCGTCTCTGTATTGGTGGTCCTCTCTGTATTGGTGGTCCTCCCTCTAGTCTCCTAACCGAGCACTGCTTATAAAGCCGTTTCTCTAGTGGGCTTTCTGGCCCTCTACTCAGGTGTGTTTGATTAGCTATTGCATCATTACAATGTGGGTGTGTCAGCCTACCTTCTGCAGCCTCATGCCTACTCCCTCTAGCTGCACTTCTTGGTAACTGCATTCTCTGTAAATCAGTTTCTTTAAAAGAAACAGAGTTTTCTCCTAACTCCATAGCTTCATCACAATATCCATCACTGGAGCTTCATCACAATATCCATCACTGGAGAGGTTTGCATGATACACTGAAATGATGAAAAGGTTTCTGTGTGTGCCATGGTGTAGCAGCTGGCAGGAGAATACATAACTGTACATAATGGGCAGATGCTGATGGATGGGCTGAAGGAAGGATGGTGGTAGATGAGAGTGTGGTATAAAAACATAGAAACATGACAGCAGAAAAAGATCACATGGCCTATCTAGTCTACCCTTCCATATCAACTACAATAATCCCCTTTTTACCTTTATAGATCCTCTGTGTTTGTCCCATGCTTTTTTGAATTCAGATACTGTCCTCATCTCCACCTCCATTGTGAGACTATTCCACGCATCTATCACTCTTTCCATATTACTCCTGAGTCTAACCCCTTTCACACTCATCCTATGTCCCCTTGTAGCAGAGCTCGCCTTCAAATGAAAGAGACCCTCCTGTGCATTTATGCCACGGAAGTATTTAAAGGCCTCTATCATATCGCCCCATCCCACCTTTCCTCTAAAGTATACATATTAAGATCATTACATTTGTTCTCATATACTTCATAACAAAGACCTCTAACCATTTTAGTTGTCACCCTCTGCACCGACTCTAACCTGCTTACATCCTTTTAAAGGTGTAGTCTCCAGAACTGCATACAATACTCCAAATGAGGTCACGCCAGAGACTTATACAGAGGCATTATGTAAATAATGTAAATAGTAAATAGTTTCCCCCAGTTTACCTCCATGTTAAAGACCTATAAACGTAGGCCAGACTTGTCTGACCAACTGTTATATTGTTTTAATGTAAACCGCACTGATGACAAAGAGCGCGGTATATAAGAACTGTTAAATAAATAAATAGATAAATAATCATCTTTTTTCTGCTGACCATTCCTCTCTCTATATACCCAAGAATCCTTCTGGCTTTCACAGTTGCTTTTCTATCTGTTTAGCTATTTTAAGATCGGCAGACAGAATTATGCCAAGGTCCTGCTCTTCTTTTGTGGACAGACGTACCTTACCCCCTACACTGAACAGCTTCTTTGGATTTTTGCAGCCTAAATGCATGACCCTGCATCTTTTAGCATTAACTTTCAGTTGCCAAATTCTAGACCATTCTTCAAGCTTAACTAGATCCCTCCTCATGTTATCGACTCCTTCCTGTCTGTTTACTCTATTGCAGATTTTGGTATCATCCGCAAACAAGCAAACCTTACTTGACAGTCCTTCTGTAATATCACTAACAAAGATATTAAACAGAATTGAACCAAGAAACCTTGAACCTTTGGCGCACCACTGATAACCTCCTTCTCCTCAAAGTGAGCTCTATTTACCTGTACCCTTTGTCGCCTCCCACTCAACCAATTTCTAACCCAATCAGTAACTTTAGAGTCCATCCCTAGGTGCTCAGTTTGTTTATAAATCACCTGTGTGGATCAGTGTCAAAAGCTTCCCAGACATCTAAATATACCACATTTAGCACTCTCCCTTGGTCCAACTCCATGGTTACCCATTCAAAGAAATCTATCAGATTTGTCTGACAACACCTGCCTCTGGTGAATCCATGCTGCCTTGGATCCTGCAATTCATTGGACTCCAGAAACCTCACTATTCTCTCTTTTATTAGCCTTTCCAATAATTTACTAACCACAGAGGTTAGACTAACTGGCCTATAGTTCTCAATGTCATCCTTATGTCTGCTTTTGGGTAAAGGAACTACATGTGCCTTTCTCCAGTCCTCTGGTACCATTCCCAACTCCAAAGAGGCATTGAAAACGTCAGAAAGTGGACCTGCTAGAATGTCCCCAAGTTCCCTCAGTATTCTTGGATGTATCCCATCCAGACTGATGGCTTTGTGTACTTTTAGTTTAGCTAGCTCCTCACAAACACATTCTTCTGAAAATCATTCTAGATCCATTGCTTCAAATCCTGTTCAGTGGATGGGGGGAAAGAGAGGGGAGGGGGAGGGGGAGGAGGAGAGGAGGGGGAAGGAAGAGAAAGAGAGGGGGGAAAAAGGGAGAAGGGAAGGGGAGGAAAAGGTGGGGGGGGGGGTGAAGAAAGGGAGGGAGGGGAAAGGGAGGGAGGAAGAGGAGGGGAAGGAGTGCTGACACCAAGCAGATGGGCCTGCCAAGACTATAGTCATCAGTCCAAGAATAGCTGCTAGCCCAATATTCTGGGAATTCCAATCAACTGCAGCAATCACAGTCAGCCTGCATGTGTTGGCCAACACAGGGCTGTGTCAGCCACTCACATGCCAACAGTACCCAGTCTGTTAGTCACCAGACACTGCATATGCGCATAGCTCTGATGTAGACCCCAGCTTGGTACAAACAGCACATACAGCCAGCAGCCTGTCCAGTGATTAGACTGCCAAGAAAGGAACAGCACCCATATCATAAAACATACAAATTCAATACAGACACCCCACAGACCTCCCATACACAATACTGAAGCCAGGATGAGATCATGTCTGTTATATTAATTAATTACCCTGTTATCCGAGTTGTATTTCCTGTTTTCTCTGTAAACACAAAGTACTGTTGAATTGTGTAACTCCTTGTTTATTGTAAACCACGCTGATGCTGAATAGTGCGGTATATAAGAGACTATAAATAAATAATAAATAAATAAATAAATATCACTGCAACTTGACACTATATAAGAACAATGGGCCTGATTTTAAAATGAGTGGTGCTATGCACCGTGTCAGCACATAGCCCCCCCCCCCCTTCCTAACCCAGATTTTCAATGCTGGGGTCATATGCAATCCCAGCATTGAAAATCAAGGTCTCACCACACACCCCAGAAGCCACAGGAGCAAACCAGGTAGCACCGATTTTTAGCCCCTACGCCTTAAAAATAGGCAATGAAAAATCCTTGCTTATCTATAAGGCACAGAGGGCTAAGCAGGTAGCATCAAAAATCGGTGCTACCCGGCTGGCCCTTTCCTCCACCCCCAAATGCTCCAATGCTAACTGCATAGCATCTGGGCACACTAGGGACTTACCCAGGATTTTCAAAGGGCACTACCCCTGTAGGTGCCCTTCAAAAATCCAAGATAAGGCATTTACACAGGTAACTATGTCAGTTATCCATGTAAATGCCTTCAAACATCAGACCCAATGTGGATACATAGCCATGACATGGCCACAGCTCAGTCAGAGTGAGAGTGGCCTCTCAGCAGGAAATGATGTGTGCACCCATGCCATGGCTGTAGCAGACCGAAACTAAGATGTCACAGCCATTGACGCTACCTCCAACTCATAAACATCCTGTTCAAACCACTCTGTTTCATGCAATACCCACAATTTTCTGCTCCTCATTATGTATCCTTTAAATCTGAACCTGGGGACAGCATATGCAATGCGAGGCATGGTGGAAATTGGGCCAGACAGCCTGTGAGAGCACGTGAGCCCACAGTAGCCTATGTCATTCAAATACCCCAATCCGGTGTCCTCCCACACAGCTTGTGGTAGTGAGGATTGAACATAGTGCCATGCTTGTACTCCCACAAAAGGTCATGCTCCTAGCCGTGGAAACTGGCCAATGCAGCACATGTACTCTCCCATGCTGCAGAAGCATTGCCCACCCCCCCCCCTCCCCCAGCATGGAATCGTTGCAGGGTGAACATGGGGTTGGATGTTTGAACAGTTGCTGGTGATACATACTCTACCATACTCTGCATTTTTGTACTTTACCACCATCCTTATGACTGTCACACTCAGTGCCCATGGGCAGCCAGTGCAGCTGTCATGCAGGCCCTGGATGTAACACAGGGCCTGTATGACACTGCAGACACTGAGACATGACACTGCAGACACTGAGTAAGCTCACATAGGTCCTGGAAATGTGAGCACCTATGCCACCTATGAAGAGCACATGTCAAATATGGTACTGTTTCCTGTACCCCTACCCCCACTCAAATATACACCTCCAGGCACTACCTTCCCATACAGTGCCAGGCAATGCAGAGAACAACAAGACATCCTGTGGCAGACTCCAGCAGCTGAAAGTGTGCATGCACCATTCAGAGGTCTGTGTCACCCTGTCCCAATCAGGCACATAGGTGCATTTGGAATCTCATTTGGGGTAATCGGTAATGTTCTTCTGGATGCTTTAACCAATGCTCATTAGACAGTGTTGAGGTGTTTTTTTCTTTTTGCGACTTTGCCTTATACATACCTCCCTGTATGTGCATGCACTGTACAGATCATATGCGCCCCTCACTTGCACACTGATATTGCAGCATCGGAAAAGAGCAACGTGCATTCAGATTCTTGCAAGTGTCCCTAACAAAGTGGATGGATTGGACCTTTACAAAAGCCAGCCCTCCCCCTGAGTCTTGTTCCCTATAGGCTGCAGCTGCACCAGTTGGGCAGCCATCATTGCCATGGATACAGTGGTTATGGCTGTTTGAAAAAGTCTAGCCACTCACCTGTGCACATTGATGTGTCCTGAAGTCTAGGGGCTGTGTCAGCAGTGAGGGTTGGAACACATACACATGTGCCTCCTCCCTGCTCACTCCAGTCAAATCATCAGATGATTTTGGAGCTGTACAACAGTGTCATGTTGGGAGGTACGTTTTGGGGACTGCTATGGTGATGGTCCTTGTTGATGATTTAACTGTGAATGCATTACAGTGTCACAGCCACAAGTTGCAACTGCTTACTGCAAACTAACCTTCTTCTTGTAATTGGAATCCCACACAGTATGTGGGCTTGCTGTATAGCTGACCTGCAGCATGTTGTATGCACAGCTATACAACCTGGGCACCAATACAGGCACAGTGCATTGCTGAAGTGTTCACTACTCTGGAAATACAGACAGACACACATACACTGTGCAAAAATGGTGCTGACTGGCATTCCTGCTTGCCCATTGTCAATGCCTGCTCATCAAGCTTGCACTATTGGCGCACTTTGCAATGCTCGGGAACTGTCAATGCCTGCTCAGTGTGCTGGTGCTATCAACCTGCCCAGCCATCCAGCCATTGGAAGTGCAGCCTCTCAGTGTGACAAATGAATGTGTGGGCTCATGCTGGATGATTTGTTGTTGGTTGCACATGCTGATGTAGTCCCTGCAATGTAGGATAAAGTCAATGCATCAGGATATACAACTACTGATCCACAGTCAGGTTTTAAACCTGTGTTCCTCTGCTCATATTCACACTGGACATGTGTGTGGAGCCACAGAGCAGTCATGAGGGTGCACAAATCCATGGTTTTAGAAGTGGTCATTGTCAGGGTACAAGCAGGCATGTGTATGGGGTATGCCATACATACCATCATACCAACTCTGTATCCCCGGACCTCTCTGCTCTCAACCACTGCCTCGACCTCATTGTCTCCTGGTTCTCTGAAAATCTTCTTTGCGTCAACCCCTCTAAGTCCTCAGCTATCTGGTTCTCCTTCACTACCTCTCCTCCCACTCTAGCCCCCACCATGTCCTCCCTTCCCATCCCTCTTGTCCCCTCTCTCCGCTACCTTGGTGTTACCCTTGATTCCTCTCTGTCCTTTCACCCTCATATTTCCTCCCTTGTTCGGAGCTGCTTTTTTCATCCCCATCATATCCGTTCTCTCTGGCCCTTCCTTTCTGCTAATTCCCTTACTACCCTAGTTCTCTCCCTCATAATCTCCCATTTAGATTACTGTAATTCCATTTTTGCTGGCCTTCCCTCTTATCAAATTCATCGCCTTCAGCTCATCCAAAATACTGCTGCCCGTCTAATCACTTTCTCTTCCCCTTTTGATCACATCGCTCCTTGCCTTCTTTCTCTTCACTGGCTTCCCGTTAAATTTCGGTTTGTTTATAAATACCTCATTACCACCCACAAAGTTCTTCACACAGGTACTCCCCAATATTTATCCGATCTCATCTACCATCAACCCGTCCCTCGTCTTCTCCGTTCTTCCCATAGTAACCGCCTTTTTCTTCCCTCCCCGTCTCAAGCCCATCTCAAACTTACCCGTCACTCCGCTTTCTTTTTCTTAGGTCCTGCTCTATGGAATTCCCTTCCCCACTCACTCCGCACCAAACCTTCGTTTCCACATTTCAAAGCCCTCCTCAAGACCCATCTGTTTTCCCAGACTTTTGATCTCCCAGTACCCCCTTGACAGTTATGCAGGCCTCCATACCATATACCACCTCCACCCCCCCCCCCTTTTCCTTCGTCCTTCCCGTAGCCTCTTACTCTTTAGCCATATTGTTCTGTCTCTTTCTTTCTTTCTCTCTATCTCTACAGTGCTTTCCTATCCATTGAATGGCGTTCCTTTCCCCTCTTTAATTTTCTAGCAGCCTGCTTTTATTGTACACCGCTCTGATAAAAAATGCCTAGGTCTGCTTAGATCTCTGCTGGCTCTCTGCCATACTTGTCTGACAAGGTATGTTCAGTGGGTTTGGGAGAGGGATACCTTGCACTGCCTTGCTATGCTTCTAGTATGACTGACATTCATGTCATACATATGGGATCTGTCCATTCAAAAGGGCAGCCCATGATACAGGAACACACACATAGCATCCCATGGATGTACTAGCAGAATGGCCAAGGTCCCCAATATCTGGTATGTATTTGTGGGGCAGTGATGGCATATCCTTATATCTTGCACACCAACAAAGCTACTTTGGATTCACATGTGGCTCAGATGGTTGTTACTGATTCAGTTCTTATTTATGAAGGGATCACCATTTCACTCACAGATTATGGTTGTCATTTGGCAGATGAGGGGGCTGGGTGGGCATATTTCCTCCATACTATTCCTGCCTCAGTGGCATTTTTTTGGCTCCCACATGCACATATCCACTCAATAGGGGCAGGTGGGGGACATCCTGATCCCAGGATCAGCTCATCCACTTGGATAACTATCCGGTGCCATGGTACAGCACTCATGGTGGACAGCATGCCATCTGATCCCTCCCTCCCTGCCATCGTGGTACAGCCACCACTTCAGTGCTACAGTCGGTCTCATTGCTTTTGCACACGTGCAGCTAGGCATACCTTGCTGCTCCTACCCCCCTCCACTGGGGGATGTGGACATGCTTGCTGCTGCCTTAGACCTCAGTGGGGAAGGATCACCATGTGCTCCTCTGCACCTGTTGCTGACATGATCATCATCCCACTGACAGTGGCAACTACAGCATTGCACTGGACACACAGGGCCAGGACAAAGCTTTTGTCTGCATCTGGCAGCAGTTTCTGTGACTGCCATCACAACCCTCACACACTGCTAACATTGCAGTATGCTGGCAGTGGGGATGGTGCAACTTCTTTTGACAGTGGCAGCATGTATGTGTGCTACCACTGTCACTGTGGAGGCAAGACAGACATCACCAATGTGCACCCTAGGCAGCGGTCTTGTCAACCTTGTGGACCAGTTAGCCCTGCTGCAATCACTCACATGGCACCTCCTTTGCCAAATTTGCCATAGCTTTATTGTGCCCTTTCTTAATGGGGCACTATGCTGTAGCTGCTAATGGAGCACTACTATCACCTTTTTGGGATCCCCTGTGTTTACAGCTCATTGCAAACTTTTAAATAGTCAGAAATAGCCCTTTTCATGAGGTTTCAATTGGCGTTAGAGATCCCAGCACTGGGAGCTCTAACGCACAGTAACACAACCCAGCATTGAGGGAGCACATGCTATCCCTACTGTGACGCCGCCTTGCCCTACTAGGCGGCTGCCTAGTGGGGGCGACGGGCCATCATACTTGTGTCCATGCTTCAGCGTAGTAGCTGAGGCCCTTATAGTGTAGTTGTGGGGCTTATGAAAGCAGTCCAAGTGGATTAGGCCGACACAGGAAAATTTGTTATAAATTTTTATTTTCTTTGCATCATCAAGTTAGCAACAGGCCTTGGTAAAAGTTCCCAAAACACCAACAGAAAAAGGATATTTTCTCCAAAACAAAAAGCTTTCCAAAGGTGACACGTAACTGCTTTGGCAAAGCAGTTTCTTCACTCTTTGCCTTTGTAGTTAAATTCTTTGCCACTAAAGCAAACCAGTTTAAACTCACTGTTACATGCACAGTCCAGCTACTCTTCTCAGTTTCTCTCAGCTGCTACAAACTAGCTGGTGATTACACGCTGCCTCTTAGCCTGGAAACTAAACAGCAGTTTTACACACTTCCAGTATTAGTAGAATGGCTGTTTTAAAACATGAGGTTTCTTCCTTTTTATCTGCCCTTCTCAATGGCATGTACTTGGCAGAAATACCTCTTATATTTTCCTTCTCAGCAATCAATAAAACTTCTAAACATTGCTCATACAAAAAGCACATTCCATGGACTCATCAGAGGACTCTGAATTCCCTTGGTAAAATTCAACTTCCATTTCCTCCTCTGTGCTGCAAGGCTCGGGGTCTGGGACACGTTCAGGGATTTCTAGCTTCACTTTCTTTAAAAGCTTAAAAGGTTTCTCCCACTGGAGATTCCTTCTTCCCTTTGGAACTATGTCAGAAACACTTGCCCTTCTTCCCCTTACTGAATCATACAGAGGTAATGTTTGGTTTACCTTGCTTGCAGACGTCCTCCCTTTACTAGGCTTTCTGAAATGTTTGGACACTTGCTCAGAGTTTGTGCTGCTGGCCTCCGAGTCAGAACTGTAGTTCTGGAACTCTCCCCAGCTCCTTTCTTTCCTCTGGCCCTGCCACTCGCCTTGGCAGTTATGGCTGGTCCTTTTGGAATCCCCAGGTCTTTCAGCCCTGCAGTGCTGTTTCCTCTCCTGGCTTCTCTGGACTCCCGGAACTCCTTGAATTCTCTACCTTCGAATTCTCTGCCTTCCCTCACTTGCTGAGTGACGCAGTTTAAATGCCTGGTAGCCTGCTTCCTTCTCTGGCCCCACCCTCTCTCTCCCTGCAGTTGCCCTGGAGAATGGGCGTGGCTTCAGACTAGCTTTGCAAGTGTGTGCTTCAGTATTAGTTTCACTTTGGGACCTATGCTTAGGTGAGCCCATCCCCCATTTATGAAAAAAACCTTCTTTTTTTTCTCTTTCCCAGGGCTGTGCTGCACCCGCATCACCACAAATCCCCCCCCCCCCTTAAGCTATTACAGGCTGGCGCCACAACCCGCGCACAGCTTGTAATCCCAACTAGGGCCTGTGGGTTACTGTTCTCTCTTGTAGCTAATTCGACAGTACGCTCCTGCCATGGGCGTAGTACGTTAATATGGTATATTTGCTGCCTCCCTTTTCCGGTCTCCAATGCATAGGTTACAGGACCTACTTGTCTTAAAACTTTGTAAGGCCCTTTCCAGGCATTCTCGAACTTGGAGATAGCAGCTGCAACCATCACAAGTACCCTATCCCCAACCTTCAGGACACGTGGTCGTGCTCGTCGGTCATGATAAGACTTCTGACGGGCCTGACTCACCTTTAAGTTCCCTTCTACCGCTTCTGCCATTCGCTGCAAGCGGCCTTTCAAATCTGTTAGGAATTTGGGCACCTCCTGCTCACCCTCCGTAGGTGCTATCCATTGTTCCCTCAGTATATCCAGCACTCCTCGTGGAGTACGCCCATACATGAGTTCGTATGGGGAAGCGCCTGTGGAGGTCTGCTTCCTCTCCCTACAGGCATATAGCACGAATGGGAGCATTGTATCCCATTCTGCCATGTTACCTTCCAGGGTTCTCCTCAACATGCTCTTCAAAGTCTGGTTGAACCTTTCAACCAGGCCATTGGTTTGCGGATGATATGCCGCGGTGCGAATGTGACGGATACCAAAGGCATCCCACAGCTGAGCGAGGTATCGGGACATGAAATTACTTCCCCTATCTGTTAAAACCTCCCGAGGGAACCCGACTTCACAAAATATCTTTACTAATTCCATGGCTATGATACGCGCGGAAGTATTCCGCAAGGGAACTGCCCAAGGAAATCTAGTAGCATGGTCTATTATGACCAATATGTATTGGTAGCCCCTTGGTGTCTTTAATAACGGTCCCACTATATCCACTGCCAATCTGTGTACTGGTCTGTTTATAACTGGCATTGGGATCAAGGGCACCTCCGGCGGATGATTCGCCGTGACCCTCTGACAGGACGGGCAAGATGCGCAAAATCTTGACGTCTCCCTAAAAACACCGGGCCAATAAAACCTAGCTAATACTTGCTCTAATGTGCCTTGTACCCCTTTATGTCCCCCCACCACCGGGTGATCATGAGCCAATCTTAAGACTATGTTTCTAAAAGAGTGAGGTATCACTAACTGTCTCCTCGTATCACCTGTCCGTGAGTCTGAACTTTCCCTATATAATATGTTATCCACCAAGAGAAATCTTGGCAGGGCCTCAGATCCTTTCCTGGCATATTCAAAGGCTCAGCCCAGAGCAGGATCTGCCATCTGCTCCCTAGGAAATGAGGGAAATTTTTCCTTTAACTCCGCAGGAATCCAGGGCAATTCCTTTCCGGCCATCAAATCAGCCCTGTTCTTTGCCCTGGTTTTCCTTTCCCGCCTTCTTTCAGGCTTCCCTTTCCTGGGGATGTCTTTTGAGGGAGTAATCAATTCCTCCTGAAAGGATGTCCCTGGCATAGGGTCTTCCTGAGGGTCCCTTTCTTTTTCTAAAGGCTTAAAGCCTGTGCGGGTAGTTATCATACCTGCCCTGTTTTCTCCTAGCCTGGGGTCAGCAACCTTTCCTACCTGGGGTAAGGCTTTCTCCCTGGCTGAGTTATCTTTGTGTGAAAAGGTAGCCGGTTGGCTGGTTTTCCCCTGCAACTCCTTAGCTAAACCTTTTCTGAATTGAGGCCAGTCACGGCCTAGGACTACGTCATGTGGAAGTCTAGGTACTATAGCCACATCTATTTGTTTTTTCATGCCCAATCCTTCTATTTCCACAGAATGTATGGGATAGGTAGAGGCAGCTCCATGGACACAGCGAATCCTAATATGATTTCCAGAGGACTGTGGTGAGGGTTTATCTTTGGCCTCTATCTTCTGCCACAGCCTCTGAGATATCATCGATTGGTCTGCGCCTGAGTCCAATAATGCCTCAGTTGGAATCCCTTTCACTTCTACTGTTAACAGGAACCCTTCTCCTGCATCTCTGTGATGGGTGATTACAAAAGCTTTCTTGGCTCTACAATCCCTTTTAAGATGACCCAATTCTCCACACATGAAACATTTTCTCTGTGCACTATACCTTTTATCCACAGTCATACTTTCTTTCCCAAAGTTTGCAAGCTTGGCCTCCTTTTCTAGTGACTCCAGTTTTTTACTCTTAAAAACACCTTCTTTCTCAGGGCTTAACCTGTTAGCCTCTAGAAAGCGGTCAGTCAGTGCAATGGCTTCCCGAGTGTTTTTACAATCCTGGAGGACTAGAAAAGTTTGCACATTGCTTGGTACAGATTCCATAAACTGTTCTAGCATTACAGTATCTAATATGGATTCTAAATCTTTAGTTTCCGGCATAAGCCATTTGTATACTAAGCTCTTCACTCTATAATAAAGAGCTTGAGGTGTCTCACCTAACTTCAGCTTACAAGAACGTAACAGCCTGCAGTAGACCATGGGGTTTAATCCCATCTGATCCTTAACAGCTTGCTTTACCTCTTTGTAATCCGTGACTAGACTAGCAGGCATGGCCCTATAGGCCGCCAAAGCTTCGCTTGTGAGAGAAGCGGCGAACCTCAGCGCCCACTGTTCCTTTGGCCACCTGGCCAAAAGAGCTATTCTCTCGAAGGCCTCAATATAATCATCAACATCATCGTCCCTAGTGAGGCGTCCACAAGAGAAAGTCTCAGTGCCTAGAAAGTACCACCCATGGAAATCTGCCCGTGAACCTGGTACAGTCCTTGCAGCTTCGTCCTTTTTCCCTTGCGCTGCAAGCCAGCTGGACATCATCTCCAGTAGTGGTGCTTGTTGGGCTTGGAACATAGCCTTTGCCTGTTCTAGGCTCTGCGCTGACATCTCCCATTGTCTGTCAAACTGGTTAGCAACCCAGTCCAGGATGTCGCGATTCTCCATCACTCTGGTAGCACTGTGAAGAAAACACAAGAGAACAAACACCAAGTGCGGTACTTCCTTATGTTCCCCTTTCCTGGTGATCACTCCCCTACAGCCTCCCTCTTACACCAGCATTATCCAGCAATAACCCTCCAGCCTACGGGTTACCTGGCCCTGGTGCAGAGTCTTGCTTTGTCAATCCCGTGGATCTGAGTCCAGCTCCACTGCCACTCCGGATTTTCCTCCGCTCAGCAGACCGGGCGTGTTGACAACAGCTGCTCCTAGGGGTTCTCTCCTCCTTCTGAGGTCAGGATCTCCTTGCGGCATGCCAAACTTGAACCACACAAAAAAACCAAGAACTACGCCACCTGTGACGCTGCCTTGCCCTACTAGGCGGCTGCCTAGTGGGGGCGACGGGCCATAATACTTGTGTCCATGCTTCAGCGTAGTAGCTGAGGCCCTTATAGTGTAGTTGTGGGGCTTATGAAAGCAGTCCAAGTGGATTAGGCCGACACAGGAAAATTTGTTATAAATTTTTATTTTCTTTGCATCATCAAGTTAGCAACAGGCCTTGGTAAAAGTTCCCAAAACACCAACAGAAAAAGGATATTTTCTCCAAAACAAAAAGCTTTCCAAAGGTGACACGTAACTGCTTTAGCAAAGCAGTTTCTTCACTCTTTGCCTTTGTAGTTAAATTCTTTGCCACTAAAGCAAACCAGATTAAACTCACTGTTACATGCACAGTCCAGCTACTCGTCTCAGTTTCTCTCAGCTGCTACAAACCAGCTTGTGATTACACGCTGCCTCTTAGCCTGGAAACTAAACAGCAGTTTTACACACTTCCAGTATTAGTAGAATGGCTGTTTTAAAAAATGAGGTTTCTTCCTTTTTATCTGCCCTTCTCAATGGCATGTACTTGGCAGAAATACCTCTTATATTTTCCTTCTCAGCAATCAATAAAACTTCTAAACATTGCTCATACAAAAAGCACATTCCATGGACTCATCAGAGGACTCTGAATTCCCTTGGTAAAATTCAACTTCCATTTCCTCCTCTGTGCTGCAAGGCTCGGTGTCTGGGACACGTTCAGGGATTTCTAGCTTCACTTTCTTTAAAAGCTTAAAATGTTTCTCCCACTGGAGATTCCTTCTTCCCTTTGGAACTATGTCAGAAACACTTGCCCTTCTTCCCCTTACTGAATCATACAGAGGTAATGTTTGGTTTACCTTGCTTGCAGACTGTGATAAGGAAGCTTATCATAGCTCAGGAAGGAGCTATAGGAAAGGTGAAGTGTCTCTGAACAAGCAACCTGTCAGTGCTGGTAGAAATGAGAAAACAGAATTTTGCCATAAAAGACTACCAGTCCCAGAATGCACCAGGTTTCCAACAGCCATGAGAGGAGCTGAAGTGAGAAAACGTGTGTTCAATCAAAAGGGCTATGAGGTAATCCCTAAGCACTCATCTCAATGGGCAGGGCCTGATTCAGCACAGCTGCGCTGTGTTAGGGAGGAGCACTCATCTAAGCAGAATAAGAGTAGAGTTTATTCTACAGATGACCATCTTCATGATCACCTTGGATATCCAGAGAAGGATCATCAGTTTCATCTGAAGGATCATCAGAAGCAGAAGCCAAACCGGATGGACAGAGAGGGAAAGAGACCCTCTGGAAGAAAGAGGAGAAAAGCCTTTGAGAGGTCTAGAAGAGTCCAAAGCAGTACGTATACTGGGAGGTATTCCAAGGGCCAGCATACACCATTGGACTGGGGAAAGCCAGAGGAATGGTGCTGCAGAGCTAGGAATCTCCACACGGTACCTGTGAGAGAGACGGCTGCACGTGGAAGGGACCCTAAGACCCGTGCCAGAAGGTATGTGAAGAGAGATCCAGTGTCCAGGGATCTGGATTGGAAGGCTGGACATAAGAACTGGACTACATACTGGCCAGGCTATATAGAGAGGAACTCTAGCAGCAATGGAAGCTCAGGTATGAACACTGATCTATGCCCTAGCTATAACCTTGAAAGACAGCAGGGAAACAAGTATTCTCCTGAAAATGCTCCATTGAGAGATTCATCTGTGCCAATCCATGATATTGAACCCATGCTTGTTGAAGAAGGGGGAATTATTGCAGATGAAGAATGTGTTTATATGGACTGCTCTCTATCTAAACTCCGTTGGTAACTTTCTGTTATAAAGTACAGCAACCATCACAAAGAAATACAAATTTGTTCTTTTATCTACTCAGAAAAGCTCCTGAAGCAGGATTTGACCCACACAGTAGAAAGCAAGCCAGCTAAGGGGTTTCAGCTGGATAACTGCTAGCAATTAAGCCTTACCTAATTGCTTGTGAGCTAGGAGAGAATCACTTCTGAATCTATGTGGGAAGTAATCAGAAGTTAACCTGAAAAGAACAGTTCTTTTTCTTGCTTTGTGGCTTTTCATTTGTTGTTTTCCTGATTTTGACTTTGTTTTTCCAAGTTAACACTGAAAGCAAGTAACCTGATTTATGTACTACCAAGCATATCTGTGTTGGGAGAAATAACCCCATAAATAAATATCTTATTGGCTTTACCCAAGAGCACAACTAAATTATTGTCAGCAGCTGTGTCTGGTGTGAATGAACTACATTGCCCACAATACCTTGCAAATCATATAGATATATGCACTTGCCAAGACTGTGAAGATTCTCGCCCAGGCAGCCGTCTGACAAGACTTCCTCCCTTTACTAGGCTTTCTGAAATGTTTGGACACTTGCTCAGAGTTTGTGCTGCTGGCCTCCGAGTCAGAACTGTAGTTCTGGAACTCTCCCCAGCTCCTTTCTTTCCTCTGGCCCTGCCACTCGCCTTGGCAGTTATGGCTGGTCCTTTTGGAATCCCCAGGTCTTTCAGCCCTGCAGTGCTGTTTCCTCTCCTGGCTTCTCTGGACTCCCGGAACTCCTTGAATTCTCTGCCCTCCTTGAATTCTCTGCCTTCAAATTCTCTGTCTTCCCTCACTTGCTGAGTGACGCAGTTTAAATGCCTGGTAGCCTGCTTCCTTCTCTGGCCCCACCCTCTCTCTCCCTGCAGTTGCCCATAGAGAGTGGGCGTGGCTTCAGACTAGCTTTGCAAGTGTGTGCTTCAGTATTAGTTTCACTTTGGGACCTATGCTTAGGTGAGCCCATCCCCCATTTATGAAAAAACCTTCTTTTTTTTCTCTTTCCCAGGGCTGTGCTGCACTCGCATCACCACACTACCCACCCTATTAACACCCACTCTCCACCTCCTTTTCCCTTAACACTGCATAGGGTTGCCAACTGGCTCCAGATGGGTCCGATATGCTTGATCCGGTCCTGGGTTTACCCAACTGCATGCAGAGACATGTAGTTCTGATTTTTCCATTGCACGCCATAAGAAAAGCAAGACTACATGTCTCTGCATGCAATGGGGTAAAGCCAGGACTGGATCAAGCCTGTCGGATGCATCTGGAGCCAATTGGCAACCCTAACACTGCAGGACCCACTTCCAATCATTATTGCAGCGATCTCAGTACTTTCCATGGCATTAACCGCTCATGGACACTGATAACGCACGTTAATGGCACACTTGCTCCCTTACTACCCTTTAGTAAACATACCTCTTGGTCTTGGATCATATTTATTTATTTATTTATTTAACATTTTTTATATACCATTTTTCTGCAATTCAAAACGGTTTACAATGAACAATTTGTAACAGTGTATTCACAGCTGTTTTGCAAGGAACAACAACAGTTTCAACAATGGTAGAACCTTTTCAACAGAACTATTTGCATATTTATATTGGGAGATGAGGGGTAGGAGGATAGGGAAGTGGAGGGAGGAGGAGTGGGGTTTAATTTTGATTAGCTTTGGAGATCTGATGTTTACGGGGGCCGGGTAGAGTATTCGCTAAAGAGAAAGGTGTTACGCTTTTTGCGGAATCCTGAATGGTCGGAGCATCCTCTTAGGCCAGGGGGGAGGGCATTCCATATAGAGAGGGCATAGAGGGAGAAGGCTCGGTTACATGTGGATTGTGTGCACTTTTTCTTTTGTGATGGTATGTTTAAAATGTTTGTTGTGTTTGATCTACGTGGTCTGGTGGAGTTTAGTTTTGAAAGGAGCGAGAGTAGGCAGGGGGCGGATTCATTGTATAGAACTTTGTTTATTAAGATGATGGTTTTAAATTTTATCCATCTTGTATAGGGAGCCAGTGGAGGTCCTTAAGGATGGGGGTGATGTGGGCTTGTCTAGGTGAGTTGGTTATTAGACGCACAAGTGTGTTCTGTGCCATCTGGAGAGGGTGTAGGCTATGTTTTGGGAGACCATGATATATAAGGTTACAGTTATCAAGGGTTGAGGTTGTTAAGGCCTGGCAGACAGTTTGGAAGGAGTTTGGGTTTAGTAAGGGACAGAGATTCCTTAGGGTTTGTATTTTGAAGTAAATGGAATTAGTTGCTCTTTTTACCTGCTCATGAAAGGTGAGATTTTGGTTTATTATTAGGCCTAAGTATTTGACTTCTGTCTTTACTGTGATGATTTATTTTATTTAGACAGTTTTGTATACCACCTTATCCTTCAATCAAAGTGGTCACAACAACACAATTGGGGGATACATTTAACACATGGGGATATGAAACACATACACTAATACTTACAGGGAACATGGGCAATGGAGGGTTAAGTGGCTTGCCCAAGACCACAAGGAGCATCTGTGGGACTAGAAAGCCCAGTCCTTCCAGCCCAAGCTTGCTATTCTCTAGTGGGATTTGAACCCCCGACCTTCTGGCCTGAAGTACCTTGCCCTAACCACTAGGCTACTCCTCCCTCATGATGATGTAATCTCCAAGGACAATGGAGGATGGGGGAACAAAGGATGGGTTGGAGAAGATGTGGGTGGCTTCTGTTTTGGTATGGTTAATTATAAGGTTGTGTTGGTGGAGCCATTGTCTTAACTTAGAGAAGCAGTTGCTGATATTGGTGAGGTTTGGCTTCGAGATGTTAAAGGGGGAAAAGAACATTATATCGTCCACGTACAGTTGGTTTTGTATGTGGCATTCTTGGAATATTTTACATATACTGTAGGTTGAAGAAAGATATTAAAGAGGAGTGCCAAAAGTCTGGAACCTTGAGGGACTCCTTGGGAAAATGTGAATGGTAGGGAGCTTTTATCGCCAATTCATACCTGTTGTGTTCTGTTTTCAGGATATGAATAGAACCAGTTTAGGGTAGTGTCTCTAAGACCTATGTTGTGGAGTCTGTTGAGGAGCTGTTTGTGTGGGAGGGAGTCAAAAGATGAGGAGATGTCAAGGAAGATTAGTAGGCATCCTGGGTTGGGAGATTGGGTGTATGTTATTACTGAGCCAAGGAAGGAAGTGATCAGGGTTTCTACACCATGATTCCTTTTGAAACCATGTTGGAAGGGGTCAAGAGGGGTGTGGTCATCAGTGTAGCTCTGTAGATGGTTTTGTACAATTTTTTCAGTTATTTTTGCTAGGAGGGGACACTTGATATCGGTCTGTAGGATGCTGTTGCTGTGGGGTCCAGTTTGTTCCCTTTTAAGATGGGATGAATGGAGCTGTCTTTCAGGGGCACAGGCAAGATTCCAGTTTTAAGGGAGGTTGTAACCATGGATTGGATGAAAGGGCTTAGTGTTTCCTTCGTACTTTTAATCCATGTTACTGGGCATGGGTCGAGGGCAGAGGTAGTGATCTTAAGGTTTTTAATAACATTTATTATGTTTTCAAGAGATGGGGGGTCAAACTGGTTCCAAGTTGTTGTGAGGGTTACCATGGGGGTTTGGGCCTCTGTATGGATGCTTGTTTCAAATGAGGGTAAGGAGTATTAAGAACAGAGATGGTCTGCTATGGTTTGTGGAGAAATTTTCTTCCAGCTCTTGATTTGGTGTTTCTTTTAATAGGGCTTTTGCAATGGAGAATAGTTCCCTTGGTTTATTTATGGAACAAAGGATTATATTCTCATTATATTCTCTTTTCTGCCTTAGTGTTTCATGGCATTAGGTGTGGAGCTTTTCAGAGTAGGAGGTGAAGCTAGATGGGTCATGTAGATGATGCCAGTGGCGTTCAAGTCATTGGAGTTCTGTTTTTAAATCGTGTAGTGATGTAGAGAACCAAGGTGCTCTTTTGCAGAGCTTCTGTGTGGGTGGTTTGGAGGGTACTTGTGCCGCTGTGGTCATGATCGTGTTCCTTCTGTTGATTTCGGAGTCTACAGTAAGTTGGTTTCATTGTCAGGGATCGATTCTAGTTGGAGACTTCCTTGTTTAAGAAATAGGTTGATGTCAAATTGTTTAAATTTACGAGTCTGTGGAGGTGAGGGAGGAAAAGTGCTTTTCTGGTGATAAGAGGGAAGAGAGAATAGTATCAGTGAGTGGTCTGACCATGGAACAGGGTAAATGGTATGCGGAATCTGAGAGTTGGCCATAATGGGACCAGACTGCTGGCATTAACCTTTAAAAAAGAGATAGAGAAGCTTTTAAACTAGAAAATAGGGGAAAGCCGACAGTCACCCAGTAGCGCATGGTTCGGACGAAGGTATCATTGAAGGATACTACCAAAAGCAGTGAGGTTCCAAAAGGGAGTATAGTAGCCCAAATGCCCTTGAGTAAGGAGCAGACAGAGCATAAAGATTCCAAATTACCCATGCCTACCAATAGCCAGATTAATATTAATAAAATACAGTCTCTAAAATGCTTGTATGCCAATGCTAGAAGTCTAAACAATAAGATGGGAGAGTTAGAATATATAGCATTAAATGAGAGGTTAGAAATGATTGCACTCTCAGAGACATGGTGGAAGGAGGATAACCAAGGAGTGGAGGAGTAGCCTAGTGGTTGGGGCAAGGTACTTCAGGCCGGAAGGTCGGGGGTTCAAATCCCACTAGAGGACAGCAACCTTGGGCTGGAAGGACTGGGGTTTCTAGTCCCACAGGTGCTCCTTGTGGTCTTGGGCAAGCCACTTAACCCTCCATAGCCCATGTTCCCTGTAAAATAGTTTTCTCCAAGTTATAATACCCTGTTCAATGTAATTTCAGTTTGTTCAATGTAAACCGCGCTGATGCAGAATAGCGCGGTATATAAGAGAATGTAAATAAAATAAATAAATAAAATAAACCAGTGGGACACTGTGATACCTGGATACAAACTATATCATAATGATAGAGCTGATCAAATTGGTGGAGGGGTTGCGCTCTATGTTAGAGAGGGCATTGAGTCAGAAAGGATTAAAGTTTTGCAGGGAACAAAATTTGCTGTAGAATCTCTATGGATTGAAATTCCATTTATGAAGGGGAAGGTGATGGCAGTGGGAGTATACTATCGACCGCCTGGCCAGAATGAACAAATGGATGCTGAAATGCTCAAAGAAATCAAGGAAGCTAACAAAAGTCACAACAGAGTAGTAATAATGGGTGACTTCAATTACCCCGGTATCGACTGGGTCAGTGTCACAGCAGGACAAGCTAAAGAGATAAAGTTTCTAGATGAAATAAATGACTGCTTCTTGGAGCAGCTGGTTCATGAACCAACCAGAGGGGAAGCCATACTGGACCTAGTCCTTAGTGGAACGCCAGATCTGGTGCAAGAAATAAGGGTGTTGGGACCACTTGGCAATAGTGATCATAGTATGATCATGTTTGATTTAATTAGTGGAGGACAGATAGTAAAGGAATCCACAGTACTACCTTTTAACTTTCAAAAGGGAGACTATGATAGAATGAGGAATATAGTTAGGAAAAAACTAAAAGGAGCAGTTCCAAAGGTTAAAGACTTACAGCAAGCTTGGGTGTTATTTAAAAATACTATCCTCGAAGCCCAGACCAGCTGTATTCCACGCATTAAGAAAAGTGGAAGAAAGTCCAAAAACTGCCAGCATGGTTTAAAGGTGAGGTCAGAGAGGCTGTTGCTGCCAAAAAAGCAACCTTCAGGAAATGGAAAAAAGAGCCAAATGATGAAAACTTGAAACAGCACAAGCACTGGCAAGTTAAATGCAAAGCATTGATAAGGCAGGCAAAGCGGGAATTTGAGAAGAAACTTGCTACGGAAGCAAAAACACGAAATAAAGACTTTTTCAAGTACATTCGTAGCAAAAGGCCTGTGAGAGAGTCAATTGGACCATTAGATGATAGAGGGGTAAAAGGGGCAGTAAGAGGAGACAAGGCTATAGCAGAGAGACTGAATGAATTCTTTGCTTCGGTCTTTACTGAGGAAGATGTAGGGATGTTACCCAAGACTGAAGTGGTATTTAAAGGTGATACTGCAGAGGAATTGAGAGAAATATCGCTACACCTGGAAGATATATTACAACTATTTGATAAACTGAATAGTAGCAAATCACCTGGACCAGATGGTATACATCCCAGAGTGTTGAAAGAACTGAAATATGAAATTGCAGACCTGCTATTGGTAATCTGTGAACTTTCATTAAAATCATCTGTAATACCTGAAGATTGGAGGGTTGCCAACGTAACACCAATTTTTAAAAAGGGTTCCAGGGGTGACCCGGGAAATTACAGACCGGTGAGCCTGACGTCAGTACCAGGGAAAATGGTATAAAACCATCATAAAGAACAAAATTACACAGCATGTAGATAGTCATGGCCTAATGGGAGACAGCCAACATGGCTTTAGACAAGGAAGATCTTGTCTTACTAATCTGATATGTTTTTTTGAAGGTGTGCATAAACAGGTAGACAAAGGTGAGTCGGTTGATATAGTGTATCTGGACTTTCAGAAAGCTTTTGACAAGGTCCCCCATCAGAGATTTTTGGCGAAGCTAAAAAGTCATGGGATAGGAGGCAGTGTACTATTGTGGATCGGGAACTGGTTAAAAGATAGAAAGCAGAGGGTAGGGCTAAATATTCCCAATGGAAAAAGGTGAATAGTGGAGTACCCCAGGGATCTGTACTGGGTCCGCTACTTTTTGACATATTCATAAATGACCTGGAAAAGGGAATAACTAGTGAGGTTATCAAATTTGCAGATGACACAAAACTGTTTAAAGTTGTTAAAACCCAAGAGGATTGTGGAAAACTGCAGGAGGATCTGGATAAATTGGAAGACCTGGGCATCCAAATGGCAGATGAAATTTAATGTGGACAAGTGCAAAGTTATGCACCTAGGAAAGAACAACCCACACTATAGTTACACGATGCAAGGCTCCACATTAGAAACCACCACCCAGGAAAAAGATTTAGGAGTCATCGTGGATAACATGTTAAAACCCTCCGGCCAGTGTGCAGCGGCGGCCAAGAAAGCAAATAGAATGCTAGGTATCATAACTAGACCCAAAAGACCCCAACTCCTACAGGCCAATAGCTAGCATACCACTAATTGCCAAAATAATAGAAAAGACCATACAACTCCAACTACAAGACTACATTGATGAACAAAAACTCCTTGATGAGCATCAATTTGGCTTCCGACCCTTCCACGGAGTAGAAACTCTCCTAATCGCCCTAACAGATCTACTCATCAGAGGCACCAATGACAACAACAAAGGCTTCCTTCTCCTCTTCATAGATCTATCTGCTGCATTCGATAGCATCAATCATAATACCCTCATTAACAGACTAGAATACCTAAAAATAGGAGGGACAGTCCTTGAATGGTTCAAATCATACATCTCAAACAGGTTAATACGGATACAATTAGGTAACGACACATCCGAAACTTTCCCACAAGGTCAAGGCATCCCCCAAGGATCAGCCCTCTCAGCCCTCCTCTTCAATTTATACCTCCAGCCCATCACAAACATATTTAAGAAGCACAAAATAAACCATTTCATATACGCAGATGATATCATGCTTGCCACCCCCATAAACCCTAACAATCCCAAATATGATAGCCTACTCCAATGTATGAACGAGACTACTAAATGGCTTGAAGACAACCACCTAAGCATTAACCTCAAAAAAACAGAGGCAATGTTCATAACGAGGAAATCAGACACTGAATACATATACCCCAATACAATCACAATAAATAATACACCTATACCTGTTAAAAAGGAGGTAAAATACCTTGGAATAATCTTAGACCACTCACTCTCCATGATTCCACACATAAAACACACAGTAAAAACCATATTTTATAAACTCAAGACAATACAACATCTGAGACCCCTACTCAACACCGATGACTTTAGATCTGTAGTCAATACACTCATAACCCCCCACTTCGACTATTGTAATAGTCTCCTAAATGGACTCCCATTAAAAAGCATATACTATCTCCAAAGAGCCCAAAACATATGCGCCAAGATGGCCACTAAAGCTAATCTAACAGACCATGTGACCCCAATTCTCCTAGACTTACACTGGCTCCCTATAAACAGCCGAATAAAATATAAAATCCTCCTAACTACATTCAAAATCGTCAACAACATCTCCCCATCACAACTATCCACCCTAATACACCCTCCATCAGATACTAGATCACGCAGACAGAACGCAACCCACTCCCTCAACATAAAAACAAATTTTAGAAAAACTAAAGCGACAACAAGTGACAGGGCATTCTCCTTCGCCGCCCCCACCCTCTGGAATGAAATACCATTAACACTCCGCATGATAAAAGACCTTCACCAATTCAAAAAAGAATTAAAAACCTACCTCTTTACAAAACACTTTGAAATCCCCTACCAACAAAGAACTTCGCCAATACAATCACAGAAACACATACACTGTACCCAAGACAGAACAAATGACTAACACAGGAAAATTCACTAACCCCACTAACCCCACACAACACGCTAATGAACCACTCAAACAGTTGACTATTTTCACCACTGTAACTGTAACTAACTAAGATGCGCTCCATGTAAATAACTTGTAAATAGTTTGAAAAGCTCTGTTACAGTTAATGTTCAAAATATGTTCAAAATTTGTTCAAAATATGTTCCCTGTAAGTACACCTGTACATAGTTAAAGCATAATGTTCCTTGTAAATGTATACAGAAGTATACAATTGTTCTGTTTAATGTTCAATGTAAACCGCCCCTGATCTCTGGAAGGGGCGGTATAGAAAAGACTGTTAAATAAATAAATAAATAAATAAATAAGGAAAGGGATGGAGAATAAAACAAAGGATATTATAATGCCTCTGTATCGCTCCATGGTACGACCGCACCTTGAATATTGTGTGCAATTCTGGTCACCGTATCTCAAAAAGGACATAGCGTTATTAGAAAAAGTACAGAGAAGAGCCACCAAATTGGTGAAGGGGATGGAAGGCTACTCCTATGAAGAGAGGCTAAAAAGGTTAGGGCTCTTTAACTTGGAAAAGAGACGGCTGAGGGGAGATATGATAGAGGTCTATAAATTAATGAATGGAGTGGAACGGATAAACGTGGATCAATTGTTTACGCTATCAGAATATAGAAAGACTAGGGGACATGTAATGAAGCTACAGGGTAAACTATTTAAGACAAATAAGAGAAAATATTTTTCACTCAACGTGTAATCAAACTCTGGAATCTGTTACCGGAGGATGTAGTAAGGGCTGTTAGTATAGCTGGGTTTAAAAAAGGTTTGGACAAGTTCCTGGAGGAAAGGTCCATAAACCACTATTAAAAAGGGACCCAGGATATCAATGCTTGACCCAGTACAAGCATTGTGGAACCTGTGTCTTTTGGGGATATTGCTAGGTACGTATGACCTAGATTGGCCACTGTTGGAAACAGGATACTGGGCTTGATGGACCTCGGTCTGACCCAGTATGGCATGTCTTATGTTCTTATGTTCTTATGTTTTTATTGGGTGGTACGAATATCAGGTCCAGGGTATTACCCTTGTTGTGGGCAGGTGAATTGAGAATCTGGGTGAAGTGTAAGGTTTCCATGGCTTCTAAGAAGGAAGCAACCTGTTTTTGTGAGGTTGAAGAGAGATTTAAGTCACCTAGTATGATGAGAGCGTGTGTAGTGGTTTGTGGAGTGCAAGCTGATTCGAGTAATAAGGAAAGGTCAAGGCTATCAGATTGAGGTGCTCTGTATAGTAGAAATATGGAGAGTGAGTTGTTGGATAATTTAATCAGATCAATGCCTGGGGTGAAAGTTGATTTGATGGTGGAAAAGTTTAGTTCTTTCCTTGCTAGTATTAAAATTCTACCGCCTCTGTTGGTTGTTCTTATGCTGTTGTAGATTGAGTGGGTGGCGGGGCAAAGTTGGTTTATGAGGACGGAATCTGTTTCAAGAAACCAAGTCTCTGTAATGCAGAGTATATCAAGGCTGCGATCAGAAATTAAGTCTGCGATAAGTGGGATTTTTTTTCCTGGCTGAGCGTACATTGATCAGGGTGCATATTAGAGGGGGATGGATTTGATCTGTAGGCTGGGTGGGGGTGGTAATTTTAGGGATGATATATGTGAGCCTGGATTTTTGGTGGACTTGATATGAGTGGGGGTAGGGCCAGGAATTGACACTGCATGGCATTCTGTGGGAGTAAAATTTTGGGATGTAATTTGCTATGTTATGTTTCACCTCAAAGGCATTTGATAGGAGGGCTGAGACTATGGAGAGGACTAGGATGTGGATCCATAAGGTTGTGTGCTTTGTGGTATAGGTCTCCATGATGGTTGGTAGATGCAAGTGAAAGGTGAAGATGTTTAGAGATATCGGACTAACTGTGTATGTTCAGTGTGTTACAGCAGATGTCTAATGGAGGAGTAGTGAGTAGGTAACAGATTGTTGTGTGCAGCACTGTGAAGCACTGTAAAATCAATTTGATGGATACAAAGTAGCAAAATTGTTGCAATTTCATGTAACAAAGATGTAGCAGTTTTGTTATAGTTCCGTGTATTAAGAATAGCTTGGTAGGAAAATATTTATGAACCCTGCTACATGTAATTTGTCACTGGAGCACACATTGTAATATATAGGTCAGGTTGTCTGATTTGGCAGCTCAGCCTTTGTATTCCATGGTGCAAAGGTAGCATGATTGGCAGTGTTTCTGAAATAATGCATATACATACTGTCTAAATCTATTATACTGTATACAGAAAAAGAACCTCATGGTTAGCGCAATAGGCTGAGAACTAGGGAAGCCCAGGGCCGGATTTACCTATACGCCATGTACGCCATGGCGTAGGGCCCACAAAAATGGAACAAGTTAGGCTTTTTTTAAAAAATAAAATTTAAAAAAAAACCTGCTGGCTGCCGCCGCGGGGCCCCCTCTGCTGCCGCGGCAGCATGGACTGACCCGCGGGGGCCCTCTCTGCAAGCTCGATCCCTCCCTCCGTGCCTCCCTCCCTCCCTCCCTCCGTGCAGGCTGTGAGAGACGCGAAGGCAGACTGTCTCCCTCGCGTCTCTGTTAAGCCCGCAGGGGCTGATGGGAAAAATTCCCATCAGCCCCTGCGGGCTTAACAGAGACGCGAGGGAGACAGTCTGCCTTCGCGCCTCTCACAGCCTGCACGGAGGGAGGGAGGGACCGAGCGAGCAACCGAGCGAGCTTGCAGAGGGGGCCCCCGCGGGTCAGTCCATGCTGCAGCGGCAGCAGAGGGGGCCCCGCGGCGGCAGCCAGCAGGTTTTTTTTTTAAATTAAATTTTACTTTAGGCCGGGGGGGGGGTAGGACTGGTAATGGGCTATTGGGGGGGCTGGGGCTGGGGCTGGGACTGGAAATGGGTTGGGGGATTAAGGCTGGAGGTGGGCTGATGAGGTTAGGACTGGTAATGGGCTGTGTGCTGGTGGGGGGTTAGGACTGGTAATGGGCTTTGGGGGGGGTTAAGACTGGTAATGGGCTGTGGGTTGATGGGGGCTGTCTGGTAATGGGCTATGGGGGGGCTAGGACTGGAAATGGGCTGGGGGGTTAAGACTGGAGGTGGGCTGATGGGGTTAGGACTGGTAATGGGCTGTTGGGGGGGGTTAGAACTGGTAATGGGCTTTGGGGGGGGGCTAAGACTGGTAATGGGCTGTGGGCTGATGGGGGCTGTATGGTAATGCGCTATGGGGGGGGCTAGGAAAGGAAAGGGGCTGGGGGGGTTAAGCAAGGAAGTGGGCAGATGGGGGTAGGACTGGTAATGGGCTGTTGGGGGGTTTAGAACTGGTAATGGGCTTTGGGGGGGTTAAGACTGGTAATGGGTTGTGGGCTGATGGGGGCTGTCTGGTAATGGGCTATGGGGGGGGCTAGGACTGGAAATGGGCTGGGGGGGTGAAGACTGGAGGTGGGCTGATGGGGTTAGGACTGGTAATGGGCTGTGGGCTGATGGGGGGGTTAGGACTGGCAATGGGCTATGGGGGGCTGACTGGAAATGGGTTGATGGGGTTAGGACTGGAAGTGGGCTGATGGGGGGTTAGGACTGGTAATGGGTTATGGGGGGGCTTAAACTGAAAATGGGGTGATGGGGGTTAGGACTGTAAGTGGGTTGATGGGGGGCTAGGACTGGTATTGGGTTGGGGGGTTGCTAGGACTGGAAATGGGCTGATGGGTGGCTAGGACTGGAAATGGGCTGATGCAGGGACTAGAAGAGAATGGATGCTGGGTGAGGCTGGAACTAGAAGGGAGCTGATGTTGGGGGAGGATTAGAATGGGATGGGGCTGGAAGAGTAAAATGGAGAAGGGAAAAATATTTTGTGTGGGAGGGATAAAAAATCTACAATTGGCCGGGTATTGGGAGAGTAAGTGGGGATTGAGGATGGAGGGGTAAAATTTGAGTGGATGAAATAGGAATGAGGAAAGAGCAAAAGGAGAAAGATTAGTATGTTAAAGCAGATGTAGAGAGAATGGAAAAAAACTAGAAGAGAGAAGAAAGGACAAATGGACAGCAGACGATGGAGAGTTAGCAGAAGACACAAAGAAACCAGAAGAAAGTGGCTGGAGCAATTGCAGCTGAAAAAAATGCACAAAAGGTAGAAAAATATCTCTTTATTTTGAATTTATTAATTGGAATATGTCAGCTCTGGTAAATGTGCATCATTAACGTCTGCGCTTTGTTTAGTACAAGAGCAAATTAATGTATAGTTTTATTTCTACAGTGTTGTACATTCCAATTTTGACTTTTGGGATTCCCAGTTTAATTATTGTCTTCCTGTTTCTAAATTGTGATTACTTGTTTGGTGATGGTCTATGTTCTGCATGTGTAACTGAGCTGGGGTGTTCTGTTTATATAATTCCTATTTGACATTGCCACTTGTTCTCTTTCCCCAGTAGGTCATGTATTGTTGTTCTCTGAAATGTATTGGTTTAATATTTGCAGTGTTGCCTTTTGATTGGTAGAGTATGGTGCTTTGTGAGTCCTGGTAGTGCTGTTAGGATATGGCGGGTTTGCTATGGGTTCTAAATGGGCAGTGTTTGTAGTAGTTCCTAATGTGTCTGGCAGTTGGCACTGGATTATAGTAATGTAGAAATTTTTTAGTCTTTCTTTATCCATACACTCATTAAGAGGCACGTTTACTAAAAGTTAGTATATGGTAACATTATGCAAATATTTATGCAAATGAGGCCCCTTATGCAAATGAGGCCCCGCACCCCCCTTGGGCTGCCCCTGCTGAGGGCCCACAATTTTTGTTGGCGTAGGGCCTCACTCAAGGTAAATCCGGCCCTGGGGAAGCCAGAGTTCAAATCCCACTGCTACTCCTTATGACCTTGAGTAAATCACTTCACTCTCCATTGCCTCAAGTACAAACTTAGGGGGTCAATATTCACAGATTTATTCATTAACAGGAACTACTACCCAGATAAACCTTGTTGAAGCTGATATTCAGCATCAGTATGTGGATAGTGCTATTAAATATTTCCTCTGACCATCGTGGCACTATCTAGATAGTGTCAGGGCAGTCCATAGGTGGGGCTGGGAAGGAGCTAGCACTTATCAGGATTTTCAGTGCCACTATCCTGATAAGTGCCAGCTCCTTCCCAATTCTATGTAATCTCGCTTCTCAGCTCACTTCACTGGCTTCCTATCCACTTCTGCATCCAGTTCAAACTTCTCCTACCAATCTACAAATGCATTCATTCTATGGCTCCTCATTACCTCACCTCTCTTATCTATCCCTACAGGTGGGAGGAGTGGCCTAGTGGTTGGGGGAAGTTTCCTCAGTCCAGAAGGTCAGGGGTTCAAATCCCACTAAAGGGCAGCAACATTGGGCCAGAAAGACTGGGGTTTCTAGTCCCACAGGTGGTCTTGAGTAAACCACTTAACCCTCCATTGCCCATGTTCCCTGTAAAATAGTTATCTTCAAGTTATAATACCCTGTTCAATGTAATTTCAGTTTGTTCAATCTAAACCACCTTGATATCATGAAAGGCAGCATATAAGAAAGGTTAAATAAATAAATACATCCCTCCTTGGGAACTTTGCCTATCAAGCAAATCCCTCTTATCTGTGCCCTTCTCTTCTACTGCCAGCTCCAGACTTTGCTCATTCTACCTTGCTGCACAGTATACTTAGAAAAGACTACCTGAGTTGATACATCAGGCTCCATCCCTGGCTCTTTTCAAATACAGTCTAAAACCACCTCTTTGAGGCTTCTTTTGGATCCTAACCTCCTGTTGACTACTCTTGTGTTTCATAACCATTTCCCCTTTGTTCTACCCTAGTCCCCTGTTAATTATGCATCTGTACTGATAGAGTTTAAGCTCCTGTGTATAGCACTATGTATGCCTTGTAGCATTATACAAATGTTAAGTAGCAGTAGTATCTATATAACTTGCAAAAATGCAATGTGTGCCTTTGGGTCAATGATGACTCCTGATGACCCAGCAGCTCCTGGGTTTTCTTGGCAGTGTGGCCAGAAGTAGATTGCCAGGCCTTTCTTCTGAGGAAATGGAGAATTAAGTGGCTTGCACAAGGTCACAAAGAGGGCCAGGGGGAATCAAATCCTGGTCTCTTGATTACCAAGTCAGTGCACTAACCACTAGGAGTGGAGGAGTAGTCTAGTAGTTAGCCATCTGGGTTGGTAACCACAAGGCTAGAGTTTGATTCCCACTGGTCTTCCTTTGTGTCCTTGGGCAAGTCACTTAATCCTCCATTTCCTCAGAAGAAAAGGCCTAGAAATCAACTTCTGGTCACACCACAAAGAAAACTCAGGAACTACTGGGTCAGCACTGACTTGAAGGCACAAGTTGCATTTGCTACATAATTTAGGATTAGTAAAAATCAGTCTTAAGACTATGTGGAGTGGCTATCCAGATAGTGGCTGACTATTGTCACTAACTGGATAGCTGATGGTACTGACTGCAAATATTAGATATTGGGGGGCACTAGCAAGCCCAAAACAAATGGCTACTTAATCCCACTGTCCTCCTGTTTCCCTGGGCCCCATAGTGAGTTGAGCATTAATGGCAGCATCTGAATGCCAAGATATTGATGGCAATGTACTGCTGAAAGGATTGTTGAGAGGCCGGCTTCTATCTTGGTCTGCAGTATGAGACAGAGCTTGCTTAAGAATCCAGAGTTTCTCCAGTGCCTGAAAGATAAGTGGTAGGAGTTTCTAGAATTTAATGAGGTAGAGAAGATTTCTGTGTTTTCGCTATGGGAGGTGGCCAAGGCAGTCCTCCGAAGGCATTTAATCTCCCTCACAAGTTGGTTCCAGAATAAAGAACTCTAGAGTGGACAGCTGCTGAAGGAGGTTGGGTAATTAGAGGATTTATGTAAGAAGAGGGCCAGTGAGAAGGTCTGGAAGCTGTTGGTCTTTAAGAAGCATGAACTAGATTTTTTGGAAATTGAACATATTGCTTCTATTTGCTCTTTTGCCATGATGTTTTTGGACTCAATATGATCATATAATCTGTCTCCATCTATTGCAACGAACAGCTTATAGACTGTAGGTAGACAAGTTATTGGTCTGTAATTTTTAGGAATGTTACTTGGGCCTCCCTTTGCAAGGAGAAATGTTCTTCCAGTTATAAGCCATTGTAGTGTTATGTTCGGCTGCTTGATTAGTTGGTTTTTGTAGGTCTTGGTGAAGGTCACAAGGTCAGGCCAGGTCTTGGTGAAGTGATGTTAACTATTTGAACCAAAAGTTGGTTACTCCATCTGGGCCAGAGCGCTTTCATTTTGAGGCTTTTTTCAGCCTCTTTCCAGATGCCATGTAAGATGCGAGGAATGGATAGCCTGATGGGGATGAATAGGACACATTTTTCAGTGGTTGCTTCTTTATCACCAAAGATCTGTCTCATTTGTATTGATCTAATTATCAGAAGGAGCTTGCAGGAGTGAGGAGAGATCTGCAGACATGGAAGGATTGTGAAGTTTTGTGGCTGGGGAGGATCAATGTGATTAAAATATTGATTATCCCGAAGCATTTCTTGTTGATGCAGTTGTTGATGCAGCTGCCAATAGCTCTCCCAAGGACCTTTTTTCAAAATATACGCAGTGAGTTTACCAAGTACATCTGGCAAGGGCAGAAGGCTAGGATAGGTTGGATTACACTAACGTCACCTAAGTCTAGGGGTGGTTTAGGGGTCCCTAATGTTCAAATCTATTATTAGTATGTGTATTTGAGGGGTGCCCAGTGTTAGCATGGAGGTGGGGCATCTACCTGGATACAACTGGAGGAGATATGGATGTCTCCTATCACCCTGCAGGCCCTCCTTTTTCTGAGTGATCCTATTTCTCCCCTGAGTAATTTACAGAGGAGTTGCACTCTGCTCGGGCACCCATCTTGGCATCCCTCTTTGAGGATGTTGGGGTTATGACTAAGAATTGTGTAGAGTTGCTGTGTGGCTTCCCTCTTGGGTTTTTTTTTTTTCAATTCTTTCACCTGCATAACTTCGGAGTGTCAATTCCTCAGAGAGCGGTGGTGCTGCTCAGTCCCTGGTCTTGGGAGCATGTGCTTTTTGAGTCTAGAAAGACAAAGCACTTTATTGTGTGCCTTTATAGGGCAGTGTCTAAAGATGTGGCAGAGATTGCTCCTTTGCTACCCCATCATAGGGGTGGGACAACATATTGGGAGAGAAGTCGAAGGATCTTTGGTGTGATATTTGGGAGTACATCTAGGCTTGCTTGATCTCCCTAGGTTTGCTTGATTTCCCTGTCCTTGGTGAACACTCAGGTTCGAGTACGTCTGTGAATGTCTATAACTTCTGGATTATTATTTCAGTGGGGGTGGGCAGATGATGGACTCTGCTGGTGGAGGTGTGGGAGAAGGTGATTTGAGCATATGTGATGGTATTGCCCAAAACTGCAGACTTTCTGGTCCAAGGTTAGCTCCCATGCTCAAGATATCATGAGGATTGCTTTCCCTTTTGAGCTTGAGACATTTGCATTAGGTCTTTACCTGTTGGAGAGTGGGATAAGGCCCAGGCAGTTGGTGAATTGTCCGCTTCTGGCTGCCCGGAGTGTATTAACCAGATATTGGAAGCATGCCTTTCCTCCAATTTTGGGAGATTGGTCCTCTAAGATCTTGGAGATCTACCACATGGAGAGTCTTACATTTGAGTTGAGGGGTAAGCCTGGTTTTGCTAATAAGGTATAGTCATTGTTCTTAGACTATGGAGGCCTCTAGCTGTGATAGGATTGCTGTTGGAATCAGGGACCAGTGCTCTCTTGGCTGGCCCAACTTCTGATTATGGTTAGTTCCATTTCCCAAGGTTTGAGTTTTGCCCAGACTACAAAGGTAACAAACTCGCCACATCCAGCTGCCTAAATCTTTTGAGTGGAGCACTTCCATTCTTATAAAACAATGTTGTGCCAGACCAAAAGGACCTACTTTACTCAACCTATCAATAATAGCACTAGCAAACCTAAAGCACACATTATGGTTATATCCCAATTGTTTCCTTGAAGTCACTTCCATTCTGCTATTTCCCATCCACTAAGCCCAGAAGACTTTTCAAGGCAATTTACCTCAAAAATTAAGACATTCTACCATCTTTCTCCAATCCTAGAATTAACTTCTCCAGGCAAAACTGACTCTTCGCTCATGATCTTAGTGTGAGTAAAAGGGTTACATTTAATTCATTGATCCTGTTTTTCTAGACATAATCATGTCCAGTATGAAGCCCACCACTTACTCACTTGACCCCATTCCATCTCCTTGATTGAAGAAACCCAATCTCAAAGGTACTCCCTTCTTTCTCTCAGCTGTAAACCATAGGATAATGTCTGGTAAGGTCCCTAATTTACTGAAGCAAGCAAGCAATCATTTCACCTATACTAAGGGGGACCTTTACTAAGGACCGGTGAGGATGCAAAGGTGCCATTAGCAGGCATTATTGGCACCCGGTAGCGGTTATTGCTGTTGGAAGACCGATAATGCAGGCTTCCCAGCAGGTAACATCTTACTGGGTGGTAAATTACGAAGGGTGGAGAAGGTGTGTGAACTAGCCGGATCATGGGCAGAGATAGTAGGTGTGACTATAATGCTGGTAGCAATTGGCAAGCTTGGAGGTGCATCTGCCGGGGACCTTAATGCCAGCTCAAAGCTGACATTAAGGGGTTTTTTTTGGAAGGAGAGAGCCATTTTCAAGCACTAAACAACACACAGTGAGTCTATTCACATATATGCAATGTGCACCTTCCAGACTGAAGCCCTAAAATTAGTGATATTAAATGCCCATCTAATAAAGAGCATTCTATTGTTGTGCCAAAGTGCCAAAGGTGAGATTATGTGAGCTATTAGTGAGGCCAGCTAGTCCGCTAGGCAGACTAACCAATTGTCTAGGGTGCACTTCCGTGATGTCTGGTGTGACTTCGCTGTGACAGCAGTGGCACACATACGTGCTGCCACTATCACAAAGGAGTCATGCCACTTCCATCATGCTGCCATGTTGGTAGTGGGTGGGGATGGGGTGGCAGTGGCAAGAGCCTAATGAAGAAGATACCATTATCCCTGCCCTGTGTGTCAGGTGCAACACTGCTGTGTGTACTGTCAAGGGCAATGAAGTCCATGGTGATTCCTCCCTTCTGTGTGGTGGCGAGGCATAAGGCAACAGCCCCTGCTGTTGGAGAGGGGTAGGAATGGCATGCTATAACTAGCCGCATTTGCATCACTGCTTTAAAGCTACTCACAGTACTGAAACAGGGAGGGAGGGATTGACTGGTGTGCTGTCCACCATGATTGACAGACCTAGGCCTAGTTTGCCTAGTGCATGGGGCAGCCCTGGGTACTGTGAGCCATGAGAAGTTGAGTTGGGACTGACCATGCATTCCCCAATGAAAGACAACAGTGCATGACCCTCAACCTGCAGTGTGAAAGAATGCATGGCAAGCACAATTAATGGCTCCTATATACAGCACACATGTGGCACCTGTAACACCCAGAAACTGGGAAGTGGTGTCTGCCAACCGCTATTGCCTTCATGCCCTGAATGTGCATATGGTGTCTCCTGGCTACATAAGCAGTCCCAAAGTGGTACCCATTGGTGCCCAGATTGTCCACCCATGACCCCTACATCCTGCAGTACTCAGCAGTATCACAGCACATTGACAGGGAGTTGGATCAGGATACCCCTCACATGCCTATATGGAGTGGATATGGGAATGTGGGGGGAAAAATATTCCACTTGGAGAGCAATACTACACAATATGATCACCCAATTTCAGAGGAAAAATATCCACATAGCTGTCTCAGTTGCCAAATGATGACCAGGGCCTGATGCATGAAATAGTGACCCTTTCATGAGTAAGCACTCACTGAGGTGCTACATCTATCTGAGCCACATAGGATTCCAAGCTGCATAGTATGGCCTGCCAACCATGAGATTATTCCAGAACTGGCTCACAAGCACACTCCATGAAATGGTTAAGTTGGTCACTATGCAAGGTCACCCAGGGTCTTGCATATGTGTGTTCATGTACATGCCCTGCCTCTCTGGCAGGACAGATTCCATATGTAAGACATAAACGTCAATACTACCAGCAGCATATCAATGCAGTTCTATATACAAACCTTACAAGATGTCCCTTTCCGACAGCCACCTCACATACCTTGTCAGGCAAGTATAGCACTGAGCTTGAAGATAGCTACACAAATATAGGCATACCCCAGCTCATGACCTCATGTGTCCTGACAATGTCCACTTATATACACATGAATTGATACATCCATGTCCCCACATGGTTGTTCTGTGTCTCCAAAGAAATGGAAAAAAGAGCCAAATGATGAAACCTGGAAACAGCACAAGCACTGGCAAGTCAAATGCAAGGCATTGATAAGGCAGGCAAAGAGAGAATTTGAGAAGAAGCTTGCTGCGGAAGCAAAAACGCGAAATAAAGACCTTTTCAAGTACATTCGTAGCAAAAAACCCGTGAGAGAGTCAGTTGGTCCATTAGATGATAAAGGGGTTAAAGGAGCACTAAGAGGCGACAAGGCGATAGCGGAGAGACTGAATGAATTCTTTGCTTCGGTCTTTACTGAGGAAGATGTAGGGATGTTACCCACGACTGAAGTGGTATTTAAAGGTGTGGAAGAATTGAAGGAAATATCGATACATCGGGAAGATGTCCTACAACTATTAGATAAACTGAAGAGTAGCAAATCACCTGGGCTGGATGGTATACATCCAAGGGTGTTGAAAGAACTGAAATTTGAGATTGCAGACCTGCTATCAGTAATCTGTGAACTATCATTAAAATCATCTCTAATACCTGAGGATTGGAGGATCGCCAATGTAACACCAATTTTTAAAAAGGGTTCGAGGGGTGATCCGGGAAACTACAGACCGGTGAGCCTGACATCAGTACCGGGAAAAATGGTAGAAACCATCATAAAGAATAAAATTACTCAGCATATAGATAGTCATGACCTAATGGGAGACAGCCAACATGGCTTTAGACAAGGAAGATCTTGTCTTACTAATCTGTTATGTTTTTTTGAAGGAGTGAATAAACAGGTGGACAAAGGTGAGTCGGTTGATATTGTGTATCTGGACTTTCAGAAAGCCTTTGACAAGGTCCCTCATGAGAGACTTTTGGCAAAACTAAAGAGTCATGGGATAGGAGGCAGTGTACTACTGTGGATCAGGAACTGGTTAAAAGATAGAAAGCAGAGGGTAGGGCTAAATGGCCAATTTTCCCAATGGAGAAAGGTGAATAGTGGTGTACCCCAGGGATCTGTGCTGGGTCCGCTGCTTTTTGACATATTCATAAATGACCTGGAAAGTGGAATAACGAGTGAGGTTATCAAATTTGCTGATGACACAAAACTATTTAAAGTTGTTAAAACCCAGGAGGATTGTGGAAAATTGCAAGAGGATCTTGATAAATTGGAAGACTGGGCATCAAAATGGCAGATGAAATTTAATGTGGAGAAGTGCAAGGTTATGCACCTAGGGAAGAACAACCCAAACTATGGTTACACGATGCAAGGTTCCACATTAGGAACCACCACCCAAGAAAAAGATTTAGGCGTCCTTGTGGATACCATGTTAAAACCCTCGGCCCAGTGTGCAGCGGCGGCCAAGAGAGCAAATAGAATGCTAGGTATGATAAGGAAAGGAATGGAAAATAAAACAAAAGATATTATAATGCCTCTATATCGTTCCATGGTGAGACCGCACCTTGAATATTGTGTGCAATTCTGGTCGCCGTATCTTAAAAAGGATATAGCAATTTTAGAAAAGGTTCAGAGAAGAGCCACCAAAATGGTAAAGGGGATGGAAGGCTACTCCTATGAAGAAAGGCTAAAAAGGTTGGGGCTCTTTAACCTGGAAAAGAGACGGCTGAGGGGAGATATGATAGAAGTCTATAAATTAATGAACGGAGTGGAACGGGTAAACGTAGATCGATTGTTTACCTTATCAGAATATAGAAAGACTAGGGGACATGCAATGAAGCTACAGGGTAAACTATTTAAGACTAATAAAAGAAAATATTTTTTCACTCAACGTGTAATCAAACTCTGGAATTTGTTACCGGAGGATGTAGTAAAGGCTGTTAGTGTAGCTGGGTTTAAAAAAGGTTTGGACAAGTTCCTGGAGGAAAGGTCCATAAACCATTATTAAGAAGGGACCCAGGATATCAATGCTTGAACCAATACAAGCATTGTGGAACCTGTGTCCCTTGGGGAAACTGCTAGGTACGTATGACCTAGATTGGCCACTGTTGGAAACAGAATACTGGGCTTGATGGACCTTGGTCTGACCCAGTATGGCATATCTTATGTTCTTATGTTCTTATGGCTGCTGCTTGTAAGAAAAATAGGTCATGGGTTCAAGACCAGCATGTGGTATGTTAACTTTATTCTACTTTTACAGAGCTGTATCATCATATGCAACCCTCCCCATCTGATCCAGCATGAATTCTCGCACTCTGCTGCCACATTGAGAAGCCGCTTCAACACTGGCTGGATAGCAGAGCATGCTACTAACACTCATACACTGTGCAGGCATTAAGAGGGATGTGTGCAGGTGCTAGTAGCATGTGCACACACAGAGTAAAGGTTAACAATGTCCAGGCATTCTGTGCATCTGAACAGAACCTCTAGTTAGCTATGCCACCTAACAGGGACACATTCAAAATATGTATGGGACTGATGCACATATGGAGAATGCAGCGATCCATCACATCACTTCTGTAATATGCAGGGACATTGTCTATTTCATGCACATAAAAGCTGCCCTATATACAAATGACCTGCTTCAGCAGTCACCCTGAATGTGAGGAAGGGTACACATCACCTGATTCCCGGAGCAAGCCCTGCAATAAATGGACTCTATGTTCTGGCATAGATTTATATCACTGCTGGTGTGCTGCTAGTCACTTGGTATTCTGTACAAGTGTAGTATGATGGAGTAGCCTGCTTTATCTGGGCCTTGTGCCCTGCTCCTGTTGGTCAGGAATTGTTCTAACGTCTCATGTCAATCCCTAAGGTTGGGACAGCTGTTTCCAAGGAACCCAAACTTTCTACCTAAAAGCCTAAATTTGGCCTCCATAACCTCCCTACCACACTTTCCTATGTCATTGGTACTAATATGTACCAAGACAGCAGACCTCTCCCCAGCACTACCTAATACTTTGTCTAGGTGATGCACAAGATGCACTACCTTCACACCAGGCAGGCATGTTACCAGGCCACTAGCCACCCAGCTATCTACATTCCTAATGATTGAATCATCAACTATACTGACCGTCCTAACCCTTCCCTCATGGGCATGTGGCCCTGGAGAAACCTCTTCAGTGTGAAAGGGTTTTACATTACCTGGAGGACAGGTCCTAGCTACAGGATCACTTCCTGCCACACCAGGGTGATGCTCTCCTATCACATGAACTCTCTCCTCCATGGCAACAGGGAGGCTGCCAACTGGAGGTGGGCACTGTCAATGCATGCTCAGTATGCTGATGCTATCAGCGTGCTCTGCCATCCAACTATGGGTGGTGCTGCTTCTCAGTGTGGCAGCTGAGTGTGTGGACTCATGCTGGACGAAATATTTAAGGTTGTACATGCTAATACAGTTCTGGAAACGTAGGATAAAGTTAACACACCAGGACCTGATCCAGAGACTGGAATTAAACCTGTGATCCTTCTCCCAAACACACACTGGCCAGGTGTTTGGAGTCACAGAGCAGCTGTGTGGGTTCCTCAATCCATGGGTATATATGTGGTCATAGTCAGGAGGCATGTAGGCATGAGTTGTGGTATGCCTATGTCTGCTTAGATCTCTGCTGGCTCTCTTCCATACTTGTCAAACAAGGTATGTTCGACAGGTGTGGGAGAAGGACATCTTGTTAGGGCTGTGTGTTGCACTGCCTTGCTATGCTGCTGGTTTAATTGGCATTAATGTCTTACATATGGTATCTGTCCAGTCAAATGGGCAGGCCATGACCAAAGTATCCATTCCCTGGTGTGCACTTGTGGGGCAGTCATGGAAGAATCTCATATTTACCAGACCAACATAGCTTATTTGGATTCACATGTGGCTCAGAGGGTTGTAATTAACTCTGTACTTACTTATGGAGGGGTCACCGATTCACACACAGATTATGGTCGTTATTTGGGCAGATGAGGTGGCTGGATGGGTATATTTCCTCTGATGTGGACTGTTATCATATTGCATACTATTCCTGCCTCAGTGGTATATTTTTCCCCCCACATGCACATATCCACTCAATATCTGTGGGTGGGGGGCATCCTGATCCCAGGGCCAGCGCATCCACTCAGGAAACTAGCTGGGTGACAGGATCCAAAGATCATGGTGGAAAGCATGCTGGCCGATCCATCACTACCTGCCATCATGGCACAGCCATCGCTTCAGTGCTACAGGCAATCTTATTGAAGTTGCACACATGCAGCTAGGCATACCTTGCCTCTCCTGCCCCTTCCACTGGGGATGTGGGCATGCATGCTGCTGCCTTAGATGTCAGTAGTGAGAAATCACCATGTACTCTGCTGTACCTGCTGCTGACATGCTTGCCATCCCACTGACAGTGGCAACTGCAGCATTGCACCTGATACAATGGCTGGGACAAAGATTTCATCCACAGCAGGCCACAGCCACTGCAACCTCCACCCCCACCCTCACACAATGCTGACATGGCAACATGGTGGCAGTGGGGGTGGCACGACTTCTTTTTGACTGCGGTAGCATGTACGTGTGCTGCCACTGCCACAGTGGAGTCATACCAGATGTACACCCTAGGCTGCAGCCTTGTCAGCCTAGTGGACCAGTCAGCTACACCGTATCACCCACATGACACGTCGTTTGCCATTTTAGCACCAACAACATAGTGCCCTTTCTTAATCGGGCACCATGCTGTTGCTGCCAATGCCAATGCTATCACTATTTGGGAACTCCTGTGGGTGAAGCATACTGCATACATCTAAATAGGTTCTCTTCCCTCAGAAATAGCTCTCACTGTGAGCTTTCAGATGGCGTTAGGGTTCCCAGCGCAAGGAGCTCTAACGCACAGTAACACAACCTGGCATTAACCCTTTCCAGGCCAAGCCCAAAACTCTTGGAATCCAAAATTCTGACTAAATATTCCTATCATATGGTATATAATACATGACCATAGCAGAAGGAAAATCACTATTAGAACATATTGAATAAGACGGGTACAATTTTCCTGAAATATGCAAAAATTAACCCGGCTGCAGAATGTGGATTAAAAATTTAAAGTAGGCCTTGAAAGGGTTAAAGGACAGCACACTATCCCTACCCACTCTCTGCCCCTTTAACGCCCACTCTCCACCTCCTTTCAGTTAATGCTATGGGCCTGGCTTTCCGCATCTTCAAACACAGAAGAGCGAAGGTGTGGAGGTCTCAAGTGCTTTATTACCCCGACGCATTTCGGCAGATGACTTCATCAGGGGAGCAAGGAACTGCAAATATTCCAAAAACCATTTGAACACATAGACAGAGAATATCAGTAAAATAACATGTATATTAAAAATTATAAATAAATAAATAATGTACTATTATATTCAATAGCATAAAACCAGATAGTACTTAAGTGTAACTAATAAAAAACATAGAGCATTAATTAAATAAATATATATATATGTATATGTATAGTAATAACAGAAAGACACACCATTATTAAACCCTCATATTGTCATAAAAGAAGGAACATGTTAAGAATTGCATGAACATAGAGATGGGAGGAAAAGGCACAGTTGTACTTACTGGGAAAGGACCGTTTTTAATCACCATGAATTGGTATAAAATCTTCAAAGCCCTATGGATAATGGCTAAACTAAAAACAAAAACATTGTATGTTAAAATGACAAATGGTTTAAACAATAAATAATGACAGTGAAATATAAAAAGGTTAAAAACCAGGCACAAAGAAATTGTAATTTAAAGGTTGATTAAAAATTATGTGTAGTACTAATGTTATATGTTAAAAAGATTATTGGTAAAACTTAAAATAATGACACAACACTGAAGAGTTGTGGTAAAATTGAACAAATAAGACATCAAAAATTGATATGTGCAATATGTCTAATAATTGAACGGTAAAAACAATATCTTTACTAGCATTGAATACAGAGGAAGAAGAAACATTAAAAAACTTTTAAAGTCAATTAGTAATATAATGGGAATGTTATGGGGCAGCTGTTTTCAAGAAACCTGAATGCAGTGAATGTTGTTTAGGCAGGAACTGGGGGATGTTGAAGCCAACCAACAGGGCCTGCCAAAAACTATTGACCACATCAGCAACCCAAGAAAATCTGCTCTTCTCTCTCTTTCTGAGACATCAAATCACTTAAATCAATCCCACTCAGCCTGCAGATGCTGTACAACACTGGGGTGTGTCAGCCACTCACATACCATCTGTGCCCAGTCTACTAGCCACCATTAAGATGTTGGCTTTGTATAAGCAGCATGGACAACTAACAGCCTGACTAGTGACTGAACTACCATAAAGAAACAGCACCCCTGTCACTGCAAGTTGATCTTAGACAGTACTATGTGGATACATAGCCATGACATGGTTACAGCTTGGTCAGAGTGAGGGAGGCCTCCCAGCATGAACAGATGTATGCAATCAGGCCATGCTCATGCCAGACCCATGTTATAATGGTCTGGCATGAGCATGGCCATTTACCTAATCTCTGACTCGTACATCCTGTGCAAACTGCTCTGTTTTTTACAAAACCCAGAATTCTCTGCTCTGCATTTGTATACTCTTTTATTAGAAACTTGGGGACAGCTAATGCAATACAAAGAGCCCTGGAAAGTGGACTAAAGAGAGGCAGCAAGTGCATGTTGGCCCGCAGTGGCCTTCATCTGTCACATACCCAACTACTGTATTCCCCTACACAGATTTTGGCATTGAGCATTGAATATAGTGCCATGCTCATATGCCCATATTATGTCATGTGCTTAGCCATGGACAAAAGTGGACAGTTTAGCACATGCACTCTCACATGCTTCGGACTCAGTCGCCTCCCCCAAGAGCACATGGAAGCATGGTAGATTGGACATGGGGTTAGATATTGGTACAGTTGCTGGCAATACATAGGCCACCATCTCCAGTCTCTTTGCACTCTAATAACGTACTTGTGGCTGTCACATTTGGTGCCCATGGAGAGTGAGTGAGGCTGTCATGCAGGGCCTCTGATATGAAACAGAGACTGAGTAGGCCCTCAGAGCTTCTGTGCATCTGAACAGAGCCTCTGCTTAACTATGCCACCTACCAGGGGCACATTCAAAATATGTATGTGACTGTTCCCTCCCGACTCCACCCCAGAATTCAACCCCAGGCATTGCCTTCCCACATGGTAACAGATGATGCAGAGACCAACATGACATCCTGTGGCATATTCCTCCTGGTAGAATTTTGCATGCACCAGTCAGAGATCTTTGTCCCACTATCACAATCAGTCTAACCAATGCATGTCGACTCTGTAAACATAAGGCTGGTAGTTGTTATAGAGTAATACATGATGTCATGTTGAATGCTATGGACAATGATCAGTAGACAGTGCTGAGATAGTGTGTATTATGTGTAGATGTGTCTGAGAGGAACATGCCTGTATGTGTATTCTGTGCAAGGAGCTAAGAGACCCCTCAGAATTCACTCTGTGACTGCAATGTAGGAGAAGAGCATAGAATCTTTACTGTCTCAGTAATTCAGTGATTCCATTGGACATTCACTGAGGTCAGCCCTCCATGTGAGCCTAGCTCCCAATAGGCTTCAGCTGCACCAAGAGGGCTGTCAGTGTTGCCATGGATACAACTATTATGGCAGTTGGCAATAATCAGACAACTCACCTGTGCAGCCAGGCATGTCCTGGGGCCTGGAGGCTCAGTCAGAGGTGAGGGGTACTGAATGCACACATCTGATGGAGCTCTTCCTGGTGAGACTGTGTCTCCCCAGCTCACTTCAGTCAAACCAGCAGACAATATGGGAGCTGTATAGCAGCATCATATTGGTAGGTAAGTGTAGGGGCATGCTGTGTGGATAGGCCTTGCTTGTCTTCTATGATGGTGAGAGACATGTGCATGGCCCCCAGAGGAGGGCAGTATGGTCTGTGATGAACCGCAGGGGTCATGAATATGGTTTGAGTTAAGTGTATGTGCAGGTGTACCTATCTTGCCGTGTACAGTGGGTCCCAAGGGACTGCACACCCTAAACATGTGCAGTGCAGCGGATCGTTACATGCGACTGTTGTTTGGCATTGGAGATGCAGTGGAGGTGTGGCAGGCTATGGCCTAGCATGGTCTGCTACTATGAAAGGCCTGTAAGTTAGGCCTGGATCCTAACTCCCATTATAGCTAGAAAAGAACCAAAAATCTGTGAAAAATGAGAAAACTGTTTTAAAATGCTTAATAAGTTTTACATGAATTCATAAGTCTTTTATTATTCTCTTCTGTGCAAAAGAAAGAAATGTTTCAATATATGCATTCCTGAAGCTAGGGATAACCTTGCAGTAGAGAAGTATCAAAACCAAGAACTGCACCATTGTTAGAACAATCCTAAGGGAGAGGGCTGGTTGCTAGGCCCCAGAGGGATTTCTAATTGGACAGGTGCAGGGGGCGTTGGAGCCAATAGGAAGTTTGCATGTAACAAGCTGGAACCAATAGAAAGTTCTCATGTATCAAACTGAAAAAGAGGTATAAATGGTTATGTCTCTGTAAAAGCTTTGCTCAGTTCCTTTTGAAGCTTTGATTGACTGGGCCTGTGCACAATAAACTGGCTTGGATCTTTGAACAGACTCCTGGTTTTATTTATTGCATGCTTATCAGCTGCTACATATTCTTGGTGTGTTGGGCCAGAATGTGCGAGCGGGGGATGGTATGCAAGTGAATATACCACGACTTCTCGCCTCAAAGGTTTGGTCCGGTTGGAACCATGTCTGTCCGACCGCAGGGGAACTTCTCAGGCGCCGCCAATCCCTTTGTATCGGAGAGGGTTCCGCCTTGCCTCGGCAGGCCACTGGGTCCAGCTGGCTAACACCTCAGAACCCGAGGGGAGTCCAGGGTCCAACCCAAGAACTGGTTTGGTATCAGGAACTGGATCCGGTGAGTAGATATTTTCGTGTTTAAAAGTCAGTGCAGCCTGGGGAAAAAGTCTTGCATGAGTATGCGCAAGACTGATTTGGTATAGACTAACTAGGAAAATCTCGCATGAGTATGCACGAGACAAGAGAGCCCGATCACCTCTCATAAGGGCGGTCCTAGTACGCTCCGCATAAGTGAAAGCCGAAGCCGAAGCCATCGATCCTTCTTGTTTGAAATAGTCAGTTAGTCAGAAAAACCTGGGCACTTGAAAAATGATTTCTTGTTAAAATATGATTGCTTGTGTGAGTGAGAGGTCTTGAAATACAGGCCGAGCGAGAGCGGACTCCTGAGTAGCGCAGTTCCTGGCCAGGTGACTGCGCCCAGGTCGCGAAAAGGAGGAAGCGTTTGGTGTTTGTCTGTCCTTACTGTGTATCTGATTTTTGTTATCTGTTGAAACCGCGAATTTCCCTTCTGGTATAAATGTGAGATTATTCTGTTGGGTAATTTGTGGAACAGTTTACCGATTAAGAAATAGTATTAAGCAGAAAAGAAGACAGAAGGAAACAAACTCAGTTGTCACTTTTTCAGTAAAGAAGCTGTCTCATGCATTCCAGTTTTTTTTCCTTTCGCACAGCATGAAGCTGGCTAGCGGAGAGAGAAGGGGCGTGTCTGAAGAAAGGAATGTGCAGTGTCTTTTTAACCCTGTGAAAGCTTAATCTCAACACTTTGCAGCTGGGTTAATTTGTGCTTATTTCAGGAAAATTGTACCTGTTTTATTGAATATGTTTTAATAGTGATGTTCCTTCTGCTATGGTCATGTATTATATAGCATTTAATAAGAATGTTTAGTCAGGATTGTGGATACCGACAGTTTTGGGCTTAGCCTGGAAAGGGTTAAGTTCTTATTAACCCCTTTTGAGTTCCTGTACTTGTACGGACCAAGTGAGAAGAATTTTTGTAGGGCTATAGGTATAATGCATTTGTGGGCTTAGCTTTGTTTTGTGTTATTTATGTTCAAATCTTCAGTAAAGCACTGTAATGGTTTAAATAGGCAATGATAGAAAAAGTCAGGAAACTGCTTTTGTTTTCCCTTTGTCCTACGAAGTAGAGGTTAAGAACCCTGACAGGACTATGAAGCATCCCGAGCCAGTAGTACCAGATCACGACTTGAAAGTGATTTAAATCCTGAGTGAATAAGGAGTTCATCGTGCTTGAATTCTAGTTCCTGATATACTGCAGCAAGCACCTCATAGAAGACATACTTATTTTTAATAAAAATAAAATAGGAAGAAAAAAGGTGTATATGTATTCTAGATATCCGCCCACTTTATGAAAAAAGTATTCGGAATGTCTTTTGAATATCTGCTTCCTAAAACTATAAGATTTAAAGTAATTTCTTTTGCAGAGACATGCTGATTACGGCTGGCAGTTAGTTTTCATGCCAAGTAATTTTATTCCAGTCATACGTAACAGATATGTGGCCATCATGTTAGGAGCTATAGTTCTTTCTGTTGGGATTGTTGTTATAACATGTTGCAAAATAATAGTTTTATATTTTAAGGACTTTATCTAAATTGTACTTATTTAGAATGAGCACACATCCATTATGCTTAGTCCACAGGAAAATGCAGCCTGACTGGTGTGGGGGGGTCAGAGTCCATGCAGATTTTGTTGAAATGTATGACTAGGAATTTTAGCAAGGACTTTGCTGAAGACTACAGACTTAAAATGTCTCTGTCCCTATTAGAAATGCTCTGTGGAAGGGGGTGGCCAGTGTTAGCTACTTCATGGCCCCGTAGTTTCCCGTGTTTATCAGATTGTACAGAGAATGTTCCCTGATCAGTTCCCCTACATAGGATTCCTGGTTAAATGTCTGAGAAAAAAAAATCCATCCTGGATAGAGCGTTGCTATGAGAAACAGTGTAGGAGATTAGTAGCAAACACAAGGGAGGGGGGCCCGGAAGTCTGGAGGAAAAAAAACCAAAAACCTGCTAGTTTACTATCTTTATAGGCCAGTTCCCTCAGCTCTGCCACCACCCCGGGCAGAGCCTGGGGCAGGGGGGGGGATACCTCCCTGCAAATGTCACCAGCCACCTCCGCAGCAGAAGGACGTACACCCCCTCTTGACCGAAAGCCCCGGCACAGTTTAAAGTACACAGAGTAGTCCACAGTCCACCGATGACACTACAAGCAGGGATTCATTTGCCAGTTCAGGGTCACTCACAGCCAGCGCCCGAGAACATGAAGTGGAACCCAGACAGTCCCGATTGCCGTATGCCTTCAGAAGTACAACTACCAGTAAAAGGGAGGGTCACGTTATCCCATTGCACTAGGTCCAGGGCCGGCTTTGCACTAGCCAGCTGACCAGCTTTGTTTCTGCCACTGATTTACTGAACGGAAAGCTGCATTATGCCTCCTACACTGAGAAACCATAAAATTTGATTGAACTAATGAACAGTATTATGCAGACCCATCAGCCTTGATGGCCCCAAGTGGGATCCAAATAGCACAGGCAGCCCTCACTATATACCCCATGCGATCCAGCAGCCCAGGAGAATTTGCGTTTTTGTCAGTCAGTCCAGAGAGATATAAAACAGAAATTGCAGAAACTGGATGGATTTGCGGGCATGAATACAGCACAGTTAATGGAAGTTGTTCAGAAAGTTTGTGAATTGTGGAAATAAATGTGACAGAGAAAATGAATGTAAGATAAGGAAGAAAACAGATCTTCTTGCTGATACTTTAGTTGAATGATGTGGAGGAGGTTTTCCTAATCGAAGGAGCAGAGGAAGTGAAAGGGGTCGTGAAAATGATCGGCCCCCACTGGGTGCGAATCAGTGCGCCCATTGCAGAGAAGAAGAACATTAGAGAAGTGAATGCCCGTATCTTGACTCCACCCCCAGAAGGGGAGGAGGGAGTACTTGATTTTAGAAAGAATAAACCGAGCACAGTGTTCAAGCAAGAGAGGGAAGCAGCTATAGAGTGAGTGGCAGCCGAAGAGGGCCCTAGCATGGATGAAGACTAGGCCAGACCGGACTCCAAGTTTCCCTGGGTCCCCAGGAGCCTATAGTCAGTCTGAAAATAGGGGACCAATATATGGACTTTATGGGGGATACAGGAGCAGAATACTAAAGCCAGTAGCCCCTTTGTTTTCTCGATGCATCACCATTGTCAGAGCTACTGGGGCTAAGGCCACAAAGCCTCTCCTGTAGAACTGCATGTGTGAACTAGGGGGACAGAATTTAACACACCAGTTCTTGTATATGCCTGAATGCCCTATTCCACTTCTGGGCCAAGACATGCTTGCTAAGCTCCAGGCACAAATATCCTTTGCTGAAGGGGAAGAAATGCAAATGACTGTGAACCCAAAGCCTGCTGGATTGATGGTGCTGACTGTTCCCCGAGAAGAAGAGTAGCGGTTCTATAGTGCATCTCCAATCAAGCCAGCTAATTCCTGTATACCCACCAACCTTATAGCCCCACCTGGAGTATGGGCAGAAGATAATCCACCTGGCCTAGCGAAAAACATAGCCCCTGTCATTGTCACCCTCAAACCAGGAGTGGAACCAGTGCATGTGAAGCAGTATCCTTTTCCCCGACCAGCTAATGAAACTATTGAAGTATGGACTTTTCAAGGAGTGTCAGTCACCTTGGAATACCCCCCTTCTCCCAGTTAAGAAACCTGGGACAGGGGATTACCGCCCAGTACAAGATCTGAGGCGAGTGAATGATGCAGCTGAAACTATACACCCAGTGGTACCAAATCCTTATATTCTCTTGGGACTGATCCCCACTGAGGCTACTCATTTTACCGTCTTGGACCTGAAAGAAGCCTTTTTCTATGTACGCCTAGCCCCCACCAGTCAACTTTTGTTTGCTTTTGAATGGCAAGACCCCACAACAGGAAGGCGGGGCCAACTCACCTGGACTAGATTACTTCAAGGATTCAAGAATTCACCTACTCTCTTCAGTGCTATTTTAAATCAAGATCTTTCAAGCTACTATGTGAACCCAGGAGAAAGGGTTCTTCTCCAGTATGTGGACAACTTGCTCATAGCCACCAACTCAGAAAGTGAATGTCTATAAGCCACCAGTAAACTCTTGCACCTTTTTAATGAGGCTGGATACAAAGTCTCAAGAGCCAAGGCATAATTATGTCAAACAAGTTAAATACCTAGGATTCCAGTTGTCTAGCAGAATTAGACACCTGGGACCAGAACGCAAAGAAGCTGTATGCAGTATTCCTACTCCAACCACCAGGAGGCAAGTGAGAGCCTTCTTGGGTGCTGCAGAGTACTGTCGTATATGGATCCCCAATTTTGCGCTGCTAGCAAAACCATTGTATCAAGCTACCAAAGGAATGGAAAAGTCTCCATTGGAATAGGGACTTGAACAGGATGCAGCCTTTTGATCTTTGAAAACCGCTCTGATGTTATCACCAGCTCTGGGTCTACCAGATGTCCAGAAAACCTTTCAGTCTCTATGTTCATGAGTCACAAGGAAATGTTCTAGGAGTGTTGACTCAATCTCATTGGACCTTGGCAACGACCAGTAGCCTATTTGTCAAAACAATCGGATGTAATTGCAAAAGGCTGGCCCCCTTGTTTGAGAGCTGTTGCAGCTACAGCTCTCCTAGTGAGCAATCTTCAAGATACTGTACCACACTCTGTTCTAACCATTATGAAACACAAAGGAAACTTCTAGCTAATTCACGAATGTTGAGGTATCAGAGTATGCTGTGTGAAAACCCCCAGATACATTTGAAGGTCAGTCAAGCTCTGAATCCTGCTACGTTGTTACCAGTTGGTCTTTATCCCCCTGATCATGACTGTTTAGAAACTATGGACACTATATTCTCAAGTCACCCTGATTTGATTGATGTTCCTTTGGAGAACCCTGGACGGACTTTCTTTGTAGATGGAAGCAGTCTTGTCATCATTAATGGACATTGTTGTGCCAGATATGCAGTAGCGACCCTTGATTTGGTAGTTGAGTCCTCAGCCCTGGCCCCAGGAACTTCAGCACAGAAAGCTGGGCTGATAGCTCTTACTAGAGCACTGACAATAGGAAAAGGGGCTCTGTCTAAATGTGTACCCAGATTCCAAGTATGCCCTTACAACCTTGCATGCACATGGGGCCCTGTACAAAGAATGAGGGTGGATAACCTCAGGAAGCAAGTCCATTAAGTATGGCCCCAAGATATTGATATTATCAGATGCATACTGCCTACAGATTTCAGAATTTAGGAAAAGTAGAATGTATAAATAGAACCCTGAAATCTCAGTTGTCCAAACTTTGCCAAGAAGTTCACCTGAAGTAGCCCCAGGTTCTTCCTATAGCCCTTCTTAGGATATACTTAGCCCCTGCTAAGTCTTTAGGAGTTTCCCCTTTTGAGATTCTGTATGGGCGACCCCCGCCTATTGTATAGGAAATAAAGGGAGATATGGAACAGATTAGATCTGAAATTACTAGACAAGAACTATTGGTTTTAAGTTCTGTTTTGTAGAGTCTTCATACGTGGGTACAAGACCAGCTGCTCATCCATCTAACAGAACCCCTGCATCCTCTCAAGCCTGGAGTCTCGGTGTGGATCAAAGAGTGGAGAAAGACACCATTGACACCGCATTGGAAGGGACCTTATGTTGTCATCTTGTTAACCCCAACAGCAGTTAAAGTTGCAGAACTCGAACCCTGGACTCATCACAGTTCAATAAAGTCAGCAGCCATTGATAGCAATGTAGAAAGGAAGGCAGCTACAAAGATATTAGCTATGTGGCAATATTACCCTATACCCCACGATGATGCTATTACACCTGTATAATGTGTTAATTGACTAATGAGTAATTTAATTCTCACCCTTTCTCACTTGCGGGTGAGAATAATCAAAGGGGGGAATGTGGCAGGCTATGGCCTAGCATGGTCTGCTACTATGAAAGGTCTGTAAGTTAGGCCTGGATCCTAACTCCCATTATAGCTAGAAAAGAACCAAAAATCTGTGAAAAATGAGAAAACTGTTTTAAAATGCTTAATAAGAAGTTTTACATGAATTCATAAGTCTTTCATTATTTTCTTCTGTGCAAAAGAAAGAAATGTTTCAATATATGCATTCCTGAAGCTAGGGATAACCTTGCAGTAGAGAAGTATCAAAACCCAGAACTGCACCATTGTTAGAACAATCCTAAGGGAGGGGGCTGGTTGCTAGGCCCCGGAGGGATTTCTAATTGGACAGGTGCAGGGGGCGTTGGAGCCAATAGGAAGTTTGCATGTATCAAGCTGGAACCAATAGAAAGTTCTCATGTATCAAACTGAAAAAGAGGTATAAATGGTTATGTCTCTGTAAAAGCTTTGCTCAGTTCCTTTTGAAGCTTTGACTGACTGGGCCTGTGCACAATAAACTGGCTTGGATCTTTGAACAGACTCCTGGTTTTATTTATTGCATGCTTATCAGCTGCTACAGAGGGACGGTCATTTCGACTTCACATATGGCTTGATCTTTGGACAAGACATGTATTCTGCAGCTGTGTGTCTGTTATGCAGCTACAGTACTGTGTGTCCAGTGCAGTATGTATTGCATGTGTGCCACTGTAGGCAGGCCCTAAGTGTGGTGGTGTCTCAGAATGTGCCAGTCACGTTGTTTCATGTCCTGGGTTTTGGCCATTGCAGACAGGGACCTACAGTCTCTTTGATTCTAGACACTGCTGTGCCAAAAGGTGTGCAGGTATAGCCTAATGGCCAGAGCACTGGCTCAGTAAGCGATAGAGCAGAGTTTGAATCCCACTTATTCTCTTTGTGGATGTGGGAAACTCTCTTCAATATACTACCAGAAACAGTCAGGGTCTGCATTGACTGGAGGAAATACATTTTTATATGTTATGATAACAAACTGGGTCTGCAAACATGCACATTGCAATCATACCCATCTGACATTATGACTTTTTTGACTCTATTTTATCCTATTGCAAAGGGTCGGACATATTCACCCTGCAGATGTATAACACATGATTGGAATATTTCATCATAACTGTGACTGAACATCTTTGTTTCCATCACATATATGCAGTATTTATTTATTTAGACAGTTTTGTATACTGCCTTATCCTTCAATCAAAGCGGTCACAACACAATTGGGGGATACATTTAACACGCGGGGATATGAGACACATACACTAATACTTACAGGGAACATGGGCAATGGAGGGTTAAGTGGCTTGCCCAAGACCACAAGGAGCATCTGTGGGACTAGAAACCCCAGTCCTTCCAGCCCAAGGTTGCTGTCCTCTAGTGGGATTTGAACCCCCGACCTTCCGGCCTGAAGTACCTTGCCCCAACCACTAGGCTACTCCTCCCTATAGATGCCAGCATATCACACTTCTGGGATGGCCACTGCAGAGATCATCATACATCCTTATTTGCTCCATATGGCCAATATGAGAAATGCTTGTCCAGTTGTTATATGCACATGTGTTACCAGAACAGCGCAGGGAGGACACGGTCACACCTCTTAAAAACAAAGAAACCTTTTATTTCGTAAAACCTTCAAAGGTACAGACCCGACTTGGCCAAGTTTCCGTTGTCAGCCAATTAATATTCAATTGCATATATATTCCAGTAGATGCCGAAGGTTCTTGTTACAATGAACCTTTGAAGGTTTTACGAAATAAAAGGTTTCTTTGTTTTTAAGAGGTATGGCCATGTCCTCCCTGCGCTGTTCTGGTGACTCCTGTGATTTCTGCAGAGGGTTGCTGCTCTTCTTCTTTCCTTGGTGTTATATGCACATGTGTCAGGAAGATTGTATGGTGGTTAGAAAAGCTGGGACAGCTGTCATAACCAAATAGCTGATATTGGAACTTCCCTGTGGCACAGCTACATTTTTTTTCACATACACTACAACTGCATTTGTGTGGTCACATCAGATACATCGGGGCAGCAAGGCCATACCCTGCTCTCATCTACCACCATCCATCCTTCAGCCCATCCATCAGGTATAGTCATATATTCTCCTGCCAGCTGCTATGCCATGGCCTATGCAGGAACATTTTAATCATTAGGATGTATCACTCACACTTCTTCTGTGAATGATCTGCACATCACCACTCCTGCTCAGTCATCCTTTTGATACCCACATCATAGCAATGCTGGCTCTGCAAGGAGACACTTCTTCCCATTTCTATGCCACACACTGACATTACAGCAAATTATGTGGGCACTCCTCACTGATACAGTACAGATACCTCCCATATGCTCCTTCCACTTACTGACTAACACGTATGATACATATGGATCTGACATGTCCATCAGTTCTTACCTTTCCTTTCATCCATCACCTAAAATATGACTTTCACAAGGGCTCCCTTATCCTGTGTTATGGTGACAGCCATTTTCGGGCATTAAGGTGCATGCTAGGCACCTTATTGCCCGATGTCCTGTTAATGCCCAATAAATGGAGCCAAGCGCCCTTACCACCAGAATGCCTATTCCCCGCCCTGGATTTTACCAATGACAAAACTCTTACCGCTGCCATTAACACTTGATAACCAGTGTGCCCTTAACGCTCTTTAGTAAACAAACCCCTTAGAGATCATCCGCATACACAGAACGTTTAATGTCTATTCCATAAGCAGAAAGCCCTACAATATCAGGTTGAATAGCACAAAGTAAAGGTTCTAATGCCAAACTAAAAAGGTAAGGGGATGAAGGGCAACCCTCTTAGGTGCCTCTCTGAAGAGAAAAAAAGGCGTCAATACTCCTTTCACATTAATATGTGGTCATACACAAGACATTTAGCAACTGAACAAAGGGCGTGAGTAGCCCAAACTGCTCCAAAGCATAAAACAAATACTTCCACTCCACTCTTTCAAATGCCTTCTCGGTGTCCATCGAGAGTGCCAAGGCAGGATAAGGTGTGGTGTTTGCCCAGTATAGCACCTGACATTGCAATCAAGAACTCATGCCCTTGCATAAACCCAGTTTTATCTGGGCAGATGAGTTTATTCATGAACTTATCCAACTGCATTGCCAAGATCTTGGTACAGATTTTGTAATCAGCATTGAGCAAGGAGATTGGGTAGTAGTTCTGAGGTTTAGTGACATCCCTGCCAGATTTCTCAAGTTACAACATGCACTGCTTCCGAAAAGGCCAAGGCAGCCACTGGATTATCACTCAAAGCCTCAAAACAACACAGAAGGTAAGGTACCAAAAGGTTAGCTATTCATGGTAAAACTTCAAGGGAAAACCATCAGGGCCCAGTGATTTACCGAGAGAGAGTGTTTGAACAGCTAACACAACTTCCAACTCCAAAATAGGAGCAGCGAGAAACCTGTTGGTCACTTGCAGATGGCACACGGAGCTAAAGAAATGTTCAAAAAACAAACTCCGGACAATCAATTTCAGAAGCATACATTGAGATATAGAAGTCCTTAAACAGGAGGAAGTGACATTACCGAGTGGAATGGCACTGTAGGGCTTGAGCTCCATCATCCCTCCGAGGCCGCTTTAGCAAAAATCATGTCCTTTAGCCATGGAGAGCATCGCTGATCCAGCCCCCATCTGTCTGAGCATTCTAGCAGAGATGACTGCAAAAAAGCGAGCAATTGTTCTAAAGAAATTTGTATTTGATCGCACACCAGCCACACGGAAGGACATAGCAAAATGGCACCCACAGAGCCAATGCGGCACTGTGTTATTGCAAAGACATGGGGCCAGATGAGCGGCTCTGAATCTGATGGAGATGATCAACTTTCCCCCGGTGAATTTAGGCAATGGATCTGGGGCTTAAATCCGAAATGCAATCCCTCCAGGGAGTCATTGCTACTCTAGCAATGGACCTCCGCAATGAAGTAATGGACTTTGGAAAGTGTGTAGAAAGTGTAGAAGCACATCTGGAGGAGCATGATGAGGGTCTGATGGACTTAGAAAAACAAGTGGGCCCTTTGGCGTGGCCCTTTGGCGTGGCCCTTAGGCGGTGGCACTTCGAAAAACCCCAAGAAGCAACAAGATCTACTTCTAGTTGGGACACATTTCCACGCTGGCTCTGATCCCTTTCCCGAACCGCAAGTATTACGAAATGCTATAAGATGTGTAATATTTACCCAGTACATTCGCATGTATCAGTGCTAATCTTATTACTGTAGCCAGTAGCACTTGACTGCCAGATTTTACATTATATGTATCAGTGCTAATTTCATACTATTGCTAGTATCACTCAACTGCTATTTTGTTGCCAAAAACCCACTGTCGTGCATCAGTGCTAATCCTACTACTGACAACTGTGCCATACCTCATTACTGTTGCCAGTAATCCACCCTTACCCAAAAAGTGTGAACTTATTATTACTGTTGGCAGTATATTACTCTGTTTTGCTCTTTGCTGAGTGTCACATTGTCTCATTATCCGCTGACGGACACAGTGCTTCATTGCTTGCTTAATGCTGTACTATTCCTGTCTTATATGCTGCCACATTGTTCCAAATACCTACTCATAGCCAGACAGTAAGTTTATACATTTGGACCGTCAGCAACACCATCAAGCCCTGAAGTGTGCACTCATCAACGCAAGGTCAATACGTACAAAATGGCCAATAATTACCGACCTGGTCACAACCCATAATCTTGATATCATCATGATCACAGAAACATGGCTATCAGAATGTGACAACGCAATCATCAACCAGATGTTACCCACAGGTTTTTCAGTCCACACATGCCATAGAACCAATCAGAGAGGAGGAGGAACACTCATCCTTGTCAAAACTTGCCTAGGCTTCCAGATGTGCAACTCAACCAGCACAGCCCACCTGGACTCCCTCACCATAACAAATGACACCTGCACGATCAACCTACTGTACCGAGCACCAACACCATCCTCAGAGGATCTTGCAACCATAATGGGCCTCGCCTGCAACTCAAACAGACCACGATCCCAGAACTGGATCCTAGGTGATTTCAACCTGCCTACGCTACATGAATCTCAAGCCTCTGCTTTCCTAGAAGCGTTACAAGATCTAGGATACGATCAGCTAGTCATTAATCCCACCCACATCAAGGGAAACAAACTTGACCTGATCTTCGCCCCTCAGACGGATAAGGATACCACCCCACTAATACCACCAACCATAACTCCTGTGCCATGGTCCGACCACAGCCTGATCCAATTCCAGATACCTATTAACACACACAATAAAAACTCCAACAAAACCAACACTGCCCACGAACCCTTTTTGAAGCGCTTCCGCCCCTTTAATAAAGAAGAGCTTCGAGAGAAGATCCTCCCACTCCTCAACAACATACCACATGACCTAGATGCATTGGTGTCCACCTGGGACGAGAGCCTCAAGACCATTGCATGCATACCAGCCACAAATAAAACAACAAAGAAACGAGAGCACGCACCATGGTATACCAAAGACCTCCGAGACTCACTCAAGTGCCTGCGCAGGCTCGAGAGAAGATGGCGTCGATCTCACTCTACGGAAGCACAAGGTACTTACATCGCTCACCTAAGAGTACACCGCGATGAATTAACAAAAAGCGGAAACAATATCATTCCGACATCTTGAAGCGGTCACTAAACAAGCCCCACGACCTCTTCAATATAGTGAAATCTCTCATAAGAGAACCTCCTGCAGACCAGTCACAGATGCCACACCCCCAGGCATACTCCAACTACTTACAGTCAAAAATGGTCCAGACTACTACATCTGCAACCAACTACCTACAACCTGAAGTGACCCAGGCTGGTGCAACCTCGAACTCCGCGGAAAACAGCTCTCAGCATATCTTGCCCCAACCATCACCACTATACAAATTTGAAAAAATATCACACAGAGAGATTGAAGACACTATCGCTGCAATCAACCCTACTACCGCACCCAATGACCCATGCCCTGCATTATGGATAAAGGAGTTACGAGGCGACTTAAGCCAATATCTGAGCGAATTAATAAACCAATCTCTTACAACCGGATTGTTTCCACAAAGTCTGAAACAAACATCTATCAGACCACTGCTAAAAAATAACAAGCTGGACCCATCGAAAGTGGAATCATACAGACCAATTTCAAGTATCCCCATGTTTGCCAAAGTAATCGAAAAGTTAGTACAGCGCCAAATCCAACAGCATATTGATACTGAAGCCCCACTGGATCCTTCCCAGCATGGGTTCAGAGAAGCACATGGGGTTGAAACCCTCCTCACCAACCTATTTGACCATCTAGTCTCTGGAACCGACAAAATTCATCAAGGATTCGCCCTCATATTTCTCGACATTGCGGCGGCCTTCGACTCGGTGAGTCACGAGATACTCATACAACGCCTCAGCGAGAAAGGAATTCAGGGAACAGCCCTAAAGTGGTGCAAGTCATACCTGACTAATAGATGGCAACATGTAAGGTCAGGCTCCACAACCTCTGAACCATTTTTACAAAACCAGGGTGTACCACAGGGCTCGTCACTATCTGCATTGATGTTTAACATCTACATGCAGCCCATATGTGCCCTAGCACGTTCATTCAAGGTCAACTGTTTAGCCTACGCAGATGACATCCTCCTATACATCCCATTCAGGACCAACCAACCAGACCTCTCCCCTTTAACAAGATGTTTTGAGGCAGTAGCAGAATGGTTCAGCACACAAAACATGAGAATCAACTACAGTAAAACAGATGTCCTTTTCATCTCAAGGAACCAGGACTTCACCCCTCCACTCTCTTTAAAAATCGGCAACACAGAACTGAAAACCAAACCCACAATCCGCTACCTTGGCGTTACACTGGATCAACATCTGGATCTGAAAACCCACATAAAAAACACAGTAAAAACAGTATACATGAAAATAAAGACCTTAAAACATCTCCGACCGCTACTCGACTTCAGCGACTACCGATCGATCTATCAGGCATTAATATTACCTCATTTCGACTATGCCAACGTAATTCTACACGGTCTCCCTCAAGCAACGCTAGCTCCTCTCCAGCTTGCAATGAACACTGCTGCAAGAGTACTAACAGGGGCTTCACGGAGAGAGCACATAACGCCAGTACTGATGAACCTCCATTGGTTACCGGTTCAAGCAAGAACCCTCCACAAAGTTCTAACCTTAACTTTCAAAGCCGCAAACACTCTGACCCCCACAGCCCTCAGCAAGATGATACATAAAGTACCACAGAACAGAAATAGAAGACCCATGATGCAAAACACCCTAGAGGTCCCAAAAGTAATAACAAAATGCACAAGAGCAACAACAAATAGGGCCTTTACGATTTACGCTGCCAGAGCATGGAATGCTCTCCCCACCTCTATTCGAAACATCACTTACCTAACCCACTTCAGGAAGGCAATAAAGCAGCACCTGTTCACTACATACTACCCTGAATCTAGCCTTAGTAACCATACATATGGCCCCTCAGACAATCACTCATTACAATTAAACAATCAGACTCAGCATGAAAAAGGATAATCAACTGATCGCTCAGAATGTACCCACTGAAATAGAATTAAGACCCCAGTGTAAATAAGATGTAGATATGTTCTGCCTGAAATCAGGTACCAGTGTAATACAATGTATAGAGTTATAGAATGTACATAGTTTCCCCCAGTTACTTCTAAGTTGATCTCCCTGTTTATTGTAAATACAACTCAAAGTTCCCTGTGTTGTATAGTTGATGTTAAATGTAAACCGCTCTGATCTAAAATAGAGCGGTATAGAAGAACTGTTAAATAAATAAATAAATAAATAAATAAGTGCAGGAGTTGGAACAGACAAATGGAGATTTGGCTGATAAAGTCAACGACCTTGAAAACTAGAGTCAACGCAATAATCTGTGTTTCCACAGTATTCCAGAGGAAGCGGCTTACGCAGATTGCCAAGCAGTAGTTTCCAAAATAGTAGCTATGCTCTGGGAGGAGAAAGCTGATTGCCCGAAGGTAGGCTTGGAGCGAGCTCATAGAGCACTGGGACAGTCGTGGGCCAATATTCCCCACAATGTGGTGGTTTGTTTCCATAGCTACTTGGTGAAGGAGCAGATGGTGACAAGGGCTTGCAAGAAATGCTCATTCATTTGGGACTCCTATTGCATCAAAATCATTGAGGACCTGGCTCCTACTATGTTGCAGCGGTGCTGCGAACTGAGAGATATTATTCAGAAGCTGCAGGACCTGGGGCTACGCTATCGTTGGCAGCTCCCATTTGTGCTGGCCATTACAAAAGAGGGACACATAGTCCGAGTGTGGACACTCTCCAGGGACCTGTCATGATTGGTGGATTTGTGCATTTCAGGGGTGAAGGACTTGCCCCCGGCCCACCCAGCTCCACTCTAATGACTGAGTGACTGGTTGCTATTGTTGTTTCTTTCATGATAATGTTCCAGGGGGCAATAGTGGGCTTGCTGGTTCATGAATAGCATATGGGTTGAGTGGACATGTTGTATATAAAGTAATGGGAAGATGACAGGAGGGAGGGGGATTGAGGGGTACAGGAGAGTTGGGAGGGTTGGGAGGGCAGGAATGACATGAGTGTGATTGGGGGGAATGGGTGGACTGTTGAGTGGGGAAGATAGGAATAAGGAATAGTGAAAGGCATCTGCACAAGGGCCGGGGGGGTGGGGTAAGAGTGAGAGTCTCGGGCTGGGGGATGGTGGGCTCACAGGGCTTGGGTGAACATCATTTGCCTCAGTGTGTTGGGTTTTCAGGTGCTGTAGGGCAGCATGTAAGTTGGGGGTAGAGAATGGAGTAGGGGGAGGGGGTGAGGAAGGGGGAAGAAGTGGGAGTAGAGAAGGAACAGGGCTTGAGGAGGGAAGGATCCCTGGATGGGTGGGGGGAGGGGTTGTGGATAGGAACAATTAATGCTAAGGGCTTAATTTGCCCAGGAAGCAGCAGATTAATTGGCTTCAGTTGGACATAGTATGTGTTCAGGAGACACACCTGAGACCAGGGCTTGCTGCAGGATAGAAACTTCCAACAGGGTTACTTAGCATCTAAGAAGGGGGGAGGGAAGTCGGGTGGGGTAGCTATTCTGCTCTGCAACACAGTGTCATTTGAAAAAGGTGGAGTGGCCCAGGATGGGGAGGGTAGATATGTGGATCTCAAGGGAATGGTGAGTGCTTATGCATCAAACGAAGACCAGGGGGAGTTTTTTGACCAGTTCGGAATAAGAACATAAGAACATAAGATATGCCATACTGGGTCAGACCAAGGTCCATCAAGCCCAGTATCCTGTTTCAAACAGTGGCCAATCTAGGTCATACATACCTAGCAGTTTACCCAAAAGACACAGGTTCCACAATGCTTGTATTGGGTCAAGCATTGATATCCTGGGTCCCTTCTTAATAATGGTTTATGGACCTTTCCTCCAGGAACTTGTCCAAACCTTTTTTAAACCCAGCTACACTAACAGCCTTTACTACATCCTCCGGTAACAAATTCCAGAGTTTGATTACACGTTGAGTGAAAAAATATTTTCTTTTATTAGTCTTAAATAGTTTACTCTGTAGATTCATTGCATGTCCCCTAATCTTTCTATATTCTGATAACGTAAACAATCAATCTACGTTTACCCGTTCCACTCCGTTCAATTTATAGACTTCTACCATATCTCCCCTGAGCCGACTCTTTTCCAAGTTAAAGAGCCCTAACCTTTTTAGCCTTTCTTCATAGGGGTATCCTTCCATCCCCTTTACCATTTTGGTGGCTCTTCTCTGAACCTTTTCTAATAACGCTATATCCTTTTTAAGATACGGTGACCAGAATTGCACACAATATGCAAGGTGCGGTCTCACCATGGGGCTGAATCGCCAGATCGCACCGACGCCGGCTTTCTCCCGGCCTCCCAAGCTGAGCCGCGTGTGCAGGAGCTCCAGCCCAATCCGGGCTGTGGGAGAGGATGAATCACCCGATCGCACCGACGCCGGCTTTCTCCCGGCCTCCCAAGATGAGCTGCATGTGCAGGAGCTCCAGCCCAATCCGGGCTGTGTGAGGGGTGAGGGTCTCCCTATTTAGGACCCCCTCACCCAGGCCCCCGCGCCTGCCGGGCCCGCGCCTAAAAGCCGCGCCAAAGGGCCCTTAGGCATGGCCCTTTGGCGTGCCAATCTCGTCTCCTCAAGAACAACCCGTCCACCGTCCACCCTCCACCCTATGACATGGGTAAGCAGCTCAAGCACCTCTGCCGCCTCACCCCCATCTCACTACCTGTAGCAATCCACTGCTGCCTCATTGCTTGTAGGTTATCATCACCTGCTGCTTGCCTAGACAACCCATTGCTGCCCCATTGCTTATAGGTTAGCAGTGCTGCTTTGCCTGAACATTTGCCATTTTGCTGGACAATCATTTGCTCCTTGCCTGGACAATCCATTGTGCCTCATTGCTTATAGTTTAACACCTGCTGCTTTGCCTGAATATTTGCTACTTTGCTTTGCTTTGCCTGAATATGCTTTGCTTTGCCTGAACATTTGCTACTTTGCTGGGCAATCATTTGCTGCTTGCCTGGACAATCCATTGTTGCTTCATTGCTTGTAGGTTAACACTTGCTGCTTCATCTGAACACTTGTTGCTTTGCTGGACATTGCTTGCATCAAACATGCTACCCACTGCCTACATTGTACTTGCTACCCATTGCTTACATTGACCTTTGCTGCACAAGCTATAGTCCCCCACTACCCTTGCTTGTTGTTTTAACCCATACTGCATGGTGTGTAGTCCCCATCTGTAACTCAACTACACTGTATAATGTATAGAATCCTTAGTCACCTCATTGCTTGTAGTTAACATACACTGCATAGTCACCTCATTGCTTGTAACTTAACATACGCTGCATAGCCCCCACTACTCAACTTCCATGGCACCACATCACATCATCCTTCTCTTCCTCTTACTTCCCAACTGTTTCCCCTCCTACCAGCACCATCATTCCTCTCCCCCTACTCTCCCCCTACCTTCATCACTTCTCCCTCCATTCTGTCCTCTAACCTAGCATCTGCTCTTGAGCTTCATCACACCCTCCCCCTCATTCAACCAGCCCCTCTCTCCCTAAGGCAACCCCACCCTCGCTTACGCCGTTCTGCCTCCACTTTATCCCGCTCTCTACTACTCCTTCTCCTTCTCTCATTAGGTAATATTAACCCCAACCCTGGCCCCCCTCAATTTCTGTCTCACTCTAAGAAGAGTTCCTCTCATACCTTATCTAACCTCATCCATATCCCTCTCCTCTCCCCTTCCGCCTCCCCTCACTCATGCCCCAATCACTCACCCAGGGATATCAACCCCAACCCTATCCCCCTCAGAGTTCAGTCTCACTCTAAAAAGAGATCATCACGTAACCTATCTAATCTCATCCATATCCCTCTCCTTTCCCCTTCCACCCCCCCTCACTCATCCCCCAATCACTCATCCAGAGATATCAACCCCAACCCTATCCCTCCTCCCCCAGGTCAGTCGCACTCTAAAACGAGATCATCACGTAACCCTTCTAATATCATTAACATCTCCCTTCATCCCCCTTTCACTCCCCCTCCCTCATGTACCTCACAGAGAGCAAACTCATCCAGAGACACCTACCCAAACCCTGGCCCCCCTCAATCTCTGCATTACTCTGACAATAGGTCCTCACGTTACGGCCCCCCCTAGACCACTGTCTTACTCTGGAAAGAAGTCCTCACGTAACTTGTCCAACCTTATCCATATCCCTCTCCGTTCCCCCTCCTCTCTCCCATTCTCATGTACCCTATGGAACGCATGCTCAGTCTCCAAAAAACGTCCTTTCATTCATGATCTCTTCATATGTAATGTACTACACCTTCTTGCCCTAACTGAGACCTGGATCCTCCCAGATGATACCGCATCCGCTGCTGCTCTCTGCCACGGGGGCTACCAGTTCTCCCATACACCTCGATCTACTGGCCGCGGTGGTGGTGTTGGGCTTCTACTTTCTCCCTCTTGCCAATTCCAACCCCTCCGCTGCCTCAGTCACACTCCTCCCTCTCTTTTGAAGTCCACTCCATTCGCCTTTTCACACCACTTCCCCTCCGAGTAGCTATTATCTATCGCCCACCCGACACATCCAAATCAACCTTCCTTAACGACTTTGACTCCTGTCTTTCTGGATCCCTCTTCCCCCACCCTTATTCTTGGCGATTTTAACATTCACGTTGACAACCCCTCCGATCCCCATGCTCTAAAGTTCCTCGCCCTCACCTCCACGTTTGACCTCCAACTTTGCTCCACTGCCCCAACCCACCTGCACGGCCACTGCCTTGAACTGATACTCTTCTCCAAATCCTCTCCCTCAAACTTCCGCAACTCAATCCTTCCCTCATCTGACCATCACCTTTTAACCTTTAATCTTCAGCTTCCGTTGTCTCAATCTCGTCCTGTCTCCTCCGACCTATTTAGAAACCTTCATAATATTGATCCCTTGACCCTCTCCTCCACCATTTCACCATCTCTTTCCTCCATTATGTCCTCCTAATCCGTCGACGAAGCAGTATCCTCTTATAATGCTGCACTATCCTCTGCTCTTGACACTCTTGCCCCACCTACCCCACACCCTGTCAGACATTCTGTTCCCCAGCCCTGGCTGTCATTCACCACCCGCTATTTACGCACCTGTACCCGCTCTGCTGAACATGTTTGGACCAAATCCCGCTCCCCAGAAGACCTTCTACATTTCAAATTCATGCTTGGCTCCTTCCAATCAGCCATAGCGCTTGCCAAACAAGAATAATACATCCATCTGACTAACTCCCTTGCCTCTGACTCTCGCCGCCTCTTTAATACCCTCAATTCCCTCCTCAAGGTGCCCCCGCCCCCTGTCCTGCCCTCCCTTTCTGCCCAAACCCTAGCAGACTACTTCCACGACAAAATCCAAAATATTACCCTTCAATTCCCCACCTCCTTATTTACCCCCTCCCCAAATCGCCCTCCCCACCCACACCTCCTCTGCTAACCCCTCCTCATTCCTTACAATCTCTGAAGAGGAAACCACACTCCTTCTTTCCTCCTCCAAACCCACCATCTGTTCCTCTGACCCTATCCCCACCCATCTCCTACACCTCATCTCCCCCACCGTTGTCCCCTCCATCTCTCACATTCTCAATGTTTCGCTCTCCACTGCAACTGTCCGCGTTGATTTCAAACATGCTGTTGTCACACCTCTCCTCAAGAAACCCTCACTTGATCCCACCTGTCCTTCTAACTATCGACCCATCTCCCTCCTTCCCTTCATATCTAAACTACTAGAACAAGCAGTCCACCGCCGCTGTCTCGACTTCCTCACCTCCCAGGCCCTCCTAGACCCACTACAATCCAGCTTCCGTCCCCTACATTCCACTGAAACAGCTCTTACAAAAGTCTCCAATGACTTGTTCTTGGCAATATCTAAGGGCCTCTACTCAGTCCTCATCCTTCTCGATATCTCCGCTGCCTTTGACACTGTTGAACACAATCTTCTCCTCACCACCCTCTCCTCGCTTGGTTTCAAGGGCACCATACTATCCTGGTTCTCCTCCTACCTCTCCCATCGCTCCTTCAGAGTATGCTCTTGTGGCTCCTCCTCCTCTCCCACCCCGCTCCATGTTGGTGTACCCCAAGGATCCGTATTGGGCCCCACTCCATTTCTCTCTCTATACCAGTCCCTTGGCATGCTCATCTCCTCCCATGGCTTCCAGTACCATCTCTATGCCGATGACTCCCAAATCTACCTCTCTACACCTAATATCTCTCCAACAATCCAGACCAGGATCTCTGCCTGCCTTTCTGACATTGCTGTCTGGATGTCTCATCACCATTTGAAGTTGAACATGGCCAAGACTGAACTCCTTGTCTTTCTCCCCAACTCCTCCCCTCCTCTTCCCCCCTTCTCAGTCTCCGTGGATGGATCCACGATCCTTCCTGTCCCCTCAGCCCACAATCTGGGGGTGATCTTTGATTCCTCTCTCTCCTTCTCCACACATATCCAGCTCGTAGCTAAGACCTGCCGCTTCTTTTTCTACAATATTAGCAAAATCCGCTCCTTCCTTTCTGAGCACACTATCAAAATGCTTATCCACTCCTTAATCTCCTCTCGCCTCGACTACTGCAACCTAGTCCTTGCCAGTCTCCCCATGAGCCATCTCCTCCCCCTTCAATCTATTCAAAATCATGCTGCTCGACTAATCTTCCACCAGTCTCGCCATGCCCGCATTACTCCTTTCCTCAAATCGCTTCACTGGCTCCCTATCCAGTTCCGTATCCAATTCAAGCTTCTCCTGCTGACCTATAAATGCATTCACTCCACGGCCCCTCAATACCTCTCATCCCTTATCTCTCCCTACATCCCTCCCCGGGAACTTTGCTCCGCCAACAAATTACTTCTATCCAGGCCTTTCACTCGCACCGCTAACTCCCGATTTCGCTCCTTTCACTTTGCTGCACCTTATGCCTGGAACAGCCTACCTCTGTCTGTATGCCAAGCACCTTCTCTGGCCCTCTTCAAATCCAGATTAAAGATCCACCTCTTCACTATTGCTTTCGGATCCTGACGTCTATCCTATATCTCAACCTAACTCCCATCAATTTTTATGATCGAATTGTAATGACCATATTATGCTTTGCACCTAATTGACCAATGCTCTGTATTGCACCAAATTGACCAATGCTCTGTATTGTCTCAACTTAATTGTAAGCTCGTACGAGCATGACTCTTATATTTTTGCCTGTACAGCGCGGCGTGCGTGGCGCTATATAAGTGCTAAATAGTAGTAGTAGTAGCAGTAGTAGTAGTAGTAGTACCATGGAACGGTATAGAGGCATTATAATACCCTTTGTTTTATTTTCCATTCCTTTCCTTATGATACCTAGCATTCTAATTGCTCTCTTAGCCGCCGCTGCACACTGGGCTGAGGGTTTTAACATGTTATCCACAATGACGCCTAAATCGTTTTCCTGGGAGGTGGTTCCTAATGAGGAACCTTGCATCATGTAACCATAGTTTGGGTTGTTCTTCCCTAGGTGCATAACTTTGCACTTGTCCACATTAAATTTCATCTGCCATTTTGATGCCCAGTCTTCCAATTTATCAAGATCCTCTTGCAATTTTCCACAATCCTCTTGGGTTTTAACAACTTTAAATAGTTTTGTTTCATCTGCAAACCTCACTCGATATTCCCTTTTCCAGGTCATTTATGAATATGTCAAAAAGCAGCACAGATCCCTGGGGTACACCACTATTCACCTTTCCCATTGGGAAAATTGGCCATTTAGCCCTACCCTCTGCTTTCTATCTTTTAACCAGTTCCTGATCCACAATAGTACACTGCCTCCTATCCCTTGACTCTTTAGTTTTGCCAAACGTCTCTGATGAGGGACCTTGTCAAGGGCTTTCTGAAAGTCCAAATACACTATATCAACCAACTCGCCTTTGTCTACCTGTTTATTCACGCCTTCCAATAAACATAACAGATTAGTAAGACAAGATCTTCCTTGTCTAAAGCCATGTTGGCTGTCTCCCATTAAGCCATGACTATCTAAGTGTTCAGCAATTTTGTTCTTTATGATGGTTTCTACGATTTTTCCCGGTACTGACGTCAGGCTCACCAGTCTGTAGTTTCCCGGATCACCCCTGGAACCCTTTTAAAAAATTGGCGTTATATTGGCCATCCTCCAATCTTCAGGTATTAGAGATGATTTTAATGATAGTTCACAGATTACTAATAGCAGGTCTGCAATCTCATATTTCAGTTCTTTCAACACCCTTGCATGTATACTATCCGGTCCAAGTGATTTGCTACTCTTCAGTTTATCAAATAGTTGTAATACATCTTCCTGATGTATCAATATTTCCTTCAATTCTTCCACACCTTTAAATACCACCAGTCATGGGTAACATCCCTACATCTTCCTCAGTAAAGACCGAAGCAAAGAATTCATTCAGTCTCTCTGTTATTGCCTTGTCGCCTCTTAGTGCACCTTTAACCCCTCTATCATCTAATGGACTAACTGACTCTCTCACAGGTTTTTTCGCTATGAATGTACTTGAAAAATTCTTTATTATGCGTTTTTGCTTCCGCAGCAAGCTTCTTCTCAAATTCTCCCTTTGCCTGCCTTATCAGTGCCTTGCATTTAACTTGCCAGTGCTTGTGCTGTTTCCAGGTTTCATTCTTTGGCTCTTTTTTCCATTTCCTGAAAGATGCTTTTTTGGCAACAACAGCCTCTCTGACCTCACCTTTAAAAAATGCTGGCAGTTTTTTGGACTTCCTTTCACTTTTCTTAAAGCATGGAATACAGCTGGTCTGGGCTTCCAATATAGTATTTTTCAACAACACCCAAGCTTGATGTAAGACTTTAACCTTTGCAACTGCTCCTTTTAGTTTTTTCTTAACTATTTTCCTCATTTTATCATAGTCTCTCTTTCAAAAGTTAAAAGGTAGTACTGTGGATTTCCTTACCATCCTTCCTCCACTAATTAAATCAAATGCAATCATGCTATGATCATTATTGCCAAGTGGCCCCAACAGCTTTATCTCTTGCACCAGATCTGGTGTTCCACTAAGGACTAGGTCCAATATGGCTTCCCCTCTGGTCAATTCATGAAGCAGCTGTTCCAAGAAGCAGTCATTTATTTCATCTAGGAACTTTATCTCCCTAGCTTGTCCTGCCGTGACACTGACCCAGTCAATACCGGGGTAATTGAAATCACCCGTTATTATTACTGTGCTGTAACTTTTGTTAGCTTCCTTGATTTCTTTGAGCATTTCATCATCCATTTGTTCATTCTGGCCAGGCGGTCGATAGTACACCCCTACTGCCATCGCCATCCCCTTTTTATATGGAATTTTAATCCATAGAGATTCTACAGCAAATTTTGTTTCCTGCAAAACTTTAATCCTTTCTGACTCAATGCCCTCTCTAACACAGAGAGCAGCCCCCTCCACCAATTTGATCAGCTCTATCATTACGATATAGTTTGTACCCAGGTATCACAGTGTCCCACTAGTTGTCCTCCTTCCACCATGTCTCTGGGATTCCAATCATATCTAACCTCTCATTTAGTGCTATATATTCTAACTCTCCCATTTTATTTTTTAGACTTCTAGTATTTGCATACAAGCATTTTAGAGACTGTACTTTATTCATATTAATTTGGCTATTGGTAGGCATGGGTAATTTGGGATCTTTAAACTCTGTCTGCTCCATACTCTAGGGCATTTGGGCTACTTTACTCTTTTTTTGGAACCTCTCTGCTTTTGGTAGTATCCTTCAAGGATACATTCTTCTGAACCATGCGCTCTTGTGTGACTGTCGGCTTTCCCATATTATCTAGTTTAAAAGCTGCTCTTTCTCCTTTATAAAGGTTAATGCCAGCAGCCTGGTTCCATCCCGGAAGCATTCAGGGTTTGTAGGGGGGACAATTGTAATGGGGGGTGATTTTAATGTATTGAGTCCACATCTGGCAGATAGAGGGGGATGGGTGTGAGGTGAAAAGCATACAGGCAATGTCTGAGAGAGGTTATGAAGTTATGGCAACTAGTAGATACTGTAACTGGTATCCCCGGGGCAGTGCTTTCATTCTCCAAAAGCTCCATTGAAGCCATTGAGAAGGATATTGCTGAATATTTTGAACTCAATCCTATGGGGAGGTTCAGTTTGACACGGTTTGGGATTGATTTAAAATTTATCTACATGGCCAGTTAATTATGAGGGAGGTGCGCAAGAAATGTTTTGACTGCAGGCTTAGGTTAAGGGGAACAGACCACATGAAGAACACTGAACCAGGCGCGTACATGAGCAAGGACTCTCCAGCTCAATGTGGTGTCTTTCCAATTGCTTGACTGCATTTCTGAAAACATGGTAATAAACCAGTTTGCTTATTGGCTAGGAGTCTTAAAGCCCAACAGACATTGAATACTGTGGTGAAGATACAGAAGGGATATGGGGCATGGGTGATGGAAAATGAGGCAATTCGTGAAGAATCCCAGGACTTTTATTGGAGCTGCATAGAACCAAGGGGGAGGTGGACTCAGATGTGGTGAATAGCTATCTAGAGGGATTGTCTTTCTCTCCTTATCCAATGAAGTCAGGGAGTGACTAGATCAACTCATCACTTTGGGGGAGGTGGAGGGGGTCATACAGGGGCTGTTGAATGATAAGTCCTAGGACTGGATAGATTGACATCCCTGATATATAAGAAAATTTGCGATCAACTTCACCCAATGATGGTGTAAGTTTTTAATGGGATCCTGGAGGGGGGCCTGCTGCCCGCTTCCTTGGGACAGGCAGGGATTATTGTGATTCTGAAGCTGGGAAAGGATGTGACCCAATGTGCTTCATATCAACCTATTTCCCTGTTGAACTTGGATGCCAAGATCTTGATGAAGGTTCTGATGAACCGCCTTGGCGTTTTTATGCCAACTGTGATTAAATCCAACCAAACGTGGTTTATATAGGGGTGGCAGAAAATGTGAAGAGGGTGGTTAACTTAATCTGAGTAGCACAGGCTAGAAGCTTAAAGCTATAGCTTTGGTGGTTGATGCCGAAAAGGTATTCAACAGGGTGGGGTGGGAGTTTCTTTGGGACCATGCAGAAATTTGGGTTGGGTGATTATTACTTACAGTGGGTACATGGGATCTATGAGCGACCAACTGCAGCAGTGAAGGTGAATGGGGGATACTTCATGTTTTTTGACCTGGAACGTGGCACATGGCAGGGGTGCCCACTCTTCCTCCTGCTGTTCGCACTGTCTTTGGAACTGCTGGCCAAGACGATCCAACATAGAGTAGATTATAGGGAGCATGCAGGTGGGAGACGATCAACACAAGATTTTGTTGTTTGCAGATGTTTTGCTGGTTCTGACTGACCTGGAGACCTCATTGTGGACCTTTCAGGAGGAGCTGGACCAATATCAGTGAGTGTCAGATTTTAAGATAAATTGGATAAAACAAAAGCCTTAAACATCACCCTTCTGGGAGACAAGGTGGAATGATTGCAGAAGCTTTCCCCTTTTAAATGGGCATCAGGTTCCTTGAACTACCTGGGAGTAAAGATTAGCTCCGACCTTTCCAAGCTATCCCAGCTTAATTATTTACCCTTGTGGAGAGAACGATTTGATGAGATGGAGCACCGGATATGGCTTCCTTTCTCCTGGTTGAGAAGGATAGCATGTGCTAAGATGGTTGTACTGCCTAAGATATTGCACTATTTCCAGACACTGCCTGTGGCAATCCTGTGTGGGGACTTGGAGGTTGTTTCACTATATTTGGAGTAGGTGACCACCGAGAGTGGCATGCTTGGTACTTTATCAAGCCATAAAACAGGGGGGAGGGTTCTAGCAGGCCCAATCTTTATTGGTACTATATAGCGGCACAGTTACACAATATAGTGGGGTGGCATGATGAGGAGGGGCAAAAATGGGTACAAATAGAGTCACTACACTAAAGGAATCCCCCTAAAGTATGGATGGGGGGGAAGGTGAAGGGGCTTGGAAACCCCTTTGTCAGGCAGGTGGATCAGATTTGGAGGAGATCTATGTGCTGCTGACACTTCCAAGGTGGGAGCTCCATACTTCAACTTCTTTGCTATAATATGGCCTTTCAACTGGGGTTAGTAGATCCCATATTCCAGCAATGGAAGCATAGTGGGCTTTATACTCTGTTATGGTTTATGGTTTATTGGTTTATTCAGATTTGATATACCTCTTTTTGCCATACAGACAGAGAGGTTTACAATAAAATAAACAATTACAAATAATAAGAAAAGGAAAAGAAATCCATCAATTAATAGGAAAACAAAGAGCATAGAGATAGAGAATTGGGAGTTTAAAAGCTCTGTATCTTTTTTGGGACTACAGCTCAGCTATACAGATCAACACCAAATGTATACGTAAAGAGGTGAGCCTTGAGAAGGCATTTAAATGTAGAGGATGGCAAGGAATTCCAGAGGGCAGTTGCTAAGTGGAAACAAGCAGAACGACATGTTGAATGAAGTTTAACGTGTATGGGTGACAGAAGAACCAGGTAGTTGTCTTGTAGGGACCTGAGGCAGCGCTGGGTATATGGTTGTGCAGAGATTTGTGGGTAAGCATGAGGATTTTTAACAGTATCCTCTGAGGAATAGTTAACCAGTGGTGTTGGATAAAAAGGGTGTGACATAATCATAATTTCTGACAAGGGTGAGGGTACAAATGGCAGTGTTCTTCATCGACTGAAGACGTTTCATCTGATGCTGTGGGAAACCAGTGAAACAAACATTGCAATAGTCAATTTTGGAGATAATTGTACTGAGGAATAGAGTCATCATAGAGACTTGATCAAAAAAAAAGGACAGAGAGCAAGGATTCAATGCAAAACCGAGAAGGCAGATCTAGTTAAGTGAGAGATGTGTGTGGAGAATGTGAGCTCTGAGTCTATGTGAATGCCAAGGTACTTAAAGAATGAGTGCAGTGCAATTGGGGAGGATCCGAAAGAAGGAGCCAAAGAGAGGGTAATTTTGGAACCTATAATCCAGGTTGCTGTGGTCTTGACTGGGTTACGTTTTAGGGCGTTGGTGTAAAGCCAGGCTGAAATGGAGTCAGCATTGATGAAGGAGAGACCAGGAGAGGTACTGTCAAGGTGAACAAGAAGTATGTCATCGGCGTAGATATAAAACTTAATGCCTAGTGATTGAATGTGGGTGGCAAGAGGATTAAGAAAAATGTTGAAAAGAATGGGGGAGAGGGCAGACACTTAGGGGACCCGACAGGGGAGGGAAAATGGTGAAGAAATACCACAGTGCCTGCGAACCTGATAAATGTGATTCTGAAGGAAAGAGGAGATCAAAGGCAGCCATGAGGTCCAGGGAAACTGCCAAAGGCATAAAAGCCTTGGTCCAGATAGGTGTAGATGTCGTTGAGCACAGAGGCAAGAATAGTTTCAGTACTGTGGTGCATGCAAAATCCAGATTGTTGAGGATGCTAGGTGAGGGTGTGTTCAAGATGGATGGATAACTGATGAAGGATCAAGTGTTCATCAAGTTTAGCATGAAAAGGGAGACTGGAGATAGGACGGTAAAGAGTGGGATTCTTAGGGACGAGCTTGAGGTCTTTCAGTAGAGCGCGGATAATCAACTTCTTCCAAGAGGAAGGGACAGTGCCTGATGAAAAAGAACCATTAAGCATTGCAGAACAGATGTAAGGGATGATAGTGGAGAGTGTGCAGGTCAAAGCCACAATGTCAAGTGAGGGAAAGGAACGCCAAGTGTATATTCCAGTTTGAGCAGATGGAGTGGGATATGAGGGCTGAAGAAAAGGGTCATGCAAGGGAAGGCTAGAGCGGGCGGAAAGAATTTTGGATGATAAAGCATCAGTAAGGGTATCAGGGGAAGGGCCAGTGGAGGCCAGAGAGGTAGAGGTAGAGGGAGCTGGTAAAGTGGCAAGTTGAGCAGCAATGGAGAAAAGGGGTTTTGGGTTATGACAAGAGACCGAGACTAGAGATGAATAGTAGTCCCTCTTAACAGTCAAAACCATTCTGTTACAATTCTGTCCCAAGGGAGAGTTCATCTCATTTGTGGATTTACAGGAGAACTTTGGTCTAGGCCCCAGGGATTTTTACAGGTGTCTGCAAATGAGGCATTGGCTCAATTCCAAGGAGTGGGGACGGGCCATGGCATAAGGCCTATCAGAGTTTGAATGCATTTGTTGGTAACTGTTGGCTAGGAAGAGGGTGATCTCTAAAATCTATAAGTTGCTAGTAGGGAAAGGGGGGAGCAAGGTGAAGTTCCAGGTACAATGGGAGCGTGATTTTGGTAGGAAATTTGAGGACCAGGAATGGGGAAAAATCGTTAAGGTTATCGGCAAGGGACAAGTGGCAGTCCACCACATAGAGAATGGGTACAAGGTTCTATACCACTAGTACCTGACTCTGGTTAGGTTACACAAGCTGATTAAGGGGGATCTGGAGGGGTGCTGGAGGGGCTGTGGGGGCGTGAGTGATTATTGCCATATGTGATGGAGCTGCCCAAGTCTAGTAGAGGCAGTGTGGAAAGAAGTGCAGCAGGTAGTGGGATCAGAGGTGAATTGGAACATTGCAGGGGCACTGCTGGGAGTATGGGGGGGTCTGGAGGGGGGAGAAAGGGAAACTGATCCATATGTGTGTCTTTGCAGCACGATGTGAGATTGTCCTGTATTGAAAATCTGTTCAGGTGCCTACAGTGTGTTACTGGCATAAGTAGATGCAGTCGGTGTTTTTGATGGAACAGTTGACATCTGCCTTGATTGGCTCCCACAGTTTGAGAAAGTGTTCGGAGCCATTTGCATCTAAGTATGTTAAGTAAGTTGGATCATTTCCACCCATGTCTAAGGGAGGGGGGAGGGAGAAGTTTATGTATATGTAATGTAATGGTTATACTTGTTGGAAAAACTGTTCAATAAACATTAAAAAAGAAAAAAAAGAAGTCCTTAAAAACCCTACCTATCTTGGAGTCCAAAGTCACAACCTGTCCGGTAGAATTAATAAGGGAAGCCACCCACTGCCTATCTGCCCTTCCCTTCAAATATTGGGCCAGCAACTGCCCTGCTCAATTATTAGCTTCATAATAGGAGACTTTACACTGAAATAACACACTAGAGGCAGACTCAAACAATAAGCTATACCACCCTCAGCTCGATTGTAGTGCACGCTAATAGCACCAACACACTGAGTGGACGTTGACAGTGCCCAAGCATTCTACAGCATGTTAATAGCACCTGCACACTGAGGTGGCATTGAAAATGGTGGAGCATCAAAGGAGGCCTAAGGAGCAGGTAAGAATGGCAATCTGCACCACTTTTGGACAGCAGGGTCGTGTGTGTGTGTGTGTGTGTGTGTGTGTCTCTCTCTCCAGAGGAGTGTGGGCTGCAGCAATACATTGTGCATGCATGTGGTGCCCAGGCTCTATGGCTGTGCATACAAAATGCTGCTGGTCAGCTATTCAGCAGCTCTACATACTGTGTGAGATCCCATTTACAAGCAGAAGGTTAATTTGCAGTAAGTAGTTGCAACATGTGGCTGTGATGCTGTAATGCATTCCCAGTTACACCATTGTCAAGGCACATCCCTGCAGCATTCCCCTACACTAACATCCCAAGATGACACTGCTGTGCCCCATTTCACTTGCTGGTTTGACTGGAGTAAGCAGGGGGAACACGTGTGTGTATGTTGCTTCCCTTACCTCTGACTGAGCCTCCAGACCTCAGGACACACCAATTTGCACAGGTGAAAGGCCTGATTAATGCCAACTACCCCAACAGCTGTATCCATGGCAACACTGTCAACCCACCTGGTGCAACTGCAGCCTAAAAGGAACTAGGCTCAAGTGGAGACCTGGCATCTGTGAATGTGCAGTTCAGTTACATAGTGACTCTCGAAAATATCTGCTATTTACCTGCATGCATGTTGCTCTTGTCCTATGCTGCACTCGCAGAGTGCAATCTGGGGGACTCTTTGCTCCATGCACAGTATGCACATACAGGCAGGTCCGTACCATGCCAAAGTGCACACAATATAAACCATCTCAACACTATCCACTGATCACCGACCTAAACATTCAGCAGTACATTACCTATTACTTCAAAAGAGAGTTCAAATGTACTTCTTTGCCTGATTGTGATTGTGGGACACTGACCTTTGAATGGGGGGGTGCACAATTCCATCTGCCGAAATGTGGCACAGGATGTCATGTTGATCTCTGCATTGCCTGTCACCATATGGGACGTGCCTGGAGGTGAATTTTATGGTGGGGAGAACAGTAACAGTAACATACATATATAGAATGTGCCTTTTGTAGTTGACATTGCTAGACAAAGCCTATGTTCACATTCCCCACAGATATGCAGGCCTACTCAGTGTCAGTATGTGTTACATCAGAGGGCCTGCATGACCACTTCACCCGCTCCTCATGGGCCAAGTGTGACAGTCACAAGGATGTTGTTAGAGTACAATTAGGCATGGAATGGTGGTGTATATGTTGTCAGCAACTGTACCAACATCTAACACCATGTCCAAACTGCCATGCTTCCACACGCATATGGGTGGAGGAGGCGCACTGCTTCTGCAGCATGGGACAGTTCATGTGCTGCACTGGCCAGTTTTCCAGGGTCCATGGCTAAGGACATAACATTATATGGATGTACAAGAATGGCACTATGTTCAGTGCTCACTGCCACAAGCTATATAAGAGGACACAGTATTTGGGGATGTGTCAGACGTAGACCATTGTGGGACAACATGCACTCCCAGCCTGTCTGCAGCCCAATTTACAGTGCAACTTGCATTGCATTAGTGTTCCACAAGTTTACACAAATTAAGAGAAGAGGATTCTGGGTACTGTCTAAATCAGAGCAGTTTGCACAGGATACTGTATATATGAACCAGAGGATAGGTAAATGGCTGAGCCATCCTAACGTGGGTCTGACACAAGCATGGAGAGGGTGAATACATCAGTTCATGCTGAGAGGCCACTCTCACTCTGACCATGTCATGGCTATATATACACACAGTGCTATATAGGGTCAAGTTGTAGAGATATTGGTGACGTGTCTATCTCCAGGAACAAGCAGGAATGTAGTCTTAAGAATATAAGACAATAAGATATGCCATACTGGGTCAGACCAAGGTCCATCAAGCCCAGTATCCTGTTTTCAACAGTGGCCAATCTAGGTCATACGTACCTAGCAGTATCCCCAAAAGAGACAGGTTCCACAGTGCTTGTATTGGGTCAAGCATTGATATCCTGGGTCCCTTTTTAATAATGGTTTATGGACCTTTCCTCCAGGAACTTGTCCAAACCTTTTTTAAACACAGCTACACTAACAGCTCTTACTACATCCTCCGGTAACAAATTCCAGAGTTTGATTACACATTGAGTGAAAAAATATTTTCTCTTATTTGTCTTAAATGGTTTACCCTGTAGCTTCATTACATGTCCCCTAGTCATTCTATATTCTGATAACGTAAACAATCGATCTACATTTATCCGTTCCACTCCATTCATTAATTTATAGACCTCTACCATATCTCCCCTCAGCCATCTCTTTTTCAGGTTGAAGAGCCCTAACCTTTTTAGCGTCTCTTCATAGGAGTAGCCTTCCATCCACTTTACCATTTTGGTGGCTCTTCTCTGTACCTTTTCTAATAACGCTATATCCTTTTTAAGATACGGCGACCAGAATTACACACAATATTCAAGGTGCGGTCGTACCATGGAACGATACAGAGGCATTATAATATCCTTTGTTTTATTTTCCATTCCTTTCCTTATGATACCTAGCATTCTATTTTCTTTCTTGGCTGCCGCTGCACACTGGGTGGAGGGTTTTAACATGTTATCCACGATGACTCCTAAGTCTTTTTCCTGGGTGGTGGTTCCCAATGTGTAACCTTGCATCGTGTAACCATAGTGTGGGTTGTTCTTTCCTAGGTGCATAACTTTGCACTTGTCCACATTAAAGTTCATCTACCATTTGGATGCCCAGTCTTCCAATTTATCCAGATCCTCCTGCAGTTTTCTACAGTCCTCTTGGGTTTTAACAACTTTAAACAGTTTTGTTTCGTCTGCAAATTTAATAACCTCACTAGTTATTCCCTTTTCCAGGTCATTTATGAATATGTCAAAAAGTAGCGGACCTAGTACAGATTCCTGGGGTACTCCACTATTCACCTTTTTCCATTGGGAAAATTGGCCATTTAGCCCTACCCTCTGCTTTCTGTCTTTTAACCAGTTCCCAATCCACAATAGTACACTGCCTCCTATCCCTTGACTTTTTAGTTTTGCCAAAAGTCTCTGATGAGGGACCTTGGCAAAGGCTTTCTGAAAGTCCAGATACACTATATCAACTGACTCACCTTTGTCTACCTGTTTATTCACACCTTCAAAAAAACATCTCACATTAGTAAGACAAGATCTTCCTTGTCTAAAGCCATGTTGGCTGTCTCCCATTAGGCCATGACTATCTACATGCTGTGTAATTTTGTTCTTTAGGATGGTTTCTACCATCTTTCCCGGTACTGACGTCAGGCTCACCGGTCTGTAATTTCCCGGATCACCCCTGGAAGCCTTTTTAAAAATTGGTGTTACATTGGCGACCCTCCAATCTTCAGGTATTACAGATGATTTTAATGAAAGTTCACAGATTACTAATAGCAGGTCTGCAATCTCATATTTCAGTTCTTTCAACACTCTTGGATGTATACCATCCGGTCCAGGTGATTTGCTACTATTCAGTTTATCAAATAGTTATATTATTATTTATTTATTTATTTATTTAATTCTCTTATATACCGCGCTATTCTGCATCAGTGTGGTTTACATTGAACAAACTGAAATTACATTGAACAGGGCATTATAACTTGGAGATAACTATTTTACAGGGAACATGGGCTATGGAGGGTTAAGTGGCTTGCCCAAGACCACAAGGAGCACCTGTGGGACTAGAAACCCCAGTCCTTCCGGCCCAAGGTTGCTGTCCTCTAGTGGCATTTGAACCCCCGACCTTCCGGCCTGAAGTACCTTGCCCCAACCACTAGGCTACTCCATCTTCCCTGTGTAGCGATATTTCTCTCAATTCCTCTGCAGTATCACCTTTAAATACCACTTCAGTCTTGGGTAACATCCCTACATCTTCCTCAGTAAAGAGAGAAGCAAAGAATTCATTCAGTCTCTCCGCTATAGCCTTGTCTCCTCTTACTGACCCTTTTATCCCTCTATCATCTAATGGTCCAATTGACTCTCTCACAGGCCTTTTGCTACGAATGTACTAGAAAAAGTCTTTATTTCGTGTTTTTGCTTCCGTAGAAAGTTCCTTCTCAAATTCTTGCTTTGCCTGCCTTATCAATGCTTTGCATTTAACTTGCCAGTGCTTGTGCTGTTTCCAGTTTTCGTCGTTTGGCTCTTTTTTTCCATTTCCTGAAAGATGCTTTTTTGGCAGCAACCGCCTCTCTGACCTCACCTTTAAACCATGCTGGCAGTTTTTTGGACTTTCTTCCACTTTTCTTAATGTGTGGAATACAGCTGGTCTGGGCTTCCAGGACAGTATTTTTAAACAACATCCAAGCTTGATGTAAGTCTTTTACCTTTGCAACCGCTCCTTTTAGTTTTTTCTTAACTATATTCCTCATTTTATCATAGTCTCTATCCCTCTAGCCCTCCTCCACTAATTAAATCAAACACGATCATGCTATGATCACTATTGCCAAGTGGTCCCAACACCCTTATCTCTTGCACCAGATCTGGTGTTCCACTAAGGACTAGATCCAGTATGGCTTCCCCTCTGGTCGGTTCATGAACCAGCTGCTCCAAGAAGCAGTCATTTATTTCATCTAGAAACTTTATATCTCTAGCATGTCCTGCCGTGACACTGACCCAGTCGATACCGGGGTAATTGAAATCACCCATTATTACTACTCTGCTGTGACTTTTGTTAGCTTCCTTGATTTCTTTGAGCATTTCATCATCCATTTGTTCATTTTGGCCAGGCGGTCGATAGTACACTCCCACTGCCATCACCTTCCCCTTCATACATGGAATTTCAATCTATAGAGATTCTACAGCAAATTTTGTTTCCTGCAAAACTTTAATCCTTTCTGACTCAATGCCCTCTCTAACATAGGGCGCAACCCCTCCACCAATTTGATCAGTTCTATCATTACGATATAGTTTGTATCCAGGTATCACAGTGTCCCACTGGTTATCCTCCTTCCACCATGTCTCTGAGATTGCAATCATATCTAACCTCTCTTTTAGTGCTATATATTCTAACTCTCCCATCTTATTGTTTAGACTTCTAGCATTTGCATACAAGCATTTTAGAGACTGTATTTTATTAATATTAATCTGTCTATTTTTAGGCATGGGTAATTTGGAATCTTTACGCTCTGTCTGCACCATACTCAAGGGCATTTGGGTTACTTTACTCTTTACTCACATATGGGTATCGTCAGTACCGATAGAGCCTGCGCGGGAACGCTCCCCAGCGTCCAATAGGAATGCTTTTGGGAGCATCCCTCAGCACATGTGTGCTGCCTTCCTGCCTTTCCAACTGTCCCTCTTCAGTTCTTCGTTTTCCGTGGACCCGACAGGATCCATACCCTGTCACCGCAGAAAATTCTCTTTAAAATTGTTTTCTTGTGGTCGCGTTTGCCTCCGCACGACGCCTACCGGTAGCGCCAGTTCTTTTCTTTTCTTTTCTCAAAATGTTTTATACTTTGAACTGTTTCTCTTCAGAAACTTTTCTTTTTCGGTGCTAGGCACCATTTTGGGCATTAGGCCTCATATTCCTGAAACATGGAAAAACCAATTAGTGGTTTTAAAAAATGTACTAAGTGTGGCGGTACCATTTCCGTCACTGACACCCATGATTGGTGTCTTAAATGTTTAGGGCCTGAACATTCTCCATCTGAATGTCTCTCCTGTATGGGGATGACTAAGAGAGGAAGACAGAACCGGGCTGCAAAGCTCGGTACTCTCTTTTCTTCGGATGCCAGATCCATTGCATCAACATCTTCAAGAGCCTCCTCTTCCTCCCATGGATCTCAGGTAACTAAACAAAAAAGCCGGTCCTCAAAGGGTAGCTCTCCTGCTAAGCATCGAGAGGCCATTGGATTGCCCTTGAGGAAACCACATCGGCAAAAAAGCCCCGGCGGGAGGCTTTGGCTTCCAAAGCATCAATGGGGCTCCAGGATGTTCTCGAGGCCTCGACCTCGCAAAAACTACTAGTGCCATGCTCAGGGGTCCCGGCCGTTTTCACCGGTACCAACACCCAGGCATCGGCAGCGTCAATAGACCAGAGGTTCCTCGCTATCGAACGCAGCATTGCAGCTCTTCTCACAGCTGCGGTACCGTTGACACCTATGGTTCAACGGGCACCGGTACAGATACCGGTACCAGTACCGCCGATACTGGTACCGATGGTACCAGCCCCGGTGGGAATTCTTCCCACGCCATCTTTGACTGGAATCGACAGATCAGTACTGGATCAACTCAGTACCGACTTCAATCGATACCGGGACTATGCTTTGCATGAGCATCGTGGTAAGGAATACTTTGAATCCTATGATTCTGAAGACTCTGACAATTCTGCTGGTACCAGAGGGTTTCTTCCGGAAGATCCCTCTTCTCCCCAACGCAGTATGTCACCTCAAGAGGACATGTCTTTTCAGGATTTTATTTGTGATGTGGCCAAGGGCCTTTCAATCACGGTAGCTCCTGAACAGGAACCCAGAGCAAAGGAATTGGAAATTCTCCAATATCCTAAAGCTCCAAAGGAGGCAGCCACTCTGTCCATCCATGAAATTCTGCATAACTTGATGCTCAGAATGTGGGAGACACCTCTGACTACATCTCCTCATTCTAGGAGGCTTGATACTATGTATTGAGTTCCGCCATGTCCTGGTTTTCAAAAGACTCAGCTGCCACACCATTCAATGGTGGTGGAGTCAGTCACGCGTAGGATGAAAAGTACAAAGAGGCATGCATCCAATCCCCCAGGTCGTGAATGCAGGACTCTGGACGCTTTTGGGCGCCAAACCTTTCAGGCTTCCATGCTTTCAGCTAGGATCAGTTCATATATACTATATATGGGAATGTTCCTCAAAGAGGCTACAGGAGACTTGGAGCTTATGAGCCCACTTCTCCCAGATGACAAGAGACAAGACTTTCTTGCTCTAGTTAAGCATGCTCAAGATGTCTCCAAGTTTGTGAATCATGCAGCCTTTGACTGCTTTGAATGCATCAGCAGAACCTCTGCTATTGCCATTGGGGCACGACGGATTGCCTGGTTTCAGGCATCAGACTTGGAGACTTGGGTACAAGACAAGTTAGGCAACATTCCTTGCACGGGAGAGAATCTCTTTGGCAAGAACTGGCAGGAAAAGGCTAACAAGTTAGATGCTGACAATACCACTCTAGATAGATTGTCAAAATCTACAGCCACTCCAGCCAAAAAGAAGCCTTATAAAAAACCCTCTTTCAGCAAAAAGAGGAAATTTTATCCCTCCTATACCCAGCAGAGTCAAACTCAGGGTCAGGTTGCCCAAAAGGGACAAACTAGACAGCAAAAGAAGCTAAAAGGCCTGAGAGCCCAACCAGCCCTGCAGGTTCAGCCCCCTCAAGGGCTTTGACTCCTTCCTAGAGAGCTTAGCCTTCCTGCCTCTGAGGGGTTCCCAACCCCCAATATCCCAGGCAGGTTATGCCACTTTGCCAACAGATGGCATCAGATAACAGCAGAAGATTGGACTCTGTCCATTGTAGGAGAGGGGTACAAGCTCCATTTTCACAGCATGCCCCCTCCTACAGTTCTAAGGCAATTCAATTCTCAAACCTCCGCAGACAATCTGCTAGATCACGAGGTCTCAACACTTCTTGCCCAAGGGGCAATAGAAGAGGTACCCATTCTTCAACGGGGTGCAGGGTTCTACGCCCCCTATTTTCTTATTCCAAAGAAAACAGGAGGACACAGACAAATTCTAGACCTCAGAGAATTGAACAAATACCTGTTCCAAGAGAAGTTCAAAATGGTTTCTCTAGGAACTCTTCTGCCATACCTTCAAAGCCAGGATTGGCTTTGCTCTCTAGACTTAAAGGATGCATACACTCACATTTTGATCCATCCAGATCACAGGAAATTCTTATGATTCCTTTTCAAGGGAAAACATTTCCAGGACAGGGTTCTTCCCTTTGGTCTGGCTTCAGCACCAAGAGTATTCACGAAATGCATGGCAGTAGTAGCTGCATTTCTGCGAACCCTGGGGATATTCGTCTTCCCTTACTTAGACGACTAGCTCATTTGAGCCCCTACAGTTGCAGAGGCTAGCACTGCACTGTCTCGCACAATGTGAATCCTCCAATACTTGGGTTGGTAATAAACTTCCCAAAATCCCAACTTGTTCCTTCCCAATGCCTAGAATTCATAGGCGCCTGTCTAGATACCAGACAGGCAAAGGCTTTCCTTCCACAGGCCTGATGTCTTCGCAAAATGCAACTAGCTTCTCAAGCAGCAGGGAAATCCTCCCTAACTGCTCGAGAGCTGCTACAGTTGCTGGGACATATGGCATCCACAGTTCATGTTGTCCCATATGCTCGCCTCCACATGCAAGCAGCTCAGTGGACCCTATCCACACAGTGGACACAGGCCACAGGACATTTATCAGACAAAATAGTAAACTCTCAACAACTAATTTTGTCCCTCCAATGGTGGCAATCACTAGAAAATCTGACAGTGGGGTCTCCTTTCCATCAACCCCTTTTTCAGGCCACCCTAACAACAGATACATCACAGGTGGGTTGGGGAGCACACCTGAGTCATCTTGCTACATAGGAAACCAGCAAGAAAAACAGCACTAGCCACCCAGGGCTGAGCAAGACAAAACACAAGAGAGTGGCAGGTTCACACACACAAAAAACCTTTATTAACCAAATAATAGGTGGCCTAAACCCAACACAGGACCGTGTTTCGTGGTATACTTTATCAGGGGTTTTCAGGGCACACTAAAAAACATATAAATAAATAATACAATTACAAATTATTATAAATTATTATAAAAGGACACGGATAAAACAGTATATTAGAATCAAAAACTAAAAACAATATATATAAAAACATTAAAAGGGCAAAAAACATGCTATTCCAATAAACAGCTTTGGTCTCAGAAGGAACACGAAACCTATATAATCTCTGATGTGTCCCAAACGCACTTTATGGTGCTTAAAGAATAACTAAAAATATAATTAAAAGTACGGTCAAAATTATAATTCGAACAAACAAAATCTGTACATATACATTGCCAGTATCAAATGTAACGCATGCTATAAATATGGAACACACAAAATGTTTTTAAAAAATACAATAAAAATATAATTGAAAATATAATGAAAGATACTCAACAATACAGTGAGCTTTAAAAAGAAGGATCAGAATGTGATAATAAGAATAATCAGAAATATATGCTTAAAAATAACCCATAAAAAGCAAATCACATATACCTTGGTTTAAGAGTGAGACCTCTTTTTGGAAATCATGCACTTAAGGGCAATAGATCCGAGTATGTTATCACATGAGTTTTCAATTTATGATATCTCCGGGCTCTGTCATTCTTTTCATACGCATGCGTTGGCATTTTTTGGGGTTTTTTAAGTGTTTGAAGGAGTAACATTTTTTAATGAAAGGAATCTCTATATGTCCTAGAATGGCAATGTTTTCAAGTTTTATTCATTATTGCCCTCTTTTTGGACTATTGAATGATAGATCTAAGTATGTTAATGTATTGAGTTTTAAGGTTGGGTCACTTCCGGGCTCTGTAACTCTTTTAATACGCATGCGTCAGCGTTTCTTTGAAGTTTTTTTTAAAGCACTTGAAGGAGTAACACGCAGTTGTCTCTGGGAATTATATATGTTTCATGTTCCTTCTGAGACCAAAGCTGTTTATTGGAATAGCATGTTTTTTGCCCTTTTAATGTTTTTATATATATTGTTTTTAGTTTTTGATTCTAATATACTGTTTTATCCGTGTCCTTTTATAATAATTTATAATAATTTGTAATTGTATTATTTATTTATATGTTTTTTAGTGTGCCCTGAAAACCCCTGATGAAGTATACCACGAAACACGGTCCTGTGTTGGGTTTAGGCCACCTATTATTTGGTTAATAAAGGTTTTTTGTGTGTGTGAACCTGCCACTCTCTTGTTTTTTATCTTGCTACACAGGGCACCTGGACTCCACAGGCTGGTCTAAACATAAACCTCCTGGAATTAAGAGCAATCTATTTAGCTCTTCGAGTATTCCATGCCCAGCTCAGCTACAAGACAGTCCTAGTCCAGATAGACAATCAAGTAGCCATGTTTTATGTGAACAAGCAGGGCGGGACAGGCTCTCTGTCATTATGCAATGAAGCTTTACGACTGTGGGCCCTCGCCAGAGAGTATCAAATTCACCTTCTAGTGGTATATCTTCCAGGTATTCAAAACCTTTGGGAAGACAAACTCAGTCGAGTACTGCTGCCTCACGAGTGGTCTCTCCACCTAGACTAGGTGGCAAAGATATTTCATCTCTGGGGCACTCCAGACATAGACCTCTTTGCAAGTCCACTGAATGCCAAACTTCCCCGGTTCTGTTCCAGGATTCCGGCTCACAATTGTCAGGCAAGGGATGTCTTCCTCCTTCACTGGGGTCAGGACTTCCTTTATGCCTTCCCACCCATTCCCCTCATCCCCAAAACACTATTCAAGCTTCAGAGAGACAGGGGTCACATGATTCTCATAGCGCCATGATGGCCACGCCAAGCGTGGTATCCCCTGCTTCTACATCTCTCTCAAGCTGCACCTCTGGAGTTAGGGCATGCTTCAGATTTCCTTTCCCAAGAGGATGGGACGCTATGGCACCCGAGTCCCCAGTCCCTGCATCTCACAGCCTGGTTGCTGAAGGCTTAGACCTCCAGGATTTCAACCTGTCCCAACAGGTAAAGGATATCCTTCAGGCTTCTAGAAAACTTTCCACAAGAAGATATTATGCCTTCAAGTGGAAACGTTTTACTATATGGTGCTCCAAGAGGGGATTAAACCCCCTTGTCATACCTTTAGAATCGATACTAGAGTATCTCCTTCACTTATCGAATTCTGGTCTAAAGACCAATTCGGTAAGAGTCCATCTTAGTGCAATTGCAGCTTCTTATAAGCCTCTGAATGGACAACCAATTTCCTCTCATCCACTCATATCCAGATTTATGAGAGGTCTTCTGTTAACCAAACCTCCCATTTATTTATTTAGCTGTATTTATATCCCGCTTTTCACCGGGTCAAAGCGGTCAATTGGGGGATACATTTAACACGAGGGGATATGAGACACATATGCTAATACTTACAGGGAACATGAGCAATGGAGGGTTAAGTGACTTGCCCAAGACCACAAGGAGTGCCTATAGGACTAGAAATCCCAGTCCCTCTGGCCTGAAGTACCCTGTCCTAACCACTAGACCACTCCCCACTGATGGCATGGGATCTACATCTAGTTCTCGGGCAGCTCATGAAGCAGCCTTTTGAGCCTTTAGCCACTACAACCCTTAAGTTTTTGACCTGGAAGGTCATCTTCCTAATTGCAATCACCTCTGCACGTCGCATTAGTGAACTGCAAGCTTTAGTGGCTGATCCTCCTTATACTAGGTTTCATCATGATAAGGTTGTTCTTAGAACTCATCCACACTTTATGCCAAAGGTGGTTTCGCCTTTTCATTTGAATCAATCAATTTATCTTCCTGTATTTTTTCTGAGGCCTCACGCCTCTAATGCAGAAAGAAACCTTCATACTTTGGATTGTAAAAGAGCCTTAGCCTTTTACCTACAGAGAACTCAGCAACATAGAAAGTCCTCGTAACTTTTTATAGCTTTTGACTCTAGTCATTTGGGACTTCCAGTCTCCAAAAGAACTTTATCTAAATGGATTGCCCAATGCATATCCTTTGCTTATGAGAGTAAGGGTCTTCAAGGCCATGTCACAGCTCATAACGTGAGAGCCATGGCAGCTTCCATGGCTAATCTCCACTCCGTGTCTATCGATGACATTTGTCGAGCAGCCACCTGGGCTTCGGTACACACCTTCACAGCCCACTACTGCCTGGATACAGCCTCCCGTCAGGATGCCTTCTTTGGCCAAGCTGTTCTTCAAAATCTCTTTCAGACCTAATTCAACTCCTACACACCAACCCTGGTGGAATGCCAGAGATCCATGGGAGGAAGGATGCCTACCTTTCTAGGGTGACACCTTCCTGGGGCTATCTCCCTGGCATCTTCAGCTAGGGAGTCCCCATATGTGAAGACTACATTCCTGCTTGATCCTGGAGATAGTGTAGTTACTCACCTGTAACAGGTGATCTCCGGGAACAGCAGGAATTTAGTCTTCACAAACCCACCCACCTCCCCTAGGAGTTGTCTCTCTATCTCTTTGTCTCTTTCCTCTCTCCCTCTATCCTTTCACTCAGCTACAAACTTAACCGAAGAGGGACAGTTGGAAAGGCGGGAAGGCAGTGCGCATGTGCTGAGGGATGCTCCCAAAAGCGTTCCTATTGGACGCTGGGGAGCGTTCCCACGCAGGCTCCGTCGGTACCGACGATACCCATATCTGAAGACTAAATTCCTGCTGTTCCTGGAGATCACCTGTTACAGGTGAGTAACTACGCTTTATTGCAGTCTAGTCATTATCCAGGCTGCTGGAATCCTATGCTGTTTGTTCAAAGCCCATTTACATGAAGTAGGTGAGGACTTGCAGACCAGGCACAGATGTCATATGAATGACTGATACTGTTGCCTAATATATGATGGCAGACTGTGATTGATTTTGTGGATGAGAGATCTTATGAAAGAGATGCAATCCTCATAGAAACATGAGGGCAGAAAAAAAATAAACATGGCCTATCTAGTCTGTCCTTCCATATCACTTCCTTTTTTCACTGCCGCGTGCTCTCCCAGGAGGGATCGAGCTTCTGCAGCTACCGGACGTCCCTTCCTGCTTCCACTGCCCAATCGGGGCGAATCGGCAACTTTAAAAGCAAGGCTCAAGCACCAGGGAAACCCTTTTCACTGCCGCGTGCTCTCCCAGGAGGGATCGAGCAGGAGGGATCAAGCTTGATACTGTTTTCCCGCCAACAATATACTTTGTTTCAACTGTGCTTACATCACTAAGATACTCGGTTAGGCCTTGCTATTGTACAATTACTTTGCCTGTTATCACTGCTGATGCATCTCTATATATTTACTGATAGCCAACGACAGAGCTCACATCATCCTGCAATTAGCTCACAATCCTGTCTACAGGTCAATCTATGATTATTGTTTCCAGTGACTTGAAATTGCCTTCTACCATATCCTTCCACTGTAATCATGGCTATCTCCTTACTTGCAATAATTAGTCTCTATCTTCTAACTAACACCACTCACAATACAGCAGCACTCTCACCCACCATAAACAATATCCCTATATTGAATAGACTAGGAAGAAGGTACCACTCCTTCTACCATCACACAGCACCACACCCGCACCATATTAGACATTCTCACCTACTATATATCTCCCTTAACACTACCAATAGCCCCAAACCTGAGCCCACTCCCTCACATATTAATCTCAATTGTGCCCTCATCAACGCTCGCTCAGTGCGTAAAAAGTGGCCAGCCATTACAGATCTTATTACAAAGCTGAAATTAGACCTTCTCCTGGTCACAGAATCATGGTTAGCAGACACAGACAATGTCCTCATAAACCAACTCATCCCCCCAGCATACTCAATACACACCTGCCACAGAACAAACCGAAAAGGAGGTGGAGACTTTATTCTATCAAGAACTAGCCTCCATTTTAAACTACTGTCCTCTAGGAGTATCACACACATGGACATAGTTTCTGTAGCCAACAAGCATATCACTCTAAATCTCATATACAGAGCTCCCTCCTCACCACCAGAAGTTCTCTCTAGCATAATAGAACTTGCCTGCAACCCTGAAAGTCCATACAAAGCCAACTGGTTAATTGGTGATTTCAACCTCACCTCACTGCAAACTACCCACTCTGCCACGTTCCTCGATGCCATGACTGAGCTCAATTACTCACAATTAGTCAACTCCCCCACACACCTCAAGGGAAACATTCTTGATCTCATTTTCGCACCCCAGTCTATATCAAACAACCAAATTAACCTACCACTCACCACTGTACCATGGTCTGACCATAACTTAATATCCTTCCAAGTCCCATGTCAGCAAAACCATATTCCAACTAGACAGACAAATATAGTCTCATCAGGATTAACAACCCGATTCAAAACTCTCGATAGGGATGACTTCATCAGCCAAACTCTTCCAGCTCTTCACCAGCCAGCTAAAGACCTTGACGATCTGATCAACATATGGCACACCACTCTGAACTCCTCTTCACAGCTACCTTCCACGAGTAGATCACCAGCATCCACCATATCACCAAGAAATAGAAAACCAGCACCGTGGTTCTCAGCTGAATTACGGCTGTCCCTTCAGACGCTAAGAAAACAAGAGAGAAAATGGCACAGATCACGATCTACCACCGACCTAATGAACTACGAAACTGCTCTAAAGCAACACCGGGAGAAAATAGCTGAAAAAATGAGAGAACACCATACAGAAATCCTTCTCCGATCGTTAAACAAGCCACAAGACCTCTTTAGTATTGCTAAATCACTAACTAAGGCACCATCCTCCAACCAAACAATATTAATTCAGCCTTAGCCCTTTGCTGATTACCTACAATCTAAAGCTATTAAAACAAACATGACACCAAGTCGTATACTCAATTCCTCTTCTCTGATACAGCCACTAAAAAATTTTGTCGCCCCTACGGGGAAATTCATCACTGACCTTATTGCTACCATGAATACTACTACAGCCCCAAACGATCCATGCCCCACTTACTGGATCAGAACGATGCGTGCCGAACTGAGCCCCACTCTAGCTCACATCATGCAACTCTCCTTCACAGCTGGTGCCTTCCCAATATCTCTCAAGCAAACTTCCATACGCCGCCTCCTGAAAACAATAATCTTGACCCAGCGAAAACAGACTCCTATCGCCCAATCTCAAGTATACCCCTTCTAGCCAAAATCATCGAGAAGGTGGTCCAAATCCAATTGCAGCAACACATAGATATTTCAGCCCCACTTGATCCCTGCCAACACGGGTTCCATGAGTCCCACGGCATAGAGACCCTACTCACACTACTTATCAACACTTTATCCAGAGGGATTGACAAAATTGAAAACGGTTTCATTCTCATCTTCCTTGATATTGCAGCAGCATTTGACTCGGTTAACCACGTGCAACTCCTCCACCGCCTTCAGGAGAAAGGAGTTCAGGGTTCGGCTTGGGAATGGTGTAGATCTTACCTAACTAACCGCTGGCAACAGGTTCGGATAGGATCCTCAACATCTGATTCTTTCCATCAACAGCAGGGTGTACCTCAAGGATCCTCTTTATCTGCTCTACTTTTTAATATATATATGCAACCGATCTGTGACATCATCCAAGCATTCAATATATCCAGTCTGATCTATGCAGATGATGTCCTAATATACACCCCAATAAGAATCAAGGACCCCGACTTCTCCTCAATAACAGAGTGCTTCAATGCGATTACGGACTGGCTCTTATCCCAGAATCTGCGAATAAACTTTAAGAAAACTGAGGTCCTATTCGTAACCAGGAATAAGAACTTCTCTCCCCCCACAACATTGAAGGTGAGAGATGCGGAACTTCCATGTAAATCATCGATACGCTACCTAGGTGTCACCATAGATCATGAACTAACTTTCAAAGATCACATAAAGCAGACTGTCAAATCCACCTACAATAAAATACGAACGCTAAAACACCTAAGACCTCTACTTGCCCCAAATGATTTCAGAACAATCTTCCAATCCCTTGTGTTACCACATTTTGATTACGCCAATATCATCCTACATGGTCTTCCTAAGAACACCCTCAACCCACTTCAATTGGCAATGAATACAGCAGCTCGCACCCTCCGCTGTATTCCCAGAAGAGACCACATCACTCCCATACTCATAGAGCTACACTGGCAACCCCTACAAGCAAGGATCACCTACAAAGCACTATTGTTATCTTTTAAAGCAATCAATCGGCTATCCCCCCCTTCCCTCTCTTCACTCCTTACTAGCACTCCCACAAACAGAATAAGAAGGTCAGCAGCCGCTAATACCCTTGCTATACCAATTGAGTACACTAAATGTAACCAAGCAACCAGAGATAGGGCCTTCACCCTCTTCGCTCTGACCTGTTGGAACAATCACCCATCCCATATCCGGTCAATAAAGGATCTCTCCCAGTTTAGAAAGGCCATTAAACACTACCTATTCTGCCTGCACCTCGTCTGCCCTAATCCAACACCCCCTCTCCCCACTCCGCAAATCACCCACATAGCCTCTGACATTCCAACAACATAGCCCTGATAGAACACAAAACAGACCTTCTGCACTCTCTAAATGACCATAGACCACAATGTTGTCTCCACTACGATTTTCAACATGTTACATGATCTGTAAATAGTCCACATTTGATATTTCTGTTTTGTATATAGTTACCCCCCTGTTACTGTCCAAGTTACTGATCCTGTTGTAATGTAAGCAAAAGATTGTTCTGATGCAAAATTTGTTATCAATAAACCGCACTGATACCAAAGAGCGCGGTATATAAGAACTATAAAAAAATAATAAATAAATAAAATATCACCCACTACAAGAGTCCCCTTTTTTCCTGTAGAGAGCCTATGTGTTTGTCCCATGCTTTTTTTAATACCGTTGCCTACTTGTTTATTCACACCTTCAAAAAAACAGAACAGATTAGTAAGACAAGATCTTCCTTGCCTAAAGCCATGTTGGCTATTTCCCATTAAGCCATGACTATCTACATGTTCAGCAATTTTGATCTTTATGATGGTTTCTACCATTTCTTCAGGTACTGACGTCAGGCTGTAGTTTCCCCGAACACCCCTGGAACCTTTTTAAAAATTGCCGTTACGTTCGCCATACTCCAATCTTCAGGTATTACAGATGATTTTAATGATAGTTCACAGATTACTAATAGCAGGTCTGTAATCTCATATTTCAATTCTTTCAACATCCTTGGATGTATATCATCCAGTCCAGGTGATCTGCTACTCTTCAGTTTATCATATAGTTGTAATACATCTTCCCGATGTATCGATATTTCCTTCAATTCTTCCGCACCTTTAAATACCACTTCAGTCATGGGTAACATCCCTACATCTTCCTCAGTAAAGCAAAGAATTCATTCAGTCTCTCCGCTATCGCCTTGATGCCTTTTAGTTTTATTTATTTATTTATTTATTTATTTATTTAGAACACATTTATATACCGCTGCTTCCAGCGATCAGTAGCGGTTTGATTCTTCTTTTGGGGAAGTCGATCAGGACAGGGTGGGGGAGTAAATACATAGAGGACTTGGGGGGTCACGGCACACATGTTTAAAGTTTTGGGGGTAAACATATTTACATTTATATAATACATATTTACAGATTGGGGAAATCTCATTTTACTTGGCTATACATGGTTACACAAGGCGGATTTACAATGTACGTATTTATCAGTTTCCTTTGTTACGTTTTCCTGGATTTTGTGACTTATGGCTGGTTGTAATAGCAGTTAAATAGGTGGGTTTTTAACTCTTTCCTGAAACTTTTCATGTCCTGGGTTAGTCGCAGGTCAACAGGGAGCTGATTCCATATAGTGGGCGCAGCGAAAGAGAAGGCTCTGCGACTTGTACTTGTTTTCACAGTTCGTATTGCGTTAGGGACCTGCAGGGTGCCCAAGTTGTTAGTTCTTCTATTTCTATTTGCTGGTTGTATGTTGATAAGAGAGGACAGGAACGAGGGGGCTATGTCGTTGATCAGCTTGAACGTTGTTACTATCATCTTGTACTGTGTCCTAGCAGCAACTTGGAGCCAATGAAGGTCGATCAATATTGGGGTGATGTGGTCAGTTACTCTTGTTCCCATTATTATTCTAGCTGCGACATTCTGGGCCATTTGAAGGATACCCAGTTGTTTTTTTGGGTAGACCTTGTAGGATGGCATTACAGTAGTCGAGGTGCGGCATGACTAGTGCTTGAGCCACTGACCTGAAATCGCCTGGTGCTATTATTTTCCTTAGAGGTTGTATCACCCTAAGTTTATAGAAGATGGCTTTGTTTGTTTTACGCAGGTGTTTCTCCATTCTTAGGTTGCAGTCGAGTGTGACACCTAGATATTTGATTTCTTCTTTTGCTTTGTATGTGTTGTTGCACAGGGTGATTGAGTCAGGTGACTTGAAGTTGGGTTTGTTGGACATGTACATTACCTCCGTTTTTTTTGTGGTTTATCGTCATGTTATTTTTCTGTAGCCATATCAACATTTCGTTCAGGCAGTTTTCGAGCTGTGCATATTTGGGGTCGGCGACGTCCAGTTGCGTGTAGAGCATAATATCATCTGCATAGATGTGGTAGTTGATGCTATGTCTTTTGAAGATGTCACAGAGGGGTCTCATGTAGATATTGAACAGCAGTGCTGAGAGTGCTGAGCCCTGTGGTATGCCCTGCATTTGAGTGAATGGAATAGCTTCTTCCCCATTAAATTGTACTTGAGGCCTTCTGTTAGATATATAGGAGGATAACCATTTGAGGGGGGTTCCCTCAACTCCTATGGATTCTAGCTTACTAAGGAGTATCTCATGATGTACCGTGTCAAAGGCGGCGGAGATGTCAATGAAAATGAGTATGAACATTTTCTTTGTGTCTTCTAGTCCTTTAAGTAGGTTGTTCATCAGTGCTATGAGAAGTGTTTCCACTCCATGGTTTCTTCTGAATCCGTATTGTTGTTTGTCCAGGGCATCCTGTTCGTCGAGGTGGTCTTGAAGTTGCAAGAGTACTGCCTTTTCTATGATTTTTGCCAGGAAAGCGATGCTTGATATGGGGCGGTATGATGATGGGTCTTCTTTGTTGAGGGAATTATTCTTTAGGATCGGCCTTATTATAGATTGCTTTAGTTTCTCCGGCATTTCTCCTTGGCTTAGTGATTGGTTAACAATGTGGGCTATTAGCTGGTTTATCTCATTTTTTGCCGCTTTGATCCAGGCAGTTGGGCAGGGGTCAAGTGGTGAGGTGGTGGTGTTTATGGAGGTTAAGATGTTGGTGGTTTGTTGTTTGTCAATGTTGCGGAATTTGCTCCATGTAGATTCTTGTTTCATCTTTGTTCGTTGGTGTGGTGTTTCTAGGGCAAATGTGGGGGTGGTAGTATTCAGTTTGCTTGCGTAGTGATCTGCTAGTGTTTGTGGGTGTATTGAGTTATCCTGAGGTTCAGGGAGGGCTGTCTTTGTAAGTGATTTTACTAGGGCGAAAAGCTCCCGTGGTTTGTTAATGGCTTTGTTCAGTATGTTGGTATGGTGTAACCTTTTTGCTGTGTTTATTTCCTCTTTGTAGTTTGCGAGGAGATTAAGGTACACTGTCCTGAGTTCAGTGGATTTGGTGTGTCTCCACTTTCTTTCATGCTTCCTGAGCTCTCTCTTCATTTTGGTCAACGTACTGGTGTACCAAGGTTCATTTTGCTGTTTCGATGCGTTTGGCGTCTGAGTCTCTTTGAGAGTTGCTATGGTCCGGATTCCGGTGTCCCATTCATTTGCTAAGTCATCGAGGTTTGTTTTGTCGAGGTCTATATGTGATTTGATGGACTCAATCAGACCTTCCATGTTTGGTTTGTTGAACCGTCGTTGTTGTTGTGTTGTTCTTTTTGCTTTGGTGTCTTTAGACAGGTTCGGTAATTTTAACTGTATATTGATTTGGTGGTGGTCTGACCAGGGTAGCGGATTGATCCCTATCTTGGGCTTCTCGTCCTTGTCTTGAGCATTTTTGGGTGTGAAAACCATGTCTAGGGTATGACCTTTATCATGGGTGGGTTCTGTGATTTGTTGCTGGTAGCCTAGTTGGGTCATGGCTTCCAGGAAGGTGGTTGTATTTGTGGCAGATGTTGTTGCTAAGTTTAAGTCTCCTAGTACAATTTGGAATTTTCTAGGTTGGGTTGATGAAATTATTTCCAATGCTGATGCTAGTATCTCATATTGTTGTGTGGGGGGTCTGTATATCAAGCAGACGGATACAGCGGGGTTTTCAATCTTGAGTATGTCTATGTCTGGATTTGAGTTCTGATACGTGCTGGTGAGTTTCAGGTTCTCTTTTGCTATTATGAGTACACCTCCACCCTTTTTATGGGATCGGGGACAGTTATAGATGTTATATCCAGGTTTGCTGATCTGATTTAATATGGCTGAGTCTGTTTCCGTGACCCATGTTTCGGTTATACATAGGATGTCTGGTTTTTCATCTGTGATGATGTCGTAGATTATGTGGGTTTTATTTCTGATTGAGCGGGAGTTTATGAGTATGATTTTGCAGTTTTTGTCTGTGGGTGTTGTAGCCTGGTTGGTGGTGGTTTCTGATTTCGCCTGGTTTATATTGCGTGTATGTGTTACAATTGGCTTGTGCTTTCTCCGATTTTTAGTCGAATTTCTTGCGGAGAGTTTATGAACGTGTGTGTGTGCCACAGGTTTTTCTGTGAAGTAGTATGGTGCGAGTAATAGTGGTTGTGTTGTTTGGATGGTGTAGAGGTTGTAGAATGGGGTGTAGAGATATGAGAGGGGTCGGTAAAGGTTTTGGTTTAATGCATAAGCAGGAATTAGTGTGAGCAGGTATATCACTATGTACCAGATTTGGGCCTTCATTTTTAGTTGTTCTAGTAGTTCTGCAAGTGCCTCTTGGTCTGAACAGTTTAGTTTTCGTATCTGATGTTCGGTTTGTAATTTCGAATTTGTATTCTTAACAATCGTGGGTAGTGACCGTATTACTTATAAGCAATAGCTTGTAGCAGCAAGTATCAATAATATTACTTATACGTGTTAGATAGTCTCAGTAAGTATCAACAGCCTCTATTATCAACAGCATGTATCAACAGCATCTAGTATCAACAGTAAGTATCAACAGTATCTAGTGTGTGGCATCAAACTTAACAATATATCCTTCTAAGTGTTAGTTTGTGGCAGCAATTATTAACAATGTCAGTTGTAATCTAGTGTACATGACATAGACCTGGGTTAATAGTATTAATCTTAACATTCATGGGTAATAACAAAATGGCCTATAAACGATAGCAGGTAACAACAGCATCAGTGAGAAACAACACTGTCCTGGGTTTCTAGTTCCAAAACGAATTGCTACCGTTTGCATTGATACTTTCTTATGCAGGCAGGAAAAGAAGCCTAGTTGCGGATGATGAGACTGTTGTAATCAGCTGATGAAAACTCAAATATGCATCAATTATTGTTAAAGAGTGCAGCTAAGGCACACAGGTTTGACCAGCCAGGTGGTTAGTGTCTATTTCGGTTTGAAGGAGGTAGCGTTGCTAGCTGAGTATAACTCAATTGAGAGTGACTTACGTGGCCCAATGTTCCCAGTTCGTTGGGCAGTTCGAGGTCGGCGGTGAGTACGGCATTGGCGAGCTCTTACCCTTTCCTGGGGAGCTCCAGCCTATGTTGGTTGGTTTCGGGTCTTAGTGTTGCTCCTTTGTTGCTTTTTCGGTGTATTAGGTCGCGCCAAATGGCCACCGCCTAAGGGCCACGCCAAAGGGCCCTCAGGCGCGGGCCCGCCAGGCGCGGGCGCGCCCAGTGGGGCCGCGGCTTTTAAGTGGCTCGGCTTGGGCGGGCTTTCCAGCTCCCACTGCCCGATTGGGCAGGAGCAACTCCCACTACCCCGAATGGGTAGGAGTTCGTGTGTGGGAAAGCCGGGAGAGCGGCAGGTAAAGCGGCTCCCTCTCGGTAGGGATGCCGCTTTTAAGTGGCTCGGCTTGGGCGGGCTTTCCAGCTCCCACTGCCCGATTGGGCAGGAGCAACTCCCACTACCCCGAATGGGTAGGAGTTCGTGTGTGGGAAAGCCGGGAGGGCGGCAGGTAAAGCGGCTCCCTCTCGGTAGGGACGCCGCTTTTAAGTGGCTCGGCTTGGGCGGGCTTTCCAGCTCCCACTGCCCGATTGGGCAGGAGCAACTCCCACTACCCCGAATGGGTAGGAGTTCGTGTGTGGGAAAGCCGGGAGGGCGGCAGGTAAAGCGGCTCCCTCTCGGTAGGGACGCCGCTTTTAAGTGGCTCGGCTTGGGCGGGCTTTCCAGCTCCCACTGCCCGATTGGGCAGGAGCAACTCCCACTACCCCGAATGGGTAGGAGTTCGTGTGTGGGAAAGCCGGGAGGGCGGCAGGTAAAGCGGCTCCCTCTCGGTAGGGACGCCGCTTTTAAGTGGCTCGGCTTGGGCGGGCTTTCCAGCTCCCACTGCCCGATTGGGCAGGAGCAACTCCCACTACCCCGAATGGGTAGGAGTTCATGTGTGGGAAAGCCGGGAGGGCGGCAGGTAAAGCGGCTCCCTCTCGGTAGGGACGCCGCTTTTAAGTGGCTCGGCTTGGGCGGGCTTTCCAGCTCCCACTGCCCGATTGGGCAGGAGCAACTCCCACTACCCCGAATGGGTAGGAGTTCGTGTGTGGGAAAGCCGGGAGGGCGGCAGGTAAAGCGGCTCCCTCTCGGTAGGGACGCTGCTTTTAAGTGGCTCGGCTTGGGCGGGCTTTCCAGCTCCCACTGCCCGATTGGGAAGGAGCAACTCCCACTACCCCGAATGGGTAGGAGTTCGTGTGTGGGAAAGCCGGGAGGGCGGCAGGTAAAGCGGCTCCCTCTCGGTAGGGACGCCGCTTTTAAGTGGCTCGGCTTGGGCGGGCTTTCCAGCTCCCACTGCCCGATTGGGCAGGAGCAACTCCCACTACCCCGAATGGGTAGGAGTTCGTGTGTGGGAAAGCCGGGAGGGCGGCAGGTAAAGCGGCTCCCTCTTGGTAGGGACGCCGCTTTTAAGTGGCTCGGCTTGGGCGGGCTTTCCAGCTCCCACTGCCCGATTGGGCAGGAGCAACTCCCACTACCCCGAATGGGTAGGAGTTCGTGTGTGGGAAAGCCGGGAGGGCGGCAGGTAAAGCCCTTTTAACCCCTTTTAAGTGCCCTTTTAACCCCTATATCATCTAATGGACCAACTGACTCACAGGTTTTTTGCTACGAATGTACTTGAAAAAGTCTTTATTACGCGTTTTTGCTTCCGCAGCAAGCTTCTTCTGAAATTCTCCCTTTGCCTGCCTTATCAGAGCCTTGCATATAACTTGCTAGTGCTTGTGCTGTTTCCAGTTTTCGTCGTTTGGCTCTTTTTTCCATATCCTGAACGATGCTTTTTTCGCAACAACAGCCTCTCTGACCTCACATTTAAATCATGCTGGCAGTTTTTAGGACTTCCTTCCACTTTTCTTAAAGCATGGAATACAGCTGGTCTGGGCTTCCAAGATAGTGTTTTTCAACAACACCCAAGTTTGATGTAAGTCTTTAGCCTTTGCAACTTCTCATTTTAGTTTTTTCTTAACTATTTTACTCATTTTATCATAGTCTCCCCTTTGAAAGTTAAAAGGTAGTACTGTGGATTTCCTTACCATTCCTCCTCCACTAATTAAATCAAACGCGATGGAGCTATGATCACTATTGCCAAGTGGCCCCAACACCTTCATCTCGTGCACCAGATCTGGTGTTCCATTAAGGACTAGGTCCAATATGGCTTCCCCTTTGGTCAGTTCATGAACCAGCTGCTCCAAGAAGCAGTCATTTATTTCATCTAGGAACTGTATCTCCCTAGAATGTCCTGCCGTGACACTGACCCAGTCGATACCAGGGTAATTGAAATCACCCATTATTATTACTATGCTGTAATTTTTGTTAGCTTCCTTGATTTCTTTGAGCATTTCATCATCCATTTGTTCATTCTGACCAGGTGGTTGATAGTAACCCCCCGCCATTGTCTTCCCCTTCCCCTTTTAACATGGAATTTCAATCCATAGAGATTCTACAGCAAATTTTGTTTCCTGCAAAACTTTAATCCTTTGTGACTCAATGCCCTCTCTAACATAGAGCGCAACCCCTCCACCAATTTGATCTTCTCTATCCTTACGATATAGTTTGTACCCAGGTATCACAGTGTCCCACTGGTTGTCCTCCTTCCACCATGTCTCTGAGATTCCAATCATATCTAACCTCTCATTTAGGTCTACATATTCTAACTCTCCCATCTTATTTTTTAGACTTCTAGCATTTGGAATCTTTACGCTCTGTCTGCACCATACTCAAGGGCATTTGTGCTACTTTACTCATTTTTGGAACCTCTCTGCTTTTGGTAGTATCCTTCAAGGATACATTCTTCCGAACCATGTGCTCTTGTGTGACTGTCAACTTTCCCCTATTATCTAGTTTAAAAGCTGCTCTATCTCCTTTTTAAAGGTTAATACCAGCAGCCTGGTTCCATCCTGGTTAAGCTGAAGCCCATCCCTTTGGAAGAGCCCCTCCTTTCTCCAGAATGTTCCCCAGTTCCTAACAAATCCAAAACCCTCATCCTTGCACCATTGTCTCATCCACACATTCAGACTCCGGAGCTCTGCCTGCCTTTTGGGACCTGCACGTGGAACAGGAAGCATTTCGGAGAACGCTACCCTGGAAGTTCTGGATTTCAACTTCCTACCTAAAAGCCTAAATTTAGCCTCCAGAACCTCCCTACTACATTTTCCTACGTCATTGGTACTGATATGTACCAAGACAGCAGACTCCTCCCCAGCACTATCTAAGACCTTATCTAGGTGGCGCGTGAAGTCCGCTACCTTCATACCAGACACGCATGTTACCAGGTGATCCTCATGTCCACAAGCCACCCAGCTATCTACATGCCTAATGATTGAATCACCAACTATAACGGCTGTCCTAACCCTTCCCTCATGGGCACATGGCCCTGGAGAAACTTCCTCATTGTGAGAGGATTTTACATCACCTGGAGGACAATCCTAGTTACAGGATCGCTTCCTGCCACACCTGGGTGATGCTCTCCTGTCACGTGGCCTCTCTCCTCCATGGCAACAGGGATGCTGCCAGACTGGAGGTGGGACTTCAGGACGATATCCCTGTAGGTCTCATCTATGTACCTCTCTGTTTTTCTTATGTCTTCCAAGTCTGCTCCTCTAGCCTCTAGAGAATGGACTCGTTCCCTGAGAGCAAAGAGCTCCTTGCACCTAGTGCACACGTAAGACCTCTCACCAACTGGTAGAAAATCATACATGTGACACTCAATGCAAAAGACTGGAAAGCCCCTATCCCGCTGCTGGACTGCTGTCTCCATCTTAGTTTTAAGCTTGTGTTTAGATCTTTAAGTTCTTTACTTACTACGGTTTGCTGTGGATACTTATACTAATAAAAGTGTACCTAATACGTTTAATATACCTTGTTCACCTGAAGCTTAATTAATCTCAGGTCCTTAGTGTATGACTGATTTGGATAACGAGCTGCACCTGAGAGCACGTCCTTTCCTTTAAGATATGTAAGTACCTATAAAGCTATGATTATCCCAGGGGTGGGGGTGGGGGGGGTGTTGGGAAGGGCAGGAGGGAAATAAGACTTATAAAAAGAGGGCTGCTATACAGTACCCTGTCCTGTGCTTCTAAGATAAGCTGTGACCAACTTTCTGGGTGATTAACAGTCCTTGCTTGGATAGAAGGAATCTTTCAAAATGGCCTTTTGACCTCCCACCTGGCTTTAACACCTATTTAAAATGTTTCACAGGTCTCTTGCCCCCTAGGTAGAAGACCTCTTTGTAAAGGTCTCTAGAAGACTTTATTTGTTGCTCAAAGAATACTGACCCTGTTTTGCCTTTTATGCTAAGTTAGATTCTGATTTGATTTAAATTAAAGCTCTTTGCTGCTGCTAGGCTCTGACTTAGTATGAAATTTAAACTAGAAGCTCTCTGCTGGGTTCTAAATTTAACCAGAAAGCTCTCTTCTGTGTTTTAAATTTAAACTAAAAGCACTTTGCTGCTACTAGGCCCTGAGTGAATATTAAATTTAAACTACAAGCTCTCTGCTGGGTTCTAAATATAACCAGAAAGCTCTCTTCTGTGTTTTAAAGTTTAAAGCCCATGACAGCCCTTCTGCAATTTCACTAACAAAGATGTTAAAAAGAATCAGACCAAGGACAGATCCCTGTGATACTCCACTGGTAACCTCCTTCTCCTCAGAGTGAACTCCATTTGCTTATACCCTTTGTTGCCTCCCACTCAGCCAATTTCTAACCCAAGCAGTAACTTTAGAGTCCATCTCAAGGGTGCTTAATTTGTTTATCAGTGTCAAATGCTTTACTGAAATCTAAATACCCCACATCTATGGCTCTCCCTCAGTCCATCTCCCTGGTCACCCAGTCAAAGATATCAATCAGATTTGACTGACAAGACCTACCCCTGTTGAATCTATGCTGCAATCCATTGGACTCCAGAAACCTCACTATTTGCTCTTTCAGTAGTGTTTCAAATAATTTGCTCACCACAGAGGTTAAACTAACAGGCTTGTAGTTTTCAACCACATCCTTACTTCCACTCTTGTGTAATGGGACCACATGTGCCTCTCTCCAATCCTCTGGCACCATCCCCAACTTCAAAGAGGCATTGAAAAGGTCAGTCAGTGGAGCTGTTAGAATGTCCCCAAGTTCCTTCAGTATTCTTGGATCTATCCCATCTAGTCCCATCACTTTGTCCACTTTTGGTTTAGCTAGTTCATCACGAACACAGTCCTCAAAATCGTTTGAGATACACCTCACTTTTTTTCCTGTTTGTGGGTGTTGTCTGAGGTACTGCTCCTGGTTCTTCATCTGTGAACACAGAACAGAAATATTTGTTAAGCAATTCTGCTTTATCCTCATCAGCTTCTACATATTCCTCCCCTTCACCCTGGAGACTGACAATACCACTTTTGCTCTTCCTCCTTGCACTAGCATATCTGAAAAATGTCTTATCCCCCAATTTTACTGCATTGGCTATTTCTTCTTCTTTTTGTACCTTAGCTTTCCTGACTACTTTGCCAGCCTCTCTAAGTTTTTCCAAATATAGATGCCTGTCTTCCTCTCTCTGTGATCTCTTGTATTTCATGAAGGCCTCCCTCTTTTTCTTCACCTTTTCAGCTACCTCTTTTGAGAACCATAGTGGCCTCCTTTTCCTTTTATTTACCATTCTAACAAAAAGATTGGTTGCCCTTAAAATATCCCCTTTCAGCTTTTCCCACTGTTTTTCTACATTCCTGCTGTTCCCATCCCGCTAACGATTCCTTGAGGTATTGGCCCATACTGGTAAAGTTAGTTTTCCTAAAGTCTAAGACCATCGCTTTTGAATGGATTTTATCAGCCCTAGTCCTAATAGTGAACCACACCATCTGGTGATCACTGGATGAGAGAGGATCTCCCCTATAATATCAGAAATACTTTCCCCATTGGTAAGCACCAAGTCCAGTATTGTCCCTTCATATGTGAGTTCTGTTACCAGTTGCCTGAATACTTCTTCCTGTAAAGAATCCAGGATCTCCTTGCTTCTAGATGACACCGCAGCAGGATGCGCCAGTCAACATCCTGCATATTGAAATCCCCTATCAGTAGCACTTCCCTTTTCCTGGCAATCAGGGCCGGTCCGTCCATTGTGTGAGAATGTTGTTCGCACAGGACCCCGCGTGAACTTCATACTCACACAATGGATGGCTTCAAAGGGAGCCAGGAAAGCCGGCCTGAGGCTTCAGCTTCCTCTGCACAGCCGCCAGCATGAAGAGTGTTTTCCCTCACGCTGGCGGCTGTTTCAGTGAAGCACACAAGTGCCAGGATGTGAACTTTAACCTTTCCTGGCATTCAGCATGCTTCACTGAAACAGCCGTCAGCGTGAGGGAAAACACTCTTCACACTGGTGGCTGTGCAGAGGGAGCCAGGGCCTCATGCAAGCTTCCCCGGCTCCCTCTGAAGCCCCTTAGACAGCCGTGGGGCTCTTTGGTGGGCGGAGGGATGGGGGGGTGGCTAGGACTGGAAATGGCCTGTGATGCGGTGGGTAGCTGGCACTGGAAATGGCCTGTGATGGGGGGAAAGCTTGGACTGGAAATGGCCTATAATGGGGGGAGGGTGGCTAAGGCTGGAAATGGTCTGTGATGGGGGGGAGGGAAGCTTGGACTGGAAATGTCCTGTGATAGGGGAAGGGAATCTTGGACTGGAAATGGCCTATGATTGGGGGGGAAACTTGGACTGGAAATGGCTTGTGATGGTGGGGTAGTTAGGACTGGAAATGGCCTATGATGGGAGGGTAAGCTGGGACTGCAAATGGGCTATGATGGGGGGGCTAGGACTGGAAATGGAGGGGCTAGGATTGGAAATGGACTGATGAGGAGGAGCTTGGATTGGAAATGTGCTGATGGGGGCTGGAATAGGACTGGAAGTGGGCTGATTGGGGGGGGGGGGGGCTAGGATTGGAAATTGGCTGTTGGGGGAGCCTGGAGTGGAAATGGGCTGATGGAGAGCTGGAATGGGACTGGAAAGGAGCATATGGGGGCTAGGACTGGAAATGGGCTGATGTGGGGGCATGGGAGAATGGGACTAGAAGGGAGCGGATTGTGAATCCTGGTAGTGCTGTTATGATACGGTGGGTTTGCTATGGGTTCTAAATGGTCAGCTTTTATAATACTTCCTAATGGGCCTGGTGGTTGTAACTAGAATATAGTAATTTATAAATCTGGTAGTCTTTCTTTATCCAGACACTCATTAAGAGGCATGTTTACTAAAAGCGCACGTTAACATTATGCAAATACATATGCAAATGATGCTCCTTATGCAAATAAGGCCCCGCAATGAATCTCCGCACATGGCCTGTCGCGAGCACCGCCCTGGCGTATAAGCAGCGCTTGCGCATAAAAATTATGGGGAGAAGATTGGCCAGTAATCCTGTGGCCTACTTTACTTTTGGGCCTTATTTGTTTCCTGGTCCTAATCTTCAAAGAAACATGCACGAGTGGTAGAGAAATTAAAGGCGTTTATTTCCCTTTACGCTAAGGTCAAAGGGTTGGTTAACAACAACACAAAAGAGTCCTTCATTCAGGTAAGAAAAGTAACCAAAAACTTCAAGACACACTGTTATCTTCACAGTAGTGCTGGGCTTCAATTACACAATATTCCAAGTAATAATTCATGCAGCATATACATCTGGCACAGACTCTAGGCTTCCACTTGTACAATACATGCAATCCATTTCATAATCGTAAGCGTCACTGGCCAGGTCCACTTGCATCTGCTCGTAGCTAGACACCTCAGACTCTGAGTCCCTGGGTTCTGATACCCTATGCTCAGGCTCTCTGTATATCTTCTCTAGTACAGCCCAATGTTCTAGAGTATTCTTTGGGTGTTGGCTTCGTGCTACTCTACATGGAGAAGAGTTTTCTCTTCTGGGAGCTTTTGTGGCAGTTCTATAAAAACATCTATTATCCAGGCCCTTCTTATCACAGAGGCTTTTTCTATATCTGGATTCAATAAAAGTTTTACCTTCAGAGCTTGGCCTCCTGGACTCCAGCGGGGGTTGAGGCCTATACCAGTCCCTCCTTTGGCTGGCCTGTTGAGCGTGTTTTAGAGCTTCTTGCTGTGGCCCTGGGGATTTTGGACAGCCACTGTAAAACTGCTTTAACTGCTTTGGACAGACAGCTTTTACTTTTCTAGGAGCTGAAACCTCCTCCGGTTCCTCCTTAGGTATCAAACCATCACCTTTCCCTTTAGGTGATCCTCTGGCAAGGAGATACTCAGGTTTGCTTTCCAATCTTCCCTCAGACTTGCCTTGCTTCCAGCTGTACACAGTCCTGCTGCATTTATTCTGGCTGACTCCACTCCAGCCGTCACTCCACTTATCTTCACAGCTGCCTTTCCATCTGCTGCTGCTTCCTTTGCTCCTGGCACCTCTGCTCTCTTTGCTGCCACCGCTCTCTTTGCTCCTGCCACCACTGTTCTCTTTGCTCCTGCCACCCCTGTTCCCTTTGCTCCTGCCACCCCTGTTCCCCTTGCTCCTGCCACCACTTCCCTCTTTAAGAAGTTCCTCTGTGCACCTGGATTGGAAGCTAGCTGGGATTACATCATGCTCAGTAGGGCGTGGTTCTATAGTGGCTCTGGAGTCTCTCTGGCTCCCTCTACCTGGTTCCTCCAGATATTGCGGCTTATGTGCACTTTTTTCTACATTTAAAACCTTTTCTCTTCTTTCAACCAGGTCTGCTGGGTGACAGGCCCCGCACCCCCCTTGGGCCGCCCCTGCTGGCAATGCGTATGTCTCCTATTAAATATCCATCCTCGTCTTCTCCCTGTGATGGAGGTCCGTATATCACACCAATACAAATGGATTTCTCTTTCCCTCTTTCTAGTTTAACCCACACTGCCTCCTCTCTCTCTTTTAAGCTCTGTATTTCCATAGCTTTAATATTATTTTTTACATATAGTACCACTCCTCCTCCCCTTCATCCTACTCTGTCCTTTCTGAATAAAGTATAGCCTGGTATAGTTATATCCCAGTCATGGTTGTCTGTGAACCATGTCTCTGTAACTGCCACTAAGTCCAAGTCAGCCTCTCCCATTAAAGCCTCACAATCTGGGATCTTATTTCCCATGCTGCGGTCATTTATAGACACTGCTTTCCAGATGTTTCCCCTTTTACCTATTTCTATAAAGGTATTTAATTTTTTTTGTTATAGTCTTTATTGAGTTTTCCATAACACATAACACACCATTCAAAGTCCTTGACCATTACATTTCTTTGTAACAAACATAGTAAACAATTTTTCTTTTTTACAACAAACTTATGTCCCCTACTTAGTCTTGGCATTATATTCAATTACTATTTAGGCTTTAACTTTTATCGCCAAAGTTTCAACCATATCTCCTCTTCCTGCTCTATTGTCTCCTCCCACCTAGCCCTCCCCCCTTTCCTTCTCCCCCACTCCCGCTCTATTTCAACTTTCTTAGGGTATTGAGCTTGAAAGCGGTACCATTATTGTTGGTAGCGCATCCAGCACAGGGACCTTTTGTTGGCTGCTACTGAGCATTCTGCAGTCACCATCATGTAGTTGTCTAATGCCTTATGGAGGGAGTGTCCTCTCCCACCCAGTATTATAGGATCATATTTTTGCCAGTCCTATCCCTATCATGATAAAGCGGCCTTCCATCTTTCATATATTATTCTCTCCTAATGGGCCCTCATCCCCCAACAAAAGCATGTTGTATGTCCATTCTATTGTTTCCAAATTATCTTGGTCAAATACTCCAGCACTGGGTGCCACAACATGGTCAACTTGGGACATTCTAAGAAAGCATGTTTAAAGGTCTCTGCCCACATCCCTAGTCGTACCCCCCATTCTTTTTTAAGATACTCTCTATTCAATATCTGGTACTGCATTTCTTGGTAGCGTGCTGAGGTAAATATCTCTGGTATTCGGACAAACAAACGCTCTAGGTATTCCTCTCTTACGTCTTTATTTTATTTTATTTATTTAACTGTATTTATATCCCGCTTTTCACTGGGTCAAAGCGGTGTAAATTAAAAGGGGGGGGGGGTGGACAATAATCAAATTCTGGGGTTGGGGCTATCACCGGGTGGCCAACATTGATGATTTCAACAAATATTTGGGACATAGAAATAGACATTGTATTTCAGTCTCTTAGAGAATATGTTCAGGGGGGAGAGTTGGGGGGGTTGGGAGGTAGTCAGTGGTGGGTGCTTGTTTCTGGTCTGAGGTATTCCTGGAATAGGACGTTTTTTAGTTGTTTCCTGAATAATAGGGGAGCTCCGTTGGCTCTGATGTGACTTGGTAGAGAGTTCCAGAGGGATGGTGCGTATAGTTCGAAGGCTCTGTTGCAGGTCCGTTGGTTGTATTTGGTTCGCTTATGGGGGATGGTGAGGGAGTTGCTGATGTTTTGTCTGGTTGTTCTGTTGTGGGCTGGTCGGGGCAGTAGTGCACGGAGCTGGGAAGTCTGAGTTTGGTAGAGAGCCTTGTGAGTAAGTAGGGTGGATTTGTATTTGATTCTTGCTTCGAGGGGGAGTATGTGCAGCTCCCTCAGTATTGGGGTGATGCGGTCTTGTTTTTTTGCTTTCTGGATCCTTGCTGTGGTATTTAAGGCAGGTAGTTACGTCTTCCCCTAGTTCCTCAATCCACCGGTCAGATAGCTCTCTAAGTGGTGTCATGGGTAGCATATCTCGTAGCATATGTACCAGTTCCCTAGTTTGTTCCATTGGGGGCCAATTTACAGAAGTCCCTATCACTCTCAGTAATGTCTAATTCTCCAAGGTGCATTTTCTTTATTGTTTGCCAATAGCGCCTCATCTGCATTTAGAGGAAGAGATGTGTCCCAGGCAGTTGCATTCTCTATTGAAGATTTTTGAATGATGGCATGTCACCAACGTAGCATAAAAGGCAAAACAGGGTCAGTATTCTTTGAGCAACAAATAAAGTCTTCTAGAGACCTTTACAAAGAGGCCTTCTAACTAGGGGGCAAGAGACCTGTGTCCTGATGTCTCCAAGGTCACACAAGTGCGACGCAAGGTGTTTTTAGAATTGCGTCCACGTGTATTGGCTCTTGGTGCTGTTTTCTATCTTAAATTTCCATGTAAGTGTCTTATAGTATTTCAGGTAAAAGGTTTTTTTTTTTTTTGAGCCTGCTCAATTGTTGGAATTCCTAAAAGATAAGGATTAGGTTTGTAATTACTAGGAGTTATTATGGTTATTATGCTCTGGGAATGGATTGAGTTTGATGTATTTTTTCCTTGCACCTCCTTGAAGTGGTCTTATAACTTAATTGTTCATGTTTTTTTCTGTATTAATTTTTTTTATGTTTTCATAATTAAGTGTTTCTTATATTGTAATGAAAACTTTATAAAAAAAAATTTAAAAAATAAACTTTTCAAATAGGTGTTAAAGCTAGGTGGCAGGTCAAAAGGCCATTTTGAAAGACTCCTTCTATCCAAGCAAGGACTGCTAATTGCCCAGGAAGTTGGTGACAGCTTACATCAGAAGCACAGGATAGGGTACTGTATAGCAGCCCTCTTTTGATAAGTCTTATTTCCCTCCCTCCCCAACACTCACCCAACACTGGGATAATCGTAGCTTTATAGGTACTTACACATCTTAAAGGAAAGGAGGTGCTCTCAGGTGCAGCTCGTTATCCTAATCAGTCATACACAAAGGACCTGAGATTAATTAAGCTTCAGGTAAACAAGGTATATTAAACATATTAGGTACACTTTTATTAGTATAAGTATCCACAGCAACCCTTAGTAAATAAAGAACTTAAAGATCTAAACACAAGCTTAAAACTAAGATGCAGAAAGCAGTCCAGCAGCAAGATGGGGGCTTTCCAGTCTTTTGCATTGAGTGTCACATGTATGATTTTCTCCCAGTTGGTGAGAGGTCTTACATGTGCACTAGGTGCAAGGAGCTCTTTGCTCTCAGGGAATGAGTCCGTTCTCTAGAGGCTAGAGGAACAGACTTAGAAAACATAAGAAAGATAGAGTGGTACATAGACGAGACCTACAGGGATATAGTCCTGAAGTCCCACCTCCAGTCTGGCAGCATCCCTGTTGCCATGGAGGAGAGAGCTCACGTGACAGGAGAGCATCACCCTGGTGTGGAGGAAGTGATCCTGTAACTAGGACCTGTCCTCTAGGTGATGTAAAACCCTCTCGCACTGAGGAAGTTTCTCCAGGGCCATGTGCCCATGAGGAAAGGGTTAGGACAGCCATTATAGTTGGTGATTCAATCATTAGGCATGTAGATAGCTGGGTGGCTGGTGGATGTGAGGATTGCATGGTAACATGCCTGCCTGGTGCGAAGGTAGTGGACCTCACACGCCACCTAGACAAGGTCTTAGATAGTGTTGGGGAGGAGTCTGCTGTCTTCGTACATGTCAGTACCAATGACATAGGAAAATGTGGTAAGAAGGTTCTGGAGGCTAAATTTAGGATTTTAGGTAGGAAGTTAAAATCCAGAACTTCCAGGGTAGCGTTCTCCGAAATGCTTCCCGTTCCATGCGCAGGAACCAAAAGGCAGGCAGAGCTCCGGAGTCTCAATGCGTGGATGAGACAATGGTGCAAGGATGAGGGGTTTGGATTTGTTAGGAGCTAGGGTACATTCTGGGGAAAGGAGGGGCTCTTCCAAAGGGATGGCCTTTACCTTAACCGGGATGGATCCAGGCTGCTGGCATTAACCTTTAAAAAGGAGATAGAGCAGCTTTTAAACTAGATAACAGGGGATAGCCGACAGTCACACAAGAGTGCATGGTTCGGAACAATGTATCCTTGAAGGATACTACCAAAAGCAGAGAGGTTCCAATGCCCTTGAGTATGGAGCAGACAGAGCTTAAAGATTCCAAATTACCCATGCCTACCAATAGCCAAATTAATATGAATAAAATACAGTCTCTAAGGGGCTTGTTTACAAAGCCACGGTAGCGGTTTCCGATCGTTATCAATGGGGCAACGGCTCCGATAACGATCGGAAACCGCTACCGCAGCCTTGTAAACAAGCCCCTGAAATGCTTGTATGCAAATGCTAGAAGTCTAAAAAAATAAGATGGGAGAGTTAGAATATATAGCACTAAATGAGAGGTTAGATATGATTGGAATCTTATAGACATGGTGGAAGGAGGACAACCAGTGGGACACTGTGATACCTGGGTACAAACTATATCGTAATGATAGAGCTGATCAAATTGGTGGAGGGCTTGCGCTCTACATTAGAGAGGGCATTGAGTCAGAAAGGCTTAAAGTTTTGCAGGAAACAAAATTTGCTGTAGAATCTCTATGGATTGAAATACCATGTAAAAAGGGGAAGGCTATGGCAGTGGGGGTGTACTATCGACCGCCTGGACAGAATGAACAAATGGATGATGAAATGCTCAAAGAAATCAAGGAAGCTAACAAACATTATAGCACAGTAATGATATCGACTGGGTCAGTGTCAAGGCAGGGCTTGTTAGGGAGATAAAGTTCCTAGATGAAATAAATGACTGCTTCTTGGAGCAACTAGTTCATGAACTGAGCAGAGGGGAAGCCATATTGGACCTAGTCCTTAGTGGAACACCACATCTGGTGCAAGAGATAAGGGTGTTGGGGCCACTTGGCAATAGTGATCATAGCAGGATCGCGTTTGATTTAATTAGTGGAGAAGGGATGGTAAGGAAATCTACAGTACTACCTTTTAACTTTCAAAAGGGAGACTATGATAAAATGAGGAAAATAGTAAAGAAAAAACTAAAAGGAGCAGTTGCAAAGGTTAAAGACTTACATCAAGCTTGGGTGTTGTTGAAAAATGCTATCTTGGAAGCCCAGACCAGCTGTATTCCACGCTTTAAGAAAAGTGGAAGGAAGTCCAAAAAACTGCCAGTATGGTTTAAAGGTGAGGTCAGAGAGGCTGTTGTTGCCAAAAAAGCATCTTTCAGGAAATGGAAAAAAGAGCCAAACGATGAAAACTGGAAACAGCACAAGCACTGGCAAGTTAAATGCAAAGCATTGATAAGGCAGGCAAAGGGAGAATTCAAGAAGAAGCTTGCTGTGAAAGCAAAAAACCTGTGCGAGTCAGTTGGTCGATTAGATGATAGAGGGGTTAAAGGGGCACTAAAAGGCGACAAGGTGATAGCGGAGAGACTGAATGAATTCTCTGCTTCGGTCTTTACTGAGGAAGATGTAGGGATGTTACTCATGACTGAAGTGCTATTTAAAGATGCGGAAGAATTGAAGGAAATATCGATACATCGGGAAGATGTATTACAACTATTTGATAAACTGAAGAGTAGCAAATCACCTGGACTGAATGATATACATCCAAGGATGTTGAAAGAACTGAAATATGAGACTGCAGACCTGCTATTAGTAATCTGTGAACTATCATTAAAATCATATGTAATACCTGACGATTGGAGGATGGCGAACGTAATGCCAATTTTTAAAAAGGGTTCAAGGAGTGATCCGGGAAAATACAAACCGGTGAGCCTGATGTCAGTACCGGGAAAAATGGTAGAAACCATCATAAAGAACAAAATTGCTGAACATGTAGATAGTCATGGCTTAATGGGAGACAGCCAACATGGCTTTAGACAAGGAAGATCTTTTCTTACTAATCTCTTATGTTTTGTTGAAGGTGTGAATAAACAGATAAACAAAGGTGAGTCGGTTGATATAGTATATTTGGACTTTCATAAAGCCTTTGACAAGGTCCCTCCTCAGAGACGTTTGGCAAAACTAAAGATTCATGGGATAGGAGACAGTGTACTATTGTGGATCAGGAACTGGTTAAAAGATAGAAAGCAGAGGGTAGGGCTAAATGGCCATTTTTCGCAATGGAAAAAGGTGAATAGTGGTGTATCCCAGGGATCTGTGCTGAGTCTGCTGCTTTTTGAAATATTCATAAATGACCTGGAAAAGGGAATAACGAGTGAGTTTATCAAATTTGCAGATGACACAAAACTATTTAAAGTTGTTAAAACCCATGAGGATTGTGGAAAATTGCAAGAGGATCTTGATAAATTGGAAGACTGGGCATCAAAATGGCAGATGAAATTTAATGTGGAGAAGTGCAAAGTTATGCACCTAGGGAAGAACAACCCAAACTATAGTTACACGATGCAAGGTTCCACATTAGGAACCACCACCCAGGAAAAAGATTTAGGCATCATCGTGGATAACATGTTAAAACCCTCTGCGCAGTGTGCAGCGGTGGCCAAGAGAGCAAATAGAATGCTAGGTATCATAAGGAAAGGAATGGAAAATAAAATAAAGCCTATTATAATGCCTCTATATCGTTCCATGGTGAGACCGCACCTTGAATATTGTGTACAATTCTGGTCGCCGTATCTTAAAAAGTATATAGCGTTATTAGAAAAGGTTCAGAGAAGAGCCACCAAAATGGTAAAGAGGATGGAAGGATACCCCTATGAAGAAAGTCTAAAAAGGTTAGGGCTGTTTAACCTGGAAAAGAGACGGCTGAGGGGAGATATGATAGAAGTCTATAAATTAATGAATGGAGTGGAACGGGTAAACATAGATCGATTGTTTAAGTTATCAGAATATAGAAAGACTAGGGAACATGCAATGAACTAAAGGGTAAACTATTTTCCCGGAGGATGGGTTTAAAAAAGGTTTGGACAAGTTCCTGGAGGAAAGGTCCATAAACCATTACACAGGTACACTAAAAAATTTTTTTATTAAACTGCCTCTAATGTTTCAATTGATTTTTACGTTTTTTGGTGCGCTGAATCCAAATCTGGTAACCAATTTGCTCCATCACGTACAGATTTTTTGCTACATTGGGTTAGCAGTTTGAGGTGAACGTTTCAGATTGAGTGCGATCGAGATAAAAGTTTCTTGGATGAATTCTTTATACTAATTGTTTAGTAGTTATTCAAATAAGAATAAAGAAAATTGTAACAAGGCAGCACATAAGAATAGAGTAATGTCAACAAAACACACTGTGATGGTAGCAAAATTGTCTGCACTTAAAACAGCCACATACATGTGCACAAACATTGAGCATATAAGAGCGAGGTTAGACACAAAGCAAAGCAAAGAAATGTGCAAAAAATGTTGTACAGGTATGTATGTAAGAATAGAAAACGCAAACCGCACCATTGCAATACATGAAGACAAACACCCGATGGTGTGAAAATAAAATTCTAATAAATGAGATCCGACACTGTGGTAATAACTAGCAAAGTTTTATTTCAAAGTTTAGTAAAAACACGATATTTGTCAACACAGTTTAGATTTTAAAGTCATTCTTGGGTCAATCAATCTCCTGGTGGGCCCGTTTCTTCTTCCCCCGAATGCTTCTCTTGGTGCGCTGCTTGGCGTATTTTTCATCTGGGGTTTCCCGCAGCAGCAACCAGCAGAAATCAGCCATCATAGTGGTGTTCCATCTTCCTTGGTACCTTCTCTCTGCGTCCTTGATGTCCTGGTGAAACCTTTCACCTTGTTCTTCACTGTACGCCCCCAAGTTTCCGGGAAAGTAGTTCACATGGGAGTGCAAGAAATGGACTTTCAGGCTCATGTTACAGCCTTGTTCTTTGAAGGCATTGAGCATCCTGGCAACAATATCCTTATAGTTCTCATCCCGCCTGTTCCCCAAGAATTTGAGAACAACATCCTTGAAGGAATCCCAGGCTTCTTTTTCCTTCTCAGACATCGTTTCAGCGAATGCTCCATCTGAAATGAGTTTCCTTATATCAGGGCCAACAAACACTCCTTCCTTTAGCTTTGCTTCAGAAAGTCAGGGGAACTTTGAGCAAAGGTACCGAAAGCACTCACCATCTTTTGGAAGGGACTTGATGAATTGCTTAATGAGACCCAACTTAATGTGGAGAGGTGGTAATAGAATTTTATCACGAGGTACCAAGCTCTCATGAAGAACATTTTTCTCACCGGGTCTCAAATACTCCTGAATTGGCCAGTCTTTTTTTTCCCCCAGTGTAGGTCGCGGGCCCGGCTATCCCACAAGCAAAGGAAGCAGGGATATTTGGTGAAACCGGATTGCTGCCCTAATAGCATGGATAGAATTTTAAAATCTCCACAAATCATCCACTTATGCTCATCATAACAAATCTTCTGAAGAATCAGGGCCAAATTCTCGTATTTTTCTTGGAGAATAACAGAGTGAGCAATAGGAACTGAAGCGAATGTGTTGCCATTATGAAGAAGAACACCTTTTATGCTGTCTTTTGACGAATCAATGAACAGCCGCCATTCAGCAGGATCATACTTGAGTTTAAACGTTTCCATCACTCCGTATATATCGTTGCAAAATACCAAATCTTCCTCTTTGCTGAAATACTTCAAAAATTGTGTCTCGCGGTTGCGGTACCAATAAAAGTTGTTCCTGGTGACAATAGATTTTTCTGTTTAAGCCGAGAACCTAGCAGTTGGGCAGCATCTTTTGGGAGTCCTAAATCCCAGACTAAATCATTCAATTCAGCTTGAGAAAAAAGTTCAGGTTTCGGATCTGGTTCAGTTTCAAACTCGGAAGTACTGGACTCATCGGGAAAAGCCATCTGATGAGTCTCATCATGATCAGAACCGTCCACACAAATATGATCCAAAGATTTTGGTGGTTCAGGCACAGGTACTTCGTTGCTATGAGGCATAGGCCTAATTGCTGAGGGAAGGTTGGGGTAACTTATTACGTTCTTATTTTTTAAGTTGTATCCCTTCACAATGCAAGAGCAAAAATAGCAGTCACTGCTGTGGTCTCTTTGTTCACGCCACATCATAGGTATTCCGAAACGAAATGCTTGTTTTTTACCTTTCATCCATAAGCGTAGATCTTCCTCACATGTCTTGCACACTTTGTGAGGAGCCCACGGTTTGTCTTGATCGCCTAACTTCAAACCAAAATAGGCGAAATATACTTTTTTAATAAATGCAGAAATGTTCCTCTGCCGCTTTTTCACGGTATATTCCCCACAAATAAAACAAAAACTGTCCGGAGAGTTGATGCAACCTCTGGCTCTGTGAGCCATCACAAATACACAGCACTGCAAACTACAACTGTAGTGAACCACTTCGGAATAAAGCTGGATTACGACTGAGCAAACAAAAGGTAATAATGAACTTGCAAGAAACTGAAATTTGACAGGAACGTTCATGTCGCAACCACCGTGTTTGAGCGAGCGAACGAGGCGAGGCGAACAGGAAAGAACATGCGCCAGCGCGAGTACTGGATTTAGCCCCCCGCCTCCCAATTGTCCTGTTAATGTATAAAATGAATACAAAACACTCTAAAATATCATGAGGGAGTGTTTCTAGTTAGTTAACCATTACAACCTCTATTTTGGGCCAAGAAAATAAACTGCAGTCGGCTAAAAAGAAATTATGTGAACATTCCTTATATGGGTAAGAAATCTAATTTTGCAAGAAAACGTGATGTGATGGAACATTTTGGCTATTTTTCCTGGATTCAGCACCCAAAATCTATAGGAATCAGTTGCAAAACTGGAGGCAGTTTTTTGGTAGTGTACCTGTGTTATAGATATTGCCAAGATAGCCACAAAGAGGGAAGTAATCATATTGGGTGACTTTAATCTGCCTGAGGTGTATTGGAGTACTCCTTCTGCAATTTTGGCTAGAAGCAAAAAAATTGTGGATGCTTTCCAAGATGCGTCACTTAGACAAATGGTGATGGAACCAACCAGGGAAAGCTCATTGCTGGATTTAGTGCTCACCAATGGTGAGAGCATGTCAAATGTCTGGATGGGTGCCCCTGTGAGCAGCAGCGATCATCACACAGTGTGGTTTGAGATAAAAGCCTAGGTGCAGTCCGATCATAGCAAGCTCAAAGTCCTCAACTTCAAGAACACTGACTTCAGAAAATGGCCAAGTACCTGAAGGAGGAGTTGGCAGGGTGGGAGGGGATAAGGGAAGTGGAATTGTAATGGGCTAAACTAAAGGTGGCAATAAAAGGGGCAACAGATAAATATGTAAGGAAAGTAAATAAAAACAAGAAAAGGAAACCTATTTGGTTCTCCGAAGGAGTGGCTGCTCAAATAAAGGCAAAAACCACAGCTTTCACAAAATGCAAAAGCTTGCAAACAGAGGAACACAGAAAGAAATACAGGATCAAACTAAAAGAGAAATAAGAAAGGCAAAATCAAAGGCAGAAGAAAAGATGGTTAAAGATGTGAAGTGTGGCAATAAAACTTTCTTCAGGTATATTCGGGAGAGGAGGAAAATCAGAGGTGGAATTGCAGGACTCAGAAGTGCTGGGAATGGACTCGTGGAAGGTGACATTGAAAAAGTGAAATTGCTAAACAAATACTTATGCTCTGTTTTTACTAAAGAAAATCCAGGAGAAGGACCACCTGTGACTCCCAAATATAAAAATGGGAATGAAGTAGATACTACACCATTCACAGAAGATGATGTGTTAAAACAACTTGCAAAACTGAAAGTGGACAAGGCCATGGGACCACATGGGAAACATCCCAGGATACTGAAAGAGCTCAGAGAGGTTCTTGCAGGGCCGCTAAAGGATGTTTTCAACAGATACTTGGAAACAGGAGTAGTTCCTCAGGACTGGAGAAGGGCGGATGTGGTATCTCTTCACAAAAGTCGTGACAAGGAAGAAGTGACAAACTACAGGCCCGTGAGCCTTACCTCGGTGGCGGGAAAAGTAATGTAGGCGCTTCTGAGAGAGCGAATAGTGGACTTTCTCAAAACCAACAGGTTGCATGATCCGAGGCAACATGGCTTTACCAAAGGATGATCTTGCCAAACAAATCTGATTGAGTTCTTTGACTGGGTAACCAGAGAACTGGATCAGGGGCATGTGATGGATGTCATCTACCTGGATTTCAGCAAGGCCTTTGATACTGTTCCTCATAGGAGGCTCATCAATAAACTCAGTAGTTTGGAGATGGGTCCCAAGGTGGTGAACTGGATCAGAAATTGGTTGACTGACAGATGACAGAAGGTGATGGTAAATGGAGCTCACTCTGATGAAAGAAGGGTGATTAGCGGGGTGCCCCAGGGTTCAGTTCTGGGCCCGTCACTGTTCAATGTATTTGTGAGTGATATTGCGGAAGGACTGCATGGAAAAGTGTCTTTTTGCAGATGATATGAAAATTTGCAACAGAGTGGACAACCTTGAGGGAGTGGATAACATGAGGAAAGATCTACAAAAGCTGGAAGAATGGTCTAATGATTGGCAGTTAATATTTAATGCGAAGAAATGCAGTGTCATTCACTTGGGAAGCAGAAATCCAAGGGAAATGTACATGATAGGTTGGTGTGCATGGACCAGGAGAAGGACCTTGGTGTGATTATTTCTGAGGATCTCAAGGTGGCAAAACAGTGCGGCAAGGTAGTGGCAAAAGCCAGGAGGATGTTGGGTTGAATACAAAGAGGAATTACCAGTAGAAAGGAAGAGGTACTAATGCCACTGTATAAGTCACTGGTGAGGCCCCACTTGGAATACTGTGTTCATTTTTGGAGACCATATCTTGCAAGGGATATAAAAAGACTGGAAATGGTTCAGAGGAAGGCGACCAAAATGATTTGGAGCCTGTGTCAGAAGCCTTATGAGAAGAGACTAGAAGACCTAAATATGTACACTCTGGAGGAGGGACAGGGGAGATATGATTCAGACCTTTAAATACTTAAAGAGAAATAATGAACAAACAAACCTCTTCCAAAGACGGGGAAGCTGTAAAACTAGAGGGCATAACATGAAGCTGCAAGGGGGTAAATTGAAAGGCAATGTCAGGAAATACTTTTTCACTGAAAGGGTGGTGGATGCTTGGAATGCCCTCCCGATGGAAGTCATTGGGGCAAATACAGTGATAGAATTCGAAATGGCATGGGACAGACACAGTGAATCCCTTTAGCAGGGGTGAGCAATTCCGGTCCTGGAGGGCCGCAGACCAGTCAGGTTTCATGATGTCCCTAATGAATATTCGTGGACCTATTTCCATACAATGGAAGGCAATAGATGCAAATAGATCTCATGAATATTCATTAGGGACATCATGAAAACCTGACTGCCCTGAGGCCCACCAGGACCAGAATTGCCCACCCCTGCTTTACAGCAACAGGATAAAATCAAACTAAACTTATCTAATTGTACAGCATACAGGGGTGTCCCACACGGAGTGGTGGGTTTACCCCCTGAAACAGACATGAAGAGGGGTGGCCTGCACGGAGCGGCAGATGCACCTACTCTTGCCATCTTACTGGGCAGAATATATGGACCATACTGGTCTTTATCTGTTGTCATTTACTATGTTACTATATGTTACTAAGTCAGATTGGATTCCCTCAAAACAATGAACCACTGACCATATCTTTATCTTACAGAAACTGATCAACATGTGTCATGGCGTAAGGCAAATAGTGCCTATGGAAACAGAAGAAAATGTGCAGAGCAGTTTTAAAATGGGCAGCTCAAAGCACATGGCTAGGGGTTGCTATAGGCAACAACAAAAACACTAGCACTGGGTGTAGGTAAACGCCCCACCAAAGCATTACCTCATAGCTTATTAGAGGATCAGGAACAGCTGCAGAGACTTGAGCTTATGAGAAACTCAAAGAGTGACGCACTTAAAAATGAGTCAGTCTTGAGAAAGAGGAGAACACACGGGAGACCTAACAGGAACGTTAACCAGGATACATACCTGAGAACTTCAGACGGGGAGTCCAGCAGCGTCTCAGAGGAGTTTGCCCAAGAGGGAATACCTGAGGTTAGTGCAAGAGAGTTGGGCTGCACTGAACCAGAGTCTGGTCGTTGGGGACACAGAGGGATTCCTACCAGCAAACGGAGAGAAGCTGTGAGAGGGAACTTCCATGAGAGCAGGTACCTGGGGAATAGAAGCTCTGGTCCAAAGGAGATTTCCAGGCTCAAAGAAACACGTCCTGTAAGGGGAAGTGAAAAGCTTTCAAGGGAGAAAGGCTATTTTCAGCTTCCCAGCTACAAAGGTTCCGGCAGAGGCCAGCCTGAAGAAAGGCCAATTCCCTGGAGTAGAGGGGCACTTGAAAAGCAGGATTTTACATACGCTTGTCCTGAAGTGTATGGCCCTCTAGAGAGAAAGTCTACACTGCATGGTAACTTTCCCTTCCACTTTACTAGTGAGGAAGAGAGAAGCCCTTGCCAGAGAGAAGAGGGATTTTTGAATACTGGTGTAAGTTCCAATCCCACAGAAGAGAATTGCAGGGAAGCTCAGGAGGCCAGGGACTGTGATTACTGTGTGGAAAACTCAGAGGATTTCCAGATGGATTGTACACTTGTATTTGCGGATAATGTGACCTCTTTCTGCTGAAGTGTGCAGAAGGGAAATCTGTTTAAAGGAACAGATTTCAATCCACAGCTGTTGTAAGGTACAAGGCTTGTTTTGCACTTTTTGTTTTGCCTTAAGCTGAAAAGAAGCATTCTTGTGTAATTTTTGTAGTTCCATTTTGTGTTATGCCAGAAGCATGGTTTATTTTCCTTTGTGATTCCTGACTGCAGAAATTCTCCCAGGAAGGGAAATAAAATACCTCTTTATCAGCCTAGCTACTCGTCCACGACTACACTCTTTTTATTGAATAGCTAGTGGGACTTCAACTCCCAGGGGGCACTACTTGTCCCTGCTACCTAAGAAGAGGCCTCACTGAAACCCCCAGGTCCTTTGCCTTTGGGGGGTATGTAGGTGGGTGACACATGTAAAGCACATCCTCTCAGGAACAATATTTCTGTCTTATTGACTTTATGAAAGTTTTTGACTCTATATGACACCCTGGCATCATCAACTTTAAACTACTTCAAACTGGAATGGGGGGGAGATGGGGTTCCTTCAATATAATTAAATCAATGTACTCTTCCATCAGCTGTAAAGTGAAAATAAACATGCAGAGAGTTTCAGACAAAAATGAGGGCTGAGTTAGGGATGTAATTTGAGCCCTACCTTCTCTATTATCTGTATCAGTCCTGGAAAAATCATCAGCCCCAAGACTAAAATTAAATGACTCAGTAATCAAATGACTACTAGATGCAGAAAATCTGGTCATTCTATTCTCTACCCCAGAAGGTCTACAAGAAAATCTAAATTTACTAGAGACCTATGGTAAATCCTAGATCCTACTTTGAAATAAATATTGATAAACCGGGAAGATGTAGTACAAGTATTTGATAAACTGAAGAGTAGTAAATCACCTGGACCAAATGGTATACATTCAAGGGTGTTGAAAGAACTGAAATATGAGATTGCAAACCTACTATTAGTAATCTGTGAACTATCATTAAAATCATTTGTAGTACCTGAAGATCGGAGAATGGCCAATTTAGCATCAATTTTTAAAAAGCGTTCCAGGGGATCCAGGAAACTATAGACCAGTAAGTCTAATCTCAGTACCAGGCAAAATGGTAGAAATCATTATAAAGAATAAAATTACTGAACATGTAGATAATCATGGCTTAATGGGAGAAAGCTAAGATGGATTTAGTCAAGAAAAGTCATGTCTTACTAATCTGTTATATTTTTTTGAAAGTGTGAATAAACAGGTAGACCAAGGTGAGCCAGCTGATAAGAGACTAATTCAGGAAAGGATGTCCAGCCCTGATGGAAATGTGCACCATAGAAATGGACATCCAGTGGAGGCAATTCCATAGGCACATGTATGTATGCACCTGCGGCTGAACCGTACCGCGGATGTATCCGTGCTTACACATTTAGTAGTGCCTGTCATGCATGCTTGCTCCATGCGTATAGACACCAAAAATGTGTCCCCCCGCAGTCTGTCGAAATTACCCCTGCATAGCATGTGCACTGCCTATCTATGTACGCACCCGATTCCATTGCCACCATCCATGTGCAAGGCTGAAAACATGCCCACCCTCACAGTGGTCCGCATGCAACAGGAAACAGGATGGAATGGCACCCCCTCCCCCCCCCCCCCACTGCAGGGAACTCCAGACTGTGAGGAGAAACAATGGCAAAATGGCAGCCTAACTTCTCCAAGCCTGAGACCTGCCTGCTCTGCAGACTTGTCCTGCAGGAGGAGGAGGTGTTGCTCCCCATGGGGCATAGAAGGCCAGCCCATGCTGTGGCACGCAGGTGCTGGGAGAGGATCGGGACCACCCTAGCTCAGTAAGTAGAGAAACAGTAAAGCTGGCAGACATGTACTGTGGAAAGCATTAAATCATAATGTGAGGGACAGAGAGAGGGCATGAAAGGGAGAGACCGGGCATGTGCAGGATGAATGCATGTGGAGGAACAACAATAGAGCATAGAGTAAGGAATGCAGCACCACTGCACAACACCAATGTGAGTGACAGGATGTGACGTCGACTGCCCAGTGGTTCCTGTGAGACCACACCACCAAATGTATGGACACCCAAAACAGGGCCCAGAATCTGGAAACAAGAAGCAGGGTGCCCCCATCTGAAATCTCATGTAGACAGAGCAGTGAACACTGAAAGCACCACACAGGTGACAACAGGAAACTTGGAACCAGAAACGTACCTCCCCAGAGAATACTATGGAGACAATATTGATGCCCAAGTACAAAGGACAGAAGATCCAAAATATCAACACACACTTACATATAGTTGAACACACCAATTATACCATACATTATCCCCATTCCTCCCAAAATGTATACAGTCAAGCTAACAGCAACTTGTCTAAAGCAAAAGGCAGTGACAGCCCTGTGATATGAGGCAAGGTAGCAAGACACCCTCTGCACTGTAAAACTCCAGTGTGTCATCTGAAAACCGCTTGGACCTGTGGGCGAGCACCATGAAAGAATAGACAAAGAAAACCACATAGAGTACCCAAACAGATAAAATGTGTGAGTCACAGCAACAAGCCTGCAAAACATGGGGAGCAGTGGAAATTGCCTCATGTGTCCCAGGTCAGTGCCAGAACCAGTAGGCCACACCACCCAGCCCCACCACAGGCTGAGACAACAACACAAGGTGAGCAGTGAACATGCAATGAGGCCCAACCTCAGGGATGGCAGAAAAGACAGGTGCAAAAAAGGTGTAATGCAATGCAGCAATGTGACCGGATGCACACCACCAAGCTGTCAGGGAGGTGCACCATAGAACTGATAAGTCCAAGATAGGTGGGAAAGAGTCGGAACAGCAGAAGAGCATAAGAAAATCAAAAGTGTGTCAGACAAAGGTGCAATGTGCCCTGTATCCTGGGCGCAGCTGTGCCCCATACAGGTCACAAGAACCTGCCAGGTCCCCAAAAGATGCATGCATGGTCAATGTACATCCTAGTCCAAGTAGTAGATGTCCCAGGGCTGTCTGATAAATGTTGAATGCTGACTTGCCCAAGGAGTGATACTGGGAATTGAATTCTTCTCCATTATTTCCCTAGCCCATGCACCAACCAGCAGGCTATGCAGCCACTCATGATACAAGAAGCTTGGGGGAGCAGGGCAAGCCACAGTCCATGGTGAGGTAACTGTGGACATGTGTCAGCTCATTGGACTTGGGTCCAGCCACCACAGCAAATGGGACTGTGGACATGCAGCTGATTGGTCTGATCCAGGAGGAAAAGCACATGCACTCATGGGGTTCTCTATCTTTCATGTCCACAGAGGCTTCCACATCATGAGGGACATGAAGGCCTACAGGGTCCAGTACTGGACAATATGGCTCACAAGGCCCAGGCTCAAAAAGCTGCTCAGACAGCAGCTGCAGCAGAAGCTAGGTGAGTATCCATGTAGAGTGTCACCAGACCTGCACCAGACACATCCTCAAACATGACACCGAGACACAAAGTCTATCACTGTCCCCCAAGGCTGAGGCACAGTACCCAATGGAGCAAGGACAGGAGCCAAAATGGCATGCCCTGTGACTGTAGTCAGGTCACTGTACCCTCCATAGGCTCGGAAGAAAAGGCCAGGCAAATAGCAGCAGGTCATATTGGTCCAAGAAAACCCTGAGGCTGCTGGTACCCCAGGAGCCTGGCCAGACCTGCCATCACCTACATAAATAATACACCTATATGTGCATATATGAGGCAAAAAACACAAAAATAGCAGGTGTGAAGGCAGTAGTCACGGGTACTTTATTGATCAACCAACCCCAACTCATTTCAGCCCCATGGGCCTTCTTCAGGGATACAAAACCTCAAAGGAAAAATGCAAAACCAACATAAAATAAACTATATGTAATAAAATCAATCAATAAATAATACTAACAATAAATAAGGACACAAGATTAAAACAATACATTGTACAAGCTAGTATAAAATAAATATCCATATACAGTATTAGTAATAAATATTAATAACATACAAAAACAATAACGCAGCATGAATAAGACACTAGAATGCAAGGCCGAAAGATGACAAAATATAAGCTGAAGGATAGTGAATCAAAACAGGCATAAAAAAGAGTGACATGTACGTTTGTGCACATACAAATATGGATGAGAAGGACCACGTACACTAAATATGAAAGCACCATAAAGTGGGAGTCATATACAACATTATTCGTGAAACAGATGTAGGGTATGAGAGAGGAGACCACCAATCTACACAGAATGGGATAAAAATGCAACCACCTTGTTGAATACAAGCTCTTTGTAAGGAACCATGATTAAGTGATAGCTACGCTTGAGTAAAAACCTACCATGGCAAAAAGAGTAAAAGAAATTAAAAGGATACATCTTATTGTAAATAAGCAGCAGTGTTATCCACATAAGTATGTAGGCACTATCTAACCACTATGTGTGTGGAGAGGAGAAAACTCTCCTTGCTTTACTCCTCAGTGCTGTGAGCCCCAGGATAGCGGGAAGACTTGTGGTAATGTAATCCTACCTAACAATGTATATCCGGAAAATTCCCTCACTTGCCTAATGCATTGGGGTTGGTTGATCCATAAAGTACCTGTGACTACTGTTTCGCACCTGTTGTTTTTGTTTTCTGCTCCTGTGTGGGTGCTTTTGCTCTCCATTGGACTCCCTGTGCATATATGAAGCTACATACAACAGTTGTTTGGGAGATGTGCGTAACCAGAAGACAGTACACAAACCCTGCTGTGGGGGTCACAGATATGGTAGGGGAGTCCACCATGTCTGAGAACAAGCATCCAATGCATATGGATACTGCATATGTATCCCTGCAGCCATGCTGTTACCCGGCATGTAGCAGGTACAGGAGCATCAGAATGTGCATAAAGGTTGCAGCAGTGGTTGGTGCCAGATACCTGCCATGACACAGGGCAGTATTGCCCAGAGTAGAGGTCCATAGGGTACCAAAGTGCACCCGAGAAGGTGCAGCTGTCCCCACAAAATGCACCCCTGCCCTACATGCCCACATAGACCAAGAGTCAATACTGCAAACATTGGCCCAGTGACAGCAGTCATCCTCCAAGGGCCCAATCCCCCCAAATGGGCAGCTATCCCAGAGGAGGACTCGCCCCCTCCCCCAACGCCAGAGGAGCCCATCGAAGAGGAGGAGGAGGAGAAAGACGATGCATATAAGTGGCCACAGCTGTGCGCCGCGGCAGGGGGCGTGCCACTGGAGTGGACAGCACTAGTAGCTGGGCCAGCAATGCAGCTATCATCAGCACATCAAGCCCCATAGTGCTATCGAGCGCCTCCCCTTCGGGGGAGAGTGGGGAGAATGAGGAGGTTGTCCTCATGCTGACAGTGGTGCCTGTGCAGTTGGAGGAGTGGGCCCCTCAGTGGGGGGCCCAGATCTGTGAGGGAGCTACCTTGGAAGGAGCCATGGCACAGAAGGGCTACGCAAAGGTGGGCAAGGCAGAGCCCTGCCAGGAGCCTGTTCTGGAGGAGGAGGAAGAGGTGGAGGCACCAATGATGGAGGAGGGGGAGCTGTCTGAGGAGTTGTTGGCCAGCAGGGTGGGCATGGGAGCATTAGATGATGAGTCCATGGAGAGGGGGAGCTGCGGAACAATGTGTCATCCACAGAGGCCATGGGTCAAGGGGCAGAGTGGGTAAAGGGAGAAAGGAGGAGGAGGTAGGGTGAGGGCAGTGAAGTGGTGGATGAAGTTTGCACCAGGGGGGCTGCTGGAGGAGGCTGGGGATGTGAGTGTGATGATGGTGGTTGAGGGGATGGTGGTAGGCCGGAGAAGGAAGGATCCACTGAGAGGGGCCATGGGAGGACGATGGGTATGGTAGTGCGTGGGGGGAGGGCAGGGATCGGAGTGCACAGGCAGGGGATGGCGGAGATGGGAGTGCGCAGGTGGGGGAGGGTGGGGATGGGAGTGGGGCCTGGGGGAGTTTGGGAACAGGAGTGTACTGTGTGTTGGGGGTCCAGGTGAGGGGATGGGACAGCATTTGTTGGCCACCCCCCATCAGCCATGGTGCAGCGCAATGAGGCACCAGCATGCACCCTAAGCAGCGCAACCCTGCAGCAGTGGGAGAGCTTAGAGGGCACCATGCTGCAAGGCTTTGCAGCCCTAGCCAGGCCCCTGGATATCATCATGCTGCACCTGGAGGGCATGCGAGCAGACCTCCATGCCCTGATGCAGGAGGGACTCCACCTTGCAGTGGCATTCACATCCCCCCTGGGGCCACCAGCTGGTGGGGGGGAGGGCCAGTAGTCTGACAGGTACAGGGTATCAATGTTCCTAGCACCCCACATATGCCATGTGGCAGTAAAGCACACCCCAGGGCTGGCACATATGACCTTGCTTCCATGTCAGGCCACATATGTGGTGACAAAACTTTCTTCAGGTATATTCGGGAAAGGAAGAAGATCAGAGGTGGAATTGCAGGACTCAGAAGTGCTGGGATTGACTCGTGGAAAGTGACATTGAAAAAGCGAAATTGCTAATACCTCTGCTCTGTTTTTACTAAAGAAAGTCCTGGAGAAGGACCACCTGTGACTCCCAAATATAAAAATGGGAATGAAGTAGATACCACACAGATGAAGTGTTAGAACAACTTGCAAAACTGAAAGTGGACGAGGCCATGGGATCGGATGGGATACATCCCAGAATACTGAAAGAGCTCAGAGAGGTTCTTGCAGGGCCGTTAAAGGATGTTTTCAACAGATCCTTGGAAACAAGAGAGGTTCCTCAGGATTGGAGAATGGCTGATGTCGTACCTCTACACAAAAGTGGTGACAGAGAAGAAGTGTCAAACTACAGGCCTGTGAGCCTTACCTCAGTGGCGGGAAAAGTAATGGAGGCGTTCCTGAAAGAGCGAATAGTGAACTTTCTCAAAACCAACAGGTTGCAAGATCCGAGGCAACATGGTTTTACCGAAGGACGATCTTGCCAAACAAATCTGATTGAGTTCTTTGACTGGGTGACCAGGGAACTAGATCAGGGCATGCGATGGATGTCCTCTACCTGGATTTCAGCAAAGTCTTTGATACTGTTCCTCATAGGAGGCTTATCAATAAACTCAGTAGCTTGGGGATGGATCCCAAGATGGTAAATTGGATCAGAAATTGGTTGACTGACAGACGACAGAAGGTGATGGTAAATGGAGCTCATCCGGATGAAGGGAAGGTGATTAGCGGGGTGCCCCATGGGTCAGTCCTGGGCCCAGCACTGTTCAATGTATTTGTGAGTGATATAGCTGAATGACTGAATGGAAAAGTCTTTTTGCAGATGACACAAAAATTTGCAACAGAGTGGACTCCCCCAAGGGAGTGGTTAACATGAAGAAAGATCTACAAAAGCTGGAAGAATGGTCTAATGCTTGGCAATTAAGATTTAATGCAAAGAAGTGCAGAGTCATGCAATTGGGTAGCAGAAATCCAAGGGAAATGTACGCGATAGGGGGCGAGAGGTTGGTGTGCACGGATTAGGCGAAAGACCTTGGTGTGATTATTTCTGAAGCTCTCAAGGTGGCAAAACAGTGTGACAAGGCGGTAGCAAAAGCCAGGAGGATGTTGGGCTGCATACAAAGAGGAATTACCAGCAGAAAGGAAGAGGTACTTATGCCACTGTACAAGGCACTGGTGAGGCCTCACTTGGAATACTGTATTCAGTTTTGGAGACCATATCTTGCAAAGGATGTAAAAAGACTGGAAACTATTCAGAGGAAGGTGACCAAAATGATTTGGAGCCTGCATCAGAAGCCTTAGGAGAAGAGACTTGAAGACCTAAATATGTACACTTTGGAGGAGAGGAGGGACAGGGGAGATATGATTCAGACCTTTAAATACTTAAAGGGAAATAATGAACAAATAAACCTCTTTCAAAGACGGGGAAGCTGTAAAACTAGAGGGCATAACATGAAGCTGCAAGGTGGTAAATTGAAAGGCAATGTCAGGAAATACTTTTTCACTGAAAAGGTGGTGGATGCTTGGAAAGCCCTCCCAATGGAAGTTGTGGGGGCAAACACGGTGACAGAATTCAAAATGGCATAGGACAGACACAGTGGATCCCTTTTACAGCAACAGGATAAAATCATAAACTGAACCATTTAATTTCTCAACAAATAGGAGTGTCCTACATGGAGTGGTGGGATCACCCCTAAACAAAGACATGGGGAGGGGTGGCCTGCACAGAGTGGCAGGTGCACCTACTTTTGCCAACATACTGGGCAGACTAGATGGACCATACTGGTCTTTATCTGCCGTCATTTACTATGTTACTATGTTACATGTTCATCCCCAGACCACTCATTATGTGCTGTTTGTATGGCATTCAAGTTATCTGTTCCAATAAATAAATGTTTTCTGCATATACTTGTCTCCACTGCTCTTCTCATTTGGGACCACAGGGAGCACTGTGACACATACTGTGACACGCACTGCGCAGTGCACAGTCTGAGGTGCACAGCACCCAATGGCAGCACATGGTAATTAACCCCACAAGGGCAGGGGGCATGGGCATTGGACAGTGTCACTATGTGGGCATGGTGGGCAGAAAGGTAGATTGCTCTGTGCCTGCCCAGCATGAGCAGGTGCTGCACATTCTGGGTTCCCCAGCAGCTTCTGCATCTGTTCTGCCTCCCTCATGCACATCAGTGCATTCCCTGCGAGTATGATACCCTCCAACCCCCTCCCAACTCTGTGTCACTGCCGTTCCAGCCACCACTCATCTATTCCCACATCCCTCATGCAACGCTCCCAAATCCCAGCTTCCCCAGCCACCCCTCCCCCAGATCCCCTGCAGCAGGGTTAGCATGCCTCACATGAAGTGTGTCTGCACATGGTTCTGAGGGGGTCGCAACTCCCCTCCTGTATGCCTGTCCATACAGCACCTGTGGGGCCACACTGTCATCATCAGTGTCCTCCAGGGATATGTCCGTTCCATTGGACATGGGCTGCCTGTGGCGCAGTGCAGTTGTGCAACATGCAGTAGGCAAGGAAGATCTTGCACACCTTCATGGGATTATACAGGAGCTCATCGCCTGACTGATCCAGGCATTGAAAGCAGCTCTTCATTTGTCTGAAGTCCACTTTATGATGCCCCATGTTCTCCTGTGCACCCAATTGTACCATTGCTCTGTTGGCATATGGCGATGGACAATTGAGTTCTCTAACCATTCCTGCAGGAGGTATCCTTTGTCACCTGTATAGATAGGGGGAGGAAAAAAATCATCTCAGAGATGTGTTGCGAATCGCATAGCGGGGGATGTGCCACCCATGCCTGCTACCCATGACTCCATGTGTCTACTGTGGCATTTGCCTTCTGCAGACATGAATGGTAGGGTGTACTTTGACATGTGTGTCACCTGAGCCAACTCCCCCATGGGTAGCAAGATATGTAATCGGGTTGTGGGTTGCAAGGCTGCCAAATGCAGATAGATAGATCAGTACATGGTTACGGCTATAGTGCATCATAGCATGTCCCACATGGTATCTGGGTTGGGGGGTTTTGTGGCACCTGATGGGCATGGATGGCACTTTCCAGTTAGGGCAGGGGTGATCTCTCGCCAGGTTGGTGGGGTGATGTGGTCTGTGACCTTTTCTATATGTCAGTGTGCAATACGTCAATTGTAATCTGATCTTGGGGATAGATTTGTATGTGCCTACAAGGAGCTTTACAAGGGACAGCCCTGTACAATGGGGGGCTATACTCCACATCTAGTTGTGGAACAGTATCATTGATCAAAAACATGACACTGAGTCCATAGACCTGCTTCCATAACATGGACTGTGGACCACATGCAATGCCGTATTGCACCCTTATTCTGCTCTTGCTTCCTCAGTGTGGGCAGATAGGGTGTGAAGGGCTCAACAGTGGGGTCAGAGTATGCAATTGTTCATGCACAGCCACCAGGACCTCTCATCTTTGCCCCACTAACACACACCCCTAGGCCAGCAGCATCTGTGGCATTGGGAACATTCACAAACAGGGTCAGCTGAACAGGCCTATTACATCAAATAATGGAGATCCTATCTAACTTGACTGCCCCAACATTGACATGTTTGCCCTGGCATTGTGGTACACATCATTCCAAATATCTCTGCGGTGGCATATCTACAGCTGGAATTTTCTGTGGGAACCTCGAGCAGACCAGAGCTGCAGCTATTATGCATTGAGCTTCCACACACAACCCATGCTGAAGCAGTCCATTGCCATTGCTGGTTACGCCATGGGTCTTGCCAGACCAGAGCTGCAGGCTAGGGTCACAGTCACATATATGATGTTATCTAAGATGGCTACACCAATATGCCCAATGTCCGCAACGTGATGCACCCACATTGCGCCATCCCATCCTTGTCAGGGAGCACAACATTGTCCCTCATCTGTGCCTCTTTGGATATACACAGGCCTACCTTGGTGCAATCTATCAAAGCCATCCCTTCCCACAACAGCCATTCCATTCATGCATAGAGTGATGAGCCTACACTCCTACACACTCCTACCTTCAGTGTAACATACAGGACGGCCTACATCAGAGGGCAAATGTCACTATTAGTGGGGTCCTGTGAGATTCATGTCAGTATGGTGTGAGCACCCACTGCCATGCAATCAAGCCATTACAGCCACTGGAAATAGTATGTATAGAAACCATGCCATCATGATTTTTGCTGGTGTGGCAATTTTGGAGAGGACAATTGCAATTGAATATTGTGTGCAATTCTGGTCGCCGTATCTTAAAAAGGATATAGAGTTATTAGAAAAGGTTCAGAGAAGAGCCACCAAAATGGTAAAGGGGATGGAAGGATACTCCTATGAAAAAGGCTAAAAAGGTTAGGGCTCTTTAACCTGGAAAAGAGACAGCTGAGGGGAGATATGATAAAAGTCTATAAATTAATGAACAGAGTGGAACGGGTAAACGTAGATCGATTGTTTACGTTATCAGAATATAGAAAGACTAGGGGATATGCAATGAAGCTACAGGGTAAACTATTTAAGACTAATAAAAGAAAATATTTTTTCACTAAACGTGTAATCAAACTCTGGAATTTGTTACCGGAGGATGTAGTAAAGGCTGTTAGTGTAGCTGGGTTTAAAAAAGGTTTGGACAAGTTCCTGGAGGAAAGGTCCATAAACCATTATTAAGAAGGGACCCAGGATATCAATGCTTGACCCAGTCCAAGCATTGCAGAACCTGTGTCTTTTGGGGAAACTGCTAGGTACGTATGACCTAGATTGGCCACTGTTGGAAACAGGATACTGGGCTTGATGGACCTTGGTCTGACCCAGTATGGCATATCTTATGTTCTTATACTAGGGTTCGAGCTTGCTTTGTTTGGCATTGCTCAATAGGTGATGGCAGTGGCACAGTTCTGCTTGCTGCTCCTACGGCTTGTCCCAGTCGGCTGATCTTCTGCGGCAGAATGCTCAGGAGGGTTATTTCCACACTGCCTGTGTGTGTGTGTTGATCCTGGGGGTGTCAGGTTACATGTGATCTCTAGCAGGAGGTATCATAACAAATGGCCGTGGAGTCTGTATTTAGCTGCTCCCCATGATGCAGCAGTATCTGCCATCAGTGTGTCCCTTAGGGGCAGTGCTGCTGGGTTGGGTGTTGTTGTGCATGAACATATAGGGCCTTTGCTCCCACCCATCAGGAGGTTTACACTCATCCTGATTATTTCCCAATACTAATGGGATGTGGACATACCTGAGGAGATTCCTATTAGTTTGTTTCTTATCTTGTGCATATGGTAAAGGGTCCTGCTGTTAGAGCCTTGTGCAGAGCCAGCCCAAGGGTTGCTTCCATCCTAGGCAGAAACCCCGGCCTCACCAACCCCCCCCCCCCCAAAAGCCACCAATTCCATCCCAGGAGTGGGAGGGGGTGGACAATTGCAGCATTTCAAAAAGGGATGGCAAAAGTAGCCACTTTTGGAAATTCTGCCTCTGCCTGTCTCCTCCTCCCATGATGGAATTGGCAGCAGCTGGGGGATGCCACAGTGGCAGCAGCAACTAGGGGGGGGGGGGGGGCAGTGCAGCCGGTCATGTATGCCGCTGCCACCACCCACCCGGCCAGCCACCCTATGTAGCCACCTAGCGCGCCTATTGGATGGCTGGCCCTGGCCCTGCATATGGGCACACTTTGGTTTAGGGTGACCCTGTTTTGGGGCCCTTTTAGATGTGATTCTGGGTTACTATTTGCAGTATTGGTGTATTTTGTCTGTCACAACATAATCTCTGCAGTCTGTACAGGGGACAACTACAGATGTAGCCCTGTGTCCTGGTGGGATCCTTCACCTGTCAGCCCCCGTCATACATACAGTCATCTAGTCGGTGTCGAGTCCTGGTGACCCTGCCACATCTGGGTGTCCTTGGTACTGTTCTAGTAGGGGTTTGGTGACACCAATATTCATACTGCCAATCAACTAATACCCTGGCAGCTGCATTCCTTACTTGGCTACACCACCACTCAGCTCTGGGTCTGGCAGGGATGGGTTCCACTGCCTGGGGCACCTTCTGTGCTCATTTGGCCCAAATGCTGCTTTCCACGCATGCCCCAGCAATACCCTCATCCTGTCCCTGAATACCTGTCCACTGCTGCCACCAGGGGGGTAATGCCTGCAACCCCACAGCCTCCCATGTTCTTATGCTCCCTAGGGCTGTCCTGTGTGAGCATGCATGGTGCTATCTCTGTGACCATTTACCTAGTAGCCAGCCACCAGAGATGGCTCCATCCTCAAAGACAGCATGTATCCCAGACTGGCTTAGTATGCATGAGTCATGGCACAAACTTGGGTAGTGTGCCACTACATCAGTGATCTCAGCCTGCATAATGTAGACCACCTGCATATTCATCGAGTGGTATGTCTTCCAGTTCTGGTACGTGGCCTCATGCTGGCGTGGCAGCCAGAGGGCCATAAGAATACAGTCTATGGCCCCAAGGACTGATGGAAATCTTGCAACCTCGTGGAACTGCCACTGCTGTGGTAGGTCGATGTAATGAATGGCACGTCCCACAAAGGCACCTAGGAATTATAAGATGCACCATGACACTGCTGCCTGGCTCAGATCTGCAGTCATAGCCATTACCAATTGGAATGAACTTGTTCCCAGGAAGCTTAGGGCTGTGAGCATCTTCACATGCACAGGCAACTGTGTGTGAGGGATGCACAGGCAACTGTGTGTGAGGGATGTAAGGTGTGGCTGCAGCTCCTGGCACAGGTCATGGATGGCTGCACAGTCAAACTGGTAACTGGTCACAAACAGATCATTAGACAGGTTCAGATTCTGTCTCCTCAGACTAGGGGACCCTTGCATATGGGTGTCTGCGTGATATCCTCCACCGTTCCCAGTCAGCACAATGCAGCAGGACCATAGCAAACCAGGCATTGTTCTTCTCCAGGGACATATTCTCTACAGAGTACCATAGCCACTCACTCCTGCAGGGGAATGTGGAAAAAACTTGTGTGAGGGCAGGTTTCTGGATGTGCACATCAGCTGCCATGCCCATGCTCCTGTGCAGACAGGGGCATCGCTAGGCAGGCACAGTTATGCACACGCACATGGACGATTTCGTGATCTCCAGGTAGAAAGTCAGTGCTCTCTTATACTGTAGTCCAAAGTGTGCAATGAGGCCTCAACTCTGTTGGCATGAGGCCTACGGAAGAAGGTGGGTAGTAACATCACCAATTGATTGAGATGAAAAGCAGAAACTACCTTAGGTAGGAATTTTGGGTGACTTTGGAGAACTACTCCGTTCTTCTGAAACCTGGTGTATGGCAGGTGCACCATCAGCACTTGCAGTTCGCTGACTCTGCACTCAGAAGTAAGCACCACCAGAAAAATGACCTTCCAGGTAAGGAATTTGAATGGGCAGGAGCTAAGCGGCTCAAAGGGGTGTGTGATTAGCTATCCGAACACCACATTAAGGTCCCATGTCACCGGGGGTGGGTTAATGTGGGGAGCAAGATTGTAGGAGGCTCTGTATAAAGCGATGGCCAAGGGGTGACCAGAGAGTTGTTTGGCTATGGGCCGATGATATGCAGCTACAGCACTGAGGTGTACTCTGATTGAGTTGGACTTTAGACCAGAGTCTGACAGGTGCAGAAGATAAGACAAAACAGACTCCATAGAGCAGGAGAAGGGGGTCCAGAGACTTGTTCTCACACCACACGAAGAACCTGTGCCACTTGAAGGCATAAGCACATTTTGTCGAGTCCTTGCGTGAGGCAAGAAGGATGTTCTCCATGTCCTGCAGCAAGTGAAGCTCTGCAAGTACTAGCTGCTCAGCAGTCAAGCAGTTAGCACTAAGGATGACAGGTTGGGATGAAGCAGAGTCCTGTTGTCCTGCGAGATCAGTTTTGGGGCACAACCCAGTCTGAACAGTTGCCGTTGACAATCGGAGGAGGAGTGGAAACCAGGGCTGCCTGGGCCAGTGCAGCGCAATGAGGATAATGGTAGAGTCATTCACCTGCAACTTTAAAAGGGTCTTGGCCACCAGAGGAGTTGGTGGGTAGGCATAGAGAAGACCCTCGCTCCAATTCTGGCAGGGCACTCTGAAGCAAAACCTGCAGGAGCTGGGTGTTGCAGGGAATGGCAAAGAGGTCTATGGATGCTGTGCCCCATATCTGGAAGATGTGGTTTGCAACCTGCCTGTTCAGAGTCCACTTGTGTGGCTGAAGGACCCTGCTGAGGCGATCCACTAGGATGTTAAGCTCCCCTGGTAGCTATACCACTCAGAGGTAGCTCTCACATGGGGGGGGGGTCTGGTATGTGTGCATGGGGTGGGATGGGGTTGCTGTTGTATTGTTTGATCAGGGGTTGTGAGGTGACTGATGGTGCTGAGCAGCAGGCTTTGGGGGGGGGGGGATTTGGTTGTATGCTGTGGGCACAGTTATGTTATCGGGTATTACATGGGGGTGACTGTGGAGTGTGCGGTCTGTTGGATGGCCTGGGACAGGCATTTGGCATATCCTGCCTGGGGTGGGGGCTGTACCTATGTTTTTGCCATAAATAAATGAGTTTGCATCACACCTACCAGTCTCCATGTCTCCTTATGCCTCATTCTGTGAATGCCGTGCTCATTTGCATCCATTCTACTGCCATAGGGTGCCATGGACTTGGCAGCTGCTCCCATCTAGTTGTGCTTTCCTGGCTACAATCACAGTGGCTATGTATGCCGTGATGGATTTTTTTCTAAGTCCTGCACGTATGCCAGGTTCTGCTGGTATACTTTGTACGTCTGCGGTGCTGCGGATAGCCGTACATGGGTTCATCCTATATCACTGTTACACATCACCACATATCACACCCTTGTTCTACCCCTCACGTGCGTGTTCTGGGATCCCTGTCTGCATGGCATGTACATAGACGGAGCCCACTTTATGGTATAAGGAGGTAGACAGGTCCATCAGATATCCATTTCCCGTGCACATCCACGCGGCTTATTCATGTTTCAGAATGACCCCCATAGTATATCTGGATTTTCAAAAAGCATTTGACAAGGTCCCTCATGAGAGACTCTTGTACAAATTAAAAAGTCATGCATGGATTGCAGGCAGTGTACTGTTGTGGGTCAGGAACTGGTTATAAGACAGAAAGCAGATAGTAGGGCTAAATGGCCAATTTTCTCAATGGAGAAAAGTAATATGGAGTACCCCAGTGATCCGTGCTGGGCTACTGCTTTTTAACATAGAGTATTCATAAATGACCTGGAAATGGGAATAACGAGTGAGGGGATCAAATCTGCAGATGACACAAAATTATTCAAAGTTGTTAAAATGCAAGAGGATTATGAAAAAAATGCAAGAGGACCTTAATAAATTGGAACACTGGACGCCCAAATGGCAGATGAAAAATTAATGTGGACAAGTACAAAGTTATGCACCTTGGAAAGAACATCCCAAACTATGGTTATATGATGCAAGGTTCCACATTAGAAACCACCGCCCAGCAAAAAGATTTAGGTGTCATAGTGGATAATATGTGCAAACCCTCTGCCCAGTATGCAGTGACGGCCAAGAAAGCAAATAGAATGCTAGGAATCATAAGGAAAGGAATGGAGAATAAAACCAAGGATATTATAATGCCTCTGTATCGTTCCATGGTGCGACCACATCTTGAATATTGTGTGAAGTTCTGGTCGCCATATCTTAAAAAGGATATAGAATTACAAAAGGTACAGAGAAGAGCCACCAAAATGGTAAAGGAGATGGAAGGATATCCCTATGAGGAAAGACTTAAAAAGTTAGGCCTTTTCAACTTGGAAAAGTGACGGCTGAGGGGAGATATGATAGAGGTCTATAAATTAATGAATGGAATAAAACGGGTAAATGTAGATCGGTTGTTTTCACCATCAAAAAGTAGAAAGACTAGGGGACACACAATGAAGCTACAATGTAACCCATTTAAGACTTCATCTCCGGCCCTTTTCAAATCCAGGCTGAAAACTCACTTTTTCAAGGCCACTTTTGGATCCTGATATGTGTTTCCTTACCTGTGTCTTGACTAGATTGGAGCAAAGAAATAAGGTACATTTGGGGCTGCCTGCCTCGGCTTCTCCCCATGATGCCTGCCCTTGCCCCACTGCCGCTGCTTTTCCTGTTGCCTTGGTGGTGACGATGACAGCAGCAGAGCAGATATCTAATTAAAAATAAAAAAGACGGGTCTTTCCGACTCTACCTTCTCATGCAGGTCTGATCCATCCTTCCTCTGATGTATGCTCATATCAGAGGAGGGAGGGATCAGACCAGCCATTCATGCACGGAGTTGCAAGTACCCGCGTTTGAATGAGTGGCTGGTCTGGTCCCTCCCTCCTCTGACATGAGCATGTCAGAGGAGGAAGGGATCATACCTGCATGCAAGTGTGGTGTTGGAAAGACCCATGGGTTATTTTTTTTTAAATTGGATGTCTGTTCTGCTGCTTCCATGGCCACCACTGGCGCCAGGGCATATGAAAAGCGGTGGTAGATGGGCAAGTGCAGGCAGCATGGGGGAGAGCCGGTTTAGTATGGAGCTAAGATGGGGAGATACCTGGCATGGGGAAAATGACAGGGGTGGGGGCATGCTAGATGTGCAAGTTGCACAGGGCACATTTATGGTTTGGTACGGCTCTAGAGCAGGGACAGTCTTTTACATGTGCCTGTAAAGTGCTGCATACACCTTGTAACGCTTTACAAATGAGAAGAAGTAGACTAATAAGAGAAAGTATTTTTTCACTCAACGCATAATCAAACTCTGAAATTCATTATCGGGGGATGTAGTGAAGGCTGTTAGTGTAATTGGGTTTAAAAAAGGTTTAGACAAGTTCCAAGAGGAAAGGTCCATAAACCATTATTAAAGAGGACCCAGGTAATCCAGTGCTTGCCCCAGAACAAGCATTGTTGAACCTGTGTGCCTTTTTGGGAACCTGTGACCTGGACTGGGAACAGGATACTGGGCTTGATGGACTTTGGTCTGACTCAGTATGGTATTTCTTATGTACAAGTAAATTTAGAAAAGACAAAGATTATGATTTTTCAGAAAAGACCAATAAACCCCAACAGTTGCAAATTCTTCATCAGTGAACAAGAAATACCTTGGCCTGGGATTACACGCATCTGGGAATTTTAAACTGGCTATAAAGGTACTACTTAAAAAAGCTTCTAGAGCTCTATATGCAACAAATAACCTGTTGGACAAATCCAATCCCAAAGTACTACTATAATTAAAATTATTTGATAGCATCATTCTACCCATCCTATTATATGGGAGTGAGATTTGTGATCTGACATTAACATATGACTACACAGAAAAGGATAAAACCATAATAGAAAACCTGCACCTCCAGTTCTATAAACAGATAATCAGTGTATACAGAAACATCCTCAATGATGGATGCAGAGCAAAATTACAACTCACAATAAAAAAGAGAATATTCCGATTTTGGTGCCATCTCAGTTACAGCAACAAAACTCTCTCCACTACTGGGCACTCTGTGAAGTAACACAAAATAGTGGAAAAAAAACACACTAAAAACATATACAGCAAACCTGCCTCTCCAAACCTACATTTAAACCTAGAACCCAAACAGAGACGACCCTGCCTATGAAAAATAGATAAACACTGCAACATGCCCTAGAACACTAATACACCTCCTATTGGTATGCACAAATCTGTAAACAGATCAAGCTGGATTGCTACAGCACAGAAACTGCGCTCTAGCAAAATACCTAACCTTGGTCACACATGCAAAACACAGAGATACTCTCAGCAAATAGAAACATGATGGCAGAAAAAGACCGCATGGCCTATCTAGTCAGCACTTCCATATCAACTACAATAGTGCCTTTTTCCATTTTTCCTTCTGCGTCGTCTAATACTTTTTTGAATTCAGATACTATCCTTGTCTCTACCACCTCCACTGGGAGACTATTTCACGCATCTATCACTCTTTCTGTAAAGAAATATTTCCGCCTATCACTCCTGAGTTTATCTGCTTTCACCTTCATCCTAGGTCTCCTCGTAGCAGAGCTTGCCTTCCATTGAAAGAGACTTTCCTGTGCATTTATGCCATAGAGGTATTTAAACATTTCTTATTATCTCCCCTATCCTGCCATTCCTACAAAGTATACATCTTAAGATCTTCATGTCTGTCCTCATATGCTTCATAACGAAGACCATTAACCATTTTAGTAGCCACCCTCTGCACAGACTCCAAATAAGGTTGCACCAGAGACTTATATGGAGTCACTATCACCTCCTTTTTTCTGCTGACCATTCCTCTCTCTATACACCCAAGCATCCTTCTGGCTTTCACAGTCGCCTTTTCTACCTGTTTAGATACTTTAAGATATTCAGACCCAATTACGCCCAGGTCCCACTTTTCTTTCATGGACAAAAGTACCTTACCCCGTACACTGGATTTTTGCAGCCCAAATGCATGACCCTGCATTATTTATCATTATATTTCAGCTGCCAAATTCTAGACCATTCTTCAAGCTTAGCTAGATTCCGCCTCACATTATCTACTCCTTCCTGGGTGTCTACTCTATTGCAGATTTTGGTATTATCCGCATACAAGCAAACCTTACCCGCCAGCACTTCTGCAGTATCACTAACAAAGTTGTTCTCTGTTTATAAGTTGCAGAACAGTTTACAAGAGTCGCAGAACTGTATCAAAGGCTGTACTTAGATTTCAGTAAAACCTCTGACACTGTTCTGCACAGGCGACTTACAAACAAACTGAGCACCCTAGGGATGGACCCTAAAATTACTGATTGGGTTAGAAAATGTTTGTATGGGAGGCGACAAAGGGTACAGGTAAATGGCACTAACTCTGAGGAGGAGGAGGAGGTTACCAGTGGTGTGCTGCAGGGATCTGTCCTTGATCCTATTCTTTTTAACATGCAAATGAAATGTGTGCCTTTGAGTCAGTCCTGACTCCTGGCAACCCAGAAGCTCCTGGGTTTTCTTGGCAGTGTCACTGGAAGTAGATTGCCAGGCCTTTCTTCTGAGGCAACAGAGGGTTAAATGACTTGCCCAAGGCCACAAGGAGTGCTAGTGGGAATTGAACCCTGGTTGCTTGGTTACCAAGCCAGTGCTCTAACCACTAGGCTACTCCTCCACTCTCTATTTAACATCTCTGTTAGTGATATTGTGGAAGGGCTGTCAGGTAAGGTTTGCTTGTTTGCCAATAGAGAATAAGTGACCACAAACTAGATAGAACATGATGCATACAAAAACTGAATTGGAAAACCCAAGAGGTCAGACTCTTCATGCAATACAATACTGAACAAATATAAATATATTTTCTACAGTGCAGGAGGAAATGCATTTGTTTCTATCAGAGATACACATTTCCAAAAGCTAACTGAGAAAATCAAAGACTTCCTACAGAAAAATGAACAGTAAAAGCTGTTACTGTCTTCTCTGTATATTGAAAATGTATTTTTACCATAGCTATTGTTAATCTGTAAATTATCTGCTTTGTCTTTCTTTAGCTTTACTACGACATGTAAAAATTGTCATGCCAATAAAGTTATCTGAGTCATTCCCATTCCCTTCTCCTCTCCTATATAACACTATGGGGGAACCTAGCTATGCCGTGGTCACTGCTCAGTCAGGGTGAGAGTGACCTCCCATCAGGACATGCTGTGGCCAGGCACTACAATGTCCCAGCCATTGCCCTATGCCGTGTGCAGATGCATCCTGCCCAGGCCACCCTGTCCGGGCTATACCCACAGTACCTTGCTCCTCATTATGCACATTGGCAGCCTTACACTGGAGACAGTGCAAGCAGTGTGGGCTGAGTAAGGTGTTGGCAGCCACCACACACTTGATAGACAGACACACACTCCCACACCTATGCCAGCATTTGGAAATATAGAGGCTTTTGGCAGCCCTGGCCACCACACCAGTCCTGAGCACGGTGCAAGCATGGCTATGGTACGCACTACTGTTGGGGTCACTCCCCGGGGTGGTAAACACTGTCAGAATCAATAACTGAAACACACTCCACAGATATCAGAAAGTTTGCTATGATGCAGCTCAATCAGCAAATTGTGCTTAACTTAGAAATTGCTATCTGCCATTAATCATAGCAATCTTTTGATATTTGTGTAACATATTCCCAGGTTTAGAGCGGCATTGCTAAGGTATGCAAGTGGTAGTATTGGGAGATGCTGCTGCATGCAGGGCCCAAGAGCCTGCCTCTCCATGAGGCGTTGGATAGTGGAGTCTGTGGGTGTGGGTGTTTGTACCCCTGTTGGCCTCTGCTCTAGGGCAGGGGTTCCCAACTCCGGTACTGGTGGGCCAAACACTGTTCGGGTTTTCATGCTGTCCCTAATGAATATGCATGAGATACATCTGCATACCATGGGGGTGGTGCATGTGAATGCAGCACAGGCATATTTATTAGGGAAAGCATGACACCTGAATGGTGTTTGACCCTCCAGGATTGGAGTTGGGAAACTCTGCTCTAGGTATTTCACATGTTTATGGTGTCTGTGCTCTGTAGGGTAAAATATAGGTGTTTCAGGCATGTTGATGTTATCTGCAATAAAGGTTCCGTCATTACCACGGTTTAGTACTGGGTAAAATATGGGGACTGGATTGGCAGGAGCCACAGCTGGGACTTGAACTCGTGACCTTCTGCTCCTGAACACACTGGCTGTGTATACTGCACTATACTGTTGCCACAGGGATGGTTCATTCCCTGGGGATACCATGTCTATTCGTAAGACAGAACCTGTCTGTTGCAGTGCACGGCACCCACCTAAACGGGGCTAGGCCATGGTCTGCTGTGGGCAGATGCCACTGCCCCCTCCGCCACCATGCTGACATGCCATTATGCCAGTGGTGCTGGTGGTGCGCAGTCTCAGGCCATCCAGTGTGCCGGTAGGCAGCTGCCTATGGTGTGGGATCTGGGGTAGGGGTACCTGCATAGACGTCCGCGCTTCCCCCCCCCCCCCCCCCACCACCGCCTGCCAATGTTCTGTGCCCTTGGGGGTACCTGCTGGGTACTATCCCCTGTGACACTGTGAGAAATACACTCGTGCCCATGTTGGGCCCTCATCAGTTGCTGTCTGGCTACTCTACAGTTTCAGCATTCCTATATGCCACCTAGGCATATGCCTAGTACACACTGTGCCCCAGCTAAACCACAGCATGTGCTGCCTGCAGCCTTCTGTATCCCATTTCCAGCATCTGTACAGTTCCCCTTTCCTATATGTCCACCCTGCTGTTGCGGCACATGTGCATGTCATAAGAAAGCTGCCCAATATAAAGGGAAAACCCTGATCAGCGCTATTTCAGTGTGGGATCATTCACCTTGTAGGGGGACAGAGCATAAACCCTTCCAGACATGATTTCTTTTTTTTTAGCTTTCTCAGTAGTGTTTTTTAATGTTTCTCATTAATATCACTATTGGCCAGCTTGGTTATGGGGATTTAAAATTTTGTTCAGGTCATTTTCTGTGTTTTTGTGCCTTTTTGTTCCGTGCACATGTATCACAACTATCACTTTTTCTGGGTTTCCCTGGCTTTGCTGTACATTGCTGACGTAAATGGTTTCTCTTTACTGCAAATGTGCCTTAACGCCAGGGTTTCACTGGCGTTAGTTTTCAGACCCGGATTCCACAGCGTTAGTGTGCATGGAGCCTCTCCCCTCCCACTCTCCACCCATTGACCCCCTCTCTCCGCCCACTGGGAAGCCTTCCTCTGCCCTTTAGGGCCAGATTTCACGGTGTTAGGGTGCCTTAACGCCGCAGGCGCGTTATCGCGCGATAAGTGACGTTACTGTGCGATAAAGTGCCATTATCATGTGATAATATCTCTTATCGTGTGATAATACCGCCGCTGCAACATTAGTGCCGTTTAGTAAACATACCCCATAGTCTCCCTTTCGAAAGTTAAAAGGTAGTACTGTGGATTTCTTTACTATCCCTCCTCCACTAATTAAATCAAACACGATCATGCTATGATCACTATTGCCAAGTGGTCCCAACACCCTTATTTCTTGCACCAGATCTGGTGTTCCACTAAGGACTAGGTCCAGTATGGCTTCCCCTCTGGTCAGTTCATGAACCAGCTGCTCCAAGAAGCAGTCATTTATTTCATCTAGAAACTTTATCTCCCTAGCATTTATCTCTCCAGTCGATACCAGGGTAATTGAAATCACCCATTATTATTACTCTGCTGTGACTTTTGTTAGCTTCCTTGATTTCTTTGAGCATTTCATCATCCATTTTTTCATTTCAATAGGTGACACCAGTTTGCTTTCACAAAGAGAAGTAAAATGCTGAGCCTTAAAGTTTAGCATGCAAAGATGCTACTTAAGAATTTAATGAAAATTATTTAATTAAATAAACTGATGTTTATTTTAATCAGATGAAAGTAACTGTAGCAGCAAAGCGCAGACAAACCAATGATACCAGGAGTCTGTTCAGAAGGTCCAAATCATTTATTTGTGCACAAGTCTCAAGCAAGGCAATTTCAAAATGGCTGAGCAAAGTTTTCAAGCATTACAACAACTTTTATAGACTTCTGTTCCATTCTAGGTATAGAAAAACATTTCATTGGTCCCGGTACTCTCCCGTACCTCCCGTACCTCTTCCATTGGTCCCGGTACTGATAAGTTTCTCCAATTATGTCCCTTCTGTGGGCTTCTGTGGGCATGACACCTGCCTGCCCCCCTTCTAGTCCCAATTACAATGGTCAGTTCATCAACTTGTTACTTTCACACTCCCAAGGTTATGGGACCAATTTGTGCGTGCAGAAGAGCAAGGTTCTGTAACTCATCTGTCAGCACTCCTCATTATTTCTCTGCAAATGTACTTTTTCTTATCAGCAACTTTTAAACATGTCTTTTCTGTATTTTTCCATTTCTTAATTCTGCAGTTCTGCTTACCTAAGCTAATTCAATATTTCTACTGAGTTCTTTCTTACAATAGCAGCATATTGGGGGATGTGCAATCCTATATGCCTCTCCACAGGCCTCATTTACAGGTCAAGCTAGCCATGCTGGCCTGCCTATGTCAGACACCGTGGGTCACAGGCCTGCACCTGCCACATTCCCCCCTTTGATTAATCTCACCCTATTACTTAATAAGGTGTGAGAATTAAATCACTTTTAGAAGAATCACATCTTGATTAAAGGATTCTTACTGGGGCTAGCTTTGTATAAAGCCATTATTTTAGTTGCGGTCTTCCGCTCTACTGTACTATCAATAGCACTATGAATGGAACGCATACAACATGGGATTAAACATGGTAAGCAGAGGATAACAGCAACAAGGATTAGTACTAAGATAATGAAAGTCTTAAATCCTCCCAGCCAAGAGAAAAGGTTAGCAAACCAGTTAGGAAATTTCAATGCGTGCCATGTCTGTACTGGCACATAAGCATGTCTTTGCATATCTTTAGCAATTTCTTCAACTACTTGACCTTTATCATCTATTTTCAAACAGCAATTAGTTAAATTCAGTTTACCACATACTCCTCCTTCGGCTGCTAGCAAATAATCAAGTGCTAAGCGATTCTGGTATATGGCAGTGCGCATCTGAGTACTTTGTCTAGCTAAGAGCGTGAGAGCATGACTAGTTTCATTGGTTATTATTTCAACTACTGCTTGTAAGCGAATAATACGATTAATCATATAAATTGGGGTACGATAACCATACATACCATCATCATTCCAAGTGGCAGGTCCATAATACTCAATAATTCTTTCTGGTGGCCAATCATCACCTTGCCACTTTTCCCACTTGCCTATCTGTAAAGCTTCTCTTTTCTGTCTTGATGCTCCTTTGTGTTTGTGGGTAGTATATACAGGGTATCCTAATTGTTCTCCATGTTCAGTGTTTAACAGGAAGAAAGAAGGTCTGATGGTTCCTAAGACACATGCTCCTCCCCATTGTGGCGGGAGTTGCGCATATGCTCGGTTTCCACAGATCCAATATAGGCCAGGTGGGGCTTGCCAGGCTTGGACTTTGGCCAGGTTAGTCCATAGACCTGCAAGTTCAGGAAATCTAGCTAGTGGGTTAGGAGGTTCAGGATGTCTGATTCCTGACCACCATGCTGTCTTTTTGGTCGTGGCATTATAGTATTTCTGGCTAAGACAGACCAGCTGTCCTACCTTTTGGGTGAACTGGGGTCCAGTTCTGGCAAAGCAAAGACGTCCAACGATTGAGTGCGCTAACACCCATTCACTGGTAGTCTTGTGTAATTCAGTCTGGTTGTAAATCATGGAATAATTCAATTCTTGGGCTTCCCAGGGCCATTGGTCTCCCATTTGGGTTCCGCCACAGAAATAACAATCTGTGATCTTAAGACTAGATACTACTGCTCCGGCTAATTCTAGAAATAAATTCTGTGAAGGGTGAGGGATCTCAAACTTATTTATATGCATAGCTTCATAAAAGGTATTATGAATATGATATTTAGATGACTTGTGGGCTTGAGTATTCAATCTAATATACACAATGGTCCCTGGATCTGTTGCTCCTCCAGCAATACGCAAACCAAACTTATATCCTTGCTTCCATGCATGGGGATTATGTACACGCAAATGTAAGGGGTTGCAAGCATCTTTCTGACATTTATCATTTGTGGTTGGCTTGGTTAGAGTAGCCATCCGCTTATCTATTTTCTCATCAGTTATACCAGTGTTCCAGGTAGCATAAAAAACACATCCCCAATACGGGCAATAGTAATCTGCCGCTGTAGCAGTACTATACCCTGATCCTGTTTTACCTGTACACTTCCACCAATTTGTGGCACCTTCTGGACACATATACTTATGGTCATTTCGATACGCTTTCTCCCATGTACCACAGGTGGAATAACTATCTCTATTAATAGCATTACATGCATCAAAATTCAAAACAGCAGGTTTAGTAATGTCCTTAAGTGGTGGTGTAGCAGCTAATATAGGTCCATCTGCATCCTTCCATCTTATTTCCAACGTGTAATAGGATGGATTCTGATGCGGATTATAGCATGCTTTGATTTTGCCATGAGTGCAAACATTTAGTTCAGTGGTGTTATAGATACACCGAGTTATTGTTCCCTTGCAGGTATAGTAAGAATGGTAAAGCAAAGTCTGAGTTACTTTCAGTCCAGTTCTAGTAGAAGTAATGCAAGCAGTGCATGGAGGTAGAGCATAAGTCAGTTCAAAACCTCCAAAGAAGGCAACCAAGGCAAAGCAAAAACAAAGATACATGTTGATGTTGATTGGAGTTCTTCTGAATCCTCAGCTTGCTGATCTTGATCACGACGGTCTATTATTCTTCGTCCCGTTTGCTACTGAAGCAATTTAACGGTTGCTGAGTGTTGATTGAAGATCCTCAAGATGTCCAGCACACATTAACCAACTTAGCAATTCAGTTGGCTTGTGAAGTCTGGCTTAGTCAATGTAGTCTCAAAGTAGTGTGTCAAATCACACACAAATCAGGTTCGTTGAAACAAAACTGTTGCTGCATGGAAAACAGCAATCCTCTTCGAAAGACTTGGCTACTGCAAAGCACTTGTGATGAAGTGTCTATGCTGCTGGTTGCCGTCTCAAAGTAACTCGCAAGGGTACATCAGGGTGCTGCTCTGCTGTCCACCGCTCTGGTTCAGGATCGGCGGCGGGCTTGACTCTGCTGTGGTGGATCCAGGCGTCGATCTCGGCTACCTTTACTGCAGTTGGGGTAGACAGGATGACGGTGTACGGTCCCTTCCAATGGGGTTCCAACGGTATCTTCTTCCAATCTTTGATCCACACCGAAGTGCCAGGCTGGTAGGGATGCAAGGGTTCCGTCAAGTTGATAGGCAACTGGTCTTGGATCCACGTATGGAGAGTCTGCTGAACAAAACTAAGAGCTAGGAGTTCTTGCCTGGTTACTTCTGAACCAATCTGGGCTAGACTTCCTTTGACTCCCTGCACTATTGGTGGGGGTTTACCATACAAAACTTCAAAAGGGGAAAATCCTGTTGACTTTACAGGGGCTGAGCGTATTCTGAGTAAAGCTATGGGGAGCACTTGGGGCCATTTCAAGTGTGTCTCCTGACAAAGCTTAGACATTTGGGCTTTTAATGTACGATTCATTCGCTCAACTTTCCCTGAACTCTGGGGTCTGTATGCAGTGTGGAGCTTCCACTGTATCTGCAAAGCTTTTGCTAACTGCTGAGTAACTTGGGAGATAAATGAGGGTCCATTGTCTGACCCTATTACTGCTGGAATTCCAAATCTGGGGACAATCTCTCTCATTAAGGCTTTGGTAACTTCTCGGGCTTTCTCAGTTCTGGTTGGGAATGCTTCTACCCACCCAGAGAAAGTACAAACTAATACTAGTAGATAATGGTATCCATTGGCTTTTGGCATTTCGGTGAAATCAACTTGGAGGTTGTGCATGGGGGTGACACCTCCTGACTGAACTCGGGGTGCTGTAATAAGGCCTTGCTTGGCATTATTTTTGGCACAAGTTACACATTGACGTGCTACTGAGGCTGATATGGTTGTCATCAGAGGGATGTAGAAATGTGGTCTGAGTGCTTTCTCCATAGCACTCTTCCCATAGTGGGTGGCTTCGTGGAAAGCTTTGACAAAGGATGGTCCTAACAATTCAGGAATTACTATTCGTCCCGGAGGTTGACTGCCCTCTTCTGGTGGCAGCTCAATCCATCCGTCTTTCAATACTCCATTTTCTTTGTCACAATAGTAATCCAATTCTTTGGTGGTATATCGGGGGGTCCATAGATTCAAAGGTACTGGAAACAATGCTGCTTGCATTGGCATAGCTTGTGGGGCAATCTGTCCTGTCATAGCTGCTTGTCGTGCTGAGGCATCTGCAAATCTATTTCCTCGGGCAACTTCTCCTTTTCCTGCTTGATGTCCTCTACAATGCATGACAGCTACACGTGTTGGGGCCCAGACTGCATCAAGTAACATCAATATTTCGGGACCATATTTGACTGATTTTCCTCCGGATGTAATGAGTCCTCTTTCTTTATAGAGAGCTCCATGGGCATGCAGGGTAGTGAAGGCATATTTGGAATCTGTATATACATTTAGCACAAGTTTTTCTCCTAACAACAATGCTCTGGTGAGTGCTATCAATTCGGCTTTCTGGGCTGATGTGCCTGAGGCTAGAGCTGATGATTCAACTACTTCGTGTTGAGTGACGACTGCATATCCGGCACAGCGTCGTCCATCAAGGATGAGACTGCTCCCATCAACATAATAGATCTGGTCGGGATTGTCTATGGGCACATCTGTTAAGTCAGGTCGACTAGAGAACACAGTTTCCATGACTTCGATACAGTCATGTTCTGGGAGTTCTTCACTGATGGGTATCAAGGTAGCTGGGTTCAAGGCATGGCTCACTTCGAGTTGTATCTGTGGGTTTTCACATAACATACTCTGGTACTTCAACATTCGGGAATTGGTGAGCCAATAATTTGCTTTCTGTTCCATAAGGGCAAGGACTGCATGTGGCACAGTGACTCGTATGTTCTGTCCTAGTGTGAGTTTGTCTGCTTCACTCACTAGTAGCGCTGTAGCTGCAACTGCTCTCAAGCAAGGTGGCCATCCTTTGGCCACAGGGTCCAATTGTTTCGATAGGTAGGCTACAGGTCGCTCCCAATTTCCTAATTTCTGAGTCAACATGCCTAGGGCATTTCCCTGTGCTTCATGTACAAACAAGTGGAAAGGTTTGTGGACATCTGGTAGTCCAAGTGCTGGTGATGACATCAATTCTTCTTTCAGCTTCTGGAAGGCTGTATCCTGCTCAAGTCCCCACTCCAGTGGTGACTTCTCTTCTCCTTTTGTGGCTTCATACAGTGGCTTGGCAATTTGGGCAAAGTTGGGTATCCAGATTCGGCAATATCCTGCTGCTCCCAGAAAGGCTCTAACTTGCTTTCTGGTTGTTGGAGTTGGAATTCTGCATACTGCTTCTTTTCTTTCTCTGCCTAATCTTCTGCTTCCTTGGGTAATACGAAAACCCAAGTATTTCACTTCTTTTTGACATAGCTGTGCTTTGGCTCTGGAAACTTTGTATCCAGCTTCATCTAGTAACTGCAAGAGATCTTTGGTGGCTAATATACATTCACTTTCTGATACGGCAGCTATCAACAGATCATCCACATACTGGAGAAGCACTCTCTTCCCCGGGGCTACTGGATAGCTTGAAAGGTCTTGATTTAGTGCAGCACTAAAGATGGTAGGTGAATTCTTGAATCCTTGGGGTAATCTTGTCCAGGTGAGTTGGCCCCCTCTTCCAGAGATGGGGTCCTGCCATTCGAATGCAAACAATATTTGGCTTACAGGGGCTAATCTTATGCAAAAGAATGCATCTTTTAAATCCAGTACAGTGAAATGGGTAGCTTCAGCAGGTATCAGTCCTAGAAGAGTGTAAGGATTGGGCACAACTGGATGTATAGTTTCAACTGCATCATTTACTCTTCTCAAATCTTGCACTGGGCGATAATCATCTGTCCCAGGTTTCTTTACTGGTAAAAGTGGAGTGTTCCATGGGGATTGACATACTTTCAGTAGGCCATACTCGAGCAATCTCTGTAGGTGGCGATGAATGCCTTCAATTGCGGCTCTTGGGAGAGGGTACTGTTTGACGTGCACTGGTGTAGCACTAGGCTTGAGGGTTACAATCACTGGAGCTATATGCTTGGCTAGGCCTGGGGGACTGCCTTCTGCCCATACTCCAGGTGGTGCATGAATGTTCTTTAGAGTTTGTTCAAAATAGGTATCTTGAATCGAATCATCAATGTAGTATCTCCATTCTTCTTCTCGGGGTACTGTCAGCAGCATTACTCCTGCTGGTTTGGCTTGGGAATTCACTGTCATTTGCATTTCTCCTTGTTCAGAGAAAGATATTTGTGCTTGAAGCTTGGCTAGCATATCTCGTCCCAGTAGTGGTACTGGACATTCGGGCATGTAAAGGAATTGATGAGTTACTTGCTGTCCTCCTAGACTGCATATTCGGTTTTGAAGAAAAGACTTTGTGGCTTTGGCACCAGTTGCTCCTATAATGGTGACTGCTTTTTTTGTGAATGGGGCTATCTTTTTGTCTATTACTGAATGCTCTGCTCCAGTATCAACCATAAAGTTCATAAATTGGTCTCCTATTTGTATTTCGACCATAGGCTCCTGGAGACCTAAAGCAAACTTGGAGCCCGGTCTGTCCTAATCCACGTCATCCTCATCATGGGCCTGTGTGGCCAATGCTGGATGGCTCCTCCTCCCCTCTCTCTCTGGAATTGTTCTCGATTGGCTCCTCCTCGGCCTCGGGGACGGCCTCGTCTTTCTTCTCGCCACTGATGATCGTTGTCGTCATCTTGCTGGGCGTCTTCGAGTTGCGGGCACGTATCTCTCCAATGTCCTTCCTCTCTGCAATAGGCGCATTGGTTCACACCTAGTCTCTGGGTCCGGCCTCCGCCTTGACCCCGCCCTCTTCCTCTGCTCCTTCGACTAGGGACACCTCCCCGTTTCTTTTCAACTATGGCCGCAGCCAAAAGATCAGCGGTCTTCTTCATCTTTCTATCACATTCTCTCTGTCTTTCAGTATCACGATTCACATACACTTTATGAGCGACTTCCAATAACTGTGTTGCATTCATGCCCGCAAACCCTTCTAATTTCTGTAATTTACGTCTAATGTCTGGTTGAGACTGGTTTACAAAAGCAGAATTCACCATACATAAACTTCCTGGTGCCTCGGGATCATAGGGAGTATACATTCTGTAGGCTTCAGTTAATCTTTCATAATAATCTGCTGGGCTCTCATCTATTCCTTGGATAACTCCTGCGACTTTGGAAAGGTTCATAGCTTTTTGGCCCCCCCTTCTCAGGCCTTGTAAAAAGCCTTGGCGAAAGCGGGCTAGGGCTGTGGATCCTTCATCTGTATTTGGATCCCATTGGGGGTCTTCATTCGGGAATTCTCTCTGAGCTGCTTCTCTACGATCTATTATATTCTGCCCCTGCGCCGGAGCTGCAGGGTTTTCTGCCATCCATTCAATAGCTGCTTTTCTAATTCTCGCTCGTTCTTCTGTAGTGAATAGGGTGGTCAGGAGCTGACGGCAATCTGGCCAAGTGGGTTGGTGAGTTTCCATAATACTAGTTACTAATTCTGTCAGCTCCTGGGGCTTACTAGTATAGGAGGCATAATGCGACCTCCAATTTAATAAATCAGTTGTAGAGAAAGGAATATACACATAAGTTAAGGGTCCCGCTACCACTTCATCATTATCATTCTTTACGGGCACTCCCGGGACTTGCCTTAAGGGAAACAGTTTAGCTGTCCCAGGCGTTGCTTGGGATCTAAGGGTTATTGTCGTTGCCTTTGCAGGAGTTGCTTTCTTTTTCTCAACTGGTTTTGCTTTGGGTTTCTCTTTCACTGGCGTGCTAGTGCTAGCGCTGGCTTTCTCGATTATTTGTACACTGTCCTCCTCCTCCTCTTCTGGGGAATTCTCTCTTTCTCCTTCTTCTATCTCCGCTTCTGACTCACTTTTTACGTCTTCCACTTCTCTTTCCACTAATTCTTCCTCTTTCTCTTCTCCAGGAGGAGGGGGGCCAGGGGTTGGGTCTCGCCTCGGCTCTCGCCGTCTCTGGGGTTCTGGGGCAGGACGACGCCGGGCTACCCTTACTGGACCTGGGGTTCGTGGCTGCCTAAGGACTACTTCTGGGGAATCAGGATCTGCCAAGATGGGTTTCTTCGTGGCTTTCTTATCCTGCTCTTTCATTATAGGCTGCTCCGTTTTCTGTCTAGAATCTGTTTTAGCTAACATTATTCTGCACTGTTCCTCATAACAGCGCTGCGCCCAGGAGGGCGGATCTTCACAAATACTTAACCAAGAATCTATATAGGGGTACTGATCGGGGTGCGCTACCTGCACTCTACGATGTATTGACTGAATAATCTCTACAGTGAACGTTCCCTCTCGGGGCCAGATGGGGTCTAGATCGGGCCACTCCCTAGTACACAAAATCTGCAAACGGGCTGCTGTCATTTTAATACCATAATCTCCTGAATATCCCTCTTTAAAATGTGCGATCATACATTCTAATGGAGTGTTTCTAGTAGACCCCGCCCCTCCCATTTCGATGTGTGCGCGCAACAACAGACAGAAGGGAAAAGGAGAGCGGACCGTGGGTGAGGGGTCCTCACGGCCCTGGACACGTATAGGGAATACAAATAACAAGACAAGACGACAATCGCTTCCCCCTTTTCCGCGACCTGAACGCGGTCGCCCGGTCAGGAAATGCGCTAATCAGGGGTCCGCCTTCACTTGGTCCGTGCTGCCAGACCTCTCATTCACACTTCGTTCACACAATCATGCTAGCAACGTATCCCAGAATGCATTCGTTTCTATCTGTTCTGACTAGTCTTTTTCCCAATTACAAAAAGGATGAGGGTTTCACCTAGCGAATTCCCATGCCAGGCTACTCGGCTCTTCCTTGAGAGTTGATCATGCTCTCTTACCAATTCCCAATATCTCGAGATTACAAATTCCAAATTCCAATGGCAGTACTGCTCTTTCTATTTCTGTCTAGACCCAAAATCAAAACTATACTCACCGGATCCGGTCCTCAAACTTCCCAAGCAGGCGCATGAGTTGGACCTCGGACTCCCCTCACTCGGGTTCGAGGCGTTGGCTCCAACCGGGCCCGGCACCCGCCGAGGTCCGACCAGCTCCCTCCGATACAAGGGACCGGTGGCGCCAGGGAGCGGCCCTCGTCGGAAGGGCGCGATCCCGGCAGGACCAAGCCTCTAGGGCCGGAAAGTCGTGGTATATTGCCCTATATACACTTTGATTCCACAACTTCCCGGCCAACGCACCAAGGAATATGTAGCAGCAAAGCGCAGACAAACCAATGATACCATGGAGTCTGTTCAGAAGGTCCAAATCATTTATTTGTGCACAAGTCTCAAGCAAGGCAATTTCAAAATGGCTGAGCAAAGTTTTCAAGCATTACAACAACTTTTATAGACTTCTGTTCCATTCTAGGTATAGAAAAACATTCATTGGTCCCGGTACTCTCCCGTACCTCCCGTACCTCTTCCATTGGTCCCGGTAGCTGATAAGTTTCTCCAATTATGTCCCTTCTGTGGGCTTCTGTGGGCATGACACCTGCCTGCCCCCCTTCTAGTCCCAATTACAATGGTCAGTTCATCAACTTGTTACTTTCACACTCCCAAGGTTATGGGACCAATTTGTGGCGTGCAGAAGAGCAAGGTTCTGTAACTCATCTGTCAGCACTCCTCATTATTTCTCTGCAAATGTACTTTTTCTTATCAGCAACTTTTAAACATGTCTTTTCTGTATTTTTCCATTTCTTAATTCTGCAGTTCTGCTTACCTAAGCTAATTCAATATTTCTACTGAGTTCTTTCTTACAATAGCAGCATATTGGGGGATGTGCAATCCTATATGCCTCTCCACAGGCCTCATTTACAGGTCAAGCTAGCCATGCTGGCCTGCCTATGTCAGACACCGTGGGTCAGCAGGCCTGCACCTGCCACATAACTATGCTTATTCTTGACAACAAATTATTCTTAAACAAAAGCGTATAACAGTTATATTATTTCTTATTGTTTCACAGATTAAAACTTTCTTCAAATACATTCTGGCAAACATCTACCTTTTGCTTTCACTGTTTGCCTATTTTTACCTATACCATAATTGTAACTTAAGAATTAATACTTTATGCTGCTTTTTATACACAGCATTTCTCTTCAACCAACAGGCAAGTATGTTTATGTGTTTAAATGTATGTCTATATGTATCAAAGATAAAAAATTTAAAAAATAAAAAATATTACTGCTTTTAATATTGCTGTCTTATGTCAAAAAAAACTAACCTCTGACCAGAGTAAAAAAACTCAGTGTCCGTTGGTGTATACTTAGCTTATAGTTAAGTTCAATTTGATGTGTTTCTTTTCACGTTGCTGCTTCCAACTTGCTCGTTGTAATTCTGGAACCCGGTGTGGTTGAGGAAAACCTACTATTGTGGTAGGCGACGGCCTATGATCCATGCTAATTGAACTAAGCAGACCGGCCTGAGCAGCTTGACATTTAAAGGAAGCATGTATTTAGGCCCAGAGGAATGAAAACAACACTGAATGATGAAACAATAGATTTGAAACTTAAAGCAGTTTAACTGACCATAGCCTAAGCAGAAACGAAAACTTGGAAAATAGAAGAAAAACAAGTTTAATTGGTACTGATAAGGTCTGCTATGCTTCTATGGCATTAATTAACTCAGCAGAGAGAAAGGTCACAGTGCCTCTGCTACCCATATGAATTAACAAGCTCACCGACCTTGGAGGAGAGAAGTAACAAGATCGAGACACAGACAATAGTAATTGGGACTAGAAGGGGGGCAACCAGGTGCTGGGCCCAGACCAGAGTCCCCTATTGGGTAGCCATATCAGTACCGGGACCAATAGATGGGTGAGAGGGGTACTGGGACCAATGAAAAGTTTGCCTATGCTTAGAATGGACAAGACAGCTATAAAAGTTGTTGTTTTACTAGAAGCCATTGCTCAGCCATTTTGAAATTGCTTATTGCTTGAGCCATGTGCACATTAAACTGGCTTGGATCCTTGAAAAGACTCCTGGATTTATTTATTGCCTCTTATCTGCTGCTACATTCTTGGTGCGTTGGCCCGAGAAGTGCGAGTGGTGGATAGTGTTCAAGTGAATAAATCCACGTAATTCGCCTTGAGGTTTGGTCCAGTTGGAACCATGCCAATCCGACGCAGGGGAATTTCCCTGGGCCCCACCGATCCTCTTGTATCGGAGGGAGTTCTGCCTGGCCTCGGCATGCACTGAGTCCAGCTGGCCAACACTTGCCGACCCGGGGAGTCCAGGATCAAACTCAGAAGCTTGGGAACCAGATCTGTTAAGTATAGTTTTTGAAAAACCTGTCTAGACAGATGAGTTATGAACTGCAGTTTGCAAAACTTTGGTAAGACTTAAGTCTTTGTTTTGAAAATCCTTGCATGAGTATTCGCTAGGTACAAGGCTGTTATAGAAGGATCCTGATTCAGCCTGGGCCGAGTAAGACAGGACCTAGGGTTTTTTTGGTATGTCTAGACCGAAATAGAAGAGAGCAGTGACTGCCAGTGTAACTTGGAATTTGATAATTCTCGAGATATTGGGAATATGTTAAGAGAGCTCTCAAAGATTGAGGCCGAGTAACCCCGCATGTGGGAATCTCGCAGTCGGGTTGAAACCCTCATGGCCTTTTTGTACATTGGGAAAAAGACTAGTGCAGAATAGATAGAAAGGAATGCATTCTAAAGGGGAAATACATTGCTAGCATGATTGTGGTGAATGAAGTTGTGAATTGTAGAGGTTCTGGCAACACGGACCACGCGAGTTTAGTGGACTCTGGACTAGCGCAGGTGGTCCTAGTCGATATGGTGACGGGGTGCCGTCTAGGTCGCGAAACGGATGAAGCGTTTGAGTGTATTGTCCCGTCCTGTTGTTATTTGAGGTTTTTGCTATCTGTTGAAACTGCGAGTTTTCCCTTTTGTTATAAATGTGAGATTATTCTGTTGAGTAATGGTGTGTGACAGTTTCACTGATTAAGAAATTGTATTATTAAAAGCAGAATGGAGAAGACCCAAAACACTTACCTACAGATCATTTTTAGAAATCAAAAGCTTGGTCTGGACCCAGTTAGTTTTTTTTCCTACTGCAGTGTGAAAACCTGACAGGGGGCGTGTCCGTGAAGGAAAGAATGTCTAGTGTCGTCTTTCTTAATCATGGTGCAAAGCTTAAACCTCAATGCTGGTAAGTTTTGTTCTGTTATTTCAGGGACAAATGTTGTACCTGTTTTATTTAATAGTGTTTTTTGTTTCCCTTCTGCTGGTGGTTTATGTAATATATATCGATTTTATTTATCATTTAATAAGAATGTTTAGTCAGGATTTGTGGGTCCCGGAGGGTAGTTTTTTGGTTTTAGCCTGAAAAGGATTAAGTTTGTATTAATCCCTTATGGGTTGCGGAAGGCCAAGTGAGAAGAATTTCTGTCGGCTGTATGTTTCAAAATTTTCAGTAAGTCACTGATAAACAGTTTCCATAGGAAATGTGTAAACGCGAAATCTGTTTTTGTTTTTTTTCCTTTGATCTACAAAGTAATTAGATCAACGACTAACATTGATTTAAATTGTTTTTTTTCT